>OY728164.1:708544106-713544106 GCA_963277665.1 Viscum album
TCTAGAGAGAACATCATTAATGGCTAGAAGAAAGGTGAAACCTTAGAAAGGGTCACCTTAACCTTATAATCCAATGCTAGGGAGAGTGTATCAAGGAAAGTGAAAACTCTATATGTGGATGTAACATCTGTATTTTTTCCATGTAAATATTTTTGAATATATATACTAAAATTTTCAGATCCATGAATCGAGTAGAAGTGAGATTTGGAGGCCCAGTTAGATTGAAAATGATATAATAAAAATATGAAATATATATTATATCATGCATGCATAGTTTTACTAAAATAGTGGAATAAATCATAAATTAGGAATCATATGGGGAATTTGAGACTGTTGTTGAGTCTATAATGTGGGTTTTACACTTGGAGTGACATAACCTTAGATCCCATTGGATACTTAGGTTGAACATGGTCATGGCTAGATTAATAATTTAATAAAATTAATTGTTTTTTTAATTTCTATGACCTAGGCCTCTAATTATAAATACATGGTTATGGAAAAATTTTGGGTTATTCACATAACACTAGATATTTGAAAGGTGAAATTGGAGGAATGATCTTGGATTATTCTAGAATGAACGATGAAAAATTAAGAATTGATAACTGGTCTTCCAATCAAAGCTTATAGATCTCATCAATGATGAAGACGTAAGACCATTCATTTTTAATAATTGATCCTATCCCAATTTGGGGAATTTATTTCTGTGAAATATTTAGCTATTTTATTATCCCATGAAAAACATAAATTAAATCAACCAGAATATTTATTTATGGGTTGATCATGTTGTGGGTGTGGGTTTAATTACCTAGGGTTTTGGGAAATTATTATTGTTTTTATCATTATCTTAATTCAATGTTTTAATGGTATTGAATCTCAAACAAATTAAAAAATGGCCAAGGTTCATTCCCCATTTTTTGATTTATGCATTTCTCCCCCATTTCTTTACATGATCATCATCGACAATTTCCTTTGTCGATGGTTCAATGAATATCTAATATTCAATAATTTAATGATAGTTATTGAGCATAAAAGATTGATATTGTGGGTGAGGGTTCATGATAAAGGGTGTGATGAAAGTGAAATGATGTCGATGGATGATCAGATATGGATTGAAATTAAAGCTAGGATTTACATTTCCCAATTTGGCCAGCAATGATGACACAATGTGATGATAGTCATTTTTCGAATAGATCAAAGGCCTGTTTCTGCGGAGTAGCGATGATGAGGGACAACCAACCCCAAATTAACATTATAAATAATTATAAATGGCTGGATTAGTGGTGTTGCAGGTTTAAAAATCATAAGATACATGGATTAAACTTGAGATTCTAGAAATTTCATGTTACATAGTGTGTACCCCAAATAACACATGCGGTCTGGGTCCCTGGCTATGGTTCTAGAGTTTATGTATGAAAAAATATCACATAACATATGACATGTTTAACATTACATGTGACCCGATGATGGTTTCTCAGCATGTACCCTACGGGTACTTGGGAACGGACATGACCAGAAACACAAGCACATGCATAATACATGGAAAAAAACATGTACTTGGACAAGAAAAATGTACATGAGTATGGAAAAAAGTACATGATCATGTGCCATGGTACACGAGAAGATGATACATGCTGTGTAATAATAGTACACACCATGTAATTTCTGTATGTCAGTGTGAGGCCCTCCATCTCTTAAGTATAGATATAGTTTAGTTGAGTGTGATCCCTTAGCCCATCTCTATAAGGGTATTGTGTGTCATGCCATCATTAGAATTATGATACACTATATGGGTTCCCACTGTGAGTCCTGGGGTGGGAATCCAGTATCATATCTTTCCTAGGTGGGGTTTGTGGTATTAGTGATACCACTTTGTATAGGGTGTTGATCTTCTATCTAGCTAGTTGATCTATTAAGATTTGTGGATTTTCCCACTGCTCCTGGGTATGATCCCCTATCTGTGTATTAGGAACTAAAAGTTCCAATGAGTACTTATTTATCATGACCTGATGTGCATGACCACTTAGGTGAGAGACAATAGTGAAAACCTAGATAATGGAGTTAGTTATCTTGGAATGATAATTACCTTGAATAATCTAGAAAAATACTATGGATGATAGTGCGATTGAGACCTCTTTAGACTTGGAATATATTATGAGTATATCTAGGTTTCTTTTTCACTATATCTATGTATCATATCTTAATTTACATACCTATATATTGATAAGATGAACAATCTTGATGCTCTATGTTTTAGTGATTTCAGGATGCCTTACTAGGAATTGTTATACATACCCCTGTATGGGATCCACCCACACATGTTGCATCTTATGTAGATGAAATTCCATTTGATGGAGTCCTAGGAGTACTAGGATCAGAAAAATATTAATTTTTATCTAAATAGACCGAGTTTATTAATATTTTTGTGATTGATAATAGTCCCTTCCTTTTGAGAAGTTTGGAATCTTTTCCATATTTTAGTGGGATAGTATTTGTACTTTTTTATTTCCATACTATGTGGTACTCTGATGATGGGATTTAGGTTTATGCATGCATTGATATAATTTATAATGTTTTAATTATTAGCATTGTATAGGCTAGGATATTTGTGTGTGTTTATATACACATAGGCTAATGCCATATATATGTGGGAGAAGCCTACTCAACACTAGTTTCCAGCCCTTGGCCTATTGGAGGAAGGCTTAGGGTTGTCACACTTGGATTACCACTGGCCAGGTGGGCCCCAATGGGTTAGGTCATGATATATTGGTATTATATGTAGAAACTATGATCCCTGTATCCTAGAGTCAGTGTCTAATTGATTACATTGGCATAAGATACAAGGAATTACATCTTAAAGGATAGAATAGTTTAGTAGACTTATTAAACTAGATATATAATTGAAATTCTCATTATAATTGAAAACATAAAATAAAAAAAGTCTTTTCTTTGATAATTTCATTATTCCACATATCTCATCACTATATATCAATCAAAAAACACTTCCTGGTATCTCAGGGAGAGTAAAACATAAGAAGAGGGTGAGCTTATATGCTCATTAAGGTTAAAAGTATAGTAGAAACTATGAATAAATAAAGAATAATAAATAAGGAAAGTTAAATAACTAAAACATAATATATTTAATCAATAACTTGAGATTAATTTGATAGGAATAAATGATGATCAAATAATGACCTATAAATAATCACATGATCTTGAAACTTAAACCACGAATATTATAAATAATCAAATAATCACCTAAAATATCAATAAATGAATTCATAATTCTAAATATCGAAAACATTTCTTCATGGCCTTGTTCCAAGACAACTAAATAAATGGGTAAAGCCTCAACCAAAACCCAATATAGTTTGTCTCATGAGACATACCGATGCATCGAGGGGATATAGTGGGACTCACACATCACTTACTAATTCCAATGAATTCCTCACATGAAATGGGTGAAACATAATCAACATAAAAATTCTTATTGAAAAAATGAGATAAAAAATGATAATTCTTACCCTAATCAATAAACATAATCGAAAACCATGCTGATTAAAATAGTTAATGGTAATAAAATTGTACATCCCCCATAAAATTGAACATAAACCATCCAAAAAATAATAATAATTATGGTATCAATATAATATATCCTTAGTGGATCATAATTAAAATAGAGCTTTTATTTTGTCTATGAGTATAAATTCCCTGAAAATATCCTTATTTTTTTTTGAAAAATAACCTTTTCATTATGAAAATCACCTTTAAAAAAAAGTTTAGAAAACATTTTGAAAATAATTTTTATTGAAAATCAACTTTTAAAACTTCCAAAATAAGTGTTAAAACATTTATTGTTTATGATTATTGAAAATTCAGTTCATTCCATACATGATAAAAAAAATATTCAATTCATATTTTTAGTAAAATCCAAATAAGAATTATTTTGAAAAAGAAAGTAATATTCCTTACAATTTTATTTATAAAAAGTAAAAATTAGTAAAAAATCTTTAATAAATAATTTTTAAAAGTTTAAAAACTTTTTAATTTTTTTTAGAAAACATGGGTTTTTTTGAAAAAGGATATCTGAGTGAAGAGATAAATAATGTCATATTTTCATAAATACATTTTCTCAATCACTCTACCAAAGACTGAAAAATGGTACTACTACCTGAAAAATTACCTAAATAACTAGAGGTTAATAAAATAGATTTATTTTAAGATATAAAAATCAAATAATTTCCCTAATGTAGACATAAACATAAGTAATCTCAAATAATGATGAGATTTTTGAAATAAACCATTACCACTTTGGTAACTTATAGCTCATAAGCCCCATAAAAGAATTGAAATCAAATGAGACTTTAAATAAAATGAATATAAATATATTCATTATATAACAAATCAATGGGTAAGTATATACACCACACAAAGTAAATAAGTGATGAATATGTCATATGTCTCATGGAAGTTAAAGTGAGGCGAGAAACCCTTACCTTATGTCTGTTTTACTTCACACGTGTACGTAACTACAATATAATAAATATAGGTTTATGTTAAATATAATAAAAAACCATAATCATATTTATAATAACATATATGATCCTATTATAACATTTCATCACCGACTTGTTAATAATATTTCATTATTTTCATTGTTTCAGGAGTTAATTGCCCTGTTTTTCTCATGGGTGTTTTGTCATGAAAGTTACGGTTATTGTGAATAGGATATATGTGTATATATATATATCATATAAATAATGATAATAATTTTATAAATTTAATATTTAATTATTATATACATTTTTAGTAACATTTTATGAATGTTGGACATGGAAAATGAATCACATCGCTTCGTGGAGACAGTAGCTCGTACATATACACAAGCGATGATATCATTCCTTTAATGAGTGAATGGGTAAGTGGTTAATATATTAATTTTAAAAACTCAATATAATATCATATATATAACATATATTAATTAATTTTCTGCTTATTAAAATCCATGTAAAGAGTAAGTGAAAAACGAATCACTTCTCTTCGCAAGGCATTAGTCCACCGTACACGTGACCTATGGTATCATATTTGAAAAGGAATAGAATTTTAAAAATTATATGTGATATTAAAATTAAATAAGTATAATAATATCATATATATTATATAAATATTTTAAATACATCATTATATACAGCCCTGAAAGGTGGTGATTGAAAATGAACTACATCGTTTTGCTTGGCAACAATCCACCGTACACACGATTGATGATTTTTTTCCATATGATGGAAGTTAAGATGGATAAATATTACACCATAAACACAATAAAACATAAGTATATGTGATATAATGGTGTTATTATATTTTAAGTTTTAATACATAATTTAAGTTTAAAAACGAATAACGAAAATGAAAGAGCTTTCTTAAGGTAATTGCCTTCTCTATGGGAATCCTCCTTTAGATATCATCTTAAGGACCTTATGGGTGATATTTTGGGAGGTAAAAAATATATATAATATTTCTAAGAATTTTAGAGAGCTATTTTTTCAGGGGTTTTTCAAGAAAAATTTCTTGGGAGGTGTGAATATGTGAAGGTAGGAAGTGCCCTTTTATTAGTGGGGAAAGTGAACCCTCATGAAAATTTACTAAAAGAATTCAAAACTATAAACTCATTATCATGAAAAAATATTCCAAATAACCTTAATTTAAAATTTGGGATAGTTTAAGGTGAAAATATGGCCATAAAATAATATTTTTACAAGTTTTTAGGTAATTTTAAGCCTTGTATTCTTAGTTTAACCCCATGGTAATCCCATTTTTACTATAACCACGATAATTAATTTTTATTGTTTTTACAATTAATTTTTGTAAAAAATTAAGTTGAAACTTATTTTATAATGTAAATTATTATTATTACAAATATGGAATCCATTTTTCCAAATTTAATTCACATAAATGGAATAATTCAATTTAAAATTATACCCATAGATGAGTTGAAAAAATGAGTTTTCAAAGAGAAAATTCTCATAAGTATAGATGGTTTTAATATAAAAATTAAATTTTAAATTGATTAAAATAAACTAAATTAGTTAAATTTTAATATAATTTAACTAATTTAACTTTAAAAATAATTTTAAATATAACGTAACTTTGTAAATAATTTAAATGAAAAAGAATTTTTCCGATACAAATTTGTATTTTTCACTCTTCACTGAAAAATGAATCTTTTTTAAAAAATACAAAAAATTCATCAAAAGATAATTTTGATATGATAATTTTAAAAATAATTTTCATTTTATCATATAAATTTTATAAAAGTGTCAAAAAATCACTTTATCATAAGTTTACAAGAAACAATGAAATAGATGTCCTCAAAAAAATAGTTTTTAAAAATTTATTTCATTTTCTGTCAAATGATTATTATCAAATTTATAATCAATATATATACATTTAATTTATTTTATACATTAATTAAAAATATTATTTCATAATTTACTAAGTACTTACTCATACCCACTATTATAACGACTCTGTTATAATGGTCATATTTAAATAATAATATTTTAATAGAGTATCATGTTTTGTTTAAACCCACTATTGCATGCATAAAAATATATAAAATAGATTGAATTTATTTTAAAAAATTATTGTATATTCTCAAGATGTTATTTATCTTATAATATGTGTTTTGTGTGTTATAAAAGCTACCAAATGTGATATTCTTATTTGAAAAATCTCAAGGTGTTGCATTGTCTCCCTTAGATAAATTGCATCCTCAAAATTTAATCTTGATCTTGATAATTAAGGGGCAGAAATTTGAAAATGAATTTTTTAAAAACCCACACCATAAAAAGGATTATTAAAACATAATTTTAATAATAGATAAAATAAAGTATAGAGGTCATATGTAATAATACATAACTCAATTTATAAGTAGGATAAAATTGATGGAAAGTAAAGATATGAACATGGAAGAAAAGAGTAAATAATTATAGAGAGTTATAAAGGTCATTAATCATAAGAAATATAATGATCTATGGGAAGTTAAGGACCTATAAACCATAAATATTTGATGATTTAATAGAATATTAGTTTAACATAAATGAAGTTATTCATATAATTTTTTGTTTCTATATCCTTTTCATAAAGTTGAGGAATTATTTTACCATCTAGAATAAGAATATATGATAATATAATTACTGGATATATTTCTATTTAACAGAAAAAATTTTCATCTTTTTTATTTCAATTTGACAATTTTACACTTCCCTTCTTACTACAATAATTGAATGTTCATGATGTGTTTTATGCATGAAGCACTAAAATTAACTTTTAATAGATCATAAGATCCATATAATAGTGAAATTTTTTTCCGTAAATTTATAAATATTTTCCAAAACCAATATGGTAACCACAATTTTTCCAATATAATACATTAATGTCTAAACCTCAATAATAACACCACATGTTCAACATTAACGTTTATCCATAAACCCATTTATCAAAAAACAATGACATATTAAATAGAACATCACGTAGGTTAGTGGTAGTTGATAAACCATTATTGTCCTTAAGTTGTGGGTTCAAGCCCCGTGGACTTACCAGATGCGATGGGTATACACTCGAACCATGGGTTTTCCTTCTTCTAAAACCATATTAATATAATTAAAATAATGTTACCAAATTGAAATAGCACGTAATTACCTCAACATAAAAGATTAGATAATCCTTAAAGGTTAAAAATACCTTCATAAAAATCTATTTATCATTATTATCTCAAAAAAAGGAATATATTAAGGGTTATCTTCCCTTAATCATTTGTTTTCAAAGAAGTTCAACTTTTCACTGTATTGCTTTTCTTGGTTATTAGCACCATTAAACATATGCTTTAAAATCCTTTAAGAAATAGTATTGTAGTACAATATTTATACATTTTATGATTATTATAGCCATAATATCATTTATTAAAATAATCATATAACATAATAAATATGGAAAGTTAAATAATTAAAACACATTCCATTTAATTAATAACTTGAGCTTAATATTGTTGGAATAAATTATGATAAATTAATTCCATATAAATTATCATATGATATTGAAACTTAACCATGGATATTCTAATTAATCAAATAATCACATGGAATATCAATAACTGAACTCATAATGATGGAATTCATAATGTTGGGAATCTAAAACATACAATTGAGGCCTTTTTCCAAGACATTTAAATAAATGGGTAAGGCCACAGCCAAAACCCAATATAGTTTGTCTCATGAGACATACTAATACATCGAGGGGAAATAACAGGCCCCACCCATCACTTACTAAGTACAATGCATTCCTTATATAAAATGGGTGAAAAATAATCCATATAAACATTCTTATTGAAAAACTAACAAACAAAATGTCAATACCTACACTAATCAATAAATATAATCATAAACCATCCAGACTAAAATGGTGAATGTTAATAAAAATATGCATCCCCTATAAAACTGATCACAAACCATATATAGAAGTAATCAATATGGTATATATAAAAAATATACTCAGTGTATCATAATTAAAATATATGGTAGATTTCATTGATGAGTAGAAATTCTATGATATGTTCCTTAAATACATTTTTGAGAAAAATAAACATTTCATTGTAAAAATAAACATTTAAAAAAAGTTTATATATATTTTTAAATTAAATTTCATTGAAAAAAACATTTTAAAACTTTTAAAATAATTATTAAAAAATTTATTGTTCATGATGGTGGAAAATTATGTTCATTCCGTACATGTTAAACCAAATATTCCATTCACATTATCGATAAAATCCAAACATGCATTGTTTTTAAAATGATATGATTATTCCGTAAAAATAGTTTATAAAAAGTAAAAATTGGTAAAAATGAATTTAAAAAATCATTTTTAAATTAACAAAAAACATTTTTCAAAACATTTTTATAAAAAATGGGTTTTTATGAAAAATGATTTCTGACCGAAGGGAGAAATAAAATTTTATTTTATTAAAAACATTGTCTATCATTTTATTTACCAAAAAGTAAAAAAATGTTACTATTATTTGAAAAAGTTCATGAATAACCATAGGTTAATAATATAGATTTATTTTTAGAAATAAATATAAAATAATTTTCTTAAAGGAGACGTAAAAAAAAATAATCCCAAATAATGATGAGATTGTGAAATAAATCTTTTCCACTTTTAAAACTTCTGAATAGTAATCCCCATAAAATAAATGAAATAAAATGAAACTTTAAATACCATGAAGATAAATATATTTAGAATATAAAATATAAAATGACTAGTATATACACCACATAAAGAAAATAAGTGATGAATATAGAATATGTTTCATGGAAGTAAAAGTGATACAAAAAGCCCCTTTCTAGGTTCGATTTCCTTTGTACGTGTTTGTAAATAATATATAATAAATATAGGTTTATTATAAATGTATTAATGAAACATAATGATATTTATATTATTATATATGATCATATTATAAGATTTTACCACTTATTTTTAATAATATTTCATTATTTTCATTATTTTGGGTGTTAATTGGCTTGTTATTCTCATAAGTGTTTTGTCATGATAGTTATGATTATTGTAAATAGGATATATATATATATATAATTAAAATAATTTTATAAATATCATATATACTCATTATATACATTTTTTTAGGCATTTATGAATATTGGACATAGAAAATGAATCGCATCACCTTATGAAGATAGTAGGCCGTACATTTGTAAGGGAAATAATATGACTATAATAAATATAGTCTCATATATAACACATATATTCATTAATTTTACCCTTCTTACATTCTAGGTAAAGTAGAAGTGAAAAATTAATCACACCGCTTAGTGTGGTGGCAGTCTGCTGTAAACACGAGTGATATTATCTTTTTTGAAAAAAATGGAATGTAAAAAGATATATGTGATATTAAAATAAAATAATTATAATAATATCATAAATACTATATATATGTGGTCAATCCACCATTATATCCATCCTTTAAAGGTAAAGGAACTACATCGGTTCATGAGACAATAGTCCGCCGTACACACGATCAATGATTTAATTTCCCCTTTGATGGAAGTAGAGATGGATAAATATTATTTCATAAGAATAATAAAATATAATTATAGTTGGGATAATGTCTTTATTATATTTTGTGCATTAATACATAATTTAATGTTAAAAAGAAGAAAAATGAAAGAGCTTTGTTAAGATAATTACATTCTCTTTGAGAAACCTCCTTTGTATCTCCTCTTAAGGACCCTATAGATGATATTTTTGAAGGAGAATAAGGTATAGAACATGTATAATGGTTTTTGGGAGATATTGTTTTAGGATTTGGTCAAGTAAAAAAGGCATGGTAGCTGTGAAGATGTGAAGGGAGGTAGTCCCCTTTTATAAGTGGGGAAAGGGAAGCCTCTTGGAAATTACTTAGAAATTTTCCAAAAGAATCCAAAATGACAAGATAATTCCCATGAAAAAATATTAAAAAAACATTTGGTTAGAATTTTGGATATAATAAAGTGTAAATATGTCCATAAAATAATATTTTGACTAGTTGGTGGGTCATTTTAATCCTTATATTCTTAGTTTAATACCACGGTAAACCCATTTTTACCTTAACCATGATAATTATTTTTTACCATTTTCTGTATTCATTTTAGTGAAAAATAAAGTTGAAATTATTATATAATATAAATTATTCTAATTCAAAATATATAATCTATTTTTCTAAATTCAATTAATAGAAGTTATAAACTTAAATTTAAAATCATACTCGCAGATGTGATGAAAAAAAGGTTTTCAAAGAGAATATTCTAATAAGTGTAAAAGGTTTTAATATCAAAATTAAATATGAAATTTATTTCAATGAAGTAAATTATTTAAATTTAAATACAATTTAAATAATTTTATAGTAAAACCAATTTAAAATATAATTTAACTTTTTAAATTATTTAAACGAAAAGAGATTTTTCAAATAAAAATCAATATTTTTTTACTATTCATAAAAAATGAAACATTTTAGAAAAATAAAAAAATAAACCTAATATAATTTTGATATGAGGATCTCAAAAATGAATTTAATTTTGAGAAATAAATTTTCTAAAAGTGTCAAATATTAATTTTATCATATGTTCTAAGAAGCGATGATACCATTTTTGTTAAAAAATATTTATTTCAGCAAACATTTCTTTTTCTATAAAATGATTCCTATTTTATCTATAATCAATAAATTTAAACTTAATTCATTATATGCATGTAAAAAGCATATAATTTTCATAATTTATTTAGTACTTATTCATACCCACCATTTTAACAGCTATGTTATATTAATCATGTTTAAATAATTATAATTTAATAGAGTATAATGTTTTTTTAAAGTTAGTTTTGCATGCATCAAAAGCTGTAATGTATTTTAATTTCTATGTAATTTATTTTTCTAATTATATGGAATTATTTAGAGACCACATGATTTGACGATAGGTGATTACAAGGCATGAAGATCCTAGAATGGAATTTTGAATTTTTTTAAGGTACGTTCAGTAAATGTGTGAGTGGGTTTTTATATCTTTTGAAAAGGTGATGGGATCATAAATAAAAGGGAACCATTGAACACAGAATGCTGGGATTTTTCTAGAAATGACATAACTTTGGCTGAAAAGGGATGACCAGAAAATTTATTTTTTGGACTTTTTGAGAAAAATAATTAAAGAGTTTAAAATAAATATTTTACTTATATTCTCACCGTTGAGTGGAAGATGGAAATGCTGCAATGAAGCAATGAGGCGGTGATGAGGTTCATTAATGGAGGGTCAATAATGGATCATTTGAAACTGTGAAACTATTATCTAAATGACTCATTAAATGTGGCTCATTAAATATGGATCATTTAATGAGCATCATTAATGGATGAAACGTCGCTATGCTTTTTATTTCTTTTAATAATTACAACGTGTTGGAGCTTAGTGGATTAACAAACATGGGGAATCTCTGAAAAAATGAAAGAGGAATCCCTCTCCATTGAATAACGAAGAATGACACACCCGCAGATCATCACCATTTCAACTCACCTCGAATAACAGAGTCGTGAGCGACGAGCAACGTCGACATATTGAAACCTTGAGGATAAACGCTTCGGCATCGAATGTCAACAAGACAAAGGTTATTTTATTTTAAAGTTTCCTCATTCTTATTTCAAAGGACGAATGTGGATTAACCAATGAATAGGTTAATCCACAGATCATGTGTTCTTGAGGGAGGGCGACTTTTCTTTGGGATTTCATTATACGAGGTTGAATTATCTTTATTCATCGAACTGAAATCCCTGGACCTCACTTGATTATAAACTTATAACGTGGAGGGCACGTGCCAAAACGAACAAGCCCTAAGCCCCTCCGTCATGGGTGTTCTTCATGGAAAAACTCTCAAATTGATGTAAAGAATGATTTGAGACCTTCGTGGTGAAGAGGGTGATCTTTGGGGGATATGGACACATGCAATGCAGGGAACAGACCACCAGAGCATGTTCGGTGGCCGCCAAAGGTTTTTTTAGCCACGCCAGTGTCGGAATAATCAGTGGCGGCATGCCGCGGAGCTGACTGCGTGCTAGATGGAGGGACTGAGGGCCGCTAGCCAGGCCCATGGTTGGGTGGAGCGGCGCGCCCGTCGGCACGTTGAAGTGGCAGAAGTCTGCAACCAACTAGCAGCGATGGCAGTAGGAGACGCGGTGCCAATTTCCGCGTGGAGGGTTGACCCACGTCTGAGCAGTCTATTGGAAATAAATCCATGGTCCTTAAATTTTGTTTATAAAAGGGACTGTGTTCGTGGTTATAGTGGGGCCGGATGCGGTGTGGCTACCACGTCCTGACTGGATGGAACCCCACCGACCACAATGCATGACCGGTCTTTAGCTGGAGAGCTGGACCTACGCTAGTGGGCCAGACCCACACCCAGCGGGCTGGACCCATGCCAACAGGATGGACCTACACCCAATGGGTCAGACCCACACCCAGCCGGCTGGACCCACGACGGCGATCCGAACCCGAACCCAGCGAGTCGGACCCGCATCGGTGGGCTGGACCCTCAGCCAACCCGTGTTGTGTCCTGCAGGGCCCATTGGGCTTGAACCACTAGCCAGGCCAGAACAGACCAACCCTGACCCAAACTAGGTTAGATCAATTCCTTCTAATTAAACTGGGGTACATGGGACCCCTGGGTTGAGTTGGTCGGGTCGGTCCGACAGGGTCCGACTATGCCTAGATGCAACCAGTCCCTGTTTACTAAGACATCTGTATCTCTCAGACCTGGCATCTGATTGATGCGCTGTCAGTGGAATTGGGATCCTTGAGATAGATTGGTCCTTCTTATATAATTCACTTGGGTTTTGGTGGAAGTTGTAATATGACCAGGTTGGATCAGACTTTAATCCAACTAGGCCTTTTTTACAAAAAAGCCTATAACTTACAGACCGAGCGTCCGAACGACGCGCCGTCTGTTGGATTGGGACCCGTACGATGAAAAGGTCATTTGTGTTCCTCTCTATGAGACTTTTTGGTGATTGAGTTATGGATGATTTATTGAGGATAAGATCCTAGAAAAATAAAGCACGCTAAGTGCGAGAATTCAGTGGATGGCTGTGATGTGAAGAAAGAATAGCGATCCTGCCTGGGTCAGCACCTAGAGATCCTCTTTGGGATAGCACCTAGAAATCCTTTGGGTGTTAAAAAATTGTGATCCTCTACAGGTCAGTACTTAGAGAACCTTTACGGGTCAACAGTAGATCCTCTTGACATAATAAGATGATCTACCTTTACGACTAATCATCTTTACTTCTGTACTTAAGTTATACTTGGTGTGAGCTATGTCGTTTACTTTGTGATATGTGTTTGAGACATTTCTTAGTGGAATAAACTCTATGGTATCTTACTTTATGGTGTTTTACTTCATGGATTACTAAGAGAACTTCGAGGGTCTCAGGGTCCCTATTGAGTATTGTTATATTCACCCTTGCATGGGTTTCGCCTGCACCTGTTGTGTTTTGGGAAGACTACAGAAAACCTTGACTGGGAATTTGAGGAGCCAGAACTAGAGGATACTCGGAGGTGGATCCATAGACATGGTGTTCTATAGTAACATTTGACAGAGAGATGTACCTACCGTTCAGGTAGGATCCTTGGTGGACGACCTTCAGAGCTTGTACTTATTTTTCCATAATTTTGTTTCAGTTGGGCTTGTATTATAGACCCTTTACTATTAGTTTACACACTTTACTCTTAGTAGTCATACTTTGTGGTGGTTATACTACTTTATTTCTTTTTTGGTTTTCTTTGTGAGGTATTCCCTGTCTGTGTGTGTATTGGTTCAAAGGAAATGGCTTCCCTTTTTGTGTTATGACTTTCTAGTGCTAGTCACAATCCCCTAGCCTATAGAAGGCGGGCTTGGGGTAGTAACAACACAGTCCTAGGGGAGGGGTTGTGACAAAGTGGTATTAGAGTGTGGTCGGTTCTACTAGAAGAACTAAGAGTATGTATTTTTTCAATGGGGGAAATAGTGTTTAGTGTCTTGAGTTTGGCTTTCAGTCTAGAGAGTCTAGTGTTGGTGCGACGGTCGATGTATCCATACACCAGGACCCTGAACTCTGTTTTATGACTCAGTATATGAAAACACTTATTGCATGTGGTTTGGAAATGTTTTTCTCTTGATATATTTTGAGTCAGCTCACTAGGTATACCTTATTGATTGTGACACATTTTTTTTGTAGAGACCCGAATCCTGACGTACATAGACATTACATTACTTTTGCGGAATACCTAGTACATAACAAAAAAACACACACACAAGGATCGTAATAGTTTAGTGTCTTTGGAAACTCGGAATATAATCTTCTAATCGTGGTGAAAGATCTTTAAAATCTCCCATAAAGATCTTCCTTTTTTTACCTAAAACCTTTCTTTATATCCGGGGGAAAAGAAAACATAAAAGGGTGAGCTCAAATGCTCAGTAAGGGTATACAAAAGAAAAATAAATCACATCACATTCATAAGAACATAACTTTTGGAAATCTTAACCTGCAAAAGAGAGCATAATTTCATAACATGGGATAAATCATAGTAGTGAAATGAAATCCCAATAATCATAACTTAAAAATGAAACATTGTGGCATACACACATAATCATAGAGAATCATTTCTTGTTAGTCAAGACTCATTGCCAAGACTATCTTAGTGGACAAAGTCCCTTTCTGAATCGAGTAACCCTCGTTTCAGTCCTGTTTCACTGAACCGGTATAATCTACCATTTCAACCATGTTTATCTCATGAGATATAAAATCTTTACCCAATGAATTGGAGGGAGATATAGGTCTCACCCATCTTATAATGAATACTTTCTTATGTGTGCCACAAAATCTTAAATCATACATCATTGCATAACCCATGTAATAAAAATGGGAATATTAAACATCGTGACATCATAAAACAATTCATATAAGATAAAGGAATTCATAAAAATATTTCCATCACAACATAATCAAATCCATGTAATAATAGAGATAAAAACAGAACCCTTTTATTATCTTAGATGGAAAATAGTTTTTATAAAATACTTGAACTCTATTCTTGAGGAAAATATCCTTTCTACTTCAAAAACATTTTTCCTTTCATAACATGTCATACGACTTTAAAATAAAAGAATATAATTAAAAATAAACGTGAAAACTTGTAAAGGAAGCTTCTTGGAAATAATGTTTTAAAAATCCATTCATGCCGTATAAGTTAAAAAAAACATTCTTCGTACTTTTGTCAGAAAAGTCAAAAAGTACCTCGTACGAAAAACGACAAAAGATTCCTTTCATATCTTTTACTAAAAACCCACCGAAGGGTAAAATTGGATTTAAACAATTGTAGAAGGATGGAAATAAGATTACATATTGAGGGAACATGGATGTGGATGATAAAATACACCCCAGTAATTACCAAAGTAAAAACAATCTCGGATAAAAGTGAGATTGTGATATTTCCCTTACCTTATGTCCGACTTGCTTTGTAAGTGTCCAAACCTCCTGTATAATGATTTAAATCATGTTATTTACTTATTCCAGAATCATATTCATTGTTATTATATCATATATGGTCCACTTATGACTTTATATTACCCGTTCTTTTGTAAATTCATGTTAATGTAGCGTTTTGGGTAAAATCGTCTCATTTGTCGTTCGTGTTTTTAACTTGTAATTATTCATATGATTACTTAGATCATGATTACTTAATTCCAGAATATAAAACATGATTTATATATATATATATATTCAGAATATACATATATAATAAATCAGTAAATGGAATGAAATACACCGTTCATGGAGACGGTAGTCCGTACGTACGCATGAACGCTGTTTTCGTTTCCTTATTGAATTGAATGGAATTAAGTAGATGACATACATATAAATATAAATAATTCCAGTATCATTATTAGGTCATATATTTCATTAGTACTTATTATATATACTTTATAATCATTCATGAATGGTTAATTATTAAGAATGAATCTCATCGCGTTGTGGAGACGGTAGTCCGTACGTACGCACGAGCGATGATATCATTTCCATAATTATTGAATTGAATTGGAGTGGATTATACAATATATAAGAATCAATATGATGTTGTAATAACTATGTATAGTTATTATTTACACCATTATACCCATCCATGTAAGGTGGTGGTGGAAAATAGATTACACCACGGCGTGGAGACGGTATTCCGTACGTACGCACGCGCGGTGATTTCATTTTTCCGTAGGACGGATAGAAGGTGAATTAGGGTTGTTTAATATTTATAATAACATATCAGTATGTAATTAATACTGATGTTATTACTTTATCATGAAACAACTAAAGAAGAAGAAGTTGAAGAAGGAAGATATTGAAAAGATCGGTAATGGATATTACCTCTTCTTTGGAACGCTTCTTTGAATCCTCCACTTAGGGAACTAATATTGGTCTTCGAAGAAGACCAGGACCTCTAGGATTATTCTAGGGAAGTGGAGAGGAGAAAATGGCAGGGGTTGGCCGAGCTTGAGTGCTCAATTTGGTGTGAGGAGGAGGGGGAGGAGGTACCCTTTTATAAGGGAGGAGAGGGACACCTTAGGAATACCTCAAAATATTATTTTATATTAATGTCAAAATCGGTTTATAATGGTTCCAAAGGGTATTATTTCGAAGCTAAAGTGGGGACGGGTCGAAATCCTATCAACCAATAGGATTCAGAGATGTTTAGGGTATTATTTTAACCTTATCAATTAGATTTAACTCTAAGTTAAATAATTTAACTTTTACCGTGTCTTTTTGTTTTCTTTCACTATATGGTTAATACACTTACTATAACATGCCAAACGAACCCCAAATTGTATATTATTAATACATATATCCTTATCTAAGTCATTTGGCCGAACCTTATATTTTTAGGAATAAAATAACAGTTAATAATATAATATTTTATTTAAAAACTATTTTGTGTCAATTTTGACACTATTTGATATATGATTTTTTTTAAAGTCATAACAGAATTATATGTTCGAACCAAATTGATTAAATCAACACTAATATATCATAGTAACCTAGAAAATTAGTGTAATTCATAAAAAGTCTCAAATTACATTCATTTGATCATTTATAACATCAATTATGTTAATATTTCCTTAAAAGGGTAATTACTGCATCATCGTTGTGTCATAAATAAATTAATTTATTTAAGGTCTAAAAATTATAAATAAAATATCATTATGTAGGAAATCGTTTTAGCTTTCTAATGAATATTTATAGTCGAATCTATCTTATGTATAACCCCATATTAAAAATGTTTAAGTTATTAAACTTTGATTTTAACTATTTTAACTATTCATTAAATAAAATAATATTAAATGTCATAATCTAATCCAAGTGGACCTAAATGGTTATATTATATTCATAAGGTTGTTTTTGGTCGAATTACACTTATCCAATAGAATTAGGACATGTGTTAGGGTAATAATAATATCATATTTACCCTTAGTTACCCTATTTACTATTAACCGTGGTAAATAAAAGTAAAAAGTTACTATTCACCAAAAATTATTTTCATCTCATTTAACCACATTTTACTTACTGACATCAACCGTGTCTCTCGGATTTTTGAAATTCCATTCACAGAAGCGGTAAAATTAAGTTTTATGCAAAATTCAGTTTTTAACCTACCACTCAGTGGTTTCACTATTCATCAAAAATTGAAAGTTTTCAGAAAAATGCCAAAATTTCATCCTAAGCTATATTTCATATTCCAAATTCAAAAATGAAGTCTATTTTACCAAATTCATAACATAGAAATTACATTAATTAATTTTATAATTAATTCCCGCTGTTAAAACAAATAGCGTGTTTTTAAGAAACAATATCTATCAAAAGATTGAAACTTGATTATGTCTGGTTTAAATGTGAAATTACATCCAATGAACAACATTGTATTAAATTGTAAAAATATATTCTAAATATACTTTAAAACCACTCAAATTAATAATTTATCAGTATTAATTATTTCGATTAAAAATTTGTTTTTAATTATAATTTAGTAATTTTCACTATTCATCAGAATATGAAAGTTATCCGAAAAGTACCAAAATTTCACCTTAGGCTAAATTAGATACTCTGAATCCAAAAATGAAGTCCATTTTGAGAGTTAAAATTTCTATAATTTAAAAAGTGGTTATTACTATTCATAACAGTTAGTTTTAATAATATTTTAATAGCATATCGTTGTTTCGTGAAACTCAGTATTGCGTACGATGCAAGCTATCGAGGAAGGTTGCGATTGCGTGTAATGTAAGGCAAGTCAAGGATGCGTGTTGTGCAAGCTCCTTTTGGTTTAGCGTACAACACAAGACATTAATAAAATTAAAAAGAATATTTTTCATAAAATCTCGGGCTGTTACATTCTACCCCCCTTAAAATGAATTTCGCCCTCGAAATTCGTCGGGGTTATAAATGGTTTACTATTCGAAAGTTTATTTAATAGAAACCCACATCGTAAAAAGGAATATCAAAACCAATCTTTAAAAACAAAAGTATGAAACGTAACGGTTACCCAAATAAACTAATCATTGGGTTTCCACATAGGTGAAAATATGGATATGGAAGAGAAATCTAACCATCATGTTCTGATGGAGAGTGGTAGAGAACATGGATTTGGAAAAGCCAGTAATCACAAAGCCATAAATTTGTGACGATCTAAGGTACCATATGATTCATCAGATATAAGATCACTAGGACAACATTTTTGGTTTTCAAGATCGTTTCCCTAAAGTTAAAGAATTTGAATTAGAATAAATACTTACTTTATGTTGGTACAACCTCACTGTTGTTCGTGCCTTTAACAATTTCCACTTAATCTCTTAAATAAATGAATTTGAATTTGTTATTCGTGAAGTGTTAGCAGATCATGTGATAGAATGACGGGTCATTCCATCTGTCTCAAACAAAAGGTTCGAAAAGTTATAAGTTCATCTTATGGTTAGATTAATCGTATATGGTTCCAAAAATGAACTTATACTTCGTATATCATACCGCTTAATAAAATAAAACTAGTTTCTACTAAACAGGGACTTCCTGTAGGCCAGTGATAGGTGATAAAGGCCAGCCGCACTTCGGTTGTGGGTTCGATTCCCACAGCCTTGTCCGAAGCGATGGGCTGTCGCCCGTCCTGCAGGTTGTCCTTTTTCTAAAACTATAATACTATAAAATCCCATTAATAATATCGAAAATCTTCTATCCTTAAACAATACTAACTTATGTCCAACATAATCCATTCTAATCTTTAGGCTTATCCATAATACTGCAGTCCACTCTCATAATATAGTGAAAATGATTACCAGAGATTTAATACTATCATTAATCCCCATATATATGTCTTGTTGGTCACATTCCAAACATTCAAAGGCCTTAATCATGTATTCTCTTGAATACCTTAGTGAAAACATGAATGCAGTTAAAATTTAACACTTTCCACATACCAAAATCCTCAAAATTCTATATACTCAAACAATGATATCACTTAGTCATTATATCAATCATGAGCTCATGAATACTGTTAAACATTTCATTTTCTCGTTTTCCCTTCATTATGTGCATATCATCTTATTTCCAAAAAAATATCTCAATCACATTGAATACCACATCAATAAATATTGCAATACTCAATGATACAACATTATTTTGGGATCCCATTACATAAACACTTAATCATTCCACCACATCGTTGTCATATTCAACATTGCCAATAGTGATCGCATGTGACTTCCCTTTGTCCTTTGCCTTCAGTGGTTGCTCATGTTGATCATCACTAACCCTTGGATTAGGGAATTTATTAGCATAATGCCTCATTTCCGTGCACTTGAAGCATTGAAGTGTTGGTGGTGCGTTCTCTGCAGTGTTTGCTTTATTCACATCATTAGAAACCCTTTTTCCATTACTTCGACACTCAGCTGCTCGATGACCTTCTTTTCCACACTTAAAACATTTTCTAGTCCCTTTAAGACAATCTCCACCATGCTTCTTTCCACACTTTGTGCATAAGGAAACATTCATCTTCTTTTCACCATTATTCTGAGATTTCTCCTTGAACTCCATCTTTCGTTTCTTGTCAAAACCATGAGATGGATATGTAATACCAACTTCCATTTCTACCTTGATAGCACAACACACAATTTCTTCATAGCTACTGAAGTCTCTTATAGCTAATGCCCTTCGAAGACTTGGTTTTAATCCACTGAAAAATCGATCAATTTTACTTTCAGGTTGGATGATAATGCCAGATGCATACCTTGCAAGTCTTGTAAAATTCGCTTCGTATATACCAACAGATTCATCATCCTTTTGCTTTAGTTCAAGAAACTCCTTCTCCATCTTTGTTCGAAGAATATGAGGGAAGTACTTATTGAAAAATAAGTTCTTGAACTCGTCCCATTCCATGGACTCAATTTCATCTCTTTGCCTTGTATTCTTGATAAGATTCCACCATTGATCAGCTTCACCTTCCAAACGATATACTGCTAAGATGACTTTATCATGCTCATAACATTGAAGAACTGAAAATATCTTTTCAGTGGTACTGATCCATTGTTCAGTAACAAGTGGATCAGAAGACCCACTGAAAGAAGGTGGACGTTGCCTCATGAAGGACTCAATAGAATATTGTTCCCTCCTCTGCTCATTTGGAAGTCCAGAATGATTCATAGCTTGTGTAAGTATAGCAATAAGATTTTTCACTCCATCTCCCATAACATTTGTTTGTTTAGGAGGGCAATCATTGCATTGTCCATTGCATTGATCAACACGGTTCCTTCGGGTTCCAGCCATCGTCTAAAACCCAAAAAGAATAGTGTGAGAGGCAAAAATCATGCTAGGGAAAACAACATAATAAAGTGGGAGTACCTTCAATATCTAACATCTTAGGTTTAATTCTATGATCGTTAGCGTAATTCTAGTACTATAACCTATACGTATACTTAACCTTAGGGACATCCCTAGACATACCGTAGAAATATCTCTAGGGATCTCACTAACGTTTTCGCATCCTAGTTTCCAAAGGTTGACTAAACCTTTCCTCTGATACCAACTGTAGAGACCCGAATCCTGACGTACATAGACATTACATTACTTTTGCGGAATACCTAGTACATAACAAAAAAACACACACACAAGGATCGTAATAGTTTAGTGTCTTTGGAAACTCGGAATATAATCTTCTAATCGTGGTGAAAGATCTTCAAAATCTCCCATAAAGATCTTCCCTTTTTTTTTACCTAAAACCTTTCTTTATATCCTGGGGAAAAGAAAACATAAAAGGGTGAGCTCAAATGCTCAGTAAGGGTATACAAAAGAAAAATCAATCACATCACATTCATAAGAACATAACTTTTGGAAATCTTAACCTGCAAAAGAGAGCATAATTTCATAACATGGGATAAATCATAGTAGTGAAATGAAATCCCAATAATCATAACTTAAAACATGAAACATTGTGGCATACACACATAATCATAGGGAATCATTTCTTGTTAGTCAAGACTCATTGCCAAGACTATCTTAGTGGACAAAGTCCCTTTCTGAATCGAGTAACCCTCGTTTCAGTCCTGTTTCACTGAACCGGTATAATCTACCATTTCAGCCATGTCTATCTCATGAGATATAAAATCTTTACCCAATGCATTGGAGGGAGATATAGGTCCCACCCATCTTATAATGAATCCTTTCTTATGTGTTCCACAAAATCTTAAATCATACATCATTGCATAACCCATGTAATAAAAATGGGAATCTTAAACATCGTGACATCATAAAACAATTCATATAAGATAAAGGAATTCATAAAAATATTTCCATCACAACATAATCAAATCCATGTAATAATAGGGATAAAAACATAACCCTTTTATTATCTTAGATGGAAAATAATTTTTATAAAATACTTGAACTCTATTCTTGAGGAAAATATCCTTTCTACTTCAAAAACATTTTTCCTTTCATAACATGTCATACGACTTTAAAATAAAAGAATATAATTAAAAATAAACTTGAAAACTTGTAAAGGAAGCTTCTTGGAAATAATGTTTTAAAAATCCATTCATGCCGTATAAGTTAAAAAAAACATTCTTCGTACTTTTGTCGGAAAAGTCAAAAAGTACCTCGTACGAAAAACGACAAAAGATTCCTTTCATATCTTTTACTAAAAACCCACCGAAGGGTAAAATTGGATTTAAACAATTGTAGAAGGATGGAAATAATATTACATATTGAGGGAACATGGATGTGGATGATAAAATACACCCCAGTAATTACCAAAGTAAAAACAATCTCGGATAAAAGTGAGATTGTGATATTTCCCTTACCTTATGTCCGACATGCTTTGTAAGTGTCCAAACCTCCTGTATAATGATTTAAATCATGTTATTTACTTATTCCAGAATCATATTCATTGTTATTATATCATATATGGTCCACTTATGACTTTATATTACCCGTTCTTTTGTAAATTCATGTTAATGTAGCGTTTTGGGTAAAATCGTCTCATTTGTCGTTCGTGTTTTTAACTTGTAATTATTCATATGATTACTTAGATCATGATTACTTAATTACAGAATATAAAACATGATTTATATATATATATTCAGAATATACATATATAATAAATCAGTAAATGGAATGAAATGCACCGTTCATGGAGACGGTAGTCCGTACGTACGCATGAACGCTGTTTTTGTTTCCTTATTGAATTGAATGGAATTAAGTAGATGACATACATATAAATATAAATAATTCCAGTATCATTATTAGGTCATATATATCATTAGTACTTATTATATATACTTTATAATCATTCATGAATGGTTAATTATTAAGAATGAATCTCATCGCGTCGTGGAGACGGTAGTCCGTACGTACGCACGAGCGATGATATCATTTCCATAATTATTGAATTGAATTGGAGTGGATTATACAATATATCAGAATCAATATGATGTTTTAATAACTATGTATAGTTATTATTTACACCATTATACCCATCCATGTAAGGTGGTGGTGGAAAATAGATTACACCACGGCGTGGAGACGGTATTCCGTACGTACGCACGCGCGGTGATTTCATTTTTCCGTAGGATGGATAGAAGGTGAATTAGGGTTGTTTCATATTTATAATAACATATCAGTATGTAAGTAATACTTATGTTATTACTTTATCATGAAACAACTAAAGAAGAAGAAGTTGAAGAAGAAAGATATTGAAAAGATCGGTAATGGATATTACCTCTTCTTTGGAACGCTTCTTTGAATCCTACACTTAGGGAACTAATATTGGTCTTTGAAGAAGACCAGGACCTCTAGGATTATTCTAGGGAAGTGGAGAGGAGAAAATGGCAGGGGTTGGCCGAGCTTGAGTGCTCAATTTGGTGTGAGGAGGAGGGGGAGGAGGTACCCTTTTATAAGGGAGGAGAGGGGCACCTTAGGAATACCTCAAAATATTATTTTATATTAATGTAAAAATAGGTTTATAATGGTTCCAAAGGGTATTATTTCGAAGCTAAAGTGGGGATGGGTCGAAATACTATCATCCAATAGGATTTAGACAAGTTTAGGGTATTAGTTTAACCTTATCAATTAGATTTAACTCTAAGTTAAATAATTTAACTTTTACCGTGTCTTTTTGTTTTCTTTCACTATATGGTTAATACACTTACTATAACATGCCAAACGAACCCCAAATTGTATATTATTAATACATATATCCTTATATAAGTCATTTGGCCGAACCTTAGATTTTTAGGAATAAAATAACAATTAATAATATAATATTTGATTTAAAAACTATTTTGTGTCAATTTTGACACTATTTGATATATGATTTTTTTGAAAGTCATAACAGAATTATATGTTTGAACCAAATTGATTACATCAACACTAATATATCATAGTAACCTAGAAAATTAGTGTAATTCATAAAAAGTCTGAAATTACATTCATTTGAGCATTTATAACATCAATTATGTTAATATTTCCTTAAAAGGGTAATTACTGCATCATCGTTGTGTCATAAATAAATTAATTTATTTAAGGTCTAAAAATTATAAATAAAATATCATTATGTATGAAATCTTTTTAGCTTTCTAATGAATCTTTATAGTCGAATTTATCTTATGTATAACCCCATATTAAAAATGTTTAAGTTATTAAACTTTGATTTTAACTATTTTAACTATTCATTAAATAAAATAATATTAAATGTCATAATCTAATCCAAGTGGACCTAAATGGTCATATTATATTCATAAGGTTGTTTTTGGTCTAATTACACTTATCCAATAGAATTAGGACATGTGTTAGGGTAATAGTAATATCATATTTACCCTTAGTTACCCTATTTACTATTAACCGTGGTAAATAAAAGTAAAAAGTTACTATTCACCAAAAATTATTTTCATCTCATTGAACCACATTTTACTTACTAACATCAACCGTGTCTCTCGTATTTTTGAAATTCCATTCACAGAAGCGGTAAAATTAAGTTTTATGCAAAATTCAGTTTTTAACCTACCACTCAGTGGTTTCACTATTCATCAAAAATTGAAAGTTTTCAGAAAAATGCCAAAATTTCATCCTAAGCTTTATTTCATATTCCAAATTCAAAAATGAAGTCTATTTTACCAAATTCATAACATATAAATTGCATTAATTAATTTTATAATTAAATCCCGCTGTTAAAACAAATAGCGTGTTTTTAAGAAACAATATCTATCAAAAGATTGAAACTTGATTATGTCTGGTTTAAATGTGAAATTACATCCAATGAACAACATTGTATTAAATTGTAAAAATATATTCTAAATATACTTTAAAACCACTCAAATTAATAATTTATCACTATTAATTATTTCGATTAAAAAAGTTGTTTTTAATTATAATTTAGTAATTTTCACTATTCATCAGAATATGAAAGTTATCTGAAAAGTACCAAAATTTCACCTTAGGCTAAATTCGATACTCCGAATCCAAAAATGAAGTCCATTTTGAGGGCTAAAATTTCTATAATTTAAAAAGTGGTTATTACTATTCATAACGGCTAGTTTTAATAATATTTTAATAGCATATCGTTGTTTCGTGAAACTCTGTATTGCGTACGATGCAAGCTATCGAGGAAGGTTGAGATTGAGTGTAATGCAAGACAAGTCAAGGATGCGTGTTGTGCAAGCTCCTTTTGGTTTAGCATACAACACAAGACATTAATAAAATTAAAAAGAATATTTTTCATAAAATCTCGGGCTGTTACATTTTTCCCTATAAGATCTCTCCATGAAGACAACCAACCAGGATTCCAGTGAGAGATCATGACGATGGTCCACTGAGCGATGAAGTGTCGGTGTAGGGAATACTTACAATGATAACACCTTTGGGTGGTGTACCAGAAACACTACCACTCGAAGAGAATTAGTTTCTACCATCCCCACTAGTGGATAGTGCATGCCATCTGAGCGTGATGAATGTGTTCCAGAGATAGAGGCCTCTGAGGTTTTGAGGTGGGATAGATCATCAAGTAGTTGAAGACTGACTGGAGGCAGTGGAATGAGTTTTTTGCTTAGTAGTGACACCAACATACCAGATGGTAGTACTAGACACTTGCCTTTTTTAGGGAACGATAGGGAGGTGGTGGAGCTTGATGCTCCAAACACACGAGGAGGCGGTCCTTTTCTGGCTAGACTTCAAGAGCCTCCTCAGGATGAATTTCATACCAATGACACTATGATCAGTGCATATTCCGGAGTTACTAAACCTATAGTAAGGAAGCCTGACTATGGCCCCATACTCAGTGAGGTTTATAGACCTCTCCCACTAATTCACTAACATGGTATGCGACCCTTTCTTCAAGGCCCAAACCTTTGAGCATGGGCTCTGATGGGATATTAGGACATAAATGATTTTTCTCAACATCTCGACACAGGATGAAGTGCTAGAGTGAGCACTACTAGTGGAGAGTTTCCGACCTAATCAAGAAATGATGGTGAGGGCCACCAGTGGGTGACTGGAGGTTGAGTCATCTGTAGTAGGTAGTAGGTAGATGACATAGAGGCCCAAACGGTCTAGACCTTCTAGAGGGAAACCCCATGATGCAAGGTTAGAGGTGTGGGGATAGCGATGTAGAGGAGTTCATCTAAGGACTAGAGTTTGTTACTCTTTTGGCGGATAAAGGGACATGGATCATGACTGTCCAAATCCCCACACGGATGACCATCAGGCAGTCGAGGGACCACCAAGATAGTGACAGAGGTTTGAGCGGGGAGGTCTGTAGGGCGGCAGACATGGCAGGTGACCAGGCCGGGCTGAAGTCAGTGAATGATGGTTCGAGGTGCTACCACCACCACCTCTAGGAGGTCCACAACGAGCTCCGAGATCAGGTGGATAGGGCAAGTACCAGATTTAGGTGATGGAGGCCTATGACCACGATGCTCTAGAGATGATTAGAGGTACGATATGTGTATACTTCACCTTATATGAAATTATCATAGACACATGTTTCAGTCAGTCTTTCCTTACCATAGACCTCATTCAAGGCTCATATATTCCGGTAGAGCTGTTGGCTCAATCCTTATGATTAGGGACTCTTACAGGAAGGGTTTAGAAAATAAAACATTGGTGCCGACAATGTGAGCTTAGTCTAGGAGGTGAGAGCTTTGGATGGGATATCCTAGTATCAGAATCGAGGCCTTACGACATCATCTTGGGTATGGACTGGTTATCCACATTCCATGCCCAGATTGACTATTTTAGGCACAAAGTGTGGTGTATCCTCAAGTATGGGACATGGTTTTCATTCACTATAAAAAAGGGAACCTTTGCAACATAGGATGGACTTTCTCGGAAAAGGGTGTAGCTGATCACTCACTAATTGTCCAACCTCACCCTCAGTGTGGTGGATGAGGGGAGTCCGAGATTTTCTATAGTGGTAGAAGAATATAGGGATGTCTTTCCAGAAGATGTCCTGGGACTACCTCTATAAAGACCCGGAATTTCCATGTAATTTTTTTAAATACAAGGTAATATCATGAGTCCGTGAAAATTGACGGCGCGTGATTCCCTGGAGTGCCTGGAATGAATTTATGAACTTTTTTTGGGTACGTTTAGTAAATGTGCAAGTGGGTTTTTCTAAATTTTGAACCGGTGCTCAGAATTGAAATCTGAGGACACCATTAAACTCGAAGCACCAGTATTCACTTAAGGAGACATTCAACTCAACCACAGTGGGTTGAGAGTGAAAGATAGAATTTGGGTTTTTTGTGAAGGAATAAAATAAAATAAAATGGTGTAACATTTTATTTTTATTTTATTTTGAAACCACCGATATGGATATTTCACAGGTGGGGACCACCTAAACTAAAACCTCCCATGAGAGGTTATGGAGGTGGGGACCACCAAGCTTAACCTCCCATGAGAGGTTATGGTGGTGGGGACCACTTTAGACTTAAAACCCCTTGAACCCCTTGAACTCCCTCATAAGTGTGGGGAAGCCTCTTAAACTTCCCCCACTTAAATGGTGCCACCCCCTTTAATTTATTATGCCAACCTAAGTAATTAATTAACCCAATTTGAAATTGTGCCAACAATTAAAATTGGGGAAACACAATAGTTGTCTATTTTTCTTTTTGGGGGAAGGTATTGGCAAAGGGGAGAGATCTGGTAGGCTTACACTTCTTCCAAAAAAGAACGACATTGAAGAACATTCTTTAGAAATCAAGGAAGAGGATGACGAATGAGCCCGAAATCGAAGCATGGTTTCAGAAGCGACAATCGTCAGCACTCTATTTGCCTTCTTCGACTTCCTTCTCATGCCAACATCAACGAAAAATCCGAGGCAGGGTGGTTGTTTGAAATTCTTATCTCTTTCAGTTCTTGAAAATTCTTCATAATTCAAGAAGGAATTTTAGCCGCTTGCTACAACTCTACCACAGAGTGTGCGGGCAAAACAAACATGGCCCATCCTCTTAGCAAACATTGTGATTAATTGTTGATCACGATGGAGGAACAACTATGAACCATGATGGGGCATGACAACGGTGGACGAAACCATCTCCGGTCGCGACGAAGGTGACGACGCAACAACGCCACACCACGGAACCACCACCTGCGGCCTCCGCGCCGCCCCGCGGCTGGGCCGCCGCCCCGCGGTCGGGCCACCACCCCGTTGCCGCGCCACCACCCGCTGCCTTCACGCCATCCGTGGCCGGGCTGCCACCCTACGGCCAAGCCACCCCCTCTGCGGTCGAGCCTCCATCCATGGAAAAACCCCACCACTGAGCCACCACCACACGACTGGGACACCATCCGTAGATGAACCGCCCCACGGTCAGGCCGTTGCCCCGCTGATCCGCCTTCTGCAGCCCTGACTGAGCCATTCCGTAGCCTCTGACCTCCCGGTTAAGCCACCCCAGGCTGGGCCGAGCTGCCCCACACCATCACGGCACCCCCCGGACGAGCCGTCCCATGGAATCCACCCTCCTGGCTGAGCCCCTCAGGACTGGGCCGAGCCGCCCCGCGCCATTGCGGCACCCCTGCGGCCGAGCCGCCGTCCGCGACCGAGATGACCTGCGGCCTTCGCCTCCCCGTGACACCCATAGCCTCCACAGCCTCTCCCAACCCTCGCGGTCTACTGGACCGTCCAGTGGACTGGGCCACACCACAGGTCGGGCTGGGTCGACCCAGGTAGGGTCGGTTCGACCAGGTCGGATCGGACCCAGACCTAATATGAACCTATACTTTACGTGGGCCACAACTTTGGCACCAGACATCCCTTTGACAAACCACTAGCGGTGCCAGAAACCATGGAGTGAGATAGTCCCATTCGTATACCCCACTGAATATGTGGATTAAGATGAGGTACGGTCAGGTTGGATCGAGCATGAATCCAACCGGGCCATCGGGACTAAAAGTCTAATAACTTACAAACCAGACATCTTATTGACGCACTGTCTATTGCGTTGAGACCCCTATGACATGGCAGACCTTTGAGATACTTCATTGTGAGACTACGTGGTAGTTGGAGTATCAACCAGTGGGTTGTGGAGCAGACTATCCCAGAGACAAGTGAGTAGGCTTAGTGCGGGAACCCAGTAGCTGGTTGTGACGAGACGATTGAAGAGCGATCCTGTGTGGGTCAGCTCTTAGTAATCATGTGTGGGTCAGATCCTAATGATACTGTGTGGTTCATCTCCTAGAGATCCTTTGTGGGTCATCTCCTAGAGATCTTGTGTGGGTCAACTCCTAGGGATTCTTTGTGGTTCAGCACCTTGAGATCCTGTGTGGGTTTTTACATAGCGATCCTGTGTGGGTAAGCTCCTAGAGATCCTGTGTGGGTCAGCTCATAGCGATCCTGTGTGGGTCAGATCCTAGCGATCCTGTGTGGGTCAACACCTAGTATGACAACCCTGCTTTTTATTACAACTTAAACATTCTTTATTACATAAAACTTCACTTGATACAACAAAGAAGATCGAGAGGTTTAGTGTCTTTGGGGCTTAGGATCATTACATAAAAACTTTAAACATGAAATACAACATCCTTATTGAAAACTTCCTTTACATGACCACTACATTCCTTCGTACTTAGCATTGCATGGGATAACCTGAGGACATGCATAAGAAAAGGGTGAGCTATAAAGCCCAGTAAGGGAGTACACAGTGAATAACATGAGGAGTACAATACATGTTAGGCAATAGGCATATCAATAGAGCATAAGAGAGACATGAACATAAAGGCATGATAAATCATGATAATCATAACATGGAAATGTGGCAACAACACTTAACATTGAATTAGCATGAGCCAAGGCTCATTGCACATGGAGCATGAGTAAACCCTCATTGCACTTGAAGCACGAGTAAACCCTCGTTGCAATTGAATTAGCATGAGTCAACACTCATTGCACATTACGTATCATGATACTATACTTTACCCAATGCATTGGAGCGCTATAAAGGGCGCACCCTTCTTAAACATTTCATTTCATGCATAAGTGTGCCACATGGATCATAAAACATGGATTCATAAAACATAATCATTTATTCCATGATAAAGGAATGTGGAATTCATACATGAAACTTTACAATCAATAAGTAAACGTGCATAAAGGTGAATACCCTTGATGGAGAAATGGGCATGGTATTCACTACACAATGATATTTAGAAAATCGGTGTGATTTCGGCAGCGTAACGGTGTGACATAAGAATTCATAAAAAGGCTGATGAGAGAGAAAGGGGTTCCTCATCATATTTACATGTAATGGACAGTAATAAGGTCATATATATACATGTCCCAACAATTGAAAAGGAATTTAGATTCATGATACAAAAGTATTGCTTGAATATAGAAGAGGAGAAAAAGGTTCCTTTCAGAATTTCGGCATAGTAACGGGTGTACATGGGAGGCATTTAATGAGAGAGAAAGGGGTCTCCCATCATTAAAACAATAAGAGGGCAGTATGGGAGAGGTGCGAAACCATACCCCAACATTCATAAATTAAATTAAAAGGGCAATACAACTTAAAGAAAATTGACAAAAATGAGAAAGGAAGAAAAACCCTTACTTGGAAGTGTGCTTCCAAAGGCTAGAGAGAGGCTTGTGAGAGGCTTCTTGGGAGCTTGGGGCACCTTGAGAGGATTATAGAGAGAGTAGGGAAGAGTTTGGACGAACTTCAAGGGCTTTGGGTGAGGAGGAAGTGGGAGCTTGGGTGGGTTTATATAGGAAGGGTGAGAGAATTCTTTATTATTTAGGTTTGGGACCCCTTATATTAAAATAATCCAAACCACAAACCAGCCCATGGTATTTGCCCATGGTTTCTGGAAAAGGGAAGAGGAAAACAATATTTTACAAGGCCAAGGTCCGAACTTATTAAAAAATTAGGGTTGCTTATGTGGAGGTGAGTCACACTCCCATGGAAATTAATTTAAAAAGGCAAAGTGTTGAATAAGTCTTGAGGGCTCCATTAATGCTTTGAAAAGTGAGTCAAACAAACCCAAAACCTCATTATTTTATTGATAAAACACATATTGGCCGAACATAAGGATTATGGTATTTTATTACATCACCATTGGGTCATTATGATGTCATAAAACACATTATATATTTAAATGGTATTTAATTTTTACCCAAACATTTGACTGTCTCAGAAAATTATGAAAAATTCACCGTTGGATAATTTCGACGTCCTGATTCCAAAACTAATATTTATTTTATCTAATTAATTTTCTAAATATGTGAATTTTCACTTTTAAAATAAAAACCGACATTTATAAAAAATTCACGGGTTTTGACAGAAATGGCTTTCAAACCTTAATAAAAATTTTAATTGCATTCATAAAATTATAAGATCATTTATATTTAATAAAAATTAATTTAATATTAATAATAATATTTTATTAAAATATTATTTAATTCAAAAATCCTTTAATTTAATAAAATATAATTCTTAATTAAATAATAACTAAAAACATCATTTGTACTTTAAAAACTAATTACAATGCATCAAAAATGACTAGAAATTATATTCATTATTATATATAAAAAAAAATAATGTACATGAACATGGTGCTACTTATTTGTTACATAACCCCTTAAAATAGCCGCATAAGACCTAAGGGTAAGGTGTGCGATGGTGACAGACTCTTGGGGTTGCTCGGATAACATCGCTCGAGTGGTGATCTCTATCAACTTCCATTTTTCCCGTAGACGATCATGTTCGAGCTTGACTTGATGAAGCTCAGCTTGGGCTTGGTCAAGGGCAAAGCCCAAAGACGCCACCTCCTTTCCGAGCTCCGACAAATGGGCTTCGTAAGGGGCAATTCTACTGGATGAGGCCATCGCTTCCTTTGTCTGAGTAGAAAATTGGTTCGTTAAAGCCTTATATTTAAACTACCCAGATGATCACTGTTCAACGGCTATAAAAGTAACAGTCACAAATCTTAACGTAAAAATTAAAGAAGTTGACATCTTATAAAAACATTTTTCATAAAGAAACATTTAACTGGATCAAGAGGGATTTTCCATTAATGAAACTTTGGGTCGTTACACCTAGAGATCCTGTGTGGGTCAACACCTAGTGATCCTGTGTGGGTCAGCTTTTAGCGATCCTGTGTGGGTCAACTACTTTACATAGTAAGATGGTTCAGTAGTTACATCTAATCATCTCTACTACTGTACTTAAGTTATACCTAGTGTGAGCTGAGTTCGTACCTCTGTGGCACTTTCCTTGTGGTAATACCTTTGTAGTATTCCTTATTTTTTGGAATAGTTGAAATTTGGCTTTTGGGAGGGACCTAGTGTTTTTCCTCATGTTTGAGACGGGCATACTTGATAACTTAGGTATATGTATAGGCATATACCTAAGTAGGGTTGTCAGTTGATTTCATGCTTTGAGGTTTATCCTTTTTGGATTTTGTGAGACCTTGAGGGTCTTGGGGTCCCTACTGAGTATCATTATACTCACCCCTACACGGGCTATTCCCATACCTTGTTGTGTTTGGTGTAGACGATGGATAACACTGATCGAGGAAGAGGGTATCAGGACTGGATGGTGCTCCGAGGTGGACCATACGACGTGTCAGTACGTAGAGGAGAGAAACGGACGTGGAGTGCTAAGGAGGCGATCTGTACCTACCCTTCAGGTAGGAACCTCGGAGGACAACCCTATAGCTGCTTCCTTTTTCTTCATTTGTACTTCTACCTTTACAGTTGGGCTTGTATTCAGGCCCCATTACTTATTGTACCCACTCTATTTACTATTCAGTTTACTTGTGTTCGTATCATGCTGTGTGCTTGGTTGTGTGTTATTATAGGTTATAAAGGCAATGTATTCTTAGTTTTAGGGACTAATCCTTTTGGTGCTAGTCGCCAACCCCTGGCCTAAGGAAGGCAGGGTTGGGGTAGTCACGACATGGGCCTCGAGGGACAGGTTGTGAAAAATTGGTATTAGAGGAGTCGGTTCTATTGTAGAACATATGACTCTGATTTTTCTTTTTAACAGTAATAGTGTTAAGATTAGTGAGTGTGGTTATCATTTTAGGGCATCCAGTGTTGGTGTGGCGGCCGATGTATCCATACACCAAGAACTTGACTTCTGATTTCCGACTCAGTGCACAAAAAAACTGATTGCGTGTGTGTTTTAAAGAGTTTTCTTTGTGATATCCTTGAATCAGCTCACGAGGTATAACATATTAAATGTGGAGCACCTGTTTCTTTTCAGGATTCCTCCACACAGACAGCTAGCTAGGGTTCCGAGAGTAGCACCCACTGATGGCCTATTGAGAAACAAGGCCTTGGTGCAAGGACCTCATCCAGTATATGCACTAGTGGAGGAACCGACGGTACCATTAACTTTTGGTCCACTGATGCCACCAGCCCCAGCATCAGACGATGCACACCTCTTGAGCACGTTACACAAGTTACAGTGCCAGATTCCACCTAAGTTCAGAGGAGAGATGGACCCATAGGAAGCTGAGGATTAGTTGGAGGCTGTAGTGAGAGTCTTCCAACTGGTGGGGACACCAGCCAATTTCATGGTTACCCTTGCCACCAGCCTTCTACAGGTAGCAACAGGCATATGGTGGAGCTTGATGCTCCAAGATCACGATGAGGTGATGCTTCTCTGGGAAGACTTTGAGATCCTATTTTGGGCAGAGTTTTTCCCAGTGACTCTTCATGCAGTGCAAATTCAGAAGCGGGCAGTGTTACGCATGCGACAGTTCGGGTCACATGGCTTGTGATTGTCCGAACCGCCATATGGATGATCAGCAGATGGTCGAAGGACCGCCTAGGCAGAGACAAGGGTTCGACTAAGGAGGTCCGTAGGGAGGAGGTGGACATGGCAGAGGAGCTGGCCATGCAGCTGGCAGTGACCGACAATTTGAGATGTTACCGCCACCCCCACCAGGAGGTCCATCCAGACTGCAGGGAGCAGGTGGACAGAGTCAAGCTCATCTCTCGGAAGCTGAGGCCTACGATCATGGCGCTCCGGAGATGTTACTAGGTATGATATATGTCTAATCTACCGTAGATGTAGTACTTATAGACACATATTCCAATCATTCTTTTATTTCCACTACCCTCGTTCAGAGCTCGAATATTTTGACAGAGCCGTTAGCTCGATCTTTATGGATAGAGACTCTTACGAGAGTGGATTCGATGATTACTCACTGGTGAAGGCAGTGTGAGCTTACTCTAGGAGGCGATAGATTCAGCTGGGTTCTCCTAGTAGCGTCGTCTAGGCCTTACGACATTATCTTGGGTATGAACTAGTTATCTAATACCCATGCTCAGATAAACTGTATTAGGTGCAAAGTGCAATGTGTCTGTATGGATGGGACTAGGTTTACCTTCACCGGTGAGAAGGGATCCTTTACAGAACATGATGGACTTACCCGGAGGAGTGCAGCTGATCACTCATCAGTTGGCTAGTTTTACCCTCAGAGCGGTTGATGTGGAGAGTCTGAGTTATCCTATAGTGGTGGACCAGTACAACGATGTCTTACCTGATGATGTTATGAGTCTACCTCCTCGTAGAGAGGTGGACTTTTACATTGACTTGTACCCTGTGAAGATACTAATATCTACACTAGTGTATCAAATGGATGTCATGGATATTTGTGAGTAGTGGGTATATCTGGAGGACTTACTGGGAAAAGGGTTCATTCGGACCAATGTTTCTCCTTGGGCAACCCCGATTCTATTTGCCAAGAAGACAAATGGGAGCTTGAGACTTTGTGTCTACTATCAACACCTGAACCAAGTGACCATGAAGAACAAGTACCCACTCCTGAGAATTGATAACCTCTTTGATTAGCTAAAGGGAGCACAATTGTTCTCAAAGATAGACCTCAGGTCAGGCTATCACCAGCTCAGAGTAGGAGATGAGGATGTGTAGAAGACAACTTTCCGATGTCATTATGGACACTACGAGTTCCTGGTTATGCCATTAGGCATAACCAACTCTCCAGTAGTGTTCATGGGACTCATGAACAAAATATTTTAGCGATACCTTGATAGCTTTGTATTAGTCTTCATTGACAACATTTTGATCTACTTGACAACTAAGGAAGAGCATGCCTATCATTTGTAGTTAGTTATGGACACACTCCGAGAGAACCATCTTTATGGTAAGCTCTCGAAGTGATAGTTCTAGATCCAAGAGGTTCACTTTCTTGGAAATGTTATATCAGAGGCTAGAGTTGTAGTAGATCCAGTGAAGATTGAGGCGACACTTTCTTGGGAGCCACCTAGGAGTGTGATGGAGGTACAAAGTTTTCTGGGTTTGGATGGATACTACTATAGATTTTTACTAGATTTATCCAGAGTTGCAGAACCACTATCAGTGTTGACGAATAAGGGGAAACCCTTCGTGTGGTCAGAGAGATGCCAACAGAGTTTTCAGGAGATGAGGCAGAGGATGACTAATGCCCCTATCTTGAGGATTCTAGAGGAATGCATAGGGTACGCAGTCTATAGTGACGCATCAGGGACTGGACTTGGATGTGTCCTGATGCAGGAGCGAGCAGTTATCACTTATGGTTCATGACAGCTGAGGCAGCATTAGCAGAACTACTCTACCCATGACCTAGAGTTAGTAGCATCGGTATTCACCTCGAAGATGTGGTGACATTACTTAATGGATGAGTGTTTTATAGTCTACTCGGATCACAAGAGTCTCAAGTATATATTCTCTCAGAAACACCTGAACCCGAGACAACGACGTTGGCTTGAGTTCCTTCAGGACTATGACTTTGAGATAGTCTATACTCCTTGGAAGGGAATGTTGTTGCAGATGCACTCAGTAGGAGGCCAGTTATACAACTGCTAGGTGAGGCACAGAGTAGCTAGCCGCTTTGCAGATATCCTTTGTGGATAGAGATGGAGAAACTTTTCTTCAGTCTCTTACAGTCACTCCCCCACTTCTTTAGTGAGTCAGAGAGGCGCAACGTGGGGACACTAACTACGAGATGCAACATGCTCAGTTATCCATAGGATAGACACCTGATGGATTTTCTGAAGGTGGAGAGAACATCATCCTCTTCAGAGGACATACCATGGTACCAGTGTCACTTCAGGTGGAAGTGTTGATGGAGTTCAACACATGTACTCTAGCGGTACATCCATGAGTAGAGAAGATGTACCAAGATCTATGATGATAGCACTAGTGTATGAGAATAAAGAAGGTAGTTGAAGAGTTTGTCTCTCGATGCCTCACTTTTCAGAAAGTGAAGGAGGAGCATCAGGTACCAGAAGGCTTGGTTCAGCCTTTAGATGTCCCAGAGTGGAAGTGGGATGGGATATCCATGGAATTCATGACAGGACTTCTATGCACATCCATGGGACATGATTCAATTTGGGTGATCGTTGAATGACTCACCGAGTCAACCCACTTCCTACCGATTAGAGAGTAGGGTTTAGTAGAGAGTTTGATACACCTCTATGTGAAGGAGATTGTGTGGCTATATGGAGTACCCTCAAAAATTGTCTCTGATTGTGATTTACGTTTTACTTCCTGACTATGGAAGGTTTTGCAGGAGGTTTTTGGGATGCAGCTTCGTTTGAGCACCGCCTTCCATCCGCAGATGGATGTCCAGACTGAACGGACCATTCAGACCCTCGAGGACATGCTTCATGCTTGTTTCCTCGACTTCAGTCATAGCTAGGAGGATCACTTGCCTTTGGTGGAGTTTGCATAAAACAACAGTTGTCACTACACCATTGGGATGGAACCTTTCAAGGCATTGTACGGGCGACCTTGCAGATCATCTTTGTGCTGGACTGACCCAGGGGAGTCAGCACTAGTGGGACCAGAGATGGTATGAGCTTCCATAGAGAAAGTGCAGATCATCCAGGAGTGGATGAAGACTTCACAGAGTAGGAAAAAGTCTTATGCTGACAGGAGACAAAGACCTTTAGATTTTGATAATGGTGACCACATCTTTCTATGGGTCTCACCTCGATGAGGTTTGTGGATATCTGGCCGAGGTGGCGAGTTATCTCTGAGGTTCATTAGACCCTTCCAGGTCCTCATCAGAGTTGGCGAGGTGGCTTACTGGTTAGATTTTCCACCTCAGTTTCACTGGGTGCATGAAGACTTCCACATATCTCAGTTGAGGAGATATGTGCATGACCCTTCTCATGTCATTGACCATGGAGAGTTGTACATCGACGATGGGGTGACTTTTGCGGAGGTTCTAGTTGATATTGAGTGTTGATTGGAGAGGGTCCTTCATTGGCGGTCAATAACTCTGGTGAACATTCGTTGGAAGCATGGGAACCTCCAGTAGATCACATGGGAGCAAGAGGCTCAGATGCATGCTCAGTACCCCCACATTATTACCTAGTTTGAGTTGTGTCTTACGAGGACGTAGAGCCCGTAGGAGGGGAGAATGTAAAGAACCAGAATTTCTATGTAATTTTTTTAAATATAAGAGAATATCACAAGCCTGTGAAAATTGAAGGCACGTGATTCCAAGCCGGAGTGCCTGGAATGAATTTTTGTACTTTTGTTTGGGTACGTTCATTAAATGTGCGAGCGAGTTTTTCAATCTTTTGAACCAGTGCTCGGAATCAAAATCCAATGACATCGTTGAACTCGCATCGCTGATATTCACTTAAAGAGACCTTCACCTCGATCACAGTGGGTCGAGAGTGAAATATAGAATTTGGGATTTTCAAGAAGGAATAAAATAAAATAAAATGGTGTAACATTTTATTTTGAAACCACCCATGTGGATATTTCACAGGTGGGGGCCAACTGAACTAAAACCTCCCATGAGATGTTATGGAGGTGAGGACCATCGAGCCTAACCTCTTGTGAGTGGTTATGGTGGTGGAGACCACCCAATTCTGAAAACCCCTTGAACCCGTTGAACCCCCTCATAAGTGTGGGGAAGACTCTTAAACACTCCCCATTGAAATGGTGCCACCCCCTTTAATATATTATGCCAACCTATGTAATTAATTATCCCAATTTGAAGTTGTTCCAATAATTAAAATTGGGGAAACAAAACAGTTGGATTTTTTTCTTTTTGGGGGAAAGTATTGTCAAAGGGGAGAGCTCTGAGAGGCTTACACTTCTACCAAAAAATAATTACATCGAAGAACATTTTTCAGAAATCAAGGAAGACGACGACGAGCGAGCCCGACAATGAAGCATAGTTTCAGAAGCGACGATCATAGGCACTCTCTTCGCCTTCTTCGACTTCCATCTCATGCCAACGTCAATGAACAATCTGTGGTAGGGTGGTTGTTTGAAATTGTTCTCTATTTCCTTTCTTGATAATTATTCTTAATTCAAGAAGGAATTTTAGCCACATGCTAACACTCTAATGCGGAGAGTGCAGGTCAAACAAACATGGCCTGTCCTCTCCGTAAACCTTGTGATAATTTTTTGATCACGATGGAGGAACAACTACTAACCACGGTGGGGCAAGAGAACGATGACCGGAACCACCACCAGTCGAGCCGCCCCGGGCCGGGCCGAGCCGCTCCACGCCCTCGCGGCACCCCCCGGCCGAGCCACCCCTTGACCTCCACCCTCCCAGCTGAGCCACCCTGTGCCCTCGTGACACCCCCACGGATGAGCCACCATCTGTGGCTATGCTGACCCGTGACCTCCACTGCCCCATGACACTTGTGGCCTCTCGCGACCCTCGTGGCCTGCCGGGCCACCCAGCGGGCTGGGCCACACCACGGTCTGGGCTTGATCAAGCGGTTCAGGTTGGGTTGAGCTGAACCTGGTCGACCCATGATAGGTCGGATCGGGTCGACCCGACTAGGCCAGACCAGACCCAGACCTGATATGAACCTATACTTCACTTGGGCCCTAACCTTGGCACCGAACATTTGTTTGACAAACCATCAACAGTTCCAGAAACCTTAAAGCGAGACGGTAACTTTGGTATACCCCACCGAGGATTTGGATTAATATGGGGTACGGTCTGGTTGGATCGAGCACGAATCCAACCGGGCCCCTGGGACTAAAAGGCTAGTAACTTATAGACCGCGCGTCCGATTGACGCGTCGTCTGTTGCGTTGAGACCCCTATGACACGGCGGACCTTTGAGATACTTCATCATGAGAATACATTTCATTTGGTGTATCGACTAGTGGCTTGTGAAGCGGACTCTCCTAGATATAAGTGAGCATGCTTAGTGCGGGAACCCAATAGCTGCCTGTGACGAGAAAAATGAAGAACGGTCCTGTGTGGGTTAGCTCCTAGAGATCCTATGTGCGTCAGATCCTAGAGATCCTATGTTGGTCAGATCCTAGCGATCTTGTGTGGGTCAGCTCCTAGCGATCCTCTGTGGGTCAGCTCCAAACGATCCTGTGTGGGTCAGCTCCTAGCGATCCTGTGTGGGTTAACTCCTAGAGATCATGTGTGGGTCAACTCCTAGCGATCCTGTGAGGGTCCGCTCCTAGAGATCCCATGTGGGTCATCTCCTAGCGATCATGTGTGGGTCTGCTCCAAGCGTTCCTGTGTGTGTCAGCTCCTAACAATCCTGTGTGGGTCAGATCCTAGATATCCTATGTGGGTCAGCTCTTAGCGATCCTCTGTGGGTCAGCTCCTAGTGATCCTGGGTGGGTCTGCACCTTGAAATCCTATGTGGGTCTGCACCTAGTGATCCTGTGTGGATCAGATCCTATCTATCTTGTGTGGGTCATCTCCTAGCGATCCTTTGTGGGTCAGCACCTAGCGATCCTATGTGGGTCATCTCCTAGCGATCTTATATGGGTCAACTTCTTTATAGAGTATGATGATTAATTAGTTACATCTAATCATCTCTACTACTATACTTAATTTATAACTGGTGTGATCTGAGTTCGTACCTGTGTGGTACTTTCCTTGTGGTAATACCTTTGTGGTATTCCTTCTTTTGTGGAACAGTTGAGCTTTGGCTTTTGGGTTGGACCGAGTGTTTTTCCTCATGTTTGAGATGGGAATACTTGATAACTTAGGTATATGTATGGGAATATACCTAAGTAGGGTTGTCAGTTGATTTCATGCTTTGAGGTTTATCCTTTGTGTATTTTGTGAGACCATGAGGGTCTCAGGGTCCCTACTGAGTATCTTTATACTCACCCCTGCACGGGCTATGCCCACACCTTGTTGTGTTTGGTGCAGACGACAAATAACACTGATCGAAGAAGAGGGTACCGGGACTGGACGATGCTCATAGGGGGATCATACGACGTGTCGATACGTAGAGGAGACATGCAGATGTGGAGTGATGAGGAGTCGATCTGTACCTACCCTTCAGGTAGGAACCATGGAGGACGACCCAGTATCTGCTTCCCTTTTCTTCAGTTGTACTTCTACCTTTACAGTTGGGCTTGTATTTTGGACCCTTTACTTACTGTACTAACTATATTTACTATTCAGTTTACTTGTGTTCTTATCTTTCCGTGTTCTTGGTTGCATGTGATTACAAGTTATAAAGGCAATGCCTTCCCAGTTTTAGGGATTACGCCTTTCGGTGCTAGTCGCCAGCCCCTGGACTATGGAAGGCGGGCATGGGGTAGTAATGGAACGAGCCCCAGGGGACGGGTCATGAGAACTTCTTTGTAGAAAGGTAGACTTCCGCATTGACTTTTACCCTAGGAAGACACCAATATCAACACCTGTATATCGGATGACTTCCGCGTCGCATCGTGAGTTGAGGGTACAACTGGAATAATTACAAGGGAAAAGGTTTTTAAGGCATAGTGTTTCTCTATAGGCAGCTCTGATGTTGTTTTCCACGAAGGAAGATGAGATATTGAGGCTATGAGTGGAATTCCTGTGCCTGAAACAGGTGATCGTGAAGAACAAGTATCCACTACTGAGGATTGATGACCTTTTCGATCAGCTTAAGGGAAGGATGTGGTTCTTAAAGATCGATCTAAGATCAGGCTATTAGCATCTTTGGGTATGGGATGAGGACATACCGAAGATAGCCTTTAGATGATGGTACAACCGCTATGAGTTTTGGGTGATGCCTTTCGGTGTGACCAATGACCCCACAATGCTCATGAGACTCATGAACAGGATCTTCCAGCCTCACCTTGATCGTTTTGTGGTAGTCTTCATTGATGACATCTTGGTGTACTTAGTGGCAGAGGAGGATCACACTACAAAATTACGGATAGTACTAGATTCAATTTGAGAGAACCATCTTTATGGTAAGATCTAAAAGTGTCAATTATGGATTCGAGAGGTCCACTTTCTGGGAAACTTCATCTTAGAGGCTGGAGTTTTAGTGGATCTAACAAAGATAGAGTCAATGCTTTCTTGGGAGCCACCGAGAAGCATGACTGAGGTGCGAAGTTTCCTGGGGTTGGCTGGGTACTACAATAGGTTCATACCCGAATTTTCTAATGTAGAAGCACCCTTGTCAGCCTTGAAAAAGAAATGACAACCCTTTATGTGGACAGATAGGTACTAACAGAGTTTCCAGGAACTGAGGTGGAGACTAATGAGTGCTCCCATCTCGAGACTACCAAAAGAGGGCATTGGGTATGTAGTCTACTGTGATTAATTAGGGACCAGACCGAGTTGTTTCCTGATATAGGAGAAAGCAATGATCGCCAATGTCTAATGAAAATTCAGGCGACATGAGCAGAACTACGTGAACCATGACCTGGAGTTAGTAGTAGTGGTCTTTTCCTTGAAGATCTGGCATCACTAATTGATGGGTGAACGGTTTACCATCTACTCTAACCACAAGAGTCTTAGGTATATCTTCTCACAGAAGGAATTGAACTTGAGAAGTGGCTATGGATGGAGTTCCTCAAGGACTATAACTTTGAGATAGTCTATACTCTTAGAAAGGGGAACATGGTGGAAGATGCACTCAGCAGGAGGTCTAGTTTGCAACGGTTGAGTGAGGAGACGAAGCATCTAACCGTGATGTAGATATACTTCGCGGATAGTGACAAAGTAGCTTACCTCCAGTCTATGATTTTCACTCTCCCACTCTTACAATGAGTCAAGGAGGCACAACTAACATATGTTGACTGTAAGGCCTGACGTGCTCAAATATCCTCAGGACACGCCCCTAATCGATTTTTGATAAGTGGGGAGAACATCATCCTTTTACGAGGATGCACCATAGTACCAATGATGTTACAAGAGGAGGTGTTGAGTGTCATGACCCCAACCCTAGAAGTATGTAATTGGTGCCTAAAACATGGTGTGATTTTCTTTTCATAAATACAGGAATACAAAAATTACACATCTTGTCCCAATGCAGAGGATCAATTCGGTTTAGGTTCTAGAAAATCAGATGCTGCTGAAATACTTCTTCCAAAAACTTGATAAGGTTAAGATTCATATTGATATCATCACATAAGAGTACTAAAATCTTGGAATAATATACTAAATATTGTAAAACATAAATTAAAACATAGGGTGAGCATAAGAATGCCCAGTTAAGGTTTTAAAACATTAAAATAAATACCCCTTTTAAAATAACAACCTTTGAAACTATCTTGAAAAATTTTCTTAAGAGGAAAACATTACTTTTCAAGGCACATCATCAATATTTTCAAGGGTTACTTGAAACCATTTTTTCGAAATACCTTTTATAAAAGATAATCGTGCTTACTTAAAAACTTCTAAAAAAATGAATCAGAGTGCGCATACATATAAAAGAAATGCATGAAATGTTCATAGTTCATAAATTGATCAATCCAACTCTAAAATCATAGTTTTAATCATAATAATTCATATCATGATTCATTATAACTTAAAATGAAATTTATATAACCTTAACATTAGATACCCTTTCCTTGTATAACTTTCCATTTGCATACTTGGTTATGCCTTATGACTTCATTACCATATTCATATAAGATTCTTAGTCAAGGGATATTCTATTAGTTGAAGAATACCTTGGTTTACCATTTACCATTATATAATGAGGGAATGTATAATTCCAGATATTGTTAAGGTCTTTCGCCAAGACCGTACGGGTAAAAATCCATCATAGTTGTGGTTAACTACCACACAAAGTTGTGAACAAATCTAGAATCATGTTCACACATCATTTCACTTAACTCATGAGATTTCATCACATTACCCAATGCATTGGAGCACTGTATAATTCTGGGCACACCCGTCACATCATTTAAGTCTAATACATTCCTCATATTTCATAGTATGGTCTCATTTCCATAGTGTTCATACTATGTAGGAAACATAAATTCTTAATCCATAATAATTTGCATAAATTCACATAATTTAATTGAATTATGCATTGAGTTCAAAAGAACTAGATTTATTAGTTTCAGATTTAATAGTGACATGCATGAACTAAAACAACATACCCTTACACATGTAGTAAGAACTAGTACACATAAAATGATGGGTTTTCACATGAAATAACAACACTTTCATTAAACCCTTTAGAATGTGACCTTTTCCAAAACCATGATTACATGTTTTGATATTGAGATAATTATTTAATTCATGCCATGTTAAATTTTATATAAAATATTAAAACTTAAACATTTAATGATCCAAAGTATTTCTTGTGACAACTGGAAAATACAAATTATGGTTTATTTCTTGAGAAATGTTCATGCATAAAAGAAATAATTAAACATGTTTACTCATGCATGAATACATATTTATGCCCAAACATGAAAACCATCATACCACTTACTTGATAAATAAATTTTGAAATATATGCATTCATGTGGATTTGAAATTCATGGAAAAATATTATATATATACTTATATATGATCTGCATAACCCAAAATAAGATTTAATAATTCTTTCAACTGTTGTATTCTTCATAAAAATAATTTAATCACTAGGGATGGGTTTCATGAAAACCCCATTTTTGATTTGTTACATAAACTTAACAACACACACACATATATATATATACATACATTAATACATAACCATTTAAACCATGGGTTTTGAATTTCTAAACAAGAACAAATAAACCCATTTCATGGGTTACATGTTTTTAGAATATCATTTTTAACAAAATAACATTAAAGAAGAATAAAGACCCAAACTGGTTTCATTTTGTAAATACGATATTATATATATATATCGTTCTTATAGTTAAAAACATGATTAATCCCAGAAAGTGCTTCATACCGTAAAACATCATTGGAACATTGTCAATTACATTTAAAGAACTCAAACCAGGTAGGATTGGAGTTGTTCTGAATTTTATGTACTTATATACATATGTGTATAACCGTGGAACTCAATAAAAAGTTTTTCATATAGAAAAGAATCATAAAATCCCTTTCATGGGTTATATACTCCAAATACACATTTAGAAAACCCACTGTGAGTTAAGATTTAGAAGAAGTATAAAGCTATATATATATATATCCATGTATACACCAAGGTATAAAAGTTTTAAAATAATAAAACATATCAAATTAATCCCTTACCTAACTTCAAGAGTGAAACAAGGTTGGGAAGGGGATATTAGAACTTTGAGGAGAAGAAAGCCCAATGAAATTAAGGGTGCAACATGGTTTACATAGACCCTATATATATATATTTTATATAAAACGTTTATTACATATATTATAAACAAAGGATATAGACCTTACTTAAACAAAGAAAAACCAATATCTTTCTTAATAAAACCCAATGTAAGTAAGTGTTTTTAAAATATACATAAATATATAAAGCTTGTAGAAAACTGAAACCGAATCCCAAAGAAAATAAAAAGATAAAATAAAATAAAAAAGAAAGGAGATCGGGGGGGGGGGACTTATGGGTAGAAGTCAAGGGTTGCAAGACAATAAAGCATTGGGGAATATTGGGGGAGAATAAAATAAGGAAGGAGAACAAATAAAATACAATTGGTGGACACTAGTTTGGGGTGAATGAGAAGACGACATGGAGGAGAAAACTGGGGAAAAATAGGACGATCCAGATCCAACGGGTCTAGATCAGACAGCTAGGGTGAAACATGGTTTTTTTAAAAATGATAAAGGGTTGACATTAGATATTTAATTGGATCGAATGACTATGGAATGACACATATTCTAAAAAGGATCGGACAACTGGGATTAAGACTTAGTGTGATTGGGTGGCTAAAGAAAACATAGAGGTAATATCGTGGTGGTTGGGTTTTGAAGGCCAGACCAATCAGATAGTTCAGATCATACATGGCATGATCAGATAGCATGTATCACACCTCATCCAAAAAAATCCATCCCACATTGAAATGGGATGAATTTCACCTCTACCTTTTATGGTTGGAGCTACCGGCCTAACATCAGAATTCTTCTTCCTTTCTTCCCATTACCGCCATATACCAGTGTTCTACATGCATGCTGTACGACCAACCTTTCCTTCGTGCCATCCTTCATGGTGGCACGCTACCCGGATCCTCTCTGTGTACTTTAGTCTTGCACACACACCCACACCCACGGGCATGACCATGCTGAGGCTGAAGGCTTAGGCTCGACCGCCTAGCATGTGATGCCTCCTTCAGCCCAGCTAGAGGGCTGTCCCCAAAAGAGTTTATTTTTTATTAACCCATCTTTCAAAATATTCCATATAATCATAGAAAACAAAACGAAAATACACATAATCAGTTTCACTACATAATGAATATCTTTAATTAAAAAAAACAAAATTCCCACTTTATTTTAAACTTGGTAAATTTAAATAAATACACAAATCAAATTATAGTATAAATTTTAATTAATAAAAACATTTGTAAACATGTTTTCAAATTCAAAACAAAGTGCATAACTCTCTTGGTATTTTCTTTAAAACACAAGAGTTGTGTTTTCAAATCCATTTTAATCCTTAATACACTTATCCTTTCAAAATATACAGAAGAGTTTAAATACAAACATGTTTAAAAGATTTTACCTTAACTTAAAAACACTAGAAAATCACATTACTTTGAAATAAAATAAATAGAATTATCAATGGCTATAATTATTGTCGTTAGAGATTAATCGGTCACTTAAAGGGGTAACAGTTGAATTAAGGCCTTATAAAAACGAGATTAGGGAATTCCAACCTCAAACACCGAGACAAAGAATATGGTTCTCTTTATCCCTCTGACGCTCAGTTCGATTGCTGTGGTTCTGGTTATAATGTTCTTAGTTGTGGAACATCCAAAGGAAATCCATTTTTTCCTTGGCATGTTCATGGTGCTTTGGGGTCTTCCTATGATTGTGATTGGTCTTCTTGTAGGAATTATAGGTTAGTTATGGTCCTTTTATCTTGTTACAATATAATTGTTCTAAAAGTTTAATTGAATAATACATGGCGTGCTTTTATTTTTGAAACCATTGTTTGGATTACATGAAAATTAAGCGATGTAAATACATAAAATGTTATTATTAGATAAGGAAAAGGTTCTGGGTGTTACATTATCCCCCCCCTTAACAGGAATTGCATCCTCGAAATTCATTTCATATAACCATGCTAAAAAGGCTCTCTGATGTTCTTCAAAACATCCCCCATCCTAAAGGATCCTCAGGTGCTGTCAGCTGAATACCCAAATTGGTGTTCAATTATTCCACTTCCCGGGCCCAGACACACCTCAAAAAGTAAGGGTTTAACTCTTACATTGCACACTTGGGCTTCTAGAGGGAGGCTCGAATGGTAGAATGCTTAGAGATGTCCAAATGGAAAAACTCTATAAGAACTCATTAGACTGTATCTTGTCCAAGAATTTCAATGTCATAGATGTGGTCATACAATCTAAAGCTCAGGATTTGGTATATGTAGGCTGCACGAAGGTTCCCTTCCAAGGCAGCCTCTTGAAACCATTCCCTGGCCATGAAGTTTTAGGATAGAGTGAGGCATAGGAAAATACCTTTATGGTACTTTCCACTTTTCCTATACTCAACAAGTTAGATAGTGGCTATGTGGTGGTAGATATAGGCATTCCCTTTGCAGGAGTGGAGAATGTCTGGACAGTTCGATACCTCATAAATATGTTTGCATGTTCTTTACTGGTTTGTGAAGGGAATGTATTCTTCTGCACAGGTTCTGACCATAATGGCCTCTAGTACCTCAACGGGAATATACAAGATATGGGTTTTTCCTTCCGTATGAAAATAAAAATTTTCATGAAATTCCAATCAGTGAAACTCATCCAAAAGCACAAACACTGAAAATGTAGGAGAAAGAAGAAACAACAAGTTGTATTTTCATAAAACAACTGGTACACAAATCCTAGGACTAATGGTTTCCCCAGTCCTAGGTTACATGAATTCCCAAAACAATATCTAAATTATCGATATCCCTAAACCAAATGCAACCCGAGCAGTCTGCTTCAATATCGTGGGTACACTTATGGTGTCTCCAGAGTGAGACATGAGGGGTGTAAAGTTGAGAGACATCAGTATGTACTTGATGTCTGTATAATGAAAAAAATGCCTCAATGTCAAGGATTTTGAAGTCTATTAACTGAACATAATGGCCATAGGACAAGATTTGGCACATATATGTTGCGCAGAGGTCACCCGCTGCTGCAGCTTCTTAGAAATCCATGAGGGATGGGATGCCTTATACTATAGTGAAGCATCCAAAAAGACCCTCAAAGTACCTTTCCCAATGTGCATAGGATGTGAATTGGATTTGAATCATAAATAGGCAGTCTAAACCCACTTCTCGGTGGAGTTGAAGTACACAGGGAGATTTTTACACATCGTACATGTGTTTCTATGTCATAAGAATGTGTGCATTGTTTACAAAGTTGTTGTGGTTGGATATAGAAACTATGGTTTCTAGAGCCTCAATAGAAAAAGACAAAATACTGGTATTTGTGTTTTCCATCTAAAAATTAAGAAAACATCATACATATTAATGCTATTTTTTTTGTTCAGTTCTGGTTTTCCATAGTTATCTAAACCGATCCTCTGATACTAACTATCATGACCCCAACCCCAGAAGTCAGGAATCAGTGCCTGAAACATGGTGTGCAATTTGTTTCATAAATACAAGAACAAAAAAATTACACATCTTTTCCCAAAATAGAGTATCGATTCATTTTAGGTTTTGGAAAATTAGATGATGTTGAAACACTTCTTCCAAAAACTTGATAAGGTTATGCTTCATATTGATGTCATCACATAAGAGTACTCAAATCATGGAATAATATACTAAATTCTATAAAACATAAATTAAAATTTAGGGTGATCATAAGAATTCCCATTAAGGGTTTTAAAAAATTTAAAGAAATACCCCTTTTAAAAAAACAACCATTGAAATAATATTGAAATGTTTTTCAATAGGAAAAAAAATACTTTTTGAGGCACATCATCAATATTTTCAAGGGCTACTTGCATCCATTTTTTCCAGAAGACATTTTATACAAGATAATTGTGCTTACTTAAAAAATTCTAGAAAAACATGAATTGGAGTGCACATACGTATATAAGAAATTCATGAAATGTGCATAGTTCATAAATTGATAAATCCAACTCTAAAAGCATAGTTGTAAACATAAAAATTCATATCATTATTCATTAGCACTAAAAATGAAATTAATAAAACCTTAACATTAAATAATCTTTCCTTGTATAACTTTCCATTTTCATACTAGGTTATGCCTTATGACTTCATTACCATAATCATAGAATATTCTTATCCAAGAGATATTCTATTAGTCGAACAATCCCTTTGTTGATCATTTACCATTACATAATGAAGGAATGTATAATTCCAGACATTGTTAAGGCCTTTCACCAAGACCGTATAGGTAAAAACCCATCATAATTGTGGTTAACTACCACACATAGTTGTGAACAAAGATAACATCATGTTCACACATACTTTCACTTAACTCATGAGATTTCATCACATTACTCAATGCATTGGAGTGATCTATAATTTTGGTCGCACTCGTCAAATCATTTAAGTCTAATACATTCCTCATATTTATTAGTATAATCTCATTTTTGTAGTGTTAATACTATGTAGGAATCTTACATTCATAATCCATAATCATTTTAATACATTCACATACTTTAATTTAATTATGCATTGAGTGAAAAAGAACTATATATGTTTGTTTCAGATTTAATAGTGACGTGAATGAACTAAAACAACATACCCTTACACATCTAGTAAGAACTAGTACACATAAAATGATGGGTTTTCACAAGAAATAACAACACTTGCATTAAACCATTATGAATGTGACCTTTTCCAAAACAATGTTGACATGTTTTTACATTGAGATACTTATTTAATCTATTCAATGTTAAATGTTATATAAAATATTAAAACATAAACTTTACATGATCCAAAGAATTTCTTGTGACAATTGGGAAATAAAAATTATGGATTATTTTTTAGAATTGTTCATGCATAACTGAAATAATTAAACATGTTTACTCATGCATGAATGTATAGTTATGCTTGAACATGAAAACCATCATACCACTTACTTGAAAAATAAAGTTCGAAATATATTTATTCAGGTGGATTTGGAATTCATGGAAAAATCTCATATATATTATTATATATGATCTACATAACCCAAAATAAGATTTAATAAATTCTTGAAACTGTTGTATTCTTCATAAAAATAATTTAATCACTAGGGATAGGTTTCGCGAAAATCCCATTTCGGATTTGTTACATAAAAATTGATACATACATATATATATACATATTAATACATAACCATTGAAACCATGAGTTTTTCATTTTTAAACAAGAAGAAATAAACCCGTTTCATGGGTTACATGTTTTTAGAATATAATTTTTAACAAAATATCACTAAAGAAGAAGGACCCAAACTGGTTTCATTTTGTAAAAAATATATTATATATATATATATCTTTCTTATAGTTCAAAACATGATTAACCTTAGAAAGTGCTTCATACCATAAAACATCATTGGAACATTGTCAATTACATTTAAAGAACTCAAACCAGGTAGTATTGGAGTTGTTCAAAATTTTATGTACTTATATACATATGTGTATAACCGTGGAACTCAATAAAAGGTTTTTAATATAGAAAAGAAACATAAAATCCCATTTATGGGTTATATACTCCAAAGATACATTTAGAAAACCCATTCAGAGTTAAGATTCAGAAATAATATAAAACTGCACCAACACACACACACACACATATATCCATGTATACAAAAAGGTATAAATTTTTTACAATAATAAAACATAGAAAATTATTCCCTTACCTGACTTCAAGAGTGCAACAAGGTTGGGCATGGGATATTCTAATGTTGATTAGAAGAAATCCTGGTGAAATTATGGATGAAACATGATTTACATAGGCCCTATATATATTTTATATAAAACGTCTCATACATATATTATAAACATAGACTTGAGACCTGACTTAAATTAATAAATACTAAAATATTTCTTAATAAAACCCAAAGTAAGTCGGTGTTTTTAATATATACATAAATATATCAAGCTTCTAGAAAACTAAAACCGAATCCCAAAGAAAATAAAAAGATAAAATAAAATAAAAATAAAGTACATCAAGGAAGAAATTATGGGTAGACATCAAGAGCCACAAGACTATAAAGCATTGGTGAATCTAAAGGGAGAAGAAAAGAAGGAATAATAAGAAAGAAAACATAGTGGGTGGCCACTAGTTTGGTGCGAATGATAAGATGATGTGGAGGAGAAAACTGGGGAAGAAAAGGATGGTCCAGATCCAACGGGTCTAGATCAGATGTCTAGGGTGAAACATGTTTTTTTTAAAAATGATGAAGGTTTGAGATTAGATATTGAACTTGATATAATGGATATGGTGTCACACAAATTCTAAAAAGGTTTAGAACAATGGGATTAAGACTCATTGTGATCGAGTGGCTAAAGAAAAAGCGAAGGTAAAGCCATGGCGGTTGGGTTTCGAAGGCTAGACCAATCAGACGGTCCACACCAAACGCAGCATGATCAGAGGGCCTGGATCATGCCTTGCCCAAAAAACTCTATCACACATCGAAATGGGATGCATTTTTCCGCACCCTTACAAGGCTATAGCTCTCAGATTTACTTCAGAATTCTCCTTCCCTCCCTCCTGGTACTGCCCCATACCGGTGTTCTGCGGGCATGCTCTGCGCCCACGCTTGTCTTCGTACCACCCCGCATGGTGGTGCACTACCCGGATCCTCTCTTCATGATTGAGGCTTGCACACACACACACTCACAGGCTGGTCCATGCTGAGGCTGAAGGCTTAGGCTCGGCCGCCTAGCGCGTGCTACCTCCTTCGGCCCGACTTGAGGGCTAGACCCTAAAGGGTTTATTTTTTATTAACCCATATTTCAAGATATTCTATACAATCTTTGAAAATAAAACAAAAAATACACATAATCAGTTTCATTACATAATTAATATCTTTAATTTAAAAAAACATAATTCCAACTTTATTTTAAAATTGGGAAGTTTAAAAAAATACAAAAATAAAATTATAGTATTACTTTTAATTAATAAACACATTCATAAGCATGTTTTAAAATTCAAAAAAAGTAAATACCTCTCTTAGTATTTTCTTTAAAAAATAGAAGTGAAATTTTCAAATCCATTTTAAACCTTAATACACTTATCCTTTCAAAATCTATAGAAGTGTTTAAATACAACCATGTTTAAAATATATTTCCTTAACATAAAAACACTCGAAAATCAAATTACTTTGAAATAAAATAACTAGAATTACCAACAACTATAATTATTGTCGTTAGAGATTCATCAGTCACTTAAAGGGGTAATGGTCAAAGTAAGGCCTTATAAAAATTAGATTAGGGTGTTCCAACCTCAAACACAGAGAGAAAGAAGATGGTTCTCTTTATCCCTCTGACGCTTAGTATGATTGTTGCGTTTCTGGTTATAATGTTCTTAGTAATGATAGATCTGAATGAAATACAATTTTTACTTGGCATGTTTATGGTGTTTTGGGGTCTTCCCATGACCGTGATTGGTCTTCTTATAGTAATTCTAGGTTATTCATGGTCCATTGATCTTGTTTCAATATAATTGTTCCAAAATTTTAATTGAATAAAACATGGATTTCTTTTATTTTTGAAAGCACGGTCTAGATTGCATGATAATTAAGTGAAGTAAATTAATACAGTATTATTATCACACAAGAAAAAGGTTCAGGATGTCGCATTGAGGGAGTTATATAAAACCACTTTGGAGGTACATCCTGGAGTGACAAAGATGTACTAGGACCTCTGAAGTCAGTACTGGTGGATAGGGATGAAGAAAGCATTGACCGAGTTCTTTTTGTGATGCCTCACTTGTCAGTAAGTGAAGGTTGAGCATCAGGTTCTTGTAGGCTTGGCTTAGCCACTCTAGGTTCTAGAGTGGAAATGGTATGGTATCTCAATGGACTTCGTGATGGGGTTTCCACATACATCTAGGGTCCATGATTCTATCTGAGTTATCATTGAATGACTCCCCAAGTAGGCTCACTTCCTACCCATATGTGAGTAGGGATCGGTATAGGGATTGGGGTACCTCTACGTCCATAAGATAGTGCAGCTTCACAGGGCACCTTCGACGATCATCTCGAACTGCGATGCATGCTTTACATCTAAGTTGTGGAAGGGGTTGTAGGAGGTGTTCGGGACTCAGCAGTGCTTAAGAACATCTTTTCACCCCCAGGCAGATGGTCAGATGGAGCATACCATACAACCATTGGAGGAAATTATTCATGATTGTGTCCTAGAATTTCGTCGTAGTTGGGAGGACCACCTTCCACTGGTAGATTTTTAATACAACAACAACTACCACTCCCCCATTGGCATGGAACCATTTGAGTCCTTGTATAAGCGGACTTATAGATCACCCCTATGCTAGACAGACCCATGGGAGTCAACAATCATGAGTCTATAGTTGGTATGGGCTACCACAGAGAATGTGTTGATCATCCAGGAGTGGATGAGGACTTCAAAAATCAAGAACTAGTCTTATGCCGACATGAGATGGAAACCCTTCATGTTTCAGGAGGGCGATCATGTTTTCCTTTGGGTTTAACCCTGATGAGGATTACAAAGATTTGGCCCGGGCAGAAACCTATCTACGAGGTTCATAAAAACAATTCAGATCCTGAGTAGAGTTGGTGAGGTTCCATACCACCTAGCTCTTCTCCCATAGATGCACCAGGTGCATAATGTTTTCCACCTATAGCAGCTGAGGAGATACGTGCATGATCCATCACACATTATTGACTGGGGAGAGCTGGACATTGACAATGTGGTGATGTTTGAGGAGTTCCCTATGGAGATAGAGGATTGAAAAGATTGATTCCTATATGGGTAGTTGATTCTTCTGGTGCGATTTCGGTGGCAGCACAACAATCTCTAGGGGAGCACATGGGAGCGGGAGGCTCAGATTTGTGTTCAGTACCCTCATCTGTTTGATAAGTTTTGTTTTAGATTTTGGGGACATAAAGCAATAATGTAGGGATAATGTAATGTCTCAGAATTTCCATGTATTGTTTTTAATTATATAAAATTATTTTGAGACTTCACGCTTAGACGACATGTGATTCCATGACCTGGAGAGCTTGAAATGGAATTTTGACCTTTTTTAAGGTATGTTCAGTAAATGTGCGAGAAAGTTTTTCTATCTTTCCAACTGGTTCTTGGATTATAAATATGAGGGCACCATTAAACTCAAAACACCAAGATTCACCTAGAAATGAATTAACATTGACCGGTAATGGTTGATCAGAAAATTAATTTTTCAAAATTTTCAAGAAAAATAAAAGAAAAATTTAAAATAATTATTTTACTACTTTTCTCACCGTTGAGTGGAGGACGGAGAAGTTGTGGTGAATCAACGAGGTGGTGACGAGGCACATTAATAGTGGGTCAATAATGGCTCATTTTAAATGTGATGCTGTTATCTAAATGAATAATTAAATGTGGTCCATTTAATGAGCATCATCAAAGGGTGCAATGTCGTTGTACTTTTTATTTTTTTAATAATTACAACATGTTGGAGTTTAGGGGATTAAAAAACGTGGGGGAATCTCTAAAGAAGTGCTAGTAGGATCCCTCTCTAATGAAAAATGAAGAATGACACACCATCAGATCATCACTGACTTCAACTCACCTAGAAGAACAGAGTTGGGTGTGACGAGCAACGTCGACATCTTGAAAACTTGAGGATGAATACTTCAACATCGAACATCAATGATGTAGGGGATATTTGATTTTAAAGTTTCCCCATTCTTATTTCAAATGATGAATGCGGATTAACCCATGGACAAGTTAATCTGTAGACCGTTCATTCTTGTGTGATGGTGAATTTTCTTTTGGGATTTCTTTATCTGGGGTTGAATTATCTTTTTTGATGGAACTAAAATACCTAGACCTCCCTTGATTATAAAATTCTAACATAGAGGGTGCATGCCAACACAAAAAGGCCCGAGCCCCTTCGCCGTGGGTGTTATTCATGGTCAAACTCTTGAATCAATGATAAGACTAATTTTATACCTTCGTGGTAAAGAGGGAAATATCCAGGGGCAATTGACAGAGGAGTTACAAAGAATGGGACACTGGAGTGCATCCGGTGGTCTGCTGAAGGTCCTGCCGCTACGCCGGAGCTAACCGCATGCCAAATGGAAGGATTGAGGGCCGCCAACTGGGCCGATGGTTGGGTGGAGCGATGCTCTTGTCGGAGTTCTGAGGCGGTAGGAGGTTGTGGGGAAGTTGGGAGACGTGGTGCCGGGCACTGTGTGGAGGGACCGACTGCATCCAGGCCATCCGGTGGATGGGGATCCATGGTCTATCGACCGCAGCTAGAGGAGGCCCTACATCTGTGGGGCCGGTGAGGGCCGGAAACAGAGCGACTATCGCGTCTTGGCTGGATGACATCCCACCGGTCACACCGTCCAGCCGATCTTCAGCTGGCGGGCCATTCCCTATCTAGTGGGTTTGGAAGGACCCACGATGGCAGGCCAAAACCTTGCCCTTTGGGTTGGGCCATATGAGACTAGGTTTCTGGGTGACCTGGCAGGCTGGACCCTTGGCCAACCCGAGTCGAGTCTAGCAGGGCCCGTTGGGCCTAGCCCACTGGCCAAGCCAAACATGACCAACCCTGATCCGAATCGGGTCAGGTCGAGTCCATATAATTAAACTGGGGTACATGGGACCCCCATGCCGAGTTGTTCGGGTCGGTCTGACCAGGTCGGACCTGGCCTAGACGCAACTGACCCCTATTTACTAAAACAATCATATATCTCAGACTGGGCATTTGATTGATGTGTCGTCAGTGACGTTGGGACCCTTTCGACGGGGCAGTCCTTCTGATATAATCCACTTGTGTTTTGGTGGAAATTGGATTATGTCCGGGTTGGATTAGACTCAAATCCAACCGGGCCATTTTTTCTAAAAATCCTATATCTTACAGACCATGCATCCGAACAACGCGTCATCTATTGCGTTGGGACCCTAATGACTAGATGGTTGTTTTGGTTAATCTATGTGTAATTTTGTGGCAATTAAGTTATAGATGATGGATTGAGGATTGGATATTCTGGAAATCAAGTGTGATAAGTGTGGGAATCCAGTGGATGACTGTGACATACAAAAAGAATAGCGATCCTGTGTGGGTCAACACCTATTATTCTTGAGTGGGTCATCACCTAGGGATCCTGTGTGGGTCAGCTCCTAGAGATACTCTGTGGGTTAGCACCTAGGGATCCTCTATGTGTTAGCACCTAATGATCCTCTATTGGTCAACAGCTAACAATCTCTATGGGTGAGCACCTAGAGATCCTCTGTGGGTCAACACTAAGCAATCCTCTGTGGGTCAGCACCTAGCGACCCTATGCAAGTCAGCAATAGAGCCTCTAGATAGAATAAGATGATCTATCTTTATGAATAATCATATTTACTTATGTACTTATGTTATACCTAGTGTGGGCTACATCTTTTACTTTGTGCTATGTGTTTGAGATCTTACTTGGTGGTATTACCTATATGGTATCTTTGTTTGTGGTGTTTTCTTTCATGGATTACTGAGTGAACTTCGGGGGTCTTGGGGTCCATACTGAGTATTGTTATACTCACCCCTTCATGGGTTTCTCCTAAACCTGTTGTGTCTTGTGTAGACAATGAACAACCTTTATCGGGACATTGTGGAGCCCAGACTAGACAGTGCTCCGAGGTGGATCGATAGATGTGGTGCGCTGTAGTGAAATCTGACAAGGAGATATACCTACCCTTCCAGTAGGATCCTTGGTAGATGGCCTTCATAGCTTTTACTTTTTTTTCACATAATTTCCTTTCATTTGGGATTGTATTCTGACCCCTTTACTTTCAGTTTACACACTTTACTCACAGTAGTGATACTTTGTGGTCGTTTCCCTACTTTCTTTCCTTTGTGGGTTTCTTTGTGCGGTATGCCCTGTCTTGGTTTAAAGGAAATGACTTCCCTTTTTGGGTTATGTCTTTCCAATTCTAGTCACCAGCCCCAGGCCTATGGAAGGTTGGATTGGGGTAGTCATTACACAGGCCCTGAGGGACAGGTCGTGATAAAAGCTATCAAAGAGATCAAATTTATTTAAAAAGAAATATATTGTAAAGTATTGGGATGTTATATTATCTTTTAATCATTGTATTTTTTGTCAAACACACTATCGAACATGATGTTCCTATTTTAAAAATCTTGAGGTGCTACATAAAAGTTTTCGGTTCTACCATAGGACTGGAGATTGCAGTTTTTTCATGATGTGAGGTTTGGTTTGGGATTTATGGAAATAATGTTGAAATTTTTCAAGTTCAAATTTCAAGATAGGGTGTCCAATATTGGTGTATCAGCTGGAATTTCCATTCACCAAGACTCTAATGACCTACTTATTGACTTGGTATGTGTGAGAACTGGTTATAGGGAAAACATTGGTACATGCATCATATAATAATGGGTTTTGGTTTTCATGTTCTTCTTGAGTAAACTCCCCAGATATACTCATTGATCAGGGTGCTTCTTGTTTATTTCAAGATGCATCCATGAAGATATATAACCTAGATTCCACATTAGGATCATGAGGATGATATTCTGAGCGATGAGGCTTTAGTGTAGGGTCTTGTAAAGGATGTGGTACCTCTGGGAGGTTTTCCTATTTTTCCACCACTTGTTGAGAAGTAAGTTGCACCAGGAGTACCAGATGAGGATGTACACAGGATAAGTGCACTTCATGAGTTTCAAAGGTAGTGACATCTCAGATTTCAGGGATGATCTAGACCTTGAGGAAATTAAATACCAGATTGAAGTAGTCACCCAAGTTTTTTGCCTTGTAAGAACACTTATAGATTAGATGGTAGTCATAATAGTGAGTATTATTTATAAATCTATTGGGTGATACTAGAGTTTGGTGACTCAGTCACATGAGACAACCCTCTCATGGACTAACTTGGAGAGTCTCTTTAGAGATGAATTCTATTCAACCACATTATAATCAGAGTGCATCCTAGAGCTTTTTCAGTTGTAGTAGGGTAATATGACCACTGTAGAGTTTTTATAAATGTTCACTTACCATTTGTGATACTCTCTAGATGTGTTTCAAGATATATTCTTCATAGAATGGACCTTCACATGGGTATTACACTGAGATATCTGGATTGGTGTGATATATCTATAAATTCCCACATATTTTGTAGTGATTGATCAAGATTTAGTTATGGAGAGATTCCTAGAAGAGAATGCGATAATAGTGGGTGCAGGTAGTAAGAACTCTGGAGTTGAGACCTCAACACCTAGTAGCTGATTGTAGTTTTAAGGATCTGGGTGTGTGAGACACTTCAATAGATTATCCCAGGACATAGGATCAATAGTACTAGGATCTCAAGATGGTTCTAGGTAGTTGAGAGTGAGGTGGTGTTTTTCTTGTGACAGTCATGGTCATATCACTCAAGACTGTGTGACCCATCATACAATTGAAAGAGATACAGAAAATAGACCACCTAAGTATATATAGTAAAATGATCAAGGAGGTATTCATGGTAGTATACATGATAAAGGAGTGGGTAGATCAGAAGGTGGTGGAAGGTGGTTAAACCTATTTCCCCCACCACCCCATGTGGTCAATGTTATGATCAAAGAGCTAGTGGTTAGGGATGGGGACAAATATAGGTAGCAGATGCCTATAATCCTAAGTCTCTAGGGATGGTTATAGGTATGATCTATGTATTATCTACTTTATATAAAATACTTATTGACATGGGTGAAATACACTCTTTTCTTCCCACTTAATTAGTATGAGACTTGTAGATTCTTTTTGAGCTCTTGGATCAACCCTTGCACTTTGAGACTCTTACCAGAGTTGAATCAATGATCACACACTACTACCAGTAGTGTGACATGACTCTTGGTGGTGATAGTTTATTATGAGATCTCTTTGTATCAATGATGAGGCCTTATGAATTCATCTTAAGTATAGACTTGTTAACCATATTTTATGACAAGATATACTATTTCAAGTGGAAGATGTGGTGTGTTCTCGGTGATGGAATGAGGGTTTCCTTTATAGGTAAGAAGGAAACCTATACTAAGTAGGATGGTATCCAATGTAGGAGGATACATTTGATTTATCATCAGTTGGTTAGTATTTCCCTTAGATCAGTGGATGCTATGGGCTTTCAGAAACCTATAATGGTGGATGAGTATGAGGACATATTTACCAAGGATGTGTCAGTCTTACCTCCCCACCGAGAGATAGAATTCTATATATTATTTCACCCAGTAATGACCCCAATATCTACACTAGAATTTCAAATGGATCCCACTAAGCATTGTGAGTTTAATGTGTAGTTAGAGGACTTGATGAGGATGATCTTTTTCAGACCCAGTGTTTCCCCTTAGGAAGCCCTAGTGTTATTCACTAAGAAGGTAGACATGATCCTAAGGTTGTGTGTAGAATATGATAACATAAACTAGGTTACCATAAATAATAAGTCTCCACTACTTAATATTGATGAACTCTTTTATCATTTGTGAGGGGTGGGATGGTTCTCTAATATTGACCTCAGATTAGGCTATCACCATCTTTGAGTATGAAATGTGGATATATCAAAGATGACATATCAAAGTCTCTGTATTCATTATGAGTACTTAGTGATGCCCTTCTATATGATGATCACTCTAATAGTGTTTATGGGGCTCATAAACCAGATCTTCCAGCCTTTGTGAGACCGGTTTTGGGTAGGCATCATCGATGATATCCTAGTGTACTTTGTGTCCGAGGAGAAGAATTTAAGACATATGAGGATGTTATTGTACATACTATAGGAGAAATAGATTTATTAGAAGCTCTTTAAGTGTTAGTTATATATTTAGGAGGTCTAATTTCTAAGAAATGTTATCTAAGCATAGGGTGTAACAGTAGACCTGATGATGGTTGAGGCAGTGCTAGTTTGGGATCCAAAAAAGTGCATGATGGAGGTGTAAATATTCTCTATGTTGGAAGGATACTATAACAGATCCATGCCTAATTTCTCTAGGATATCAGAGCCTTTTATTTCTTTGAACCAGATGGGGTAGTATTTTATGTGGATAGAGTGGTTCTAGTAGGATTTTAAGAGTTAAATCAATACTTGACGAGTTCCCCCATCTTGAGATTTCTCAAGGAGGGTGTTGAGTAAGTAGTGTTCTATGATGTATCATAGACTAGATTAGGTTTTCTTGATGTAGAGGTAAGCAGTGATTTCCTATGGGTCCTAGTAGTTGAGGTAACAAGAGTAGAACAACATGACCCATGATATAGAGTTGGAAGTATAGTATTCACCGTGGATATATAGATACACTACCTTATGGGTGAGTTGTTTATCTTATATTCTGACCATAATAGTCATAGGTAAATATTATCACAAAAGGATATTAACTTAATATAGTATAAATGGATAGAGATCCTTTCAAATTATGACTTTGAGATTATCTATACTCCTATAAAGGGGAACATAGTGGTAGATTCTCTCATCAGGAGATCTTGTTTTCAGTTGCTAAGTGAGGTGCCAGAGCAGTTTTCCTTATTGCAGTTATCCATAGTGGACTAATATGGTCTAGTATATCTATAGTTGACGGTTGATACCCCAATACATATATAGTATGTTAGGGAGGCTCAACATATAGATACATATTATGAGACCCTATATACTTAGATTTTCATTAGATGTGCCCTTGATGGATTTTATGAAGGTGGAAATCATGTCATCATTTTCAGAGGACGAATGATAGTGATAGTGACATTGTGTGAGGAGGTGACAAGGTAGTTTCATAAACCTCCTTAGAGATACATCTATGTATGAAAAAGATGTACCAAGACCTATAAAATCTTTTCCAATGGCTAGGTATAAAGAATTTTGTAGCGTATTTTATATCTCAACGCCTCACTTATCAGCAGTTGAATACTGATCACCAAGTTTTATAAGGACTGGACACCCCTACAAGTGCTATAATGGAAGTGTGATGTTATATCTTATTGTGCTTCCTTGATTTCTTGGAGAACACAATTCCATCTAGATGATCATTGACTGACTCACCTAGTCAGACCACTTCCTATCTATATGAGAGAAGATTTCAGTATAGAGGTTAGGATTCCGTTATGTGAAGGATATAGTTAGGCTCCAAGAAGTTTCCTAGATGACCATTTATACCATTATGCTTAATTCAAGTCATGATTATGGAGAGGATTGTAGGATTCATTTGGGACTCAGTTATTTTTAAGCATGGAGTTTCACCCCCGGACCGATGACCAAATTAATCAATCCATTTAGGTTTTGGATGAAATACTACGGGCTTTCATGTTGGATTTTGACCATATTTTGGAGGATCACATACACTTTGTAGAGTTTATGTACAATAAAAACTACCATTCCACCATTAGTATGGAACTATTTGTGGTTTTTACGGGTAGCCCAGTAGGTCACAACTATATTGGAACGATCTAGGTGAGTTAACACTCATGGGACCAGAGTTAGTGCAAGCTATGACAGGGAAGGTCCAGATCATCCATGAGTATATGAGGACTTCATAGAGCCATAAAAAATCTTATACATACCAAAAATATAATCCTTTTGAGTTTTATAAGGGATGAAATGTATTCCCGAGGGTATCAATTTGATTTGGATTGAAGAGATTTGGAAAGGTCATAAATTTATCTTCAAGATTCATTAGAACTTTCCAAATACTAAATAGGGTTGATGACCTGGTGTACTTATTGGACCTACCACCGTAGTTAGACTAGATACGAAACATATTCCACATGTCATAGCTAAGGAGGTATGGGAATGACCTGTATGTTATCAACTGGGGAAAAATGGATATTGAGGATGTAACTACCTTTTTAGAGTACCTGATAGAGATTAAGGATCGATAATAGAATATCCCCTTTAGGAGAGTGATTCCCTTGGTTCCTATTTTATAGCAGTGTGAGAATATCTAGAAGATAACCTAAAAGTGGGAGACCCAGATGTGATCTCAATATCCAAACCTTTTTGAGAAGTAAATTTTTTATCCTTTTAGGACTAAAATCCCAAAGGTGTGGATAATGTAACATCCATGTTTTCTCAATATAAATTATTATAATTTATCTAATAATATTTTTAAATCAGGGAGATGAGATGATATGAGATTTCAAGGCCCATTGATCCCAAAAATGATATAATAAAAATATTAAATATATATTATAATATACATGAAAATGTTTCCAAAAATAGTGGAATAAATCCTGAATTGATAATTTTATGGGAAATCATAGACTTCTATTGAGTTTTGAAAATAGGTTTTACCCTAATAACTATATAATCTTAAATCCTGTTGGACGATCGGGGTGAGCATGGTTGTGGGTGGATAAATTAATTATGTAATAAATAAATAAAATAGGTTTTTCATTTTCCATGACATAGACCTACACTAAAAATACCTAGTTATGGGTAAATCCTTGGGTTATCTATATAACCCTAGAGATTTTAGAGGAGTTGTTGGTGGAAAATTCTTCGATTATTCTCGAATAAACAATGGTAGATCAAGGTTTGACAACCAGTTTTCCAATTAGAGATTATGAATCTCACTAATGATGATGAAGCATGACTGTTATTTATCAGTGATTGATCCAAACTAGAGATAGGGATTTTGTTTCTATGGTTTATTTCCATGTTTTATTATCCCATGATAAACACAAATCAAATCAACCAATAGACTGATTTTTAGGTCGATAATGTTTCAAGTCTGTGTTTATATACTAGGGATTTAGGGAAATTTTTATTATTTTTATCATGCTATTCATTCATCATTTTAAATGAATATAATCGAGACCAACCCAAAAAATGGTCAAGGTTCATTCCTCATTTTATGATTTGTGCATTTCTCCCCTATTTCTTCACAGGATCATCATTAAAAATTTACTTGTTAGGGGATTCAATGAATACTTGATATTCAATCATTGAGAAGATCATTATTTAGTAAAACAACTCAATACCATGAGTAAGGATTCATGATAGAGGTTTTGATCGATGTTTGATCACGTTTTGAAATCTATATTGGATGACCAAAGGTGGATCAAGATTGGATCATGGATTCATCTTGCCCAGTTTGGTGTACAGTGAAAACAAGATGCAATGTTGGTCATATTTTGAGAGATCGAAGTCTGGTTAATAGTGAGTGGTGATAGAGATGGTTAGATACACCAAGATCCATGTTATAAAGTGTGATATATTACTAGATTGGTGGAAAAAATTGAGAAATCAAAATACACTTAAACTATAAGATTCACAAAAATCCTATATTACATGTTGTGTACCGCAAAGAACAAAAATTTTGTAGGGCCCTAACTATGGTTCTAGGGTTTACACATAACTAAAGATATCACACACTATGTGAGGAATTTCACACACCGTGTGACCCAGTGCTGGTGGATTGGTGTGTACCCTGGGGGAACATGGGCCCAAACATGACTAGGCACATGGACACAGGTATAATGCATGGGCATAATTGTGTAATCAGAAACAACCAAAGTACACAAGCCTGACCAGAGGTATATAGGCGTGGACCGTGGTATACAGGTAAACCCAAGGTAGATGAGACATGCCATGTATGCTCCGTATATGCTGTTTACTTTTTCCAAGGTAGCATGTGACCCTCCCTATCTTAGTGTTTAATGAGTTTAGTTGAGTATAATCCATTGGTCTATCCCTATGTGGGTATGTGTGAGATTGTATCCACTACATTTAATTTTTATCTCCTCTATGGGTTTTATTTCAGATAGAGTTTTTTTTATACCTATGTGAGGCCTAAGGTAGGAATCCTGTATGATAACTTTCTTAGGTGGGGTTCATGGTATTAGCATGAACACCATGCAGAGGGTTTTGATCCCTTATCTATAAGGTCGATCCAGTAGGGTTTGGGGAATCCCCAAATGATCCTAGGCATGATCCCCTATCTCTGTATTGATAACTCTAAGCTCCAGTGAGTAATTCCTTGGTGAGATGCGACAAGAACAACCTCTCAAGTGAGTTCCATTAGTGAAAACATGGCTCATGGAGTGAGTTCTCTTGGAATGATCATTACCTCAAAGTCTTTAGCATAGTTCTATAGCTGTAAGTGTTGTTGAGACCTCTTAAGACCTAGATTCTATTATTAGTATATACGGGTTTATTTTTTTCTATCATTATGTCTCATATCTTTATTTATATACTTATATATTGTTACGATCACTAATATTGTTTCTTAATGTTTATTGATTTTAAGATGTCTTACTGGGTATTGTTATAATCACCCATACACGGGATCTATCTGCAGATGTCATGTCTTATGTAGACAATAATCCCTTTGATGGAGTCTTGGGAGGACCGGGTGTAGGAAGATCTTAGTTTTGGATAGAAAGACTAAGGTTCTTTCTGATGTTTCATTTGAAAGCAGTCCCCTCCTTTTGATCATGTTGGACTCTTTTCTATTTTTTGGTGGGCTATTATTTAGACTTTTTTTTATGTACCATGTGGTACTATGATGGTGGGATTTCGATGTATGCATGTATTGGTATCAGTTGTATTATTTTACTTCTCATCATTTATGGGTTTGGATATATGTGTGTGTGTGCATATAGGTACTTAGGCTAATGCCTTCCCATATATGAGAGATTCCTACTCAGTGATAGTCACTAGCCTCTAACCTATGGGAAGTGGGCTTAGGGTTTTTACACGTAGATTACCACCATCTAAGAAGACACTAGTGGTTTGGGTCATGACAATGTAACCCTAACCATGTAATTAAATTCTAGGTCATGTGTAATCAATACCTAGTAGGTACTTGTCCTATGTTCCCTACCCAAGCACACGGGGTTTCCATGTTACACTATCATTTCAAAGAGTTCCATTTTCATCATCAAAACCATTTTATATTCAAAGGGGGGTTTTATCAAATACATAATGTCCAATAATAAATTTCACACATAAAAGATGATCTTAAAAGAACATTGAATAAAAATATCAAAAGAACACAATTTTAAAAAATTAAATCATATATAATCAATTCTAAAGAATATAACAACATGATTTAAAATAATTTAAAACACTATTTAGAAACTGAGCTATGGAAATATCATCAAATATACTTAATGAATCATAAATCCTAACCAGTATTTTGAAATGAAAAGTATACCTTTAAGCCTAAAATCACTCTATAAAACCATCTCAAAAAATCATTATGATTTGTAAGAAAAAATTTCATTATGGGATTTCATTTAAATCATTGAGAATCATACTCTAAATTTATGCAAAAACTATATAGGAATTGTTTAATACTAAGAAATTTTATACATTTAAAAGTCCCTTTTACCATGTCATTTGAGAGAAAAATATAGCACAATTTCATGATAAAAAAAATTCATCATAATCATCAAGAATAAATTTTATATCATTTAAAACAAGATTTAAAATAAGAAAGAACTCATAGTTATATATTTAAAGGATTATTCACATAGTAATTTACCCCAATCAATTGAAATAAAAAGCTAGTGTCTTATTCCACTACTAATAGGTGATGTAAATAAATTCTTCAATCATAATAATATCCCTATCTGATAATTAAAACATGAAATTAAAATTTAGTTAAATTTGGGAAAAAACATTGATTCCTTTGAAAAGAAACATAGGGAGTACCTTCTACTCATAGAGACGAATAAAAAAAAGTAGAACATACATATTTTATATTAATATTAAAAGTTATATTTAATTAATAAGATTAAATAATTAAAGAGAGTGGGGAGAGAATACGAGAGTCAAGGAGAGAGGTGAGGGGTATATTTTTACCCCATTATTCTTCTTCAACTACAAACACACCACCTCACCCCTATTTTTTATAATTTAGTTAGTTTTTTTTCCATTAAACCATTTTACATCTAAGTTTTTCTTATTTAATTTTCTTTGGGTTTTCCTCCTATGTAGTTCATAAAGTGCATCTTTCCTACCCTTTACATTATATATTTTTTTGAATTTTTTTTTAGACTTATGCTTCTCTAGCTTCCCCCATTTTTTAACACAATGAATTAAATTTGAAATAATAATAATAACAACATCATCCCATTATTTGTGTTCCTTAATTGATAATAATTATTAAAAACTAATATATATATACATTAATATATATATATATATATATATATTTATAAACCAATTAATATTTAATTTTTTAAGAAAAAATAAAAAAAATAACACTGTCATTATTATTATACACCAAACTATAATTCAAACACAACAAGATTTTAATCATGTCTTTACAAAATCCAAAAATATTATTTAAATTTTAACTCAATCACAATATTCCCATTATAATAAATATAATAAACCAAGAATTATAATTTATAATCACAAGATATTGGGATACACATATTACATCACTGTTTGATTTGAGACACCTTTGGTGGTTCCCTAATGAGTATATATTCTCAGACATTTCATGGAAACCCAGGTGGACATGAAACCACTCATTTTCTATATTATAGTTATAAAAATGAAATCGAGTAGCTATTTTATGTTTGTGGATTAGTTTTACTTTTCATAAGTGTGGTTTTAACCTTTATAATTGTGTTGGGGATGATAGTTTGTTGGTCGGATGATGTGTTGTATTATCATCAATTCATATTTATGTTTTACAAATTTATACCCATTTCATATTGGTACATATTTAGTATCTATTTATATATCATGTTTTTATATGGATTGGTATGATATGAATTAATATAGATATTTTTGGGATTGTTATACTAACATTAATTATTTTAAAACATGTTATGTGTTGAATTTTAATTTGGAAATGTCCAACATATGGATGATTCATGCTAGAATCCTAAGATAATCTAGTTAAAACTTATATTGAATCCCATAATAGGTAAATTAATCCATAATAAAATACTGAGACCTTAGGTACTTGTTGCTATTCCCTAAGGATCAGATATAACTCTTGGGGTTAGGGACACAATGACTTGGGAATCATTTTGGGTTTTGGGTTAGGGTTTTTATAGGTTATCCCACTGATATAAGCTAAGATAGGAAAATATAGTTTCACCCATTTTTAAATGGGGTCTAGATAGTGATGTTAATAATCACCCATTTTAGTGTGGGATGAACTGTATGGTTATGAGTTGACCCTCATGCCAAAAAATTTGGTTTTTTTATTTAGTGTATGCATGGAACACAAAATTCTTCCCTCTATCTCTATATAATTCCCAAATACCATCATTTGTATTTATTCCCCCATCACTTCTTCTTATCCCATAACTATACCTACTTGTCCTCTCTACCCCATGCCATCTAATCATCATCCCCATCCACTCCTCAATCTCCTCCCTATTACCATACACTTCCTCCCCAATTTCTCTCTTTTGAGTCTTCTCACATGCATATGAACATTTTCTTTCCCTATCCCTATATCATTTACCACTTTCTCCTTAACCCCTACGTCTCTCCAATCATTGTGTCTTAATCTAGTTTCCATTGTAGTGTGTGAAGTCCTAGATTAAAATACCATCAATTTTCCATTACATCCAAATATCTACATGGGTGAACAATTTTTTTCTCCCAAGAATTACCTTCATATTTCATTTATCACATGCAGTTGGTCTTACCATCCCACTAGATGCATGCTGTCACACCAGCCGCTTTCCATTTCTAGAGGTCATTGCAACCGCCATCAAATTTGATAAATCTTCTAGGCATCAAAGAGATGTGTAATTTGTACTCACTTATTCATACTTAAATATATCTCTCTCTATATATAATAGGTTAAGGGATTCATGTTTCCTAGGGGGTGTGCATGTTGCAGATGGTTGATTTTATAATGAGGATCATTTGTTTTGAGTTCAAAACATGTTTATATATATATATATAAATGATCTTCTCTATAGACTTTCTGAGATCATATAATAAAATGGTTCGGGCTTGATATATTTGGTTTATACGAAAATAGGTTAAACAAAAAAAATAATAAATGGTCCTAGATCGTTTTGGCCTGAATCACTCATTCTTCATACCAAGTTATCTAATGACCATTTTCTATTCAAATATTAGGTATGAAGCCTCATGTATAGTTTATTTACATGTCATTATAGTTTTAACATACAACGACCTAGCCCTCATGGAACATTGTTCTACATGAACAAAATAAAATAAAGTGAAAATTAAAATACTATTTAAAAATACCAAAACAAAGAAAAATAAAAGACAAAATAAAATAGTTAAATAGAACAAAATCATATATATATATCAATATATTTAATATTTATTATATATTGATTTAGGTTTATATAATAAAAACTAATATATATATATATATTACATATATAAATAAAAAAAGATAAAATTGAACTATGTAAAAATATACATCTATTATATAATAACTATAAAATATACATGTATTAAAAATATTAAAAAAGAACTATATGAAAATAAAAATCTATTATATAAGAACTATATATATATGTGCTTGTGTGTGTGTTTAAATATTATTCTTATAATTTACATATATTTATATGTCAAAACCATATATATATGATACAAATAAAAATAATAATTAAATATATCTATAAATATATTTACCAAATAAATTAAAATAATTATTTACAATATGTGTGTATTTTTTTCACAGAAACCACAACCCCCATAAAAAATTATCTTTCTAGAATAGTCCATCCCCAACTTTTTTAGATATTAGACCCCAAGTCTTGAATTTTTTCCATCAAAAAACAAGATAAAACTACCCTCCTAACCCTCAGACTATCGAGTGGGTAAATTATCAAGCATGTAATTATGGTGCTGAAACAAAAACCCTGGGGATCAAACACCCAACCTCATGGACCGTTCCCCTGACACATTCCACTGGAACACCCTTAGAGGGGTGCATATATACATTTATATATATATTAATAGTAATAGGAAAATAAAAATAAAATATTATGGGACTTTGATAATTAATTTAAAATAGACTCATACTTATGTATCCCTGATTAATTATGATAGATAATTTTACTTATTACATTATTTACAGTTAAGATTAATTAAATTAAAAAAGTGTGTTTATAGTATAATCCCTCACTACTTTAGTATTTATGAGTATGTTTTTACATGATTAATTTTATGTATCCCCTTACCTCAGGCCCCCTTTCTTATATACAAGTATCATTTTAGAAGGGGGAAATCCTATAAAGAGGCAGTTCAAATGATGAGCCAAAGGAGAAATAAAGAAATTAGGATCACTGTAGAAAGGAAAATCATATAACTTAAGCATCAATAGACTCAAGAAGTTACTCCTAAGTTCTAGGTTAGTTTATAATCACTCAATAATTAAACCAACTGTCAAAAAATCATGATCATTTAATATTTCTTTTTCTATGAACGATTAAATAAATTTTTTTATAATCACACAAATTATAACAATTTACATTCATGTAAAGATAAAAATATACAATATGTAAGATTTTTTAATTGTATATAGTATATTAGTTATATAAATGTTCACATAGAATAGTTATAATGAATTATTAGATTAAAATATGATTTCATGTAATGAGATAAATATAATCCCTCAAAGATAATATTGAGTTATAACCCACTTTCAATCATCTAAATTGGAACTCAACCATAAATGACTGTGTTCATATTTCCATAGATAAGGTAACATCCATATATCATGAAGTTTTATATAAAATTATGAGTTGTATTAAACAAATTGGAATTAATAGAAAATGTGTAGTTTTCTTTGAGAAATATGAGAACAGAGGCTCTAATATTGAGAAATCAAATAGTTACACAATACAAAAGGAGGGTATTTTACATTTGTCCCAAATTCAAAAATGCATCAAGTCCTCAAGCACATTGTTCAGTCGTATGCATCTTTATTCCAAGATACCTTTATTAGAAATCCCATCTATAATATAATTCCCTTCCCAAAAAGTGTGCGTGACAATGTGAGTCATGTTGGCAAGCCTTTCCAGGAAGTTGAGCAATTTACAGGTCAGTTTCCATGATAGTTGGTACTGATTCACCCAAACCGCCTGCACGAGCACTGTTGAATCGCATTCGAACCAAATATTATTCCAACAATTTTGATAAAACATGTCAACTGCCCTGATAATCTTCATCATTTTAGATTCCAAGGAAGTATCATGCCCATAGGGGCCATAACCACACTCCACAACCTCTCCCTGGGAGTCCCTGAAGATCACCCCAAAACTTGATGGGCCCATATTTCCTTAGGATTCACCATCTATATTACATTTCAGTAATCCATTGAAGTGGGGAGACCATACAACCTTCATTGTACCCCTTGGCTTCGGGAATGACCTTGCAACCTGAAACCACCTTAAGATCAGGAGCTCCCTTACTGAGTTACAACAGTTTTCACTGAGCTTGGTGCTGGAAACTTAATTGCCACTGCAATATCTGAAAGGATCGAGGCTTCATGGTACCTTTCCTGTCGATGCACAAAACCATTATGTGCCTTCTAAATAGAATGTAAGGCTTCATCATAGGTTACCCGTAGCAAAGCGTTGAGATTTTTGGACTGCTGTAAACAATACAACATCTGCCAAAATTATAGAATTGAAGCAATTCTGAGAGGAGTTAACTAAAATGTTTAGAGAACAAATTTCTAAAGGGAGGAATAAATATTGCATGACATGAATAAATGATAAACATCATCACGGTGGTGATGGAATAATAAAAATCCCGAGCATAGATAAATCTCATCCCTCTGAACAGTTTCATCCACTGGAATTCTGTTATGAAAAATCTTTCAGATCAATGTGAATCTGGATTAGAGTTACCATTTTTTGTTCAGATCACCTATCCAATTTTCATCCCCCTACACTAGACTCTTATAGAAGGATTTAGAGTCCAGCACACCATTAGATGACCCTTCCCATGACATAGTTTCATATTGATTAATAAAATCATAGTCCAAAATAATTTATACAATCTATTCTGGAAGGTCCTCAAGATGCTCCATTTGTTCTTTGATAGAAAGAGTGCTGTCAATATTGTGTTCATCAGCATTGATCCGCTCAATAATAGGTGAACCAGTTCAGTTGGAATTCCAGAACTGAAGTAAATAATTCATGTTGACAACCCAATGTGAGAGTCTCATTATGTTTTGAAAAAAATATTAATACCTAGGCTATATTGAAGAACCAAGATAATCTTACTTCTCTGAGATAAGTCTTGAAAGAATCCTCTTTTTATGAAAATTCAGAGAGTCAGAATTCTTATGAATTAGAAGCCAGAGAAACGTGGCGTGCATCCCTTGATTAAAACAGCTATGTTTCTTGATTCCCATCCCCCCTTTCCTGGTAAACATACAAAATTTTATTCACTTTGCTGTGATGAGCTTCCACTCTATTAGACTTCCACTCTAAACAAAATTCCTCATCACTGAGTTGAGAGTCTTGACCACAGAGGCCGATAGAATGTACACCATGAACAGATAAACAAGATGTGAAGTAATGAAATGATTGATAAGGAAAACATGTCCAACCATTGAAAGAGACTTTCCTTTCCAAGAGGAAAGATTATTTCTGACTTTGGTTAGTACCTGTGGGAAGTGTGATACCCTCGGATTTCCCAAAAACATTGTAAATCCAATATAAGTTAGTGGAAGAGAACCCTTCTGAAGACCAAGAATATTGATGAGTTGATTCTTCCATGCATCAAGAAACCTTTTTACAAAGTATATGAAGGAATTTACCCAATTAGTTTCCTATCCTGAAACATTATCATATTGCGTAAGAGCCCGTTTGAGTTTATCCATGTTTTTCTTATCACCTTGGGTAAAACCAACAATATAATCAGCAAATAATAAGTGACAAGGGGTAGAGATACCTCTATCCACTCTTATAGTAGAGAGTTTCCCCTCATCCACCATACCGATGAGGAGTCGGCTCAAATAATATTCAGCAATTTCAAAAATAATGGCAGATAGGGGATCCCCCTGCATCACACCCCTCGAACAAGTGAAATAGCCCTCTGGAAACCCATTGATCTAGATGGAGATGTGTGATGACTCCATCATATTTTCAATATATTGAATAAACACCACATTTAATCCAAATCTATGAAGAACTTGACTAATTAAGCCCCAGTCCATTATATCAAAATTCATTCGAATGTATAGTTTAAGAGCCACATTTCCTCCCCTTGAAGTCTTCATGAGAAGTTTAAAACATTCTGAAGTAATGAGGAGGTAATTTTGTATACTCCTTCCTTTAAAAAATCCAAACTGGTTCCAAGATATGATTTTCTCACTGATGCGAGTAATCCTATTTTCTATAATCTTTGTGATGACTTTGTAAATTGTATTAACCAGGGAAACTGGCCTGAACTGACTAATTTCACTTGCATTATCCACCTTAGGAATGTGGGAAATGAACTGAGCATTAAACCCTGAAGGGATTTCCCACCTCTGAAAAATTACTGAACAAGAATACAAACCTCATTCTGAATAACTTCCCAATAGGTTTGGAAGATTTTTTTTGAATCCATCAGGTCCAGGAGAGATATCATTTTTAAGCCCAAACACTACCTCCTTGATTTTGAAAGCCATTGGAATTGAAGTAATAAATCTATTATCCTCATAATTAACTAAATTAGGGATTATGTTGTCTCTAACTATTTTATTTTGTGTTTATCTATTTCAAATCTTTTTATAGAAAGTAACAACATGAGTTGTAAGATCTTTCCTACTCTCCAGAATTCTGTCTCTATCCTTAATCAGAGCGAGGGGTCTATTCAATTTTATAACCCTTTTCAAGGAATTTAAGAACTTGGTATCTCTTTCCTATAATTAAGACATCTAACCTTGAAGATATACTTTTTAATTCTATCCCTAATCCTGACCAGACTTCTCAAGTTGAGAGACAAGTCAACCTTTTATTCCAAGTCACCCAAAAAACTGGATTTAGTGCCCTTTTCCTATATGTCATGAAGATGATATTCAAGTGTCTCGATTTCAGCATCCAATGAGTTAAAATTTCCTTTACTCCACTACCTCAATTTAATCTTAAGAACTTTAAATTTGGAAATATAAGACAATTGACTTCCCTTTCAACTTGTAGAATTCCACATCTCTCCAACAATCTTTGAACATTTTGGAATGGAGACCCATGCATCGTTGAACCTGAAAGGGAGTGGATGGCCTCTCTCATTTACAAGAAGACTAATCAAGTGAGGACGATGATCAAAATTTGACACAGCAAGAGTAACACATGATATTGACTTCCAGGCACCAAGCATAGCATGATTCACAAAATCCTGATCAATTCCACTCGCCCTCATGCCATTAATATATTTCATATACTAGGTAAATTTAGCACAAATCAGGTTAATTTACACCAGTCCGGTTCTCTCAATGAATTATATACACTCTCTTAAAGATGTGACATTTTTTACCCATCCTATTTTCTCATCCTCATGTAGAATGGAATTAAAGTCACCCATGATAATTCAAGAGTTTGAAATGCTACTCTCCAGATTCTAAATCTTCTACCCTAAAATCCTCCTATCAACATGATTATTTTAGGCATATATAATGGATTAGATGATTTTATTTCCACCATAAATAAAACTTCAAGTAATGATTTGGTTGTCCTCATTGAAAATCCTTGTAGAATCCACCCTCTGATGCATATGTAACCAAATTATGTTAGGGCTTGAAATAGCTCGGGTCGTGCCCAAAATATTATAACCTCTATTGCTGAAAACATTTCTCTGATTTCTAGAGATCATCTTGGGTTTAGAAACTAAAATTAAATTAGGATTATAACTTCCTGTAAAGATCCAGAAAGAACCTTTAGTGTTAGGGTTGGCTATTCCCTTATAGTTCTAGAAAAGAAGTTTCATTTTGACTTTGTTTTGGAGGTCATTCCACCTTGTTTCCCAAAATTCCTTACTGATCTTCTGGGAATTTCTTCTTGAATTGGATTTGAATCCACACCTTGATACCTATTTTCTATGTCATATCTGATTTGAGAATTCCATTGCAGGTCATGCACACTGATTTTCACATATTCACCAGTTTTAGAATTGTCCCCTTGTACATGCTCCTGCCCTGCCCCCTCATCAAGAATAGAGGAGTCAACATGCATCACTGTTTGACACCCAGGTGACCCTAGATCAGCCTCCATTTTAGAGTAAATTATTTTGAGAACAAAATAAATAGTTTGATAACTATATATTATATCAACCACCTTAGTAGATAGATGCAACATGTGGTCACTAGTGTCCACCAAAGCACTGTCATTCCCTACACTGTCCGATTTGGAAATAAATTCATTACCCGTATTTATATTATTCTCTTATTCTACCAAATATAACCACGAAGGTCTAATATAAAATTCTTTGTAGTTGTTTCCTATCAGATCATGAGCCTTCCCCTTATCCTTTGACTCCTACATGCCTCTCCTACCTCGCGACACATCCCTCCAGGATAGAGTGGCTAGCATTGGATTAACCAACGTCTTGACAACACGACATGATTGGAAGTCATGCCCAACCATTTTACAATGCTTGTAGAATCAAGAAATATTCCCAAATTCATAATTGATCTCCAACTGATGATCTTTCACATGTAGTAACATGCGATTAGATGGCTGCTGCTCCTTGTTGATCTCAACTAGAACGCACGCATAGAGACCAAGGTCACCATTTAAGGTCTAATGATCAATTTCCAGTGGAGTTCCAATGTTTGAAACACGGTCATTCCGATTCATTGGGTTCCAGTATACCCATGGAAATCCATAAATACTTGTCCAAACCTGTGACATATAAAGATATTTCTTTAATGGAATGAAATTTACATCCCATTTTGACAACCTTAAGAATCCCAGTTTTAGGATGAGGTTTCCAATTATCAAAACTAAATCTAGGTGTTCTTTCCATTCAAAAATTATATGGTATAACCCTTTGTCCAGTAGTATGAGCCGCCATCTAGAGAAGCCCCAGTAATGCGCAATCTATAGCTTTAGATCAAAAATCAACCAGGGTTTCATACCTTTTTTCATATAACTTTAGACCAAGAACCGAGATGTGGTAGAGCTTCTTTATTTTATAGAGATAATCTTGGTCCAACACCACCATGATTGAGACATACCCAGACTATATAATCACAGGCCTATTCAAGAAATAGGCTGCAACATTTAATCCACCTTTGAGCAATTCAGCAAGGGAGACAACCCTTCGTGGTTTATTGGAGGAGTTATCCTCGATACCATTGCCTTACGATGTGGAATACCTCTCCCCATATAGATTGAATTATTCTATTATCACACCAGATCTTGCCAAAATCAAGATTCATCATCGTCGAGATTCTAAGGAAAGTTTCCTTCTCCCATGGATCTCATAGAAATCACATAAATTAATCATTACATATTTGAAAATATATAATTAACTTTTTGAAATTTGGAGGAAAATGTTGAGTAAATCCAACTATAGTATTTTTAGACTGAGGAGTACCCTCACCAAAACATAAAACTATAATTTAATGTAGTTCAAAAGAGTAAAACAAACCTAAATACCTTTTATTAGTAACATGGGCATAGTATATAGCATAAGAAAGGACATATAGATCCATTCATACTCAAATATATGAACAATTGACTATTTTTAATCCAATGATGAGGGATACTAAGATTTAATAAAAATAGCGAGAGAAATAAGTGATTAATCAATCAATAATGGATTAAATGGATGTTAAGATAGAATATTAATCTTTTATTTTATCATATTATTGATGTATAGTATCAAGACAACTATATTATCACTATGAGTTATCTAGAATAATGAAAATTACCCCACCAACACATATTTATGGGAGTGGTATATGAGATTTCACATATTATTATGAGAATAGAGTAAAAGATATGTTTTGTAATCCACCTTACCTTATTATCATCCTTAAAATGAAAATAATCTAGATAAAAAATCATATAAGAGGAACATGGATGAAACATTGGTTGTGTAATATATCATTATATCATTGATATCAGGTGAGATATAAAAAATTCTTGATGAAAATGATATATATATATATATTTCTAAACACCTTGATTTATATCCAAGGAAATATTGGTAAAACAATTATGAGATATATGAATAAACCTTTATATGAAATTTTGAAAAATGAATCTAATATGTTCCCCATGAAATAAAAATAATTTAGTATAAGAATTGACTAGAAAAGATTATATTCAACCGTGATAAGAAATATTCTTAATACCTCATACTTTTATTCATACTACATATATTCTCTTTCTTAATTATTAATTTCTACAAGAAAAATATGGAATAGTTACTCATAGAACGTTTATCCATAGTTCTCAAAGCTAATAAAAAATGTAGAAAGTAAAGTCCTTATTATTTATGGTGAATAAGAAGAAGGGAAGGTAAAAGGGCCAAAGAAAAGTTGAAATCCAATGTATCCAAAAAAATGTTCTTATAGGAATAAAAATATTTGGATTTATAACAATGGGATAGAGGTTATTCTTATTTTATATCGAAATAATATCCATTGGAAGAAAAATTTTAATGTAGTGAAAATACAGGAAGGGGAATATTCTTGTATATTCATCATTGAATGAAATATTTCAAATTTTTTTATAGTGGGTATTATATATATCATGTATCTCATAAATTATAATTCAAATATAGGAACTAAGTGAATATAGGAATATTAAAAGAGGAAATATGGATCTTTGAGCTTCTAATGGACTTAGGATTATTGCATTTTCTATAGAATAATTCCATATTAGATTTCCTAGTGGTTTGATTTTAGTATCTTAGAACTAATATTACGTGTTTCATTTATAAGGATAACATATGTTATGATATGAAACATCAAACTAATGGTCTATATATGAATGAATTGGAAAATAAAATTTTGGAAATAAAAGAAAATACCAATTTACATAACTCATATTATACATAGTTTTTGTGTTATATACCTATTAATGTAAACCATAATCATATGCAAAAGTTACACCAAGAAGTTTATTTAAACTATTTTGAGTTGAAAAACTTGGGTATGTATTATTCCCATTTACAAGGAAAAATGTCCAAGGAATATTTTAGTGATAAATGTGAAATATCCACAAATATTCTTGAATTAGTTCACATAAATGTATGTAGACCATTTCCTATAGAGGATAGAGGTGGGTTCTCATACTTCACCACTTTTACTGATGAAATAAATATATATGGATATGTATACATGATGCGGTATAAGTTATATTTCATTAATAATTTAAGGAATTTAATATTAAAGTGGATAATCAACTCTGTAAGAATATAGGTGGGATTAGATTTGATTAAGGTAGAGAATATCTTATCTAGGAGTTCATTGATCATATAAAATAGTATGGATATTATATCACCTCAATCATCCTTATACACCTTAGTAGAATGATTTTAGTGAAATTTGAATCAGACTACATTAGATATAGTGAGATCAATGATAATTTATGTAAATATTTTATTATCCTTTTAGGGATACATATTAAAAGTGATTAAATACACACTTAACAATATACCAACCATGTTAGAAGATGGAATCCCATATGAGTTATTATATGGAAATAAAACCTCATTATCATATATTCATGTATGTGGACTAAAACCCTTTATTAAGGATAATACTATAAATGAAATGAAATCGTGAGGCATAGATTGAATATTTACGAGGTATCATAAATAAATAAAATGATATTAGTAATACAACACCTTATATATAATTTTATTTATTTAAATATGAACAATATTTATAGAAAGTGAGAAAATATCTAAAAGAGGTATTGGGAGTTGGATATATATTAACAAATTCAAGGTTCAAGATGTTAAAAATACATAAGAGATGGAATATGAATGAAATATATAAGACCCTATAGAGAAATGTGTTCTAGAGATACAAGTAATTCATATGGTAACAAGGGAAGTCAGAGGACTAGAAATATGATTTTCAAATAAATGATGAAGGGGGCACATTATTTATAGAGGATAAAAAACCATTGTCCTATAAGGAAGTATTGAATATGTCAAAATTTACCACATAATATGAATCAATGGATTTATAAATGGTTTTCATGAACCTGAATTAGGTTTATACTTTGTAAGAACCCCTAGTTGTGTTAAATCCAATTGGTTAGAAATTGGTATTCATGAATAAATTGGACATGGATAGTAAAGTTAATACCAAAAAATAATGATTGGTTATAAAATATTTAATGCAGAATCTATGATGAAATATTTTAACCAATTTATATGATATCATACATTATAATTATACTAACTATAATAGCTTACTATAATAATAAAATTTGTAAGATGAATGTAAAAATAACATTACAGAATAAAAAATCCTATAAGATGTCTATATGACACAAATAGAAGGTTTTGTGCCATAAAATTTGGCTAATTAATTATCAAATATGTATAGATCCATTTATGTATTGAAGCAAGAATCATGATCGTAAAATGTTCACTTTGGAGAGGTCTTAATAGAATTTTGTTTCATTAAAAATAAAAATGGAAAATGTTCTTCTAAAAAGGTTATTGGGAGTGATATAGTTTTTTTTGTAATATATGTTGATGAAATATTATTAATGGTATATGAGATACCAATATTGAAACTAGTTAAGAATTAGTTGAATGAATTCTTATTCATGTTAGACTTCGATGAACAAACCTATTTTTTAGGAGGAAAATATGTAGAGAAATATCCAAAAGGTTACTTTTATAAGTTAAACTACATACATTAAAAAAGTACTTAAAACATATAATATAGAATAATATTAGAAATAATTTTTACCTATTTCACATGGTTTATGTACTTTATGCTATATACTAGGGTTAATATTTCTTATACCTTGATTATGGTAGAAAAATATCAATATATTCAAGGAGGGATGCATTTATTAATAGTTAAAAGTTTCCTAAGATTCTTGGGGTGTTCAATAGATTTGTTCCTAAATTATATAGGATATGAATAATTAGTATTAAGGTGATATGAAGATTCTATATTTAAAACAAATAACAATGATATGAAGTTTAAAATAGGTTATGTTTTTTTCTTAATTATGGTATAATAAAATGGGAATATTAAAAGGACACATAATCCCTGATTATAATTTATATTATAAGTATATTATGGTTCCTGATACAACTAAAAAAATAGTCTGGATCCATATTTTCCCAAATTCCCCAAACATAATAGGTGGTAAATTAGAGTTTCTATTTTTTTCTCATCAAACAAATCTTGTATTCACATTGGAAATAAAATCTTGAACTAGTAACTATCAATCAAGTACCGAAATATGAAAATTAAATATGATGAAACAAAAATTTTACTTAGTTCACTATTAAGAAAATAACATGAACTACAAGGAGTATACATTTATTATGAGTCTATGCACTAAGAAAATAACATTGATTTTTCATGATTACAAAGTTTTAGTTAGACTTACCCAAAAAAGCAAGGGTTAATCCTTTCTTATACCTATCCAATCACTACTTGAAGACAAATATAATGAAAATAGAATACACTTAATTCACTCATAATGAGTATATAAAGAATATTAATAGAACCATTCTTATAAGTGTGTTTCTCTTCATCTTTAACCACAAAATCAATACTAGTTCTTTAATAAAATGTGAATACTCCAAAAAAATTATAGAAATAGTTTTTTTTAAAACTCTAGATTTGAAAAGGTTCTTACCTACAAATTATATAGTGTTGTATCCTAAAATTTCATCGAACATTCCTTATTAATCTCTTCAATAAATTATTCAAAAAATTTCCTTATTCACACACAACATTTAACACTTTATTAGCCTTTAAAATAATCCTCTTTGGTTGAATTAAAGTTTCTATTATTCAGGAAAATATTATCATATTTTGAAAACTATCAAACTCCTATCCATTTATAATATTTATGAAATTGAAGTTTAATAGTGACCATTATGATTTAATTTTCATTAGTTACTAGGTCCACTCGAAAATCAAGGACCAATTTGAATTTTAATTCTGAAAATTAAGGGTTCTATATCTCACTTTTTTTATCTAAATATAATATATTGTAATATATGTTATTTTACAACAACCTTTATTCTTGAAAAAATCATAACCTTGCATTTTAGACTAAAAATTCATTATATAACCCATAAGCCCAAACACTCTTTAAAAACCCTCCTTAAAAAATAATTTATTCAAGTTATGATGAGATTCTTGATCATCATTAAACACTCCTTGTTGTATATTCCCATTATGATGCATATCAAAGAATACTGTCCAACATACATAGTCTTCTTACCTTTGTAAAACCCCAAACCAAAACCATATATCTACTCAATCTAGGGTCACCAAATGACCTCAAGAAGGCCTCCCCATATGCTAGATACTACCAAATAGTAATAATACTCTATATCCAAGAGTGGGGAGACTATACTTTCAGTACTATAAAATTATATATCTATAACTTAATCAAATAAAAAATAAATGTAGGAAGACCAATTTATAGTGAATAGCCAATTATCAACAATATAAAATATAAACATGCTATAATAAAATGATAACCATGATTAATATACAATAAAACATCATAAGGGTCACTTATCTAGCTGACTAAATATAAAAGCAGACTAAAATGAAAAATTTTAGAGACTCAAATATAAAACCCCATTTCCCTCCTCATATAGGTCTCTAAAATATTCATCTTGTTTCTCTATATATATATATCATATAGAACCTATCACTTGAACTTGAAATAGAAATATTTGCACATACAAAAGGGTTTCCATATAGGGTATGAGAAAAAATCTCAGCAGGGAAACACCAGTGGGGTTACTTAGATATACCATAATATACTTTGTGTTTATGTATAAGAAAATAAATAACACAGATGAATACACATCGGTTCATCATTTTATTTCAAATCCACCATGATGCACGAACACCCATTTTCTTTCCATTACCAGTGGAAGAAGTTATCCTGCATCATAATAAAATCACAGGACACAAAAATCGGTGGGATAAATGACAAGATAATACCGACCACTATCCTCTCACTCATGGAAGGGTCTCATACCACATCTCTATATCATGAATAATCTCATACAACCACCCTCTCATTGAGGGGAGGTCTCATTCCATGTCTCATACCACATTTGAAACCAACACCCTCTCACTCAAAGTGAGGTATTATATATCAATAACCCCCACTCACTCAGGGTGTGGTATCAAATATTTTCTCATACTATGAAACATACCTCCAACTTCTCAATCAGGGTGAGGTATCCTAACCACATTATGCATCAACACCATTATTATGACCTAGTAAAATTCTCTCTCTAGGTTAAGACACATATATTCAACCTGGAATGGTTCCCTCTCACTCTGGGTAGCCCATGCTAGAACCCTCTCACTCATAGTGTGGCCTCATATCATGTCTCATCACCATTAATTAAATCAGAATTAGGGAACACACATACAATAAAAATAATGGAAACATTGTCCTAGGCCAAGTCCCTAACTAGGAACTAACCCACACCTATAACATTCCTAGAGGATATCCCACAACACAAATCATAAAAAATATCCCAAATTTTTTTCGCTAAATTAAATCACCTCAAGCCTAAACCATTATCATATAAAATCCCATGAGGGTTTCCAAATCCCTGAGGCCGCCAACTATTCACAACATAGCCTGCTGATCAAACTTGGGTATACTCATGCACAACATCCCTCTTGGGTGTCACCCAACCTCAAAATTCCCAAGTAACCCACATTATCATCCCCACATACATTATTTACTCCCATTATATCCTTGTAAGTCATACTAGGCCTCTGGGACACTTTCCATGTTTTCCATAAAATAATTCCATAAGAACTCTAAGGGGGTTTCACATGTTATCCACCCTGAGGCATGAATTCTCGAAAGATACTCGATTCAATCCAAGTACCCATCAATCCCTATCTGTAAGGAATCCCTGGCCTATCTCATGCATAGACCTTCCTGGGGTCCTATCATAGTTGACACCCACCAAGTATACACCAACCACTCTATATATGGTAAACCCTTTATGTTCGAAGCCCTGTAAAAACTAATACATCTCTTAAAAGAGAATTTAAACCCTAAAAAGAAAATAACCACCAATTAACAATTAAAATGGGTTTTGGGGTCCAAAGGTGTAATATCCTTAATTTTATGGACTGTAAGTCTAAGAAGAAATTTAAATTTTTTCATTCGGATGCTTATAAGGGGTAAAATGGTATTTTTATATAGAATATGATCTAAGATGATTTCTCCTGCAACTTATTTGGTACTTAAATTGGGATTTTACCTTAGGAAAAGAGTTTGATATAAATTTGATCCATTTTATTTTTCATTGAATAATTAATAATTAATATTTAATTTAATTAAATATTAATTTATTTACACATGTTCTTTTGAATATATATGTCGAATGAAGCATCATATTGATATTATATCTCTTCCAATGGGTAATGAAAATGGATTTTTCCTAGGAAAATCATAAACTCAGGTTAGGAGTAGGGGTCGAGACCGACCCCCTTCTCCCTTTTCTTATTTTATTTCCCCTTTTTCTTTCCTCTTTTCTTCCCTTGATTCCCACACATGCCCCTATGTGGGATTCCTTTTTCATGATTGAGAGAGGATAGGTAGAGGGTGGGGGGGGGGAGGGTGGGGGGGGGGGTGGATATAGAGAAATATTTAATTGAAGGGAGAATCCATCATGGATATTGGGAGGATCCAGATCATCATGTGACAGTTATGGAATGTGAATACATGTTACTATTTGACAGATTCCACTCAAAGGTATGCCATTATTACGGTTTTTTCATAAATTATTTATATGGAACCAACCTTATTACATTCATAATATTTAATTTAGTCAAGAAAATACTTCATTTAACATTGATTATCTTTTCAAGTTTATATATTTAGAGAATTGGTACATAACACATTCATGACAATACACATTGTTACAGAGTGGATACCATAAAAACAGTTTCCATTTTTTCAAAATATAAAACATTAAAACATACAAACTGATTACTTGACAATTATTCAACATTTAAAATGGATTCCTTATTTGTATTACACAACCATTAACTTATGAAAATCATTTAAAACTTGTTATGATCATAAAAACTCAGTAAGGGATGAAAAAGAAGGAAAGAGAACATTAGTCCATGAATACTCGTAACGTATGAAAGCATTTTCAAAATAGATGCTTGTCACCCATATATACTTACTTGGTGTAACATGAGATTTACAAAATATCCACAAAAATCATTATAACATAAATATAATCATAAATGTATCTTGAGGAATTACTTACATAATCTTGTAACCCTCTCGGCTACCTTATAATTTGTAACCCTCACGGCTACCTTACTATTTGTGTAACCATCGTAGTTACATTTGTAGTAAACATATGAACAACCTCCAAATTACACATACCCAATGCATTAGAGGGAAATATAGGTCCCACCCTTCATCATAAAAAATTACCAAGATCCAAATCATAATCATACAACATGAATAGTAGCCTAAAAACATTGCTTTTGAATTTTGTGAAATGAAATTTTAATAGAGGATTTTTAAAAGAAAATCCACTTACATAATTCATGTAATTGAAGAAATAATTAATAGTGTTGATGAAATATGTATATAAACTATAAATACACATAATTAAACATAATATAAACAAAAATCAACACTAAAAAATTTTTTAGTACAACATAAATAACGAAGTAGAAGGTTAACCCAAAGAATGGAAATCGGGTAAAGAATTCCCTTACCTTAGGCTTGTCTTACTTAAAACATGTTTAAACTTTATTTATAATGGTTAAAATATAATTATTAGTATTTTACAGAAACATTTTCATGTTTATAAAATCTTATATGATCATTTCATAACATCATTTTACCCTTTAATCGTTAATATTTTGCTCCTTGCACTGTTTTTGGGTGAGTTCATTACATGATTTCCAAGATTGGTTCATGATGGATGTTCTTGACGATTGGAAGTGAAACTCCAGAATTGGAATGGAGTAGTATTTAAATATTTTAAGTACCATAAATCATACCATTTATCATTTTGAATTCTTACATGATGATGATTCATAAGTTAAAGCATTAATGATGTTCGTTTAGATCATTTTAGTTGTTCTTCAATAATAATGACCTCATTTTGTTTAATAAATTAAAAAAATGTGTACAAAAGAATTACATAACCATATATTATACATAATACATATATTATAACCTAGTTAAACCTTAAAAATGGTTTCATGACCATAATTAAAATATTTAATGAAAATTGAAATCATATCGTCCACGATGTCGGTAATTCGACACATCATAGACAATGTTTTAATTCCTTGAATAAGTGGGAGGGAAGGAGAAGAATGATGATGAATTTTCCATGAACAAGAGAAAATCCAGAATATACAAGATTATATAGCTTTAAATACTCTTGGTTAAGAGTAGGTGTGGAAAGAAGAATAAAATAAAGGAATCTTTAAATAAAAGAAAACTTGAGAAATTTCTCACGAAATTTCGGCAGTCTAACGACGTATCTTTAAATTTTATAAAAAATAATTTGATGAGAGAAAAGGGATATATCATCAAATATTACATAATATGGACAATAAGGGGGGATATGGAATGAAATATATCAACATAATCCAAAAGAAAATTAAGGTAATAACATAAAATGAAAGAGAAGAAAGAAAATAAAAGAGGATGTTTACCTCTTGATCTCTTCTCCTTGAGATCCTTCTTAAGGGCTTCGGTTTTGGTCTTTTGGTGAGACCATAAGCTATAGGACGTGGGGAAAAGACTTCAGAGGAGTATTGGGAAGAAATTAGGCATGGATCAAGGCTTGAGAGGTGTTTTAAGAAGAGGGAAGTGAGGGTGGTATTTATAGTAGAGGAGAGGGGGTATTTTTCATTATTTTAATCATTATTATAATATTTTTGCCCAATATTTTGAATATTATTATTTAATGTGACCTAAAATAGTAATAATGGCATGTAAGATTGAACCAAGTTCCCTTTCATCACATATGATGTCATAAATAGTGAATTTTACTAACAATTTTATGATACAATATTTTATTGTATTTCACTCTTCATTTAAAATTAAAGAATTTTAGAAAAATAAATTTTTTTTACCCTAACCATTTTTCAAACTGTAGAATAAAAAAATGAAGTCCATTTTTTAAAAATAATTTTTTAAATATTATTAATTTAATTTTTAAATAAAATCATACTTAATTAAAAAATTAACAATTCTAATTCTATAACTACTTCAATATCATGAAGAAAAATTAACCAAGTTGTTATTATCTTAAATCCTTAAGAAAATAAAATAATAATATAATTTATTATTCATTAGGGTCATATTACTTTTCATATTAATATTCATAAGGGTATATTACTATTTACAAAAAAAATTTTGGTTTCAATGGACTCCAAATAACATACTGAACACAATTGGAGATGACAGTTTCATGAAATTCAAAACCTAGAAGTAGAAAAATTATGTTTTAAAGGATAGTTATAAATATCTAATTAAAACAAAGGTCCATGAATTTCTACTTATTTTTAGAAAAAATTGGGGTGTTACATTATCCCCACTTTCTAGAAATTGTGACCTCACAATTTTATTTACTTATTAAACAACTGAGGGTACTTTTCCCTCATTGCATTTTCAGACTCCCATGTTGCTTCTTCAACCATGTGGTTTCTCCGCAAAACCTTTACCTGGAAAATTACCTTATTCTGCAATACCTGTTCCCTTTGATTAAGACTCTGAATTGGTTTCTCTTCATATGAAAGGTTATCTTCCATCTGAACAACTTTGGGGATCAAAACATGTGATGAATCTAGCACATACTTTCTCAACATCGAAACATGAAAAAAATTGTGTACCTAAGCTACGCGGTATGAAACTATTCCAACTTTCTCCAAGATTTCAAAAGTACTGATGAACCACAGACTTAGCTTCCCTTTCTTACTAAAACGTATCACACTTTTCCAAGGAGAGATTTTAAGGAAAAATTAGTCACCTACCTCGAAATATAAGTCCTTACTTCTGTTATCTGTATAAATTTTTTTCCTGCTCTGAGCTATCCTCATGTGCTGTTGAATAATCTTCACTTTCTTAGCCACTTCCTCCACTAATTCTGGCCCCATCAAATTTCTTTAACCGACTTCATCCCAAAACACTGGAGTCCGAAACTGATTTCCGTATAAAGCCTCAAATAGTGCCATCTGTATACTATAATCAAAACTGTTATTATAAGAAAACTCAATTAAAGAAAGATGTTGATCCCAAATTCCTTGTTAGTCCATTGAACAAGCTCGAAGCATATCTTTCAATGTCTGAATCATTCTTTCTGACTACCCATCTGATTGAGGATGAAAAGTTGTACTGAAATTTAACTATGTGCCAAACGACTTATGAATTCCCTTCCAAAAGTTAGAAGTGAACCTGGGATCTCGGTCAAATAAAATGGAAAGAGGAACTCCATGTAACCTGAAATTATCCTTGATGTATGATCAAGAAATCTGATCCAAAGATATTATATCCCAATTAGAAGAAAAATGTGTGGATTTTTTTAGCTGATCAACAATAACCCAAATCGCATTGTTACCTCGAGAAGTATTTGGTAGTCTCACCACAAAGTCCATGGATACATTCTCCCATTTCCACTATGGAACTGGAAAAGGCTGAAGCATCCCCTTTGGTAACTTTCATTCTACTTTAACCTATTGACATGTAAAACATCTCATGGTAAAATCAGCAATATCTCTTTTCATTCCATCCCACCGATAATACTCTCGAAGGTCCCTATACACCTTAGTAATTCCAGGATTAACTGAAAAGGGAGAAATATGAGCTTCACACAACAAACATTTCTTCAACTAAGAATGACTAGGAACACACAACCTTTTTCCAAATCTTAAAATACAATCTTTATCAAGGTAAAATTCTAGAAACTTACCCATTTTAACCAATTATACCATTTTTTGTAGCTCATGGTCTTCCTTCTGCACTCGCTTAATTCTGTATGACAACGAAGACTGCACTAAAACCTGAAACAAAACAGATGTATTCCCTGCACCAACAACTTCTAAGACAAAATTCATCAAATCATTAATCAAGGGATCATGTTTCAAACGTAACATGGTAAATGATGCATGATGTTTCCAACTCAAGGAATCCACCACTTTGTTTGGTTTTCTTGGATGGTAATTGATCATGCAATCATAATCCTCTATTAGTTCAAGATATCTTCTCTTCCTCATGTTTAATTCATTCTAAGTGAATATATACTTTAGACTTTTATGTTCAGTATATATTTGACATTTGGTTCCGTATAAATGATGCCTCCAAATTTTCAAATCAAAAACCACATCTTTTAATTCCAAATAATGTGTGGGATAATTTTACTTATGTGGTTTTAGTTGTGTTGAAGTATAAGAAATTACTTTATCATTATGCATCAAAACACAACCAAGTCCCTTCAACGAAGCATCACTATATATGAAAAACTCACCATTCTGGGAAGGCAAGGCTAAAACTTGAGAATTCACCAATCTCTTATTCAGTTCCTGAAAAAAAAACATCACATTATTCTTTATAAAAAAATTTAAACCCTTTTCGTGTTAACTTATTAATCGTGCTAGATAACCGAGCAATGTTCTTAACAAAACGTCAGTAATAACCTGCTAATCCAAGAGAACTACGAATCTCTATAACATTTGTGGGTTTTGACCATTCATCAACCACTTTTGTTTTAGCAAGATCAACTATTATTCCATCCTTATTTATAATGTTACCAAGAAAAGAAATCTGTTGCAACCAAAAATCACACTTGATGAATTTTCCATACAGTTTCTTTTCTTTTAAGGTTTGTAAAATAACCCTTAGATATTTTTCATTCTCCTCCTTATTTTCATAAAATACCAGAATGTCATCAATAAATACAACCACAAAATTATACAAGAACTCATGAAATAATCTATTCATAAGACTCATGAATACAGAAGGTGCATTAGTTAATCCAAATGGCATAATAACAAATTCATAATGCCCATATCTAGTACGAAAGGTTGTTTTTGGGATGTCATTCCTCCTTCACCTTCAGCTGATGGTATTTGGATCTCAAGTCAATCTTGGAAAAGTACTGAGATTCATAGAGCTAATCAAACAAGTCATCAATATGAGGAAAATGATACTTGTTTTTAATAGTAACGTTGTTCAAAAGCTGTATAATCAATGAAAAGTCTCATGGAACAATCTTTATTTTTAACAAACAAAACAGGGGCTTCCCATGGTGAAGTGCTAGGATGAATGAATCTTTTTTCAAGAAAATATTGCAACTAATATTTCAATTCAAGAAGTTCTATTTGAGCCATACGATATGGGGGTTTCGAAATTGGCTTAGCATCAGGAACTAAGTCAATTGTGAATTAAACTTCCCGATCATTTATGACACCAGGTAACTCATCAGAAAAAACATCAAGGTATTAATTTACCACCGACACATCATTCATCTGAATAGTTCTCTTTTTTTTTTCAACAATATTATCCAGATAAATTTCATTTCTATCTTTCAATAGTTTCTTAGATTCTTGATATGTTATCAATTGTATCGGTTTGTTATTGTATACAAAAATAAACTCTTTCTGAAAAATAGCTTCTTCAGCTCTACAATCAATCTTAGCATGATAAAAAAAGCCAATCCATTCATAAAATAACATCAAACTCAACTAAGGGTACAAGAACAAGGTTTTCTGGTAAAGTCTTTCCACATACCACAATATAAAGATTCTTATAATTTCTCTTTGCAATAATATTTCCCCTGGTGTTTTAACAAAAAGTTCAGGTATCATTTGTTGAGGTGATATTTCCAATTTACCAGAAAATTTCTCAGAGACGAAGGAATGTGTAGAACCCATATCAAACAAAACTTTAGCAAAATTTGAGTGAAAAAACAAAGCACCTGATACAACTTCATTGGATGGACTGACATCTGATGATGTAGTCGCAAAGGATGTCACTAAACCTTTCTGCTTATAGTCTAGATTCTTCACATCATTTGGATCTCTCTTTGGGCATGCTTTTGCATAATGACCCATTTCACCACATTTAAAACACTTTATAGTCTGCTTATCATGATTAGTCTTAGGATAATTTTCATTGCAATCTCAATCCATATGTCCAAACTTACCACATTTAAAACACTTCCTAGTTTTTCTAAGACATTCCCCAAGGTGTTTCTTGCCACAATTTTCACAAACTAGAAATTGGATTTTCTTACCATCAGATTTATTTGGTTGATTATTACACATCTCTTTCCATCTAGACCTATTCTTCTCCTTATTTTCAATATTCAGATGATCATCAGAAAACTCCATCTCTACCCTCTCAGCACATCGGATAAGTTTCTCATAACTATGGAATTCACAGGAGGCCAACACCCTTTGATACATTGGATTCAGTCCCCAGTAAAAGTGGTTGATTTTTTTTATCAAGATCCAGAATAAGATTTGGAGCATACCTCGCCAGTTGAGTGAAGTTATCTTCATACATGACAACTGAATCATCCTCTATCCTATGTCACACCACCTTAGGAAAATATTTTTCAAGGAAAAGACTTTAAAATTAATCCCACTTTAAGGAATCAGAATCCTCTCTACCCCTAATATTCATTACCATTGACCACCACTGATCTGATTCCCCTTAAAAATGATAAATAGAAATACTTACCCTTTTATTCTCTAAAAATCCCATAACATCGAATATCTTTTCAAGGGATTTGATCCATCATTCAGCTACTACAGGTTCAGAAGATCCATTGAAAGCAGGAGGGTGTTGTCTCATAAAATGTTATACTATTGTCATGTTCTATTATGGTACCTCTGGTTGTTCTCTTGCATGGATTCCACCTCCATTTATTGCCTGCTTTAGCTGAACCATTAGTTTCACAAACTTCTTGGTTCCAATCCCTACCATTTCAAGCTATAGATCTGAAAGGATGTCATTCTTTCAGTGCCTCTCCTCTTCAGTATCCCTGTTCCTTCTATGGAAAACCATTCTGGACAAACATATCTTAGATAAACCAACATGGTAATCTTTAAATGATATAACATTTCAAATTAATCATAGAGTAAAAATCATTTATGGTATTCTTTTAACATCATCTTAACCCCTAAAGTTATCTAAACCATCATCTGATACCAACTATAAGGATCCAAAATTATTAAATTCATAATCTTGAATTTAGTCAAGAAAACACTTTATTTTACATTGAGAATATTTTAAAGTTTAGATCCTTAGAGAATCAGGACATAACACATTCATGACATTACACATTGTTACAGAGTGGATACCATAAAAATAGTTTCCATTTTTTCAAAACATAAAACATTAAAACATATAACATGATTCCTTGACAATTATTAAACATTTAACATAGTTTCCTTCTTTTTCTTACACATCCATTAACCTATTAAAATAATTTAAAAATTGGGATGAGCATAAAAACACAGTAAGGGATGAAAAAGAAGGAAATATCACATTAGTCTATGAATACTCGTAACGTATGCAAGCATTTTCAAAAGACATACTTGTCACCCATATATAATTACTTTGTGTAACATGATATTTACACAAGATACACACAAAACATGAGAACATAAATATAATCATAAATTTATCTTGAATAATTACTTACATAATCTTGTAACCCTCTCGACTACCGTATAATTTGTATCCCTCACAGATACCTTACTATTTGTGTAAACATCATAGTTACACTTGGAGTAACCATATGGATGACCTCCAAATTACACATAAAAAATTCATTGGATTGAAATATAGGTATCACCCTTCATTATAAACAATTCCCAAGTTCTAAAACATAATTATATAACATGAATAGTAGCATAAAAACATTGCTTTTGAATTTTGTAAAATAGAATTTTAATAGAGGATTTTTAAAAGAAAATCCCCTTACCTAATTCATGTAATTGAAGAAAGACTTAATAGAGTTGATGGAATATGTATATACACTGTAAATACAAATAATTCAACATAATATAAACAAAACCCAACACTCAAACAATTTTTAGTACAACATAAATAATGAAGTAGAAGGTTAACCCAAAGAATGGAAAACGGGTTAAGAATTCCCTTACCTCAGGCTTGTCTTACTTCAAACTTGTTAAAAATTCCTGTATAATTGTTAAAAGAGTGTTATTAGTATTTTACAGAAAAATTTTCATGATTATAAAATATTATATTATCATTTTATAACATCATTTCACCCTTTAATTGTTTTAATTTTGCTCCTTGCACTATTTTTGGGTGAGTTCTTTACATGATTTCCAAGATTGGTTCGTGATGGATGTTCTTGTCATTTAGAAGTGAAACTATAGAATTGGGATTCAGTAGTATATAAATATTTACAGTACCCTAAATCATACCATTTATCATTTTTAATTCTTACATGAGGATGATTCATAAGTTAAAACATCAATGATGTTCATTTAGTTCATTTTATTGGTTCATTAATAATAATGACCTCATTTTGTTTTATAAATTAAAACCATCTATACAAAAGATTTATAGAACCAAGGATTATAAAGAATAAATATTTTATAACCTGGTTAAACCATAATTTTTTTTTCATGACCAGACTTGAAATAGTTAATGAAAATTGAAATCACATCATCCACGATGTCAGTAATTCAACACATCACAAACAATGTTTTAATTCCTTGAATAATTGGGAGAGGAGGAGAAGAATGATGATGGATTTTCCATAAAAATGATAACATCTTTAATATAAAATATTTTGGAGCTTTCATGCCTCTTGGTAAGAGGATTTGAGTAAAGAAGAATAAAATAAAGGATTCTTAAAATAAAATAAAACTTTAGAAATTTCTCACAAAAATTCGGCAGCCTAACAACGTCTCTTAAAATTTCATCAAAAATAGTTTGATGAGAGAAAATGGATATATCATCAAATATTACATAATATTGACAGTAAGGGTGGATATGTAAAAAAATATCCCAACATAAGCTAACGGAAATGAAAATAATAACATAAAATTAAAGAAAAGAGATAAAATAAAAGATGATGTTTACCTATTGATCTCTTCTCCCTGAGATCCTTCTTAAGGGCTTCGGTTTTGGTCTTTTGGTGAGACCAGAAGATATAGGACGTGGGGAAGATCCTTGGGAGGATTATTGGGCATAACTTAGGCATGGATCAAGTCTTGATAGGTTTGTGAAGAAGAGGGGAGTGAGGGCGATGTTTATAGTGGAGGAGAGGGAGTATTTTTCCTTATTTTAATCATTATTATAATATTTTTTCCCATGATTTTGAATAGTCTTAGTTCATGCAACCTAAAATAGTAATAAAGAAATGTGAGTTCGAACCAAGTGGCTTTTTATTACTTATTATTTCATAAATAGTGAATTTTACTGATAATTTGATTATACGGTATTTTATCGTATTTCACTATTCATCGAAAATTAAAGAATTTCAAAAACATCCCAACAATTTACCCTTACTACTTTTAAATGTGTAGAATAAGAAAATGAAGTCCATTTTTTTAAAATAAGTTTCAAAATATTATTAATTTAATTTCTAAATAAATTTATAATAAATTAAAAAATTAACAATTCTAATTCTATAACTACTTCTATATCACGAAGAAAAATTAACCAAGATGTTGTTATCTTAAAGCCTAAAGAAAATAAAATAATAAAAAAAATTTACTAATCATTAGGGTCATATTACTATTCATAAGGGTATGTTACTATTCACAAAAAAACAATTTCGTTCTAATAGACTCCAAATAACATACTGAACACAATTGCATATGACAGTTTCTTGAAATTCAAAACATAGAAGTGGAAAACTTATATTTTAAAGGATAGTTATAAATATCTAATTAAAACAAAATTCCATGAATTTCTACTTATTTTTAGAAAAACTTGGGTTATTACATTACTGTAGATTTATTGATTTATAATTTAAGGCCCTATAATGACTCCTAAGTACCCATACCATTTCAATATGTTTGAGGGCATCCAACTTCATTATTAGTTGATTTTTTCCATTATTCATGGAGCCCATTACTGGGAATTAGGAATGGGAAATGTTGATACATCTGTGTTGATCCTCATATGAGTGGTTTTGAAAATTACATTCATTTCATTTGGTGACGGTTAAATCATGGAAGTTTTAATAGGAGTTCAAATATGAGGTGATAATAAGGATACTCTTATGGCGGGGAGTACCAGATCGGTTGCAGTTGTACGTATTCCTTGTGGGGAGAGCTGTTAGTGCTAGTAGACCAACCATTGGATAGTCAAGATAATGTATTTGAGAAGATTCTTGGGATTAGATAATGAAATTTTTTTTCCACCAAGTCTTTTTGGGGATGAGATTGTTTAGTTTGGCGAGGTTGTAAAGACCACTATTTATCTGAATTAGGAATTTGAGAAAAAATTTATTTATTTTTCATTTAGATGATTTTAAGGAATAAAATGGGTTTCCCCTATAATATAATCTTAAATTATTTTTATAACCTCTATATTGGTCCTATAATAGAATATTTACCATAGTATAGAAGTTTAATGGAAATCCAAGCTATTCAAATTTTCATGGAATAATTAATATTTAACATTTAGTTAATTAAATATTAATTTATCCATATATGTTTGTTCAAATATATATCATTAATTAGAAATAAAATTGAGATTCCATCTCCACCATTAAACCCTAAATGTGGTTTTTTCTTATACGAGTCATAAACTCATATTGGGCACTAGGGCCTGGCCCAATCCCCCCCCCCTTTTTTTTTCTTTTCTATTTCTTTTTTTTATCATTTTATTTTCTTTTTTCTCCCCTATATTTTCATGGAAACCCCATATGGGATTACTTCACTATGACAGAGATAGTAGAGAGATATAGGGATATATTGGAAGATAGGTTCCATTGTAGAGCACTAGAGGAGTCGAATCGTCGTGTGACAACGATGAGACAAAAAATTGGGAAAGGATTTGAATGATTCTTCCTAAAGGTAGAAAGTTTTTATATTTTTTTATTAAAATACCCATATATTTATCAATTTATAGTCTTAAGGTCCTATAATGACTACTGATGACACATAGTGGGTTGATCTATAACTTTTCTAGTAAAAAATAAGGTTTCATGATGATAGTAGTGGTATCCCATTTGGAAATATTGATCACATGATATGTAGTTAATGAAAAAATTCCATGTGTTTTTCCTATTTGGGTAAGATCACATTTTAAAATTATAGACCACGTAATGGGATACGTGGAGTGTACTGTTTTTTGGCCATGTGGTCAAGTACCTGACCAGACAGTCCATGTAGTTGTACTTGGCCATATAGGGAAAATGGAAAGGCCCTCATGTGGGATGAAAACTACGTAGAAGTACATGACCCAAATGGAACACATGGATAGGCCATGTGAGGTACACAGATAGGTACCCCATGTAGGGTACACCTTATGTACACATTATACATGCCATGTAGATGTGGTTTACACTCTATGTAAGGCTGGAGTATGTGTCCAGGTAGAATATATTCCATGTACTTCGGTATACACATCATGTACTTATAAATTGCTACCATTTTGAGGGATTTTCATGATTTCACACTTCAGAGTTAGAATTGGATGCATGAGTAGTCCATTATGATCATTTTTTCTCATTAATTGTGATGATGGAACCTATGGGGTGACTTAAAGACTCATTTTAGGGGGTTTGGGGTGAGCAAACCATAATGGAGAGGTTGTTACTCAAATGAACATTTTTAGTAATTTCAGGAGAGTGAGACCATGATCTAATATGGTCCATCATCTATCTCCCTATACCAATTCATATGTGGATTTTTCATTTAGTAGATCTCCCTTGCATGATATCCCCTTTAGTTCTAGGTGGCTATGAGATTAGTTGTAACTGAGGATCCCATATATCATGCATTTATTTAATTACATGTTTTGAGGATCCCCTATATGATTCCTATAGTTAATACTCTTTTCGAGGATCCCATGTAGTATTCCTATTATTTTTATCAATTAAAATAGGGTCCCAAGTAGGATGCCCATATTTCTTAATCTTTATAAGGATCTCGTGTAAAATGACTCCACTTATCAAATTTAAGGATCCCTTGTATGATGCCTCCTAGTGTTATGGCATGAGGTACCTAGTGGGTTACCTAGTGTTTATCTTATCTCAAGATATTTCATTGAGGGTTTAGGAAAAAATGGTAGCATGTGTCACCTATGATGTTGGACAAACATGTAATCTTGAGAGGATTTGTTTTTTTTGTGGTGGATTTATGCATTCGACTAACTCAATATTTTATTTATCCATTCACTTGTTTAATACTGATGCAACTTTGATTTCCATAAGTTCTTCTTGGTTTGAGGCCAAGCAATCTGTAAAGATGCGATATATAAAAGGGATTTCTAGAGGTACATCCTAGGATCAATCTTATAAGAGTTACTATTTTGAGATGAATAGATTTACTTCATGGGATATGGATTTCAAGCCTCATTAATTTGGAATGCCTAGATGTATTATTTGGTATTTGGTTGTTGAGCCTGCTTATTATTGGGAGGCCCAAATATAATTACTGGGATCTATTTTATGAGCCTTACTGGATCATGGTGTTTTATATGGAAATACTCATCATTGATTTGAGATACTCTCATGGATCATTTATGATCTCATCAAATGACACCTAGGATTCTCTTTAGGGTCTAGTGGATGCAACATTACTATACTCTCTATACTTTTCTAGGAGCAGGCTATTGAGTTGTTTATTGAATGGATTTCAGGCATGTACTTGGATCCAGAGAGTATTAATTTTATAGATTACATAATGGTTATCCCCTTAGGTATTATCTGAATCACAATGTAATGATTACCTATTGACATGGACCTTGGAATTAGACATTAGAATATATTTTTATAGGTCTTGAGTTTCATGAATACCACCTCAAAGTCCTTTTTTATAAGCTTCCCAATTGATACCCAGGGCCCCTTACATTTATATATTGGAGGTGAGTACGAGTGAACCTAGGGATGAGAAATCTATCCCCTTGTGGTGAAATAGCTTTCAAAGAGACACTTACAGTGTTGGCTGAATACGATATGGTTGATCAAGATCATAGACCCAATGATATATGAGTTTATAAATGGATTGAGTTTTATGTCACACATCCCAATTCGATTTCCTTTTTAAATTTGATATCCTTATGAAATATTATAAGGATTCCCTTGTTATATTCCCTCGGTACTTTCATGAACACATAATAAATAAATAAACATATATGTTTATATATTGATATATATATATATATATATATATATATTGATAAGGGAAGTTGTTCAAATACATTTATAGTGTTAGCTGAATCAGGTATCGTTGATTAGGAACATAGTCCTAATGATCATATAAGGATTTATTTTATTTATATTTTCCTGATTTTTTTGGCTAGGATGATCATTTTTTATTAGAATTAAATTATGAAAAAAGATTATAAGTTCACTATTTGGGGTGGTCTACTGAGATTTATTTCCCACCCCTTGTATGCACACCTCAGTTTATCTGAAAACCATTTGTCAAATTTTAGGTTGAGAACATGTATGTGATGGATAGAGATATGGCCCAACATTTAATAGTTTCATTTGGATTCTTATGATTGGGTTGGAGTATCTCAGCATTGTGTTGGAGACCAGGTATATGGTTTTACTTGGAGTTAGTAATAGTACCATGAACTTTTATTTCAGTTCATGTATTTACTTCTGTATATGTGGTTAACCCAGAGGGTGATCAGTGTTGTATGTTTGAAATGACTATTCAAGTCTTTACTGCATTCAATTTTATTATTACAACCTTGTTATATTTATTACTTTTATAATCACTTTATTTAATTCTATGGTTGGTGTATGGTTATTTATACTAGTTTTTTACTCTGATATGAAAGAATATTATCATCATGGACACACCCTATGCAATCAATTATAGTAGGTATCATCTAGAATATGAAGAGTCATGCTTGAGGCCATGTGGAAAACTAGCTTTGGGCACTGGTTAGTGGAATCTAGGTTGAGACATTATAACAAGGCACACCCAACTTACTTTTTATTCGATACCCAAAGAACTTAACTCCCTAAAACCTCTAACCAAAGACCTCACACATAAAAGACCACAATCCCTCTCATATGGACTCATCCTAGGCCATTCACAACCAATTACATTATTCTCAACTACTATCGGCTCCATTAGACCTGATTAGCAGATGAGATCCTTAGAAACCTAGCATCTAAGATACTCTAAAATCACTAAACCATGTGTGACACACTTAATCCATTCTAAAGAAGCTTTAACTAAGACTATTAAGTACTAAAAGACTCACCTAACCACTATATAAAAATCCATAATTTGAAACCTAAGGAACATGCATGCATTCCACATATAAACATAATGAATCTAATAAATAATCCCTAAATGGAGTTTAAAATAAAAAATAATGGTGAAATAAGAGAAACTATGAGAAAAGACCTATGGAATAAAATAGAATTTCCAATTAATATCTATCTATTTAGTTAAAATGTAAATATATTTATAAACAACATCCTAGGAGATGAAATAGTGGAGGAGTGTGGAAATTATAGGGGAAGAGGAGTTTTGGGAGATTAGTTGTAAAGATAATAAAAGGATGGAGGTGGTTACTTTTATAAATATTAATCAAAATATTAAAAAACTCTATAGGGGTGAATTATTGCATGATCAATAGTATCATGATGCAACTTACCCTTTTAGGAAACATCATGGCATTACCCTTAAGTTTATTCTATAACCTATTACTCAAGGTAGAACAAAGGAAATCTTGATCACCCTTATGGTATGATGAAGTGCCCTATGACACAACACTCCTCCAAGGAGAATCTCGATACTCCTTCCCAAGAACCCTTCATACAAAAACCCCTAGATTGTAGTGTAACAACCCCTCATGTATAACTCATGGTGAAAACCATTGTTTGTGGAAAAACACCTTACATCAAGGTAACTTTATAGTAAAACTCCCACCGGTTGTGGTGTGATGCTCCACTAGCAGAAAAATTTTCATTTTACACTAGAAACAACTCCTAAATAATTTTATTGATTCCCCAAAAAACCAAGAAGCACCTAAAACGTGTAAAAACTCCTCCAATAGGTTTCACAACTCTTATAATCCCAATAAATATCCTAATCACAAAAAAACCCTACCCTAGAGGTCAAAATTAAAATTTCCCTAGAAAATAATGACCTATAAAACTGAGGGTCATAAAAAACTCACAACTATAGGGATTGTCATATTTGAGATGTATCTAGGACGATTTTTTATACCAAATATATCAATGAAAACCTAATACCACTACTCTTTCCCAATTATAGATTATATTCTATCAAACCGTTCTTCATCTTGATCTAGTCACATCATTTTTTTTCTAAAAACTCTATATTCGACCCTCAATACACTTGAGTCATTTATTGAATGAAACATCTAACATGAAACCCATATCACCTCATTAAAAAACATGAAAAATCATTGGTTGGATATCTTGTGAATGGATTTTCTGAAAAAAAAACTATTGTCCTTCATGATATCAACTCCTATATCAAATAAAATGTCTAAACATGAGAAACATTATGTAACCACACATACTCCACTTAGACTATTCAAGACAACATCAATAAAAAACTTTAATACTTGGTCCCTATGAAAAAAAATATAAAAATAGACAATTCTTGACATCTAATCCACATTTTACTCCCTCCATAGTACTAAAATACATAACACTTAGTTACACACAACCTGAACACCCAGTCTCCAAACCCATCAGTTTTCGAACACACAAACCACACCAACCATCATGGATGAACCATAAAATATATTATGCTATCAGAAATAGATAAAATACATCCTACCATATCCTGAATAGTCTCAAAACCCATTTTCATTCTCCCAAAAAATGAGGTCACACAACAAAAAACTAATCACTTATCTTATAGAATAAGGTTCACGAAACACATGAACAATATGATGATCCCAATAATAAGGTTATATATAAATTAATCCTACTAATACCATACCAAATACAAATAAAAAATTCATATAAATTCTCCCTTATAATCCTTTCTCATCAAAATCTAGCAGTTTTACCCCTAGATTTAGCTTCTAAACCTTATAATGCTTGGATATCCCAAATGGACCTTTCCTAAATTTTCCAAACCATTTTCATCATTACCAAAATTAACATTACCAAACCTTTTTCAAAAATCACATTATGTCCAGGGAAAATGTTTTGAACTCATCCTGGCACCCCATTTCACTACCTCACATTTTCTAATCACAAAAAAACATATCCCATTTCCCTAATAAAAATACTAGCAATATCTACTAATGGTCTAACCCACTATGGTTTAGAAATCCCCTAACACCATGATGAAGGGGAATTTGCTTCAAAAAATTCCCATAAACTTCTTAAACCACCCCTCATGACCATCATAGGGCTGCTCCACTTCATCTGGGAATAGAAAAACAACCCATACTAAAAGTTATACAATCTTATTTTAACTTAGTAATATTTTCATGGGATCCAAAATTTCACTACATAATCTTGACCGCAATAATATAATTAATAATATATCTAGATATTCAAATTATACCCACTCCCAGGGTAGTTTCACTAGGGTATTTTATATCAAATACATTCCCTGAGAAATTTATCATTAGGTTTTACTGACACACACAAAGATATTCTAAAAAACTGTCAACTTGTCCCACTATTTAAAATAACCACCTCTCACATGGTATTCAATACTCCATAGTATAACAAATATGATCATCCATTTACAAGATTCAAATATGAATCCTTTACTAAAACCAAATGGAAAACAATTCACCTTAACCATTATTGAATAAAACCCACCCCTCATAAATCATCATCCATTCATTCATTCCTATCACAAATAATGTAATGCCCAAACAAGGATAAACGACAAACCCCACATCACTTGAGAATCATTCCTATATCGGAATAATCTACCCTTTCTTCCCTATACCCAGCTCACATACTCCCAGGAACCAAATACAATAAAAACCCACCCACTTACCCCCATGGGAAGAAGAAAAAAACTCATATACCCCAAGGTCTTTGAGGGTCGACCATAACACTTACCAACTATAGAAAAAATGCCAACAAGCATAATCATTAGCCTCATTCTTATAATAACTCAAATACTACACCAAGAGTTGCATACTGATACCCTAGAGTGACACCATATAACAACCCATCTCACTCAGAAGTCTCTTTTGAATATAAAACCCTACTTTCCCAACCACTACAGGGTTCACATATAACCCTAAAAATCATATAAAACAACCACTATATTACACAAAGACTCATATATTAACATATAAGAGAGACATAATACCTTTATAAGGTTGAATTACATGTAACTAGAACCCTTTCATTGGGTTGTTAGTAACCAAAACATCCAAATCCATAACATACCATATCCTAGGAATACACTCCCTATAATATCCATACCATGAAATTACTACCTAATCCCACCCAAAAAAGAGTATTAATCCTCCATACCTATACAAATACAACATCATCACATCAAGTAAAAGCATATAAAAACCCCATCTTTGTTTTAATTAATTAATATATAAAATATTTGTTATTTGGAAAAACAAAAAATAAGTTATTATATAATTTTTAGTTAAATAAAACCAATTTTAAACTATTTCTGTAGATTTTTTTCTCAAAAATTAATTTAATGAAAACTATTTTTGCTTTTGAATTCCATTTAACATATAAAAGTAGTCATGCTTCTACACAAATAACCCTATATTCCAAATATGATGCATAAACTCAGACACCCTTATCATACCAGGTCAAGAGTAAAACATAAATAACAATCTTGACCCAAAATAATCATTGATTTATTATATCAATGAAAATATTTCTTATAAATGAACAACAATACCATACCCATGAAAATTTGGATATCCCACTAGGAAATGTTTTTTCAATACACCAGTCTAGTGAACATTCCAAGATTTATAACATTACTATCTCCAACTACCAAGTTCTTACAGAGTAAGATGACCAAATTAGTGCTTGATACCATTTTGTAGCACCCTGACCTAGAAACCATCCATCGACCTGAGTTGGGGGAGCTATATGACCTTAAAAGTGCCACCCCATACACCAGATGATTTTTACTAGCAAAGACCTTAAATATACATTGGAAGGGAGACTATAATATCATTTTCATCACATATAATGAAATATAAATAACAAATGCATTCCACTCATAGGGCATTGAAATATAAAATTTACTTTCTTAATAAAGCGCATAGGCTAACCAGGGTCATCTCACTTGAGGAGCATCATGGTCAGTTCAATCACTGATTCTAGTTCAATTATTCTAATTTTTTTTTTGTTTTTATATTTTATTAAAAATTATGGTTTTAAGGGTTTTGGAAAACATGAAATTAAAATAATTTAATTATAATTTAAAAACTAAATGAACATGCAGATATAATACATATTAGAAAGAAAGGTCTTGGTCTAGGTTTTGATAACGTGGGTTCATTCATTATTTATTTTTTGCTTAAATTCAATTTGATAATTATTTTAATGAAACCTCATCAATGAATTACTTTTATTTTATTTATTGAGTGTGTGATTTTATCATGCCTCTGGAACACCAAACCACACATCCTCCAATAGTTAAATAAGATAACACCTCAACCAAAAATATTATTCCAAAAAGACAATGCTCCACCATATGCCGTTTCATCCCTTCAGGCATCCCAAACTGCACTGTATGAAGAGTTTTACTGAGATAATGAAGTGAAAAATAATTAATCAAATAAAATAAATGCAATTGACAATAATGTTATGGTGGATGACCACCACACCCGTGCAATACTCCCACAACCACGACAAATATATTTAAAACATTTTCCATTGAAGATAAATAACAAATAAAACTGTGAAACCTCCCCCAGGGCCAAGTCTTAGTGTAGTCACTTGCCGTTGTAAAGTTAATATAGATCACAATGTAAATATAGAAGAGAGAGAAAGATATTAGGGTTAGAAGAAAAATAGAGATGAAAGAAGAAAAGGAAACACTTTAACAAAAATATAAATACAAATTACATGGGAAAATAAAACTGAAATAAAATATAAAAGAAAATATAAATCCTAAATGGCCCTTGGCCTCCTATCCTTTGTGCCCTAGATGGAATGGGATGGATTGTAATGATTTGGGTATGAGGAGCTTTCCTCGTTTTATAGTACATTATCTACCCTCTAAATTTTTTCATGTTTCTGACACAATAATGGATGATTAATGAATTTAATTATTCAAAAAAAAAAATTCATAAATTTCTTGTACGTTCACCCTCAAAATTTCAGAAAAATTGGCCACTGGATAAAAAAGTTATGAAGTTTATATTGGCTACAATTTTTTCTAGATAAGAATTCTAGGAAGCTTCCTTTAATGTGTATCATTCAATTGCCTCATTAATGGTTGCAAAACTCTATATAATTTTTTAGTAGAATGAATATTTGAGTTGTATTTCCTATCCCTGTGGAATAACCTCAATTAGTGGTGTGTATCCCTACTTATGATTCCATTACAAAGGTGGGTTCCACACTGTCCGCCCAAATGTTTTTCCCAATTAAATGATATTTTTGGTCCTTTAAATTTTCAAATCAGCAATTGGTCCTAAAGAAAAAATTGAATAAAATAAATCAATAAATTATAAAAAAAATAATCACTCAAATAATATTAATATTTTAAAAATTATTCTAAACATTCCCTGGTGATAAAAATATGTCAAAATTCCAGAATTAAACATTTTTCACATTTTATCCCAAAATAACCCATAAATACAAAATTTTTGTAAATAACCTCAAATTGATAAATTTAGGGGGTTTAAATAATCTAAATTAATATAAAAAATGAGTAAAATATTTTCTCTATCAATTCCCCCACACTTACACCATGCTTGTCCTCAAGCATAAAATCTCAACATGGAATTCAGAGGACTCCAATGTTACCAATATTCAAATTCAAATGTAATAAAATCTAACAATTTTCAATGTAAAATCAATATTTAAAAATAAAAATAAAATATTAATTTAAGTTATAATTTTTCTGAGAAATAATCAATTAATTTATTTTAATTTTCCTCTTTGAAAAATGAAAGAACATCTCATTTTATTCCTTCAATATCCTTAATTAATTATTATTAAATATACCATGTCATTATTTACCTCAATTGAATATTTTCTCTCATCTATCATGATAAAATAATAGTAGATTTATGATCATATAATGAGAACATTATCCTTATCCAAAGGCTTGTAAATGAACTAATTTCACTACTTTGTAAAGACAAAAGGTACATACAATCATGAGAACTTTTCAATAAAGGTTCAAATGAATCTAAGGCTTAAGGTTGGTAGGATTTGTAGGTTTAAAAATTAAGGCTAAAGGGGGATGTTTATCTCTTAAGTACAATGCATGATATCAAAAATAAAACTGTAATGAAATTCTCCCCATCAAAGTATCAATTCCCACTTCCCACAAATTGAAAGTAAGGTCATGATCAAAGTAAAGCATAATTCATGATTTGCGCACCCTCTTGAATTTTTTACTTTTATATTTTTTTTATCATTTTTTAAAGAAACTTTTCAATTTTTTTTGATATTTATTCTTTAGAATAAACCTAAGATCCACTAACTAACCACACATGATAAAAATCATAAGTCCAGTAATGGTCATTTTTTGTATTCCCAAATTATAAACCCTTTTTATCATTTTGTTAATTTTTTTGTGTTTTTAATTTTTTTATTCAAGAGGGACAAAACAATAAAGAGTAAAATGAATGAATCAAATTAACTTTCTCATTACTAAAAATATCACACCCACACTTCTTCCTTATAACGTGTATCATCCCTTCCACCATGATTCTCTTTACCAGTACACTTAAACTTTAAAATATCAGGCAAAATACTAAGAGTATGGTAGGAATGGATAAAAATGGTTTGAACTATGGATCATACCTATAAAGTTCATCCATGGTATTTATGGGAAAAAGGGGGATTTATGTAAAGGTTGTATTTTAAGGACAAGTTATTTTAAAATTATTCCTCAATCATCTTAAACGTGGTTTTGTACAGTCATAGCTTTGACAAGTTGAAATTCATGTTCTAGCAGGTGACATGTCCCATGATTACTCGAGAAATATGCTCAAGACAAAATTGGAAGTACTTAGTCTATAAATACAATCAATAATGGGAATATGATATTGTAAAATCAATTAAGGAATGATTAATAATAACAAATTAATTCACATAAATTTTAGAAATTCATAGCATGAATAGTGGTTGGGAAATTTAATTTACATGAATCAATCAAATCCATCAACTCATGAGTCACAATTTCAATATCCAATATTCAATTTAAACATTCAATATTACATTTACTCATTAAATTTCATTTACATTGAAATCTAAAACATTACACCATAGGATTCCTTAGAAACTCATAACTCCTAAAAAATTCAAGTAAAGCATAATTTTAGTGTTGGATGGAATTCCAGTTGAAATCTCAAATCAGTATTTGGAACAAAATGTAAGGATGTTGAAAGTTTAAATAATAAAAATGAACTCCCTTTCCCAATAATTTTATTCCTTCTATTCCACTGTATGAGGCTTTCTTCTTCCATTATGACCCTGAAGAATAAAAAAACTCAATTTAGACCAATGATCATGTCTTCAAAACTAAAAAGATAGGAGGGAGTGGGATTCATTCTTAACTAATTACTAAGACTTAATTTAAAATATAAATTTATAATATTTAAAAATAAATTACTAGAAATAAGGTAAAGGATAAATCTTGATACTATTCCCCAAGTGGGCCCTGGATTTTTATTGACTGCAGTGGGCAGTACCAGCTCTTATCTATAATCTTATAGTGGGTGGATATTCTTTAACATGAAACACCACCTGTTTTTCTTCTGAAATTATAGTTCATTGTTCTTTTTTAGAATAATTCCATGTACAGTGTATACTAGATCCACCCCCTTCAAAATGTGGTATAACATGTATGGTGGGGGTAAGATAAAGTGTAGAACCTCCGCCTCCTTCGTTGATACTTTTAAATCATTCTCTTTGTCTTTTTATACTTTCTCTAATGAATGTTCATTGTCTTTAGAAAGATTTATGTGTTCCTCAATAGGTTCATTTTAATTTTCATAATATTCCTCCATGGTGTCATATAATTGGATCAAATATAAAAATTGAAAATTATTAGGAGTGATTCTCAAATTTGTTTTAATAAAACCAAATACATTTGAGGTCAATAATGTATCATCTCCCTGAGTTGGTTTTTCTTGAATCTCTTCTTAAATTCAAAGTGCCTCTTGGATTTGGATAATGGTAGGTTAATTTAGGTAGTTGGGATCCTCTAAATCACATTTTTACTCAACTTCTTTGATGTCTTTAGTGAAATCAGGAAGGACCAATGGAACTACCTTCTTGGCCTTGAGTCTTTTCATGTCAGTCTGAAGTTCTTCGATCAAGATCATCAAAACATGTGGTGAGATCCATGTCTCTTGGACTCTTTGTAACTATTTGAACATTATCATAAAAGAATCACCCCTTTGTTGGAGTTCATTCGTAGTATAATATATTTCTTGTTCTTGAACATGTGAGTAATTGTTCCATAAATTGAAAAAATAGTCATTTGAAAACATCATTGGAAAATAATTTTTTAATGTTTTTTTAAAATAAAGGAAATAAAGAAAAATATTTACAAAAAAGTGAATTGTGAAAAAGTGGTCGAAATAACTGTTTAGATCCCTGTAAATGGTTCTCGTTTTGATATACACCTATCGTAGGGCATGAATAAAGAAAATTTATTTTCTTAATGTAGCCCAGAGGCTGACCAGGGTTGTCTCAATTGAGGAGCATCACAGTTGGTTCAATCACTGATTTTAGTTCACCTATTATAATTCTTTTTGTTTTTTTATATTTTATTGAAAATTATGTTGTTAAGGGTTTTGGAAAACATGAATTTAAAATAATTTTATTATAATTTAAAAACTAAATAAACATACAGACATAATACATATTAGATAAAAGGTCTTTCTCCAGGTTTTGATAATGTGGGTTCATTCATTATGTATTTATTATTTAAATTTAGTTGGATAATTTGTTTAATGAAACCTTCTTAATGAATTACTTTCCTTTTATTTATTGAGTGTGTGATTTCAACATGCCTCCAACACACCGAATCAAGCCTCCTACAATAGTCAAATAAGATAACACCTTATCTGAGAATATTATTCCTAAAATACACAGATCCATCATATTCCATTTCATCCCTTCAGGAAACCCCAAATCCATCATATGAATTTTTTTCCTAAGATATGGGAGGGAAAAATAATTAATCAAATAAATGAAATGGAATTGAAAATAATATTGTGGTGGATGATTTCCTCACCAGTGAAATACTCCTACAACCACCATAAATAGATTTAAAACATTTGGAATTGTTGTTCAATATTAAATAACACCTTGAAACCTACCATATAGAAAAGCCTCAGGTCAGTCACTTTCCATTTAAAAGTCAATAGATATCATGATGGAAATATAGAAGAGAGAGAATGAGATTAGGGTTAGAAGAAAAAGAGAGATAAAAGAAGAAAAAGAAACACTTTAATAAAAATATGAATTCACATTACATGGAAAACTAAAACTATAATAAATAGAAAAGAAAAGATAAATCCAAAATAGAACTTGGCCTCTTCTCCTTAGTTCCATAGATGGGATGGGATGGATTGGAATGATTTTGGGAGGATTAGCTCTCATCCTTTTATAGGGAATAATCTGTACTCTGAATGTTTTCACATTTTTGAGATGTTAAATGGACAATTCACATGTTTCATTATTCATAAAAGTTATTCATAAAAGTCTTGTACATTTACCCTAAAAATATTAGTATCATTGTCCATAGTAATAAGGAGTTATGGAATTTATATTGACTATGAATTTTTCTAGATGAGAAATATAGCAAGGTTTATTCAATGTATATCTTTCAATTTCGAATTTAATACTTGAAAAACTATATGTAATTTATTGGTAGAACATTCCTTTGAGTGATATTTCTTTTTCAGGTAAAATCAACTCAATTAAATTTGTGTATCCTGACTTATTCTTCCGTTACATATGTGGGGTCCACACTGTCATCTCAGAAGATTTTCCAACTTCAATTATTTTTTGTCCTCTAGATATTTGAATCAGCTCTTGGAAATGATGAAAAATTTGAAGAAAATAAATCAAGAAATCATAAAAAAAAGAATCACTCAAATTGGATTATTATTTTCAAAATTATTCCCAAAATAACATTATGATAATTTTTTTCAGAATTCTAAAATTAGGTAATTTTCACATTTTATTCAAAAACGACACATAAATCCAAAATTTTGGTAAATAAGAACCAATTGATAAATTGTGAGAGTTTAAATAATTGAAATGCATATAAAAATGAGTAAAATATTAGCTCTATAATTAACTATATCAAATAAATAACAAATCAAGAATAAACATTTATAAAAAATATCCAACCATCAATAATATACAATACCAAAATGCAATATTAGTGCGACACCCATGATTATCATATAAGAAATCATCACAAGGTTATCTTACTATACTAACCAAGTATAAAAGTAAACTGAAGAAGAAATTGGGGATATTGATCTATAAAAACCTATGACCCTCCATGGACCAATCTTTCGAATCTCTATCCATCTACTTCACTCAAGTCTCATATACAGCCTATCACCTAAAAGTGAAACACATATATTTTCACATAAACTAGAATTCCCATAATAGGTGAGATAAATAATCTTAGTAGTGTACCACCAATAGAGTTCCTAAAATATACCACAATATATAGTGAGCGTATTTAGGAAAAAAATAAAAAGCACCCAATCATACATGTCAATTTATTGTGGGTTCAATAAAATACCATGACACCTTACCTCACATGTTATAGGCTTTTTTGGTGGAATAATTCATCTAGAATAATAATTGAGTACTAGGACTAACCTATAAGGGTGAAGAACAACAACTAATTCTTGAACTCTACCTTCTTACACATGATAGAATCTCATACCACATCCTGATCTCATGTATCTTTTTATACGACTACCCTGTCACTCAAGGGAGGTATCATGCCACATATCGTACCATATATCATACCACCACCCTCTTAATTATTCTAAGCACCCATATATCATCAAATTATATATCCAATACCGCCACCCTTACACACGTATTGTGGTATCATAACTTATCTAAAACCGTGTATCATACCTCCACCCACTCACTTATGGAGAGGTATCATAACCACATCATACATCATCACCCTCCCAATTAGAGTTAACTAATCCAATAACCTCTCACTCAGGGTTAGGCCTTTTATACACAACCTAAACTAGTTCCCTTTCACTCAGGGTGGTCCATGCTTGGATCCTATCACTTAGTGAGATGCCTCAAATTAAGCATCATCAATATCAATCATATTATAGATAGGGTGAAAACATAAAAAAAATCATAGAAACATATCCCCTAGACTATCTCCTGACTGTATACTAATACACACCTTGTGCACCATAATAGGATATCTCACAACACAAATCATCATCAATATCCTTGAACCATCTCACTACACTAAATATCCTTAAGACTAACCCACTTCTATACAATATTTCATGAGGTTTTACAAATACATTAGGATACTATCCATTTAAAACCCATCTCACTGGTCACAATCAAATACACCCATGCATAACATCCCTCTTGGGAATCATCTGGCTTCTAAGACCACAAGAAACTCATATTATTATTCCCAACTTAGTGGTTTTCAGTAATGGAAACGATATCATTCTCTATAATTGGTCTCTATTTTTTCATGCCTGTTATAGTGATTTGAGATGGAATTTTTATGATGTGTCTATCTCCTAGGCTTGAATGGTGTTAGGAAATGGTATTATAGGCATGGATTTGATTTCTCCTAGCCCGAGGGGTGGGTATTATTGACCTAAAATACCTTCCAATGAAGTGGGCGTGGTGCATAATTCTGATGTAATTTTCTATCCCATAATTCCTACATGTAATTCTTCATTATTAGGAATTTTTAATCCCTCTGTTGCTAGTGGTTTCTATAAATGGTGATTTGGAGTTCTGTGTCCAAAAATTGAATTTGGTTCAAGGAATGAAGGGATTGTGTGAAATGATGATGTTGTTTCAGTGGGATTCATGTAAATTGAAAGATAAAATAAGGTCACTTTGGATTCAAGTGAAGGTGCGGTGAATGAAATGAATTAATAGAGTCTCGGTAAGACAACTCTGATACTTAATCTGATCAATCTATTAGATGGTTTGGATGTTATAGGTTCAGAACATGATGAAAAGTAAGAGGATGGTGATCCTGAATGGTGTAATTCTATCATTCTAAAATGGAATAAGAAGTAGTTCAGGTCTTGTACTTGGCATGATATTTGATAGAGTGATAAAGAAACTAACTCCCAATTAGCTTCATAGTGTGATAAAGTTCATAAAATAATGGGTTTTTGGTGAGTCTTGAGGAATGGGAAGAAAGGAAATTTTGTTTCTAGACATTTTCCAGCCAACCAAAAGAAAAATACCAAGAAAAAAAAGACTACTCAAATCTTCCAAATCCCATGGTCACCAGATCAACTAGAAAAATAAATAAAATCAAGGTTAATATAAGGAAAAATCTTGTGATGGTTCATGAATGTGGAATTCTTGGGGTTTTAACTACTCCACTTTGTGATGAGGTTGAAGTTGCTCGAGATATGGACAAGGAGACTATATTTGGAAGGTTTAAAGACCCTAACTAGTTATTGGAACTAGTGGAATTTGATGGTGTCTAGAAGGAAGTGAGGAAAGAGGATGCTGACCTGAAGCGTCTCCTACATTCTATGGAAGATATGTTGGAGAAAGATTTTGATATTAATGTTTCAAAAGAGGATTCTGATAGAATTTATGATATATTGATTTGACTTGATATTAATAATGAAAAAATTTATTTGACCAATAAAGAAGATCATATACTGGATCATGGAATCAATCATGAGAAGATAAGTTTAGAGGAATATATTTAGATGTGGGATAGGTTGGAAAACCACTTAGAGGATCTCATTGAAGATGATCCAAACAAGAAGTTAACCTCTATCATGTGGAGCTTACATAGGATGACCAATTCAATGTTTTTAAGTCTTTTCTAGAATATCTTGTTATTTTCCTATGTTGTTTAAAATTTTGTGTTTCATGTAATATTTTGGGTTCTCACTTTCCCTCAAAAGTGTTTTCAGAAATTAAAAATTTAAATTATTAGTTCATGTTAATGATATTATTCAAAGGAATACTAAGATTCATTCCAATTTTGACATTTCTTATGCACTAATACCATAATGATTCTAAGGGGTTGTCAAACCTAATCCACTAGGAGGTTTCACTCCCTCAATGCTACCCAAGTAAATCCTACCACCCATTATTCCCAAGGTATATAAGATCCTAGACTTATCTCACACATCGACCAACTTGAGGTTCATATCATAACCAAAATCCACCAATCATACACTATCCAACATTTGTTTTTATAAACACTTAAGGAATAAGTACCATTACAACCAATAAGTCTTCTATATTAGATAATTTAAACCAAAGGGAAAGTTTTCTCAATTACTTAACCCCAAATAAGGATCTTTGGGGTCCATAAGGAACACCTGACACACGTTCTATATGATGTATGAATACCTTCACTAATAAGAACCTCCTTTTAAGGACCCCATCATAGAGGGGACCATCAAACCTTTCATACGGCCTCAAACCATGACATTAATATCCAATTACATGATTGACAACCACTAAGAGGCTTCATGGTCCCAACTAGTGGATACAACCCTTAGAGACATATATTTTGGTTAACACTAAAATCACCATTGCATGCTTGGCTTACTTAAATCAATAGTAATAAGGTGCTATACCAACCTTCACCATTGGACTCACCCAAAAAATTTATATAATTTCTAAACCCATAACCTAAGGCATGCACATGTACATCACAAAAAAACCCATGAAATGTGGAAAAGTATGAAAAGAAACACATATCTCGAGCCCGTAGAAGTTAAATTTTATGATATCACAACTCAGGTCATACTCGTTCACTTGAAATTGAGAAATTAGATAAAGAGTTCCAAAAATAGGGATCACATCGAAATATTGGTGAAATTAGAGAAAAAACATAAGTTACCTAGTTCATAACATATCCTTATTGAGGGATAACTCCTGATTTATAAAACACTACGATCCATTACGAAATGACCTCCTAAGAGATCAACGATTCAAGAAGTAGATGGGAAAATCATGAGGAAAGAGCGGTTCAGTAAAGTATTAAAAAAAGTGTGATGGGGATAATTTTAAAAATATCAATCAAAATATTCAAAAAAATAACATCGATGTGCATTATTTCATGAAAAATGGGATCAAGGTACAATGACCCCACTTGCGATACATTTTTCTAAGAACACTAGGTTCATGTCATGACTCCCTTCCCGAGGAAGAACCTAAGAAAACCTAACCACACATCATAATGCGATTATGTTCCTTAATATGTAGTTCTATTTTAGGGATTAGATCAAAACTTTTCCCTGATCACCCTTCATGGTGAGACCCCTTGATTATGACACAACACCCCCCCTCGAGCAGTATTCATGGGGTTACCCATTAGTTGTGGCATACCACCCTCCTACATGGGATGTTCATATCACAACCCCTAATCATTGATATTTTATGCAATACTTTCAATATAATTTTCATTATTCACCAGAACTAACTCCTTTATCCTTCACTCTATGCCCCCCAAAAAACCAAGAAACTTGAAAATGTGTAGAAACACATTTTAGAGCTGTTACAACTCATAGAATCCCCATAAAAATACTAATTCTCAAAATATATTATGACCCATGTACTAACATCCAAAATTTTCCTAAAAAACTACCTTTAATCCTTGGGTCATTAAAAACATATATAATTATCATGTCATAACTCGCCTATATTTCAATGTGATTTATCTTTGGATAAAACCTATTCACCATTGCACCATTTAGTTATGCTATAACTAATAATTCATAATGACCAACACTACACCATTTTTTATTTATAGTGTGATAATTTATCATGATGGTGTAATATTTAATCTAACACTTCCTAAAATTTACCATTAATTATTATAGAAATATAAATATTGTTCAGGTGTGTGTTTTATTTTTGACACCAAAATTACTCAAGAGATCCATAAAACATTACAATGTCAGTTCTATCCTTCCTCAAGCTTCAAATAATATTATATTATATCCTAAAACATAAATTTAAAATAATTTTAAATAAACACAACAAAATTTAACCAATATTCATCATCAAAACTAATTTTATCAACATTAATAGCATCAAACTCCTCTTAACCATGGTTCCAAGATTACCCACCTCTAGGTTTTTTGGAAATACTAAGTGAAATTTAAGAATCCTTAAACTTTAGAAGATATAAATTCTAATAAAATTAATCATCTATCACTTTATGTATATGTGTCCAATGCTCGAGGTAAAAAATAGAGTTCTAGAGAGAAATATTTTCTTAATTTAGTATTATAACTCAATTTAATCAGTTTATAACCACTAATTTTGATATTATTCCCCCTTATTCATTAAACCTTGATTTTATTTCCCATGGATTATATCTACCCCTATATATTATAATATAAACTCCTCCAAAAACCCCCTTAATAAAAGAGTGATTCAATGATTCCACTTGTAAGGAATCCAAAAATTTATTTTTTTCACTTTCATTGAATTTATCACCCTTTTACAATAGACCCAAAGGGTACATCAATAAAAAATGAGCATAAAAGTTAAATAATAAAACCATATAAATACAGGGGATACTCCAAACCTCCTTAAGCTTTGGGAGGTGGTTAGTCCCTAATATTTAACAAACGTTTCTTGAATATCGATGTGTCTGATGGTTTTATGAATATGTCATCCCATTACTGATATTTTAAAATATATACCACCTTTAAAAACCCTTATTTTACCTAATAATTGATAATTTTTTTAAACTTATTTCAATATAATTTATATAGGAATGATATATTTAGTTATTTTTTATCTCAATAATATTTTTTTGACACAAAATATTGCCATAGGTATTTGGACTTCTTTGCTAAGAACCTCAAATTGTTTATTCATTAATATAAATTGAGTATAATATTTCATTACTGTAATATACACCACTTAAACTTTACTTAGTGATTTACACTCTTTATTTTAACTAATATAGCCAATACATTTACTTATATTGAATAAATATCCTCTTCTAATGTATTTTCTATCCACAAAATCCTTATGCTAATCCATATCTAAAAATTCCAATAAATATTATTATTTTCCTACACCAAATATTTTTCATAATCATGGGTACCATGATAATATCTAAACATTCTTTTAACTATAGAGAAATTTTCTACCTTTGGATTAATTTGAAATTTAGCTTCCATTTGTTCATAAATGATTTCATGCCTCATCACTATAAAGTCTAACAATATTTTGATATTTCTATGATACAAATAAAGTCTACAACCATTACAAATATATCTTTCCTGAGTTTTGTTCTAATAGTAATTGGTGTTAAAACCATATTTTAATAATTTATTCTAAGATTTTAAAAAATTAATGTTCATATTTTTCTTGAGAAATAAATGTGTACTCACTATTCTGATTGGATTGAAGTCTAATAAAGCTAGTGACTTCAAATATTATTGATATCTCAATCTATGATTACATCAAACTTTCAAATTATTCCATTAATTTTTTTTGGTTTGTACGAAATATGATATCATCAATATTTAAAAAGTCCATGATTTTATCTTACTTTAAAGATGTGGCAAAATGGTTGTGATCAACAACACCTCTCCTAAATTCCATATTATTAAAGAAATAATATAAACAAGTATACCTTTCTTGTAGTTATTTCCTCAAACCATGATACTTTTTCTAAAAACACAAATTTCATTCATCATCACCTATTTTAAAGTATACTAGTTGTTTTATATTGACTTTATCCTTAATAAATCCATTCAAAAATGAATTTTATATATCCATGAAGTAAAATTTAAATCCTCTTTGAATTGAAACAACTAATAATATTCAAATTGACTCAAGTCTAGATAATGGTGTGAATGTCTATTCTACACTAATTAATACTATTTGAGTATAAAATTTGCATACCAACCTATATTTTTTCCAATTCACATTGTCTTTCTCATCGTATTTATTCTTGAATAACTATTTTGTTTTAATGAAATTATGATTGCTCAATATATTCACATGATCATAAGTTAGATTCACATATATTTTATCCAACTCCTCATTTATAACATTATCCCATTATTCTTACTTTTTCACTTATTTAAATGATATCAACTCAACTTATGATAATAAAGAAGTGGGATAAAAAAAACTCATATGATGAGTTTTTGTTGAAGTAGACTTATCTCTTATGATATTTGACTAACCAATCATAGATCCCATCTTCCTAATTTGAGTAAATGGTTGATTATATTTAAAATATAATTATTCCTATAATTCATCCTCTAATTCTTCTTCATGAGATATATTTTGAGATTCTCTTGAATTTCTATCAAGATTATATACTTTATCATTTTTTTTTTCAAGTCTGACTTTTGAAGATTTTATTTTTCCCATTAAATAAAATTAAAATAATTTCATTATGAAGTATTTTTAATCCTCTTACAAAAATAATTTTAAATTTTGATCTTGATTGTGTAACCATTAAAAATACAATCACCATCTATAACACCATAATTTACTTGAATTACTTATGTAAATTTTAAAATTTTCATCTATAAACTCCAAATACTTTTATTGTTAACTTCCTTCTATGAAACATTTATCGTAGAATTATATTCTCACAAATATGTAATAAAGACATATTTTTGGTTTGAACCACAACTTTCTTAACTCCATTAAAATAATTTCAAAAAATACCACTCTTAAGGGGTAATTTCTTCACTATATTATTCACCATTTTATTTAACCTTTAAATGGAAACTTTTTTATATAGAGTATTAATCAATGAAACATTAGATTTTATTCAATGATTCTTTACATAATTATCATAGTTTATAGAAGTGTACCCAATCCCATTATTTAATTGATTTTTTTAATTGATCTCAGTTTTTAAATGTTAACTCATATCTTATGCCATTTGATGCATTACATCACTTCCTTTTTAGTTTTTATAAACATAATACAACCCATTATTATATATTCATTTATAAAAAAATATAATACTTTTATCCCTGAGTTTTAGGATAATTCATAGATTATGAACAACAATGTAAATTAAACCAAGAAAGTGCGAAGCTCGTTTTTTATTTTACTAATAGTTATTTCTTTCTATTTTCCATCTAATATAATTATAACATTAACTTTTTAATTTTTTATTTTATATTAAGAATAAAAAAAACATAATATTTGGTATATTTTTAATGCTCTATTGATGTATATGTCCAATACTTTGATGTCAAAAACAATTATCCTCTTTCATCATGTAAAAAAAAATTATTTATTATTTACTTAATTTATATTACCATTTTACTACACCATTTTATAAATGAGTTTTTATAATTTCCTTTAATTTAACTTATCATCTAAATAATTGTGACTAAAAATATTGAGTTGAAAAGTTGGAGTCAAGATATTATGTTTAATTCCATCAATATCAAGTGATTTAGTGTTTTTAAATTCATCTCTACGAAGACTCATTGTACTATTTCTCTTAATTTTCAAAGTATCCTTATTTCAAAATGAACCATTCCATCCATGCATACTTTTATATTCATCCAAGAGTTCATTTTGGTGATCATGTGGGATAATCATTCACTACGAAGAATCCATGTAATATTATCAACCAACTCGGTTCAACCTACCATGTCACCCAAGTCATTTTGAGATAAGGCCTAAGGTGAATTACTAATTACCCCAGGCTAGAAAATTATGATAGGTAATCAAACATAACAAAGAGGGAATTATTTTTCCCTCTAAAATACTAGTAAATAAACACTAGAACCTTTACAAGTGTCTTGAATGATGTATTCATACTTTAGAATTCCATGGAAAATAAATAAGCAGATTAGAAATATAATCTAAACAAACAAGTCACAAAATATCAAATAAAATAAGATGTCCAAAATAAAATTACTAATGAGTTAAAAATTTAATACAAAATGAGGATAGAATAAAATGTAAAAACTAAGATCATTAAGGTAAATATAAATAATCTTGCAATACCCCATAACCCAAAACACCACATGAGTATATTAATGTGAACATATGTCACCTCTATCTTTCAATGTCATTAAATTATTAGGAGGACAATACTTGACATAAAAATTGGATTCCATCCCAATGATACCTATAATAATACAATAATACTAAAAACACATAAATGTTTGTATTATGTGCGAGTTATATAATCTCATAAGTATTTCATCAATTCTTTCTTATAAATTTTTATGATATTTATTTAATTCTAGTTTGAGATACAATTTATGAAAATATCCCTTTTAACATTTTAAGGAAATGATTAACATTTTCATACCTATATATCCCATTTCTTAAAAAAGTGTAATTATTTAAAATAAAACCCATGTTGGTTTTAAAATACCCATTTGAAAACCTTGGTTGAAAAGGTAAATGAGTAGAACCATCTTTGCATATAATTAATATAACATAATTAAATTGTTAATATTTTCGAAAACCATTGGTAGATAGATTTATAAAAATACAAGTAATAAATTTTTACTAAAATTGAAAATTAAATAAAAATAAGAATAACATTAATAGTATTAAAGAAACATATAAAATTAATAAGTGATAAAATAAATTATAAAATTAAATGTATATAAGGAAATGGACACTAACATCATGGTGATTTTATCATAAACTACAATAATATAAATGAAAGATATATAATATATGGAAAAACTTACAATTCTCATTGATAAATAAATATAAGACAATAAACACAATAAAGATCCATAAATATTGAAATATAAGTCACCCAATACAAGTAGTGGTCAGCTATTTAGGTACTATTGAGACAATCCTAGTTACAGTCCATGGGACCATCTATCATTCAATTGATGCATTCTTAAAAAAATATAATAAACACTTTGACTTTATCTCTATAGCCTCACCGAGTGGAACTACATACAGGAAGAGTCATATCATTATCTAAGGGATACCAGATAGTGTGTAAAAATAACTATTATAACAACCATATCTCAATCTGCAACCTGATTAACCATGGTTTCCATGAGTTTAACTAATGGTAGTTTGTGAACATATCATATAAAAAGTCATAATATTAATAAAACATGTACACATAAACTCATAATCTAACTTCCAAAAACCCTTTTAAAATGATCCAAATTCACATTTATATCCAATGATTACTATTTTATATCACAAACAACCAAAAAATGGGAATAAAAAATCACTATTTTCAAGTATTCCATGATTTTTTTTCAAAACAAGCCTTGGAATCATAAATGAAAATTGTTGTCTTTAAATAAATCCTTCGAAAAAAAATCCCAATCAAAAAATGGAAACCACAACACTATTTAAATAAAATAATGATGAATCCATAATATAAATATCACTAAAAAGGTATGTTAAATAAAAAGACACAATAATAAACTAAAAAAATCCCATACACTTCTTATTTTAGAGAGGAAATAATTATAGTTATAAAATACACTTAAATAATAAGAGTAATATTTGAAAAATAAATTACCATTTTTATAAGATCATTTAAAAACTTAATCTCCCCCCATTATATAAATTTTAATTTTAAATTTTTTCTGTACATTTTTATAAACACACAAGGTGTATAAATGTATATTTTAGAAGTATATGGCTCAAAAAACATTGAAATAAACCCTTTGTAAACCATATAAAACACAAGTATAAGTGTATAAATTTAATATTTATTAAAACTTATAATATATATTGATTTAATCTAGTTAAATAATAGGTTTATAAATCTAAAACATTACATGACATTCTATGGAAAATGGATTGAAAAAAAAAATATACTATACATTAATGATTCCATTACAAAATGGTGTTATTCTAATTAAGGAAGACATATAAGGTCATTATAATATAATAAAAACCAATAACATAAAAACCCACAATTATAACCCTGAAAATAAAAATATTATGTAACCACGGTTTTCGGGTGGAAGAGAGATGGAAGAAGGGGATAAAAGAAGACAAAAGGAAGAGGATTGTAAGAGAAAATAAGCCCTAAAATTTTATTTAGGAAGAGAAACCAAATATTTTCTAGAAATAAACTATAGGAGGAGAGGGGTTGAGGGAGAGGTATATTCTCTTGGATTATTCTAAGTTAAATCACCCAATACCTAAAAGTATTTAAGAAAATAAAATCAAGAAAAATGGTCTTTAATGTTTTTTTAAAAAGATCAATTTATGTGAATTTATACATGAGGAATACACAAGATCCCTACCTATTCACCTTATCCATGAAATACAATACCACTTAAAGGAGGCCACCATTTCACTATTCAACTACATGGGCTCATGAAAGGGTGTCTAACCTACTAGTGAAACTATAAGAACCATAAAAAAATCAATATTTTTATTTGAAACTCAAAATAAAATCTATAACCAATAAATATCAAATTAAATGATAAAAAAATCATATTTTGGGTGTGAAAATTCTCCACAACATAACACTTTTCACCAATATATGGTCACTAAATTAATATGAAACTAAAAGGAAAAAATTATCACTTTAATAAGAGTGTTTCCATATCATTGTTTATTCGCACAATTAATATGACTCAACTGCCTCATGAATACAAAACTTATTCAAATAAAAATTTACTATCCAAAGACATATAAACTATTAGAAATATATTCGCTAATTTCATTCACAGTGAGAAAAAATTCATATAATTCAATTAGAAAGTGAATACAACATGGAATAACAAATTTCCATTAAGGAACGTCACCTCAATTTAACTCAAATTAGGGGGAACCAATTATAATAATTAAAAATATTCATATAAACAACCCAATTGAAAACAAATAACTATTGTAGATCTCCCCACGAAAATCATATTTTTCCAAAATCCAACTCATGATCAGGGTAAGGTAATTAAATGAAAACGAGTTTCTATTAGCACTATAGTATTCAATATATGAGATAGAATTAAATTACATGAGGGAAATGAAACATATAAAAGGGTAATCACATAAGATAAATATATCGATAAAGACTCACGAAATACAAACACAAGAGGAATATGAATTAATAAAAGGAATACCCAAGAGGACACACAAAAGAGGGTACCTAAAATGCCATCCAGTTTCATCTCTAAGTGACTGGATATACACTCTTACCCAAGGTTGGGATATTCCTAAGATATTTTCCATTTTTTAAAATTAAACATAATTTTTTTCTAAATGTGACCAAGTTAACCACATTGAAGATAAGACTTTTGAGTTTTCAAACATGATGGCTTGGAATAGCTGGACCCTCTACACTAGAAACACATAAGATATTTTGTAACATCCCAGGTAAATAGAGAATATGACATTTTTATATTTATCCCTATTTGTGAATAAAATGTTAATATTAATTTAAAGGGAAAGCTATGCTCTATGGCTTACCCAATACGCAACCACGAGTTACTTTGAAATCTTACGTTTCACTCTAATAATAAAATAATTTTAATTTAAATGGTAGTTAACACCTAGCTGTTATAATGACGGGAATGAACATAACTAACTACAAAATGATTATATATTTTTGTCAAATATTTTTACTTTTTACAATAAATGTTATAGGACTAAAATTGCGAATGAATCCAATTTTAAGCATAAACATTCTTATATTCTTTAAAAGGTCGATTAATCACCTTTTGATAGAAAACCTTTTTTAAATCCATTTTTTGACAATTTTATGTGTTATATTTGAAAAAATAAAATTCTTCTTTAAAATCGGGACATCAAAATTTACTTTGTGTAAATTTTTGGTATTTTTAAGATAAAGTTCATTTTTATTGAATAAGTTAAAATTGTTGTATTTTTATTCAAAACCTATTTTTAATCTAATTTATTTATATGATTAGATCATCTTTTGAATTGGTTTTAAAGTTAAATTAGAATATATTTTTACCATTTAATCCAATGGTGGTCATTGTAATTAATTTCAATTTGAAATTGTACTTAAACTAGTGTCAATCTTTTAATAGATATTGTTTCTTAAAAACACGCTATTTGTTTTGAAAGCGGGAATTAATTATTAAATTAACTAATTAAACTTATATGTTTTGAATTTTTTAAAATAGACATCATTTATGAATTCAGAATATCAAATATAGCTTAGGCTTAATTTTTGGTAATTTTCTGAAAAACTTCAATTTTTGATGAATAGTGAAACCACTAAGTGGTAGTTTAAAAACTGATTTTTCGTTTAAATGAAACTTTACCATTTCTGTGATTTGAATTTCAAAAATATGACATACATGATTTCCATTAGGATGTAAAATGTGGTTCAATGGGATTAAAATAATTTTTTGGTGAATAGTAATTTTTAAGTTTTATTAATCGCGATTAAAGGTAATTAGTGTAATTTAAAGTAAAGATAATGTTATAATATTCTAAAATGACCTTGAAACATGTCCTATCTTTATTGGATGAGTCATGGATGACCGATAAAATCCATGTGTCAACTTGGGGACACCATGGAGCCACTTTGGTAGGAAAATGACATTAATAACTTTTTATTTAAAGTTAAAATTAAAATGTTACAAACATGTGTTGTTTTGATAAAACAATTTTTACATGGGGTTATACAAGTCATATTTTTCACTATAAATATTAATTAGAAAGATAAAATGATTTCCTACATCATGTTAGTTTTTTTATAATTTTTAGAAATTAAATAAATTAAATTATTTTTGACACCATGATGATACAACGATTACCTCATTATTTAATGATTTAAATAAAATGAAAAGAAAATGTAACATATAAGACCTAAACTTGTCAAAAACCTATTAGAGGTGTGGATTTAGAACTATTATCACCTTATACTAGAAATATATAATTTTGGGACCTTTAAAATCCAAAAATCAGTTTATAATAATGTTACTTTTCAAGACTTTCCAAGAGTGCCCCTACTCTCCTCTTATAAAAGGCCCCCACCTCTACCACCTTAACCACACCTCTCAAGCATTTGGCTCAGCCAAACCCTGACCATTTTTTCTCCCCACATCCCTATATTACTCTTAGAAACCTAACTTTGGGTAGAAGACTTTCCAAGGAAGCCTTTGAGCTCAAATCAAAAAGAGTTACCCGATTTAACGGTAAAGTCTTCCCTAGTGTTCTTTTGTTTTATTTTTCTTCTCCAACCCCTAAACTTATTTTATTACTTTATTTTTTAAAAACACCAGTATATTAAATATAATTGGATGTTGTTATAAGAAGGATTTGAGCTACACTTAAACACACATCCGTCTAATGGTTAAAGAACATACTGTTTCTGTGGATAGCGAATTACTGCCTCACGAAACGATGATTATTCAATATTCTTTTAACACCTTTAAAGGTGTCCATTATGATGTCACAGTATTTTATATAGGATATATATGGTATTTATGTTTACTATATGCTTCTGTATTTTATATTTAAAACATACCTTTATTCTTTTCATGTTGTTCAAATGCGAGAATTTCATATGAGGAAGTGTGGACTACCGCCCCCTCAAGTGATGTGACTCGTTCATGCAATACATGGAATGTATAAAGAATGAAATTAATGAAAATGTGTGACTTATATAACATATATGTTATAATGAAATTATAATATATATATATATATCTATATATCTCATTTATTTTTAATTCAATTAATATGACAAAAAAATGAAAGTAGCGTTCTTGCGTACGTACAACCTACCGTCTCCATGAATGGTGCTTTTAATTTTTTATCTCCAAATTTTATGGAATAGTATAAAATTAATATTTAATGGATATAAATGATATTTTAATCATTAATACCATTCTGGAAATGATTTACTTATAACTACATGGGCAATCATTTTCAAAAAAGTTCATTTTTGACTCATGTACCAAAATTGGCAAAAACGTCTGATATGAACTAACATTATTAAACAATTATTATAACATTATAATATGTGATATAAACTGAATAATAATATTTAAATGAGGTCCTTAAGAAATTATAAATTTACCAAAGTTTATTATTTAGGAATATAAAGAAACGAACAAGACAAGTCAGACTTGAGGTAAGGGATCCTACCCCTCTCTTTTTAAGTACACTCTTTTATGTCATTACTTTTAAGCTCATATTTATTATGATTGGGATGTTCTTTTATATTAATATTACTTTAATTTTTATGTTCATATTATGAGATACCCTATTTTATCTCATCAACCCATTTTTGGAAGTTTTGAGTGGCGCCGTTAGGCTGACGAATTTTCACAAGAGATCCAACCTCTCTCTTTCTTTTTAAGTACTCTCCTTTATGTCACTTATTTAAGATCATATTTGTTATGTTGGGGGATGTTATTTTATATTAATAATTCTTTACATTTTATGTTAATATTATGATAGACCCTATTCGATCTCATCAATCCATTTTCGGAAGTTTTAAGTGGCGCCGTTAGGGTGCCGAGTTTTCATAAGGGATTTTTCATCTCACTTTAATTCTCATGAGATTTATGCTACATTTGCAACCATTTCCTTTGAGTGGTGTATGTACTGCCCAGTATTATAATCTTTGTATAATATAATTTCATTTATGGGTATTTACATCTTCATTGTATCGCCCTTCTTCAATGAGGTGTACGTTTCGAATGTTACCCAAATCGGTAAGGGGACCTTTCACCCTTCTCTTCTTTAAAAAGACTTCTTTTGTTATGTCTTTTAAATTACATATTATTATGTTGGGATATGTTCTCATATATCCTTATTTCTGTAAATTTAATGTACAAGTGATGAGATACCATTTTTATCTCTCATCAACTCATTTTATGAATTTTGAAGTGATGCCGTTAGGCTGGCAAATTTTTACAAGGGAACTTCTTAACCCAGTTTTGATTGTTTGGGATAAACTTGTACTCCTTGAATATGTCGTTCTATGAATATGTGTGAATTACCTCTGATTTTTTTACACTTAATATATACTTATATGTGGGGTATTCATTTCTCACACATAATTATGTAATTGATTTATCCTTAATCCAAGGATACCGTCTTTGTAAGGGACTTTGTCTCAATATCCTTTCATTGAGGCATGTTTTGTTCTAATTAAAGACTTTCTTTTATACACTGTATAAAACACCTTTGACTTTTCTTTTCATTCAGAGGGAATTTTTTCTACGAATAATTTTACTAAACAACCAAAAAGGAATGATTATTTTAATGTACGCGGTGACAATGACCTTTTCCACCGCCACGAGTATTATTTGGTGTTTGGATTTCTCAAGAAGACGTAATGTTTTTAAAATGAAATAAATACCATATACTCTTTTATGTATTTTGTTATTGAAAATGGTTTTTATGATGAACTTGTTAGGTCAATATATTTAAGTGATATATTGTGATCTAAATGTGGAAATGTTTTCTTTCCATTATATTTGTTTTATGTCTTATGATTTTATAATGGTACTTGGACATTTGACGGGTGGTTACATGATAAACCATATGACGGGTGGTTCCGTGAATACCAGGATGAGTGGTTACATTATAACATCCAATTAATTGGGTATGGAAGTCAGCCGTATGGCTATTCCATTAAGTGATATGTGTGGAAGTCGACCGTATGGTTATTCCATTTAAGTCTGTTTATGTCCCAAGTTACCTTTATATTTTATGTATATGGGTTTTATGGTAATATTTTGGTTACAAAAGGGTAAGTAATGATATTTTATTCATTGAAGAGTTTATACTACTTCATAAAAGTGAAAAGTATTACTTTGATAAAGTACTCATGGTTTATATGTTGTTTTGAAAAACTAACAGTTTTCCTTCTTTGTGTATCCCTTACTGAGCTTTTTATGCTCACCCATAGTTTTTTTTGAAATGTTTTTCATAGGACTTAATGTGGAATAGGTTCAAGGATGGGAACAAGGAAACATCATGCTATCTAAAACATGGAACTAGACAAGTTTCTTTTTAAGAGTTTTTATTTTATGGAAACTTAGTAGAAGTGTCTCCTTTATAATCTTTTGAGATGTAATAGTTATGTCCTAATACTCTAAAACGCTAAACCTGAAAAGAACCGCTATGTGAATTATTCATATAATTCAATAATAAGTAATGTTTAAGGCCGGGTCCTTATAGTTGGTATCAGATGATGGTTTAGATAACTTTAGAGGTTAGAGTTTTAAGTGACAAGTTGTGTATAACCACAATGGTTATTATATTAGATAGAGTTATTGTAATTTTTGAAGGTTGGAATGAGTTTGAGATGACTTGGATAAGTATATCTTAGTGTTTATCTTCACCTTAGTACATAATGATTTTGTTGATATATTCACACTGACATTTCTGGTTTTAGTAAACGGATGGATCTAGCAGGCACCAAAGTGACGATGGGTTTAAAGGAAACTGTGGTGGTTCTCTGTTTAAGAGATTGGATGAAATGGGGGATTCAATGAGAAATCTCGTGGTTATTATAAACCAAATATCATGAGTCATGATCAACCACTTGAACCTTGGTGAGTTATCTAATGCATCAATCAACATGGAAGTTCAGGTAATAATTATAAAGGTAACCATTAGGGTTTATAGGATCCTTACTTTTGAGGTAATTATGGGTTACTATACGTTATAATGGAATATAAAAGACATGATATAAACTCGAGGATAAATCATGTTATGGTTATTTTTGAAGATTTTATCTCGTTTTGGGGAATGTTTTAAGAATTATATAGTTTTGGAAAAAGGACAACACGCAGACCGTGTGACAACCCGTCGCATCGGAAAAAGCTGCAGGAATCGAACCCACAACCAAAGTGCGACTGGTATTTATTGCCTAACACTAGAATACGTGAAGTCCCTGGTTAGTTTTACTAATTATTTTTAGTTAGATGATTCTATTAATTAAGAGTAAGTTGATTTTTGGTTATCTATGGAAATTATTAACCTATCATGGAGGATATGTGATTAGGTTAATTACTTTTCAATATGAGACTTTTAGAGCAACTGATGTTATTTGGAGATAAGTGTTAATTTGTACCCTGGAAGACTATGTGACTAAATCCATAAAATATTTGGCTTTCAATCTTAGTTTGGTTTACTTTGAATAATTTTATGGACAAATTGTTTATCAAATGGTCCTTGTTGAACTTTGGGTTTTTTTGGACAAATTTTGGAGATTAAGAATAGATTTTATTTTTATAAAGGGTTATCCTTTTCTGGATTATCTGATCTTGTTCTAACAATTTTGGTTTTGGTAAGGGTATAAAGACATGCGAAATATATAGTTCTCTTTTTTGGATTAGGTGATTCTCTAGAAGTTGATTATAGTACTCTTAATGTGAACAAGTATTCATAAATACTCATCATTTGGGGAAAGTATAAGATTGTGTAAGAAATCTAGTAAAATTTGAAAGTCAACATGATAAGTAATTATGTTTCCTTAAGATCAAAAATAAATTCCTCAATGAAAAGTAACTTAAAACAAAAATATTGTCTATTAACTTTTCCTACTGGGGAATCGAATACCGTTTAACCCACCACAAGTTTGTGATTTTCTTGTGGTTAACTTTATGCTAAACATGTTTTCTATCACTCTCCCTCATAACATGACCCTTTGATTTTTCTTCCATATCCATGTTTTCCTACATGGAATCCTTGTATGGGTTAACTCGAGTGACCACTGTACTTCTCTTTCTTTTTTTAAAGTGATTGTTTTACCGACTCTTGTTCCGACGTGGGGCTTTCAATAAAGTTTCCGAGCCCAATTTTAAAATTGTGAGGACGCAATTCCCAAAAGGGGGGAAGGATGTAACACCCCAGGTAAATAAAGAATATTCCATTTTTATATTTATCCCTATTTGTGAATAAAATGTTAATATTAATTTAAAGTTAAGTCTATGCTCGATGGCTTACCCAATACGCAACAACGAGTTCCTTTGAAATCTTACGTTGCACACTAATAATAAAATAATTTTATTTTAAATGGTAGTTAACACCTAGTATTTGTAATTAAGTGAATGAATATAACTAACTACGGAATTATTATATATGTTTTTCAAATATTTCTACTTTTTACAATAAATTTTAGCGGATTAAAAATACTAATGAATCCAATTTTAAGCGTAAACATTCTAATATTTTTTAAAAGGTCGATTAACCGACTTTTGATGGAGAACCTCTTTTAAATCCATTTTTTGACAATTTCATGTGTTATATTTGAAAAAATTGAATTATTCATTGAAATCAGGACATCAAAATTTACTTTGTGTAAATTTTTGGTATTTTTACGATAAAGTTCATTTTTAATGAATAAGTGAAAAATGTTGTATTTTTATTCAAAACCCCTTTTTAATCTAATTTATTTATATGATTAGATCATCCTTTTAATTGGTTTTAAAGTGAAATTAGAATATATTTTTACGATTTAATCCAATGGTGGTCATTCAAACTAATTTCAATTTGAAATTGGACTTAAACTAGTGTCAATCTTTTCATAGATATTGTTTCTTAAAAACACGCTATTTGTTTTGATAGCAGGAATTAATTATTAAATTAATTAATGAAACTTATATGTTTTGAATTTTGTAAAATATAAATCATTTTTGAATTTGGAATATCATATATATCTTAGGGGGAATTTTTGATATTTTTCTGAAAAACTTCAATTTTTGATGAATAGTGAAACCACTATGTGGTAGTTTAAAAACTAATTTTTCATTTAAATGAAACTTTACCAATTCTGTGATTTGAATTTCAAAAATTTGACATACATGGTTTTCATTAGGATGTAAAATGTGGTTCAATGAGATTAAAATAATTTTTTGGTGAATAGTAACTTTTAAGTTTTATTAATCGCGATTAAAGTTAATTAGTGTAATTTAAAGTAAGGATAATGTTATAATAATATGAAATGACCTTGAAACCTGTCCTACCCTTATTTTATGAGTCATGGCAGACCAAGACAATCCATGGGTCAACTTGGGGACCCCATGGAGACACTTTGGTAGGAAAATGACATTAATAACTTTTTATTTAAAGTTAAAATTAAAATGTCACAAACATGTGTTGTTTTACAAAATCAATTTTTACATGGGGTTATACAAGTCATAATTTTGACTATAAATATTCATTATAAAGATAAAAATATTTCCTACATCATGACATTTGTTTTATAATTTTTAAACATTAAATAAATTAAATTATTTATGAGACCATGATGATGCAACGATTACCTCATTATTTAACGATTTAAATAAAATGAAAAGATAATGTAAACTCTAAGAACTAAACTCGTCAAAAACCTATTTTATGTGTGGATTTAGAACTATTATCACCTTATTCTCTAAATATATAATTTTGGGACCTTTAAAATCCGAAAAGCATTTTATAATAATGTTACTTTTCAAGACTTTCCAAGAGTGCCTCTCCTCTCCTATTATAAAAGGCCCCCACCTCTACAACCTTACCCACACCTCTCAAGCCTTTGGATCGGCCAAAACCTTCCAATTTTGTTTCTACAAATACCTCTATTACTCTTAGAAGCCTCACTTTGGGCAGATGTCTTTCCAAGGATGCCTTTGATCTCAAATCAAAAAGAGTTACCCGATTTAAAGGTAAATTCTTCCCTAGTGTTCTTTTGTTTTATTTTGCTTCTCCAACCCCCTAAACTTTTTTTATTCCATTATTTTGTAACAAAAATAGTATCTTCAATATAATTGGATGTTTTTATAATAAGTATTAGAGCTACACTTACACACACATCCGTCTAATGGTTAAAGAACAAACTGTTTCTGTGGATGGCGAATTACTACCTCACGAAACGATGATTGTTCAATATTCTTTTAACACCTTTAAAGGTGGCCATTATGATGTCACTGTATTTTATATAGGATATATATGGTATTTATGTTTACTATATGCTTCTGTATTTTATATTTAAAACATACCTTTATTCTTTTCATGTTGTGCCAATGTGATAATTTCATATGAGGAAGTGTGGACTACCGCCCCCTCAAGTGATTTGACTCGTTCATACAATACATGGAATGTATAAAGAATAAAATTAATGAACATATGTGACATATATAACATATATATTATACTGGAATTATAATATATATATATATATCTCATTTATTTTTAATTCCATTAATATGACAAAAAAAAATGAAAGTAGCGTTCTTGCGTACATACGGCCTACCGTCTCCATGAACGGTGCTTTTCATTTTTTATCTTAAAATGTTATGGAATAGTATAAAATGAATATTTACTAGATATATATGATATTTTAATCATTAATACCATTTTGGAAATTATTTACTTATAACTACATGGGCAATCATTTTCAAACAAGTTCATTTTTGACTCATGTACCAAACATCAGCAAAAACGTCTGATATGAACTAACATTATAATATGTTATATGAACTGAATAATAATATTTTAAAGATTTCCTTAAGAAATTATAAATTGACCAAATTTTATTATTCAGGAATATAATGAAATGAACAAGACAAGTCGGACTTGAGGTAAGGGATCTTACCCCTCTCTTTCTTTTTAAGTACACTCTTTTATGTCATTCCTTTTAAGATCATATTTCTTATGGTTGGGATGTTATTTTATAATAATATTACTGTAATTTTTATGTTCATATTATTATAGACCCAATTTTATCTCATCAATCCATTTTTGGAAGTTTTGAGTGGTGTTGTTAGGCTGCCGAATTTTCGTAAGAGATCCAACCTCTCTCTTTCTTTTTAAGTACTCTCCTTTATGTCACTTCTTTAAGATCATCTTTGTTATGTTGGGGGATGTTATTTTATATTCCTCTTGATTTAAATTTTATGTTAATATTATTAGAGACCCTATTTGATCTTATCAATCCATTTTTGGAAGTTTTAAGTGGCACTGTTAGGCTTTCGAGTTTTTGTAAGGGATTTTTCATCTCACTTTTATTCCCATGAGATTTATGCTACATTTTCTACCATTTAATTTTAGTGGTGTATGTACTTCCCATTATTATAATATTTGTGTAATATAATTTCATTTATGGGTATTTACATCTTCATTGTATGACCCTTCTTCAATGGGGTGTACGTTTCAAAAGTTACCCAAATCGGTAAGGGGACCTTTCACCCTCCTCTTCTTTAAAAAGACTTCTTCTGTTATGTCTTTTAAATTACATCTTATTATGTTGGGATATGTTCTAATATATACATATTGCTTTAAATTTAATGTAAAAGTGATGAGATACAATTTTTCTCTCTCATCAACTCATTTTCTGAATTTTGAAGTGATGCCGTTAGGCTGTTGAATTTTTGCAAGGGAACTTCTTAACCCAGTTTTGATTCTTTGGGATAAACTTGTACTCCTTGAATATGTAGTTCTATGAATATGTGTGAATGACCTATGATTGTTTTACACTTAATATACACTTATATTTGGTGTATTCATTTGTCACACATAATTATGTAGTTGATTTATCCTTAATCCATGGATATCGTCTTTGTAAGGGACTTCGTCTCAATCTCCTTTCATTGAGGCATGTTTTGTTCTAATACAAGACTTTATTTTATACAATGTATAAAACACCTTTGACTTTTTTATTTCATTCAGAGGGAATCTTTTTCTACGAAGCATTTTACTAAACGTCAAAAATTAATGTTTATTTTAACGTACGCAGTGACAACGACCTTTTCCGCCGCCACGAGTATTATTTGGTATTTGGATTCCTCAATAAGACGTAATGTTTTTAAAATGAAATAAATACCATATACTCTATTATCTATTTTGGTATTGAAAATGGTTTTTATGATGAAATTGTTATGTCAATATATTTAAATGATATATTTTGATCGAAATGTGGAAATGTTTTCTTTCCATTATATTTGTTTTATGTATTATGATTTTATAATGGTACTTGGAAATTTGACGGGTGGTAACATGATAAACCATATGACGGGTGGTGCCGTGAATAATAGGATGGGTGGTTACATTATAAACTCCAATGCATTGGGTATGGAAGTTGGCCGTATGGCTATTCCATTAAGTGATATGTGTGGAAGTTGACCGTATGGTTATTCCATTTAAGTATGTTTATGTCCCAAGTTACCTTTATATATTATGTATATGGGTTTTCTAGTAATATTTTGGTTACAAAAGGGAAAGTAATGATCTTTTATTCATTTAAGAGTTTATACTACTTCATAAAGGTGAAAAGTATTACTGTGATAAAGTACTCATGGTTTACTTGTTGTTTTGAAAAACTAACAGTTTTCCTTCTTTGTGTATCCCTTACTGAGCTTTTTATGCTCACCCCAAGTTTTTTTTGAAATGTGTATCACATGACTTAATGTGGAATAGGGTCAAGTATGGGAACAAGGAAACACCATGCTATCTAAAATATGGAACTAGATAAGTTTATTTTTAAGAATTTTTATTTTTTGGAAACTTAGTAGAAGTGTCTACTTTGTAATGTTTTGAGATGTAATAGTTATATCGTAATTCTCTAAAAATCTAAATCTAAAAAGATCCCTTATGTGAATTATTTATTTAATTCAATAATAAGTAATGTTTAAGGCCGGGTCCTTATATAATTTATCATCATTATAGTAGTAGGAATATAATAAGAGGGTTTATTATGAATATCTAAACCCTCAATCTCAAGTATCTCTTGTATTTTTTTCCTCACTTGATATGTCACCCTCACATCCAATTATTAGTAGGGGATCATTGATTACTTTTATATAAGTATTCAAGACAAAAACATACATTTTTTGTACTATAGTCAAGATGAAGTTATATTTCAAATAAATGTGATTTCAAGTAGTCATAAAATACTATCTCTAGATAGAAATACACATGATCATAAAAATTATGTGCATACTAATTCACTATTTTATAATATTTCTAGAGAAGCATGAATTATAATACCTTATCCTCCTTATCATATTTTGGGAAATGCAACCGAATAAACAAGGTTTTAAAAAATCCTCATGAAATGTCTATAAGTGAATGAGGTAAAGTAATTTTTTAAAATAATTTATCTATTTGTCTATTAAACACAACTATGGTGACTTATATTTTAGAGATTATAGGATTATCTAAAGAATTCAAGATTACTTTAAGATTATATAGCCATTCCATCACATATTGATGACCTTTATTTCCATGAAATATAGGGGGTTTGTGCTTCAGGTATTCTTGAACATAATCTATAGATTGAGAAAAGACTCACCCTACCATTCTCCTTAGAGTCTGGGTAGAATCAATAACTAGATAGATCATATTTAGATCACTATACCACCTAGACTGAAAAACACCCCTAATAATATTATTTCTTTATTTCAATAACACTTTTATGGGAGGAATACCCTAAAATAACAAAACATATAATTTAAAATCAAATTAAATCATGAAATAAAAAACAATTATTCCACATAAAATCAATAATAACAAATCGATGTAACATGAAAAAAACCATATTATCAATACAATATTGACTAATCACTAATCAACATAAAGAAACACCAAAGGAATAATTTAATAATTTTACATAACATAAATAAAAATTCACTTTATGTTAATAGAAGCATTTGAGAAAAATTCATAAAAATCATATTATAGGATAATCATTTAAATGTTCAAGGGAATTTATCATAAAGGGAAAATAAAAAATATAATTGTTTCTTAATAAAAACTATTTTTATATTATTCCTGATCAATAATTTTAAAATGATATACAAGAATCATAAAATTTATGATTAAATTTTTAAATTAAATTTGAATCATGGATTAAGATCAAGGAATATGAAACCTATTTTAATTATTATTTTATATAATAAACCATTTTAAAATAGAAACCATGAAATTTATTTTCTAAAACCTTTTTTTAAATTTAAAAAAACACTTCATTCTTTAATATTTTTAAAATAATGGAAATTAGACCTCAAATATCAATAAATAACTTAAAAATAACTTTTAAATAAGAGTTTCCAAAGATCATAACCTAAGATATTAAATCAAATATGAAAACTAAAGAAACCTCATAATAAACAAAAATTTATTTAAAATACCATGTTCCAAAATAATCTTAGATCACAATTATTTCATAAGGACTAAATAAAAATATTAATAATCAATGGAAGAAGAAAAACACAACAAAATTACACATCCTTAAGGAGCCCAACTCATGTTCATGGTCTGTATCATACGAACACTGCCTATGTAACATTCTAGTTTCTCTCTTAACTTCCTTCAAAGATATAATTTCACCCAAAAGGAGTGATAACCTGACCCAAAAATAACTGAAACTTATCAATAACCCTTAAAAACTCATGTTTTAAAACTAAATGTGTTAGAAATACACTTTTATATACATACCTATTGAGTTTAAATGGACTTATATTTTTTATACCTTGACTCCCCAAATAACATAAATAAATCTAGGATGTGATAAGAATTTGTAATTAACCAACTCAACTCAACTAGCCATGTCATCTGATCCAGTTCAATACAAGGCTCAATGTGGAATCCCAATCACCCTAGGCTAAAAACTCATGCGAATTCATCAAACATGACCAAATGGGAATGATTATTCCATCTTATATATTAATAAATAAACATCAATACCTTTATGAGAGTCTTAAATGATGTATCCGTACCTTGGACATCAATGTAAAATAAATAGATGAATATGAAATATAAGTTAATCAAACATGGAATAACCATCTCAAATACAATAATACATCCCATATGAAGTTAAAAACAATTTAAAAAAATAATACATGATAAGTATATAATAAAAGGTTCAAATTATTAAAATTTTTCCAATATAAAAGATATCCCACAATTCCAAACAACCCAAAAAACCACTCAGGTACATTCATGTGACCTAACAACACCTCCTCCTTCCAAAGCCCCTCGAGAACTAGGATGACCATGAATTATATAAAACTTGGAAGCCAACCCAAGGATACCTAGAATAAAACATTGAGACTATATACACATAAAGGTTTGTTGTAGGGTTTTATCTATATAATTATGATATGATTTCATTATAGATATTATAAAATTTATTTTATAAGTTATTTTATTAATTATGGTTTAAAATACAATTTATAAAAATATATTTTTTATAATTTAAGGAAACAACTAACTTTTCCATACCACCACATCCCATTTTAAAAGAAAAGTAACTATTTATAATAAAACCCATATTTCTTTAAAAATACCTACTTGAAAACCTTTCTTTGAAATGGTAAAATACTAAAATCATCCTTAAATATAATTAATAAAAGAACATTCTATCAGTTACTTTATATTTTTATAAAATATTTTTAGAAATATTTAAAAAAATCTAAGTATGAGGTTTAAACAAAAATAAAAAGTTCAATAAACATAGAAATAACATTAAAAATATAAAAGAAATAGGGAAAATAATATGGTAACAAATAATTTACAAAATTAAATATAAACAGGGATTGTGTGATTAAAAACATAGTTATAGTATCATAAACTAAAATAATAAAAAGGAAACATATATAAAAAATAGTAAAACATATCAATTCTCAATAATAAGAGAATCTAATACAATAAACATAATAAATATAATTCAATATAGAAATACAATAAAAATAATGTGAACATCCTTTGGTATTAGTGGGACAATCCTATACGCACTTAGCGGATCCATATGATAACCTATTTATGCATTCTAAATAAAATAAAAGGAATCCACACCTTACTATCACTAGCCTCACTAAGAAAAAATCTCTACAAGAATGGTCTTATCATGATATAAGGGATATGAGATACTATAAAAACATAACTAGTGTAGTAATAATATTTTTATTTCCCTCCTAGTTACCCTGAGTTCCTATGAGTATAGCTAATTTAGAGGAAATATATCATATAAAAAATCATAATATCTATAAAACATGTCCATGTAAAATCATATAATCAACACTTAAAAAACACATTATGTAAATTACACCATCAAATTTATATCCAATTATAAAAAATTATATAAAATAATATCTATTATCACATAAATAATAACATAAAGGGGCTACAATATCAAGGGTGTCAAGTATTCCATGAAAAGAATTTAATGTTTTTCAAAATGGCCCTATGAATCATAAATGAAAATTTATGTTTTTAGGGATTTTTTTGTAAACAATTATCACTACAAAATGAAAATATCAATATCATATAAAAAAAATTAAGATAAATATAACTCAAAAATATCATTAAAAAAATCAAATTATATTTAAAAACACAATAATAAATTTAAACATTCCAACACACTTCTGAATTAAAAGATAAAATAATTAGATGTATAAAGACAATTTATATCATATGTATACTAATTGAAAACATGATTTAACATTTTTATAATATCATTTGGAAAAAAATTATAACATAAATATTAATTTTAAATGTAGAATATTTTTTAGGAATTTTTATAATAAAATAGGTTGTATAAAACTAATTTTTTGAATTTTAAGGATTGAGAAAACATTGAAATACTCCCTTTGGAAACATTATTAAATAATAGTATAATATGATAAATTGAATATTTATTTAAACTTTCAATATATTTAGATTTAATATAGATGAAAATGGGGATTATAAATATCATTTATTACATAATATTCTGAAGAAAAATGATTACACAAAAACACCTATTCAAAATTGATTATTTGGTCACCAACTGATGTTATTTTTATTGAGGAATAAATAATTGGAAATTAAAATAGAATAAAATTACATATCATTAAAAAATACCAATTCAAACCATGAAAATAAAAATTCTAATAAAATATGACTATTAAGTGTTAGAGAGGTAGAAAGTAGAGGAGGAAAGAGAAAAGAGGAAGAGTAGAGACATATAAAGGAAGAACTAACCTTTTATCTGAGAAAATAAACACTAAATATTATACAACATGTCACCATTAATGTATAGGGAGGGAAATTGTGACACCCTTGGAATATTCTAGGTCAATCTGCAAAATACTGAATTTTTTAAAGAAGAAATAACCAGAAATATGGCGTTTAATATTCTTATAAAATTTTCTTGGAATTTACATGAGTTGACTTCATGCAGTCCTTTCCCATGAACCTTACCAATGAATTATACTTCCTCATAAAAGATACCACTATATCAACTACATGGGATCCTATATGGGTATGAAACCTAAAAAACCCCTTCAAAAACTCAATATTTTCACCCAAATCTCAAAATAAAAAAAAAACAATAATAATAAAATTCAATACTCAAAATATTCATCATTGGTGTGACATAAGTTTTTTTTAATTTTTAACCACATTAAGCATAATTTTATCCAAAATTTACTTCTAATCCTATGTTTTATCCATCCAATAGGACATTTTTTGAGTAAAAATATAAGAAGTTATCTCCTCATTTTTTTTATCTTAATAAGTGATACAATCCTATATTTATTAAAATAAAGATAATTATTTCTTAATGGGATTGAGTTCGTTGGTATCCTTAAAAAATTTCTTAATCCTCTAAATATTTTATTTCCATTAATTATTTTACTACATTAAAAATATTTATAATTATAGTTTGTGTAATAAAAATAATTCCCTAAAAACAATTTCTTCTTTGTGGTAAAGGGAATATCCCCCATCTAGTTTATCAACTTCAATATGTTTTAACTTCGATATAAATTATTAATTTATAATGAAATTTAATTGTGTGACCTATATAGCCAAACAATTATCAATTAATTCATGTAAAAATTATATCACCTTTTCTCCACACATTCAGTACTTCCAAATAAATTTTTGGTATTCGACAATTTCACATTAATTGAGATTTATCTCTAAAAGTTTACTTTCCTTTCTCATTTTCAATTTCTATCTAGGTCTTGGGTGATTCTTATTTGAATAGGATTCTAATATTTCCTATGTTATTTTACCTTTTATCTTTTATTAACCTCTAAAAATTCCCCATGCCACATTTACTACTTTCCTATACCCCCTATCCCAAAAAATTCTTAATTTGAACTTTCTTCTTAGATAATCTATATTTTAATTTAGCCTCATAATTTTTAATCAAAATAACCACCTATTACTCATGTGTTTTAATATACATTACTTATTTATCAATTCAAGTGTTAAAGTTATTGATAAAATTATATTTATCCCCAATATTTATATTAAAATCAATAACTTCAACTTATTTTTATTATTCTTTAGTTTGGTCTTCCATGACCATCTCTGAATGATAGATTTATACATCGAGTTAGTCAAAATATTTTGAGGACCCCTTTAATAATATACCAATTTTTATGTTTTTATTTCTTTATATGTAAATTTTCTTAATCAAACCTTCTAATTCAACCTTGAGATCGAAAAATTATTTCATTTAATATTCATATTTATTTTTAGATTGAGCATTCACTTCCATCACCATCATAAAATCATTAAAATCTATTTTCAAATCAATTTCATATTCTTAGAAAAACATAAATAATTGTATTCTTCTTTATAAACAAAATTTTATCACTAAAACATTATTTTAGATATGTTTTTAGATTTTTATTCCATCCTTTGAGAACATCGTTTGATATTTTTATTTTTAATCAAACTCATCACCATCACATTGAATCCACCTTGGACAACTCACTATTGTGTTCTTAAACAATTCAACACCTGGATAAATATTATCGTATCTTTCCATAAAATATTTCTTTATCAAATTTGAATTATATTTATATCAATGATAGAAATTCAACCCTAATATCTTCTTATATATCCTCACTTTCATTGACATAATGTTTCTCTATATCATTCAATGAAATATAATTTGATGAACCTCTTAGTTTTATATGAATCTATTAGGAATATTAACTACTTTTCAAGTCAATAAATAAAATATTTGATAAATTTATTTATTTAAGAACAAGAAATTTTTTATTTTATAAAGGAAAAAAGATCTTTAATATCTTCTTCACAATATCAATATCCTTTATCTCTTCACAAATTTCAAAAAAAGATCCAAAAAACATAATTATTAAGTTAAAGAAACCACTTATATTTTTATTCATATACATATTTAAATCTTTAAATTTATTACACATCACTTAAAACATATCATCCTTAACACTATTTTCACCTTTATATATATTATCTATATTTTCCCAAATAGATATAATAGAAGTGTAACTAATCGATTTCATATAAATATAATTTTATAGAACTCCATATAATATATTTTTATGACTTTGAAGTATTATTTTTTAAATTATTTTCCATATCTTTAAAATACAAATTTATATTATAAAAAATTTGAATTCCATTCACCATAGTGAAGTAAACATCCATCTCAAGAAAATATAAATTTAACCACATGAAAGTTTTAAAAATATGATAATTACAGCCATCAAATATAGGAAATAATTTTACATTGCTCTCATTATTGATATTAGTTAATATATATTCATAAGGGGATAAAATTTTAACTCTAATAATACTTGTTTAAAATACAGGGCCAAAAATATAATAAATATTAGGGGGGTTAATTAGGGTGTCTAAATTATTTCTCATTAAAAAAATACTATTATTATGTTTATAAGAACAACTTGAACCTATCATTAACAATCAACCATCTAAATTGAAATGTTAAATCTTATGAAATATGTATTTTACTAGGTTTACCATTAAGGATAATGTACATGGAGCATAAACTGGTGATGTGCCAATGTACTAAGAAATTCACTATGCACAATTTTGATTATAATTTTATTGTTTTTCTCAAATACAAACCAAGGGTCACTCCCAAATTTTACATATCCACTCACTATTTTAGGATTTATATAAATAAAATACGTGTTACATAGTTTGCTCACAATTAATATTGAAATAATATTCAGAATAGTATTCCAACAAGGGTGTTTATATCTAAAATTTTCCTCATAATAAAATTTATATCATTAATAACATGAAAAAAATTTCAACAACGTTACAATATTATATCTCTAAAACCCAAGATATAAAAAACTTTCTTACCACTCAATTCTATTGGTTCATATTTATTAATTTTCTTTAACCTTGCTTCTTAATATCTTAAACCTATTCATCTAAAATTTTCATTATTCATATGACACATGTAACCACCTAAATAAATATAAACATTTTCTTCCAAGATTGAATTGAAATGAATATTATCGATTTAAATCTTCTTATATTTGAAAAATTATCAATATCTTAGTTATTTTTGCAATCCAAATAATTACATCATAATATTAACCATTATAATTTAATTCTATTTAGTTACCAAATCCTCCAAAAAATTATATATATTGATTTTAATTTGAATCTAAAAATTCATGAGGTTTGATACATTAATTTTTTCATAATAAATATATTATTAAATAATATATATTATTATACAACAACCTATATTCTTGGATAAATCACAACCTTGAATTATGCCATAAAATTTCATCCCATATGCCATGACCTTGGATACACCTTCTTGAAAACTCTTCATTCATAAATCACGTGGTTATGTTACAAAACGATTTATAACCATAATTAAACACTATTCATCCTAAGTTTCCATGTTGACATGCGTATAAGGGTACAATGATCCACCCTTTACAATATTATTAGTTTCTACAAGAATTATGGGGCAATGAACAAACATTATGACTTGATTTATCGCTAACTAAAATTTAGTCTCCATTACACTATCAAATTATGGAATAAATAATAACCTATAATGACTAGTACCACACCTTTTTTATTATCTTAACCTTACATGACCTACATTGTAACATGATAATTTATCAGCATGGTATAGTATTTAATCCACTACTTACCAGAATTTTCCAATAATTATTATAGTGTGATCAGTCCTCTTAAGATGTTATCTTTTCCTTTAACATTATATTTTCTTCAATTATCTACTAAACTAAACCTAATTAGATCTATCCTTATTAAACCTCTAAACCATGTCATATTATAATATTAAAATTTAATTTATAACAAATTCCAATAAACATAACAACTTTAAACAATGATTCGTCAATAAAACCAATTTATTCATTATTAATTCTATCTGACTCTTTTAGAATAAATAAGGTTTCAATAATAGATTTGCCATAAAGCTTGGTGTAGTACTTATTTGAGTAGGTCATATCATTGCGTACTCGAACAAAAAATTAGTTTTAGTTCTTTATGAATAGATAAAATAAAATCAATAGAAAAACCATATACATCATAAGCATAATCACTTGAAAGATTTTACTCAAAAAGGTGAAGTCACAAATAATAATATAGACACAAAGTATAATTTGGTAGAACTAGTAAGTAAATCCATTTTTAGTAAAATCATGAATATCACATGAGTGATAGTGGGTTGAATATTTCTAGAAGTTGGATCCAGTATGAGTGAAATATTGTTTGGGTTAGTGCCATAAATGTTTTTATAAAATTTTTAATAGTAAACCATGAATTCAGATTAATATATATATTTTTTATTCCTTATATATATTGAACATTTATTTTGAATATTATATATGAAAACTTATTTAGAATACTTTTCTCATTAACAGGTTATACTAATCACATGTATAATGAGAACTTGGGAATTCCATTACAATATTCTTTAAACTATGTCATATGTTATAGACATATAATTTTGATTGGATAAAAATGATGTATGACTGTTTGGTATTGCTAAATGATAATAATTATAACTTATTCTCATGATATTCACACTTGGTGATCTCTAATAAGAGAATATAATGTGTAAATACCCTTCAATATCAATTCTACATACTATTTGTCTCATTGGATATTCCTATATATAGGTGAATTAATTTATTTTTATACCTAAGATCATTATTAAAATGTATAATGAATTACATAATTAGATACATGATTAAAACCATGATATATATACTCACGATGATATAGCTTGTATTGAGAAATTTTTTAATGATATTGAATTAATTTAATGATTATAAAATAATTTCCCCCATTACTGTTATCAAAAAATATATATCTCTTCCTTTGGTTAAGATATAAGTTCCTAAGAAAAATATATAGCCACTGTGTTTAAAGGAAGTTCATATTGAAGAATCAAATAAATATAAATCATTTATTTAGGGATGATGAAATTATTATACATTATACTTGATGATATATCAGAAACAATATTATATTAAATAATTAGAATTAATAATAATGATTTCATTACAATGAATTTTCTATTTCTCTATAGTGGACATGATGTGTTTTTGGATAAAAATCTTGGTCTATGACTTAGGATCACTATGAAAGAGATATTTTCCTAGAGGGTCGCATACTGAATATATCCTAAATCTCATCAGATTTAGTTGAATTTTATTTTTTAAAAATAGAATTGATATTAGTTTATAGATCAATGTCTATTAAAATTTTTCCCATCATAATACAATCACAAGTTATTCTTGATTATTAATAATAGAGTAGTTTGTGTAATTATTATAAACTAATTATTTATGATAATAATTAAAAATAAATATTTACTTAATTAGAAGAGAGATTGGATTAAGATAATGATAAAAAACCATCTAGTTATTTAATTAGATAAATTATTTATTTAATTAATTTTTATTTTTTTAATATACTTAAATAATTATTTATTTAGTAAGTTTTAAATTAAATAGATACTAATTGGAACCATATTATAAAATTATGATTTAAATAATAGTTACTATTATTTATGATAAATTAAATAACTGTTAATTAAATGGGGTTTATGTTGGACTAGAAAAAGTGGAGGGATCTGTTTCAATTTTTCTATTTCTAAACCGAAGATATATAATTTCATTAAAAAAGGGTCAATTAGGTTTAGTCACCAAGTTATCTCATTAATTTATGACATAGATTGAGAGCACTCTCTAAAATCCTCTTAATATTTTCATTGAAATAGAGATAAGTGATTGACACATGTATGTAAAAGTATTCTCATTCTCCTCAACAACACTAGATTAATTGAGATTAAAATTTGGATAATCATATATTTCACATGGATATCACTAGGACTAATATTTGAATCCTTTATTAAATTATAACAAAAACATCAAGAAGGGTATAAATCTATTGAAAATTCACTCAAGTAATTTTTATTTAATTATTACATTATAAAATAAGCAAATAAATTCTATTATTTGGATCATGAATAGATATTTGAAAGAAAATTTTAAAAATAGAATCACCCCATTGTTTAGTTTTTTATGAATGAAGTATAAAAAATTAAATACACATGGAAAAACCAAAATTTTCATGCAAAAATATACTCAAGCACTTCAAGTGATTATTTTTAAAAAAGAAAAATCCTAAAATATTAATTCCATTATAATATTTACACAAATTTTACTTTTAAAAAATCATTAAACTTACAATATACAAACTCTCAATTTATATAAGATTGTAAAAAATCTTTCTACAATGATAGAAACTATTTAATTAATTTCTTAAATCATAAAAAATGGGTTCTCATTAATCTTAATGTGTTGAATCACTCTTATAAAATTATAATGAACTTATTTACCTCAATGTATTTATAAAATCCACATGCTTCATGAAAACATAAATTTTACCTATCATATCTTATTAGATGGATGTGTCTTGTTAATTATTGAATAATGGCTAATCATCTCCCTAATAAAATATAAATCCTCATACATGAAATATAGATTTTGTTAGTTACGTTTGTTTTATATTATAATGTGTTGATTATTTATGTTTTTGGTTAAAACTTGTATGTTAATATTGAATTTTGTTAATATATTATTTACTATTATTATTTGGGAATTGGTTATGTGCTTCATGGGAATAAATAAATGAATATAAATATAACATACCTAATTAGGGTAAGATAAAATACCCAAGGTGGGAAAAAACATACCCACATATTCGCAAAACATTCTAGGTGGATTCAAATATTGTATTACAAAACATACTAGAAAAAATAGTACACTTCAAAAAACATAGATCTTAAAGGAACAATTATAGATATTAAAAAAATATATGCATGGGTCGATAGAAAATAAATGAGTAGTTTTAATATACTAAGACCTAAAATTTTATTTCATTACGAAATCTTATTTGGGAAGTAGAGTATTTTTATATATTTACAAGAAATTTACAAATAATTTCATTTCATTGGATGTTTTGATCAATTAATGGATTCAAAGAGGAAGAAACACTATTTTTTATTATCTATTCCATTTTTAAGAAGGATTTTTTTTAAAAAAAATGACAAAATATAAATTCTAAATCACTATTAATATTTGATAATTTTTAAGTTACATCCATTGGATTTTACTATGGAGATTAAAATTTCATTTCATAGGATGTTTTTTGGTGTATTTTTAAAAGTGAATTGGGTGTTTCTATTTATTTAAACAAATGGTGATAAAAACTTTAATTTTATTATAATTTTTTATTTAATGATATTTAAATAATATAATAATGAATTCTTAAACATTAATATTTATTATAAGTACAAGGATATTGATGATTTCCATATTTAGAAGACTTGATGTTTGAATTTAAATATATGGATTAAATTATCATTTTTATCATTGAAATGGTATGATTTTTATTGTATGATATTTGAAACATTAAATGTTATGGAAAAGGGTTTGGAATATTCATGGATTTCTATAGTAAATTATCATATATGTTTTGAAGATATAAAAACACTAGATGTTTTTAATCGTACCATATAGTTCTATATTCCTGATATAAATATCAAAAAAATATAGAGTATGGTCATTTTAGAAAAACATCTAGATATAAAAGGTACTTATTTTGTATTATACTTTTTAGAAAACCAATATAGTCTTTTTTATGGATATTAGATACCATTTTTTAGATTATAATCAAGTGATTTGTTTTATTTTATTAATTATATTTTTTATTATTTTTGATAAAGAAGCATGGAAAGATAAATATTTTGTGTTAGGGTTGTGATGAATGGATGAATTTTTAATATATTTTGGTCTATTTTAATGATATTTTTTCCTGACCACCCTTTCTCAAGATGAGGGACGGGACAACAAAGTGCTGCACCCTTCCTTGCTCAAGATGAAGGAGAGAAAATGACCACCAAGTCCCACCTTCAATAGGCCCCATAATGTCAACTAGATTAAGGGTATAGAATCTCATATAATTTGGATGGAATTTCCCTTTTTATATAACAAGATCAGGTGATAATATGCCAAATCCCAAGAAACTCTAAATACTAAAAGTAAAAGAGAAAGAAAAATCCATTCGCACATGCATGTTTAATAAGTAAAGTTGATACAATGTACAAAAAAACACCAAGGTAAAGTACCAATGGAAAATAGAATAAGCAGAAATGAAAACTAATATCGATGACCGAGCTAGTAAAGTCAAACATAGTCTTTAATTTTCTCCTGAAAACCTGAAAAAAATTTTATATACGTTGGGTTAGAATATTAGTATACTTATTAGGGAAAATAAATCTACCCATGCACAATTGGGGGAATATACTAATGTCCCTATGAGAAAATAGTGTAAACTCAAACCACATACCAAGGAATATTAACCATCCCTGCCTCACAAAGGAACACAAAATAAATATCACAATTAAAGTAAAACAATAGTAAAAGAACACCAACATTAAGGTACCCTACACCACTTTCCCACAGGTTAACTGTTCATCCCTAACAGCTAATGTCTTGATGATACCACACTTCCTGTAACTCCCCGACCATAGTTACCCAGAGTCAGTGCCTTTTTACATAAAACTGGCATGATCACAAGGGATCAAATCTCTAAAGACTGATTAGTTTAGTAGCCATGGAAGTACTAGATACATTCATAAGTTTTACATTATATTATAAAATAAAAATATCAACAACATTTTGTCCCCTTTTTAACACACTTATATCTTTAGTCTATCTCTGTAGGTCAACCATAAAATAATTCTTCACATATTGGGAAAAATAAAACATAGAAAGGGGTGAGATCAGGTGTTCATTAAGGATAAAAATATAAAGGAAACTTTCATAAATAATCATAAACATTTAAGGCAATGTATAAGACTAAAACAAAATCCATTTAAAAATAAACTTCAGCATAATATGGGAAGGATAAAATAAAATAATTCCATTTATTTATTTACAAGGATATTCTACAATTCAAATAATCACATGAAATATCAATAGCCACTTTCATAATGATGGAATTCATAATGCCAGACTTCATAACCACATAGTCAGGGCCTAATCCCAAGACTAAAAATAAGATTTTGTTAAGGCCTTGTTCCGAGACACTAGTTTGTCTCATGAGACCTACTGATGCATCGAGGATCTATAGCGGGCTTCACCCATCACTTACTAAGTCCAATGCATTCCTTATATGAAAAGTTTTAATCATAATATAAACATTGGTATTAAAACTAGCATACGAAATGACAATATTTATCTATAAACCATGAATGGTATAAAAATAAAAAATCCATCGTCAAACATATCACAAAACTTTAAATAAAACATGGAAGATTTGTATTATAATAAATCATCTTCAAACAAGTTTAAAATCCATCAAATGATGTTGACATAGATAAAATATTTTTTTGGGGGAGAAATATATCTTTCTATTTTTAAATAAATTTGAAGTCATGTAATTATAACAGAAAAAATTTATTTTGAAAATATTATTATAATATTTTAAGGGAAGCTTCTAAGGTGTTGTAATGGCAGAAAATAGCTGCTCCTTCCATATAAGTTAAAAAACATTTTTTCCTTAATTTTGTTGAAAAGGTCATAAAGAACCTCATGTGGAAAACAACAGAAATATTACTTTATAAATTTTTTATAAAATGTCAAAAAAGGGTATAAATTAGTTTAAAATATAGTCTAGTAAATAGTAAAAAATGTTTTGAAATATATTTTTAAGAAACATGGATGTGGATGATAAAGAGGTCCCAGTAGATACTTACGTAAAAAATACCTCAGATAATAAAGAGATTTTGAAATTAACCCTTACCTTGTAATTTTCCTTATTAGATGGTATTTTAACCTCATATATAATAGTTATTTTTTTTATTAAATTATACAAGAACAATATACATAATTATGATATCATATATGATCCTCTAATATTGCATTGTTAATAATATTTCAGTAGTATCATCATTTTGGATGTTAAGTGATTCATTTTACATTATATGATTGGTTACATAAGCCATGTTTGTTATGGATAGGGTGAATTTGATTCATATCTAGAAATATATTAACTTCCTAAACATTATTTTTAATCATAAAATGAAATTTATTCTTAAATGATTATGATGGTGAATGATTATCATCACATTCGTGGAGATGGTAATCCGTACATACGCATGAGCGACAATATCATTATATTGATAGTGAAATCATATGTAATTGGATGGTATATAATATATAAATAATCATTAACATGTTATATTTATTATTTTTATCAATTATACTCATTATCATACCCATACAAATAATGAAGTGTTTGAATAACAAACTACACCACGACGTGGAGACGGTAAGATGTATATGCGCACGTACGATAACTTTGTCATTCATATGATGGATATAATAATGAATATGGTTGTACCATTTTTATAAAAAAATCATTGTATATAGAATATATTGGTGTTATTATTTTATAATGGAAACAACAAAGAAAGAGGTAGTGTAAGAAGAAAACAACTTGACAGAGGTGATGAAATTTTTACCTCTTCTTCGGGTTATTCCTTTGGATTTGATAAAAAGGGCTTCATAGGTTGGATTTATGAACAAAGGAAGGCCTCTAAGATAAAGGTAGGAAAGTTTTGAGGATATTTGGGCAGGTTTGGACCGAGACAAATGGATTTGGAGGTGTGAAATTAAGAGAAAGGGAACTACCATTTTATAAGAGAGGTGAGGGTCACTTTAAGAAAAGATTGAAATATTATTTTTTAATAAATCATTTTCAGTTTATAATGGCTCTAAAATGATTTATTTAGAGTCTAAGGTAGGGATGGGTCTAAAAACTCTAAAAAATAGGTTTCAGATAGGTTTAGGTCACCATATTAACCTTATGTTCTAGATTTAACTCTTAGATAAAAAGTTTGTCATTTACCATGTCTCTTTGTATTTTTATATTATATGGTTAATAAAATTACTATAACAAGCCACGAGAAACCCAAGTGGTTCATTAATAATATATATATCATTATCTATGTCCTTTTTCTAAACCTCAGTTTTTTATGAATATTATATCAATTAATAATATAGTATTTATTTTAAAAACACAATTATGTCAATTTTGACATTATTTAGTATTTGGTTTTTGTGCAAATCATAACAGCATGATTACATTGAAAAAAATATATTTAATAAACCCTAAAAAGTCATATTAAAATATAAAATTAGTGGAATTCATCAAAAGTCTTAAATTATATTTATTTGAATATTTATAATATCAATTATTTTAATCTTTCAATAATATGGTAATTACTGCATCATCATTGTGTCATAAATATATTAAACTATTTAATGTTTAAAAATTATAAATAAAATACAATTATGTAGAAAATATATCTATATTTATAATTAATATTTATAGCCTAATTTATCTTATGTTTAACCCTATATTAAAAATAGTCTAGTTATTAAACTTTGAATTTAACACTTTTAACTATTCTTTGAATTAAATAATAATAAATGTCCTAATATAATCCAACTGGACCAAAAGGGATCATATTTTATTAATAAGGCTGTTTTTGGCCGAATTACACTTATCCAATAGAATTAGAACATGTGTTAGGGTAATAATGATTTCATTTTTACCCTTAATTACCCTATTTATTTTTAACCGTGGTAAATAAAAGTCAAAAGTTACTATTCACCAAAAATTATTTTCATCTTGCTAAAGCCCATTTTACTTACTAATATCAACTATGTCTCTAAATTTTTTGAATTTCAACTCACAGAAGCGGTAAAATTATGTTTTTTGCAAATATGTAAATGCTCATAGGAGGTGGGTAAAAGATGGTAAAAAGTTCAATAAAATTTTTATATATCTATACTTATTATAACTTGAATCCAATGAATTACATTGAACATATATGTATTATGTATCTATTTTGACCTAATATAAATTTAAATAAATTAAATAATTATTTAAATAAAAATTTGGTTTTAACCAATAACGCAGTGTTATTCACAATTCATCAAAAAATTGAATGTTTTCCAAAAAATACGAAAAATTCACCCTAAGGTAATTTCGATATTCCAAATTCAAAAATGAAGTCCATTTTGAAAAATAAAAGTTAAAAAAGTTAAAAAAGTGGCTATTAATATTCATAATGACTAGTTTGATTGGTCGTGGTGTGTTTGAATCTTGAAGTTGCGTATAATGCAAGCTATTTCATTATTCAAAGGGAAACGTACCGTGGAATATTAAGGTGTTACATTCTACCCTCCTTAAAATAATTTCATCCTTGAAATTTCTAGAATATTACTGCATAAAAATATTTGGGTGGTTATTAATCATAATTTTCCCATGTTCCCAAGTTGCCTCTTCCATTTTATGATTTCTCCATAGAACGTTTACCAGACGATTGGTCCAGTTTCTCAGCACTTGTTCTCTGGTATAAAAATATTTGACAGGCTCTTCAAAATAAAATAGATCGGGTTCCAATTCCATTTCCTCATAGGTGAGTAAATGCATTGGGTCGGGCATGTATTTTCTCAATGGTGATACATGGAACACATCTTGAACTTTGGAGAGACTTGGAGGCATTCCCAAACGATAAGATAAGCTAAAACTCCAATTCGTTCAAGAATTTTAAAAGATCTAATGTACCTAGGACTCAATTTACCCTTCTTACCGAAACATATAACACCCTTCCATGGAGATACCTTCAAGAAAACATGGTCTCCCACTTGAAATTCCAAATATTTCAGTTATCAACATAGCTATTTTGCTACTTTGGGCTGTTTTGATGTGGGTTTGGATAACCATCACATTTTCCATTGTTTCCTCAACAAGTTCTGGGCCTATAAGTTTTCTTTCACCGACATCATCCCAACAAGTTGGTATGCGATATCTCTTTCCATACAATGCTTTATATGGTGCCATTTGAATACTTTAATGGAAGTTATTGTTATAGGAAAATTCTACCAGTGGTAAATATTGATCCCACATACCATGAAATTCAAGTGAGAAAGATCTAAAAATGTCTTCTAAGGTTTGAATAATCTGTTCTGATTGTCTATCAGTTTGAGGGTGGCAGGCAGTGCTCAAACGAAGTTCAGTATTTGGGGCCTTCTGAAGACTTTTCTTGAATATTGATGTCAAAAGGGGATCAGGGATCATGATTAGGAACAATAGATAGAGGTACTCCATGAAGTCTTACAAATTCTTTAATATATAGTCTTTATAGACATTCAAGTGATAAATCTTCCCTTATAGTAGGAAAATGTGATGAATTTTTAAGACGATCAACAATGACCCATATTGCATCATTCCTTCTAAGAATATTTGTTAGACCCATGACAAAGTCCATCGTAATATTATGACATTTCCACTCAGGTATGGGAAGAGGTTGCATGACTCCTCCTGGATGTTGCCTTCCAACTTTCACTTATTGACAAACCATACATCTTGACACATAATCAGAAATCTCTCTCTTCATGTTGTCCCGCCAAAAATGTTACTTCCAATATATATACATCTTGGTGCTCCCAGGGTGTATATAGAAATTGGATCTATGAGAATAAGCCAAAAATTCTATTTTTAGATCAGGTATATCTGGAACACCAAGTCTCTTCCCACATTTCAAAATTCCATCTTCATATATGAAGTCACTCAATCTCCCATCATTCACAACTTTAATCTTCTTTTGAAACTCTTTATCATCAGTTAAAGAAATATTTATCCTTTCTAGTAAATATGGTTTGGAAATCATTTGAAAAAGTATTGATGTTTCACCTTCCATGGTTATTTCCATATCCATCTTTACTAGATCCATGAAAATAGGACCCCTTTAAACTCCCATCTTGTTCAAAACTCCATGATCCTTTCTACTCAAAGTATCTTCCACCTTTTTTGCCTTTCCTGAGTGGTAGTGTATAGTGAAATCATAATCCTTGAGTATTTCAAGCCATATCCTTTTCCTCATGTTGAGTTCTTTTTTGTGAAAAAATGTACTTAAAACTCTTTTGATCAGTATAAATCTCACATTTTTCACCATAGAGATAGTGTCCCCATATTTTTGGAGTAAATATTACAACTACTAACTCAATATCATGAGTGGGATAGTTTTGTTCATGAATTTTTAGCTGCCATGATGCATAGGAAATAACTCATCGTTCTGCATAAGGACACAACCAAGTCCTTTTTTTAAATCATTGCTATAAATAACAAACTCATCATTACTCAATGCTAGAGTCAAGAAAAAAGTATTAAATAATATTCTCTTCTGTTATTCAAAAAATTCTTCACACTCTTTTGTTGAATCAAATTTAACCCCTTTATGAGTGAGTTTTGTTAATGGGTTCACCAATCGGGCAAAATTTTGGAAAAAATGCTGATAATAACCTACTAAACCAATAAAACTGCGTACCTCAGTTATACTCATCGGTGCTGGCCATTCCTTGATTGCCTTGGTTTTTTAAGGATCAAAAGAGATTCCATCTTTAAAGACAATATGGCCAAGAATAGAAATCTCCTGAAGCCAAAATTCACACTTTCTAAATTTCACGTATAATTAATTTCTTGTAAGAGTCCTTAGGATAATGCGTAAGTGATTTTCATGATCTTCATAGCTTTTTAAGTATACCAATATATCATCAATAAATACCACTAAAAATTGATCAATATATTACTTGAAAACTATATTCATTAGATCCATGAAGACATAGGGTGCATTAGTCAATCCAAAAGGCATTACTGTAAACTCGAATTTCCCGTACCTGGTTTGAAATGCTGTTTTCGGAATGTCTTACTTCTTCACACACAACTGATGATATCCAGATCGAAGGTCAATCTTTGAAAAATATTGAGCTCCATGAAGTTGCTCGAATAAATCATCAATGAGAGGTAGGGGATACTTAATCTTTATTTTTATAGCATTGATCTCCCTGTAGTCAATGCACATCCTCATAGATCAGTCTTTCTTCTTAATAAAAAGGATAGGGGCTCCCCATGGAGAAACACTAGGGTGAATAAATTCCTTATTATTCAATTCCTATAGTTGTTTTTTTAGTTCCACTAATTCCACAGTTGCCATTCTATAAGGGTTCTTCGATATGGGCCTTGAACCAAGAATTAAATCAATGGAAAACTCAATTTCTCATCTCAGAGGATGTCCAGGTAAATCCACTGGAAACATGTCAACATATTCATGCACAATAGGTACATCCTCTTTTAGAAAATTATTTTCCTCACCCATAGTTATTTCATTATATTCCTCTCTAATAATTGAATTTAGTAGAGCTACTGGGGGTGGATCTAGATATGAACCAGGTGGTGAAATTTCTGATATGAAGATAAGGTACTTCTTATCATCATCGAAAATTTTATCCTTCTTCTTATTAAAATAAATTTTCACATCATGGTCCAAAATCCAATCCATTTTGAGGATTACATCAAATTCAATCATGGGTATAACAATGAGATTAGCAGATAAATAACATTTATATACCCTAATGGAAACTGATTTACAAAACTTTATTGCAATGATATTTACCTTAGGTTTTTTGAATCACAAATCCCTTGTTAAGACAAATTGAAAATATCTAATTTTATTAGAAAACTGGGATGATATGAAACAATGCGATGATCCCAAATCAAATAAAGCATTGGCTAAACTTGAAGAAACCATTAAATTACCCGCCACCACGTATTTCGAAGATTCAACCTCAGCAGTAGTGATCACATAAGCTTGGCCTTTCTCCCTTGTCCTTTTCTAAGGTAATATTCCTTGGTACTTAGGATATTCATTTTCATAATGCACCTTTTCTATACAATTATAGCATTCAACATTGGCATCCTCTTTCTTCCCCTTGCAATCACGATCTTGGTGGCCTTTTTCACCACACTTATAAAAGACTCCAATTCCCTTCAGGCAAGTAATAGAGTGTTTCTTCCCACATTTACCACAGGATATACATTCAACTTTTCCCTTCTTCCCATTATTTCTATTTCCAGAGTGTTTAGCTGATCTATTTTTCTCTTTCTTTTCTTTAAAGTCATAAGACTTAGAGAATTATTTTTCTATCTTTATAGCACATGATACCATATCTTCGTATGATGAGAAGGATTGTGAGACTAATGCTCTATGGATAAATGGTTTTAACCCCTTGTTGAATAGATCAATATTACTCCTTGCTTTATGTATATAATCTGTTTCATTCCTTGATATCCTTGTAAAGTTAGCCTCATACTTTGCGACATTATCATCCTCATTTTGCCTCAGACTCAGGAATTTTCTTTCCATATCCACTCAATGCTCATGAGAAAATTATTTTTCAATGAAAATCTCTTTAAAATCCCTCCATTCCATTTTAAATACTTCTTTATCTTCTTTTGTGTTTTGGATTAATGACCACCATTGATCTGCATCTCCCATGAGGCGATAAACTAACATGACAAATTTTTTCCTTTCGCTACCCCCCAAAGCATGAAATATTTTCTCTAATTAATATATCCATTGCTAAGATACTAATGGATTTGTACTCCCATTGAATATTGGTGGTTGTTTCTTCATGAAGCGGTATAACATTTATCCTCCATGTTGTGGATATGGTTTCTTTATACAGGTGATGATATTATTCATAACCTGAGTGAGTTATCCTAGTTTGGTGATAAGCAGATCATCACTATTTGAATCACCATCTCCACGGAAATTATCTTGATTAGGAGGGAAATCCCTACATATATTGCGTGCATTGATACATTTTCCATTCCTTCCACTAGGCACCATTTCTAAACAATGGCATACACTAGATTAGTTTATGAATTGAAATATATAATTCCAAACCTGTAAAAAAGTTTACATAAATTGAACACTTTATGGATATAATCCATAATCATAAAAATGTTTTTTTGAGGATTTATATACTCATAAACCCTTCATAATGGTTTTTAAAGAAAATGAGAATTATCCTAAGCATATCCCCCGTGAGTTTCGTAACCAAGAGTGCAGTAAGACCCATTGTCGTGCACCAGTTTCCTTTCAAGTCTATCTCAAAGCGGTGTTTTCAGGTTTTCCCCCAGGTACATATGTGCCAAATCCATTTCTACCTGCTCATATCCAGATAGGGAAATATTTCTTGGAAAACTCACAAAATCTCTACAGTACAAAAATTCTAGGAATTTCTTTTATAATAATCATGAAAGTCTATATTAGGGTAATGTTCCCTAATCAGAGTTTTTCTAAATATAGTTTCAAAGGTTTGTACTAAACTTCCTATTATACCAAATCTAATTCCTTGACCACAGTTACCCAAATTCAATGTATTATTACATAACATTGGCATGATCATAAGGGATAAAATCTCGAAATACCAACCAGTTTAGTAGCCTTGGAATTACTTCATACATTCATAAGTTTTACATTTCATCATGAAATAAAAATATCAACAAAATTTTGTACCCTTTTGAACACAATTATATCCTTATCTTATCCTGGAATTTCAACCATAAAATACATCTTCACATCCTAGAAAAAATAAAACATTGAAAGGGGTGAGCTTAGATGCTCTGTAAGGATAATAATATAGCGGAAATAATCATAAATAAGCATAAAAATTTAAGGCAATGTATAAGACTAAAAAAAACCATTTAAACATAATATTCATCATAATATGGAAATTATAAAATAAAATAATTCCATTTACTTATTCACAAGGATATTCAACTAGTCAAATAATCACATGCAATATCAATAGCCCCTTTCATAATGATAGAATTCATAATACCGGACATAATAACCACATAGTCAAGGCATTGTTCCAAAAATACAAATAATATTTGGTAGAGGAATTTTTCCAAGACACTAGTTTGTCTCATGATACCTACCGATGCATCGAGGAGCTATAAAGGGCTCCACCCATCACTTACTAAGTCCAATGCATTCCTCATATGAAAGGGTTTAAACATAAACTAAACATTCATATTAAAATTAGCATACGAAATGTAAATACATTATGCATAAACCATAAATGGTGTAAAAATAACACATCCATAGTCAAACATATCAAAAAACCTTCAATACAATATGGAAATTTTTTATCATAACAAATCAACTTCAAACAAGTTTAAAATCCACCAATGGATGTTGACATAGATGAAATCAAATTTTTTTAGACAAATATCACTTTCTATTTTGAAATCATTTAGAAGTCATGTAATTATAAAAGAAAACATTTATTTTGATAATATTCTTATAATCTTGTAAGGGAATCATTGAATGTTTTATATTGGCAAAAAATAGCCGCACCCGCCGTATAAGTTAAAAAAATATTCTTTCCTTAATTTTGTCGAAAAGGTCATAAATAACCTTGTTTGGAAAACGATGGAATGATTCCTTTATAAAAATTTTATAAAAATTCAAAAAATGGTATAAATGACTTTAAAATATAGTCTAGTGAATAGAAAAATATGTTTTGAAATATATTTTTAAGAAACATGGATGTTGATGATAAAGAAGTCCCAGTAGATTATTATGTAAAAACAACCTTGGATAACAAGAATATTTTGAAATTAACCCTTACCTTGTAGTTTTACTTAGTATATGTTATGATAAACTTTTTTATAATAGTTAAAAAATTATTATTAAATTATACAAGAACTATATACATAATCATTATATCATATATGATCCTTTAATATTGCTTTGTCAATAATATTTTAGTAGTATCATCATTTCGGATGTTAACTGATTAATTTTCCTTTATATGCTTGGTTACATAAGACATGTTTGTTAAGGATAGGATGAATTTGATTCATATCCAGAATTATATTAATTTATTAAAAATTATTTTTTAATCATAAAATGAAATTTATTCTTGAATTATTACGATGGAAAATGAATCTCATCGCGTTCGTGGAGATGGTAATCCGTACGTACACACGAGCGACAATATCATTATATTGATGATGAAATCATATGTAATTGGATGGTATATCATATATAAAGGATAATTAACATGTTATATTTATTATTTACATTAGTTATAGTCATTATTATACCCATCCACATAATGAGGTGTTTGAATAACAAACTAAACCACGATGTGGAGATGGTAAGCTGTACGTATGCATGCATGGTAACTTTGTCATTCATATGATGGATAGAATAATGAATATGGTTATAACATTTTTATAATAACATCATAGTATATATAAAATACTATATTTATTATTTTATAATGGAAACAATAAATAAAGAGGCAGTGGAAGAAGAAAAGAACTTGAAAGAGGTGATAGAATATTTACCTCTTCTCCGGGTTCTTCCTTTTGATTTGATCAAAAGGGCCCCTTAATTTGGATTTCTGACCAAAGGAAGGAATATAGGATGAATGGAGGAAGTTTGGGAGGAAATTTGTGCAGGTTTTGTCCAAGAAAAATGGATTTTAAGGTATGAAATTAAGAGAAAGAGAAGTACCCTTTTATAAGAGAGGTCAGGGTCATTTTAGGAAAGGCTTGAAATATTATTTTATAATAAAATAATTTTCGGTTTATAATGGCTAAAAAATGATTTATTTAGAGGATAAGGTGGGAATGGGTTTAAAAAATCTAAACCTAGAGGTTTTAGATAGGTTTAGGTTACCATATTAACCTTATCTTTTAGATTTAACTCTTAGTTAAATTGTTTGTCATTTACCATGTCTCTTTGTATTTTTATATTATATTATTAATAAACATACTATAACAAGACAAGAGAACCCTAAGTGGTTCATTATTAATATATATAACCTTATATAATTCCTTTTTCTAATAATTAGTGTTTTAGAAATATTATATCAATTAATAATATAACATTTGTTTTAAAAACTCAATTATGTCAATTTTGACACTATTTAGTATTTTGTTTTTGTGAAAATCATAACGACATGATTACTACGAAAAAAATTATTTAATCAACTCTAAAATTTCATATTAACATATAAAATTAGTTTATTTCATAGAAATTCTCAAATTACATTTATTTGGATATTTATAATATCAATTATTTTAATCCTTCATCAATAAGGTAATTACTGCATCATAATTGTGTCATAATTAAATTTAATTGATTAATGTAAAAAAATTACAAATAAAATACCATTATGTAGGAAATATTTTTATCTTTTTAATTAATCTTTATAGTATAATTTATCTTATGTACAACCCTACATTAAAAATGGTTTAGTTATTAAACTTTGAATTTAAATCTTTTAACCCTTCTTTAAATAAAATAATAATAAATTTTCTAATAAAATCCAAGTGCACCAAAGGGGATCATATTTTATTCATATGTTTTTTTGGTCTAATTACACTTATCCAATAGAATTAAGACATGTTTTAGGGTAATTATGATTTCATTTTTACCTTTAATTGCCCTATTTACTTTTAACCGTGGTAAATAAAAGTCAAAAGATACTATTCACTAAAAATTATTTTCATCTTTTTGAAGTATATTTTACTCCCTAATATCAACCATGTCTCTTGGATTTTTGAAATTCAAATCATAGAAAGGGTAAAATTAAATTTTATACAAAATTACAAATGCTCCTAAGTGGTGGGTAAAAGACGGTAAAAAGTTCAATACAATTTTTATATGTCTAAACTTATTAACAAAATGACTCCAATGAATTAAATTGAACTTATATAGGTATTATGTATCTATTTTATACTAAAATAAATTTAAATAAAATAAATAATTATTTAAATAAAAAATTTGGTTCTAACCAATAACACAGTTTTTTCCACTATTCATCAAAAATTGAAAGTTTTCAGAAAAATACCAAAAATTCACCCAAAGCTAATTTCAATATTCTGAATTCAAAAATGAAGTCCATTTTAAAAAATAAAATTTATTAAATTTCAAAAGGTGTGTATTACAATTCATAATAGTTTGTTTGATTGGTCACGGTGTGTTTGAATGTCGAAGTTGCGTACAATGCAAGCAATTGCATTATTCAATGGGAAACGTACCATGGAAGATTGGGGATTTACACTTCACATATGAATTCCCACTTCCAAAACATGAACACACACACATAAGCCTAAAATCACAAACAATCCCGCTCACATACACCTCGACAACAATAACCATACCTCTTGCTCGAAGACACCTTGGCCTTATCTCGAAGACCCTTGGGAAAACAATCCTGGCCTAAAAACACATAGGAAACTCATCCAAAAAAATATTCCTAAAGGATATGGGACTATGGTAAGCCTCAATCCATTATAGCCTTCTCGGATATGCACGAGTGGTAATAACTAGAAGAGGGTGTGAGGAAGAAAGTCAGTAACCCACCATCCATCCTTCCACTGGGATGTTGGGAAAGACACCCTACCCCATGAATGGGGGTGTTAAGAACATGGTTCTAAACAAGGGTGGGGTGTATATAGAAATCCAAAGGAACTAAAATTTATATATATAGGTAAGTAAACACTCAACCCAACCTACAGATCCCCACAACAGACAACCAACTCATACAGAACCACATTTGCTACTACCCCTACATGCACAACTACAAAACAACCACTTCTAAAGCATAACCCAACACCTTTTCATTTAACCACTTTCCATTTATTTATTTAGGGGTTCATTTAGTTTATTCCAACACTACTGGGAAACTACTAACCACAACTATATCAAAACAACAACAAAACCATATTTGCAGTCCCACTGCATGCCCCTATTCAACCACTACCAACCATTATTCTTAAATGTTATACCAAAAAATCCTAATATTTACCAATGGATTACCACTATATAAAAGTTCATAACCACCCCACAGTACCACTACCCAATGTCGTTCTATGACCACATCACGAACAAAGGTAGTCCCACTACCTACAAGTCTATCTATTCCATAATAAATCAGTCTCTCAACCTAAGACTGCAACACACCACATGTAATGCCCCACACACCAAACCCATAACAACTACCATTAACCCACTGCCCTAATTCACCCACATACCTCCCCCTTCCCACAAAATCAACTCCTCCACCCACCTCTTCAACCATAACCATGCTCTCAACAGCAGCACCACACAACTCACACAAGGTCACAAAACCCAACATGACATAACATTCAAACAAACCTATCAAACATGACATATTAATATTTGTTAAACAATATTCATTACATCCAATTTACAAATAGGGGTGATCACACAAGGCTTTTCATCTTAGGGAGTTCATTTCATTTAATTGGGTATATGTGATTAGCCATATTAGAATTTACACCAATTGTTCGTAAGGAAAAAACAATAGTTATAAGGAATCACCCACGCATAGAAAAACACCACCAATGGACATGATTTTTAGAAGGATTTATACCCACAATAGATCATAACTTTAATAAGGATAAAAAATAAAACAAGAAATCAACATCAAACCACCCCCATCCCGTCATTTCATTAACTCGTTTTCTTTTGATCGTATTCCCTTCTTATTTATTTCTTGTCTTAAAAAAAATATTCATCTATTATTCACAAATAATCATTAGTACACCCGCCCTATATGATTAAAAATTCAATAGAGGAAATAGAAATCCATACTAGATAATCAATGGATCTAAGTTCCACATTACGCTAAGAACAGGGGTTCATGTGAGCAGTAGAGAAGAACTCTAAGAAAACTGAAAAGGAGGGAATACATCACAAGTGCATAACTCATCCATGGAGGAAGGATCTAAATTCACTAAGGGGAAATTAAAAAAACACTAGGAATAGAATATATCAGCTTTAAAGATCCAAATCCTATATTAATGGAAGAATGGTTTCCAAAAGTCATTAATTTGGGATCATGGTCAAGATCACATAATAAAGTATCTCATATCCCTAGGATGTTAGGTTATTAAATTTAATATAAATATCCTTTAAAACTCCATTAAAAAACGATCAAAAAAGGATTTAATCTTGGTTCACATCAAATAATATTTAAGAGGGGCGAAACTTGAAAACTGGGAAAATTGGGAAAACTGCAAATGAGTCACCGATGGGTGATTCATCTATGGGTGAGCTACTGATGCGACATATTGATGCTGAGCTACTAATGTTGAGATACCGATGTGACTTACCAACACTGAGTTACTGATGCTGATCTACCAACATAATGACCTATCGTCGCCTTGACCTACCGACACTGACACCCTCAACTAACTGACGATGATGACTTTGAATCACTGATACAATGACATGCTAACGCACAGAAATGTAGACACACTGACATGTTGATGCACTGAAATGTTGATGCATTGACATGTCGACGCACTGACATGACAACGCCCTAAGTTACTAATGGAAAAACTGGAAATTTGGAAAACTCTTGAAATGATCCACCATTACCTCCTAGAATACCCTAAGCATTGGCTTTTCACAAAGTAAAGGCCTGTGGAAATTCGGGTGATTACATTAGATACCTGTTGAAATATTATTGTTCTCAAGAATTAGAAACCGACCTAGAAGAAAGGGGGTTTAAACAACGACCCCTAAAGATACCTCTCAGGAGAAAACCACCTTGTGCTATTCTAAATATCGAGTGAAAACCTTGACATCCTTGGGACACCTCCTTGACATTTATCTCATAAACAATTGTAAAAACACTAAGGCCCCACTTCCGTAAAAAACCATGCAAACACCAAAATCAAACCTTTGAGACATAAATATTAGGGAAATCATTCCTCCATGCCATGATACTATCTGTTTTGGGCGACACTATCTCACCTGCACAGGATTAATTACATCAACATTAATGTGTCTTGATTAGGGATCAGGTCCTCCCCAGCCCATATGTCATGAATTTTCATAGACATTCAGAGAAGAAGTAAACATCTCATCTTATATCAAATAATGTCAAGAATTACATTACAGGTAAAGAACAAAGAAAAACACAAGAGAAAAACTATGAATAGCTATAGGTACGGGGAACACATCTATGTCTTCTGCTCTCAAGTACTCTCCTTGAGGATACCATTCCTCCATAACACACAAAACAAAGGAATGATCTATCCAAAAAGTACATTCTCCACATGATCTTCGATTCCGACTAGTCATTACATGAACGTCGCATCGTCCTCAATAGCCAACTATCCCCAATCAAGGTCATGGGAGTTATTATGTATATACTGAAGGAGATGAGAGACATGAAAGTCGTCGTGGATCTTCTCCAACTGTGGTGGTAATTCAAGCTGATATACCACCTTTCCAACTCATCCCAACACATTGAAAGGATTGATAAACCTGGGAGAAATCTTTCTTACCTTACCGAACCTCCACTTCCCAGGTCGAGGGGAAAACTTCAATAAAATATGGTCCCTAGCCTCAAACTCCAAAGGCCTCATCTTATGATCAACATATAATTTCTATCAGTCCCGTGCTGCCTTCATCCACTCACGCACAAGATGAACCTTCTCTGTTGTGATATGCACTACCTTTTGTCCAAGAAGGACTGCCTCCCCAACCTTTGTACAACATACTAGTGAACAACACAACCTTCTGTACAAAGCCTCAAATAGTTTCATGGCAATGGTAGATTGATAACTATTATTGTAGGAAAAATCTACCAGGGGAAAGTGCCATACCCACGATCCTCTAATGTCCAAAACACATGCTCGCAACAAATCCTCTAATGTATGGATGGTCCTATCTGTCTTCCCATCCGTCTTAGGTTGGAAAGTAGTGTTAAGGCATAATTGGGTGCCAAAGTCATACAACAATCCCCTCCAAAATAATGATTTAAAACATGTATCCTGATTCGAGATAATGGAACTTGGAACTCCTTGCAGCCGCACCACCTCAACCACATACCTCTGTGCTAAGGCATCCACTATGATAGACTCCCTGATCACTAAGAAGTGAGATGATTTCATCAATCGATTCAATACTACCCAAAGGGAATCACATCCTCCCCGAGTCTTGAGTAATCCTATTTTGAAATCCATTGAGATGTCATCCCACTTCCACTTGTGAACATCTAAGGGCTGTAACAGAACTCAAGGGACACGATGATCGAACTTCACCTAATGATACACTCGGCACCTTGCTGCAAAGTCCGCCACTTCCCACTTCATCCTAGTCCACCAAAACTATTCCATCAAGCCACGGTACATCATAGAAACTCATGGATGAACTAACAGGGAAGAATTATGGAACTCATGGATAAATACCTCATGAATTGTTATTGGGAAAAGTATCTTTTCTCGAAACAACATCCGATTATGACTATCCCTTGACTATCACTCTGGATCACCACTCTTGGTAGTGCGATCGTGCATCACTTTAGTCTTTGAGTCTCCCCAATGAGACTCCTCCAACTATTGCATCAGGGAAGACTGAATAGTCATATGAAATAGACATCCTATTCCATCATCCACTGTCACATCCAGTTGTAAAGCAGCCAACTCCTCCATTTCCTTCCAAGCATCCATGGGTTCCTGAACTACCTAATTCTACGACCTCAATTTCAAGCCATTGGCCACCATGATCTCTTTCCCTGGGGTGTAAGAGATATCAAATTCGCTTTCCTAGAGAAACTCCATCCTCCTTCGCTTTCAAAATTTTAGATATTACTGGGAGAAGAAATACATCATGCTTTTGTGATCCTTGAAGACCAAAAAGTGTTCTTCGATGAGGTAATGCTGCCACAACTTCAACCTGAATATGGACACCACAATATCCAAGTCATGGGTGTAATAGTTATGTTCATGAGGAAGTAACTACCTATATCCCTAAGAGATTACTCCTCACTACTAAATAACTACACACCATAAACCTAAGATGGAAGCATCACATAACACCCCGAACATCACCCCTTCCTATGGAAACCTAAGCACCGCGACACTAACCAACTTCCCCTTTAGGTAGATAAAAGCTTCCTGACACTTCCCACTCCACATGAAGGCCTAGTTTTTTATGGTCAAAGCTATCAATGGATATCTAACTCAAGATAAGTTAGGTATGAACCTCCAATAATAGTGTACCAGACCTAAGAAACTATGAACCTATACCAAATTAATGGATGCTTCCCAAGAAACAAAAACTTATACCATTGATGGGTCCACTGTTATCCCTTGATGAGACACCATGTGTCTAAGGAAGTGAACCTCTCATGTCCATAACTTGAACTTGGAAAATGTTTAGTAGAGCTTGTGGTGTCGAAGGACCTCCAAGACAGTCCTCATATGCTCGTTGTGCTCCTCATCTAACATTGAGTAGATTTTGATTTCGTTGATGAAAATGATGACAAACCAGTCTGGGAGCTCATAAAAAACATAGTTAATGAGCCCCATGAACATAGTTAGTGCATTTATAATGCTGAAGAGAATGACCACAAACTCAAAGTGCTCATACCTACATCTGAAAGCAGTCTCTGGGATGTCACCATTTTTCATCCTCAACTGGTGATATCTAGACCGCATGTCGATCTTAGAGAACCAACCTGGTACATTTAAATGGTCAAAAAGATCATCGATCCTCAGAAGTGGGTAACGGTTCTTGACCTTCAAATGATTCAGTATCTAGTAGTCTATAAATAGTCTTAGACCACCGTATTTCTTCTTCATGAATAAGAGTGAAACACCCCATGATGAAACACTTGGCTGTATAAAACCCTTCTTCATCAGGCTTTCAACCTTAATTCATAACTTCCATAACTCAGATAGAGCCATATGATAGGGAGACATCAAATTCGGACGGGTACCAGGTTTCAAGTCTATTTCGAACTCAACTTCATGTCGAGGGGGTAGTGTTACAACCTCCTTTGGGAAGATGTCCAAAAACCCTCTAACAACTCCTAAAACTTCAATTTTATCTATGCTTGCTAATTCCATAGATAGCTTAACTAAACAAATAAAGAAGAGGTTCCACATGCCGACTGCCCACCTGGAAACTCCATATACAAATGAAAGCTACTTGTTGACTGTCCATATATGAGAACACAACTCTCCACCAGAAGCAGTAGATAATAGCGTGCATAGAAAACAACCAGTAGATTCATAGGATAACATAGTATGGATGCATCTGTAGTAGAAGAATGTCACGTACATAACCTATTCTAGGGTTATTTTAAATTTATTTTCCACTCATGATTTGTTTTGGTGGTTTCCAAAGGTTTTATTGAGAATAGGTGAGTTTTCATGAATTGGGCCAAACTGGGAGCCCAATTCCAGATTTAAAAAAATAAATTTTGTTTCATTTATAACTTTTTCAATTTTTAATATTTTTGACTCATTCCAACTCCTAATTGTTCTCCCCTGATATATTAACCCCAAATTTAAATTTGGGGCTTTTATAAATCCATAAGCATGGGGGATTTTTGTTTTTATTTGAGAGTTGGGCCAACCCAAAGGCCCATTTTCCAGTTTTAAATTGTTTCATTAATTTATTAATATATTATTCATTAAAATGGATTTTTCGGTGATTCCACCTCCCTATCGACCCTACGAAGCCCAGGCGCTACCCCATGCCCTCTTACCACAATTTGGAGCTCGATAGTGTCGCGAAAATAGTCGAAACTTTCTGGATTTCAGAAATCGTCCAGATTTTGGAGAGGTAAATTGATCCTTTCATAAATCCTTCTATTCTTAATATTTTCCCTCCATTACAATTCCTAAATGACCTAATAATTCTTGTGAGACCATCCCCTGAGTTTTGGCCATTTTAAATTTCAGATACTAGTGTTTTGGGGAGATTCATTCTAGATTTCTCAAGTAAGTTTGTCCATTTTTTTCCCCTTTCAAATTGATTAGGGTTTCATTCTATTGTTTTAGGGTTTCCTCCCTTTTTATTGAAGTGAACAATGACCAGTGGGTAGGGGTTCGAACCTATGGTTTAACCTTGGGTTTTCTTGGTCCAATTTTCTATTTTTAGGTTTGATCTACCCTTCTTGAGGTGCGGCGGTGGTGCGTTTGTGTTTTCGCACAAAGGATTCAATGGTTTCATTTGATTTGGTAGGTGATTCCAATGTTGATGCAATATTTGTGTATTAGCATGCTGTCTTTATCATATTTTCAGATTTATATAATTTTATTATTGCTACAAAAATTGGTTCTAATGATGTTTCCATTGCAATTGAATTTAAAATGCCAATTTGGTGTGAAATTGGGGGTTTTCCAAAGAAGTGTTTTGTTTGTTTATTTGGGGATTCCCTATAAATACTTAGTTGTTTTTATTGATCTGTAATAAGGCATAAAATACTGTTTATAATGTTTATCCCCTTTGGTAATTGCTGCAAAAAAATGGGTTTTAATTGTGTTTGTAAAGAAAGTGATGTTTTGGTTCCACTTTTGTGTGAAAATGAAGGTTTTACAAAGATAACACTTCTTGTTTAACATAAGGATGCCCAAAAATTGATTTTTTGTTTTAATTGATATTTATTAGGCTTCCTTTACTGTTTTGGTAACTTTAAATTGTGAACATAATGTACAAGTGGGTTTCTTAAGGGGTTTTGTGTGCAAAACTACACGAGATTTTGTGAAATTGATGTATTCAAATTCAAAGAGTTTGTTGTGTGTTTTAAGTGGTATAAAATGAGATAGCTACTGTATTTGGTGTATGTGACCAGTAGTGGTGTTTTACATTAAAATGGATGTGTGTTAAATCCTGAAATTGTTTGAGCACAAAGGGGGAAGCCCGGGTACCTAGGTGGGTTGGATTTGTACTAGTACGGCTAGTGGACCGGATGGGTTTTGTCCCTGTTTCACTTAGCATTTGGATAACGACAACTCTAACTAAACTTTGTGGATGATGATTGGGGACCAATAGGTTATGGTTATGTTCCCTACTAGTGGCTCGTGCACGAGAAAGGATTTTACTATGGTTACATTACACTGAGGTACGAGGTATATGGGGCCTAAGACTATCTAGTGCCTAGGGGTGTTCCCGGTTTTGTTGCTCAGTGGATTTGTGGTATTTGCCCTTGTTTTTCGGTGTATTTGGAATTATAATGCAGTATCTAATATTCCTATTTAAATGTGTTAACATTATGAATGTTTTATCTTGAAAAATGTTTTCAATTTAACGTTTTATTTTGTGGAATTTTTCACTGCTTTTAATTGCATATTAAAACTGCATGCTTTTTCACCTTGTATTGCATGCACCTTGGAATCATAGGGTGGTATCCTATTGGGCTTAGGCTCACACCCTACTTACACCCCTTGGGTGTAAGTAGACCTTTTTTTTTGACCCAGGTAAAGGAAAGGCTAAGGGTGATGGCGGTTCAGGGTGTTAGTCCTCATCCTTGTGGCGGAGTAGTGGAGACGACTTGGGGGTGATGACCCCTTGTCATGTGGAGTCCATGGGGCTATTTTGTTTCTGTTCCATTGTGTCTTTGGACCTTTTGTATTGAATCTAAACCTATGTATTCCGTTCTGGTGTTTGTTTAAACATCATTTGGTATAAATTTTCAGATTCAGTTTATTGATTGGTTTTAATGGTTTATGACTTCATATTCGGGTAAATCGTTCCCAAACCTAAATAAATGATACCTGGGCACTTGTGCCATCCCGTGGGTATCGGGAACGCCCTTCGGGTCATGTCACGGGCTGGGTTTGGTGCCGGTTTGGGTGGCGACCAGATTTGGTTCGTGACAAAATGGTATCAGAGGGAGGTTCATGTTAACTCTTTGGGTCATGTTATTTCGGGAAGAGTTACGATATCATGGAGTTAGGATTGTAGGGACTTGGTATTATAGTTATGGGTAGTGTGCTTGATCAACACACCTCATGATAGGATTCAAGTTTCCTAGGGAAGTCAGGATTTATCTAAGTCCTTTGGTTTTCTTGTTTTAATGATGGTTAGGGGAAATGAAAAAGAGGGTTGGGTTAATGGTCTCCGTAAGCTCGCAGGGCCTGGCAAGCCATGTGAAGCTGGGGATATTCCCTAAAACACTCTCTGTGATAGTGAAGTGATTGGAATATGGCTGCCAACCATATTTCCAAGTCACCCATTGAAACTAGTTTCCTCTCGGATTGTTTTGTGCTTTAGTTTTAAAATCCCGGCACTTTGGTTTTCTGGTGACTTGGTTTTAATAAGCGTAAAGTTTTTATGAAATGATTTTCAAATAAAGAGGGAATGGTTCGGTTTATGAAATTGAGGAATTGAATTTTCAGAATTGTTTTGAAATGTAAAATGGTGTGCTTACACCTCTTTTGAAAGAAGGAACTATATTAAAGTTGGTTTTGAAAAGTGTTTCCAATAGAGTTTTCTAAATAATAAAACAGTGTTTTAATGGGATGAGATGTTTTGATATTGATATGAATATCTTGAATGTGGGTTCTTTTCCAAATTGTTGTGTCTTTATGAAATGTTTTGTAAGATGCGAATTGGGATTTTGATCTCATTGTTAGCAGTTTTGAGAAAAAGTTTGGGTTGGTTGAGGATTTTATTTTTGAAAAGTGGAAGGAATTTTTGTTTTACCCTTTGTTATTTCCATGAGTGACCACATGCATGGGGTTATATGGGATGATGGATGGTTGATGGCATGACTGGATGAGTGCTGGGATGGTTATGAGGAGGGTGCCCGGTGTGACACAAAAACATGCATGTGTGAGGCCCATGGGGTACCATTGGTGGATACTCTTACTGCAAAACTGTTTGTTTTCAAAGAAATATTTTTAAAGAAAAACATGATGTATTGATGAATAGTTTGGTATAGTTTTTATTATGGGTTTTTGATAATGTTGATGTTGTGGGATGTTTTGAGTCCAAGAACCCCTCCTGTTTGAACTGTGTTTTGGGTTTGGGTTTGGTCAGTAAGTTGTGTTATAGGGACGATTAGTGGTCTCTTTTGAAAAATGTTTTGGGATGCCTTTACGATGGTTCCCTACATGTGTTTGGATCTGGTTTGTGGTATATCTTGACCAATGGACTATCTTGGTTGGGTCCTTGGGTTCAATCATTAGATAAGGTACCCCCACATTAAAGGTTAGTGCACAATTGAAGTGCAACCCGGATTGTTTCACCGTTTGAAGACCCTCCAGTTGATCAATATAAGGAATCTTTTTCTTGAGATTTCTAGATTGAGTCTACACCCATTCCTTTCATTGATTTTTAGATCCTCTTATAACGGGAGAGTGCTCTTGGAAGGTTGAAAGATACCTTAGTTTCTTATGTTTCTTGATTCGTCAAAGGTGGATATGGTCTAGGGTTGTTAGTGTGGATGATTGTCTCGATGGTGTCTAAGAGGGCCTTTGGGTTCTTCAAAGTTTCTTTGAATCATGAGTTCATGTTAAACCACTGGTGTGGGAAGTATGGTCATGATAGGATATTATGGCCACTTTCTATAATTGTGTGCTGTTTGGGGATGTTGTATAAGGTCCCTCTCCATGAATTGTTTATATCAGTTGAAATGGTCATGTTTGGTGATGCCTTATGATGTCATGTACTCGATTGACTGTATAGGTGAAAGTAGTGAAATCCTCTGAGAGTCCCTGTTCTGTTGGGAAAATGTCTCCCATGGAAAAACTTCAAAATCATCTATTTTAGAGGAATGTGAGTGTAGGTGTTCTTTACTTATATTGTTTCTCACCTGAAGAAACAAGTTGTGATGTGTGTGTATCTTCTCAGCCCTTGTTTCAGTGAAATATCGGGATAAGGTAAAGTGAGTTTGGAATGTGTTATGTCTAGAAAACTTATTTGGGACTGCGGTGTAGTTTTTGGTGGCACCGAAAAGAAGAATTATCATTCAGTGGGTTTCCAAATATTAACTACGAGGCCGAAGATGCTTCAATCATTTGAGCTCCAGCCATAGGTCTCGGAGAGAAGCTGGCTGGTAGTCAGGGAAAATCCCAGGGCCATGTAAACCCTTGTACAAAGTCCTATCCTTAGTATGAAATATGGGAATAGTTCAAACCTCTGGTTTCGTCCTGGTTGGGCACATAGTTTTTGCACGTTTAGTAGTGGCCGTGTGCTAGGAATCCATGTAGAAATAATTATATTCATAGTTAGTGCACAGTTTCCCAAACCATGCAGACTAATCCTGCGCCCTTCCTAAATCTTTAATTTCTTTTTGGGTCTTTCTGTGTCGGCCCATGCTGGTCGGTTAAGATGGTCAGTTCTTTTGGTGGGGAGACCCACTATGATTCTCATGAATGTTACTTCATAAACATTTAAAGGAAGTATATCCCTTGTACTAGATAGTATATTTGGGCCTCCCACTATTAGTGTCTTGATTCTGTCTCGGGAAAACAATTTAAGTTGTCTCTTATGGTGGGGAGCCCATTTGTGTCTCTTCATACGAGTAACTCATATTTTTTTTCCTTGGACTTGTCTGGGAAGTAGGTATTATCATTCGAAGATATCTAACTACCTACATATTCATTGGGTAAACATTGATATTGGAGAGTTTCAAAAGGTTTAGTTATAGTAGGGAAGTGTAACTTTGTTCAATGTTGTTTTTTTTGGGTAAATTGATTGAGTATTGTTCAGATTGTGTTTGAGGAGTTTTCATTTGGGATAAAGCCTGAAAGTAATTTATTGTTTCAAGAAAGTGGTGTAAGTTTGGTTTTTGAGAGTATTCCTTCCATCATTGATCACTGGAGGTGTTTTGACCTTTGGGGGTGAAACCTGGCAAGGGTGTACCTATTGGTTTCTCAGTTGGGTTTGGTTGTTGCTTTGACCTTGTTGTGACTTTCCGGGGCGGAAAGTTGTTAAGGTGGGGAGAATTGTCACGTACATAACCTATTCTAGGGTTATTTTAAATTTATTTTCCACTCATGATTTGTTTTGGTGGTTTCCAAAGGTTTTATTGAGAATAGGTGAGTTTTCATGAATTGGGCCAAACTGCGAGCCCAATTCCAGATTTAAAAAAATAAATTTTGTTTCATTTATAACTTTTTCAATTTTTAATATTTTTGACTCATTCCAACTCCTAATTGTTCTCCCCTGATATATTAACCCCAAATTTAAATTTGGGGCCTTTATAAATCCATAAGCATGGGGGATTTTTGTTTTTATTTGAGAGTTGGGCCAACCCGAAGGCCCATTTTCCAGTTTTAAATTGTTTCATTAATTTATTAATATCTTATCATTAAAATGTAATTTTCGGTAATTCCACCTCCCTATCGACCCTAAGAAGCCCAGGCGCGACCCCATGCCCTCATCCCACAATTTTGAGCTCGATAGTGTCGCGAAAATAGTCGAAACTTTCTGGATTTCAGAAATCGTCGAGATTTTAGAGGGGTAAATTAATCCTTTCATAACTCCTTCTATTCTTAATATTTTCCCTCCATTCCAATTCCTAAATGACCTAATAATTCTTGTGAGACCATCCCCTGATTTTGGGCCGTTTTAAATTTCATATACTAGTGTTTTGGGGAGATTCATTCTAGATTTCTCAAGTAAGTTTGTCCATTTCTTTTCCCCTTTCAAATTGATTAGGGTTTCATTCTATTTTTTAGGGTTTCCTCCCTTTTTATTGAAGTGAACAATGACCAGTGGGTAGGGGTTCGAACCTAAGGTTTAAACTTGGGTTTTCGTGGTCCAATTTTCTATTTTTAGGTTTGATCTACCCTTCTTGAGGTGCGGCGGTGGTGCGTTTGTGTTTTCGCACAAAGGATTCAATGGTTTCATTTGATTTGGTAGGTGATTCCAATGTTGATGAAATATTTGTGTATTAGCATGCTGTCTTTATCATATTTTCATATTTATATAATTTTATTATTGCTACAAAAATTGGTTCTAATGATGTTTCCATTGCAATTGAATTTAAAATGCCAATTTGGTGTGAAATTGGGGGTTTTCCAAAGAAGTGTTTTGTTTGTTTATTTGGGATGCCCTATAAATACTTAGTTGTTTTTATTGATCTGTAATAAGGCATAAAATACTATTTATAATGTTTATCCCCATTGGTAATTTCTGCAAAAAATGGGTTTTAATTGTGTTTGTAAAGAAAGTGATGTTTTGGTTCCACTTTTGTGTGAAAATGAAGGTTTTACAAAGATAACACTTCTTGTTTAACATAAGGATGCCCAAAAATTGATTTGTTGTTTTAATTGATATTTATTAGGCTGCCTTTACTGTTTTGGTAACTTTAAATTGTGAACATCATGTACAAGTGGGTTTCTTAAGGGGTTTTGTGTGCAAAACTACACGAGATTTTGTGAAATTGATTTATTCAAATTCAAAGAGTTTGTTGTGTGTTTTAAGTGGTATAAAATGAGATATCTACTGTATTTGGTGTATGTGACCAGTAGTGGTGTTTTACATTAAAATGGATGTGTGTTAAATCCTGAAATTGTTTGAGCACAAAGGGGGAAGCCCGAGTACCTAGGTGGGGCGGATTTGTACTAGTACGGCTAGTGGACCGGATGGGTTTTGTCTCTGTTTCACTTAGCATTTGGATAACGACAACTCTAACTAAACTTTGTGGATGATGATTGGGGACCACTAGGTTATGGGTATGTTCCCTACTAGTGGCTCGTGCACGAGAAAGGATTTTACTATGGTTACATTACACTGAGGTACGAGGTACATGGGGCCTGAGACTATCTAGTGCCTAGGGGTGTTCCCGGTTTTGTTGCTCAGTGGATTTGTGGTATTTTCCCTTGTTTTTGGGTGTATTTGGAATTATAATGAAGTATCTAATATTCCTATTTAAATGTGTTAACATTCTGAATGTTTTATCTTGAAAAATGTTTTCAATTTAACGTTTCATTTTGTGGAATTTTTCACTGCTTTTAATTGCATATTAAAACTGCATGCTTTTTCACCTTGTATTGCATGCACCTTGGAATCATAGGGTGGTATCCTATTGGGCTTAGGATCACACCCTACTTACACCCCTTGGGTGTAAGTAGACCTTTTTTTTGACCCAGGTAAAGGAAAGGCTAAGGGTGATGGCGGTTCAGGGTGTTAGTCCTCATCCTTGGGGCGGAGTAGTGGAGACGACTTGGGGGTGATGACCCCTTGTCATGTGGAGTCCATGGGGCTGTTTTGTTTCTGTTCCATTGTGTCTTTGGACCTTTTGTATTGAATCTAAACCTATGTATTCCGTTCTGGTGTTTGTTTAAACATCATTTGGTATAAATTTTCAGATTCAGTTTATTGATTGTTTTTAATGGTTTATGACTTCATATTCAGGTAAATCGTTCCCAAACCTAAATAAATGATACCCGGGCACTTGTGCCAGCCCGTGGGGATCGGGAACGCCCTTCGGGTCATGTCACGGGCTGGGTTTGGTGCCGGTTTGGGTGGCGACCAGATTTGGTTCGTGACAAAGAAGGTCCCCACTGGATTGATGGGCCCCCCAACATCAGTCTACATCCCCAAAAAACATCATGAAAACTAGTCTAGACCCTAACTAGCATACTCAACACCAGGTAAATGGGAAGTCTCTTTACATCTAGTATAATTGAATGGGATATACCAGAAAAAACAAAAGGGTCTAACGCTCCTAAATCAAGAAAATCACAAGAAAGAGTACTGAAAAGATTGACAGTACATTGAACACCCTCACAACTTACTGGAACTACTACCTCAGCGATGTGTAACTACCCACACTCAGCTCGTCAACCTCTATAATATCATCTGACTCCCTAAAAATCCCCTGGTTGAGGTCCCTAATGAGAACCCTAAGGTCAGACTCCCCCAGAAACATCTTCCCTCGGTGGAGCAGGAGCTCGCTTCCCCTGATGCTGGAAAGGCCTGATAGGAAATTGCTGCTACTAAGGTAGGTGCTGAACTTTCCCACTCCCACTGTACGATGCTAGAACTGGGGAACTGGTTTTGAATATTTTTATGGCCTCCATAGACAAAGAACCTTGGTCCTGGCCCCATAGGGAATGGGTGAGGACCAGAAGATCATAACTAGAACTATTAAGTCCTACTCCCTATTGTCTGAAACCTAGAAGGCCTTAATGCTAGATATCTACTTATAAAAATCTTCCCCTTTGACGAACTCAGCTAGCTCCCCTCTTTTGGAAAACTTCCCAGTGAGTTCATCCTTTACACTACCTCATCCTCCTTATAAACATCTAAGTATGTCGGTAGAGTAAAGGGAGTGATGACATACTGAAGAGAAGGTCAGAGTGACTCTAAGAATCTCTCTTGGGACTCCTAATTTGGAAAGAGATCTAGTGAAAAGTGTAAGAGATACTTGAAATTGATCATCATTTACCTTAACGACATACTTCCCTACTTGAGGGAGAGCATCTCTTATGTCTTATAGGACTTCATCGTAGATAAAATGAATTTATCCCAGAACTCCTTCTTAAAGCCAGACCATGTAAAATCAGTCTCCTTCTTCTCCCTGAGGTAAATCTTCCACCACTAACACACTATTCCCCTCACCTACCTCACCTCTAGAGGAACCCAGTACTCTATCAGATCTCGGATCAAGTTGAAAGTGTTCCCCAGCTCTTCGAGCCAACTCTCCATATCCATGTCTGAGAAACTACCCTTATACTTTCCTGAGTCTATAATTAGAAGGAATGAAGCGTATTCTACCACTAGTCATCTTCCTCCTCTCAATATACCCTCTGCTGATCAACCATGTCAATCTGTTGGGCCTCAATTGGTCTTACTACACATGGATGATGTCCGGGTTCCATATCTGAAAAAGAAAACGAGGAACTCCTAAGACTGGGTAGTGTGGAAATTTTATTTTAAATTCATTTTAACTATTCATTTACATTAAATTCACAAAACACCCAAGACACAAAAGAACACAAGTCATTATGATGCATGTACCTTTCCTAGGGTCTGTACCCTACAATTAGTGTAGCCTCAATTGGTCATTCAATAGGTCCAATGTCCTAACATTAGATCATGGGAGGGGGACTAAAATCCTATGTCCTATCCATTCTTCACTATCCTATTTCACTTACCAAGATTTCCTAAAACCTTTTCCCTTCCATTCTAAGAAATTATCACTGAACCTAACTCCGAACTCCACCCCAACTCTCAACTCCCCAACCTCTCCCTTTGATACCATTTCGTCACGACCCTCCTTCTTTAAGATGAGAGAAGGGATAGAAAATTAATGCACCCTTATTTCCTTAAGATGAATAAGAGATAATGACCATGTATTCTTTCCTTCAATAGACCCCAGAGAGGAGAATATCACCAAGGGTATAGAATCTCACATAATATAGAAGGCATTACCCTTTTTATAGAACAATATCGAGAGATAAGATGGTAAATCCTGAGAAACTCTAAATAATTTAAGTAAAAGTAAAGACAACATCCATTACCATATACATGTTCAATAAGTAACTCTGATAAAAGGTACAAAAAAACTCCAAGGTAAAGTACCCAAGGAAATGAGAATAAGCAGCAACAATAACTAATCCCGATGCCTGAGTTAGTAAAGTACAGCTTGGTCCTTGATGTTCTCCTGGAAACCTGAAAATTGTTTTTTATATGTAGGGTGAGCATACGATTATACTCAGTAGGGAAATTAAATATGACCATGAAAAAGTGGGGGAACATAATAATGCCCCCGTGAGAAAATAGTAGAACCTCAAATCACATACCAAGGAATACTAACCTTCCCAAACTCACCAAGGCATGTTCACCAAATTTCATAAGTCATATAAAGTAATAGTATAAGCACATCGATGTTTGGGTACCCAGCACCACTTTTCCACTGGTTAACTTCTCATCCATAATGGATAATGTCTTGATGTTACCACTCTTACCATACACATTCCGACTACCACAACATGGCTACACACAACTGGGCCTCAAATCACACACAATCCCACCTACAGACACCTGGTCCACAACAACCACACCTCTCACCTGAAGACACCTGGGCATCATCCCAAAGACACATGGGAAAAAAATCATGTCCCACAAACCCCTAGGTCTCTCATCCATAAAAAAACTACCTGAAAGTTCTAGGACTATGGTAAGCCTCAAGACATTAAAAAATGCATAGATATGCTCGAGCGGTAAGAACCAGAAGGGGGTGACAGAAACAAAGTCAGTAACCAGCCATCCATCCTCCCAATGGGATGTTGGGAAAGACACCCTCCCCCATGAATGGGGGTATTTGGCACATGGTTCTCAACAAGGGTGGGGTGCATATATAAATAAAAAGGGACTATAATTTATATATATATAGGTAAGAAAATACTCATCCCAACCTACGGGTCCCCACAATGGAGAACCAACTCATACAAAACAAAATTTGTTTCTACCCCTATTTGTACAACCACACAATAGCCACAACCAAAGAATAAATCAACCTATTTTCATTTATCCACTTTCCATTTATTTATTTAGGGGTTCAATTTAGTTTATTTCATCACTACCAGAAAACTACCAACCAAAAACTGATCAAGAAAACCATAAAATATGATTTGATATCCCAATGCATTCCCCCATTCAACCACTAACAACTATCATTATTCAAAACAAAATTTGTTTCTACCCCTATTTGTACAACCACACAATAGCCACAACCAAAGAATAAATCAACCTATTTTCATTTATCCACTTTCCATTTATTTATTTAGGGGTTCAATTTAGTTTATTTCATCACTACCAGAAAACTACCAACCAAAAACTGAACAAGAAAACCATAAAATATGATTTGATATCCCAATGCATTCCCCCATTCAACCACTACCAACTATCATTATTCAATGTTATACCGCACAATCCTAATAATTCTATATGAAGTCCCACTATATACAGGTTCCTAACCAATCCACAATATTACTTCCCAACATTTCTCTAGGACCACATAAAAAACAATGGCAGTCCCACTGCTTACAAGTCCATCAATTCCACAATCAATCAGTGTCTCAACCTGAGACTATAGCACAACACGCATACCGACCCAAAAACCAAACCCAAAACAACAACCATTAACCCAAAAAACCATTTCACACACTTCCCACCCCCTTCTCATAGAAAAAGCTCCTCTATCCACCCATACACCCATAATCGTGATCCTAACAGTAGCACTACACAGCTTACACAAGGTCACAAAACCCAATAGAGCACAAAAATTAGCCACACCTATCAAACATGACATATTTAGATTTTTTAAATACTATTATTTAATTTAACATGATAAATAGGGGTGATCACACTTGGGTTTTCGTCCTGGAGAATTCATTTCATTTAACCAGGTATATGTGATTAGCTAGATTAGAATTTACACCAATTGTTCACAAGGAAACAAAAATAGTTATAAAGCATCACCCATGAACAAATAAAGACCACCAACATCCATGATTTTCAGAATTATTTACATCCAAAACAGATTATAACATCAACAAGGATAAAAAATAAAGTACGTGATCAATGTTAAACCACTCCTAGCTCATCATTTCATTACCCTGTTATGTTTTTATCATATTCCATTCTTATTTATTTATTGTCTTAATAAAATTATTCATCTATTATTTACAAAGAATCATTAGTACACACACCCCACATAATCAAAAATTCAAGAGAGGCTGAAGAAATATCTACCAGATGATCAGAGGGCCTATGCTCCTCTTTGCACCAAGAACAACGGATCACATGAGTTTTTGGGAAGAACTCCAAGAAAAATAAGAAATAGGGGATCTAGAATAGGCACCCAACTCATATTAGAAGAAGGTTCTAGACGCAACAATGAGAAATTAAAAAAAACTAGGAAAGGAAGATCCTGGCTTTGAATATCGAGATCTTTTATTAAAGGAATTATGGTTTCCAAAAGTCATTAACATAGGATCATGGCCAATATCATATGGTTTGAGTATCTCAAACCCCATGGGATATTAGAATATTAAATAAATACTCAATATCCTTTGAAACTCCATTTAAAATGATCAAACAAGGCTTTAAACTTGGTTTACCTCAAATATGACATAAGAGGGGTGAAACTGGAAAACTGGGAAAAATGGGAAAACTGTAAATGAGTCACTAATGGGTGAGCTACCAATAAGATCTACCAATGCTTATCCACCGAAACTAAGCTATCAACGCTGAGCTACTGACACAATGATCTACCAATGATTAAACCTACCAGAACCGACATCCTCAACTCACCGACACCAGTGTTTTTTAATCACCGATGCATTGACATGCTGATGCATTGACGTTCCTACACACTGATATGTCGACACACCGACATGTTGACACCCTTAGATACCAATGGAAAAGCCAGAAATTTGAAAAATTATTGAAATGAGCCACCATTGCATCCTATAACACCCTAAACACTGGTTTTTCACAAAGGAAGGGAATGGGGAAATATGGGTCATTACATATTGGTATTGTGCCTAAATTTTTATCATTAATTATTTAAAACATTTATTTTGATTAAAATTAACATTAACAATGTATCAAATAATTAAACTATCACATGTTAAATAAATAATATAAGTTTGTTTCATGATCATGGAATGATATAGAGAGTATTTATCTCTTTAAATAGTTTTATGCAAAATAATCATTAAATTAATACGTTATCGAACCATGAAATAAATTTTTATAGTAATCGAGGAATGAACTTATTTAGATATAATTATAATAAAAATAAAATTATTCATTAGATTTTATCAAATCTATTAAATCATGATCCTATATCCTAGATCCTTATAACTTAATTTATAAAATTGATTCTATTTAATTAAATTCAATTTTAAATATTTTTAATAAATAATTACTCGACCATGAACATCAAATTTTTTTGATCAATGTATTTCGATAGGATTTTTTTATTTGGGATATTTATTTGAAAATTCATTATTATAATTTTTTTAGTTCAATTGATTTTAATATTTATTATAAATTTCTAATTTTACTCATTCTTAGGAAGTAATGATATTGACCGACATGCCAAAAATTTGAAACCATTGTTTGAGAATATTCTAACTTTGAGGAATAAAGATATAATAGTTTAGAAAAATGCCTTTTAATTTATATTACACTTGGGTTTTTATGATATAAATAAAAAATAAGTTTTTGAGGAAAATAATTTTTTTAGAGAAATATAACTAAATAAAGAAGAAATTTTTTTCATTATGACCTCAAAATCAAGAAAAGTTTTAAAAGACAAAGATAATGTGTTTTTATGGTTGGAATTTATCCAAATCAATAGATGGGACAACTTTTAAAAATTAAAAAATATAACTTTAATATAGTATTGATTACCCTTAAGTTTGGGTTAATTCAAAACCCCCAAGTTCTACTAATTACTATGAATAAATTTTTATATAATTGAATATAATATAGATAATTCATAATTATATTAAAATCTCTGAAATAAATCATTAAAATCCAAATGTAAAAATGGAAATATTTCTTTATATTTACAATACTTTTTAATTCAATGGTGTTATAGATTTTATGACATGGAAAAGGTTATTTAAATTTTCACTAGGAGATAGCTAAAAATATTTCATTCAAATACTATCACCACATTACATGACTACATGGGGTGATATGACAAGAAATATCTTATAAAAATTATTCCACCCTTTAAATATTTCAATCTTCATGTCAATATCATAAATATCAATTAATTTTATAAGGTGTATATTTTTTAATATTAGGATTTGTTTAAAGGTTTTTTGAGGAGGCATCATAAATATAATATTTAAATGTGGATAGAAATTAAAAATTTTAATAATAGTTTGAGTTGATGAAATATGTCAATTATTTATGTATTCATTGAAGGTTCATTGATTGAGATGTTTTTAGGAGATCTGTATGAATTTTTGGATAAGACTTCTAACAAATATTTTTCACTTGGAAATTTTAAGTGTTATCCAAAATAGATTAGTCCTTATGATTTATGAATTTGGATTGATGGATTCAAGATTTAATGTTCACACAAAAAAGTTAATACAATTATTTTATTAAAGCTCAATTTTAGTTTTCATATGAAATATGTTTTTTATATAAATATTATGAAGAAAAAAATTTTAGGGATAAAGTTCACAACTAATGATGGATTTAATTGAAAAAAATACAACTAATAAGTGGTTCTATAAGGCCCCAGCCTTAAACATTACTTAATCATGAATTAAATGAATAATTCACATAGAGGATCTTTTCAGGTATAGAGTTTTAGATAATTAGGTCATAACTATTACATCTCAAAAGATTACATAGTAGAAACTTCTACTAAGTTTCCATAGAATAAAAAAACACTTAAAAATAAACATGTCTAGTTCCATGTTTTAGATAGAATGTCTTTCCTTGATCCCATCCTTGACCCTATTCATCTTTAAGTCCTATGGAAAACATTTCAAAAACATGGGATGAGCATAAAAAGCCCAGTAAAGGATACAAAAAGAAGGAAAACAGTTAGTTTTTCAAAAACAACAAGTTAACCATGAGTACTTTACCAAAGTAATACGTCTAACCTTTATGAAGTAGTAAAAACTCCTCACTGAATAAAAGACCATTACTTACCCTTTTGTAACCAAAATATTACCATAAAACCCATATAAAGAACACATAACATATAAAGGTAACTTTTGACATAAACATACTTAAATGGAATAACCATACGGTCGACTTCCACACACACTTAATGGAATAGCCATACGACCGACTTCCAAATGAAATGCATTGGAGGTTATAATGTAACCACCCGTCCTGGTATTCACAGCACCACCCGTCATATGGTTTATCACATTACCACCTGTCAAATGTCCAAGTACCATTATAAAATCATAACACATAAAACAATTATAAAGGAAATAAAACATTTCCACAGTTCAAGCACAATATATCACATAAATATACTGACATAAAAAATACATTATCAAAACCATTTTCAATACCAAAAAAGAGTATATGGTATTTATTTACTTTTAAAAATATAACAACTTGTTGAGGAAGTCAAAGATAAAATAATACTCGCGGCGGAAGAAAGGTCATTGTCACCACGTACGTTAAAAAGAAACATACTTTTTTTTCATTTAGTAAAACGCTTCGTATAGAAAATATTCCTTTCGAATAAAAGTATAAGTCAAAGGGGTTTACACAACATATAAAGGAAAGCCTTGTATTGGAACAAAAATATTCCTTAATGAAAGGAGATTGAGACGAAGTCCCTTACAAAGATGGTATCCTTGGATTAAGGATAAATAAACTACATAATTATGTGTGAAAAACGAATACAAAAAATATAAGTGGATATTAAGTGTAAAAAAATAATAGTTTATTCACACATATTCATAGAAAAACATATTCAAGGAGTAAAAGTGTATCCCAAAGAATCAAAATTGGGTTAAGAAGTTCCCTTGAAAAAATGTGACAGCCTAACAACATCACTTCAAAATTCAGAAAATGAGTTGATGAGAGATAAAAAGGGGTATCTCATCACTTGGACATAAAATTTATAGCAACAAGGATATATAAGAACATATCCCATCATAATAAGATTAAAATACCTAAAAAAATATGTCTTTTAAAATGAGGAGGGTGAAAGGTTCCCTTACCGAATTGGGTAACTTCTGAAACGTACACCCCATGAAAGAAGGACTATACAACATTGATGTAAATACCCATAAACGAATGTATATTACACCAAGAGTAGAATAATGGGCAGTACATACACCACTCAAAGGAAAATGGTGGAAAATGTAGCATAAATCTCACAGGAATAAAAGTGAGATGAAAACTCCCTTACGAAAACTCAGTAGCCTAACAACGCCACTTAAAACTTCCAAAAATGGATTGATAAGATCAAATAGGGTCTCTCATCATATTAAAATAAAATTTAAAGCAATATTAATATAAAATAACATTCCCCAACATAACAAATAGGATATTAAATGAAGTGACATAAAGGAGAGTACTTAAAAAGAAAGAGAGAGGTTGAATCTCTTACGAAAATTCAGCAGCCTAACGGTACCAATCACAACTTCCAAAATGTATTGATGAGAGAAAATAGGGTCTCTCATCATATGAACATAAAAATTACAGTAAGAGTAATATAAAATAACATCCCAATCATAATAAATATGAGCTTAAAAGGAATGACATAAAAGAGTGTACTTAAAAAGAAAGAGAGAGGTAGGATCCCTTTCCTCAAGTCTGACTTGTCTTGTTCGTTTCATTATATTCCTGAATAATAAAATTTGGTCAATTTATAATTTCCTAAGGACATATTTTAAAGATTATTATTCAGTTAATATCACATATTATAATGTTATAATAATTTTTTCATAATGTGAGTTCATATCAGACATTTTTGTCGATGTTTGGTACATGAGTAAAAAATGAACTTGTTTGAAAATGATTGTCCATGTAGTAATAAGTAAATCACCTCCAGAATATTATTAATGATTTAAATATCATATATATCCATTACATATTCATTTAATACTACTCCATAACATTTGGAGATAAAAAGAAATTAAATGCACCGTTCATGGAGACGGTAGGCCGTACGTACGCATGAACGCTACTTTCATTTCTTTGTCATATTAATGGAATTAAAAATAATTGAGAGATATATGTATTATAATTCCTGTATAATATATATGTTACATAGGTAACATATGTTCATTAATTTAATTCTTTATACATTCCATTTATTTCATGAAAGAGTCACATCACTTGAGGGGGCGGTAGTCCACACTTCCTCGTATGAAATTATCGCATTTTCACAACATGAAAAGCATAAAGGCATGTTTTAAATATAAAATTAAGAAGCATATAGAAAACATAAATACGATATATATCATATATATAATATAGTGACATCATAATGGCCACCATGAAAGGTGTCAAGAGAAGATTGAACAATCATTGCTTCGTGAGAAAGAAATTCGCCATCCACAGAAACAATATGTTATTTAACAATTAGACGAAGGTGTGAGTAACTGTAGCTTGAATCCTTCACATAACAACATCCTAGTATATTTAAGATACTGGTTTTGTTACAAAATAAAGGAATAAAAAGAGTTTAGAGGGTTGGAGAGGCAAAATTAAACATAAGAACACAAGAGAAGACACTACCTTTAAAACGGGTAACTCTTTTTGATTTGAGCTCAAAGGCTTCCTTGGGAAGACTTCTGCCCAATGTGAGGCTTCTAGGAGTAAGAGAGGGATGTGGAGAGGAAAAATGGTTAGGGTTTGGCCGAGAAAAAGGCTTGAGCGGTGTGGCTAAGGTGGTAGAGGTGGGCGCCTTTTATAAGAGTAGAGGAGGGGCACTCTTGGAAAGTTATAAAGGGTTACTTTATTATAAAATTATTTTTGGATTTTATGTAACGCCCCGACCCCAGTTACCTAGAGTCAGTGCATTATTAAATAACATTGGAATGATCACAAGAAAGATCAAATCTCAAAAGACCGATTGGTTTAGTATCCTTGGAAACACTAGATATATTCATAAAGTTTTACATTACATCATAAAGTGAAAAACTACAACAACAACATAGTCTCCATATCCCACACTCATTTCCCCACATACTATCCCTGCAGGTCATTCATAATTTACTTCTTCATACCTTGGGAAAAATAAAACATAGAAAAGGGGTGAGCTCAAATTCCCAGTAAGGATAACAATATAGCGGAAACCTTCATAAATAAGAATAAACATTTAAGGCAATGTATAACTAAAACAAAAGCCTTTTAAACTTGAACTTCAACATAGTATGGCAAAAAAAATGAAATAATTCCATTTACTTATTCACATGGATATTCTACTAATCGAATAATCACATGAAATATCAATTACCACTTTAATAATGATGGAATGCATAATGCCAGACTACCATAACCACATAGCCAAGGCTTCGTGCCAGGACTACAAATAAGATTTTTCCAAGGCCTTGTGCCAAGACACTAGTTTGTCTCATGAGACCTACTGATGCATCGAGGAGCTATAGCGGGCTCCACCCGTCACTTACTAAGTCCAATGCATTCCCATATGAAAAGGTTTAAACATAACATAAACATTTGTATTAAAACTAGCATATGAAATTTCAGTACTTTCTCCATAAACCATGAATGGTATAAAAATAACACATCCACAGTCAAAGATATCACAAAACCTTCAATACATTATGGAAGTTTTGTATCATAATAAATCAACTTCATATAATCATAAAATCCATCAAAGGATGTTGACATAGATGAAATCAAAACTATTTGAGAGAAATATCTCCTTTTTTTGAAATCATTTAAAAGTCACACATTTATAAAGGAAGTAATTAAAAAGAGATTTTTGAATCAAAGTGTCCCATACCACTTTGAAACTTTTGAAAGGAATTAAAATTTTAAAAACATTCATGTCTATATAAATAAATCCTTAAAAACCATTTTGAAGACATGGACATTAATTAAAATGATTTAGAAAGATAAAACTTTAAAACATTTAAAATTCTGATTTTGATAAATAGTACCTTTCTGAAATTCTTAAAATATTCATTTTGAAATCATTTAAAAGTCACATAATTATAAAATAAAACATTTACTTTGAAAATATCCTTGTAATCTTGTAAGGGAAGCTTTGAAAATTTTATAACGACGGTAAATAGCCGCACCCGCCGTATAAGTTAAAAAACATTCTTACCTTAATTCTGTCGAAAAGGTTAAAAAGGAACTTGTTTGGAAAAAGAAGGAAAGATTCCTTTATAAACTTCTTATAAAAATTCAAACAAGGGTATAAATGAATTTAACCCATATTCTGTAAAATAGTAAGAATGTTTTGAAATACACTTTCAAGAAACATGGATGTGGATGATAAAGAGGTCCCAGTAGATAATTACGTATAAACAACCTCGGATAATAAAGAGATTGTGAAATAACCCATTCCTTGTACTTTTCCTTGGTTGGGGTAGGATAAACTCCTGTATAATAGTGAAATAATTGTTATTAAATTATACAAGAATCATATATATTAATATGATATCATATATGGTCTTTTAACATTGATTTGTTAATAATATCTTAGAATTATCGTCGTTTCGGGTGTTAACTTACTCATTTTCTTTTATATGTTTTGTTACATAAGACGTGTTTGTTATGGATAGGTTTTATCTTATTCATAATGATATAAAGTCCTTAAACATTATTTTTAAATCATTAAATGATAATTATACTTGAATGGATACAATGGAGAATGAATCTAATCGCGTTCGTGGAGACTGTAGTCCATACGTACACACGAGCGACAATATCATTCTTTTGATATTAAAATAATATATAAATGGATGGTATATCATATATACAGAATCATTAAAATGTTATATTTATTATTTACATGAGTTACACATCATTATTATACCCATCCAAATAATAATATATTGAATAACAATTACACCAAGACGTGGAGACAGTAAGTCGTACGTACGCACGTATGGTGACATGTTATTCAAAGGGTGGATAGAATACTGAATATGGTTGTACCATATTTATAATAAAATAACAGTATATATATGATACTGGAGTTATTATTTTAGAATGGTAATAACAAATAATGAAGAAGTGGAAGAAGAAAGGAACTTGGAAAAGGGTGGTGAAATCATTACCTCTTCTTCGGGTTCTTCCTTTTGATTTGATCAAAAGGGCTCCTTAGGTTGGATTTATGGATCAAACTAAGGCCTCTATGTTTTAGTGAAGGAAGTTGTGAGAGTATTTGGGCAGAGTTTGGCCGAACCAAAAGGCTTTGAAGGTGTGAAGAAATGATATGGAGGAGTGCCCTTTTATAAGAGGGGTGAGGGGCACATTTGGAAAATCTAGAAATATTAATTTATATTAAATTCATATTCGGTTTCTAATGGCTAAAAAGATGATTATTCAAAGTTTAAGGTGGGTATAGGTCTAAAACCATTCAACCAATAGAATTTAGACAGGTTTGTGTTACTATATTAACCTTATCTTTAAGTATTAACTCTTAGTTAATTAGTTTCACTTTTACAATGTCTCTTTGTATTTTTATATTATATGGTTAATAAACTTACTATATAAATACAAGAGAACCCCAAGTGATCCATTAATGATACAAATATCATTATATAAGTCTCTTGGCCGAACCTTAGAATTTTAGGAATTTAATATAAAATAATAATATAATATTTTTTTTAAAAACTCTTTCATGTCAATTTTGAAACTATTCAATAGTTGATTTTTCTAAAACTCATAACAGAATTATTACTTCGAAGAAATTTAATTAAATCAATCATAAAATGTAATATTAACCTATAAAATTAGTTTAGTTCATATAAATTCTCAAATTATATTTATTTGGGTATTTATAATATCAATTATTCTAATTTTTCGTTAATTAGGTAATTACTGCATCATCATTGTGTCATATATAAATTAAATTATATAATGTCTAAAAATTATAAATAAAATATCATTATGTAGGAAATATTTTTATATTTCTAATGAATATTTATAGTATAAAATCCAACATATATAACCCTATGTAAAAATTGTTTTTCTAAAAGATATATGCTTATGTCATTTTTGTATTCATTTTAACTTAATTAAAATAAAGTGTCCCTATCACCTACAAGTGGCTCCATGGGGTACCAAAATCGGCCCAAAGATGCCCATGGTCGGACATGTATCTTCCAATGAGGCTAGGACACGTTTTAGGGTAATTTTGTATTATTATAATATTATTTTTTAACCCTTATTTACCGGATTTACCCTTTAACCATGGTAAATAAAATATTTACCGTAGTAATTATTCAAAATGTCTAAAAATAAAAGTTACCTACTTACACAATTTGAACATCCTGATTCCAAATATGGAATCCATTTTTCCAAATTCAAAACAGAGAAGTGGAAGAAATTAATTTAAAATTAATTCCCGTTGTTAAAACAAAAAGCGTGTTTTTAAGAGATAATAACTATCAAAAGATTGACACTTGTTTATGTTCGGTTTAATTATAAAATTATGTACAATGACAAAAATTATATTAAATGGGTAAAATATATTCTAAATATACTTTAAAACCACTCAAATTCATAATTTATCAATATAAATTATTTCGATTAAAAAAGTTGTTTTTAATTAAAATTTAGTAATTTTCACTATTCATCAAAATATAAGTGTTATCCGAAATGTTCCAAAATTTCACCCTAGGCTAAATTAGATATTCCAAATCCAAAAATAAAGTCTATTTTGAAATATAAAATATATATAATTTCAAAAAGTAGGTATTACTATTCATAACAGCTAGTTTGATTGGTTGTGGTGTGTTGGAACTCGGTGTTGCATACAACACACACTATCACATTATTCAAAGAGAAGCGTACCGTAGAAGCTTGGGGTGTTACATTTTAAAATTTTTATGTCCCCATTTAGTCAAAAAGTTTAAAATATTGTATTTAAAAAGGGTTTACTATTAAAAGTTGATAAAAGTGCAATACTGAAAATGAATTTGTTCTTACATTATGTCTAAGAAACTCATAATATGGATTTCTAAAATTATAAGGATTATATAAAGTTTAAAATTTAGTTAGTACTATTCATAACCTCTTTTTAACGGCTTGTTTGGTAAGTCATGGTGTGATTGAACTCGGTGTTGCGTGTAGTGCAAATTATTGAATTATTTTGAAGAAATAACACACTATGAAATATTGGGGTGTTACATTTTAAAGGTCCCAATATTATATATTTCTAGGATAAGGTGATAATAGTTCCGAAGCCACCCATAAAATAGGTTTTTTACAAGTGTAGGTTTTAGAATTTACATTATCTTTTCATTTTATTTAAATCGTTAAATAATGAGGTAATCACTGCATCATCATGGTGTCATAAATAATTTAATTTATTTAATGTCGAAAAATTATAAAAAAAATATCTTGATGTAGGAAATATTTTTATATTTCTAACAAATATTTATAGTCAAACATATGACTTGTATAACCCCATTTAAAAATTGTTTTAGTAAAACAACTCATGTTTGTGATATTTTTATTTTAACTTTAAATAAAAAGTTATTAATGTCATTTTCCTACCAAAGTGGCTCCATGGGGTCCCCAGGTTGACCCATGGATTGTCTTGGTCGTCCATGACACATCCAATAAGGGTAAGACATGTTTCAAGGTCATTTAATACTATTAAAACATTATTTTTACCTTAAACTACACTAATTACCTCTAATCGCGATTAAAAACTTAAAAGTTACTATTCACGAAAAAATTATTTTAATCCAATTGAACCACATTTTACTTCCTAATGAAAACCATGTATGTCATATTTTTTTGAAATTGAAGACACAGAGGTGGTAAAATTTCATTTAAATGAAAAATCAGTTTTTTAAGTACCACTTAGTGGTTTCCCTATTCCTCAAAAATTGATGTTTTTCAGAAAAATACCAAAAATTCACCCTAAGATATATTTGATATCCCGAATTCAAAAATGATGTATATTTTAAAAAATTAAAACATATAAGTTGGATTAATTAATTTAATACTTAATTCTTGCTGTCAAAACAAATTGCGTGTTTTTATGAAACAAAAAGTATCAAAAGATTGACACTAGTTTAAGTCTAATTTCAAAGTGAAATTAATTTCAATGACCACTATTGGATTAAATGTTAAAAATATATTCTAATTTCACTTTAAAAACAATTCAAAATATAATATAATCATATAAAAAAAATTAGATTAAAAAGTGGTTTCTGAATTAAAATACAACATTTTCACTATTCATTAAAAAAATGAACTTTATCAGAAAAATACCAAAAATTTACACAAAGTAAATTTTGATGTCTAGATTCTAAAGAAGGATTTTATTTTGTCAAATGCGACATATAAAATTTTTAAAATTATATTTAAAAAGGGTTCTCCATCAAAATGCGGTTAATCGACCTTTTAAAGAATATTAGAAGATTTATGCTTAAAATTGGATTCATTTGCATTTTACGCATCTAACATTTATTGGAAAAAAGTAAAAATATTTGACAAACATATATAATAATTTTTTAGTTAGTTTCATTCTTTCCCGCCATTACAATGGCTAGGCGTTAACTACCATTTAAAATAATATTATTTTATTACTAGTGTGCAACGTAAGATTTCAAAGAAACTCTTTGCTGCGTATCAAATACGCTATAGCAACCCCTTTAAAGTAAAATTCACATTTTATTCACAAATAGGGATAAATATAAAAAAATTTATATTCTTTATTTACCTAGGGTGTTACATCCTTCCCCTCTTTTGGGAATTGTGTCCTCGCAATTTTAAAATTGGGCTCGGAAACATCATTGAAAGCCCCACATCGGAAAAGGAGTAAATTAAACTATCATTTTAAAAGAAAGAAAGGGAAGTACAAAGGTCACCCGAGTTAACCCATACTAGGATTCCATGTATGAAAACATGGATATGGAATAAAAAAAGGGTCATGTTCTAAGGGAGTGTGATAGAAAACATGTTTAGGAGAAAGTTAACCACCAGAAAATCACAAACTTGTGATGGGTTAAACGGTATTGGATTCCCCAGTAGGAAAAGTTAACAGACAACATTTTTTTAAGTTACATTTCATTGAGGAATTTATTTTTGAGCTTAACTAAAACATAAGGAAACATACTTGTCTTGTTGACTTTCAACTTTTACTAGATTTCTTACACGAACTCATATTTTCTCCAAAAGATGAGTATTTAGGATGACTTGTTTACATTAAGAGAGATATAATAAACTTCTAGAGAATCACCTAATCCACAAAAGAGAACTGTATACTTCCCATGTCTTTAGACCTTAACCAAAACTAATACCAAAAAGTTTAGTATGAGATCAGATAATACCCAAAAAGGATAATCCTTTATAAAAAGGAAATCTATTCTTAATCTCCAAAATTTGTCCAACAAGACCCAAAGTTCAAAAAAGACAAAAAGTAAACCAAAATAAGATTGAATCCCAAATATTTGAAGGATTTAATCACATAGTCTTCTAAGTTAAATCGTAACATTTATCTCCAAACAACATCAGTTTCTCTTAAAGTATCGTATTGAAAAGTAATTAACCTAAACACATATCCTCCATGATAGGTTGATAATTTCCATAGATAACCCAAAATCAACTTACTCTTAATTCATAAAATAATCTAACTAAAAATAATTAGTCAAACTAACCAGGGACATCACGTAGTCCAGTGGTAGGTGATAAATACCAATCACACTTTGGTTGTGGGTTCGATTCCCACAGTTTTGTCCGACGTGACGGCTTGTCACACGGTCTGCGTATTGTTCTTTTTCCAAACAATATAATTCTAAAATCATTCCCAAAAAAAAAGATAAAATCATCAAAAATAACCATAACATAATTTAACCTCAATTTTATCTCATCCTTTTCACTTCCAATCATAACATATAGTAACCAATAATTACCTCAAAAGTAAGGATCATATAAACCCAAACGGTTCTTTATAACTTTATCTACAAAAGAACAGATAACTATTCCTTGAATAAAATTTTCATATATCAAACATCAGGGTTACACATACTATAAAAAGTCTTATAATATAATCCCCATCATCAAAAGAGACTTAATACTCTTAAGAATTTCTCCATAACTCTTGAAGCCCTTATATGCTGACTTCTTACTCATTCAACATTCCTCATGATCCTTTAACCATTCCTTTCCAACTTATTCTGAAATACTTATTTCCTACAAATAAAATCATGAATGATATCCTAAGATTCCAAAATAGGAAAAAAAATGTTAAGAAATAATCCATACCTTTGATTGGTCATTGTCAGTTTCTTCATCCTCAATCGGAATGAAATTAGGTATTGGTAAAAACATTGTTGTACGATCATGGTGATCCCATTCCCGAAACATCTTCATAGGACATGTGTTTGCATAATGACCATGCACACCACATTTAAAACATTTAATTGATCCCTCAGAAAGAACTTCTTTCCCTTTCCTTGAGTCAACTGGATGCTTCCTTTTTCCATGGTAGGTTCTTGCTTTATGACCTTCATTTCCACATCTATATCATATTTCTGTCCCTTTGAAACATTTTCCTAGGTGTTTCTTTCCACATCTTTGACACATAGGTTTTTGAACACACTTACCTTTATGATTATTACCTGTAGTTCCGTAGGGATTTGTTTCTTGCATATATGATTCCTTATAGAAATCACCAAGGTTTAGGTGGTCAATCATGACTCCAGATAGTTGGTTGAGGATAAACACAAGAGTTCTCATTACAGCTCCCATATCATTCAGTTTCTCACTCAGAAAACTGTCACAGTTTCCTTCACATCCACTGTTACTTTGGTTCCTGATAGATCCATCCATTTACTAAAACCAAAAAGGTCAGTGTGAGTATATCAACGAAACCATCATGTACTAATGAGTAAGATAAACACTAAGATATACTTACTCATTCACTTTATCTAAAACCAGGACTCTTTCTGAAATCCTAACCATTATGGTAATGTCACTTATGCTTAGAGAATACCCTAACCTCTAAAGTTATCTAAACCGACCTTTGATACCAACTATAAGGCCTCAACCTTAAACATTACTTAATCATTAATTAAATGAATAATTCACATATAAGATCTTTTCAGGTTTAGATTTTTATAGAATTAGGTCATAACTATTACATCGCAAAAGATTACATATTAGACACTTCTACTATGTTTCCATAAAAAAACACTTAAAAATAAACATGTCTAGTTCCATTTTTTAGATATAATGTCTTTCCTTGATCCCATCCTTGACCCTATTCATATTTAAGTCATGTGGAAAACATTTCAAAAACTTGGGCTGAGCATAAAAAGCCCAGTAAAGGATACACAAAGTAGGAAAACTGTTAGTTTTTCAAAAACAACAAGTAAACCATGATCACTTTACCAAAGTAATACTTTTCACCTTTATGAAGTATTAAAAACTCCTAACTGAATAAAAGAACATTACTTACCCTTTTGTAACCAAAATATTACCATAAAACCCATATAAATAACACATAACATATAAAGCTAACTTGGGACATAAACATACTTAAATGGAATAACCATACGGTCGAATTCCACACATACTTAATGGAATAGCAATAAGGCCGACTTCCATACCCAATTCATTGGAGGTTATAATGTAACCACCCATCCTGGTATTCATGGCACCACCCGTCATATCGTTTATCATGTAACCACCTTTCAAATGTCCAAGTACCGTTATAAAATCATAACACATAAAACAATTATAAAGGAAATAAAACATTTCCACAGTTCAAGCACAATATATCACTTAAATATATTGAAATAAAAAATCTATTATCAAAACCATTTTCAATACCAAAAAAGAGTATATGGTATTTATTTAATTTTAAAAATATAACGGCTTGTTGAGGAAGTCAAAGATAAAATAATACCCGTGGTTGCGGAAAGGTCATTGTCACCGCGTATGTTAAAAAGAAACATACTTTTTTTCATTTTGTAAAATGATTCATATAGAAAAGATTCCTTTCGAATAAAAGTATAAGTCAAAGGGTTTTATACACCGTATAAAAGAAATCCTTGTATTGGAAAAAAATATTCCTTAATGAAAAGAGATCGAGACGAAGTCCCTTACAAAGACGGTATCCTTGGATTAAGGATAAATCAATTACATAATTATGTGTGACAAACAAATACACCAAATATAAGTGGATATTAAGTGTAAAACAATCATAGGTTATTCACAAATATTCATAGAATGACATATTCAAGGAGTAAAAGTGTATCCCAAAGAATCAAAATTGGGTTAAGAAGTTCCCTTGCAAAAATGTGACAGCCCAACAGCGTCACATCAAAATTCAGAAAATGAGTTGATGAGAGATAAAAAGGGGTATCTTATCACTTGGCCATAAAATTTATAGAAATAATGATATATAAGAACATATCCTATCATAATAATATTAAAAGAGCTAAAAAAGATGTCTTTTAAAATGAGGAGGGTGAAAGGTTCCCTTACCGAATTGGGTAACTTCCGAAACGTACACCCCATGAAAGGACTATACAACATTGATGTAAATACCCATAAAAGAAAGTATATTACACAAAGATTAGAATAATGTGTAGTAAATACACCACTCAACGAAAAATGGTGGAAAATGTAGCATAAATCTCACAGGAATAAAAGTGAGATGAAAAATCCCTTACGAAAACTCGGTAGCCTAACGACGACACTTAAAACATCCAAAAATGGATTGATGAGATCCAATAAGGTCTCCCATCATATTAACATAATATTTACAACAAGAGTAATATAAAATAACATCCCCCAACATAAAAAAGAGGATCTTAAATGAAGTGACATAAAGGAGAGTACTTAAAAATAAAGAGAGAGGTTGGATCTCTTAAGAAAATTCGGCAGCCTAACGACGCCAATCAAAACTTTCAAAATGTATTGATGAGAGAAAATAGGGTCTCTCATCATATGAACATAAATATTACAGTAAGAGTAATAAAAAATAACATCCCAATCATAAGAAATATCAGCTTAAAAGGAATGACATAAAAGAGTGTACTTAAAAAGAAAAAGAGGGGTAGGATCCTATACCTCAAGTCTGACTTGTCTTGTTCGTTTCTTTATATTCCTGAATAATAAACTTTGGTCAATTTATAATTTCTTAAGGAACTATTTTAAATATTATTATTCAGTTCATATCACATAATATAATGTTATAATAATTGGTTAATAACGTGAGTTCATATCAGACGTTTTTGACGATGTTTGGTACATGAGTCAAAAATGAACTTGTTTGAAAATGATTGTCCATGTAGTTGTAAGTAAATCATCTCTAGAATAGTATTAATTATTTTAATATCATATATATCCAGTATATATTCATTTAATACTACTCCATAAAATTTGGAGATAAAAAGAAATGAAATGCACCGTTCATGGAGACGGTAGGCCATACGTATGCATGAATGCTACTTTCATTTCTTTATCATATTAATGGAATTAAAAATAATTGAGAGATATATGTATTATAATTACAGTATAATATATATGTTATATAGTTCAAATATGTTCATTAATTTCATTCTTTATAAATTCCATTTATTGCATGAACGAGTCACATCACTTGAGGGGACGGTAGTCCACACTTCCTCGTATGAAATTATCGCATTTGCACAACATGAAAAGAATAAGGGAATGTTTTAAATATAAAATTCAGAAGCACATAGAAAACATAAATACCATATATATCATATATAAAATATAGTGTCATCATAATGGCCACCATGAAAGGTGTTAAGAAGAAGATTGAACAATCATCGCTTCGTGAGGCTGGAATTCACCATCCACAGAAACAGTATGTTCTTTAACCATTAGAATAAGGTGTGTGTAAGTGTAGCTCGAATACTTCACATAAAAAAATCCTAGTATATTTAAGATACTGGTTTTTAAAAAAAGAAAGGAATAAAAAGAGTTTAGAGGGTTGGAGAAGCAAAATAAAACATAAGAACACAAGAGAAGACACTACCGTTAAAACTGGTAACTCTTTTTGATTTGAGCTCAAAGGCTTCCTTGGGAAGACTTATGCCCAAAGTGACGCTTTTAAAAGTAATATAGGGATGTGGAGAGACAAAATGGGTAGGGTTTGGCCGAGAAAAAGGCTTGAGAGGTGTGGGTAAGGTGGTAGAGGTGGGGGCCTTTTATAAGAGGAGAGGAGGGGCACTCTTGGAAAGTTATAAAAGGTTACTTTATTATAAAATTATTTTTGGATTTTAAAGGTCTCGAAATTATATATTTCTAGGATAAGGTTATATTAGTTCTGAATACACCCACCCAATTGGTTTTTGACAAGTGTAGGTATTATATTTTACTTTATCTTTTCATTTTATTTAAATTGTTAAATAATGAGGTAATCGCTGCATCATCATGGTGTCATAAATAATTTAATTTATATAATGTCTAGAAATTATAAATTTTTTTCCTGATGTAGGAAATATTTTTATATTTCTTAATAATATTTATAGTCAAAAATATGAATTTTATAACCCCATTTAAAAATTGTTTTAGTAAAACAACTCATGTTTGTGATATTTTTATTTTAACTTTAAATAAAAGGTTTTTAATGTCATTTTCCTACCAAAGTGGCTCCATGGGGTCCACAAGTTGACCCATAGATTTTATTGGTCGGCCATGACACATCCAATAAGGTTAGGACATGTGTAAAGGTCATTTCATATTATTAAAACATCATTTTTACCTTAAACTACACTAATTACCTCTAATCGTGATTAAAAACTTAAAAGTTACTATTCACCAAAAAATTATTTTAATCCAATTGAACCACATTTTACTTCCTAATGAAAACCATGTATGTCAGATTTGTTGAAATTCAGGACACAGGGAGGTAAAATTTCATTTAAACGAAAAATTAGTTTTTTAAGTACCACTTAGTGGTTTCACTATTCATAAAAAATTGAAGTTTTTCAGAAAAATACCAAAAATTGACCCTAAGCTATATTTGATATTCCGAATTCAAAAATGATGTATATTTTACAAAATTAAAAACATATAAGTTACAGTAATTAATTTAATAATTAATTTCCACTGTCAAAACAAATAGCGTGTTTTTATGAAACAAAAAGTATCAAAATATTGACACTAGTTTAAGTCCAATTTCAAAGTGAAATTAAGTCCAATGACCACTATTGGATTAAACGGTAAAAATATATTCTAATTTCACTTTAAACCAAATTCAAAGGATAATATAATAATATAAAAAAATTAGATTAAAAAGAGGTTTTTGAATTAAAATACAACATTTTCACTATTCATTAAAAAATGAACTTTATCAGAAAAATACGAAAAATTTACACAAAGTAAATTTTGATGTGCAGATTATAAATAATGATTTTATTTTGTCAAATAAAACATTTAAAATTGTCAGAAATATATTTAAAAAGGGTTCTCCATCAAAAGGCGGTTAATCGACCTTTTAAAGAATATTAGAAGATTTATGCTTAAAATTGGATTCATTTGCATTTTACGCCTCTAACATTTATTGGAAATAAGTAAAAATATTTGACAAACATATATAATCATTTTTTAGTTAGTTATCTTCTTTCCCGCCATTACAATGGAAAGGCGTTAACTATCATTTAAAATAATATTATTTTATTACTAGTGTGCAACGTAAGATTTCAAAGAAACTCTTTGTTGTGTATCAGATACGCTATAGAAGACCCTTTAAAGTAAAATTAACATTTTATTCACAAATAAAGATAAATATAAAAAATGTCATATTCTTTATTTACCTAGGTTGTTACAGGTTCTATTAGATTTTATTAAAAAAACGAATAACTTCCAAAGTAATAAAATCAATATGTTAGTAAAGATCGTTCAAAAGTTCAAGATATCCCCTAAATCAAAATTAAAAAAGAAATATTATTTTATAATAAAATACAAAATAAATTACAGAATATTTTAAATCCATTGAATGAAATTCAACAATAGATATTTTCGAGTAATAAAAATGTTTGTATAAAATGTTAATTGAATGTGATCATCTTGTGATATGGACAAATTCTTGAGAAGGATGCTAAAAAAGTGACTCAAAAGGTTAAGGGGTCAAAATTTTAAGAAAATTAATGGATAAAGAGAATGAAATTGAGAAGGAATTTAGAGTATATGTTTCACTACAATTTAATCCCATGTTACAATTTCTATTCATGTTGATGCAATGAAAAATTAAAGGGAAAATAATCTTTCTTGAAATATTTTAAAAAAATCATATTAGCATTTAAATTGTAGAGGATTTAGTAATAATGGCCCCATTTCCAAAGTTTATATGAAATTGGTTTCAGTTAATAATTATATTGAGGATATGGGTATAATTTTTCTCATGGGGGATGTTTAGCGATGGTGTAAAAGAGTTTACAAAAGAATAAAAAGGATCTTAGAAAAATTTATATAACTTTTAACATTGATGTTTTTATAATTTATAATTTATTTTTTCTATATAGTTATTATTTTGAATATAATTTCATACTCAACATTCAAAAACATGGTTTTTTAAGAGATGGACCCTATAAAAATTTCTCTTTAATTTTCAAATCAAATATAAAAACATACACTATGAATAATTGAAGCAATTATTGTTACAATAGAATTATATGATTTTATGTAGAATTCCTTATATTAAATATAGTTGAACAAAAAACACCCCACATTTTAAAGAGTCCATTTTTAGTAACTATGAATTCATTGATTGATTTTAAATTTATAAGTTATCATTGTGAGTTGATTGAGATTAAGTAAATTTCAATATTCAAACAATGAAAAAATTTTATTAAGGGGAATAGATATTAATAGAAGGAAATAAGAATGAATTTATAGAACATAAAATCATTGAATAAAAGGATAAAATTTAAGCAAAAATAAAGTAATAAAATGTAAAAATAATGAAAATGAAGAAATGGAGTGTTATTAGAAATAAATATATAAGAGGTAGAAAATATTAAATGTATTTTATATGTTTTTATGAAGGTGAATATAGATTAGAGGAATAATTTTTTTATTTCAATATTTATCTTTTTAAATTTTAGTAATTTCTAAAAATTGGTTGATTGGACTGATGTAAGTAGGGAATTAACTACCTAAAGGGAGATTGAAGCTGATTTTACATGAAGAGAGAAAGAACATATATATCGTGGGAAAAAATTAAAACTATTAATTGATGAGAACTTAGTAATTTATTTTCAATGTTTTGTTACAAATATATGGAATGTTAATTTTTAATAAGTATTTAAAAGAAATATATATTGCTGAGGTAATAGAAAAGTTTAATTTATTTACTAGGAATAATATTGAAAGAAAAATTTAGGCTTACTTTAGGATAAGAAATTAATTACACTATGATTTTGAGATTTACTGAGATGAACCTTTAAATTATATGAGTTTTTGGGTATTTTAAGTTCCTAAAAAGAAGGTTTTTTATAGATGGATTAAGAGAGCATGTATAAATACAGAGAATAAATGATAATGTAATATCGTTTTTTATTCAATATATTTTAATGTTTCCCTTGATTTTTTTTTAATTTTGGAAAATGAATTTTATTTCCCACACTTATATTGATCATTTTTTTATATAGTACACAATAAAATTATTAGGAATACCACCATACCTTAATTTATGAAATCAAATTTTATGAATTTAAATGAGTAAGATAATGGTTGGATAAGTAAAGATAGAATGCCGATATTTGATCACTGAGTCCTAATTTAGGTGAGTGATTGATTTTTAGAAGTAAAAATTTTCTAAATTTAAATGAAATTATTTTATTATATGATAATTACTCAGAGGACATTGAGTACTTTATGAATTAATTTTTATGTTTTCAATTAGTATTGAGTATATAGAGTTTATTGGGAAATAACCTTCATTTAATCAAATATTTACTCGACCTAAAAATAAAAAGCCTCCTATTTCTTATCTTAAATATAGTATTTATTTTTAATATGTGTTTATTAATATGGATAGATTTTATGTAATGACCTACAATGGGGACTCAAATGTAATGAATTTAACTAGACCACCACATGACCTTAAGTGCATCCCCCAATCACTAAAGGATAAAAGTTAGTATAGGGGGACACTATATAATCAATTTAGACTAATTTTAACTTAAGGAAAATAAAAAACTATATTTAAATGAATATTAATGTTTATTTTAAACACCAAAATTAATTTTAAAAATCTAACACCCGATATTCAATTATAGTAAGAAAAATTTTCTTTATAAAGAAACTATAATATAATGCACATAGATTTATCAAATAATTTGATTAAAACCTAATTTTTTTTTATAAATTTAATTTTAAGAAATTAATTTCAAATTTTAATTAATGATTTAAAAATTATCTTAGTATTATTTTTTTATATTTTTTAAAAAATAGTTAATTTTTAGGTGAATAGTTAAAAATACTGATTTTACAAAATTGTCACTTTTATAAAATTATAATGATATTATAATAACATGAATGTTTTTGAAAAATTTGTTTATAGACCAAATATATATTAAATAATTAATATAATTTATATAATAATATAATTTTGAACTTATAAATATATTCTTACCATTATCGAAACCTAAGTAATGTTTTTGGTTCAAATAAAAACTATTTTTAGTTATTTTCTTTTAATCAATTATTTACAAGTTAAATTTATGTATTGATTTGGTTTTAAAGAATAATAAACCTGTTTTTAATTAAAATAATTCAATTAATTACATTTAAATCAAAATTATACTTTATTTTGTTACAAAATCATTTTTATTCTTAAGACCTCGACTTTTTAGAACAGGATTGCATTTTGAAAACATATATTAAAATTAATATCTTACAATTCTATGAGACAAATCATTTAAATTGGATTATATATTTGGGATTTTAATAATTAATATTAGGTAATAATTTGAAATTAATTTTCCATCATAATGAATATTAACCATGTTAAAAATTTATCACCTCTGTTAAGAGGAAAATGTTTAAAAATAAAGAAATGAGGCTTTAATATAACATAAAAAACTTTGTTAAACCTCATTTTTTGGTTTTATTTAAAACTTTAACGTATCATATTATAATATATGAAATTTTTTTCCAAATTCACTTGAAAATGAATTTATATTATATAAAATTTTTATGTAATTCTATGTGTGTCTCTCCCATCACTTATAAAAGGGAAAACATTGTAATCTCTTATTCACACCTAATAAGCCACTTAGATTAAACAATACCTACAATAATTTATTTACAAACATTCTCCCAAGGAACTAGAGACTTTGATCTCATCAAATGGCAATCCTAGAATGATTATGGTGTAAACCAAATTGGTTTTTTGAACAAGGGGTATAAATCTTAACCAAGTGTTTCAATTTTATTTCATGTTATACCTCATTTAAATATTATATATACATTATAATATAATAACAAAATTATCTTCCATATACTAAAATATTATTTTATTAGTAATAATGATTAATCAATTCCTTTATATCATATGGAAAATTAATACATCGCTCGTGCATACATACGACATATTGTCTCTATATAATTGTGTAAACTTTTTTTCAACACTATTTTACTTAGATGATTATAAATATTTAGTTAATTAACTAATATTATATTTATGTAAAAATTATTATTATAAAATATAATACATCATATACCTTATTACCCTTCCATATTTTGGAAAATTAAAACATCAATCGTGTTTATGGGTGGACTACCACTTCCACTAAGTGATGTGATTCATTTTTCTATTACCACAATGAATGTAAGATTTTAAAAATTTATATAATGATTAAAAATTATATACATGAAATTATTAAAAAAATTTATATGATGGAACCATTTTATAACTATGTTAACAATGGAAAATATACCAAAGTAATTTTGGAGAAACTGACTTAACAATCTTAAAATGGACGATATAAGAAAAAAATATTCAATGAATTGATTTGAAATGATTATAAAATGAAATTATTAATTATAATATAGATGAAAAATGTTCTTATGAAATAATTTTATAAATTTCAATTCATTATATATGAGGAACAAATGTATTACTATGAAAATAACAAAGGTAATATATTTAAATTATAATCTAATTTTATTTAGGGATTGTTTATGTTCCGATTTCCATTAAGAAAATTATATAAACTTAATAATATAAAGCACATATATTTTATTTTAATATTTTTATTTTGGAATTTTACATGTTTATATTTCATTTATTCTATTTTTTGATTAATAATCAACAAGTATGTTACATGTAAGGGAATTTATTTTAGAAACTATGTTTTGAAGTTTTACTTCCAAAATTTTTTCTTCCATGCCCATATTTTCATTAAATGTTTTCAAGATTTTTTTTTTTAAAATTAAAAAAGATTTATTAATTCCATTTTAAAAAAGTTTTTTATTTTAAATTAAATTTTTTAAAAGGAATGTTCTAGTTATTTCTTAAATGAGATACTTTTTACCAAAGGTATAAACAAAAATGTTATTTTAACAAACATCGTATGAAAAAAATTTCATGTAGTAATGAATACTATATGGTTTTAATATTACCTTTCAAGTTTCAATTGTTATTTTCAAATAAAATATTTACCTCAATATTTTGGAAATTTTTTTACTTTAAATGATATCATAAGAAAAGTGTATTACATTCTTATAGGTATGAAAATAATTTTAAAGAGTGATTTATAACTCCATTCCTATATGAAGTTACAAGGAAGTTTTTTTTATTATATTACTTATATTTTATTTTATAAAGGATTATTTTTACCATAAAAAATTCATTTTTCATGAATCTATGGTCATCTATCACCCTTTAATGAAAATGTATTATAACTTATTTTGAGATTCTTTGCCTCTTGTGATTATGTTCTCTATCACATTATATTGTTCATCAACCATTATTATTCTCCTTCATGTTCATATTTTTTAATATCAAATATGAATTTGGAATCATTTATATTACTTTGATGATGTTTAAACCATATAAATTTTTTTATATGTTATTAGTTGAAGGAATATTATTAAGTAAGGTATTTCATTTATAGGGTAGAATATTAATGTTTCATATTCTCAATTAAATACAAATAATTATTGATTTTTAAAGTATTTTGAGAATGAATTGTATTGTTCATTCAATATATGAAAAACACATGGGATGTAGAAGTGTCAAGTGGGACCAAACAATAGATTTCCCCTTGATGCATTGACTAGTATCATGGGAGAAAACAAAAAATATTCAATATTAGTAGAGTATCTTGTTTACACTAAACCATTTATTAGTAATTATATATTGGTTGAGAGACCTTAATGGTAAGACATATGATATCATGGTTGAGTGACCTTGATCGTGAATGTGTATAATTATACATTTAATTTATTAAGAACTTAGTTTCCATTATCCATGTGATTTCTATATTGATATTTTCCAGGGATGTTTATTGAAATCAAGTTGCTTATTGAATGGAATATGTTTTCATTATCCAATTTTCTATACAGATTATACCTTATTTAATCTTGAAAATTTTCACATTATGTAACCTTTACTGAGAATATTATATTACCTTTTATTTGTTTTCTTTTCCATAGAATATAGAGAAGGATATTATGACTAATTTCATGGATAAAAGATTATTTATTATACTATGTTTTTATATTTCCATTATAAGATGAGAATCATTCCATTGTCTAGTTTTCCAAGACTGAAAAAATTGATTAATCCTCCATGGATAGAGACCTTTTATCTTGTATGAATGTAATAAACTAAACACCAAATCTTGGTTAGTAGAGTCATGGTGTTAGAGTTGATATTAGATCAATTTTTGTACGAACCATGAGAACTATATTTGAAAATATCATATGAAACATGAGAATTATAATAATTCCTTGGGGTATTTGATAACTAATACCATTATATGGATTTTAATTTTATGGATCAATATTCATGACGATTATGAGATTACTCAGCATGTTCCATTTTTTTATAGATATATCCTAGTGAAAGGGAATCAACACTAGTAGTCAATTTAGGGATTTCTCCACTAATCAAGACAATATAGATAGTGTTCAAATTTTATAGATAATGGATAAGTTATGATGAATTAACTTTCTTATATAGAGAAATTTATTTTTTCACATCATGATTCACCAATTTTGGATCTCTTCATATGAAATAATCCTCTATCTTTTAATGGAACTAATAATCCTTTGGTACGTAAACAATGAATATATTCACTCAAAAATATATTTTTATATTTGGTAATTAATGAATGGTAAAATGTTATTCAGGAATTGCATTGTCTTAAGGGAGATACTAATCAATGGTGGTACTTAATCTAGAATACTAAAGTGGTTGATGAAATAATGAAGTATGCAATGAGGAACTTTTAATATGATATTATTTGAGAAATACTTTCCTTGAGAATAATGAGCTAAAATAGAGGGTAAGTTACTCAATTTAATGTAGAAGGAAAATAATTCTTTTCAGATTATGAGGCTATCTTTACAAGATTTTCCAGGCATGTTGTGAAATATATACACAATCTAGAAAGCAATATTGGTCATTTCATTAACATTATTAAGATGAGTCTCCAAAGTGAACTAATTTATCAAAAATTATCATTATATGATGATATAATATCAAGTTCCCTAAAGATTGAGAAATACTAATCTAAATTATATGTATTAAGAGAAATAAAGAAAATAAGTGGTTAAATGAGAACCAAGAAAAAAGAAATGTGTCAAAGAAGAAGAACCAGAGAATGATATTTACAACATGTGATAATTATGGAAGAAAAAATCCAATTACTTTATTAATGGGAACATGAGTTTGTTTTAAGTTCAAATAAAGTGCTCATATATATATTTAATGAAATGAAATGAAAGAAACCGCTGACATAAAATTATTCAGTTGTAAAGAGATGAGGGAATTATTCAAACCAATGTCCCAAGAATTAATGGAACCTCCCATAGAAGAGGCCAAGTGGAGAAGGCCCAGTTTATTTGATTATTATAGCTGAGGTTTAATTTCACAAAGATATGGTGGAAGGTACTTTAACTAGAACCCTGAATTTATCTAATATTATATTTGATTCTTGATCTTCACTCTTTTTTACATCTTTCATGTTTTCAAAAAAATGTTATATATTTCTCTAGCACCCTAAGAAAATAGTTTTCAATCAAGACTCCTTGTGGAAATATTATTGTAACATGGATGTGTCATTAAGTCCCCATTATGATACATACACATAAAATATTAGAAAATATGATTATTATACCTGTAATAGACTTTGATATAATCCATGGTACAAATCAAATTTTAAATCATAATCAAAAAATAGTTTTCCATAAGAAAGAGGTTTTAATACGTATTGGAGATATGAAATCCACTATATTAATAGGGGATTCTACATTACCAAAATCATATTTAGATCCAAATACAGTATATATCCTTAATAAAATTATTATAAATGAGGAGATTAAAAAACATAGAAATGGGAAATATATCCTTTGAATAGAGGATGTAACTATTGTGTTGGAATTCGTTAATGTATTTCCTAAAGAACTATATAGACATACACCTGAGCACAGAGTTGGGTTTTCTATTGATCTCATACATGATGAAAAACCTATATTTAATACTCCATATAGGATGACGATAATGGAATTAGTGGAACTAAAGAAACAATTTAAGGAGTTATTTGATAAAGGATTTATATACCCTAGTGTTTTACCATGGGGAGCCATTGTTATTTTTGTTAATAATAAATATGGGTCGATGGGATTGTGCATTGATTTTAGGGAAATAAATTCCATTACTATAAACAATAAGTATCTTCTTCATCACATTTATGACTAGTTCAAAAATCTACGAGGATAAATATATTTTTTAAAGATTGATCATTATTATGGGTATCATCAACTATGAGTAAAGAATGAGGATATTCTAAAGACGACAATTGAAATGAGGTATATGCGTTATAATTTTATAGTAATGTTGTTTTGATTGGATAATACAACCTTTTTATTGACCCAATGTAGATTATTCAAGGATTATCTTGATAATTTAATTGTGGTATTTATTAATGATATCCTGATATACTCTAAAATCTATAAAAATCATAAGAGTCATTTAAAAATCATTATTTAGATTCTCATAGAAAAAGAGTTATATGAAAAATTTAGAAAATATGAATGATTGAGTTCATATGTTTTTTTCTTGTCTATATTGTTTATAAGGATAAGATAATAGTTGATCCTTCAATGAAAAAGTTAGCATTGGAATGATCAACAAAAAAATGTTATTGAGGTATGTAGTTTCCTTAGATTAAGAAGATATTATTGGTGATTTTTCCAAAATTTTATGGATTATAAATCATATTAACTATATTAAGATGTAAAAAAGTTTAATTAATATGGTAAAAAAAATAAAAATAATGTTTTGAATAATTAAATAAATGTTTTTTCAATTCACTTATTTTAAATTTACCATTGGGAAGGGATAAATTTGTGATGTTTGTTGATGCATCGAAGAAGGAACTTGGATATTTCCTTATAAAAAACAACAAAGTTATTTCCTATGAATCAAGGTAGTTAAATATTCATAAAAAAATTATCCTACACTTGATATAGAGTTGGAAGCTCTAATATTTTCATTGAATATGGGGATTCATTCCCTTTATGGTGAAACATGTAAAATATATATGAATCATGAATGTTTTTAATAAATATTATCGTGGAAAAAATAAATATAAGGAAAAGGTGATGGATATAAGCACTCAAGGGTTATGATATCTCAATACACTATCACACTAGGAAGGAAAGTAAAATGGATGATTCATTGAGTAAGAAAGATCATAGTTTTTGGACTAAAATTATTATTTAAAAAGAATCTATATTAATAGATTTAAAGAATTTGAATGTGAGAATCATTAAGGGTGGAAAAACACATATATTTTAAATGATTTCTAAATTGTTGTTATTAGATTAAATAAAAAGTTTCTAGATTGATGAAAGGACTATTAAAAATAAAATCAAATCCATGAGTGGTGGAAAGTTGGTATAATTCATCCATGAAGATGGTATATTATAATTTGGAAAGATACAATGTGTTCTCCCTATTATTGATATAAAAAGAGAATTACAAGATAATGATCACAACACAAATTTCTTTATACACCCTAGTTGAAAAAAATGTATTAGGATTTGAAGGAATATTTTTGGTGGGATAATATGAATCAATAAATTATAGAACATATATCTAGATGTTTGGTTTTCAATAAGTAATGGATTAAAGACAACATCCTAAAGGATTCATGAAGCCTCTACTTATTTATGTGTCAAAATGAGATGATATTACAATGGAATTTATCACTATATTTCTAAATACATTGAGAAATAATGATTCCATATGGTTTATTAATGATAACTTTACCAAGTACACACATTTCCTCTCTATAAGGAAGGATATACCTCTTGAGAACCTCATGCGGATCTATATTAATGAAGTTGTGAGACTTCATGGTGTACCTATTTTAGTTGTATCTCATCCTGACCCATGGTTTATATCATAGTTTTGGAAGAGTCTTCAGAAGGCTCTTGACATTGAGATATATTTGAGTACTGCTATCATCCTTACATATAAGAACAATCTAAAATTACTATTCATACATTAAAAGACATGTTTTGGTTATTTTCAATTAACTTTTGAGGTACGTGGGATCAATATTTATATTTTGTGGGATTTTTATATAATAATAGCTTCCATTATAGAATTCAAATGGAACTATATAAATCATTTTATGGTAAAATATGTTGTAGAAAAACTTATTGGGATACAATTAGTTAAATGAAGCTCTTAGGCCTATAACTTGTTGAGTATACATTGGTGAATGTGAGAATTATTCAATGTCATATCATGATAGCTCAACAATAGAAAAAGAAATGTGGAGATACATCCAAATTTAAATTTTAATTATGCCATTTTGAGGAAAAATGGGAAACCAAAGTTCACAGACAAGACCACTACGTGCTAAAAGAGCTCACAAAATTATTAAACACGAGATTTAGATTACCCGAGTTAGCTACCATATAAAGTTCCCAATGAAGCGGAATAACCAAGGTTTTTGGTTCCTCTCTAATAAACTCTTCAATGTGGGTAAGCATTCTCTCCATTGTCTAGATTAATTCCTCTCACTTGATTATGACCTGATTGAAGCCCCGGGCCAGAATTCGGAAATTTTTGTGAATCCACAGCTCTTGCTCCTCGTTGGCGTCAACTTGCAACCTTATTTCATAAATTCTTTTGATCTCTTCTTCTAAGACATTAGGAGAGACATCTTTGTCTAACATTTCTTCCTTGGAGTGTATAATCCAATTTAAACACTCCATAGGCACTTTACTTTCCCCTTTCCTTAGTGCTTTGCTCCCATTGTTCTTCTCCTTCTTGGCCAACCTTGTCTCCATCGGCTTTGGAAAATGGGGGTAATCCTTGAGTCCATTTAGTTTTTTCCCATGAACCACTATGCATTTCCCAGAATCTTGAACTCCTTTTTTCCCTTTCTTCCTTCGAGGGCTGTGAGGCCCTTTCCCTTGAACGCATTCCACGTTGTCCACCGAGTGTTGACTGTAGCTGTCATCTTCTGAAAATTCTTCCTCTTGATTCAAGGGGGTTTCTTGAACCTCCAAGCCCTCAAATAGGTTCCCTATCTTAAACCCCAAAACTTCTTTGATTCCCCTCTGCTTGCCCAGAGGCTCCCCCTTTCCTGCTTTTTTCTCCCATCCATTCTTCTTACCCCCATTTCTAGCCTTTGGAGCCGGGTTATCACCGAGTGTGTTAGGGTATAAGGGCCCCAAAACAGACACTCCATTTGGCCTCTTTTGTCCACTTTGAGTCCCTGATTTAACCTGCAAGACAGTCTCTTGTACCATGTCCGAACCAGAGATATGATCATATCCTCATCCCATGAACTCCAAGTGCTTTTTAGTGTCATCCCATCCCTGACCACGGGTCCCACTGGTAGCCTGGGCATCCCCTACAGTCCCTTCCCTCTCATAGTTTGAATCAGGTATACCCACTACCTTCTCATGTGTTCCACCTACCTGCATAGCATCCTTGCCTCCGTCCTGTACTGGAGTAATTCTCAAATCATCTTTGAGGCCGGAAAAAACATCTCGTACCCACGAACCTTCCATCTTCAACTTCACATACTTCTCTATCTCCAAGGGAACCAAAGACTGATCCTCCTCGGAGATAGACACCACTCCTGTACAATCATGTTGCATGACTGATTCCACTACCTTTGAAGCATAACCGCTCACCTCCTCACACTCGCCAATAACAGTAATATCCTGGGCCTATTGGCCTATGGGTTGCACCTGCACTTCATTCCCCTCATCTGGACTTACTAGTGGAGTTGTGTTCTGCCTACCTCTGAGACCGCAGTGAAAACCAGAGACCAAATGGCCTAATCAGTGGCAACCCGGGCAAAACGTAGTCCATGACTCAAATACCACTCTTTGCTTCCATCTGAACTCTTCGCCGACCGAGATCCAAAGCCATTCTATTGGGGCCTTCGAGACGTCCACCTTGACACACACTCGAGGGGTGATTGGATGAAAAACCACAGAGGTGCAGATATCAGAAAACAAATACCATCCGACCATATTACCCAGCATACCGATAATCGATGGGTTCTGAAAAGGGAGAGGCAGGTCAGGGAAACTTACCCAAACCACTGTCAAGGCCACATCCCGTTTCATTCTGAACTCAAAGGACCATCGAAAGAGGTGAAAACCATATCCATTGAGAACACAAGGGGTGTTGGACCAGGTGACAACGAAATCATCCTCTGAGGAGAAATGGATCATCAAATGGCGCTGATCGAGGAGACCCACCACCGCACGATCTTGAAGCCCCCATGAGTCAAAAACAAATCTGTCAAAGGAATCCACTGAAGGTCGACTACCCCTGAATCGAACCACTAGAGTTGACCTATGAAGGTTCGAAGCTGCGTTGAACTCTTTTGTTGAAATCTCGAGTTGAGGGGCGCCATTATGAAAGACCATGAACTTGGGGAAGAGGGGTATCGATGGGAAATGAGGATGGAAATTTGGGTTAGTGAAGGGGGTGAAAGGCTTAGGCATCAAAGAGGAAGCAGTCCCCCCTCCCCCTAGTGAGGAGGAAGGGGCCGGATCCACTGGCATCCCCGCTAAGTCATCGCCGCCGCTGAGGCTTTGAGCTCTCCTAATCCATCAAGCAAGTAAAATGTGGAGATAAATGAAGGAAGGATTTAGAATTTTAAGTGGAATATTATGTTTTCCTGAATCTATATCCCTGGAAGGGTGTTATATGTTTATTAAATAAAAAGAATCTAATACCTAGGTATATTGTAATTTTGAAATTATAGAAGGGATTAGATTTATGAATTATCGTTTGGTAATTCCACCTAGCGTATCTAAAGTTCCTGATGTGTTCCAAATCTATTTATTAAGAAAGTACATTCTTGACCCATCATATATTATGCCCTATGATTAAATTGAATTAGAACATGATTTATCCTACTATTAATATCCTATCCATATTATTGACACTATAGAACAAGTGTTGCGAAATTATATAACTTCATTGGTGAAGGTACTTTGAAGAAATCATAAAATTGAAGAGGAAATGTGGTAACATGAAGAAGTTTTGACGAATAAATACCCACATCTATTCATGAGGTGAAATTTTAGAAATTTTATGGATGAAATCATTTATGGTGGTAAGAATGTAACACCCAAGATTCAATTATAGTAAGTAACCATTTCTTTTTAAAGAAACTATAACATTATGCACATAGATTTATTAAATAATGTGTTTAAAAAATAAATTATTATTTTTATATATTTAAAATAAATTAATGAATTTAATTTTTTAATTCCAATAGTGAAAACTATATTATTATGAATTTTTTATATTTTTCAAAAATAGTCGTTTTTTGGTGAATAGTTAAAAATATTTATTTTACAAAACTGTAGCTTTTATGAAATTATAATTGTATAAGAATAACTTGAATGTTTATAAAAAATTTTTATTAGAAAACTATATATTAAATAAGTAATATAATTCATATAAAAATTATAGTGTTTAACATAGAAATATATTCCTAATATTTTATAAATTTAAGTAATATTTTTGTACAAATAAATATATTTAGTTATTTTATTTCAATCAAGTATTTATAATAAACGTTTTTATATTTGATTGGCTTAAATGAAAAATAAGTATACTTTTATTTTACATAATCCAATTAATTTTATTGGAATCATCATTATAATGTATTATTCTGTAAAATTATTTTTATGATTAAAATAAATATTTTTCTAAAAATGGTTTTCATTGTATTTATTGAATTTATATTAAAATTAATTTATGCCACTTATATTATTAAAATCATGTATAATTTATTCAATTTTTAGAATATTCAAAATTAATATCATTTAATATTGACAAATTAATTATTTTTTATAATGTCTAATAAACATAGTAAACATTTATCACCTTGAATAAATGTAAAATGGGTGAAAGGGATAAAAATTATGGGATAAGGAATAAAGATAACACAAAATAGTTGATTAAATCTCATTGATTGGTTTTATTTTTATATAAAACTTAAAATATTAAAATATATTAAATTTTTTCATTTTTACATTAAAATGACGTTATATTATTAAAATATTTTAAGTAATTCCATGTGTGTCCCTCCCCTCACATAAAAATAGACAGTAATTATTCACACATACATTAAATCTTATTTCGACCAAGAATTGAAAAAATATATTACCAACCTTCTTCAACATGATCTAGAGGCTCTGGTCTCATCAAAGGACCAACCTAGATGGCATAAGGTGTAAACCGAATGTGGTTTTCTAAAGAAGAGGTATAACCCTTAACCGAGTGTTTTCATTTTATTTCCTCTTATAGCTCTAAATATTATATAACCTTGATAATATAATAAAATAGTTATATTATATATAAATAAAATTTATTATTATTATGTAAAAATATTAATCACCACCATTCCATCCTATATAAAATGAAAACATTTTTCATTCGTACTTACAACCTACCGTCTCCACGTAGCTGTGTAATTTGTTTTTCATGACCATTTTACTGGGATGATTATAAATGTGGAATTAATAAATATATATGATATTTATGAAATAATTATTATATTTAAAAATAATATATAATCTACCTTCTTACCTTTCCATCCGTTGTAAAATGATAATACCGCTCATGCATACGGGTGGAATACCACCTCCATGAAGTGATGTGATTTATTTTTATATTTCCACCATTAAAGGATTATTATAAAAATCTATATAATGAAATAAAATTAATTTTTAACATTATTAACATTTTTTACATTGTTTAACCTTTTAATACCTAATTTAACCATATACAACATACCAAAGTAATTTTGGATAACCTAATTGAACAACCTTAAAGTGGTCGACATAAAAAAGAACTATTAAATGATTTGATTTGAAATGATTATAACATTATAAAATGGAATAAAGATGAAAATGTTTCTTAATAAAGTATTTAATATATTTAAATTCATTATATAGGAGGAAAAACATGTACGACTAAGAAGATACCAAAGATATGGTATTTCTATTAGAATCTCATTTTATTTCAGGATTATTTATTTTCATATTTTTTTAGTAAAATTATATGATCCTAATGTTAAAAAAATATTTTTTATTATATTTTTAGTTATGGTATTCACATATTTTTATTTCATTTATTCTCTAACTGGTTCATGAATCAACAATTAAGTTACACATAAGGGGCTTTCTTTTAAAAATATTGTCTTGAAGTTTTCCTTTAACTATTTTTCTCCCATGTCCATATTTTCTTTAAAATGTTTTTCAAGAATTTTTTTATTATATAAATATTTATTAAATTAATTTTTACCAATTTTTGTGTTTATATAAAATGACTTAAAAGTAATATTATTTTCAATTTCCAAACGAGGTACTTGTTACCAAAGGTGTGAACACAATATTTATTTTAACATACACTCTCAAAAATATTTTTCTACTATCATGACCAATATATGATTTGAAGCCTCCTTGATATGTCTAAATAGTTATTTTGAAATAAATTATATTTCTCAATATTTTTAGAATTCTTTGTATTTAAAATGATATCATAATAAAAGGGTATTATTTTCTTAAATGAATGAACAAAATTTTGAAAATTTATTTATAACCCTGTTATTACATGAAGCTAGAAGGAAGTTATTTATAATTTATTTCTTATATTTTCTTTTATTAGGGATTATATTTTCTAATAAAACATTCATTTCTAATTAACCAATGGTCTCCTATCATTCTTTACTGATAATGTATTTTACCTTATTTTGATATCATTCAAATTCTTGTGATCATGTTCTCTATCACTTTACATTATTCATTGGACATTATCATTATCTTTAATGTATATATTTTTAATATTATGGAGGTATTAAAATTGATTTATATTAATTTTTTGATGCTTAAATATAAATTTTTTCTATATACAATACTATTTGATGGAATATTATTTGGTTAGTTATTTAATTAACCAGAGAAAATATTAATGTTCTATATTCTCAATACTATATGGATAATTGATGATTTATAAGGCATTTTTTGAATGAATTTTATTTATAATTTAATATATGAGGAAATTTTAGGACATGAAAATGATGGGTGAGGACTGACTATAGATATCGCCATGATGCATCGATTGGTCTCATGAGATAAAACAATAAGAATTCTATATTATATGGGTATCTAGTTTACACCTAAACAAAAATTAAGAATGATGTCTTGGTTGAGATGACATGAAGGAAAGATTAATGATATCTTGGTTTATATTCATTGATCATAAATTTCTATAATTATTCATTTCCTTTATTAATAATTAAATTTCTATTATACATGTTTTTTTTATAATGATATTTTCCAGATATGTTCATTGAACTCCAGTTGATTATTGAATGGAATGTGTTTTGATTATACACTCTTCCATATTGATCATGTATTATTTACTCATGATAGATTCTGCTGTACATAACCGTTAATTGAGAATATAGTATCACTGTTTATTTATTTTCATTCCCAAAGGATATGAAGAAGGTTACTATTAATAATTTAAAGGATGTAAGGTTATTTATTATGCTATGTTATTTATGTTTCCAATGTTATATGGGACTCATGTATGTCTCAAATTTTAAATGTTTTCTAAACTGGTTGATAGTTCATGGTGAGTTCCCTTGTATATTATACCAATTTAATATAGTAAACATTGGTTCTAGGTTACTGGAGTTGGGGTGTTACATTCAAACCTTTAAATATGAAAAGTTCCAAAAATAGAGAAAAAAAATACAACACACTATGAAATAATAACAAAAGGTAAAGAATTTATACTTATCCATATTAAATATAAAACTCATTCAATGATGCCTAGATAAACAAAACCACCTACCATTGAGAACATAACTCCTAGGATTTATCATCGATGGGCATAGAATCCTTTCCATTAACTACATCTAGAAAAATTATTTCCCCAAACACACTAAGAGGTATATATAGGGGTGAGAAACACTTACTCTGAATTATTTCCCCAAAACAGTCACATGAATTCCAATAGTTAAGCTTTTCCAAACCATGTAACTAATTCCATTTTTTTTCCAATTTTCCAATTCATAAAAATACCTTTAAAAAATCATAAAAAATACTAAAATATTTACCAATGAAATTATATTTCAATAAATTAAGGCATCGTACCCCAAAAAAGTTTATAAATTTTGAAAATAAGTAAAAATAAATCCAATTATGAAGACAGTACACTAGAAATGAATCATTTCATATAAAAATGTTTCATGTGTTGTATTTTGTCCTTGATAATGTCTATTTCCAACCATACTACCCTCAATTCCCTTGAATTTAAAACTATTATAAGAAATATATTTTATTTCCGAAAAAAATTTACTTTTCCAATTCCATATAATCAATGTACGTCAAATTCAAATAAAATTAAGCTAAAACGTCTATTTTGAAAAAATCAAACACCCTTATTTGAAAAATCATCATTCAATCTTTTATAAAAAAAGTCCCCATTTACCATTTCTAATAAATAAAAAAACATAATTGTATCAAATTAATTTAACATAATTTTTTGTTAAAATATTATTTTTTAAGAAGTTATAAAGAACATAAATTAGATTAAAGGGAGTAATAATCAATTAAGGAGGAATATAAACCACCTACCTTAAGCACTTTCCTTATAATTATTCATGAGATCTTGAGTGGATGACCTCAAATAGGAAAACCAATTAACATTATCATCCAAGTCCCTCATAAAAAATTATTATTACACTTAGTTTACTAAACATAAAATTTGAGAGTGGTTGAAATGACCCATATACCTTCAGCATGACCCCATTCAATATTGTCATAAACTCAGTGTGACCCTCAAGTTTAGAGTGTATGATATCCAGTGAGTGGAATAACCTTTGTTCCATTTGGAATATACCCATGTATCTTACTACCATATATATGTAGAATAAAATGGATCATATGATAACATATAAAGAGTGGAACTACTATATAAAAAACATAATAATTATCCCACTCACACCATTTAGAGAGATAAATAAAAGAAATGAGATTCTTAGGTTTCAAGGATGAATTATCTAACAACCTAACCAAGATCTTATTGATTTTATTTACTTAACAAATTTTTATACTTTGATCTCTTAATGTTAAGATTCCACCACCACTAACATAGAACTAGATATATTTCATATATGAGAACAAGTCAAGAACCTATTATAAATATAAACCACATACCATAATCCTATATTTTCTATAATAAATTATCCTTATATAACCTCAAACAATTATTAGTAAATTTCCGCATTTAATTACTCTTCATTATAACTGATTTATCCCACTACCATAACCACCATGGCCAAACTAATAATATTTCATTACAATTCTCCGTAAATATCCCACGGTGTCAACATTGACTAAAACATCTCATTGTACACCATTTAATCCAATCAAACAATTACCATAATTACATTCTTTTAATTTACTATAATAAATTCTCATACCATAATGATAGTTTGAACCCATTAATTAATTTCCAAAGTCAAATTATCCCCATTAAAGTCCATTAATTATTCTATTAAACCTAAAACATATCCTCCTATCAAATAATAACATTAATTCTCATTATACAATGAATGATAATTACTCCATTAATTCCTCTAATATTATGAATATCAATATTTCTCCATTGATGAAATATTAATAAATATTACATCATTAAATAATTAAATAATTAATTAATAATAAATATAAATATCATTTTCCCACAAAAACAACATTAATTAAACAATATCAAGATTATCTACACAATAATAACTATAATTTTAAAGTGATGGATATTATAATTCTTCCCTCAGTAGAACTTTTTATCCCAAAAAGTCACTGAGTTATATTTTATTCAAAAATATTTGTATCCTAATATGACTTGTGAGATTCTATCTCTTCTTTGTTTTATCCTAAAATTGACGGTGTTTCCAAAACATTCAATCCATAAGGGTAAATCTTATTCATAATACCACCTCTTATTTATCAAGAATTCCAACTAGTCATTCATCAAAAGTCATATATAATTCCAAGTTAATATATTTCCATTTCGGGACATGAGATGATTCTAGTGGATAATTTATAAATAATAAAAAATAAACACATCATTCACTATGACATATTTCATTAGAAATTATAACTGATAAGGCACATTTGAAATTATCTAAATAATTCCAAATAGAACCACATACAGAGGTTCCAAATTTCATTGATTCGTGGTTTGTAAATATCCTAATCATAGAGGCACTCATAATAATACTTCATCACTAAAAAAATGCTCATGACCATATTCAATATTCATTTTATTTATTCTTACAAGTATGAGAAACCATCAATTTCTTAAGGTTTATATGGATATTATTTTTCATCCCTTTCACAAAACCTAGTCCTAAGAGAAAATTTATCTTATCTTCACCCAATATAGATGTTTTAAAAATGACCTTATATATAATTCTTCAAAAGGATATTTCCAAATTAATGACTGACAACCATTTTTATTCAAAAAATACACCCATGTAATTTAGTTCTCCCATGATTTCCAAAAATCTAGCATAGAATCTTGAATCATGTGATATAATTATTTTATAGTCCATTATGATTTCCTATCCATATAAGGAAGATATAATGTAATAATTTTCAATTTATTACCCATAATTTTTTTAATCCTTTCCAAAACTTTGAAGTGAAAAAAATATCCCTATACAATATAATAGATGAAAGAGCACCACGAAAAATCACTATTTCTTCTACATATAAATTACCTAATTCTTGTCCTAATAATGTCTACCAGATGGGTAAAAAATGATCCATTTTCATAGTTATATCTATAATAATCCAAATAAAATTATTTATTAATGGAAAACATATAAAAACAATTATAAAATTCATTTCAATATTTTCTTATTTCCATGTTGTCATAGGTAAAGGTTAAAAAATTAATATATGTCTCCAATTTTCATCCTTCATATATTGATAATTTAAACATTGAGATATAAACCATGATATCTTATTCCTCATCCATTATTAATTGAAATGTCATCATATGTTATGTTACTTATTCATTATACCAAGATGAACCATCCAAATAGAGTTATGAAATGATTTTATAAAATCTTCACTCAAGCTTGAGAGAACCACTATTCAATATTGGAAACAGATTTCCAGATATACTAATAGAGACCACTCATTAATGGTCTACCCACCATTTACAGTGTCACATTTCAATTAAAACTTAACATCGTGTGATTTTATTACCTTTAATTAACCCATATGTGTAGAAATGATACTAATATGATATAACAATAGAAGGTATCCCTCCTCATGAAACTCTTGAATCATATCTTCCATTAAGCTCAGTACCCACCACTAGTCTTCCAATTCATTTAATTCTAGAGTCTTACTACTCAATGAATCCACTATAAAATTATCCATTATTGGTGTATAGATCAATTAAAAAAAAGTTCGAACATACTCAACCCATTGTATTTTTCTCAAGTATAAATATAATTGAGATAAGATATGAGTCAAAATTTTAGGATCAAAATACACTCTAAATCTCTCACCAAAAGTGATATATCTGAATTTCAAATCATGAATGAAAAATTCCAAATCTATGTCATGAATTGTATAATTCTTCTAACATAGTCATAATTGTCTTGATCCACATTCCACTCTATTTTCCCCATGAAAAATAATAAATCCAAAATAATCTCTTGATTCATCACAATAAACTGAATGACCCTTCTTAAATTTATGTATGTTCAACAGTAGTGAAAATATTAACCATTTCATAAGTGAGTAAAAATAAATATAGTGATTCTCACTTTTTTTAAAACATCAAATACATATATGTAAATTCATTTATTAATGATTATAATTTGAAAAAAATTAATGAAGTGATAATAATCTATGTTTAGTCTAATAGACTTCTATATCTCAAATAAATTCTTGAGACATTACTAAGAAATCACCACTTTCACCATTTATAGGTCAATAAAAATTTCATTCTTAGTGATAAAACATCCCAAAATATCACTTAATGAATCTATAAATGTTATTTACAAAAAAAAATTATATTCAATGTTTTCAAAATATCTCCAAGAAAATCATCAAATATATTTCATTCTCTTCCTTTGAACCTATGTAAGTCAAGTTATCATCCCTGAACACCACTATGAATGAGTAGAGATATTTTTCAAGGAAAGAATAAATAACAGATTTAAAAATAGTAATATAATCAGTAAAAATGAATGGAATATACAAAAAGTCATTATTTCCATACTTTCTCTAGAAATATATAATTGGAATGTGTTTCAGATGCCTTCTGTTGGGGCCACACTTTGTGTGTGTTTCATACCCTGTATTCTCTCTTTTTAAAGGAAATCATCATCTATCAATATAATCGGTGACATGGGGTCCTTGATTGAAATGAGACAATGGGATATCAGCTCCTCATTCCATATATTCTACCTTATATCTTTTTTCCTAGTTCGGGTCTCCTTTATAGATTTTAGTCATGTTCATGAGACTCGTTCCCGACATTATTTAAAGGTGAATGTTGATTAATTATGATGATTCTGTCTCAATAAGAAAAAACCCGGATAGAGTAGATATTATTGTTGGTCATGTCTAGGAGTCTATAGACATTGTTCATGTTGGTAATTTGTAAAGTATTCACCTTTTGAGATTAGAGGCATATCTCAAATGAGGCAACTTGGGAAGAAAGCACAAGACATCCTGTATTTATAATGAGGTAGTTGAATCCACGAGTTTAATTCATATATGGATTTTTACTATAGAAATCCCATATTAATTTTATGGGGAATATATTTTGGGTGTGTCATAGGTTTAATGTATTTTGGGGATTAGTAAGTCATATATTTAATGCCTTCAGGGATCATGTTATTGGTTAAGTGTGTAATTGGGGTGATGATGATCACACCTGAGGGTTTGGTCAAGTGTTTCCTTAGGGGGAGATATAAAATGTGAGGGTTTGGTTAAGTGTTTCTCTAGGGGGGGAAGATATCACACTTGAGGGTTTAGTTAAGTGTTTTCCTCGGAGGGAGATATCACAGTGAGTGGTATTTAATGATAATATTGTGGTTGTTCAGATTAAACCTCATAGAGATAACGCAAGTGTATTGGGATGTTAGGATTGAACCTTATAGAGGTGTCCCACATACCCTATTTTGAAATAAGGATCAAAACCGACATAGTTTGATGCTCTGATTTAAGGTTGTATGACATGAGAAGACCATGGAGTTTAATGAAATATCGTAAGGATGATCATGTCATTGAATTAGCATCAATGAGGGATGATGTGGGGATTATTAATGGAATATGACTTGATATTTGGGGGTCCTATCCTAGGAGTGTATTTTCATCACAAGCATGGGGCTTCATACCATGTTGTTTGAAGATGGTGTTGGGATTATGCATGGTATTTTCATATGGAAGGTGCTTCATCCCTTTGTGGGAGAGGAAATGGAATTACATGATGATATTAAAAAAGGAATACTTTTTTATGACATTGGGTAATAGGTGTGGGATCATCCCATGCCAATCATACATATGGAATCCTATGTTCTTCGCACATGGTAAGGCTATAGTTTTACATCATGTTCTATGGATGTTATCATTTATTTTAAAGCCAAACAACTAGGATTTTGGGATATAAAGTTGTACACTGTGAAACTTAGATGTTGTCAGGGACTACACATAGGGATAACATTTGTATGTAGGCGAGGAAGATTCCTAATAAGGCCTCCCTACCAGTAAAAGAGAATAGTTTTGATTAATGATTGAACCTTTGGTACATACATGTCTATTTTTTATGAACCAATGGGTGGGTCATGGTAGAAACACTGTCACGAAGGTGTGGAAATTAGGGGCCCCATTGTTAGGGTGATTATGATAAAGAGAGAGTGGAATTAGGGTGCCTATGATAAGGAGAAAAATGAAAGGTAATGGTCTAGGAATTTCTTGAAGCGAAGGGGGTGACATAAGTGTTGATGATACTAGTCACATGAGAATTTGGGGTAAAAATGTACCAGTTTTGGATGGGTATGAGGTTCTTGGGATCTCAAATATCATGAAATGGTGTTGGATGAATGGAGGAACAATGGAGAGGCCTGGTGGACGTGTTTCTAGAAGGTTGGGGTTTCTATTGGTTTTTATCCTTGAGAAGGACATGAGTATCATGAAGGTGAATCTCTTGTGAAATAGAGTGTCCCTTGGAGTAATGTCTTGGTTTCTATTTGGTTGGTTTCATAAAGGATAATTATCTCACGAAACCCCAAGAGACAAAAAGGGATTTATTCTTTCACAAATGCCGAAAATAATTATAAAAGGAAAATATACCATGATTCAAAGTACCCAAGAACCCATGGGAAGTTGGCTTATGAAATATGGATACATAGGAAAATCAATATCCTCTTTGGCTCATAAATGTTACAGTTCCCCAAATTCAGATAATTAGAAGGAATTCTTAAGGTTATGCCACCTTAAAAGTCAAAAAGGAGGAGGTATTTATTGTCTCAATGGAGGTGAGGGAATCAGTTTCATTAAATATAATAAATTTACTAGAATATTATGTATTTTTTAGTCAAAGGTTTATTCCATGAATGGAAATATGTTTCAAAGAGGTTATTGACTCAACCTACACATGATCAGGGACTTCCTTGAATGGAAATATGTTTTTATGAGGTTACTACCTCAGGATCCATGTAGACAGGTGACTTCTGAGAATAGAAATACACTATGTAGAGGTTACCTCACTAGGTTCCACATATATGATGATATTTGAGAGGGACCACCATTCAAAAAGGTGTTGAACTTCGCAAATATAAACCCTTCAGTTGGATTTTGAGGTAATTTGAACCATATTTTCATTAAACCAAATATTCTTTCCTTGACCTATTTGGTGACACTTATATTTTGGTATCAATGAACCCAACCTTATATATTGATCCAATGATGGAGAGGAGGGACATATTCATAGGGAAAACCACTGAAAACTAGTAATTTTCTAGCCCTGTTTGTGAAACATGACATAACCCTATGACTATAAATAGGGGTGGGGTCCCTAAGGGGACTAAATTTATGTGTACTTTAAAGATATGTTAGTTATATATTTCAATGAAACTCAATAATTTCTTGAGAATTTTGTGATCTCAATCCTCACCACTTGAAAAATCCATGTTCCGCAAATAGTAATTATATGAATATAATTTGGAGAAACTAATGAACTTTGTGAGATTGAACTTTATATATCGACCTTCATGAACCAGCTTCATAAAGATTTATACTTCTTGGAAAAATGGATTTGGATGGTGTAGATGCTGCCACAACTTGATGAATGGATATGACCAGAAACCTTATGACTAGGGAGAGCATTATAGTAGTATCAGATCATGGAAATCTTACCAAATTACTAATAAAATCACAAAAAGAACACCCATTGTGTAAGAGGCTTCCATTATATGGTTTTGGGTTAGGGGATGATGTGTTTATCCACTGTGATAATCTGGATAAAATCAAACACTGTTTCAGGATCATTACTAGGAAATACCAATGGCATAGTGCTTTTAGGGGTCACATTATGAAGGACCATGCATTACTCACTGATTATACCATATGGATCCCTGTACAAACATTAATGGGGATACACTTATTGGGGAGATTCCCCATCCTCAACATAAGATCATCCTTAATGAGGGTTTGACAAATAATCTCTAGGGATGGACTAAGGAATAGTATTTGTACTAGGGTAGAAATTTTAAAAATGAGTGGCCTTGGGAATACTGGGCGTGCTGGTCTTGTCATGAATACCAGGTGGAGTTTAAGATTGTAGGGATTTATAAGGAAGCATAAACCTCATAGTTCCATGTCCATCATCACCCATTAATCCTACCAAAGTTACTAACGAGGTGGTCAATAGAGACCAAAACATTTCAAATACATCATGGGGTGGTTGATGTCAGTTTATGAGACCTCTACCACATCACAGGGATCCCCATCCAAGTGGAGATGCATGATGTGTTTCTACTGGTTGTGGATGTATGTAATGGCTAGGAGAAGATTCCAATGATTGTAAGGACTCTGTTATTCTTGGTATTGGGAATAAATGATCAAAAGTCTGGGATGAAGGATACACCATTACAATAATGGTTCAACTATTTTATAAATTATCAAGTGGATAGAATACTAGGGAGGTAGTTCTAGTGTCCAAAAGCATCTCAGGGAGGTAACATACATTCATACTGCAGGATCTGGGAGGCAAGTTAGTGGATACTGTGGGAGTAAAAAGTGAAGATTGAGGCTCCCATAGTTATGCTGGTGGGATTTATTTCCATTTTGATCTACAGTTGGTTGCTCTTGGTTTAGTATGATCATGTAGGGTTATGTCCATGAACACCCATTATAGCGGAAATACTGATGATGGGGCATTATATAAACTTAGCATTCCCGATGTTGGTGAAGTTGTGAAAGATTTTTCACTTGATTATCTATTGGAACACCCCCTTTCATGTGTGGGGTCCCATCCATTTCCTATATGGTTGGATTTTCATACACATGTTTGGATATGAATATCCAAACTTGATCTCCCCTCACAGCAAGATTTTTTTAGAGATTCTCAATATCCCAAGGAGTAGACCCCTTGAATTGGGTTTAACTGATGTGTTAGTGAGGATCAGACTGGAACATTGCTTTATATTTCACATATTTCCCCAACATTTTGGAATGGAAACTGATGATGGCATGATAACCATCAAGTATTGGTCGTACCTTTTGGCTTTTTTAGGTGGGTTATTGGTGGACAAGGTGGAATGTAAAATGATTTTAGAGCTGTATACCCCAATCCATTTAGCGTGGCTATTGCAATGCCTCTAGTGGATCACCCTAAAGGTGTATATGAGGGTATATAACCAGTTACACCCCTTGTTTATTTGGAATATATGGTTCATGTTAGTGTATGAATATGGGAGGAGGTGAAATGAGAAGTTGTCACTTTCTACCACTTATGGGAACATCCATGAATACACATTGAGATGGGAAATTGAGTCTCACGGGGAGATGTTGAGGAGAATGGTGAATTGATTAGATGAGGAAGAGAACCTACAACCATGGGGTTAAGGGTGAGAAATAATCAGGGAACACCATAGAGGTAGAGCTGGACCACTAGGTAGGGAAATGCCTACAACTCTATTAAATCCTGGACCTGTACATGTGGAACCTTTAGGGAGAGGAGCTGCAATAGAACCACAACCCCTAGTAAAGTATCCTTGAAATTAGGGTCAATATTTTAGATCATTTCCTAGGGAATAATACCAGGATCTGGGGAAGTGATTACACCACCCCAACTTCACCAATGAAACTATATTCCCTGATTCCTAAGAGAGTTGGGGAATATATAGACAAATCACCCCTATTCATGGGATATGGAAGCCTCTCAATAGTGGGGGGATAAATTTTTTTTGGATGGTTTATATAGAGGTAGGTTTCTATGAACCCTAGAATAAAGTGATATAACATATTACAAATATATAATACCTGATCGACTCTCATAGTATCACACATCCACTTACCATTTGATAGAAAGTTCTACTAGGTGTGCCTAATCCTCTAGATCTCCGTGTAGATCAATTGGACACCGGTATTGTAGAGGGTGAAAGGTTAGTTTAAGATGATTCCTTTAAAATTGATACCTACCTAGAATCCCTTAGGTATTGATATCCTACCATTGATTAGGTGAATTTTCAGACCATACATCTTGACCACTATCGAACTTATAAAATTATTTCTTAAATCCTTTTTTAATTGTACAAGGACCAGAAATCAAGAAGGAGGGGAAAGTTCGTGATGAAACACAGGAAAAGATGATAAATAAGATACAAACATTTAAGGGTGAACTATGATCCCTCCCTGATTTTGTGGTTACAAGTGACCAACCATCTATTATTGAATTGGTTCCTATGGCCAAGGTGATAACTCAACAATCCCAAGAACTTCCAAAAGAAATATATTTTCTTGATATGGTTTTGAGGATATGTGATTGGAATTTTACAATGTTATTTGTTTTATTTTTGATAGATATCAACCTTCCATCCATAGAGAAGCTCTCAGCAGCTAGAATATTGGCTACTGGTGGGATGATGTCACCAACGGGACTGCTGGTGAACCATTTTGAGTTACGGACCAGTTTGTACCAATATTGTAAGCCTTCTCCCCTTTTAAAATATTTATTTATGTTTTAAATCCCATAAGTTATTCTTATATCAAAACATACCTTAAATGGATGTTTAAAATATGTTTTGGGGTTATCCACTAGTTATAAAACTTTATTCAGTGGAGACTATAGCCGTGGCAGTGATGAATGATGCTATAGTACCAACATATATGACCGAGGTTGTGCCATCAACAAAAGTGTTTGAGGAAGATTTGGTAGTTGGGTCAATGAAAATGGTTCTATAAAATGTGGGTACTATATCTGAGGTCTTAACATAAGTGTTCTAGATCACACCACTAATGACGATTTTCAGGGAGGCTATAATAACAGGGTCTACCTATAAGGTTCCAAAGGAGGTTGGAGGAGATCTCAGTACGAGTGTACGATCTGATGAGGACACTTTTCCCTTATACTTGGGTCTTATATTTCAAGAGTAAATACCTAAATATGATTCTATTATGGATGTTTTAGAATTACTTCTTTTTTATGTGCCTACGATACCTATGGAATTTAAAGATTCTAGATTGAACACTGCTAAGGAGAACCAAATCATCTGTTGTAGGGGGTGGTGGAGTGTTCAGAATTTAATTAATTTCATTCCACTTTTTGATTTTTCATACCAGGTAGGATCTCTCTAAAATTGGATATTTATCATGGGGACTGTATCTGTGGACTATAGTAGCCTTCATTCACTAGATTGATATTTTCTCCTTGAACGGGTGGGGTTGAGTGGCATAATTTTTACATCAATTGGTGCAAAAAAAAGTTTTAGGGAACCCAAGTTCTCTAGGAAGCTAATAAAGATACCACTTAGTTCAAAGATCTAGAAAATCATCATACAACCATTGTCAATTCTCAAAATAAATCATTTTCCAATTGAGGTATCAGTTCAATATGACTGAGTATAAATAAGTGGAGGAAGATTATTTAGAGGAAGAGTTCCAAGATTAGCAGAATCAGATGTGAATTAGGGCTGAGGATGTTCGCCCTGCTACCTAGGAGGAGGTGGATGATCAGGAAGTGGAGAAGAAAACTATATAGACTACTTGGAAGAGGCTGGTGGAATGAGAATGCTCAGTCTCTAGGGTTGAGTCATAGATAAATTTATCTCAGTTTGAAATAAAGGAGATGCTCTAACATATAGATTTCCCCATCCAAACTCTTGAATTTTTTTTCTTTAAATTTACCATATGATTAAATCTGTTATTTTTCATGAATCTCAATCATATTAATGAGACAACCAACAAAAAATCCCTAAGACCATGTGATTCATTCTTGTTATAGGAAATAAGAGACAAAAAGAAGATTGATTATTTATATGAGAATTTTAGAAAATAGCCAAACAATTAGGGACTGAAATATTTATTGACCACTAAGAGAATCCAATACAAGAAATATTTGGTTGGACAATGGTAATATCTTCACAGTTTTAATTATTTTTTAATGTGCACTAGTGAAAAATTGGGGAAATTTTAGGGGTTTTGAATTATAATCAAACAAAGGGGATGAATATCACGAGTTGGGATGCCTATGATTTGGAATACAAAGGGGGTGATTGGTTAAAAAATGGACACTTCTAACCATGTTTGAAACATCTATTCCACTATTATTCCATCATGGATTGTTATGAACAAACGAGGATCATCCATTGACCATGTTCGAAATAAAGGACCTATCAAAATGTTGTTATAATCCTTTCAGAGTGCGTGCCCAAGAGAATTGGTGACCTAGTGTGGCTAGAAACCTTTTCCATTAAGGGTCCTATTTAGACTGGAAATTTTATGGGGATCTAAATACAATAAGATAAAAAGTGTGGGGATGAACTGATGGAATGTTTGAATGGAGTTCAACACTCTTGGGATTATGACAGCATGTTTCCGAACCCATTGTGTTGGTGTATCATTCTGAACAAATTCCAGAATCTATTCCAAGGTTAGAATCACCTCATATGCTGAGCAATGATCAAATAACTCGAATGGTGTGGCAGGTTATCAAAACTGAAGGGGGGGGGGGGAGTGTTTCTCGGTAAATGGCCTAAGATATTTTATAGTTTTACATTATTCCATGAGTATAAATGGATTTTAGTTTGACATCTTATATAAATGATGTTGAACATGAAATTTAGATTCTTATGGTGAGAATGATGCATCATATAGTTTGACGTCGTGTGATTAGGGAATTAGAAGAATCATTTTAGCATATTTTGGATAGAATATGTGAAATAATGTGAATAAATATTTCCCAGTCATGGTAGTGGTATGCGTGAACAAGAAAAAGAATGGGTGAAGCCTCATAGAAGAATTCATGAAGTAGTGGGAGATAAGATTTGGCTCAAATTGTTTTCATAAACTAATTAGGTCTATCAATCATAACCTGATTTTCCTTGAGTTTCATGGGGGGTCCCACTGGCTTTTTACTTTTTTATTTACACCCTCCTTTTTTTCCAAGTTGCAATAGTGACCTAGCGAACATGATTTTGTCTTTTGATCAGTTTTCCCCTATGTGTTTTTATACTAATATACATATGTGTTTCTTTCCATGGGTTGTTTAAGGTCATTCCAGTCAGACTAGGGTTGTTAGGTTTAGGTCATATAGCATGGACTAGATGTTTCAAATAGTTTAAGGTCATAATGATTGGACAGTGGGATATAAAATAGTTTAAATTCATAATTCTTGGATTGCGGGGTGCGTGTCACAAAGGATTTATTATGGAATAGAGGAGAGGTAACCTATTGTTAAGTGAGGTCCAAGGAGACCAATTGGCACACAAATGATTTCTATGACAATTTTCACATAGTTTAAGTTCATGATTCATTGACCCGGACTTCTGGTTTAAGGCGATAGAGTTCAAACCATGGGTGTGATGGTCTATTAAATGGATTCATGTAAATCTCAACCTTGCTTAGGTAAATTCGTCCCTAAATCCTAATCCCACATGATTCATTGTTGGTGTGATAAACAAGGAGTGGTATAAATTTCCCATTGTTTGTAGGGGAGAATGTAATGAGGGGTAAAAGTGGACAACTTGGAGAATTACCATAGGTGATGAATTATTATTTTTACTATATGTATATGTATGGGGAAATGAAACACATGGTGTTGTTATTCCAACTAGAAAAAGGTAAGTGGAATGGAAGGAAAATTGTGGCTTCTATTAATTGGATTGTAAAAAGTGCATGACCCATGGGTGGTGGATAACTATTGACCATGATCGAAATAAAGTTTCTACACCCCCACTAGTCAATGATGGTGTGAAAACATGTGGGATCAACTGCTGACCATCTTAGAAATATAGGAACCAAAATCTATCACCAGGCATCCTTTGAGGCATGTTTTTAAGATAGTAGGCGAGTCATTATGGCCATGAACCATTATCTCTAAGGGGACCTATCCAGATTTAGAGTAATGATGAGTATCTATATCAAAGGAATCATGATGTGTGAATATGAAAGTAGGAAATTTCCCAAGGGGATGTTGAGGGCCCTTAAAGCTATCGCACAATGCACTGGAAGGTGCTGGATAAACGTGTCGATTGGAAAGGATCAAGCATGAACTAGAGGGAGAAGACCCTAGGATGATCTCGTGGTATAGATGGACCCAGGATAAGAGATATGTGAATCACTAAATATTTTATGGGAATCAGAATCAATCCACGTATATTTATTAAACATGGATTTTTAGGGGACCAATGTTTAAAGGGTGGAACCCTCTCTGGTAAGGATGGTGGTTCATCTCAAATTTATCATATGAGGAATCCCAAATTCATCAGATAGGGTAAGTCTATAGTTTAACATCGTGTACTTAGGTTGTTGGTTTTGGTCTTCCCATATTTTTTATATGTGGCATCCTATGTTTATCATATAGGGTAAGGCTATAGTTTAACATCATGTATTGAGGATGTTGAGATTTTTAATTTAGAGACATGTATCTCAAACTAAGGATGTTTCTAGTTTATGGTCATAGATTTCAAACCCAAGGGTGTGTATGTATTGAATAGTCTTGTATATTAGTATAAGATTCATAACCCAACATGAATGGATGTCTAATGAGACCCTTTGCAACACAAGATTCCAATAAAAAATTGTACCTAGGTTAATGTCTTGACATTGAGGGGGGAAATACCCTATAATAAGTGGTGGTGGGGTTGGACCTAGGATATGAGATCTAAGAATCAATATGTATCCCATGGGAATGGGAATAAAGGATTAATTTTTTTTAATTTGGAATAGTGGGAGACTGACACCTGGAGTGTGGTGTACTCTCTTGCGAGGATGTGATGAAAAAGAGAAGGGGGCATTGGTTTGATGAAACACCATGGATATAGTAAACAATGAAAATAAAAGGATATAGGGTCTAAAAAACCATAGTTTAAGGTTATATTACTTGTACCTAAATAGGTATAGGAACATTGAGGATGTTAGGGTGGTGCAAAATAGTTAAAAATTGACATGATGGAAGAGCCAAGGAGGATCTTCACCATAAAAAGAAATCATGGAATCAGTATCACATAGTTTAAGTAAATGAGACTTGGACAAGGGGGAGTCCCCAAATTAGGTTGGTTTGAGGTTAGTTCCAATATTATTGATAAAAGAGGCCCTATGAATCCCATAAGGCATGTGAATAAAGTCATACATAGTTCTGGGACATGATGTGGTCCAATACCAATGTTGATAGGGTGGCATCATCTTTGATGACGAAATTGAACCATCTCATATTTGTCCTATGAGGCATCTTCTTTTCATCACATTGAGTAAGGCTATAGTTTTACATCATTTCCTGAGGTACTTTTTCATCTCATATGTGTCATATAATGAATCCTATGCTCATTACATAGGGTAAGGCTACAATTTAACATCTTGTACTGAGGATGTTTGGGATTTTTAGTTTAGAGTTATACAATTCAGACTATGGATGATTCAAGTTTATGGGCATAGATCTCAAACATGGGTTACTAGTTTCTTAAAGAGGCTTGTATAGAAGGAAAGAGTGACAAGAAAATGTAAAATAGGTCCAATGAGACTTATTTCAACATAAAATTCCAAAAAATATGCACATTTTAAAGTTGTGATTATTAGACTAAAAATCCTATTTCAATGTCATATAGTTCAGATCGAAGGGTAGAAAATAATTGAGCCTAAACCTGAGGGGGAGGGGAGGGAGACCCTATGATGGTTTTTTAGTAATGGGGATAGACCCAGGACATGACATTTTAACATATCTTTGAATCATATGGGAATGGTAATCAATCCATACATAGTTTTGAAATATATAATTGTGGGAGACCAATGTGGGAAGGAAGGAATCCTCTCTGGTGACGATGTCAAGTCATCCCAAGATTATCATGGGGAATCATATGTTTATCACACATGGTAAGGATATAGTTTAATTTCATGAGATGAGGATATTTATGGGGATTACGCAATGAATTTCCCATTCTTTCATCATCATGTTAGGTTATGAGGGCATATCGGTTTGATAATGGGTTAACGGATATAATCCGGGATCACACCTAATGAGGAGGCCTATGGAAACTATTTTTGTTCTAGTATAGAGGTCATAGGGGCTTAATGTTGAAGATGAACTCTCTTTGGGAGAGGGAACTTATGGTTTCACTACATATCCCACTATGCTGGGAATCAAGACGCGTGAAGTTCTCAAATATGTCTTGGTAGTGGAATATTTCCAAGGTATAGGAAAATATCCTCTATGGTGAGGACCCATGGTATCATTAATTTTTATATCTTATGATGAGGGAATTATAATATCTCATATTTATGGCATGAGGTAAGCTACGTTCATTACATATGGTAAGGATGTAGTCTAATGTCATGTGTTAAAGACATTAATTTTGATCATCTCAAATTTATCGTTGGAGGAGTCCTATGTTCATCACATTGGGTAAGGCCACAACTTAATGTCATGTTCTGAGGATGTTTGTTTTGATCATATCAAATTTATCTTATGAGTCATCCTATGTTCATCACACAGTTTAAGGATACAGTTTAACATCATGTTCTAAAGATATTCTTTTTATCATAACACATTTATATTGTGAGGAATACTATGTTCATTACATAGGGTAACACCATAATTTAAAGTCGCATGATGAGAAATTTTTTCTTGATCATCTCACATTTATCTTGTGAATCATTCCATGTTCATTACATAGGGTTAAGAAATAGTTTAACATCATGTTTTGAGGCTGTTGGACTTTTTAGTTTAGATTCATACAACTTAGACCAAGTTTCTCACTAGTTTATGGTCATGGAGATCATACCAAAGGATAAATTACTAGTTTAAGGTCATAGATCATGAAACATGGCGTGTTTCAGTTTAAGGTTACATATCCTTGACCATATGGTTAATGCATATTTTCGTTTGAGGAACCCAAGGTTGTAGGAAGTGTAATGTGCTCACCAACCATGGTGATTAAGGAGTATTAATCATTGGAATAGACCATATGAATAAACTAAGTTCCATACCACATGGGTTCCAAATTCAACAACTTTTTATCCATGTATCATTAGTGTTTTGAGAGCCAATACTATAACAACCCTGGTCTTTATTACACACTTAAAAATGATTTATTACATAAACTCTTCACTTGATACAACTTGGAATATTGAGAGGTATAGTGTATTTGGGGATTAGGAACATTAAATAACAACTTATAACATGAAACAAAACATCTTTATTGAAAACTTCCTTTACATGACCACTACATTTCCTCATACTCAGCATTGCATGGGAAAACCTGGGGACATGCATAAGAAAAGGGTGAGCTATTAATCCTAGTATGGGGATAAACATGGAATAACATGAGGAATAAAATAAATGTTAGACAATAGGCATATCAATGGACCACATGAGAAACATGAACATAAAGGCATGATAAAGCATGATAATCATAACATAGAAATGTGGCAACAACACTTAACATGGAATTAGCATGAGCCAAGGCTCATTGCACATGAAGCCTGAGTAAACCCTCATTGTGCATGAAGCACGAGTAAACCATAATTTCAATTGAATTATCATGGGTTTAAACCCATTTCACATGATTTATCATGATAATATACTTTACCCAATTCATTAGAGCACTATTAGGGCGCACCATTCATAATCATTTCATTTCATGCATAAGTGTGCCACATAGATCATACAACATGGATTTATTAACATCATAATTCATTCCATGAATAATATATGTGGAATAAATAAATTTTAATCATCAAAAAACAAGTACATGTTCATAAAGTTGAAAACCCTTTATAGATAAAGGGACATGGTATTCACTACAGAATGACATTGTCTTGGAAAATCATAGTGCAATTTCAGCAGCATAACTGCATGAAATAAGAACTCATAAAAAATGGTTGATGAGATAGAAAGGGGTGTATCATTAAATTTACAAGAAAGTGATATTAAGGGGGTCATATAGATACATGTACTAATAAACTTAATGGAATTTAGATTCATAATAAAAAATAATTACTTGGATGTAAAAGAGGAGAGAGAAATCCCTCATGGAATTTCTTCATGGTAATGGGTGTACATGGGAGGAATTAATGAGAGATAAAGGGGTATACCATCATCCCAACATAAATAGGGAATTATTTTATAGGTGAGAAATCATACCACAACATTTTTAATTGAAAAAAGGGCATAAAAACTTTAGGAAAATTGGACAAAAATGAGAATGGAAGAAATCCCTTACTTGGAAGTGTCCTTCCAAAGGATTGGGAGAGGCTTGAGAGAGGCTTATTGGGAGCTTGGGGGACCTTGGGTGGATTATAGAGAGAGTATTGCAGAGGTTGGACAAACTCAAAAGGATTTGAGTGAAGAGGAACTGGGAGCTTGGGTGGGTTTATATAGGAAATGAGAGGGAATTCTTCATTATTTAGGTTTGGGACACCACACATTTAACTAATCAAAACCACAAAATATCCCATGATTTTTCCCATGGTTTTTGAAAAAGGGGAGTGGAAAACCATATTTTATGAGGAAAATGTCCTAAATTATTAATATAACAAGGTTGATTATGTAGAGGTGAGTCACACTCTCAAGGAAAATGATTTAAAAAGACAAAATCTTTTATAAGTCTTGGAGGGTCCATTAAAACTTTTTAAAATAAATCAAACAAATATAAAATAATATTATTTTAATGGTAAAACATATATTAGACGAAAATAATGTTTATAGTGTTTTATTACATCACTATTGGGTCATTATTATGTCATAAACACATTATATATTTAAATGGTATTTCATTTTTACCCAAACATTTGACTATATCAGAAAATTATGAAAAAGTCACCATTGGATAATTTTGACATCCTAATTCCAAAAATAATAAGTATTTTATCTAAATAATTTTCTAAATAAGTGAATTTTTTCTTTTGAAATAAAAACCGACATTTATCGAAAATTCAGGGGTTTTGACAAAAACAGCTTTCGAACCTTAATAAAAATTACAATTGTATTCATAAAAAATTGTACAATAATTTATATTTAACAAAAATTAATTCATTAATAATATTTTATTAAAATATTATTTAATTAATAAATCCATTAATTCATCAAAATATATTTCTTAGTTGAATATTAAGTAAAAAAAATACTATTTGTGCTTTAAAAACTATTTTCAAAGTAACAATAATAAAATGAATGCACATTATTTATAAAAAAATTATGTACATAGTAATATTTATAGGTTCTTGTTAGATAACCCATTATAACACCCACATTAGACTGAAGGGTAAGGTGTGTGATGGTGAAAAACTCTTGGGGTGGCTCTGATAACATCGTTCAGGTGCTAATCTCTATTAACTTCTACTTCTCCTATAGTCGGTTCCACTCAAGTTTAACATGTTCAAACTCAGCTTGGGATTGGCCAAGAGTGAATACCACTGATGTCACCTCCTTTCCGATCACTAAAAAATGGCTTCGTATGGTGAAAGTATACTGGATGATGCCATCACTGTAACAAACCATACTTTACATACATTGTTATTACTTCAGAATTGAAGCACACATATTACAACATATAACAAAACCCTGAAAGGACTGTATATGTATAGTGTCTTTAGAAACTGGGAAACATAAAAAACTAGTTTATAAATCATCTACACTATCTCCTCTTTATTTAATCATATCTAGAGTCTCTTTTGGAATATCCTACTTAATACCCTTCTTCCTGACCTGGGGAAAACAAAACATATAAAAGGGTGAGTTCAAATTCTCAGTAAGGGTAAACAAAGGAAATATCAATCATATCATATTCATAAGAACAAAACATTTTGAAAATCTTAACCTGTAAAAGAGATCATGGGATAAATCATAGTAGTGAAATGTAATCCAAAAAAAAATAAAATAAAACATGAAACTTTGTGGTACACACAAATAATCATAGAAAATAATTTCTTATTATTCAAGACTCATTTCCAAGACTATCATAGTGGACAAAGTCTATTTCTGAACCAAGTTCACTCCTCATTCAAGTCCTGTATCACTAAACCAGATTAACTTGCTGTTCTAGCCATGTCTATATCATGAGATATAAATCTTTACCCAATTCATTGGAGGGAGATATACGTCCCACACATCTCATAATGAAACCATTCTTATGTGTGCCACAAAATCATAAATCATATATCATAGAATAACCCAAGTAATAAAAATGGGATTCTTAAACATCATGCCATCATAAAATAATCCGTATAAGATAAAAGGACTTCATAAAAATAATTCCATCATAACATAATCAAATAAATGTAAAAATAGGGGTAGAGATATAACCCTATATTATTTTATATGGAAAATAATTTTGATAAAACACTTGAACTCCATTCTTGAAGAAAATATCCTTTCCACTTCAATTTTTTTTCCTTTCTTAAAATGTCATAAAATTTTAAAATAAATAAGTTAATTAAAAAAAACTTGAAGACTTGTAAAGGAATCTTCATGGAAATAATTTTCTATGAAATCATAAAAATTCATTCATTCCATAAAAGTTAAAAAAACACTCTTCTCGTACTTTGGCCGGAAAAGTCAAAAAGTATCTCGTACTGAAAACGACCAAAGATTCCTTTCATATCTTTTAATAAAATTAACCAATAGGTAAAATTGGATTTAAAAAATTGTATGAGGATAGAAATAATATTAAATATTGAAGAAAAATGGCTGTGGATGATAAATATGCCCCAGTAAATTCTGAAGTATAAACAATCTCGGATAAAAATGAGATTGTGATATTTTCCCTTACCTTAGGTCTGATATGCTTTGTATGTGTCCGAACCTCCAATATAATGATTTAAATAATTTCATTGACTTATTATAGAATCATATTCATTGTTATGATATCATATATGGTCATATTCGTATCTTCTTATTTGTAATATTTCATTACTACTTGTTATTCAGGTGTTCATTACGTTATGTTTTTATGCATGTTTTGTCGAATAGATTCTTATTCCTCTTTTTAGGTTATAGATAAATCATTAAAATAATCTAATTAGTGTATCATATTTATTCATTTAATTAATTTATACAATCATTATTCAATGAAGATCATGTAGAACGAGTCGCATCACATCGTGGAGACGGTAGGCCGTACATACACACGAGCGATGACATCGTTCCCATAATTATATGAATAGGAATGGAGTTGATGATATAATATGTCAGAATCAGTATCATGTTATAATAATCATATATAGTTTATATTTTACACCGTTATACCCATTCAAGTAAGGCGGTGGTGGAAAACAGATTACACCACGACATGGAGACGGTATTCCGTACATATGCACGTGCAGTGATTTCATTTTCCATAAGATGGATAGAAGGTGGAATAGGGTTGTTTAATTTTTACAATAACATATCATTATATTAGTGATAATTATGTTATTAATTTATAATGAAACAAATAAATAAGAGGAAGTAGAAGAAGAAATAAATGTGAAATAATCAGTAAAGGATATTACCTCTTCTTTGACGTGCCTCTTCTCAACCTCTTCTTAGGGCACTAAAGTTGGTCTTTGATGAAGAGAAGGAACTATAGTATGTTTCTAGGGAAGTGTATAAGGGAAATTTTCTGGGTTTTCCCAAGCTTGAAGGCTCAGAGTGGTGTGATGAGGAGAGGGAGGAGGTGCCCTTTTATAAGGGAGGAGAGGGGCACCTTAGGAAAAACATTAAATATTATTTTATAATAAATTCATATTCGGTTTATAATGTCTTAAAAGTGTCTTATTTATAATCTAGGGTTGGTATGGGTCTAAATCCTCTCAAAAAATAGGTTTTAGATAATTTTATGTTACCATTTTAACCTTATCATTTAGATTTAACTCTAAGTTAAATAATTTAACTCTTACCGTGTCTTCTTGTACTCTTACACTACATGGTTAATAAAAATACTATAAACGTCCAATATAACCCCAATTGATTCATTAATATCATAAATATTATTATATAAGTCTTTTGGACTAACCTTATATTTTTAGGAAAAGAATGACAACTAATAATATAATATTTTTTTTAAAAAACTCTTTTATGTCAATTTTGACACCATTTAGTATTTTGTTTTTGTTAAATTCATAAAAGAATTATTACTTCGAAAAAAAATTCATCTAACCAACCCTAATATGTTATATTAACCTATAAAATTAGTTTAATCCATAAAAAGTCTCAAATTACATTTCTTTGGGTATTTATAATATCAATTATGTTAATATTTCATTAATAAGGTAATTAATGCATCATTAATGTGTCATAAATAAGTTTAATTATTTAATGTCTAAAAATTATAAATAAAATACCATTATTTAGGAAATATTTTTATCTTTATAATGAATATTTATAGTTGAATTTATCTTATGTATAACCCTATATTAAAAATGTTCTACTTATTAAACATTGATTTTAACTCTTTTAACTCTTCTTTGAATTAAATAATAATAAATGTCCTAATCTAATCCAATTGGACCTAAATGGTCATATTTTCTTCCTAAGGTTGTTTTTGGTCGAATTACACTTATCCAATAGAGTTAGGACATGTTTTAGGGTAATAATAATATCATTTTTGCCTTTAATTACCCTATTTACTTTTAACCGTGGTAAATAAAAGTAAAAAGTTACTATTCAACAAAAATTATTTTTATCTCATTGAACCAAATTTTACTTACTGATATCAACCATGTCTCTTGGATTTTTTAAATTACACTCACAAATGTGGTAAAATTAAGTTTTATGTAAATATGAAAATTCTCCTAGGAGGTGGGTAAAAGACGGTCAAAAGTTCAATAAAATTTTTATATATCTAAAATTATAAAATGATTCCAATTAATTACATTAAACTTATATAAGTATTATGTATCTATTTTTACCTAAAATAAATTTAAATAAAATAAATTATTATTTAAATAAAAATTCGGTTTTAACCGATAACTCAGTGTTTTCACTATTAATAAAAAATTGAATGTTTTCAGAAAAATACCAAAAATTAACCCCGGGATAATTTAGATATTCTGAATCCAAAAATGAAGTCCATGTTGAAAGATAAAATTTATAAAATTTCAAAACGTGGGTATTACTATTTATAACAGTTAGTTTATATAATATTTTAATAACATATCATTGTTTAGTGAAACTTGGTATTGCGTACAACTCAAGCTATCGAGGAAGGTTGCCTTTTTGTGTAACTCAAGCCAAGACAGTGTTGTGTGTAGTGAAAGATTCATTTGGTGTTGTATATAACATAATACATAAAAACAAAATATTTCTCATAAAATCATAGGGTGTTATAATTGCTTCCTTTTTTTGAGTAAATTGGATTTATTAAAGCCCTATATTTATACTAATCATGTGATCATTGTAAAATGGCTATATTAGAAATAGTCACAATTCTTAATGGTATTTTAAAATCTAGAAACGTAAAACCAATGATGTTTAAATTTTATATAACCATAATAATGAATTTAATTAGATCAAGAAGAATTTTTCTTAATGAATGTTTGGGTTGTTACAGTCTTCCCCCCTTTAGAAATTTCATCCTCAAAATTTCCTTTTCCCCTACTAAAATAGATGTGGGTAACTTTTCTTCATCACTTCCTCTAATTCCCACATCGCTTCTTCAAATGTTGGGTTCTCCACAACACCTTGATGAGGGGCATTGTCTTATTTGGTAGAACTTTTTCAGTACGATCTAAGATATTCACTGGTTTCTCCTCGTAAGAAAGATCATCCTCTAGATGTACTACCTCTGAAGAGAGTACATGTGAAGGGTCTGGTATGTACTTCCTAAAGAGGTATACATGAAAGACATCATGTACTTTGGCCATGGTAGGTGGAAGTGCTAGTCGATAGGCCACAACACTAACATGATCAAGAATCTCGAAGGGGAAAATGTACCTAGGACTTAACTTATCTTTCCTTCAAAACCTCATGACCTTATTCCATAGAGATATGCATAGAAATACCATGTCTCCAACTTTAAACTCAATGTATCATTGATGGTTATCTGCATAACTCTTTAGTCAACTCTGGGCTTCCTTGATATGCTACTGAATGGGTTTCACCTTATCCACTATTTATCTGACCATTTATGGTCCTATTAGCTTACACTCCCTAACTTCATCCCAACATTCTATATTTCTTCACCTATTCCCATATAGGGTTCGTAAGGTTCCATTCAGATTCTATAGTAGAAACTATTATTGTAGGAGAATTCAACCAGTGGAAGATGTTGATCCCAACATCCTTTAAATTCCATTGAACATGATCTTAACACATCTTCTAGTGTCTTAATAGTTCACTCAGTTTGGCCATTAGTTTGAGGATGATAGGCCGTACTGAAGGTTAGTTCAGTATCCATAGCATGTTGAAGACTCTTCCAAAATATAGATGTGAATCTTGGATCCTAATCAGATACAATAGATAGAGGTACTCCATGCAGCCTTACCACTTCCATGATATATATCCATGATAGATGATTCAATGTTAAAACCTCCCAAATTTCAATGAAGTGTGCTCACATTGTAAGATGATCCACAATAACCTATATTGCATTGTATCCTTTGAATATCTTCAGAAGTACGGTGAAAAAGTCCATGGTGATGTTCTCCCATTTCCATGCTGGTATGGGAAATGGTTGCATCATCACCTTAGACTTATACCTCTCTACCTTCAATTTTTGACCCACCAAGAACTTTTATGTACACTCATCGATCTACTTATTCATATTATCCCACCAATAATTCTCTCGGAGATCTCGATACATCTTTTTGTTTCCTGGCTGAATAGAGAAATTTGAACTGTGTGCATCATCCAAAAGTTCCTTCTTCAGCTCCGGACATGATGGAACACACAGTCTTTTCCCAAATCTCGGAATTCCTTCTTCATTAACATTGAACTTCTAGCATTTTACTTTTCTGAAAGCTTCCACTTTCTTCTAAATTCCCACATCATCCTTTTGAGCATCCTTTAAATTTTCCAAAAGAGAAGGTTGGGCAATAAGTTTTGAAAGGATTGATGATTTTCCCTTCATTATGATTCTAATGGCCATCTTCATCAAATCGAAGAAGATTTGGTCCTTTTCAATTCTCATCAATGATAGAATCACTGGGGCCTTTCTTCTTAGTGCATCTGCCACCTTGTTCGCTTTCCCAGGGTGGTAATGTATTGAGTAGTCATAATCTTTGATCAGCTCTAACCATCTTCATTGGTGCTTGTTCAACTATTTATGTGTGAATATATAATTGACTCTTTTGTGGTTTTTATATATTTCACACTTCTCCCCAAAGAGATAATTATGACAAATTTTTAAAGCGAAGATCACCACAACCAACTCCAGATCATGTGTTGGATAATTCTTCTCATGATCTTTCAATTTCCTTAAAGAATAGGCAATTAATTCATCATTTTGCATCTAAACATAGCCCATTCCCTTCTCTGAAGCATCACTAAATACCACAAAAATTTATCCACTTGTGGGTGATGTGAGCATGGGCGTAGTAATAAGCCTCCTTTTCCACTCCTTGAATCTTTCTTCGCATTCATCACTCCAAGAAAACTTTACTCCATTCTAAGTTAGCTTGGTAAGAGGGTTGTACAATAAGGAGAAATTTCTCACAAATAGTCGATAATATCCAGCTAACCCCAATAAGCTATAGATATCTGTTACTGATGTTGGCCTCGAACATACGTCTATTGTAGCTGTCCTGGAGGGAGACAGATATATACCATTGCTTGTGATGATATGGCCCAAGAATGAGACCTCCTTCAACAAAAACTCACACTTGCTGTACTTTGCATAGAGCTTCTCCTTTCTCAAGGTCTCTAGTACCGTTCTTAGATACTCCTCATGATCCTCCTTGGTTTTAGAGTATATTAGAATATCATCTATAAAGACTACCACAAATTTGTTGAGGTAATCTCTAAATAATCTATTCATCAAGTCCATGAATATTTTTGGAGAATTAGTGAGTCTGAAAGTCAATACTATGAATTCCTAGTGCCCATATCTTGTACGAAAAAGCAGTCTAGGGGATATCTTCCTTCTTCACCCTTACTTGATAATATCATGACCGAAAATATACCTTGGAGAATTATTGTGCTACTTGCAGCTGATCGAACAAGTAATCAATTCATTGGAGAGGATACCTGTTATTTATCCTGATTTTGTTATGAACACGATAATCAACGCAAAGGTGCATTAACCCATCCTTATTATTGATGACGAGGGCTGGTTCACCCCATGGTGAAACACATCGCCATATAAACCCTTTATCTAGATTATCCTGTAGTTGTTTCTTTAGCTCCTCAAGCTTTACAACATCCATTCTATACGGAGTCTTGGATATTGGAAATGACCAAGGTATAAGATCAATTGAGAATTCAACATCTCTTCCAGGAGGAAGACCAGAAAATTCTTCTAGAAACACTTTAGCAAATTCCCTCACAATAGGCATGTCTTAAAGGATGGTTGCCTCCTTAGACTCAATAATCTAATCCGGATACAGATTCTCATAGGGAAGTAATAACCACACTTGAGATGATAGAGCTAAAAAAGACTCATCTTCCTCCTTTAACTTGTACAGAATCGAGGGTTGATTCTCCACATGGAGAGTGATTTCCCTCTCACGTCAATTTATGTTCGATCTATATAGGGAAAGACAATCCATGACATGAATTACATAAAATTTCACGAGAGGGAGTATGATGAGTTTCAACGGGAAGTTCAATCCACCAATTATGACTGGGAAGGAGTTATACTCATCAGATGTAATGATTGACCCATTTTCCATACTCACCGAAATCATTAATTCCATAATTTTTGGTGGTGTTGGGATTGTTATACTAAAATTTCAGGATATAAAAGAATCCATAGAACCTGAATCAGAAAGTACATTCTCTATTGTTGAATGAATAACTAGCGTACCTGTCCCCACTTAGTTTTCGAGGTTCACTTTGGCAGTAGTGATGGAAAAATCTCTCCCTTGCTGCTGTTGAGGTTGTTGGTTTCCTCCGAAAACCCTTGGCTTAGGGAATTGATTTGTGAGATGCCCTATTTCTTTGTAGTTTAAGCAATGAACAACATTTTGAGAGTATAATGGAGTGTTACTCTCCTATGTTGCACTGGCATGTTTTTCTTATCAGCAGTTAATGGCACGGTGCCCTTCTCTTCCACACCTAAAGCATTTCCTCGTCCCCTTCAAGAAATTTTCAAGGTGCTTCTTTCCACACATTTGGAAAGTGGGGTACTGTACTTTCATAGAACTATTGGATTTATCCATCAGATCGCAATAATTGAATTCCTCATTATGCTTCTTATCCCCATGATACCCTTGAGGTTGGCTAATCTTCATTTCAACATTGAGGGCACATCAGAAAACTTCCTCATAGCTGTCAAAGTCACAGATCATTAGGGATTTCTACAGGATAGGTTTCTGCCCACCAAAGAAGAGATCAACCTTGAATTTGGGGGTAACGACAAATTTGGAAGCGTATCATACTATCCTTATGATGTTTTCCATGTATGCTCTGACATATTCTTCATCTTTTTTCTTGAGGGCAAGGAAGCCCCTTTCCATCTTATGCCGGAGGGTGTGTGAAAAGTATTTATCAAAAACAATCTTCTATAAATCCTTCCATTCCAACTCCTCGATCTCCTCCTCAGGCTTATTATTTTTGATCAATGTCTACCATTGATCAGATTTACCCTCCATACAATAAGAAGCCATAATAACTTTATCTTGTTCAGAACATTAAAGTACAGAGAAGTTCTTTTTAATGGAGTTGATCCATTGTTCGACAATTGAGGGATAAGATGATCCATTAAAAGTAGGAGGCCTTTTTCTCATGAAGCCCTCGATAGCGACTTGTTCTTTCGTAGGGGGGTTGAACGTTCCTCTTGACCCATTATTCTATTCAATTCTTGAGTTAACTTCTAGAGTATCATGAAAATGTTTGCGATTCCCGCTCCTGTCGGATTGGGCATCTTATTAGAATAGTCATCACATTGGTTTTCACTTCGGTTGTTTTCCGGTGTCCTCCTACTACTGGCCATTGGATATAATAAAAGGAAAGTTAGGGTTAACACATAAAGGGTAATCCAAAAAGATATGACTTATGAATATATTTTGTTTCTTAACTTATGAATCTATAGGCTTAAATCTATGTTATCCATGATCTACTTTCTAACATATATTCTTAGGGGTTTTTTTATTTCCTTAATAATGGTTCATAATAATCTTGTGAATTTATCAATGCATATCCCTTGGGAGTGTCATAACCAAGAGTGAAGAAAGGCCTGTTGTCATGTACCAGGATACCCTAGGTCAATCCCAAAACTCCTTGTTAGGGTTTTCACCCCTAGGTACATCTGTTCCAGAGCTGCCTCTATCTGATCGTATCCAAACAGGGATGTACTTGCATGATAAACCACTTACTCAATACTCACTAAAACCTAGCGGTGTTTTTATTATACTTAGTATTATAACTAAGTATTTCACTAGGGTTTTCTAATCATTGTCCCAAAAATTACTAAAACTATCCTCTCATACCAACAATAACAACCATACTCTTTATTACACACTTAAACAAGGTTTATTAAATTAACTCTTTAATTGATACAACATGGAATATTGAGAGGTATAGTGACTTTGGGGATTACAAAAATTACATAACAACATAAAACATGAAACAAAACATCTTTATTGAAAACTTCCTTTACATGACCACTACATTGACTCATACATAACATTGCATGTGATAACCTGAGGACATGCATAAGAAAAGGGTGAGATATAAAGCCTAGTAAGGGGATAAACATGGAATAACATGAGGAATAAAATAAATGTTATAAAATAGGAATATCAATTGAGCACAAGAGAAAGATTAACATAAAGGCATGATAAAGCATGATAATCATAACATAGAAATGTGGAAACAACACTTAACATGGAATTAGCATGAGCCAAGGCTCATTACACATAGAGCATGAGTAAAACCTCATTGCACATGAAGCACGAGTAAAACCTCATTGAACTTGAATTAGAATGAGTCAACACACATTTCAAATGACTTATCATGAAACTATACTTTACCCAATGCATTGGAGCACTATCAGGGTGCACCCTTGATAATCATTTCATTTCATGCATAAGTGTGCCACATAGATCATACAATATGGATTCCTTAACATCATAATTCATTCGAAAAATTAGATATGTGGAATACATAAATTTAATTCCTCAATCATTAAGTACATGTGAATAAAGGTGAATACCCTTGATAGATAAATAGGCATGGTATTCACTACACAATGACATTGGCTTAGAAAATTGTAGTACAATTTCGGCAGCATAACGACATGAAATAGGAACTCATGAAAAATGTTCAATGAGAGAGAAAGGGGTGTTTCATCATATTTACATGAAATAGAAAGTAAGGGGTTCATATAGATACATGTCCCAACAAATGTAATGTAATTTAGATGCATAATACAAAATAATTACATGGATGTACAAGAAGAGAGAAAAATCCATCACGGAATTTTGGCATGGTAATAGGTGTACATGGGAGGCATTACTGAGAGAGAAAGGGATCTACCATAATCAAAAAATAAATAGGGGAAGTGTGGAGGAGGTTCTAAATCATAACCCAACATTTTTAATTGAAAACAGAAGGGCATAACAACTTAAAGAAAATTGGACCAAAATGAGAAAGGAAGAAATCCCTTACTTGGAAGTGTCCTTCCAAAGGCTTGGGAGAGGCTTGAGAGAGGATTCTTGGGAGCTTGGGGCACCTTTGGAGGATTTTAGAGAGAAGAGGTAAGAGGTTTGTGGAACTCCAAAGGATTTTATTGAAGAGGAAGTGGGAGATTGAGTGGGTATATATAGGAAAGGAGAGTGAATTCTTTATTATTTAGGTTTGGGACACCATACATTAAACTCATCAAACCACAAAAAAGCCCATGGTTTTTCCCACGGTTTTTTCCCAAAGGGGAGTACAAACAAATATTTTATGATTCCAATTTCCTAATTTCTTAAAATAATAGGGTTTCTTATGTGGAGGTGAGTCACAATCTCAAGGATAACAATTTAAAAATACAAAATGTTTTATATGTCTTAGAGGGTCCACTAAAGCAATGTAAAATAAGTAAAAAAAAATCTGAAATCACATAATTTTAATGGTAAAACATATAGTTTCCAGAAATAATGTTTATATTATTTTATTACATCACTATTGGGTCATTATTATGTCATAAAACACATTATATATTTGAACGGTATTTAATTTTTACCCAAAACATTGACTGTCTCAGAAAATTATGGAAAATTAACCATTGGATAATTTCATCATCCTGATTAATAAAATGATATTAATTTTAGGTAAATAATTTTCTAAATATGTGAGTTTTTACTTGTAAAATAAAAACTGACATTTATCAAAAATTCAGTGGTTTTGAAAAAAACAACCTTCAAACCTTAATAAAAATTAAAATTGTATTCATAATATATTGTATGATCATTTATATTTAATAAAAAGTAATTCATTGATAATATTTTATTAAAATATTATTTAATTCAAAAATCCATTAATTCATCAAAATATATTTCTTAGTTGAATATTAACTAAAAAATACTATTTGTGCTTTAAAAACTATTTACCAAGTAACGAGAATAAAATGAATGCACATTCTTTATACAAAAATATTGTACATAGTCATAGTGCTAGGGTTTTATTAAATAACCCCTTATAACACCCGCATAATACTGAAGGGTAAGGTGTGCGATGGTGATAGACTCTTGGAGTGGCGTGGATAACATTTCTCGGGTGGTAATCTCTATTAACTTTCACTTCTCCCATAATCGGTTCTGCTCAAGCTTAACATGTTCAAGCTCAACTTGGGCTTGGTCAAGAGTGAAGCCCAATGAATCCACCTCCTTTCCGAGCATTGACAAATGAGCTTCTTATGGGGAAAGTCTACTGGATGAGGCCTTTTCATCCTTTGTTTGAGTAAAATGGATTTGTTAAATCCCTATATTTATACTAATCATGTGATCACTGTTCAACGACTATATTAGCAATAGTCAAAATTATTAATGGTATTTTAAAATATAGAAACATAAAAACAATTAAGTTACCACTTTATATAAGCATAATAAGAAATTTAATTAGATCAAGAGGAATTTTCATTAATGAAAGTTTGGGTCGTCACAAATACCATGTTATATTGAAAGGAGTGGAGGAAGAACTTCTTATTGAAAGCTCCTTCACCCGAATCTAATGTCTCTATAAGTTATGTAGTTACTAGATACTATTTTCCTTGAGGTATTCCAACTAATATAGATGAAATTACAATACTTTTTTTTGGATTTTTCTTGTCCTAAATTGCTACTTAGAGTGACAAAAACTGAACCACTATTGGTAAAAATATCCTTGTTTCATACATCAGGAAGTATAGGGTCACCTGGATGGAACATAGAGTAATTTTCTGATAGGACCAGAGGGAATTAGTGATTTTATCAGGCCAAATATTTTTTTGATTCACTATATTATTTATAATTTTATGGAGGGTTTTGTTGAACACCTCAATCTCTCTATTAACTTGTGTGTAATAGCGGGATGTGTGGTTAGGCAGAATTTTGTATTTGGTGTACAACTTCTATATCTTGGTGGAACAAAAGTTAGTGATGTTGTCTACGATAATGGTGTGGGGGTCTATAAACTGATGATTTATGTGGGAGTTCATGAACTCAATCACATAATGAGTTTTATCTTCTTTGAGAGGAACATATTATTCCCATTTTGAGAATAAATATATTGTGATTAGAATGAACCTTCACCATCGAGATACTGCTGGTGGGTAGGGATCCACCATGTTATGTCTCCAAATCGATAAGGGACAAGAGTACTTGGTGTTGTAGAGATGATATGGTGATTCATACAAAAATTTGGCATGGATTTGACATTCTGGACACCTATTGTTGAACTCAATGCAGTCATGATCCATAGTGGGCCAAAATTAACCCAACCTATGAAATTTATAAGAGTTTTTCAATCCTATATTATGGGATCCATAGGACCCAAGATGTACCACTTTTATAAAAAAATGTATCTCATATTCTTAGATTCAAAAGAGAATAATTACATTTAACTTTAACCTATAAGGATTTTTCTCAAGGTTAGGGCCATGATGTAGTGTTAACTATGAATCATGCCAAAAAATTCACTCATTCATGGATCAAATTTGTGGGATAACACCATTATGTAGATACTTCATAAAGGTATTCACAAAATTAGGTGTTTCTCTAACTATAGTGTAATTTTAGGGACTTGGTGTAGAAGTATAGAAAACTAGCTAACATACCTGTTGGTTTCCATCATTTGAAGTGGCAAGGGATATGATCCTCTAGTTTGCCACTTAAATGACCAAGTCATCCTTTTTGAGATCCATAAAGTATACAATAAAGCTTTCTAAAGCATAAACCTGGCCAATTTGTTACCAAGGAATATGGGTAACCTTTGGCTGGGAAGGGAATTGGTCCATCAGTTAGTGAGTCCATTCCAGGAGGTGCATAAGTTCTTAATTTATGATGATTTAGTCACCCTTGATCTGATTGATGACTAGATTATAGTCTCCATTCACATGTAAATATAGGAAACAATCTCAAGTTCAATTAAATAGTAGTAATAAGATCTTGATACTCTACATCATTATTAGAGCATCACTCTCACAATAGGAATGAGTATGGTATGATGGCCTATACTAAAGTGATGAATTCAAACCCCAATCTTTCTCTATTGTGTTTGGGTTCATTGATCCTTTTACAACTATGATTCAAGAGAAAATAATAAAATTAATCTTCCAACATGGAATAACCTAATATACTAAGATAATGATTTTCGATGGGAAATCAACAACCAAGGGTAGTCCCTTATGGGTTGGATCCACAACCAAGAAATCTGCAAGAGCCAATCCCTTAATAGCCTTATGTGGGAAAAAATTTATGTAGAACAGATAGAGGATTAAATACCATCATTCCAATTTATATTTTAGAATTTTGTGGTTGATGATGTACTTTAGAGTGTCAACATAAGAAACCAACTAAATTTCATAATGTTATAGGTAATTCCGCAACTTCAATACTTCACTGACCAACACAAGACAAGTTTTCTTGATGGGGAAGTATTTGGTATCCATATAGAGGATCATGAAACTGAGATAATATAGGATGTTATCCCTACCCTCATTGTTTTTATGAGCTAGAAGGGTGCGGATAAATAATTATTGGGTGGTCATGTAGAGGTATAGAGGCTTTGATGATATGGGTGACATAAAAACCATAGGTTTTAGTTGATACTACTTAATATCCTCAAAAGAGGTCTATAACTTCTTACCCAATTAGTAAATTATGAATTTTATCAGGATCCTAAAAAATGGATTACTCTTTCCAGCCACATTTTCAAAAAATTAAAAAATGTAGGCTAAGTGGACTTAAATGAATTGTAACCCCCATAAGTTGTGTGAAAGAGAAATTTAGATGATGGCCTTGACATCCTTAGGATCAATCTTAATACCTTAATAACTAATGATAAATCAAAGACGCTTTTCCGAGGTAGTCTCGAATGCACACTTCAAAGGGTTCATTTTCAAGTGGTAGGAACTTAGGAATCTGAACACTTTTTCAATATTTTAAATGGTCCTAGAAGTGGTCATATTTAACAACCAACTCACCCACATAACACTCCACAAATGTCCCAATGATTGGTTTTTAAATACACTTCATTGCCTACTGGTAAGTGGCTATGATATTATTCAAATTGAAAGGCATCACCCTATAGAAGAATGTACCATGGGGTTCCTTGAAGATGGTGTATTTATCATCCTTATATGACATTCAAATTAAATTATACATAGTGTATCCTTACATAAAATAGAGGGCATGGAATCCATCCACAACATCAATCAATAACCCTTTCACCAGAAGGATAAATTCATCTTTTGGACAATGGTGATTGAGTTACCAGAAGTCAATGGAGACTATTATTTTTCTATTATTCTTCCTCAAAAGAAAAATATTATCTAGCTATATTGGGTAATGGACCTCTATGATGAAGTTTTATATAATAAAATTACCAAATTTTTCCATAACCATGGAACTTTGGGAGGGGTGAAAATTTCTAGGAGGATATTTAAATCAATTTTGACACACTGGGAGGCCAAGTAAATGAAAGAAAATATGGGGATTGATCCATAGAATATTGATATAGATCTAATTGAACACATCAGGGTGCTTCTTAGGGACATAGATATACTGATATGTGTCAGTATCATATCTTACTTAGTGACAGGTTTTACTTTAGTCAACTCATCAATAGTGATGGAGTAACCTCTTAAAATAAAGTTGGGTGTCCATCAGATCATATTCATCATATACGATACAAGATTTAGAGGTAGGAATTAAATATGCTATAACTATAGATTTGGGGATGGTATTAAACCTAATATGTTAGAGGAAGAGTCTTAAACAATGGATTCTTTCTTTGTGAAGACTATAATGATAAAGGTTGATGATACAATCCTACTTGGATTCTAACTACAAGGTACACTCTTCATTTCAAATCAAAGATAATGAGAAGTATTATATTGATTCAGCCCTATTTTGTGGAAAATATGAGAATACTATGTATTGGTGGTCATGGGGAGAACTTATCAGCACTTTATAGGGGTAGTGTATTCTAGTATTAGCTGAGCCTTCCTAGTGTAGGAGTATGAGGTAATCTGTTATCACACCTTCTTCTTGGGGACTTGAAACAACATCCCATATTCCTTTTGGTGGGTTCTATCCAATGTATTGGGAGGATGGATCTATCTTTTGAGTTTTCCCAAGTATCTTATTCAGTGGTTGTATGATCATTGGTGGACTTGATATGATCAAAACCATCATTGTAAGGATGTTTTGCTTCCCGTTTCTAGTACTTGTCATCCAGGTAATGGGATTAAAGGAGTTTAAGGGAAAATAATCACTATATATTACCCATAATCTACTATCAAGAAAGTATTTGAGGCACTAGTGGTATGAATTGGGGACCACTTTATACAAATAAAGTCAAGGCCTTCCCAACAGGGCATTATAAGCTGTATCCTATGAGAACCCCATAAATCTAGTGGTTTCTACTAGGCCAAAAATTGGTTCTTTATCCAAGCCTTTCAGAAATAATTCTTCTCACACATTCATATCCATGAATTTTTAGGTTATAGGGGATCATGTACTTTTCCATGAGCCCAAACTTGTGGGGTGTTTGGTTTGGGATGAGATTGGTGTAAAATATAATATCCCCTAGGAAGTAGTGTATTTTCACACCCTTGAACTAGTAGATGATATACAGTGGGAGTATATTCCCTTGAATGGTAGAAACCACATGTTATTTATAAAAATAAATGATGTCCCAACATTCCTCTCATTTTTATCTCTCTGCGTAATAGGCCTCTTTGACAGCTACCTTTGTCTCTAACTAAAGGTTTAAAGGATTCCACTTTGTCCTCACATATCTCCTTTGATATATAGTGCACCTAAAGGATTGAGAGCCTTGACGGTATGCCGATAAGGTATTTCAGTACATCTTAGTTCTATTTAGGGGCATGATTTTTTTTCTAATGAAGGTCATTATTTAGCCGGAAGTGTCGCGAGTGTAATGGGATACGTAACTAGGGCATGGATAGTGCTGACTGTACTTTTCTATTGGATAACTATATTTCTCAAAACACATGATTACTGAGCACCAAAAAGCTGAGACCAGGCCCTAATTAGACATGTATAGTCATGGTCTTGTCATGACTGAGTCACATGGTCAACTAATATACTCAGCTTTAGAGGTGTGATCGATATAGTGGACTAGGAGGATTATGATTATTGAGTGCTATGAAAGGCATGTTCTCGGGTATCAGTAACCTGAACCACATATTTTAAAGTGCTACCCTAAATATATTTCCATATTTCATATACCATTCTTCTCCTCTGTCGATGTTATCTGAAGGATCTTAAGGGGTTATCATAGAATTCATCATCATTGACCATTGTATAATGATCCATCGGTTTGAAAGCTTTCAAATAGGTGTAATATTTCTCATCATGAGTATAATATTATATGGATAGAAATATTTTCTCATGTGTCCCAAATCTGGAGGCATGAAGTCACTAAGGCTTTTAGCTAGTTTTGGCACCAATGAGGGAATTTGATTTCCCTTTCACTATCAACATATATTCCCTTGAGACAAAGAAGATTGTGATACATATATCGAGGTGGAAAATAAAGAATATTTGACAACTATAGGAGGTTATGATCTACTCAATTGGGTATAAATATTTCCAAGGAAATCAGAAATGATCTTTCAATCATACTAATTGTTTTAATTATATATTCCATAGTTGGGAGCCTACTACCACTCATTGAAGTCTATGATACTACTATTAGGGTTAGTGGAGACATGTACCACACATGTTGGGACATCACCCAATTTGAACATTCCCTGATATACTTAGTCCTAGAGAAAATATTTAAAGACAAATAATTTATTTATTGCGTTCCCAAGGATCCTGTCACATGGAAAATGATTTGTGTGATTGGTATTCTTGACCACTATGTGTCTTATTCATTCTGACAATTTTAGGATCCAATTTCCCAAGGTACAAATAAAATATCATGAAACTTGTGTATTCTTGAAAAATTCGGTCATTTTATTTTATTCTATAAATAAAACCCTGGGTTCTTAGACCTAATGGGGTGGGGGGGGGGGGGTTGGGGAAATGTACACTCAATGTGGTTGTGGTTGATGAGGCTACACTGGGAGAGGCTTTTCCTAGAGGGCGTTCACATGGAGGGTTTTTTTGGTAAAGTATCTAGTAGATATACTTGATCAAGATCCTCTGAATTCACAATAACAACTGTCTATGCTTTAACAATCCATATCATAAGAGATATAAGAGGAAATGGGTGCTACCATTGCTTGGTCCACTTCAATGATTCTTCAAAATATTGATTTTTTAGAGAAGTCCGGAAACCCACATAGATAATTTAGGGAAATTATGTGGGGATGCCGCTTATATTTGAAATTCTCTACAAAAATCATAATCAATTGTTCCAAGGATATTGACATGTCGAGTGAGAACATGAGCACTTTCAATTGTGAAATAAATAAAACCACTCATTTATTTGGCCGATATTTTCATTTGGAGAGGTCAATGATAATTGTCTTATATAAGGTGGAGTCAACCTTTTAGAGGAACTATATATAGAGATCCTCACAGATGATGATGGATCATGATACCATTTGGAAATTTCAAATGAATTCGGGTCCATCCAGGGTCTTGAAAAAACATTGTAGCATGGCAATTTCTTACTGTTTTAGAGTCCCCAACATTATGCTGCATCGTAAGACGAATTTTTACAAATGTTGCAGTGAATCACCCATACCATTAAACATGGTGAATATTAGATTTTGGAATTATAGTGTTGAAAAGATATGGTCTACCCATCCAAAATATGGATATTCTTTAGGTGGGATTAAAACCTATCTTGTTTCAAAAGCCTCATGGTAGGGGCTAAGAGTATCCATCATGTCATCTTGGTGAGTATTTTTGGTCACTAGTTCCCTAACTAGATCATTGGTTTAAGAGGTTGTCTTGCCTTGGTATCAAGGAAGATACGAAAGCATCATAGATAAAGTGGGTTAATCGTACATTGATCATTTATCAAAGCCTGTGGCTTCTACATTGATCGGATGCATGAGGCCACCCAGTTTAAATATGAGTGCCTGCCTAATAAGGATTGCGTGCCCAATAAAGAGATATGAGGTCCCTATTGACATTTTAAAGACGTAAGTGATACTTGAAACTAATCATGGTAGTAATCCCCTTACAGACCTCTAGATCCAAGAGAATTGTAGATAATTTGATGTTGAACTCAGTTTCCGGCAGTATCTCAGATGGACTGGTAATCTCAGTGGAACCCTTTACCTTTCCTATATATTGGAGAGTTGACATAAAAAATTTATTGGGGGGGGGGGGAATCCCAAGGCCTAATGGAAAACTCTACTGATGAGTGCTAGCACCTACCATGGGATCCACTAGGTTTTGTTCTACCCCTTGAGGAGGATTCTCCATATAATGCCCTGTGTTGGAAATATAGTTTTTCTGATCCTCAAGATGGCCAATAGTGACCATAATAATCATGGAAATGGTAGTACGATAATTTTCACTATCGATGGGTAGACTAGATTAATGGTTTAGTTGTTACTGTGGGATCAATATAATATGGAGTGTAACTTACTTACCATATCCATTGATCTTCACATGTTGAGATAACTATACAATGATTCACTAGAGTATGTTAAGTCTTTTGACATAAGTCTAATGGAGATTATAGTGATAACCATATGATTTAGTTTTCTATACTACTGGTAGTACTATTATGTCAACCATCTTGCACTATTAGTGAATGGAATTGAGGTTAATGTGGCTTCTCGTGAAGGTAATACAATGGTTACAATGATATTTGACCATTTCATATATATTCTTGTAAAATCAAACTAATTGGTCCATGGTGAGGGACTCTGGGATGAAAAATTTCAAGGTTACGGGTGACCAGAATGTGATAAATAACTGTTCGATGGCCAGGACTATCTATAATTCTTCTTTATCATTAACCATAGGATATTATTCTTCCTTATCAGAATGATCCCCAACTAGAGCTGGTTGATAAACTATCTGTGGCACTAATTTAGCCCTTCTTTGTTACCTATTTTCTAGAAGGCGGGGTGTTTCACTTGTTAATCATCCCATAAACATTGAAATGTATTTTAGACTCCAAGAATACCTCAAGATCATATCCATGTAGGATAGGGTTTTCACAACTTTCTTGAGAGAGATATTAGAAACATATATTTGGAGTTCAGTGGAGTGATCAACATTTTCTAAAGGTGTCAAGCTAGACCCTGATGGCCCTCCCACTTCCAATGTATAGGTGGATAGGAGGGAATCTAATGAAAGTAGAGACGATTTCATTTAAAATCATTATAATGATTCCAAAACACCCTCAACAATAGGTACCTACAGAGGTATTTGGGGTCTTTTATACCTTAGTTTCAATTATTGTTAGCTGTAGTATACGAGCTACTTCCCTCATCTCTGGTAGTGGGGTTAAAGGTTTATTAATTATGTAACACTTAATATTGAAATATGAGAGGATGATGGTGAAAAAATTATTCCTAAGGTATTAAATCTAATAGAACGAGGCTTTACTAAGTGCAAGTTACTGAGAGTCATTCAGATTCCCACCATTTTCCTTATGACTAGTACAGTTGGCACAATCCTCTTGGTGATTTTTCTCCCTTATTCCTTAATATGGATCATTATGGCATGTCAAGTCTTTAGTACCGGGATGTCCTTCACACGGGATGTTGGTAGTTCATGGTGGACATTCGCACTGGAATTCATCATCACGTGATGACCCATAATAGTTGCGGGTGGCATCGACTATTGATTGATTCAACCCATCCTACCTAAGAGGTGGCTGGGGTATCAATCAAAATTTGGAAAATATGCTACCCTATGAAGTTATCAAGGTAGTATGATAGAATGTACTGATGTTTTATGAGGCCACAAGAGTCGATAAAGAGGCCTCATATTGGTCAAGATTGGTGTCCTGTCCCTAGTGTTAATGCTAAGTGTTATGGATCAGGTCCAGTGAAGTGGGAATGAGATTAATCCACTCATTGACATATTATAATGGTTAGTGTTGGAAATGAAGCAGCTGAGTAGGAGCCTTACAAGGCGGATCCTGAGTATTGGTCATAATACGTACAAATAGAAAATCCCCTACCACCTTGACATAGGAAAGTGAGCTATCAGGATTCTCTAGGGGAAGACTCCAAAAGTGTTTTTCCATTAAAATATAGGGTCCTTTTTCAATACAAGGCCCTCATGAGTGGTAGTTCTGATGATTCAATTGTAGAACCCTTGGATACCCTGAGAGGGGAGGGGTGAATCAGGGTGTCAATTTTTTCTTTTAATGTGATAGATCTTGTTCCCACATTGGTAGGAACACATTAAACTTGTATGATGGATATGGACAACAAATAAACAATCACATGAAAAGACACCACCAACACTTTTACTTGGTTCACCCCAAAGAGATACATCCAAAGAGCATATGCTGACAATGTGTTGGTCATTCCAAAATCCAATAATGTTCACTATTTGTGGAGTACAAGAGTTCGGTTATAGTTACTCGGTTCCAAGAACACTTACTTTACAATATTTCAGGGATAAATCACTACGTCCCTTAGAACAGTTTTGTCAACTCTCCCTTGCTCCCTGCCCTTGGAAAAGTATTAGTCAGTTTATTGACTTCATGGTCTCTTCAAAGATTTTGATAGAAGTCTTTGCCTCAGTCCAAAATGATACACTACATGCATCGATGTTATGAATATATGCACTTAAAATATTTGATCACACACACCAAATATTCAAAAGCCTATCAGAAGCATAACACCACACTTGCGCACAATACCTCAACTTGTGAATAAGATTTGGGAATTGTCACAAAAAATTACTTTCATGCAAACCCTACTTTCTGAACAACACTTATCCTCGTGAAACTACACCGAAGGATTAACTTGGTCTTTTTAGACTAAAAGAATACATTTTTCACAAGATTAACTATTTTAAATTCTTTCTCACACAAATATTTCACACAATAGAGAGATCATATTTTCATTGGAAAATTCTTAAGTCTTCCATGGGGGTAGCCTCATATTTATAGTCCTTTAATGAACCTACATTCAAGATCCCTATGCATCTTTATCGGTGCACATAAGTTTGTTTCTGAGAATGAAAAACCCATTTTTATGTCGCATTGGTTGCGTAAGATTCTTCTGCGCAACACCATATTCTACACACATTTATGTCTTGTACACACTTTTTTCTTTTTCCATATTTTGATGCACTAATCTTAGATTTTTCCTTTCTTGAAAGTTTCAAAACACCCTTTAATCTTGTGCGCAACTCCCTTTTCCAAAAATAATTTTCTCTATTTTTCAATTTTTAGACCCAAAAATTTGGAAAACACTGGGAAACAGTGCAACTTTCAATACTGTTACTCACCTAAACTGTATGATCCCTTTCTTGGAAAACTTCATGAACTTCTAAAAAGGATTGAAAACAAACACAAACCATAATCCATTTATAACATAGAATGATCTTGGTTTTAACATCAATATCTTATTTGGTTATATCCCTAGTGGGAATGAATACTTTTTTCTTATATCATTGAAAAAATCATTTATCACCATCATATTAATGATATTGGAGGGTGAGATGGGGTATGGGTTCCCAATAGTTAATGACATAGATAATTTCTTGGTAGGGATGTAATCAGGTGGGATTTCTACAAAACAAATTCTCCTTCCACCATGGTTATTAGAGTTAGGTCATCAATTTCCTATATCTTTAGTCATATAAGGTACATGGAATCAGTCATCCATATAGATTTGGTGAAACTGATGTCCAAATCCCTAACCTATTCCATTATTTATAATGTAGAAAAAATACCCTCATTGATTGTTTCTTAGACCATGGATACTCAATGTTATCTACCCTATGTTTTTGGAGAGATTCATGTTGGTCCCACAACTAAATTGGTGGGACCTGATGCCAAAAATCTGAATCTAGTGTCACAGAAATATGACGATTCACCAACATTACTATTCCTCATAGTTGAATGAGAATAGATTCAAATCTAGTTCATCATTTCTATTTTCAATTATTTCCACTGGAGTCAGATGTCTTTCCTGTTTTATTACCCTACATTCCCACTTTCCAAAGGGGATTCTATCATTGTAATCAATGACATTCGATCCTTGATCAAAATGAAAATATGGGATATCACTTACCCTTTCCCTAGCATCATCCTTAAAGTACATTTCTTAGTGAGGGTATCCCTCATAGATTTGAGTCATGATCATAAAACTCATTCCCAAAACCATCTTGAGGTGGATTCCTATTACTTACACACCTTTTGTCTTGACAGGAAAATAGTCTTTAGCTAGAGTAGATAGTAACATTGGGAAGGTCTGGGAATCTCTGGACGTTGGGCGTGTTGGGAATCTATAATGTCTTAGCCTTTTGAGATTGGAGGCATCTCTTATATAAGGCTTCTTGAGCATGGATCCAAAGACATCCCGTATTGACCATAAGGTAGTGGACACTAGGGGAATAAGGTATATGAGGCCTTTTTACCATAGTAATCCCATATTTATTGTAGGGCTAGAGATTTTGGTTGGTCATAGGTTTAACATATTTTTGTGAAGGTAGGTTACTAATTTTATATGTTGTTTTGAAAGGTTGGTGGTTAAGTGCATCCACATGGGGGAAGTTGATCACACCTAAGGTGTTTGTCATGTGTGTCCCTAGGGGTAAGATATCACACTTGGGGGTTTGGTTATGTGTGTCAAGGAATATATCACAATTTACAGAATGGTTAAGTGTGTACCTAAGGGGAAAGATATCACACTTGGATGGATTTTATGGTTATATTAGGGGTTTTAGGATTGAACCTCAGGGAGATATCCTATGTGTATCATGATGTTAGGATTCAACCTCATGGAGGTGTTCTATGCACCCTATTAGTAAATTGGGATAAAAACCCTTGTTGTTAAATTCCCTAGTTTAAGGCCATATGATAGGACCAGTCCATGAAATTTAACATCATGGGGGTAAGGAAACTCATGTCATGGAAGGATTATCAATGAGGTATAGTGTGGTTATTTCACATAGAAACTTCCCAGATGTTTGTGGGTCCTATCCCAAAAGTGGAGATTTATCCAGAGCATATAATTTCATCCCTTGGTTGTTGAAGATGGTATGGGGCTAATACATGGGAGTTGCTCATGGAAGGTTCTTAATCCCTTGGTACAAGAGGAGATGGAATATCATGATGATCGTACATGGGGAATTCTATATTCATCACACAATGTAAGAGGTTTAGTATCATCCCATTCCAGTCATAAATGGGGCATATTACATTCAACATACATGGTAAGTCTATAGTTTTACATCATATGATGAGGTTTTAATTCTAAATTTTAACATCATACAACTAGGATATTGGGATAGGAAGTTTTACATCATGAAACTCAGACGTTTTCAGGGCCTAGAGCCTAGGAGATAATTTTGAAGTAGAAGAGGAAGATCGAGAAAAAGGCCTCCCTACTAATAAAACTGGAAAATTTACCTTCATGATGAAACCTTAAAAACTTAAATGTTTACTTTTCCTGAAAAAATGGGTGTTCCATGACATAAAAACTTATGTGGAGGATTTTAAATCATGTTTCCCAATGTAAGTATGTGTATTCTTCAGAGAAAGATGCATTAGTGTGCATATTCTTAGGAGAAAAAGGAAAGGTAATAGTCTGGGCTATGCTTGAATCCAAGGGGTTGTACATAAGGGTTGATGATACTGATTACATGGTAATTTTGAGTGTGGATTGGCTGGTTCTAAATTGTTACAAGGTCCCTGGGAACTTAACATTTAGAAAAGTGTATTGAATAAAAGTTGAAATCATGGAGAGGCTTGGTGGAGGGGTTTCACAATGTTTGGGTGTTCATGAATGTTGGAGGAATCATGAAGGATAATGGTCTCATGAAGGTGAGTCTCTCAAAAAAATAAGTTGTCATTACCTTCGAGTAATTTCTTGGTTTCCATGGGGTTAGTTTCATGAAGGATAATTATCTCATGAAATCCCAAGAGGCATAATAGGATTTCATCTTTTACTAAGTTTGAGGAGTATTGTAAAAGGTATCTCTACCATGGTATAAAGTACCCAAGGACCCATGAGACGATAGCTCACAAAATATGGATACATTGGTAAATCCATCCTCTATTTGGATCATAAAGTTTAGAGTTTTATGAATTTAGATATTTGGATGGAATCCCGAAGGTTGTATCCCCTAAAAATCCAAATTAGGGGATGCATTTCTATTCCAGGTGGAGGTGAGTGAAATGGATTTGAAAAATATAATATATTTCACTGAATATTATGGATTTCATAAAATACAGGGCATTTTGTGAATAGAAATACGCTATGTAGAGGTTACTACCTCAATCACTATGCGTCTGGGGACTTCCACGTATATGTATATGTTGCATGGAAGTTACCAAATCAGGCTCTACATGAATAGGTGATTTCCAAAAACAATCATACTCTACATGGAGGTTACCTCATTAGGTTCTACGTGGTGTGTGAGATTCATATGGGGACACCATTATCAAAGGTGTTAACCTTCACAAATACATACCCATAAGTGGGTCTTTGAGCGGATTTAACCTAGATTTATCCAAACCATATGCTCCTTTATAAAACACTTCCATGACATGTGTATTTCAGTATTAGAAGAATTTATTCACTCTTCAACCTGAACTTGTGATACCTAGTTGATATTTGAAATCCCCTTAGCTTATTTTAGTTGACTAAAATGATCATCAATACAAGGTGAAAAATACTTATTCTTCTATATCACCCAGTTCATCTTATAATAGTCAATGAATAATTATAATCTACTATCAAATTTATTAATAAAAATAACTAATGTGGAATATGGTGATATAATCAATATAATAAATTATTTCCCTTTAAATATTCCAAATGAATGTTCTATTCTCACATATCTATAGTATTAATGTTATATAATGAAATGTATATATGAAATGTATGTTGAAACAAGTCAGTTGAGAACTCTATATCTCTGTCTTAAGAGGTAGTCTATAAAAATATTCAAGAAACACATCCATGAAATCTTCCAATACCATTGTAAATTGATAATTATATTTTTTCATCATTCGAATAAGAATTAACCTAGCTATTTTATAAGTTAATGGTTCAATGTTTCTAAAAAAAGGTCCCACTAAACTTTTATAAATACCCCGTTATCCCATAAAAGAAATAATACTTCCATTGGGTAAAGTAAAATAAACTCTATGACTATAGTAGTTTATATTATCATTGTATCTTACAATATAATCCATTATAAATATGAGATCATATGCACTATTCTATAAGACTAAAAAGACCCCTGAGATTCCTATTCCAATAATCATAATGGAACAAAAAAATTTATTTAAATACTTAATTTATCCTCACTCTAAGAAGTGCTGAATCATCAGAAAATAAGTAATTAATTTAAAATATAAATTTAATAGTGACACTACTTTTACATATATTAATTAATGTGATGAACCCATATTAAATATAAAAGGGATGACAAGAGAAGAAACAATTAAGGTGCCCTAAACTATTGTATACCTTTATTATAGTTCTTCTTAAACATGTTCTACTATGAAAAATTATGCATTGTTATTTTAATTCTACAACTATTAAAGGATACCACTAGTCATCACCAATGACCCAGCCACAAATTTCATTGACATCTCATTAGGAGTCCTCAATCCTTGTTTTCAGATTTGAATCTCCATTACTAGATTCCTTGAAAAATCTTTTCATGTGTGAAAAGATCCAAAAATAATGACGTGTCAATGGTTCAGTAATAATTTTTTATTTAGATACATCATTACATAAAACTTATAACATTTAATTTATCTCTTTAACTAAGAAAAAACCAAGGGTATAAATTTATTTTGGATTATTACTTAATCAGATTCCCTTTTATTATTATTATCTCCACTAGATAAATATTTTCCCACACTTTTTCAAAGAAGAAAAATAATCTTTCTCTATGTATCTATGATGGAGTTTTTTTCGATTTCAAATTTTTTAACCACCACTACATTAGCGGCTAAGATGAGAAAGATAATATTTTTTTCTATCTCAATTAAAACAAAAGTCTTGAATCTCATTATGTTAATGTTTTCAATAGAAATTAATTCCAGTGAAAGCATACCAAATTTTAGAAATCATCTATGTATTCTAGCGCTATTGTGTTTCTTTATTTCAATTCCAAAACCTCTTGAGTCATACTCAATGTTAAGGATTATGAGTATAACTTCCAACTAATCATCTTTTTGAATCATTTCCCATATCAAATATTCATATATCTATTCCTTTAGAGTTGTCTCACACTAATTATGATCTTCCCCTATTGTATGTAAGTATCAAACTCCAAATTAATTTCATTATAAGATTTAAGAAACAAGAATATTTATTAAATTATTTCTATCCAATAATTTTTTACTGTACTCCACTATCTCCTTTAAGGATATGATAATTATGCCTCTATAATGATGGATCTTGTTTCACCTATTTTGGTCACTCCTGAATTATTCTTCATCCATGATCCTATATTTTTTGGACTAATGAATTTAAAATTACTCCATAAAGAGTTTAGAAACACATTTTTTGGGTACCCCATGAGTCTTCATCATCATAATATCCATGCCATCTAGAATTCCAGATAATCATCTTTAAACCATGCTCTAAAATCATTTTGTATTGATCTGGACTAGGGAACCAAATCCCAAGTCCCATATTGGTTTTCCACATATACTCAATTGTATTAATATATTTACAAAGGATAGAAACTTGTTTTGAGGTATACCACATTATAAGTGCAGTTCAATTTTCTCTCTGTAAAAATAAAGAAAATATATAAATAAATATCCCAATTTATTTTAAAAAGAAAACTAATCTTGAAAAAAAACTTTAAAGAATAAAAATTCCAACAACATAATATAAAACAAGTTAACACTCTAAGATATAAAAACAAAAGGATGGTAATTGAAACTTATCCATCAAAGATATATAAATAATCCAATGATGATAGACCATATACTATCACATCCCACTAATATCAATGATCCTATGATTTATCATCAATGAGTATTAAACCCTATCCTTTTACTGTATCATGGAAAATAATGTCTACATACAGATTGAGATGTTTGGTTAAGTTTGAGTAATACTTTACTCAGTATTATTTCCCAAAATAATTCCCATGAATACCCATGTATAATCTATTCCAAAACATGTAAACAATTAAATTTTAAAAAATAGCCATAAATTTAATAATTCATAAATGCCATTTAAACAAAAAATACTAAATCTTAGAAAACTCACCATAGAAATTATATTTCTATAAATAAAAGAATTATGAGAAATAGAATATATCCTAATTATGAAATAAAGAATATATAAACCTAACTATGATCATCATGCACCTAGAATAATTCACCACCCACCTATATTCTTAATGAATTTTATTTCTATCTCAACCATGGATATTTCATACCATTCCACCCTTTATTTTTATACCTTTAAACTAGTTATAAAACAATAAAATTTCTTTGTAAAATTATTTTCCATTTAAAATTATATAAAATTAATCTATCTTAAATTTAAAACCTATTTAAGATAAAACCCCATTTTTCATATATCAAACACCATGATTTAGAATTCCATTATTCATTTTTTTTAAATTCCATTACACTATTTATAATAAATCTATAAAAATTTCCATTTTATTATGTGAAATAAATATAAACAATTTGTTAAAATTTTATATTATTTTTGGAATTTATAAATCACATCAATCATAATCAACTTAGGAAGAAATATAAGAAACATAATTTATATTATTTACATTTAATTATTCCCAAGATCATAAGATAATAAATTAATGAGGTAACACACATAAAACTATCATATAAGTACCCCGTGAACTATAAATCTTAAAATAAAATCATTGAACATCCAATTTAAGAGAGATTTTCACAACTAGAGATCCTTTTTCATGACCCTATTTGGTAAAATGGATCTTTTTATCCTTTTTTTGAAAATCACAATAATCTTACTTTTTTTATCCAACTTGATGATTTGGATGAAGTTTTATTTATAATGACTTAAATTCCATTCGTATATTTTGATGAAATGAGTTGAACCTTATAAATATTGGAACATTTTGAAAAAATATGATCTCAAACCAATTAGCCTTACCAAAAGATAAATATAGATTCATTGAAATATAGTGTAATTTCTAATGCTATTGAAAAAAAATCTAAATTTAATGGAATATAACCACTGGTGTTTGTTACAATAGAGTCTATAAATTGAATAAAGTCTTCTAGGGAGAAAATATATGTATATTTAATACATTGAGTTTTTGTTTATTATATCACAAATATTGAAATCTATAATTGTATTTGTCTTCAATGTGTTTTTTAAGAACTTCTATTTGATAAGTTTTAATTGTAAATATCTGAATTTTACTTCATAATTCATGTTATTTTGATCTTCATGATTGAAGAGAATCTATGTCTAGGAGTTTAAATATTATTAATTATAGTGTTTTTTGAATTCTAGGGTACATGGAATTACTTATAATCATTGTGATTGAAGAAGTGCTTGAGGCTAGAGTAACCTATTTCTAAAATATTTTCAATTAAGTTTCAAGTGAAGAAAATTTTGATATCTTCTAGCTTAGTCAATGATGTTACAGTGAGTGGAACTTTTTTATTCCTTGGATCTGGTCTAACCATCCATCTTCCACTGGGTTCAAAATAAAATACTTATTATAAATGCAATAAATTTTTAATAATATCCTTTAACGTGTATTCTTATTATTATCCAATGATCTAGGAATTATTTTTACTCAATAGTTTTAATTTATGACTAGTTTAATTGTTTGTCTTTAAGTTATGTTTTTAATTTAAAAAATCATTTATTTTTTACTATGCATGTACTACTTATGTACATGTTTACTTGGTATATTTTTAATGATGAGAAATTATATATTCCAATCAGTTTATATTTTTGAGTGGGAGAATAAATATTAGTTGTCTTTGAGACTACAATTCACACCCCTATTTTAGCCACACTATTACTTTATGTAGGATAATATTTTGTATCAAATATGGTCTCTTAATAATTAATCCAAACTCTACATTTGATTTAGTGTCTCATTTTATATATTTTCTATTTAATAATAAAACTTATATAATTTTCCTTACACTAATTTATAGAATAAAAAATATATTTTTTGTGTTACCAGTCATAATAATAGAGAAATTGAATCAAAGATAACAACCAATGCTTGGCAATGTGAATTATGAATACTATAATGATTAGATGAATACATTTGTAATAAATAATGACGTAGATTATTTTTTGATGATGGATAGAAATTATTGAATTCCATAGAAATACATATCATCATTTACTCATTATAAGAAACCTCCCCAAAAATCTTTTATTTCATTTTCAAAATTCCACTTTTTGGATGAGTGGGAACCTTAAAAAATCAGATATCAATTTCAAACTTAACTCAAAATAAATAGCATTGCACAACATAACATAGTCCCAAAAGCCACATTAAAAATTTAAAATTCAAATTAAAAAATTATAAACCAAAAAATGCGAGGAAAGTGTGCTGCTTGAGAAAACCACCGTCGAGGAATCCACATCACCTCACCTCCATCATCACATTGCTGACAGATTATCTAATCACTGTCACCATCATCACGTCGTCACATCACAAAAATCATCATCCTCATCAGTTCTGCACCACTGGACTGTTGTCTAACATCCTCTACTAGAACCAAACCCTATCACCACCGTCCCACAGGACCTCCCTCATCACGACAACCATAAACTATGATCCGCCACCACCATCATTGATTCCCTTCAAACACCAAACCAGAATGTCGAAACACATCAACAACATCATGTATTCATCTCGTATAAACCGAATAAAGATAATTCCACTTGTAACACTGATATACACTCAAATAACACCTCTAAAAGCTTTCGTGACAACCACCTTTCCAGACCGACCCGAGGAGGAGAGGTGGTAACCAATGCCAAATCAGAGTAGAAGAATAATAGAGCCTTCACAGGGAGTCAGGATGTTCATTGACATCAACCAACCAAACTAACACCCCACCATCAGCTGAATGCATAATGAGACACCTGGAACCCCCCCACCACAATTCACAACACAACCAAACACCTATAAGAAAACCTCATACCTGACTGACCAAGAAGGGAGTAGTGGAATTGGAGGACAATGAGGAGTATGAGTGGGCACAATTTCCATAGAAAGCTGTGGTAAAGCGAGAACCATCAAACTCACCATAAAACATCATCAATGAACCTTCACCATTAAAATAGATACCACAAATCCATTGAAACTCCACAATAAAAACCAAATAGCCACCCAAAACCACCCTGGAATAAGGAAAAAGAAGACATTATTGAAACCCTAATATGAACACGAGAAAAAATCCAAAAGAAAAAAAATGAAAGGGAAATATGAAGGGGGAAGGGGGTGAAACCCTAAACAAAAAGGAAATAAAAATGGGGGATGAAACCCTAAGAAGAAGGATAAGAAGAATATTGAAGCTGTAAAGATACTCCAAAAAAGAACATCATGGGTTGAAACCCTAGGAAGAATACAGAAGATATATCTAGGGAGATATTTAGAATAGAAAAAAGGCTGAAAGGGATCTCCAATGTCGAGGGAAGGAAGTCAAGGAATAATAAGAGAATCACATTTGGGAGAGAACTCTAGGAGAGAATGGGGACACCCCTTATAAGGATAAAATTGAATATGAATATAATTAAAATGTTTGGAATAATTTTAAATTATCAATGATGTATAACATTATATCTATATTTCATCATGTGTGACAGTGAATAGAATTTTGATGAATCTGGAGATCACACACTATAAAATATATAAAGTTAAAAAAAGAATTTCATTGATTCTTTTTGACTATTAGGCATTTTATTTTTTACTAGTAGAATGAGTGGGTTAAATTCAATAGATATTCATAACTATCATGAATAATATTTTATCACTTGGTGAAAAAGAGATCAATTAGGACAAACCTATGAAAAATATCATACAAATTCCAAAATAATATAAATCTATGTGGATGACTATCAAATACACTAAAAATTTGATAAAACATAGTATTGATGATTTGATTTGAACTCTTATGAAATATAAGAGTATAATTAAAAGAGATGATGAGAAGTAAAATAAGAATAATTAAGTTTTATTTGATTTAATTTTGGGTACCATAACTTCTAAAACAAGAACTACTAATCTTAGTACTTTTAAGATGAAAAGTTATAAATATCATTTAGATAAGAGTTGTTTGGACGTTAGTGAAAATGAACATGAAAAACATTCAATGTGGATAAAAATAATTTCTGGAAAGAGGGACTTATAGACGGATCATTGAAATGACATAAAATAGAATTTTGGTAAGAAGGATTATATAGAAGTTATATTCTATGAGTGTAATAAGAGTGGTCACATCAGACCAGACTATTTGAAATTTAAGAAGACGAAAATTGAGTCAAAGATAATGTCTAAGAGAAAAGGGAAGAAGATATTTAGAGATACAAATGATATATAGAATATAAGTGAAGATACATCATCTTCAGATAATATTAATAATTTATAAAATTATTATATTCATAATATTATTAGATTTTATAATCAAGACTCTCAAAATTAAAAATGTTCAATGGGAATGGTAGGAACCAAATTTATTATAAAAATATCTTTAGAGCCTAATTATTCATTCACTTTAGATGTTGACTATAATAAAACATAATTGCAAGATTAATATGCATCAATATCATTTTAGTAGATTACTAGATATGTGTCTTGTTTAGATAATATTGATAAAAATCTAAATAAATGGTTTTATTTGGATAAGGTACATTTTTATTAATCCAGTGATAGTATTTCTAAACTTACTTATGAGATAGATACTAAATCTAAACATTTTTCTAATTAATGATGACTAGGACATATTTTTAAAACTAAAATCTGAATTTAATAGTCTTAAAAATATTATATCTAGTTTTACTTATATTTGGGAGAACATTGATAAGATGATAATACATTTGAAATATAATATTACATCTAGAGGAAGAAGTTTTAATTATATAAAGTCACATTTTCAGTCCAACTATATAATTACTAAAATTAATACTTTTTAAAATAAATTTCAGAGTAATGGTCACTAGAAAATGAATTGTTATTTGTTAAATATTTATTCATTAAAAAATAATAGGTTTTTTATTTATGAAGATCTTATATTTGTGCAACACTGTAGGGTTAGAATGATGTGGGTTCCTATTTTTTTTCACATCATTAACAAACCCATTAGAGTTTGGGTAATAGACATTTATTCCTAACTATATTAAGAAGGAATGCTGGGTACCAGTATCCAAAATACATGGTATATGGATATTGATTATTCCCATCACATTATAAGAGACAAGTCTAATATTTGGAATGGAAAAATGTGAAAGGTAAACATGTCACATCTGGAGAAAACATTCTTAGAAAAATTATTGGAATTAGAAATGTTTATTTTCTTTGTAAGTATTTAATTTATAAAATAATTTATTCTTTTGGGATTTAACATACCTTATTTTCATAATTTAGTCATGAGATGAGTATTATATTGTGAACATTAGGAATGATAAATATACTATCATAAGTTTGGAATGAATTTTAGTTGTTATCTAATAATAGTAATTATAATTTATAAACTCTAAACCTAGAGGACCTTAGTTACCATAATTTACCTTTCCATAGTGTAGTTGAAGATAATTGTGACCTCTGGAATAGGTGGTTAGGGAATTGTAATGTTCTAACAATACCTAATATTTTTAGAAGAGGATGAGTGAGGTATCTACAATAACATATGTTAAATTTCCCAATGTTTTTCATCCTTGAAAATATGGCATGTAACATAAATTAATCTTTAAATTATTTAGTAAATCCACAAATTTAAAACCATTATAATTAATTAAAATGATTTTTTTAGTCCTATAAAAAAATAATAGTTTCAAAGGAAAACACTATGTGTTAGAGGAAAACACTATGTATATATCCTATTTGTTGATTATAGTAGATACACTCATGTTTATTTTATATCTCTTAAATCATAATCTATCTAATAATTAAAATTATTTTCTAATTGTTTTTTCAAAATGAGAAAAACCACCAATTTTCACTATTTTATGTGATCACGATGGAGAGTATTAAAATTTCTATTTAAAAAAAATATTATAGTCAATATGGAAATACTCATACTTTAATAGCACTAATAATTGTATATTATAATGGTTTATTTGAAAGAAAAAAAAGAAAATTTTAAAATATTACATAGACTTTGTTGTGTGAATATTGAATTGAATGGATAAATCTATTAGTTTTTCTTGTTATAATATAAATCAAGTCTTAATTTTTCTGTGTTTTGAAAAAAACTTACGAAATGTGTATTGGAAGGAATAAAAAGATTAATTAATTATTGGTTTTAGATGAAAAATACTCATCTTGAATACTAATAATAATTTTCATAAATTTTATTCAAAATAAGATAAAAGTATATTTCTTGGTTAATACACCATAGTAATAAAAATCTTGTTTTCAAAAGACAGACATGTACCATGAGAGAAAATGTTCATTCCATGTTAAATTACACTGATCCTTTTTTGATGTTAAAATTTTCTAATTATGAAAATAATATAGATTTAATTTGTTGGGAAAATATCCCTCAAGGTTTCCTCTTAGTAAGTTTTGGTTTTGGTTGTGTTTTTTGAAAAGGAAAGATGACCATGAATATGTATGAATGGGGTTCTTCAAAGTAGGTGTTTAAGGTGGTGTAGTTTCCCAGTGTTATCGAAATTTTTGGGCCTCAAAACTGGGATTTTGGTTTTTAGAAAAGGATGATTTTCACGTAGGAAAATATAGTACCTGGATCATGAATCATAGTTTTCAGATTGAAAATATGGTACACATAACATTGAAGGTAATCAAAAAATGTAGGTAACCGCAAAGTGTGAGATGCATATCGCGTATGTTAACAATCTGTGGGGAGAAAACATTTTGCGGTGAATTCGTGTGATACACGGAAGGTATACGGTACATAGATGGATTGTGGTATGTGGGATGGCTTGTCATTTATTGAAATGAGGTGGTTATTTGAGAAGTAATGAAGGGAGTCATTTTCAAAAAAATGACCATGATTTGGGCCACTGCAAAAGAAAGAATGATAGTACGAAGACCACATAGGGAAGAATGGTTCACAGTTGAAGCAATATATGGTGAAGGCTGTACCACATTGAATATTTGAGTAGTATAGTATTAGTGTAATTTTTGGTTCTATTTTTCTGTATAATAATCACGAATCCAATCATTAAAGTAGAATAATTTTCATAAGACAACATATTTTCTTTGGGAATTTGGTGAAGTATAAAAGAGGTTCACAAGGGAGAATTCCTTGAAGGGTGAAGTGGTTCACACATATGTAATTCCATCAATGTTTTCTTTGTGGGAAATCATTTTCCACAAAAAAATGGTACGTGGAAGAGGAAGACTTATTATGAAAAGGAGGAAGATATGATATGTGGAGTGGAGATAGTAGTCTGTGGAGAATGGGAGGTTCGTAGAGGATGAGCAATTCGAAAATGAGGCAGTTTGTGAATGAAGGAAGTCTGGTAGGCAGTGGTAGTATAGATAGGCAGTATGCCAAGGTGGTACATGGTAGTGGAAGTGGAGGCAATATGTGAAATAGGTGGTCTGTGTATCATATGCACTACATAGTTCATAGAATAGGGAAGTTGGTTCACATAGGACTCAAGGAAGCTTGAAAAACCCCAAAAACAGTTTTTGAAAGCAATTTCCGATAACCTAACACAATATGGAAAAGTGGAATTCAACTATAGGTGAAAAAGTAACTTCAAAAAAGCATATACCAACATTATGAATGCATGATTTCATCCAATTTACGGGACCTAAAAATCTATAAACAATGAGTAGATCCCTTCTAAGAGTAGTGAGAAAAGGAAGAGGAAGATGATGATCATTTTCATCAGTAGTGAGTTAGAGAAAGAGATATATAGAGTGACCCTTGGGAATGCAGTATCCTGATCCTAAATCTTTTAAAGGTAGTTATCTTGGGAATATAAGTGATCTAGACTTACCCTTTTAATTAGTAGTGAGCTTTAGTGGATTTGGTACATCAGTACGTTGTCATTGTATGCTCTTTGGACGTAGCCCAGTGAGGGAGAACCAAGTAAATTTACTATGTATTATGCATGATTTCATTTCAGTTTATATATTTCTATAGGATAAAGAGAGAAGTTTATTTTTTTTAATGATTAAACAAGATCATAAGGGACATGAGTTTTAATCTATGAAACCCTGATTCGCCCTCCCTCACAGGTTTTTTGACCTTGTGAAACCAAAAATTGGTATTAGAGGGAAAGGTTAAAAGTGATTGGTTATCTCTTAGTAGAAGAAACAGAGGTGGTTAATCACAAAGTAATTCTGATCTTTGATGGAAAAAATTTTCAACTATGGAAGAATAATATTCAACACTACATCCGATCATTAGGAATGGATGTTTTCACAAAATCTATGCATGGTATATTAGCCGATATCAATAGTGGTGCTTTATCAGAATCTGAAATAAGGAAATTGGATGTTTATTCTTAAGGGATCAATGCTTTAGGGGGATCCCTATCAAATTAAATTTTTACAAAGGTGATGTTATGTAAAACTTCACATTCTATGTGGGAAAATGTTCTGAATATTTATTAGGGAGACTCAAAATTTAGAGAAGAAAAGCCACAGGATCTATGGAACAAGTATAAGGATCTTATAATGATCCCCAATGAGTCTACTGATGCATTATTTGACCAGGAAAATGTTATTGTACAAGACATGCATGGTCTTGGAGAATTCATTAAAGAAATAAATATTGTGATACATATCTTGAGAAAACTTCCACCTCGATTAAATCCGAAAGTTTCAGTATTGGAAGATAAAGATCCAAAAGAGATGACACTAGATAACTTGAAAAGTACCCCTACAAAATATAAAATGAGAAATAATGATTACAATGTAGTGGAAAAGGGGAATTCTAAAGAAGTGGCATTCAAGTCCATGAAGAATCTCTCTATTGATGATAGTCTAGAGGAAGATAGTTTGGATGATGTCATGTAATTTCTCTCTTTAAATATATAGAGATAAAGAATAACATTCAAAGGTAATGTTCCACTTGCATGCTTCCAATGTGGAAAGATTAGATATTTTCATTAAAGTGTCCTAAGAAGTTTGAAGTTGATTATGAAGACAATAATGAAATTCCCTAAAAGAAGTATTCATCTAATGAGAAAGGTAGGAGAAGTTCTAAGAGAATGTTCTTGAAAAACAAGAATATTGTTTCAATAGAAGATGAAATTTTAGAAGAATATGAGGTAGAAGAGTTGGAGGACTGCAGGGATCATAAAGTAAGTGATTTTGTGGTAGTTGTTGGAAGTTCCTTAACAAGAGAAGAAAATGACATTGAAGAAGGAGAAATTGAAGGAAGAGTATATCTTCAAGATGAATTAGAATATTCTCTTGAATAAATATATTTTTTGATATCCAAAATAAAGAATGATAAAAAGTAGTTCGTGATGACAAACTCTATATACAATAGCAGGAAGAATAGAAATCTGAGCTGAATGAAGAAATTAAAAAACTAAATTCTTCAATGCCAAGAAGCTCAAAAAATGTGGTCGAGTAAAGACTCAAATTAGAGAATTAGAGAAGAGAGGTCGATAGTTTTATTGAAACTAGAAAATATCAAATCAAACATATCAAAGAACATGAAGAGGAATTTTTTGGTTTGTGAATAGGTGTTAATGATCAATAAAAATTGTTGAATCACAAGAAAACATCTGGAAATTAGATAACACAGGCACTTGAAAAGATGAAAGTGGGTCATAGTTTCCTAGTAGAATAGAAGCAACAGTCAAATAAAAATGATATGGCTAGTATGGGGATTGATCGAAAATTTAAAATAGTAATGGTTGAAGTCCAACCACAAGCACCCAATATGAGTTTAATGATTTATTTGGGTATAAAAAAGAATCAGAAGATTCATAGAACCCATGGGATAACCAGTGGTGCTGTATTGCCCCACAAGAATGTACCCCACATAAGTTTATATTATTGTGGAAAGATGGAACACTCATGAATTGTTTTTTCCATAGAAAAAAGGTATCAAAGAGAACATGGCCAATATAGGTAATCATATAAAGCTCAATTTTCTAGGTCATCATTTGATAGTCACTATTTCAAGTGTAGAGGATTATGACACATGGAATGATATTTATCATTAATAATAGAGAGGAATGTGCCAAAGAAGACTGAAGTTAGATATAATAATCAGACAAATCTATCATCAAATGAGTTGAAAAATGAAAAACCAATTTAAATATCTATAAGATAAAGATAGTCCATTATATTCTGAGAAATTTCAAGAGTATCAATCCATTCAGAGTATAAATTAGAAACATGGATTAAAAAGAAAATATCTGAGAATGAAGTGTTTTCAGAAATTGAATTCAAGGCATCATATCACACTGAAATATCGATCAATGAAAGTAGATGAACCTCCCATATGATAGGAAACAAGGATCTGGTGAAGGGAGTTAGGTACAATAAATAAGGTATCGTAAGGTTAGGTGATGCTGAAGCGTTGAAAATTATTGTCTTTGGGAAATCAACAATTGGGGTAAAATACATGAGACCTGTAAATGTCATGGTTTTTGAAGGTCATAGTCACAAATTGTTAGGTGCAAGATAATTGTGTGACACAGGACATGCCACAATATTTTCCAAGAAATTATGTGTCATCAAGGAAAAAGATGGTGCTATTGTGTTGTAGGGAAAGTGTACACAAGGGAATCTCTACCTTGTGAGTGGAGAAGAAGATATGTGTTTACTGTCCAATGAAGACGAAAATAAGCTATGGAATAAGAATCTTGGACATGTGAGCCAAACATCCTTGGAATATCTGGTGAAATATGATGCTTCTCTAGATCTCCCTATATTATCACATGATAGTAAACATACGTGCGATGCCTACCAATGAGGGAAGATCATTTAAAATACCTATGAGGAAAAAGATAAAAGGTCAACAAGACTATTTTATTTGGATCATATTGATGTATATGGACCAATATCACTAAGATATCTTAATGGGAGGAGATATTATGTTCTCTTCATAAGGGATTATAACAGAATAGATTGGTTTTCAATAATCATCCACAAATCTGAGGTTTTCAGTTGTATTGAAACATATCAAAGGGAATTTGAGAAGATGTTGGGTCAGAGAATATAGAATATTAGAATAGACAATGGAATATAATTCATGAATTTGAAAGTATAGTATTATCTTGAGAATCATGGGATAAGGCATCCCGTTTTAGCACATAGAACTCCACAACAAAATGGAGTTGTTGAGAGAAGAAATTTTATTGTCAATAACATGGACAGAACAATAATCATTGAAAATGACCTTCCATAGAAATTTTGGAAAGAAGCAGTGGTGATGGAAGTCTACACAAAAAATAGAGTGTTACTATGTCCAAAACAAGATAAGACTCTATATGAGAAATGGTATGGAAATAATCCATCATTAATGTACTTTAGAATATTTGAAAGTAAGTGTTTCATTATCAACAAGGAGAAACATATGATGTTTTAATCCCATGGAGATTAAGGGATATTTATTTTCTACTCAAAGAAAATAAAATCATATAAATGATTCAATAAGAGGCTAGGAAATATTGTTGAAAGCTATGCTGTATCCTTAGTAGAGAATGATAAGAATCTTCAGCAAATGCATGATCAGTCTCAGGAGGATAGTGATGAAGAAATAAGTAGATCAGTGGATGGTCCAGTTCTAGAGGCTGATTCTGAGGAAGACTCAAATGATGAGAAGGATGTGAATAAATTATAATCTTTATATAGAATATTGATAAGAGCTAAAGTTGATATACACAACCTAATCGGTGATCATATAGTGTTAGTGCAAAAAAAGAGGATGAAGACTCTATAACAAAAATTATACTTATCACAGATTGAGCCTAAATTTTTTAGTGTAGCATCTGGATATGAAAACTGGGTTCAAGATAGGAATGAAGAGCTTGAACACATTGAGAAGTATAAAACATGAGATATTGTTTCGAGGCCAAAAGATAATAATTTCATCAGGAAAAAATGAGTGTTTGGAAACAAATGAATGAAGATGATGTTGTAATTCTAGACAAAACATGATTAGTGTGCAAAGGGTAATCACGGATAGAGGGAATTGGTGTTCAGGAGACATTTTCATCTATTGAAAGTCTGGAGATAATCATATTATTCATATCTATAGTAGTGCAATGAAAGTTTAAGGTTTTCTAGATGGATGTCAAGTTAGCATTTCTAAATAGCATTTTGGAAGAAGAATTTTACATAGAGAAGATGGATGGTTTTCTAATTCATGAAGTTGAGGAAAAATTTTGTCGGCTGAAGAAGTCTTTATATGGTTTTAATCAAATGCCAATAGCATGGTATTAAAGGCTAGATCACTTTCTTATGAATCTTGATTTTCAACGTGCTGAATTTTATTACAATCTATATTTCAACTATGATACTAATCAAAGGATGAAAATTTTGGGGTATATTGATGACATAATATTTGGAGGATTAAATGAAGCATAATTCATAGAGTTTCCTAGATTATGGAAATGTGAGTTTGAAATGTCAATGATTGGTGAGATGATGTTATTCATTGGTTTATAGATAACACAAGTAAATATTGGCACATTCATTTCACAATCTAAATACGCAAATGTGGTTTTGAGAAGGTTTGAAATGTATAATTCCAAGGAGATGAAGACTCCAATGGATACCCGGATGAAGCTGTTAAGGGATGATGAAATAAATATAGTTAATGTTACATAATACATGAAAATAATTGATAGTATAATGTAATTGATAGTGAAAATACCAGATATTGTTTTTTTCCACATTCCAAGAAGCAAGATATCAAAGCAATCCCAATGAAATCCACATGATTGCAGTAAAAATAATACTTCAGTTTATAAAAAAAACTATGGAATTCGATGTGATCTATAGTGATAAATCTTAGCCAGAGTTATTGGGATATAAAGATGTAGATTGGGAAGGCTCAGTAGATGACAGTAAATCAACATTAGAAGGTTCTTTCTATCTTGTTGTATTGTCCATTTATTATCTAAGAAAGAAACAATATTTCATTTCATTGATCACCAGGGAAGCATAGTATATTGCAGCCACTCAAGAATTCACACAATAACTGTGGATGAAGAAACAACTTGATGATATGGGAGTTGAAGTGAATTATTTGATCAGAATTCATTATGATAATTCAAGTTCTAGAATATTAAAAAAAATACAGTCCATCACTCAAGGAGAAATCTCATTAAAATGAAATATCATTTTATCAAGGAGAAGGTTGAGAAAGGGATTTTGATGTTGGAGTATGCGCCTATAGAACAAGAAGTTAAAAATATTATGACAAAGGATTTATCCAAAGAATCATTTGAAAGGCATCAACTAGATTTGGGATTCCAGTCAACTCCCCTCATTTGATAAAGTGTGGATGTTTCCCACCCCCCTCTCCCTGATGTATGGTATTTTCCCTAGTTTATTGATATATGTTATTTTCCGAGTTTGAAATAACCATGAAGTGCCCTTCAGGTTCGTCAATAAAGGGGGAGAAATTGGGGCTATTCAAAGGGAGAAAATATCTAATTCAAGACATAGAGAGAAGCTATTAGATGGAGCAACAAGAATGGGGGATTTGAAGGTGATTTGATGTTTTTTGGAGGAGCTATGTCATAGGGGGAGTATTAAATCTGACAATTCTAGATGTAATCAATCAGAGGAAACAAATCACGATAGCGGTGGTCTGTAATGAAAGTAAAATAATGGTTGTTGAAATAGAATTAAATGATTCACTAATTAAATTTTCATTATACTTTATTTTCTCACGCCGAGAATGGCTCATGTGGGCATAGAGTATGTGTTGAGTAAATCCATGATCACTATCTTAATCATAATATGGGAATTCCAAAAAAGGTAGAAGGTTTAATGAGATATAAATTATGAAAGTGTTATAAAAAAAACCCAAAGGGGGACATTTTATGGAAAAAATCCCTCAATGTGTCTTCTCAATATGTTTTGGGTATGGTTGTATTTTTTGAAAAGGCAAAATGACCGCAAATAAGTATTAATGGTGTTTTCTCAAGCATTTGTTTTAGGTGGAAAAATTTCCTAGTGTTTGCCAAATTTTTTGGCTTCAAAATCAGGAGATTGGTTTTTGGAAAAGGGTGATATCCACATAGGGGAATATAATATGAATACCGTGAATCACAGTATGTAGATTGAAAATTTGGTATGCAGAACATTGAAAGAAATCCGCAAAGGTAGGTAACCATGAATCGCGAGATTCAGATCGGATATGAAAATAGTTCATGGGGAGAAAACGATTCGTGGAAAATTCATATGGTATGCGGAAGGCATGCTATACAAGGTAGGATTGTATTACGTGGTATGGATTGTCATTTTCGGAAACTAGGGAGTGATTTGAGAAGTCATGAAGGGTGCCGTTTCTGAAAATGTGATTGTCATTTTGGCCGCTGTGAATGAAGGAACAATAGTACGTGGACCGCGTAGGGAAGAATAGTTTGCAGGTGAAGTGGTATGCGGTGAAGGTTGTACCAGATTAAAGATTTGTGTAATCTCAGATTAGTGAATTTTTTGGATCTATTTTACAATATAATGAGATCTAATCCCATCATTAAATAAAAGGGATTTTCATAAAAAATATATTTGCTCTGAGAATTCAGTGATGTCTAAAAGAGTTTCTTGAGGGATAATTCCTCAAAGGGTGTAGTGGTTCACACAGAAGAAATTACACCAAAGGTTTTTATGGGAATTCATAGTCAAAAAATAACGTGTTATGAAGAAGAGGATGATCTGGTTGTTGGAGGATAGATAGTAGTCCGTGCAGTAGGGGAAATTCACGGAGGAGTGGTGATCCATGAAAGAGTTAGTTTATAGAAGAATGAATTCTGGTACATGGATGATGAACACAAAGGTGGTATAATGGGGTGGTATGCGGAAGTGTAAGTAGTAGCAGTATGAAGAATAGGTGGTCCATATAGCATATGCACTACACAGTTCACAAAATAGGAAAGGTGGTTTGCGAAGGACTCAAGGAAGCTTTCAAAATCTCAAAAATAGTTTGCGAAAGCAATTTTGAAAAATCTAATTGTACATGGAAAAGTGATTTTCATTTATAGGTGAAAAAATAACTTCAACAAATAATCTACCAAAATTGATGATGTGTGATTTTGTTAAAATGAAGGGACCTAGAAGTCCATAAACTGTTAGTGGATCCCTTCCAAGAGTAGTGGTGAAAGGAAGTGGAAGAAGATAACCCTTTCCCCTGGCAGTGAGCTAGAGAAATAAACATAGAGATAGAACCTTGGGAATGTAGTGAGAAGATCCTAAATCATGTAAAGGTAGTGAGCTTGGGAATAGTAGTGATCTATCCCAAACCTTGTAATTAGTAGTGAGATTTAGTGGTTTTGGTACATCAGCACATCACTGTTGTATGCACCTTAGACATAACCATGTGAGGGTGAATAAAGTAAAATATTTGTGCCCTGTTCATGATTATATTTCTATTTATATATTTATATGACAGAAATAGAGAAGTTTGCTTTTTTTAATGATGAAAAAAGATTCGGAGGGGTTGGAGTTTTAATATATCATACCCTAATTCACCCCCCTCTCAAGGTATTTGACATAGTGGACCTAACAACATTTCTAAAACCCCTCCTATTTTTTTATTGCAGGTAAACTCGAATCCATCGAAGATTAACATATATGATGCTAAACTAATGAATGTTATAATACCTGAAATCTTCCTAATATAATTTAATCATTTTATAGACGAGGAGAAAACTTCTTCTTTACCTAAAAATCAGTCAATATTAGGGAATCATTCTAGTGATAATGTCATTGATGATATAGATCAATATATTGGAACTTGATGTTCATTAAGAAATGAATGTGATAATCTTGCATTCATTTCTCAATTTGATCTGAAAATGGAAAATAATACCTTGGAGAATTATAGTAGGATAGTTTTTATATAATAAAATCTTAATCAGTTCAAACAGAATAAGGTTTAGACCATGACTAAGTGACTGATAGAACCTCTAGAAATAGGATTGATGTTGGCCTTCCAAAAAGGGCATGGCGAAAATGGAACTATGGAACTAAATAAGGAAAGACTAGTTTATAATGTTTATAACTAGAAAGAGGGGAATACATTATGGAGAAACTTTTTCTCTAGTATATAGGATTGAATCTGTTAGTATTATACTTTCTTTCATAGTTCACCTAAAATTTTATCTATTACAAATGGATGTAAAGAGTTTATTAATTAATATATTTGTTCAAAAGATAGTTTATTGAGAAAACCCCCTAGTTTTTTATGATATAAATTTTCATGTACATGTATTTAGATATACCAAGTCACTTTATAGACTTAAAAAATACCCATTATCCTACTATGATGGATTTACCATATTTTTTTATTCAAAATTATTTTTAAATGAGTAATATATCGAACTCTCTTTATAATTTTTTTTAAATGAAACTATAATTTTACAAATCTATATCAATGAATGTTTTATATTTGAACCCAAAATTTCTAACAAATAGTTTTTTAGAACTTATTCAATGTGAGCTTGAGATGAGTATGATGGGTGAACTTAACTAATTTCTTATGTTCCAAATAACATAGATAATAAAGAAAAAATGTAACTCAAAATAATTATATAATAGATTTAATTAAATGTTTTAGTTTCAATAAATGTTGGTTAGAGTTTCACTCAAAATTTAATTATTTTATATAGTATAAGTGGTATTTATATGTCTATAAACTCAAAACATAATTCTTGAGACAGACATATAAATATAAGACATTATATCCTATAAGAAGACACATAGGAATGAGATATTATTCGTAATTTTATGAGTACTAAAAATCAGCATTTTGAAATTGTTTTTGAACACTAAAATTGTAAAAGATTTTAAAATTAGAGATAGGAGTTACGTATGGTCAATTTAAAGTGATTATAAATTTTTTTTCTTGTTTTATTTTTTACATACATTTAGAAAATACATCATAAGGGGGGTGGTATTTTTTCTTCAACTGTGATAACATTTCTAAAGAAACTATATTTTATCTAGTAGTTTGTAGAATATACCTTATAAAATGTACATTAAACATACTACAAAACTATTCCTAATGGTAGTTACCCTTTTTATTTGAAATTAATGGAAATTCACTTCTAAAAGGAACCGTTTACTTCATGTTTTTATACTTAACTAAAGACACCATCTTTTGTTTCTAATAATTTTTATATGTAAATTTTTAACTTTCATATTAATAAGATATTTATAGAATAACATGTATAAATATATATTTAGACCAATAAATATTGAGTTGAATTTTTTGTTGATAAGGTATGTCATTGTTTATTGGTGATGGATTTTAATATGTGCATCTTTTATTGTGATGATTGTTTAACCAATATTAATTACAAAGACATGTGAAAATGACATTAAGAGAGTACATATGGTTTACAATTGTGAACATAGAAGTAAAGGTTGTATAATTATTTATTTTCATGAATAATTTAGAGGGAAATGAAAAAATTTATTTATATTTTTCATGATGAACTATTGAATAAAATTAAGTATGTCTTTGAATTTTTATTTGGAAGATTCACATTGATATTTATTCTAAGTGGTTAAAAAAACATGGACAACCACACGATTTAGAAGATACCTCAATCCCACATTTTGGGAGGTGGAACTTAAACACATAGGGGAGCTGTCTCACTAAGACGAAATGAAAGTAAGTGGTAGATAAAACCTTCATAGGAAGATTAGAGAATGCATAGGTTATTCATGGCATGTTTAGAGAGTGCATGGAGTAGGAATGTGGGATAGTATAGATGAGTCGTGGCTCATAAATACCATGGGAAGGTGTTATGAGTGTCAAACCCCATTTCCAGCTCAAATAGTTGAAAATATTTAGAGTAATAAAAGGAAGTGAAAAAAAAATAAAAAATCAATTTGGACCTCTAGAAGATGGTATACTTTTCATCCGTATAAAAATATTTGGATAAAACACTATCCATTTAATACATTCAATATATACCGATAAATATCCCAAGAATATCATTTTCTTCTTAGGGATTAACCTAATGAGAATGGAACTACTATTCAATAGAGATCATCGTTGAATGTTTTTAGTCAAGTCCAAGGTTTCCATGATCGTTCTGAGGTCAAGATACTGAGGCAACGAGGCCTTAAACCCCCATTCATGCAATCTACATCTTGTGTGTATGTGTTATCATAAATAACATGCTTCTATTGAATGAAAAAAAATCTTCAGGGTCCGTTTTGTGCATCCTCAGAACATGCTTGGGTTTATTAATTAAAATGAGGAGCATATATTTGACTTTGGTATCATGGAACAAGACTTTACCATGAAAAATCTATCCTTTTTATTTCAATAAACCTTGATAATTGAAAAAATATTCATTATATTAAAATATATTGACACAATTTTTTTAGGAGTTTTAATCTATCCTTGTTAGGGAATGAAAACTGAAGGAAATGTGGTGGAGTGTTGTCTATAAATATCAATAAACCAAGACCGAGTGTGTTTTTTTTCCACTGGTGATAAGGCTCATAGTTTCTTTATAAAAAAAATCATCCATGAAACCATTGTTTAATGAAGTTGAGGTATTGGAAGCACTATTCTTGTGAAAATAATATGTTGAGATCCTATTGGGATTGGACTTGTGTTAAATACACTTTAATTATTTCATGAATAAAATTGAAATAGTATCGTGAAGCCTTCATTGTTTGTGTTAGGTCTCTATGATATCATGAATACAGTTTCTGTGAAAGAGAGAGGAACTCACACACTTAAGATCATTATTTATTTGAATCCATTATTTGAAGGTAGATGTCTTGAGGAAGAAAAATTATATTGAGTGTTTACTATTTCTCTAAGGAAGAGAGTGCACAAAGAAAATAAATGCGTTTTCATACTCACATGAAGGCTTTGATAATTGAGATACCAAAATGATTAATACATACTTGAGAAGAGAAATAAAATAATGTTGAAGGGTCTTATGTAATATGCCAATATGAATTAAACATAGTGAGAATAACAATGAAAAGAATATAGGATAATAAATTACATGTAATTATAAGAAAAAGAGATTTTCACTCATATGGGTTAAGAAGATGAAAAGAACCAAAATGTTCAATACAGTTTTGTGTTAATAAAATTTTACTTTCATTTGTGTAGATCAAAATATAGAAATTCCATATTGCATTTTCTTCAACAGATTAAGAGTAGAAATTTTGTGTTTTGAAAATTTTAGTGAGTTTTTGAAGATGACTAGTTCAAATAATTTATAGTGAGGAAGGCCACCAAAGATTCAAAAGAATATTTGAGTACTTGGAATTAAAATTCAACAAGGAAAACATGAACACTAAATCAGTGGGTAGAAGTAGTTGAAGACCTATTTATTTGAGGCTATGTAGACCATTAAAGAGCTATTGGGATACTGGTATAAAAAACTAGATATTTTCAAAATATATATCAACTAGAGGGAGAAAATATAAATAACACTGTCAGGATTCCAGTATAAAAATTCCATATGGAGATGACCTAATGTAATCCTTAGTGATAAAATAATATGGGAGTTTTTCTATCAATATCAATAAGATATTGGATGTACTAATAATCAATTTAATTTACTAGTAGATAATTTGTATCATAGATCATCCTAAACATAACCAGGACATATCCATACAAATTATAGGCGATTTTTGTAAAAATAATCATGTTATTTTTAGTTCTTTCATTCATTTTCTTAAGAAATTGGTGAGGCTTTAAAGAATAAGGGATCAATATCCTAACTGATCGTAGAGATTTATTTGAAAAGAAGAAATTGTAAAAAGTACATCATCGATTCACCCCCACCCATATCAATTATATATCCAAACATGGGCCCTAAAAGTGGAATTATAGCATGACTTTCCATCTAAAAATTTCCCTCCTTTTATGAAGACTAATGATATAGAGTTTTAATTCCATTATTAGTAGTGGAGATCGATTTTTTGATGGAAATAACTTTTATGGTTTAAAGAACTGATTTCTTTCATATTCTCATTCTTGGAGCCTTAAAGATAATGATTCTATAATACTTGGTTTTATCCTACATAGAATATATGATCCAATTATACATGTTGATAAGAAAAATATTGAAATAGATGGGAAATATAGAAATGTATTTTTCTTATCCTTATTAATAAAGCATTCACTAAGGCTATGAGACTAAAAATAACCAAGGAGATATGGGATAAACATGAGAATATATATGAAGGGAATGTGAATAACAAAGAATAAAATATTAAAATATAGATAGATAAGTTTGTAGATATCCAAACAGATAATATTGGGACTATATATGACTATTTTACTAGGGAAAATGAGATAGTAATATATATGTGTGGTTTTAGAGATACTTTTGAAGATTATTCTATTGTTATGAAATTGATGCGTAACTTTCCTTACATATATGATACAAATATTTCCAACCTAAAAGAAGTTTAAGATATATCTCTTGATTAGTTACATAATACAATCCTCAATTATGAGATGAGAAAAGATTATATATTCAAAAATAATGCTAAGGAGGGAATGTAATTAAAATCATTGAAAATTATAAAGTTCAATGAAAATAAAGATGAACCACGCTCAGATTTTAATGAGGATGGGGTAAGTGATAAAGATTAAAAAAGATTTTTGTCCTTTATTTTGAAAAGTATAAGAAGATAAAATGGAAAATTTAAATGTTTTATCCCATTAATGTGATCTGATTTTTGTATAATTGGAAATTTTTTAATATATTGTCTAAATAAATAATCTGATGATTTTGAGAGTGGTGATTGAGAAGAAGACCACAATAAAAGAATATATAGAAAAACAAGAGAAGTTAATACTAAAATAAACATGAATTCCTCAAAGAAGTGTAATAAAAATATAATCATTAGGAGAGTTGATGAAGACTCTTATTCATAGAGTGAATCAAAAGATGAAGGTTTAGATAAAAAGCTCAAAACCTTTATATCACAAGTTAAGAGTCTTGGAGATTCTTCAATTTCACAAACAAAACTAGGTCAACCATGAACTGGTCACCCGAGCTATCCTGTAACATCCCTGAGGAATGTTCCTAATCACCCTAGGGTGGTTACATGAACCATGAGAATCAATGGTAATAATTGGGAATGATTTTTACCAATACTAATAAACAAGAGTAGTGAAAAATAAAGGAGCATCACAATGTAAAAAATACTATAAGAACCATAATAAAAACCATAAAATAAAACCAAACTGAATTTAATGACTACCAAATATCTATATGACCCCATAGGTCACTCTCTGATTTTAATACCATAATAAAAACCAAAAATTCACATTTACTAAAGAGACACACCATTGGTAGGGAAGAAAAGACAACACAATGAGGGTAATGGTAAGATAAGAAACATATAACCAAATCAGCTGAGGCACCATAATTTTTTCTGACAAATAAATACGTTCTAGGGAAAGAATGGGATTCCTTTTATCTTAGTGCATAATCTATAAAATAATTAACATGATCCATCCTATTAGCACACCTGATGTAATCATCATCCCTCACACTCAGTCATACCATAACTGGCCTAATTGAGGGATATAATCCCAAAACATAGAAATTACATATTATAGGAAACTATCGATAGAGTTATCCTTAAATATTATAGAAAATGTTCTCATATAATCCACTATATTTTCTAAGTTCCCATGTCTTGTCTAAAATGGGGTGATAAAGATAATACCAAAGAAACAACCATGTATTTAACAAGAACAAAAACCATGTTTCACCCATGATTCAACCAAAATAACAATACCCCTACCATTTAACCATCAATACATGATGGAAGTACCATGCCAAGGACCACCCATTCCCTCTCTCATTCAATGAGGTAGGATATACATCCCAAGGGGAGTTTTCTAAAGAAAACCCATTCCTCTTTAAAGGTGATAACTAGACTATACATATCCTTTGAGGGACAAACCATTTCAAAGAAGTCCATACACACCACTTATAATTTTATGAAATATTAGAAAAACATTTAGAAAGATGAAAAACCATTTATAAACCAATAACCACTTATAAAGGTCAACCAGTCATTTTTGCGAACACTTGGTGTGGAAGGGGAAATAATTTTTTATACAATTCGAAATAAAGAGAAACTAACTTCATTTCATTTCAAATAATCATTCTGAAAACTATATACCAATAATTAATATAAAATAAAGGTGAAAACATCAAACAACCCATTTTTCTTCAATTTAATTGCCAAACATAAAGGGGAACCTAACTCAAATCTCTAGCACTAGGAAAAGAATACCTAAAATGACATCAAGAGGGTATAAAGAGGAAAGAACACCCAAGAATCACATTAAGAAGTTAAAAACCCATAATTAAAACCAAATAAACTTGAAACCTAGACTAATTAGACTAAGTGAGAAGAGAAACTAAGAATAAAATAGGATAAGGGGGAAGTGGAAGAAGGATGATATTACTTTAAATATTTAGCCCCAAAACATGAAGAAGTCCCTTGATTTCACTATAGGAAGAGGATTTGAGGCACAATAAAAAATGGAGGATCCTCCCTTGAGTCACATTATTTAAATGTGGTAGATAATAAGTGTTTTGGGGTTAAAAACTTAAGATAGAAAAATGGTAAATTAAAATTTTTATAGAATCTGGGAATTGCACACAATTTGGTCACAATGGTTGTGAAACTATGTCCCAAAGAAGAACACATCTCTTGACTCACCAGAAACCAACATGATTTGGCCCCAATGTTTTGTAAACTATTCAAAAACCATGTAGTTTTTTTTGATATAAATTATTAAACCATGAAACTGCTTCCCGCATGGTTTGTAATAACCATTCTTATGGTGTGTTCCCTCATCCAAGGATAAAAAAGACTCACATAGTTACTCCTTAGGTCATCATAGTTTCAATCTAACTACGTTATACCTATGTGACCCAAACCATGGAAGAGGAAAGTGAACTAACTAGAGACTCAACATCCATACGTCACATGGTTTCCACCTAAGCACGCACACAAACTATGTAATAGAGAAACAATAGCCTGAAACTCAAAATTTTGATTTGAAACCCCCAAGACTCCAATGAAAATCCAATGAAAAAAAGATAAACGAAAATAATAGTGAATAAAACTAGGGTTTGATAATTATACCCACCATTCTCCTAGAAATCCACAACATTTATAGTTGATTTAGAAAAATACAAAGGCTCACACACTCACATGATTCAAATCCTCAAGCCAAAGAACACCTTGATAACCACTAGGACATGAGTTTAACTTATACCAAATGAAAACCATTGGACTCTAATTATTTACCAATGGAAAACAATAAACCAAAGTCACAAATACACACCATACCATCTACAAAACTATCCAGCCTACTCCAAGAACCCAGAATATGAAAAAGGGGAGGAGAAATTCAATGATAGACAACCTAGGAGGATATGGGATAACATATTGGAACCTTCCCTAGGGAGATAAAATGAAAAAGGACCTGGAAGAAATGAAGGTTTTCTTTTAATGGATTCTGTAGGCTAGTGTGGACTCCTCACCATATTAGGATTATATTCAAATGCCCAAAAAACACCACCCATAAAACACTGAACCTCAAAACCATAACAACCACAGACAATCCAAAAATGGAACTAAGCGATTGTAAAAAGACAAATAATATAAATTTATGCCACTTCATGATAAAGAGACCCATAATTTACAAAGATACATTTCTATTCAAATTGAAATTATCAAAAGTTACAAAAAATCATTTTACATTTAAAAACACAACAACACTAGAAGATTCAAACATTTCAAAAAATAAACATTTACATAAAAACCCACAAGCCAAACTTGAACTGACACAACATTAATCTTATTAGGCCATGAACTTATTTATATGATTGGATCTAGCTCTACTCTTCTTTCAAGCGACACAATTTTATAACTTCTAGAGATTTCCTAAATTACCACAAACACAATAGGTCTTTAGAGAACTTGGAAATGAGAGCTTCTAATGATTTTTTTTACTATATTGATGAGAGAAAAAGTCTTATACCTAGAGAAAGATGATGAATGATTAGAAGGCCTCTTAATTCCATCACCAAAATAGTTAACCTTTAGCTGATTTTCCATTTATTCACTGGAATTACCTTTAATTACTATAAAGGATGAAAGATATTGGATACCTCAATCACTCTTATTGACATTAACTCAACTATCACTTATTTCCTCACCACATCGACAAAAGACGATAGAAAAAATTCTAACACCCTCAACTGAATATCAGGATAGATCCCATTCTCAAAATGATGAGATTTCCGAGAATTATCCTCAGAAAACTCCAAAAGATAAGAAAATATATACAAAAAATGATATATTAATTCTAACACTAATCCACCACCTTAATGAAGGTAACACACCTCTATCACCTTCCCACCATCACAACCTCAAAGAAGTTTTTTGAAATGTACATCGCCTCGAAGAATTACTTGGAGAGTTCTTATCAAAGCCTAGTCCTAATGATAGAACTCCACCACATTTAAATTATTTCTTAAAACCTATAGGGAGTGAAGCTAACAATTAGATACTGAGTCAAATCAGGGAAACCAAATATCCATCCAATATTTCACATTCCGTCATATTCTTTAAAAGTGTAAATCTAACCATAAAATACAGGAGGTTCCATCTTCTAAAACTCAAGGTGTAATTTATTAGGATTATTAATTAGAGGTTCTTCTAATGGTTAACGACCCATAACAACAACTCAAACATCCATTTAATCTTCTGTGGGAGTGTACTCTAAATAACAAGAAAGAAAAACTCAATCAAGGCCAATTCACCATCAAGAAATCACCACAAATAAACACTAGACATAAAAAGAAACCAACTAATTTGTTCCCAAAACCCCTTTTCAAAATGGGTTACTAAACTCCACATTGAAAACCATTTCCAAACTCTATACTCTTGGAAATTTAATTTCACAAAAAAATCACATCAATTCAATCAAGAAATCTGAAAATTTCTCATTAAAACCACTTCTCATTTTAAAAGAAGGATCAATTCATTAAATATTAATTTATTAAAAAGACATTTTATCAAAATTCAAATTATTTTGAAACCATTTTCCAGGAACATCTTCAAATAAATCAAAAAACCCATTCATTTTTTCCAAAAACCTAATCATTACCCCATTAATCATATTTTCAAAATTTAAAACAAAGGTTTCAAAATGATATTAAAATTAAGAAATACTTAAAAAATTACTATTGGGGACTAGGGAAAATGGGTGATTTGTCGATATGGATAAAGACCATATAAAAATCACACCACTTCCATGAAGAGTCATTTAAGGCCACATCCCATGCTCCATAGGGCTTTCCAGACCCCAAGAACACACCAAAAACTAGTGGACCAACTCTCATTTCATTTCAAAAACACAAAAGAAAACATAAAAAATTCCAAAAAAGATCAATAATATAAACATCATAAACCAAACTATGTAATACCAACAAATGAATGAAAAACAAAATCAAAAAGAAAAATTCAATACCAAACTTCCCATGGTAACCCATGGTTTGACATAGAAAATATTGGCCTGAAACCTCCTCATACCCACACCACAAGTTCTAAAAGACCTAATCCTTCTAAAATGACATCTTATATAAAAAATGGTAACTCTAGAAGCTATGTACCTTATAGAACCTATGATTTGATACCATTTTTCCTAAACCGACATGTGTCGACCCCAAGCTGGTAACTCGAGCTATCTCACAACATCCTCGATGCATGTTCTTAATCACCTCGAGGTGGTGACATGCACTAAGGGAATAAAAATAATCTATGTGAGTTATTTCACCCAAAAAAATAAGCAAACTCATTAGAAAATAAATGAGTAGACCAAAGTAAAGTAAAATAAACATCAATAACACAAAGCATAAACTAAAAATAAAATATTTGATAATTTTAGATAAAAGAGTGAAGGAGAGATAACAAAAACTAAAGAGAGTATGAAACATTGTTTTAAAAAATATTATTTTTAAAAACCATAATAAAAACCAAACATTCACTTTTACCAAAGAGACACACCATGGGCAGGGAAGAAATAACAACATAAAAAGGGAAATGGGAAGATAACAGACATGTAACAATATTAGTTGAGGCACCTAGTTCATCCACCATTGATAAATAAGTTCCAAGGAATCATTGGGATACCTAAGACCTAAAGGTATAATCTAGAACATAATGACAGTGATACATCTTATCGGCATGCCTAATGCAATCAACAACCCTCACTATCGATCATACCCTACCTAGCCTAATCAAGAAGCATAAAACCAAAGTAGATCAATTGAATAATATTGTTAAATAAACAGATCATAATCCTAAACTAATGGAGAAAACATTCTTAGATAATCTGTTATCCATTTAAGGCTCCCATGTTATGTATTAAATGGGGTGATCCAAACAATACCAAACAAATTAACTGGTATATAATAATCAAAACAACTAAGTGTCACCCCTGATTCACCCCAAGGAATAATCCATCTTCCTTATAACCATAAATACATAAGTTAAGTACCATAAAAACGACCACCCATTCCCACTTTCATTCAACGAGGCATGAGATACCTACCAAGGGGAGTTTTTGGAATAAATCCATTACTATTTAAAGGTTCTAACCAGGCCTCACATATCCTTTGAGTGAAAAACCATTTCAAAGAGGAAAAACACAACATTTATAATTTCATAAAATAATATAAACACATTTATAAATCTAAGACATCATTTAGAAACCAAAAACAACTTATAAAGGCCAACTAAGCCTTTTATCCAAACATATGGTGTGAAAGGCCAAATAAAAAATTTCATAGAAGTTTAATTCAAGGGAAATTCAATTTTTTTTATTTTTAAATAATATTTCTAAAAAATAAATACCACTAATTAATATCAAAGTAAGTCGTGAACATCAAGTGAGCCTGGTTTCTTAAATATAAAGGCTAAATTCAAAGAAAAACCAACCTCAAACCGTAAGTTTTTGGATAATGACAACCCAAAATGACACCAAGAGGGTCGAAAGAGGAAAGAAAACCCAAGGAGAACCTTAAGAAGGAAAAAACCCTAAATAAAAACAAAATAAACATGAATCCTTGACAAAAAAGGCCATGGGGGAAGATGAACTAAGATGAAAATGGGAGAAGGAGGAAGTAGAAAAGAAGGAAGAGATTACCTTGAATATTTTTCCCAAAACCTGATTGAGTCCCTTGATTTCACCCAAGGAAGAGGAGGGGAGGTTTGGGGAAGAATGGAGGATCCTACCTTGAGTTGGAAGATCCAAAGGATTGTGATAATATGTTTTCTGGGGTTAAAAATCGAAGAGGGTAAATGGTAATTTGAAAATTTTAAAAAATATGGGAACTGAACACGGTTTGGTCACATGGTTTGGGAAGATGTAATCAAACTACACATCTCTCAATAGAAGCATATGAAACCTGTATGGTTTAAATACATGGTTTGGGAAACCATGTTCCAATCCTGTGGTTTGGTTTGGTAAAAAATTATTGAACCATGAACATGCTTCTCACACTATTTGGACTAACCATGCTTAAGCCATGTGCCCTCATCCAAAGACACCAAGGACCTACACAGTAACTCCATGGGTCAACAAGGATTTAATATAACCATGTGATACCTATGTGAAACTAACTGTGCATGGTTAAAATTAACTAAAAAGAGACTCATCATCAAAAGGTCACATGGTTTCCCCTTAACTATGTATACAAATTGTGAAAAAAATAAAAAAAATCCCAAAACTAATTTTTTTGATCTGAAACACCTGAGACTCAATATAAAATCCAAATAAAAATAGATAAACCAAAATAAAAGATAAAAACCCAAACCTATGTCTGACATTCAGTTTTATCATTTGGAGGATTAGAATAAGGGAATACCTTCAAATGAAAACGTCAAAAGAATGCGCATCAACCTGCCTTCCAGATAATAATGTTGTAAGGAGGGATGGGAGGAGAGTATGAAACAAATATTCTTTGAATGTGTGTGGGCTCATGAGGTGTGGTGTACTTTTTTGGGTTTAATGCATATTATTCTTGGGAACTGTTTGAGACTCCTTTATTGTACTAGTGTTTTAAGGGAAAAGAAGACAAGGGACTAGAAAAGCTAGTGAGAACCGTGGTTATCAGTGCTGGGTACTGGTTCCCATGGAAAGTCAAAAACCAGGCAAGATATGAGTGGTGTAAATAAACAGGGAGGTCCATCATTTTAAGGTCAATGATTCTACTAGTTTACATGGTGTCACTAACTTGTAACTGGAGGGAGCCTCCATCTCTCCAAATTCTACATGCTTCCCACCAACCAACATTTCCATGATGCAGGTACACTAGGTGCGGCGATCTCCCCCCAGGATTGGCTTCCTTTTAAATACATATTGATCTTGTATCTCAGGGGATATGAGTAGTGGATGGGTCATTTGAGACCACAATGGAAGTGTTTGTCTAGCCTTTATAGTGCACTACGTCTGTGGCTCCTCTATGCTGGCAGAGGAAAAACCAGTCTTAACAGGGATCAACCTTTGCACTCAGAAAAATATTCTCCTCTATGAAGTCAAAACTGATTGAATGATCATTCATGATTCCTTACATGGTTTTAGGATCCACTCCATGGTCAATTTCTTATATCATCAGGATTTGTAAGACCCTCATCAAAAACAATGTAAAGGTAACCAATACTTGGAACGAGGGGAACAACCATTCCTCTATAGCTGACGAAGTTTCTAATGTAACTTGTTTATATAAAATTTCTCTCTTCAAGCTATAGGGGGTGAATTTTATCCAAGGGGATACCCTTGGTCTCCATTACTTTAGCCCCTATCCTATTTTCACTGCTATCTTTGTATTTTCATGTTTTTTACTCTAATAAAAATGATAATATTGATGATGAGTCTCTGCTAAGATCTTAACATGTAACACGTCATGATCAAAACACTCATATCAAGAAACAAATAAAATTGATGGAGAAATAAAAAATAAATGAAAACAATAAAGTTAATGATCTTATTGAGTAGATCAAACATTTCAAGGTGAAAATTATAGAGCATGATAAGATGTTAAAATACCTTAATGAAAAACTAGCTACAAAAGAAAAAAAACTAAATGAGACAATATCCAAGTATCATAAATCCAAAAATACCTTGACAATGACAAGACATGACTTTAATAATGAATTTTATGTTCAAGATAAATCTTCTAAATTTACTATAGAGACCTAACTAAATAATAAGGTAAAAATTATTTATTATTTATTTAGTGTTGATAATTCTATTTCATTTAGTGGTGCATTTACTGACAAAAAAACTAAAATCATATGAATTGGAATTTATAGTGAAAAATTAAATGATTTGGGATAAGAATTATCCCAAGACTAAGGATAAATAATAGCTAGAGAGTGTCCAATCATAAATTAGTTTATCACTAAAAGAATAGTCATAATTATTGAAGATTTAGTATAAGAGGTTATTTCTAGTATTGAAGTAAATTTGGGAACAATTCCTATAATTTCTAGTATAATATATCACTTCCCTCTAATTATAACACATAAAGGTGGATCAATTATAGAAATAAAAGAAGAAGATTAATTAGAATGTGGAACAATCCTAGAATGTAGAAGTTTATTGGTGAGAAATAAATATGGATATCTACTGAAAATAATTTTGATTATATAAAAGAAATATATAAAATATTTGACCAACAATGTAATTGTGGTAAATCTTACATTAAAATTATTCCATGATAATTACTATAGGATACTAAAGTAAATAAATATCAAATAAGACAAAAGATCACTGACTATTTTATTTAATTAAATTCTTGTAAGAAAGGAATGTCGATGGAAATAGAAGAAAATATCTATGCTAAATGAAGAATATAGAATAAAAAAGAATAGGGTGAAACCCATATGATTTTACTAGAAGATATTATAATTAAGGATCATGAGATATTGTGTAGAGGATGATAGAAACTTGTAATATTACAAAGTAATATATAATATTTATGTCGATACAATAAGGAGAATTTTTTTTTAAAAGAAAGAATATGATGATGAATGTGATTTTGTGGCTCATACTTGGAAGAAGAGGACAACCATTCCACCGTAAAATTATCAAAATTATAAATTTAAAGGAGGTTCTATCATGAATAGAACAAGAGATAAAATGAATATAGTTTTTTGGGGTTGATAAAATCTTAACTAAATGAATATAAATAAAGTGCATTGCAGAACCTAATTTTTACCAATTTATTAACATGTCTTGAGCTAACATGGAAGGAATTTTAGGGGACGATTGAGGTTGTAATTTCTATAAAACATATAGATATTCTCTTCATAGACTCTACTACAACTATGAAAATATAATAGGAGGATTGAACCCTTAAGGGGGAGAAACTTTGAGAATAATATATCAATGTACAAAATTTCAATTAAAATGAAAATTCAAGACATATTTCAAACCTAAAGTGTTAAGGCATTACTATATACATTGAAAAACATCCTTGATCATTTAAAAGTATTTATCGAGGGTGAGTGATGGATCATTTATAAGATGATTTATTGGGGGAGTAATATTTTATTTACTTGATATTTCTTGATGTTCTTATTAATATGCGTGCATCATATTTTAAAAAAAATTCTTAAATATCCCCTAAAATGAATAATTTCAATGATATTGAGGATTATATTACATATAAATATTCTATATGAAGATATTTGATTCTTTGGTAACACCAATATTGTTTTCTTCGCCAGATTTTTCCACATAGACATATAGTAACTAGACAAAATTTCATTTATTATAGTGAGAATGTAGTTTTATCCTTTAAAGAGAGTGAATTATGAAGAAAAAATGATATTTTGAGATGATAACCCCTAATTAAACAATTTTATTTATTTTAAATAATTGAAAAAATAAAAAAAATTCACATATTTACATTGTGAATTTTTTGGAGGTATTTATAAAAATTTAAATATGGAGATTATTGAGATTAATAAAGACTGAGTTTGATTTTTGTTAATAATGTATAACATTTGGGATTGAAGAAGGATGTCAACATGTGTTATTCTTATTACAATGATTGTTGAATCGAACTTACTTCCAAAGAAATGTGAAAATGAAATTAGGAGAATGCACATTGTTTGCATCAATGAAGAAGGAAGTGAATACCATGAAAATAATTATTTACATGAAGAATGCATAAAGGCATGGAAAATTATAATTATATTTTTCATTAGGAAATCTCAAATAAAATTGAGTGTGGATTATCATTTTTATTTAGAGTATTCAATTAGATAATTTTTATATGTGTTATCCCAAAAATAAAAATGCCTAACGACATGAGCTAAAAACTAGATCAATCCCACATTATGAAAGGAGGAACTGAACTATGCAAGAGAGTAATCTCACATGGCTTGCATGAAAACAAAAGTTAGAGAGAAACTTTATTGGTAGGTTGGAGAAAGCACGAGTTGTTCAGGGCATGAAAAAAGGGTGAATGGAGTGGGAAGGTGGTCCATAGTAGGTGAGCCATGTCCTATAAAGACCCTAGGTGTGATGTACTGTGGGTGTCGCACCCTAATTCCATCTCAAACAATGTAAGTGATGCACATTAATCAAAGGAAGTGCCTAAAGGAACAATATGTTGATGTTGGACTGACGAATACAACATATTGTTCACCCATTTTAAAAAATCAAAATATAAAACTAGCCATCCAATTAATATGATCTATTTATTTTGATCTTTCAAGTGCACTATATTCTTATTAGGGATTAACCTAAAAATTCACACACTACTATTCACCAGATTCCATGACTGAACTTTTGATAATTATGATTGAGGATTCCATGATCATTCTAAGGTTAAGATAATAAGGTAATGCGACCACAAAACTTCCTTTATGAAATCTCATTCTTGTGTACATGAAATGCATTTAATAATATGATTTTTCTAAACGAAAAATAAATTTCATAAGAATATTTGTGCATATATAGTACATGCATGAGTTTGAGCATTAAAATGAGGATTATGTACGTGATTTTAGTATTTCTAAAGAATCATTCATTGTAAAGAAATTTTTTTTTAGTATAATATTATTTTAGAAAAATTGATTTTTTTTGAATATTTAATTACTATGACATGATGTTTTTTAGGATTTTTAACCTATCTATGACACAAAATTACAAATGGAGTAAAGGCGATTGAGGATCACCGATAAATATTGAGAAACCAGGACCGAGAGTTGTTTCAACTCTTTGTGAGTATGGTTTTTGTTTCCAAAGAAATTGTGCATCTAAGAAACTACTATTTCATGAATAAAAGATATATGAAATTTTATAATTTTTTGGAGAAAAAGTTGCGAACCTATAGATATTTTACATGTGTCAAACACAATAAAATCATTTTATAAAGAAAGTTGAAACAATCCCGTGAATCCTTCACAGTTTGTGCGAGGTCAATGTGATACCATGTATATATTTTATGTGAAGGAAACAAGAACTCATGCACTTAAGACCATCATTTATGGGAATTAATTATGTGAAGGTCGTAGGCTTGAAGAATAAGAGTTATATCTAGTGTGTACTATTTTTATATGTAGGGAAGTACACAAGGGAAATAAAAAATTTGACATACCCAGATGAAATCTTTGATAATTAAGATACCTAAATGAATAAGATTGATTTTATAAGTAACATAAAATAATGTAAAAGGGTCATATGAAATATATATGATTTAATTAATCACAGTGAGAAGAACATTGAAAAGTACATGAAATAATAAATTGTATGTTATTAGGAAAAAAGTGAGTTTCAGTCATATGAGTTAGGCATTTGAAAAAACCATAATTATAAATGTAGTTGTGTATTAATCAAATTGTGCAGTAAATTGAAAAAATAGACTAGAGAAAAACAATATCACATTATTTTTGGAGGTTGACACCAAACATTCACTGTTACTGAAATTTTAGTTATTATCTAAATATGAAAAGTTCTCATAATCAAAGACAAGAAATAACTATAGTGATTCAAAAGAATATTTGACTACTTTGAAATGAAATTAAATAAGGACAATGAGAACACTACATCGGTAGGTAGAAGTAGTTGAAGGTCTGTTCATAGGAGTTAATAAATACCATTAAATAACTAGAATGATGCTTATATAAATAACCAAAGATTTTTGGGAGATAGATCAACTTTCAAGATTCAATATATAGAATACTTATGGAATTCCAATTTAAGGATCTCTTCAAGAAATTGATCAATGTAATCATTATTGATTCGAAATTATAGGAGTATGTATGTTTAGAACTTTAGAAGAATGTATATACTTGTATTCACTTTTATTTATTAGTAGATAATCTATATCTCATATCACCCCGAGCACAAAAAGGACAAAGTCACCCACATTGGGGGTGATACTTGTAAAAATCATCATGTTTTTTTCCAGTTTATTCATTTTTTTCATACATGATAAGTGAGACTTTAAAGAATAGGGAACAATGATCTTAATCAATCATAGAGGTTTATTCTAAAAGATTACATTTTAAAAAGTATATCACTGATTCAACCCATTCGCCTCTCAATGATATATCCAAACCTAGGATTTATGATATCTCATGTATTTTAAAAACATTTATTCTCCAAGATAAACTTTTATTAATTTTAATTTTTACTCTTATGTTTTTATAAATTTACTTTTATACATTCAGATTTTACTCTTATTATTCTTAATTGTACTATTATGATTCTTAATTTTAGTATTATATTTTTTAATTTTAATCATAAATTTTAATGGCCTTAATTAATAATCCCTAATACATAATATTTTTTTTACATTGTGAAGATTTTATATATATTTGATTAACCCTAGAGATAGGGAAGGATTTTCTATTTATGTTTTCATAAGATTATATTATGTGATTCTATGGATGGTAATAGAATTCATATATAACATTATATATAACCATTTTTTTTATAAGATGATCATTTATAGGCATCATAAGATAATTTTTTGGTGTTTTATTCCTTTTATTTTTATTCTCCTTTGATTATTATCATCAAATCTATTTTTGTTTTTACTAATAGCAATAGGAGAGAATGGGTTTTATCCTTGATTTTGATGTTTTATTATTGTGGAGAAGTGAACCCCTATTGAACAAAATAGAATTTATGAAAAGAATATAAGTTCAACCATAAGAATTCATTGCATATCTCAAATGGTGTAATTTTTTTTAGAAATTAGAAGAACTATCTATAATTGTTTATTTAGATATAAATTGTTATTTATGGATAAATTAGAGAAAATGGTGAAAATATTTCCATTCTTTTATTAAAGGAATATTTATTTAAAGGGATGATTTATTGCTAATAACCTTGTGTATTTTTTATAAAGGGGAAAATTTAGTGTAACAAATGTTATATCCAAGGTGATATTTATCAAATGATATAAGGGTATTTATTTTTAAATTTATATCCAAATTACTTTTACTTGATTTTTCATTTGTGTATTATTATTTTTAAAATTGCAGATATTGTTGAGTTAAATGACTCTAATTTAACTTTTTTTTAAAAATCACTGAACACATAACTTTTTTTAAGACCACATATATATTTTGTTTTATTTTTATTTATGAAGAATCAGTTTTCTTTTGTATATTCTGATTAACTAAGACAAACCAACTAAATATTGAAACATATTGAAGTGTTCTCATAGTGAATTGATTATCTTCATTGAATGATAAATCTAAAAACATCATAAGAGAGTGTACATTTGATTGCTGTTGCAACTAAACCTAATGTTTATAGAATATGACTATTGTACTTTTCTATAACGAAGACTATAAATTATACTGAGGCTTAAACAAATGGAAGATACAATGACTAAATACATTTAGTTCTTATTTATTATTTTTTTGATATTAAGGGACACATGTTTATTTGTTTTTTGTGTGTTTTTAGGAGATACCATTTGGGGATGTTTTATTATAAATATTTTAGTATTCATTTTAAAATTTTAATCTTTTTATCTCCATGATTGTTGAGAATATGAGGCTAGGATTATATATCTTTTCAACCTTATATTTTGAAAAATTATATGGTAGTTGGACTTGTTTCTGATAAATGAGATCATATAGTTTCTCGAGGCTAGTTCTAAATATATCTAATTCTTTATTGAAGAAGTTATTGGTGTGGAGATTGTTGCTACCAACTAGGTTAGTTTAATAATTTCTAGAGTTTGGAAATTGATGATACCTTGGATTTGGACTATTGATCCACTAGTCACTTTGATCTAAAAGTAATAACATCACATTACTAGATGTGTTTTGAAAAAAGTATTATTAAGGGGTATTTATATTTTTATCCAATAAAATAATAATTGATGTTAATTTATTATTAGTTTAGTTATTCATATAATATTTATGTTTTTAACTTCTAAATATTATATTTTCCATTTTTAATATATTTCTTATCTAGATATTTTTTAATTTTATATACAATTAATAATCAAAAATCACATTTTCTGACCAGTTTATGTTTTTGAGTAGGAGAAAAATAGGTAGTTTTCTTTGTGACGACAATTAAATCAATATTTTAGAAGCTATTTCATTTACATTTGGGACAATAAGACCCATTTTATACATGAATGAGACCTGTATGACTCTCAGGATAAACGTGTATGACCTCCCATGAGTTTGATAGCTTCTATGTCATTTTAAATGACCCTATGTTACCCACTATAATAGAGTTATAGAATAAAATGGGATAGAGGATAAAATCATGAGAGTCTCATGTCCCCTATACCATTTAGAACAACCCTATACTAAATATCATAGTTCCCCAACTAACATTATTTTATTAATAAAGATGGAAATTAATTTCTTAGGGTCTAGAGATGTATTATATAATACATTAACCATGTTATTAACAAATTTAAATTTCATAAAAACTCACCATGACATTTCATCAATAGTGCATCTAACTTTTCAAACTCTGATTACCTTGTGCTAAGGTTTCACTGCCACCAATGGAGATATAAAGGGATGTAAAAGAGGATAAATTTTCAAGAACCACCTATACTTTTTAACCACAATCCTCTATTCCACAACATTAATTATCTATATAAAAATTAAATAAATTAATTGTAATATTAAAATCCTAGTTTCCCTTCATTAAAACTTCTTTCTTTTCCCTTTGTAGTAACAAAGGTAAAACTCTAAAATTTCAGTCCAATTGTTCCTTTAACCTCCCATGACGTCAAAATTCACCGAATCATATGATTTAACCTAATTATATTTAACTAATCTTCCAAAATAAATTCTTTGGTTATCATAACAATTAGAATTCCATGATTTCATTCCAATGTCAACTTCTCCCCCATTCTATTTCTCTAATTTGATCATTAAACTTATAGAATCCATCTCTCATCATAAAATCACCTTAATTAAATGGGTAATATTTTTATAAATGATTCCATTAATTCCTCTAATATTAAACTTATAAATATTTCCGTACTTACCACTTCTTAACAAATATTCCTTCAATAATTAATTAAAGAATAATAAAGATAAATCCCATTTTTCCATGATGAATTTTTTGGTAAAAAAAATCATTATTTATCTAAATTAATTAATTAAATTATAAAATGAAAAATTTCACATGTTATATGATTGGTTTTAATTTCAATGATATAATAAAAATATTTATTTCAGAATCTCTTAATAAAAAAATAAAATAAAAGAAATTTAAAATAGATAGGCATTGTATTTTACTAAATATTAATGGAAAATGGATTTGTAAAAGACTTATTATTTCAATATTAATATTAGAAGTCTCATATAAAATTTACGCTTAAGTAAAAATTTGGAGGAATGGTAAAATTCACGGTTAATTGGTTTTAAATATAAAGGGATGAGTTGAGAATATATTTTCGTGTGAATTCTAAAATATCACCCATAATTGAAGACCATTTAACTTTTATAGAAAATGATATTTAAACATGAATATGCTTGGTTCCCTTTTGATGATGTGTGGATCTCTATTTGAGGGAAGATAAATTATTTAATTATTGGATTATTTCTCAATGCCTCAGCTTGGTCAACCCAAATATTATCCTTCCCAGAGATGTGATATGACTAGCCTTAGACATGGATCTGGGGTCTCACCCAGATCGATTAGACCAACCCAATAAAAATGACTATTATGGATTAATTTTATTGGCACAATAAATATATATTCATAAATTTAATATCATAATTAATTAAAGAAGTAGGCTTAGGCTTTAATTAGTGACCGGATTTGTGATCCACTTGACCTGATTAAGATATATTATAATTATATTTTTTAAATTTTTTAGTATTTATATTTATTATATGATATTATATATATAATTTAAATAATAATGTTTACATAAATAATTTTACAAATAGTTTTTATTTATTATATATAAAGAAATTGTATATTTATTAAATATTATTACATATAAATAATTTCAATATACTAATGTTTATATTATTGTTATATATAAAATGTGTTGATGTTTATCTTTATTAAATATTATTATATATTAAATTTATCTAATTTAATAATATATTAAGGCCTCATAATATTTTTTCAAGACTTGATTATTAAAAAAGATTTGTTTTATGGCCTTACTAATAAACGGGTTAAGTCAAGGTCAGTCCATCCAAGACAAATTAATAAATGGGCCTGTTTATTGGATTAGATCTAATAACCCCAACTCATGTACATGTATATATATAACCCCATAGATGCCTCTTTATACACAAAAAAAAACTAAGTACTAGAGAATGCTTAATAATACCACATAGGGATACTATACCCTCAATACCATCATAAGTAAGAACCAATAAAAAGATATATATAATAGGTATATAATCAGTCTTTAATGGATTTTAAATCAACAAGTATACCATGATAAATAATAATATAATAGGATAACATAATGAAACCCATGTGGTTTATATAATCATGAATTGACAATATAGATCTCCCGATAGTTCAATCATAGAAAAATATAAAAATGAAATTAAAAATAAAATTTAACGGAGACCCAACTATAGTCTTAAGCTTCCCAACAAGAATATCTTCATATCCATACCATTCTACATTGATCCATTAATCTGTACTAGGGTTCACATACAAACTAAAATGTAGAATATAAAACATATATTCCCATTAAAGTATTTGTGTAGGGTGTAAGCATGAAACTCAGTAGGCCCCCACCAATGATTTCCCTAATTATAACACTAATATATATGCATTAATGTACCATATGAATGAAATGAAGTGAAAATAACATGTATTAAACCTTTAATCACATTGGGTATTAATGATTCCACCCTGATGGTCAACTCATACATTTATTAACTAGTTCCAAAATCATACAATTATCCCATAGTTCAATCATAACATGAGGGGGAATTAATTATCACCACACATAAAAATAAAATTGGGTGAATAATTTATCACCCTATGAATTAGGAATGGGTGAATTATTTATTACCAACATACTAAACAAGGTGAAATATTAATCATTAATTTAAAAACATGGGTGGACGTTATATAACTAATATAATAATAAAGATTGAATAATGTATCATAAATATAAATACATTGGGTAAACAGTTTATATCTAATTGTTAATAGGTTTAATGACATTTCACCTATATAACTAATAATATGTGAATGTTGTATCACTAAAAAAACAAGGATTACTAATGTACCACCATATAAATAACTTAGTTAAATGATGTATCACCATATAAACTATAATGGGTAAATGACGTTTCACCGATATAAACAGATTGAATAATGTGTCACCAATATAAAAAATAATGGGTGAATGTTGTATTAACATATATAAAATGGGTAAACAATGCATAAAGTTATAAACTAGTAATTGGTGAACAATGAGTCACAATATAAATAACAATGGGTGAAAAATGTATCACTAATTAGTAGCCTGGATACATTTATAAGCTCTATAATAGAATCATATTGTCCTAAAACATCCTTTAAACAACAGAGACATCACATCTTGGATCTTGGAACTATCACCCAAATAGAAGGAACAACCTCTTTTAGTACCATAATTCAATCATCATAAAATAATGGGACAAAATAAAATGATAAAATAATAATCATAATAATGGGATCAACCTATAAAATCCTAGAATTTAACAATAACTCCTCTTTTCAATTCCGAGGCACCTTGAGAGGGGGTGAATCAGGGTGTTGTTCAATTTAATCATTTATCTTCAAAAAATATCACTTGTCAGATATTGTACCATTTTTATAAGTAAAAACATACATTTTATCATCCCTTTCCTTATCTTACATCTAAAATGAAACAAAAATGTATAATTTAATGAATATAAGGACACCTAGAATTTAATATGTTCAACCACATCGGGATACATATAAGGAGAATACTCATGATGAAGTTTTAGTGTACCAAATCCACTATTAAAATCACTATTACTATATTGATACAAAGTTTAATTCATATCCACACCATGAAAAGGAACACTACCTATTCATTGTTTAGAGATGATGAAATACCTCCCATGAGTTTTTCCCTCTTCTTCTTATCCATTCACCACATTGAGAAGGTATTAAATGGTTTATAGACATGATGATCTCTCCATGATAAACATATGGATACTTATTTATTTACATATTGAAATTATATATATATTTTCTAATGAAATATAACTCTTTTCACTTATTCTATAAGGTGTTTTATAATCAAATTATCAAAGTGAGAGTTAACATGATGACATCTAAATGATATTCATAGAAGCAGTGATAAGTCCTCAAGAAAAGAATAATTCTATGTTGGAATTATTCCCATTTAACTCCAAACTATTTTTTAATTAGCTATATAGATTAATTAATATTAATCTTCTTTGATAATTATTTATCACATAAAGCATATCTATTAATGGGCCTCTATAGTGGCTTTATTTATACTAAAACTAAATATAGGAAGGATTTATATGTTCTCCTCTCATTTCATTTCTAGAACTGATATGATTTCTATTTATACTATCTTCTAAGACATGAAATCTTATTTCAATGGTTCATATTAATTATTGTTTCTCTAATACTTTAAGATAATTTCATGCACCCCACTTGTTAAAATGTGGTAAAATATATCCATTTAAGTATTGTAATTCCCCTTGAAACTAAATCCATATATTATATTTTTTTGAATTCAAACTAAATTTTCAATACGTCCTAGAAGTTTCTAGATTAAAACATAATTATCTACACTACATCATGAAATCCTTTGACTTGACCCAGATTAGAGCATGAACAAATCCATTTTGGAAAGACATTCAGGTTAACTATAGATCAAAAGAGTCAATATAATATCTAATTTTTAATTTATAGAATACCATTTCATGATTTTCCAAATCTCCATGAATTATAGACCCATTAAACATGATAATATAAATCATAGCATAAGACCTTCATCATTAAGAAACTAGGATTCCATGGTTGTGTTCAAAAAATGAACTAGTCACTATGAAATCAATCATGTTATACCAAGTCATGAACCTTGCATCCTCTTCTCTAATAATCACAAGGTTATAGCATGGCATACTAACTGTAACATGATCCCATCAGTCATCACAATCCAAATCCCTGAAAATTTATTATATCTTAATGTTTTTTTGTGGTTTTAAACCAAAATATTTACTTACCCTTATTTTTATTCATATGTTACACTCATGTACCATGACGTAACATATTTTGAAATTTCACCCAAGATATTATTATCATATAGAATTGGGTTTACTCATATGGAGGACATGTTATGAGATGGTCTCCTCTTCCACGGAACAATACCTCATTCATATCTAGAATAACCCTCACCAACTTTTTACAGGGTTTCCATTATGGTGTATCCTTTTAAATCATGATGTAACTACTTATGTTACAAAATATGTTTCTTATACTTATTTATGTTCATCATCAATTATGGTGTGATATACACCAATGATCCATAATATAATATTCCTACATTAAACTCCCTATTGGTAGCTCTAAATGAATATCTACATGATCTAACTCATTATATCACCCCAATAGTCCAATATAAACCATTCTATCTGATAAAAACATCTACCCATTTCATATTAAAATTCTCCAAATCTTATAATTTAATTTCCTTAATATATATACTATCATGGTGCCTCTTCGAAATTTCTTCCATATAGAAATTGTGGGGGATTACAAGCTTCCTCTTTTGTACCTCTATACACATAACCTCAAACTCTAGTTCCATGTAAGTCATTGTTATGAATACTTCACCAAATGGGGATCCTAGGTATCTTAACCATCTCTATGAATTAATAAATCTTCTTATCACTATATTTATTATCAATCTATATTTATTGTCAATAAATAAAACACAATTATCATAATTTATTTTAAACAAATTCAAAATTAAAACAGATTTATATATCCCCACTTTAGAGTTTGTTGAAAATACTATCATAAATATATATCTACTTTAAAACACATTCCATGATCAAGTTATGGATTTATGATTCAATATTTACACTCACCAGTTATCAATAAAGTTCAAAGGGTTTCTCCACTAGATGATTCTTTATGTTATTTAGTTTTTCCTTTGACAAACCCCCCATTTATCATTGAAATGGTTAGGGGGTATATTCATCATTTATTATACCCATTTTATTATAATACATAATCTAGATTTAACAAAAATGATAATGTCATACTCCTATTTACGTAATAATTCCCTTCATACCATACTAACTATTGGGATGATTGAAACACTAAATTTCTTGTGACTGTGACCCCCTTCCACATAAAATTACTTTACATGACTATTTGACAGAACATGAAATCCATAACTCATGGATATATCAACCACCTATAGGTTATATTCCAAATTTCTACCTATTTTGACCACATGTAAATCATCCTATAAAATTTTTAGTTATACTGAAAAATTTTAAGCTATCATTTTCATCTCTGATGTTGACCTATTTTCTATATTTTTATATTTATTTACCACTTATGGATCATCAAACTTTACCCCTAAGAATCTCTGTTTGTATAATAGAAAAATATTTGTTATCCAGTTCTCTATTACCTCTTCTTTAGATCTATCTCATTACATTTTTGAAATAAAAAATTTTGATCTAAATTCAAGATAAAAAATACTTTCATCTATATATGAATTTTTCTTAAAGATTTTTAGTGAGTTAATCCCCCACTTAGAAAGGACTCATAAAAATTCTCTATGTTAGAACTTGGTATGGGAAACAATAGTCTATATTAATAATATTAATGTTATTCATTTCCCTCACTTAAATATATAAACACATGTAATATAATATTTAAATTCATTTAAAATTTATCCCAATAATATCAGTTATACTTTACATAATAACATTAGTGAATAAATAATAAAATTCAAAGTGTGTGATTCATACCAAATGTTGAAATAATTGAATCACTTATTTTGATAAACTCATGATACCACTTATAGAACAATACTTTTATTCCATAATAGGATGCGATTCCTTCACAAAATATGACATGTATGATTTGAAGAATCAAAACATAAACCCCATAAATTACATAAGATTAAGAACCACTTATTGAATTAATATTCATCATGATATTCTCTTTTTTAAATTGTTTTGTTATCTTGAATGAAAATTAAATGATACCACTTTATTAGATCAAAATAAATAAAAACAAGATCTTCCTACATGATTTTTAATGGATCTCTACCAAGAATTCCTCCTCCTTATTTAGGGGATTACATCACATGTCACCTGACTAATATTGCTCATAACCCATTTATATTTACTTAGAATCACTTATAAAATCTATTTAGTATAGGAAACACATGAATTTAAAATTATCCAATATATCAATTGAACTGATATTATCATCTCTAAAATTCCATGATTCATTGAGATACATCTTTTATTGATCTTAAAATGATTCTAATTTTAGACATAAATTTAACAACCAATATAGTTTCTCTTACACCACATGTTTTTTATGATTAATCCTTGATACCATTTAGTCTCTCTCTAACACCACTTTTTTCATGGATCCCGTTACTATGCATACACACTATAGATATTTTCCCCTCCTTAATCCCACATGACTCCAATCTTATATGGGAAGAAGGGTACTTCCAAAACATCATTAATTAGTGGAATATTGTTGACCTTGGTAAGCCAAACATTTAAATATAACTCTATTCCATGAATTATGTGTGGTTATCATTATATTACAATTTTACAATCATAAATATAAATATTTTATTTAGAATTATTTTAATTCCTAAACTATTTCTATAACTCCATCGTGAGATTATTCCCACTTGTGTATATTTATTACATTTATTTTTCAATACTACACACCTTTATCATTATTCCTCCACCATAGACGGAATATTACACTTGTCTTCACCTATTTAGTTATGTTATTATTTGTGAAATTAATTAATCAGACTTTATGATTTTATTCATTTTTTTAATTAGAGTCACGTGTGAATTATTTTTCTTTTATGAGTTTTCTTGAAATATTTAATATCATTTTTTAATGGAAACAAATTCTTTCTTCCATTTCCATATTTTCATTTGTTATATCTAAGAGGGGTAATTATAAAAACTTAGATAATGGTGTATGATACACATTTCATTGAGCTCCATCATCACTATCCACAAATATAGTAAATCAATTTTTCAATATAATAAATTTTCTTCTAATTAAACCCAATTATCCATTTTTTATATGAATAAATGTTATTCTTATAAATCTTTCTACTCCTCTCTTACTGTAGTATATTTCTATAGTATTATTATTATTATATATAATTTTTTAACCCATTGAATAATGTTTTTTATTTATAGAAAAATAAAATAACTCAACAATCATGAATTCAATATATATTGAGAATAAAATTTTAAAAGAAGTTTAAAGTACCAAAGACGACGTAATAAAAATGATTGAAAGAAGAGTGGGGAACCTAATCAAGGAAATCATTATGTGTTGAGTGAGTTTATTAGATAATTCTTTAGATCTTGGAGTTTGAATTACCCTTAAGTTATGTTTATGAGGATAATAAAGATTGTAAATAAGGGGAAAACAGATGTGAGGTGTTTCTAATTATCATTAAAATAATGAGGTTTTATGTTTTTTGAAGGTTAGTAAAGATTATTTATCTATGAGATTATGGAATTGGATAATTGGTGATATATTCACATCTAACATGGTTTGATATTATTTTCTTATCCACATATTAAAGAAATACGGTTGAGTTGCTAATAGTATTTCATGGAGATTTATTATCCACCAAAGATGGGAAAAGTGGGTTGAAAGAATAATGATACTTCTTAAATGCTTATGTAAATAATTATTTTAATAATATTTGAGGAATTTTTAGAATTTGAGTTCTATAGTTAATAATGATTTCTAGACAATAACAACTCATACTTTAATATAATTTATTTCATGATTTATTACATAAAGTTACACTTAATACAACCCCATGAGATCATGAGGTCTAATGTCTTTAGTAATTAGGTACATAACATTAGAACCTGAAAAATAAATATAAAAATATTATTTAAAATCTCTATAACATTCACTTATATTCTAAGGATCTTCTAAAACTAAATGGGATAACCAGAGGACATACATAATAACGGGGTAATATATAAATCCTGTAAGGGGATATTCAATGGAATAACATGATGAAATTAATACATATAAGACAAAAAACATATCAATAAGTTATAATAGAAATGATAATCATAATTTAAAACAATTATCCATGATATAACATGATAACATCACAGAAACATGGGAATGTGGAAACAATATAAAAAATGAAATCAGAATAAAAAGTAAAGGCTAACAACCAAGACATCATGACATACTATTATTATAATAACCCTAATATCACCATAAATGGAATCTAATGAGATAAAATTTTTACCCAATTCATTTGAAGGCTATATAATTATGGTACCACCTATCAAATTCATATCATGTACATGCATACATGTTCTACACAGATCAATAAAAAAGGATAATATTTTATCAAATTTAATCCCATGACTAAAGAGTATGACTTAAATACATGGATTTAATAAATAAATGAAGCAAAATTATGGCTTGTTGAACACCATTGAGTATAAATGGGGATGAGTATTCACTACACAATTTTTTGGCATGGAAAATCACTAGAAAATTTCAGCAACACAACGATGGTACATAAAGATTCATAGACGGAATTAATGAGATTTAAAGGGGTATATCATCACTTGGAAATAATAAGTAAAATATGAGGTATTTATAAGATAATATCAAAATATTAAAAATAGGAAATTAAAAGGAATAATTTATTAACATTTCTTGAATAAAGAATATAAGTAGAGGACTAGTTACCTTGAAAGGGTGTATCATAAAGCTTTAAAGGAGCTTCTTAAGATCATAGGGGAATGTTTTAAGGGATATGGTGATGTAATGTAAAATGAAATTTGTTCTCCAAGAGTTTTTATCATAGATTAATGGGTTTCTGGGTGGATTCTAGATTAAAAAGTGAATAATTATTTATTAATTTCTAAACATAGGTTTTGGACTCTATATGATAAATTAATACAAAACACAAAACATCCAATGGTTTTTCCCATGATTTATTCCAAATAGGATTTTATTTAATTATTTTATAAGGTTAACAATAAAAATAAATAAAATAATACTTTTGGTGATGTGTAGGTGAGTCATGTTTACAAAACATTCATTTTAAAAACATAAAATATAATATAGGTTTTTTATGATTCATTAAGACTTTGTAAAAATATTAAAATATCATAAAATACATTATATTAATAGAGAAAAAATAATTTTGGTTATGAAAACTTTTTATTTCATATATTCCATAACTTTTGGGTCACTATTATGTCATAATACATACTATATATTTAAATCATATTTAATTTTTACTCAAAAATTTTCCTCTCTTAGAAAATTATGAAAAATTCACAATTGGAGAATTTTGACATGATTCTTTTATAAATAATATTTATTTTATTAAAATAATTATCTAAATATGATAATTTAAACTTTTAAATCATTACACCAATTTATTGAAAATGTTGTTTTTTGATAATAACAGTTTTTTTGACTCTTATAAGAATTGTATTTGACTTTGAAACATTATATTATCATTTTTATTTATTTAAAATTATTTAGTAATAATATTTAATTAAAATTTTATTTATTTAAAAAATTATTGAATTCATAAAAAATGTGTCTTGATTAAAACTATAAATTTCCAAAAATTACATTTTTTATCATATCAAAATCTATTTTTTATAAAATTTATTATTTAATAATTATAAATTAATAAAAGATAAATATTGTCATTATTTTATTAAAAATTAAAATATTAAAATTTATATAGTTAGGGTCTTGGTACATAGCCCTTTATTACACCAATAAATTCCCTAAGAGTATGGTGTGGGATGATAAGCTTTTCATGGGGTGGTTTGATAATAAAGGTTTGGGCAATGATCTTGATGAGATTGAACATATCCTATAAACCATTTCTATCAAACTCTTGTTATTAAATATCATCTTGAGATTAGTCATGGAAAATCCTATAGATTCTATCACCCTTTAAATCCCTAATAAATGGGCTTCAGAGGGTATGATACTACTGGTCAAGGCCATTGATACTTCTGTCTATGTTAGTTGGAATTTATCATATCCCTCAATATACTAATCATAATGGCCACTCTGAAATATATATATTATCAATGGTTATTAATATTGATGGAATTTTAAATCCAATATACTATAACTATCCATAATAGCCATAGTAGTGCATGTGATTTCTGTAACTACATTACTTGATAAGGAATTTATTCTTTCAAAAAGGAAATTTAAATTTAAAAAGTTTAGGTCACTACATTCTTCAACCTTTGTAAATTTTACCCTAAAAATTTTCATCTCATATGCTAAAATATATGATAGTACTTCTATTTCATTAAATATTCTAGTACCTATGTTTCTTCCTAAAACTTTTGGTTTTACCACAACACCTTGGCCGTGTGAGTTTTTCTTCATTCATAGAAAATTGTCTCTATGATAATATATCTTCACTAGATAATCCTTATATGAAAGATCATTATAAAATGGTACCTTCTATATATTCATTACATGCGATGGATCTAGCATATAATTAATCAGTAGGGATACATGTAACACATCATGTTCTTGAGATAAGTTAGGTGGGAGTGATAATTGACAGGACACAAATCTGATGTGATCAAGGATATTTTAGGGGTAAATGTATCCTAGACTAATATTTACATTCTTCCCAAAACTCATGAATTTCTTCCATGTTGATATATAAATTAATTTTTTTCTCCAACCTCAAACTCCAAGTCTTATTGATAATTGTATTCATAGATTTTCTATCAACTTTGTGCAGATTTTATATATCACAGAATGGTTTGATCCTTATCTATCCTCTCCTAAACAATATCTGGTCCCATTAGCTTCCCCTCTCCAACTTCATCCAATCATGTTAGAGTCCAACACCTCTTCCCATAATGAGGCTCATATAGTCCCATTTTAATGTTAGAATTGAATCTATTTTTATATGATAAATTCAATATGTTAATGAGTTGATACCAAAATCCTTATAAATATATTTAAAAAGATATCACCATATCCTCTAGAAATTTAATGGATATCTAAGACTAACCATCCTTCTAAGGGTGAGAATCAATAATGAAGCTCACTTTTCTATCCAACACGTACTTAAGGATTCTAAAATCCTTTTGGAAAACCTTGGATCTCGATCAGTTATAATATATATTTCAAATACATAATGTCTTATTACTTCCATTATTTTTATCTCAGTGAGGTGGTCAAGAGAGAAATGTTCCTTGATATTAAAAAAATATTCTAACTTCGTAAGGAGATCAAATACAACATAGATTCTATAATTAACTTTCGAGGTCTTGGGAGGTCCTAGGTTGAAATAAATGGATATGTTTTCCCATTTATATACTAAAATGGTAAATTTTTTCATTATACTCTTAGAATAATATAATTTAACCTTTAATTGTTGTTATACAAAAAATCATGATACAAACTACAAAATATACCTCTTTATTTTAACTCATAAAAACGTTTTCTTAAAATATATATATATCTTAGTGCTTAATGGTTTAATAGTGAATGATAATCTATGTGAATAATCCAACAGTTTCCTCTTCAGTCATTGTTTTTATGGGATTAATTTCTAGGTTCCAAGAATTATAAGTCCATATTTAAAAAATCTAAAATTTGAAACATTCAATATCATTTTTATAGTACCTAATCATCTTTATAGGCCTCCTTGATCCTCTCAAGAATGGATGGTTGAAAAATTATTTGATAAAGTTAAGATTAATTCCCATATCCATCCTTTTCATGTCAAATAATATTGGATCACTTTTAATCCTAATCATGGGTAGGGTTTCAAGATCCTTTCTACTCATAGCATTTTCTACCTTTTTTTCCTTCCCAGGATGGTAATAGATTGAAAAATATTAATCATCGATCATATCTAACCACCTTAATTGGAACATATTAATCATATTTTGTGTGAATATATAATTGAGTATTTTATGATCCATATATAAGTCAGACTTTTCTCCACAGATGTAATATCTCTAAATATTCTTTGTTAAGGACACTCCAGTGAATTCTAGGTTATTTGTTGGGTAGTTAGGCTCATGGATATTTAATTATTAGGAGGCATAGGCTATCACTTTGTTATCTTTAATGATTATATAACCAAATAAATTTTTATATTAATTACTATAGTTCACAAATTCATACCGACTGGTTGGTTACGTGAGTATAGTTGCTGTAACTAGCCACTTATTATATTATTTAAAGATATATTCACATTACTCAGTCCCAAAAACCTTCAACCCCTTCTGAGTTATCTTGGTTAGTGAGCTTAACAATCATGATAAGTTTATTATTAATCGATGATAGTACATAGCTAATCCAAGGTAACTATATATTTTCTTCACCAATGTTATTCTGGTCCTTCTTTAAATTGCATCTATTTTTGATGGATCCATATATATATATATACACACACACACATATATACCATTTATGGTGATAACATTCTTTGAGAAGGATAATTTCTCTATACATATCCCACATTTACTATAATTTGAAAATAAATTTTCCTTTTAAAAATTATTTAATGAAAAATTCAATTGTTTCTCATGTACCTCATTAGTTTTTTTAGAGAGGAATATTTTCTATAATGGATACCAAAAATTTGTTTAGTTAATCCCCACTTACTCTATTAATCATGTCCATCAATATTTAAATATAATTACTTAGTACAAATGGAATCACTATGAACCAATAGTTACCATAACTTGTACGTAAAAAAGTCATTGGAACATCCTTATTATTTACCATTACATAATAATATTTCCGACCAAAGATCCACATTATAGAAGTATTTGAACCCACATAGCTAATCAACCAATTAATATTTCCAGGGAAGAGGATGCTTGTTCTTTTTTGTGACCCCTTTGATATTATAATATTAAATGTAGATTCCCATTGAACCATCCTTCTTCTAAATGAAATGTATTGGTGCACCCCATGGTAATGAACTTGGGCATATAAACCATTTATCAATATTCTCTTACATTTTATTCTTCAATTATTCTAGTAAAATAGTAACCATTCTATATGGAGCCTTTGATATTATAAAATCTCATGGTATAAGCTCTATTGATAACTCCACGCCATAGCTTGGCGGGAGACCAGTAAATTTTTTGTGAAACACACAATCTTATTCAAATACAATGGGAATGTCATCAAGAATGATATTTTCTTTAATATCAATAATTTGAGCTAGATATGTTTTCTCAAAAGGAAATAATATCCATCCCTGGGATGATTATACCAAAATATATTCATCCTCCTCCTTGAACTTGTATATAATCAAAGGTTGATTTGAGATAAAGCGGGTGATTTCTTTCTCTCAGAAATTTATGTTAGCTCTATAAATGGAAATCCAATATAGGCCAATAATAACATGAATTCATATAAAGGGACATTAATAAGGTTTTTTGGGAATTTCAGCCCACAAATACTTACAGGGGATCAGTTATATACTTGGGTTGGAATAATTTCCTCATTAACCATTTTCACAAATATATCTACTTACATGTTTTTAGGTGGTGTTTTAATGGTTTTACTAAACTTGTGTGATATGAATGAATTTATAGATTCATCGTTACAAAGGACATTTTATGTTCATGAGTAGATTATAATCCCAAAATTTACAATTTTATTATGGATCTAATCATTTTCTTCATATAAAACTGTCTTGGAGATGAGAATTTTCAAATTATTAAAAACATAAATGGGAAACCATAAACATTAAATGGAAAAATTATAAGTGACATATATTCATGAATTTATGGCTTTCCCATTTTTATTATAAGTTATATATTATATATTTCATAATATAAAATATTATGGGACTTTTTTTCCCTATATAATGTTTCATAAGGATGTTGTGAATTTACCAAATAATATCCCTTGGATGTATCAAACTAGGTGTACAACAAGCCTATTATTGTGCATCATGTGTTGATTGATTCTAGTTCAATGTTCCGTTTTAAGGGTTTTACCCCTAGGTAAAAATATTATAGATCCATATCAACCTTTTGTATATAAAAGGGAAATATTTTCTTAGATACTACTTACTTTACACTTTACCAAAATTTAAGGTGGTTTTCCCATGTTTAGTATTTTACCTAAGGATTTTACTTTATATTTCTAATCCTAATCCACAAAAGAACTATACATTACAATGTTACCAACTATGACAACCCATAATTTAATAAACTTTATCTCATGATTTATTATATCAAGAAACTATTAAGAGAACCCTAAAAGATCATGAGGACTAGTGTATTTTGGAAATTAGGTATATAACTTAGTAACATTAAAAATATAAACAATAACATTATTTAAAAACTCATTAAATTTTTTTATATTTTAGGGATCTTTTAAAACAACATGAGATAACCTTAGGACACACATAAGAAAGGGGTGAGATATATATCCCAGTAAGGTAATAAATAATATAATAAAATGGTTAAATTATTACATGTGAAAAATAGGTATATTAACGAGACATAAAAGGGGATAGAATCATAATATTTAACAATGAGGTATGATATAACACGATAACATCAACACAACATGGGAATATAAAAGCAACATAAAACATGACATCATAGCACAAGTCATGAATAACCACCAAGAAATCATAACATATTGTTCTTAGGATAACCTCCCTTACACCATACATGGAAACTCATGAGATACTAACATTACCCATTAAATTAGAGGGATATATAAGTCTATCCCCACACATCACATTCATATCAAATACATGGATAAGTCTTCCATATAGATCATTCAACTAAGGATAATATTTCATAAAATTTAATCCCATGATTAAAGAGTTTTGTTTGAATACATGGAATCCACGAATAATTTATGGAATGGTATATATAGTTGAATGATGTTGGGTAAAAAGCCCTTAAGGAATCATTGAAACATTTTTTAGGTGATTGTGTTTGTTGACAAAGTGGACATCTGAGTGGTGATTGTTGATAAAGAAAAACAATGACATACAAATTTGTTGACAAAGAGGATTTCATGATGGAATGTCGAGTTCAAGAGATGAGGTCAAAGATCCATGTTTGATTCAAGAACGTCGAGAAAAGGAATGAATGATCTGGAGGCGGTACAAAATAACAGAAACAAGGTGGCGCCGTTTTCCAGTGTTTGCCAAATTTTTGGGCCTGAAAATTGACAAATGAAGAAAACTGTTTTTGGAAAAGGGACTTGCGCGCTGAGGACTTGGAGTATAGGAAACTTGCGCACCATATGTTTTTCAAGATTAGAAGATCAAAATATGGCTAAGGAAATAGGTACGCGCAAGTTTGGGAGTTGGTCACGCAAGTGTGTAAAAGGACAGAAGACTTGCGCGCCAAGACAGGGTCGCGCAGGTGACTTGCATGCCGTCTCGTAGGGTGGTCAATTTGCCTATAAATACTAGAACACCCCTCTTAATTCTGGACCAGAGTTCAACACTTTGAGAAATCAGAGCTCCCGTTGCGCAGGAGTGGTGGTCGCGCAAGTGGTGTGTGTGGTCGTGCAGGTGGGACTTACGCGCCAGGGTGATTGTTGAGTGCCAGTGTTTGAAGCTACGCGCCAGTGTGGAGTTGCACGAAAATATTGGATTGGTCGTAAAAGGAAGTGAGTCGCGGAGGTTTTGGGTTAAAGAAGGTTGTGTCGCGCAAGTGTCTGAGGTAGACCTGTGCGCCCATTGTGACTTGCATGCTGATACTTGCGCGCTGAGGTAGACTTGCGCGCCAATTAAGGATTATTTCCAGTAGTGATTTTCGGGCTGTGTGGAAGCTGGAAGTTTTCCCGATACCTTCGGTGCAAAGTGAAATTCATCTACGGGTGAAATTTGGGCTTCAACAGAGCATCTAAATACAGATGAAGATGCATTCCTTCATGCAAATGAAGAGACCTGCACGTCTATAAACTGTGAGTGGATTCCTTCCAAGAGCAGTGAGAAAAGGAAGTGAAAGAAGGTGATCCTCTTCATCGTTAGTGAGCCAGAGAGAGAAACAGAGAGTGACCCTTGGGAAAGCAGTGAGCTGACCCTAACATTGTAAAGGCAGTGAGCCTGGGCATAGAAGTGATCTAGCCTGAACATTGTAATCCACAGCTAGTGAAGTTTAGTGGAATTGGTATGACCGACAACTTCTCGGCGTATGCTCCTTGGAAGTAGCCCTTTTCGGTGAACCAAGTAAAATTACTGTGTCCTGTGCATGCTTTACTTTCTGTTTACTTTTTGCAACAGGAAAGAGAGAGAAGAGCGTTTTTCTTAACAATGAAAAAAGATCAGAACGGGCATTAATTTTAAATTAGTCATACCCTGATTCACCCCCCTCTAAAGGTATTCAGCCTTGTGGACCTAACAATTAGTATCAGAGGAAAAGGTTGATATTAGGTCTTCTCTCAATGGAGGTCACTAATCATAGAGGGATTTCGATCTTCGACGGATGTAATTTTCAGATATGGAAGAATCGAATGCAACACTATTTTCGATCATTGGGAATGGATGTGTTTTCAGCAGCTATGCATGGTATCACAGCTGATATTACTAGTGGTGCATTATCAGAAGCTGAGCACAAAGAGTTGGATGGTGATTCCAAAGCAATCAATGCCATAGGGGGATCCCTCTCTAATCCCAATTATACAAAGGTGATGTCATGAAAAACATCACATGCCATGTGGGAAAAGCTTTTGAATATATATGAAGGGGATACAAAGGTGACAGAGGCAAAGCTGCAAGTGCTGTGGAACAAGTATGAAGATCTGAGAATGAACCTGAATGAGTCTGTTGATGCATTCTTTGACAGGGTAAATGCTATTGTAGAAGACATGCAGGGTCTTGGAGACATTGTCAAAGATATAAAAATTGTGAAGTGCATATTGAGAAAACTTCCACCTCAGTTCAATCCGAAAGTTTCTATTTTGGAAGGTAAAGACCCAAAATAAATGACATTGGATAACCTCCACATCACTCTTGTTGCATATGAAATGAGAAACGATGATAACGAGACTTTGGAAAAGGGGAAATCCAAAGAGGTGGCATTCAAGGCCATGAAGAAACTCACCATTGAAGATTATAATGAAGAAGAAGAGACAGATGAGGTGATGTCATTCCTTTCTTCAAATCTGAAAAGAGGAAGAGGAAAGTTTAAAGGTAAACTTCCACTAGCATGCTTTCGATGTGGAAAGGTTGGTCATCTTGCAGAAAGATGCCCCAAGAAATTTCAAGATAACAATGATGATGATGATGAAGTTGAAATTCCCAAGAAGAAGACTTTAGCATTTGTGAAAGGGAAGAAGCAATTTAAGAGAAATTTCTTCAAGAAAAGGAATATCCTTTCACAAGAATTTGAAAGTTCAGAGGAGTCTGAGGATGGAGAGGTTGAGGAAATAGAAAACTGCAAAGATCGTGGACAAAATGCAATGGTGGTTGTTGTCAGTAGTGCTCAAGAAAAGAAAGAAACCGAAACTGATGAGGAAGAAGAAGAAATAGAAGGGAGAGTTGACATGGAAGCTGAATTAGAAGTAGCTCTTAAAGAGATAGTTGTTTGGAGAGGAAAAACAAAGAAATCCAACAAGATGGTACATGATGCCAAACTATACATGCAACAACAACAAGAAGAGAAGTCTGATCTAGTGAATAAAATTGAAAATCTTAAGTCTTCCAGGCCAGAGCACACAGAAAAGGTTGATGAGCAAAAGCTCAAGATTGAAGAACATAAAAGGGAGATTGATTGCTTGAATAGAAAAGTGAAATATCACGTCAAGCGTATTGAAGAGCTTGGAGAGGAAGTTGTCGGTCTACAGAGAAAAGTTAAAGACCAGGAAAAATCATTGAATCCCAACACATTCATGGGAAAGCAGTTCATCACGAAGACTGAAAATAAGATAGAAGATCCTAGTAGTTCAGTAGGAAAGATGCAACAATTGAGCTCAGAAGTTAAGCCTAATTCATGGCTTAATCAGAAACAAAAATCTGTGGTAGTTGAAGTTAGACCGCAAGCACCCGTCCTGGGATTGAAGGTGGTTTTGGGCCCAAAGCAGAATCAGAATATTCAGAGATCCCAAGGGGAAACTCGTAGTGCTAAAGTAACATGAAGGAATGCACCTTATATTAGGTGTTATTTTTGTGGAAAGATGGGACATTCACAGTATGTATGTTCCATAGCCAAAATATATAGAAGGGAACAAGAACAGAGATGGATGCCAAACAGAGAACAGTTTTCCAGAACATATTTCGAAGGACACTATTTTTGGTATGGAGGATTTTGGAATATGGCTAGGTACTGCACTTCGACCATTCAGAGAAATGTGCCAAAGCAGAATCAAAACGTCAGTAAGCAGTAGATCGATAAACCAACAGGTGAGTTAAAACTGCAGAATAGATTTGTGGCTTTGCAAGATGAGGCTGGTCCATCATACTCTAAGAAAGAACAGAAGTCTCAATCCATGCCGAGTGTGAAAGAAAAAGTATGGACCATGATGAAGAAAAATGAGAAGGGTTTGGTGGCGGAGATTTCCCTTAAAGCATCAGATCGATCTGGTGTGTGGATCCTTGATAGTAGTTTCACATCCCACATGATGGGTAATAAGGATCTTGTTACAGGCATCAAAAATGACAAAGAAGGAGTTGTCAAATTTGGAAATGATGAAGGCCTGAAGATTGTTGGCTCCGGGAAAGCCAAGTTTGGGAGCAAAGAGATGAGATGTGCTGATGTCTTGGTAGTAGAGGGTCTTAGTCATAACTTACTCAGTGTTAGTCAACTATGTGACTCTGGGCACTCTATTCGATTTACCAAGAAGATGTGTGTTGTGAAAGGAAAAGATGGAGAAGTTGTTCTGTAGGGAAAAAGGTCAAAGGGAAATCTCTACCTTGTAGGTGGGGAAGAAGATACATGTCTTTTATCCAGAGAGGAAGAAAACCAGCTGTGGAATAAGCAACATGGTCATCTATGCCAACCATCTATGGAGGATATTGTAAAGTGTGATGCTGCTAGAGACCTTCCCAAACTATCACGTGATCTCACTCATACGTGTGATGCTTGCCAACAAGGGAAGATCATCAGAAAGACATACAGGCCAAAGGAACAGAAATCAACTAGAGTGCTCGAACTGGTTCATGCTGATGTATGTGGACCTATCTCACCACGAGCAATAAATGGGCAAAGGTACTATGTTCTTTTCATTGATGATTACAGCAGAATGGCCTGGGTATTTGTCATTACCCATAAGATAGAGGTGTTTAGTTGCATAAAATAGTACAGGAGGGAATCAGAAAGGATTCTTGGGCAGAAAATTTTGAAGTTCCGTATAGATAACGGTACAGAATTCACAAACAGTCAAGTGGAAGAATATATCAAGAAACACGGGATAAGGCATCAAGTTTCATCAATGAGAACTCCCCAACAGAATGGTGTGGTTTAAAGGAGAAATCAGATCATCAACAACATGACCAGAACGATGCTTATTGACAAGGACCTACTAGAGAAATTTTGGAAGGAAGCAGTTTTGACATCGGTCTATGTTTCAAACAGGTCTCTGTTGTGTCCGAAGCAAGGGAAGACTCCGTATGAACTGTGGTACGGAAAGAAGCCAATGTTTAAATACTTTCAAATCTTTGGAAGTAAGTGTTTCATTATCAACAAAAAAAATCATAGGATGTTTGAGGCACGAGGAGATGAGGGGATATTCCTTGGCAAATTAGGGAAAAGCAAAGAGTATAAATGCTTCAACAAAAGGATGGGAAAAATTGTTGAGAGAAATGATGTCACTATAGTTGAAAATGAATAGAATACTCAATGACCCAGTGAACAGTTCCTGGATGAATGTGATGACGAGGTAACCAACACAGGGGGAGAAGAAGTGGCAGAGGCTGACTCAGAAGAAGATACTGATGATGAACAAGAATGTGTCAAGTCTGTGTCTACAAGGAAGCCAAAGAGTCGAGCTGAAATTGATAGGTAGAATATAATTGGTGATCAGAAAGCTTCAGTTCAGACTTGAAGAATGAAGTCATTACAGCAAACATCTTTTTTATCTCAGGTGGAGCCAAAATGTTTTTCCGATGCAGCTGAAGATGAAAACTGGGTTCAGGATATGAATGAAGAGCTTGATCAAATCGAGAAGAACCAGAAATGGGAGATTGTTTCGAGGCCAGCAGAAAAGAATTTCATCGGGACTAAATGGGTCTATCGCAACAAGAAGAATGAATATGAAACTGTGATTCGAAACAAAGAACGACTAGTGTGTAAGGGATACTCCCAGATAGAGGGAATAGATGTAGATGAGACATTTGCACTGGTTGCAAGGATGGAGACAATCAGATTATTTTTGTCCATAGCACTGCAAAGAAAGTTAAAAGTGTTTCAGATGGATGTCAAATCCGCATTCTTGAATGGGGTTCTGGAAGAAGAGGTGTATATTGAGCAGCCAGATGTTTTTCTCATTCATGAGGATGAGAGCAAAGTTTTCAGGCTGAAGAAGGCGTTGTATGGGATGAAACAAGAACCAAGGGCATGGTACTCACAGCTTGATCAATACTTGAAGATGTTTGGTTTCCAGCGTGGGGGAGTTGATTACAATCTTTATTTCAACAAAAATAGTAATCAAAGGATGATGGTGATGGTCTATGTCGATGACATAATATTTGGTGGATCAGATGAAGCTTAGTGCAGACAGTTTTCCAAATTCATGAAAAATGAGTTTGAAATGTCAATGATTGGAGAGCTAACGTTTTTCCTTGGTCTACAGGTGACATAAGGAAAGAATGGAACATTAATTTCTCAATATAAATATGACAAAGAAGTCCTAAGAAGGTTTGGAATGGAAAATTCCAAGGATACGAAGACTCAGTTTGCTACCCGGATGAAATTATCAAAAGATGAGGATGAAAAGGCAGTTAATATCACAGAATATAGGAAAATCATTGGAAGTATGTTGTACTTAACCGCAACAAGGCCTGATATTATTTTCGCCACATGCCAAGCAGCGAGATATCAGAGTAATCCCAAGGAATGCCACCTGCTTGTAGTGAAATGAATACTTCGTTATATCCAGGTCACAATGGATTTCAGCTTGAAATATTCTAACAAATCTCAGACAGAGTTATTGGGATATACTGATGCAGACTGGGCCGGTTCAGAAAATGATAGAAAATCAATGTCAGGTGGTGCCTTCTATCTTGGTGTATTGATTATTTCTTGGCTAAGAAAGAAGCAAGATTGCATTTCATTAAGCACCGCGGAAGGTGAGTATATTGCGGCCACTCAAGAATTTACACAATTATTGTGGATGAAACAGCTGCTTGATGATTTTGGAGTTGAAGTGAAGTCTCCGATTGGAATCTAGTGTGATAACTCAAGTGCTATAAATCTTAGAAAAAATCTCGTCCATCACTCAAGGAAAAAGCACATTGAGATAAAGTATCATTTTATCAAGGAGAAAGTTGACCAGGGAATCGTGGAGTTGGAGTATGTGCGTACCAAGCTACAGGTTGCAGACATTCTGACAAAGGCCTTAACCAAGGAAGCTTTTGAGAGGCATCAACTGGCTCTGGGAGTTCAGTCGATTCCCCACACTTGAAATTGTGTGGATGTGAAATAACCCCCCACCCCCCTCTCCTCGAGGTATGATGTGTTTTTCCCTAATGTGCTGATATGTGTTCTCTACTATGTTACAGACTACAAAGGAGTGTCCTTTGGGTTCTTTGACAAAGGGGAGAAAATAGTAATTGATCAAGGGGGAGAAAGTGTGGCTATTTGCGAAATCATGACAGATACAGGGAGAAGCTAACAAGTGGAGCAGCCAGATAGGGGGAGCAATGAGAAAGGGGGGGGGGGGGATTATTAAATCTGACGATGCTAGAAGCGATCGATCAAAGAATAGATATCACGACATCTAAGGATCGTGATAAAAGCATAAGAGTTTTGTTGGAATGTGGTAACAATATTTCCAATCAAAAATTGTTCTTCCAATAATTTCTTCAACCATTGGTATCAGTTTAGTACAAATTGGTATCAGTTTGGTGTCAACAGTGGATGTCAGATATGAAGTGATTCATTGATGAACTCTTCATTTACTCTTGTTTCTCACGCCGAGCATTGCTCATGTGGGCTTAGAGTATATGTTGAGTAAATCCTTGATCGCTATCAGAATCGCGAAAGGCGAATGGTGGCTGAAGAATTAAGGATGTATCTTTCCATAAAAGAGTTTTCAACAAACCCAAATGGGGAGATTGATGGGAATAAATCCCTCAAGGAATCATTGAAACATTTTTGAGGTGATTGTGTTTGTTGACAAAGTGGACATCTGAGTGGTGATTGTTGACAAAGCAAAACAATGACATACAAATTTGTTGACAAAGAGGATTTCATGATGGAATGTCGAGTTCAAGAGCTGAGGTCAATGATCCATGTTTGATTCAAGAATGTCGAAAAAAGGAATGAATGATCTGAAGGTGGTACAAAAGAACAGATACAAGGTGGCGCCGTTTTCCAGTGTTTTCCAAATTTTTGGGCCTGAAAATTGACAAATGAAGAAAAGTGTTTTTGGCAAAGGGACTTGTGCGCTGAGGACTTGGAGTATAGGAAACTTGCGCGCCATATGTTTTTCAAGATTAGAAGATAAAAATAAGGCTAAGGAAACAGGTTCGCGCAAGTTTGGGAGTTGGTCGCGCAAGTGTCTAAAAGGACAGAAGACTTGCACGCTGAGACAGGGTCGCGCAGGTGACTTGCACGCCGCCGCACAGGTGACTTGCACGCCGTCGCGCAGGGTGGTCAATTTTCCTATAAATACTGGACCACCCCTCTTCATTCTGGACCAGAGTTTAACACTTTGAGAAATCAGAGCTCTCGTCGCATAGGTATGGTGGTCACGCAAGTGGTGTGTGTGGTCGCGCAAGTGGGACTTGCGCGCCAGGGTGATTGTTGAGCACCAGTGTTTGAAGCTACATGCCAGTGTGGAGTTGTGCGCCAATATTGGATTGGGCATAAAAGGAAGTGAGTCGCGCAGGTTTTGGGTTGAAGAAGGTTGTGTCGCGCAAGTGTCTGAGGTAGACTTGCGTGCCCATTGTGACTTGCGCGCCGATACTTGCGCGCCGAGGTAGACTAGCACGCCACGTAAGGTTTATTTCCATCAGTGATTCTCGGGCTGCGTGGAAGCTGGAAGTTTTCCCGATACCTTAGGTGCAAAGTGAAATTCATCTACGGGTGAAAGTTGGGCTTTAACAGAGCATCTACATACAGATGAAGATGCATTACTTCATGCAAATGAAGAGACCTGCAGGTCTATAAACTGTGAGTGGATTTCTTCCAAGAGAAGTGAGCAAAGGAAGTGAAAGAAGGTGATCCTCTCCACCGGCAGTGATCCATAGAGAGAGAAACAGGGAGTGACCCTTGGGAAGGCAGTGAGCTGACCATAACATTGTAAAGGTAGTGAGCCTGGGCATAGAAGTTATCTAGCCCGAACATTGTAATCCACAACTAGTGAAGTTTAGTGGAATTGGTACGACCGGAAACTTATCGGCGTATGCTCCTTGGACGTATCCCTTTGCGGTGAACCAAGTAAAATTACTGTGTCCTGTGCATGCTTTACTTTCTGTTTACTTTGTGCAACAGGAAAGAGAGAGAAGAGTGTTTTACTTAACAGCGAAACAAGATCAGATCGGGCATTAATTTTCAATTAGTCATACCCTTATTCACCCCCCTCTCAGGGTATTTATCCTTGTGGACCTAACAAATACCCTTGAGTAGAAATTCCTAGGGGTATTCACCACACAATTGTTTGTCCTAAAAATTCATATGATAATTTTTGAAGCATAACAACAGTACATAAAGATTTAGAGAATGGATTAATGAGAGTACAATGGGTCTCTAATAACTTTTAAATCATTAATATAATGTAAGGGATGTGTAATAACATATCATAACATGAGAAACAAGAAATTTATGGGCATAATATAAATAAGGTGCTTTAATAAAGAGGAGAAGGAGTGGATCCTGCACCTTGAGAGTACTTCATAAAGCATGGGATGAGATTATTTAGAGATTGGGGGAACCTTGGGAGGGATTTAGAGAGAGAAGGTTAAATTAAACTCAAAAGCAATGAATTTTTAGTTTAGAGTTAGGGGAGGCTTGGTCGGTTTTTTTAGTGAAAGAGGGATGAATTCTTTATTAATATCCAAACATAGGTTTTGGAATCTGTTTTGAAAAATTAATTAATGAAACAAACCACACCATGATTTTTCCCATATTTTCTACACAGAATGAGTTAATTTAATTATTTTATGAGGATAATAATTGAAATCATTAAAATAATACCCTTGGTGATGTATATGTGAGTCATGTTTATAAAGAATGTAATTTAAAACCTTAAATAAAAATATAGGTTTTTGAGGGTTCATTAAGGATTTATAATATTAAATAAATAACATTAAAAACACATTATTTTAAAGTGTTAACATAAATTTTTCATATATATATTTTATTGAATAAATTACATGCCTTTTGGATTATTATGATGTCATAATAAAAGCCATATATTTATATCATATTTAATTTTTACCCAAAAAATTGACTGTCGCAAAAATTATAAAAATTTACGATTGGATAATTTTTATATGATGATTTAAAAAATAATATTCACATTATGAGAAAAATAATATAAATATTAGAATTTACACTTTTGAGTAAAAATTCACATTTATAGAAAAATAATGGTGTTTTGATAATAATATTCTTTTTCAACAATTATGAGAATCACAATAGACTTTGTAATGTTATATTATCATTTATATTTAATAAATATTATTTTATATTAATATTTTATTAAAATATAATTTACTTAAACAATTAAGTAATTCATCAAAAAGAGTGTCTTGATTGAAATGGCATATTTCCCAAAAATAAAACTTATGTTTCATCATATCAACATCTAATTTTTATCAAAATTGTTATTTAATATTTATAAAATCATAAAATATTAACATAATCATTATTTAATTAAAAATAAAAATATGAAAATTCCTACAGTCAGGGTCTAGATACATATCCCTTTTTTACACCTATGAATTCTATAAGAGTAAGGTGCTTGTTGGGGGGTTTGAGGAGCACAACATGAGCCATGATCTCGATGAGCTTTAACCTCTCTAGTAAACGGGTTTTCTAAAGTTTTAGTTATTGAGTCTTGACTTGGGATTAGTCAACGGAAAATACTAGTGATTCTATAGTCCCAGTAATCTTTGATAAATGGGATTTGAAATTGGTCGAGGCTATTGCTCCTTCCATCTATCTCAATTAGAAATTATCATAACCCTTAATATACTAATCATAATGGCCACTGGAAAATTACTATATTATTAGTGGTTATGGTACATATTATTATTTTAAATCTAAGAGACCATAACTATAAAAAAATATCCAAAGTAGTGTATGTGCTTTCTATAACTATATTACTTGATAATGCATTTATTCATTCAAAAACAGAATTTAATTTATAAAAGTTCAGGTTGTTATATAGACACTATATCTTTATGAGGGAGTTAAGAAGGATATCCATGAATATTCATTCTAATTATTATTATATGTTTTATAATGGGGTTATGTGAATAATGTACTTGGATAATGTTTGAGGAGGATATAAGGATGGTTGATGCATTCAGAGAACATTAGGGTATAAAGTTCTTATATACTTCAAGATACTTGGGTATATTTTTATATATCTGAAAAAGATTTAAAGATGTTTAAGGAAATTTTTGATGAGATAAAGTGTAAAGGGAAGGATTGAAAAGGTTTTAATAAGTTCTATGAAATTTTTCAGATGTTTTGGAAACACATATTTGTAGATTATTGATGAAATTTACAATGTAATCTATGTGTAACAATACCCTATTATGTTCATTACATACATACGGGTATATTTCAAATTCTAAGGTGTGCCTAATAGTATATGGAGAGGTATTTTTTCATAAAAAAATACCTTATAATTTTCTAGACCATACAGACTGGAAATTGGAAATGTATCGAGTCACATTAGGATACAAAAAAGTAAGTGGCTTGATACTGTAACATCGCAACCCAACTCACTATATATAGTAACTAGACTGATGGAACTACATTACCTCAATTATGATTTTATATATAACAGAGGTTTTTAACTAGTAGTAGGGGTCTATGGAGGTAAAATGGGGGGACTAAACCCACTATATTAGAGCACATATTCATAATGAAATAACTAAGTATCATACAGAATATGGAACAATGTAAACAAAAGTAGTAAAATAGAATAATAGATGATAGATGAAATGCAACATAATGGACTAGTGTGGTCATACAACATGAAATAATATTCACCCACTGGGATGATCACATACATAGGATAAAAAAGTTATAAAATAAAAATGAGGCCCAAATCCAACTGTAATCCCCACATCATCCCAATCTCTAGACATTGAGCTACCATAATTGAAAAGAAAAAACTAGGGTCTCATCCCAACTTGTACCTAAAACCAGTGATAGTGAGATTGGGTACACAATTTAAATGGTGGTCTAAGTAGGGTCTGAGTAAAAAAATCTATAGGGAATAACCAACATGGTGCCATACACAAATGAGAATGTAGTGATATATTCATTTTATATGATTTTAATGAATAAATAAATACCATGACCAAATAAATAAACAAAAAACACTATGGATACCTAAGTCTGTGACCCCAATAAACCATGTAACACCCCAATCTTCCACGATATGCATCTCTTTGAATAATACAGTAGCGCGTGTTGTACGCATCTTCGAGTTCTAACACACACCACAACCAATCAAAGTAGCCGTTATGAATAGTAATACCAACTTTTTGAAATTTTATAAATTTTATCTTTCAAAATGGACTTCATTTTTGGATTCGGAATATCAAATTTAGCCTAGGGTGAAATTTTGGAACCTTTCGGATAACTTTTATATTTTGATGAATAGTGAAAATTACTAAATTTTAATTAAAAAAAAATTTCTTAATTCAAATAATTAATAGTGACAAATTATACTATTGAGTTGTTTTAAAGTATAATTAGAATATAATTTTACCATTTTATCCAATGGTGGTCATTCGAATTAATTTCTCTTTGAAATTGGACAAAAACAATTGTCAATCTCTTGATTGATATTGTTTCTTAAAAACTCGCTATTTGTTTTGACAACGGGAATTAATTATAAAATTAAGTAATGAAACTTATATGTTTTTAATTTTTTAAAATGGACACCATTTTTGAATTCAGAATATCAATTATATCTTAGGGTTAATTTTAGGTATTTTTCTAAAAAACTTCATTTTTTGATGAATAGTGAAAGCACTAAGTGGTAGTTTAAAAACTAATTTTTCATGTAATCGAAACATTACCACTTATGTGATTTTATTTTAGAAAATTATACATACATGGTTTTCATTAGGATGAAAAATGTTGTTCAATGGGAATAAAATAATTTTTTTGGGTGAATAGTAACTTTTAAGTTTTATTAATCGAGATTAAAGGTAATTAGTGAAATTTAAGGTAAAAATGATATTATAAAAATATAAAAATATCTTGAAACTTGTACAAAACTTATTGTATGAGTCATGGAAGAACAAGAAAATCCATGGGTCAACTTGGGGACCCCATGTAGCCACTTGTGTAAGAAAATGACATTAATAACTTTTTATTTAAAGTAAAAATAAAATTGTCAAAAACATGTGTTGTTTTACTAAAAAAATTATTACATGAGGTTATATAAGTTTAATTTTTTAGTATAAATATTAATTAGAAAGATAAAAAAATTTCCTACATCATGGTACATTTTTTATTATTTTTAGACATTAAATAAATTAAATTTTTTAAGACACAATGATGATGCAGCGATTACCTCATTAATTAACGATTTAAATAAAATAAAAAGATAATGTAACATATAAGACTTACAGTTGTAAAAAACATATTTTATGAGTATATTTAGAAACCTTATCACCTTATCCTTGAAATATATCATTGTGGGACCCTTAAAATCCGAAAATAATTTCATAATAATGTAACATTTCATGACTTTCCAAGAGTGACCTTCCTCCCATCTTATAAAAGGCCCCCACCTCTACCACCTTATTCACACCATAAAAGCCATTTGGCTCTGCCAAAATCGGCCCAAATACTATATCAACTTTCCTATCTTACTCCTAGAAGCCTCAATTTGGGCATAAGTCTTCCCAAGGAATCCTTTGGCTCAAATCAAAAAGAGTTACCCGATTTTAAGGTAATGTCTTCTCTTATGTTCTTTTGTTTTATTTTGTTTCTCCAACCCCTTAAAATCTTTTTATTACATTCTTTTCTAACAAAAACAGTATATACAATATAATAGGATTTTGTTATGATAAGTATTTGATTTACACTTACACACACCACCGTCTAATGGTTAAAGAACATACTATTTCTGTGGGTGGCGAAATTCTGCCTCATGAAACGATGATTGTTCAATATTATTTTAACACCTCTAATGGTGGCCATTATGATGAAACTATTTTCATATATGATATTTATATATTATTTTTATTTTTTCCTTATGCTTCATTATTTCTCATTTATGGCATACCTTTATGATTTCCATTATGGGTAAACGCGATAATTTCATTTTAGGAAGTGCGGACAACCGCCCCCTCATGTGATTTGAATCGTTAATGCCATATGTGGGACGTATAAATGATTGAGTAGATGAGGTTATATATGATATTATACTGGAATTATAATACACCTTTATATCATTATTATTTCATTCCATTAAATACACAATATGAATGAAAGTAGTGTTCACGCGTATGTACGGATTACCGTCTCCATGAACGGTGCATTTATTTCTTACCACTAAATGTTACATAATATTATGAATGAATGTATATAGTGGATATATATGATATATGTGATATCTAAATCATGAATATAATTCTAGATATAATGGATATTTTACCACATGAACAACATGTAATTATAAGAAGTTTATTTTTGACTCCAGTACCAGAGATCGACAAAACGACCGTGATTAACATAAATAATTACATAATGTTCATAACATAGTAATAAGTGATATAAAAGGAATAATAAACTTGAAAAAGGTTTTTCAGAAATTATAAATTAACTCTAGTTTATTATTCAGGAAGTTAAAGAACGGTCGAGTCAAGTCGGGCCTGAGGTAAGGGAACTTCTTAACCCAATTTATATTCTTTGGGTTAATCTCCTACTCTCAAATTATGGCTTGATATTATTATGTCTTATCTTGTATTTGTACTTTCTTTATGAGTACTTATAATGAATACAAATAATAGATCTATTTTATTTAAAAAATGATCTTTGTAAGATAATTCGTCTCAATCTTCTTTCATTGAGGCATATTTTGTTTTATACACAATTTTCTTTTATACAGTGTATAAACCCCTTTTACATTTACATTTATTCAAAAGGAATTTTTTTTATACGAAGAGTTTTACTAAACGATAAAAGGGAATGTATTTTTGTCGTATGTATGCGGCAACAATGACTTCTCTGCCGCCGTGACCATTATTTGAGTTTCAGCTTCCTCTACAAGCCATAACTTTTTTAAATGAATAATAAATACCAAGATTTAATTCTCCTTTATTTTGGTCTTGAAAATGGTTTTGATAATGTTTTTATTATATCAATGTGCTGTATTGATATCTTGTGATTGAAATGAGGAAATGTTATGTTTCCTTTATGCATGTTTTATGTGATATGATTATGTAATGTTTATGATATGCTTAAACCTGTTCATATGAGGAATTAATTGGACTTAATAAGTGATGGGTGGAGCCCGCTATAGCACCTCGATGCATCGGTAGGTCTCATGAGACAAACTAGTGTCTTGGAACAAGGCCTTGACAAAATCTTATTTGTAGTATTGGAAAGAGGCCTTGGCTACGTGGTAATGATAGTCTGGCATTATGCATTCCATCATTATGAAAGTGGTTATTGATATTGCATGTGATTATTTGACTATTATAATATCCATGTGAATTAGTAAATGGAATTATTTCATTTCTTCCATATTATGCTGAAGTTCAAGATTAAAAGGCTTTTGTTTTAGTTATACATTACCTTAAATGTTATTGTTTATTTATTAAAGCTTCCACTATATTGTTATCCTTACTGAGCATCTGATCTCACCCATTCTAATGTTTTAATTTTTCCAGGATTTGAAGAAGTATATTATGAATGACCTGTAGGGATAGTATGAGGGAATATGAAGACAAGATTTTTTTGTAGTTTTGTTTTACTTTATGATGTAATGTAAGACTTATGAATATATCTAGTGTTTCCAAGGCAACTAAACTAATCGGTCTTTCGAGACTTGATCTTTTGTGATCATGCCAATGTTACACAATAATGCATCGAATCTGGGTAACTGGGGTCGGGGCATTACAATTGGTATCAGAGGCAGTTTAGTACTAACCTTGGAAGCTAGATTTAGATAAACTCTGATTAGAGCACATATCCCTAAGATAGAATTTGAGGATTAGTATAGAATAACTTCCTAGAGTTTTTGTAGTATAGAGATTTTGTGAGTTTTCTGAGCAATACATCCCTGTCTAGATACGAGCAGGTAGAGGCAGCTCTGGCATGGATGTACCTAGGGGTAAAACCCGAAAACACCACTTTGAGCTAGACTTGAACGGGAACTGGTGCATGACAACGGGCGTTGCTGCACTCTTGGTTACGATACTCCCGGGGGATATTCTTAGGATAATTCTCATTTTCATTACAAACCATTATGAAGAGTTTATGAGTATATACTTCCTCAAAGAAAAAATTATTATGATTATGGATTATATCCATTCTATAAGTGTTTTTCATGTTTGTTATTATGTATTTCGATTCATAAAGTAATATAGTTTATGCCGTTTTTTAGAAATGGAGCCTAGTGGGAGGAATGAAAAACGTATCAATGCATGCACTCCATGTAGGGATTGCCATCCTACTCAAGATAATTATTGTGGAGCTAGAGATACAACTGGTGCTGATCAACTTATCACCATACTGGGAAAAATCACTCAGCTTATAAATAATAACCTTACTCGTACTGAGCACCCTGATCCACAACGTGGAGGATCAACGTTAGTCCACTTTATGAGGCAACAACCACAAACATTTAATGGGGGTAAAAATCCATTAGTAGCTGAGAAATGGATAAAATCCTTAGAGAAAATATTCCACACCTTGGGGAGTAACGAAAGGAAGAAGGTTGTCATGGCAGTTTACCGCCTCACTGGAGATGCCGATCAATGGTGGCCACTGATTCAAAACACAAAGGAAGATGAAGAAGAATCAAGAATGGAATGTAGGGATTTCAAGGAAATTTTATTAGAAAAATACTTTCCACATGACAATCGAGCAGATATGGAATGGCCATTTTTGAGTCTGAGGAAGAAGGAGGATGAGAATGTCTTAAAGTATGACGATAACTTTACAAGGATAGCAAGGCATGATCCAGATTATATACATAACCCAAAAATTAATATCGATCGTTTATTTGATGGGTTAAAACCATTTCTCTGTCGAGAATTAGTCTCACAAACCTTCTCATCATACGAAGATATTGTCTTGTGTGCGATCAAGATGGAAAAGGAATTCTCCAATTATTACGACTTTAAAGCAAAGCAAGAAAAGAAGAGATCTTCTGATCAATCTAGAAATGGAAATAAGGGGAAGAAGGGAAAAGTTCAATATTAGTCCTGTAGTAAATGTGGCAAGAAACACCCTGGTACTTGCTTGAAGGGAATGGGAGTCTGTTACAAGTGTGGTAAAAAAGGACACCAAGCTAATGATTGCAAGGGAAAGAGAGTTTCTCTGAATGTGGAATGCTATAATTGTAGAGAGATTGGAAATTATGAAAATGAATGTCCTAAGCGTGAGGGGGACTTACCTTAGAAGAAGCCAAGGGATCAAGGCCAAGCTTATGCTATCACTACTACTGAGGTTGAAGCACCAAAAGACGTGGTGGCAGGTAATTTAATGGTTTCCTCAAGTTCAGTAAATGCATTATTTGATTCTGGATCATCACATTGTTTCATTTATTCCTAGTTTTCTAAGAAAATTTGATATTTCCAATTCGATTTAACAAGAGAATTGTAAGTCAAAACTAATAAGGGAAGTATCGTTGTAACAAAGTTTTGTGAATCAGTCCCCATTAGAGCACATAAATGTTCTTTATCCACTGACCTCATTGTCATACCTATGATTGAGTTTGATATAATCCTTAGTATGGATTGGATTTCGGACTGTGATGAAAAGATTTATTGTAAGAAGAAGGAGGTTACAATTTTTGATGATGATGATAAGGAACACCTTATTTTTAGACCAGAATCGTCACCACCTAATTATTATTTATATCCACCCCAATAGCTCAACTAAATTCAATTATTGGGGAAGGAAGAGAATGAAATGTCTGAGGGCGAGGAAGGGAATGTTAAAATATAGGATGCACCTATTGTGAAAGAATATGTAGATGTGTTTTTAGAATATTTACCTGGACATCCTCTAGAACAAGAAGTTGAGTTTTCCATTGATTTAATTCCTGGATCAAGGCCTATATCGAAGACCCCTTATAGAATGGACACCGTGGAATTAGTTGAACTAAAGAAACAACTAGAGGAATTGAGTAATAAGGGATTTATTCTCCCTAGTGTTTCTCCATGGGGAGCCCCTGTCCTTTTTGTTAAGAAGAAAGATGGATCAATGAGGTTGTGCATTGACTATAGGGAGATCAATGCTATAACAATAAAGAACAAGTATCCCCTACCTCACATTGATAATTTATTTGACCAAATGCATGGAGCACAATACTTTTCAATGATTGAACTTCGATCTGGATACCATTAGTTGTGTGTGAAGAAGGAAGACATTCTGAAGATAGAATTTTGAACAAGGTACGAGCATTACGAGTTTGCAGTAATGCCTTTTGGATTGACTAATGCACCCTCTGTATTCATGGATCTACTGAATAGAGTTTTCAAGGAAGATATTGATGATTTTGTGGTGGTATTTATTGATGATATCTTAGTATACTCCAAAAGCTATGAAGATAATGAAAATCACTTTCTCATTATCTTGAAGACTCTTAGGAGGCATGAATTATATAGGAAGTTTAGAAAGTGTGAATTCTGGATTCAAGAGATTTATTTTCTTGTCCATATTGTCTCTAAGGATGGAATTTCCGTTGATCCTTCTAAGACCAAGGCAATCCAAGAATGGCCAGAACCGACGAGTATAACTGAGGTATGCAGTTTTAATAGTTTGGTAGGTTATTATCGACGTTTTGTCTAGAATTTTGCCCAATTGGCTAACCCATTAATGAATCTCACACATAAAGGGGTAAAATTTGTCTGGAGAAAAGAGTGTGAAGAATTTTTTGAAGAACTGAATATAATATTAGTCAATGCCCTTATATTGAATCTACCATCGGGGAATGATGGGTTCGTTATTTATACTAATGCATCAATGAAAGGACTTGGTTGTGTCCTTATGTAGAATGAAAGGGTTATTGCCTATGCATCACGAAAGCTAAAAATTCATGAGCAGAACTATCCTACTAATGATCTCGAGTTAGCTGCTGTAATCATTTCCTTGAAGATATAGAGACATTAACTCTATGGTGAAAAAATGTGAGATATATACCGATAACAAGAGTTTGAAATATATTTTCTCACAAAAATAACTCAACATGAGGAAATGACGATGGCTTTAACTACTCAAGGATTATGATTGCACGATACACTACCATCTGGGGAAGGCAAATAAAGTTGCAGATGCTTTGAGTAGAAAAGATCATGCAGTTTTGAACAAGATGAGAGTGGAAAGGGATCCTATTTTCATTGATCTAGTAAAGATGGATATGTGAATCATCATGGAGGGTGAAACATCAAATTTTTTTCAAATGGTTGCCAAACCATCTTTACTAGAAAGGATAAAGTGTTCTTAGGATGATGATGAAGATCTGAAAAAGATTATTAAAGCTGCGAATGATGGGGAATTGAGTGACTTTGTGTATGAAGATGGAATTTTGAAATTTGGGAGGAGACTTTGTGTTCCCGATATACCTGATTTAAAGAGTGAATTGTTGGATGATTCTCATAGTTCCAATTTCTCTATTCACCCTGGGAGCACCAAAATGTATAGAGATTTAAAGGGACATTTTTGGTGGGACAACATGAAGAGGGAGATTGCTGATTTTGTGTCAAGATGTATGGTTTGTCAACAAGTGAAAGCTGGAAGGCAACTTCCTTGTGGAGTATTGCTACCTCTTCCCATACCTGAGTGTAAATGGGATAATATTATGATGGAATTTGTCATGGGACTACCAAATACTCCTAGAAGGAATGACGCAATATGGGTCATTGTTGATCATCTCACGAAGTCAGCACATTTTCTTGTTATAATAGAAGATATACCACATGAACGTCTAGCAAGACTATATATTAATGAAGTTGTGAGACTTCATGTAGTACCCTTGTCAATTGTCTCAGATCATGATCCCCGTTTTACATCAAGATTATGGAAAAGTATTCAGATGGCCTTAGATAATGAACTTTGTTTGAGCACTGCTTACCACCCTCAAACAGATGTACAATCAGAATGAACTATTCAAACCTTAGAAGACATGTTGAGATCACGTTCACTTGACTTTCAGGGTATGTGGGATCAATATTTACCTATGGTATAATTTTCTTATAACAATAGCTTCCATTAAAGTATTCAGATGGCACCGTATGAAGCATTATACAGAAAGAGATGTCACACACCAACCTATTGGGATGACGTTGGTGAAAGAAAACTTGTAGGCCCAGAACTGGTGGATGAAACAATGGAAAAGGTGAAGGTAATCCAAAAACACATCAAAGCAGCTAAAAGTAGGCAGAAGAGCTATGCTGACAACCGAAGGAAGGATTTGGAATTTCAGGTAGGAGATCATGTTTTCTTGAAGGTATCTCCATGGAAGGGAGTTATATGTTTCGGTAAGAAGGGTAAATTGAGTCCCAGGTACATCGGACCCTTCGAAATTCTAGAAAAAATTGTGGATTTAGCTTACCGTTTGGCAATTCCGCCAAGTCTCTCCAAAGTTCACGATGTATTCCACGTATCACTGTTAAGAAAATACATGCCTGACCCAATGCATGTACTAACCTATGAGGAATTAGAACTGGAACCCGATCTGTCTTATTGTGAAGAGCCCCTTAGGATTCTTGATACAAGAGATCAAGTGCTGTGAAACTGGACGACTCGTCTGGAAAAAGTTCTATGGAGAAACCATAAGATGGAGGAGGCAACATGGGAACCTGAGGAACTTATGATGAAGAATCACCTGAGTCTTTTTGTACTGTGATATTATATGAAATTTTGAGGATGAAATTATTTGAAGGAGGGGAGAATGTAACACCCCAAACTTCCATGGTACACTTCTCTTTGAATAATACAGTAGCGTGTGTTGTACACAACTTCGAGTTCTAACACACACCACAACCAATCAAAGTAGCTGTTATGAATTGTAATACTTACTTTTTGAAATATTATAAATTTTATCTTTCCAAATGGACTTCATTTTTGGATTGGTAATATCTAATTTAGCCTAGGGTGAAATTTTTGAACTTTTCGGAAAACTTTTATATTTTGATGAATAGTGAAAATTACTAAATTTTAATTAAAAACAACTTTTTTAATCCAAATAATTAATAGTGATAAATTATAATATTGAGCGGTTTTAAAGTAGAATTAGAATATAATTTTACCATTTTATCCTATGGTGTTCATTAGAATTAATTTCACTTTGAAATTGGACATAAACAATTGTCAATCTCATGATTGATATTGTTTCTTAAAAACACACGATTTGTTTTGACAACGGGAATTAATTATAAAATTAATTAATTAAACTTATATGTTTGTAATTTTTTAAAATAGACACCATTTTTTAATTCATAATATCAATTATAGCTTAGGGTGAATTTTTGGAATTTTTCTGAAAAACTTCAATTTTTGATGAATAGTGAAACCACTAAGTGGTAGTTTAAAAACTAATTTTTCCTGTAAATAAAACATTACCACTTCAGTGATTTGATTTTCAAAAATATGACATACATGGTTGTCATTAGGAAGAAAAATTTGGTTCAATGGGAATAAAATAAATTTTTGGTGAATACTAACTTTTAAGTTTTATTAATCGCAATTAAAGGTAATTTGTGAAATTTAAGGTAAAAATGATATTATAAAAATATAAAAATATCTTGACACTTGTCCTAAACATACTTTATGATTCATGTCCGACCAAGACAATCCATGGGTCAACTTTGGGACCCCATGGAGCCACTTGGGTAAGAAAATGACATTAATAACTTTTTATTTAAAGTAAAAATAAAATTGTCACAAACATGTCTTGTTTTACTAAAAAAATTATTACATGGGGTTATATAAGTTAACATTTTTACTATAAATATTAATTGTAAAGATAAAAAGATTTCATACATCATGGTAATTGTTTTATAATTTTTATACATTAAATAAATTAAATCTCTTATGACACAATGATGATGCATCGATTACCTCATTAATTAACGATTTAAATAAAATGAAAAGATAATGTAAAATATAAATCATAAACTTGGAAAAAACCTATTGGATGAGTATATTTCGAACCCTTATCACCTTATCCTAGAAATATATCATTTTGGGACCTTTCAAATCTGAAAATAATTTCATAATAATGTAACAATTCATGACTTTCGAAGAGTGCCCCTCCTCTCCTCTTATAAAAGGCCCCCACCTCTACCACCTTATTCACACCATCAAAGACATTTGGCTCGGTCAAACTCTTCCAAAATAATATCTAAACTTCCCTATCTTACTTTTAGATGCCTCACTTTGGGCATAAGTCTTCCCAAGGAAGCCTTTGGCTCAAATAAAAAAGAGTTACCAAATTTTAAGGTAATGTCTTCTCTTATGTTCTTTTGTTTTATTTTGCTTCTCCAACCCCTTAAAATATTTTTATTACTTTCATTTTTAACAAAAACAGTATATAAAATATACTATGATTTTTTTATGATAAGTATTTGATTTAAACTTACACACACCTCCGTCTAATGGATAAATAACATACTTTTTCTCTGGGTGGCAAAATTCTGCCACACAAAACGATGATTGTTCAATATTCTTTTAACACTTGTAATGGTTGCCATTATGATGAGAATATTTTCATATATGATATATACATTATTTTTATGTTTTTCTTATTCTTCTGTATTTCTCATTTATGGCATACCTTTATGATTTCCATTATGGGTAAACACGATAATTTCATTTTAGGAAGTGCAGACTACCGCCCCCTCAAGTGGTTTGAATAGTTAATGCCATATGTGGGATGTATAAAGGATGGAGTAAATGATATTATATATGATATTATACTTTAATTATAATACAACTTTATATAATTATGATTTCATTCCATTAAATACGAAATAGAAATGAAAGTAGCGTTCATGCGTACGTACAGCTTACCGTCTCCATGAACGGTGCATTTCATTTCTTACCTCTAAATGTTACGTAATATTACGAATGAATATATATATACTGGATATATATGATACATATGATATCTAAATCATGAATATAATTTTGGATATTAATCATACTTTACCACATGAACAACTTGTAATTATAAAAAGTTTATTTTTGACTCAATTACCAAAGATCAACAAAACGACCGTTATTAACATAAATAATTTTACTTAATGTTCATAAAACGGTAATAAGTGATATAAAAGGAATAATAAACTTGAAAAAGGTTCTTAAAAAATTAGAACTTAACTATAGTTTATCATTTAGGAGGTTAAATAATGGTCGAGTCATGTGGGAGATGAGGTAAGGGAACATCTTAACCCAATTTCTGTTCTTTGGGTTAATCTCCTACTTTCAAATTATGTCTTGATATTATTATGTCTTATCTTGTATTTGTACTTTATTTAAGTGTAATTATAGTGAATACACATAATATATCTATTTTATTTAAAAAATTATCTTTGTAAGGGAATTCATCTCAATCTCCTTTCATTGAGGCATATTTTGTTATATACACAATTTTCTTTTATACGGTGTATAAACCCCTTTGACTTTTACGTTTATTCAAAAGGAATATTTTTTATATGAAGTGTTTTACTAAAAAACAAAAGGGAATGTTTTTTTTGTCATACATATGTGGCAACAATGACTTCTCCTCCACCGTGACCATTATTTTAGTTTCACCTTCCTCTACAATCCATAACTTTTTTTAAATGAAAAATAAATACCAAGATTTCATTTTCTTTTATTTTGGTACTAAAAATGGTTTTGATAATGTTTTTATTATATCAATGTGTTTTATTGATATCCGTTTATTGAAATGAGGAAATGTTATGTTTCATTTATTCATGTTTTATGTGATACGATTATGTTATGGTTTATGATATGTTTAAACCTGTTCATATGAGGAATGCATTAGACTTAATAAGTGACGGGTGGAGCCCGCTATAGCTCCTCGATACATCGGTAGGTCTCATCAGACAAACTAGTGTCTTGGAACGAGGCCTTGACAAAATCTTATTTGTAGTATTGGCACGAGGCCTTGGCTACATGGTTATGATAGTCTGGCATTATGCATTCCATCATTATGAAAGTGGTTATTGATATTTCATGTGATTATTCTACTAGTAGAATATCCATGTGAATTAGTAAATGGAATTATTTCATTTTTTTCCATATTATGATGAAGTTAAAGTTTATAAGGATTTTGTTTTAGTTATACATTGCCTTAAATGTTAATGTTTATTCATGAATGCTTCCGCTATATTTTTATCCTTAATGAGCATCTGAGCTCACCCCTTCCAATGTTTTAATTTTTCTAGGATGTGAAGAAGTATATTATGAATGACCTGTATGGATAGTATGAGGGGATATGAAGACAAGATGTTGTTTTAGTTTTGTTTTTCTTTATGATGTAATGTAAGACTTATTAATGTATCTAGTGTTTCCAAGGCTACTTAACTAATCAGTCTTTAGAGACTTGATATTTTGTGATCATGCCAATGTTACGCAATAATGCACCGACTCTGGGTAACTCGGGTCGGGGCGTTACAAACCACACATACATCATATAGTGTCATAGTTTCTTAAATAATATTGAAATGACCATGTATACCATTATAATGACATGCGGTTCTTTCACCCTAGTATAGAGTGATAATGTCTTGAGGGATTCATCAACCCTAGTATACATCATAATGATCTACGGTGAGATCTATCCAAATATCACAATATAGAGACTACTCTATCCCAAAATGTAATAGAACCAGTAGCTGAGCTTTGATATCTCTAAATGCTCAATTGTTCCCATATAATGTGCCACAATCCCTTGAAAGCTAGCACATTTCTAGAATTTTATCCTCCAGAAGGTTCAAATACACCCACCAAAGTCCCCACTATCCCTCAAAAACTCACATGTGGTAAAAACACCAGACTATACATGAAACCATAGTAATTACAAATATAAATCTATGGAGTCCCCACCGGTAGTATCACCCACCTCCACATAGTGAGTTTTCATGACTTATTGGGAGTACTAAATCTTCTCCCTAGGTAGTTTTTACAATCTCCCCACTGGGATTTTTTCACAACATCCCAATAAAAAGTTTTTATAACCACACATGGGGGTGTTTTCTATTTATAATTAATTATTTCTGATAGGAATTTTAATTTTATCCCCAAAATCATAAAAAATAAAATAATATCCTCAAGAACCTTGGGAATGAAATTCCCCAGTCCACTAAAGGATACACAAAACCTCACACTATGATCATCAGCTCATTGGGGAACCCACCAGGGCCCCTAATTCATGTTAGGGTCTACCCAACAAGGTGACATCTCAGTGGGGAATGATTTATTAACCCATAATAATCTCACTAGACAAAAATCTATAAGTAATCACATGGGTTATCACATGGTTAAAACCTAGGATTTCCATTTCAATCAACCTCGTCCTTTTCTAGTGGTATCTGTAGAACCTAAAACAAGGGCCACTGCATACCATTCAATTAAAACCATCAAGAATATTCCACTCTGGGTTTTTACATGTCATGGAATTTCTTTATTTTCTTGGCCTCAGTCATTGATGACTGATAAAAGCCAACCAATTCCCAATGTCCAATGGGGCCTTGGATATTTTTGCAACCTAATTTAGGGAATTATAATTTAATAAGGAACCTTATTTTAGATTAAAAATCTTAATTAAATTAAAATATTCACTCATCATACCTCTTAGGGACAATGTATCAATGTCCTGGATAAATAACCATGCATCATAATAGAACATGAATATTACTATTGAGTGAGTACTAAGGCCACCTACCTTTTACTAAATCCATTCTCATTTAATCCCCCACACATAAGATACTGCCTATGATCATCCAAGATCAATAAAGACCTTACCAAATCCATAGGATCCTATCTCAATCCATGGAATCAAAAATTATTAATTACAATTATTAATATTAACTAAACAAATTAATTAAAAATATTCATAATTCCTATTAGTTTTTTGAGTGTACAATCATTCCAAATTTTTCAAGCAACAGGGTGCCGACCACCCCCAACACACCCCTAAACCCAAACTAATCCAAATCCCAAATCTACATCTCTATTTACATTATAAAATTTATTTAATTTAATAAAAAACAATTGAAAAACTCATGTCATTATGGACCTTCACAGAATTGAAAATCCATCACATGAAGATGGCATTATATGATGCCCTCTTTATAAGAAGAGTGGAAACCCTAAAAGAATTAGATGATTCCACTATGTCTAGATGGGATTGTCTCGATACCTAAACTATATAAATCTAACATTTAATAAGAATTAATGGAATGAGTAATGAATTTCATTTGAGGATTAAAATTACCTCATAACATCCTATTGTTATTCTAAACACACTTATTGTTCAAGGAAAACAAGGGGAAGGGAGGGGGTCTTATTCCCTGGTCAATATGAGAAAGATAGGGAAAGAAAAAGGGGATTCCACCTATTAAGTCTGAGAAAAAAGGTTACTTCCATCCCCTTTTAAGTCCATCATATAGATAGTGGATACCTAAAAACTTTTGGTGTAACTGGCTAGTCGTACCTCCTCTGATGCCTTCTTTTTGACCTCTATAGACTAGTGAACTACCATCAAACTTTATTCCAAGTCCAAAATAATTTTTCTGATACTGAAAATATCTAAATACCAATAAGAGTCCTGAATCTCAAAATGAACCATCCAAAAAATGGAAAATTAAAATTCAACATGAATATAAAACACTCACATGGACAAGGGGTTTTGAAGCTTCCCCACCTAATCACTTACTATACTTGAGATATTTTGGTGGTCTTCCATTCATAAATTATGAATCATGTGAGTTAACAATTCAATGATAATGTCCCTATTCAAACCATGAATCCCTAAAATACCTATATAGACAGAATCCAATTTCATGGAACTCTATTTACTAAAACGTGATCCATCACTCAAGTCAACCACTGAACCACCGAGACAGTGACTAATCGCACCCATCTAACCTGAGAAACCCATGATGTCTTAATCCAACTCTTATCCCTGCTCATAGTTCTCTCCACCATAGGAAATAGATAAAAGATGTCAATTACCAGCTAAACTACACTCCAACATTGTAATTTTCTTTCAAAACATGATCCCTTGTTTTTAATGATACCTTGATGTGGTTTCTAATACATGAACCTGAACATATGTGAAACCATTAATATAACATTGAAACAAACCCCTTGTTCCGGATTCCAAATTAAATTGATGAGTCTCCTCCATCCACTCATAAGACACCATACACCTGTCCTTATCAAAGGACCTGAACAATCCTAATTACCACATCCACATCTTGAATGATGCTACCAACCTAGTTTCCATCACACCATAACTGATTATATGAAGAACCACAAGTTGGGCATCCTTTCATGGTTTTACCTTGAAACACTCATCTGTATGGACTAACATGATACCAATGAAATAGATTACGATGCCTCAAACCCTAAAGTAACCCTAGGATAATTAAACATGATCAGAAAGTCCCATATCTGAATATTGGTGAAACTCCATAGTTGAATACACAATTATCCATGTACAACATCTTTCCTTACTGTGGGAATGATGCACCACCAACTTGAAGGAATCTTGGATTAACCTAAATTATTTTTGATTTAGAAGTTGAACCTAAAACTCCATATGATATGACCACTTAATTCACACTCAAAATTATCTAAGGATTCTATCTAAATTTTGTTCAACCCACTCATTATCATACCAACACCAAAAGATCACCTAATGATTAGTTTCATAAATCAATGATCCCTTTAGAATGAGGTTCATATCACATCAACCAATATTTTTCTCCTCACCTTAGTTGTATCCTTGTTATCACACCACTGGATCGAATTCATAATCACCATGACCCATATCCCATCCATTATCTAACATTATGGATGACACATGAAAGCATTCTCTCACTTTAGTGTCAAGTAAAAACATTAATTAATTTATCCTTGATGGTTCACAAAAATGATACCCATGACATCGAATGGAATAAAATTCATGGAAATGGTAATGCCATAAAAAAATGGTGAATGACACAAAATATAGACTCCATTATATATACTCAAGCCGGAAGACAAAAAAAATCCCATATCACATAGGTGTTTCTCCTCCTCATCCATGTACATTGTTCTATCAGTACCTGACCAGGATCAACCCATATCGTCCATGTCACCGAAACATATCCATTTATGAGGTATCCTCTACCATGAAGTGTATTTTACCTTTTTTTATAAAACTCCTAGGGAACCATTACCATGAAATTTCATTAAGGCCATTGAACGTCTACCCCTACAGAACGTCTCATCGATTCCTAATTTAAACAAGACCATTCAAAAATAGCACATACACTACCCCAATATCAATAGAAAATATATGGGCATAAGCTCTAGTACTACCCAACCATAGAAACCTGAATCTTAATCCCACGAGTCACATGCTATTAGAACTAGGATGGAACACCAAAATTACTAACCATTCTCCAAGACATGTCATTTCATAAATAGAACCACATTTTGAGCCGCCATCTGAAACCATTCCAAGTCATGACAATATACCCACACTCTGACTAAAATGTTAAAGAACATCTAGAGTCAATAGGGTCAAGCACCTAAATGGTCATTACCTTCAAAACCAATATTGATAAATAATATTTTAGCACTAAAGGTTTATATTATCTATAAAATCTAAGGCAAATTCATGAAAAAAATATAACCTTGATAGAACCTCCTATCCAACAATCCCTAACCTATGTAACAACTAATGATTTCTATCTTTAAGGTACATACCAACAAAAGATAATCCCTCTCATATGAACCCTAAAAATAAAAACTAGGTAATGAATCACAAGAATAATGAGTCATGTTGTAAGGCTATTAGTTCTTCCTAGCCATCCCATAAACCAAACTCAGAAAGGTCCATACCAAGGACCATTAAATTAGATGACAACTCATGGGATGTATTACCCACTCCTACCTCAAATAGACCATGGAATCCAATGTACCCAACCACCCACACATGGATCTCATAAAAACAGTCATGAAATTATATACCAAAATCATCTACTGATTAGGAATCGATCCTCCCCAAATATCCACCGACAAGATTGACCCCTCAAGGATCAGAACTCATTGATCATCATTTACACACACACACACAATGAAATCTCCCAAAATGATATTCATTAAGGAGATCGTCTTCTATGGCTTGGTAAAGTATAATTACATTCCAAACTATATGGTAACACACCATATTGGTTCTTACTAGAACATTAGGTAACCAAACCTAAATATTAGACACACACAACGGGTTATTTATCAAGTAATCAAATTTCTATTTCGACCTATTTAGGTCACCCTAGATCCCATGAACCATGGGAATATACCGTCATTATCAAAAATCATCTCAACATAGATGAACATGAGATTCCATTCGAAGAGAATACATTTACAGGGACTTATATTTGAGTAAAATTCCACCAATAACTTATTTTATAAAACACAAAATCATAAATTGTTGAATATTTAAATATATGAAACCCTAGTAAGTGATAACCAAACAAAGGTAGGAATATATGTCATGTCAATCCGACATTCCAAATCATGGTGAATGAGATGCCTTTTACCTCTATTGTACAATAGTTAAATCCAAAAAAATAATATACCTCGAAGATAATGTGAATAAAAAAAGGTTAAAATCATAAAACTATAACATCACATATCACGAATAGAAATCCAAAGCCTTTGGTAAATTAGAATTCTCACTAGAATAGGTGTTCATAATTGTAATTCCCCAACACCAGTTATCCAGAGTCGGTTCATTATTTTAATGCATTAGCATGATTACAAGGAATCAAGTCCCGAAGGACCAAACAGTTTAGCAGTCTTGGAAAATAGATTACATACATGAATATTACATTACACTTTATAACAAAAAAAAAACAAAATAAATAATCCTTTATGAACACCATTATTACCCTGGCTTAACCCTGCATATCAATCACAATACACTTCTTGGAATCCGTGGAAAATAAAACATAGAAAGGGGTGAGCTCAAACGCTCAGTAAGGGTAAGAAATATAACAATAACATTCAAAAATAAGCATAAAAATTTATGGCAATGCATACAACTAAAAAAAAGTCTTTTAAAAATGATATTCAACATAATATACCAGAAATAAAATGAAATAATGACATTTAGTTATTCACATGGATATTATACTAATCGAATAATCACATGAAATATCAATAACCACTTTCATAACAATGGAATGCATAATACCAGACTATCATAACCACGTAGCCAAGGCCTCGTGCCAAGACTAAAAATAATATTTTATTAAGGCCACGTTCCAAGAAACTAGTCTATCTCATGAGACCTACCGATGAAATTTTTTTATAAGATACTTACGTTTAAAAGTGCTCAAATATACTCCATTGTTTTTCTGAAAACATTATGCAAGCTTCTAAAAAAAATAACTAATTCTAATACTTCTCGAAAAATTACAGGCCATGATGGGTCCACGCCCAATCCCTTCCTATCTACCACAATCTAGAGTCATGTTTTCTGAAAACATTTTTAAGCTTGCATTAAATTGGTATACATTTGCACTGGATTTTAATATATTTGAGAGAAATATCTCTCTTTTTTTTAAATCATTTAAAAATCAAATAATTATAAAAGAAAACATTTATTTTGAAAATATAATTATAAGAATGTAAGGTACGCTTCGAAGGTGTAATAATGGAGGAGAATAACTACACCTGTTGTATAAGTTAAAAAAACACTCTTACCTTATTTTTGTCAAAAAGTTCGAAAAGTAACTTGTTTGTAAAACGACAGAAAGATTCCCTTCAAAAATGTATAAGGTAAAATAAGGATATAAATGACTTTAAACCATTTTCTATTAAATATTAAAAAAATTTGGAATGGAATTTTTAAGAAACATGGATGTGGATGAAAAATATGTCCTAGTAGATAATTACGAAAAAACAACCTCGGATAAAAAATAGATTGTGAAATAAACCCTTACCAATTTGGTAGCTTACTAAAAATACATCCCATGAAAGAGGTATCATACAATGAATATGTAAATAAACATAAATTAAAGTTTATTACACAAATAATAAAATTATGGGCACTACATACACCACACAAAAGGTTATAGTGTCAATATGGTATGAATCTCATGGCAATAAAAAGTGAGGTAAAAACCCCTTACCTTGCACTTTCCTTTAGTCGAGGGTACGTTTAGCCTCATGTATGAAGACTATAGTATGCCATTAAATTATACCAGAACCATATTAATATTTATGATATCATACATTATTCATTATTTACTTTATACTAACCATTTAAAAATAATTTCTAGGTTATATTAATATTTCGTGTAATAATCGCTTTCTTTATCGTATGTGTTTTAACTTATTACTCTAGATTGTATCACTTAGATCATGATTTAAATAATTCCAGAATATAAAACATGATTTTTTATCATATATATTTAGAATATAAAAATTTATAATAGACGCATATATGAAATGGAAAACACCATTTATGGAGACGGTAGTCCGTACGTACGCGTAAAGGCAGTTTCTGTTTTCATATAGTATTGAACGTAAGTAAGTGAATAAGATATATATAATTACATAAATAATTATATGTATAAATATATATATATCTCTAGTAGAATTATTATGTCATATATTGCATTCTTATTAGTAATATATATTTTTATAATCGTCGATGAATGGTGAACTTGGAAATGAATCTCATCGCGTTGTGGAGACGGTAATTCGTACATACGCACGAGTGAAAATATCATTATTTTGATATTAATGTAATATATAATTGAATGGTATATAGTATATACAGAATCCTTATCATGTTATTTTTTTTATTTACATCAAATACACATCATTATAATACCCATCCAAATAATAATGTATTGAATAACAATTACACCACGACGTGGAGATAGTAAGTCGTACGTACACACATATGGTGACATGCCATTCAAAGGGTGGATAGAATAATGAATTTGGTTGTACCATAATTATAATAACATCACAGTATATAGAATATACTAGAGTTATTATTTTAGAATGGAAACAACAAAGAAAAAGGAAGTGGATGAAGAAAGGAACTTGAAAGAGGGTGGTGAAATCATTACCTCTTATTCGGGTTATTCCTTTTGATTTGATCAAAAGGGATCCTTAGGTTGGCTTTATGATTAAAATAAGGCCTCTAGGTTTAAGGGAGGATATTTGAGAGGGTATTTGGGTAGGGGTTTGCCGAGACAAATGGATTATAAGGTGTGAATTAGTGAGAAGGGGGAGTTCCCTTTTATAAGAGGGGTGAGGGGCACCTTAGAAAAAACGTATAATGTTATTTTATAATATATTCATATTCGGTTTATAATGGCTCCAAAGACGATTATTTAAATTATAAGGTCGGTATAGGTTGAAAAAAACTCAACCAATATGTTTTAGACAAGTTTAGGTTACCATTTTAACCTTATCATTTAGATTTAACTCTAAGTTAAATAATTTAACTTTTACCGCATCATCATGTATTCTTACACTATATGGTTGATAAACTTACTATATACTGTCAATCAAACCCCAATTTGTTTATTAATGTCATATATATTATTATATAAGTATTTTGGTAGACCCCTAGATTTTTATGACCATTATATCAATTAATAATATAATATTTGTTTTAAATAATATTTTATGTCAATTTTGACACTATTTGGTATTTTTTTGTTAAAATAATAACAATATGATTACTTAAAAAAATGAATTAATCCTAACATTTCATATTCACCTATAAAATTCTTTGATGTCATAAAAACTTTGAAATTATATTTATTTTAATATTTATAATACCATTTATTTGATTCTTTCAAGAATAAGGTAATTACTGCATCATCGTTGTGTCATAAATAATGTTATTTATTTAATGTCTAAAAATTATATATAAAATACCATGATGTATGAAATCTTTTTATATTTATAATTAATATTTATAATCTAATTTATATTAGTTAAAACCCTATATTAAAAATGTTTTAGTTATTATACTTTGATTTTAACTCTTTTAACTCTTTTTTGAATTAAATAATAATAAATGTCCTAATCTAATCCAAGTGGACTTGAATGATAATATTTTATTCCTAAGGTTGTTTTTGGTCGAGAGAAACTTATCCAATAGAAGGAAGACATGTGTGATGGTAATATTAATATCATGTTTACCCTTAATTACCCTATCTACTTTTAACCGTGGTAAATAAAAGTCAAAAGTTACTATTCATAGAAAATTATTTTCATCTCATTGAACCTCATTAACTCCTTGATATTAACTGTGTCTCTTGGATTTTAGAAATTCAGTTCACAGAAGCGGTAAAATTATGTTTTATGTGAAATTTCAAAATCTCCTAGGAGGTGGGTAAAAGACGGTGAAAAGTTCAATAAATTTTTTATAAATCTAAAATTATTATAAACCGTCTCCAATTAATTATATTGAACTTATATAGGTATTATGTATATATTTTTACATTAAATAATTTAAATAAAATAAATAATTATTTCAATAAAAATTCAGTTGTAAACTATAACAGAGTGTTTTTCACTATTCATCAAAAATTAAAAGTTTTCCGAAAAATACCAAAAATTTACCCAAAGCTAATTTTGATATTCCGAATTCAATAATGAAGTGTATTTTACCAAATTCAAAAAATAGAAGTTTCATTTATTAATTTAAAATTAATTCCTGCTATCAAAACAAAAAGTGTGTTTTTAAGAAATAATAACTATCAAAAGATTGACACTTGTTTATGTCCGTTTTAAATGTGAAATTATGTCCAATGACCAAAATTGGATTAAATTGTAAAAATATATTCTAAATATAATTTAAAAACATTAAAATTCATAATTTACCACTATTAATTATTTCGATTAAAAAAGTTTTTTATAATTAAAATTTAGTAATTTTCACTATTCATCAAAATATGAAACTTATCAGAAAAGTATAAAAAATTCACCTTAAACTAATTTTGATATTCCGACTACAAAAATGAAGTCCATTTTGAATGATAAAATGTATAAAATTTCAAAAAGTGGGTATTACTATTCATAACGACTAGTTTGATTGGTTGTGGTGTGTGTTAGAACTTGAAGTTGCGTACAACACACGCTACTGTATTATTCAAAGAGAAGAGTACCATGGAAGCTTGAGGTGTTACATTCTCCCCTCCTTAAAAATTGCATCCTCGCAATTTATGCTTAGTATTGGAAACTAGGGGTTGAAATTTCAAAATATCTTAGTTGAAATCCCACATCGAAAAATGGATTAATGATGCCTCTATTTAAAATAAAGAGTGGTAAGTATGAAGGTTACCAAAAATAACACATACTAGGGTTCCATGTAGGAAAATATGGATATGGAAGAGAAGTATAACCATCAATATCTGAGGGTGAGTGGTAGAGAACATGGCTCTGAAAAGGACAATAATCCCAAATCCATAAATTTGTGATGATCCAAGGTACCATCTAAAACAAATTTTTTGTTTTAAGTTTCTTTTATTAATGTTGAGGAATTTATTTATGAGATTGGATAAGATCATAATGAAATTTACTTACATTATAATTAGAGGTTTATCCATTAATAAATTTCTACCACAAACTCATATTTCACTACAAGACATAATAAAACAAAAAAATACTCTATTTATCCTAATAGTATTGGGTTACAAATATAATGAATGTATAATTCACATATCAGACCCATTAAAAAATGAAATTACATTATAAAATCCAAGGACTTCACGTAGTCTAGTGGTAGGCGATAAATCCCAATCGCACTATAGTTGTGGGTTTGATTCCCGCAGCTTTGTTCGACGCGACGGGTTATCACACGGTCTACGTGTTGTCCTTTTATAAAAATCCAAAAACAACCTTTTAAACTTAATCCATTCCAACCTTTAGACTTATCCAAAATACTACTATCCAAACTCACAGTCCAAAATTTATGAGAAAGTTAAACACAATGAAGATCCTTTTCTCCATGTAATAACATGTGAACACCTTCACCATTATTTATTTTAAAACATGGTAACATCCTGAATTACCATAAAACATTATTGATTACATTCATGCTCCCTTATTCCTTATAGAATACTGGATATTCTATTTCTATAAAAAAATTTGTAAACTCCAACGATGAAAAATCATTAATCAGTTTCATGTTTTTTAAGAATATCGAATATAATTTACCCAAATAAACAATATCTTATTCCAAAATCAGTACCTCAATATTAGGACCATATTAAGGTTTATCTTTCTATCAACCATGTAATTTCCAAAAAAGTATAACTCGCTATAGAGTCACTTTTCTTTGTACCATAAAATTTCAAATCCTCAATGAAATAGAACTGCAATATAGTCCTTATTTATTTCCAGAACAACATTGATACAACACTTAAATGAAATAATTCCAAAATAACAACATAAGAACACTAGTCATTCCTCTTCATTTGTGGTAGTATCATAACTTGATTATTATCCAATAGAATCATTTGCAGCAGAGTCTGATGAATGGGACATTGGTTCTTGTAGTGTCCAAACTCCTTGCAGATGAAGCATTGTACATTTGAAACCTTTTTCTTACACTTGCAGTCACGTACTTGGTGTCCTTTTTCTATAAACTTATAACATACTACCATTCCCTTCAAGCATTTTACAAGGTGATTCTTTCCATAGTTATAACATATGGGAAAATCCTTCTCTACCTTCTTCCCTTTATCTGTCGTTCTCTCTACCATCCTTTTCTTCTCTGGCTTCCCTTAAAAGCCATTGGACTCCGAGAATTATTTACTTATCTTATCAACACATGATATTTTTTCTTCATATGATGTTAATACATGGGAGACTATTTCCCTACTAAATTATGGCTTTGGACCATGAAAGATATTATCCTTCTTACTCTTTGGATCATGTGTATTGCTGGAGTTCTCATTCCTTCAACTGGGCTCCATTTCTAAACAATGGCATACAATAGATTATTTTATGAATATAAATACCTAATCTCAAACTTGAAAAACACTTAACATAAATTAAAAAGTTTATGGATATAATCCATAATCATAAAAATGTTTTCTTTGAGTAATTATATACCTATAATCCCTTCATAATAGTTTGTAAAGAAAATTAGAATTATCCTAAGCATTTCCCCCGGGAGTGTCATAACCAAGAGTGCAGCAAGGCCCGTTGTCATGCACCAGTTACCGTTCGAGTCTAGCTCAAAGCGGTGTTTTTGGGTTTTACCCCTAGGTACATCTGTGCCAGAGTTTCCTCTACTTGCTCGTATCCAGACAGGGATGTATTTCTTGGAAAACTCACACAATCTCTACAATACCAAAATTGAAAGAAGTTCTTCTATACCAACCCTCAAAGTCTATCTTAGGGAGACGTGCTCTAATTAGAGTTTATCTAAATCTAGTTTCCAAGGTTATTGATAAACCTACTCTGATACCAACTGTAACACCCCAACCCCATTTACCCAGAGTCGGTTCATTATTTTAATACATTGGCATGATTACAAGGAATCAAGTCCCGAAGGACCGATCAGTTTAGCAGTCTTGGAAAATAGATTATATACATGAATGTTAATTTATACATTATAACATACAAAACAACATAAATAACCCTTTATGAACACCATTATTCCCCTGGATTAACCCTGCATATCCATCACAATACACTTCTTCGAATCCTGGGAAAATAAAACATAGAAAGGGGTGAGCTCAAACGCTCAGTAAGGGTAAGCAATACAGCAGAAACATTCAAAAATAAGCATAAATATTTAAGGCAATGTAAAAAACTAAAACAAAATCCTTTTAAACTTGATCTTCAGCATAATATGGAAGAAATAAAATTAAATAATTCCATTTACTTATGGACATGGATATTCTACTAATCGAATAATCACATGAAATATCAATAACCACCTTCATAATGTTGGAATACATAATGGAAAACTATCATAACCATGTAGCCAAGGCCTCATGCGAAGACTAAAAATAAGATTTTGTCAAAGCCTCGTTCCAAGACACTAGTTTGTCTCATGAGACCTACCGATGCAATTTTATTAGAAGATACTTATGTTTAAAACTGCTCAAATATACTCCAGTATTTTTCTGAAAACATTATTCAAGCTATTGAAAACAAAATAACTAATTCTAAGACTACTCGACTAATTACAAGCCATGATGGGTCCATGACCAATCCCTTCCGGTCTACCTCACTTGAGAGTCATTTTTTCTGAAAACATTTTTAAGCTTGCGATAAATACGTATACATTTGCACGGGATTTTCATATATTTGAGAGAAATATCTCTCTCTTTTTTTGAAATCATTTTAAAATCACATAATTATAAAAGAAAAACTTTATTTTGAAAATATCCTTATAAGAGTGTAAGGGAAGCTTCAAAGGTGTAATAATGGTGGAGAATAACCGCACCTGCTGTATAAGTTAAAAAATCACTCTTACCTTAGTTTTGTCGAAAAGTTCAAAAAGTAACTTGTTTGGAAAACGACGGAAAGATTCCTTTCAAAAACGTATAAGGTCAAATAAGGATATAAATGAATTTAAACCATTGTCTATTAAATAGTAAAAATGTTTTGAAAGACATTTTTAAGAAACATGGATGTGGATGATGAAGATGTCCCAGCAGATAATTACGAATAAACAACCTCAGATAATAAAGAGATTGTGAAATAAACCCTTACCAATTTGGTAACTTACGAAACATACACCCCATGAAAGAGGTATCCTACAATGAATATGTAAATACACATAAATTAAATTTTATTACACAAATAATAAAATTATGGGAAGTACATACACCATACAAAAGGTAATAGTGGCAATATGGCATGAATCTCACAGAAATAAGGAGTGAGATGAAAACCCCTTACCCTGCACTTTCCTTTAGTTGAGGGTACGTTTATCCTACTATATGAAGACTATAGTATGTTATTAAATTATACCAGAACCATATTAATATTTATGATATCATACATTATTCATTATTGACTTTATACTACCCATTTAATAATAATTTCCATGTAATATTAATATTTTGTGTAACAATCGCTTTCTTTATTGTACGTGTTTTAACTTGTTACTCTTGATTTTATCACTTAGATCATGATTTAAATACTTCCAGAATATAAAACATGATTTATTTATCATATATATTTAGAATAAAAAAATTTATAATAGACGTATATATGAAATGGAAAACACCGTTTATGGAGACGGTAGTCCGTACGTACGCATAAAGGCCGTTTCTGTTTTCATATAGTATTGAACGGAAGTAAGTGAATAAGATATATGTAAGTACATAAATACTTATATATATAAATATATATATCTCCAGTAGCATTATTATGTTATATATTACATACTTATTAGTAATATTTTTTTTAATCATCGATGAATGGTGAACTCGGAAATGAATCTCATCGCGTCGTGGAGACGGTAATCCGTACGTACGCACGAGTGAAAATATCATTCTTTTGATATTAATATAATATATAATTTAATGGTATATAATATATACATAATCCTTATCATTTAATATTTATTATTTACATCAAATACACATCATTATTATACCCATCCAAATAATAATTTATTGAATAATAATTACACCACGATGTGGAGACGGTAAGCCGTACGTACACACGTATGGTGACATGTCATTGAAAGGGTGGATAGAAAAATGAATTTGGTTGTACCATAATTATAATAACATGATAGTATATATAATATACTGGAGTTATTATTTTATAATATAAACAACAAAGAAAAAGGAAGTGGAAGAAGAATGGAACTTGAAAGAGGGTGGTGAAATCATTACCTCTTCTTCGGGTTCTTTCTTTTGATTTGATCAAAAGGGCTCCTTAGGTTGGATTTATGATCAAAATAAGGCCTATAAGTTGAAGTGAGGATAGTTGAGAGTTTATTTTGGCAGGGTTTTGTTGAGCCAAATGGTTTAGAAGGTGTGAATTAGAGAGATGGGAGAGTACCCTTTTATAAGAGGGGTGAGGGGCACCTTAGGAAAAAAATAAACTATTATTTTATAATAAATTCATATTTGATTTCTAATGGCTCCCAATAGGATTATATAAATTCTAAGGTTGTTATAGGTCGAAAAAGACTCAACCAATAGGTTTTAGACAAGTTTAGGTTTCCATTTTAACCTTATCATTTAGATTTAACTCTAAGTTAAATAATAGACTTTTACCGTGTCTTCTTGTATTATTACACTATATGGTTAATAAACTTACTATATACTACCAATATAACCCCAATTGGTTCATTATTGTCATATATATTATTATATAAGTCTTTTTATGAACCTTAGATTTTTAGGACCATTATATCAATTAATAATATAATATCTGTTTTAAAAACTATTTTATGTCAATTTTGACTCTATTTGGTATTTGTTTTTTGTTAAAATAATAACAAGATGACTAATTCAAACAAAATAAATTGAATTAATCCTAAAATTTCATATTCACCTATAATATTCGTGGATTTTATAAAAACATTGAAATTATTTTTATTTTAATATTTATAATAGCATTTATTTGATTATTTCGTGAGTAAGGTAATTACTGCATCATCACTGTGTCATAAATAAATTTATTTATTTAATGTCTAAAAATTATATATAAAATACCATGATGTATGAAATATTTTTATCTTTCTAATGAATGTTTATAATCGAATTTATCTTATGTAAAACCCTATATTAAAAATGTTTTAGTTATTAAACTTTGATTTTAACTCTTTTAACTCTTCTTTGAATTAAATAATAATAAATGTCCTAATCTAATCCAAGTGGACCTAAATGATAATATTTTATTCCTAAGGAAGTTTTTGGTCGAGATAAACTTTTCCAATAGAATTAGGACATGTGTGAGGGTAATATTAATATCATTTTTACGCTTAATTACCCTATTTACTTTTAACCGTGGTAAATAAAAGTAAAAAGTTACTATTCACAAAAAAATATTTTCACCTCATTGAACCACATTTTACTCCTTGATATTAACCGTGTCTCTCATATTATCAAAATTCAGCTCACAGAAGCGGTAAAAGTATGTTTTATGTGACTTTGCAAAAGCTCATAGGAGGTGGGTAAAAGATGATGAAAAGTTCAATAAACTTTTTATATATTTAAAATCATTATAAACCGACTCCAATGAATTAAATTGAACATATATAGGTATTATGTATCTATTTTTACATCAAATAATTTAAATAAAATAAATAATTATTTAAATAAAAATTCGGTTTTAAACTAGAACGAGGTGTTTTTCACTATTCATCAAAAATTAAAAGTTTTCAGAAAAATACAAAAAAGTTAACCTAAGATAATTTTGATATTATTAATTCAATAATTAAGTCTATTATAACAAATTCAGAACATATTAGTTTCATTTATTAATTTAAAATTAATTCCCACTGTCAAAACAAAAAGCGTTTTTTAAGAAACATTAACTATCAAAAGATTGACACTTGTTTTTTTCCTGTTTAAATGGGAAATTATGACTAATGACCAACATTGGATTAAATTGTAAAAATATATTCTAAATATAATTTAAAACCACTCAAATTCATAATTTTAACTATTAATTATTTTTATTAAAAAAATTGGTTTTAATTAAATTTTAGTAATTTTTACTATTCATCAAAATATGAAAGTTATCAGAAAAGTACCAAAAATTCACCCTAAGTTAATTTTGATATTAAGAATCCAAAAATTAAGTGCATTTTGAAAGATAAAATGTATAAAATTTCAAAAAGTTGGTATTACTATTCATAACGGCTAGTTTGATTGGTTGTGGTGTGTGTTAGAACTCGAAGTTGCATACAACACACACTATTGTATTATTCAAAGAGAAGCGTACCGTGGAAGCTTGGGGTGTTACAATAATGAAGTGACCTGATATCCATCACAAGCTCTGAAACATAATGATATATCCTAGATACTATATCTTAATTAATATGAAAAATGGAAAAATAAAATAAAAGCTATGATATCATTTTGTAAAACCCTAAATCAGAAAACTGTAATTTTTTACCAAACTAGTGTATCTACGTGACCTCAAGTGTGCTTCCCCCTAATCTAGAGGGTATTGAATAGTATTGGGGGTCTAAATAGGTACAATGGAGAGACTATACCCTCTATATCATTGTTTATATTTATAAATAAATATCCAACTATAATAAAAATTGTAAAAATTTGTAAATTGAAGTAATAAAATATTACATGAAGTGATAAATAAAATGCATCATAAAGTACTTGAGTAGTCATACAATATACAAGAAGAATCTTCCACTGATGCAATTACATATTCAGGATAAATAATACTGTTAAAAATAAAAAGGGGCCTTGATCCCAACTTGAAGCCTCACCACATCTCAATCTCAAGACTTTGAGATACCTTTCTTGAACATGAAATACCCGGGGCTCAACCCAACATGTATTTATAACCAGCGAGAGTCTGATCATGTACCAAAGTGAAATGGTGGACTAAGTAGGGTATGAGCACAAAACATAGTAGGGAACAACCAATACTTTCCCATAAACAATTGGTAATATAATGACATGTGAATTTAACATGTTTTGAATGAATAAATAACATATTCAAATAAATAAATAAACAAATAACATTGATCCGCAAGTTTGTAACCCTGATTGACCATACCATCCACATATAGTAAAAAAGTGTTTGTGATCGTATCATGATGACCTTAAAAATACTAATAATGAAGCAGATGTATTTCACATTGTTATATAGAGATAATGAGAGAGTGAAATCATCCTCCCAATTATACATGATAACAATCTGGGGTGAGCTCTATCACAATATCACAACCGAGAGACTTCTTTATCCCAGTATGAAATGGTCTTGAAAGATGAGCCTCATCATACCTAAAGGACCAACGACACCAACCATTGAATCCACAAGTCCCTAATATCTAGAATACAGTAGGAATACCGTCCTCTGGAAGGTTCAAACATGCCCAATGATGACCCCACAACCCCCAACAGCTCACACGTTGAATGAACACCATCCAATATAGGGAACCAAATAAACCCAAACTCTAAATCCATGTAAGCCCCATTAGTATTATCATTGACCTCCCCATATATATTTTTCATGTCCTCTCCATAGAGAGTATTCACAACCTTCCTATATGTAGTTTTCACAATCTCCCCATATAGAGTTTTCACAATGTCCTTATATAGATTATTCATAAAAAACCATGTGGATGTTTTCCATTTATAATAAAAGAAAACCCATAGTAATTTTCATTTTATCAAAAAAATAATATAAAATAAGATAATAAAATCAGACACTATAGGTAAATAACATACTCATTCCTATTTCCAGATATGAACACCCTCTCAATAGGGTCATAAACTCACTAGGACACCCACTGAAGATCTCTATTTATTGTCATGATCTACCCACCTAGTTCAAATCACAGTGGGAGAGTAAATAGAATCCCTTATTCATCTCACTAGAGAAAAGTATATAAAGAATATCATGGTATTTAAAATGGCCAAAACCTAGGCTTCCCATCTCAACCAGCCTCCTCCTCTAGAATGGGGGTCTCCAAGGCACATGACAATAAGGATGCTACATATAGTTCAATTAACAACATCTATCATATTCCTCTCAGTGTCCATAAATATTTATGAATTTTATGATAATAATGTCCTTGGTCTCTGACAATTGTTGAAAACTATCTAATGGACAAATTCTAATGGATCCTTGGAACTTTTTGCATCCGAATCGAGGAAATTTTTATTTAATATGGAAATTAATTTTAGATTAAACATATTTATTAAATTAAATAATTTAATCATCATATATATTATGTATGACATGTTAGTGGCCTAAACACATGTACATGCATCATACAAAACATCCATAATACCATAGTGTGAGTAGCAAGGACCACCTACCTTTTACTGGAGCCATTTGCATTTAATTCCCAACCCCAAAGTTGCTTCCTGAGCTCCTTTGAGATCAAAAATCTCTATACCAGAGACCTAGGATCCTATATCAATCCTATTATTCACAATTAATTAATTACAATAATTAATTTTAGTTAAAAAATAGAGTTCAAAATAGGCATAATGCCTATTAACTCACAATGCGTTCAACAATCACCAATTTTCCAATTAGTAGGGTGTCGACCACCCTGACACACCCCCAAAACCAAAACTAAAAAAATACATGAACTGCGAATCCATTTCCACCATTAATTTGTTTTATTTTTTTTAAAACCATATAAAATTCTTTGAATTTTGTAACATAAAAAAATTGATGAGCTGCACTATGTAGATGACATTACATGACACCCTCTTCATATGTTGAGTAGAACCTCCATGTGAATAAGAGGATTCAAACATATCCTAGTGGAATAGGCTCAAATCCTTATAAAATAGAAATATAAAATAAATGAATAATTTAATGTAACATGAGAAAAGGTATCCTTATGGAGTGAATTACCTTAGAGCACTAGAATATGCCACAAAACTCCAATTGGATAATGAGAAAGAGTACAAGAGAGGGTTTATCGGTCCCTAGTCCACACGATAAAGAGAGGGGATGAAAGAGGGGGATTTTATCTCTTATTTTTTAGGGGTAAAAGGGTATTTATCCCACTTTTAATCCCACCATATAGATGATGGAAGTTTATAAAATTCAGGTCCCACAGCTCGGGCCACCGGCTGCCCAGTGGCTATAGACTGCAACCCCAATACGCCTTACCTCCCCTGATGCCTTCCTGTTTCTCTCCTGAGCTATCCAAGTACCCTTAAATCTATATTAAAGGTCTAAAATAATTCTTTTAGTTTGGTAACGCTCTTATAATTCCATTCTGATTTCCAAATCTTTAAACAATCTTACCACCAAATTGTAAAGTAGAATTCTTCTTTTATTTAAAACACCAACACAGACATAGGGTTTTATAGATATGTAAGGTTTATAATAGTCATAAAAGGTAATCTAAAAGGATAATCAAAGGGAATATGATCTAAAAATGTACCATATCCACATTTAGATACATAATAGTGGCTAAAATTTGTTGTTCATATAGAATGGTTAATAGAAGGCTATGTAATGGTGACCTGAATATTTTGAAGGACATGTAAAATATTTCAAGATAACCCATAAGGGAATGCATTCCAGACTTGGTAAAAATTAAGAGTAATATAAAGTGTTCAAATTATATTTCATATACATTAGGGAGATATGTAAGAGTAATTAGTCTTGCTAAAATTTACCAAGCGAGTTAAGCGGTTGATAGTAGCACAATTGGGGTTTTCAAATCAATAGAGGAAAAATAAGAAACCTAAGAAAAAAACATTATGTGGAGAGAGATTTTGGATATGAAGTGGAAAAAATGGTTTTAAGTCAATATGTTTCAATTAAAAACTATAATATCTATGTTAATTCAATATATGTGGAAGGGTATTCCATAATTTATTAAAAGGGGTGAATTGGATGAATAATTTTTAATGATTTCAATTCCTCAAATCCTAGAGGGATTCAATCAATGAAGTAAAAACACACCCATAAATTACTAGTTTAATAAATAAACATCATAATACAAATAAAATATTATTTTGGAGGATTATATTCATGATAAATCCATGGTAAAAAACCATATTATCACTCAAAACATGTGACCTTGAAATTTAATAAATACAGGGAATTAATTAATAATCTAATGAAATAATAAAATGAAAGTGATGTTAAAAAATTTATATTATAATAAATAATACACAAACCATCCCTTTGATTCTCCCTTGTATCAAAACATAACATTTTTAGCTCTCTATTGATGAAAATATCTTAATGGAGGATGAATGCATACTCATAAGGGTAGAAGATGAAGAAGAGAAAAAATAAAATAACAAACACTCAACCATTGTGTGAAGAATTTCAATTTTTTTGTCTGAATTAATTCAAACCATAAGAAAATTATGTCAATTTATTGACAATAATAATATAATATGAGAATAATAATAAAAAATTTTATGATACTAAGGTAATTCAAACAATATACATGAAATAAATTTAACTAACAACAATAATGTGATAGAGTAGAATTACATTTAAAACACAAAAAAATAATTCACGAAAATTAAACACAAAAATTATTAAACAAGAATTTTGGTACCTTTTTTAGAGAATCTTATTGGAACCATTTCTGTTCTATGATGTAAATGGAGTATGGGTTGTGTTTGTTGTCAATACTCATTAGAGGTTAAGAATGTTTTCTAGGAAAGGGATCATATAGTTCAAGTGGATAATAGTATTGAAGGTGGCAAAGTTTCCAGTGTTTGCCAAATTTTTGGGCCTAACAGCCAGAAAATGGATAAAGGTGTGTTTGGAAAAGGGAGTTTTGTGTAAGTTAAAAGGGTGTTTATGAAGTTGCGTGAAAGGCCTAATTTGGGATCAGAATGTCAAAATATAGAAAAGGAAAAAAGTGCACACAAGTATTAAATGTGCATGAAAGAAGAGGTTGTGAGGACGAATCTTACATGCTCAATGTGACATCAAAATGTGATTTTCACACTCAGGAAGAATCTTGAGCACACAAAAAAAATACACAATGAAAACTGTCACAGAGGGTCATTGTGGCCTAAAAATAGGTGGATACCCCCATGAAAGATTTATGAATTTTTCAATGAAAACATGGTTTCTCTATCGAGAGAAATATTGGCGAGCGAAAGATTGGAAGAGAGTTAATCTTTCACGCAAGGTGTTCCTTTAGACTAGAAAGATCAAGTGAACCATTTGGTACAGTTTCATGAATGGTAAGGGTTGTTCAAAAAGTATGAGTTGCACAAAATTCAACTTTCATGACAAATACCAAATATTGTGCGCAAGTTTAGGTACTGTGCGCAAGCATAATATTAAAATTTTGACAGGATTTTGAATATCCAGTTTAGTGGTTCCATGATTTCAAGTGCCTTATTTCATGAATTCAATGAAAATAGTGTCTCATGCTGAACAAAGATAATGACTTCAATTAAAATCTATTGAAGCGACCTTCATGTTAATAAACTGAGTTTGACTACTCTCAAGGCAGTGAACTAGGGGGGTCGAGGGAAGTGATCCATGGGACACATTGAGCTATCCATGAACCTTTGTAAAGGTAGTGTTCTTGGAACAAAGTGACTGTGCCCAAATCCTATAATCCTCAAACTAGTAAAGATTAGTGGATTTAGGTTGGACTGAAACACTGTCGGTATATACTCCTTTGACATAGCCCTTTGCGGTGAACCAAGTAAAAGTGTTGTGTTATCTCCTTGATTTCAATTTTTGATAGATTTAACAATTTCTTACCAGTGTGTGAACAAGATCCATTACTTTGAATAGAAATATTTGTCACCCTGATTCACCCCTCCCCTCTCAGGGTGTTCTGGGGTCCTTCAAGTTGTATCAGAGGAAGGATGCTCGTGTTTGATCTGTATTATACCATCATGGAGAATCCATCCAGTGTCAAGGGATTCCCCTTCTTTGATAGAAGTAATTTTCATATATGGAAGAACATAATAAGATATCATCCAAGATCCCTTCGAATTGAAGTACTATTTTACACTATGCAAGAAATACAAGTTACTGATCCAATAGGGATGGTTATGACTGATGCAGACAGGAAAAATATTGATGCAGATGATAAAGACTATAATTCTCTCATCGTAGCCCTTTCTGATCAGATCTATCTAAAGGTGATGAGTTGTACCTCATATAAGTCCATGTGGGATAATCATGACAATATTTATTAAGGTGACAAGGAAGTGAAGGAGGAAAAACTACAAGTCCTTCCTAATAGGTTTAATGATCTGAAGATGCATCCTGAAGAAAATGTAGTATCCTTCTTCAATCAAATTACTAAAGTGGTTGGAGAAATTAGGGGTCTAGGAGATGAAATATAAGATGCTAATATAGTAAATAAAATATTGGGAAGACTCCCAACCATATACAATGCACCAATGATCGATACATTTTCCATTAACTTTAAATGGGAAGTTACCTCTTGATTGCATTCAATGTGGAAAAGTTGGGAATATTGCCTATCTGTGATTAGGAAATATCAATGAAAAAGATAACAAAGATGAAAACATTGAGAAGCCTCATAAAATGTTTTCAAAAATGTGAGACTTCAAATCTAGAAAGAACATACTAAAGAAGTGTTTTTTCTGTGAAGAGGAAGATGGTGATAATGAATTCTATTAAGAAGAAGAAACAAAATTTAAAAACTAGAAACCATGATTCCATGATATCCACTGTTGAAAAATCAGAACCATCAGTAGATAATGGTGGAGAAAACCAGTTGAAAAAAATTTCCAATCCATAGTTACAATGTAAATATGCAGTTTGTAAGCTTAAGATTAAATGTAAGAGTTGAAATAAGTAAAAATCAATTGTGGAAGAATCATCTGAATATGTTGATCATCATGAAGCTAAAATAGAATGTCTGGAAATTTTCTTGAAATTAAATTCTAAAATCATTGAAAGCATTGATGATATAGTGGATATGAAGTTGAGAATTGAAGAACAGGAAAAGGTCATCAATGACCACACTTCCAAACTAGAAGAAAATTCCAACACTACTAAGGGTCTTGAAGAGGAAGTTGTTACTCTTAGGAGTAAACTTAAGTGTAAATGAATTCCAAAATAATCAAGGAAGAAAATACAGTTTGTAAGGTTCTTAGATTCTAAGCTATTGGAGAGTGAAAAATGTTGTTCTCATGGAGTTGAAAATATTTTGAATGATCAAAGACCCTCTTACATGGGAAATAGTGGAATCTGTTTTGAGGATGAATCGTCAAATTATGCAAACAAATGTGACCAAAATAATGGTAGGATGAAAGTGGGTCATGTGGAAAAGTTACCTAAAGTGATGAAAAAGAAACCCCTGATTCAATCTGAATAGAGAAAATAAGACTATCCTTGAGCCTCCAAGAATAAGTGTCAATCAAACTATTATCCCGTGGAAGAAGGAATGATGGAAAATAGAAGTGATAAGACATTTACTTTCTTGAAGTGTCAGTTATGTGGATATCTGGGCCATACCATGTCTTATTTTTAAGAGGCAAGAATCTATTTGAATGGAGAAGATATGGGAGTTCAATAAAGGATAAGAATTTAAAATCCTAAGTCCATTATAAGAAAAAATTTATATAGATATTTTTTTCATTGTTTTAACTTTGGTCATAAGGTCATTGATTGCAGGAAGAGGAGGGACATAGACACCTTACACCGGAGTCCAAGAGAAGTCAAATCTCATCAACAAGGTAGTGTTACTCTTAAAAATCGGTTTGCTTTTCTGGAGGAAGATTTTGACTATGAAGAACCCAAGTACACAGAAGAGATAATTGAAAGGCCATCAGTTTCCAACACTCTATCGAATGTCTCATGGGAAGAAAAGATGAAAATTGAGAAATCAATCCTTGAAGAGGTATGCCTGAAAGCTAAAAAAATCAAAAACACCAGGACTCTAGATATAGGTTGTTCATCTTATATGACAGGTAATGCATTCTTGTTAATGGATGCAAAGAGGAGGGTTGATGGAACAATACAGTTTGGTAATGATGGAGCTCTGAAAATCAAAGGTAGTGGAAGTACTGAACTAGCTAACGAAGAGCTAAATAAAACTAAAGTCCTTTATTTTGATGGCCTACGTCATAATCTCCTCAGTGTGAGTCAACTCTGTGCCTCAGGACTTACAGTTACTTTTAATAAAAAATGCTTCCCTATTAGGGGAAAGACATGAAATTCACTTATAAAGGGATGAATAATAGAAGGAAACCTATATCAGGTTGATTGTTTGAAAACACTTGCTACATGACTATTGATGAAGAAAATAACTTGTGGCATCAAATATTGGGTAACATATATCAACAAGACTTGGAGAAAATATTAAAAATAAATATTTTCAAATAAATTACCAAACTGAAGAGTGAATGTGAAAAGTCTTGTGATGCTTGCATTTGGGGGAATCTGGTCTGTAGTTCATGTCATCTATAGAAGAAAAGGGAATCTTATATTCTTGATATCATTAATACAGAAAAATGTGGCCTGATAGATGGTTCTGGAACTAATAGAGAAATGTGCTTCATCCTTTTCACATATGATTATAGTAGAACAACATGTGTAATGGTTATACAGAAGAAATAACAATTTCTTGACTACATGAAAACATATCATCGAATAACTGAGAATGGTACTAGACAAACAATCAAAGTGATATGATCAGACAATGGAGGGGAATACACATCCATTGAATTTGAAAATTATCTGTAGAAGCATAGGATTCAACATGAGGTTGTTGCTATGAGAACTCCACAGTAAAATGGAGTTTTTGAGTGCATGAATTGACAGGTGAACAATATAGCAAGGACTATGCTGATTGAGAGTCGTGTTCTCTGAAATTATAGGAATGAGTTCATTCAAGCTGTATTATATATTCAAAATCAAATAGAGCATTATATGGGTGAAATAAAAATAGTATATGAATTGTGGCATGGAAGGAAGCCCTCTTGGAAAAACGTTCAGGTTTTTGGATATAAATTCTTCATTTGAAACAAAAAGGAAATAAAGGTAAGTATGGTGACAATACAGATGATTGAATTTTCCATGGATTCACAATGAATAGTAAAGAATACAAGTGTTTCAACAAGAACTTAGAAAGGATTGTGGAAAGCAGCGATGTTAAGATCACTAAAAAGGAAACAACAAATGGTTTAAGGATTTTATATACTGATCTGATAAGAAATTAAGAGTAAATTGAACATAGGGTAAATGAAAATATAGAAATAGAGGAAGGTTTACAAAACACTCAGTATTCTCATCATGATATTAACTCAGAAGAAGAATACAAAGAGAAAACCATGGATGGAGTGAATGAAGTTGAATATAAAAGGAGAAATCAAAGTACAGAAGTTGATGGATCCATAATTTTAAGGGATTGGACTACACCCACACAAATAAAGAGAATGAGGAATAACAAAAATTCTGAATTTATGTCAGTTGGGAAACCATCCTCATTTGAAAAAGCTACAAAGGATGAATCATGGGTGAATGAAATAAATGAAGAGTTAGATCAGATTGAAAAGAATCAGACATGGGATCTAGTAAAGAGACCCAAGGGTCAAAATGTGATTAGTGCAAAGTTAAATTTCAAGAACAAGTTTGATGATCATCGAAGTGTTATAAAAAACAAGGAATGACTGGTATGTAAAGTATATTTACAGATTTAAGGTTTTGATCTTGAAGAATACATTGATCTAGTGTCTAGACCGAAGTCAATTAGGATTTCTATTGACACAAAAATCTAAAGGTGATATAAAGTATATCAAATGGATATCAAGACAACATTCTTGAATGGTTTTTTCAAGGAAGATGTCTACATAAAAAAACCATTGGGTTTTCTTCTTGGTGCTAATGAAACACTAGTATGTAAACTAAAGAAGGCCCTCCATGGTTTGAATCAAGCACCACGAGCATGGTATTTATGGATGGATTCTTACTTCAAGAAGCTGGAATTCAAAAGAGTAGTATTAGATCACAATATCTATGTGAAGAATTCTCCAAAATACCAGTTAATCGTTCTTGTTTACATTGATGACATTATATTTGGTGGCATTAGACAAAAATAAGTGGATGAATTTTCCAATCACATGAAACCAGAATTTAAAATGTCTATGATTGGGGAACTCACATATTTAATGGGGATATAGGTGATTCAAAATAAGGATTACACTTTTATTTCTCAAGAATAGTATAGAAGAGAGATGCAAAATAAATTTCACATGCACGACTCTAAACTAATGTCAAATCCAATTATGGTTGGAAGGAAACATAGAAATCACTAGGAAGGGACATCTGTAGATCCCACCATGTAATAGAGGATTATTGGATGCTTACTATACCTAATGGAGACATGACCAGATATTGTCTTTGAAAAATTCTTGGTGGCCTAGTTTCAAATAAATAAAATTTGGGAACATATGGTGGTAGTAAAAAGAATCAGGAGGTACATTCATGGTACTCATAAATATGGGTTATGCTTTACTACAGGAAAGGATTGCATACTATTAGAATTATATAATGGTGATTAGGCTGGAGATATAGTGGATAGAAAATCCACCAGTGGTGGAGCATTCTATATTGGGAAGAAATGTGTGGGATGGTTGAGCAAGAAATAGGAAATCACTTCGCTCAGTACTATTGAAGTTGAGTATATCTTTTCTATAAATGAATGCACTCAATTACTGTGCATGAAGCAACAACTGATAGATATTGGTGATGAAGTTAAACAACCAATGGTTATTCACTATGATAACAAGAGCGCAACTGATCTTACGAAGAATCTTGTTCAACATTCTTGTACAAAGCATATTGAGATCTGATATCACATCATAATAGAAAAAGTGGAGCAAGGATTGATTAAAATGGAGCATGTTGGAACTGATGAAAAAGTGGATGACATACTGAGAATGCCATTATCATCACATGTGTTTGAGAAACATTAGCTGATCCTCGGTGTTCAACCTACTCCCAGTGTATAAGGAGGATAGGAGATACCCCTCTACCCAGTTATGTTGACTAGTTTTTAATATGTTTGTGGATGTTATGAAACTTTATTCGGGAGATACTATCCAAGGCGTGTTTTGAGCAGTCCAATGATAAAATATCCATCTTAGGGTTTATTTTAAATGATGGAGAAGGAATAAATTTATAAAATATGTGATAGAAATGTAATGATTTGGAGGAACGATGTGAATTCTATGTTAGGAGGGGAATGAATACATTTAGGGCAAGTAATGATTCTGTGACAAGATGAGAATTCAGTGTTTGGAGGAGAAGAAATACATTCAAGGCATGTAATTATTCTGTGAAATGATGATAATTCAGTGTTAGGAAGAGAATAAATACATTTAGGGCATGTAATTATTCTGTGACACCATTTTTCTTGTGGATGGTGCTCTATTGAATTTATCCAGATATTTCCAAGAAACCCAAAGGGGGAGTTTTTTGAAACCATGGACGTTCAATGATGGAAATGGAGTGTAGTTTTTATTTGTTGTCAATACTAAGTAGAAGTTCAGAATGTTTTATAGGAAATGGACCATACAATTCAAGCAGATAATAGTATTGAAGGTGGCACAATTTCCTAGTGTCTGCCAAAATTTTGGGCCTAATAATCGTAAAATGGAGAAATGTGTGTTTCGAAAAGGGAGTTATACACAATTTTAAAGGGTTTTTAGGGAGTTGTGTGCAAGGACTAATTTGGGATCATAATTTCAAAATATGGAAAAGGAGAAAGTGCACACAAGTGTTAAATGTGCATGAAATATGAGGTTACACAAAAGAATATTATGTGCTTAATGCGACGTCAACAGGGGTTTTGCACGCTCAGGAATAATCTTGCATGCACTGAAAAAGAGGCTTCAAAAACAATATCATTGGGTCACAATGGCCTATAAATAGGCTCCTACCCCCATGTAATAATTAATAAAATTTCAATGAAAATATGGTTTCTCTGTCGTGCAAAAGATTGGCGCGCGAAAGATTGGAAGGGAGTTAATCTTGTTTGCAAGGTGTTCGTATTGTCAGAAAATACCAAGTGAACCCTTCAATATCGTTGCGTGAAATATACATGTTGTCCAAAAAGTAGGTGTTGCAAAAAAATTAACTTGCATGACAAATCCCGAATCTTGCGTGCAAGTTCAGGTATTGCACGCAAGCATAATATAATGATTTTGACATTCTTTTGAATATCTGGTTTAGTGGTTTAGTGCTTTCAAGTGCATCATTTTAGGACTTTGATAAAAGAAGTGTCGCATGATGAAAAAAGAGAAAGTATTCAATGAAAATATATTGATGTGACCATCAAGTCGATAAACTGAGTTTTACTTCTCTCAAGTCATTGAGCTAGGGGGAGTCAAGGGAAGTGATATAAGGGACTCATTGAGCTATCCCTGAACCTTTATCAAGGTAGTGCACCTGTCATAGAGAGACCATGACTGAATCTTGTAATCCTAAAACCATTAATCATTAGTATATTTAGGTATGATCGACACCATATTGGAATATGCTCCTTGGACATATCCCTTTCCGGTGAACGAAGTAAAAGTGTTGTGTCATCTCCATGATTTTAATTTTTTGACAGATTTAACAAGTTCATACCAATGTGGGAACAAGATCCACAAATTTGAAAAGAAAAATTTAACACCCAGATTCACCCCTCCCCTCTCTGGGTGTTCTGGGGTCCTTCAAATCCAACCATCCAAGTTAACATAGTTAATGAGGGTAGTCGTTGGTGGGTGGAAATTTAATGAAGGGTGGAATTTTCCTACCTTGAAAAAAAAATCAAAATCAACTTAAATCCACCAATAGAGGCACTAAAAGGAGATAATTAATGGATTAATTTATGTGGTATATAATATAACATATTTAATCCCATGATTTAATATGATATTTATTAAACGTTTGGCCCATTTGTTGTTTTTTATTCAAATTTATCATTAAAATGGAGGGCATTCATTCTCAGCCACCAAATTTTTCACTAAATTTCATCTTCCACTTGGGACACCTAGATTAACCATGAAAAAATAGAATTATATATAGACATAGTATAATAAAAAGTTCCATATAATTTACTCTATATCAATTTGATGTTTTATCTTCATCGGGATTGGATCATGGGTGATACAATAATTTTAGTGGGCTAATTTCAAGTTCATATTTCCTAGAATTTAATGGATGGAATATCCAAAATGGTAGTATTCTAATGTGAAAATAAAAGTGATTAAAATTATTAAATATTCCCCCAACCAAGTATAAAATACTATTTAAATATAAAATTAATATAAATATAAGTGTTTCTTTTAAAAGTTAATGAAAAATGTATCGATCATTAGTGCATTTGAGAATCAATTATAAAAATGATTTGAAAATAAAATCAATTTGTAAAATAAAATAATACGGGTATTTTTGAACAATTAATAACATGAAAAATAATAAAAATAATGAATATTGTCCTATTTGAGTGGCTAATCACACCACAACATTACTTTTTCTTTTCCAAATAAAAAAGTATCTTAAAAATATATAAAATTAATTTCCTTTCCAAAAACATTTTGACATACAATTCTCACCAAAAAAATTACAAAATAAAATAATGAAAATAATCAAAACAATTGAAAACAAGAATGGTTGAAAAGAATATCCCAATCCCAAGACTATTTTTTTGTACAATGTTATCATCAAATTACATCCAATTTAAATTAAGAATAATTTTGTGTTCTGCATCCTATTAGATAAGAGGGTTGATTTTTATTCAGGGGTAGAAATGATGGGAATGATAAGTGGAATGACATTTCAATTATAAAATTAGTTTTCATAAATTATATATATATTAATTTTTATTTAAATATTTCAATTGTAATTTAAATTTCACTCAATAAAGTCAACCCTTGTAGTGATACCTTTTTGATGACTCACAAGCTCAAAGACCTTAAAGAACCAAAAAAATCTCACAAACTCAAGAATCATCTTCAGTTAACTAAATAAAAAATTCAAATTATGAAGGATATATAAAAAGCTAAAATCTTTGGGCCAAAAAACTATGGAGAAACTATCACCATGTATCTAAATCCTTAAATTAGGTTAATACATTTCACTATTTGAAAATTTATAATTGTTTTATTTAAAATTTATTTATGTTGTTTCCACTTTTTTGAGTACTCATGTAAAAATTAAAACTTTAAAAAATGATGTTATTTATTAGGGGAACCCAGTAACACAAAATAATACCGCACAATACAAAAGGGTGTGTGTTTTTTAATTTATATTAAAAGGTTGAAAATGTTATTATTAAAAAATCACATAGAACAACAAAAATTTCCAAAAATTATATTGGTGTACTTAAAATTGAATTAAAATCCAAATAAATGGATGAAGAATTATTTTATATTTAGTTTTAATTTTTTCAAATTATATTTCCACATGAAAGGATAAATAAATATACTTCCCATTTACACACGATTTTTTCCTTTTCCCCCCTTTAGCAAGGACACACAAATATAAAATTAAATTGGAAAACAAGAAATTTAATTTTTTATTTCCATTAACCACCACCATAACATAAAATAAAAATATCTCCATTTTTTTAAAAATTAAATTTATTAATGGGAACTAAGTTTAGGAGAGGAGTTCCAAAATTAAAATTGAAAAAAAATATGGAACAATGTTACCTGGTATCTCAATGAATAAGTCCATGTTGATACCAATTGATCCATTGATATCTATTTCAGTCATAAATACCAAATTAATGATGAATTAATAATTTTTAACTTTGTGAAGAACTGTTATTTTCTTGAAAATACATCATCCACAACAACCCCTATTTATTTTTAACTCCAAATAATAAGTTAATGTACAATTAAATGATGAGTTTCCTACCCAAAATAACTTTGTTCAATGTCACAATATCAAATTATACCCTTAATTTATTATGTGTTTTATATTTAATTTGTTGGATAATTCAACTCCTCATCAATTTTATTCCTATTAAGTTTTTTAATGCATGGTTTTAACTTATGACTATTTACTTTAAAGATTTGAACACCAGTGGTATCATGAATCTATCTTTCCCTATGAGAGAACACATGATGAACTATGTGAGGCCCAAAATATCTGTAACATAACTTTCATGTGTGTAAATTATGTCTAGAACTATACAAGAGAATATATTTTTTTCAATTCAAATTTTTTAATGTTAAGATTACTTGATTGGTTGGCTTGAAATCTAGCTTTATTTATCCTTGAATTTTTGTAATCCTCTATCCTAAATTTCTCATCTTCATTAAGGTATAACTTACTACTTTTTCCCCACATAAAATATTTCAAAATCTATTTTCTTAATTTTTCATAAATCCATATTCCAAATTTCTATTGGTAAATATCAATATTTGGCATAAACCAACATATATAGTGACTTGCCTATGATTTTTTACATACAATCCTATAATCCCAAAAATAATCCAAGGGTTTTTAGACCATTATTTCCTCGATGGATTAGTGCTTTTTTTAATAATTTGATTAATTTACATATTTTGAAACTCAACATGTCCATTATATTGAGGGTTGTAGGCATTATAAACTTTTTGAGAGACCCCATTCTATGAAATGAGCACTGAGAAGGAATTTTTGAAGAAATGGGTTCCATGATGACTATTAATAGCCCTAGGAATTATAAATATGGAAAATATTTTTTATTTTATGAATTAGATAACAAATTGATCACCATGTCACTTAGTGGGAATGGACTCAATCCAATTTTTAGATGTAACAAATAACTCAGACGATGTAGATATATCCCCAAAAGTTTAGGAAGGGTCCCATGAAATTAATCCCCCCATAGTCAATGATTTCATGAACTAGAATAAGAGAAAGGAAAATTATATTCCTTTTTGTGATGGATCATAGTTTTTCCACTGTGGAAAATTTTATTGAATTTATAGGAATCCTTATATAGGGTAGGCCATAATAGACTAAAATGTTGGATTTTTTCAAGAGTTTTATTTATGGTAAAATGTCATCTACTAGCCTTTCCATAAATTTTTTGAGAATGGACTCTTAATAAGACTATGGAATGCTTCTTCAAATTAATTTTCTAGGACAAAAATTATTATTGTATGGATCATAAAAAACATAGTTCATGAAATCAAAAATTAATTCCTTCATATCCTGAGTCCCTGTGAATTTTTTAACGAAACAAGTAACCAAGTAGTTTTCTATATCTGTATATCATGGGAAATAAATCACAGGACAAAAATGATCATTATGAAATGAATTATACACATAATGGTGAGATTAGTTATCCTTGAATTCCATCCTAGATATATGATTAAATTTAACATTTTCAAAACCCTTAGTACTCTTAATAATTATATCAAACTCTTATAGAATAAAAACCACCAAATCAATCTATCATTGGAATATTTATTTTGGAAAATCGATTTCAATACCGATTGATTGGTGAAAATAATGATGGGGGATTCTAATAGAAAGGGCCTAAAATTTTATAAGTTAGCTAAAATAAAGATATATTATTTATTAGTGGTGGGTTTTTAATTTGAGCAACATTCAATATTTTTATTGGATAAGTAACGAAAAATGATGTTTTATCACAATATTTTCCTAAAAATATTCCTATATTAGAATAAATTTTACGAAACATGATTTTAATATGAAGATTCAAATTTTAAGGTTTCATGACGGGCAGGGATATAATATATTCCTTGAGTGTATAGAATTATTCTTGATGGATCTCTGTCTAAAAAAATAGATTGTCATTCATAAGTATAACACAAAGGGGTCAAGAAATAGAGTTGAAGTTCCAAACAAACCTTTTATTTAAACTTGCATGTGCTAAAAGGTATCTTACTTTTATGGTATATTTTTTTTGAGTGACGGTGACTAATGATGTCAAACATGGATTTATCAAATTTTATCACTCTACTAGAGACCAGATTGCACAGAACTAGTCATTCCTTCACCATGAAATAACTTTTTTCCTAGTTTATGATAATATTCATATCATAATATATAGAAAACAACCCCTAAAAATTTATAAGGAATCCTTAAAATTAATTCTCAAATATGAATATTTATTTAATAAATACCTCTAAATAATCACCACTATATCATATAATATTCCCATCATGAATCACCTGAAGTTATTGGGGGAATTGCACAACCTAAAGGGAATGTAAATTAAGGAAAAAGTTCTAAATAGATAGGTCAAGGTAATTTTTCTTCAATATTATAAGAATACATAAATTTTATTATACCTTGAGAATATATCTAAGAGGTATTAGAATATATGACCCACTACTCATTCAAGGACATGATTAATAAAGTTCAAGTTAAAATTGTATTTATTGGTGCAAGAGTTTATCTTTATATAATCAATTCCAAATCTCCATCCACTACTGACCATTATAGGAATAATATAACCATCTTCATTGGTAATCACATTTATTCTATATTTCTTAGGAACCACTGGGATTTGTATTGCCTACCCACTCTCAACAATATAGTTGATGATTCCACCTTTCAACTATATTAGAAGTTCATTCCATACAAAATACATGTTATGGGTAATTATAATTTATTGAGGATACATACGTGGTTTAGAATCAGATATTAGAACAATATTATAGGTTATAATGAGTAGAGTAATACCAGAATATCATATGTGGTCCATCCATTTCTTTGTTGTGCTTGCTTAATACTTACAGAAGCATTTTATCTTGGTTTGATTTGAAGGAAGATGAACATATTAAGGGTTTTATTGTCACCCCTAAGAATACATACATAAGTGAGGTAGTAAAGACCATGAATTCAAGATCAGGTTGGTTAACTTTTTTTGAAGTCGAATGGGACAATGAATCAAAACTGTTTTTTTCTTTCCAAATTTATTTATTAAATTAGTTCCTTTTGAATAGATGTTTCAACCACTAAATTGGAAAGATCAGCATCAGTAATGGGTATGGACTTTATATTTATGATATATTAAATGTTTTAATTAATTGGTGATCCTTAAAAATAAATTAATAATTAATTTTAAAGAGATTTAATCTAAGGAGAAAATTTTTCCTAATTTAAAAATGAAATGAATCTCATTTTGACATAAAAATACATTGACAAATATTTAGCATTCTTCTTGTTCACTATCAAACCTACCTATTCAATTAACCTCATGGATATCTTAATCATCCAAAATATGATAATATTAATGGAAAAAGTACATATTGAGGCTCATGTTTTCAAAGGTTAGGTTCATGTTCCCAATCATTACTTAGATGATCGAGTTGATTGTTTCTTGGATGAGATGACCAAGGATGATTGGATATTATAATATAGTGGAAATTTTTTGATGATTATTAAGAAATATAAATTTATTATGTTATATTATGTTCTAAAATATTATCATAAAATTCCTTAATACTCCCTTAGGAACCATATTACATTGACCCGAATGTTGAAGACCGATAGATGTGAGTTGAGGTTACTCAATCCCTAAATAAAATTATAGTTCATATGAATCGAGGTACACATTGGTTCTTAGTTCACAAAGTTATTTAGAAAATTAGTTCTCTCATAATTCAACATTGACTTATAAACAACCTAAATCTTTAAATTTAGGAGGAATATTTACGTAAATTGTGTTACTGACATTAACATCCAAAAAGACTTTGGGTTTTTGTGAAAATTTTATTTTAAAATTGAATTAGTCAATAATGTACTTGGTTTAAGAATGTGTAGTTTTAATTGAATCTATAACATGCATGTTTAACATCAAATTAGGACATATTTCCCTCAATGTTTTATGTAGTTATGGTTTTTATTTTCTACTCATATGTTGAGGGAAGAGAGCATGTTAATGGAATATTTATTATGGTGGTGGTTCTTTCAGATTATCATTATATTTTTTATGTTCAGGGTTCTTCATCATTTTAATTTGATATTTAATACTTTAATTATTTTGTATTTGTTTTATATTTTTCAATTAATTTACAACTTCTTAAGATAATAAATAAATTTAATTTTTCATGTGATGGTTGTTTGTATCTCTGTTTTCTCCACATGTTTAGTGGAGGAAAATCATGAAGAGAAATGATTGCCTTTCTAGTTTTTATTTTTTTTACTAATGTTTATGTGATGTTACTTTTGATTTAATTTTTCAATTTTCTTGTATTATTATTAATGTATTGAGAGAGCGACATATTTGGAAGGCTCTTGTATAGGTTGGTCTGTCCGAGGAGGATACATTGGCAGTTGGATGATCTATTGAATGGGTTTCAAGATAGGTTTTTGGAATTGGATATGGGGATGTTATTATTGGAATAGTTTGGATTGAAACAAGTTATATTTTTGAAAACATTATTGAGGGTGGGGTTTTTAATATTATTATTATGATTGTTGTTGATTGTATTTATAATAAAATCGTGGATGGTCATTATACCATAGATTGAATGTTTTTTGGAACCCTAAATTTTAAATTTTCAATGTGTTTAACTCCATTTGTGGCCATCCAAAAATCACATACTTTATAGAAGGGATGGTTTGGTATTTTTTTATTATGTCTCTATTTTTTGGATACTATGAAAACAAGTTCAACATTTTAAATTTTATGGACCTTACTAAGATAGATCCCCTTAACCTTCTTAGTGGGTGTGTCAATTTTTTCTCTAACACTATATTATCCCATAAGAGTATTAATTCCTCCATATCTAGGTGGATTCTTATAGTTGGGTGATGTTTCTAATGTTTTTTTCTGCAGCAATATTTTCCAGATACTCATAAAAAATATTTGAGGATTTATTTTTAAAAGTTCCATTACACATCATGTTAATGAATTATTATTTTCCCAAATAAAAAATTTCATATAAGATCCTAATGTAATATGGTATTGAAAAAACATGGTGTGGTAATATTTTTATAGTGTATTTGATACTTTTAATTGTATATAATGTCTCTCCCTTAACTTTGTAAATTTTTTTATGGTTTTTAGTGAAATTATGTTTTTGTGGGGAAATTATTTCATTTAAAATTATAATTATAGTTGGATCTAGGTGTGAATGCTTCCAAATCATTGATTTTTATCCAATTAATTTCATGATCATTTTTTGAAAAATAAAATATTATCATTTTAGATGATTCAAGTTGATTTGGTGGGAAAATAGTTTCAATAAGGTCATTATTTTCTTTAACATTAAGGCAAGGTATCTCAGAATTCATCCCATGAAATCTTGGAAAGTAATTTAGAATATGAGGTTTGAACACAATGTGGGAATATCTTAGAGAAGAATAAACGAGGCATGAGGGTAAATAAAAACATATAGGTATGAGGTACTCATTTATTTTTTGATCTATCATATTAGCAATGTTAAGATCTTTCTCATTTTGGTTTTAGTTTGGGTTCCCATATGGGCTTATCATTTTTTTCAGGATCCCCCAAAGGATTAGAATCTAGACGAAAATATAAAAGCTTATGAATACTATTATATAACATTAGAATACCCTTAGGATCACTATAATCTTTACCCATCATGTTATCAACTATAAGAAGTCAATTTATGTTGCCAAGTGTGTAGGCTAAGATGTGTAAGAAAGAAAAAATGGAAGGGGTTGAAGATAAGAGAAACTGAGAAGAAAATAAAATAAAGATTATAGGAAAGAAGGTGAATACCTATTTGATTTACTTGGATCTCTAGAAAAAAACAAAACATTTTTATCACCAAAATTTTCCTAATGGTTCAATTAGTCGGTAGTATCACTACTCGGGTTTTCAAATACAACGAGACCAAAGAACAACTCTTACACTTATACATTCTAAAGAGATATATTTTTTCTATGAATTGGAAAACATTGGTTATATTCAATATGTTTCAAATTAACATTAATAGACTTCATTAATTTATTTTATGAGAAAGGGTTTACCCTAGGTTATTACAATGGGTGGATTTGATGAATTTATTTTTCATGATTTCAATTGATAAAAATCGAGAGGGATTCATTCTAAGAAGTTAAACCACCCCCATCACTTACTGGTTTAATACCTAAACATCATAATACTAATTAAATTTATATTGGTAGGATGATATTCATGTTCACTCCAAGTTATAGAATCATATTAGCACTTAAAATGAATGGTCTTAAAATTCAATAAGGATAAAGAAGTAGTTAATAATTTAAGGAAATTTTAAAATAAAAAATGAAATTAAAAATTTATAGAATAAAAAATAAAATCCAACCAAACTCTTTATACTCCCTTGGATAAAAACATAATAGGTTTAGTCCTATATTGATTCAATTATCTCAATGTAAGATATAAGGACACAAATAAGGGGGGAATTTGAAGAAGAAAAAATAGAAAAATAAAGAACGTTCCATCATTGTGTGAAGAATCTCATAGCTGTTGGTGGGAATAAATATAAAAATTACTAAAAAAATATCAACCTCTTTATAATAAGAAAATAATATTATAAGAAATGAAATATTTTTAATGAAACTAATGTGATCAAAATAAATTTCTCACAAAAAATAAAACATGCAACAATAATGTGGCAGAGTAATATTTCATTTGAATAAAAAAATGAGTTTTCTAGAATTCATCACCACCACTACCTTAAATAGTATGTTTTTAATATTTTTTTCTGGAATATAATATTAAATGTTTTCCCAATTAAATAGGTTAAGAATATATGGGTCTAGTGTTAATGGAGGATGGAATTTTCTGACATTGATAAAAAATTGAAGCCAATATGAATTCTCCCAGAAGAGGCATAAAACTAAGATTTTAGATAGTAAATTTTTATTGGAAATATAAGAATAAATTTTATATCATTATTTAATCTAATATATATTAATATTTCATCCTATTATGGATTTTTTTCATAGATTTATCATCAAAATGTTATACATTCATTTTGTGCCACTAAATCTAGACTTTAATTTCATCTTCTAATGGGAATTACTATATCACCCACTAAACATCAATTATTTTTAATGAAATGTTCCCCATAATTTTCTCTATATAGAAATAATATTTTAGCTATATTGGGCTTGAATCATAGTTTCTACAGTCATTTTAGTGGGACGCTATCCAGTTTACTTCACCCACAATTTTTTGGATTTAATGTCTAAAATGGTGGTATTATAATGTGAATCTCCATTATATATATATGGATTAAATATTACCAAAATAATTTATGATTTAACTTTTAAATATGATATTTAAATAATTTAAATAATTCATTTTACAAGGTGATTAAAAATATACAATGTGTTAGTGCATTTGAGAAATAATTACAAATATGTTGTGAAAACGATTCATTTTTTAACAAATAGTATTGATCTTTATGAAAAATTATTAACATAAAAATAATAATATAAAAAATTAATATTATCCAATTTTAGTGACTAATCAATTATCTATTTAAAAAAAATTGATTTATAAATGGAGATTTTGATAGAAGATAAAATCAGACGATGTTGTGATATACTTCAAATATTATTAAAGAGTTATAAGTTATTCAATTCTAGAATCATAGAAAATTAAATGGTGAGTATTTTTAAGTTCTTTACAAGTTTAATTTATTATTTCATGTATGGATATTTGAAATCCTATATTAATTCCAATAGTTAGAGAATTTCTGGAGAACATTATCTTCCACTCTAACTGAGGTGACTAATATTTTTAGATAATGGGGTGAATAACGATGTCATTTTGTTATGAAAATTGAATTAGAATATATAAAATATCAAAAAATTTAATATTATGGAATTTATCTATTAAAAATATAGAAATAATATTCCTGTGATTCTTAGAAAAAAAAATAAAGAATAAGATAATGTAGATGTAGTGAAATCGGAAGATAACCAATACCTATTGTTAATAATGATTAAGAGCATTGGAAAAAAGTGAGAAAAAAATAATTATTATATTGATGATACCATGTGTTGATTAAAATAGATAGATCCAATTCTGATGAGAAAGATATCATCCTTGAGAATTGACGAAGTAAAGATAGAGTAAAGCTATTATTATTTCTACTGAACATCTATAAAATATAGATATAGTTTTAAGGAAACATATGATATCACTATATTGTAAAGACAAATTTAAATATTGATAAAAACATTCTATATTTAAATACTAGAGGAATCCTTTTGATTTTCATATATTGAGGAAGAATATTAGACTCATATTATATAGGAGAGACATGAGCCTATATTGTTGATAATACTTTAAAGAGGATCTATATAAATATGGTATTTATAGAAGTAATTGTTGGTTAGAGATAATAAGAATACAACAAGTGTTTCCTTTTATATAATCTAGTTGGTACCATATTCAAAAGGGATCATGGTATCCCCTTTTTAATGCTTGATTATTGATAATAAAATATCAATTATATGTGCATGAAATGACAGACACTATATATGAATGACTATCTCACACAATGTGATTGAATCTTATAAATAATTGTGAACATTTTCATCTCTATTTATTATATTTGATGCATTTAGAACTTACAATTGAGTTTAGAGAATGTGATATCCATTCACTGAATAGGTGCAGAAGTAAATATAAGAAAATGTTTTAATCGATAAACTATTACCTGCATTAATTCACCCCTATATGTGTAGTTTCACTAGTATTTGTTGAAAAATAATTTATATCAAAGATAATATTCCTTATTTAATTGGATTATCAATAAGATTAATATTTTTATGTTTTAGGTTCTCTCCCAAATTCTTTAGGATGTGGATATTTTAAAAAACTAGTGAGTTACCTATTAACAAAACTAAGGTGGTGATATTTTACAAGACTCTAATGAATAGTAAGAAAAAATAAGCAAAAAATTTGATAAATTATTTCTCATATGTGAATGAATTGAAAGAGGATTAGATATTGAGTAGAGGTAGTTAGATTGGAAATATTTTTGTTATATCTAATTATAATTTTCCTTTTGAAGAAACTAGTGATGAGATGACCTCACGTATAAGAAAATAGGGTAAAAAAATATTCTCCACATTCTATGACCATGGATAATGTTTTTCTTATCAAAAATACACTAGTGATAAGATAAAAATACTTCTATATATTTTGATTCAACTTTTTTAAATTAATATGAGGTTACAAAAATCTATAGTCAAAATTTTCTCTTATATAACGTCAATAAATTTTGTGAAGATTATTTCTTAGAAAAATTGAATGGATATTCATATTCTATTTTGAGATAGATCTTATAGAATGTTATATTTCTAAGACATATAGAAAGAGGTCACAAACCAAGATGAAAAATTTGAAGTGGGATATATAACCGGAATAAATAATAGTCGTGGGAATATATCTCACATGGAATTGTAAATCCGTGGGTGATATAATTAATTTGATCGAAGAAACATTATCCCAAATAGGAAAGTATTGGTTTTCTATAATTATGAAGAAATATAAATCCATATAAAGGCCATAAGAAAATTACCATGCATTAGAGTAATGTTATAATGCTGAAATTGGTGTTAATAATCCCTATTTTATGTTCAAATATAATAAGATAATAGAAATTGAAAAATCTTCGCATGAGAAAAAAAATGAATGAAGAACATATGATTATTATTATGAAGATAAAAAAAGAGTTTTAAGATATAACAAATTTAGTATTAGATTATAAAATAACTCCACAATATTAAATGACTTTATGTTGAGGTGAAATTAATAAATCTATAAGTAAATAAATCCAAGTCTTCAAAAAACTAATGAGATAAATGACTTTTCCATGAATACCTAAGATATGGATATTTCTAAAAAAAATCCTTTATATATTCTAAATAAGGTCCTGAAAAAATTATTTGATAAACCCATTGTACGTAAAAAAGTTAATATAAAATCTAAAAAATTTATATTGTGCTAACTATATTTTCTTACATAGTGTATTTTCAAGTAACAAATTAATGAAAAAATCGAAGAATAAAATTTATAAAAAATATATCACTTCCTCCCTGGTGGTTGTAAGTATAATTAAGATAATATTCCCATAAAAAAAATAACAATTACATGAATGAATTCATCCAAAAATAGAAAGGAAAAAATCTTGATAGAATACCATTAAAAAGAGAATAATAATATTTTTTGACTACAATAGGTGCAATGAAAGATTTGGTAATACATAACTCAACTATCATTAAAATATATTAACATCTAGAAATCAAATAAATCCTACAATAAGGTGTAAAAAGGTTGATTTGATGCAAAAAACTCAAGATAAAGATAAAAATATTTGGAATCTTAGATAATCTCAATGGTATTTTTGATAGGATAGTTTATTGACTATTTTCAAATATATTGTTTCTAAGACTTATAAACTATAAGAAATATGGTATGTAGAGATCAAACATAATTGATAACTATGGTGTGTGAACAAACAATAAAAAAATAAAAAAAAATATCAATGTTGAAAAGAATAATTTAATTTTAAAGTCTTATGAAGTGAAGTGTGAAAAATGGTAAAGGTGAGAAATCCTGGGTAACTATAGTAGTTGAGAGAAAGTATAACAACCCAATAATAACATATATAAATAATAAATCATTTCAATTGAATATAAATTAAATAAAATTTGGATCTAAACCTCTATCATAATGTTTTAGTGTCATTATAAACATAGATACATAAATAAGCTACAAAAATTATTTACATCATATCCCACTAAGTTATTGAAACATATAACTTTTATTTAAAACATCATACTTAAAACGATTCGTAATATCTTTATAAAAGAGAACGTAATAAAGGGTGATCTTAAATTCTCTATTTTTGTAAACATATGAGATTATAATAGGTGATCCTATGTGTATATAAGATATGCATAAGGGTATGAAAACAAGATCATAACTTAAAATAATCATACCTAATTGGTCAAAGATCATCAATCATAAATAATAGTAAAATGGTCATTCATAACAAAATATATAAGTCATAAGTGTGTGAAATTATCCATAATCAATCACATTACATGATAAAATATCATAAAACATGAGAAAATATCATAATAATAAGACCTATGTTTTTGGAATACACATAATAATAGAAAATAATTTTCTTATCCAAGGTTCGCTGCCAAGGCTGTCAAGGAGGGTTAAGTTCACTCCCCATTCCATATTTCCCTTAGTCCAAATTATCTCCTAAAACATTCATATTGGATATAGTCCCTTACTGTACTAGGTTCAATATCTATTCCAATACTTATTATATCATTAGATATAAATATTTACCTAATGTATTATAGGGATATATATTTTCATTCTCACCTATTACATAATCATAATCCATTCATATATATACCAAGAAATCATAAAAAAATCATGATATCATAAAACAATATCACATGGAAAAAATAGGTTTTATAAACATATCATAATTATACTCATAATATATATATAGAAATTACAAGGATGGTACCATTGGATCATATCCCTATTAATTACTATGTAATAACAAAAAGATTGTCATAAGAGATAAAATGTTCCTTCAAAATACCACTAAACAATTTAATGAGGGAAATACCCATTCATTTAAATTTAACATAATTAAAATATAAAACATTTAAAAAATAATATGGAAACTATTTTCTTTTAATAGAACTATGGAAATATGAAAAGGAAGATTTAAATCATTATGTGATCATGATGGTGAGAAATTTTATGCTTTCTAGGTACATTTTGACAAATATTTATTTCACATTCTCAATAAAAAGATAAAAGTAACTTGTTCAGAAAATAAAGATAATATGACATTAAAATATTTTTATTTAATGTAAAACATGGTTAAAAATTAGGTTAATTAACCTTTGTATAATATTGAAAATATCATTGAAAACATTTTAATGAAAATATGGACATGGAAGAAAATATTCTCAACTAAAGATAGAAATAAATACGATTTTCCTTAAAAATATTTTCCGGATCAATTTAGGTTTCAAAGAGTGGAAACTGTATCTAATAATTTAAAAATACATGAATGAACATAGGATATTAAAATAAAATGGATTTATGAGATAAGGATCATATAATTTTCCCCAGTTTAAATTCATCCATAAATAATCTATATTAAAAAAATATTGAAACAGAAATACATTATAATGATGGATAATTATGAATCGTAAGAATCATAAAATAATAAATTCAATTTAAATTTTAAATATCATGAACATGAAGAGATTCATGATAAAATTTTCAAAAGTTCAGTATATTCACCTCATAAACATAAATAGGTTCATAATCTCAATAATTTATCAACAAAAAAAATATTAAGATAAAAAACCCTTACATATTTGGTAATCACTGAAAAAACTTCCTGAAATAGAGAAAAATAGATGTATTTGTGAATAAAAATAATTTTTAAGATAATAATATTAAAATAAATTCATTGATAGTATATACACCACAATATGGAAACAAGTATTGAATATGGAACATGTCTCATTGAAATTTAAGTGATATGAGAAATGCCATACTGTAAGTCTCATATTGCATTGTATGAATTGAATCATAAAATATAATAAGTGTTGATTTATTTTAAATATATTAAAAGATATATTCATACAAAACATAATATGTACCATTCATTTATAATTTCTAATTATCCTTTTATTAACAAATCTTCATTAAAATGGAAATTTGGGTGAAAAATGGTATGTTTTCCATGCTAGTTTCAGTTTAATGATTCTATTTTTTGAACCTTGGACATGGTTTAATTACCTTTAAAATATTAATCAAGAAATAAGAATCATATTTACTAATTATAATCACTTTCATATCAATTCATATAAATTAGTGATTAAAATTTAATTACATCACTCTATATAGACGGTAGTCCTGACATACGCACGAGTGATGTTTTCACATTTAGATGGCTGGAATGAAAGAAATTTAAATAATAAGTCATCTATAGAGAACTATAGTTTTATTATAAATATCATATATATTTATTATATTGATTGTAACGCCCCGACCCCAGCTACCCAGAGCCGGTGCATTACTTTGTAACATTGGCATGATCACAAAAGATCAAGTCTCGAAAGACCGATTAGTTTAGTAGCCTTGGAAACACTAGATACATTCATAAGTCTTTCATTACATCAAAAAGTAAACAAACTACAATAACATGGTCTTCATAGTCCTCAATCATATCCCTTTCTGACTACCCCTGCAGGGCACTCATAAATTACTTCTTCACATCCTGGAAAAATATTAAAACATTGAAAGGTGTGAGCTCGGATGCTCAGTAAGGTTAACAAAATAGAAGAAGCTTTCATAAATAAACATTAACATTTAAGGAAATATATAACTAAAACAAAAGCCTTTTAAACATGAACTTCAACATAATATGGAAAAAGTAAAATGAGATAATTCCATTTACTTCTTCACATGAATATTCTACTGGTCGAATAATCACATGCAATATCACTAACCACTTTCATAATGATGGAATGCATAATGACAGACTATCATAACCACGTAGTCAAGGCCTCGTGCCAAGACCACAAATAAGATTTTTCCAAGGCCTTGTGCCAAGACACTAGTTTGTCTCATGAGACCTGCCGATTCATCGAGGAGCTATAGCGGGCTCCACCCGTCACTTATTAAGTCCAATGCATTCCTCATATGAATATGTTTAAACATATCATTAACCATAACATAATTGTATCACATAAAACATGCATAAAGGAAACATAACATTTCCACTTTTCAATCACAAGATATAAATACAACACATTGATATAATAAAAACGCTTTCAAAACCATTTTCAATACCAAAATAAAAGAATGTTAAAACTTTGTATTTATTTTTCATTAAAAAAAATGATGGTTTGTAGAGGAAGCCGAAACTCAAATAATGGTCACGGCGGAGGAGAAGTCGTTGTCGCCGCATAAGTACGGAAAGAAAAACATTCCCTTTTTGTCATTTAGTAAAACGCTTTGTATAAAAAATATTCCTTTTGAATAGACGTAAAAGTCAAAGGGGTTTATACACCGTATAAAAGAAAGTTTTGTATAAAACCAAATATGCCTCAATGAAAGGGGATTGATACTAAGTCCTTAAAAAGATCATTTTTTTAAATAAAGTAAATCTATAATGTGTATTCACTATAAGTACACATAAATAATTTACAAATACAATATAGGACATAATAATATCATGACATAATTTGAAAGTAGGAGATTAACCCAAAGAGTGAAAATTGGGTTATGAAATTCCCTTACATCGTGTCTGACTTGACTCAACCGTTCTTTAACCTCCTAAACAATAAACTAGAGTTAATATCTACCTTATTAAGAACCATTTTCAATTTCATTATCCTTTTTATATCACTTATTCCAATGTTATGAACGTTATGTAATTATTTAAGTTAATAACGGTCGTTTTGTCGATCTTTGGTACTTGTGTCAACAATAACCTTCTTATAATTACAAGTTGTTCATGTGGTGAAATATCCATTATATCCAGAATTATATTCATGATGTAGATATCATATATATCATATATATCCAGTATATACATTCATTTATAATATTACGTAACATTTAGAGGTAAGAAATGAAATGCACCGTTCATGGAGACGGTAAGCCGTACGTACGCATGAACGCTACTTTCATTTCAATTTCATATTTAATGGAACAAAATAATAATTATATAAATGTATAATATAATTCCAGTATAATATAGTGTATAATACCATTTAATCCATCCTTTATACATCCCACATATGGCATTAACGATTCAAATCACTTTGAGGGGGCGGTAGTCCGCACTTCCTAAAATGAAATTATCGCGTTTTACCCATAATGGAAATCATAAAGTATGACATAAATGAGAAATACAGAAGGATAATGAAAACATAAACATAATATATATATCATATATGAAAATAGTGTCATCAAAATGGCCACCATTATAGGTGTTAATAGAATTTGAACAATCATCGTTTCGTGAGGCAGAAATTCGCCATCCACAGAAACAATATGTTTTTTAACCATTAGATGTAGGTGTGTGTAAGTGTAGCTCAAATAAATCTTATAACAACATCCTAGTATAATGAGTATACTGGTGTTGTTACAAAAGAAATGAATAAAAAGAGTTTAGGGGGTTGGAGAAGAAAAATAAAACAAAACAACATTAGAGAAGACATTACCTCAAAATCGGGTAACTCTTTTTGATTTGAGCCAAAGGATTCATTGGGAAGAGTTATGACCAAAGTGAGGCTTCTATGAGTAAGAGAGGGATGTTGGGAGAGTATTTGGGAAGAGGTTGGCCAAGCCAAATGGCTTGAAGGTGTGAATAAGGTGGGAGAGGTGGGGGCCTTTTATAAGTGGAGAGGAGGGGCTCTTTTGGAAAGATTGAAATGTTACATTATTACACAATGCTTTTCGGATTATAAAGGTCCCACACTTATATAATTAGAGGCTAAGGTGATAAGGGTTCGAAATCACCTCATCCAATTGGCTTTGGACAAGTGTAAGCCTTGGATTTTTCATTATCTTCCCATTTTATTTAAATCGTTAAATAATGAGGTCATCGCTGCATCATCATGATGTCATAAATAATTTAATTTATTTAATGTCTAAAAATTATAAAAAAAATATTATGATGTAGGAAATCTTTTTATATTTCTAATGAATATTTATAATCAAAATTTGGACTTGTTTAACCCCACTTAAAAACTGTTTTAGTAAAACAACTCATGTTTGTGTCAATTTAATTTTAACATTAAATAAATATATATTAATGTCATTTTCCAACTAAAGTGGCTCCATGGGGTCCCCAAGTTGACCCATGGGTTTTCTTGGTCGGCCATGACTCATCCAATAGGAGTAGGACAAGTGTCAGGCTCATCTCATATTATTAAAACATTATTTGTACCTTAAACTACACTAATTACCTCTAATCGCGATTAAGAACTTAAAAGTTACTATTCACCAAAAAATTATTTTAATCTCATTGAACCACATTTTACTTCTTAATGAAAACCATGTATGTCGGATTTTTGAAAATCAAATCACAGAAGTGGTAATATTTCTTTTAAACGAAAAATCAGTTATTTAACTACCACTTAGTGGTTTCACTATTCATCAAAAATTGATGTTTTTCAGAACAAGGCCAAAATTTCACCCTAAGCTATAATTGATATTCCGAATTCAAAAATGATGTCTATTTTACAAAATTCCAACCATATAAGTTGCATTAATTAATTTTATAATTAATTCCTTCTGTCACAACAAATAGCGTGTTTTAAGAAACAATTTATATCAAAAGATTGACAATTGTTTACGTCCAATTTCAATGTTAAATTAATTCTAATGACCACCATTGGATAAAATGGTAAAAATATATTCTAATTATACATTAAAACCACTAAATAGTATAATTTATCACTATAAATTATTTTGATTAAAAAAGTTGTTTTTTAGTATTTTTCACTATTCATAAAAAATAGAAGTTCTCAGAAAAATACCAAAAATTCAACATAGGCTAATTTCGATATTACGAATACAAAAATGAAGTCCATTTTGAAATATAAAATTTCTATAATTTTAAAAAGTGGTTATTACTATTCATAACGGCTACTTTGATTAGTCGCGGTGTTTTAGAGCTCGAAGTTGCGTACAATGCAAGCTATTGCATTATTGAAAGAGAGGCGTATCGTGGAAGCTCGGGGTGTTACATTCTCCCCTCCTTCAATAAATTGCGTCCTCGCAATTTGATATTTTTATTTGAAAATAAGAGGCTGAAAATAGAAAATACCTTTGTGGAAAACCCACATCGGAAATAAGGTTAATAAAATTTAGCCTTAATAAGAGGGAAAGGGAAATGAAAAAGTCACCACCCAATTATGATCTCGATTAGGAGAGCATTGGTGGCAATTAGAGACATATAATTGGAGGAAAAACGTAAATATTCGTAGGGAGTGATTGAGGTCATCAATCACAATCAACTGTCAAATTGAGGGCCTCAAAGCCTTCAATCTATGTTGATTTAAAATATCATCAGTTCAACAAGACATAAGGTATTAGGATAACACATTTTTTGTTTTAATATCCCTTTACTAAAGTTTAAGAATTAATTTATTCATTGAATAAGAGATAGGTATATATATATTTATGGTTGACAATTTGAGTTTCAACCTTCAACTCATCTTTCACTCAAAAAGATAATAGAACTCAAAAATATTATACTTATCTTAATTGTATAAGGTTCCAAATGTTAACACATACCATTTAGATTAGTAATATTATTTTCTAATAACCAGGGACTTCCTGTAGGCTAGTGGTAGGAAATAAAGGCATGTCGCACCATGATTGTGGGTTCGATTCCTGCAGCTTTGTCCGACGTGACGGGTTATGCCCCACCCTGCAGGTTGTCCTTTTCCTAAAAATATAGTACTATACTATTCCAAAAATAATCTTCAAATTTTTTTTAACCATAAACAATACTATCCAAAGATCAACTTAATCCATTCCAACCTTTATAGTTATCCAAAATACCTCTGTCCAGGCTTTCTCTAAAAGGTCTCTAAATTCCAAAATCAATTGTAACATCAGATTCCCCAAACAAAGAAATGTTTCTCTTATTGTCACATACTAAAAATATGATTACCTTAATCATATTACCTTAATCAAAAAGTACTGCAGTACAATCCATATATACTCCATAATTATTATAACAAGTACATCATTGATACAACACTCAAATTACAAAATTCATTAATAACAACATAAGAACTCTAATCATTCCTCCTCATCTGTGGTAGTATCATAACATGATTATTATCCAATAACATCATTTGAGACATACTATGATGATTTGAACATTGGTTTGCGTAGTGTCCCAACTCCTTGCAGATGAAGCATTGTACATTTGAAACCTTTTTCTTACCCTTGCAGTCATGCACTCGGTGTCCTTTTTCTCCACACTTATAACAAACTCCCATTCCCTTCAAGAGAATTCCAAGGTGTTTCTTCCCACAGTTATCACATATTGGAAAATTCTTCTTTTCCCTCGTCCCTTTATCCATCATTCTCTCTTCCATCCTTTTCTTCTCTTTCATCCCTTCAAATCCATAAGACTCAGAGAATTCTCTACTTATCTTATTAACACATGATACTATTTCTTCATATGTTGATAACAAATGGGAGAATATTTCCCTTCTAAATGTTGGCTTAATACCATGAAAGATATGATCCTTCTTACTCTTTGGATCATACATATTGATGGAGTTCACCTTCCTTCTACTGGGCGCCATTTCTATACAATGGCATAAACTAGATCAGTTTATGAATCAAAATACATAATCCCATACTTATAAAACACTTAACATAAATTGAACTATTTATGGATATAATCCATAATCATAAAAAGGTTTTCTTTGAGGAAGTATATACTCATAACCGTTCATAGTGGTCTGTAAAGAAAACGAGAATTATCTTAAGCATATCCCCCGGGAGTGTCGTAACCAAGAGTGCAGGAAGGCCCGTTGTCATGCACCAGTTCCCGTTCGAGTCTAGCTCAAAGCGGTGTTTTCGGGTTTTACCCCTAGGTACATCTGTGCCAGAGCCACCTCTACCTGCTCGTATCCAGACAGGGATGTATTGCTCGGAAAACTCATAACATCTCTATAATACCAAAATTCTAGGAAGTTCTTCTATAATAATCCTCAAAGTCTATCTTCGGGCTATGTGCTCTAATCAGAGTTTATCTAAATCTAGCTTCCAAGGTTAGTACTAAACTGCCTCTGATACCAACTATAACGCCCCGACCCCAGCTACCCAGAGCCGGTGCATTACTTCGTAACATTGGCATGATCACAAAAGATCAAGTCTCGAAAGACCGATTAGTTTAGTAGCCTTGGAAACACTAGATACATTCATAAGTCTTTCATTACATCAAAAAGTAAAAAAACTACAATAACATGGTCTTCATAGTCCTCAATCATATCCCTTTCTGACTACCCCTGCAGGGCACTCATAAATTACTTCTTCACATCCTGGAAAAACATTAAAACATTGATAGGTGTGAGCTCGGATGCTCAGTAAGGTTAACAAAATAGCGAAAGCTTTCATAAATAAACATTAACATTTAAGGCAATGTATAACTAAAACAGAATCCTTTTAAACATGAACTTCAACATAATATGGAAAAAGTAAAATGAGCTAATGCCATTTACTTCTTCACATGGATATTCTACTGGTCGAATAATCACATGTAATATCACTAACCACTTTCATAATGATGGAATGCATAATGACAGACTATCATAACCACGTAGTCAAGGCCTCGTGCCAAGACCACAAATAAGATTTTTCCAAGGCCTTGTTCCAAGACTCTAGTTTGTCTCATGAGACCTGCCGATGCATCGAGGAGCTATAGAGGGCTCCACCCATCACTTATTAAGTCCAATGCATTCCTCATATGAATAGGTTTAAACATATCATAAACCATAACAAAATTGTATCACATAAAACATGCATAAAGGAAACATAACATTTACACTTTTCAATCACAAGATATAAATACAACACATTGATATAATAAAAACGCTTTCAAAACCATTTTCAATACCAAAATAAAAGAATGTTAAAACTTTGTATTTATTTTTCATTAAAAAAAATGATGGCTTGTAGAGGAAGCCGAAACTCAAATAATGGTCACGGCGGCGGAGAAGTCGTTGTCGCCGCATAAGTACGGAAAGAAAAACATTCCCTTTTTGTTGTTTAGTAAAACACTTTGTATAAAAAAGATTCCTTTTGAATAAACGTAAAAGTCAAAGGGGTTTATACACCGTATAAAAGAAAGTTTTGTATAAAACCAAATATGCCTCAATGAAAGGGGATTGAGACTAAGTCCTTAAAAAGATCATTTTTTAAATAAAGTACATTTATAATGTGTAGTCACTATAAGTACACATAAATAATTTAAAAATACAATATAGGACATAATAATATCATGACATAATTTGAAAGTAGGAGATTAACCCAAAGAGTGAAAATTGGGTTATGAAATTCCCTTACCTCGTGTCTGACTTGACTCAACCGTTCTTTAACCTCCTGAATAATAAACTAGAGTTAATATCTACCTTATTAAGAACCATTTTCAATTTCATTATCCTTTTTATATCACTTATTACAATGTTATGAACGTTATGTAATTATTTAAGTTAATAACGGTTGTTTTGTCGATCTTTGGTACTTGTGTCAACAATAACCTTCTTATAATTACAAGTTGTTCATGTGGTGAAATATCCATTATATCCAGAATTATATTCATGATGTAGATATCATATATATCATATATATCCAGTATATAAATTCATTTATAATATTACATAACATTTAGAGGTAAGAAATGAAATGCACCGTTCATGGAGACGGTAAGCCGTACGTACGCATGAACGCTACTTTCATTTCAATTTCATATTTAATGGAACAAAATCATAATGATATAAATGTATAATATAATTCCAGTATAATATAGTGTATAATACCATTTACTCCATCCTTTATACATCCCACATATGGAATTAACGATTCAAATCACTTTGGGGGGGCGGTAGTCCGCACTTCCTAAAATGAAATTATCGCGTTTTACCCATAATGGAAATCATAAAGTATGACATAAATGAGAAATACAGAAGGATAATGAAAACATAAACATAATATATATATCATATTTGAAAATAGTGTCATCAAAATGGCCACCATTATAGGTGTTAAAAGAATTTGAACAATCATCGTTTCGTGAGGCAGAAATTCGCCATCCACAGAAACAGTATGTTCTTTAACCATTATATGTAGGTGTGTGTAAGTGTAGCTCGAATCCATCTTATAAAAACATCCTAGTATATTGAGGATACAGGTTTTGTTACAAAATAAATGAATAAAAAGAGTTTAGGGGGTTGGAGAAGAAAAATAAAACAAAACAACATTAGAGAAGACATTACCTCCAAATCAGGTAACTCTTTTTGATTTGAGCCAAAGGCTTCCTTGGGAAGAGTTCTGCCCAAAGTGAGGATTCTAGGAGTAATCGAGGGATGTTGGGAGAGTATTTGGGCAGATTTTGGCCGAGCCAAATGGCTTGAAGGTGTGAATAAGGTGGGAGAGGTGGGGGCCTTTTATAAGTGGAGAGGAGGGGCTCTTTTGGAAAGATTGAAATGTTACATTATTACACAGTGCTTTTCGGATTCTAAAGGTCCCAAACTTATATAATTCGAGGCAAAGGTGATAAGGGTTCTAAATCACCTCATCCAATCGGCTTTGGACAAGTGTAAGCCTTGGATTTTGCATTATCTTCCCATTTTATTTAAATCGTTAAATAATGAGGTCATCGCTGCATCATCATGATGTCATAAATAATTTATTTTATTTAATGTCTAAAAATTATAAAAAAAAATATTATGATGTAGGAAATCTTTTTAGATTTATAATGAATATTTATAATCAAAATTTGGACTTGTTTAACCCCACTTAAAAACTGTTTTAGTAAAACAACTCATGTTTGTGTCAATTTAATTTTAACATTAAATAAATATATATTAATGTCATTTTCCAACTAAAGTGGCTCCATGGGGTCCCCAAGTTGACCCATGGGTTGTCTTGGTCTGCCATGACTCATACAATAGGAGTAGGACAAGTTTCATGCTCATCTCATATTATTAAAACATTATTTGTACCTTAAACTACACTAATTACCTCTAATCGCGATTAAGAACTTAAAAGTTACTATTGACCAAAAAATTATTTTAATATCATTGAACAACATTATACTTCTTAATGACAACCATGTATGTCGGATTTTTGAAAATCAAATCACAAAAGTGGTAATATTTCATTTAAACGAAAAATCAGTTATTTAACTACCACTTAGTGGTTTCACTATTCATCAAAAATTGAAGTTTTTCAGAACAAGGCCAAAATTTCACCCTAAGCTATAATTGATATTCCGAATTCAAAAATGATGTCTATTTTACAAAATTCCAATAATATAAGTTGCCTTAATTAATTTTATAATTAATTCCCGCTGTCACAACAAATAGCGTGTTTTAAGAAACAATTTATATCAAAAGATTGACAATTGTTTATGTCCAATTTCAATGTTAAATTAATTATAATGACCACCATTGGATAAAATGGTAAAAATATATTCTAATTATACATTAAAACCACTAAATAGTATAATTTTTCACTATAAATTATTTTGATTAAAAAAGTTGTTTTTAAGTATTTTTCACTATTCAAAAAAAATAGAAGTTCTCAGAAAAATACCAAAAATTCAACATAGGCTAATTTTGATATTACGAATACAAAAATGAAGTCCATTTTGAAATATAAAATTTCTGTAATTTTAAAAAGTGGTTATTACTATTCATAATGGCTACTTTGATTAGTCGCGGTGTTTTAGAGCTCGAAGTTGCGTACAATGCAAGCTATTGCATTATTGAAAGAGAGGCATATCGTGGAAGCTCGGGGTGTTACATTGATAATTATACCAATCAATGTAAATGGGTGAATAAGAACCAAATGCATTGCTTCGTGGTGGTGGTAGTCCACAAGTATGCACAAGCGATGTTTTGTTCTCCCATAAGATAGAAAAGAGGTGTATAATGGTTGTTTAATCATAATAAAAAAACTATGTATATTTAATATACTTATTTAAGTATTTTGTTAAATGAATAATAGATTTATATGAAGTAGAAGAAGAATTAAAATCAAAAGTACATAGTTAATTATTACATATCTTTATTGAGAAACCACTTTTGGATTACACATCAAACCTTAAAGGACTATATTTTAAAAATAAAATTAGCACTCTGATATGTGGTAAAGAATATATTACGGTATAATGTAAGATATTTTATGATCTAAAAGGCCCAAAATATGTTAATATTAGAGGGGATGAGGTTCCCTTTTATTATTGGGGGGAAATGCACCCTTTAAATTACGTAAAAGATAAAATAATATTTATATCATAATCATGTCATGTGGAACGAAGAAACACCAAATTAAAATATAAAATTTTAAATGGTCTAAATAAACCAAACTAATCACATTTATACATGTTTTAGGAACATTTTAAGTCTTATCTCTTAGTTAAACCACTCTATACCCATTTAAGGCTTAACCATGAAACCATAACTATTTTACTAGGAAAACATGATTATATGAAAAAATAAAAGTGGAATTGTAACCAAATTTTTATATACTAATTAAAAATTTTGAATCTATTTTATAATATTCAATTTATATCAATGGTTTAACTAAATTTCTATATGAGAACATAATAGGAATGAAAAACTATTTTTAGGAAAATACATTATTTAATAGAGAAAATTATTTCATACTGAAATCAAAAAATAAAATAGTTCTTATGAATATTTATGGTTAAATATTTAAATAAGAATTTTTTAAACTTTTTAATCATTTATAAACTAAATTAATTCTTACAACCACTCTATTAAATGAAAATATTAAAAAATTATTTTTAATTTGAATAAAATATAACTTATCTTCTAGAAGTCAATCTTGGGCTATAAATTTGATAATATTTTTATAAAAAATAAATTATTTAACTCTTTAAAGATATATTTAGTCAAAAAATACTCATCCAATAGGATAAGGAAATTAGTTATGGTTATTTTATATTCATACCCCTTAGTGTTAACCTTGTTCTACTAGTATAACCATTACCGTGGTAACAAATATTTAACCATATAACTATTCACTGTGAAAAAATAAATTTGACCTAATTAAAGAATTTATAAATTAAAAATAAACATATGGAATATATTTTATAAATTAAAATACCTATAATTTTCATAAGTAATGTTTAAAATACACTCATAAAAGGAGATGGAAAATAGTTTTCTTGAAAAGTGCATCTAGAAGTATAAAAATATTTTTATAACAAAATTAAAAATAATATTGATTTTGATGAATTTTATTGAATTATTTTTAATAAAAATTTACTTATTAAATTTTAAAATCTATTAAAGAAATATGGATTAGTAAATAATTAATTTTAAAGTACATGTTTTTATAAAATTAGTATTTTTTCACTGTTCACTGGAAATTAATCTTTTAAGGAAAAAAACAAACTTTTACCATGAGTTAATTAGAATATAATGATTTCAAAAATATTTCTCATTTTCTAAAATAAAATACATAAAACAATAATAAATTAATTAAAATATCGATGTAAAAAATTTTAAAAAATCATTTTTGAAGAAAATAATTTATTGAAGCATAAAATGACTTTCTCCCCCAATTCCATTATTTCCTTAGTCAAGGTTAACTCCCAAAACATTCTTTATGGATGAAGACTATTAATGAACTAGGTTAACTCCCCATTCGAGTCATTTTTATATCATGAGTTATCCATCTTACCCAATGCATTGTAGGGATATATAATTCCATGCCCACATATTACTTGATCATAATAAATTCGTATGTACGACACAAGATAAAAAACATTTATTATTTCATTAAATCATATCCCATTGAAAGAAAAAATGTTTCATAAACCTCTCATCATCATAATCATAAACCATCCCTAGAAAGAATAAAGAAATTATCAATGGATCACTTCCCTAGTAATTCATTAGTAACATTAGAGGATGTTATCAAAGAAGAAAAATTATATTAAAAGGCCATTTGAATAATTGTTGAGGAAAATAACCTTTCACTTTAAAGTCACTTATTTAAAACGAAAAATCATCCTGAACATTATGAAAAACATTTTATTTGATAAAAACCATGAAAACATGAAATTTAAACATAAAATCATTAAGCGATCATGAAGGTGGGAAATTTCACTTATATTTTATATGTTTAAACAAATATTCCTTTTAAATTTTATAAAAAATTAAAAATTAACTCATTTGGAAAATGATAAGAATATGAAATCAAAATTTTGTTATATAAGTTAAAAAACGGGTGAAAATTTGTTAAGAAAATATTTTTAGAATATTTATTTTTTTCAAAACATTTTAAATAAAATATATACATATAAAAAAATATTCTCGAATAAAGATATAAATAGTCATTTTTGGTTACAAAAAATTTCCCAAGAATTTGAATTACTAAATAAAGGAAAATGGCATTATTACACAACAATTCGATGAATAGATAGAGGATAAAAATATTAAAGTGGTTTATCAGATAAGTATCATATAATTTACCTCAATATAAATTCAATCATAAACAATCCGAATTAAAAAAATATTAAAACATAAATCTCTTACAACATTGGTAAATTTTGAATTTTATTACCATGGAATAATAACTTCAACTAAAACCTTAAATATCAGGAAAAGAGGAGATTCATGATATAACATGTTATAGGGGTAGTATATAAACCTCATAAACATAAATATGTTCATAATATCAAACATTTCACAATGAAGAAATATTGAGATGAAAAACCACTAGAACATTGGTATTCTATGGATCAAAATAGGATGAAAGAGAAAAAATTATATATATTTTTAAATACACATAATTATCTTGATAATAATCATAGAGTAATTCATGGTCTATATACACTCCACATAAAGGAAGAAAATGGTGAATATGACTTATGTCTCTTAGATCCTCTTCACCGTCTTCCATCCTATGCAAATCCATGCTCTAAATGCTACTTATGCCAAGTTGGACCATCAATCTGATCCCTCTCGACAACACATCATGTTGAAGAATCTCTAGAAATATATCCCTATCCATCACAGGAATATCACCATCTCTCCTTCGGTTGACCTGATCCCCAAAATAGCTATTGTGTTATAGGACCATGTGCTTGAGACTGGGAATTGGTTTTCCTCCTATGCTGCGATCTAGTCATCAACCATATACTAACTAGGGGAGAAGTGTCAACCCCTTGGAACTAATATGGACCAGATCCACCTATCCCTCCTGTAGGAGGCTCTATATTACCAAAGCTCATTCCAGTACCCCCGTATAAGTGGGAAGTCACAAGGAAACCACACCTTTTTGGACGTCTATGTAGAGGACCTTCTCAGAATTCCATGATTTGAATAACATGTCTCAAACCATGACCAAGTAGTATCATTATAGGTCTGGTAATTTCAACATATACTCTTCCATGGTTACGCTACCATTCTAAAGATGAAGAAGCACTGCGACAAACATTGATCTCAATGTAATGGGGTAAAATTATTCTTTGAAGAGTCACTCAAATTCTACCCAAGTGAGAGTTTCCAATTCACGAGTCTGCATCACCGGAGTAAACCATCTCTTGACTAACCTCTATCGAAGGCTCACTGACAGAACCAACATTTAATCAGGAGGTGTCCTCACTAGGTGGAAAATATGAATAACTGCCTCGAGTCAGTCATTAGAGATTTATGGGTATGGATCACCTCAATACCCCAATGATTTCTTCCTCTAGAACACATGATGTGCACTCAGCCAACACATATCCTCATCTTAAACTTCCGAAAGAACCAGTTTCTCAATGGGCAGTGGTTCAATTGGTGGGACACATAGAGGAACAACCTCATAAATAGTTCCCTACACTGAATCCTCATCATGGGGTGGATTTTAATCAAAATCTTATAGTGTAACCCTATTTGGATTTCATTGTGGTGGAGTCCTAAAATAGAATCATGATGTGCCACATTAAAAGAGTATGTCAAGGGAGATGACTCAAGATGGACAAGGAAAAACCAAAACTTATTCCTATATGATTCATGTAACATTTTTTCCCTGGGACCAATGTACTAATGTACCAAGTCAAAAATTAGATTATTAGAGTTTTGGTGAATGGATACATTGACCATCATACCAACACTAGATCGTCTGTCCTAAAATCCGAACATGAAACATCCCAACACTATCTGTATGAATCCCAAACCAAACTCACAACACCATGATCCCAAAGTGGAATCTATTTTGATACCACTCTGTCACTAAACAACCCAATGATGTCCAGGTCAAAAATCCTTATACTTTCCTGAAATAGTCTTGGGGTTGGAAACTAGCATCGATTTGACATATCCCATAGATCGTAGGCCTTTTCAAAATTTACCTATCTGAATGCACCCATAAAAACCTTGATGTAATAGTATAGAGATTTATAAAGCATGAAACAAAAATTAATGCATATAAATATCCAAAAACATAATAAAAAAGAAGTATTGAAATCATAAAAAGGAAAAAAACATGCCCATAAAAAGGAAAAATGTAAAAGCATACAAACTTCTCAAAAGGATGGGATCACATTCAAAAGAAACTACTAGAAATCTTGTTGACCCAACAATGGTAAACACCTCGGTTGGTTGAGCTCACTAAGATCTTCCTACCTCTATTCCTCTGAGGACTCCATCAAAACATCTATGGTCTGTACAAGACACAACACATTTGAGAAAATGCACTGCAAGGGTATGTATAAGAATGCAGATTAGGCACCCAAAAACCCCAATATAAAAAAGGATGAACTGAAATAAAAAATCCAACTGGTCAAGTTAGAGGGAACCCAATTGAGGTAGAAAGTACATCTCAAACCATCATCAAATATACATGAATTTTCATCTTAGTTCATAAGGGGTGCCAACCTAAATAAGGACTCCCCAAATCACCTAGATATACTCATCTAAAATTCAAAGTCCCATGAGGTTAAGACCACATATGAAACTACTGGATTCCACCTGAAGGATCTAATGTTTACAAAAAGCTAAAAGAACAAACTTCATGAGCTCTTCTATCCTATATATAACCCATTAAATATAAACACTCCCTCGGGAATAACTCACTAGGTCCAGCTCTAGTGCCTAACACTAGAGGTCTTTCCATTCCTAATGTATACCCTGTGCATGGTCATAAGATCCTAAGTGGAGGGGCCCTCCCATCACTACTGCACATATTTAAGTAAGAACTACAATAGACTAGGTACCATGTGCATCCCCTCTAACTAGAGTTAATAGAGGGACACAGACCTTGACACTACCCTATAGTCACGGGATTACTAGCTCTGAACTAACATATGAAACCTATGTCACTATTTTATGGAGTTGATGACACCTCAACCAGTGGAAGGAGTACTAAATCCAAACATGGTATTACACATAACTAGTAGAGGGCCCCCTCCTTGTAACTTTACTTAGTTGAGGGAGCTCTATCTCCTATGGAGGAACCACTCCTCCTTGCTGCTCAAATATGGGGGAGTACTACTCGGGGGGTGAGGGCCCAAACCCTAGTCTGAACGGGGAGTACCACTTCTTGGATAGAGGAAACACACCCTAACATGATATAGGGGTACCACTCCAATATCTCGATTACTATGGGGGAATCACACCCTGAAATGAAAGGGGAGTAACGACCCCATGCCAGAGGACCTGCTCTCTGGTTCTATAGGGGAGTCCCAAATCTGTCAGAAAAACATGTATAAGGGACTCACACCCTGGTACGATAGGGAAGTTCTAACTCCAAGGATAGTAGACCCACACACTAACATGATAGGGGATTACCCACTCTATCTATACGACATGTTTGGAGGATATGAAGTTGTACATGGAAGGGGAGTACTGACTCTAGATATGGAGGATATACATCCTAGTCTAACAAGGGGGTACCTAATATATCTGTCCAACGACTATGGAGGTCCTACACACTTGCTTGGAAGGGGAGAACTGTCTCCAACTACATGAATGATAGAAATAACCCACACCCTAATCCACCATGGGACTACATACCCCAAATGAACTACCTAGAGGTATAGAACCCGCACCCACAATGTGGGGAGTTCTCTCTCTACAAAAGAAGAGAGATAAGGGAAACCTATTCCCTAATTTGATAGGGGATTACCAGTACCAAAATTTGACATTAAAAACCACATCAATCTATAGTATTATTCATCCATCACTAAAAGGAGTGTCATGTTTATCATACCTCACATAACAACACTATAACAGGTAGGGGACCTACACATTGATACAATAGGGTATCACTTCTATACTAGAATAAATATTTCATAGGAGCCACATTTTAAAGAAAAATTTAAGGGTATTTACCCTAATGTCAACCCAGTGATACACCCTCATCACTACACTCGGTTAAGAACTACTGAATAAGCTTCATGCTTGAAACATGACACATCATATTTTGTTGGCCAAAATAGATTCCAAAATCACATTCTATATGGAAAATTATTTGGATAAGAAACTCACAATCTCCAATCTGAGTTCAAGAGAAGGTGATATTCAAGGAGAAAGATCTCAGGATGATCTCAAAGAAGTACATAATATGCACTAGAGTTCACATGGTGTGTGAAACCACCTGACCACCAAGCTATGTATCCTATTTAAAAAGTTTTTCTAGACATGTAGTCATACAATTTATTTATAAATTGTAAATGGTGTGTCCTGCCTCACTCATCACCTAACCATGTTCTCCCTCTATATGACATGATTTCCCATGCCCCTCACACACAATGTATCCCATAATACCAGACATTTCCAAGATAAAATTCCATTTTCCCTGTAGTTTTTCCATGCCCATGTTTGGAACCCTATGTCCATTTAAATTGAGAGTGTAGTTATACATGACCATGTACGATCACACAACTAACCTTTTCCATGTCCTCAGGCCACACAACATGGGGTCACCACATAGTGTTTAACCCCGATACATGGCTTGTAGTCCCAAAAATTTATCTTCCTTGAATAGGATGAACACAAAAAATTTCACACTAGACATGTGGTTTTGATAGTAATTTTAGATGGGAATTACCGTAATATTATCTCAATTGAACCCAATTTTCCCTAAAACCCATAGATCAAACTAGGATGGATCTCTAGAATTCATAATAGGTCTCTAAAACCTAAAAAAATTCACAATGAAGGGAATCATGAACAAAAATCAAATACACCTACATCAAGGGTAAAACTATGAAGATTTGGGTTTATAATGATGTCTGAATTGTGATTCTCCTCAACCTAATGATGATCTATGCCATGAATAGAGATTGATAGTTCTTTGTCAATTTAATTAACCTTGGTTTCATCCATCGTACAAAAGGGGAAGAGGACGAGTGATTTCCTCTTGTTTTATGCACACAACAATGTGTTTTGGTGGGAGAGATATTTATTTTCATGAATAAAATTAATTAACTAACTTTTAATTCCCCATCACCAATTTTCCCCCGACCAAAAACCTAGTGATGAATAATTTTTTGTCACACCTTGGGTAAACAAAGAGCTTTGAACTAAACTGAAATATCAGAATTCTGATCCGAGACTCCAACCAAGAGTTATTCAATGTTTCAGGATAAACTTCATGGACTTGAAAAAATGTATTTAATTTTTTTTAAAAATAATCATAGTAAGGCTCTTAGAGCCCTAGAAATCTATGCTATCTTAGTGCGTGGCTTTAGAAATATTCTTATAAATATTATAAATACTTTCAGATCAAAACTCGAGTCACTACATCATATATCAATATATTTACCAAAACAAAAAATGGTTATAATATTATTTAAAATGTGGGTAAATATAATACATAAATTTATAAAACCTAAATAACAACAACAAAATATCTACTGAATATATTATATAAATAGTTAATATTAAGACTCTTCTGAAATATTCATAACCTAATTGCAAACCCAAAGATTCCAAAAATATACCACATATTTTTTTATCAAAATATAAAATTAAATTTTATCTCCATAAAACATGATATTACTTATAATGTCACATACCAAATTAGTTTTAGGTAGTCATTCATGGATTGAACTATCACATTACCCATGTTAGGAGGTTTTCATTTATATTTACATTTGGTTTCCCACCCAGTTTTATGAGTTGGTTTGTTGAAGAACTGCCACCGAATTAGAATATAATTAAGAATTTAAAGGATTCGGAAGACTAGAAACTAATAGAATAATAAAACTTGGTTAAATGGACTTCTTATCCCTAAAGTTATCAAAACTATCATGTTTATTTTTTTTATCATGAGCTTAGGAAGACATTTGTTAAAAAAAAATAAAGGAGGTATAGATAAGAGAAATTGGGGCAGGAATAAAAGATAAGGGATAATTGAAGGTGAGTACCAAATATGATTTAATTGTGTCCCAAGAAATGATGTCAACATTTATTCTTATAAAAATTTACCCAGTGGGTTAAGAAGTTAGTAGTAGCATGGTTATGGTTGTTGAATCCATAGTGACATAAGAATAAAACTAAGACACCTACTTTCTATAGAGATATATTTTTTATATGAAGTGGCAAACTTTTGTTTGATTTAAGATGGGTAAAATGAGAACTAATATACCTATGTGAATTTAATTAATTAAAAAGGGTAATCATAGGATATTCAAAGAGATGGATTGGATGAACTTTTTTTTAACAATTTCAATTCCTTAAATTTTAGATGGATTCATCCAATGAAGTAAAACCACCTCCATAACATACTAGTTTAATAACTACATATTTTAATACAAATAAACCATACAATTTGATGATCAAATTCCTGAGATCTATAATTTAAAAGATCACATTATCACTCAAAATGTGTGCCCTTGAAATTCCTGAAGGACGATGAAGTAAATGATCATCTAATGAAATTATCAAATTAATTTTTTGATAGAAAATTTATAGAATAAGAAATAAATTCTAACCCAACCCATTTCTATTACATTGGATTAATTTATAAAAGTTTTATACCTACATTGAAGAAAATATATCAATGTAATATGGAATTTGAATTATAGTATTATAATTTGAAGAAGATAAAACAATAAAATAATCAACACTACACCATTATGAGAAGAATCTGAAAACTATTACAATGAAAAAATTCACAACTTATGAAAATAGTATCATTATATTAATGAGAATAAAAAATAAAAGAATATGAAGAATATTTTTTTAGAAACTAAGGTGATCCGAACAACTTACATGAGAGAAATTGAACTTGAAACAACAAAGAAACACAATAACATTACATTGAAACACAAAAAATGAATTCTCACCCATTATTCACTAACACAAACTGAAATAGCGAAATTTGTATAATTTTTTCAACCATAAAAATATCCAAATTATCCCAATTAATATGTTTTGGAATATTTAGGTGGAATGTTAATGGATGGGGTGGGGAAAATTTTCTAACCATAAGAAAATCAAAGTGATCTTGCATCCACCCAACGTAGATATCATAATCATCTTTTAGATGGTCTAATTTGGGTGAGTCAATGAAGAAGAAATTTTAATCCCATGATTCTTTGAATAACTATAAAAAATTCTTAATATTTAAAGATATAATATAAAATTTTTCATTAAAATGGTGTACTTTCATTTTGGGCCACCGAATTCAGGCCAGAATTTCATCTTCCACTTGGGATGCCTAGATCACCCATGTAACATATTAATTGGTTATAGATATTGGTTAATAAAACTTACCTCTAATTTACTCTATATCCAGCTATCATTTTAGGTTCATTAGTTTTGGATCATGCCTTTTATAGTCATTTTAGTGTAATTCTATCCAAATCACTCCACCAATAATTTCTTGGATTGAATGTCCAAAATGACGACCTTCCAACGTGAATATCCAAGTTCTATAGAAGGACGAAATATTCCTCAAAACAAATATAATATACCATTTAAATATTAAATTCTAATATATAATAGTAGTTTTTTTACATGGTGATGAAAAATATAACATGTATTAGTGAATTTGTGAAAGAATTACAAATATGATGGGAAAATAAGTTCAATTTGTCAAAACAAACTAATACCGATATTTATTAACAATTAAGAAAATAGAAATAATAATCGAAATAATAAATATTATAATATTTTAATAGCTAACTAGTTACCTATGTCAAAAAATTTCATAGTTTCAAAACGAGAGTTTGGAGGAAGATAAAATTAGATGATGTTGTGATTGAAATCAAATATTAAATATCACAATATTATTAGAGATTAAAAAATTATTCATTTCTTGTATGGTGGAGAATTAAATAGTGAGTAATGGTAATGAATTCACATAATAAATTTGTAATTTAAAATGTAAATATTTTAATAATTTCTGAATAGTATATATTGAATTATTTCTCAAGAATATTTTCAACCAGTCTTAATGAGAAGATTGATATTTGTAGAATAAAATTTATGATAATAAAAAAATATTTTCTAATAATTAGGAGTGGTCCCATGTGATTTTTTTTGAGAAAATTACATGATAATATAGAGAATACCACAATGTCAAATATTAAAGAATTTCTATATTAAAAATATAGAAATAATATTTATACGATTCTTAAAATAAAATATTTTATAACCAGGGAATGTGGGTATAAGGAAAAGGGAAGGGGATAGATATTTTATATTACTAATGATTATGAGTATTAGATGAAAATAGTGAGAAACAAATATATTTATTATCTTAAAGATCGTAAGTGTCTATATAAAGAGGTAGTTCCAGTGATGCTAAAAAAATATCATTATTGAGAATTGGAAAAGTAAAGAGTGAGTGAAGATGATTCTATTTATAAGGAACTTATATATTATCTAACAATAATGGGAATAAAAAATGTGATATATATATATATATATATTATAAATATTGATAGAAATATTTTTTAAAATATTCATTTTTTCAATATTAGATTCATCATTTTTTTTCTATATATTAAGGAATGATATCAAACTAATATTGTCTTTCATAGACAATAACCTACAATGGTGATCATATTATCCAAGATTGGTGATTCATATGTTTTTTTTGAAAAAGATCTTATAGAATGTTTTCATCAAAATACTTATAGGAGGATAACACCCACCGTGAATAATTTTTTTAAATGGTATAAATCATTGGATCAAAAAATAACTATAAGCATATATCTCACCGGGATTTTTAAATTCAAGAGTTATAAAATTGAATATCTTGTAGAAAAGTGCTCCCAAATAGAAAGTTATTAGTTTTATGTGATTTTGAGTAAATAAAAATCAATATAAATGATATTTTAAATGTACCATGAATTATTATAAGATCATAAGTCTATATTTGATGTAAATAATTCATTGTTAAAGATCAGAGATGATAAGATAAAGAAAATTGAAAATTCATTGCATGGGAAAATATAAAACCAGTGAAAAACATGTGAATCATATTAAGGATATTATGAATTAGGTAATGATATAATGAATTCAGTGGAGTATGATAAACTAATTTTCAATTTGAAATGAGTAATGATTAAAGTGAAATCAATAAATATGAAAGTTACTCAATCCCTATATTCCCAAACTACTTAGAGAGAGGTATCTATCATGAATACATATGATGGGGATAATTTATAAAAAATACTTCTATATATTTGAAATAAGGGAGTAAATTGATTCTATAATAAACCCACTATAGGCACAAAAAAGGTACTTTACACCCTAGAAATTTCTGATTGTGATAATAATATTTTCTTTCACAGTGTAGGTTTAAAATTAAAAATTAAGACAAAGAGGGATGAATAAAATTTTTTAAAAATACACCCCTGCATCTAATGCCTATTTAATCATAAAAAAGAGAATATTTCCCTAAAAATTATACTAATTAGAGGATTATATGCATTAAAAATAGAAGAAAAAATATGTGTTGAGAATATTTTTCAATAGATAAGAACAAGGGTTATTGGATAATGTAACTAGTGTGGAATATTTTTGAAGAGGGTGATTGACTATAATAATATGTTAACCATTGTAAATAAAGGAAATCCTACATTAAGGGAGGGAAAGTATTATTAGATTAAGAAACATAATAGAAATGTTTGAATATATCTATCTTTGAAATATCTTGAATCTTAGAGAATATATGTGGTATTTTTTTTATGAATGATCATTTACTATTATCAAAAAAATTATTTATAACACATATAAAAAATAATCCCTATGGTAATTTGGGATCAAACATAATTAATCGTTGGGTTGTGTGACCAAACAAAACAAAATCAAATAAAAGTAATAGAAAAAAGTATAGAATAATTTAATTTTGAAGTTTGATGAAGTAAATTTTGAAAGGTGGTGAAGGTGGAAAATCCATGGTAACATTATTATGTGAGAGAAACTATAATAAACTAGGTATATGATATATAAATATTTCATTATTTTAGATGAATTTTTATTTTATAACACTATAATCCAAACCTAAACTGTAAAGGTTTAGTGTATTTGGAAGATTGGAATCCTAAAAACATTATACATAAAATATTTACATCACATGCCTCTAAGTTCTTCACATCTAACTCCCTTTTTAGACACTTCATACTTATAACCATTATAAATATCCCAAGGAAAATTAAATATAATAAAGAGTGATCTTAGATTATCAATAAATATAATAATAAAATATATCAATCTATTATCATAAGTGAACATAAGAAAAATATAAACGTATGATAACATGATCATAACTTACAATAATCACATCTAATCAGTCAAAGATCAATATTCATATATCATAACATAACACTATTTCAGAACAATAGACATAATTTATATGTGTGAGAAATCACAAATTATATGTTCTGATCCATGAGAACAGAAAAAATACAAGAAATAAGTTTATGGTAGACTCTAATAATAAAATATAATTTTATATTGTTAGGGATCCTTACAAAGGATATCATTTTGGATTCAGTTAACTCCCCATTCTATAATTTCCTTAGCTAAAGTTCAGTTTGAAGACTATCATAGTGGACCAAGTCCCTTAATGAATAGGGTTCACTCCATATTTTAGTATTTATTATATAATGCTATATCAATATTTAACCAATAAATTTGAGGTATATATAATTCTAGTCCCATCAATAATGTAATCACAATCCATTCATATATGTACCAAAAGACTAGAAAAAATTTATCCTATCATAAAATCACAACCTGTGGAAAAGAAAGAGGTTTCTTAAACATCTAATTATCAAAATTAAAAGAAAATCAAAGAAATAATATGGATTATGTCATTGGATCATATCCCCATTAATTCATAAGTAACATTATAATATATTATCATAGATGAAAAATCAATTTAAATGATTAGTAGAATATTTCTTGTGGAAAATAAAATTTAAATTTGATATCACTTAATTAAAATTTAAAAATTTCCAAAATATTATGGGAATTTTTTTATGAAGAAAACCCTCTAAAAATGAATAGGATGTTTCAAATCATTAAGATATCATGAAAACTAGAAATTTCGTTCAAGTTGTGCACACTAAAACAAATATTCCTTTCACATTTTAAGTAAAAAGAAAAAAGTAACTACTTTATGAAATGAAAATATAATTACATTAATTTTTTTTATATAAATTAAAACACGTGTAAAACTGAATTTAAAATTTCTTAGCAATATTTAAAACATTAATGAATTTTTTTAAAAAAATATAAGGATGCAAGGGAAAATATTCTCATCCAAAGAGAGAAATTAAACCGAATTTTCTTAAGAATATTTTCTTGATCATTTTAACTACCAATGAGAGAAAAATAGAAATATTACCTAAAAATCACATGAATTTCCATAGGAGAATAAAATTAAATGGTTTTATCAAATAATTTTCAAAAGGCTTCCCTTAAAAAAATTCATGCATAAACAATCCTGATTAAAATGAGATCGATACATAAATCCTTTACCAGTTTTGAAAATTTTAAATTATAAGTATCATAAAAGAATATATTTAATTTAAAATGTATAAATATTTACATGAGTTATTCCTTGATAATACATTTCAAATGGTCATTAGATTCACCTCATAATAATAAATAGGTGAATAATGTCAAACATGTCTCAATGAAACAATATTAAGATGAAAACCCTTACCAATTTAGTAATCTATGAATTAAAACCTAATGAAAAATATAATCATATATGGATTTGTAAATAAACATTATTTTTATGATATGAAAAATAATATACAATAATATTTATTATATAAGCTATAAAAGTAATCAAATGTTGAATATATAACATGTCTCAAAAAAATTAAATGTGATTTAGGAAATCCATTACCTCAAGTATCATATTACTTAGTATGTATTGAAAATTACTATATAATAAGTATAAATTTATTATGAATATATTAAAGAAAAATATTCATATATAAATTTCTATATATTATACCTTTATAGTTTTATATTTTCCTTTTATTGGTATTTATTCTTTAAAATGGACATTCTGTTGAAAACTAGTTCTTTTTCCATAAATTTTTCAGTTCGATGGTTATGGTACTTTCACCATATTCGTGGTTTAATTTACTATTGAATATTAGAAACTAAATAAATATTATATTTTATCATTATATAAACTTTTATAACCATTCATAGAAATTAGTGATGAATAATGAATCAGATCACTCTGTGGAGATAGTAGTTCGTAAGTACGCACTAGTGATGCTTTAAGTTTTTGATAGATAAAAATAAAGAAAGATAAATAATAATTAATCTTTATAGAACTATAATAAAATATTAAAAAGTATATATATTCATTAAATAAATCATTATTACCACAATTCTAAATCAGTGAAGAAAAAAGTAAGCATTACTTGGTAAAGGTGGTAGTCCACACATACACACAAGTGATACGTTCTTTTCACAGATGATGAAAATGAGGTAGATAATCAAATTTACAAAACAATAATAATAATTTAATTTATTTAGAATAATTAAGTAATTATTTTAAAATTAAAAAATATATCTAGAGGACGTATGATAAGAATTAAAATTTAAATTAGTCGGTTAATAGTTATACATCTTTATTTATAGACCTTTTTTACCTTACAACTTACACCTTGAAATTATGGTATTTTGGAAAGAAAAAAAATCTCCATGAAATGTAAAAACAATATAGTATGGTATTATGTTTTTGATTGTCAGATATATAAGGCTAAAACATTTTTAATAAGGTAGAAAAGGGTATTCCTTTTTAGAAGTAAGGTAAAGGACACACTTAGAATTACTTAAAATAATAAATAGTCAATATATCATAATCATCTGCAGTGGAACCAAGGAAGGAGAAATTAAAATATAATATGTTATAGGGTCTAAATAATCTTATAAAATAACATTTATACAAGTTTTTGATACATTTTAATAATTATATCCATGTAATCTAATTTTAACTCATTTTATGCTTAACCATGATACCTTACCTTTTTACCATGATAACAAAATTTTATGCCCAAAAATAAAAGGGAAATTACATTTTTATTTGAATTCCTGATTAAAATTTAGGAATAAATTTTTCCAAATTCCATTTATATATGTGGTATAAATTAATTTTAATATAAGAACAAAAAAATGCATGAATTTGTTTTCAGAAAATACCCGATTTAAGAGTAAAATCATTTTACCATTAAATCAATCAATAAGTTGGTTTAATTGAATTTTTTGGTTAAATAATAAATGTTAGGTTTTTTAATTTTGGTTCAATTAAAATTTTTACTAAATCTTAAAACCACTCTATTAAATTCAGAGACCCAAAAATTGATTTTAATTTGAATAAAATATAATTTATCTTATAAAAAGAAAAGCTTGGTTTCCCAATTTCAAAAAAATGTTTCAAAATAAAATATTTGACTCATTAAACATATATTTTATCAAAAAATACTCATAAAATATGATAAGTTATTTCTAGGGTTATTTTAAAGTCATATCCCTTAGTTTTAACCTGGTTATTCTTGTTTTACCCATACCGTGGTGACAAATTTTCAACACTATTACTATTCATAATGAAAAAAAATTAATTTAAATATTTAAAAAATATGGAAATGATGATTATAAATATTGAATAAATTATTTAATATATAAACCTTATGTATTTTAGAAATTATTTTTGAAATAAAATTGAAAAACATGATGAAAAATCATTTTCTAGAAAAATGTATTTTATGTTAAAAAATGTTTCCATACAAAAATTAAGAACAATTTCAATTCAAATTAAAATAATTGAGTTATTTTTAATAAAAAAACTAATTAAATTTTAAAATAAATTGAGATAATTATGGGTATTTTTTAAAAAATTTAATGGAAAAGGTAGTTTTATATAAAATTAGTATTTACTCCATTCACTAAAAAAATAAGTTTTTAATAAAATTATCAACATTTAACCATATGTTTTTTTTGATATTTTGATTTAAAAAATAATATTAATTTTATACAATTAAATTTCTAAAATTTAACTAAATCAATGGTACTATCCATAAAAAAATTCAATAAAAACTATTTTTCAAGAAAGTGCATTTTAGCTTATAAAATGACTTCCCTAAAAATGGATTTCTTATTTTTTAATAATTAAAATATACATTTTTATTGAGTATGTTCATTATAAATATATATTTCATAATTAATTTACTCATATTCATACCTAAAAATTTAGGGTCTAGGTTATAATGGTAAAATTTAAATAATAATAATAATATTATATATCACAATTTTCTTAAATTTAGATGTTGCATGATAATAAATTTATTGAGAATGATTTTAATTTAATATAAATTTTAATTATGTAACATTATATACACTAAAATAAATCATATACTAAAATTTTTATCTAAATAATCAAAGGATCAAAATTTTAAAATACATTTATTGAGAACCCAAACTGCACAACGAGATAATAAATATTCCTTTTCCAAGTGAAATTAGGTAATATAAATGATACTTCAAGTAAAAGATAATCCTACAACTGGGTAATGATAATTTTTTTGGTAATTTAAAATATATACATTGAAGAAAAAATATTTTCCAAGGAATAATAGATAGTGATACAGAATGTGGATATGAGAAAGTTAATAACCAAAAACGATAAATTAGAGAGGTGTTAAAAGACCTTATATTTATAAAAAATAAAGTTAATATAATTTTTTTTTTATTCAATGATCCTTTTCCTAATGTAGAGGTATTCCCTTTCTATTAGATAGATAATATGAAAAAATATACTTTCTTGGTTTCTATCTATTTTAAAAGAACCATTTCATCATTTGTTACACTTTGATCAATTTAAAATTCATCTCTTACTCATAGAAATGAATATTCGAGTTGAATTTTTCAATAATCAAGAAAAAAATAGCTTTTAAATAGTCATAAGATCCATAAAGAGTGAAAATTCATTCATTATAACTCTAAACATTTACCAAAACCAGAATGGTTAGAATAAGTAATTGAATATTGATAAATATAAAACTTTAAGATCTAAAACCCGAATAATTAAACCTAAATTTCAGCCTAATCCATTACATAAATAATTAACATCAAAACTCCACTAAGATATATTTGAAAAAAAATAAAAACCAGAAAATAAAAAATAATTGATCACATTTTTTATCCGAAGATCAAATTTAACATTTATCCCCATACAATATGAGGTATCTCATAATATCACATTCTGAATATGTCAATTCCATGATCACGTACATCCTCCTAAAACATGTTAATAACCTGAATCACTGTAAAACCTCAATTAAAACATATATTCGTCCAAAAAATTATCTCTATCCTTATACATAAAATAATATCTGAGACTATCAAATATAATATACAAATCTAAAGATGTAATAAATGTTTTCATAAATCAAATTGTTTTCAAATCACTATTCAATTACATGTTCATCAATACTATCAAATTTACTTTATCAATATCCATCATATCTTTATCCCAAATAAATATTAATATCTCAATATCAATCACACATTAAGGGTTATTTACCCCTCAATCACATGTCTTCAAAAAATATCAACTACATACTAAATCAATTTTATGTGCTATCACTTCAATTCAGTATATCCTTGAAAATCTATAAAGAGAAATTACTTCAAAAAATTATTTAAATTATTCATGTTGATTATAACTAGAATAAAATTGATGAAGAAATTATACAACATAGTTATTGAATTCCAACAGACAAAAACATCAATCATTACACTTTAATTTTTTGCATAACATATGCCCTTTTATGGTATATGAGTTTTTCCTTGGGTGAGCTAATTACCATTGAAAATTTCTATATCAACCAAAAATAATAAATTAAAATATAAATGGTACATTTGGATTGAATTGATTTTCATCCATCAAACTATTCAATCTTCCTTGGTAATTACTTGCTTTAAGACCTCTTTTACTACAAAAAAATATTCTCATTCCTTTGAGATATTTCCATGGTTTCTTTTCCCACATAATAGACTTGTAGAAAGATAGTTCTTATTCCCTACATGGTCTTAATCAAATGACCTCCAATGAAACTATATTTTTCTATGATTAGGTGTGTTATAAACACTCCCAAGATAAGTTTGTTAATAATACAATTTTATAGATTATTATTAATAATTACAAGGTTTTTCATTCCATCTATTATTTTATTTTTTTTTCTTATTTGTAAAATCACTTAATCGTTTATCACATTGAATGTTAACATGATTTCATTTAGTTACATCCATTTAATAATACAAAAAATCATAGTTTTAGAAATTAAAACCATAGTGAGAATCCATATAGTAATGAAAAGAATTTATTGTGTGTCTAACTCATTAAACATTATTTTCAATAATAGAAACCTTAGTATTAGCCTTGGATAATTGTAGTCATTAAAAATTAAAATACTTAAAAATGGTTCAGGAATAGAATTTGAATTAATCCAAGAACCCCCCCCCCCCCCCAAGACATTCTAGCTAGGTGTGTAGTCTTATTCCCACTAATCATACAATAATAACTATAAATTTAATAACCTATACAACCCTCTTAGAGTTATTACTCCAAGGTTTATTTATTCCACAACCTAATCAAGTTTTCAGTATGCATATAGGGATGTATTTCTAGGAAAACCACATAATCGATAATTTTTCAAATCATCAGTATTTTATCCTACACTTAAACATATTCTAAGAGTTTTCACTAATTTATCTTCAACCAAGATTCAAAATACACGTACACCCTTCTATAATACCAACTATAAAAACCAAATAATAACATTTATAAATATTATAATATTTTAGATTAATAGTCATTTCATAAGAATACAATTAACACAAGAACCACAAAGCTATAATGTATATTGAAACATGGATACATAAACAATTGGTATATAAGATATTTACATGATATCATACTATATTCTTTGAAACTAGAACCCTTCTAAGACACATCATACTTAAAAACATTCTTCGTATCCCAGGGAAAAGGAAACACAATAAAGGGAGAGCTTAAATGGTTTGTAAGGGTAAAAATAGAAGATATAAATATTCTATCATAATTAAGTATAAGATAATAATAAGGGTATGATAACATGATAATAATTTAATATATTTATAATCTATTTTTAAAAGATCATAAATCATATATAATAAATCATACAATTATGATTTTTTATAAAAAAATACATAAGTTATAGGTGTGAAGAATAAATAATAATAAATCTTGAGCCATGATAACAAATCTTAATCATAAGAAATAAGTTTTCGGAATTGAAATAAGAATAAAAATTCATTTCCTTAGTCATCTCTCACTTCCAATACTATCATAGTAGATTGAGTTCACTCCCTAATTCCTTAATTTCTATAATGATCCTTTACTCCTTGTAAGAGTTTTGAATATTTCTAGAAATATATTTGGAGTTTCAAAAAGAGATGTCATAGAATTCAGAGGCCTAAAGGGAATTGGTGTTGTGACATTAAAAATAAAAAATATATTTTATCCTAAAAATAAGAGAATACATCCAAAATAGATCCTATAATGGGAAATCTAATCCCTTGATTACTTCTGGAGATTGGGTTTTCCATAGGTGTGATATAAAGATGTTTGGTGTCACGTGTTTTGTGGAAGGGGACCACTGGTAAAAGATATAAATTAGATATGGTATTTAAATTATTAAAAAAAATTAATCAAATAACCAACTCCTACCATTTTTAATTCCCACACATGAGAGGAATGGATAGGGTTTCTCTGCTGATGATTGATGGATTTAGAGGGAGAAGAGGCATTATTGGTCTTCATTTTTTATGGTGATCACTCCTAGATCATGGAGTAGTAGCTTTAGAGATCAATTTTGGACCCGTAGAATTTTTCTTACCAATATATAGATATATTTTTATTTTTTACAACCTAATCCATGTATATGTGTTTTTTAAAGGTTTTATAGTCCATTCATGTGTGCTTAAGATCCCCTATGGGTTGATCTGTAAGTAATCAGAGAAAATTGATTTTTTTGCGGTTCCAAGGGATTTCCTCTATGTATATCTTGATCACACGATGTGTAGTGTAGGAGCACAAGCCATGCGTTCTTCTTTTTTTGGGATGATTGAGTTTTTTGAACAACATGATTTGTACTAGGGTACATTCCATGTAGTGGGACTTAGACAAGTAGTTGAGTATATGTGAAGACACACCATCTTTGGGGACATTTCTATGAGGAGGTACATAGATAAATCCTATATTCATGGGCTCTAGTAATGGATAAGGTACACGATCCTAGACCATTGTACATGGTTTAGATCCGATAAAAAAGTGATTGGGAAGAGCTTCACAATACACACAACGTACTATATGAAAATTCTGTGTAGGACTACATTGCCAACCAATCCATTTTTGGCTGAATAAATTCCTATATTTCTAGGGAAGGTCACACACTATGTGGTCAATATTAATGAAAATGCACTTATATTTTACATGTCATGTAATGAATGGAGACAAAATCATGTTTTAGCTTCATGAGAGACACCATATACCACAGGAGGACATGTCATGTACTTCCCTTAGAGATTTATTTCTCATGTATATCCATCTTATGGACTGAGATTGAGGCCCTTAATTAGCCTATCCTGATTGGTTTTCCACATAGAGTGTTATGGTGGCCAATATTTGGTATCAAAGATGAGACATAAAGTGGTTCTGGCAGGAAACTTAGTTCCATGACATGGAGACCCGTATCAGTTGGGTGTGTTTCCTTGGTCTGTCCCACATAGTGTAAAATTTGGAAACATAACCTAAAAACAAAATTCTGACCCCCTTTATGATATTGGTTTAGATATAGTTTAGTAAATCTCTTTGGGATGCATAGGGTGGGATCCAATATCGTATAATTTTACCTAGGAAGGGTTTGTAGAATCATTGTGACCAACTTACATTGGTGTATGATCCCCTATTCAGTAATTTATTATATATTGGGTTTTGGTGTCCTCCTTTATGGCATGGTTTTGACCCCTATATATATCACAATATTATGAGTTTTAGATTTGGTTTTTGGTTACCCCTAGAGGTCCTAGGTGTGATCCTCTATCTAATTATTGAGATCTATAGGGTTCCAGTTATGTTTTTTCGAATGCACCAACAGTATTGGGTGTGATCTTATTTATGTGTATTGGGATCTTTTGAGTACCAATAGTGTTCTTGGTGCCCCCATGAGCCATAATGGTGATCCCCTATTTGGGAATTGTGATCTTATGAGTTTTAGTGTGGCTTCCTCATTCAATTCCCAAAAATTATGAATACTATGATGGATTCCAAATATAAGAGATACTCGATGAGTGAGATCTATTGGGAAAGTTCCACCAAGGATGGAAAGGCTCATGGAGTGGGTTATCTCAGATAAAAATTAACTGTAACCTCAAGTATAATCATGTGGCTGAAAGTATGGTTGAGATATAATTGTGTCTTAATCTTTATCTTGAGTATTTATAGGTTTTTTCTTGTTGGAATTTCTCATTTCCCAATTAACATATGTTGGTGTTGTTGAGTTGATTGGTCGATCATAGATGAGATCTGAAGATGGAAAATCCCCTTTCTCCCCCACTTGGTTTTTGTTATACCCTCATAGTCATGGGTTGATCAAAGTGATGCATTTCATTTAATCCATTTATTTTTGGGTTTTTGGGTGCCTTCTAGGTATTTTAATACTCACCCATGGATGGGATATACCCACACATTTCATGTATTATTCCAAAAGATAACCTCTTTATGGAGTCCAAAGAGGACCAGGATCAGGAAGAGCATAATGTTTTTAGAAGACTGTGGTATGGACCTGGTGATAAATTTGATATTATTCCCTTAATACTTAGTAGTTTTTTTGGTTTTATTAGATATGATGGGATGTATTTTTTCCCTTTTTCTTTCCAGCACATTACTATACTATGATTTTTTCCTAACAGTTGTTTCATGCCCATTTTACCCTCAATATGTTTAGAATTTATTTTTTATCTTTTCACTATTTCATAGATATATATGTGGGTGTGCATGTACATGTACTTTAGGCTAAGAACTTCTATAAGTATGATATACCCACTTAGTGTGGATGCTATCCCCTAGCCCCTTGAAGGACGGGTTGGGGTGATCACACTTGGATTACCATAGACAAAGAGGGCCTTGATGGTTCAGGTCATAATAGAGCGGTATTATAGAGGATGTCTTAGGATTAAAGATTTATGGTTTTTTCTATATGTAAGGTTTGGTTTTGGATTTAGGTAAATAGTGTTAAAGTTTCTCAAGTTCGGATTTCAGGCCATGGACTCCAATATTGGTGCATCAGATGATGTATCCATTCACCATGATAGTGAAATTTTTTTATTGACTCAGTATATGTGGGATCATATTATAGAAAATACATTTGTAAATGAATTATATAATAATGGGTTATGGTTACCATGTACTCCTTGAATCAAATTTATATATATAGTCTTTTTACCATGGTTTATCTTGGATATGAATATATTATTCGACGATGACAACTAGTTGGTATTCTGTAGAAGGGTTGTGGTGATGGTCAACCTAGTGATAAGGACTCAATATAGGGGTCTACATAGGAGTTGGTACATACATGTGGTTTTATATTCTTTCCACCACCTATTTTGTAGAATGTCTCATTGGTAGTATTGGCTGAGGATGTGCACAGTATGAGCATGATTTTTGGGGTGTTTTCCATTAAGAGGTCACAGAGTGGTGCTACCCCATTTTTGAGAAATTCTTAGAACCATCTCAAGTTGTCTTTGTAGGTGATCATCCACACGTTTAGTAGTTTATGGATCCATCATGATAGTATTATGATATGTTAATGATAATCACATTAGTTGTGTTCTAGTGATAGAGAGCACTGAGGTATCATAATGATCTAGTCCCTCATGTAGTGGATGATTGGATCGAGGTAGTGGTTTAGGTTTTCCAGTTCTTGGACCATAGAAAACTAGATGGTTGTGCTTGAAAATAGTTTTATCTAAGGTTAAGTTGTTGGTACCATTGGTATTGGAAGATGAAACACATATACTAGGTGCACATCAATTTTTTAGGATATAGATATCACGAGATTCAATGTGATCCATAACCTCTTACCGTGTGGTATATTGGTGTGATCCATGATGCGGGTGTCCCTCTTGGATATGAACATTCTTTATAATGGTTCTTATATATGGAATTCTATTAGGTTATTTGGGGAATTGGTGGAGCCCTTTGTTCGTGATGTTTAATGGGAATTTGGACACACAAGGATGAGGGAAACTCTCCCCACTAAGAAGTGTTCTTATGATATCATCTAAAACCATGCAGAAAAATTAGTACCACACAATGAAATAAATGTAAAGGTATGACATATTAGTTCCATTGAAATGTATGATCGATGTAGTTTGATGTGCTGAGATATTAGAGAAATCCCTATTTGGGTTGAACACGTAGGAAATGGAAATTATATCATCAGGCAGTCACAGTTTGTGACTTGGAAGCTTTAAGTGTTGTTCGAGGCATGAAATCACTAATATAATATGAATTATTTGGGAAGGGTTATTGGAAATATAATCCCATTTTAAATGGTAATTTTCAATAAGAATATATCTCAAATGACCCATAGATGAAAAATATATAATGAAAGTTTTTTTTATGATGGGCCATTGCAAGAAATTATTTTTTTTGATGGATGAACTACACATCACATAATAATTTTATCGGTTATATATATGGCATCATTTGAAATGGGTGAAGACTATAATAAAAAATAATCTAACAAAATAAAATAAATTAAAAAATAAAATAAAAAATAAAAAAATAAAATAAAATAAAAAAATAAAAACAAAAAACATCACAACAATATAAAAAATAAAATATGTAAAACTATAAATGTCTGAATTAGTATAAATATTACAAAAAATTTGTTCACTCAAATGTTTATCATAATAAATCTACTAAAAAATACATAAATCACTATAGAAAGGGGAAGCTCATCTGGAGGAGGTGGTAGAGGTAACTTCATCCCTATACCTTGTGCCCAACATTGAATATACTATATCATCTACTATTACTACTACTCATGCTCTCAACGCTCCTCCTCCTCCTACTACACATGATATCGACTAAAATCTGCATACTCTATATATAGGGTTTCTATAAGCTAATCCTAATCTCACTACATCTCCTCATACTCTATAGCCAATGATGACAACGCTCCATGATCTCCCCTCAAGTATAATGATGATCACACTATAATACAATAATAACTACAATGCGTCAATTGAGAACCTATACAAGAAATCTTTTTTCTCTAAAGCATACTAAGTCTCCTACTTTCCTGATTCATCATAAAATCTAAGAACACTAGTGGCATAAACCTTAGTTTCAATATAAATCTCATCATGTGTGTGAGAATTCACGACCTCATTTAACTATTACAAATGTAATTTTAAATTAAAATAATTAAAACATTATTTTCTATTAATTTTAAAAGTATACAAATTTTACTGACCATAATATAATTATATCTACCATTGGTAATATCTCCAGTTATAGGACTAATGTAAATCCTATAATAAACATCAAACTCTATAATATTAGGCTGGTCAAAAAACTATATGATTAAATAAATAGATTAAATAAATAGATAAAGAAATTATTAAATAAAAGTACTTATTAGATGTTTTAAAACAGTACTGAACGTATGAATAAAAAACTATTTGTGACATCTTTCTTCCTTTGGTTCTATTCATCTAATGATGATCTCCACTACTCTCTTCCAACTAGTATGAGCACAATCCATCCAAAACTTGAGAGGTGTTGTAACCAGGTTTGTAGATACATCAAGAATAAAAAATGAATCCAACATTCTCCATATATCTCTTTCTCAAATTGTGAAAAAAATGAAAATAATTCTCACACATGAAGTCCTTCTAGGTAGAGGTATTCAATATATCATTGGTGGGATACCATAAAACCAATAAATAATTAATAGTAGAAAGTTATTAATTAAATTAATTTTAAAAAATATTATAAATTTATGTACCATATAATGATCAAACATATGGTGCCAAACATCAATAGGAACATGATCCCACATCACCCATGATCTGGAAGAATAATTCTACATAATAGAAACCCCTTTTCTAATAGCTATATATGAAAAAATATAAGAAAACAATAATAATAAAAAAATTAGTATATAAAAAAATTAATGAAAATTAACTAAATTACCAAACTGAACATACCTCCACATGAGTGGGAAAAAATCAAGATATAGACATCGATCAGCAATACGGGTTGAGAATCATCAATCTCACATGACTATGAACCCTCTAAGTTGAGAGTTTCCTACAACCTGAGGGTTTAATTACAAAGCATCAGGCTCATCACCAGGTAGTGTACCCTCTTTAAGGATATGAAACATCTAAACAAAAGTCTCATCAGCCATCTGAAACATGAAAATAATGTTTACATCAAATAATTAAAGACATGTATTCTAAATATATATATTATGACTATAACTAACATTTAATAGTTTAATTATTCATCTTCCTAAACGTCTTCATATACATAAATGTCAATATCTTCATCTTCTTCCTTAGTATCATTAATTTCCTCAGAATTTTCATCTTTATAATCTCTTGTTAATTCAAATTCATTTGTTATATCATCAACATCATCATCACCATTGACCCATAACTATGGAGTATTATCCTTGATATTCAAGTCTCTTTATTGAAAATATGAATTTGGAAATGTCTTTTGACAAATTTCAATTACATTCACTTCAATAAAACCCTATTAACTTTTAATTAATGGATTTTCATGGGATCTGATTTTTATAATTCTCCACCAATCAATTAACTCTCTTGATACAGTATAATTATTTGAATAATTTATTTTACATTCTTGAGGAGCCAATAAAAATGGTTCATTTACTGTAGGAATGATTTTATATTTAATGTCAAATATTCCATGGTGTGGATGAATAATAAATCATTTATTAGTATCAAACCATTGACATTTAAAAATATTTATATAATTATATATATAATAGTTCAATTATTTCATCCCACATGCCATAAATGTAATCCCCACTTTCTCTATGAGGACATCCTCTCAAGAAAACATCAATATTCATTGTTTTTGGGTATTCCATACACATTTGTATGAAATGGGAAGAAATTCACCACCTATTAATTATAAGATTGAACTATTTTGGATGTTGGGTTACTCAATACGCACATTATATTATCAATTTCATATGCATGTTTTGATACTTGAAAATTTAAAAATAACTTAACAATATATAAAGTAATAAATTTATTTTATATGTTAAACAATAAACAATTTACTTTACAATTGTTCAAAACCAATAGAAAAAATTATTTTATCAGCATTCTTCAAGGGAAGTTGGTGTAATTTATGGAAACTGTTTAATGATATGATCATATTATAATATATAAATAGAAAATATTAATTTACTTTTAGTTTTTTAATGAGTAGATGATATTATAACTCACTATACAAGTCATGAAATTTATTCATTGTTGATAAAATCATATGTATGAGCCCTATGATGTTTATAATTTAAAATCCATCATTCTTGAACTCTACCAAATCCATGTTCAGGATGATTAAAAAAAATTTAATGTTCATTACATCATCAAAATTTCCATAATTATGGCTCATTTAGTTATATTCTGAAGGATATATAGGTTGGAAATAATAGGAGTAGAATAAATAAATTTACTCATAAAAATAATATTTTTTAATTGAACGTTCAACAAATTCTTTGTTATATATCTTTTTATTTAATTTATACATATATCTCTCATATGGGTATATCTATTAGAATTCTACCACCCCTCCAAACTTTTCTTTATGTGGAAAATGCGATATCAAATTTTCTAATGAATTAAAGAAATCCCGTGGATTTGTTTTCCAGTTTACATTAAAAGAACCTCTTCTTCATGTCTAATATGTGCATCAAAGTCTATTATGGAAACAAATGTCTACAAAATATATTTTTGTTATCACATCCCCAATAAATAAATTTAATAAGCCACTAAATACAGTCAATATAAGTATTTCCATTATAACATGAGAATAATGGCTTTTTAATCTGGTAATATGAATGTTTCTAACACATCTATCAAAATAGGAAACATAACCCTATGGTAGCATCAAATCTATAATCCTCTGAAAAAATAATAAATTATTTTCTTTGTAAATTGTATAATCCTCTTTGTGATTCATTAAATTCTATGATCTTTCATTTTCAAATAACTCTAATTTTGGTCACCTACAAATTTAGGCATGAACATAAGATTCATTTAAATTATCTTTTGTGTTAATAGTTGTGTCAAAAAAACATTATTTAATGTATTATAAAAAATGTATTCACAATATTCATGAAATTAAACATGTGAAGGACTAACAAATCATACCCATATAGAATATCTCAAAAAATATTCCTTTTTATCCAATGTGATCTTTCCCAAATCCATCAATTTTTTATTAGTATATATTCCTTCCAAAGGTAATAGAAGGTAAAAAAACATAAATTTATTTTAAATAAATTCCTGAGATAATAATTTAATATCCAACTCTTTCAATTGTACCATTTCTAAAATTATTTTGGTGCCTTTGGAATGGATAATAAATAGGAAGAAATATGTGATCATGATAAAAAACAATTTTTTATCCCAATGATGAGCATAAATTATTTTCTATCACTCATATAGTTCGAACATAATTTTTTACCATTTATACTCTTACCAGATAACATTCCATACAATTAAAAGTCAGTTATTTTTCACATTATGGGAACTTTCCTTAGGAAATTATATTTTAGAAAAATATTATATATACTGACAGCATTACTCCACAATAGATTTAACTCATAAATCAATATCCTCAAATAAAAATTGACTATATTTTTTTGGATTTCCTAGAATTAATAATGTCAAAAGATATATGGCTCATTCTTCAATATACAAGGTGGTATATAATAAGAAGTTTACGAAAAAGATCGAAAAGAATATTAACTATCATATAAACAAAATGTATAGAAACCATTAGTAGATATACCCAATCACGCATTGTGGAATTCTAAAGCAAAAAAATGATTTACAAGATCATGATGTTTCCATAAATTTCCATCACAATGATTATTTAAGATTTTTTTGGTTGTAATATTAGATTTTTTTCATGACATCAATAATACTTTGTTATAATACATAAATTAACACTACAATCTGGTTGTAATAAAAAAATACCTCAACTATTTAATAGAAACCAATCAAGACTTCCTTTGTTAAACCTTTTTGTACCTCGAATTCCCACATGTAGGAAAACTAACTAATGACTCATATTCATTATAATATGAGATAAAATCATTTAAACATGACTAAAATTTCCAAAAACCAATACCCAAATTAAAAACTAGTATCTTTCCCCCATATAAATTTCTAGGAAACACATTTACTTCAGTTAACAGTGATTTAACCAAAGAGAATATCTAATCAAAACAAAAATTTGACATTCGATTATCTAATTTAATAGCCCTAAATTTTATAAATGATTAAAATTTTATTATCTTGAAAACAAGATATAAGGGATCTTTAAATGACTTCAAAAACTCATAATATCAAGATTGTTCTAACATAGGAGTTAAATCAATATCATCCTGAGTTTATTTTTGTTGAAAAGAATGACCAAAAACCTCATGTATTAAAGATTGAAAACATAATGGACTTGGAAATAAATTATTAATAACTTATCTAAAAATAAATTCACCATGTTGATAGCAAAAAAAAACTATATTTGTAAAACAAAAATACAACAAATAACACCCAACATTTTCAAATGTTTCAAATATCATTAGATAATATTTCTTACATGGGTACTTAATTGTCCCTTACGAAAAAAATTCTGGTTTAAATGTTTCAAATGATAAAAATTATTCAACACCTTCAGTATACACATGAATAATACTAGAACTACTTGTAGTTCTATGATGATTTATCCAATTGGTATCTTTTAATAAATATTTTTGTCTTCTTCCTTGTTCCATATATTTTAATAAAATATAAAATAAAATATTTCTCAAGATTAATCTGATAAAAGGAATAGACTATCCAAAAAATAGAATAATAAAAAATTAAAAATTATATAAGGGAAATAGAAGGTCGACCTAGGGGCATGAGGGAGTCATGGGGAGGAGGTAGTAAAGGTGATGACCAAGTAAAATAATTTTGATTCCCCTGGGTTAAGACCATTTGGAGGAGAGGGATTCATGGGCCAACTCACATTTTTACCCATGACTACCTTTCCTCCAAATAGTTTAAAAATAAGGGAAATGAAATTTTTTCACTCTATTGTTACCTTCACCACCTCCACTCCAAGCGTCCTTTAGGAAAATTAGGTAGTGTATGGGATTGTGTAGAAAACATAGGTAAAGTATTTTTACACCACTGGGTTTAGACCGACTGGAGAGGGGACGTTAATGGATAAACATGTGAGTGTTGGAAGAGGAAGCAGTTGTGAGAGATAATAATGATACTCTTAGTGGGTTATCTCCCTTTTTTAGTTAAATCTATCGTCATTAGAAAATAATCTTCTATCTATAATTGTACATTTACCTTAGAATAACAATTAAAATATTATTTTCTAACAAAAAGTTAATGAAACAAAAAATGTAAAAAATTCACAATGAATTTCATCGTTATCTCTTTTATCTATTTCATCTTCCATTACTCACAATTTTACTCATGACTACCTCTACTCCAAATTGTATGAACTCTAGGGAACTAAAATTCTATCACTCTATAGTCACCTTCATCCCCTCCACTTCATGCTTCACTCAAGCCCCTTGGTTTGTCTTCTATTACTAATTGTAGCTAATTATGGTAATTACCACTAAGTTTTACAAATTATCACTCATTACCAATAATTTTTACTAATTACCACTCATTGCTACTAATATTTACTAATTATCCCTCATTATAGTTATTTTTTACTCATAAAAACTCATTTACACTAATTTGTACTCATAAATTCCCATTTTTTCTAATTTTTACTCATTACCACTCACTTTCCATAATTTCTACTCATTACCGCTCATTTTTGATAATTTCTACTCATTACCACACATTTCCCATCATTTTTTCTAATTACCACTCATTTTCAATCATTTGTAATAATTTTTTCTAATTAACCATCATTTTTACTAATTACCTCTAATTATTGATCATTTGTACTAATTACTACTCATTTTCACTAATGTTTAATAATTAACTCTCACTAAAGCTAATTTTTACTAATTACCACTCATTACTGCTAATATTTACAAATTATCACTAATTTTCTACTAATTTGGACTCACTACCACTCATTTCTACTAATTATTAATAATTATCACTCATTTAGAGTATTTTTTACTAATTAATGCTCATTTTTACTAATTATCAATAGTTTTTACTAATTATGACTCATTACAAATAATTTTTTCTGATTACGGATCACTTCCATAAATTTTTACTAATTACTACTCATTACCACTAATTTTTACCATATATCTGTCAATAGATATAATTTATACTAATTACCACTCATTTTAACAAATTTATACTAATTACCACTCATTGTTTTTATAATTTCTATTAATTAATGCTCATTTCCACTGATTCTTGCAAACTACAACTCATTATTACTAATTCTCACTCATTACCGCTCATTTCCACTAATAAACCACTTATTTCTACTAATTATTTTTAATTCCCACTCATTACTACTCATTTCTACAAAGTTCCACTCATTACTAGTAATGTCTACTAATTACTGCTCATTATGGGTAATTTCTACTTATTATAGCCCATTTCAGCTATTTTTAACTAACTAATGGTCATTACTGGTACATTTTAGTAATTTTCACTCACTACTGCTAATTTTAACTAATTTTCACTCACATTAGTAATTTATTCTAATTGAATGAAATTTCTAACAATTATTGGTAATTTATAATAATTATTTCTAATTTATAATAATTACTGCTAATTTTTACCGATTACTGCAAATTTTTAATAATTAATTTAAAATTATTAATAATGAAAATCAATAATTAAAATGAGTTTTAATTACTACTAACTAATAATTATTGTTAATTATTAATAATGACACTAAATTTTAATTACTAAATTTTGTTAACTAATGCTTATAAATTATAATTAGTTACTATTAATTACAAATACATAATAATAATTAAAAAAAAATTATACTAATTAAAACTAATTACTTATAATTAAAAATAAATTATGGTACTTAAAACAAATTACTTCTTATTAAAAGTAATTACTTCAACTTTAAAATAATATAGGTAATTAAAACTAATTACATCTAATTAAAACAAATTACTTCTAATAATAAATAATTAATGATACATAAAAGTAAATACTAAAAAATAATGACAATTACTGCTAATTAATTAAAGTTACATCAAAATTAAATAAATTAATTAAAAAAAATTAAAAATTTAAAAATCCCTCAAATTTGATTCCTTTTCAAAAGCGATTATGAAAATGCTACCTGTAAAAATTAGAATTTTTATAACAAGAACCGATGAATAGGAAATATGGAGATAAGGGAGTTAAAGAGATGTGAGGGAAAATTGTCTAGGGAGGAATATATATAGGTTAGATTATTAGTGATGAGACTAATTGTGATGGGTCACATTGAAAATAGTACCCACCAGAAATAAAGCTATCGGTGATGAAAAATTTATTTACCATAGAACCCATCAAGAATACTCTTCTACTGAAACATTATTTTCGATAGGTTATAATTCCCCTAAAAAATATCTATTGTGATTAATATTATTTTCAATTAAAGTAAATACCCATCACAAATAACAGTTCCCACCCTATGGTGTGCAAGAGTGCCGATCGTGTTTGTGATGGGAAAAAAATCCCATCACAAATAATTATAAATATATAATTATTTGTGATGAAAAAATGAATCCCAATTAAAATATTTCCCCTGTAAGAACTATTTACAATGGGTGATAGTCCAGTTGCAAAGAGCCCATCGCTAAAATCCATTTTACCCATAGTGCATGTTCTTTCCCTGATCCAGATACATTCTTATCCAAGAGTCACATGCTACATTTCCCTATTTGTATCCCTTATTGGAGACCCATCAGTACCAATTGAACCTTTTTATCTAGACCCTTATGTTCAGAGGCTCTTACAGATGGAATTAGTAATCGCGTGCTTCTATCAGTCATGTGACACCAATCTAGGAGGAGGGAGAGACTCACTTGGAACCTTTTTATAATAGTGGTGATATTTTATGATGTAATTTCATTAGTATAGACAGGTTACCTACTATCCATGCTTAGTTAAATCTTACCAGTGAGGGTTTCATTTTTGTGGGATGGAGTTTCCCCCTTTGGTAAGGAGTGATCCCAAGAAGAGTAGGATGATGTAATATGTGATAGAATATAACTAAGATAATCTGAGTTGGTAAGTATTTAACCTAGAGTAGTAGATGTTATGTGTTCTTAGTTTTCTACATTAGTTATAGGGATGAGTAAGTCAATCTATAGGATATTCCTGGTTTACCTCCCCATCGATAGTTATACTTGTAACATCCCATATCTATGATGTACAACCCTTTTTGAGTTTCCATGGTTAGAGGAGATTGGAGGAGGCTTGAAATAAGTATTTAGGAGTTTGGATGTGAAAAGATAGAGATAGGGGGATTACATACTGTATAAAACTTACATATTGTGTAATTATGGTCCATGACTTGTGCATTGCAGTTTCACAAAGTGTATGTTTTGAAGGTTAAATAATAAAAAGGATACACATTTTTCATCATTAACATAACCACACGGGTTACATAATGTGAATGGGGATTACACTCTGTGTAAATCCATGATATTGTATATCTTTAATTGTTTATATGCACTTGGTATTTCCAAAAAACCTAGGTCTAGTACGTCTCTCAATATTGTTCCATGAAATCCAATATCCATCTCATTGGCATTAAGATATTCCTTCAACTAGAGATTAGTTCTTGGCTTCTACCTTCCATCTGAGGTGATCTAAGGTGCATTCTTTCTTCATTTTCTAGAGGTTTCTCCCAGTTCGACCGTGTTTCCCACCTTTCCTTCCCATCATTCTATATAATATGATGTCCCATCTTTCTAATAAGTTTTTCCTTGTTGGTTGTTGGTACAATTGTTCCATGGTGTTCTCAGATGGATGTAGTTCATATGGGTGCAGTGGTCATAGATTCCTAACATGGTCCATTCTCCAATTAAAAATGATGATGGATTTTGAGGTAAGGGATTTGTTTCTTCTATTCTATTTTATGTTCAATAACAAATTTATCATGATTTATCCACTAATATATAGATAAAATTAACATAAAAAATATTAAACTTGATTAAATAATTTGATAATGATTGTATGTTACCGATGTTGTTTCTTTTAAACCGAGATAATGGTTTGCTTCATGATTTTCTAGATAGTGTGATATATATGCCTTGATTATTTCCATGTTCTATTGTTATAATTGTTAAAGAACATAAATGAAGAATTAATTAACAATTAATTTTCTTAAGAATAATCATAGAGTAATCATTATAATCTAGTGATTAATGTAATTTGATAATAATCAAAATGAAAATGGTATGTTAATTAAGTATGGTACTTCTATAGGTTTTTAGAAACCATAATAAATTCTAAGATCATGTTTTCCTTTGTTGGATTTATGCGTTTGGTTTCTTCTAGTTGGAACCTATTAATTAATGAATTATTTATATTAATATGGATTAAGAAATACTTGAGTTAGAAAGATGATGTGTTTTTCTAGGGCCTGAGTTTCCCATTTTCTTGAGAAGAATGAGTGCCTTGTTTTGGATCCACGATTGATCATTTTCATGAAAATCATAAATTCCTTCTTTTTAGGGCATAATTTCCATGCTTCTTACTAGTTTTTCCTACTTCTTTATGATGTTATGGATATGGATGAGCCCAAAGTGTTGTAGTGATATAGGTTTGGAATGTCTGAATTTGATGTGATCTCGGTATGGTTGATCCTAGAATGGATGATGAGATATGACAGAAAGGAGGTTTAAATTATTTGGCTGTAGATGATGCTTGGGATGATGAGATGCATCAGTATAAGCACTTAGGTTTTATGGATGAAATCAGAGGCGATAGTAAAGGTTAAATATAGGCTTACCAATTGATGATATATTGGGATCTAGTTTTCTCGTTTGAACCTATTTAATGGCTGATGACCAAGCTTATTGTTTTATCTTTTTTCTTTTCCACACTTCTGGAGGTAGCTCTAAGTTCTTGGTTCCATGTATTCTTCTGGTGGTAGCTTATGATAGTTTTCCTAGATTATTTGGATATGAAATTATTCTAATACTGAATTAATAAATGTATAACCCATGGGTTTCATTGATGATGGAATGAAAATATTAAAATATTAAAATATTTATAAACCATGGACATGGTTTGGACTTATGCTCAGAGGGCATAATCATTACTCTGATAATTAATGTAATAAAATGTGTAATTAATTTTAATGGTTAATTACTATCTAATTAAATAATTAATTAAAGGAAGTTATTAAAAGGGAAATAATTAATTTAATGTATTTTATTTATATTATTTTTTCCTTATTGGAATTCTAGTATTAACATTAGCTGTTGGAAATCTGATCAATTTTAGATGCAGTTTAGTTTGAAACTAGGTTATGACCATAGTGTGGTTGTGAGCTATATTATCTCATTTATATTATGTAATTTCATACTCTACCAAACCCATATCATCTAGGTAAACTAGAACCCAGTGGACTCTAGGAGGGTATTTTCCCCAATATCTCAGTGGGAGGATTGATGGATGACTACCCCCTCTAGCACAGCTCTTATCTCTTAGTAGTTACTTGTGTTGGTATGCATGGAGGTTAGTTTTACGATATATGTGTGTAGAGGTTTGTGACATCTTATGTTTATTTCAGACACATTTATTACCAATCATAGTGTTTGAAGGATTATTATAGGTATGTTGTGTATAGGCTGTGATGGATAGAGGTAGTTACTCAGTGGATGGTTTGTAACAACTTGAGGTATTATACCCAATGTTTGATATACATTATACAAGATGTGGTAGACTCAAATAATACTTTTTTTTCTATATATAGTTATGTGGATGGGATAGTGTGGTTATGTGATGCATGAGGGGTATGTGGTGGTGCCCTTCCTAGGTGTTTTTGGGATAGATTACTTTTAGAGAGAGAGGCCCAGGACATGCGATGTCAGGGCATAGTGGAAAACCATTGGGGAAGCATGACTGAGGTACCCATGATGTTTTTGTAATATATTAAATTCTCCATGTTATACATTACTTGGTGAGAGATATACATACTTAGGTTGGGAATTTAGTATACATGTTTAGGTTATGAGTTATTTTCACTATTTTTCACTATTTTTTAGCATTCTTTATTTATCTTTTGAAGAAGAGTGTTAGAGAGAATACTAACAAGTATACTATTATACTCAACCAACATATATATAAACATTTTTTAGGCTAGTTGGTGAAAGATGGCAGTCACGTAGAATATTAATAGCTTGGGGATTAGTAAGAGCTGTTAAGATTCATGGTCATTTCCATATTTACATTTTATACATATATATATTTTAGAGTAGGTTTTGGTTGATGTATCCTTCATATCTATCTCTTCACCATGTTTCTCTTCGAGGTTAATGCCTCCCATTTTCGTGTTTACTATACCCTTAGTGTTATTATCCAACCTAGGGACTACTGGTGGAGGGACTTGGGGAGTCATCATCTCTATCCCCGGATTGTAGTATCATCATAATAAAGTTGTATCAAAGGTTCAGGTTGAGGGATAAGATGGATTTTGGGGTTAGGAATAGGTGAGGCTACACAGGTTGGTAGGAAAATGATGTCAGTTCAATTTAGTAAGTGATGTAAACATGGGACATTAGCTGAGACATAGGTATTTAGGGAACCCTATGATCTAACTCAGGAACCTTTAAGATCATTGATCCTACTAAATGAAGTGATATTTGTTATAAGGTATAACCTAGGAAAGGATCATGCATCATTCTTTTTTGTGCCTATGTTTTAAATTGGTATACCTTGGGATAGGTTAAAACCATAAACAAGAAAATTTAATTAATTAATTAATGTACAATATTTCATATTCAGGTTTAGGTGCTCTAACTATTTTTTCCTTTTGAAGGCATGAATCTAGGTCAACATTATCATCAGGTTTGTTCCGAAGATGTTCAACTGGATGTGCCAAAATATTTCTTTAGAGTAGGGGTTAACGATGATGGAACTTGGATTTTGAATCATTGAGAGTTTAGTACTAGATTATATAGAAGTATGAGGGATCCATTTTATATAAAGTCACATAAGACTGTTTAGAGGAGGTTGAGAAATATTTAAATTAGACTTGTGCTTAGTAGGATCACTGGGATTCATTGGATATGGGAACATTGTGTAGAGTAACAAGGAAGTGGTGGTTCTTGTTCCTCAGGGATCATGAGGAGTCAACAGTCTCATGTGTGAAGTTTTGAGACCACTTCAGAGAAGAATTTATTTCTTCAACCACAAAGGCGACCGGTCTCTAAGAGCTACATACCGTTCGATAGGGGAGCACTAGTGTGAGAGAGTTTGGGATCCATTTTTCGGCCCTTTTATAATATGCTTCAGACCTGTTGCTATATTATGAGGATAGTGTGATACATTTCAAGGAGACTACTCATCCAGGGATCCTATTATAAGTCACCTTGTTTATGTTAAATAGGCGTCTGAAGGTGTTGATGAGGGAATAAGTTATAGAGAGGATCTTGACCAAAACTATGTCATCATGAGAGGGTAGTCATCTAGATTTCTCAAGAAGTAGAATTGTGGTCCATGTTTTTTTATCTATCAAGATATAATATTTTTTTGTCATCTGGGGGTCAGTCCCATCCCTCATCATTTCGTTTCCCCAAGGGTGGAAGCTCTTAGACCTCCTCTAAAGGACCAAATGATTGTTTTTATAGAAAAACACGTGGTCATTAGAGGAGAGAGAGCCCGACCTATCTAAGAATTTTTCATGTTCAATGTGTTATACTCAAGGTTCCTCCACTGTGGTAGTTTTAGCTGAGGTAGCTGTAGTAGGGTGGTCTAGTTTGGGATTAGCATTAAAGTGATGTGGTAGGAAGAGTGCAGCATCGAGATGATCCTCATCCTTAGAGATCATAGTGCAGCCATTAAGGTCTTCATCATTAGGGCCAAAGAGGCCTTCTATATAGTTTCATTCATCTTCATGCTTTATATTTTATAGTGCTAGGTGAGTTAGGTGTCATTCAAGGTTACCATTTATTGTATTCTACTTGTGTGCATGCTTTGTTGATCCAGAAGTGTCAAACTCCTTTATATCTCTTACCCTAGCACATTATTTAAGAATTGAGGTAGGGAGGATACTAGTTCCCTTGGCATTGACAAAACTAGTTAAAGGTTGAGTTAACATGTATGGAGTATGTAAGTTCTATGAGCTGTTTATGGGGAAGTATAACGCTTGGGGATACTTTAAATGTGTACAGAAATAACCATACAACATCATTCTCAGCATGGGTTGTTTTTAATTGATGCAGATGATCATGGATTTGATCAAGAGTCATGTCATATTCTATGATGCTGATGGAGTGCCAATGATGTTTGCTGTTGAGTGATACTCTTAGTGGATTAGAGGCATGTTCCTTCATTTTTATATTTTATGATAGATATGATGTTGATCTCTTCATAGTTGTAGAAGTTAGTGCCTCCCAAGGTTGTGGATGAGTTCCCTAAAGTCTTTCGGGAGGATTTTATAGCATTAACCCCTCGATGGGAGATTTATTTTGGGATCAAGATATAGCAAGGAATGTATCCTATCTCAATATATCTATAAAACATGCAACCATTTAAGATGAAAGAGCTGTGAGTAATGCATGATGATCTATTTCAACGTGGTTTTGTTTGGCCAAGTGTGTCACCTGGGGGTGCATAGGTTTTGTTCATAAATAAGGCTGATGGTAGTTTGTAGATTTGTTTCAATTATCATTCCTTTAAATGAATGACAGTGAAGAACCACTACCCTTTTCCATGGATTGATGATTTATCCGACAAGATTAATGAAGAAGTCTTGGATCTCAACGATCAATTTTTGATATGGTTATCATCAGATGTAGGTGAAGGGTGAGGATATTCAAAAAACTTTTTCTATTGTCTTCACAATCATTATGAGTTCATTGTGATTCCATTTAGTGTGACAAAATCTCCCGATGTGTTCATGGGGTTAATGAATGTAACATTCCTAGATTCTTGGATATTTTCATGGTAGTTTTAATCAACAAAATCCTTATGTACTCCGTTTTTGAGGAGGAGTATGTAGATCATCTACATGTCGTATTGGGAGCTCTTCGCTGTGAGTATCTTTTTGGGAAGTTTTTGAAGTGTGGGTTATGGGCCTGTGAAGACCGTATATTTGTAACATGGTATCCTAGTAGGGATAATCTATGGAACCTTTGGAGAGATAGGTAGTTGTGTGTCATGAATCCCCCAAGATAGTGGTAGAGGTGTTGAGTCTCTTTTTTCTTGCAAGGTATTATAAGAGGTTCATAGAAAATTTCTCTCAGTTTCAGACTAATCTAATATATTTGACCTAAAAGGACCATAGTTTCTTGTGAACTGACTAGTGTCGTAATGATTTTGAGTAACTAAAAGGGATGTTGATAAGTTCTCTAGTATTTTTTTCTTGTAGAGGGAGTTCATATTGATATTTTTTGTAATGATTCGTGTATTGGATTGGGATGTGTTTAGATGTATATGTAACTAGTTTTTTCTAATGGGTCTTATAAGTTACATCCCTATTAGTGTAACAATACCACCCATGATCTTGAGTGGGTAGTAGTGGTGTTTTCTTTTATGTTTTGGCAACATTAACTCATTATAGAGCATTTTTTGGTTCATACAAACTATAAAATCATGAGGAATGTCTTATCCTAACACAATATAAACATGCATTAACCTTAGTAGATGGAATTTTTGTAACATTATGAAATTCAAATTTCTTATATTTTACAGTCGATGCATTGAAAAATAAGTCATATAGTGATCCCGTCTATGAATTTGGGGATTCTTAAAGAGTTATGGAAGAACTCTTAGAAATGCATCTTGATATGGGAGTGGATTAAGGTAAATATTTTATTTTTTAGATGAAAATGAAATTATAATTCATGGAGTAGGTGTAGGATTCCCATTTTGGGGATTCTGAGGTGGAGGTCTGGAGGGACTGAGCTATTTTTTGTGATTTCTCTGATAGTTGGTTTAAAGATGGAAAACATCAGGTGTTATTTTAAGGAAGGATTATCATTCCTTTGGGAATGAATGATATTTTTCTCTCTGAATTCTATAGTCCTTCTTTGGTTTCATATCCTAGTGGAACAAAGGTATACCATGTTTTTAGAGGTCAATTTTAGTGGCTTGGGATGATGTATATAGTTACCAAGGTTGTTTATCGATGTTTTTTCTTCTCGAAGTTGAAGGATGAAAATCATGTTCCTAGTGGGTTGCTCCACCCATCAAATATTCCACAATAGATGTGGGAGGAAATTTCGATGGAATTTGTTATTGGTTTTCCTCAAGCTCAAACATGATATGATGCTATATGGGTGATACTGGATCATTTGAAAAAATTATCCCACTTTATTGAGATCAAAGAGTCATGATTAGTGTAGGTTTTGTCGAAAAAATATCTAGAGGAGGTGGTGTGACTCCATAGAGTCCTTAGGATGCGCCTTTATAATAGAGATACTTGTTTTACTTCTAGTCTATCAAGTGGTATCTACCATTTTTTTAGTTCTCATCTATTCCATAGTACTAATTTTCATCCACCAAATGATAGTTAGACAGAGAAGGCCATCAAAACTCTTCCAGAGATGTTGTGCACTTGTGTCCTAGATTTTTGAGGTTCATAGATAATGAAACTTCCCTTGTTTGAGTTTTCTTACATTAATAGTTTTTAATACACCATTGTAATGGCGTCATTTGAAGATTGTTATGGACTACCTTGTTGTTCTCCATTATTATTGACTAAGTTCATATGGGGAGAAACTCTCAGGTAGGAATTATTATACAACACAGAGATGGCGTAAAAAATTCACGAGTGGATGAAAGAAGTTATAATCATCATAAATACTATGTTGATCATAGGATTAGACCTAGGGAGTTCTATGATGGAGGTCATCTATTTCTGAAGGTGACTCCTCATCATTGTAAGTGAAGGTTTGTTCATGGGAGTAATATTTATACTGGTTTTTGGTCCATTATAGGTTTGTAGTGCCTTGTGGTGGCATGGTGGTTTGGAGGAGAGTACTTGGGAACATGATTCACTGATTCAAACTCAACACCCTCATATTTTTTATTCTTAACTCTTCCATTATAACACTGTTCTCCTGTGGATGATGATACTTTTGGTTTATGAGATGGTTCTCTATTGTTTCTTGTTGCGTAATTACTCTCATCTAATATGTATCTTCCATGGGGGAGTTTTTAGGAGGTGTTTATGGATGTTGTGAGGTTTGATAATGCTTTCCATTGAATGAGGTGGTTGAGATCCTATGGTGGAAATATATTTGAGCATTATCTCATGGAGTGGCTGTTTGAATGACCCCTTTTTGTTTTAACCCTAGGATGGTTTGGATTAATAAGGATGACAATGTTTTCTTAGGAATCTAATGTAAGTGCCTAGATATGTGAGGTCCAACCATTTGTGAGTTTTTGAGGTTATGAGATCTTGGAAGAGGATTGAAATAAGTCTAAAGGAGTTTTACTATGAAATTCTAGAGATAGAGAGATTACAAGTCATGTAAGCCTGACATGCCATGTAAGTGTGGTTCAAGAATTGTGAAGTGATTTTTCGTGGAGTATATTTATTTTGGTTTAAATAAAAATAGGATATTAGTTTTTTAGCATCAAGTTATCCCCTAAGATTACATAATGTGAAAGGTGATTATACATTGTGTAATCCCCAATGCTATACAGCATTAAATTCTTTTCACTGTATGAGATTTTCACAAACCCTATAGAAAAAAATCTCTCTATATATCTCTCTCTAATTACACATATTCTATAATCCACCTCCTGGGGATTTTTACATTCCTTCAACCGTGGACCAGTTCATGGATTCTTCTTTTTTCCGTGGTGATCTATGGTGCATTCTTCCTTTGTTTTGTTGCAGTTTGTGACGGGTTGATCTCATTTCCTCCCACTACTTCTCTCTATACTATGGAAGATGATATCCCATTTTTCTAATGGGGGTTTTCTTGTTTTTTTTTCGATTGGTTGTTTCATGGTTTCCTCATAAGGATATTTTTCGTATAAGATAGGTCATCATAGATCCGTAATATGGTCTCTTTTCATTTTAAGAACATTGATGGATTTTGAAGGAGGGGAATTGTTTCTTATCTTCTATTTTATGTGAAATTGTAAAATTATCATGCTTTATCCCATTATAAGGGAATGAAATTATTCTAATAAATATTGAACAATATTAAATAATTGGATAGTGATTTTTTGTTACCAATGTTTTTTATTTATATCATGATAAAGGTTTGAATCATGATTTCATAAATAGTGTGATTTATAAGCCATTATTGTTAGCATATTTCCTTGTTGATATTATTAAAGAAGGTAAATAAGAAATTAATTGATAAAAAATTGGCTTGAGAATAATTAAAGAGGCATGTTTTCAATCCAGTGGTTAATATAATTTGATGACAGTCAAATTGAAAATGGAATGCTAATTGAGACTGATACCTATTTTGGTTTTTTCAAACAAGAATAAATGTTAATCAAATGTTTTTACTTTGTTAGCTTGATTCCTCAGTTTCCATCATAGTTAGAACTTGTTAACTAATGAATCAATTAATTATAGATAAAATAAGAACTGATTGTGTTATAAAGACAATTTCATTTTCTATGGAATGATTTTACCAATTTCATAAAAGTCCATGTTTCTTGTTTTGCAACAATGAGATCTTGTTTTCATGATAATGTTGAATGTCTTCTTTTTAGGGATTTATTTACTTATTTCAGGACCATTATTTATACTACTTTTTGATTTTCATGGTATGACTGAGTATAGAGGGATATTGTGATATAGAGAGGGGAGGCTCATATGTGATGTGAGACTGGTATGTCTAAGCCTATAATTGAGGATGATATATGTAGTAATAGAGGCCCAGATGATGTGGAATTAGATGACTCATATGATTGTGAGATGCATCAGTATATACATGTGGGTTTTAGGGATGTATCTAGAGGTGATATAAAAGATTCAAGATGAGAATACCCATTGATGAGATTTTGACATATTGTGTGCTCTCTTGAATATATTTAATGGGTGATGGATGAGTTAGTTATTTTAGCCACATTATTTTCTCCACTACTTGAGGCTACTAGAGATGCTTGGTTTTATGTTTTCTCCTATTAGTAGATTTGGATAGTTTTTCTAGTGTAACTATATATGGAATGATTCTAATATTTAATAATTAATTTTTAGCCCATGGGATTAGTTAATGAAGGAATTAAAGTATTAAAAATATTGATCTTGAAAAATTATTGACTTGTTTTGGAATTATTTCTTGAGGAAATGGACATTACTATGATAATTAAGGTATTAAAATGTGCAGTTAATGTTAATGGTTAAATAATGGATAACGAGTTAATTATAAATATTAAATGTTAAAAATATAAAGAACTAATTTAATGTAGAACACTTATATGTTTGTGATTTTATAGGATTTATAGACTTAGTATTGAAAGTAGTTAGTCTGAACGATGCAAGATGCGGTTGAGTCTAATACTTTGTTATCCCCTTGGTGTGGTAATGATATATTTTATATCATTTATATTATGTAATTTCATACACCACCCTACCCCATTTCTATAAGGTAAATTGATAACTAGTGGACTCTGGGAGGCTATTTTCCCCAACATCTCGGTAGGGGGATGGATGGATGACTAAGCCCTCTGGCCCCAATCTCATTTATTGTAAGTTACTTGGGTAGATATGAATGCCATTTGCTTTTTATATATATGTGTATAGAATTAAATGATGTATTGTTGTTATTTCACTCACTTTTATTTCCAAATATATTTTTCTGGGGATTATTATAGGTATGAATTATATAGGTTGTGATGGATTGGGGTACTTACTTCATGTATGAGTTGTAATGGATTGAGGTATAATACTCAATGTTTTATATACATCATAGAGGATGTGGGTGATTTTAAAAACTAGTTGGTTACTACATACAGTTTTATGGATGGTATGGTGTGGTCATGTGATGCACAAGGTGCATGTTTTGGTGCCCTCGATGAATGTTTTTGGGATGAATTACTTTTGAAGAGATATACTTAAGACATGAGACTTTAGGGAATTGTGAAAAACCATTGGGGAAGCAAGAGAGGGGTAACCATGATGTTTTATTATTATATTATATTCTATCTTTTGGGAGTTACTTGGTGATAGATATCCATGATGTGGTTGGGAATTTTGTATACCTATTTAGGTGATGAGTTAGTTTCACTGTTGTTCACTGTGGTTTGTCAAGATTTAATTATCTTTTGTATGAGAGGATTTGGGGAGGACCCTATCGAGTATACTATTATTCTCACCCTACATATGTATAAACTATTTTTATATTAGTTGGAGTTGGTTGGTGATTGGGATGGATATTACTAGCTTGGGGTTTTGCATGAGCAGTTTTGGATTCATGGTCACTACCATCTTTCCGTTTTGGTACTTGTAGTTCTCATTTAAGTTATTTAGTACTATAAAACATTGCATGTTAGAATTTGGGTTCCCCCCTCTCTATCTCTCTCTCTCTATATATATATGTTTGAGTAGGTTTTGGTTGTTGTATACTTCTTATCTCTCTTATGTATGTTTTTTGTATAGGGTAAAGCCTTCTATTTATATGTTTACTCTACCAGTGGTGCAATTCACCAACCCATGGCCTACTAATGGTGGGAATTAGGAATTCACTATACCCCCACTCATTGTGGTATCTTTTTGGGGAGGGGGTTGTAACAATATATCAACATATAATATTACCCAAGGAAAACCTCAATATCTGTACTAGCATATCAGATAGATCCTATCGAGCTTTAGGTGATGATGGTATAATTGGATGTTTTTTAAAATGTGAGATTGTCAGACATATTGTGTCCACCAGAGAAACCTCATAATTTTCACCAATAATATGGATGAGATATTAATGTTAGTTGTGGATTTAAAACAACTAAACTAGTTGAATGTCTGGGGGGAGTATCCACCCCCAATAATTAATGACTTCTTTATGCAGTGGTTAGAGGAAACATGGTTTATAGAGTTAAATTGATTAAAGGTTATCATAAGCTCTAGGTTTGAGATGAGTTTGTGATTATGGTGTATTTCTAATGACACTATGGTTACTAACCTTTATATGTGTTGGATTTCCCAGTAGAGTTTTTAAGACTTATGAACTAGACACTAAACATTTCTAGGATAAGTTCATTGTAGTATTCTTCATTGTAACCCTCATGTACAAAGCATCAGATACAGAGTATGAGAGGCATTGAAGGAGGATTATTTACATTATTCAGTATTAATATCCTTATAGTAATCTCTCATAGAGAAAACTCCAGATTATAGGTCTCCAATTCCTCGGTTATTTCTTCCTAGAAATGGAAGTGATAGTTGACCTAATAATGGTTGAGGTAGGGATAACCTATTAACCACCCAAGTGATGGGCATGAAAAAAGATTCTCATAGTGATGTTTTTATCCACGTTTATCGAGTGAGGTAATAGATAACATAACCTCTTATATATTGTCCCTTGAGGGTGAGTATGGTGCTGTGTATCTCTAGTCAATAGATTTTACCCCTCCTCTTCTATAGTGAATTAGAGAGGCACAAATTGGAGATATTTTTTATGAGGTATTACACGACCAAATGTCCACTAGACAAGTTATTGGTGGATATTATTAAGGTGGGGAGTATGTCATCCCTCAAATGATGGACGATGAAACTAGTTACACAAAATGACATAGTGTTGAGGAGGATTATTTTTCTTATTAGTACACCCAAAAGAGGGGTGGTTGTAAACAGATAATTTGGCATCAAGTTTTCGGGCCAAAGATATTGTAACGTGTTGTTAGGTTTATCTCTTGATGTCTCACCCATTAGTTGCTAGAGACTGAGGTCCCCGATGGTATTAAAAATGTGGTGGTGATTATAGTGTGTTTATGGTAACTCCATGATCAGTAAGATGACATGACACTATAGAGTGGTCATTGAATGACTCAATGAGATTTCCATCTTCCTAACCATCTGAGAGTAGATCTAAGGGGAGATTTTGGGATGCATTTTCATGAAGGAGGTAGTACGAATTCATATAATTCCATAAATGATCATTTTAAACAATGAGTATTTCTTCATTTCATGATTATGGATAAGATGATAGAGGATTTAAGACTAAGTTGTGGTTAGGAATGACTTTTCTTCCCTATTTCTATGGCCTAGAAAAGAAAATAGTTTATGTTCTAGAGATAATGATTCATGATTACATATTATATTTGGCCCATATTTAGGAGAATCTCATAACTTTTTATGACTTTTTGTTTCTCAACAGTTACTACTCCACCATTAGAGTAGAACCATTTGAGTCCATGTATGGGAGACAAATTAGGTCACTATTATATTGGTCAGAGATAGTGTGAGATATAACTTATGTGCCTAACGTTGGTTTTAGAGATATTTGTAGGGGGTATAGTTTATCTAGTGGTAGATGGGGACTTCTAGGAGGCATCTCGAGTCCTCTGATTACTGAATATGGTGGCATTTGGAGTTCAACATGGATAGCTTATGATATGAAAGATCTCATTTCATCAAGGATTAAAGAGATTTTTCCAGGATGAAAGACTATATATAAAGGGTTTTTAGGATCATTTACTAGTTAATTCATTAGGTTTGAAAGTTTGCATACTACTTGATGCCGTGGCTGTAGTGAAACTTGGTGCTCGATGTATTCCACATGTCATAGATAAGGACCTATGTTCATGACTCGTTACATGATGTCGACTAGGATGGCCGGGAAAATGAGAGTGGAGATTCATTTTGGAGGATCCCAATGGAATTTGAGAAATAAATAGAGAACATTCTTTATGGGAATGTTTTTCCCTTGGATATATGTTTTTTGATAGCACAAGAACCTTCCAGAGAGCTCTCAAGAGTGGGAAACCGAGCTGAGATCTTGATGTCCTGTTTTATGAATAGGATTTTTTTTATTATCTATATGAAAATACTTAAGGTTGAAAGAGTATAATGGCCATATTTTTCCATGTATTAATTAGGAATATTTCTAGGAATATTTCTAGATTTTTGCATGAAGATAGTGTGGAATTATGAGGCCTATAGAGCCTTTTCATCGTGATATTAAAAATGTTAAAAATATTTTATCATGTGTACATAGTTTTTAGAAATAATGGAATAATTATCAAATAGATCATGATATGGGAAATCTTATACCATTTTTCCTTCCACGGTCTGGGTTTTACCATAGGCACATCATCAATTTGTTCAGAATTTGGCTCTCAGGGGATGGGGGCCATTGGTGGGTGCTGAAAATGAGATAAGGTATTTAATTAATTAAAATAATTTGTTAAATTACCCTTCCCTCCTATTTTCCTTCCCATGAAAGTGAATAAGGGAGAGTGTTTCTTCCTCAATAATGGGTGGAAAAAGAGGGATAAGAGGCACATCAAAACTTTTTTCTTGGTGGTGATCACTTCTAGATCGAGTTTCTATAGCTTTATAGAGTGAATATGTACCCAATACGTTGAAATTTCACAATGAGGAAGGATTGTTTTTAGATTTAAATCCCAATACACATATATGTGTTGTTTAATGGTTTCATTTCTCATATATGGCTTATAAGGTTCCCATATGGGTCTATATGTATGTAATTGAGGAAAAATGATGGCTTTGGGAGGTTCATAGAGATTTTACACTCATAAATCCTGATCACAAAACGTGTAGTCTAGGAGCACACATAGTGTTCTCAACCCATTTGGGGAATATTGAGTTATGAGAAATACATGTAATTTACTAGGGGTCCAATACATGTAGTGTTACTTGGATATGTATCATATTACATATGAATACACATCATGTATGGGGACATATCCATGTGGAAGTACACTAATAGAACCTATGTGTACATTGGTCATAAGACATGACTGGGTATACAAGCACATGAAAGTGTACACAAAAATGGGACTGTTGACATAGGATTTGTATTAGCTTGGTAGAACATGTTGTGTATTACATGTACATGATATATAGGACTACATGGACAACCATGATGTGTGTGGACAAGGAGTCACCCAAGTACTCAAGTGAGGCCACACGCTGCATGGAGAATAATATTCACACAGTTTCTTATGGGGACATGTCTAGGGTACGTCCTCATGAGACATTCCATGAACCATAAGAAGACATTATGTGTTCTCCCCTTAGAGACTTATTTCTTAAGTATCTCTATCTTACAAACTTGGATTTAGGACTATGAGTATCCTCTCATGAGTGTTTTTCCACACAGTTCCCAATAGTGGAAACCTATTGGGCATGAGAGATGAGACGTGAGATAGTGATAGAGGGATGATTCTTTCAGTGATGCACAAACTAGTATCACTTGTGTATATTAACTTAGTCCATCCATCTGAGGGTATAGTGTGACATTAAATCTTGATCATAAGATTGTGATCCCCTCTAGGGTATTGGTTTAGTTAGATTTTTGAGATTCTCTCTGGGGGGCCTTGGGTGTGATCCCCTATCATATTTATTTCTCTAGATGGGGTTTTTTGTTTTATCATGGAAAAAATACATAATAATGAAATAATATACTTAGAATGATATTCTATATTGGGATTTCATTATGCCCAAGTGGAACTTTGTGTTATCCTCTATCTGTGTATAATGACCATCTATGTTTTAAATTGAGTTTTTAGTGTCCCCTAGGGGTATTGGGTGTGATCCCCTATTTGAGTTTTGAAATATCACTAGTTCTAGTTAGTGTGTATGGTTTCTTTTAGAAGTCCTAGGTGTGATCCTCTATCTATTTTTTGAGATCTTCCAAGTCCTAAAGGATTCTTGGGGTCCCCTATGAGCCATGGTGTGATCCTCAATCTATGTAACCAAATATTATGAGTTACTGCATGGATTCCACATGGAAATACTGATGATAACCACTCTTTAGATGAATACAATCTGTGTAGTGATACCTGATTAGTGGTATCTATCTAATTATTTTCATCAGGGATGGAATGGTTTGTGAAGCGAGTTCAACCTGATGAGATTTAACTTGAGCCTCAAGTATAATCACACGGATAGAAGTATATTTGATACCTCTATGAGGCTTGATCTCTATCTTTATTATTTATTCATTTTATATTTGGTTAGTATGTATCAAACCCTAACTAACATACCTTGGTGTTAATGAGTTGAAATTTCAATCTTAGCTGAGCTATAGAGATATATAATCCCCTTTCTCTCACACATGGGTATTTTGTACCGTCTAACTTATGGGTTAAATGGAATGAAACCTTTTATTGGTTCACTTTATTTTATTGGGTGTTTTGGTTAACCGATCGAGTTTTATTATACTCACACCTTACCCAAACATATAATGTCTTATTAATCTAACATGCCCTTAAACGGAGTCATAAGAGGAATATGAGTTGGCAGAGAATTGTGAGTTAGTCAAACTGTGGTGTGTACAATGTGTTCCATTTGATAGTATTCCCATCCTACTTAGTCGGTTATATGATTTTATCAGTTATGGTGGGAATTTATTTCTCCATTTTTACTTTATTGTACACTAATGTACTATAAAGTTTTTTAGACGTTGTTGGATACATGTTTTAAACTCAAGATATTTTTCCTTTTTTTATCACTTTACTATTATAGGGAGATGGTTGTGTGTGTGTGTGCATACAAGTACTTTAGGATAAGTCCTCCCATGTGTGTTATTTTCCTACTCAGAACTGGATGTTATACCCTACCTTGTTGGTGGTTGAAAGGATGTAGTTTCACATAGATTACTTCTGGCTAGGTGGGTCTCGGTGGTTCAGGTTGTGAAAATTTTCTTATTCAAGGTTACCTCTAAAGACCAACTTATTAGATAGTGTCCCTTATTAAATCAGGTTCACTCCCCATTCAAGTCCTTATTATATCCTGAGATATCCTCGTTTATTCAATTCAATTATGTGACATATAATTCAAGGCCCACATATCATAGAATCATAATCTATTCATATGTTTACCCCAAGACCCTAAAACATTAATTATATCATCAAATCATAACTCATGGAAAAGAAATAGGGTCCATAAAAATATCTTCCCCATAATCATAAAACATACAATGAAATAATTTTGATGTTATAATTGTATCATATACCTAGTAATACATAATTAACATTGATGGATTCTATCATAAAATAAAAATTTCCATAAATATCACTAAAATATTTCTTGAGAAAAGTAAGCTTTAATTTTGAAATAAATTATTTAAAATCAAAAATTTCTAAAATATTATATAAAATATTTTATTTTAAAAAATCCATTGAAACGTGAAAAAGGGGATTCCATAAAATAACAGATCATAATAATGGTAAATATTGTTAATATCATGTATGTTAAATAAAATATCACCTTCACATTTTAGGAAAAAAAATTAAAAGTTACCTTGTTCAGAAAAGGACAAGAAGATTCACTTAATGAATATTTATAGAATGTAAAAAATATGTAAAAATGAATTCAATAAATCATTTTTGAGTAGTAAAAATGTTCTTAAAAACATTTCAAATAAAATTTGGACATGAAAGAAAATATTCTTAAGAAAATAGAAGGATACAGTTGGGTTTTCTTAAAAATAATTTTCTTATCAATTTAATTACCAAAGAGAGAAAAATGACACTATTATGTGAAAATTGGATGAATAACAAGAGTATAAGAATATAAAATGAGTTTATCAGATAAATATTTTAACAACCCTTACCCCAATAGCCCAAATTTAGTTGTTACTTTGATAAATTGGAATATTATATAGGAATCACTTATCTAAGGACTGAATATTCTAGTAGTAATATAAAAATGGATACCTAATTTAATCTCATATTACATTTGAAAAAATAAAAAAAATAGTTAAATCTAATATTTTGTATCCTCGAACTCATTCAATGATTCTTTTTCTATATATTAGGGAAATGAAACAAACTAAGGGGTGAAATTAGATTCCTATTGAGGCTATACATATAGTTGAAGAAATTGTGAATAAATAGTACATAATAAATATGTAAACATTAATATTTTAAAAAACATTCCATTTAATCAATAACTTGAGTAATAAGAACAAAAATGTAGGAATTAATAATGATCAAATAATTCCATATAACTAATATCATGGGAATGAAGCTTATATATGGATATCAAAATAATTAAAATAATCACAAGAACATCAATAACTAATCTCATAATGTTTGTATGCATAATGGATGACATTATAAGATTTTCATCGATTCCTTGCATCAATACATCAAACATAATTTGGTAAGGCCTTAGCTAAATTCAAAAGCTGCATTTTATCATAATAAATACCAATGCATAGAGGGGTTATACATGTCCCTACACAATAATTTCTATGTCCAAGACATTAATCAAATGAAATAGGTGAATAAAATAATCAAAATAAACATTTGTATTGAAAAAATAGAATATCAAATGTTAATATTTTACCAGGTAAAACTGATCATAAATAATTTAACTAAAAAGTACGGATGACATCATTAAAACATATCCCCATTGAAGAAAAATTAAAATAAAGGGTTATTTTTATTAATGAATAGAATACGTAAAAAATTTCATTAACAAAATTATTATGCAAAATACCCTTTTAAATATATATATATATTTTTTAAATTCCCTGAAAATTATGATTTTTTTCCTTTTAATGGAATCATGGTAACTTGAAAAGTAATTTTCAAATAAATAAGCAGTCATGATGGAAGGAAACTTACATTCATGCATAGTATATTAAATAAAATTATCCTTTCACATTTTCCATAAAAAATTAAAAAGTATTAGGTTATAACATTGAAAATTGGATTCACTATAAACCAATTTTCTAAAGTCAAACTTGGTTAAATTTTTTTATAAATAATTTGAAAATATTGAAAATATTATTTAATTTTTTAAAGGAAAATATGGATACAGAAGAAAAATACTCTAGACAGAGAAGAAAAACTAGTTGGGTTTCCCTAAAAATTTGATTTTAGTGTATTGAGTACATAAAAAGTGTAAAATGAAAGGACATAATTTTAATTTCCATATATAAACATATGATAATAAAATATTTTATAATTAATATATAATGATAAAATAATTCCCTCGCGATAGTTTTAAACATCAATAATCCAAAATAATGATTATATTGTGAAATGAAACCTCACCAATTTGGTAACTCTTGAATCATAACCCTCATGAAAGAAATAACTCTAAAAGAGAATGAATATTAATATATTCATGATAATTAAAACAAAAGGAGATTTAGATACTCCATATAAACTAAATTAGTTTCATAACATTAAAATATGACTAAATAAAATAAAATAGAGATGAAATCCCTTACCTTAGGTAAAACTCATCTCATATGTTATTTATCATCCTAAAAAATAAAATTATGTTAGTTATTTAATTTCTTATGAAATAATTTCAAGTTCATTATTACTTTTATTTTATTTATTACCATTTTATACTTAATTACATAATCAATTAAATTCATGTTAGTCATTTTTAAAATATTTTGTCCATATGTCTAACATGATTTTGATAGTTTGACTATGGTAAAATTTTCCTTTATTCCATCATATCTAGAATAATAATCATGAAATAATTATAATTTTTATAAATTAATAATAATTTCAAAATTAACCATGAAACATGTTTATGAAAATGATCTACATTACAATCATAAGAAAATTGGTTATACATACACATGAGTAACATGTCAATTTGCAACAGTCATTACAGAAAGAAGGTAAGAATTATTTTTTGTTTCAATAATAATAACCACATAAAAAATACATTATTTTTTAAATTATACTTTTATATATCATCCATGTGATGTGGTGATGAAAAATGAACCATCCCACTTCAAGGGGGTTATAGTCCACAGGTATACAAGGATGAATTTATCATATTTCAGTGAATGGAAAGGAAAGAAAGTAAATGAAATTACATATTTTAATAATGATAAGTATTTAATTAATATCATATATGTACATTAAATTCATCATTACAACCATCCATAAAAGGATGTGATGGAAAACAAATTACAATGGTTCACATGGTAGTAGTCCACCGTACACATGAATGATGGTTTTGTTTCTTTTTTGATTGAAGATGAGATGGATATATATCATTACATCAATATAATAACATCTTAGTATATATAATATAATTTTAAGTTTATTTAATAATGTATTTATAAGGGTTTAAGGAGGTAGAATAAGAAAAAATGGTAAATTCTTGATTAATAACTATAACTTTTCTGTGGAAAAACTCTTAAGGTATACACAAAAATAATTCCAATGATGGTTAATTGAAAAAAATGAGGCAATTAGGATGTGTTTTTAGATATAAGAGAGGTATTTGGGTTATTATTGGTTGATAACAAAGTATTTTTACGTTTTAATAAAGGATGATAAGAGGTGATATATTATGAGGGGAGGGGTACATTTTAAATTTATAAAAATTTTAAAATAATAAAAATTTATTTATCTGTGAAAATTGATAAAATTGATATAATTAAAATATAGGATGATTATATATTGAAATAATTTCACCCCACACAATCTAGAGATGTTTATATTAGGTTTTTTTAATTTTCTCTTCATTTTGACACACATCAACCCTTTTTGATAATTTTTGTGATAATGACGTTTTTACTCCTTAGTGGTCAAGATAGTTACTATAAAATGATAGTTGAGATATAAATGGACCATATATGATATATATAAAAATATAAAAATAATTTTGACTAATTTATTCTTTTTAAAATCATTTAATAAAATATTTTTTATTATAAAGCAACATTGTTGACATTTTTTGAACCATTCATTTAATTTTACAATGAAAACAACTTAAAAAAACAGAATTAAAATATATTTGACTAAAAACTAAATAAAATTGAATATTTCTCAAAACAAAATCAATAAAAATAATGATTATTTCATATTATATTAATTTTAATTTTTTTATATAATTTATTAAATTTTTTTTTAAAATAAATAAATACAGTGTTGATGTTACATATGTATTTATGATAATTATATAAATAATTTTTTTTGAAATAAAATATAACAATGATTTTTATCCTTATTCTCAAAATTACCATTAATATTTTTTCATTAATTTCTTTTTCCCTTTGTAAATACATAAGATATATTTAAATGCATGAGGGTGACATTTTTTCATCTTCTTTAATTAAAATATTATATTGATTACTTTCCTATAATGGTGCCAAAAAAATAATTTATTCTGAAAAATAAAGTGATACTTTTCTATATCCATTCATATAATAAGATTAAATTTAAAAATTAGTGGACTTATTAGTTAGTATTAACCTAGTTTAACATGATTTTTCCTATTTCCATGGTGACAAATTTTTACTATTTTTAATATTTATTATGAAGAAAAATTTATGTAAAATTACTAAATAATATGTATAATTATTATTAAAAATATATAATCCAATTTACTAAATTAAACACTTGGTATTTGAATAATTTAATTTAAAATTAAACCCGTACACACGATGAGAAGAATTTTTCAAGAAATGTATTTTTTAAGGAATTAATGATCTTATATTAACAATATGACATGTTATCATCGTTAAATGAATTTAAAATAATATAGATTTATATAATATATATATATATATATATATATTTAATTGGGATATTTATTTATTAGGGGTTAATTTATTTAATTAAAATGGATAACCATTTTTCACTTAAAAATAGTTTTCAAAAAATGACATTTTTATGCATAAAAAAAAATTATAGCAAAATCATGAAAAATTACGATTCAAATGAAATTATTTATATTATTCTTTATAAAATGGTTCATATTTCTCTATACTACCAAATTAATAATATAATTGTTCTTTCTAATATAGTTATTTTAATAAAAGAATTGACAGTATTTGAAAAATCGATAATTCTCACTATTCACTGAAAAAATCAATCATTTCATATAAATAACAGAAATTCACCCTCAATTCATTTTGATATGACAATTTGAAAAATTTACTTCATTTTTTAAAATAAAACTTTAAAAATTATCTGAAATTAATTATATTATTTTATCACAAAAAGTAATAAGAACATTTTTGATGAAAAATATATTTTTTGAAACATGTAGAACTTTCAAAAAATTAAGTCCTTATTTTCCAATATATTTATTTCATATAAACTATTTATATATAATTTTTAAGAAGAGGTTATTCTTATTCATACCAACAATTTTAACTGCTAGGTTATAATGGCCATGTATAAAGAGAATATTGCAGGTTTTTTGTGCTTGGTGTTTCATGTTGTATATGCTATTGAACATAGTTTTAGTTTTAAAACATAAGGGTATTAAAATATAAAAATTTAATAAATTTTTTCCTCAAAATATTAACTTGTTCTTAGAAATTGTGTTCTTTATATTTGAAAATAATTTTTTCTTTGGAAATTTAGTATCATTTAAAGAATTAATAAAACTTTATCCTGGAAATAGGGAAGGGAACTAAAAAGGTCATCTAAGAAAACACATAACTAGGTTTACAATTAGGTTCAATGAAATTTTAAGCAAAAATATTAACATGGAGGGGAAATTAAAAGTCCAAATATTTATGTAGAATGATAGAGATCGTTTATCCCAAGAATGTGAATGAACAAGAGAAAGTTAACGAACAAAAAACTATAATCCAAAGAGGTGTGAAAAAGACTATAGATTCAACATGAATTAATGTAATCATATAATATTTTTTTTAATATTCTTTTAATAGAGGTAAATAATTATTTACATCTAGAATAAAAAAATATGAAAAAGATACTTACTTAACAAGTATAAATCCATCCTTTAATCATTTTTAACACAACCTCATATCTTTCTCTAAATGATGAGAATTCATGGTGATTATTTTTATTTCTGAATGACTAAAATTAACTTCTAATGGATTAAATAATTATAATAAAGGATCATGATCTGTTTACCCTATATATAAATATTAACCAAAACCAATATGGTTAAAACATGGAATGATAAATCCTTAAATTGATGAACCTTTATATGATAAAAGATAACATTAATCTATAAATCCACAAACAATAACACCCAAAGATCAACATAGATCATTTTATAAATAAATAACCTTAATATTACTCGAAATATTCCTAATTTAGTTTGAAACCAAATGGATTGAATAATTAAAATACATATATATACCAGATAAATTTAATATTTATCTCCAAATAAAACCAATAACTCTTAAAGTATCATACCAAAATATATATTCCCTAAACATATGTGATAATCATTTTTATAAATAACCAGAATCACAATAAATACATAGTAATATCACAAGTTCTTCCAAAAATTTACATTATATTTTGATGTTTCATGATTCAAATCACCAAACAATCATTGATAAAAATACATCTACAAAATAAATATAGTATACCAATGAGTAAATACTTTCACCTCAATGATTATTATGACATATAACCTTCCTTTGTATAGGAGGTAACCTTTAGAATATGTAATTGGCTTAAAGAATTCATAGGGTCTCCACATTTAAGACAATGAATTATAAATGGATCTCTAAAAATAAATTTCTTTCTCTCCATTGAACACCTATTTTTTCTTTAGAAATTCATTTAACTGTGCCACTATTTTCCACACATAAAACATTTTATTATTCCTTTATGACATTATCCTGAGTCTATCATCCCACATTTCTAACATGAAGTAAATCAAGACTTCATTCTTCCATGGACTTATCCACCCAAGATCATAGAGTAATCCATTATTTTTATCTTTGGTGAGTCAAATATTTGTTGAAGTTATAGGTTGTGAATCATATATTGTGATAAAAGAATAGGAATAAGCACAATAAATTTCACTTCAGTCGTTATCCTATTTGGTTGCTCAGAATCACTATATTTCCCTTAACATTCAGGGTTAAAATCATTCCCCCTAGATCTATCTACTGAATAAAATAAAAAAACAATGTGTGAGAAACAATAATCATTATCATGAAAAATACTTTATAGGATTTATAAATCATGAAATATTTATTTCAATCTATGACACCTTAGGTTTGACCAAGGAATCCATGACCATATTATTTTAAATTCCTTCATGATTGTTCATAAATAAAATGTGAATTAACCCAAGAATATCCCCCAGGAGTGTGAAACCAAGTTCATAATGAGGGCATACTCAACATGCCACCAAAATTATAACCATGATATACTCAACCATCTCTTTCTAGGGTTATTACACCAAGATGCATCTGTTGAAAAACCCATATACACATGTAGTAACTAGATACCAATGTATTTATAGGAATACCATAAAATATCTATATTACCAATATTTTAGGATGTTATCCTATACCTATACTTCTCTTAAATTTCAGATATAGGGTTAGGTTATATATTATTTTTTCCCTAAATTTTCTTCTTTATATTTATACTAAACATTCTTTGATACCAACTATAACATCCATGACAACAGTAGCTCAGAGCTGATAGTTACCTTATTATATTGGCATAAGATATATGTGATCACATACATATAGAATGAAAAGTTTATTAGTGTTGGTAAACTATATACATACTTGAATCTCACCATAAATTTGAAAACATAAAAATAAAACATAATGAAAGTAAATATTCTGTATCCTGGAACTCATTCAGGGGTTCCTTATTTATATCCTGGGTAAAGGAAATTAATAATGGGTGAGATCAAATTCTAAATAATTTTATGTGAACAATAGAAGCTATCATGAATAAATAAGAAATAAGAAATATGTAAATGTAAATAAATGAAAAAGATGAAATTTTATGAATAACATGAGAATGATGAATAACATGACAAAAATAAATGATAATAAAACAATTCTATATAACTAATAACATGAGCATAAATCTTATCCATGGATATAATAACTATTCAAATAATCACATAGACATAAATAAATAATCTCATAATGACAGAATGTATAATGATAGATATCTTAAACATAACATCCGGGACTTATGCCAAGAAATCCTATATAAATTGGTAAGACTCATCCAAATGACAAAAATAGATTGTCTCATGAGACCAACTGATGAATCAGGGGGCTATAACAGGCCCTGACTATCACTAACAAAGAGAGATGCATTTTTTTGAGAATATTGAGACCATTACTAGAAAATAAAGTTCTATTTATTAGGAAAAAGAAAAATTACACCAGTTTGTAAGTAAGATATTTATATTGATCCTTCCAAAGAATGGGAAGTAGGTCATCCAGTACTTGTTCCTCCTAATGAAAATCAATACCATTCACACCTTTTCTAGTGAGAAAATCCACCAAAGAGTTAACCACTCTATAAACATGAGTAATAATATTCTCCTTTGAAAAGGGTAGATCCAAACACATTTCCCAATGATTAGTCAGTTTCTATGAAAGAGGAAGAGAACCTGTCTGAAGAGCAAGAACCACAGATGTGGAATCACATTCAATCCATAAATTGTTCCAATCCCTTCATTAAACATGCCAAGATGAATCAATAAATCCATGTGTATCTTCTTCATGAATGAAAGAAAAACCACATGAACCATATAGAAAACCCAGAACACACACTTTGTGATACATAAAAACCTCACTAAATCTAGAATAACCCGGGTTACCCCTCGAAGCACCATTTGAATTTATTTTGATTCAACCATGGAAGGGAGGAAGTCAGAGCACCTCAAGTATTCCAAGAGGTGGTCTTAAATTTCCCTTGACACCAAACAAAGTTAGGATTGATAGATAATGTATGGAGTTTTCACAAAACATGCTTCTTAGAACTGTGACTGTATGAGAAGTAGTGAAGGGCCCGACCAAGGAGACACCTAGATGGAATACCTTCTGTTCATGTAGGGCCTTATTTCTAGAAAACAAGATAAAATAGAGGATTTAATATGAAATAGAAAGAAAAGGGGAGAAGACCTGCAGTAAAATCTTCAGCTCAGGAAAATGTTGCATGAAGCCGTCAATTGAGTTGGTAGTAGGTAAATTCACTTCAAATACGTTGGACACAGCCTCCCATATTGCTGAAGCTACCACATATGTGATAATGTTATGATCAATGTATTCCCTATGTTGATGAAACATAAAAAACACTGAGTAGAGGGACCTCCAACAATTTTGGAGACAGTCATCAGTTGTAATCCTCTTGGGAGTTAGCCTCCAAGAAAATGTGGCATAAGAGGTCCTCATAAATCCCTTGTTTAGGCTACCCATCCATTGAAACCCATATTTTCTACAAAAAATGTGGTCATAAAAATGTTTGGAAGAAAGAATCCCAAGAGGAGTCGGCTCCCAAGACGAAAAATTCCCCTTGGAGGAAAATAAGTTCTGCACAACAATGGATAAAACATGACTTGGGAGACAATCCATGCAACCCAGTTGATCATTGATTGAAAAATCAAAATAAATATTCTAGTTATCCTCAAGAACCAATTATCCAAAAAAAAATTAGTCCAGTTGATTTTCCAAAATTGGAGGGGAGAATCCCTTGAGACTGACTAGTTTTAATTAGCATCAATTCTGGAAAAAAATTTCATGAATGCAGACAAAACTGAGGAGGTGAAATAATTAAAGTTCCCCACTTGGATTTTGTGCAATAATCTAGATCTGAGAAAGGATTATGCCTCAGACATCATGTTCATGAGCCTCCAAATAAAACCAACCTTAATGGAATCATTAAAACATCCACAGTTTCTGATACCCAAGCTCCCTTCATCATAAGGATAACAAACAGTGTTCTAAGGGACCATTTCAAACCTCCTTTCATTAACACTAACACTATAAATGAAATTATTGATAAATACATTAGTGCTCTTGAGTCATGAAATTATCCATTTATATACCATGAAAGAGTAAATAGTTTTTTAAATGACAATGTATTTCACAAGACTCACTCTATCATCAATGGATACAGATTTTTCCTTCCATGATGAGAGATTTCTTCTTATAATACGGAAGATACTAGAGAAATAACAAACATTTGGTCTTCCCCAAAACATAGGCACCCCCAAGTATGTGAAGGGAAGGGATCCCTCATGAATACCCATATATCTGATTATGTCTTCTTTCCTGGTATGAGAGAAACTTCTTCCAAAATAAATAAATGACTTATTCTAGCTAATATCCTATCCAGAAACCATCTCATAATGAAGGAGATATCTCTTTATGTTCTTGATGTTTCTATTATCCCTTTGAGTAAAGTGGATAATGAAGTTATAATATAAAAGATTTGATGGAGAAACCAACACCCTTCCAACATGAATGGTCTTCAACATTCCCTTTCCAACCATAATAGAGGGAAACCTTCTGAGATTTTCTTCAACAATAGAGAATATGATAACTAATAAAGGATAACCTTGTCTAACACCTATTGATCATTCAAATTATCCTTCATGGGATCCATTTAAAAGAACTGATATGTGACAAGAGTGAAAAATAAAATTTATCTAAATAATGAAAATATCCTCGAAGCCATACATGTCAAAGTTCATGCATATGAAACCCCAATACATTATGTCGATAGCCTTCTTGATGTCCAGCTTAAGGGAAATTTTCCCACCACTGATAATATTTTTGAGAGGATTCACACACTCTGAGGTAGTAATGAGGCAATCTTGAATCGATCTCCCCTTGATGAAGCCAAATTGATTTACAGAGACAATATTACAAGCAATACATGACAACCATGTAGAATGAATTTTGTAGATAATTTTTCAAACAGTTTTGACCAAGGTAGAAGTTCTGAACCAGTGAATTTCATTGGCATTATCCACTTTCAAAATAAGGGCATGGAACTGAGCATTCAAGCCTTTTAGAAGAATCCCACCTTTGAAAAAATGAATGACCATCCGGCAGCCACCTGCATGAATGATATCCCAAAAAGATTGGAAGAAAAATTACCAAAGCCATTTGGACCTGGGGAGCTCTCATATTTTGGACTAAAAATAGATTCCCTGATTTTTGGTTCAATAGGGATAACATAAAGGCTAGATTTATCCTCTTATATCAAAATCCTTAGAATCACACCATCCATAGGATTAACGATGGAAGGTGACCCATTGAAGAGAATCATGATGTAAGGGATGATATGCTCTGATAGGTCCTTTCTATTATCAATCAAGTTATACCCATTTTTTATCAGGGATTGGGGCCTGAAAATCCTTTTGATTTTCTAAAGATCATTGAAAAACATTGATTTCCAATCCCTATACATTAACTGTTTTACATTGAAAGAGTATCTTTGCAAGGAATATTTTATGCTGAGAAGCTTGTTGAGTTTGGTGATTTACTCAGCTTCACCCAAACACCCATTAGAGAAGTCACTAGATGTGTTGTGCTATTAAAGGCTCTAGAGGGATGCCTCAAGAGAAGATTTGTTAGATAAAAAAGAGCTGAAGTGATCCTTAATCTTGAATTTAAGGTTTATCTTATGGATTTCAAGATTAGTGATGAAAGAAAAAGAATCATTCCTCCAATCCATAGAATTCTAAGAACTTTGCACAATGACCCTGTAATCTGGATGAGTGACCCAAACATTATTAAATATGAAGGGGAAAGAAAGTATATCTTCCTTTTTGGAAAGGTCCACCAGGATTGGATGATGATCAGAATTGTGTCTTTTAAGGGTTGAACATAGGATGAAACCCCATTTATTCAAGGAATCCACATTGATAAAATCCATGTGAATTTTACAGGAAAGAAAAATCTTTAGACGCTTCATATACCAAGTGTATTTAGCACCAACCAGATTGACCTCAATCAGGTCATTTTCATCAATGCATGCTCTTAATTCTCTAGAAGAAGTGCAGTTTGTGGAAGACCTCATTTTTTAATCCAGATTATGAATTGCATTGAAGTCCCCCAAGATGATGTAGGGACTAGAAATACCTACATTTAGTGATCTTAATTCCTCCTAGAGGTTCCTATGATTCTGATACCTATTACTGTTATAGATGAAGGTGAAAACCAATTCAGATCCGTTCTAATTAAAGAAGAAAGTGACATGTTGTTCACTTGATATAGTCGTGGGAGTGCTATCTAGAGATTAGTGAGCCAAGACCCAAAGGATCTTAACTTTAGTTGACCATGAATTTGAACAATTAGAGAGTAGCCCAACTTCTCAAAGTTGGAAATATTAAAAATAATTTTTTTAGGCTCAGAAAGACCTATAATGACATGTTGATTCCTTTGAATAAAAAGAAAAATGGATCTAGTGGTTTCTATGTTAAAAAGGCCTTGACAATTCCAAAACAACATCTTCATTTAAAATTGACTCTGAGGATGGTACCCCTTATGCTTTTAATGCCTTGATTTTTGGGTGGATGTCTAGCATTATTTTTGAGAGTTGGGGAACTATCTAATAAATTTGAAATATCAGCTGTGCTGTTTCTCATAGCCTTGCCTTTAGCATTCAGATCTATATTTTTCAGGTCTGTCTAGATTTCCAAATGAACAATGTTTAGGGAATCATGTTCCTTGCTGTGTGGTTATTCCGGTCCAATGGTCCTAATTATAATGTGTTCCTCAGAACATATAATAATTATTTTCATACTTAAGAAACTTATTTCATGTTTATTACTCCTTTTACTTATTTATTAACATTTTATATTTAATTACATAATCAATTAAATTTACATCAGATGTTTTGATGATATTCAGTTCATATATCCAAAATTACTTTGTTAGGTTTACTATGGTTAAATTTGCCATTATTCTATCATATCTACAATAATAATTTTGAAATAACTACCATTTTATGCATAAATTAAACATTAAAAACCCACTATGATATATGTATATGAAAAATCATTTTTGTCAAAATCATATAGATGGTAGGCTATACGTACACTTGAGTAACATTCCATTTTTCTATGATCATTATGGAAAGAAGGTATTATTTTTTCTCTATATAATGATAATAATACCATAGATACCATATTATTTATTAATATATATATATATATATATATATATATATTATCCATGTGATAGGGTGATGAAAAACAAATCACATCACATCATCTTTGTGGTAGTAGTCCACACATACGCATTAATGAAAATATCAATATTTAGTGAATAAAATGTTAAAAAGTAAATGATATATTATATTTGAATAATGATATATATTTAATAAATATAAAATACGTACATTAAATTCATAATTACTATATCAATAAGAGTAGGTGATAGAAAATGAATTACATAAGATCATGAGGCAATAGTCCTTTGTACACATGAATGATGGGTTAATTTCCCATTTGATAGTAGAGGAAATGAATATAGTTAATTCCATAAACATAATAAAATATATGTATATATAATTATTTGGTGTGGTTTTTTAATAATTTTTTAACAAATTTTGAAGGAGGTAGAAGAATAAATAAAATGAATATTCTTGATTAAGAACTATAATATTTCTTCAGAAAACCTCTTCAGGTTTACAAAAAAAATCATTACTAGGTTCTGTTTATGATTAAAAAATGGATTCTAGGAGGTGGGGAGGTATGTAAGGAAGGGATTCAGGTAAGGGATTTTTTATCTAAAATTCATTTGAAGTTTGAATACCAAAGTAAAGGGGGTTCCTTTTTATAAGTGAGGGGAGGAGCACTTTTAGAATTTCATAAATTATTGAATTAATATAAATTAATTTTAGTTGGAAATGGATCAAAAATGATATAATTTAAATATATGAACATTTTAGGTCTAAATAATATCATAATATAAAATTTATACAAGTTTAAATTAGGTTTTTACCATTATCTCCTTGTTTTAACACATAATAACCCTTTATAACAATTACTTTTATAATGTTTTTTTCTCGTTGTCCACCAAGATCATTCTTACAAAGGAACAATTGGGCCATAAATAGACCATTTATGATATTTTTATATATATAAATAATAAATTTGATATAAAAAGTATTTTTATGATTGATAAATAATTTATTATAATATTATCTATTGTAAGAAAACATTAATAATTTTTTTGAAACTATTCATTTAATTTGTCTTTGAAAACAAAATGATAGAAAATAAATTAGAAAATATTCCATTAAAACCTCTCTATCATGTTATATTTATCTAATTAATTTATTTAACTCAATAATTCTTTCAAATTATATTAATTTTAAAATAATTTAACTAATATATATATTTTTAAAATAAATACTACATCGAATCTACGTAAACATTTAAAGTAATTATATAATTACTAAAAATTAGAAAAATTATAATAATTAAAATAATTAAATTATTATAAAAACAGCCATTACGATTCATTCCAAACTTACTTCTTCACCATTGTGAATATAAAAGACATATTTAAAATTAAGAGAGTGAGATTTTTTTCTTTTTCTTTACTAAAAATATTATATAAGTAAATTTTATGGACAACTGTCCCAAAAATAATTGAATATTGATCCAAAAGTGATAAGGGGATAAATAATTCGATCTAGTAAGATCTTGGTTGAAAATTTGTGGCCTTATCTCTTAGTTTTACCATAGGATAACTCGGTTTACACATTTCTACCATAGTGACAAATTTTTTTATTTTTATTATTCATTATGATAAAAAATTAACGTGATATTATTCATTAAAATCAATTATTCTAATTAAAAATATTAAATAAATTTTATTAAATTCAATTCACATGGTTTGTAGAATTTAATTAAAAATTAAACCATATAGTATGATGAAAAACAGTTTATTAAGAAACGTATTTTTTCCGGAATAAATGACTCTATATTAATTCAATGATTAAAATAACAATTATACGTATTTATATTAATATAAATAAACATATAAAATATATATTTCATTTAAATATTAATTTATTATGGATTATTTTAATTAAATGATACCAATAAATTTTATACACTTAAAAATTGTTTTCATAAAACAACGTTTATAAGCATAAAAATTATCTTATACCAAAATAATAAAAAATAAAAAATAAAATGAAAATAATTTTATTATTATCAATAAAATGGTCCATATTTCACATTAAGATAAAATAAAAAATATAATGGGAATGTTAAATTAATTGATTTAATGGAAATAAATGATAGTATTTGAAAAATCAACAATTTTAACTATTCATTGAAAAGTAAATCATTTTAAAAAAATCTTAAAAGTTTACACTAAAATAATTTTGATATGCTGATTTAAAAAATGAAATTAATTTTGTACAATAAAATTTCTATCTTTGGTATTAATAAGTTATATAATTTTCTCATAAAAAAATAAAAACATTTTTTGATGAAATATATATTTTTGAATAATGCCAAAGAATCAATAAAAATTGGGTCATTATTAAAGGATGTATTTTATTCATATAAAATATTTATACATAATTATAAAAAATTATTTATTCCAATTCATACTTCCAATTTTAATAATTAGGTTATAACAGTCATGTTTAAATTATATATTGCAGTTCATTTAGGATTGTATTGCATGTCATATATGATATCAAACATAGTCTAAATTTTATAATCCTAGGGTGTTACAAGGATTATGTAATTTCCATAATTTAAAATTGAATCATAAAAATATCATTTAAAATAATATTGAATCATTAATATCTTCCAACTTTGGTATCTTTTGAATCATAATCCCCTTGAATAAATAACATCAAATAAAAATTTAAATATCATGAAAATGATTAGATTTATGATGTATCTTGTTAAAAGTAAAGTTTATACACCTCATAAATATAAATAGTAACATAACATCAAACCTTTCTAAATGAAATAACCTTGAGATGAAAAAATCTTTCAACTTTGGTAATCTATGAATCAGAACCTCATGAAATATAAAACCTTTGATGGATTTAAAAATCCACATGATTTTCATGAGAAGAATAATAAAATGAATTCATGGAATTTATATACACAAAAAAGTAATTCATTTGAGGATATGGTGTATGTCTAATAGATTTAAAAGTGAGATGACAAATCTCTTAGATTAAGACTTGTCTTGATTTATACAGATTAAAAACTCATGTATAATAAGTATTGTTTTTTATGAATATATTACAGAACCATATTAAATATAGAAAAAAATTATCATTTCTTTTTAATTTTGAATTATCCTTTTAATAACAAATATTCCATAAAATGGACATTGGAGTGAAAATTTCTACATTTTCCATGCATGTTTCAGTTAGATGGTTATAGTAATTACTTATTGTTCATGGTTTCATCACCTAAATAATATTAATCATGAAATAATTTTAATATTTATTCATTATATACAATTTTATAACAATTCATATAAATTAGTTATGGAAAATTAATTACATCACTCCATGGAGATGATAGTCCATACATACACACGAGTAATGTTTTCAATTCTCAATGGATAGAAATAATGAATGTTAAATAATAATTAAAATTAAAAGAAATTTAATAATATAATAAATATCATATAAATCTAGTGAATCCATCATTATAACTACAAATGTAATGGGGTGAATAAAAACAAAATGCATCACTTTTTGGAGGTGTAAGTCCACACGTACGAACAAGCGATGCTTTATTTTCCCAAGGGATGAAAATGAGGTGGATAATGTTTCTTAAATAATAGTAATAAAAAATAAGTATATTTAAGACGCAAAATTAGTTATTTTATAATCTAAAATATAGATTTATAGGATGTAGAAGAATAATTAAAATTAAAAGACACTTGTTTAAGAGTCATACCTCTTCTTTGAGAAACCACTTTTGGATCACACCTTAATCCTTGAAAGGATGGTATTTTTAAAGGATAGTAAGATATAAAACACGGTTAAAGAATATATTATGGTATTATTTTAGGTATTAGTTGATCTATAAGGCCCAATAATTGTGAATAATATAGGAGAGGAGGTTCCCTTTTATAAGTGAGGGAAAGGACACACATAGAATTAATAAAAAGATTAAATAATGTACATATCATAGTATTGTAAAGTGGAATATAGGAACCCAAAATTATAATATAAAAAGTGACAGGATGTAACTTAACTCAAATAGTATCATTTAGACTTTTTAACACATTTTAATCCTTATCGTCATCTTAATCCACTTTAAACCAATTTTAACCTTAACTGTGGAACCTTAACTATTTACCATGATATCATAATTATATGATAAAAAATAATAAAAATATCCTTAATAAATTAGGACATGATAATTAAAAATTTGGAATATATTTTACTATATTTTATTTCAAAAGATCAGATCAATTAAATTTAATAATTTAACAAAAAACACATGAAAATCAATTTTCATGAAAAATACCCAATATAAGAGTAAACATGATCTGAACATGAAATCAAGTATTAAGTTGGTTTAAAATATTTTTTGGTTAAATAAAAAAAATGGAAGGATTTTAAGAGTTTTTATAAAAAAAATATTTAAATCTCACAAAAATATTATTGAATTAAAATACCCAAAAATAGTTTTTAATTTGAATAAAATAAAATATATCTTATCAAAATTAAATATTAGGTACCAAATTTATAAATAGTTTTTTAATAAATACAATTTAAATATTTATTTTTCCAAAAAAAAACTCATAAAATTTGATAAGACCAAGTGTTAGGGTTATTTTAATGTCTTATCCCTTAGTTTTAACCTTGTTTTATGCATTTAACCGTACCATGGTGATAAATATTTAACACTGTTACTATTCATAATGACATAAATTAAATATGAACTATTTAAAAATTTTTGAAATAATGGTTATGAATATGGAATCCATTTTATCAAATACAATCCTTATAAATTTCATAAATTAGTTTTAACCATAACTCGTAAAACGTGACAAAAAACAGTTTTCCAGAAAAATGCACATTTAAAGTAAAAATGTTTTTATACCAAAATTTAGAGTAATTTATATTTGAATGAAAATAATTATATTATATATAAATAAATTTAACTAATTAAATTTTAAATTAAATTTAAAAATAATGGGGCGTTGAGAATACTTGGATTGAATAGACAATTTTTAATAAAATTATTGTTTTTTCACTATTAACTAAAAAATAAACATTTTCTAAAAATTACCAAAATTTAACTTAAATTTAAATTTTATATTCTAATTTAAAAATAATTTTTAATTTAAAAATTAAAATTTATAATAGTATAATAAATGAATTTTAATTTCTATACAAATAATGCAATAAAAATATTTTTTAAAGAAAAAAACGACTTCACTAAAAATTGAGTTCTTTATTTACTAATATTTAATTAATAAAATAATATTTATTAAGAAAATTATATATATAATAATAATAATAATGTTTTTATTTATATTCATACCCAAAAATTCAATATATAGGTTATAATGATCATATTTAAGTGACAATATTTTATATAGTATATCACAATTCACTTGAAGCTTGATGTTACATGTTAAAAAGATATCCAACATAGAGTTCTTTTAAAATAAATTTTAATGGTGTTACATTCCCACCCCCATTAAATAATTATCATCATATCTATTTTATATATGTCATCAATGGTTCAATATTTGAAAATACCTTTGATAGAAATTTAAATCATATAAAAGGCTAATAAAACATAATTTGAAAAGGGGAAGTGAGAAACATAATGGTTACCTTAAGAAAAACCTAAATGGATTCCTAGTTAAGAATAAAATTGGTGGGTGGTTATAATATATACATATAGAATAATAATATCTTTTATGGACTAATATAGAGTGAGAGGGAATATGGTTATGAGAATGTTAGTGACCACCAAACGAGAAATTAATAAGGGGTTCAAAGAATGTTAAATCATCTAAAATAAAGGTAAAAGTATACATTTTTTAAATTTTAGACCACATTCATTAATTTGAGATGTTATTTTACTATATTTATTGAGATACTGAGAAAATAAATTTGGTTTATTTCTATTTAGTAATCATAATATCATTATTTTATTAAACTTCAATCAACTTACAATTAATTTTTTATTCCATGAAATGAATACAGAAGTTTAATTTTCCAATATTGAAGCAGTAAAAGTAAATTCTAATAGAACATAATATCAATAAATGAATTAAATTTCATTCCTTCTATCTATAAATAATTATGAAAACAAAAATGGATAACAGATGTTATACAATATTAAAAAATATAATACATTAGTATCTAAAATAGAAAAAATTCCACTCAAAGTTATACATTATCAATTCCATAATTATTTAATAATAATAACACCCTAAAGTATATTTAATCAAATTAAAAATAAAAAACAAAAATATTTAATCACGTATTTTTTTATCTAAATATCAAATTTAACACTCACACCCATACAACATGATATAGATCATAATATCACATACTGAACTAGTGAATTCCTTGATCACATATATATTATTAAAATATGATAATTACATGAATCACCATAAAACCTTAATGAAAACATATATCCTTCCAAAAAACCTAAACTATCCATATACATCAAATAAAACCACAGACTATCAAATATATTCCACAAATACAAAGATGCAGTCGCCATCATCATAAATAATATATACATTAAATCCCTAATAAATTCCAATGTAATCAAATCTATATAATTTATTATATCAATATTAGTCATCTATATATCACTAATAAATATTTTCATATAAAAATTAGAATAATATTATGGTTTATTTATACGTCAATCATGATTTTTCTAAAAATATCATCATACCACTGATTCACTTTTCTAGGTTTTTATACTATTTAGAATATTCATGAAAATACATAATGAAAAAATACTACATAAAAATCCTTTGATTTTTCATGATTCTTATAACCAGAACATCATTCATCAAGTATTTTTCAAAAAAATTCTTGAATCCCAATACAAAAACACTTTAATTATTCCACTTCAATGATTTGGATAACATAATCCCTTCCTCTATCTAGGATCTAGCCCTTGGATTATGGAATTGAATTAGATAATTCCCAATTTCCCCACACATAGGAAATTGAATAATAAATGGTACTATATGATGAAATTCATTTTCCTCGGTCTAACTATTCATTTTTTCATGGAAATAACTTTCTATATTCCCTTATTTTTTACACAAAAAACGTATTCTCATTACATTGAGACATTTACCTAGATTATCATTCCCACCTACTTGACATGTTGGAAGTTGAAACTTCTTCCCTCTATGGTCTTCATCAATTAAACTACCATGAAACTCTATTTATCGTATATTATTTGTGTGTGAAAACTCTCCCAAGTTCAATTTTTTAATCATATAACAAGATATATGAATAGGAATAATCACAAGGCTATATACTCAATGTTCTATTTAATTTGATTTTTCATGAGTACAATCATTAAATCATTTATATCATATAATTTTAAGATGATTTATTTTGGTTATATCGATTTTCTAAAACCAAAACTCTTAGTTTGAATAACAATAATCATAAAGGGAATACATATAGTCTTAAAATAATTTTCATGATATGTAAATCAAAACAACTTATTTTAAATATAAGAAAAATTAGGTTTAACCTTGATTATTCATAGTGAATAGATAATCAAATACTTCAAAATATTTCATACATGGATGATGAATTAATATAATAATAACCCTATGATTCTGTATCCAGGTGTTAAGTCTTAGGCCTACTCACTATACACTTGTGATTATTGAATTAATACCCCATCCACTATAAGGCCCCAGCCTTAAACCTTACTTAATCTTGAGTTATTACAAGATTACACATTGAGGATCTTTTCAGGTTTAGAGTTTTAAAGAATTAGATCATGAAACTTGCATTACATTCCACATTTAAACAAAGTGGTTACAAAAAGACAGTATTCATTCTTCCCATCAACGGAAACATATTGAAAATAAAACATGGATTATTTCTTGACACATCCATGACACTATCATCACATCATGTACCTTTCCCTTGACCTGTGAAAAACATTTCAAAAACTTGGGATGAGCATAAAAAGCACAGTAAGGGTTATTAAAATATGGAAAGGAAACATGAGTTCATATATACATAAGAATGAAATCATACTTTACCCATAAAACATAGGCATATCAAATCATGAATAAATAATAGAAAACATAAGACATAAAGGTAACTTGAGGCATTCATAACATTCTTACATAGGGAGTAACCCTCTTGGTTACGTTTGGAATACCCATCACAGTATATTCCCTAAATCTCTTCGGAGAAACCTTAACGTTTCACTCCTTCACGTTACCCAATGCATTGGAGAGCTATATCGGGCTCACCCGCCCTTAGTTTATCACGGAACCACCCATTCTTCACAACAATGCCCAAGAACCATAACATAATTGTATCACATAAACATGAATAAAGGAAACATAACATTTCCACATTTCAATCACAATATAACATTTTAGGATATTGAAATAATGAATCCATTCAAAAAGAAACCATTTCCAAAACCATTTAAAACATTTAATAAAGAGATTTTTGAATCAAAGTGTCCCATACCACCCTGAAGCTTTTAACATTTTAAACCATTAATATCCATATAAATAAATCCTTAAAACCATTTTGAAAACATGTATATTAAAAAGAACAAATAATTAAAACATTTAAAATGATATTTTGGTTAAAGGGGTTTTACCGAAATTAGAGACACTTGAATACAATAATCGAGGAATAACATTTACTCAGAACTTTATAATATCATGAGAATAAATGGATTAATGATATAATACTCCAAAGGACAGTATATACACCATATAAGAGTGAATTGGTGCATAACAACAATGAACCCTCAATAGAAATGTCAAATGTGATGAAATCCCTTATAAAGAAGGTATCCTTAAATTAAGGACAAATAAATCTCAAAAATATGTGTGACAAATATATATACACCCAATATAAGTGGATATTAAGTGTAAAATAATAAGAGGTCATTCACACATATTCAATGGATGACATATTCAATGACTACAAGTTCAACCCAAAGAAATCGAAATTGGGTTAAAAAGTTCCCTTGACAGCCTAACGGCATCACATCAAAATGAGTTGATGAGAGATAAAAAGCACATCTCATCACTTGGGCATAAAATTTACATCAATAATGATGTATGAGAACATATCCCAACATAAAAATATGTAAATTAAAAGACCCAATAAAAGAAGTATTTTAAAAAAGAGGAGGGTGAAAGGTTCCCTTACCGACTTGGGTATCTTTCAAAACATACACCCCATGGAAGAAAGACAATAGGTCATTGATGTAAATACTCATAAACGAAATTATATTACACAAAGAGTAGAATAATGGGAAGTACATACACCACTCAATGGAATTTGTGGATAATGTAGCATAAATCTCACGGGAATAAAAGTGAGATGAAAAATCCCTTACGAAAACTTGGCAGCCTAACGGCGCCACATAAAACTTCCGAATATGGATTGATGAGATAAAATAGAGTATCCCATCATATTACAATAGAATTTACAGCAAGTGGAATATAAAAGAAAATCCCCCAACATTTCAAGGAGGAGTTTAAAAGAAGTGACATAAAGGAGAGTACTTAAAAAGAAAGAGAGAAGTTAGATCTCTTACGAAAGTTCGACAGCCTAACGGCGCCAATCAAAACTTCCAAAATGGATTGATGAGAGAGAATAGGTTCTCTCATCACATGAACTTAAAAATTACAGTAGGATTAATATAAAAGATCATCCCAATGACAAAAAATATGATCTTTAAAAGGAATGACATAAAAGTGTGTACTTAAAAAGAAAGAGAGGAGTGGGATCCCTTACCTCGGGTCCGACTTGACTCGATCGTTCTTTAATCTCCTGAATAATAAACTTGAGTTAATTTATAATTCTTTAAGAACCTTTTTCAAGTTAATTATTACTTTTATACCACTTATTACCATGTCATAAACATTATGTAATCATTTAAGTTAATAATATTTGTTTTGCCGATATTTGGTTCTTAAGTCGAAAGTGGACTTCTTACAATTACATTTTGTTCGTGTGGAAAAATGTTTATTATATCCAGAATTGTATTCATTATTTATATATAATATATTTCATATATATCCAGTACATGCATGCATTTATAATATTACATAATCATTTAGAGGTAAGAAATGAAATGCACCGTTCATGGAGACGGTAAGCCGTACGTACGCGTGAACGCTACTTTCATTTCTATTTCATATTTTATAGAATGGAATAATAATGATATAAAGGTATATTATAATTCCAGTATAATATCATATATAATATCATATTTCCATCCTTTATACATCCCACATATGGTATTTAACGAATCAAATCACTTTGAGGGGGCGGTAGTCCGCACTTCCTTAAATGAAGATATCGCGTATACCCATAATGGAAGCCATAAAGGTAAGACAAAAATGAAAAATACAGAAGCATAAATAAAACATAAACATATTATATATCATATATAAAAATAGTGACATCATAATGGCCACCTTTGAAGGTGTTAAATGAGTATTGAACAATCATCGTTTCGGGAGGCAGAATTTCACCATCCACGGAAACCGTATGTTCTTTAACCATTTGATGTAGTTGTGTGAGAGTGTAGCTCGAATAAATCTTATAACAACATCCTAGTATATTGAATATACTGGTGTTGTTACAAAAGAATTAAATAAAAAGAGTTTAGGGGGTTGGAGAAGCAAAATAAAACAAATGAACATGAGAGAATGAATTACCTTTAAAAGTGTAACTCCTTTTGATTTGATCCTAAAGGCTTACTTTGAAAGGATTCTGACCAAAGGGAATCCTCTAGGATGAGGAGAGGGATGTGGAGAGAGTAAATGGGCATGGGTTGGCCAAGACAAAGGCTTGAGGAGTGTGTTAAATGAGGTAGAGGTGGGGGCCTTTTATAAGAGGAGAGGAGGGGTACTTTTGGAAAGTAAAGAAATATTACTTTATTTGAAAATGTGTTTCGGTTTCAAAAGGTCCCACATTGATATAATTCGTGGATAAGGTGATAAGTCTTTGAAATCCACTCATCAAATAAGTTTTGGACATGTGTAGTTCATAGATTTTACATTATCTTTCCGTTTTATTTAAATCGTCAAATAATGATGTCATCGCTGCATCATTATTATGTCATAAATAATTTAATTTATTTAATGTCTAAAAATTATAAAAAAAATACTATGATGTAGGAAATATTTTTATCTTTCCAATTAATATTTATAATCAAAAATATGACTTGTATAACCCCACTTAAATTTTTTTTTAGTAAAACATATCATGTTTGTATCAATTTTACTTTTACATTAAATAAAATGTTATTTATGTCATTTCCCAACCAAAGTGGATCCATGGGGTCCCCAAGTTGACCCATGGCTTGTCTTGGTCGGCCATGATACAAAAAATGAGGGTAAGACATGTGTCAAGCTCATCTCATTTTATTAAAGCATTATTTTTACCTTAAACTACACTAATTACCACTAATCGCGATTAAAAACTTAATAAGTTACTATTCACCAAAAAAATATTTTAATCTCATTGAACCACATTTTACTTCTTAATGACAACCATGTATGTCGGATTTTTGAAAATAAAAACACAATGATGGCAAAATTTCATTTAAACGGAAAATCAGTTTTATAAGTACCACTTAGTGGTTTCACTATTCATCAAAAATTGAAGTTTTTCAGAAAAATCCCAAAAATTCACCCTAAGATATATTTGATATTCCGAATTCAAAAATGAAGTCTATTTTACAAAATTCAAAACATATTAGTCACATTAATTAATTTAATAATTAATTCCCGCTGTCAGAGTAAATAGCGTGTTTTTATAAAACAATAAGTATCAAAAGATTGACACTAGTTTAAGTCTGATTTCAAAGTGAAATTAATTCCAATGACCACTATTGGATTTAATGGTAAAAATATTTTCTAATTTCACTTTAAAACCGATTCAAAATATTATCTAATCATATAAATAAATTAGATTAAAAAGAGGTTTTGAATTAAAACACAACATTCTACACTATTCATTAAAAAAATGAACTTTATCGGAAAAATACCAAAAAATTACACAAAGTAAAATTTGATGTCCCGATTCTTAATAAGAGTTTTATTTGGTCCAAAAGAATGTTTAAGAGTGAACAAAACTATATTTAATGACAGTTCTCCATTAAAAGGCGATAAGTGAACCTTTAGTGAAAACTAGGGCATATACACCTAAAATTTAATTCTTTCCGTATTTTAAGCCTTTAGCTTTTATTGGATAAATGTAAAAATATTTAAGAACATATATAATCATATTTTAGTTATTTCTATCCATTCCCGCCATTACGACGGCTACATGTTAACTACCATTTAAAATAATATTATTTTATTATTAGAGTGTAACGTAAGATTCCCAAGAAACTCGTTGTTGCGTGTTGGGTACGCCATCGAGCATAGCGTCCCCTTTAAAGCCATATTAATATTTTATTCACAAATATGGATAAATATTAAAATGTCATATTCTTTATTTACCCGGGGTGTTACATCCTTCCCCCCTTTTTGGGAATTGCGTCCTCGCAATTTAAAAAAAAAATTGAGCTTGGAAACATCCTTGAAAGTCCCACATCGGAACAAAAGTCGGTAAAACAAACACTTTAAAATAAAGAGAGATAAGTAAAAAGGTCACCCGAGTTAACCCATACTAGGATTCCAAGTATGAAAATATGGACATGGAGGAAAAAAAGGGTCATGTTCTGATGGAGAGTGACAGAAAACATGTTTAGGAGAAAGTTAACCACGAGAAAATCACAAACTTGTGATGGGTTAAACGGTATTCGATTCCCCAGTAGGAAAAGTTAATAGACAACATTTTTGTTTTAAGTTACTTTTTATTGAGGAATTTATTCATAAGGAAACATAATCACTTATCATATTGTCTTTCAACTTTTATTAGATTCCTTACACAAACTCATATTTTCTCCAAAAGACGAGTATTTAGGAAGACTTGTTCACATTAAGAGTACTATAATAAACTTCTAGAGAATCACCTAATCCACAAAATAGAACTATATACTTCCCATGTATTTAGGCTTTAACCAAAATCAAAACCAAAAAGGTTAGTACAAGATCAGATAATCCAGAAAAGGATAACCCCTTATAAACAGAAAATCTATTCTTAATCTCCAAAATTTGTCCAACAAAACCCAAAGTTCAACGAGGACCATCTGATAAACAATTTTTCCATAAAATTCTTCAAAGTAAACCAATATAAGATTGAAACCCAAATATTTGAAGGATTTAGTCACATAGTCTTCCAAGTTAAATCGTAACATTTATCTCCAAACAACATCAGTTGCTCCTAAAGTCCCACATTGAAAAGTAATTAACCTAATCACATATCCTCTATGATAGGTTAATCATTTTCATAAATAACCCAAAATCAACTTACTCTTAATTCATAAAATCATATAACTAAAAAGAATCAGTCAAACTAACCAGGGACATCACGTAGTCCAGTGGTAGGCGATAAATACCAGTCGCACTTTGGTTGTGGGTTTGATTCCCGCAGCTTTGTCCGACGCGACGGGTTGTCACACGGTCTGCGTGTTGTCCTTTTTCCAAAACTATATAATTATTAAAACATTCCCCAAAATGAGATAAAATCTTCAAGAATAATCATAAAATTTTTTAACCTCAAGTTTATCTCATGCCCTTAATTTTCCATCATATCATAGAGTAACCCATAATTACCTAAAAAGTAAGGATCATATAAACCCTAATGGTTACCTTAATAATTATTACCTGAATTTCCACATCAAGCTGTCCATCTCGTACATGATGCCTTAGAGAACTCACCAAGGTTGAAGTGGTTGATAATGAATCCTTGATAGTTGGTTTAGAACAGCCATGAGATTCCTCATTGAATCCTCCATTTTATCTAGTATCTTAATCAGAGAACCACCACAGTTTCCATCAAACCAATTTTCACTTTGGTGCCTGATAGATCCAGCTATTTACTAAAAACAGAAATGTCAGTGTGAGTATATCCACAAAACCATCATGTACTAATGAGGAAGGTAAACAATAAGATATACTTACTCATTCACTTTATCTAAAACTAGGACTCTTTTTGAAATCCTAACCATTATGGTAATGTAACTTATGCTTAGAGAATACCCGAACCTATAAAGTTATCTAAACCGACCTTTGATACCAACTATAAGGCCCCAGCCTTAAACCTTACTTAATCTTGAGTTATTACAAGATTACACATTGAGAATCTTTTCAGGTTTAGAGTTTTAGAGAATTAGATCATGAAACTTGCATTACATTCCACATTTAAACAAAGTGGTTACAAAAAGACAGTATTCATTCTTCCCATCAACGGAAACATATTGAAAATAAAACATGGATTATTTCTTGACACATCCATGACACTATCATCACATCATGTACCTTTCCCTTGACCTGTGAAAAAAATTTCAAAAACTTGGGATGAGCATAAAAAGCTCATTAAGGGTTATAAAAATATGGAAAGGAAACATGAGTTCATATATACATAAGAATGAAATCATACTTTACCCACAAAACATAGGCATATCAAATCATGAATAAATCATAGAAAACATAAGACACAAAGGTAACTTGAGTCATTCATAACATTCTTACGTAGGGAGTAACCCTCTTGGTTACGTTTGGAATACCCATCACAGTATATTCCCTAAATCTCTTCGGAGAAACCTTAACGTTTCACTCCTTCACGTTACCCAATGCATTGGAGAGCTATATCGGGCTCACCCGCCCTTAGTTTATCACGGAACCACCCGTTCTTCACAACAATGACCAAGAACCATAACATAATTGTATCACATAAACATGAATAAAGGAAACATAACATTTCCACATTTCAATCACAATATAACATTTTAGGATATTGAAATAATGAATCCATTCAAAAAGAAACCATTTCCAAAACCATTTAAAACATTTAATAAAGAGATTTTTGAATCAAAGTGTCCCATACCAACCTGAAGCTTTTAACATTTTAAACCATTAATATCCATATAAATAAATCCTTAAAACCATTTTGAAAACATGGATATTAATAAGAACAAATAATTAAAACATTTAAAACGATATTTTGGTTAAAGGGGTTTTACCGAAATTAGAGACACTAGAATACAATAATCGAGGAATAACATTTAGTCAGAACATTATAATATCATGAGAATAAAAGGATTCATGATATAATACTCCAAAGGACAGTATATACACCATATAAGAGTGAATTGGTTCATAACAACAATGAACCCTCAATAGAAATGTCAAATGTGATGAAATCCCTTATAAAGAAGGTATCCTTAAATCAAGGACAAATAAATATCAAAAATATGTGTGACAAATATATATACACCCAATATAAGTGGATATTAAGTGTAAAACAATAAGAGGTCATTCACACATATTCAATGGATGACATATTCAATGACTACAAGTTCAACCCAAAGAAATCGAAATTGGGTTAAAAAGTTCCCTTGACAGCCTAACGGCATCACATCAAAATGAGTTGATGAGGGATAAAAAGTGTATCTCATCACTTGGGCATAAAATTTACATCAATAAGGATGTATGAGAACATATCCCAACATAAAAATATATAAATTAAAAGACCCAATAAAAGACGTCTTTTAAAAAAGAGGAGGGTGAAAGGTTCCCTTACCGACTTGGGTATCTTTCAAAACATACACCCCATGGAAGAAAGACAATAGGTCATTGATGTAAATACTCATAAACGAAAGTATATTACACAAAGATTATAATAATGGGCAGTACATACACCACTCAACGGAATTTGTGGCGAATGTAGCATAAATCTCACGGGAATAAAAGTGAGATGAAAAATCCCTTACGAAAACTCGGCAGCCTAACAGCGCCACATAAAACTTCCGAATATGGATTGATGAGATCAAATAGAGTATCCCATCATATTACAATAGAATTTACAGCAAGTGGAATATAAAAGAAAATCCCCCAACATTTCAAGGAGGATTTTAAAAGAAGTGACATAAAGGAGAGTACTTGAAAAGAAAGAGAGACGTTAGATCTCTTACGAAAGTTCGGCAGCCTAACGGCGCCAATCAAAACTTCCAAAATGGATTGATGAGAGAGAATAGGTTCTCTCATCACATGAACATAAAAATTACAGTAGTATTAATATAAAAGATCATCCCAATGACAAAAAATATGAACTTTAAAAGGAATGACATACAAGTGTGTACTTAAAAAGAAAGAGAGGAGTAGGATCCCTTACCTCGGGTCCGACTTGACTCGATCGTTATTTAATCTCCTGAATAATAAACTTGAGTTAATTTCTAATTCCTTAAGAACCTTTTTCAAGTTCATTATTACTTTTATACCACTTATTACCATGTCATAAACATTATGTAATCATTTAAGTTAATAATATTTGTTTTTCCGATATTTGGTTCTTAAGTCGAAAGTGGACTTCTTACAATTACATGTTGTTCGTGTGGCCAAATGTTTATTATATCCAGAATTGTATTCATTATTTATATATAATATATGTCATATATATCCAGTACATGAATGCATTTATAAAATTACATAATCATTTAGAGGTAAGAAATGAAATGCACCGTTCATGGAGACGGTAAGCCGTACGTACGCATGAACGCTACTTTCATTTCTATTTCATATTTTATAGAATGGAATAATAATTATATAAAGGTATATTATAATTCCAGTATAATATCATATATAATATCATATTTACATCCTTTATACATCCCACATATGGTATTTAACGAATCAAATCACTTTGAGGGGGCGGTAGTCCGCACTTCCTTAAATGAAGATATCGCGTATACCCATAATGGATGCCATAATGGTAAGACAAAAATTAAAAATACAGAAGAATAAATAAAACATAAACATATTATATATCATATATAAAAATAGTGACATCATAATGGCCACCTTTGAAGGTGTTAAATGAGTATTGAACAATCATCGTTTCGGGAGGCAGAATTTCACCATCCACGGAAACCGTATGTTCTTTAACCATTTGATGTAGTTGTGTAAGAGTGTAGCTCGAATACGTCTTATAACAACATCCTAGTATATTGAAGATACTGGTGTTGTTACAAAAGAATTAAATAAAAAGAGTTTAGGGGGTTGGAGAAGCAAAATAAAACAAATGAACATGAGAGAATGAATTACCTTTAAAAGTGTAACTCTTTTTGATTTGAGCCTAAAGGCTTCCTTTGAAAGGATTCTGACCAAAGGGAATCCTCTAGGATGAGGAGAGGGATGTGGAGAGAGTAAATGGGCAGGGGTTGGCCGATCCAAAGGCTTGCGTAGTGTGTTAAATGAGGTAGAGGTGGGGGCCTTTTATAAGAGGAGAGGAGGGGTACTTTTGGAAAGTAAAGAAATATTACTTTATTTGAAAATGTGTTTCGGTTTCAAAAGGTCCCACATTGATATAATTCGTGGATAAGGTGATAAGGATTTGAAATCCACTCATCCAATAAGTGTTGGACATGTGTAGTTCATAGATTTTACATTATCTTTCCGTTTTATTTAAATCGTCAAATAATGATGTCATCGCTGCATCATTATTATGTCATAAATAATTTAATTTATTTAATGTCTAAAAATTATAAAAAAATACTATGATGTAGGAAATCTTTTTAGCTTTCCAATGAATATTTGTAATAAAAAAGATGACTTGTATAACCCCACTTAAAATTTTTTTTAGTAAAACATATCATGTTTGTGTCAATTTTACTTTTACATTAAATAAAATGTTATTTATGTCATTTCCCAACCAAAGTGGATCCATGGGGTCCCCAAGTTGACCCATGGCTTGTCTTGGTCGGACATGATACAACAAATGAGGGTAAGACATGTGTCAAGCTCATCTCATTTTATCAAAGCATTATTTTTACCTTAAACTACACTAATTACCACTAATCGCGATTAAAAACTTAATAAGTTACTATTCACCAAAAAATATTTTAATCTCATTGAACCACATTTTACTTCTTAATGACAACCATGTATGTCGGATTTTTGAAAATCAAAACACAATGATGGCAAAATTTCATTTAAACGGAAAATCGGTTTTATAAGTACCACTTAGTGGTTTCACTATTCATCAAAATTGATGTTTTTCAGAAAAATCCAAAAAATTCACCCTAAGCTATATTTGATATTCCTAATTCAAAAATGAAGTCTATTTTACAAAATTCAAAACATATTAGTCACATTAATTAATTTAATAATTAATTCCCGCTGTCAGAGCAAATAGCGTGTTTTTATAAAACAATAAGTATCAAAATATTGACACTAGTTTAAGTCTGATTTCAATGTGAAATTAATTCCAATGACCAGTATTGGATTTAATGGTAAAAATATTTTCTAATTTCACTTTAAAACCAATTCAAAATATTATCTAATCATATAAATAAATTATATTAAAAAGAGGTTTTGAATTAAAACACAACATTCTACACTATTCATTAAAAAAATGAACTTTATCGGAAAAATACCAAAAAATTACACAAAGTAAAATTTGATGTCCCGATTCTTAATAAGAGTTTTATTTGGTCCAAAAGAATGTTTAAGAGTGAACAAAACTATATTTAATGACAGTTCTCCATTAAAAGGCGATAAGTGAACCTTTAGTGAAAACTAGGGCATATACACCTAAAATTTAATTCTTTCCGTATTTTAAGCCTTTAGCTTTTATTGGATAAATGTAAAAATATTTAAGAACATATATAATCATATTTTAGTTATTTATATCCATTCCCGCCATTACAACAGCTACATGTTAACTACCATTTAAAATAATATTATTTTATTATTAGAGTGTAACGTAAGATTCCCAACAAACTCGTTGTTGCGTGTTTGGTACGCCATCGAGCATAGCGTCCCCTTTAAAGTCATATTAATATTTTATTCACAAATATGGATAAATATGAAAATGTCATATTCTTTATTTACCTGGGGTGTTACATCCACCCTTATCGGAGTGTTACTACTAGGTGTAAAAGTCCTATAGTTTCATCCACTTTCTTGTATCCAAAAAGGCATGTATTTTCTTTGGAAACCATATAATCAACACTTTACAAAAGCATGAAAATTTTATCCTATACTTAAACCTATTATAACATTTTCTAACTAATGTTTCATCTTAGTAGATTCCAAGGATAACTAAACCCTACTCTAATAGTAACAATAATTACATAATAATAACTTATACAAGTATTACATCATTTTAGTTTATTATTCTTTATATAAAATAATTATTTTCTTCATAACCCTAATGATTTAGTTACTTTAGAAACATGGAAACACAAAAAAAATTGTACTTAAAATATCTACATCATATCCCACTATGTTCCTCACAACTTTGAATCTTCTTTTACACATCATACTTAAAGCATTTCATTATTTTATTGGGGAAATGAAATGTAATAAAGGGAGAGATTAGACTGTTAGTAAGGGTAAACATAAGCGATATTAATAAATGATAATAATAGATTATAAGAAATTCAAAATGGTATGAGTACATGATTATAAAATAAAATAATTATACCCAATTAGTAAAAGATCTTTAATCATAAATCATAAAATAATGCCTTTTTATAACAAAAAGACATAAGTCATATGTGTGAAAAATAATTGATAATCAATCATGAACCATGAGAATATATCATAAGTATTAGATGTAGGTCTTTGGAATAAACATAAGTATAAAAAATCATTTTTTTGTCATGTATCACTACCAAGAATATCATAGTGGATTGGGTTCACTATATATTCAATAATTTTCATAGTAAAGGTTCTTTCACAAGAATATCCTAATTGAAAGAGTATCTTATTGAATTGTGTTAACTCCCAATTCAAGTCCTTATTATATCCTAATCTATCCATGTTTACCCAATGAATTTATGGGATAAATATTTCTAGTCCCACCTATTACATGATAATAATCCATTCATATGTATGCCACACAATTATAAAGAATTCATTATGTCATCAAATCATAATATGTGGAAAAGAAATAGGTTTCATAAAAATTTAATATTAATAATCATAAATAATATAGATAAATAAATAATATGTCATCATTGGATCATATCTTAAATAATTCATAATTAAAAAGAAAGTATATTAAAATAGATGAAAAATGACTTTAAATTATTAGTTGAATATTTCTTGAGAAAAATACTTTTTTTAAGAATAATGAATTAAAATAAAAAATAAAACAATTATGGGAAAAAATTATTTTAAAATAACATTAATACATCAAATTTATGATTCAAATAATTAGTAATTCACGATTCTAGAAAATTTCATTCATAATGTATACATAAAAACAAATATTTCGTTCATATTTTTGTTAAAAATTCAAAAGTACCTTGTTCAAAAAATGAAAAAAATTACTTAATTTTTTTTATTGGAACTAAAAAATGGTTAAAAATGAATTTAATTGACCATTTTAGAATAGTGATTTTTTTGATTTTTTTAAAGAAAATATAGAAAAGGATGAAAATATTTTGGACTAAAGAGAGAAATAAATTCAGTTTTCATCAAAACAATATCCCTATCATTTTAAGTACCAAATAGAAGAAAATGATACTATTATATGAATGATACTTGAAAAAATATAGTATAATAAAAAAATGGGTTTATTATATAAGGATAATATAATTTTACTCAGTGGGAATTTAAGCATAAACAATCCATATTAAAATGAGATTGAAATATAAACCCATTAACACTTTAGTAAATTTTTAATCCTAATCACCATGAAATAATAACATCAATTGTATATTTAAATATAATTAACTTAAAAATATTCAAGATATGACATATCAAATGTCTTGTATATACAACTAATAAACATTAATAGGTGCATAACATATAAAATGTCTCAATTAAACAATATTGAGATGAAACATTCTTACAGCTTTACTAATATCTGAATCAATTCCTTAAGAAAGAGAGAAACTTAGTTGGATTTTTAATTCAACATAAGTTTAAATAGAATAACTATAAAATACATTCAATGTTATTATATACAAAACAAAAAGGAAAATGTGTTGAATAAGGTATATGCCTCTTATAAATGAAAATGAAAATAATAAATACCATAACACTAAAACGGAATAGGGGAGTATATGTGGTTATTTTTTCATTTAGTTATGGTTCAAACCACCACCAAATGTTTCTATGAATGTTTTCTTAAAATCCACTAAAGGTGCTTTGATATTATAAATTGCCTTATTTTCTCTCATTTAGAAATAGTTTCTAGGATGTGTCACAAAATGGTTTTTAGTGGATGTTATATCATTCATAGATGCAGATTTTCCTCTCAAAAACTGCCAAGGTGATCCACTAATAAATATTTTTTAACCCTATATAACAATGGTTTAAACCACCATTTTATTGTGGTGTCAAAAAAAGTATATATATAGAAACTCCAACCCTAGAAAAATATTAAAGACCAATATTTAATTTAAAAATTAATATAATGACAAAATCATAGCATGGTTCATCCAGACATTGAAATTTCATCATTATCAAATTAAATAGTTTTATATATAAGAGGAAATGAAATAAGGCGTACTATAATCTATATATTTCTAACTTTTGAAAATTTAAATATCAAGAGACATGTACAAAGGGAAGATAAAAAAAAGAATCCAAAAAAATGGATAAATTTTTATTTCAATATATATTATTTCATTTAAATGAAAACCCATTTTAAGAAAATGATAAGAAAACTAAACTGTAAAAAATTTAAAAGAAAAAAAGTAAAAAAATCTTAAACCATGGAAAAAATAACATAATTAAAGTAATAGTGTTAAAATATACAAGTAACATAATGAATTTTGTATAATAATAAACATAAATTATTGATAAAGGAATTTAAATGATCAAATAAAGAGTATATTTAATATAATAAAAAACATGGTAAATTAATATAACAATATAAATAAAAAAATCAAAGTAGTCAACACTAAAAAAATTGAAGACATGAAAAATTTTATATACCTTGGGAAATACCATAGGATCTAGTGATAAAATACTATAAATACTAATGTGGAAGTATCATATGACCTATTGATGAAGTTACTAATAAATAACATCCAAACTTTTTCAATCCTAACATCACTGGGAATCACTCTACATTTCCTGGGATATTCAATTACAATTGAATACAAGATAGAATCTCATCATTACTAGTATAAAAATATTTTCTTGAACTCACAAATAGACACCTATATTTCCTATAAAACAGTCAATTTCAAGTGAGTATAAATTTCATAAGTCATATCGTAATACTCATAAAACACATTAAAACATATTCCCCAACCCACAGCTAACTACCCTTTGATAAGAATCCCCTTTCAATTTTATATTATCATCAAACAATAATCACTTTAATTTCACAATATGAACAACTAATATATGAATATTAAAATGGGGATCAAAACATGAGTTTATCTTATAATCTTAAATACTTGGGTTCTAAGTGTTGAACATGAATTTAGATTTAACCAACATTTTTAAAATTTAGAAACCTTTTTTAGAGAACAATTTTGAAATAAAAAACTCCTTATAAATATCATTTAAGGTAAATAAAAGTATGGAAATTGATATAATATGTCCATTATATCTTATATATGAACAAGAAATCATAAGAACATTCTAGATGGCATGAAAGAAAATCCATATTTTGGTAAAACAGAAACATAATAAAGAAATACATTAGTGTTTTAGAACAATGAAATCCCAAAAAACCCTTAAATCATTGAAAACCCTTAAATCCATAAAATATATTATTTATAATCCTTTATAAGTAAAAAAATTAAAACATTACTTTGAATAAAAATTCTTAAAAAAGATCCCCTTTAGAATTTCATCAAACATATAAACTATACACGAAATGGTTTTACATGTATAAAAAAAATAAACCAAATGAAAACCCATGTATGTCATGCTCGAAGAACATTAGAAAAATTTTAACCTATTAAAATTCATCAATATTGTAATATATAAGTTGATATTGAATAAAAGGAGAGTTTTGGAGAACTAAATCAACCCTCACATGTTAAATAAATAGATTTCTATAAAAACACATACTTTAAAGTGATGAAATCAGCATGAATTTTATGAGAACCACTACATTTGTTTGAAAATAAGGATATAAAATCCTATACATAAAAAATATCAAGATTAAATGAACCCATGAAAATAGATAGACAACCATGGTAACTAGGGGTTTATAATAGAGAAGAAAAAATCAGAAAAAGAGAGAAGTAAAATGAAGTTAATCTAATAGAATGTTTAGTTACACATAATTATCACTGAATCCAAACTCAACCCTCATAATTTCCAAAATAAATAATATTTAAATTTTATTTTTCTCTTTATTTACTCCCAACTACCATCACATATATGAAAATTTTCTTGAAATTAAAAAATTATTGTATATTTAAATTTAAAGTCAAATCCAACAATATTTTGTGTACTAAATGATAATGAGGTTATGTTATTTACCTGCTCACTCAAACTAGTTATTGAGTCAATATAACCAAGGGCACATCCAATATTATTATGATATAAATAAACTAATTATCTTTATAGAGAAATGACCTTTTCATCTTGTATTTTTATATGGGCCCCTTATTGCAAGATTAATCACCCCTATTCCTGAATTGTGCTTTGCATTTCTATAAACATCCACTATGCATATAGGGGTAGGATGTGACTACCAGAAGATGTATATTTAAATGCAATCACTAAGGAACCTCCAATTACCTCGGACGATACGAGTCCTGAACCCATATCATGTATATGACCAGGATTCTCCTTCCAAGGACTTGACCAACTAGATCATCCTGGGACATCGATAAGGATTGCACAGGATTAACATCCTATAGTTCACTTATATTTACCTATAAATTTAATATGACTCATATTTAATGTAATACATATTTAGAAAGTGAAAAACGATGATAATTTATTGAAATGAAAAATTAATTCATACGCCAAATTCTTTGATAGGACCGTTCACCAAACACCCATCATATTTCATATGAGCATTCAAACAATGTTCCTTTCGGGAGAATGGGTTCCCTAAACTCTTTGAATACATTAAAAAAATATAAATAAAAAATTTTATATATGAAATAGTTAATGTTATCTTATAAATATTTAATATAATGAAAATATTACCATAGTCTATCTATTTCTTAAAAAACACTTTGAACTAGCTATGTAGGGGATGATTTTTTTAGCTTGACATGACACATTTTTTAATGAAACATCCTCAAATAAATAACATCTAATTTAATATAAATGTATGAAATGTCATCTCTTTTTCATACTCTTGTATATATAAAAAATGTTATTAATATAATAATATATATTTCAAACCCATGTACTTCTCATGGAGATGGATATCAATAAGAAACTTTCTCTGCTCTCTAGGTACCCTTTATGGTACCTTATAATACTGATACTAAGTGGTGAATTTTGTATCATTTAATTAATTCTATAATAACCATTTAAAATCATTCCAGTTCCTACCCAAATTCGTTAACACAAACTTTGTTATGATAAGATCATCAATGGTAAAGTGGAATCACATTAATAAAAAGAGATTGATTTACTATAATAGTATAATTTAATTAACTAATTTAATTCAATTGAGCTATAATGTGTTAAAATTATCTTTATCTAGGAATCAAATATTAAATATTATGAGATTGATGCATATCCCTCTAATCAGAATATTTAATCAGAAGGGTAATTGACTCAGTAACAACCCATAATTCTATTAACGAGAACTCCTTACTTATAATAATTCCATATAGTATAAATCACATAAAATCACGTAGCAGAAAAAATAAAGAATTCAAAAATTATTAATGAATTAAATAAGAGGTACTTTGAGAATTAAAAAAACCAATACCAATAAAATAGTAACATAACCATTAGAATAGTAGCATGGCCATAAGGAATAGTAATTTTACCAATAGAAATGTATCCTCACCTATTAATGTATAAGAAAAATTAGGCTTATTATGACTAGAAATATGATATTATTATATAATAGTATGTATAAATAAATGTTTTTAACATGATAGATTATGTGAAGGTATTTTCTTAAAACATAAATAATTATCTACAATTTTATATTTAATATAACGATTCAAAATAAATTATATTTTCAAAAATTAGGTTCATAAATTAATATTTTGCTGTCTTATGATTGGAAGATAATTTTATGGGACCTTAATTAAATTTTCAAGTGTCATTAAATAAGTTATAGTTTTAAAATCGGTAATTTTGGAATAAATGATGATTTTAATTAAAAAATTAATTTCATACATTTAGAAAAATAATTTCATAAAATGTATTCCATTTTTTAATTATATGCATATAAAAATGGTTAGGATGATATTTTTTATTTTTCTAAAATACATGAATTTTTGGTGAATAGTATAATATGATAATTTATGATAAAGGATAAATACAAGAATTTTAAAGTCACTATTGATGTAAAGAATATTTAAACACAAAAGAAGAAATAAATTCATTATTTTAATATATTTAGTGATAATGTTCTAATTATTCAAATTATTGAGCCAAAATAATAAAATATTGAATAAAATGGTATGAAAACCTCCATCGAATCACTTATAAATACAACCCCACACCACCCCTTCTTATCACACATCCATATCCCTGAATATTTTCAATGACCTACCAGATACTCTTCCAAAAACCCTACCCCTTTTCCAGGAGCCATTGGTCTCATCGAAATGCCAAACCCATTTCCCTAAGGAGGTCTTCAAGGAGAGACAATCAAGACATAAAATCCAATTTCTTTTTCTTTTATTTTATTTTTAGTTTCATTTCTTTTATTCTCTTCTCCTCACCTCCACTTATCCAAATGTCATGCTAAATCTTGTATCTTTTAGATACTATACTTTTATTATGTTAATGGAATATTTTTATTTAGATCTCTTACATTTTACTTTTTTCCTAAAAATTAAAATATCATCTATAGTGTGTCTATTTAAAGCCACCGTGGAGGATACATTTTCATTTTTCACTACCTCCTTAAATTCTGGTCATAAAATCATTTTTATAGTTAAATAATATTTTTATACATTGTAAATGATATATAATTTTTAAGAACCTATATATATAAACATGATGCTATGAGATCATAATGGTCGTAATCCGCCAAAAAACCTAATCATTTTCATCAACAATTTATATATTTATTAATCCTAATATCATATTACAAAATTATATATAATATCATTTAATATTATATATGTTAATTAATAATATACAATATCAATTTTAGAGAGTTTTTTTATTTGACACGAATATTGGTACTTGTATACAAGTGAACCGATCATGAAAACCAAGAAAACAAACACTCTAAGAATCATGGACTTAAACTCTATAAAACAAAATAATAGCCATAAATGGACTTAATAAAAATATAGGGAACCAAAAAATGTTTAATAAGTTATTTATTTATTAATTAATGAATATAATTTGGTTATCTATGATATTAAAGTGAAGATAACCTTAAGACAGAAGGTAAGGAGATTCTCAAACCCAGTTTCCTTTCTCTGAGTTATTTATCTTTCGTCCCAAATTTAAATATGTATGATATTTTAGTATTTATAAAATATAATTTATTTATCCCTACCTTTTCATTTATAGGATTTAAATTCTTCTTATTTAATTTTAGGACATATGAAAATATTTTTTCCAAACCAAGTCTTCCTTCTAAAAACACATGTTTTACTTCTCTTGAGACTATTTCTTCTCTACTCAAGATTGATGAATATTATAACAAGCATGTTATTTCGTTTGTATTTTAGGAACCCCAATGTTTATCCATGTATGTATTATTTATTAAATTCTTATGAAACCCATTTCCTTTTAAAAGTGTTATTTTATAGAAAAGATTGTTATATATTCAATGTGGCATGCATGATTATGTAAATGTTATGATGTGACGGGTGTGCTGGAAAATATTTAGGACTCCATAGCATTGGTTAATGTGATTAATCTCTTGGGATAATGTGAAATATATATGTGAATGATAAAATATTTTTTCAAAGTGATGATGTTATGATGACACACATATGTTATGCATGAACATGATGCTTTCTTTGTTCAGAACTATGTGTTGTAATTGACCACTATGACATGATGGTTAATTATTATGCATTTCCACATTACTTTACTTTATTTAATTTAATCTTACCATGGTTTTTATGATGATCCTTTTCTTATTCTATGATGATAATGTATATTCTCACCCATGTTTCATGTCTTTTATTCGTCCTATTATTAGGATTTTAGCTCACCCCATATTTTGATGTACATCCTTATGTAAATAATTTCTCTAAGGAGGACATGAATGCCAATAAGAATATAGAGAAGAAGGAATTAAATAGTTTTTATGATTTATTATGTAAATTTTTTTTATGGTAGAAATTTTCCCACGATACTAAACCATTGGATCCTGGTTTTGTATCTATTTTATATTTTTTATCTTTAAAATGATGTATTCGTAATGGAAAAGAAAGTAGGTTCACTATAGTTTTTATTAAAGAATAGTTTAGTAAATTTTGTAATTAAGAATAGAGAACCTTAGTGGAAACACTTACGTATGAGGTGATGTATAGGTAAGAACAAAAGAATATTTTCTTTAGAAAAATTATAAATACAGGGAACCTTGAAGATTTTCCATTAGATTTAATTTGACAATGGAATAAATTATTTATTCATGACTTGTGGACCTATGTTTTGTTAAAAAAATTTATATTTTAGAAAATATTGAGAACCAATAGAAACCAAACCAACAATACAAGTGACAGACAATGTAGTGAATGCCTTAATGACTTCCCCAATTCCCTAGGTGCTCATGTTCAAAATTTCATGGAAATGATTACCCAACTATCTCAGGATATAAACAAAAAACTAAATCTCAACAACTCACATGTAAAAAATGTGGGAATAATCATAATATGAATTTCCTTAATGGGATGGAGAAATTCATCAACTGTAGGTGAGAAGGCCACAATTATCATAAATGTCAAAGAGACACGAGGAAGATGGAAAATGTGGTGGATGAAAGGAGAGAACCACATATGGTTCAATACTTCAATTACACAGAGAATGGGATCTAGAAAATCTAGTGCACTAAATTATATAACTCACCATACAAATACCATTTGTAGGAGCTTGTAATGGAGGTGTCGTCATTGGAATTCGCTCTTGACCAAGACCATATCTAGCGTGAATACGTTAAGCTCGAGCAAAACCACCTACGAGTGAAGTGGAAGTTGATAGAGATTAGCACTCGAGAAATGTTATCCGAGACACCCCAAGAGTCTATGACCATCGTTCACCTTACCCTAAGGTCTTATGCGGATGTTTTGAGGGGTTATGTAATAAGACCCTAGTACTACGATTTTGTATATTATTCTAATATAGAGAATATTCATTATTTTTGTTATTGTTACATTATAAATAGTTTTTAAATAACAAATAGTATTATTAATTAATATTCAACTAAGAAATATATTTTGATTAATTAATGGATTTTTGAATTAAAAAACATTGTAATAAAATATTATTATTATTAAATTAATTTTTAATAAATATATATTATCGTATAATCCTATGAATGCAATTGTACTTTTTATTAAGGCTTGAAATATATTTTTGTCAAAACCCAGGAATTTTCGTTAAAACTCTATTTTTATTTTAAAATTAAAAATTGACATATTTTGGAAATTATTCAGATAAAATGAATAATTTTTTAATCAACAAGTCGAAATAATCCAATGGTTATTCTTTCATAATTATCTGATATAGTTGAATTTTTGGGTAAATATTAAATATCGTTTAAATATGTAATGTGTTTTATGACATCATAATTTCCCAATAGTGATGTAATAAAATACTATAAACATTATGTTCAGCCAATATATATTTTACCTTTAGTATAATGTGATTTTGGGTTTGTTTGATTTATTTTACAAAGATTTAGTGGACCCTTCAAGGCTTATAAAACATTTTGTCTATTTAAATAGTTTTCCTTGATTGTGACAGACCTCCACATAAGAAACCCAATTATTTTAAAACTTTAGGCCATTGGCCTTATACAATATTTTTTTCCAATACACTTTGGAAAAAACCATGGACAAAAACCATGGCATGGTTTGTATTTTTGATTAGTTTAATGTGTGGTGTCCCAAACCTAAATAATAATGAATTCCTTCCCCTTTACTATATAAACCCACCCAAGCTCCCACATCATCTTTACTCAATGACTTTGGAGTTCATCCATCATCATTAATCCTCTCTCTATAATCCTCCTAAGGTGTTCCAATCTCCCAAGAATCCTCTCTCAAGCCTCTCCCAAGCCTTTGAGTTCACACTTCCAAGTAAGGGATTCATACCTTTCTCTTTTTATCCATTTTTTAACATTGTTATTCCCTTTTATTTTAAATTATAAATGTTGGGGTATGATTTTTCACCCCCATACTACCATATTTATGTTTTAATGATGAGATACTCCTTTATATCTCATTTAACACCTCTTATGTACACCTGTTACCATTCTGAAATTTCGTAAGGAATTTATCTTTCCTCATTTACATTCAAGTAATAATTTCGTATCATAAATTTAAATTCCATTAAAATTGTTGGTACATGTATCTACATGACCCCTTGACTATCCATTTCATGTAAATATGAAGAGACACCCCTTTCTCTCTCATCAACCATTTTTATGAGTTCTTATGTCACACCGTTATGCTGCCAAAATTGCAAAGTGATTTTCCAATCCAAAGTCATTATGTAGTGAATACCATGCCCATTTCTCTATCAAGGTTATTCAACTTTATGCACATTTATGTTTTGTTTAAAGAGTTCCATGTATGAATTCCACACTCCTTTATCGTGGAATAAATGACGATGTTTAATGAATCCATGTCTTAAGATCCAAGTGGAATACTTATTCCTAAAATGAAATGATTATGAAGGGTGAACCCTGATAGCGCTCCAACACATTGGATAAAGTATAATATCATGAAAATTCTTGTTCAATGATTGTTGACTCATGCTAATTCATGTTCAATGAGGTATTACTTGGGATTCATGTGAAATGGGGGTTTACTCATGCTCCATGTGCAATGAGACTTGGCTCAGGATAATTCCAAGTTAAGTGTTGTTTTCACATCTCCATGTTGTTATTATCATGATTTATCATGCCTTTATGTTCATGTTTCTATTGTATTCCATTGACATGCCTATTGGTTGACATGTATTGTATTATTCATATTATTCCATTTTTATTCCTTTACTGGGCATTATAGCTCACCCTTTTCTTATGCATGTCCTATGGTTATCCCATGCAATGCTAAGTACAAGGGAATGTAGTGGTCATGTAAAGAAAGTTTTCAGTAAAGATGATATATGTTTTACATTCAAAGTTATTAAATAATGTTCCAATGCCATAATGACACTAGACCTCTCAATATTCTATACTATATCAAGTGAATTTTATGTAATAAATCAGGTATAAGTGTGTAATAAAAACTGGGGTTGTGATAATAACCCCCATTGAATTAGAATAACTAAAGAGGAAGTTACAAGATAATTTGGAAAGGTGTTTCATACTCCTCAGTTCTTCACCCAGGGGGAAACTAGTCATCGTTGTCAAGAAGAAGGATTTATCATTGTGTCTCTACATTAAATATCATAATAACAATAAAATCATGATAATTAACAAGTATCCCATTCCATGTATAGATGAATTTTTCAATTAGCTATGTTGGGAAAAATATTTCTCTAAGGTGGACCTTCGATCATGATATCACTAAAAAATGTGAGAAAGGAAGATATTACCAAGACTACCTTTTTAATGAGGTATGGAAATTATGATTTCATTGAGATTCCTTTCAGACTCAATAATTCTCCAAAAATATTCAGGGAATTAATGAATAAATTCCTTAGAGGTCTCCTTGAAAAATATTTTGTTGTGTTTATAAATGATATTCTAATATACTTCATGTGAAAGGGGGAACATGAGGAGTATTTAAATACTATTATAATGACTTTGGGAAAAACAACTCTATGAAAAGTATAGTAAATGTGTGTTATGGATGAAGTATGTATCAATTTTGGGTCATGTTATCACTAGAAAAGGAATATATGTGGACCCTTCTAAGATAAAGGAAATCAAAGTGTGGCCTAGAAAAACATCTATCAAATAGATCTATAGTTTCCGTGGAATACTTGTGTGTTATAGGAGATTGGTGAAGAATGTATCATGACTTTCAAACCTGATAACCAAGATAAATTGAAATGGAGATTTTTTTTCTTAACTACTAAATGTGAAGACTACTTTAATGAGTTAAAAAAGAGGCTTATCATGGCTTCCGTACTCACACATCCGACAAGTGGTAAACTATTTATGGTATAAAAAGTTGCTTCAAAGAAGGGATTGGGTGGTTTAATAATTCAAAATGATATACTGACAACATATTTTTTTAAGGAAATTTAAAATTCAAGAGCAAAAATATCCCACACATGATCTGGAGTTGGAAGCTACGACCTTCACATTGAAAATTTAGTGGAATTGTCACTATGGTGAAAACTGTGAAAAATATAATAATAATAAGATACTGAAATATGTATTCACATATAAGGAAATTGATATGTTCCATGAAATAGATTTTGATCTCATCATGGATTATGATTTCTCATTCCACTTCCATCCAAGGAAGGAAAATAAAGTGGAAAATGTTCTAAGTAGAGAGGATCATGAAACCTTAGAAATGATTAGAATTGATGAGGATACATTAATGTTATATTTTAAATGGATATACATGAGAATAATTTATTAAGTAACATCACAAATGATTTATCATAATTATTTCCTAAAAATCCCTTAGAGAGAAAATAACGGATTCTAAAAGGAATGATAAATAAATTTAGAAGAAGGTGCAATATTTCAGAAACAAAAGAACCTTAATGTTTATAAATTATGAGGATGGAGATATAAGAGTTGTGTCCTGACTATTTATACCTTCCAATACAAAGATAAATAAAGATCTTATTAATTATTTACATATCTCAACCTTATAAATTCTCTTAGGGAGCACAAATATGTATCCAGATATCATAGAGCACTATTGGTGTGAAAATATGATGAAATAGATCACTGAATATACATCAATGTGAATTATATGTTATCAAGTGAAGGATAAAAGGAAAATATATAAAGGGATGATGCAACCAATACAGATACCAATATGGAAATAAGAAAAAACCACCCTGGACTTTGTCCGTGAACTTTTCAAGACATCAAGAGGAAACAATGCTATATGAGTTTTGTGGGTCATCTTACAAATATAACTCAATTTATAACAACATTAGAGTACTTATCACTAGGTAAAAATTCATGAATATACATCTGAAAAGTGGTAAGGTTCTATAGAGTATCACAATCTATTGCATCTAATTGAGATTGAAGATTCACCTTGAATTTCTGGAAAATTCTACAATATGGACTAAATATTGAACTGAACATCATTACAGATTATCATTCTCAAAGTGATATCCAATTAGAGTGTATTGTTAAGGAATTGGAAGACATATAGAGATCATGTTCTATAGATTGTATTGGAGGATGGTACCAACATCTACCTCTAGGAAAATTATCTTACCACAATAGTTTCCACTCAGGAATCCAAATGGCTCCACATGAATCCCTTTATGGGAAATGGTGAAGGACACCAACATGTGGGGATTAATTTACTTAACCTAAGATGCTAGGACCAGAAATGGTCTAGGAAATGATGGAGATGGTGAAAATCATTCATAATCACTTCAATGTATCCAAAATATGAAATAGGAGCTATGAATACAATCATTATAAAGACCTAAAGTTTATAGTTGGAGACATAGTATTTCTTGTCATATCTCAATGGAAGAGAATTAAGAGATTTGGGAAGAAAGGAAAGCTGATTCCTAGGTACATCTACCCCTTTCAGATTCATGATCTTGTCAGACCTATGGAATATCAACTCACACTTTCACCTAATATGTCTCAAGTACACGATATGTTCCATGTATCCCTCTTGAGGATGTACATTCCAAATCCCTCACATGAACTCAATCCAGAGGTGGTACAGTTGGAAAATGATCGCTCTTATGAGGATAATTCAGTGAAGATCTTGGACGATAGAGATAATGTTATGAAAAAAGACTACTCACCTAGTCAAAGTACTATGGAGGAACCATAATTATGAAGAGGAAAAATGGGAACTAGATGATGTGTTTAAGAAGAAGTACCCTCACTTATTTTCACCTTAGTATGTAACATGAAATTTTGATGGAGAAATTTCATAATTGAGAAAGAATTAAACATCCCATAATGTTATCAATGGAAAATCCATTCTTATAATAATTTCATATAATATAAATCACATAAAATCACATAGATAACATAATACAATCTTTATAAAAGAAGAATGAATGTAATAATAAGTATTTTTAGAAGTTATGGAAAAAATACAAATGAATTAGTAACTTGACACTTAGAATAGTAATATAAACCTTAGGAATAGTAAGCCATCTAATAGAATGTTGACCTCACTGATGAATTTATAAATAAAATCTAGGCATCTTATAATTAAAAATATGCTCTAATTATGTGATAATATAATAAATAAATGTTTATAATATGATAGATTTAGTGTTGTTTTTTTATAAAACCTAAATGATTATTTATAATTTTATAATTAAAATATTGATTTAATATAATTTTTTTGTCAAAAAATATATTCACAAGTTAATATCTTGGTTTTTTATGATTATAATATTATTTTTTGATACCATAATTAATTTTTAAAAACATAATAAAATCTGTTATATTTTAAAATTGACATTTTTTGAATAAATTATGATTTTTGATAAAAATTAAATTTCTCATATTTAAAAAATTATTTTCCTAAAATGTACATCATTTTTTAATTCTATATGTTGATAAATGGTTAGGGTTATTATTTTGGTATTTTTTAAATACATGAATTTTTGTGAATAGTAGATTAAGATAATTTAGAACAAAAGTTAAATACATGAATTTTTTATTCATTATTGTTATAAGGATGATTTAAGATTGATATATTGATATATATTTCATTAATTTAATATATCTTTTGATATGGTTCAAAATATTCTTATTCTTGAGCCAAAATAATAAACTATTGAATAAAATAAAGAGAAAACATCCCTCTCCTCCCATACAAATACCACCCCTCACCACCCATTCTCCAAAAACATCTAAATATTTGTATCTTGTACAATATATAAAAAAATACTCTTAACAATCCCCACCAATACACACAAGAGCCCTTGGTCTCATCAAAAGACCAAACCATTTTTCTTAAGGAGGTTCTCAAGGATGAGAAAATCTAGAGGTAAAATTGTCATTCTTTTTCTTTTATTTTTTTAATTTCATTTATTTTCTTATCCTATTCTATCCTCCAGTTATCCAAGTGTTATTTTAACTATAGTATCTTTTATATAATATAATATTATTATTTTAATGGATTAATTCATCTTTAAATATATTCCCTTTTCATTTTATTCTAAAAATTTAAATATCTTTTGTAGTGTGTTGATTTATTGCCCCCATGGATGATCCATTTTCATTTTTCACTTCCTCCTTCAAGACTAGTCATAAAATCATTAATATTTTTTAATAAGATTTTACAATTCATATTATAATTTATATAATTTTATGTGACCTATATAAATAAACATGGTAATATACTCTCATAATGGTCATAAAATTTTATAATATAAATTAAATCATTTTCATTAACTATTTATCTAATGGTTCATATTTATATTATATAAAAAATAATATATAATATCATTTATTATTATTTATGTTCATTAATATCATATAAACTCAACTCAAGATAATTATCCTAATTTTACATAAACTTCCATACATTTATACAAGAGAACTGATCCTGAAAACCAACAAAAACAAACACTCTCAGAATGATGAAATTGAATTTTGTAACACATAATAATAGAAATAAATGAACTTCATAAAATTATAATGAATAAAAAACACGGATAATAGGTTATTTATTTGTTATTTAATTAATCTAATTTGATTTTATAGGATATTAAAGTGATTATATCATTTAGATATAAGGTAAGGGGATTCTCGAACCAAATTTTCTTTCTTTGGGTTATTCATATTTCAAGAGAAATTTCATAACGTATGTTATTTTAATATTCATCAAATATATTTTATTTTTCATACCTTTATCATTTCTAGGACATATAATCTTCCTATATGATATTATTAAGAATTTAATGATTTTTTCCAATATTATAGCAAGTATGTTATTCCATTTTTATTTTTGGAACCCCAATGTTTATCCATGAATGTATTCATTATGAAAATATCATGATACCCATTTTTTTCATGAGTTATTTTGTAGATAATATTTTTATACGTTCTATGTCACATGCATTATTATTTTAATGTTATGATGTGATGGGTGCACCTAAAATTATAATGATCTCCAATGCAGTGGGTAATGTGATGTATCTCATGAGATAATGATAAATATGCATGATCATGATTCTATATTTTTTCACAACTATGATTTCATAATGATGCACATATGTTATTCATGAATGTTATGCTTGACTTTTTCACAACTATGTGTGGTAATTTACCACTATGACTTGATTTTTTAGTTTTATACATTGAAACATTCCATTCGGTTATATGATGAATCCTCTCATGGTTATTATGATTATCAATTTCTTATGTTATGATGATGATGATTATGATCAACCTTGTTCCATGTCTCTTATTTATCCTCTTACTGGGCTTTTAACTCACCCCTTCTTTTGATGTATATACTCAAGTGAAAACTTATATTAAGGATAACAAGTGGGATAATAAGAAGCAATAGAGGAATGAATTAAAAACAATTTATGCTTTATTACATTAATTTTATGTTTGGTTCAAATTTCCCAAGACACTAAACCTAAGGATTTGGGTTGTTTAATGCTTTTATATTGATCATATTTAAAATTATGTATTAGTAATGTAAGAAATGTTTGGGTCTATATATGATTAGCTGCTAAATTATAGTGACCCAGCCTTTTTTACATTACTATTACATCATTAAAAAGATAAAAAACATAATAGTATTACACCACGAGGATATAGAGGTTTAATGTCTTGGGAAAACTAGAACCAAGCATAACATTTATAATATCAAGCATAAAAATTTATTTAATTCCTTTTTCTCTAGCTTCTTGTTAGCACTTGACCTCCCCTTAGTACATGTAGTCACCATAGGATATACATAAAAAATGGGTGAGCTAAAATCTCTGTAAGAGGATAGATAAGAATAATATATCATGGGGTGAGAAAAATCATAACATAATCATCAAAATCATGAGAGGAAACATTAATAAAATACTTTAAATGTGCCAACGCATAAAAATTTAACATCATGTCATAGTGGTCATCTACCACACATAGTTGTGAAAAAATATAGAATCATGTTCACACATCATTTAACATTATCTCCTAAGATTCATCACTTTACCCAATGCATTGGAGTGTTGTATATTTCCTGGAGCACCCACCACATCATAACATTGATTTTGTGCTATATAAATCTCGACGCACTTGTCACATCATAATATTATCATTATCACACAATCCACACATAACATATATAGAAAATGAACATAAATAACCCATGGAAAGGAATGAGTTTCATCTCATAATAAGACATTCATAAACATTGGGTTCCCAAAATAATGGGGGAACACCATACATGATACAAGAACCATTAACCATGAGTAAGGAGTAAAAGGTGTGTTTTTGAAAGAAGAGTTTTTTCAAAAAACATTTTTTTTACATAAACTCCATGGGAAAAAAAAAATTATCCATGAAAAGGTAATATAATTATGAAAAATTATTTTTAAGGAGTGACCATACCAACAATGGAGTGAAAGAGGAAGAACCCTATGAAGGAAACTTGGGTTCGAGAATTTCCCCTTACCTTGTATCCTAACAAATTATTCACTTTAATGTCATGTATAATCATATTAGATTCTCTAATTAAATATTCAAGAACCTTGTTTACCTTAATATTGTTCATGATGGTTTATTAAGTTATATTATGGTCATTTGGATGAGTTATAAATTTAAATACATTGTTCATGAATGTTTGTTTTTATGGTTTTTCTTGAGCGGTTCAATTGAATTCATTAATGGAAGTTCATGTAGAAAATGGATAAACATAAAGAAAAGAAATTGCATGTTATTAATGATATTTACATTTATATATTATATTCCATTTGTTTGAATCATTAGAAAATAATTTAATGATGATTGTTGGGTTAATTCGGGTAGTTTTTCAACCACTACGAACTTGTTTTGTTTAATAATTTAGTAACATGAACAAAAGTTACATAAAAAACCTTAAATAGGTTAAAATACATATAATATTATATGTTTCAAAAATTATAGTTGTATCAAGGCCATATCTAAAGGCAGTAATGGAAAATGAAAACATGTCATTCTTGAAGGTGATAAATTAACACCTCACAAACAACATTTTCCTTTCCAAAATAAAAAGGAGAGGAGAAGGGGATTGGTTGATATATTATAACATTATTATAAAAAAAATTATATTATATTTATAATACTGGATATACCATATCATTTTAATTAAGATAGGTTGGGATATATTAAGAAAATAACATGAAATTGAAAGGAAATTAAAGGAAGAGAGAGAGAGAGAGAGATGTATTACCTCTTGATTCCTCCTTAAGGAACCTTGAATTGTTCTATTGAGAAGACCAAAAGAACTTTTAAAGTGGGGGAGGTCTAGTTAAGATGTTTTTAAAGAGTTTAGATAAGTATTTATTCTTTAGAGGTGTGAGGAAATGACGGTGTGAAGGGTGGTATTTATAGTGGAGGGGAGAAGAGTTTTCTAAAGATTACATTCATTAAATTATTATTTCTCCACAAGACAAGGAATAGTTAGTATTACATTACTAAATATATTAATTTATCATGTGAATCTGAAAACTATGTTCTTACATCCGCAGAACATCACCCATGACTATATAATTCATGAATTTAACTTATTTTGTAAATTATCATATATCATTATTCATAAAAAAATCATGTATTTCTGAAAAATCCCAAAAATTCAGCCTAAATATTTTTGGATGTGCAGAATAAATAAATGTAGTCAATTATTAAATAATAATTATCTAAATATGATTAATTTAATTTCTAATTAAAATAATAATCTACTTGAAAAATACACATTTTCAAATTAAAACTAATTTCATAATGCTTTAAAAAATTACATATGTTCTTATAAAATTTTATTAACACCCAAAAGACATAGAATTATTAATTTGTGAAAAATATTTAGGAAAATAAATTTTCTTTTAAATTAATTAAATAATTCTAATTAATTTTTAATGAATTACAAAATACTAAATATTCTACTATGGTCAAATTGTAAGTTATACGATGCCTAAATTTTATTTAATCATTCAAGAGTAAGGTTACTATTATTTTTGACGATTTATTATTTATAAAGTTCATAATACTATTAATAAGGGTAGGTTCCTATTCATAAGGTTAGGATACTATTCACTAAAAATTAAGTTTGTACTATTGGACTCCAAACAACTTACTGATCACAACTGTGTATGTCATATTTTGAAAACTCAAAACATTGAAGTGGAAAATTTATATTTAATGATCAACTAGTATTAAATATAATGATTTTTCATTGTTCTTCCTAATGTGATTATAATATAATGAATAATTATGATAAATGAATTCCATTGAAAAAATATTGGGTCGTTACATTTCCCCCCCTTATGAAATTTCTCAGTTGAAATTTCATTTTACATAAACAGGTTAAAGTACATCTCCTTCATTGCCTCATCCAGTTCCCAAGTTACTTATTCAAACTTATGGTTCCTCCACAACACTTATAAAATGTGGGATGTATTGTTTTTTAGAACCTTACCTCTCCATTCCAAAATCATTACTGGGTTATCCTTATAGGAGAGATCATTCTCCAGCCGTACCACCTCTGAGTTTATTACACGTGATGGATCTGGTATGTACTTCTTCTTAAGTGATACTTGAAACACATCATGAACCTGATCCATGTTTTGTGGAAGTGCAAGATGATAGTCCATAGTTTCTATACGGTTAAGGATCTAAATGTTGCCATTGTACCTTGTGTTTAACTTCCATTTCATTCAAAACTGCATGAATCTATTCCATGGTGATTTTTTAAGGAAGAATTTATCTCCAACGTCAAACTCCAATTCCCTTTGATGGTTATTAGGATAAATCTTTTTCTGACTCTGAGCATCTTTCATAAATTTCTGCAAGACTTGAACTTTATCTATTATCTCTTGCACAAGATTAGGTCCAAGTATCTTTCTTTATCTAACATCATCCAAACAAGTTGGAGTTCTAGATCACCTTCCTTAAAAAGAATCATATGGAACCATCTTAATATTGGAGTGGAAGCTATTTTTGTATGAGAACTTAACCTATGGTATATGTACACCCCCTCCACCTTTTAATTATAGATCATAGGCTCTTATCATGTCTTCAAGTGTTTGAACAATCCTTTCAGAATGGACATCCGTTTGGGGGTGATAGGACATGCTGAAATTTAATTGAACACTAAAAGCATGTAAAATAATCCTTATTAATTTATACGTGAACCTTGGATCATGATCTGAGACAATTGATAGTGGAACACCATATAGTATCACCACTTTTTTCACATATATCATTGTACAATTATGAAGTGATAAATCTTCCTGAATAGTGATAAAATGGGCAGTCTTAGTGATTTGGTCAACCATAAACCATATCACATTATTTCCCTTGGATGTATTTGGGAGACCCATGAAAAAGTCCATAGTGACATTATCCCATTAGCCCATGGGTATATGAAACGGTTGCATCATCCCTTTATACTTTTGTGACTCTCATTTAACTTGCTGACATACTTAGCACACTGAGATATATTCCACAATCTTTTTCTTCATGTTATCCCACCAGATGTGTTCTCAGAGATCTCAGTACATCTGGGTGCTAATAGTATGGATAGAGAACATTGATCTACGTGCATTTTCCAATAGATCTTTTTTTATCTTGGGTGATAAAGGCACAAAAATTTATGTTCAATACCTAATCACACCATCATTGTCGATATGTAACTCATGATGTTTCCCTTCCATCAGTGCATTTTCCTTATTTTGTAACTCCATATCATCCCATTGTGCCTCCTTAATCTTCTATTTGATTGATGGTTATGAAATCAATGTGCAAGGTTGTATTTATTCCCCACCCTTATTATTTCCAAATCCATCCTTTGCATATCCAAGAAGAAAGGGTCTTTGTAAATCCATACCATGGATATTGAAGTAGGTTCTTTTCTTCATCGATCATATAATACCTTGTATTCCTTTCAAAGATGATAGTGAATATAGAAATCATAATCCTTGATTATCTCTAACCATCTCCATTGATACATGTTGATCTCTTTTTGTGTGAATATATACTTTAATATCAATTGGTCATTGTATATGTCACACTTCTCACCATAAAGGTAATGCTGCTAGATTTTCAAGGAAAAAATCTTGTCTTCCAGCTCTAGATCCTTCATCGGGTAGTTCTGCTCATGAATCATCAACTACCACGAGGCATAGGCTATCACATTATAATTTTTCATGAGTACACAACCCAAGAATTCCCTTAAAGCATCACTGTATATCACAAAATTTTATCCAATTTTTTGTAATGTGAGTACAGGTGCAGTGATCAGCCGTCTGTATATCTCTTTAAAGATTCTCTCAATTTCTTCCACCAAGAAAAACATTACCCCTTTCCTTGTTAACTGATTCACCGGACTTGAAAATCATGAGAAATATCTCACAACACATTAGAGGTACCCATATAACCCTTGAAAACTACAGATTTCGATGACACTAGAGGGCTTGGGCCATTACTCAATCACCTTTGTTTTTGAAGGGTCCATTGAAATTCTCTCACTTGTGATCACATGTCCCAATAATGTGACTCGCTTCATCAAAAAGTCACACTTTCTGAACTTGGCATAAAAATTCTCCTTTCTCAATAACGCTAACAAGGGTCTTAAATGTTCTTAATTTTCTTCTTTTCACTTGAAGAATTTGAGAACATCATGAAAACACACTACCACAAATATTTCAAGGTAATGTCTAAAGACCCTATTCATAAAATACATGAATATTGCAGGGGTAGTAGTAAGTCTGAAAAGCATCACCAGAAACACATAGTACCCATACCTTGTAAAGAAGATAGTCCTCTGAATATATCCCTTATTCATCTTTAGTTGATGATATCTAGAATGAAGATCCACCTTTGAGAAGTATTGATCTCCTCTTATCTGATTGAACAAGTCGTTAATCCTTGGAACATGATACTTATTTTTTATTGTGATATTGATGAGTTCCAGATAATTGATACAAAGCCACATTGTTCTATCCTTCTTCTTCAGTAAGAGCACTACCGCACCCCAAGATGATTCACTTGGGAGTATGAACCCTTTGTCCAAATTCTCTGGCAACTTCTTCTTTAACTCCTCCAGTTTGATAGGATCCATCCTATGGGGACACTTTGAGATAGGAGTAGCTCCGGGTATGAGTTATATGGAGAACTCTACCTGATTATGTAGGGGGTGTCTATGTAACTCTTCAATAAATATGTCACCGTATTTCCTTACAATGGGAATTTCCATATGGTTGGAACTTTCCTTTGACTCAACCATTTTGGTGAGGTATGATTTTCATAGGGTATCAACACCCACACCATTGAAGGATTTTTCAAAGGAGATTCAATATATTCCTTACATTTGTAGAGAAGCACGAGAGGGTTCAAAATATGAAAAGATATTTCATTTTCCTGACATTTGATATGTGATCTATATAATGAGAGCTAATCAATTACACTTATAGCATCGAATTCTACCATGGGAATTATTACAAGATTTTCTGGAAGAATATTACCACATATTCCCACATGATAAGAATCAAACACTTGGTTTGCAATAATTTCACCCCTTAGTGTTTTTAAAAATATCTCTACTTAATGGGTTTGGGAATTTGATTCTATAGTTCTATAAAACTTGAAAGATATAAAGGAATGCGTAGAACCATAATCAAATAAGACTTTTTTCCATTCATGAGTGAATAGAAAGTGTACCTTTTACAGATTCATTATCTTTATCCACTTATGTTTTAGGGATGAAATAAGCCTTCTCTTGTTGCTTTGTATTTAGTGGTTGATGACACTAATTACCCTCGAGGATTCGAGGGTTACTGCACTGGATTGCATAGTTCCCTTGCTCTCTACGGTTATAGCATTGGACCATGGGTGGTTCTACCATTTCCTCCACTACATTAATTTTCCTTCTCATGTATTTTTTAAACTCTTGATCATGGTGTCCTTCTTTCCTATGCTTAAAGCATTTCCCCATCCCTTTGAGGCAGTTCCTATGATGCAACATCACATATTTTTGGCATGTGGGTCATTGAGTTTTTTTCTAACATTTATCATTATACCCCTCATCTTGAAACTCTATATTTGGTTTCTTATCAACATATTCATGGTTTCATTCTCCAAACTCAATCTCCACTTTGAGAGCACATCGAAAAACATTTTCATAACTCCCAAAGTCTAGAATTGTAAGAGCCTTTTGAAGTTGTGGTTTTAATCCACTAAAGAATATATCAATTTTTCTATAACTGTTAATAACAAAACTAGAAGAGTACCTTGACAGTCTTGTGAAATTATCTTCATAGGTTGTGACTGATTCTCCTTCTTCTTTGTTGAGCTCAATGAATTCTCTCTCTATCTTAATACGAAGAGTTATTGGGAAATACTTGTTAAGAAACATGATATTAAAGTCTTACCATTCCATCTCTTTAATTTCATCTCTTGGATTTTTGTTCTTAATCAAATCCCACCATTGATTGGACACTCCATCTAGATGATAAAAGGCTAGTGTGACCTTCTAAGATTCAGAATAGTGTAGCATAGAAAATAACTTCTCCATGGATTTGACCCACTATTCTATAACTAGTGGATCAGAAGATCGACTAAACGTCGGTGGTTATTGCTGTTAAAAACACTCGATAGGTATTTTCTACATTTTTGGGTAAATAGAATGTTCCCCATTATTCTAGTAATTGATCATAACCTTATATATTTGGGTAATCATATCCCTGATGTTTTGAACTCCACCTCCCAAAGCATTGGGGATGTCGTTCAGGAAATCGTTGCATTGGCCCCCGCAGGAGTTGTTGGCCTGGTTTCTCCTGGTTCCCACTATTTTCTAAAATAGAAAAGTTTAGAATAGAACATTAGTCAAAAAGTCTTGAATAACATATTTATTTTTATTATTTACACTAAAATCACATGTTATGGAATCTCTATTTAAAGCTTCATGTGTGTATATTTTTACTTAGTCTCATGCTAGAGGTTTTCATTAGAGTTCACTAATCCTAATTTCTAAATTAACTAAACATTTTCTCTGATACAAAATATAGTGACCCTACCATTTAAAACATTAAAATTAAATCATTATAAAGATAAAAAAAATAATTGTATTATCCCATGATGATCCATAGGTTTTGTGTCTTGGGATAACTAGGACCAAACATAACATTTACAATATTAATAATAAATATTTATGTAATTCCTTCTTCTGTAGCTTCTTATAGGAACATGACCTCTCTTTAGTACGTGTAGTAACCTTAGGATATACATCAGAAAGTGGTGCACTAAAATCCCAGTAAAATTATAGATAATAAACATATAGAATGGGGTGAGTATAATAATAACATAGTCCTCAAAATCATGAGATAAAACATTAATAAAAGACTTGAAATGTGGTAAGGCATAAAAATAAAAAATCATGTATTAGTGGTAATCTACAATAAATAGTTTTGAAAAAATCTAGAGTCTTGTTCACGCATCATTTCACTTTAACTCAAAAGATTCATCACAATACCCAATGCATTAGAGCACTGTATAATTTCTGGCGCACTTGTGACATCATAACATTCACTTTGCGCTATATAATTCCGGGAACACCTGTCATATCATAACATTCTCATTATCATGAAACAAACATAAAACATATATAAACAATGAACATAAATAAACCATGTAAAGGAATTAGTTTCATCTCATAAGAATGCAATCATACACTTTGGGTTCCCAGAATAAAGAGGGAATAAAAATCTTAATACAAGAACCACCAACCTTGATTGAGGAGTAAAAAGCATTTTTTTGGATGAAGAGTTCTTTTGGAAAACCATTTTTTGAAAAAAGATCCATTGTAAAACATTTATATCCACAAAAATTTAATATAATGATGAAAATTCTATTTTTAAGGAGTGAATATACAAAAAATGGAGTGAAAGAGGATGAACCCGAAGAAGCAAAGTTGGGTTCTAGAATTTCCACTAACCTTGTACCCGAATGCTTTATTCACATTAATGTCCTATATAACCATATTATATTCATTAATTAAAAATTAAATAACCTTGTGTACATTAATATGTTACATTAGGGTTTCATTATGTTATTTTATGGGATGTGGGATGAGTTATACAATTTAAATACATTGTTCGGGAATGTTTGTTTTTTTGGTTTTTCTTGAACGGTACCCTTATATTCATAAAAAGATGTTCATTTAGAACATTGATAAACATCCAGAACTGGTATTTAATATTATTAATAATATTCCATGAGTCTATATGATTATATTATATACCATGTGGATGAATCATTAGATAATAATTTCATGATGATCGTTTGGGTTAATTCGGGTTGTTTTTCGACCACTATGACCTTGTTTTGTATAATCATTTAGTAATATGTATATTAGGGAAATCCAGAACATTAAATTGGATATAATACATATAAAATAATATATATCAAAAATAAAAATGTTTTCATGACAATATCTTAATTTGGAAATGGAAAATGAAAGCATTTCATTCTTGAAGGTGATAAATTAACACCTCACGAACAACATTTTCCTTTCTTAAATAAAAAGAAGAGGATAAGAAAATTAGATGATATATTATCACTTTAGTATCATAAAATTCCATTATATTTATTATATTGGATTTAACATAACATTTTTATGAAGATAGGTGGGGAGAAATTAAGAAAAGAAGTTGAAATTGAATGGAAATTAAAGGAAAAGAGAGAGAGAGGAATTACCTCTTGAATCCTCTTTAAGGAACCTTGGATTGATCTTTGGATGAGACCAGAAGATCATTAGATGTGTGGGCGGGCTAGGGATGATGTTTGGGTAACTTTTAGAGAGGAATTTAAGCTTGAAAGGTTTTAGGATATGAGGGTGTGAAGGGTGGTATTTATAGTGGAGGGGAGAGGGGTTTTCTCAATATTATATTTATTAATTTACTATTTCTCCAAAAGACAAGGAATATTGAGTCGTCCATGACTAAATACCGTAATTATATCATGTTAATAGGAACCATATGTCCTTAGATCATTTTATCATCACCCATGACACTATAATTCCTGAATTAAACTTATTTTGTAAATTATTGTATTTTACTATTCATAAAAAATTCAAGTATTTCAGAAAAATCCCAAAAAATCATCCTATAAAATTTTCAATGATTATAATACAAAAATGATGTCCATTTTTCAAAAATAATTTTATAAATATGATTTATTTAATTTTTAATTGAAATTATATTCTGCTTTAGAAATACATATTTTAAATTTAAAACTGATTTCATAATGATTTCAAAAAATACATAAGTTCTTATAAAATTATCTTAAAACCCAGAAGACATAGAATAGTTAATTTGTGAAATAATTTTAGGAAAATTAATTTTGTTTTAAATTAATTAATTAATTATAATTATTTATTTATGAATTAAAAAAATACCAATATTTCTACTATGGTTAAATTGTCACCTATAAGATGCCTAAATTTTAATTAATCATTAAAGAGTAAGGTTACTATTATTTTTTAAGATTTACTATTCATAAGGGTCATAATAATATTAAAAATGGTAGATTACTATTCATAAGGTTAGGTTACTATTCACAAAAAAATATGTTTGTCCTATCAGACTCCATACATCTTATTGATCGCAACCGTGTATGTCAGATTGTCAAAATTCAAAACATAGAAGTGGAAAAAATATATTTAATGATCACATAGTATTTAGTATCATGAACTATTAGTGTTCTCCCTAATGTGATTATACTATAAGGAATAATGATTAGAGGTAAATTCCCTTGATAAAACTTTTAGTTGTTACATAACTAACACCAAATTTATCCGAATAATCCCACAACATCATCTGTGGGAACCCCATCATATTCAAATGGGACAACTGTCTTCAATATGTCCAAATTATAAACATATAAAATATTAATAAATTTCATGGTAGTGATAGTTTTTATAGATTTTATGACATATTGTAATTATTATAAAAAGTGTAATAATTTTATTCACAGTATAATTTGTACAAATAACTTTTACCCCCCCAATATCCTCATGATGAAATTGTAGTAACAACCTGTGAACATATTGTAGAGTCTCTGCATGCTGAACCTATTAAATCTAGAGGAAATGTTCTAGATGATGATGGGATGAAGAAGGATGGTGTTTCAAACACTGATGAGAGGGAGACAGATGGTGAACCAATTGTTGATGTGGCGAAAATAGAGGGTCTACCAAATACTATAGAGAGATAGCTTGAATGATCATAAGGTTTCTATGTGGTCAAGGGAACGACAACTAGTAATCAAATAGGATTAGTAAAACTATTCTTCCTTTTAATTCCAATCATTTAAATAAAAAAATAACTTTAGAACATTTATTTCAAAAAATTCATGAAGATTAATAAATTTAGAGATGATAATAGTTTCATAGTACTGATTAAAAAATATTCATAGGCACGATAATGAATGACTATAGATACAAAAAAAATAACATTTTCCTTTACAAAATTAAACAAATAATTTATATAAATAAATTAAAATATGATAACTAATCCACTGAATATTTTAGTGAAGTATTATATGGAACCCCCTCTAGTTAGAGATGTGATAGAACTCTAAATCCATATAAAAAAGAGACATTTATAGGTTATCATACCCAATAACCCTTGGTTTCTCACATGGTTTAACAAAAAAGAACATATGATAACAGAAAAAATTTTATTTATTAGTAGATAAAAAAATCACTAGGTTTATCATATGTCCTATTTCATAGTATAATTTAAAGTTAAACAAAAATGGTAATTTATAATTTCAACTAGTGTGGCCTTTATATTAGTCTAATAATAATAGATTTTTTTATTTATATATTATTATATATTATTAAAAGTTTTACACTTGGTAAGGAATTTTATATTATGGTTATTTTTTATTAAATTTTTTTAATGTGGGGTTTAGTGATATTTTTCAATGTACCCAAAGTAATATAGATTGGATATTTAAATTAATGAGTTTGTGGTATGGTTCTAGTAAAACCTTACAAGGAGATGAAAATCATTCACTATATATATTCCTTTGTGTTTACCATGGTTTTAGACTGGGAATATTTTATATTTCAAATTTTATATATATTTAAAAATAACAATAAGGGAACTAAACATAATTACTACCATTTCATTTTAAGATTCATTATCAGTATAACCTCATTGAATTTAGATAATAAGTTAATACATGGACACACACACACACACACACACACACATATATATTGGCATATAAATTTAATGGTGTATTTTTTTTGTAATTTCTTCATAGGAATATTAATAAAAAATTCAACTCACATAGTAAAATTAAATTTAGATATAAATTTGATTTAGGGTATTTCATTTTAAAATTATTTCTTTGGAATTTTATTTCCAAGGACTGGTATTTTATAATATGACATATATATATCTTATTATATATATAACTCATATGTTTTGTATAAATATATATTTTGAATTTCATAGGAAAATTAACCAATGTATTCTTTATAATTAACGAAGGAACTTGTATTTAGGATTTGATGATTGGGGCATTTTCCTATTATATTTTAACATATTTATTAAGATCACAGGAAGATCCATGTGGTTTGAAATTTTAAAAAAAAATTAATTAATTATTCAGCTTGTATTTCATTGATAATAATAATAAATAATGTGTTTTGAAATAAAATAAATTGATTATGTTTTTTCTATTTACCATCATTGTAAAACTATATACATATTTACTATCAGTGGTCTCGATATTATTAAGATATCTTTCCTGATCATGAGGAATTATAATAATATAAACAAATAAAATTTAAAAATATTATAGTAAATTGGGATCAAATACTACATATCCAGATTTAGTTGATATAATATTCATCATTTTGTCATCTATTTTTACATTGTTGGGTGAAACAAGATTGTTATGAATATAGTAGTATTTTTTATTTTAATAAAAACCAATTCATAAAACCCAAGTATGTTTTTTATTATAAATAAAATATAAATCATTGAAACACCTACCTAGAACCATGTAGATCATTCAAACCCTTAAATTTGCAGAGAGGAGGGTCCTGGGAGGAGATCGTGGACCCTAAAAACTAAAACCATAAATTTTTGGGGCATAATCTGGGATGGGTGCATGAGTGTGAGAGGGTATGATATGGGGGAGGGATCAATTTAGGGGTTAAGGGGCATTGGAGTGGGGGTTCAGTGGAGGGGCAGTGAGGCTAAAGGGGTGGCAATGGGGGTTTGGGGGAGCGGGGGGGGGGGGGGTCGATGGCTTGGGAACAATCATGGGTGGTTTAGGGGAGATGTGGGGAGGAGAGAAGACAGGGCATGGAATCCAGAGAGAAGTGTGAGGGGGGGGGGGGGTAGTGGCTTGAGTTTGGTCTTGGGGGGAGAATGGTGATCTATGGTTTATTAGGTTGATAAGTGATTTTTTATAAGAAATAAAAAAATCACATTGGTTTTTTAGAAACTATCGCCATATTTTATCCATTTTTTAGTGGCGGTTTCTTAAACATACACTTAACAATGGAAATTAAATTATGAATTATTTATGGAGTACCTAATGTGTGGTATTTATTCATATGTGTTCAAAACCACTTTATAAAAATTATTCCTTTATTGTATATCTATTATAGAACCATAATCATACCTAAATTACTTTGTATCATATATATATAATTTCACTTAACCATTTTATTAACATTTCTTCCTTAAAATGGATGTTTAGGTAAATATTGTTCCATTTTCTAATAACTTGAGTCTCTATGATATATTTATTTTCAAATAAATTTATTATCTTTGAAAACTTTTAGTACATGAAACCCCGAATCATAATGAACTTTAATATGGTATACCATTATAACGTAGCTGTTAAATTGGAATTTATGAATAATGAAAACTAAATTATGAAAAATATAATTTCCATGAATTTAAATAATAAATTATTTAATAATAAATTAATTTATATATAAAAATAAAAATCATTAAAAATAAAAAGAAATATTTTCTAAAAAAGATGTATTTTAATAAAAATAATTTTTATCACATTTTATGAACTTATATTAAAAATATTTTTTCCAATTTGAGAAAATGTATTTGAAAATATTAACTCTAAATTTTTAATTCATAATTTAAAAATTATTTTATGCAAAAAATTGTAGAATCTTCTGAAAATAATAATTTTTCAATGAATAGTGAAAACATTGAGTTTTTTTATTGAAAACTGTCTTTTTGTTTATATAATTTAAAAGTTAAATTTTGTTTGAAAAATATTGTAAATGTAAAATTAATTAAATTAGATTATAATTATTCTAATTTAGTTCTTCTTAAGAAGTTATATTTTCAATTTTGACATATTTGTTTTTTATAGTGACGATAATTTTTCTTTGGAAAACCATTTTTTCACTACACTTATTTCTATATTTTAAATCTAAATTCATGAACTTATAGGATTTTAATTTAAAAAATAGGTTCCATAATTTTAATATGAATAATTAGTATTATTTAATATGTCCAAATTATTTTTTCCCATAATTAATTGTTAAAAAAGTAAAAAATTGATTGTTATGATTAAGGTTAAGATATTTCATTTTAGGGGTTAGACTAAAATGATAAGGGATAAAATAACCTATATACTTGTATAATTATACTTTTATGGCCATATTTGTACTTTATATCCTCTAAATATATATAGTGGTCTATTTTTGATCAATTTTTCGTGAGTAAAACTTAGGTATAATGTATTCTTTTTAAAACGTCCAGTTGTGTTTCCCCGCATTTAAAAAACGAAACCCCATATCTTCTCCTCTTCACACCTCAAAATACATTTGTTTTGGATGGTACATGAACAAATACCTTCCTTAAATCACTCCTAAAGAATTAGAGTCCATTTTTTTATTATAAAACAATTCTATGCAGGACTTTTGTATAAACCTAAAGAGGTTCTCTAAATAAGGGGTATAGTTCTTAGCCATGCATATTCATATTATTTCATCATCAAAATCCTTCAAATATTATCCAATTAGGTTAAAATAATAAAAATAATATTTTAAATATATTAATATTCTATTATTTTAATGGAATAACCGATATCCATCCAATCTTCCATCAAATGGGTAAGGAGACCATCGATCGTGTGTACGATGGACTACTCCCTTGCAGACCGATGCAATTTATTTTCCATCACCACCTCCAAAGTAAGGATATAATTATGGATTTAATATATATATATATATGAAATTTATGATTTAATTATACTTCTAAAATTATAATATTACATCTACCTTCTCACATTCCAATTTTTTGAAAAACTATAACATCGCTCATGCATACGCGTAGACTATCACATTTACTTAGCGATGTGATACATTTTTAATTTTATTTTAAAGTGTATGATTATGAGTATATATTAAAATAATATAAATGATATAATAATTATTCAATAATGTGAAATATTATTTACCATTATTTTTTTCCATCCATTAAAAAAATGGAAATACGTTCATGCATTCGTTTGACCAACCATCTCAATGAACAGTGTAATAAAATTTTCTTCCTAAAATTTATGAATTAATATAAATAAATATGAAATTAATATATATTATATTTATATAATTATTAATATTATTTAGATGATGGTACCATGATCATGGTGTAATGACTAAAACTATTGAACCAAAATATAAATAAAAAAAGAAACATGCATAGGGTTTTTAATAAATAATTATTAATAAATGGTTGATAAAAAGGTATAAGAAAATAAAATATGGTATAATGTATATGATCATTATTATTTTTTATATATATAATAAATATATATTTATTATACAATAGGTTTGAATTTGTACGAATGAAATCACACCTGAGATAAGGGTTTATCATCTCACTTTTTCTTCCATAAGACATATTCCATATTCACCACATATTTATTTTATGTGTTGTATATAATTTTCATTTGATATGTAATATATTTAATATATTTAAATACATGGTTTTTATTTTTTATTTTTTTGTTATGGGGGTTGTGATTCAAAAGTTTCCAAAGTGTTAAGAGTTTATTTCACAATCTCTTCATTTATCGGGATTGTTTATGATTAAGATTAGGATGATTAAATATTATAATGAATATCTCAAGAAACTCATGAATTTTTTTAACATATTGTTATTCATGTAATTTAGATGTAATAGTAATATTTTACTCTCTTGTTTTATATAAAATGATTGAGGAAATGTTTTTAAGAAAATATGACTTTATTTATTTCTTCGGTCGAATATCCATTTTCTTATATATCCTTATTTTATAAAAATATTTTCAATAATCTTTTAAATATTATCCAAATTACTTATTAAAGGAATTTTTACCCATGTTTGAATTTTTATAAATTTATTTTAAAGGAATCTTCTTACATTTTTCTGAATGAGGCACTTTTGGAAATTTCTTTAAAAGAGGGAAAGGAATGCTCTTAAACTACATGTATGAAATTTACAATTATCATGAGAAACCATCACTTTTAATATTACATTAAAATTTTATATGATTATTTTTAAATAATTTATGTCCTAATATTATAGAAATGTTTTAGTTTTTAAAGTTATTTTAAAAGTGAAAATGATATTTTTTTCAAGGTTGTTTTAATTGAATTTTTTATGGAATTTAAATTAATAAAATAAAGAAACCATAATTTTACTTATGCTCTATTGTGAATATATTATAACGATAAAATAGTTATTATTTCTCCATATGTTTTATGACCAGTTTGACAAGGGGTTTACTATTTTGATACGATCCTTGTTATTTCATAATATTTATTATAATAAGTTTGAAAGATGAATGTATTAACATTCAATTTATAGTTTTTTAATATGAATTTTAATATTGATTATATTTATTGATTTATGATATTATAAAAATTGTATTTTTATAGTTTTTCAGTATGAATGTTTATGTTTATTATGCTTCTCTCCATTCATATGAAGAATACATCACACTTATTAAGTGACCGTAAGGGACCACTATTTCTCCTTGATGCATCAGTAGGTGTAATGAGAGTAACTAACATGGGTATTGGGATGAGTATTTATGGATTTATATAATATTCCTTAGAATAATTAATTAATAGTATGCGTATGATGGCCGACATTATGAATTCCCTCAATATAATACTAGTTATTAATGTCTATGTGATTATGTGATTAGTTATGATATCCATTGATATTTTTCATGATCATGTGATTATTTATATGAAATTATTTTTTCATAATTTATCCCTACCATATTATTATTCATCATCACATTATTGATTAAATGGAATATGAATTTTTTATCTACCTTGGAATATTGATTATGCCTTATGTGTTCGTGATAAATTTCACTATACACATACCCAAACTGAAAATCAGAGCTCGTAAATTTATCATATTTCCCTTACCTAGGATTCTAGGAAGTGTATTATGATAGATATGTAGGGATATTATAAATTGAATAATAGACTTCTCAAAGAAAATACATTTATTTATGTTGGGTTTTTAATGTTAATATTATATTCAAGTATGTATCTTGTTATATTTGGGTTGAGAAGTATTATATCTCATGCCAATTTTATAAATTAACCACCGACTATAGGCTTCTAGATTTGGAGTCATCATAGTTGGTATAAATTCATGCTTAGTACAAACCATGGGAAATAGATTAAGAAAAATCTAGAATAGAGACATAAATCTATGACTGACTTTAAGGAAAAGTCTATGTATAAGTTAAAATTCAAATATTTTATTAAGATATATATTATTTGGATATCCTATCATTATATCCCTACCTAGATATTATAAGTATATTTGGATCTTGCACTATTTTCCCTATGTTTAATTATTATGAAAACAATGCATTGGGATTTTACTCGATCCTCACATTGTGCACGATATTGATCCTTACTCCACACCTAGTTCAAACATCCTTGGGGATATTATTGGGAAAATTTCCTTTTTATTTAAAATATATTTTTAAATATTTTAATGTATTTTATTAATTGATAATACTCTTAAATATACAAATTTTATGATTTGTAGATTAGTTATACATAAATTTTGAATGTATGTTATGTGTTTCAATAATCTTGATATTATAAAGTATAATTTATAATTTTAGGATCTAATCTAGTGAATTGAATTATTTAGAGAAGGAAAATTATTAGAGGAATGAAAATGTATAAATTCCTGTACTCCATGTGGGGAATTCCTTCATTGGAAATTTAATGTAACTACAGATATAGGTTAAAAAATTATTACTATATTAGGGAAGGTGACTTATGTTATGAAAAATAAACTTACCTATTTTGAGAAACCTAATGATCCATAATGTGATGTAACAGTGTTATACCACTTCATTCATTAGTACAATCCATTATTTAATCGGACTAAAAATCATTTTATAGCTGAGAAATGGATAAGTTTCTTAGAGAAGACATATCTCACTTTGAGAAGTAATTAAATAGAGAATTATATCATGGTAGTATAACATCTCTTAATGGATGAAGATAAATAGTGGTAATTGATTCAAAAAAATAAGGATGAAAAAGAATAAGAAAAAATGGAGTATTAGGATTTTAATGTACACTTCTTGGAAAAATGTATTCTACAAGAGAAACGAGCAGATATGGAGAGATAATTCCTATTACAAAGACAAATGGATGATGAAAATGTTACTAAGTGCGAATCTAAATTTAAAAGGTTGTAAAGGCATATTGTGGACTTCACACATACCCTAAAAATAAATATATACTATTTTTTAATGGGATTAAGCTAATCCTTTGAAGGGAACTAGTCTCCAAAAAATTCTCATTATATGTCAATGTAGTATCAAGTGACATTAATAAAAAGAAATAATTCTACAATTCTTAATAATTTTGAAGAAAAGAGGATACAAAAAGGGATACTATGAACCATAGAAATGAAAATAAAACCAAAGGGAATAAGGGATGAGTTGAATTTATAGCTTGTAATAAATGTGGAAATAAACACCAAGGATCATTAATGACATGGACGAGAGTTTTCTATAAGTGTGTATAAAAATTCCACCATGTTCATGAATTTTAAGTCAAAAAAATATGTTGAAAATGTGAAATTAATCAATTATAATGAAATGGGACACGATGAAAATGATTATACTAGGAATGAAGGTAATTTTACTCAGAATATTTTAATGTATAGAGGAAATGATTATGCAATCACAATGGATATGGTTGAAGTAACTAATGATTTCATGGTGGGTTCTTGAAAAATATTCTATAATTTAGATAATAATTATTTTGATTATGGATATTTACAAGCTTTTATGTCATCCAAATTTTCTTTGAAAATTATATTTCTCCCCAAAATCATAATAGGGAAGTGATTAATCCAAAATCCTAGTGGAGGTATCATAAAAACAAAGATGTGTTAGTTAGTTCCCATTATGACACAAAACAACCCTATTTTCATCATTCATTATTATACATATAGTATATTTTGATATAATCCTTGGAATGCAATCAATAAAAGTTTAAATATTTATTAAACTGAGGAGTACCTATTGTACAAGAATAAATTGATGTATTTCCTAAGGAATTTCTTGGTCATCTACAAAATATTTTCATTAGGTTTTCCATTAATTTAATCCTAGATGAAATACCAATATCAAATAATCCCATTTGAGTGTACATTATGAAATTATTTGAGTTGAAGAATCAATTATAGGATTTGTGTAGTAAGGGACTTATACACACTAGTATTTCTCCTTGGGTATCCCATGTTCTTTTTGTTAAGAAAATATATGAATCTATGTGGATATTCATTAATTAAAAGAAAATAAATACTATTATGATAAAGAAAATGTATCTAGTACACCACATTGATGAATTATTTGATCAACTATATGGATCCTAATAATTTTCAGAAATTTAACTTCATTATATGTATCCTTAATTGCAATTAAATAATGAATATATTCTAAAGACTTATTTTCATATGAGGAATAAACATTATGAGTACACAATTGTACCATTTGGATTGACTAATGAACCATCAAACATATTGGCTCGAATAAAATTATAATTCAAGGACTATCATGACAATTGTTTATGGTATTTATTACTGATATCTTGATGTACTCTAAGAGCTATAAGTTCTATGAAAATTATATGTGGATCATTCTTGAGACTCTTAAAAAATAATTATATGTAAAATTTAACAACTATGAATTATGGATTGGGAATGTTTCTTTTATTGGCTATATTATCTCCAAGGATGGAATTTCAAATTAATATAAGAAGAAAAAGGTATTCCAAGAATGTCCAACACTAATTTAAATAAAGAAAGTATATAGTTTAATTGGTTTATATGATTATTATTGGATATTTTTTCAAATTAAATTTTTATTGAATAACCCATTAATCAAGATTACTTATAAAGGATTTATGTTCATATGGAAAAAGGAATGTGATGAATGGTTTAAACAATTTAATAAGAGATCATTGAATGATTTAATTTTTTAATATATCATTCTGAAATGATGGATTTTTATATATATGGATTCATTAATGAAGGTAATTTGTTGTTTCCTTTTGAGGAATGTTAAGTTTATTTCATATTCAACAAGAAAGATCACGATTAATTTTAAAAAAAACTATCTAACCCCTGATATTGAGTTTGAAGCTATAATTTTTATCTTGGAATATATAGAGACAATATCTATATATAAATATTGTTGAAATATAAGTAGATAAAAATAGTTTGAAATTCATATTTAACAAATAGAGCTCAACATGATGAAAATTAGATGGATTTAGATACACAAGGATTATGATTTCTTCACACATTATCACCCATAGAAGGAAAATAATGTAGTAGATTCATTGAAGAGGAAATATAAATTTTTTTTGGATAGATAAGGATCCTATGTTTATGGATATATTAAACATGTGTATGTGAATTAATAAGAATGGGGATAAACCAATAATTTTTTTAAATGATTGTGAAACTATCATTGATGGAAAATATAAAAAATTATCAACTAGATGATGAGAATTTTAAAAATATTATTAAATCTCTGACTATTAGAAAATTGGGAGACTTATTTTGTTAATATTAAATTCTGAAATTTGGAAGGATACATTGGGTTCCATCTATGTCTGAGATGAAAAGGACTATTATCATTGCTCGATTTTCTCTATACCCTTGGCAGCACTATGATGTTTAGGGATTTGAAAGATCTTTTTAGTGGGATAATAAGATGTGGGAAATTGCTGATTATGTGTTAGGATATTTGGTTTTTAAATATGTTAAGGATGATAGACAACATCATATAGGGTTCATGAAAAATCTACATATTCCTATGTCTAAATGGGATGACATTACAAGGGGCATTGTCACTATATTACAAAACACTCCTAAAAATAATGAATAAATATGGGTTATTATTGGCCACGTCCCTAAATATGCACATTTACTTTCTATACGAGAATATTAACCTCTTGATAACCTTGTATGAATCTATATTAATGACGTTTTAAGACTCCCTGGGGAAGCAATTTCTATTTTTCTGATTGTGATCCACAATTTTCATCAAAATTCTTGAAGAGTATTTTGAAGCCTCTTGATACTAAGCATCGTTTGTGCACCACTTATCACCCTCAAACTAGTGGATAGTCTGAAAGGACTATTAAAGAATTATAAGACATATTAAGGTCATTGTTTATTGATTTTCAAGGTATATGGGATCAGTATTACCCATTAGTAGAGTTCACATATAATAATATATTCCATTCAAGTATTAAAATGGCATTGTATGAAGCATTATATGGAAATAGATTTCATACTCAAACTTTTTTGGATGAAGTGGTTGAAAGGATACTTATAAACCCAAAACCTATAGAGTATAAAATCGAAAAGGAAAATATGACTCAAAACCATATCAAAGTAGCTCAAAACTATAAAAATAAATCTACTGATAATTTGATGAATTATTTGTAAAATCAAGTGGAAGATCATGTTTTCTGGAAAGTATCTCCAGGGATTGGAGTTATATAGTTTTTTAGAAAAGGAAACTGAGCCCATAGTATATCTTAAATTTTTAAATCCTAGAATGAAATTGAGATGTGGCTTACTATATAAAAATATTACCAATTTTCTCAAAATCACAGGATAGGATCCATATATTATATTTAAGGTTGTACATTCTTGTAAGAACCCAATTTTTGAGTCAGGTATAGATCCCCAAAATATGGAACTAATTCAATTTTATGGACCTAAATTGGATCTTTAATGAGTTTACAAAGGTCTCAAGGGTGTCTGAGGTCTTGTTTGGAGTTCAAAACCCAATTTTTTGAAAAAAATAGTTATGTCACACAGTTAGAGTAAATTTTGTAGGGATGATGCATGGTTAGTCTAAACAATCTGTATGGTCTGAATTTTTGGGCAGATCCATATCACATGGTCGGTGTATGGTTTCACTAATAGTGTGGCCTAACTATGTGAGTTCCCCTTATTTTTTAAGAACCCATACATGGCTGGTGTACGGTTTAGAAAATTGTGCTTCCAAACAATGAACAATTTAATTTTTGGGTGACTTTAACATTTTAACTTAAATGATCTAATTAACTCAATCCTTCCACACTAATATAAATTCTAGTAGGATGAACCTCCATTTCAACCATTTTGGATCACTTTGAAATCCAAAATTAGGGATTGAGATATCTCTTTTATCTGAGGTCTGAAAGAGCTTCCATTTGTCATGTTGAATACACAACGGTTAGTACATGAGTCATTTTTAGCCATGATTCATTTCTATTGTTCTCAACCTAGTTATCAAGGTTTGTAATTTTATACATATTTTTCAAATCTAATTTGATCCAGCAAAATTATAAGCCGATACTAAATGAGGAGAGTAACACTTGTACAAGGTGGGTGGTCTATAACTCATCCATTAAGTTTGTTGATTTTGGAATTAACATGTCAGACCTACTGATTTCATGAAGCATCATTTATTGAATTTATATTCCATGATTAAATTCCTTAGAAATATATGGTTATCATATTTCCATAAGTGTGATTGGTTTTTGGTGATTACATCTACAACTCCTAACACCCCATGTTGGGTGATATTCCATAATTGAGTTTTTATCTTTTTAACAATATTGAGCCATCGTTCGGGTGTGATTAATCTTGAAAACACTAATTGTAAGCCTTTTTTTATTAATTTCTAGTTGAATTATTAAATTTTTAATAGATTGTTCCATGTCACATTCACTTTTCCTACCTAAGGTAAGTGCCTATATGTATGTAATTCATTGAAAATATATTATGGAAAGCATACCTAAGTATATGCCATGGCCTTATTAAATGTAAAGGAATGTTTGGTTGCATGTTCAAAGAAAAAATTTCCATGTTCATGGAAGGAAGTAGAGTGAACCATATTAATTGAACTATATTTACATGGTTTTAATTAAATGGTTGAATACTACTTGGCCTTGTCAATAAAATGAAAGGCAATGCTTGAACCAAGTAAATTTGTCAATGGAATATTTATCACATGACCAAATCAATTGCAGTGAATTTAATGTAAGGTGACACTATATGAACATGTACCTTGACATATTTATAAGAAGTGTTGACTAGTGTTTTATCTTGGATTCAGGAGGGAATTACATGGGTACTCGAGGAAGTCATTAAAGTTAAAGGATATCAGTTGCCTTTGGTTAGACCTACCTGGGTACCCGATCCTTGTCAACATTTGGATTCTTCGTATGACATTGTATGATCTATTTATTATTATTATAGGATTTCGTGGATACTCTCATTGGATCTAGTGTGACATGAGGTACCATGGTTACATCCTTTGGCCCAACCCCTACTTATCTCCCATTTTACCTTGGATGAATTTCTTGGAATCAGTTATAGACATTATTGTGGGAATGTCTTGGACAATTCTCTTTGGATTACACTATTACCCCTTCTCTAGACTCAGTAACTACTATGTAAGCATCCCTTGAGGTCTAGGTTTCTTTTGAAATTACTATGGAACCAATTCATATTAATTAACAATTTTGGTTTCCGTGTTATATCTAGGAACCTTTACTGTTTACACTATCATGAGGTGATATCAGTTCAAGAAATTCCTCATGTGGCTTGTTTATATAAACTTGTAAGAAATTAATTAATGAACATGTCACATGTTCAGAAACCAAATGAGGGATGGAGCAGGTACTTGGGTATTTAGTTTAATTGTACTAATTTACTTTATATATGCATACCTAACATTATTACATTTCCATTACATGAGCTAGATGTTATAGACACCATTGTTGGCGGACCATAAGAATTTATCTCACACTCTCTCGGAACATCATTTGGTACTCGAGGCAGATTACATGTATACATGTTTTGATAAAGGGAACCATAAAGCTTCAAACACTTGATTTATTACTATTCTAGGATGAAGATGGTAGTAAATGAATTAGGTGTAGCTCAATATTCATAGAATATTTTATATATTTCCTTTACTATATTGGGGTTTTCATATGTTCCTACTAAATTGTATCCATGTTCTTCGAAATTCTAGTGAAATGACATAAATCATCATCAACTGTTGTATGTTATTATAATTATTTATGTTATTATTGATTTTTCCCTTTTCATTATTTATTATTTTCACTTATTTATTTGACAATTTACCTCTAATTATATTTATTTACTATGATTCCCTCTAGTAATGAGTGTATAGTCTCCCCGTCAACACACCATAGTCCCTTACTACTAGCTGTAACCCTCTTGAGTTCATAGAGATGCACTTGAGGCCATGTGGCTCACCTGGATAAGGGAACCTCCTAAGTGTAATCCGAGTTAGGAACATCACAATGTGGTATCATGGGGGGGGGTTACATTATTGAATTAATATTTGGAGAAAATAGATTGTAGATTAGAAATGATTGGAACTTGTTCATAACCTATTCTAGGTCTTCGTGAACCCATGTTTGTGGTAAAATCCATGTTTCCTAAATTAGGATTGTTGTTTTTATTTTTCTTATTACAGTAGATATCCTTTCATTATTGGGTTACACACATGATGTATCAAATTTTTTATTATTATTATGATTGAGAATTTATTTTCATCCTTGTCTTGATGATATGAGGGAAATGAGCATTGTTACATGCATCAAACAAGAACCCAAAATTCATATTCCATGCATATTATCATTCCATTTTTGTACATTTCACTGCTTTATTATACTTTTTATTCTTGTTATTGATGAGTGAGTATTTCCTTATTTATATATTTCTTCTTCTAATATGTTTAGTGATCGAGTGGTTGCCTATGTCAATCCATGAGGTGTTATGGGCCCTCATGGGTTAGAAGGAGTAATTTACTGAATCAACCCTTTAATTAAAAATTTAATTGGGTGTCGTTTTTAGTGATAACTAGTATGTGCCTTTATTCTATAGCAATGACAGTCCATTTTAAATGAACTTTAATACAAGTTATAGGAAAATTAAAAGATAAAATAGTAATGGTTTCATGTACTTATCTCACTTTCTCATGCTTATGAATGGAAAATGAGGTGACCTTATAATGAAATATAAAATTAAATGAAATAGTTGAAAATAAATAATGAGGCAATGTACAATTGAACCATCATCTTTTGCAACCCAAGAAACATATAACTGAGCACTAACCTATACATATCCTTCTAATCGGGTAGTTGGGGTAGTATTCAATGAGTAGTGAGTTTACTTATTTTCAGATTTCACTAGTGATCATATCATTATGTTTCTATGTCTGTTCTGAGGTATGTTCTTGGAATTTGTAGACCAATGCTACGATGAAATCCTCATGTCATATTCTTGGAAGGTGTTTATCACCATGATCTAGATGCGGTGAGCCCTGAACCACCAGTATTACCACTAAGAGTTCTAGTTGAGGCACCACATGTTGTACCTGATCCAGGAACTGATTCTCAAGTCCATTATTGTTTCCTATGTCTAATGCAGTGCATATAGGGTTCTCTATGAGCTTCACCTACAATGACTAATCTGACTCATGAGTTATACATGCATCCTCCTCCCACCATTTCAGGGGATGGCAGTCTACATGATGCTAAGTCTTGGCTAGATCCCACCCTGTCTATATTTGAGAATCTGGAGACACCTACAGAGTGGAGGGTCAATCTTTCTACTTAGATGATGCATCATTCAGCAGAGAACTGGTGGGATGTGATGAACCAGGCTGGTAGTCATCAGGGCTTGTTGTTGGTTGATTTCTAGACTTTCTTATGTGATCAGTTCTTTCCTCAGATGCTGAGAGCTAATATATACAGAGATTTTATGCATCTCAAATATGGTTATATTTTAATTATTGATTATTCAGCGTGCTTCATAGTGTTTCAGTGCTTTTCAGCTTTTCTAGTAGGTTATGAGATTTCGTGTGAAAGAATCTTTGAGGATGGTCTCTAGTATGCCATCCGTAGTGAGGTGAATGTTTTATGCTCGCCTACGTTCAATGAAATAGTAAATTAGGCTCCTACCACTCTGAAAAAACCTGAGGTATGTTGATAGTATTGGGAATAGAGGACCAGTACCGTATCGGGCCATTAGTTCTTCCGGTGGCAGGATGTGTTCCCTCAACATTTATCATCATGGAAGTGGCATCCAGGGTACCTATGTATGTAGCTCTGTAGGGTGTCACTACTGTAGACATACATGGAATATAAAGCCTCAGTGTGATAGAGGCCCACTGGAGTGTTAAGATGGAAGCCATATAAACCATCTTAAATGTCTGTCAGATATTTCCGTCAGCTTATACTAGAAGAGTATCTATATTAGTTTCACCATCAGGTGTAGGTTCTTTTATGTCACAGAAGTAGGGGATTTGGAGCAACACCGTCAAGAATGGTTGCGGATGAGGTCATGGACATTGTAGATGGACCCCTAATCACCAAAATCTCTAAAAAATCAGTTTTGATCATGGTATTCCAGCTATTTCTTAGGGCTATGGATCATTCCAGATGCATGCTCTATAGATGATACCTAAGGATCAAGCTGTGGGACTATCAACAATATAAGGTAGAATTCTTATAGATTCCAAAGTATTACCTACATTATTTTTTATAAAAGCTTCACAATATTAAATCTCCTAATCTATCATGGAATTCCTTGGGCTTTAAATATAGTTTTTCAATGGTTTTATGACCATAGATGCACTGTTTGGAGTATGGTCATAGGGCGTACACCAATGTTGGGACTATCCCCTTGATATAGGAAGTTAACCCTTCATGTGAGTCCTCTCTATTCTCTTGATGATGAGATTCAATGTCTTTCATGGGATATATTGGTTTGTTCCATATGATGCCTTTGTTGATTGCTATCATTGGAGGGTATCGTTTACATAAATAGAGGTCATCAGCTACGTACATAGGGTTGAGTGGGAATTCAAGGCTAGAAGAGTTAGACATGAGCATCATGGGCTTGGTGGGGTGACTTCCTAAATTTCTAATATCATAATGGAGGATCACGTTTTAGACTAGATTGAATTCCTGCCAGTAGTATATTGTTTTAGTGATGTTTTTACCTATAAAGATTCATGATAACATCCTATGAGGGATGTATAGTTTACGATCGAGCTTGTTCCAGAAGAATTTTATGTGTCCATTCCTCCATATAGAATGGAACCTACTGAGCTGTAGGATATCAAACAAAAGTTAGAGGATCTAGAGGCCAAAGTTTTTTTACGACCCATCACACTCTCTTGGGGTTCACCAGTACTTTTCACTAATAAAGAGGATGGGAAACTTCGTATGTTCTTGGATTGTAGATGACTGAACCATCTTATGATCAGGAACTAGTGTCCAACCCCTTGAATAGATGATCTCTTTGACCATCTCCAATGAGATAGGGTATTATCTAAGATCAATAAAATATCAAGATATCATCAGGTGTGTTTCAGGCTGTCCAACATACCTTTTATAGCTTTTTGTAGTAGGTATGGTCTTTATGAGTACCTTGTTTTGTCATTGGGTCTAACGAACATGCCGACTATTTTCATGGATTAGATGAATAGGATGTTCCACCCCTATAGGATTTTTTGTAGTATTTGTGGATGACATCTTGGTGTATTCTCACACTCGTAGAGACCATGAGAAACACATTGAGATCATTCTGAGAACATTGATACAGCATCAGATTTATGCCAATCTGGCTAGGTTCAAATTATGGATATAAAAAGTTAATTTCCTAGGTCGTATTATCTCAAAATGGGGAGTCTCTATTGACCTAGAGAAGGTGAGTGTAATGGTTTACTAGGAGAAAACCAAGAATGTATTTGATATATGGAGTTCTTGGTGCAGGGTGGATATTACAGGCATTTAATTCATGACTTGTCATGCCTTTCTTCACCTCTTACTAGTAGAAAAAGGTTCAGAGTTATGTTCTTGTCGTCCGAAGACTATGAGAAACACTTTTAGAAACTGAAAGGGAGGCTTGTATAGACAAATATTACGACTCTTCCATAGCTAGGTTGAGGTTATATAGTCTTTTATGATGCATCAGAAATAGAACTTGGAGTAGTGATTATGAAGGAGGATAGAGTCGTCACATATATATCCCAACATTTTAGGGCTCATGAGATAAATTACCTAACGTATGACCTTGATATAGAAATATTTTTCTATGAGTCACATTTCAAGAGACACAATCTATTGGGTGAGCACTTTGTGGTGTATACAGACCGTAAGAGCCTCAAATATATCTTTTTACAGAATGAATTGAACCTCATATAGTGAATATATGTATAATATTTTCATTACTTTGATTATGAACATTCCTATGTGCCTGGAAATGGAAAAATATTTGCTGCTACACTAATTTAGAAAACTCAGACACATGCCGTACATGAATCTAGTGATAAATTGATGTTAATGAACCTATTTTATAAGTTGAATATTGAGTTTTATGATAGTCACGAGAAGTCTTACCTCTCTTCATTGACAGTTACCTCTTCCCTCCTTGAGAAGGTGAAGGGAATACAATAATCATACCCTGAGGTATTGATTCTCTATCAGAGTATATCAAGAGCCAAACTAAATCTATATAGGTGTATTAAAAGGGAAAAAATATTTTATATTCATGGGTGAGTCATTGTTCCTACAAATATGAGACAAGATTTGATGCAAGAGTTCCACACTTCCCAGTGGGGAGTTCATCCAAGCATCTACAAAATGTATCAATATATGTAATTCCAGTTTTGGTGGTTTGGGATGAAACGTTAGATAGCCGGACTCATCACTAGGTGTTCCAACTATCAATAGGTTAAGACAGATCGCCAGAGAACTTCAGGCTTATTACAAAAACTTTCAGTCCCAGAATGGAAATTGGAAGATATTCCTATGGATTTCATAGTTGTCTTACCCAGGTCACCGAGGGGTAGGGACGCTGTATGGGTAGTTATTTACCGACTAATGAAAGTATCCCACTTCATTGCTATTCAGAAGACATTATATGTTGATGAGATGGAAATAATATATGTCTCTGAGATCATATAACTATAAGGGTTCCCTTATACTATCATTTCAGATAGGGATGCTCATTTCATATCATAGTTTTGGTAGGGCTAGCATAAATCTGTGGGTACACTAGTGCTTATAAGAATATATTATCACCCTCAGACTAATGGACAGTCGTAAAAGATAATATGTGTTCTATAGTACATGATCCAAACATGTGGTCTTGAATTTGATGATTATTGGGGAGAAGCATATCTATCTAATTGAGTTATCATATAATAACATCTTTCATGTGACAATTGAGATATCTCTTTTGAGGCCTTATAGGTTGGTTGTGTCGTTCATCCTTATACTGGATAGAGGATGGTGAGACAACCCTACTAGATCATTGTCTCATATAGGATACTTTATAGTAGTTTAGCTGATCAGAAAGCATAGGACTACTCCTTGGTGTAGATAAAATTATTTTTCTGATTACCGTCGATGACCTCTAGAGTTCATGGTTAGGGATTGTGTTTTCTTACATATATTTCCCAGAATAGTTCATAGAGGGTTATAGAAGCAAGGGAAGCTATCCCCTCATTATTTAGGGATGTTTTAGATCATGGAAGAAGTTGGGTTGGTAGTGTAAAGACACCGAAATTTCAAGGAAATTTTTTTCTTAATTTTCTTTGTAATTTTACAAGAACGTAGTTTCTGACGGCGCCTAATTCCGAGGCCCGGTGTTCCCAGAATTAATTTCCGAAGTTTGGCTCAGGTACGTTCAGTGAACGAGCGAGCGGGAATTTCTATCTTTTGAACCGGTGCCTGGAATCGAATTCCGAGGGCACTGATGGAACCGCAGCGCCGGTAATTACATAGGAACTCCTATTCTGGAGTTGCGTTTACACGAGTGTTGATAATAAAAATTGTGGAAGTTTATTTTATAACTACACTAAAATTTTTATTAACTTACTCTAAGTGTTAGCTCATGGTGGAAGTTGGGTAACCACCCAACCTCCCTTGGGAGGTTATGAGGGTGGTGGGGCCCACACGAACCCCACCTTTTCATATCCTCTAAAACCCCTCAAATCCCACTTAAATGATTTTAACTTAGTTATAACTTATGTCTTAAATGAGTTGATTTTAATGTGGTGAGTTGTGTGAGTCTTTCGAATTTCAAACACTTGAATTTCAAAAGCCATGTGAAGTTAATTAAATAAGTGGAGAACTTATTTCTTTTGGTTGGGTTGTGTTGTTTGAGAGCTTTTGGAAAGAAGGCATATAAGTCTTGAAGTTTCTTCATCCTCTTGACAAAGAACGCAAAGAACAATCATACATCGACGAAGAACTTCCCGTTCTTGGGAACCGTCTTCCGCGACGCCATACCCGCAATACCGACGACGTCTTCTTCCGCGACATCTCTTTTCGCGCCGCCGAATCTCGTCACCTTTTAAATCAAGGTAGGGGTTTTAACTTTTTAAAGTTATGTGGATTTCTCCTTCGAACATGAAGGTTTATATTTGTCGGAAGTTGATTCCAAATCTTTTTATTTAATTTAAATGATTGTGAACATTATCATTCATTAAAGGCCGATTGTTAGAAAATAACGTGAGGGGGCCGGACCGCACGAACACGACCGACCCTCCTCATATTCATGTTGATTTTATTGTGGATTGAAACGGGTGTGGTGCGGTGCCGTCACACTGCACAGGATCATGCGGCAACAAACGCGCGGCGCCGTCGCGCCGCGTCGTTAAATAATGCAAGGACGTGACGCCGTCGCGCCGCGTCGAAGAAAGTTGAAGGCGCCGCGGCCGGAGCGGGGCCGCGGTGGAGGGGTGCGGTGCCGTCACACCACGCTGGACAACGAAGGCCGCGTCCGGTTCCGGGCCGCGGCGAAACGAGAAGACCGGCGGCCAGCCGGGCCACCGGTGTCGGAAGCCGGAAGGGGGACAGGCATTGCCGGTCCCGTTGAGGAAGAACCGGCCGGCCAGGTCGGGCTGGCCGGAAGGGAGCAAATCGGGGGAAATAATTTCCCCCGGCCAGCCTTAATGCCCCCCCCATTATGAGGGGGGCCGGTTTCACAAAGGGGGGGGCAGGCGGCCCACCATTTTCTTGAAGGCAGGCCCCCACGTGAGGGGGGGCCGTTTTTCTTTAGGCGCGGCAGGTTACCGCGCCGCCAGCTGAGGAAAGGTTGGGGCTTTTCCCCCCGCGCACGGCACACGAACATCGCCCAGGTCGCGCCGCCGTGCCGGCTCGCGCCGCCGTGCCGGACCGCGCCGCTGAGCCGGGTTTTCCGAGCCGGGCCATGTCGGCCCGGGCCCAGACCCCCAGTTTCAGACCACTTTTGGTCAAATGCCCGTATCATGGGCTACGAGCCTCCAAACGACTTGCCGTCAGCGGCAACGCGATCCTTGGATCGAGACGGTCGTTTTGGTATACTATACTCAAGGTGCACCTTCCTTTTCGGGAGCCTATGTGGTTAAAACTCCATAGTTAAGCGTGCTTGGCCAAGAGTAGTGATCAGGATGGGTGACCTCCTGGGATGTTTCCCAGGGTGGGTGTGAGACGGAAAGGCCAATAACTAACAGATCGGGTGTCCGATTTACGCGCCGTCTGTTTCGTTGATTTCCTCTTGATGAGACGGATCTTTTGGCATACTCCGCCCGAGATTTGGACGCAGGTGGAGTACGGTAGGGTTGGTTATGGCTTAAAAACTAACCGGGTCCCTGGAACGAAAAGGCCAATAACTCTCAGACTGGGTGTCCGATTGACGTGCTGTCTGTTGCGTTGAGTTCCTGTTGATGATACAGAACTTTTGGCATCCTCCGCCCGAGATTTGGATGCAGATGGATAGTGGCCGGGTTGGATCGCACCGAAATCCAACCAGGCCCCTGGAACAGAAAAGCTGATCCTTTTTTGACAGAACATCCGTTTGACGAATCGTCAACGACATTGGTGATCTCGTTGAGAAACGGTCCCTATGAGTATACCCTACGAGAGTTCGGGGTACAGTTGAGATACGGCCGAGTTTGGTTCGCTCACGAAACCACTCGGGCCCCTGGGACGAAAAGGCTAATAACTCACAGACCGGGCGTCCGATTGACGCGCCGTCTGTTGCGTTGAGACCCCTATGACGAGGCGGTCCTTTGAGATACTTCTTCGTGGGACTTTGAGATACTTGGAGTATCGACATGTAGCTCATGGAGCGGACCCTCCCAGTGACGAGCGTGCGGAGTACGGAGACCGTGTAACTGGCTGAGACCTGACGACTGCTTGACCGACTCGACTTGGAGTGAGTCGACTAGCCCAGTGGACGGAGCACTACTTTCGGAGGTGCAGAACCATGGCGGATGGAGCACTACCTGTGTGACAGTGCAGACCCGCGGTACTCGTCCGGAGAATACCTCAGCAGGCTACTAGGGGGTGTGCACTACTGTGTTTGGGTGACATACCTCGGCGGGAAGCACTACTGTGTCTGGGTGGCTGACCCGCGGTACTCGATAGGAGTACTTCAGCAGTCTTAGGTTAGTGAGCAGTACCTCGGAGTCGTGACATGACCACTATACACTCTAGAGACGGAGCTCTTCAGCAGTTACGGTTTCGATAATGAAAATCCTGGTTTGAGCTGAGACTTTTGACCTTGTGTTTACCTCATGATTGAGATGGGTCACTTGCTAACTTAGGTATATGTATGGGCATATACCCGGGTAGTGGTTATCCGTTGATTTCACAATCCTTGTGTTCCCTCATGATTGAGATGGGTTACTTGATAACTTAGGTACATGTATGGGCATATACCTAAGTAGAGGTTATCTGTTGAGATCTTCTTTGTGGTTATCCTTGTTTGTTTAGTGAGACCTTGAGGGTCTCGGGGTCCCTACTGAGTATCATTATACTCACCCCTACACGGGCTATGCCCGCACCTCGTTGTGTTGGTTGCAGACGACGGGCAGTGCTGATAGAGGCCGAGTGTTCGAGGACTGGACGGTACCTGGAGGTGGACTATACGACGAGATGGTACCCGAAGGAGGACCTCACGATGAGACGGTACCCATAGGTGGACGTGACGACGAGGCGGTACCCGGAGGTGGACCACTGGACGGGACATACTCGGAGCGGACGGCAGGACCCGAGGAGCAGAGGAGCTATCTATACCCACCCTTCAGGTGGGATTTCTAGAGGACAGCTCGACGTAGCAGCTTTACTTTTCAGTTGTTGTTTTCCCTTTCGATTTGTACTTTACAGTTGGGCTTGTATTTCCAGCCCCTTTTTACTTTCCGCACTTACTGTTGTACTCAGTTTTTACTTAGTGTTTACTTCTTCCGCTTGTACTCTGTGTGATTGTTTACTTTACAAAGGCAATGCCTTCCCTTTTTACCAAGATTTACGCCTTGGTGCTAGTCGCCAGCCTCTGGCCTATGGAAGGAGGGCTTGGGGTAGTCACGGCACGGGCCCCGAGGACGGGTCATGACAAATTGGTATCAGAGGAGTTCGGTTCTACCGCAGAACTTATAACTCTGATGTTTCTTTCTGTGAAGCAATAGTTTTGAGAGTACCGAGTGTGGTTTTCAGTTCAGGGAGTCCAGTGTTGGGGCGGGCGGCCGACGTATCCATACACCAGGACCCTGACAACTGATTTCCGACTTTGTGCACGAAACACTGATTGCGTGTGTGTTTTCAAAGGTTTTCCCTTAAAACAGCTCAAACCAGGTCAGCTCACTAGGTATAAACGTTTGACCGTGTCACGATGTTTCTTTCAGGATTCCTTTTCACAGACGACCAGCGAGAGCCCAGAGGGATGTGCGTGCTGACAGCCTGTCGAGCGACGAGGCTTCGGTACAGGGCCCTCTTGCAGTTGAGGCACCAACGGAGGCACCAGCGGTACTACTACCCGTTGGGCCACCGATGCCACCAGCCCCAGCAGTAGGCGATGCACAACGCTTGAGCTCGCTGCACGAGTTCCAGCTCCAGAGGCCACCCAGGTTCCGGGGAGAGACGGACCCGCAAGCGGCTAAGGTTTGGCTAGAGGCTGTGGTGAGAGTCTTCAGGCTAGTGTGGACGCCGACAGTCTTCATGGTGATCTTTGCTACCAGCCTCCTTTAGGCAGCAGTAGGCAGGTGGTGGAGCCACTTGTTTCAGTTTTGCGATGGGATGAACTTCGCATGGGAAGACTTCGAGACCTTCTTCAGGGTGGAGTTTGTGCCAGTAGCTCTACACCCCGAGCGTGTACATGAGCATCTGCCTTTGCCGCGTGTTTTTCGATCAGTAGCCGAGTCATCTGTGGGAAGTAGACAAATGATGCAGAGGTCCAGGAGGACCAGACTAGCAGTTGGACGATCTCGGGTTTTAGGACCGGTGGTGCGGGGCACCCGGGGTGGGAACAGAGCTACGCGTGCTAGAAGAAGGTTGTGTTACTCATGCGGCGGAAAGGGTCACCTGGCACGTGACTGTCTGAATCCTTGTACGGTTGATCAGCGGGTGTTAGAGGAGCCACCGAGTTAGAAGCAACGAATAGTGCTTGAGCAACAGCCGAGGAGTGGACAAGGCAGTAGAGCTCCGAGAGTAGGTGGGAAGGATAGGAACTAGTGGATACGTCCTTTGTAATTCTAGTTCCATGTTGCTTTTTTATTCGTGTCTTTGTACTATGAGCTGAAATAATAAAAAAACACTTATCTTTGTTTGCTTTCCTATCCTTTTGTTTGGTTGATACTGAATGGTCCCAGTTAAACTGTTGACTTGACCCTCACTTTCGAGATTTCTACTGGAGGGGACCCAGTGACCTCACACTGATGCTGATAGTGTGACTCGACCCTTGGAGGCGAGAGTGACAGTTGGATCTCTTAGTAGATACGTCGAGGCCTTAAGACGTCATCCATGGAATGAATGCATCATTCATGTCAGGATTGACTGTATTAGGCAACGAATGTGGTTCATCCAGGGGATGAGACCAGATTTCTTTTATCGGCAAAGAAGAAATCATATCATCTCTTGTGAGACTAAAGGAGGTGCAGTTCATCCAGGAGCGGATGAAGACTGCACAGTGCAGTAAGAAACAGGGAACTGGTGCCAGTCTTAGAGACTCGGGAGTGTTAAATGTTTCAAGAAGATGAAGCTTTAAATAGAGATGAGTCTGCGAAGCGGCAGACGTGGAGGCAGAGCTAGGAGAGCAGCATGAGGTGTTGTACATCTTAATATGCTACAACCACCCACCTTAGTTATCCCCGCCAAGCTCAGGGAGCTAGAGGGCGGTGGAAGAATGTGGCTGCATGCGGTCAAGGAGTGTGACCCAATGGCTCTAGAAATGATTCAAGGGACAGTCTGTGTCCACTACTAGCTGCTGTAGTAACAGACGTCGATATGAATCATTCCTCGCTTTCACAAATCTTGTTCCAGACCTAGAGTTTCCGGTAAGCCGTGGACTTGACCCTCACGTCTGGAGATACCTTGGGAGGAGACTCGATAATCACACTTACGCCGATGGTGTGGTCAGACCCTCGAGGTGAGAGTTTCGGTTGGAATCTCTTGGTGGCAGCGTCGAGGCCTTACGACGTTAGTTTGAGTATGGAATGGGAAATAACTGTTCATAATCAAATTGACGGTTTTAGGCAAACGTCGGGATGGGTTTTCCTTGGTCGGCAGAAAAGGAAACCCCAGGCAGCGCAGGGTAACTCTTGCACAGGAGGGTGAGACCGATCACTCTTGAGTCGGTCAACCTTACCCTTGTGGTAGAAGCCTTTCGAGTTCCAGTTCTAACAGAAAATGGAGACCTCTGGAGTTCGAGGATGACGATCACGTCCTTATATGGGTCTCACCTCGACGAGGTTTACAGAGATGTGGGGTCCCCAGCTGGGTAGGCGGGGTGGTTTACCACTTGATTCATTCACCGCAGTTGCACCAGGTGCACGACGACTTCCACGTATCTCAACTGAGGAGATACGTGCTCGACCCTTCGCATACCATCGACCATGAGGAGCTGGACGATGGCGATGGGGTGTCTTTCACGGAGATTTCAGTAGGGATCGAGGATCGACAGGAGCAGATCCTACGAGGACGATCGATCCCTTGGGTTCACTTTCTTTGGTAGTACGAAAACCTCCAGGTGAGCACATAGGAGCGGAAGGCTCAGATGCGTGCTCTGTACCGCTTTTGTGACCCTAGTTTGTGTTGAAGCTTTACGGGGACGTAAAGCCCTGAGGAGGGAGTAATGTAAAGACCCGGAAATTTCAAGGAAATTTTTTTCTTAATTTTCTTTGGAATTTTACAAGAACGCAGTTTCTGACGGCGCCTGATTCCGAGGCCCGGTGTGCCTAGAATTAATTTTCGAAGTTTGGCTTGGGTACGTTCAATGAACGAGCGAGCGGGAATTTCTATCTTTTGAACCGGTGCCTGGAATCGAATTCCGAGGGCACTGATGGAACCGCAACGCCGGTAATTACTTAGGAACTCCTATTCCGGAGTTGCATTTACACGAGTGTTGATAATAAAAATTGTGGAAGTTTATTTTATAACTACACTACAATTTTTATTAACTTACTCTAAGTGTTATCTCATGGTGGAAGTTGGGTAACCACCCAACCTCCCTTGGGAGGTTATGAGGGTGGTGGGGCCCACACGAACCCCACCTCTTCATATCCTCTAAAACCCCTCAACTCCCACTTAAATGATTTTAACTTAGTTATAACTTATGTCTTAAATGAGTTGATTTTAATGTGGTGAGTTGTGCGAGTCTTTTGAATTTCAAACACTTGAATTTCAAAAGACATGTGAAGTTAATTAAAGAAGTGGAGAACTTATTTCTTTTGGTTGGGTTGTGTTGTTTGAGAGCTTTTGGAAAGAAGGCATATAAGTCTTGAAGTTTCTTCATCCTCTTGACAAAGAACGCGAAGAACAATCAGACATCGGCGAAGAACTTCACGTTCTCGGGAACCGTCTTCCGCGACGCCATACCCGCAATACCGACGACGTCTTCTTCCGCGACATCTCTTTTCGCTCCGCCGAATCTCGTCACCTTTTAAATCAAGGTAGGGGTTTTAACTTTTTAAAGTTATGTGGATCTCTCCTTCGAACTTGAAGGTTTATATTTGTCGGGCCTTGATTCCAAATATTTTTATTTAATTTAAAAGTTTGCGAACGTTATCATTCATTAAAGGCCGATTGTTAGCAAATAATGCGAGGGGGCTGGACCGCACGAACACGGCCGACCCTCCTCCTATTCATGTTGATTTTATTGTGGATTGAAACGGGTGTGGTGCGGTGCCGTCGCACTGCGCAGTAACATGCGGCATCAAACGCGCGGCGCCGTCGCGCCGCGTCGTTAAATAATGCAAGGACGCGACGCCGTCGCGCCGCTTCGAAGAAAGTTAAAGGCGCCGCGGCCGGAGCGAGGCCACGGTGGAGGGGCGCGGTGTCGTCGCACCGTGCCGGACAATGAAGGCCGCGACCGGTTCCGGGCCGCGGCGAAACGAGAAGACCGGCGGCCAGCCGGGCTGCCGGTGTCGGAAGCCGGAAGGGGGACCGGCCATGCTGGTCCCGTTGAGGAAGAACCGGCCGGCCAGGTCGGGCCGGCCGGAAGGGAGAAAACCGGGGGAAATAATTTCCCCCGGCCAGCCTTAATGGCCCCCCCATTATGAGGGGGGCCGGTTTCACAAAGGGGGGGCAGACGGCCCCCCGTTTTCTCGAAGGCAGGCCCCCACGTGAGTGGGGGCCGTTTTTCTTTAGGCGCGGCAGGTTGCCGCGCCGCCAGCTGAGGAAAGGCGGGGGCTTTGCCCCCCGCGCACGGCACACGAACGACGCCCAGGTCGCGCCGCCGTGCCGGCCCGCGCCGCCACGCCGGACCGCGCCGCCGCGCCGAGCCGGGTTTTCCGAGCCGGGCCGGGACGTCGGGCCGAGTCGCCGCCCGGGGTGGGTCGACCCGGTTCGGCCGACCTAGGGGGGGTCAGGCTGGGTCGGCCCGGGCCCAGACCCCCAGTTTCGGACCACTTTTGGTCAAATGCCCGTATCTTGGGCTACGAGCCTCCAAACGACTTGCCGTCAGCGGCAACGCGATCCTTGGATCGAGATGGTCGTTTCGGTATACTATACTCAAGGTGCACCTTCCTTTTCGGGAGCCTACGTGGTTAAAACTCCATAGTTAAGCGTGCTTGGCCAAGAGTAGTGATCAGGATGGGTGACCTCCTGGGAAGTTTTCCATGGTGAGTGTGAGACGGAAAGGCCAATAACTAACAGATCGGGAGTCCGATTTACGCGCCGTCTGTTTCTTTGATTTCCTCTTGATGAGACGGATCTTTTGGCATACTCCGCTCGAGGTTTGGACGCAGGTGGAGTACGGTCGGGTTGGTTATGCCTTAAAAACCAACCGGGCCCCTGGAACGAAAAGGCCAATAACTCTCAGACCGGGTGTCTGATTGACGCGCCGTCTGTTGCGTTGAGTTCCTGTTGATGATACGGAACTTTTGGCATCCTCCACCCGAGATTTGGATGCAGATGGATAGTGGCCGGGTTGGATCGCACTGAAATCCAACCGGGCCCCTGGAACGGAAAAGCTGATACTTTTCTGACAGAACGTCCGTTTGAAGAATCATCAACGACGTTGGTGATCTCGTTGAGAAACGGTCCCTATGAGTATACCCTATGAGAGTTCGGGGTACAGCTGAGATACAGCCGGGTTTGGTTCGCTCACGAAACCAACCGGGCCCCAGGGACGAAAAGGCTAATAACTCACAGACCGGGTGTCCGATTGACGCGTCGTCTGTTGCATTGAGACCCCTATGACGAGGCGGTCCTTTGAGATACTTCTTCGTGAGACTTTGAGATACTTGGAGTATCGACCTGTAGCTCGTGGAGCAGACCCTCCCAGTGACGAGCGTGCGGAGTACGGAGACCGTGTAACTGGCTGAGACCTGACGACTGCTTTACCGACTCGACTTGGAGTGAGTCGACTAGCCCAGTGGACGGAGCACTACATTCGAAGGTGAAGACCCATGGCGGACGGAGCACTACCTGTGTGACAGTGCAGACCCACGGTACTCGTCCGGAGAGTTCCTCAGTAGGCTACTAGGGGGTGTGCACTACTGTGTTTGGGTGACGTACCTCGGTGGGAAGCACTACTGTGTCTGGGTGGCTGACCCGCGGTACTCGACAGGAGGAGTACTTCAGCAGTATTAGGTTAGTGAGCAGTACCTCAGAGTCGTGACAGGACCACTTTACACTCTAGAGACGAAGCTCTTCAGTAGTTACGGTTTCGATAATGAAAATCCTGGTTTGAGCTGAGACTTTTGACCTTGTGTTTACCTCATGATTGAGATGGGTCACTTGCTAACTTAGGTATATGTATGGGCATATACCCGGGTAGTGGTTATCTGTTGATTTCACAATCCTTGTGTTTCCTCATGATTGAGATGGGTTACTTGATAACTTAGGTATATTTATGGGCATATACCTAAGTAGAGGTTATCTGTTGAGATCTTCTTTGTGGTTATCCTTGTTGGTTTAGTGAGACCTTGAGGATCTCGGGGTCCCTACTTAGTATCGTTATACTCACCCCTGCACGGGCTATGCCTGCACCTCGTTGTGTTGGTTGCAGACGACAGGCAGTGCTGACAGAGGCCGAGTGTTCGAGGACTGGACGGTACATGGAGGTGGACTATACGACGAGATGGTACCCGGAGGAGGACCTCATGACGAGAAGGTACCCATAGGTGTACGTGACGACGGGGCGGTACCCGGAGGTGGACCACTGGGCGGGACATACTCGGAGCGGACGGCGGGACCCGAGGAGCAGAGGAGCTATCTGTACCCACCCTTCAGGTGGGATTTCTAGTGGACAGCTCGACGTAGCAGCTTTACTTTTCAGTTGTTGTTTTCCCTTTCGAGTTGTACTTTACAGTTGGGCTTGTATTTCCGGCCCCTTTTTACTTTCTGCACTTACTGTTGTACTCAGTTTTTACTTAGTGTTTACTTCTTCCGCTTGTACTCTGTGTGATTGTTTACTTTACAAAGGCAATGCCTTCCCTTTTTACCGGGATTTACGCTTTGGTGCTAGTCGCCAGCCCCTGGCCTATGGAAGGCGGGCTTGGGGTAGTCACGGCACGGTCCCCGAGGACGGGTCATGACAGGTAGTCTATCAGTTGTTACTACCTCAGAGGTATCTTTTTATATATGGTGTCTTCCAAATTTCATAGCATCACCATTATCATGCCAACCCGTATCATACTTTTGATCCTAAACAATCTGAGCTTGATGTTGATTATTATTTTGAGTATTATCCTATACATATCATTGATAGTATCATGAATGCTCTATGAGGCTGATCTATCCCTTTAACATGGGTGCTATGACAGCATGGCTATGTACAAGGTGAGACTTCAGAGTGGGAGACTGATGCATGTGCTTAATGGATAGATTTATTCTCAAAAAATATTTGACCACCCTTTGATGTTGAACTCAGGGATGAGTTCCTTTAAAAGGGGAGGATAGTAAGGACATTGTTCTTAACTTAGGTAAAAATCCTCAAATGTTTTGTCTAATTTACTTTTATGGACATAAAGTGGATCCATAATGATTTCACGAAGGTATCTGGGGGGTCCAGGGCTCATTCAGAGCCTAAAACCAAACATTATGAAAAAATAGTCCTATCACACGGTTAGAGTAAACCATGTGGGGAGGATTCATAGTTATTCCAAACGATGTGGATGGTATGAATTTTTGGGAAGAGCCATATCATAGGGTTGGCGCGTTGTTTCTCAAACCGTGTAGCCTAACCATGCAATTTCCCCCTTTTCTCTTGGTACCCTTTCATATTTGGAGTCTAGCTTGGAAAAACGTTCTTCCAGACAACATACAGGATATTTTTTTTTGGTGATTTTACCATTTTACCCATAATGATCTAATGAAATTAATAATTCTTCCCTAATCAAAATTCAATCTAGGTAAACCTCACTTTCTCCCTTTTCTGATCTCTTTGATGTCCTAAACTAGGGATTGGGATATCAACTTTTTCTGAGGTCTAATCAAGATGTTGTTTGTCATATTGGATGTGCAACTGTATGTACATGAGTCATTTTTAGTCATTCCTCCTTTCTGTTGTTCTCAACCTAGTTATTGAGGTTTTCAGTTTTATACCCATTTTTCATATATACTCCAATTCAGGCTTATTTAGAGGTTGATACTGGATGGCGAGAGTCACAAAAGTATGTTGTGTGTGTTTTATAACACATTATTTCAAGTATTTGATTTTGGAATGGATGTGTGGGCCCCACTAATTTCTTCGGATTTCATTTAATAAATTTATATGAAATTATTAAATTCATTGGAACCATATGGGTATTATATTTTAATAAATGTGATTGGTTATTGTTTGTTACATCCACAAATCTTAACACCCCATGTTTGGTGATATTCCAAAATTGAGTTTTTAATGTTTTACCACCTTTGTGCCATCATTCGGGTGTGCTAAAAAATTACCATAGTAGGTAAGAATATTTATATTAATTACTTATTGAATCATGAAATTATGAATAGCTTTTTTATTTTCACTTCCAATTGAACAACCTAAGGTATCTTCCTAAATATAAGTAATTCATTTAGATGATATTATGTCAAGCATACTTAAGTATATAGCTTGGACTAATTAAATGTAATGGAATATTTGGATACTCATCCATAGAACATTGTTCCATGTTCATGGAAGGAATTAGAGTGAACCTTATTTATTGACATTGACTTAAATGGTTTCAATTAAAAGGTATCATGTTACTTGGCCTTGTAAAAATAATTAAAGGCCAGTCTAGAACCAAGATAATTTTCTAATGTCATAGTTATCAAATGAACAAATTAATTGTAGTGAAATAATTTTAAGGTGAATATTTATGCACATGGATCATGAAAACATTATAGGAAGTCTTTAATCATATTAGCTCTTGGATTCTTGAGGGAATGCATTGGGTTCTCGAGGCTGTCATTCCAATTATAGGATGCTGGTTTCCTTGCATGAGACTAATCCAAGAACCTAATCCTAGTTTACCTTTGTATTCATAGTATGACACCATTGGATCCCTTAATTATTATTATAGGATGCCTCAAATAAAATCGGTTGATCTATTGTTACGTGAGGTGACATGGTTACATCCATGGGTCTAGCCATAGATTATCTCCCATTTTACCTTGGAAGAATTCCTTGGGATCTATTAGAAACATTATTATGGGAATTCATTTGATTATTATAATTTAATAACACTATTAAAATATAGCTAAACTCAGTTACTACTAACTTAGTGTCCCCTGGGGTATATGATTCCTTGGTGATTAAAATGGAACCACTTAATATTAATTACAAATTATCGTTTCCTGGTTACATCTTGGAACCTTCACTATTTACACTATCATGAGGTGATGTCAATGCTGGATATGAATCACATGGCTTGTTTATATAAACTAGTAATAAATTATTTAATGAACTGGTCACATGTTTAGACACTAGTTAGGGGATTAAATGGGTAATTGGGTGTTTTGTTAAATTTTAATGTATTAATTTATATATGCATTCCTTTAAAATGTTACATTTACATTACATGGGCTAGATGTTACAGACAACGTTGGTGGTGGCCCATTGAGATTTATCTCACACCCTCTCCATGTTTTTTTGTACCTAAGATAGATTGAATGTATATACATGTTTATAAAGGTAATTTAAATCTTTTATACACTCGAATTCTTGCTGTTCTGGGATGGAGCTGGTAGGCGATGACTGAGCTGTAGCTTTGGATTATTGGGATAGATTATGTATTTACTTTGCTACTTTCAGTTTTGCATGTGCTCCTTCTACTTTATATCCATGTTCTCCAAATTTTTATATAAATGACATATATCATCATCATATATTGTATTTTTTTCCTACTATGTAAGTTATTATTGATTTGTCTCTTTCCACTATGCATTTTCTTTACTTATTCCTTCCACTATTTATCCCTATTTTTATTTATCCACTATGCTAAACTCGGGTAATGAGGGAATAGTCTCCCCATATACACACTGAAGACCCTCACTACTTGTCAGAAACCTCTTTTATATGGGTATATGCACTTGAGGCCATGTGGCCCACCGTGCTTAGAGAACCTCCTAAGTGGCATCTCGGCCAGTGACGTCACAATTCTAGACCCAACTCATGTGACCAACTTTGAAGAAATAGAATTGGAACATGATATATTACTATAATGATCCAATATATGTTATATACAATAGTGAACAAGTGTTAAGTAATTATACGACTCTGTTGGTAAAGGTAATTTGAATAAATCAAATGATAGAAGAGGATACATGGGATCTTTTGGATGTTATGATGAATAACAAACCAAATATTGTAATGAGGTGAAGTTCTGAAAATATTGATGATAAATTTTTTTAAGTGCATGAACAATGTAACATAGTGATATATTATGGTATATTTATTTTTAAATAAATTTAATCACTTTGATAGACTTCATTAAACGCTACCCCGAATCTAAACAAACTGTAATATGGTATACCGTTATAACCTAGTCATTAAACTGGTGAGTATGAATAATAAAAACTAAATTATGATATATATATATATATGTTTTAAACATACATAAAATAAATCTATTGGTTATAAATTATGTATAAATGAAATTGACAATTAATTGAAATCAAATGATTTTTTTGTAAAAACTAAATTTTTCTAAAAAGTTTCTTCATCGCATATTCGTAAATTATTTTGAAATAAAATTTTAACACTTTTAAAAAAATATATTTGAAAAAATAAAATTCATTTTATAATTCATCATATCAAAATTATATTAGTGTTAATTTTTGAGAGTTTTCTAAAAAGGTTGTTTTTTGATGAATAGTGAGAAACACCAAGTTTATATTGAAAATGAAATTTTTGTTTGAAGAATTTAAAAGTTATTGTTTTTTTAAAATTTTTCCTAAACTAAACTAGCTCAATTTTATTCTAATTATTCCAATTTAGGTTATTTTAATCGATTATATGATAAATTTTTATATGAAAATCTTTTATACTTATGAAAATAGTTCTTTGGGAAACCATTTTTTCCTTATGCTTATGAGTTTAATTTTAAATTAAGTTAGACCATTTATGTAATTTGAACATGAAAAATGGATTATATAAATTGAATAATCATATTTAATATTATCTAATAATTACAACTTAATTTTTCTCATAATTAATAGTAAAAATAATAAAAATTAATTACCACAGTTAAGGTAAAAATTAGTTTATCGAGGGGGGAGGGTTAAAATTAATATATAAGAGGTACAATGAAATATAAAATTTATTAACTCTTATTTTATGGATATATTTAGTCCTTATACCTAATAAGGTTCCTGAGTGGTCAATTTTGGAGACATTTTGTTTTTGACAAACATGGGTATAATTATTCTTTTAAAAAATTTCAAGTGTGTCCTTACCCCACTTATAAAAGGAAACTCCATCTACTCTATTATTAATACATAAAAATACATTTTTTTTCATAAAATAACTATCAAAATCCCTTTATTTTATCACACCCCATGAATTAGAGTCCATATCTTCATTAGAAACCATTCTATGATGGATTTTGATATAAATCTAAAGTGATTTTCTAAAGAAGAGGTATAGTTCTTAACCATGTGTCTTCATCTTATTGATTTTTATAAATCCTTAAAATATTCTCAAAATATTCTGAAATTTTAACACCAATATATTAAAAATATTATATTTTATAATGTTAATTGTATTAACTATATCTATTCCACAATTCATGTCATGACCCATCCCATAGGGCCCGTGTCGTGACTCCCCCAGGCCCACCTCCCAAAGGATAGGGGTTGGAAACAAGAATTGAAGGTGACAACCTATAATTGGGAGGCCTTTTACTATGTAATTGTACACACGCACATAAAAGGACATCCCAATAAAACTATAAAAGAGAACATGCATGCTACTAAACAACCATTGAGTGTAAAGGTATAGATGAAAGTAATTGGGATAGAATACATACCCAATAAAAGACAACTGAAACAAGATAATGTACAATATCTATGAAAAGGCATCTACTGAAAACCCCACATAATATGAAGGTATAGAGTAGCTGCTGAAATTGGTAGAAGCACATCCTTCCTACAAAATGACACTGGGAACCACCTGGTCTTGGGCTACTAAGTCCCCCACCATATCGTCGGTTGTCTGCACCAAAAAAACACATATGGTCGAAGCCCGTTCAGGGGTGAGTAAAAAAAATACTCAGTGGGGACCACAAAGAAAATCTACAAGAAAACCATGAATCATGATCACAAATATCGATCATAAACCAAGACACCTCAAACCAGGTATAATTTAGAGTAGGAAAGTAATACCATTAGTTATATCAAAGAACACCCTGGGCTACTGGCGTACTCATTCCCAATGAGTATCATTGGTATGTCGGGTCACACATATCTGCTCCCCACTGTGGGCCTACCAGATCACACGGAGTCATTTCCCCATAAACATGGACTGTTGTGGTACTCATCCCAAATTAATATCGTTGGTATGCTGGGTCACACAAAGTCTCTCCCCACTGTGGGCATACTTGGTCACACAGAGCCTCTTCCCACCATGGAAAACTGAGGTACTCCTCTTGTTCAGTTCCATGGGTCTTCTAGGTCACATAGTGACTCTCCCCACCCTTGGTACTCTAGGTCACACAACTCTACTTTCCATTGGTCCATCATAGCTGATTCACATAAGATCTCTTGTTAGCAGTCTTTAGGTATTAGTCTTCCATAGGGTCTCTGCACGTAGTGCACTTAATTCCAAGAGAATCGCTCCTCAAGGAATTCTCCAAATTTAAAAATCCATGAAATCATTCTTATAATATTTTAAAAGATCCACCTCGTCATGAGGGTTACAACACCACAAACATCTCATCAATCAAACACACATTTTGTAAGTTATTGGTGTTTAGTAATTATGTTCATGTTGCATCTAGGCCCGGTCTGAGCTGATCTGACCAACCTGACCAACCCAGACCAGGGGCCCCACATGCCCTGCTTTACTTCAATTTTCCCATCCAGACCCAGTTTGGGTCTAGGTAATCCAGACCTGACATGGACAGTGGGCTAGGCCCATTGGGCCTCGCTAGAACCGACATGGTTCAACCAGGGGTCCAGCCTGCCGGGATTCCTGGTGACTCGGTCTCATCAAGGATGGACTGAGGGCCACAAGTTACGCCCACTTCCCTACCTGTTTCACCACATGCAGATTGGATCCACCTCCAGCCCAAAGGTGTAGCATGTTCGGGTCACGCTGCCATATAGGTAAGAAATCCGGCTTACTAGTTCTTGCGCACATGTTAGGGGACCGTGTGCCCGGAGAATTTGAGGCCCACGGATGTGGGCTTCTCCAATGACATGGGAAAGGGGTCGTGTACCTCCTCCAGCCATCAGCACAACCGGTGGATCCTACTGCTTTATCGAGGTTCGAGATTGCCGCAGTTGCTGCCTCCTGCACACCATCCTGTCACACCTGTGGGTGATCCAACCGACTACCGGGTCTGCTCCGGTGGTCAGTTCTTCATTTCATTTGTGGCTTTGGCCTCCTTGGGGGTGTTGCCTTCCTTTCCTAGGCCTCAAAACCATCTTTTATCCAATTATATTGCTCAACCATGAAAAACGCACAAGGCAGAGGGGTTTAGGCCTAGTTTGTGTCGGCTTGTGCCCTCTGTGTTAGTGTTTTAAATATGGGAATATTTGGGATTAAAGTTATATGAACAAATAATGAATCTCGATATAGAAAACCAGAAAAAAATTCTCCCTCAAGAATTGGGGATCTACCGATCATCCTATTCATTGGTTGATCTGCATTCATAATTTTTTAATAAAAAATGGGGAAACATGAAATAAAATAAACCCCTACCTCGATTGTGTTCATCATTGAAGCGCTCTGCCAAGGAGGATTCATGTTCAATTTGCATTCACCTTTTTCTGATCTTGTTCTTTGAGATGCATTAACGTTGTTAGCGATCCTACGACAAGAGTGGGACTCAGGAGTGGGACTCTCCCAACTATTTTACTTTTTCAAATATTGCAGGGTAGTGGGACTTTTCTAGTTGGGTGTGTATTTTCCCCGTTTCCCTCTTTGATTTACTTCTCATATACTTGTACTATTTAGAGGTTGATTCATAGAAATTAGGTTGCCTTTTTATAATAGTATTGTATCTTTCTTTATTTTACACTTCACTTTTTCATTGAGTTAACTACGTGTGTGTGCACAATTTCATAGTTAAAGATGTCCCATAGTTTGTTGAACCTTCAATGCTAGTTTCCAGACCTCAGCCTATAGAGGTTGGATTGGGGTAGTTGTGGCTAAATCCCTAGTAGGAGTCGAGTCATGACAAAATGGTATCAGAGGTGGTTAGATGCTTGAGAAATTATTTGGATGCTTCCCTAAAATGGCCTTGGTTGGGTTTAGGGTAATAGTGTCGAAGTGTCTTGAGAGAATCTTTGAGAACAGGGAGTCCATTGATGGTACAGCTAGCTGATTTATCCATTTAGTAGGATCCGGATTACTTGTTTTTCAACAGGGAACCATGAGACACATATTGTAGGGAAAAATGGTACATGCATCATATAGGATTGAGTCTTCGACATTATTTCATGAGTTAGCTCCCCATGGTTGTTGATATATAGATATTCTCATCTGACTGCGGTACTCCTTGAAAACATTCAATATGTCTCTATGATGATAACCATCTAGGATAATATATATGGTTCATGAAAACGATTATGTGAGCAATGAGGCCTAAGTTTAGGACCCATCGAGTGAGCCATTTCTCCAGGTGGGTAGGTAGCAGAACCCCTACCTGTTGAGAAGTGGAAATCCCTAGTAGATCAGGCTGAGGATATGTGGAGGTTGAGCTTACTTCATGAATTCCATCAGAATGGACTGCTGATGTTCTGCGGTGATCCAAACCCTCTAATAGCGGAGGTTTGGCTAGAGTCGGTGGTTTTCCTATTAAGGTTTGTGCAGAAACTAAATGATCAGATGGTGTATTTGGTAGATGAACATTTCTATAGAGCAGCTAAAAGATGTTGGGGTCTGGCTACTAAGATACATGATGAGTCAGCACCCTCTTGTGATGAATTCCAACAACTATTTTGTGAGGATTACTACGTCTTATGGGAGTGATGAAGGTGACTGAGTATGTCACTAGGTTCACAGGACCTTCTCATTACTCTCTAGACAGGGTCTATAATGGTTACTTCCAAGCACTAAAGTTTGATAAGGGAATCTACAGAGAGATCTATGCTATAATTGTACCCTTGTGTATCATTACCTATATTGGGGTTCTAGAGAAGGAGATACTGATATATACAGTTTTTTCAGAAGAACGCCGTACAACTGGTTGTGGTAGTGAGTGGAACAGAGCTGAGACATCTGCTGTAGCTATCATATGCCAAATGACAAGATATTAATGTAGGATATCTTATCATTATAGGTCTTAGGCACATGGTAATATGAGGCCCAAACAGCGCAACAGGACTATGGTGGAAGAGTCCCTCAAACTCCTGTACTCACGGTGAAGTTTTGTAGCAGATGCCCTTAACAGGATTTGCGAGAAGTCACAGACTCAGCAAGTGTGGGAAGTTTTAGAGTAGTTAATTTCCTTATAGATAACACCTATGGAGTAGTAGGTTACAACTTTTCTTTAGTCGATGGTGTTGAACCCTTCACTTCTTGGGCATGCAAGGGAGTCTCGATTGTGATGAACCAACTATAAAGTCATACGTGACATGATATCCTTGGGTGTTTCACCACATATATATTCTGAAGGAGGGAATCACAAGACCCTGTTCTAGTGTCAAAAAATGATTCTAGTTATGATGCAGGATATAGAGGTTTAGTCAGGGAGGTGAATTATCCCTTTATTCTTATCAAGAAATTCTAGACCGTGCAAGGAGATGGAGTGGTTTCATACCACCTTACCTTACCCCAAATAGTTGTAGTGGGTACACAACTTCTTTCACATGTCACAACAGTGGAGATACATGTGTCTTCCTACAAATGTCATCAACTGAAGAATGCCTTATCATGATAGACCATCCCTTTGGTCCATATTTTTTGTCAGCACGAAAACATACAGGTTTCCTTGAAAGAGGGAGAGATAAGTGCGGGCTCAGTATCTCAAGTTGTTTCCCATGTTTTTCTTTTTGAGAATGAAAATCATGAAGGGGGGAATAATGTAGAGATCCTGGTTTTTCCTTGTAAGTCTTTTCAATATTTGAAAATATTATTCCAGAGTTGATCACTGATACGACGTGCAATTCTTAGCCTAGTGTTCCCATAATTCATTTTATAAAAATATTAAGTGTTTTTATACTACACATGTGTGTTTAACTAAATAAAATAGGATATCTCTTAAATAGTTGCCCAAATCATAAATATGAGGTCACTGTTGGCTCTAGAATATGAGTTTTACACTAGGATTGACATAAAATAATCCGGTGGGGGGCATTCGAACCCCTTGGTCATTGATGTTATGTTAAATGGAAGAATTAAATTATTAAATTATTAATTTAATGGAACAAACCTAAATAACTAACATATAGGGGCATGAATAAAAAATTTAAGACAACCGTTGTGCATAAAACATAGGCTTTATACTAGGAGGGGTATGACTATTTTCCACATCAGGAGTTCAACTTAGGTGCCATTTTTGATGAGTGATTTGGATAATTAAATAATTATTTATTTATTTATATAATTGATTAAATATTTTTTAACCTAATCAGAGGTTATAAATATGAGAGTATAGGGGTTTTACCTCATAATCCCTGTAATTTTCCAGTGAGAGAATAAACCTTCTCTTGAAGAACCCATCCTTGATGAAGAAATTATGAAGAAAGAACAAAGAACCCTTGGCTCAAGGAGGATCTAACGACGATGAAAAAAAACAGATCATACTCCTCTATCAACATGTGTATTCATCAATAATGATTGATCCAAACCCTTGGGTAGGACATATCATTGTGGATTCTTTTCCTTGGTTTAATTTTAAGGATGAATGAAAAAATTAAAATAAGGAATTAATTCAAAAATAGAAGAATAATTGGTAAAATCAATTTATTCATGTTTACCATGAAATTGAAATTCTGGATGTGTGATAAACAACTATTCGTAAATTCTTTATGTTCATGATTCTCAATGATGATGGCCAAACAAACACAACCATCAATCTGAACATAGACTATGATCTTTTCTATGTCATTCTTCATGTATCCTTCATGCTTTCTTCATCGCTAAATAATTAAGCACGTCAAAAACTCAATGTTTCATTGACCTCATCATATAGAAATATATATCACAACCTGAGGTTCGCAGATCTGAAACCATCACAATTTTCAGGGTTAGAACAAAGATGTAGTGTCATGTGGAAATGGATAGAGGGTGGTTGTTCAACATGGTTGCAGCATGCATCCAATAAGGTGGTTCAGATTGGGGTAACCCGAGGTGGCTCGTAGCGGTAGGGCAAGGTGACTGGAGTTAGTCTGGTCAGTGGGACAATGTGGAAGAGTAGGGCTATCTGATGCAGCTGGTGGAGGTGGTATAGCGGCATGAGTAGGATGTCGGGATGGAGCTATGTAGGGGGGCAGATCTAGAAGACAATGGTGAGACCCGATCACCATAGATCTAAAATCTACAAGGGAGGCATGATTTTTGGGTACCAGAAAGCAAGGAGGAGGTTTTCGGAAGGGGGAACACACATAAAGGGTTCGTCCATGACAATTGGAGAAGAATAAGAACTGTAGAAAGATAAATTTATTAGGGGAATTAAAAAAACAAAATTTATTTAGTTTGTTGAGAGAGAAAGTGGGAATACAGCATCAACAATTTCAATGTGAAATGGTCTCCCCCAACCATTATCACATGATATTAATAATATAATAATAATATGTTTACAATTATTACTATTATCATTATTGTTTTTATTATCAATCAATGTTTTGGTTATTACTCTTCACCAAGACGTCTGATTGAATTTCCGTCAGTAGAAATGTGACCCTTTTATTAAGAAGGTCGATTCAAGACAAATTTTGGATATTAAATTCTGATTTTTAGCTCGGGTATATGAAATTCACAATAATAATATTAATATTTTTATAGACTATTGCATTGTTCATAAATCTCCCAAAAAAATTAGATTGGTGATCCATCAGTGACATCATGACCCTGGCATTGTGACAGAAATTTTAGGACTAATTGAAGGTGTTTAACCAAAGTTTAGGTGTTGACCCCATGAAACCTGATTCACACTCATTACGTGGGAATGTGACTTTTTCACTAGGTATCCATTCTGGGGAAACGAGTATTCGATCCCATGTGTCTTTATGAGAGGATTGAAATGGTGAAATCTATATAATTTATTTTGGGACTCAGGCATTGGTCCCATGAGATGTATTTCGAGTGAAATACAGTGATGTGAAACTTTTCCCTTGAGGACTAATTGGGGTGAGTGAACAGTCTACCTTGCGTGTTTTTTCACAAGGATCACAACGGTGTGATCTGTTTCGATGTGCAGAGCCTTTTACCTCATCTCATTAAATGTGGATGTTTTAAGATTGTATGTGAAGAGGCAACCTCTGATGGATGCAATCTTGTTCCTAAGTGATTTTTGATAGGTACCACCTAGTAGGGATGATCATATTTCCTTCATGCATTTCTGAGAGGTTCCATCTAGAAAATCTTGATGGGCCAGGACCAATGGCCAGGCCAAATAGGACCAACACAGACCTGAATTGGGTTTGGTTGGATAACTTGAACTAGTCTAGGGCCTATGGGGCCCCTGGGCTGGGTTGGTTGAGACGGTCTGATCCTATCGTATCACGGCCAAATGCAACCAACACCAGTTTACTAAAACACCAATAACTTACAAAGTAGGCTTCCGATTGATGAGAAATTTTTTGCATCAGAACCCTCGCCGAAAGGTAGATATTTTTTAATAAACTATGGAGGCTTTCATGGAAGTTTATGTTTGACAAATTACATGAGGAGGGGTTCTACCTGAATGAAGCACACTACATGTGGAACCCCTGTGGTTGGTTGAGACCTAAAGACTGTTGACAAGCGACCCTATGTGGATAAACTACGATGACCCAATGGGAAGAGAATCTATGTGCCCAGAAAACCCATCATGGGGAATAAATCTGTGTAACCCAGAAGACCCAAGACACTCGACATGGGAAGCGACTCAATGTGACCTGACATGCCCACTATGGGGATCAGCTCTGTGTGACCCTGCATACCGATGCTACTCATTAGGTATGAGTACCACAACAGTCAAAGGATAGCAGGAAGCAGTTCTATGTTACATAGTAGGCCCATTGTACAAATTGTAGAGGTGATTTCCAATAGCCCAAGGTTTTCGATAATACAATTGATTGGTCTTACTCTCATACTCTATATTATACCTTGTGTGAGCTGGGAGATGAAGATCCTCTCACTACCTCATTTCGGATTCTTTAAATGATAATATATATTATTGGGTGGAGATTCACTCCTTTTACTATACCTTGTTCCCATACTTGTCTTCTTATGTTCTATCTTTTACTACTCCTCTCTTTAGTACTTCTCTTGCTGCTCCCTCAAGCCTTCAGAGAATCCTATTGAGTATTTTTATACTCACCCGTACATGGGATTTAACAAAAATTGGTTGTCCCTTGAAGATGTCAGACAGGTTGATTGGGATATTAGAGGATCTTAGGGATACAAGGTTCTTGGACTACGTACAATGGTTGTAGCTTGGGATTCAACAGTGTGACTGTCACAGATGTTTTAATTTTTTCACCTATTATTGGGTTGTGGAACTTTTCCAATTGGGTGTGTATTTTTGCCCCTTTCCCTTTTTTCATTACTTTTCTAGTACATTTAATGTATATAGTTCTATTCATATATGTTTGGTTTCTTTTTTATAGTAGTGTTGTATCTTTCTTTCTTTTCCTATGCACTTTTACAATGAGTTAGCTGTGTGTGTGTGTACAATCTCTTAGGAAATGGCCTCCCCAAGTTTGTTGTGCCTTCAATTCTAGTCGCCTGCCCCTAGCCTATGGAGGAGGGCTTGTAGTGTTTGCAGCTTGAGCCTTGGTATGGGTCGGGTCATGAAAACTCATTAAATGGGAAACAAGATCGTTGATCATGTGTATGGTGGCTTACCGCATTGTGAAACCATGAAATTTTATTTCCATCACCATCTCTATCAGATGGATATATTTATGGATTTAATATATATATAAATATATATGATATTTATAACCCCATTATAGTATTAATATTATAATATCACATCCACCATCATACCTTAAAATCTTTTAGAAAATGATAGTGTCGCTCCTGGGTACGTGTTGGCTACCGCCTCCATGTAGTGATGCAATACATTTTTCATTTTATTTTGTATGGGATAGTAATAAGGATAGATTTAATTAATATATATGATATAATAATATTTATTTCAAAGGGAAATATCACTTACCTTTCTTTCATTCCATCAATTAAAAAATGGGTAAATCATTCATGCATTTGTACGACCTACTGTCTCTTTGAATGGTGTAGCTAATTTTTATATACAAATTTATGGATTACACTAAATAAATTAAAAATAAATATATATTATATTTATATCCTAACTATAATTATATATAATATGGAACCATGACCAAATTATAAGGTCTGAAACTACAGAACCAAAACATACATGTAAAATGATGTAGTTATCACATAGAATATTGTTTTTTATAATGAATTGTAAATAACAGGGTGATAAAAAGTAATAATGAAAAAATATGGTGTAATATATATGATTATTATTCTATAATAGATTTATATTAAATTTATATTTATTATTTTTGAGGCTCAAACATGTACAAATAAAATCATACCCGAGGGAAGGGTTTCTCGTCTCACTTTTAATTTTATGAGGTATATGCCTTATTCCATACTTATTTTGTTTAGTGTATATAATAACCATTTGATATGGTACATCCTGAATCTGTTTAAATTAATGGTATTTAATGTTATATTTGGTGTTATGGGGTATATAATTTGAAATTTTCTAAATTTGTAAGTGTTTATCTTGAAATCTCATCACTTATCAAGATTATTTATGTTAATGTTTTTGGTGATTAAATATTATTATTTGTCTCTCAATAAAACCATTAATTATATAATATTATTGTTATTAATTAACTTTTAATGTAATATGACTATTTTAATATTTTTAGTACATAAAATTATCCAGAATTTTTGTAAGAAAAGATGACTTTATTTTACACTTATGTAAAAATATTTTTTCTTCCATATCCATTTTTATAAAAATATTTTCAATAAAGTTTTCATCATTCTCTAAATTTACCCATGATTTAATTTTACAAAAAAAATATTTGAAAGGAATATTCATGTAATTTTCCAAATACATTAGTTTTTCACCTTTTTATAGTAGTGAGAAATGAATGTTTCTAATGGAATTTGTAGAATTACTTGTATCCATGACCACCAATTTAATTGAATATTCATTAAAAAATTACATTATTATTTTTAAAGAAAATAATTTCCTAATATTAATTTTATTTTGTTTTTGAAATGCAATTTTTAAAGTGAAAATGTTATTTTCTTAAAGAATGTTTTCAAATGAATTTTTATGGCTTTTTGATTCCTCAATTATAAAAACCTTAATTTTAATAATCTTCCATTAATAATATGATGTAACGATAGCATACTTATTATTTATATGGATGGCGTATGGTTATTTTGATTGCAGAAATGATATTTTAATATCGTATTTTTTATTTATCTAGATGGTTTATGATAAGATTGATTGGGGAATGTAATAATATTAATATTATAGTTTTCTAATAAATTTTTTATGTTGATTATGTTTAATAATTGAGGGAATTATTCATATTTCATTTTCTATAATTTCAATACAAATGTTTACATGTATTATGTTTCTCCTATTTCATATGAGGAATACATTGAGCTTTGTATGTGAGATACGGGGCCCACTGCAACCCCACAATGCATCGATAGGTCCCACGAGACAAACTATATTGGGTATTTCGATGAGTATTTAAATGTTTATATAATAAGTCTTCGAAAAAGTCCTTGGATGCCTTATTATGATGTCCAACATTATGAATTCCCTTATTTTGAGAGTAGTTATTGATGTCTATGTGATTATGTATTTAGTTATGTTATCCATGGATATGTCTCATGATCATGTGATATTTTTTACACAACTATTTATTCATCATTTATCCTTTCCATATTATTCTTCCTGCTCAAGTTGTTTATTTACATAAACATGTTTTTAGTTTTTTTCCTTGCCATATTGATTATGATATATGTCTTCATGATATATTTAGTTGTATGCATACCTTTACTGATCATCTAAGATCAATCCTTGATTATGTTTCTGTTCCCCAAGATTCCTAGATGGGTATTATGATTGATATTCTAGGATATAACACCCCATCCATAAATAACCTAAATTCGGTTCATTAGTACATTTAATTGACATTATTATAATGATGTAAATCCCAAAAGAGCATACAATTTAGTAGTCTTTGAAATCCAGATTACATGCCTGATGCCCATAACACGCTGAGAATCAAAATTGATCATACAACACAATAAATTGATATTAACTACATTCTTGAAAGCTTATTCAATGTTCCCTTCTTCATAACCAGGGAAAATAAACATGATAAGGGTGATCCTAGATGATCACAAAGGGTATATACAATGGAATTAACCATGAATCAATCAATATAGAAAGATAAATAACTAAACACACTTCCCATTTACATTAATTGATAATGCATAAATAATATGTATTGTATGAAACAAAAACACATTCCATAAATAAATAAATGATGATATGCTACATCCATAGATTCTTCGGTGAAAAAATATCATGGATAAATAATAATTGAAACTAAATGGAGGAAATACCTTATTTAAGGACGTCATGTCTTGGGAATATGAAAACTTGTCACCATCAATACATTTCAAAAGACTGTTGAAAACTAAGTTTAGAAACACATTTGACCTACTTATTCACCTCATGAGAACATGTTGATTCATCGAGGAGATATATATTGTCTGGGCTTCACTAGTCATTTCAAATCAAAAGTATTTCTCATACTGAATAACCAAAATAAAAAATATGCCTTATCAAATAACCATATTGAATGAGTAATATGGATCTATCAATAATTCCCATGAAGAAAATAATATAATATCATGAAAATAATATAATATCATGATAATAATAAGATTAATTATGGAAATTCAAAAGGTATAATATACACTGTATAAATGGAACTTGGTCTATAACATTACAATATGCCTCAATGAAATGAAATTGAGACGGAATCCCTTACGCTTTGATTCATTTTAGGTGAACTTACATTAACATCATCTATAATGGTTTAAAAAATTTACTAACTTATTCCATAACCACAATATCATAGATGAACTTTTCAATATATTCTATTAACCATTTTTGTCACCTTTTCATTATATTAACTATTTTGGGTTTTAATTTCCTACTTTAATCAAGTACATTTTGACTTATTATATTGTGTTCTTATTAAATATATCATGGTTTCATCATCTATAGAATGTAAACTATGACTAAATCAACATATATTTTCAGTACATATGTGTTTAGAATATTCTATAATATTTGGAGATTTGAAATGATGGGTACAATTCATGGAGATGGTAGACAGTACGTACGCATGAACACTGCCTTCATTTATTTATTATGTTAAAGGAATTAAAATTAAATGATACGTATGTATATTAAAATTTTATTATCATATATATGTTATATATGATACATATTTTCATTAAAAATACCCTTTATATGTTCCATGTAAGGCATTAATGAGTCACATCGCTTTGAGAGGGCGGTAGTCCACACTTCCTCAAACAAAATTATCGTATTTACACAACATGGAAAGAATAAAGGTATGTTCTAAATAAAATTTAAAGAAACATAAATAAAACATAAATAAAATATATATAATATATAAATATAGTGTCATAATAATGGCCACCATTATTGGTTGTAAAGGAAAAAATGATCAATCATCATTTCATGAGGTAATAGTTCACTGTACACCAAAATAGTATGTTCTATATCCATTAGATGGAAGTGTGTGTAAGTGTAGGTCGAAAAATTTGAATAAAAACATCATATTATATTGAGGATACTGGTGTTGTTATCAAATAATGGAATAAATAGAGTGTGTGGGGCAGAGAAGGAAAATAAAAGAAAGGGGCTTGAGATAAGATGTAACCTCTAAATCAGGTAACTGCTATTGGTTTGTACCAAAAGGCTTCCTTGGGTTGCCTTCAGCCCATGTTAAGTCTTATAAGAGTACTTTAGAGATGTTTGGATCTTATTTCAATAGTGTTTTTTCGAGAAAAGGGTCTTGAGAGGTGTGTGGATGTTGGTAGAGGTGGTGGCCTTTTATTATAAGGTGGAAGGGTATTTTAGTAATGTCTTGAAATATTATTTTATTATAAATTTATTTTAGAATCTTAGTAGCTCCAAATTGATTTATTCTAAGAAAAATATGAGTACCGGTTGAAATCCTCTCAACAAATAAATTTTAGAAATATTTATGTCATAAAATTAACCTTATCTTTTAGCTTTAACGCCTGGTTAAATAATTGAACTTCTACCATGTCTTCTTGTATTTTTACACCATATTATTAATTTGGTTACTATTAAATTCCAAGAGAACCTCAAGTGGATAATTAATAAAATTTATAAAATTATCTAATTCAGTTGGATGAGTCTTATATTTTATGGATTTTTACATGATGTAATAAAATAGTATTTGTTTTAAAAACTCATTTATATCAATTTTGACATTATTTTGTAATTAATTTTTTTAATGTCATAAAAACATGATTCCTTCAATACAAAATGAATTAAATAAAATATAACATGTACTATCCATCCATAAAATTCATGTATGGCATAAAAAGATCCAAATTACATTTATTTTAATATTTATTATATCATTTATTTCATTCTTTCATTCATAAAGAAAAATACAACATAATCATTATGTCATAAATAATTTTAATTATTTAATGTATAAAATTTAAAAATAAAATACAAGGTTGTAGGAAATCTTTTCATATTTCTAATAAATATTTATAGTTGAATATATCACTTATTTAACTCAAATTAAAATTGTTTCTGTAATAAGATACATTTTTATGTTATATTTCCCATTACAATAAAGTAATTATTACAACATGCCATTTTCACACCCATGTAGCTCCCAAAGGCCAACATAATGTCACAAGTGTTTTCTCGATGACCTATGACTCATCCAATTAGATAAGGACATATGTTAGGGTATTTTTATATTATTACAATACTTTTTACCCTTATTTACTAGATTTACCCTTTGACCGCGGTAAATAAAAATAATTACAGAAGTTACTATTCCTATTGTCCAAAAATAAAGAGAACTATTTTCTTAATTTTGACCTTTTGATTCCAAATATAGAATCTGTTCTTCCAAATTCAAAACACATAATTAGAAGATGTTAATTTAAAATTAATTCCCATTTTCAAAATGAGAAAGATGAGTTTTACAAATTAAAAACATTAAAATGATAGATATGTCTTTATGTCCAATTTAAATGTGAAATTACGTCTAATGAACAAAATTAGATTAAATGGTTAAAATAAAATCCAATAGATATTTAAATAAAATTGAAAATATAATATAACTATACAAATAAATTATATGAAATGATAGTTATGAATTAAAATGCATTATTTTTCATTATTCATAAAAAATTGAAATTTTTTCGAAAATTACCAAAATTTCACCCTAATACAATATTGACATTTTGAATTCAAAAATTCATCCTATTTTGAAAAATAACATTTTAAAAATTTCAAAATGTGTTCCATAAAAATGATAACTTATTTTCAAATGGCTAGTTTGATAGATCATAGTGTACTTTAACTTGGGGTTGCATATAGTACAAGCCATTAAATTATATAAAAAGAAGTGTGTTTTAGAAGACTGGGGTGTTATATTATTCCCTACATCAAATAATTTCATCCTCTAAATTTTTATAATATCATTAAATAAAATAATTTGGGTGGTTCTTCAATATAAGATCTTCAAGTTCCCACATCGCCTCTTTCATTTTATGGTTTCACTAAAGAAATTTTACCAGACGAGTCTTCTGATTTCTCAACACTAATTCCTTGGTATGAAGAATCTTCATAGGCTATTCACAATAAGACAGATCAAGTTCTAGTTATATTTCTTCATAGGTAAGTACATGCATTGTGTCTATCATTTTTTTCTTTAACAGTTATATGTCACCACATCATGATCTTTATAGAGACTTGGAGGCATTACCAAATGGCAGGCTACAACTCCTATTAATTATAGAATTTCAAAAGGTCTTATGTAGCTGGGAGTTAATTTACCCTTCTTATGGAATTTTATAAAACCCTTTCATTGAGATATCTTCACGAAAACATGATATCTTACTTGAAATTCCAAATCCTTCCTTTGGTTACCGACATAACTCTTTTTCATACTTTGATTTTTTTTATATGGGTTTGGATAATCTCCACCTTCTCATTTGTTTCTTCAACATGTTTTGGTCCTACAGGTTTTCTTTCCCCAAAATCATCCCAATTAGTTGGTGTTTGACATCTCTTTTCATATAACGCTTTATATGGTGCCATCTGAATACATGAATGGAATATATTATTATAGGAAAATTATTATAGAGGTAAATACTGATCCCACATACCTTGAAAGTCAAGTGAGAAGGATATCAACATGTATTCTAAAGTTTGAATAGTTGGTTCTGATTGTCTATTAGTTTGAGTATGATATGCAGTGCTCAAACAATGTTTAGTATCTAGTGCCATCAGAAGACTTTTTTTAGGGTCTTTATGTAAAATTGGTATCATGATTAGAAACAATAGATAGTGGTACACCATGATGTATTACAACTTCATTAATATATAGTGTTTCTAAATGTTCAAGTGGTAAATCTTCTCTTATATCATGAATATGTGCTGACTTTGTAAGACAGTTAATAATAACCCACATCACAACATTCCCTATATATGTCGTTGGTATTCCAATGAAAATGTACATCCTAATATAATCCCATTTCCACACAAGTATAGGAAGAGGTTCCTTGGCTCTTCTAGGGTGTTGTCTTTTAGCGTTCACCTGTTTAAACACCAAACATTTTGACACATAATCAGTAATCTCCCTCTTCATGTTGTCCCACCAAAACTTTCTTTCAAATATATATACATATTAGTTCTAATGGTGTGTATAGATAAATTTTATCTATGAGAATCATCCACTAATTCCCTTTTTAGCTGAAGTATAGAAGGAACACATATCCTATTCCCAAATTTAAAAAATCCTTCTCCAAATAAGAAATCAATCAATCTCCCATCATTCATAGATTTAATATTCTTTTGAAACTACTCATCATCAGTTCCAGAACATTTTATCCTTTACAGTAAATATGGTTTGGCAACCATTTGAAAAATTAGTGATGTTTAACCTTCAATGATAATTCCCAACTCCATATTTACTAGATCGTTGAAAATATAATTCCTTTAAACTCTCATCTTTTTCATAACTCCATGTTACTTTTTTCTCAACGAATCTTCCACCTAATTTTACTTCCCTGGGTGGTAGTGTATTGTAAAATTATAATCCTTGGGTAGCTAAAACCATCTCATTTGTCTCACGTTCGATTCTTTAAATGTGAAAATATATTTCAAAATCTTGTTGTGATCAGTATATATCTCACAATTTTCAACATAGAGATACTATATCCTTATATTCAGAGAAAATATTACTTCAAATATTTCAATATCATGAGTTAGATAGTTTTTTTCATGGTTTTTTAATTACTTTGATGCACATTTACTAACCCTATCATTCTTTATAAGGACAACACCAAGTCCGTTCCATGGTGCATCACTATAAATAACAAACCCATCATTCAAAAATGCGAAATTAATGAAAGGATAATTGACTAATCTTCTCTTAAATTGATCAAAACATTATTCACACAATTTTTTCCAAACAAATTTAACCCATTTATGTGTGATCTTGGTTAATGGTTTTGCTAATCTGTACAAATTCTTGATGAAACACTGATAGTAACATACTAAACCAATAAAACAGTGTAGCTCGGTTATACTTTTGGTTCTTGACATTTGTGAATTTCCTTTGTCATTGAAGGATCAATAGAGATTCCATCCTTGGAGATAATATGACCAAGGAAATAAATTTCCAAAAGACAACATGCACACTTGATAAATTTAACATATAATTCTCCTCTCATGAGAGTCTCAATAATGATTCACAAGTCAATCTAATGGTCTTCAATTATTTTAGAATATATCATAATATCATCAATGAATACAAAAAAAATCAGCATGATATTCCTTGAATACTCTAGTCATGAGATCCATAAAAATGGAGGGTGCATTAGTCAATCCAAATAAAATTACTATAAATTTGTAATGACCATAATTGATCTGAAAATATATGTTTGGAATCTATTCCTTCTTCACTCATAATTGAATATATCAAAAAAAATATCAATATTTGAAATGAATTGAGATCCTTGATGTTGATCAAATAAATAATCGATACAAGGTAGATGATATTTGTTCTTTATTGTAATTGCATTGATTTCCCTATAATCAATACATAGCCTCATGGATCCATATTTTTTCATGACAAAGATAACATGGGATCCCCATGGAGAAATACTAGAGAAAAAAATCCATTTTAACCAACTCTTCATGTTGTTTTTAACTATACTAATTATAAAGTGTCTATTCTATAGGGAGTCTTTGATATTGGCCTTGAATCAGGGATTAAATCAAAACAAAACTCTGCTTCACACTCTGGGGGGTGTCTGGGTAAATCTTAAAAAAACAGCGATGTATTCATTTACAATAGGTACATCCTCAATTTTATGATTACCTCTTTCATACCTAGATGTTATTTTCTCTTCATCCACAATAATCTCAGTTAGTAAATCTACTCAGTTGGATTTTGATAAGAATCAAGAGATTGTTTCTTCTCTAAAGATAACATATTATACATATTCCTCACAAAATCATAACTTCTTTCTTCTTGGAATAGATTTTTTTCATAATATTTTGAAATCCAATACATACCTTTGATTATATAAAAATCAAACATAATTATGATAACCAAATAATCAAATAGTGCATGTTTATATGACATAATAAGAACTTCTCGACATAACTTTGTTGTGATAAGGTACCTATTAAGAGTTTTGACTGACAATTCCCTTGTCATGGTTAATTGGAAATATCTAATTTTTGAAGCAAAATGGGAAGATATAAAGGGATCCAATGATCTATAATCAAAAAAACCTTTAGATAAATTTCAGGAAATAATTAATGTACTTACCTCCACATTATTATAACTTCAACCTCAGCAGTTGTGATTACAAAATCTTAATCATCCCCCTCATCATCTTCTATGGTAGATTTCTTTGATGTTTGGGTAATTAATTTTCATAGTGTTCCATCTCTTTACAATTGTAGAACTAGGAATCATTTATTTGATTCTTCCTCTTTCATTCATGAGCCTAGTGTCCCTTATCTCCACACTTATAACAAAAATCCAATCCCTTCAAACATTTCGCACGTTGTTGTTTTCACAATATTCACAATATGAAAATCATTAAAACATCTTATTTTTCTTTGATGAATTCCTTTTTTCATGGTTCTCATATTTCATCTTCTTTTCTTGGTTTCCTTTGAAAATATTGATCCTGGATAATTATTTTTCCATATTTATGTCTCATAAAACTATTTCATCATATGACGAAAAATTATGAGAAACCTATTACCTTGAGAGATTTGGATTAAGACCTTCAAATAAGTGATTTATCTTGAACTATGTATTGTGTATATAATCTATAGGAAACCCAGATAAATTTGTTAAAGTATCTTCATAATCTATATCCCCCACTTCTTCCTTTTTCTTTATGCAAAGGAACTTTCTATTTATCTCAATTTTTTGATCATGGGGAAAGTATTTGTCGAAGAATGTCTCTATAAAAGTTCCCCATTCTATACTTCTATTTATTCTTCCTCCCAAGTATTTTGGATCAACATCCACAATTGATCATCATCACCTTTGAGAAAATATACTTCAAATGTAATCTTTTTTATTTCACTACATACAAATGCCATAGATATATTTTCTAGAGACTTAAACCACTCCTCAAATACAGTTGTATTAGTATCCCCACTAAATAATGGGGGATTTTGTCACATAAAGCGATAAAACATAGGATATTACCTATGAAATATGTGTTATTACATTTAAGAATGGTTATTTTTTCATAACCTAATTATGTTTCTCTAGTATCGCTATAATTTTCTCTATTCTAATACCAACTGTATTGGTTTCCTCTACAGGGAAACCCCTTATATTTTCTCATGTATTGATACCATTTTTCTTTCCATTATCCATTTTTATATAATCAAACATATTAGATTAGCTCATAAAATTATGAATTTCAAATATGAAAAAAACAAAACATAAATTAAAAGCTTATACATTATAAATCATAAACATTTGTTACTTTTGGTGAATTATCATAAGTATATACCCAATGTCTAACTTAGGGTAATTTCCCCAATCTATGTTATCTAAATCTAGTTTCCAAGGTTGTTTCTAAACTTCCTTTGATAGTAACTATAACACCCCAAAATATGATAATCTTAAGCTAGTGCATTATTACATTTCATTGTAATTATTAAAAAGATATAAATCCTAAAGAACTATACAGTTTAGTAGTCTTTGAAATCTAAATTATATACATGATACCCATTATACATTGGGTAATAAAATTAAACGTACTACACAATAAACTGAAATAAACTGCATTCTTGAAAGTTTATTCAATATTCACTTTTTTTAGCATTAGGAAGGAAAAATGTTAAGGGTTATCTTAAATTATTAGTAAGAATAAATAGAATGAATGTAATAATTAATCAATATATATGGAAAGGTAAATAACTTAACATGCTTTCCATTTACATAACTAGATAAGGCATAAATAATATGGAATGTATGGAACTGAAATACAAGACATAAATCAATAACTAATGATAAAATACATCCATAGATTCTTCAACACAAAAATATCATGGATAAATAATAATTGAAACTAAATGGGGAAAATACATTATTTAAGAATATCGTGTCTCAGGCATATGAAAACCTATTACTGTCAAGACCTATCACAAAATTGTTTATAACTAAGGGTAGAAACCCATTTTTCCAACTCATTCATCTCATGAGAGCCTATTTATGCATCAAGGATCTATATAATTTCTGAGTTCTACCCATCATTGATAGTCCAAAGTATTTCCCATGTTGAATAACCTAAATAAATTATATGCCTTATCAAATAACCATACTGAATGATTAATAAAAATCTATCAATAATTCCCATGAAGTAAATAATATATTATCATAAAAAATGTGATTCATGATTACAAGTAATAATGTAGAATATACACTATATAAATGTAACTAGGTGCATAACATTACAATATGCCTTAATGGAATGAAATTGGGATAAAATCCCTTGAATTTTGTTTCCTTTTAGGTGAAATTATTTTAAACATATTTATAATGGTTTTTAAAAATGTTACTAAATTATTCCATAACCATAATATCATATATTAACGTAAAACTATATTTTATTACCCGATTTTTATCACCTTTTCATTATTTTAACTATTTTGGGTGTTAATTGCCTACTTTTCTCATGTACATTTTGACTTGTTATTTGGTGTTATTATTAAAAATATTATGGTTTCATCATCTAAATAATGTAAACTATGACTAAATAATCTTATATATTCAGTACATATGTACTTAAAATATTCCATAATATTTGGATATTAGAAATGAAGTGCACCATTCTTGGAGATAGTAGACTGTACGTACACATGAATGCTACCATCATTTCATTGTTGTATTAAAAGAATTAATTTTTTTTGATAAATATGTATATTATAATTATAGTATCATATATATGTTGCAGATGTTGTATATTTTTATTACAAAAATCCTTTATATGTTTCATGTAAGGCATTAGTGACTGACATCTCTTTGAGGGGGAAATAGTCCACATTTCCTCAAATATAAATACGGTATTTACACAACATGGAATGAATAAAGGTATAATATAAATAAAATTTAGAAAAAATAGAGAGAATATAAATATAATATGTAATTCCCCAACCCCAGCTACCTGGAGTCGGTGCATTACTTCCTAACATTGGCATGATCACAAAAGATCAAGTCTCGAAAGACCGATTAGTTTAGTAGCCTTGGAAACACTAGATACATTCATAAGTATTACATTACATCATAAAGTAAAACAACAGTACAACATCTTCTCTTCATATCCTCTTATATTATCCCAGCAGATCATTCATATTATACTTCTTCACATCCTGAAAAAAATATTAAAACATTGAAAGGGGTGAGCTCAGATGCTCAGTAAGGATAACAATATAGTGTAAGCTTTCATAAATAAACATTAACATTTAAGGAAATGTATAACTAAAACAAAAGCCTTTTAAACTTGAACTTTAGCATAATATGGCAAAAGTAAACTGAAATAATGCCATTTACTTAATTACATGGATATTCTACTAGTCGAATAATCACATGTAATATCAATAACCACTTTCATAATGAGGTAATGTATAATGCCAGACATTCTGAAACATATTTTCAGGGCCTCGGCCAAGACGTCTAAAATGATTAAGGCCTCGGCCAAAACCATAAATCAAATTGGGAAAGGGCCTCGGCCAATTCCACGTCTAGTTGTCTCATGAGACCTACCGATGCATCAAGGAGATGTAGCGGGCTCCACCCGTCACTTATTAAGTCCAATGCATTCCTCATATGAATATGTTTAAACATATCATAAACCATAACATAATCGTATCACAAAGAACATGCATAAAGGAAACATAAAATTTCCACATTTCAATCACAAGATATCAATACAACACATTGATATAATAGAAATTCTTTCAAAACCATTTTCAATACAAAAATAAAAGAATGTTAAAACTTTGTATTTATTTTTCATTAAAAAAAATGATGGCTTGTAGAGGAAGCCGAAACTCAAATAACGGTCACGACGGTGGAGAATTCGTTGTCGCCACATAAGTACGGAAAGAAAAACATTTCCTTTTTGTCGTTTAGTAAAACGCTTCGTATAAAAAATCTTCCTTTTGAATAAATGTAAAAGTCAAAGGGTTTTATACACCGTATAAAAGAAAGTTGTGTATAAAACCAAATATGCCTCAATGAAAGGGGATTGAGATGAAGTCCTTAAAAAGATCATTTTTTTAAATAAAGTACATCTATAATGTGTATTCACTATAAGTACACATAAATAATGTACAAATACATGATAGGACATAATAATATCATGACATAATTTGAAAGTAGGAGATTAACCCAAAGAATGGAAGTTGGGTTAAGAAATTCCCTTACCTTGCGTCCGGTCCTGACTCGACCGTTCTTTAACCTCCTGAATAATAAACTAGAGTTAATTTATATTTACGTAAGAACCTTTTTCATGTTCATTATTCCTTTAATATCCCTTATTACCATGTTATGAACATTATGTAATTATTCAAGTTTATAACGGCCATTTTGTCGATCTTAGGTACTTGAGTCAAAAATAAAATTCTTATAATTACAAGTTGTTCATGTGGTGATATATCCATTATATCCAGAATTATGTTAATGATGTAGATATCATATATATCATATATATCCAGTATATACATGTATTTATAATATTACATAACATTTAGAGGTAAGAAATGAAATTCACCGTTCATGGAGACGGTAAGCCGTACGTACGCATGAACGCTACTTTCATTTCTATTTCGTATTTAATGGAATGAAATCATAATTATATAAAGGTATAATATAGTTCCAGGATAATATCAAATATAATATCATTTACTCCATCCTTTATACATCCCACATATGGCATTAACAATTCACATCACTTTGAGGGGGCGGTAGTCCGCACATCCTAAAATGAAATTATCGCGTTTACCCATAATGGAAATCATAAGGTATGCCATAAATGAGAAATACAGAAGCATAAGTAAAAGATAATCATATTATATATCCTATATAAATATAGTGAAATATTAATGGACACCTTTGAAGGTGTTATATGAGTGTTGAACAATCATCGTTTCGTGAGGCAGAAATTCGCCATCCACAGAAACCGTATGTTCTTTAACCATTAGATGTAGGTGTGTGTAAGTGTAGCTCGAATATTTCGTATAACAACATCCTAGTATATTGAGGATACTGGTTTTGTTACAAAATAAATGAATAAAAAGATTTTAGGGTGTTGGAGAAGAAAAATAAAACAAAACAACATTAGAGAAGACATTACCTCAAAATCGGGTAACTCTTTTTGATTTGAGCCAAAGGCTTCCTTGGGAAGAGTTCTGCCCAATGTGAGGCTTCTAGGAGTAATAGGGGGAAGTTGGGAGAGTATTTGGGAAGATTTTGGCCGAGCCAAATGGCTTGAAAGTGTGAATGAGGTGGTAGAGGTGGGGGCCTTTTATAAGAGGAGAGGAGGGGCACTCTTGGAAAGTAAGGAAATTTTACATTATTATACAATGCTTTTCGGATTCTAAAGGTCCCACACTTATATAATTCGTGGCTAAGGTGATAAGGGTTAGAAATCTACCCATCCAATAGTCTTTGGACAAGTGTAAGCATTGGATTGTACATTATCGTTTCATTTTATTAAAATCGTTAAATAATGAGGTCATCGCTGCATCATAGTGATGTCATCAATAATTTAATTTATTTAATGTCTAAAAATTATAAAAATAAACTATGTTGTAGGAAATATTTTTATATTTCAAATGACTATTTATAGTCAAAAATATGACTTGTATAACCCCATGTAAAAATTGTTTTAGTAAAACATTTCATGTTTGTGTCATTTTTTACTTTAACATTAAATAAAAGGTATTTATGTCATTTTATAACTAAAGTGGATCCATGGGGTCCCCAAGTTGACCCATGGATTGTCTTGGTCGGCCATGGCACATCCAATGAGGGTAGGACATGTTTCAAGCTCATCTCATATTATTAAAACATTATTTTTACCTTAAACTACTCTAATTACCTCTCATCGCGATTAAGAACTTAAAAGTTACTATTCACCAAAAATTATTTTAATCTCATTGAACCACATTTTACTTCTTAATGACAACCATGTATGTCGGATTTTTGAAAATCAAATCACAGAAGTGGTAATGTTTAATTTAAACGAAAAATCAGTTTTTTTAACTACCACTTAGTGGTTTCACTATTCATCAAAAATTGAAGTTTTTCTGAATAATGCCAAAATTTCACCCTAAGCTATAAGTGATATTCCGAAATCAAAAATGATGTATATTTTATAAAATTCCAAACATATAAGTTGCATTAATTAATTTTATAATTAATTCCCGCTGTCACAACAAATAGCGTGTTTTTAAGAAACAATTTATATCAAAAGATTGGTAATTGTTTATGTCCAATTTTAAAGTGAAATTAATTCTAATGAACACCATTGGATAAAATTGTAAAAATATATTATAATTGTACTTTAAAACCACTCAATAGTATAACTTATCACTATAAATTATTTTGATTAAAAAAGTTGTTTTAAATATTTTTCACTATTCATAAAAAATTAGAAGTTCTTAGAAAAATACCAAAAATTCAACATAGGATAATTTCGATATTCTGAATCCAAAAATGAAGTCCATTTTGAAATATAAAATTTCTATAATTTTAAAAAGTGGTTATTACTATTCATAACGGCTACTATGATTAGTTGCGGTGTTTTAGAACTCAAAGTTGCGTACAATGCAAGCTATTGCATTATTGAATGAGAAGTGTATTGTGGAAGCTTGGGGTGTTACATTCTCCCCTCCTTCAATAAATTGCGTCCTCGCAATTTGAAATTTTTCTTGGAAAATAAAAGGTTGAAAATAGAAAATACCTTTGTGGAAAACCCACATCGGAAATAAGATTAATAAAATTTAGCCTTAATAAGAGGGAAAGGGAAATGATAAAGTCACCACCCAATTATGATCTCGATTAGGAGAACATTGGTGGCAATTAGATACATATAATTGGAGGAAAAACGTAAATATTTGTAGGGAGTGATTGAGGTCATCAATCACAATCAACTGTCAAATTGAGGGCCTCAAAGCCTTCAATCTATGTTAATTAAAAATATCATCAGTTCAATAAGACATAAGGTATTAGGATAACACATTTTTTTGTTTTAATATCCCTTTACTAAAGTTTAAGAATTAATTTATTCATTGATTAAGAGAAAGGTATATATATATTTATGCTTGACAATTAGAGTTTCAACCTTTAACTCATCTTTCATTCAAAAATATAATAGAACTCAAAAATATTATACTTATCCTAATTGTATAAGGTTCCAAATATTAACACATACCATTTAGATTAGTAAAATTATTTTGTAATAACCAGGGACTTCCTGTAGGCTAGTGGTAGGTAATAAAGGCCTGTCGCACTATGGTTGTGGGTTCAATTCCTGCAGCTTTGTCTGAAGCGACGGGTTATGCCCCACCCTGCAGGTTGTCCTTTTCCAAAAAATATAGTATTATACTATTCCAAAAATAATCTTCAGAAATGTTTTAACCTTAAACAATACTATTCAAAGTTCAACTTAATCCATCCCAACCTTTATAGTTATCCAAAATACCTCTGTCCAAACTTTCTCTAAAAGGTCTCTTAATTCCAAAATCAATTGTAACATTAGATTCCCCAAACAAGGTAAAGTTCCTCTTATTGCCACATACTAAAATATTATTACCTTCATCATATTAAATCCTTACTGAAACAATAAGTACTGCAGTACAATCCTTATATATATATCACAGTATTCTAATAACCAGAATATAATCCATGAGTCCAAAAGCACCAATACATTAATCATTCCGCTTCAACTGTAGTAACATCATACGATTGTCCTTGATCCCTTGGCCTTTTCTGAGGTATGTTTTCCTGATGCTTAGGACATTCATTTGCATAATGCCCCATTTCCCTACAATTGTAGCATTCAACATTGATAGCCTCTTTCTTTCCCTTGCAATCACGCGCCTGGTGACCTTTTTCTCCACATTTATAAAAAACTCCCGTTCCTTTTAGGCAAGTACCAGGGTGATTCTTCCCACAATTATCACATAATGGAAAATCCTTCTTTCCCTTTTTCCCTTTATCTGTCTCTTGTTCCACCGTTCTCTTCTTCTCTTGCTCTACTTTGTTGTCATAAGACTTAGAGAATTCCTTTTCTGTCTTGATAGCACATGAGACAATATCTTCGTATGTTGAGAAAGATTGTGATACTAAAGCTCTACAGAGAAATGGTTTTAACCCTTCAAAGAAACGATCAATCTTACCTCTTGGGTTTCGTATATAATCTACAACATACCTCACCAACCTTGTAAAGTTGGCCTCATACTTTGCGACATTCTCATCCTCCTTTTGTCTCAGACTCAGAAATTGCCTTTCCATATCTGCTCGATGGTCATGAGGAAAGTATTTTTCTAAGAAAAGCTCTTTGAACTCCCTCCATTCCATATTCGATACGTCATCATCTTCCTTTTTATTTTGAATCAATAACCACCATTGATCGGAATCTCCAGTGAGGCGGTAAACTGCCATGATAACCATCTCCCTTTCGCTACTCCCCAAGGCGTCGAATATTTTCTCTAAGGAGTTTATCCATTGCTCAACTACTAACGGATTTGTATTCCCATTAAATGATAGTGGTTGTTGCCTCATTAAGCTGTCTAACAATGATCCTCCACGTTGCGGATCAGGGTGCTCCATACGAGTAAGGTTATTATTCATAACCTGAGTGAGTTTTCCCAGTTTGGTAATATGTTGATCAGCACCAGTTGTATCTCCAGATCCACAATAATTATCTTGAGCAGGAGGAAAATCCCTACACAGAGTGCGTGCATTGATACGGTTTCCATTCCTTCCACTAGGCGCCATTTCTAAACAATGGCATAAACTATATTAGTTTATGAATCAAAATACATAATTCCATACTTATAAAATACTTAACATAAATTGAACTATTTATGGATATAATCCATAATCATAAAAAAAATGTTTTCTTTGATAAAGTATATACTCATAACCCTTCATAGAGGTTTGTAAAGAAAATTAGAATTATCCTAAGCATATCCCCCGGGAGTGTCGTAACCAAGAGTGCAGCAAGGCCCGTTGTCGTGCACGAGTTCCTATTCGAGTCTAGCTCAAAGCGGTGTTTTCGGGTTTTACCCCTAGGTACATCTGTGCCAGAGCCACCTCTACCTGCTCGTATCCAGACAGGGGTGTATCGCTCAGAAAACTCACGAAATCTCTATAATACCAAAATTATAGGAAGTTATTCTATACTAATCCTTAAAGTCTATCTTCGGGCTATGTGCTCTAATCAGAGTTTATCTAAATTTAGCTTCCAAGGTTAGTAGTAAACTGCCTCTGATACCAACTGTAACGCACCAACCCCAGCTACTCGGAGTCGGTGCATTACTTCGTAACATTGGCATGATCACAAAAGATCAAGTCTCGAAAGACCGCTTAGATTAGTAGCCTTGGAAACACTAGATACATTCATAAGTCTTACATTACATCATAAAGTAAAACAAAATGACAACATCTTATCTTCATATCCCCTTATATTTTCCCTGCAGGTCATTCATATTATACTTCTTCACATCCTGAAAAAATATATTAAAACATTGAAAGGGGTGAGCTCAGATGCTCAGTAAGGATAACAATATAGCGTAAGCTTTCATAAATAAAAATTAACATTTAAGGCAATGTATAACTAAAACAGAAGCCTTTTAAACATGAACTTTAGCATAATATGGAAAAAGTAAACTGAAATAATGCCATTTACTTACTTACATGGATATTCTACTAGTTGAATAATCACATGTAATATCAATAACCACTTTCATAATGAGGGAATGTATAATGCCAGACATTCTGAAACATTTTGTTAAGGCCTCGGCCAAGACGTCTAAAATGATTAAGGCCTCGGCCAAAACCATAAATCAAATTGGGAAAGGGCCTCGGCCAATTCCACGTCTAGTTGTCTCATGTGACCTACCGATGCATCGAGGAGCTGTAGTAGGCTCCACCCATCACTTATTAAGTCTAATGCATTCCTCATATGAATAGGTTTAAACATATCATAAACCATAACATAATCGTATCACATTGAACATGCATAAAGGAAACATAAAATTTCCACATTTCAATCACAAGATATCAATACAACACATTGATATAATAAAAACTCTTTCAAAACCATTTTCAATACCAAAATAAAAGAAAGTTAAAACTTTGTATTTATTTTTCATTAAAAAAATTATGGCTTGTAGAGGAAGCCGAAACTCAAATAATGGTCATGGCAGCGGAGAAGTCGTTGTCGCCACATAAGTACGGAAAGAAAAACATTCCCTTTTTGTCATTTAGTAAAACGCTTCGTATAAAAATGATTCCTTTTGAATAAATGTAAAAGTCAAAGGGGTTTATACACCGTATAAAAGAAAGTTGGGTATAAAACCAAATATGCCTCAATGAAAGGGGATTGAGACGAAGTCCTTAAAAAGATCATTTTTTTAAAATAAAGTACATCTATAATGCGTATTCACTATAAGTACACATAAATAATGTACAAATACAAGACATGACATAATAATATCATGACATAATTTGAAAGTACGAGATTAACCCAAAGAATGGAAGTTGGGTTAAGAAATTCCCTTACCTTGCGTCCTGTCCTGACTCGACCGTTCTTTAACCTCCTGAATAATAAACTAGAGTTAATTTCTATTTACTTAAGAACCTTTTTCATGTTCATTATTCCTTTTATATCCCTTTTTCCCATGTTATGAACATTATGTAATTATTCAAGTTTATAACGGTCATTTTGTCGATCTTAGGTACTTGAGTCAAAAATAAAATTCTTATAGTTAGAAGTTGTTCATGTGGTGATGTATCCATTATATCCAGAATTATTTTCATGATGTAGACATCATATATATCATATATATCTAGTATATACATGTATTTATAATATTACATAACATTTAGAGGTAAGAAATGAAATTCACCGTTCATGGAGACGGTAAGCCGTACGTACGCATGAACGCTACTTTCATTTCTATTTCGTATTTAATGGAATGAAATAATAATTATATAAAGGTATAATATAGTTCTAGTATAATATAATATATAATATCATTTACTCCATCCTTTATACATCCCACATATGGCATTAACGATTCACATCACTTTTAGGGGGCTGTAGTCCGCACTTCCTAAAATGAAATTATCGCGTTTACCCATAATGGAAATCATAAGGTATGCCATAAATGAGAAATACAGAAGCATAAGTAAAACATAAGCATATTATATATATTATATAAATATATTGAAATCTTAATGGCCACCTTTGAAGGTGTTACATGAGTGTTGAACAATCATCGTTTCGTGAGGCAGAAATTCACCATCCACAGAAACCGTATGTTTTTTAACCATTTGATGTAGGTGTGTGTAAGTTTAGCTCGAATCCTTCTTATAACAACATCCTAGTATATTGAGGATACTGGTGTTGTTACAAAAGAAATGAATAAAAAGATTTTATGGGGTTGGAGAATAAAAATAAAACAAAACAACATTAGAGAAGACATTACCTCAAAATCGGGTAACTCTTTTTGATTTGGTTCAAAGGCTTCCTTGGGAAGAGTTATGCCAAATGTGAGGCTTCTAGGAGTAAGAGGGGGAAGTTGGGAGAGTATTTGGGCAGAGTTTGGCCGAGCCAAATGGCTTGAAAGTGTGAATGAGGTGGTAGAGGTGGGGGCCTTTTATAAGAGGAGAGGAGGGGCACTCTTGGAAAGTAAGGAAATTTTACATTATTATACAATGCTTTTCGGATTCTAAAGGTCCCAAACTTATATAATTCGTGGATAAGGTGATAAGGGTTTGATATCTACCCATCCAATAGTCTTTGGACAAGTTTAAGCCTTGTATTGTACATTATCTTTTCATTTTATTAAAATCGTTAAATAATGAGGTCATCACTGCATCATAATGATGTCATCAATAATTTAATTTATTTAATGTCTAAAAATTATAAAAAAACAACTATGTTGTAGGAAATCCTTTTATCTTTCTAATGACTATTTATAGTCAAAAATATGACTTGTATAACCCCATGTAAAAATTGTTTTAGTAAAACATTTCATGTTTGTGTCATTTTTTACTTTAACATTAAATAAAAGGTATTTATGTCATTTTCTAACTAAAGTGGCTCCATGGGGTCGCCAAGTTGACCCATGGATTGTCTTGGTCGGCCATGGAACATCCAATGAGGGTAGGACAAGTGTCAAGCTCATCGCATATTATTAAAACATTATTTTTACCTTATACTACACTAATTACCTCTAATCGTGATTAAGAACTTAAAAGTTACTATTCACCAAAAATTATTTTAATCTCATTGAACCAAATTTTACATCTTAATGACAACCATGTATGTCAGATTTTTGAAAATCAAATCACAGAAGTGGTAATGTTTCATTTAAACGAAAAATCAGTTTTTTTAACTACCACTTAGTGGTTTCACTATTCATCAAAAATTGAAGTTTTTCAGAATAATGGAAAACTTTCACCCTAAGCTATAAGTGATATTACAAATTCAAAAATGATGTCTATTTTACTAAATTCCAAACATATAAGTTGCATTAATTAATTTTATAATTAATTCCCACTGTCACAACAAATAGCGTGTTTTTAAGAAACAATTTATATCAAAAGATTGGCAATTGTTTATGTCCAATTTCTAAGTGAAATTTATTCTAATGAACACCATTGGATAAAATGGTAAAAATATATTCTAATTATACTTTAAAACAACTCAATAGTATAACTTATCACTATAAATTATTTTGATTAAAAAATTTGTTTTAAGTATTTTTCACTATTCATAAAAAATTAGAATTTCTCATAAAAATACCAAAAATTCAACATAGGATAATTTCGATATTCTGAATCCAAAAATGAAGTCCATTTTGAAATATAAAATTTCTATAATTTTAAAAAGTGGTTATTACTATTCATAATTACTACTATTATTAGTCGCGGTGTTTTAGAACTCAAAGTTGCGTACAATGCAAGCTATTGCATTATTGAATGAGAAGCGTATTGTGGAAGCTCGGGGTGTTACATAATATATATTATATATAAATATAGATTCAATCATAATGTCCACCATTATTGGTTGTAAAGGAAAAATGAACAATCATCGTTTTGTGAGGCAGTAGTTTTTTGTACCCAGAAATAGTATATTCTATATCCTTTAGTTGGAAGTGTGTGTAAGTGTAGGTTGAAAATTTTTCATAACAAAATCTTAGTATATTTATGATAATGGTGTTTTTATAAAATAATGGAATAAAGAGAGTGTATGAGGTGTAGAAGGAAAATAATGAAATGGATCATGAGAGAGGATGTTACCTCTATATGAGGGAACTCATTTCGGTTTGTGCCAAAAGGCTTCCTTGAGTGGCCTTATTCCCATGGTAAGGCTTTTGGGAGTATGGTAGGTATGTTGGGAGCATATGTGATAAGCCTTTTTTCAATCCAAGGGGCTTTAGAGGTGTGTGAAAGTGGGTAGAGGTGGTCGTCTATTATAAGAGGGAGGAGGGGCACTTTAGGAAAGGATTGAAATATTATTTTATTATAAAATTAATTTTAGAATTATAATAGCTCAATGTGATTTATTTAGAGGATAGGATGAGTATGGATTGAAATCCTCTCAACTATTAGGTTTTAGACATGTTTGGGTCATAAAATTAACCTCATCTTTTAGCTTTAACCCTTACCATGTCTTCTTGCATTTTTACACCATATAGTTAATTTAGTAACTATAAAATTCCAAGAGAACCTAAAGTGGATCATTAATGAAATTTTTAACACTATCTATGTAATTTTTTGGAATATTACATTTTTTGGATTTTTATAACATTTGATAAAATATTATTTGTTTTAAAAACTCATTTTATCAATTTTTCTTCAGGAATTTACCACTCTCTCTGAGGTGGATTCGAGTGGTGGTCTTCTTGTTGTTTTGGGATGTGAGGGTGAGAGACTGTAGACACTAGTGGTTCCATCTCTATCGGCTATCGAAGGTTGATGACATTGAATATGTGATGTTCTATGAAGACTTCTTATTTTGGAAAGTGATAATTTTGTGTTGTTCGACTTTTTCTTGAATGGTGATCATCCGTGTTGTGAGGTGTGGACACATGATCCATCGAGGGAATTTGATGCTTGTTCCTATGCTCTTACTCCAAGACTCCACCACTCTCTCTGAGGCGGAGCCGAGTGGTGGTCTCCATGGTGCTTTGGGATGTGAGGGAAAGTGACTGATGGTGTCTTGTGGTGGTTCTATCTCTGTTGGATCAGGTGGTTCCAGCGATTAGTGGAGGTTCCATGGAACAAGGTATCAGTTCTGGATCTGCAAGTGTTGAAAGTGTTGATGGATTTTGGAGGAGTTCATGTGTGAATGTTTCAGTTTCTTGTAGTATGGTATGATGCTAAAGGTGTGGAGTCGGTGCTGCTAGATTTGACTGCATAGAACAGGACCCAGAGGAGGAATCAGAGCTAGAGGTTCATCATTGCAGTGCTCTACAGATTTGGTTGTTGAGAGAGTATGACGTCTACCATCGGATCCGGTCTGTGCATCGACACATGATATTTTATTATTGTATTGCCTTGCAATGGTGGAGAGATTCGTCATGTTTTTATGCTGGGGAGGGGCAACTTCATGTTTTTATTCTGGTTTTACTGTTCTTTCCTTCAGGTGTGATTTGTCTTAAGTCCATGAAGTCTTTTGGGTTTCCCCCTTCCTCCCATAAAAGAGAGATTTCATAATAATAAAAAATTTAAGGCCTTCGGGTCGTTGGATGGATGGTAGTATTGTTCCCTACTCATTAAAAATTGAAACTTTTCAGAAAACTACAAAAATTTTACCCTAAAAAAGCATTGATATAAAAAATTCCAAAATTAAGTCGATTTTTAAAAATAAAATTTATAAAATTTCAAAATGTGGTAAATACTATTAAAAACATCTTTTTAAAGGACTATTTTTATAGTTCATGGTGTGCTTGAACTCGACGTTGTATACAACACAAGCCATTGAATTATTTAAAAACAAGCATACTAAGGAATCCTCGGGGTGTTACATTGGATATTTTATAGGGTATAATGGCATTATAAATGAAAATTCTATGTTGTATTTTAGGTTTTCAATTGTAATGTGAGATTCATGTTTGTATCTAGTTCTCCAAGACTACAAAATTATTCGATCATTTAGGATATGATCAGTTGTATCAAATTAGAATGAAATAAAATAACCAACGACTCTAGGATACTAGATTCTATGTCTTTACTGTTAGTATCAGACCATGTTTAGTGGAAACCTTGGGAACTAGATTTATGGAAATATATATTAGAGAAAATAATTCTATGATTTAGTATGAATATGAATCCATGTAGAGGATATCATCCTAATTGTTGGTCGGAGAGGATACTCAAGAGGGTGGTGAATTGAGTTACAATTAATTTTTTTTAAATATAATTTCTATTGAAATCCCCAACTTATAAAACAAGTTCAACTGTAGTGAATTTGTTAAACTGTAAAGGTTCAATTAGTTTCTCAAAGATTGATTAGGTCTCAGTCAATTTAATCAGAAGATTAAATTGGATTTTGAAACTAATCTACTAATTTACAATAGTTACAAACACTTGCTAGATTAACTATCAAAGTAACTTTAAAATAGTTTTTTATTTGAAACTAACAGCGGCGGAATATAAATTAGATATTGTATACTTTAAGCTTAAACTAAAATTCCAAGAAGACATAAACAAGAGGTTCAGTCTCAATCCGACACTTAGTCCTCTTAAACAATTTATATAAAAGTGATCCACACCCTGGATCGGGGTTAAAAATAGTACAAGACTGTCTAGGTACTCATACCACTACCACATTTATTCGTGAAAAAAATAGTAGCTCACAGGCTGTCCAGGTCCTACTTGACCTCTACCACAATCCTCAGTGAGACACAAGAAGGTGTAGAATGTTTGGAATGATGATTCAGTATATTCCAATTCAGCACAGGATACAATGTGTGTGTAAAATAAACAGTGTACACACACTGCTCCAAAGTAAACCAAAGAATCACTAAGATTAACTATGAATGAGTTTAGAAAAGCTCTTATGATTGGAAATGCAGCTCTGTACTCATTGGATTCAGTAGAAATGATTCTGAGTCCTTCTATTATTTTTCTGTTTAAAAACAGAGTGTCGCATTATAGCTTGGTGTCTTTCACGATTGGAGATGTTCTCTTGATTCTTCATGTGTTCATCAGTTGTTTTGGATTTCACACATGAGAGTTCTTTGAAGATATTGCAATGTGTTCTTCAGTTGTGCTCAGGATTTCTCTTCTGTTAAATATAGTGCACTTGTGTGTTTCTCTTGTCATGTATGTATGTTCTTCTGGCACACGCCTCTCTACTGCAGCTCAATATTCCTTATATTCCATGATCTCCAGTAATAGGAATGATTACATTTTCATAGGTTCGAGGTACGGTTTCTTGAAAACCAACAACTATCATTAAAAATCATTAATTGAATTAAAAACATCAAATATGACCATTATCTTTATTTAAATAATGTTGACAAAAGGATAAGAAACGGTGTCACAGTAGTTATGCAAACAATGTCTCCTTCATGATGTTTTCTTTACGATATGACCTTCATAGTATGAGGGTCACGGTGAGTCCCTCATGGTATGACCTTCACGGTGTCTCCGTGTCATGGTGTGTCATTCACTATGTCTGAGTCACGGTGTCTAACTAACAATTTCTAGCTTCTGGTGCCCTACTCATAATGTCTGGATTCACGGTTCCTTGATGACTGTGTCTTGCTAACTGTGTCTTAGCACTTAGACAATCATAATGTCTGTCTTACGGTGTCACAATGTCTCATTGGTCAGAGTGTATGAGACTTATACTTCACGGTGGCTGCTTTACTGTGATTGTGCCTTGGACACAGTCTGTCTTACTAGGTCAAGCTTCACGGTGTCTTTATACTTAGAAAAATATATATATTTAGACTTAAACAATAATATGCATGAAATGGATTTATCTTAACCATTATAAATTATAAGATAACTTGAATCATAAATACACATGAGTAATAAGATATGTGAGATTTGAGATAAATAACAAAATTTGTAACTAGTAAAGGGATTTGTAAATAATAAGAAGATTTGTTAACTATAACGAGATTTTTGATCAATACAACAGGATTAATACATGAGGAGTCCAACAATCTCCCCCTTTTTGATTATCAAAAATCATGTACAGATAAAGTATAAGTGAGATGAAACTATAGAGAATATAACATATAGAAAAACATATTTATAGAATAACACATAACTTAACTTGGAATACCTTTTCTCGCCCTTTTGGGATTATCAAAAAGTAATCAAAATAGAGAGAAAAAAGTGCATTTGTCATTAAAAGTTTTCAGAATACTACATACAGGAGAAATAAAAACAGTTAACAATCAAAGTCATCCCCATCAAAAAAATAGTCATTGGACTTCTTCAGTATGTGGCCTTCTCTTTTCCTTCATCAGTTGTTGATGTGGAAGAAGTCATAGAGGTAGTAGACAAAGCAGGAAAAGGTAGACCTTCCAAAATAGGTGGAGCGAAAGAAGGATCAATAGAAGATCTAGTCCGTGGTTGGTCAAGAATGATTGGTCTGATCTGAGAAAGGGCTTGGCTGACTGACATAGCAGTTGAAGCTAGGGCAGGTAGACCAGGTCGAAGAGGGGCAATAGCTGGTGCAACTATAGCTGTACTCTGCACATGAAGATATGGCTTCAGAATATTTATGAAATCAGTAATGATTTCTCCACCATATTTCATAGCCTTTTCAAAATCATCCTTATTCTTTCGGAATTTGTCAAACAATCTGGTGAACTCAGTAAGCTTTTGAACTTGAGCTTTGAAAGCCTGAGCCACTGGAGGGATTTTCAGATTCTCCACAAGATACTTAAATTGATTTGACATATCATATTTGGAGTAAATCTGATTGAGATAAAAATTTATCTTCCTGGTGATCACTTGTTGATCATCATTAGCAATCATAGAATGAATCTGAACAAGATCAAGTGATCTATCACTATTCACAACTACTTCTGAAAAATGATATAGATCCAATCCACTGAAAGCATTTTAAAATTCTTCCTTGATTATGGATCTATGTAGAGAATCATCCAATGAAGGTGTGGAGGTCTGAATAGAGGGAGGAGATTCCTTGACAACTACGGTTAGAGCTTTGAGCTACTTCAAAACCTTTTGAAGACATCCAGTGTATTCATATGTATGCTTATTCAGATTCTCTACAAGCTCTCTCATGCATTTCAGCATCTTTGTGTGTCTTTCTCCAATATTTTCATCAAAAGATATCAGATAGGGATGCATTTAGGACACAATGTCATGAGAAATGTTGGAAACAGAAGATTCAGAAGAAGTAGCAATAGGTGCAGGAGCAAGAGCATGCTCTGATCTTGAATACAGTTCTTGCTAGAGGCTCTCAACCAAACCTTTCAGAATTGCAACATCAGCACTAAGAAATTTGTTTTCAACCCTTACATTATGAATTTCATGGATCATTTTTGGTTGAATATTCATAATAATATTTTCCAAAAGAATCGAGCCATCTTCATGACTCAGTTGAGTCACATGACGAGGTTGAGAGGACATAATCTTCTCCACTCCTGCTAGGATAGTCTCTCCAAAGACTTTCAAATATTATTTACTTACAAAATATTTCTTATCAGGTAAGGATTCAGGTGAGGAAATTGGTCCATGGGCAAGTTCAGGGTCTGGTTGTGGTTCGGAGTCATTTTCAGTTTTAGATTCTGATTCAGGTTAAGGTTGACGTTGAGGTTTAGGGTGTGTGACAGACTTCAGTCGAAACAAATATGAAAGGTCAATCCCAGTTTCTGTCACCTATTGTGATTGAATCACATAATAGAAGCTAGGGAATTCAAATCGAGTATACACAGAGTATGACTTAGTTGGTGGAGATGCATTACCAGGATCATCTTCATCAATCTCAAGATTTCGAGGTTCCTCCCCCTCAAAATGTTCTTCCATTTCAGATTCTTAAGGCTCATGAACTGGGTTAAGATTCACAGGATAATATCTAATCTCCTAAACTATTTCTTTCCTTTCCAACTGAAAGGGAATTTCCATCCTCTCTTCAGTAGAGGGTATGTACTCAAGAATAGATTATTCCTCTAGTAGAGCTTCCTGACTTGCTTCATTTTCAGCAGGGGGGTTTTCTATCACAGGCTTAGGGATAATAAAATCTCTTGCAGCCTCAGATGGGATTTCCTGATTCACATGGGATGGAGGTACTTCTTCTTCAAGCACAACAGAAGGACCAACACTCCTTTCCTTTTCAACAACAACCTCTTCTCTTGAAACATCAGCAGGAACATTAGTCCTTTCTTTATTAACCAGAGCAGCTTCCTCATGAGGTATTTCGGCCTCTTCTCTATGAGGTACTCTAGCTGCCTCTTCTTCTTCTTCCTCATCTTCTGGATACTCATACATCTCATCTGGTTCAAAACTAGGATCAGTAATGTTGTTAGGCCTTGTAGGATAATCCAAAGGATTGAACTTTTCATAAACCTTTTCATTATCTTCAAACCACTACTTTTTCCAGGGGTTCCAGTTTATCTTCATCCTTATGATGGTAGGATTGGATAAATAGTACTCAAAATCCACAAGCTTTTTTTCATTTGGTCCAGCTACTCCCTTGGAAACTAACATTGCCGAAATCATCCTTGAATAAAACAGGGAAGTGGATTTGGAAGTGGCCTTAATCAATTCACACATGTGGTGAATGATATATTTGCACAAATTAATCTTATGGCCATTATTCATCAGATGAATCACGAAGCCATCTTGATATTTCAAAACAAAAAAGTCACCCTTCCTCGGGCTAATCAAATTCTGAACAAACTTAAACAACAGCCTAGTCTCCCCATCCAATTTAGCTGTTATGGCCCTTCTCTTGGTCCCATTTCCAGTTAGAATTTCCAAGTAATTCTCTAGGTCAAAGATGTCGGTTGAATGAGGATGGTCTCTTTGGTAATCATCACAAATCCCTTCATGAGGAATCCTTAGGCATGCAGCCCATATCCCCGAAGGGAATGATCATTTTTGTCCATTAATCCAGCTTGTTACCATATAGCTTTCTCCAGCATTAAAGGAAAACATTACATATGGAATGAACTATGTAACCAACCTCGAGTAAATAGGTCTATCATGTCTAGAGAACCATTCGATCCATCCAAGTTATCTTAAGACATTAAACAATAATGACTTGATAGTCAACAACCACTCAGGAAGATCTCTTTTTTAGGAACTAAAATACAGCTTACAAGGTTCGGATTTAGAGGTCCTTCGGGTGAAAGATTCAGTGTCCTCTTCTATTTCTTAGATCGGCGCTTCTCATATGAGGGATAAGATGGACACATCATCCTTGGAATTCACTGATGGTTTAGGCGAGAGAGAAGGAGAGAAGGTTTGCAATGTAAAGAGGGTTCGAGAGAGTGAGCAGGAGAGATCTCGGGTGAGGAATCGAATGAAAACCCTTTTTTTTATCATTTGGGAAAGTCAAACATCATAAAAAAAACACGGTAAAGTAAATAGCAGTGAAATATAAATTACCATGATACGGGTTAAAATAAATACATAAATAATCTTCACAGTGAGACCATGAGTAGGTGTTATGGTGCGATGAAAAGTAGACTTCACGGTGAGATAGTGACTATTCTGTGCAGTCATGGTGAGACAGTTAAGTGACAGAACGTGAACACAAGGTGTTAACTATGAGACCGTAAGAATGAAACAGTAATTAGGAAATAGTGAGCATGAAACTATAAAGTAAAATATAGCAAAATATTAAACAGTAAGACCGGTAAGATATCTATTTATTATTAATCATACCAGGATCATGTATGATGTAGTCTAATCTCTCAGAATTTAATGTTTTAGTGAATATATCAGCAAGTTTATATTCAATACCAATGAATTATAAAGTGATATCACCTTTTTGATAATGATCCCTCAAAAAGTGATGTCTTACATCAATAACCTTTGTCCTAGAATGTGACACCGGATTCTTTGAAATGTTAATAGCACTTGTGTTTTCACAATTTATTGGTACATGTCTGAATTGATATCCATAGTCTAGTAAAGTGTGTATCATCCACAAAACATGTTCACAACAACTACCAGTAGCTATGAATTCATCTTCTTCAGTAGATAATGCATCAGAATTTTGTTTCTTACTAAACCATGATACTAGTGACTTGCCTAAAAAGTTACATGTTCCATAGGTGGTTTTTCTATCTAACTTACATCCAGCAAAATCAGCATCAGAATAACTAACTAATTCAAATGATTGTCTTTTAGGGTAGAACATTCCTAAATTGGGTGTATGCTTGAGATATTTGAAAATTGTTTTTACAACATTTAAATGTGATTCTTTAGGTTTTTCTTGAAAACGAGCACACATACACACACTAAACATAATATCAGGATGACTATCAGTCAAGTAGAGTATACTTCCAATCATTCCTCTATAAGTGGTTTGATCAACAGATTTACAATCTTCATCAAGATCCAACTTATAGGTGTTACTCATAAGAGTGTCACTACTTATTGTGCTATCAAATCCAAAACGTTTTAAAAGATCTCTAGTATATTTACATTGAGTTAAAATAATTCCATCTTTATTTTGAAATATTTGAAATCCAAGAAAGAATTTTAGTTCACCCATTAAACTCATTTCAAATTCGTTTTGCATCATTTTAGAAAAATCAGTACACAATGAAGTTTTTGAAGATCCAAAAACAATATAATCAACATAAATTTGAACAACTAAAACATCATTTGAAATAAATTTTATAAAAATGGTAGGATCAGCTATACCTTTTGTAAAACCTTTGGAAATTAGAAAATTTCTTAATCTATCATACCAAGCTCTTGGATCTTTTTTTATACCATATAAAGATTTTGATAATTTGAAAATATGATTTAGAAAATGAGGGTTTGTAAATCCAGGTGGTAGTTCAACAAAAAGATCCTCTGCTATATACCCCTTTAAGAATTCACTCTTGACATCTGTTTGATACAGTTTAAAATTCAGATGTGCAGCATATGCAAGTATAATTCTAATTGCTTCAAGTTTGGCTACTGGAGGAAAAGTCTACTCATAGTCAATTACTTCTTCTTGACTATAGCCTTGTGCAACTAACCTAGCCTTGTTTCTAACTATGTCTCCAGCTTCATCTACTTTATTTCTAAACACCCATTTAGTGCCTATGGTGAACGTGTCCTTAGGTCTTTCAACAAGTTTCCAAACTTTATTTCATTCAAACTGATTGAGTTCTTCATTCATAGCAATTACTCAAAATTCATCATTAATAGCATCATTAATGTTTTCAGGTTCAAGTTGTGACAAGAAGGCTTCATGTTCAACCTGATTTCTAAGACATGCTCTAGTTTGTGTCCCTCTATCTAGGTTTCCAACAAAAACATCTAAAGGACGATTCTTTAGAATCATAGTTGATCTAGTAAAGGTAGGACTAGAAACTTTAGGTTCTTCTCTAGGTTCGGTTTCATTAGGAGAAGATTCTGAAATATTTCCAGAATTGGTTTTCTTTACAATAGGTTCATTGATTTTATCATTAATGTTTAGAATAGATAAATCTTCTTCAAGATTTTCAAGAGATGATTTCGGTTCATGTGGAACAGTTTCATCAAATTTGATGTGAACAGATTCTTCCACACATTTGGTTCTCTTATTGAAAACTCTATAGGCATTTCTATAAATTGAATATCCTAAAAATATTCCTTCATCACTCTTAGAAGAAATTTTGTCCGGATTATCCTTGGTATTTAGAATAAAGACAATGCAACCAAAGACTCTAATGTAGCTAACTTTAGGTTTCCTATTTTTCCATAGTTCATAAGGGGTCGTTTTGAGAACAGGTCTGACTAAGACTCTATTGATGATATAATAAGCTGTATTTATAGCATCATCCCAAAAGTAAATAGGAATATCATACTCATTAAGCATAGTTATATCAATTTCTTGAAGGGTTATATTTATTATTTCTACAACACCATTATGCTGAGGTGTCCTAGGGGCAGAGAAATTGTGAGCATAGCCATTTTGTGAGCAAAAGGAGTCAAACTCATGATTTTCAAACTCGCAGCCATGATCACTTCTTAGGGTCTTAATATTAAGTCCACTAAGGTTTTCTACAGACTTGGAGTATTTAACAAATAATGAACAAGCTTCACTTTTGTGAGCTAAGAAATATACCCAAGTATATCTAGAAAAGTCATCTACTAGAACCTACACATAGTGCTTCCCATTTATACTAGAAACTCTAGAAGGTCCAAACAAGTCCATGTGAACCAACTCGAGAGGTTAAGAAGTTGAAACTTATTTCTTTGGTTTGAAAGATATTTTGTGTTGTTTTCCCTTTTGACAGGGATTAAAGACTTTGTCATTTGGAAACACTAGATTGGGTAAGTCTCTAACCAAGTTCTTATTAGTCAGTTTTCTAAGTGAATGTATATTACAGTGTCCTAATCTTCTATACCAAATCCATGATTCTTTTCGAAAATAATTTAAACAAGTAATGTTTTGTTTAGGTAAAGAATTCAAATCAACTGCATAAACATTTTCATTTCTCAAAGTAGAAAATACTAAAACATTCCTAGAATTAAAAACATTACAAGAATAATTTTAAAACTTAACATTAAAGCCATCATCACATAATTGAGATATAATTAACAAATCATATTTAAGTCCATTAACAAACAAAACTTTAGAAATTAAAACTGAGTTAGTGTTACCAATTTGGCCTAGGCCGATGATCTTTCCTTTAGAATTATCACCAAAGGTGACATAGACTCCATCAAGATTTATTAAATTCTTGAAGCATGAATAATCTATAGACATGTGCCTTGAACATCCACTGTACAAGTACCATGTTTTCCTATAGAACATTTTTAAACAGAGAATGATTTTGGTACCCAGATTCTCTTGGGTCCATATAGGTTAGCAAGAAAAGAATTAGGTACCCAGATTTTTCTTATGGGTCTCATATAATCAATAGATTCAACATATTTTGACAGATAAACTCTATTTGATCTATAACTATGTGGGTAACTAGTTGAAGAATATGAATTTCCAGAACTGGAACTAGCATAATTTTGTCCAGATTTCCGAATAAATCTAGTTTTGGTAAACTCTCTCTGTCCAGGTTGGTATCCCAAACTAGTAGTATACTTTGGTGAAACTTGTTTACCTAAAATTTGAGTAAGTGTATATTTTCCCTTGGTGAATTTTTCTAAGTCCTTTCTATGTTTCTCATTTGACATTTTTAGTTCATTATTTTCCTTCAACAGTTGATCATTATTTTCCTTTTCTATATCAAAGGCAGATTTAACATTGGTAGTGAGAGCATTATTTTTCTTTAATGACTTATATTTTTCCTTGAGTTCATTACATGTTTCTTCTAGAATGTTACAATATTAAAACAGTTCCTCAATAGACATGTTTTCAGATTCAGAATCAGAATTAGTTCTAGAATAATAATCATTCATCGTAGGAGAAATAGGTACCTCAGGAGTATTGGTCATGAAACACATGTTTTCATGATTCTTTTCAGAGTCAGAAGCTTCAGACTCACTTGTGTTGTCTTCTAAAGCACTCCAAGAGGCTTTCATAGATTTCTTGTACTAACTTTACTTGTAGTCATGTTTCTTATTGAACATCAGTTTCGGGCTGTTAGCTTTTATGTGTCCTTTCCGTTTTCATTCATAGCAAACAACCTCATCACTCTTATCTGCTTTCATCAAGTATTTTTTACAATGACCTTTGTTGTCATATTTTCCTTTTTAATTTTATTTTCTAAATATTTTCTTAAATCTCCTGGATATTTGAACCATTTCAGCATCAGATTCAGAATCTAAACTTTCACTTGTTGAGCTATTAGCAGGTATTTGAACTTTCTACTTGTCCTTACTCTTTGAAGCTGTATACTTAAATGCCACTGACTTCCTTTTTGGTTCATCATCTTCCTCATTATTCACTTTTAGTTCTTTCTCATACATCATAAGATTACCAATTAGCTCTTTAACGTGCAGATCACCAATGTCACATGATTCTCTGATTGAAACATAAGTGCCTCTCCATCGGTATGGTAGACATCTCAATATTCTCATAATTTTTTCATTTGCTGGAACATCCTTTCCAAGGGAGCTCATAGTGTTGAAAATCTCATTGAATCTGAGATACATATCAGAAATAGGTTCATCAGTATTAATTTTAAAATTATCATATTTAATAGTATAAGTGTTTATCTCATTTCATTAACATTACTTGTTCCTTCATGAGAAACACCCAAAGTATCCCATATTTCATAGGCAGTTTTGCAAGAAAATATTATGTTAAATTCCTCATCTTATAATGCACAATACAAATCATTCATAGCTTTACAATTATTATTGTAAGCTATCTTAGTAAGTTCATCCCATGTTGTTCTTTCAGTTTCTGGAATTTTATATTGAGACTCTATAGTAGTCCAGATATCAAAACCCATACTTTCTAAAAGAATTTTCATCTTAATTTTCCACTGGGAAAATTTTTTACCATTGAAGAAAGGTGGTTTGTCGGTAGCATCACCCTCTAGTCTATTTTCCATAGTTAGATTTTAGAAAAGATATTTAAAGAGATAAAATTTAGAACTAATAGAAATTTAAGATCTTTAAAGATACAACTAAAATCATAGTTTGAAAAATAGAGTATTTTGAAAGCATTAAAAAACAAAAACAACCTCTGATACTAAATTATGGTCGGAGTGGATACTCAAGAGGGGGGTGAATTGAGTTCCAATTAAAATTTATGTTAAAAAAAGTTTCTATTGAAATCCTCAATTTATAAAACAAGTTAAACTTTAGTTAATTTGTAAAACTGTAAAGGTTCAATCAGGTTCTCAAATATTGATTAGGTCTCAGTCAATTTAATCAGAAGATTAAATTGGATTTTGAAACTAATCTACTGATTTACTTTAGTTACAAACACTTTCTAGATTAACTATCTAAGTAACTTTAAAACAGTTTTTTATTCTAAAGTAATAGCAGCAGAATATAAATTAAATATTTTATACTTTAAACATAAACTAAAATGCACAATAGATATAATAAAGAGGTTCAGTCTAAAGATGAGACACAGTCCTCTTAAACAATTTATATAAAAGTGTTCCACACCCTAGATTTGAGTTAGCAAAAGTAAAAGACTGTCCAAGTACCCATACCTCTACCACAGTTATTCATGGGAAAACAAACAACATCCCACAGGATGTCCAGGTCCTACTTGACCTCAACGACTATTCTCAGTGGGACATAAGAATGTGTAGAAAGTTTGGAATGACGATTCAGTATCCTCCAGTTCAGCACATGAGATAATGTGTGTGTAAAATAAACATGGTACACACACTGCTGGAATGTAAACCAAATAATCACTAAGAGTAAGTATGAATGAGTTTAGAAAAGCTATAGTGATTCGCAGTGCAGCTCTTGACTCATTGGATTTCGTAGAAATGCTTCTGAGTCCTCTAATTTTTCTGTGGAAAAACAGAGTTTCATGGTTTAGCTCGATGTCTTTCACGAGTGAAGATGTTCTCTTGATTATTTGTGTGTTCTTTAGTTGTGTTTGATTGCACGCATGCGAGTTCTTTAAATATCATGAAATGTGTTATTCAGTTGTGCTCATGATTTCTCTTCTGTTCAGTACAGTGAACTTGTGTGTCTCTCTTGTCGCGTACATATGTTCTTCTGGCACACACCTCTCTACTGCAGCTTAATCTTCCTTATATTCCACGAGATCCGGAAATAGGAATGATTACCTTTTCATAGTTACGAGGTATGGTTTCCTGAAAACCAACAACTATCATTATATATCATTAATTGCATAAAAAAATCAAATATGACTGTTATCTTTATTTAAATAATATTGAAAAATGTTTAAGAAACGGTGTCATAGTAGTTATGAAAATGATGTCTCCTTCACGGTGTGTCCTTCACGGTATGACCTTAACGGTATGAGGCTCACAATGTGTCCTTCACGGTATGACCTTCATGGTGTCTCCGCGTAATGGTGTGTCCTTCACTATGTCTGAGTCACGGTGTCTAACTCATGGTTTCTAGCTTCCGGTACCTTGCTCATAGTGTTTGGATTCATGGTGACTTGATGACAGTGTCTTGATAACTATGTCTTAGCACTTAGGCAATCAGAGGGTCTGTCTTATGGTGTCACTGTGTCTTATTGGTCATGGTGTCTGAGACTTAGACTTCACGGTGTCGGCTTCGCTGTGACTGTGTCTTGCACACAGTCTATCTTACTGTGTCATGCTTCACGGTGTCTTTATACGTAGACAAATAACTACATTTAGATATAAAATGTAATATGCATAAAATGGATTGAGCTTAACCATTATAAAGTATAAGATAAATTGAATTATAAATACACATGAGTAATAAGATATGTGAAATTTGAGATTAATAATAATATTTGTAACTAGTAAAGGGATTTGTAAATAAGAAGAAGATTTGTTAACAGTAATGAGATTTGTGATCATTAAAAAATGATTAATACATGAGGAGACCAACATGAATGTTTGGTAAGATAGAGATTATATTATTTACTAGTAATAAATAACTATCTGGATACTACATGTGGATGAAAATATCAAATAGTTTTACCTATATGTAAGGACTCTGAATAGGGTTCATTAGGATTTTACTCACTTGTCACCTGGTTCATGACAAAATTCCCTTACTGCACTCCAGATTTGAAACTCCTGAGGATATACTTGGCCTCATTAAAATTTTATTTATCCACTATAATAAATAATTTGAATGTATTTTTATTATTTTATAATATTCATAAATACCCAAAATTTCTTATTTTTAGATGATATTTATACTATAATATTAAAATCATGTAAACTATTTCACTTGTATTGAAATTATAAATTATGTTTGAGAATTTTATAATCTAATATAGAATATTCCGTTGATTAGAAGTATATCATAGTGGAAATAATGGAAACCATTCAATGCATAGAATACATGTAGGGATTTCCCTCCTGGGAATGATAATGATGTTGTAAGTGAATCTAAATAAATTATAATTATAATTGGGTAGATTACTCAGTTTATGACCAATAACATTTATCGTATGGACTATCCTAGTGATCCAAAATATGTTTTAAAAATTTAAGACTTCATCATGCGTCATCAACATGTATTATTTAATGGGACTATAAATCCATATATTGGTGAGAAACTGAAAAGTTCCATAGATAAGACATTTCTCACTTTGGGAAATAAAGAAAGGGAAAAAGTTGTCATGATAGTTTATCATCTATCATGTGATGAATAATAGTGGTTTAATCGGTTCAAAATAATAAGGACGATGAAGAAATAATAAACATGGAGTGGAAGGATATTTTAGGTGCCCTTCTTGGAAAAATATTTTCCTCAAGAGCAGTGAGTAAATATTTAGAGAAAATTCCAAAATACAAGGAAAAAAAAGATGAAACTATTGCTAATAATGAATCCAAATTTACACGGTTACCAAGGTATTCTTCAGACTATGCATGTAATCCAAAGAGAAAGATTTATAGTTTCTTGGATGGGATTAATCCAATTATTTAAATGGATCTTGTATCTGAAACACTCTCATTATACGAGGACAAAATATCATGTGATATCTATATAGATAAATAATTATCTATGTCTTATTGATTTAAAGGAAGTTATGATAAGAAAATGGAGGTTGATGTAACGCCCCGACCCCAGTGTCCCAGAGTCGGTGCATTATTTTAATACATTGGCATGATTACAAAGAATAAAGTCCCAAAGGACCGATCAGTTTAGAAGTCTTGGAAAATATATTACATACATGAATGTTACATTATACTTCATAACATACAAAACAACATAAATAATCGTTTATGAATTCCATTATTCCCTTGTCTTAACCCTGCATATCAATCACAACATAGTTCTTGGAATCCTGGGGAAAATAAAACATAGAAAGGGGTGATCTCAAATGCTCCGTAAGGGTAAGCAATACAGTAGAAACTTTCATAAATAAGCATAAACATTTAAAGCATTGTATAACTAAAACAAAATCCTTTTAAACTTAAATATCAAAATAGTATGGAAAAAATAAAATGAAATAATACCATTTACTTATTAACATGGATATTATACTAATCGAATAATCACATGCAATAACAATAACCACATTCATAATAATGGAATGCATATTGCCAGACTATCATAACCACATAGACAAGGCCTCGTGCCAAGACTACAAATAAGATTTTATCAAGGCCTTGTGCCAAGACACTAGTTTCTCTCATGAGACGTAACGATGCAATTTTTTTAGAAGATACATACGTTTAAAATTGCTCAAATATACACTAGTGCTTTTCCGAAAATATTATGCAAGCTTCTGAAAACAAAATAACTAATTCTGAGACTGCTCGACTAATTACAGGTCATGATGGGTCCATGCCCAATACCTTCCTGTTTACCACACTTGAGAGTCAGGTTTTCTGAAAACATTTTTATGCTTGCGTTAAATACATATACATTTGTACTGGATTTTTATATTTTTGAGATAAATATCTCTTTTTTGAAATCATTTAAAAATCACATAATTATAAAAGAAAACCATTATTTTGAAAATATCCTTATTAGGGTGTAAGGGAAGCTTCAAAGGTGTAATAATGGTGGATAATAACTGCACCTGTCATATAAGTTAAAAAAAAGACATTATTACCTTAATTCTGTCGAAAAGGTTAAAAAGGAACTTGTTTGGAAAATTACAGAAATATTCCTTTATAAACCACTTTTAAAAAGTAAAACAAGGGTATAAATTAATTTAACCCATATTCGTTGTAAATAGTAATTTTTTTTTGAAATACAATTCGAAGAAACATGGATGCTGATGATAAAGAAATCCCAGTAGATTATTATGTATAAATAACCTCGGATAATGAAGAGATTGTGAAATAAAACCTTACCTTGTACTTTTACTTGGTTGGGGATTGGTTAACCTCCTGTATAATGGTGAAATAATTGTTATTAAATTATACATGAATGATGTACATTAATATGATATCATATATGATATTTTAACATTGTTTTGTTAATAATATCTTAGTATTATCATCGTTTTGGGTGTTAACTTAATCGTTTTCTTTTATATATTTTGTGAAGTAAGCCATGGTTTTCATTGATAGGTTGTATCTTATTCATATCCAGAATAATATCATGTCCTTAAAAATTATTTTTAAATCATCAAATGATAATTATACTTGAATGGATATGATAGAGAGTGAATCTCATCGCATTCGTGGAGACGGTAGTCCGTACGTACGTACGAGCAGAAATATCATTCATTTGATTTTAGAATAATATATAATTTTATGGTATATCATATATAGAGAATAATTATCCTGTTATATTAATTATTTATATGAATTACACATCATTATTATACCCATAAAAATAATAATGTCTTGAATAACAATTACACCACGACGTGGAGACGGTAAGCCGTACGTACGCACGTAGGGTGACATGTCATTAAAAGGATGGATAGAATACTGAAATATAGTTTTACCATGTTTATAATAACATCATATTATATATAATATACTGGATTTATTATTTTAGAATGTTAATAACAAAGAAAGAAGAAGTGGAAGAAGAAAGGAACTTGAAAAAGGGTGGTGAAATCATTACCTCATCTTCAGGTTCTTCCTTTTGATTTGATCAAAAGGGATCCTCAGTTTGGATTTATAACTAAAGGAAGGACACTAGGAAGAATTGAAGGAAGTTGATAGAGTATTTGGGAATTGTTTGGATGAACCAAAAGGCTTGGAATGTGTGAATTAGTGAGAAGGGGGAGTGCCCTTTTATAAAAGGGGTGAGGGGATCCTTTGGAAAAGCTAGAAATATTGTTTTATAATAAATTCATATTCGGTTTATAATGGCTCTAAAGTAGATTATTTAAAGGTTAATGTGGGGATGGGTCGAAAATCACTCAACCAATAGAATTTAGATAGGTTTGGGTCACTATATTAACCTTATCTTTAAGTATTAACTCTTAGTTAATTAGTTTCACTTTTACAACGTCTCTTTGTATTTTTATATTATATGGTTAATAAACTTACTATATACATCCAAGAAACCACCAAGTGGTCCATTAATGATACACCTATCATTATATAAGTCTCTTTTCCTAGCCTTATATATTTAGGAATTTAATATCAATTATTATAATATTTGTTTTAAAAACTCTTTTATGTCAATTCTAACACTATTCAATAATTGATTTTTTTAAAACACATAAAAGAATTATTACTTAGAAAAAAGTTAATTAAATCAATACTAACATTTCATATTAACCTATAAAATTATTTTTATTTATAAAAAGTCTCAAATTAAATTTATTTGGGTATTTATAATATCAATTATTCTAATTTTTCACTATTACGGTAATTACTGTGTCACCATTGTGTCATAAATAAATTAAATTATTTAATGTCTAAAAATTATAAATAAACTACAATTATGTAGGAAATCTATTTATCTTTCTAATGAATATTTATAGTCGAAATTCCAACATATATAACCCTATGTAAAAATTGTTTTGCTAAAAGATATATGCTTGTGTCATTTTTGTATTCATTTTAACTTTAAAGTAAAGTGTCCCTATCACTTACAAGTGGATCCAGTGGGTCCCCAAATCAACCCAAAGATGCCCATGGTCGGAAATGTATCAACAAATAAGGTTAGGACACGTTTTAGAGTATTTTTTTTATTATTATAATATTAGTTTTTAACCCTTATTTACCGGATTTACCCTTTAACCATGGTAAATAAAATATTTACCGAAGTAATTATTCAAAATGTATAAAACTAAAAGTTACCTATTTACACAATTTTAAAATCCTGTTTCCATATATGGAATCCATTTTTCCAAATTGAAAACACAGACGTGGCAGAAATTAATTTAATATTAATTTCTGTTGTTAAAATAAAAAACGTGTTTTTAAGAGATAATAACTATCAAAAGATTGACATTTGTTTATGTCCAGTTTAATTGTGAAATTTTTTCCAATGTCCAACATTGTATTAAATAGAAAAAATATATTCTAAATATACTTTAAAACCACCCAAATTCATAATTTCTCACTACTAATTATTTTGATTAAAAAAGTTGTTTTTAATAAAAATTTACTAATTTTCACTATTCATCAAAATATAAAAGTTATCCGAAAAGTACCAAAATTTCACCCTAGGATAAATTTGATATTTCAGAAGCAAAAATGAAGTCCATTTTGAGAGATAAAATTTATAAAATTTTAAAAAGTAGGTATTACTATTTATTACGGCTAGTTTGATTGGTTGTAGTGTGTGTTAGAACTCGAAGTTGCATACAACACACGCTACTGTATTTTTCAAAGAGAAGCTTACCGTGGAAGATTGGGGTGTTAAATTGTAAATTTTTTTATATAGCCATTCTAAAGAATAAATTTATTTACTTAAATTGAATATATAAAAGTTTAAAATATTGGATTTAAAAAGGGTTCACTATTAATGTTGGTAAAAGTGAATTTTTGAAAAATACTTCTTTTATCTGAAAAAAGGAAATTGTTCTTACATTATGTCTAAGAAACTCATAATATAGATTCAAAAATTAGAAGGATTATATAAAGATTAAAATTTAGTTAATATTATTCATAACCTCTTTTTAACGGCTTGTTTGGTAAGTCATGGTGCACTTGAACTCGGTGTTGTGTGTAGTGCAAGTTATTGAATTATTTTTAAGAAATAACACACTATGAAATCTTGGGGTGTCACATTCTCCCATCCTTCAATAAATTGCATCCTCGCAATTTGAAAATTTTCTTTGAAAATAAAAGGTTAAAATTCAAAAATATCTTTGTGGGAAAACCCACATCAGAAATTGGGTTACTAAAATTTAGTCTTAATATGGGGAAAAGAGAAATGAAATGGTCACCACTAAATTATGATCTCGATTAGTAAAACATTGGTGGTAATTAGAGACATATAATTAGAGGAAAAACGTAAATATTTATAGGTAGTGATTGAGGTCATCAATCACAAACAAGTGTAAAATTGAGGTCCTTAAATTCATCAATCTATGATGATTTGAAATACCATCGGTTCAACAAAACATAGGGTATTAGGATAAATTTTTTTGGTTTTACGATTCCTTAAATAAAGTATAAGAATTAATTTCTTTATAGAATAGGAGAAGTAGAAAATTATATTCTTGACAAGTAGAGTTCCATCTTTTAACTAATTTCTACCACAAACTCATACTTCACTCTAAAAGATAATAGAACATAAACAAATATTCTATTTATCCTATTCGTATAGGGTTCCAAAAAACCGAATTTATAATTCATCTACCAGATCTTTTAAAAAAAACTACATTATTTAATCCCAGAAATTACGTGGGCCAATGGTAGGTGATACACCCTTGTTGCCCTTCGGTTGTGGGTTCAAGTCTTGTGGCCTTGCCGGACGTGACGGGTTTCCGCCTAACCTCTGGGTTGTCCTTTTATGGAAATCCAAAAATAATCCAAACAAGAACTATCCAAAATGCTTTAGTCCAAAAATGAAGATCCTTTTTGCTTCATAATAACATGTGAACACCTTTATCATGTATTCTTTTAAAACACTACAACATCCTGAATTAGCATAAAACCTTATTGATTACATTCATGATCCATTATTCCATAAATAATAGTGGATATACTTCTTCAATCCAAAAATGTTGTAAACCCCAACAATGATGGAATATACAAATCATTAATCAGTTTCAAGGTAGTCAAGAATATCCAATATAATTTATCCAAATCAATCATGTATTATTCTAAAATCACTACCTCAGTATCAGAACTATATTATGGTTTATCATTCTCTCAACCATATATTTTCCAAAAATTTATCCTGCTATTGAGTCACTTTTCTTTGTTCCACAGAATCTCAAGTCCTTAATGAAATAGTACTACAGTACAATCCTTATATACTCCATAATTATTATAACAAGTACATTGTTGATACAACAATAAAATGAAATAATCAACATAAGAACACTAATCATTCCTCTTCATCTGTGGTAGTATCATAACTTGATTATTATTCAATAGCATCATTTGAGGCATAGTCTGATGACTGGGACATAGGTTCACGTAGTGTCCAAACTCCTTGAAAATGAAGCATTGTACATTTGAAACCATTTTCTTACCCTGGTAGTCACATACGTTGTGCTCTTTTCCTCCACACTTTTAACAAACTCCCATCCCTTTCAGGCAAGTTCCAGGGTTTTTCTTCCCACAGTTATCACATATGGGGAAATTCTTCATTTCCCTCTTCCCTTTATCCATCTTTCTCTCTTCCATCATTTTCTTCTATTTCTTCCCTTCAAAGCCATAGGACTCAGTAAACTCTTCAGTTATCTTATCCACACATGATTCTACTTCTTTATATGATGATAATACATGGGAGACTATTTCCCTTTTAAATTATGTCTTAATACCATGAAAGATACGATCCTTCTTACTCTTTGGATCATACATATTACCGGAGTTCACATTCCTTCTACTGGGTGCCATTTCTATACAATAGCATAAACTAGGTCTGTTTATGAATTGAAATAAATAATTCCTAATGCAAATTGAACAGTTTATGGATATAATCCATAATCATAAAAAATGTTTTCTTGGAGTAAGTATATACTCATGAGCCCTTCATAATGGTTTGTAAATTAAATGAGAATTATCCTAAGCATATCCCCCATGAGTGTCGAAACCAAGAGTGCCGCAAGGCCCGTTGTCGTGCACTAGTTCCTGTTTGAGTCTAGCTCAATGCGGTGTTTTTAGGTTTTACCCCTAGGTACATCTGTGCCAGAGCCGCCTCTACCTGCTCGTATCCAGACATGGATGTATTGCTCGGAAAACTCACAAAATATCTACAATACCAAAATTCTAGGAAGTTCTTATATACTAATCCTCAAAGTCTATCTTAGGGCTCTGTGCTCTAATCAGAGTTTATTTAAATCTAGTTTCCAATGTTATTGCTAAACTTCCTCTGATACCAACTATAACGCCCCGACCCCAGTGACCTAGAGTCGGTGTATTATTTTAATACATTGGCATGATTAAAAAGAATCAAGTCCCAAAGGACCGATCAATTTAGCAGTCTTGGAAAATAGATTACATACATGAATGTTACATTACACTTCATAACATACACAACAACATAAATAATCCTTTATGAATGCCATTATTCCCTTTTCTAAACCCTGCATATCTATCACAATATGTTCTTGGAATCCAGGGAAAAATAAAACATATAAAGGGGTGAGCTCAAACGCTCAGTAAGGGTATGAAATACAATAGAAACTTTCATAAATAAGCATAATCATTTAAGGAAATGTATAACTAAAAAAAGCCTTTAAATATTAAACTTCAACATAGTATGGGAAAAATAAAATGAAATAATGACATTTACTTATTCACATGGATATTCTACTAATCGAATAATCACATGCAATATCAATAACCAATTTCATAATAATGGAACGCATAATGCCAGACTATCATAACCACATAGCCAAGGCCTCGTGCCAAGACTACAAATAGGATTTTGTCAAAGCCTTGTTCCAAGACACTAGTTTTTTTCATGAGACCTACTGATGCAATTTTTTTAGAAGATACTTACGTTTAAAATTACTCAAATATACTCCAGTGCTTTTCTGAAAATATTATGCATGCTTCTGAAAACAAAATAACTAATTCTGAGACTGTTCGACTAATTACAGGCCATGATGGGTCCACGCCTAATCATTTCCTGTCTACCACACTCGAGAGTCGGGTTTTCTGAAAACATTTTTAAGCTTGGGTTAAATACGTATACATTTGCACTGTATTTTCATATTTTTGAGAGAAATATCTCTTTTTTGAAATCATTTAAAAATAACATAATTATAAAAGAAACCCTTTATTTTGAAAATATCCTTATAAGCGTGTAAGGGAAGCTTCAAAGGTGTAATAACGGCAGAGAATAACCGCACTTGCCGTATAAGTTAAAAAAATACATTCTTACCTTAATTCTGTCGAAAAGGATAAAAAGTACCTTGTTTGGAAAATGACGGAAAGATTCCTTTATAAACCACTTATAAAAATTCAAACAAGGGTATAAATGACTTTAACTCATATTCATTGTAAATAGTAAAAATGTTTTGAAATATATTTCGAAGAAACATGGATGCGAACGATAAAGAAATCCCAGTAGATTATTACGTATACACAACCTCAGATAATAAAGAGATTGCGAAATAAACCCTTATGTTGTAATTTTCCTTGGTTGGGGATAGGTTAACCTCCTGTATAATGGTGAAATAATTTTTATTAAATTAAACTAGAATCATATACATTAATATGATATCATATATGTTATTTTAACATTTCATTGTTAATAATATTTTAGTATTATCGTCGTTTTAGGTGTTAACTTACTCATTTTCTTTTATATGTTTTGTTATGTAAGACGTGGTTTTCATGGATAGGTTGTGTCTTATTCATATCCAGAACAATTTCAAGTCCTTAAAAATTATTTTTAAATCATCAAATGATAATTATACTTGAATGGATATGATAGAGTGTGAATCTCATCGCGTTCGTGGAGACGGTAGTCCGTACGTACGCACGAGCGACAATATCATTCTTTTGATATTAAAATAATATATAATTGGATGTTATATCATATATACAGAATAATTATAATGTTATATTTATTATTTACATGAATTACACATCATTATTATATTCATCCAAATAATAATGTTTTGAATAACAATTACACCACGACGTGGAGACGGTAAGCCGTACGTACGCACGTATGGTGACATGTCATTAAAAGGATGGATAGAATACAGAAATATGGTTGTACCATGCTTATAATAACATAAAAGTATATATAATATACATGAGTTATTATTTTAGAATGTTAATAACAAATAAAGAAGAAGTGGAAGAAGAAAGGAACATGAAAAAAGGTGGTGAAATCATTACCTCTTCTTCGGGTTCTTCCTTTTGATTTGATCAAAAGGGATCCTTAGGTTTGTTGTCTGACTAAAGGAAGGCCTCTATGATGAAGTGAGGGAAGTTGAGAGAGTATTTGGGCAGGGGTTGGCCGAACCAAATGGCTTTGAATGTGTGAATTAGTGAGAAGGGGGAGTGCCCTTTTATAAGAGGGGTGAGGGGCACCTTTGGAAAAGCTAGAAATATTGTTTTATAATAAATTATTATTTGGTTTCCAATGGCTCCAAAGTAGATTATTTATTGTTTAAGGTGTTTATGGGTCACAAATCACTCAACCAATAGAATTTTGACAGGTTTGGGTCACAATATTAACCTTATCTTTAAGTATTAACTCTTAGTTAATTAGTTTCACTTTTACAATGCCTCTTTGTATTTCTATATTATATGGTTAATAAACATACTATATAAATCCAAGAGACCAAAAAGTTTTCCATTAATTATACACCTATCATTATATAAGTCTCTTTGCCGATTCTTAGATTTTTAGGAATTTAATATCAATTAATATAATATTTGTTTTAAAAACTATTTTATGTCAATTTTGACACTATTCAATAATTGATTTTTGTAAAACTCATAATAGAATTATTACTTATAAAAAATTTACTTAAATCAATCCTAACATTTAATATTAACCTAAAAAATTATTTTTATTTATAAATAGTCTAAAATTAAATATATTTGGGTATTTTTAATATCAATTATTCTAATTGTTCACTATTATGGTAATTTATGCATCAAAATCGTGTCATAAATAAATTAACTTATTTAATATCTAAAAATTATAAATAAAATACCATTATGTATGAAATATTTTTAGCTTTCTAATGAATATTTATAGTCGAAAATCCAATATATATAACCCTATGTAAAAATTGTTTTCCTAAACGATATATGTTTGTGTCATTTTTGTATTCATTTTAACTTAATTAAAATAAAGTGTCCCTATCACTTAAAAGTGGCTCCATGGGGTCCCAAAATCTAACCAAAGATGCCCATGGTCGGACATGTATCATAAAATAAGGTTAGGACATGTTTTAGGGTATTTTGTTATTATTATAATATTATTTTTAACCCTTATTTACCAGATTTACCCTTTAACCATGGTAAATAAAATATTTACCGAAATAATTATTCAAAATGTCTAAAAATAAAAGTTACCTATTTTCACAATTTTAACATCCTGATTCCAAATATGGAATCCATTTTTCAAAATTCAAAACACAGAAGTGTCAGAAATTAATTTAAAATTAATTCCCATTGTTAAAACAAAAAAGGTGTTTTTAAGAGATAATAACTATCAAAAGTTTGACACTTGTTTATATCCAGTTTAATTGTGAAATTTTGTCTAATGACCAAAATTTTATTAAATGGTACAAATATATTCTAAATAAACTATAAAACCACCCAAATTCATAATTTATCAGTACTAATTATTTTGATTAAAAAAGTTGTTTTTAATTAAAATTTTGTACTTTTCACTATTCATCAAAATATAATAGTTATCCGAAAAGTACCAAAAATTCACCCTAGGCTAAATTCGTTATTTCGAATCAAAAAATGACGTCCATTTAGAAAGATAAATTTTATAAAATTTTAAAAAGTAGGTATTACTATTCATTACGGCTAGTTTGATTGGTTGTAGTGTGTGTTACAACTCGAAGTTGCGTACAACACACGGTATTGTATTTTTCAAAGGGAAGCGTATCGTGGATGCTTGGGGTGTTACATTGTAAAATGTTTTATTCCCCCATTCTAAAGAATAAATTTATTTAGTCAAATTGAATATATAAAAGTTTAAAATATTGGATTTAAAAAGGGCTCACTATTAAAGTTGGTAAAAGTGCATTTTTGAAAAATACTTCTTTTATCTGAAAAAAAGAATTTGTTCTTACATTATGTCTAAGAAACTCATAATATGGATTCTAAAATTAAAAGGATTATATAAAGGTTAAAATTTAGTTTATACTATTCATAACCTCTTTTGAACGGCTTGTTTGGTAAGTCATGGTGCGCATGAACTCGGTGTTGCATGTAGTGCAATTTATTGAATTATTTTGAAGAAACAACACACTATGAAATCATTGGGTGTTACAGTTGAACAATCTAGAAAAAAATGGAAAAACGGAAGAATGAAAGTGTGAAATTTCAATATTTTAATAAATTTTGAAGGAAACACTTTGGAACATGATTCTTGGGGATGAGAGATTTCTATTCGTGTAGGGAGAAATTCCACCATGATCATGAATCCATTGGAAAGGAAGATGCTTATAATGTGAAATGATTAAATTTTATGGAGATTTGATACAATGAAAACTCAAGCATCGAGTGAGTTTTTTGTAAAAAAGGACAAGGGAGAGAGGTCATTATTATGTAATCCAAAGAATAAGGTTGAAGTCCCTAATGATGAAGATGAAGGTACATTAATCACAACCAAAAATTTATCTAAATCTTATTCTGATTTTTTATATTTTAACTATTTTATATAATCCAAATTTTCTAAAATTTATCTAAATATTTTTTTGATTTTTTATATTTGAAGTATTTCATATAATCCAAATTTTCCTAGAAAAATAGAAAATTTTATAGTTTGTTAATAAGGATGTTATAAGTCAAGGATCCTAGTGAATTTCTTCCCATAACAAGGATGTGTTATATTGTTCCCATTAGGACATTTAAATGTGCCCTCTTTTTTGAATTCATTATTATAAACATGGTTTATATTGATATAATCCTTATCATGGAATGAATTTCAAAATATGGTGAAACATTTTACTACATAGGGGAGGAAATAATGATTTGTGTGAAGAAGTTTAATTTATTATCTTTAGAGGGGAGACTTCATAATCTGAGTCACGTTTAAAACAAACCCTAGTAGGTCATCTGAATGAGATTCTTGTCGAAAAGGTCAAACATAATATATAGATGAATAAGGAATATTCAAATTGAGGGTGTACCAATTGTACATGAATACATTGATGTATTTCATAGGGAATTTCCTGGGAATCCACTAGACCATGATGTTGAGAATTATATTGAAATAATATCTGACGCAAGACCAATATCAAATAATCCTTATAGAATAAACATTGTGGAATTAGTGGATTTAAAGAAATAACTAAAGTATTTGTGTAATAAGGGATTTATATTTACACGTGTATGACCATGGGGAGCCTTTGTTCTTTTTGTTACAAAGAATGATGGGTCTATGGGGCTACGCATTGATTATATGGAAATCACTTCTATTAAAATAAAGAATATATATCCTTTATCTAACACTGATGACTTAGTTGATCAACTTTCTGAAGCTCAGTATTTTTAAAATATTTACCTTCATTCAGATTATGAGAAATTTTAAGGAACTTTGGGATATATTTTGAAGGTATATTTTAAAACAAGCAATAGACACAATGAGTTCATAGTAATACCATTTGGATTTTCTAAGGCACCCTTTGTCTTCATGGATGTAATGAATAGATTATTAAAGGCATATCATGACAATTTTTTTGGGTATTTATTGATGATATATTGGTTTACTCTAAGTGTTATGAAGACCATGAGGATCAGATAAAGGTTATTCTTGAGACTCTTATATGAAAATCGTTATATGGAATATTTAGAAAGTGTGAATTATGGATATGGATAGTTTCTTTTCTTGTTAATATTTTCTAAAAGGATAGAATCTCTGTTGACCTTATGAAGATTAATATAGTCCAAGAATGTCCTACAGCAACAAACATAATATAGGTTTATAGTTTCATTGTTTTGACAATTTATTAGCAATTATTTGTTCTAATTTTACCTTATTTGCTGACCCATTAACAAAACATACACTAAAAGGGGTTATTTTCATACGAAAAAATAATATAAAAAATGTTTTTGAAAAATATAAAAAGATATTGGTGAATGATCTAATATTTAATCAACTATCAGAAAATGGTGGATTTTTGATGTTTACTGATGTGTTGATGAAGGTACTTGGTTATTTACTTAAATTGAATGATAAAGTAATTGAATATGCATCAAGGAAGTTAATGATTCCTGAAAAAAGTTTCAAACGCATGATTTTGAGTTGGAAGACCAAATATTTTCCATGAATATATTGATACATTATCCTTATGGAGAAATATGTGATATATATAAAGATAAAAACTATTTGGAATACATATTTTAATGGATTCCAGAACATTACATGTTTTTCATGCTTGTTTTGGTTTGATGGTTCTGGTACTTGAACTGGGGTCATTCTTTTAGGACTCACAAAATATTAATCATGATATATATATCATATTTATTCATTATATAATCTTTTATATCCATTAATTTAAATAATTGATGAATAATTAATTACATCACCTTATGGAGATGCTAGTCATACATACGTATGTGTGATGTTATCAATTTTTAGTGGATGGAATGAAAGAAATTAAAAAATCAATTTACCTTTATAGAAATATAACAATTTATTCTATATAATATATATTTGTTAAATCTATCATTATAAAAACTAATTTAAATAGATAAATAAAAAATAAACAAATCACTTTGTAGAGGTGGTGGTCCACATGTATGCATAAGTGATGTTTTATTTTCTCATAGGATGGAAAGTAGGTGAATAGTGGTTTTTCGATCATTATAATAAAAACTAAAATTATTTAATATAATAATGTAATTTTTTTAATGGTAATCATGAATTTAGAAGATGTATAAGAAAAATAAAAATTGGAAGTACTCAAATATGATTTATAAATATCCATTGAGAAATATGTTTTGGATTACACCTTACGCCCTAAAAGGTTGTTATTTTTGAAAGAAAAGATGTGATGACCTACCCCATGCAGAGGCTCGAGCAGCAACTCCTCTAAGACTGCCTCTGAATTCCATGGGGTGGCAACAAGCTCCAAAGGAACAAAAAACATGGGGAGACATTTCTTAAGAACCAATACACACACACACACACACACACATCCAAATCAATGCAAAAATGAAGATGGAATGGAAAACAAGATTCAACACTACTATATATATAAAAAATCATGAATCAACCTCTAAACTATATAATAATAGGTGTTGTAAAGTAAAATGGTAGAAAAAAGGGAATAAATAAATTCCCAAATGAAAAATTAAAACACCTAAGAGAGCCCCTCTCCTAGATATCAATCTATGACCATCGTATGTGGTCCAAGAAACTTGTATCCCTATACTCCTCTAAAGTCAGGATCAACCTATCCATCATTTTCATATGGCCAAATACATGTGGGAAAACCCCATTTAGGGGTGAGTATAATCATACATAGTAAGACACCTCAAAAATGTGAAGGGCATGCAGTAAGAGATATAAATGAAGAAAAAAGTAGCATATATAACAAGTTATAGTAAAGAGTCCATATAAACCAAACAAGAATGTGAAAGAAAACTCATCCAAACACAAGGAGATAAAAATGGTGAGAAGATGAACTTCTCATAGAGTCTTGGCTACTAATAGTAGGAGAGTTGACTCATCCAACCAAGAGAAGCTAGACTCGGAAATCAGATGGCATACCCCGTGCATCCTCGCCTCTACTTGAAAGAGATTATCTAAAACCCAAGGAGTGGGTTATGAAACATGATATATATATATGCACTGTCAAAAAGCACAAATGATAGTGTTAGGGGACCTTCATCTCATAGTTAATCCTATCAAAATAGATTCTGAAATTTCATTGGTATCCATCAATGATGTCCAATATCCCACATGTCTACCCTGAAAATCCTAGTCAAAGGGGATTAATCACAAATCTTTGAGAAAATCCACTTTTTGTGGAACAAACTCATAGTCATAGTTTTAGGTATCATCATAAGGATGTGTCTTGGTGGGGAAATATTATCAATTTCTTGATTAGTATAAAGGTACGCCAAACCACATCTCTCCACTGATCCACATGGTCGGATGGTGCAAACTCAATGTTGAGGACCAACACCCTAGTATGTCAGGGGGATACTACTCTAGTAGTAGTCATAGAGGAATCACAAAATAGTGCATTAGGGGGATTCTTCTATAGTCATTAGGGATCTGTGTCCTAGTGCATTAGGGGGATCAAAACCATGGAGTCGATGAGGATCCATTTCCCAACCCCACTGAAGGGTAATATACTATTGGGTACATCCCGATAAGTAGCTACAGAGGACCCACCCCCTAGTGCATTTGGGGGATTCTACTCTGGTCATCTAGGACCTGCACCCAACCCTACAAGAGGATTCCACTCAAAAGTAACTGTAGAGGACCGGTTCCCATGCCGATTTGGGGTTCCACTCTAATATCGTTGAGGACCTGCACCCTCACCAGTAGAGGGATACCACTCTAAAGGCATCGAGGAAATACATTGGTCATCCCTACTGGATGGTACCTATCTGAAAGAATCAAGGAACTACACTGGCCATTTCTACTTGATGGTTCCTCTAAGAATGTAATGAGGAATGTTGTTACCCAACCCAGCAGGAGGGTAAGCTCAAAAATCTCTGATATACCTGCCTAATCACAACTGTCGTCGAACAACACTAGAAAATCTATAATGAATGGAACATCTTGAACCATATCTCGAAATCCACTATATAGGGAACCATAACATTGTATATGAAAAAACACTCAGTATATGCAACTCACATGCCAAAATCTGAGTCCTATAGAAGAATATATGAGAGGTGGAATATTCTTTATGTGGTAAACAACACGTATGAGGCCCACACAACTTGTGATCCCATCTCGGTTCTTGGATGCATACCCAGCCTAACTTGGGTACTAAACTATGAAAAAGTACCCCTAGGTGTTATAGTGTACTCAAAGAGTGCATGTAACCTCTTGATAAAAGGATGAAGATCACACGATGCTTGTTGTTGATGTAGAGAAAAAATGTATTTTTACCATCATTCCTCCTCAAACAGCCCCAGATAACCAAAAAGATGACACCATTGTGACATTTGAAGAATACTCACGAGATCTAATACTCATTTTCCCAAATTAGACACCCTTTGAATAAGCTACATGTGACTGCATCATACACGAATGATTCTTCATGTGGATTATAGCTTAATTCCTAAGTAAAAAATTTTGATCACACCATTTTAATACAAATGTGAAAAAATTATGATCTCATATTAATTTATACCAGACGAGACCGAAAACCCCACCAGCTCTGTCGTCCCACATATCCCGCACTACTTGCCGGCCATCTTGCCTGAATCTGTTCCCACCACCGGCCCTGCCGGCTGCCACTGGACATTGTCGGCTATTGGACCACTGATGGTCCCTTCTATGGACCACCATGGTTCCTCCAATTCTAAAAAAATGAATCTAGATATGGGATCCTCGGTTTCCTATATACACAAACACATGCTTCACTTGAAGATTCATTGATGTTTTAATGAATTGAAAAGTAAGGGTCACTTATGCTCACTGTCGCGCCTTTTACGACACCCGAAAATAAAAAATGTCAAATATTTGGATTCCTTGGATCACATATTTCACATTTCAATGCTTCTCTCAACGTTTGGATGTCATTTCAACACATCAAAAAGTGGAAGATAAAGAATGATGAAGAATGAGGAAGAACGGGAAATCCATAATTAAATTGGTTGATGGCCGTACTAGTATGACCATTAAAAAAATGCATCCAAAGCATCAGAAGACAATCACAAAGATATTTTAATGAAAAAATGTTAATCCGGGAAATTCATAATCCGAAATAAGAATCCTATATTGATTTTGGATTCATCGTTGTGTTCATCATGCTTTGATATGCTCAGATATGATATCTCATCATGATCCGCCAAATGTTAAGTGAAGATTCTCCAATTGGAGTAGAGGAGGAGCTCTACCAACCATGGGAGTAAATTATTCAAACAACTTTTTATTTTCATAAACACCTATTTATTGGATTTAGAAAGTCTCATTAAACGGTCATGAAATATGAACCTCCTACGCCCTCTCACCTGAGGTTTCTCCAAGGATAAAAACCACACTAAAAACATAACGGTGGTGTCATATTCCTAATCTGAGTAACCATTCAGATGTTATTAGAAGTATCATCCAAATAAAATAATTTTATTTACGGTTATTTCCTCGATAACCTTTTGCAGAAGGAATGTGCCTACAAAAGTTATACCCCACCAAGGGTAAACGCCATGTTCCATAAATCACAATGGAATTAGATTTATGATACAAGATTTTGTTTAATAGATATCCCATATCCATCATGTGAATAGTGTAAAATGTACTTAACATTTTTATGAAATTAATTCTTGGCACATCGGGTCTCATAATTGGAAGGCGTATCAGCACTAGACTCTTGAAATATATGAAAAAATATTCCAAAGTCTTACAAGAAAAAATTGGTTCACTACATAATTACCTTCTTCAATAATTTCGTACGTGAATAGAAAAACTAGGGAAAGGCCACATGATAATCCACTCACACCTAGTTATCATGCTTTTAGGTATTTTACTTCATGTTTCTGTTCTACCATAGCATACAATCAAGGGGAGGGTCCATCCTTATAAGGTTTTCTTCTGTCGATGACATGCATAGGATCATGGCTGTATCTCCCCAATGACGACATGTAGAAAACTTCATGAATCCTCTCTAGATGTGGGGGTAGGTAAAGGTAGTAGGAATCCATTCCAACCCTATCCAAATTCTTGAACAACCCGATAGACCTCGTGGATAGCTTGCCTCCCCTGCCAAAAACCAATACGCATTCCCTCAGTATATACTCAAGCACCTGGATAGTGTGCTCAGTCTACCCATCAGTTTGGGGGTGAAAGGTTGTATGTATATGTAGAGAGGCCCTGAATGCCTCCTATAGGTATCTCCAGAATCAAGATGTAAACCACACATCTTTATCAGAGAAAAATTTCAAGGGTACATCATGAAGGAATACGATCTCAGGACATACAATTACCCCAAACTAACTACCAAACTATACTCCTTGATCACAAGGAAGTGAACCGACATTGTGAGTTAGTATATTATCACCTATATAACATCATGGTGATTCATTATGTGAATAATAATCATAACTAAGTCCATGGATATGCCATCCCATTTTCACTTTGGGATTTCAAGATGTTGTGACAACCTGCTAGAACTCGGTGCTCAGCCTTCACCCGCTAATAGATGAGGGATCCTGAGATGAACAAACAAATTCATAAACAGAAACTGGACCAAAAAAAATCTGTTGAATATACCTATATATATATTAATCACATTGTTATGTACAACTAAGGGAGATGTGTGGAACTCTCACATCACCTCCTCCCACATCGCAACCAAACCACTTTTTTCCCCTGAAATAATATCTAGTGATTACCTCCATTATAATAACTATATGGTGTGAAACCTTTGGATATGTAATCCTGTAGAACTTGGAAACTTATTTCCCCTACCTAGGAATATTTCAATCTCTCATGAAGAAAAGGATTCAACACCATTGACTATAGAAAAATGTTCCATTCTGCTTCACCAGGGATAGCTGTTGGGAAGCTAACTACTATGAAGATTTCCTCACAAGGAGATCCTGGGATATAATACTAAGGTAATATTATATAATTTATCCCTTCCCAAGATTATAGAAAATATCAAAGTCAATGTCTTTTAGTAACTCTATCTTGCATCGTTTCCTTAGGTTTATGTCACTATAAGTGAAGATGTACTTGAGACATGAGTAGTCTTTGAAAACCAAAAAGTGTTCACATTGACGGTAGTGTCTTTAAATCTTCTATATGAATACTTCTACTTACAAAACCATGTAGTGAGTTGCGTAGTTCTGTTCATGAGGTATCAATCACCTCAACCTGTATTTGAACATTGAGTACCCAAAGGTACCCATGAACAAGGTTGGTGATTAAAATCATTCAACTATAAGAAGAAAAACATGGAAAGCATGTGGAATACCCCTTGTGGATTCACCTCTCTTGGAAATAGAGTAAACCCAAACCAGAATCTCTTCTACACCAACGAGTGGATTCTCATGAAAAAGAAGTTCAAGCAAAAAAATCCATTAGCAATGTCGAGACCTCCTCTGAAACTCCACTACAAAACCCCTGACATGAATGCACAAGTAAAAGGGAATCATCCTCCACACCTTGATACTATCCTCTTTTCATGACACTAAATCTCCCTCGTGGTTTTACTTTCATCACAAAAAAAAATCTCAATGGGGAAAACCCATCTTCATTGTGCATTCAAAGCTATGTCAAGAAAGACCAAAAAAGGCTTTCACTAACACCACTCATTACATTTCATGCAGTATGATCGTAAAAATATATAGAATGATGTTTTCCATGGTCTTGCTCACCATCTTTGTAATGACCTGGACCTGAAAAACCACCCAAACAATGCTAAACGGGTTGGGTGTTACTACCTTAGGCGCACCTCCTCGAATGCCAAAGGCTTCCGACTAGCAGTGAGGGTCTTATATGTATAGTGGGGAGGATATACCCTCTTAGAGGATAATAATGGTACTGGTTTGAGTATAATAATAAATATGCAGTGAAATAAACAAATCAACAGACTCGAACTAGACCCACAGAGCGGAAGCACATTCAATATCGATAATCAATGGAAGTAATAAATATAACCAATAGTAGCGGAAAGTAAAAAGAACAACATGATGATCACCTATAACTACTAATAAACAACAAAACATGCATTCAAAGTTGGTTATACATATACATATATATATAAAGAGTTCCAATGGATAACAAGATATAGCTACATAACAAGTAAGCATCCTGATATAGGAAAGGAAGAAAAATAATAATCTCCAGCTAGGAAAGACCTCAAGGCCCATACCATCTCCATGAAATAACTAATGCAGTACATCTTCTGAAGCTGGCCTCCTTCCTGCACATAAATCCCTAAAGTCTACATGTGTCCTGAAGGTCCTGTGAAAGGTGTGAGATTAATCTCAGTAGGATACCAACCAACAGTGCATACTTAATGTGAGTGTTTAAGCAGGCATGTAGTTATAAAGAAAACAGTAAACAATACAATGCACACAAACAAACACAAACTCCACTAGTTCTTAGCATCCACCATGGAGTGTCACCTTCTTCAGCCAATGCCAGAATCTATGTCATGTAACCCTGCACCATGTGCCCCCTGACACCTTGTTTCATAATTACAAACATCCCGAAGACACACCCAAGAAATAGTAGCTCAGAGGAACAATGATTCCTATCCTCAGTAGCCAAAAGGACAATGATGTCTGCCCTCAAATAAAGTAACCAGAGGGACAATGCTGTAGGCCATTAAATTATGTAATTGTAGGGGCAATGATGTCTATCCTCAAATAATGCAATGAGAGGGACATCGATGTCTGCCCTCAAATAATGTCTAGCCTCTACCCCTAACCTGATATCAACAACGCTACACCCTGAAGGCTCCTCAAATTCCATGTGTCATCCTATTAAAAGAAAACCCAAACCAATAGTACCGAAACCCCAACTAAGGGGGGCCTATACCCACATGAGTTGTCAAAACCACCTCATCAAAGAGTCTCTCTAGGTGCATACTACTCAAAGTTCTTGGTGAGCGGTAATCAGCCAAATAGTACCCAATCCACAACAACTCTATCACCTCATGTCCCTATGATGATGATTATATAGTCCAATGGTATCTCCATCCATGTAACTCGGGCTATTCCCAACCTAACAGTCACCCTGCCTCAAGTCGACATCCCTGACACCCAATCATGTGGTCAAAACCACCCAATGTAACCTAGGCCAAACCCAACCAGTGATCGACATCACTCAACAATACCCAGTCCATGCGCAACACGACCCAAAGTTGCCAACATATGAAATATCAGACATCACACACACAAACACACATATATAATCAAAATAAAAAAATTAAGCAAGCAAAAAAAACTGAATAGTTGAATTGCACTATTTATGTGTTGTCCCAAACTAGTACCAAGGTCTTGGAAGCCTCTAACAAATCATATCATGACTCAAAAAATAACCCGGTAGTTTAACCAAATAAATCAACTTGTGTCATTTTGGCACCCCTGGAAAAAATTCACCAAATGAGTAATGACCCCTCTCCTGACCCCACTCAAGGAAAATAGGACAAGAGAAATAAGAAAATGAATATACAATAGCAGATAAAACTGGGTCTCTATCAAAATACCCAAATACGAGCTTTAAGATGAGCCACCCAAAGAAACAAGAAAGTCATGGCCACACTTACGGTGTACCTCTAATAGTCATCAGCTCACCAGCCAACTCAACTCATGGATGCTCCATGGCATGCACCTGGCCTGATGTACGATTGTCTAGTGCCTGACCTCCTTGTGGTGCTGATCCAGGCACTAGCCACTGACCCCTCATTTGGGTCCCATTGTCTATATCATGTCCTCCGCATGCAATTGAACTTCATCTACCCTCTCCTGGTACTAAACCTGAACCAACTTCTGATGCCATAGTCTATCCTGTTCCCTGACTTCCAGCTATCTGAGAAGGCAACCTATAGAAAATTTCTAGATTCTCGACCTGTCCACATGCCCGAAACTCATTTGGAGTCATATCGCACTGAGTCTGAACATGTCCTGGCTGTAAAAACTAAAAGAAAACCAATAAATAACAACTATAAGGTTGTCTAGTTGATTCATTGGCCTGATTTCACCACTGTAACTCCTCCTATCCTCGCTTCCTGTTGTCCGAAACATCACCCAAAGCTATCATTTGGCAAACCTAGGGCCTATCTCTCTAGTTACCCTCCAATAAAAGCACCAGATTCACTACCTGAAAGAATGATCACATCCTGAATATATTAACCTGGATCTGAATGGCATGTCATAATACATCCTCGAAGCACCTCACCCTTTCTGCATCATCGCTTACCATACCAGGTGAAAAGTGAGACAACTCAGTGAAAGTAGCTGCATAGTCCATGAATGACATGTCTACCTACTGAAGGCTCAAGAACTCCTGATCACTCTATGCCCTCTGTTTCTCTGGGTGAAAGTGCTAAAAAACATGTCCTCGAAGTCTTTCCATGCTAGTCCCTCGTGCCTGCAAGCCTGAACCTGCACATCCCACCAGTACATTTTTGGTCCTCACTACATTTACGTCTACAGCTTGACCCTCTTCCTTGGAGGAATCTCGACCTGGTCAAAGATCATCTGCATGCTCTCTATCCTATTTTGAGCCGCTTATAAACCATCCTCACCTAGAAAAAACAGCGGGTTCTATAACTAGATCTCCCGTGTCAGATACGCCATAGATGGCTCTATACCTTCCGCACCTTTGTCGATCACTGGAACGTCACATACCTGGCTAGCTCAGAGCCTCTCGTCAATCCATGGTCTGAATGCTGCGAAACCCAGCTTTTGTCCTGCCTGTACTAGATCCTGAACCTGATCATGTCACTGAGCCTGTACTTGCGGCTCCTGCTCTGCCTATATCGGATCCTAAACTAGACCCTCTTACTGCGACACTGTACCATTTCTCACCTGACGCTCCATCTGAGTCGACTAAAAGGAACCCACTGAATACCATAAATGGTTAGATAGCTCATATATAGAACAATTTATTTGAAATGATGATATGGAAAAAGTAAAGAGGTAGAATAAAACAACTACCCTTACTCTCCCATATCACAACCTATTCCCATGACATATAGACCTCATGGCCTCCTTACCCGCCCTCAATAGAGGCCAGGTATCAAATGTACCTTGGGCCATTCCCATCCCGACAACTAACGTTGCCTCAAATTGATGATCGAGTCACCCAATCCTAGTGATCAAAATATCCTCAACCATAGTTTTAATGACCTAGAAATTCCTTGTAAATTTTTTAATATATGGGAATTTTATGAGTCTGTGAAAATTGTCGGTGCGTGATTCCAAGGCCCGGAATAAATTTATATACATTTTTTCAGTTACGTTCAGTAAACATATGAGTGGGGTCTTTTTAACTTTTGAACTATTACTCGGAATTGAAATCTGAGGGCACCGTTGAAATCGCAGTGTCAGTATTCGCTTAAAGAGTCCTATACATTGACTACAGTAGATCGAGGGTGAAAGATAGTTTTTCACCTTTTCGAGGAAAAATAAAAATAAAAATATTTAAGGTTTTTTTGAAACCTCCTTGGATTTTTGGAGGTGGGGACGAGAAGTGTGAATCCTAAAAATTGAAAGCTTGTTGGTGGGGACTACCTAAGCCTAATACCTCCCCCAATTTGAATTTGATGGCGGGGACCACCCAAACCATCATAATGGGATAAACTCTTAAACTGCCTCTTTAACGTGGAGAAGTCTATTGAACATCCTCCACATTAATTATACCAACAGCTCTTGATTAATGGTGTCAATTCAAGTTAAATTATAAAATCCTTATTTAATTTGGATATTATTTTTTTAGAGAAGTTTTGGAAAATGACATGAAGAAACTTTTATCCTCTCCAATGAGGAACGACCACTGGAGATAGAAGAATGAGGAAACCGGCCCTGAGCGAGATCGGAAGCACCTTGTGGAGGCAACCAAAGTAGGAAGTCTTCGACGACAACGAACTGACAATCAGGGAAATGCAGACATCACTGACATCACCCCTTACAACAACAACAACAAAAAAAAGAGGTAAGGGTTTAATTCTATGTGAATAATATTTCCCATGTTCTTCCCTTCTAAACAAAGAATGCAGATCAAATCTCTCTAACTAGTTGATCGTGGATGTTTTCTTTTGTGGGGCTGGGAATAGTGATTGTCGAAGGTTGTGGGGTTTGATGTTTTAAATATATTACACACACGTTCTTGATTGAAATTTTTTGAACCACTTGCTACCGCTCTAACGTAGAGAGTGCAGGACAAACAAACATGGCACGACCCCTCTCTCATTCTTCTTGAATGGTGTGTTCTTTGCGATGGTGATAGTGACCAGTGCCGACATTTGGCACTGCTGGAACTTGAGAACTGCGGCCCGCACCATGGTTGGCTACGATGACGGAGAAATATGGAGGGCGTACAATCAAGCCATCCACCCGTGATGACACGACGCAGAACCGTGCCTCACAGCCAGCCGGAGCAGCCGCGCCGCCATGCGGCCCCGCGCCGCCCTCGACCCCTGCGCCGCCCTCGGCCCCCGCGCCTCCCTCGGCCCCCGCGCCGCCCACGGTCTCCACTATCTGTGGCTGCCCCACCCCGTGGCCCATCACCACTCACAGCCCTTGCGCTGCCCTATGGCCCCATGCCGCTTGATGCCCCCTTACAACCCGCAGCCCCACGCTGCACGCGGCCTCCGCAGCCACGCAGCCCCGCGGCGCCCGGGGCCTCCACCGCCCGCAAAATCCGCCGCTCGCGGCCTACGCCGCACCGCGACCACCTCGGTGCCCCATGGACTCTTCTCCCCATGGTCCCCATGGCCCATTGTGGCATCCGCACTAAACAGTGTGTCCGGTCGAGGCCCAATGGGTGAGGTCGCGCTGGGTCGGTCTGGCCGGGTTGGACTAGACCCGACCAACTTCGAACTTTATGCTCTATCGTCCATAACTTTGGAACCAGGTATCTGTTTGATGAACTGTTAGTAGCGTTGGAAGTCTTGGAGGGATACAGTCCCTTTGAGTATACCCCACTGGTGATTTGGATAATGTTGTAGTACGGTCGGGTTGGATCAAGCACGAATCCAACCGGGCCCTCAAAACTAAAAGGCGAATAACTCACAGACCGGACATCTGATTGACGCAACGTCTGTTGCGTTGGGACCCCTATGATGTGGTGGTAATTTTTGATACTTTATTGTGGGAAATTTTGGTAGTTGAATTATTGAACTACATCTTGATAAGAGGACCCTCCCGGAGATGAGGAAGCTTAGTGCGGGACCCTTGTAGCTGGCTGTGACGAGAAGGATGAATAGAGATCCTGCGTGGGTCATCACCTAGAAATCCTATGTGGGTCAGCATGGAGCGATCATGTTTGGGTCATCACCGAGAAATCCTGTGTGGGTTAGAACCGAGTGATCCTGTGTGGTTCAGCACCTAGCAATCCTCTATGGGTCAGCACCGAGTGATCCAGTGTAGGTCAGCAGCAGTGCCTCATAATAGAGTAGGATGATTCAGTTGTTACATCTAATCATCTCTAATTATATGCCAACGTTATACCTACTGTGAGATGATTCTGTACCATGTGGTACATTCCTTCATGGTAATACCTTGGGGGTATTCTTTTATGAGGCATACTTGTGTGGTACTTATCGTCATGATATTTCTTCCTTTCTGGAATGGTTGAGCTTTTGGTTTTGAGTTGGACTCTGTGTTTTCCTCATGATTGAGATGGGTTTACTTGATAACCTAGGTATATGTATGGGCATATACATATGTAGGATTTTCATTTTAATCCATGTTGTGTTGTTTATCCTTGGTGGATGTTATGAGACCTTGAGGGTCTCAGGGTCCCTACTGAGTATCGTTATAATCACCCCTGCACGGGCTATACCCACACCCTATTGTCTTTGGTGTAGACAATGGACAATGCTGAATGAGGATGAGAGTACCAAGACTGGAGGTAGCTCGGAGGTGGATGTTATACGAGGAAAAATGTAGAGATGACCATTTGTGAGCTATACCTACCCTTCATGTAGGATTCATGGTGGATGATCCGGGAACAACTTTTCACCTATCAGTTGTCTTGTAGTTTCCAGTTAGGCTTCTATTTTATTGCCTTTTACATACTATACTCACACAGTTTACTATTCAGTTTACTTGAGTTCGTATCTTGTTGTGTTCTTGGTTGTGTGTGTAAAAGGTTAAGAAGGCAATGCCTTCATTGTTTTAGGGAAATACACCTTTCAGTGCTAGTCGCCAACCCTTGGCCTACGGATGGTGGGCTTGGGGAGTCCCAACATGAGCCCTGGGGGACGGTTCGTGACAAATTGGTAACAGAGGAGTCAGTTCTACCATAGATCATAGGACTATGATCCTTTTTTTAATGGAAATAATGTCAAGTGTGGTGAGTGTGGTTATCAGTTTAGAGAATCAAGTGTTGGTGCGGCGGCCAACATATCCATAAACTAGGACCCTAACTTATAGTTTCCTACTCAGTACATGAAAACACTGATTTTGTGTCTGTTTTGAGAGTTCTCTTTGTGATCACTTTGATTCAGCTCCCCAGGTAAAACTTATTGGTTGTGGCACACCTGTTTCTTTTCAGGATGCCTCCATGGAGATGGCTAGCTAGGGTTCCGAGAGGAGTACCCACTGATATCCCACCGAGAAACAAGGCCTTAGGGAAATGCCCTCTTCAAGTAGATGCACAAGGGGAGTCACTAGCGGTACCATTACCCATTGGGCCACCGATGGCACTAGACCCAACACCAGATGGTGCACGCCGCTTGAGTGCGTTGCACGAGTTCCAGTGACAGAGGCCACCCGGGTTCAGTGGAGAGACGGACCCACATGCTGCATAGGATTGGTTGGAGGATATACTGAGAGTTTTCTAACTAGTAGGGACACCAGCTGATCTCATGGGGTTCCTTGCCTCCAGCCTTCTACAGGCAGAAATAGGCAGATGGTGGAGCTCGATGCTCCAGGTTAACGATGAGGTGATGCTTCTCTAGGCAGAATTAGAGAGCCTGTTTCGGGTAGATTTTGTCCCATCGACTCTTCGTGCAATGCGCATACTAGAGCTTCTACATCTAAGGTAGGGCAGCATGACTATAGCTTAGTATTCATTGAGGTTCACTGACCTCTCATGTCACTCCACATATATAGTGCGGGACCCATTCGTCAGGTCCCGAACATTCGAGTAGGGACTCAGGCAAAAGATCAGGGATTCAATGCTTTCTATTAGCATCCTCATGCAGGAAGGGGTGTAAGAGATATCCCTCTTAGTGGAGATTTTTTGTTTCTAAGCAGTCACCAGTAGTGATACCCAGCACCGGACATCACGTAGAAGAGTCCTCCGTAGCTTCCAGCAGACAAATGTCACAAAGGTCCAAGAATACCAATCCTTTGGATGGACAATGGAAGGATTCAGGGTTAGTTGTGTGGGGAAACTGAGTCAGATCCAGTCATTCCAGGAGTGGGTAGTATTACGCATGTATCGGGCAGGGTCACATGGGTCCTGATTGTCCGACCTTCCATATGGATGATCAGAAGACGGTCAAAGGACCGCCCAGGCAAAGACAAAGGTTCAATAGAGGTAGTCCGTAGGGATTAGGCGGACATGGCAGAGGAGCAGGCTATGCAACTGGTGGTGGGAGACAATTCAAGATTTTACCACCACCATCATAGGTAGTCTACCCCGACCACAGGGAGTAGGAGGATAGGGGTGAGATCAGCTCTTGGTAGGTGGGGCCTATGATCACGGTGCTCCGGAGATGATATGAGGTATGATCTTTGTTTACTCCATCTTAGCTGTAGTAATTATAGACACTAGTTCCAGTCATTCTTCTATTGCCACTACCCTCGTTTGGAGCTCATAGATTATAATGAAGTCATTGGCCCGATCTTTATGACTAGAGACTCCAACGGGAGTGGATTCGACGATTACACATTGGTGCGGCAGTGCAAGGATACCCTTAGAGGCGTGAGCTTCAGTAGGGATCTCCTTGTAGTGGCATCGAGGCCTTACGATGTCATCTTGGGTATAGACCGGTAATCTACAGTCCATGCTCATATTGAATGTATTAGGTGAAAAGTGCGCTGTGTCCGAATGGATGGTACCAGGTTTACCTTCACCAGTGAGAAGGGAGCCTTTGTAGCACATGATGTACTTACTCGGAGGAGGATGCAGCCGATCACTCATCATTTGGATAGCCTTACCCTTAGAGCGGTTGATGTAGAGATTTCGAGCTATCCAATAGTGGTGGACTAGTAAACATATGTCTTCTCTGATGATGTTCTGAGTCTACCTCCTTGAGAGAGGTGGACTAGTAAATAGATGTATTCCCTGATGATGTTACCAGTCTACCTCCTCGAGAGAGGTGGAATTTTACATTGAATTGAACCCTTAGACGACTCCGATATCTACACCAGAGTATCAGATGGATCTTGAAGAGCTTCATGAGCTACAGGTACAACTATAGGACTTTTAGGGGAAGGGAATCATTCAACCTAGTGTTTCACCTTGGGCAGCCCAGATGTTTTTCGCCAAGAAGGAGGATGAGAGCTTGAAGCTTTTTTTGATTATCGGCACCTGAACCTGGTGACCGTGAAGAAAAATTACCCACTACCAAGGATTGATGATCTCTTTGGTCAACTGAGGAGACCACATTGGTTCTCGAAGATAAACCTCAGATCAGTCTATCACCAGCTCAAAGTACAAGGCGAGGATGTGATGAAGATGACATTCAGATGTCAGTACGACCATTATGAGTTCTTTTTTATGCCATTTGGCATGACCAACAGTCCAACTATGTTCATGGGACTCAATAATAGGATCATTCAGCCATACCTTGATCGCTTTGTAATATTCTTCATCGACAACATTCTAATCTACTCGACTAATGAGGAGGAGCATGCCTATCATTTGCAGGTAGTACTGGACACACTCTGAGAGCACCAAAATTATGGAAACCTCTCAATGTACTAGTTTGGATCAGAGAGGTTCACTTTCTAGGACATGTCATCTCTGAGGCTGGAGTTGCAGTGGACCCAGCGACGATTGAGGCAGTACTTTCTTGGGAGCCACCGAGAAGTGTGACAGTGGTATGGAGTTACTTTGGTTTGGCCGGATACTACTGGAGATTTGTGACAGATTTCTCTAGAGTTTCACCACAACTTTCAGTGTTTAAAAAGAAGTAGAAACCATTCGTTTGGTCATAGAGATGCCAACAGGGTTCTTAGGAGCAGAGGCATAGGCTGAATAGTGCCCCCATCTTGAGGCATCCAGAGGAGGGTGTAGGTACGTAGTCTCCTACGACCCATCAGGGTTTGGGCTCGGATGTGTCCGGATGTAGGAGCGAGCAATGATTGCCTATGGTTCACAATTGCTGAGACAACATGAGCATAACCATGATACCCAGGACTTGGAGTTAGCGGTAATTATCTTTTCATGGAAGATGTGACGACATTATTTGATGGATGGGCATTTTATGGTCTACTCTAATCACAAGAGTCTCAACAATATATTCTCATAGAAGGACATGAACCTGAGACAATGACACTGGCTTGTGTTCCTCCAGGACAATGACTTCGAGATAGTATATACTCTTGGGAAGGAGAATATTGTAGCAGATGCACTCAGCATGAGGTCTGGTATACAGCTGCTAGGCGAGGTGACAGAACAGCTAGCCACTTTGCAAATATCCTTAATGGATCAGGATAGAGAATATTTTTCTTCAGTATCTTACATTCACTCCCCTACTTATTCAGCGAGTCAGGGAGGCGCAGTGTGGGGACACTGACTATGAGGCTCAACGTGCTTAGATATCCACAGGACAAGCACCTGATGGATTTTTTGAAGGCGGGGATCATGTCATCCTCTTTGTAGTATGTACCATGGTACCCATGGATCTTCAGGTGGAAGTGTTGAGGGAGTTCCATGCTTTGCCTCTAGCAGTACATCCAGGAGTGGCGAAAATGTACCAGGATCTCCAACGACAGCACTGGTGTCCTGGAAAGAAGAAATCAATTGCATAGTTTTTCATTCGGTGCCTCAATTTTCAATAAGTGAAGGCAGGGCATCAAGTAACAATAGGCTTGGTTCAACCTTTTGAGGTCCTAGAGTGGATGTGCGATAAGATATCTAGGGAATTCGTGATAGGACATCCACATATATCTTGGGAACATGACTAGATTTGGGAGATCATCGACCGACTCACCAAGTTGGCCCACTTCGTACCTATCAGAGAGAATGGTTTAGTAGAGAGCTTGGGATACCTCTATGTGCAAGAGATTTTGAAGCTAAATGGAGTACCCTCAACGATTGTCTTCGATTGTGATGCACATTTTACTTTCCAACAATGGAAGGGGTTGTAGGAGGCTTTGAGGATACAACTTCATTTATGCACTACCTTACATCCTCAGACTGATGTCAAAACTGAGCGGACCATTCAAACCCTCTATGAAATTTTGTGTGCTAGCATCCTCGACTTTGGTTGCAGTTGGGAGGATCCAGTTCCTTTGGTGGAGTTTTCATACAAAAATAACTATCACTCCACCATTGGGATAGAACCTTTTGAGGCGTTGTATGAGGGACCTTGATGATCACCTTTAAGCTGGACTTACCTAGGGAAGTTAGCACTCGTGGGACTCGATATGGTTTAGGATACCACAGAGACGGTTCAGATCATCTAGGAGAGGATGAAGACTGCACAGAGCAGGCAGAACTCATTGTAGGTAGGAGACATCGACCTCTGGAGTTCGAGGATGGAGACCACATCTTTCTATGGGTCTCACCTCGATGAGGTTTGTAGAGATTTAGCCGAGGAAATAAGTTATATCTGAGGTTCATCAGACCCTTCTAGGTCCTCATAAGAGTTGGCAATGAGGCTTACCACTTAGATCTTCCCCCTTAGTTGCACCGGGTGCAAAATATCATCTACGTATCCCAGCTGAGGAGAAACAGGCATGACCTTTCCCACATCATCAACCATGGAGAGATGGACATTGATGATGGGGAAACATTTACAGAGGTTTCAGTAGAGATTGAGGATCGACAGCAGTAGGTCCTTTGTGGGATGTCAATACCTCTGGTGCGCGTTCGTTGGCTGCATGGGAACCTCCAGGAGAGCACATGGGAGAAGGAGGCTCAGATTAATGCTCAGTACCCCGACATGTTTTCCTAGCATTGAGTTGTGGCTTACGGGGACATAAATCCCTAAGGTGGAAAGAATGTAAAACCTAGAAATTCCATGTAATTTTTTTTAATATATGGGAATTTTACGAGTCCACAAAAATTGACGGCTTGTGATTCTGAGGCCCGGAGTGTCCTGAATGAATTTCTGAACTTTTTTTCAGGTACGTTCAGTAAACATACGATTGGGTTTTTGTAACTTTTGAACCAGTGATTGGAATTAAAATATGAGGGAACCTTTGAACTAGTAGTGCTGGTATTCGCTTAATAAGAACTTAACCTCAACTGCAGTAGGTTGAGGGTGAAAGACAAATTTTCACTTTTTCATGGAGCAATAAAAATAAAAATATTTGACATTTTTTTTATTTTTGAAACCTCCATTGATTTATGGGGCGTGGACCACAATAGTTTATCATCCAAATTTAATTCTAGGAGTTGGGGACCACCCAAGCCTAAAAACTCCTCCAATTTGAATTTAATGGTGGGGACCACCAGAACCCTCATAAGGGGAGAAAATCTTAAACCCCCCTCTTTAATGTGGAGAAGTTTCTTGAACTTACTCTAGATTAATAATGCCAACACCTATTAATTAATGGTTCCAATTCAAATTAATTTAATAAAAACTAATTTAATTGGCCTTTCATTTTTTTGTTGGGGGAAGGGTGGGAAAAGAACTTGGAGAAACTTTTATAGTCTCCAACGAAGAACGACCTACAAAGATCGAAGAACGAGAAAACCGACCTTGAGCCAAATAAGACGCACCTTGCGGAGGCAAAAAACATAGAATGTCTTCAACGGCAATGAACCGATCATTGGGGAAATGCGGACATCACCGAATTCACCCCTTCCAATGTCAACAAACAAATGAGGTCGGGGTTTAGTTCTATGAAAATAATATTTCCCATGATCATCCCTTCTAAACAAAGAACACGGATAGACACTCTCTAACTAGTTGATCCCCATATGTATTCTTTAGCAGGTATGGGAATAGTGATTGATGAAGGTTGTGTGGTTTGATGTTTTAAATATCTTCCATACACTTTCTTGATCCAGAATTTTTGAACCACTTGCTACAACTCCCACATAAAGAGTGCAGGAAAAATAAACATGGTCAAACCCATCAACAGTTTTTCTTGAATGGCGTGTTCTTCGTGATGGTGATGGCGACCGGTGCCGGAGTTTGGAACCGGTGGAACTCGAGAACCGTGACCGGCACCACAACAGGCCATGGTGAAGGTGACAAATGGAGGGCAGCCAGTGAAGCCATATAGAGACCCGATTTTTGCCCGGAAAGGCTTTGGAATATTTCTACATATATTTCCAGAGCTAGGAGCTCAAACATCGTGAAATTCCGAGGCACGGTGTTCCCAGAATTTTTTTTATAAAAATATAAAGTGTTTTATACTATGGAGAAGGAGGGTCTATGTTTCCCCCTAAATGGTAGCTCACATTAGAAATACAAGGGCACAGTTGCATCCAAAGCATGCCGTTTACCCTAGGTGGGGTGTAAAAGTTGCAGGCGCGAGCCTGCTGTGAGACATGTTACCCAGGAGAAAAATCGTCATTTTGAAATAATGCCATAGTGATTTTATCACTGGCGTTCTTTTCAGATAACATTAGAACGAAGTCTCAGAATGAAAATATGAGACACATGTTGAGTTTGAAATGGGGTGTTTTTCCTAGGTGTGATATAAAGTAGGCGGGCACTGTGGTTTCAGAATCCTCGCTCGTCGGAGGACTCCAGAGAGTTTATAAATTTGCTTGAAAGTGGAATTAGGGAAAAACCATAATTTCCCTTCTCTCTCTCTCCCTCTCTTGTTTTTCAGATTTATTGACTGTTCTTTACCGGATTGAGGAGAAAACTCTGGCGGATCGAATTGGGACTGCAGCGGACGCGTCGCCAATGACGAACAGCCGGATCGAGGTAGGATTCTTGGTTAATTTTCACACCTTCATCGAGTTCTTGAGTTTTTTTTCAAATCCATTGTTTAAATTATATAATCTTCGAATTGGAATGATGGCCGAATGAACACGACCATCATCTGAGCCCCGTTCTACATTTCTTTCTTGAGAGTTCTTCATCCAAAATTTCGGATGCACCAAAACCGTGACGGATCGATGAGCGAAGGGCGGCGCTGTGAAGATCCGGCCCCGAGGATTCCAAATCTTGTTTCGGATAATTTTTCCGACCACCGTAATGGTCGGGGGGATCAGTTGAAGGTCCAAATCTAGCAAGGGGTGGCTGGCGGAGGTTGAGCCAGAGGTCCGGCCGGAGCAGCGGCCTCGGGTGCGGCCGGTGCAGTATGGTGGCATCGGTGAGTCCGGGAGGAGGTGAAGCCGCGAATCCGTAGTGTGTCGGTCGAGAGGCCGACGGGGTATGGCAAACACTGGTGGCGGAGTGAAGAGGCCTGGGTGGGCGCGACGTTTGGTGGATCGGCGGGCGGCGTTGCGTTTTGCGGATGAGGCGGCCGTAGCGGAGCGGCGGAGCATGGAAGCCAGGCGGCGGCGTGGGCAGCAAGTGCCGCGGTGGCGTGGGCAGCAGGTGTCGCGGCGGTGCGCTCCACAGGACGAAGACAATGACATCTGACCCATCGCGGTCAGGGGAAGAGCCCCAAGGAGATGACATCGGGGGGGGGGGGACGCCGAGGACAAGGACCAGCAATGTACGGGTCCTACCGGGTGACGGAGACCAGCCAAATGGCCGGTCTGCTTAAAGAACCAGACCCGAGAGGGTCCGATGTTGCTGGAGAGGGATGCGGTCGGTGGGCCGTGGTGAGTCGGGCTGAACCCAAGGCTGGGCGACGGGCCGGCGGTTTGGACTGGGCCGACCGTGGTGAACCGTCCTGGTTGGGGCCCCTTGCATTTGGGGGGCCGTTACTTTTAACGGCGCCTCCGTTTGACGCACCGTCTCTGGATGCGGGTTTGTGCCAGCGAGGAAGACTTTTGGAAGTGGATTTCAGGGACTTTGGGTTTTTTACCCAAATATGGGTGACCCGAAACACTTTAATTTAACAATATTAAATTATTATTAAAATCGTGATAGACGTACTTCATGAGTCGGACGTCCATTTGACGTGCTGTCAGAGGCGCTACGGCCTTGGAGTTGAGACGGTCCTTCCAATGTTGGTTCGGGACCCTTGCGGTTTGGTTTCATTTCTCGGTGGCACGAAGCACTTACTGAGAATAAGTAAATAATTATTTATTTAATTAATTATTCTTTCGTCGGACCTAACACATGTTTGGGATGTCTGATTGATGCGCCGTCAGAAAAAAGCTTGACCCCAGTCCTTGTGCGGACTTTTTGAGACGCTTTCTGAAGCATTCAGGTTGGAGACAAGGGGTGGGGCCCAAAGGGCCTGGTTCACACATTTTACGGTGAAACAACACTTTTTCACCCGACATCTGTTTGTGGTGTTTTAACAGACAATTCTGAGTGTTCTTCCGAGGGGATTGCGACGACGCAATCCGCCCCCCTAAATTCGGGCCCGAGGCGTGGGCCCCATGAGGCGACTTTCTGACGTATGTTGTTTTTTGATGACTTATGCTTCATAAGACCATTCAGGGAAAATTAATAGCCTATGTCCTGTGGATATCTGCATGGAAGGTAATGGTACAATCTGAGTGGCATGTGTCGGGGTCGGGTGTGGGCCCCATAGGGGCCCGTTTGCATAACGCGGGGAGTTTCACTTCTGCATCTAGAGTCCAATTTAGGCGCCGTCAGAGGAATTGTGACACTGGAATTGAGGCGATGTTTACCAGGGTGGTTTCAGGCATTGAATCCATAGTTGAGGCATGGGCCCCACGTGCCGTCTTTTAAGATGTGTGCAACATACTGCGAATTTTTCATCAGACGTTCGTTTGGGGCGTATGAATAGTTTATTTGGTTTGTTTTTCCGAGAGCATCATGAAGGCGCAGTTCGCCTGACCTCTTTCGAGACTGAGGTGTGGGCCCCACGAGACGCCATATGGGCATAAAGTGGTATTGAATAACTTTTCCATCGGGAGCTCGTTTCCAGCGAGTAAATAGTCTATCTTGCATGTTTTTCCATGAGGATTACAACTGTGTAATCTGTTTGGGCATGAAGAGCCTATTTCGATATCTCATTAAATGTGGAAACATTACAGGGCATTGTTCAGAGGTTCCTTTGACGCACTCAAAACCTACGCACGGTAGCGGTGTTAGTGACCCCTAGCTATGGAACATGCAGTGTGGAGTTATCAGACATTAGGGTTTACCCTCTAGCGAGGCTGGGCAGTGGGTTACCCATTGACCATACGGTTTACCCTCCAACGGGGCTGGGCAGTGGGTTACCCATTGACCTTAGGGTTTACCCTCCAGCGGGGGTGGGAAATGGATTACCTATTGACTTTAGGGTTTACCCTCCAACTGGGCTGGGCAGTGGGTTACCCGAGGACCTCATAGGGTTTACACTCAAGCTAGGCTGGGCAGTGGGTTACATGAAGACCTTTTATGGTTTACCCTCCAGCTAGGTTGGGTAGAGGGTTACCCGAAAACTTCTTTTAGACTCATCCCTTTCTATGAGGATATCCAGTGACTTCTCTCCATGATTACCAGATCAGGACCCTTGGATGTACGGTCTAGCGATGAGATAGAATTGTCGTACGCGATTGACGGGCATTAATAATGGATATCCTTAGAACTATTGGTGACTTTTCTTGGGCTGAACATAGAGACAGATATCCCCTTACACACTCATTCGTGTATCTTGTTGAGCATATATATACACCCTACTCTTGTCCCCACTCCTTGGGATCAGTTACTCTCCTTATAGGAGGGGCGAATACACGCGTGGTATACCACATGCTTTCCGTGTCTAGATCCTCTTGGTTGGAAGAGCCTGCTTCCTTTCTCTTGTCAGGTTGAGATGAACTCTCTCTTTTGTACTCTTACACTGTTCTTATTCTATCTAATTATCACCATTTTAGTATCTTCATTGTTGATCCCCTGAGATTTTGGGGCATCCTACTGAGTATATTCATTCTCACCCCTTATTAGGCTTTGCACTCACATGGTGTGCCCTTGAAGATGAAGGACAGGTCGATCGAGTCTACGAAGGAGCGTAGAGAACACAGGATCCTTTGCTGCATTCAATGGACGTAGTAGGATTTTCGTATGTGAGACTCACCAGTTGTTTACTCTCATTTACCTGTTGTCTGGTTGTGGCCCCTATATAGTTGGGCGCATGTTTTTCCCTTTTCTACTCAATTATCTTATCAGTATTTTTCAGTACTTTAATTGTACTATATAGAAGTTTATGCATGACCGTGGTTGGGTTATAGTGGTTTATACTTTAGTTTCCTTTTACACCGTACTTCTGCATTGAGTGGGCTGTGTGTGTGTACAGGTACTTAGGCAAATACCTCCCCAAGATTGTTACGCCTTCGGTGCTTTTCGGCAACCCTCTATCCTACAGAGGTGGGCTTGGGGTAGTTTTGGCTTGAGACCGGTAGGATTGGGTCATGAAAAAGCGGTATTAGAGGTGGTTAGTTCCATGGGGTGTTGTTTGGGCGCCCCTAAAAAGGAATTCATTGAGTTTTGGTGCAATAGTGTCAACATGTCTCGAGAGCGGCTCTCAGTCTAGGGAGTCCAGTGAGGGTGCGGCGACCAACGTATCCATTCAACAAAAACCTAATATCCTGCTTGTCGACTCGGCACACTGAGACACTTGTTGCTGGGAATTTTTTTCGTGCATCATACAAGATTGAGTCATTGACTATCCTTCTTGAGTCAGATCCCCATAGTTGTTGGTATATAAATGCTCATTTGTCCGCGGTAATCCTTGATCAGATTAAAGTTGTCTCTGTGATGGTAGACAGCTAGGATACTAGCTACGGTTCATGACAACGACTCCGTGAGTGATGAGGCCACAGTTCAAGATCCATAATATGATTACCATTTCTCCAGGAGGGTAGGCAGTAGCACCACCACCTGTGGGGTAGCAGATAGTACCAGTAGCGAAGGTTGTTGACGAGCTCAGGCTGGGCGCGCTACGTGACTTCCAGCGTCAGATACCGCTGAGGTTTCACGGTGATCCATACCCTCAGACAGTGAAGGGTATGCTAGAGTTAGTGGTTCGCCTATTTAGGCTTGTTCGGTCACTGAGAGGTTAGATGGTGGCTTTGACAGCCAGTCTTTTTCCACCACGCAGTTTGGCATAATAGAGCCATGGTTACTCTAATGCCTGATGAGTTGGTGTTCTCATGGGATGACTTCTAGCATTTATTTCGTGAGGAGTACTACCCCTCTTACTTACGATTTATACGGCTTCAAGAGATTCTGGAGATTTAGCGGGGAGTGATGGTAGTGGATGAGTACGTGACTAGGTTAACAGGCCTTACTTGGTACACGTTGGATGTGGTCTATGATGGAAACTTCTGAGCACAGAAGTTTTGTAATGACCCGATATTTTATGAAATGTATTCATTTGAATTTATTTGATGTCATGTGTTTTATGCTACAACAAGATTATCTTGTGCTATACGCAACACTGTATTAGCTTGCAGTATACGCAACAATATTCTTAGATTGTGTTACACACAATTTCATGTTCGTTTGACAATAGTCATTCTACGCAACATGGAGTGTATATATATATATATTCAATGTATAAATGAAATACGGTTAGATTATGTTATACGCAACCACAAAGGAGTATTTCACTACACACAACCCTAACTTGGATTACATTACACGCAATCACGACCTTCCTCGATAGCATGTGTAGTACGAAATACAGAGTTTCACTAAACGAGATATTATTATAATATTATTATGAACTAGCCGTTATGAATAGTAATACCCACTTTTTGAAATTTTATAAATTTTATCATTCAAAATGGACTTCATTTTTGGATTCGGAATATCGAAATTAGCCTAGGGTTAAATTTTGGTATTTTTCTGAAAACTTTCAATTTTTGATGAATAGTGAAAACACTGGGTTAGTATTTAAAACCCGACTTTTTATTTAAATAAATATTTATTTTAGTTAAATTTTTTTAGGACAAAATTGATACATAATACATATATAAGTTTAATGCAATTCATTGGAGTCATTGTATAATAATTTTAGATATATAAAAATTTTATTGAACTTTTCACCGTCTTTTACCCACCTCCAAGGAGAATTTTCAAACTTAAATAAAACACAATTTTACCGCTTTTGTGAGCTGAATTTCAAAAATCCGAGAGACACAGTTGATGTCAGTAAGTAAAATGTGGTTCAATGAGATGAAAATAATTTTTGGTGAATAGTAACTGTTTACTTTTTTTACCACGGTTAAAAGTAAATAGGGTAATTAAGGGTAAAAATGATATTATTTTTACCCTAACACATGTCCTAATTCTATTGGATAAGTGTAATTCTACCAAAAACAACTTTAGGAATAAAAGATGACCATTTAGGCTCACTTGGATTAGATTAGGACATTTATTATTAATTTATTTAAAGAAGGGTTAAAATAGGTAAAATCAAAGTTTAAAAAGTAAATAATTTTTAATATAGGGTTATACATAAGATAAACTCGACTATAAATATTAATTAGAAATATAAAAATATTTTCTACATAATGGTATTTTATTTGTAATTTTTAGACAATAAATAATTTAATTTATTTATGACACAATGATGATGTAGTAATTATATTATTAATGAAACATTGACATAATTGATGTTATAAACACCCAAATAAAAGTAATTTGAGACTTTTTATTAATTAAAATAATTTTATATGTTAATAAAACATGTTAATATTGATTTAATTAACTTTTTTGAACTAATATTTTTGTTATGAGTTTCACAAAAATAAATTACCAAATAGTGTCAAAATTGACATAAAAAAGTTTCTAAAACAAATATTATATTAATAATTGTTATTTTATTCCTAAAAATCTATGGTTTGGACAAATGACTTAACCAAGGATATATATATTAATAATAAACAACTTGGGATCCTTTTGGTTTGTTATTGTATGTTTATTAACCTTATAGTGTAAGAAAACAAGAAGACACAGTTAAAGTTAAATTATCTAACTTAAAGTTAAATCTAAATGATAAGGTTAAAATAGAAGCATAAACTTGTATAAATTATATTTAATGAGATTATTTCGACCCATCCCCACCTTGGCTTCGAAATACATCAATTTTTAGCTATTTAAAACCGAATATGACTTTATAATAAAATAATATTTTTAGTTTTTCAAAAGGTGCCCCTCTCCTCCCTTATAAAAGGGCACCTCCTCCCTCTCTTCCTCACAAAACATTGTGCCTTCATGCTCGGACTAAACCTACCAAATTCTCTTCTCCACTTCCCTAGAAACATCCTAGAGGTCCTATTCTTCTTCAAAGTCCAATTTTAGTTCCCTAAGAGGTGGTCTCAAAGAGGCCCTTCAAAGAAGAGGTAATGTCTGTTACCGATACTTTCAACTTTATTTATTCTTCCACTTATTCTTCTTTAGTTGTTTCATTATGAAGTAATAAAATCAGTATAAATAATATACTGATATGTTATTATAATTATGAAATAACCCTATTTCACCATCTATCCATCCTACGGAAAATGAAATCACCGCGTGTGGGTACGTACGGAATACCATCTCCACGCCGTGGTGTGATCTATTTTCCACCACCACCTTACTTGGATGGGTATAATGGTGCAAATAAATAACTATATATTATTATTGTAAAGTGTAATTGATTTGGAAATAGTATACATTCAGTCCAATACAATTCCACGATCAGGGGAATAATATCATCGCTCATGCGTACGTACGGTATACCGTCTCCACGATGTGATTCGACTCGTTCTACATGATCTTCATTGCATAATGATTATATAAATGAATTGAATGAATAAAAATGATATATAGTACACTAATAACCTTCTGTAAATGAGGTATCTATAACCTAAAGAGAAGAATAAGAATTTATTCGACAAAACACGCATAAGAACAAAAAGTAATAAACACCCAAATAACAAGTAGCAAATAAATATTATTAATAAGAAGCTAAGTATATGACCATATATGATATCATATCAATGAGTATGATTCTCGAATAAGGAAATGACATTATTTAAATCATTATACAGGAGGTTCAGACACTTACGTAGCATATCGGACCTAAGGTAAGGGAAAGTCTCAAAATCTCATTTTTATCCGAGATCGTTTATACTTCGGAATTTACTGGGGAATATTTATCATCGACATACATGTTTCCTCAATATTTAATATTATTTTCATCCACATACAATTTTTTAAATCCAATTTTTCCCTTTTTTGAGTTTTTAGAAAAATATATGAAAGGAATCTTTTGTCTTTATTCGTACGATGTACTTTTTGACTTTTCTGGCCAATGTACGGGAAGAATGTTTTTTTTTAACTTAAACGGCATGAATGTATTTTTTAAAAATTATTTACAAGAAGCTTCCTTTACAAGATTTCAATTTTATTTTTAATGAACTTCTTTTAGATCAAAATTATATGACATGTTAAGAAAGGAATGATTTTTTGAAGTAGAAATGATATTTTCCTCAAGAATGGAGTTCAAGTGTTTTATCAAAATTATTTTCCATGTAAGATAATATAGGGTTCTGTTTCTATCCCTATTATTGCATTTATTTGATTATGTTGTGATGGAATTATTTTTATGAATTCCTTTATCTTATATGAATTTTTTTTTGATGTCACGATGTTTAAGAATCCCATTTTTATTACATGGGTTATGCAATGATGAATGATTTTTGATTTTTGTGGCACACATAAGAATTTTATCATTATAAGATGTGTGGGACCTATATCTCCCTCCAATGCGTTGGGTAAAGATATTTTATCTCATGAGATAGACATGGCTGGAACGGCAGGTTAAACCGGTTCAGTGAAATAGGACTGAAACGAGGAATGAACTCAGTTCAGAAATTGACTTTTTCCACTAAGATAGTCTTGGAAATGAGTCTTGACTAATAAGAAATGATTATCTATGATTTTGTGTGTATGACACAATGTTTCATGTTTTATGTTATTATTATTGGGATTACATTTCACTACAATGATTTATCCCATGTTATGATATTACGATCTCTTTTGCAGGTTAAGATTTCAAAAATGATATGTTCTTATGAATATGATGTGATTGATATTTCATTTGATTACCCTTAATGAGCATTTGAGCTCACCCTTTTGTATGTTTTCTTTCCCCAGGTCAGGAAGAGGGTTATTAAGTAAGATATGCAAAAAGGGACTATTGATATGATGAAATAAATGGGAGACACTGTAGATTCTTTATGAACCATTTGATTATGTATCCCAGTTTCTAAAGACACTATACCTATATAGACCCTTCATGGTTTTGTTATACGTTGTAATAAGTATGCATAAATTTTGAAGTATTAACCATGTATGTAAAGTATGGGTCGTTATAGTTGGTATCAGTGGGAGGTTATAGTTAATCTTTGGAAACTAGGATGCGAAAACTTTAGTGAGATCCCTAGAGATATTTCTAAGGTATGTCTAGGGATGTCCCTAAGGTTAAGTAAAATTATAAGTTATAGTCCTAGAATTTCACAAAAGATATTAGAATTAAACCTAAGATGTTAGATGTCGAAGGTAATCCCCCTTGATTATGTTATTTTCCTTGTATGATTTTTTCCTCTCACAAAATTCTTTTTGTGTTTTGGTCAATGGAGGGAACCATAAGGAATTCGGTTAACATTGAATTGAATGGAAAAATTGATGACTGTGAGCAACAAAATTGCATAATGCCTAGAGAGAAATATATTGTTATTATGCCAAATCAGTCCTCATGATATATGATTAACAAGGTGAAATTTAGTGGTATTCCTAATTCATCAAATAAGAGGAAGATAGACTTTTATGTATGTTCGCATGTTGAGGAGCATAAAGAAAGGAAGATTGAGATTTATAAAGAAGGGAAGAAGAACCATGGGGAATACCTGAAATGGAGGTAAAGATGTTATTTGTGTGGAGAAAAGGGTCATAGAGTAACAGACTATTATGAAGTTCAATGTCTTATTTGTGGAGAACATGGACATTACCCAACTCAATGCCCTGACCTAAAAAGTTACTTCTAAATCAAGGAAGGAATAATTCCATTACAATAATTGAAGAGGATGGATGGAAGTGTTTATGTATTGGTATTCATGAATAATGTTGTTGAGGTACTTTTATGATGTATTAGAATATTTTTGTATTAGTCTATTGTGGTTTTCAATAGTTACATGGTACTGGTAACCATGATAGGTGATTCAAATATTTTGGAAAGCAGATGATATGTGCATAATGAAGGGGTAATGAGAAAATTAAATGTTTGACAGTATTCATGAGCTCATGACTGATATAAGGAAATAGTCATATCATGGTTTGAGTATATAGAATTTTGGAGTTTTGGTATGTGGAAAGATTTATCTTTTGACAGCACTCATGTTTTCAGTAAGATTCAATGAGTATTCATTTTTTTCAAGAGAATACTTGATTAAGGCCTTCAAATGTTTGAAATGTGACTAACAAGACATATATTATGATATATGGGGATCAACGATTGTATTAACATGCTTGTTATATGAACTCTTTGGTAATCGTTTTCACTATAATATGAGATTGGACAACAGTATTTTGGATAAGACTAAAGATTGGAATGGATTATGTTAGACATAAGTTAGTATTATTTATGGATATAACTTTTTTCGATATTATTGATGGGATGTTAAAGTAATGTGGTTTTAAAAAAAGGACAACCTGCAGGACGGGCGACAACCCATCACGTCGAACAAGGCTGTGGGAATCGAACCCACAACTGAAGTGCGACTGGCCTTTATCGCATACCAATGGCCTACAGGAATTCCCTGGTTAGTATAAACTATTTTTATTTTATTAAGCGACATGATAGATGAAGTTTAAGTTCATTTTTGGAATCGTATACGATTAACCTCACCATAGATGGACTTATGTATATTTGATAACTTTTGCTGTTATTTTGTTTGAAACAAATGGAATGACCAATCATTCTATCACATGATCTATTAACACTCCATGAAAAAGAATCAACTTCATTTCTTTAAGAGATGACATGGAAATTGTTCAAAGCATGAACAACAGTGGGATTGTACCAAAATCAAGTAAGTATTTCTTCTAATTCAAAATTTTCTACTTTATGGAAATGATATTGAAAACCAAAAATGTTGTCCTAGTGCTCTTATATCTGATGAATCAGATGGTACCATAGATCATCACAAATTTATGGCTTTTTGATTGATGGATTTTTCATAGCCATGTTCTCTTCCACTCTCCATCAGAACTTGATGGTTAGATTTTTCTTCCATATCCATATTTTCACCTATGTTCTCCTATATGGAAACCCAGTGATAAGTTACTTTGGGTAACCGGTACGTTTCATACTTCCATTTTTAAAGTTATGTTTTGGTATTTAATTTTACGATGTGGGTTTCAATTAAAGAAACATTCATGTAGAAAACCATGTATAACCCAGATGAATTTTTAAGGCGAAATTCATTTTAAGGGGGGTAGAATGTAACGACCCGATATTTTATGATATGTATTCTTTTTAATTTATTTGATGTCATGTGATTTATGCTACAATAAGATTATCCTGTGCTATACGCAACACCGTATTAGCTTGTAGTATACACAACACTATTCTTTGATTATGTTACACACAATTTCAAGTTTGTTTGATAATAGTCATTCTATGCAACATTGAGTGTATATATATATATATATTTATTTAATGTATAAATGAAATATGGTTGGATTTTGTTATACCCAAAAAAGGAGTCTTGCACTACACGCAACCCTAACTTGGATTAAATTACAGACAATCGTTACCTTCCTCGATAGCGTGTGTAGTACACAATACTGAGTTTCACTAAACGAGATATTATTATAATATTATTAAGAACTAGCCGTTATGAATAGTAATACCAACTTTTTGAAATTTTATAAATTTTATCTTTCAAAATGGAGTTCATTTTTGGATTCGGAATATTGAAATTAACCTAGGGTGAAATTTTTGTATTTTTTTGAAAACTTTCAATTTTTGATGAATAGTGAAGACACTTGGTTACTATTTAAAAACCGACTTTTTATTTAAATAATTATTTATATTATTTAAATATATTTTAGTTAAAAATTGATACATAATACCTATATATGTTCAATACAATTCATTGGATTCATTTTATAATAATTTTAGATATATAAAAATTTTATTGAACTTTTCACCGTCATTTACCCACCTCCAAGGAAATTTGCAAACTTACATAAAACTTAATTTTACCACTTTTGTGAATGGAATGTCAAAAATCCAAGAGACACAGTTGATGTCAGTAATCAAAATGTGGTTCAATGAGATGAAAATAATTTTTGATGAATAGTAACTTTTTACTTTTTTTACCATGGTTAAAATTAAATAGGGTAATTAAGGGTAAAAATGATATTATTATTACCCTAACACATCTCTTAATTATATTGGATAAGTTTAATTCGACCAAAAAAACCCTAGGAATAAAATATGACCATTTAGCCCCAATTGGATTAGATTAGGACATTTATTATTAATTTATTTAAAGAAGGGTTAAAATAGTTAAAATCAAAGTTTAATAAGTAAATAATTTTTAATATAGGGTTATATATATGATAAATTAGACTATAAATATTCATTAGAATGCTAAAACTGTTTCATAGATAATCGTATTTTATTTTTAAAATTTAGACAAAAATAAGTTAATTTATATATGACACAATGATGATGTAGTAATTATATTATTAATGAAATATTGACATAATTGATGTTATAAATACCCAAATAAATGTAATTGGAGACTTTTAATTAATTACAATAATTTTTTATGTTAATATGACATGTTAGTATGGATTTAATTAACTTTATTTGAACTAATCTGTCTTTTATTATTTTCACAAAAATCAATTACCAAATAGTGTTAAAATTGACATAAAATAGTTTTTAAAAAATATGTTATATTATTAATTGTTATTTTATTCCTAAAAATCTATGGTTTGGACGAATGACTTAGATAATTTTATATATATTATTAATAAACAACTTCGGATTCTTTTGGCTTGTTATAGTATGTTTATTAACCTTATAGTGTAAAAAAACAAGAAGACACGGTTAAAGTTAAATTATCTAACATAAAGTTAAATATAAATGATAAGGTTAAACTAGAGACCTAAACTTATATAAATTATATTTGATGATATTATTTCAACCCATACCCACCTTATCTTCTAAATAAATCAATTTGGAGCTATTTAAAACCGAAAATGACTTTATAATAAAATAATATTTTTAGTTTTTTCAAAGGTGCCCCTCTCCTCCCTTATAAAAGGGCACCTCCTCCCTCTCTTCCTCACACAACTTTGAGCCATCATGATCTGCCAAAACCTGAAAAATTACCTTTTCCACTTCCCTAGAAACATCCTAGATGTCCTAGTCTTCTAAAAAGACCAATTTTAGTGCCCTAAGAGGTGGTCTCAAAGAGCCGCTTCAAAGAAGAGGTAATGTCCGTTACCGATTCTTTCAACTTTATTTCTTCTTCCACTTATTCTTCATTAGTTGTTTCATTATGAAGTAATTACATCAGTATCAATAATATACTGATATGTTATTATAAGTATTAAACAACCCTATTTCACCATCTATCCATCCTACGGAAAACGAAATCATCGCGCGTGCGTACGTACGGAATAACGTCTCCACTCCGTGGTGTAATCTATTTTCCACCGCCACCTTACTTGGATGGGTATAATGGTGAAAATAAATAACTATATATGATTTTTTTAAATTGGTATTGATTCATAAATAGTATACATACACTCCAATACAATTCCATGATCATTGGAACAATATCATCGCTCGTGCGTACGTACGGAATACCCTCTCCATGATGTGATGTGACTCGTTCTACATGATCTTCATTGCATAATGATTATATAAATGAATTGAATGAATAAAGATGATATATAGTACACTAATACCAATCTGGAAATGAGGTATCTATAACCTAAAGATAAGAATAAGTATTTATTCGACAAAACACGCATAAGAACAAAAAGTAATAAACACCCGAATAACAAGTAGCAATGAAATATTACTAATAAGAAGCTAAGTATATGAACATATATGATATCATAGCAATGATTATGATTCTGGAATAAGTCAATTACAGTATTTAAATCGTTATACAGGAGGTTCAGACACTTACGAAGCAAATCAGACCTAAGTTAAGGGAAAATATCACAATCTCATTTTTATCCGAGATTGTTTATACTTCAGAATTTAATGGGGAATATTTATCATCCACATCCATGTTTACTCAATATTTAATATTATTTTCACCCACCTACAATTTTTTTAAATCCAATTTTACTCTTTGGTGAGTTTTTAGTAAAAGATATGAAAAGAATATTTTGTCGTTTTTTGTACGAGGTACTTTTTGACTTTTCCGGCCAAAGTACGAGAAGAATGTTTTTTTAACTTATACGACATGAATGTATTTTTAAATCATTTTTTATAAGAAGATTCCTTTACAAGTTTTCAAGTTTATTTTTAATCAACTTCTTTTAGTTCAAAATTATTCGACATGTTAAGAAAAGAAAATGTTTTTGAAGTAGAAAGGATATTTTCCTCAAGAATAGAGTAGATGTGTTTTTTCAAAATTATTTTCCATCTAAGATAATATAGGGTTTTGTTTCTTTCACTATTATTGCATTGATTTGATTATGTTGTGAAGGAATTATTTTTATGAATTCCTTTATCTTATATGAATTGTTTTATGATGTCATGATGTTTAAGAATCCCATTTTTATTACATGGGTTATGCAATGATGCATGATTTTTGATTTTTGTGGCACACATAATAATGGTATCATTATGAGATGGGTGGGACCTATATCTCCCTACAATGCGTTGGGTAAATATTTTATATCTCCTGTGATAGACATGGCCGAAACGACAAGTTAAACCGGTTCAATGAAATAGGACTGAAACGAGGAATGAACTCGGTTCAGAAATGGACTTTGTCCACTAAGATAGTCTTGGAAATGAGTCTTGACTAATATGAAATGATTCTCTATGATTATGTGTGTATGACACAATGTTTAATGTTTTAAGTTATGATTATTGGGATTACATTTCACTACTATGATTTATCCCTTGTTATGAAATTATGATCTCTTTTGTAGGTTAAGATTTCCAAAATGATATGTTCTTATAAATATGATGTGATTGAGATTTCTTCTGATTACACTTACTGAGCATTTGTGATCACCCTTTTTTATGCATTCTTTCCCCAGGTCTGGAATAAGTTTATTAAGTATGATATTCCAAAAGGGACTATAGATATGATTAATAAATGGGAGACATTGTAGATGCTTTATGAACAAGTTGTTTATGTATCTTAGTTTCTAAAGACACTATACCTATACGGTCCTTTCATGGTTTTGTTATATAATGTAATAAGTATGCTTATATTTTGAAGTATTAACCATGTATGTAAATTATGGGTCGTTATAAGTTTGAGTGAGTTCTCTGTAGAAGAGATTTGTGCCAATGTAGTGCCTTTGTGCATCCTCACCCATATCAGGGTGCAAGAGGAGGCACTGGTCAGAGAGAAATTTCTGGCAGAGGGATGTCGATTGGCAGGGTCTTGATGCCAGAGTTATCCCATTGATGAGACTCAGGCACATGGTTGGGGACAACATAGAGCACCAAGACAGCCCAGGGAAGACTAGTGCTATGGTTGTGATGTGTGAGGTCATGTGGAGTGAGATTACTCGACCAAATATATTGAGTTTTCCGGATAGTTGGTAGATGAACCACCATTAAAAAGGTAGTGTCGTTATCAGAGAACTCCCAGGTGAGGACAGGGTGGTCCCCAGGGAGGTGGTGTTGGTAGAAAAAGAGGAAGAAATGTTGTTGGAGGACAACGTTTTGAGGTCCTTCCACCACCACTAGGTGGCCCATTTTAGGCTCAGGGAGCTGACGGATAGGGCCATGGGTGGCCATGTGCTATGGATTTCTACAATCCTACAACTCATTAAATGATAAGAGGTACGCTCTATGTATTTTTCTACATTCTCAGTAGAACTTGTTAGATGCTGCATGCGGTACTCTTTTCATCTAACTCGTTGTTCGAGGGGTTACCGAGGGAGACATAGGGAATCAGTGTAACCCTATGTTGGTGCTGTACGACGTAGCTTTGAATGCATGGGAAAGAGGGGTTCTTCCCCCACTGAGACACATTTTTGTGATGCAATCAAAACCATGAGGGAGAGTCAGTACCACCCAAAGCGGATAGTATTGAGGTGTGGTGGATGAGTCCCTCTGATACATGCAATCAGGACATGGTTGTGCGATGGAGTGTCAGATCAGGTTCTGGTTTTTTTAGTGGGGCTTTTCTGCTTGACCCCACAATTTTTACTTGATATTCCACTATTGGGTTTGGCAGAGTGCCTGTTTTGGGGATTAATCTCCTTCCAAGAGGGGAAAAGACATGTGGGGTATGCCACCTTCTTTCCATGTCTAGCCTCTGGAGATTTGATGAGTTTACTCGCCTTCCCTGTTCGTTGGTACCTTGCATGATCAACGCCAATCTTGATACCGTTATCAATTACAGGTCAAGGTGAGGGACACCCCATAAAAAAAGCTACATGCTTCACTATGTGTAGCTGGTGGTGGAGGTCCATGTGTTGAGAATGTGGAGACGCTATCTTTAGGGAGAGTGCTTTGTGGTTCCCTCAGACCACTAATGTCTCAGATGCGCCCTCACCCAGAGATAGTTTAACCTGAGAGTATGGTGCTAGTTGAAATTTCTACAGGACTATGACTTCAAGGTATTCTATGTTCCGGGATAATGGCAGTTTTGTAGCAGGTTCCCTTAGCAGAAATTCCCAGACTCGTTAGGTGCGGGAAGTTTCGTAGTAGTTAGCTTACCAACATCTGACCTTGGTGGAGTAGGAGGGTACAACATTTCTGCAATCAAGGGTGTTGAATCATCCACTTTTGAGCATTTAATAGACCCTCAGTTATGATGCACTGACTATGAAAACTTGTGTGATAGGATATCCTTGGGTGTTTCACCAGATGGGTATTATAAAGGAGGGAATAATGAGACCATGTTTCAGGAACAAACTATGATTTCGATCACGACGTGGAAAGTAGAGGTTCATCCAAGGAAGTCCCTTGAGTTTATTTGTGCCTTTCAGGAATCATGTCAGGGATTGAGAGGTTGACTACCATCTTTCCCTACCCTCACAATAAGAAGAGTGGGCGAACGACATCTTCCACGTGTCACAACAGAGGAGGTGTGTGCGTCTTCCTATACATTTCATCGAATGTAGTAGAACTTATGAGTACGAACCATCCATGTGATTCAAATGTAATTCCTTCATGTTGTTGTGAATGTTTTCTTGGGAGTGGGAGAGCTAGGTGTGATCTCTGTATCCAGAGTTTTTTTTCCTAGTTTCTCTTTTCAGGGAAGAAAAAAATGGAGGGAATGATGTAGAGACCCGGTTTTTACCCTGAAAGACTTTGGAATGTTTTTACATATATTTCCAGAGTTAGGAGCTAAGAGATCGTGCGATTCTAAGGCCCGGTGTGCTCAGAATAAATTTTATAAAAATATTAATGGTTTTTATACTATGCACGTGGTGGGGTTTTTTTACTCCTAAAAGTTAGCTTGGATCAGAAATCTGAGGGCATGGTTACATTCAGGGCATGCTATTTGTCCTAGGCGAGGTGTAAAAGTTGCGGGCGCAGACCTTCTGTGAGAGATGTCACCCAGGGGAAAAATTGTTATTTTGAAATAACAACTTAGTGATTTTTTTTCACTAGAGCTCTTTCCAAATAAATTTTGAACGATGTCTTTGAATGAAAATCCAAGAATTCGATTGAGTTTGAAATGGGTTTTTTTGCCAATGTGTGATATAAAATAAGTGGGCGTGGTGGTTTCAGAATCTTTTCCCGTCGGCGGAGTTTAGAGAGTTTATAAATTCGCTTGAAAGTTGAATAAGGAAAAAACCCTAATTTCCCTTATCTCTCTCTCTCTCTCATTTTTTCTTCGGAGTTATTCGCTGTTCTTCGCCGGATTGAGGAGCGAACTCGGGCAGGTCGAAGTGGGACCGCAGTGGACGCGTCACCAATGACGAACGGCTGGATCGAGGTAGAATTCTTGGTTAATATTCACTCCTTCGTAGATTTCATGAGTTTTCATGAAATCCATCAGTTAAATTCAATAATATTTTGATTGGGAAGATGGTCGAATGAACCCGACCATCATCCGATCCCCGTTCTACATTCCGTTATTGAGCGTTCTTCGTCCAAACTTTTGGACGCGCCAAAACCATGACAGATCAACGAGCCATGGGTGATGCTGTGATGATCTGGCCCCAAGGATTCTGAATCCGGATTCAGATAATATTTCCGACCACCGGAGTGGTCGAGGGGACTGGATAATGTTTTGGCTCCGGCAAGGGGCGGTGGACGGAGGTTGAGCAGGAGGTGCGGTAGGAGCAGCGGTCTCAGGTGCGGCCGGTGCGGTACGATAGCGTCAATCGAGTGGCCAGTGTGGTACAGTGAACCCTGGCGGAGGAGCGGGGAGGCCCGGGAGGCCGCGGCGTTTGGTGTTCCGGCGTGCGACTGGGCATTTGGCGGAGGAGGTGGTCGTAGCGAAGCGGCGGAGCGGGGGAGTCAGGCGGCAGCGCAGGCTGTAGGTGCCACGGTGGTGTGCTCCGCAGGACGGTGACGACGACGTCAGACCCATCGCAGTCAAGGGAGGAGCCCTGAGGCACTGACCTCGGGGGGTGGGTGGGGGGGGGGAGCACCAGGGACAAGGACCCGTAAAGTGCGGGTCCTGCTGGGCAACGGAGACTGGCAAAATGACCGGTCTTCTTGAAGAACCGGACCCGAGGGGGTCCGCTGTTGCTGGAGCGGGCTGTGGCCGGCGGGCCGCGGCGAGTAGGGCCAGACACGCGGGTGGGACGCGAGTAGGTGTTTTGGACAGGGCCAGCCTAGGTGAACTGGCCCGGTGGGCCCCCTTGCGTTCAGTGGGCCATAACTTCTAAACAGCGCGTCTGTTTGATGTGCCGTCTATAGCTACGGGTTCGTGTCCATGAGGCGAAATATTTGAAGTGGGTTTCGAGGATTTTGGTTTCTTCCCCCGAATATGGTTGACCTGAAATTCTTTAATTTAATAATATTAAATTATTATTAAAGCTTGCGACAGATGTACTTCACGAGCCGGACGTTCGTCTGATGTTCCGTCTAAGGCACTGTGGCCCTAGAGTTGAGACGGTCCTTCCAAAGTAGGTTCGAGACTCTTACAGTTTGGTCTCATTGCTTGGAGGCACGAAGCGCTTAATGAGAATAACTAACTAACTAACTAACTAATTAATTAATTATTCTTGCGTTGGACCTAACGCCTGTTTGGGATGTTCGATTGATGCGCATTCTACGGCAGCGTGACCCCAGTCCACGTGCGGAATTTTTGAGTTGCTTTCTGAAGCATTAAGGGTTAGAGAGAATGTGTGGTCCCCACAGGGTATGGTTCACACGTTTTACGGTGAAACACCACTTTTTCACCTGACATCCATTTGGGGTGTTTGAGCACACGTTTTTGAGTGTTCTTCAGAGGGGATTGCGACGACGCAATTCGCCCGCCTAAATTCAGGCCCGAGGCGTGGGCCCCATGAGGCTGCTTTTAGATGTATGCTGGGTTTTGACGACTTAGGCATCATAAGACTGTTTAGGAAAATGAATAGCCTATGCCTCATGGTTATCTGCATGGAACGAAATGACAAAACCTGCATGGTGTGTTTCAGGGTCGAGGTGTGGGCCCTACAAGGCCCCGTTTGCATATTGCGTGGAGTTATAGCTTCTTCATCCAGAGTCCGGTTTAGGCGCCGTTAGCAGCGTTGTGACCTTGGCATCGAGGCGAAGTTGACCAGGGTGGTTTCAGGTGTTGAATCTGGAGTTGAGGCATGGGACCCATGAGTCATCTTTTATGCTGTGTGCATGTAATGGCCTATGGTTTTGGGGTCCATTACTTGGTGAAAATCTGATGTTTGGGGTGTTTTGGGTGGTCTAGAAGGCAATCCCAGCTTCTCGGTGAATCTTAAGACTCCTAACGGTGGCCTCGGCCTACCGGTGGCCTCGGCCTATGGGTAGCCTTGGAATACTGGTAGCCCTGGCCTGCCGGTACCCCCCACCTACCGGTAGCCTTGGCCAACTGGTAGCATGATCTACCAGTAAACCTAGCATACAGGTGACCTCTCCATGGGTTTTCTAGTAGTGACTCCTTTTGCACGAATTGGTTTGTAAACCATGTTTTAACCCCTTTAAGCCTATTTTAAAGCCCATTAGTGGTATTTAATAAAATTATTGGTGAGGTGTGCGTCAGTTTTAACCATCCCGATGGTCGGGGACCTTTTAAGTTAGACGTGTGGGGTGGCCCAGCCGCGTGGTCAACCAATGATCCCACATCTTCCAAGGTTTTGAGTTTTTCTCCATATCATAACCATCATAGGGATGCTGTATCTCAGCCTTTAAAACCTAAAGGCTTCTCTTCTCCCTAGGTTTCTTTTTCTCTATCACCCTGCACTCAGAATACCCTTCCTCCCGACGAGTTGTACCCCTATTGTGATGTTTTGCTTGATCGCGTTCCGTGGAGCTCCTGCTACTTCGGATTTCCAGCTTCCACTTGAGTACTTAACATCAATCCCTGATCAATTAGGTAGGGATCTTACCTTTGTCTCTCTTCCTTGTGTTTCCTACAGGGTGGGTGTTCTATGGTTCTCATGAGGCAGTAAATCAATTCTGTAATGAAGATAATATCCAGTTAAAGAATGGGGATGAGGAAGTTTGTTAATGTCGTTACCTGTTTTTATCCATGATTTCCCTATGATTTTGTTATGAATTTAATGGTCTTAGGCCTACTAAAAATTATAACCATTGGAGGTCTTTGTTTGCGCACCTATGCTATTCTCATTTCTATGCTTTTTCTGGTGAATGGTAATCATGTATGAATCAGTTAAACACTTAAACTCGGATGTTGAATATGAATTCCCATAACCTTGTGTGATCTCCCCAGTTGAACTAAATAATATTGATTAATGAATTATGAATGCTGGGATGGTTCAGTTCTGAAATGGGAGAAGGGGTGAATGTGTTTGTTATGGATGGGTGAATAGTGGGGCTGTGAATGGTGTGGTTGGAATGGCATGTGTTGTTGTGTGGTTGTGGTGGTTTTTGGAAGCAGGTCTATAGTTTGGGTTGTGAACATGAATAAAAATGGAAAGTTAATAATGAACTGGGAGGAATGGTAAGGAATTAATGTGGGGATAACCAATGGTTGTTGGGTTTTCCTTTGGTTTGAGTTTTTTGAGGGATCCCACTGATCCCACTTCGATGTTATTATTTACAAGAGAAACAGGTGTGAATGCTTAAATTACATGATGGTTTACCTTCCTTATTTATTGTTGTTTCATCTAGGAATGTGCCTTTTAGTTTCCCAATAGTGAATGGATTAACTCATACTGAACTGTTATGAAATAATAACTTGAATAGGGAAACTGGGAACTGTTTGTTGTGTGCCTCTTTTCTGAGGCAGCGGTGCTTGGGCACCTGCTTGTATCTGTTTGAGGAGACATAGGTTGGGATGTGTGTTATATATATATATATATATGTAATTGTATGTTTTGTGTTTAGTCTCACCCCACCCACGTTGGGCACTTAGTGCCGGAAACCCCATTTCATGGGGAATGGTGTTTCCCCCCAGTTACTCTCCTTCCTGTTCCCTCTTCCCACGGTTGTGATTGCTGGAGGAGACCATTCACCCAAGAATCTTCAGGTAGGTTTCGATTGGTGTGTTATTATCCCAAGACTCTTCGGGAAGGTTGGTTTTCCCAGGTGTCTTCGGGATGAGGCCCAGGTGTGTGCGGGCCGGGATGGATGGTTGTGAGGCCCAGGAGTGTGCAGGCAGGGATGTGTGGTTGTGAGGCCCAGGTGTGTGCGGGCATGGATGTGGATTGTTTTGGGGCCCAGGTGTGTGTGGGCAGGAAGAGGGTGGTAGTGTCACGATTTTTGTCATTAGGGATGAGCAGCTAGCTAGTGGGGAAATGGTGGTGCGGGGTACCCAAATGTTTTGTTCTTACAATTACCGTATTGCTTGTGTTATTTGGCGAGCATGGCCGGTGAGGTGGGATGGATAGATTCCTTGATAGATGTTGGTTCTTCTTCTTCTCACAGGACTTTAGGACGTCTCCCCACTTGTGCACGAGAGCTATATGTTTTTCCTACTAAGTATACTTTGTATGCTCACCCTACGTTTACATTCAGGTTGCCAGGAGGACATCAGATGCCATGCGGAACCTTACTAGTCTGGATGTTGGAGTTTCTGATGGTTTTTGTTTTCTCTTCTTATCCTTTTCTTTTCCTGTTGGTTTTGTACCTGTAAGTTCTTGTACTTTGTTCAGTTTTATTATTAAAACATGCATGTAGTTTGGTTTTCTTTTGAGTTTTCCATACATGGTGGTGTTTGGTGTTGACTCATTCTTTCTCCCAATCCTGGTTAACTAAGAAGGGTAATGCCTCCCATATTGAGAAAATTTTACACCCTTGGTGTTAGTTTCCACCCTGGGGCCTACTAGTGGTGGTACTTAGGGGTCATTATCTCATCTTCGACTTGAGGAAGGAAGGGCGGGGACCTTTTTTTCCCCTTCCATCGTCTTGCCGAAGGCTGGTCATGACAGAATGGAATCAGAGGAGAGGTTGAGGGATAGGATGGAGTCTGAAGTTAGGCACAGTGAGGATTTCATGGGATGGTAGGGAAACAATGTTATGTGATCTTGGTTCGTGAAATAGACTAGGGAGGACCGGTTATGAAATGGGATTTTAGGGCCCCCCGTGATCCGATTCAAAGACTCTGAGCCTAACAAATGACCAGTTGAGACTACATTTATTGGAGGGTAGAGACCCTAGGGAAGGTACATGCATCATACTGATTGTGTTTTTTATTGATTTAGGGCACCTTGGGAAGAAAAAAATTTAATAACAATAATAATTCCCTTGCTACTCGGGCTTAGGAATTCTTTACTTACCTTGAAGCTATGGCACCCAGACCTTATCCATGAGCGACTCGGGCGGTTGAGGCCCAGTGAATCAAGGAATTTGACCAGAAGAGGGTTGACATAGATGAGGAGGATGACTTGTGGCAAAGGACTCTGCGCTGCTTCCAGTGATAAACCCTCAAGAAGTACGAGGTCAATGTTTCTAACTCAGTGACGGAAGTATGGGTCGAGGATCTAGCCATCACCTTCTATTTGATCTGTGATCCGAGGGAGTACTAGATTCCATTGGCCGTAAGTCAGCTGAGAGGAGCAGCGCGTTAGTGGTGGACACTTTTCCTGGTAGAGAAGATAGAGGTAGATACTTCATGGGACAGTTTTGAGAAGGAATTTCGTGAGGAGTTCTTCTCCTCTATGGAGAAGGCTGAGAAGAGACAGGAGTTTCTCTCCCTTCAGTAGGGAAGCATGTCAGTGAGGGATCTGGGGATCAAGTTCAAAGATCTCTTGCACTTTGCCCTGGATCTCTTTCTGGATGAGGAGTCTCGGGAAATAAGGTTAGAGGGGGAACTCCATCCTTCTCTTCAATACGCTGTCACTCCCTTCACCCTTCCGACATACCTAATAGTAAAAAAAGATGGCCGAGATAGTAGAGAGAATGCACTCGAAGGGATGAACACCACGAGAAGGGAACCAACTGAGTTTATAAAAGGGGAAGGCAGTCAGCTGCAGGTCTCCAGTGACAGGGCCTTCCAGGTTTCAACAAGTAGGGATTAGGCCTCATCAGTTCCAGTCCTGAGATTGTGGCCCTCACCCCTTTTCCACAGGGCCAGGACTGAAGTTATTCTATTGAGGAGTTTTCAGGAACATCCAAAGCAGGTGTCCGACTCGAGCTTCACAAGGTGGCGGTGGGCAGTTTCTGCACCGTCCTCAGCAACATCTGTTGTCGGTGAGGCATTTCCAGCAGCAGCAGCATGCCCCTGTCCCTCCGAGGTGCGACCTTAGGGGAGGATACTGACACCAAGGTTCTCCTCCGGGACCACAACTAGGGCATGGTCGGGGAGGTGGTCGACAGCAGTGAGGTAGAGGATCTAGGCGTGGAATGTTGCACGCCGCAGAGTTAGTAGCTCCAGTGGGACCATAGGTCATTTGAGGTACGATCATTTTATTTAGCACTCTTGTTTCTGCCTTATTTGATTCGGGAGCTTCACACTCAATTGTTATGCCTGAATTATCCCATGCTCTGGGTCTGGATGTTGAGAGACTTTTTTTGCCCCTAGTGTTGAGAACACCAGTTGGGGGGTCAGACCAGCGTATCTTACTTTTTCTGGGGACGTAGACTGATTTTGAGACCACATCAGTCCAGTGGTGAACTTCTTTCATTGTAGATGAAGAAATACGATGTCATTCTAGGAATCGACGAGTTATTCTCCGTGCATGCCATCATTGACTGCTATCGGAGAAGGATCAAATTCTGCAACGAGGATGGATGGTGTGTGGCTTTTTTTGGGGAGGGGAGTTATCAGGTGGGGAGTTGACACATGGAGACACTCCTTTCTATGCTAGACAGGGTGTCAGTGGAGTCGGCCGACACAGGAATGATGGAATTTCCAGAGGTCGTGAGGGAATTTCTTGTTGTCTTTTTTGATGAGGTTGTGACTCTACCCCCTCAACGTGATGTTGAGTTTGGGAGATACTTACAGCCTGGGTCCCGCCTGATCTCGATGGATCCTTATCAGATGGCACCTTCTGAGTTTCAGGAGTTGCAGATTCAGATTGACGATCTGATGGAGAAGGGCTTTTTTCAACCCAATGTGTCACCATGGGCTGCTCCAGTTTTGTTCGTAAAGAAGGTAGATGGTAGTCTACGACTGTGCATATACTACCGGAGGTTGAATCAGGTGACAATCAAGAATCGGTACCCCCTCCTGAGGATAGACAATCTTTTTGAACAACTGAGGGGAGAAATTTGGTTCTCTATGATCGATCTGTGGTCTGGATACCACCAGTTGAGAGTGAAGGAAGGTGATATCTCGAAGACGACTTTCAAGTGCAGATATGGGAACTTTGAGTTCTTAGTGATGCCGTTTGGCATTACGAACGCACTAGCTGTAACGCCCCGACCCTAGTTACCCAGAGTCGGTGCATTATTACGTAACATTGGCATGATAAAAAAAGATCAAGTCTCGAAAGAATGATTAGTTTAGTAGCATTGGAAACACTAGATACATTCATAAGTCTTACATTACATCATAAAGTAAAACAAAACTACAACAACATATTGTCTTAATATCCCCTCATACTATCCCTGTAGGTCATTCATAATATACTCCTTCACGTCCTGAAAAAATTAATACATTGAAAGGGGTGAGCTCAGATGCTCAGAAAGGATAAAAATATAGCGGAAGCTTTCATAAGTAAATATAAACATTTAAGGAAATGTATTACTAAAACAAAAGCCTTTTAAACTTGAACTTCAACATAATATGGAAAAAGTAAAATGTGAAAATGCCATTTACTTATTCACATGGATATTCTACTAGTCGAATAATCACTTGAAATATCAATAACCACTTTCACAATGATAGAATGCATAATGGCAGACTATCATAACCACGTAGCCAAGGCCTCGTGCCAAGACTACAAATACTATTTTGTCAAGGCCTTGTGCCAAGACACTATTTTGTCTCATGAGACCTGTCGATGCATCGAGAAGCTATAGCGGGCTCCACCCGTCAGTTATTAAGTCCAATGCATTCCTCATTGAATAGGTTTAAATATATCATAAACCATAACATAATCGTATCACATAAAATATGCATAAAGGAAACAGAAAATTTCCACATTTCAATCACAAGATATCAATACAACAAATTGATATAATAAAAACACATTCAAAACCATTTACAATACCAAAATAAAGGAAAATTAAGACTTTTTATTTTTTTTTCATTTAAAAAAAGTTATGGCTTGTAGAGGAAGCAGAAACTCAAATAATGGTCAAGACGGTGGAGAAGTCATTGTCACCACATACGTACGACAAAAAAAAACATTCCGTTTTGTTGTTTAGTAAAAATCTTCATATAAAAAATATTTCATTTGAATAAATGTAAAATTCAAAGGGGTTTATACACCGTATAAAATAAAGTTGTGTATAAAATAAAATATTCCTCAATGAAAGGAGATTGAGACAAAGTCCTTACAAAGATAATTTTTTTAAATAAAATATATCTATTATGTGTATTCACTATAAGTACACATAAAGAAAGTACAAATACATGATCGGACATAATAATATCATGACATAATTTGAAAGTAGGAGATTAACCCAAAGAACAGAAATCAGGTTAAGAAGTTCCCTTACCCCGTGTTCGACTTGACTCGACCGTTCTTTAACCTTCTGAATAATAAACTAGAGTTAATTTATAATTGATTAAGAACCTTTTTCAAGTTTATTATTCCTTTTATTTCACTTATTACCATGTTATTAACACTATGTAATTATTTATGTTAATGACGGTTGTTCTGTCGATCTTTGGTACTTGAGTCAAAAATAAAATTCTTAAAATTACAAGTAGTTCATGTGGTAAAATATCCATTATATCCAGAATTATATTCATTATGTAGATATCATATATATAAAATATATCCATTATATACATGAATTTATAATATTACATAACATTTAGAGGTAAGAAATGAAATGCACCGTTTAGGGAGACGGTAAGCCGTACGTACGCATGAACGCTACTTTCATTTATATTTCAAATTTAATGGAATGAAAATATAATTATATAAAGGTATACTATAATTACAGTATAATATAATTTATAATACCATTTAATCCATCATTTATACATCCCACATATGGCATTAACTATTCAAATCACTTTGAGGGGGCGGTAGTTCGCACTTCCTAAAATGAAAATATCGTGTTTACCCATAATGGAAATAATAAAGGAATGCCATAAATGAAAAATACAGAATCATAATGAAAACAGAAACATAATATATATCATATATAAAAATAGTGTCATCATAATGGCCACCATGAGAGGTGTTAACATAAGATTGAACAATCATCGTTTCGTGAGGCATAAATTCACCAACCACAGAAACAATATGTTCTTTAACCATTTGATGAAGTTGTGTGTAAGTGTAAATCAAATACTTCTCATAAAGACATCCAATTATATTAAATATGCTGGTATTGTTACAAAAGAAATGATTAAAAATATTTTAGGGGGTTGATGAAGTAAAATAAATCAAAATAACATAAGAGAAGACATTACCTTAAAATCGGGTAACTCTTTTTGATTTGAGCCAAAGGCTTCCTTGAGAAGCCTTTTGACCAAAGTGAGTCTTCTAGGAGTAAGGGAGGGATGTAGGAAGAGTATTTGGGTATATTTTGGCCGATCTAAATGGCTTGAAAGTCTGAGTAAGGTGGTGGTGGTGGGGGCCTTTAAAAAGAGGAGAGGAGGGGCACTCTTGGAAAGTCATGAAATGTTACTTGATTATATAATGAGTTTCAGATTTTAAAGGTCCCAAACTTATATATTTTGAGGATAAGGTGATAAGGGTTAGAAATATACTCATACAATAGGTTTTTGAAAAGTTTAATTCTTAGATTTAACATTATCTCATTATTTTATTTAAATCTTTAATTAATGAGGTAATCACTGCATCATCATGGTGTCATAAATAATTTAATTTATTTAATGTGAAAAAATTATAAAAAAATATCATGATGTAGGAAATATTTTTATCTTCCCAATGAATATTTATAGTAAAAAATATTACTCGTATAAACCCATTTAAAAATTGTTTTAGTAAAACAACTCATGTTTGTGACATTTTTATTTTAACATTAAATAAAAAGTTTTTAATGTCATTTTCCTACCAAAGTGGCTCCATGGGGTCCCCAAGTTGACCCATGTATTTTCTTAGTCCACCATGACTCATCCAATAGGGGTAGTACAAGTGTAAAGGTATTTTAATATTTTTATAATGTCATTTTTACATTAAATTTCACTAATTACCTTTAATCGCGATTAATTAAACTTAAAAGTTACTATTCACAAAAAAAAATTATTTTAATCCCATTGAACCATGTTTTACATCCTAATGACACCCATGTATGTCGGATTTTTGAAAATAAAATCACAGAAGTGGTAATGTTTCATTTAAATGAAAAATCAGTTTTTTAACTACCCCTTAGTGGTTTCACAATTAATCAAAAATTGACGTTTTTCAGAACAATGCCAAAATTTAACCATAAGCTATAATTGATATTCCGAATTGAAAAATGATTTCTATTTTAAAAAATTCCAAACATATATGTTTCATTAATTAATTTTATAATTAATTCCCATTGTCACAATAAATAGCGTGTTTTTAAGAAACAATATATATCAAAAGATTGACAATTGTTTATGTCCAATTTCAAAGTGAAATTAATTTTAATAAACACCATTGGATAAAATGGTAAAAATATATTCTAATTAAACTTTAAAACCACTCAATAGTATAATTTATCACTATAAAATATTTTTATTAAAAAATTTGTTTTAAGTATTTTTCACTATTTATAAAAAATTGGAAGTTCTCATAAAATTACAAAAAATTCAACTTAGGATAATTTTGATATTCTAAATCCAAAAATGAAGTCCATTTTGAAATATAAAATATATATAATTTCAAAAAAGTTGGTATTACTATTCATAATGGCTATTTTGATTAGTCGCGGTGTGTTAGAATCTCGAACATGCGTACAATGCAAGCTATTGCATTATTGAAAGAGAAGCGTATCGTGAATGTTTGGGGTTTTACATTCAACCCTCCTTCAATAAATTGCGTCCTCGCAATTTGAAAATGTTTTTCGAAAATAAAAGGTTGAAAATAGAAAATACCTTTGTGGAAAACCCACATCGGAAATAGTGTTAATAAAAATATAACATTAAAAGAAAGAAAGAGAAGTAAAAATGTCACCCGAGATAACCCATACTAGGATTATATGAAAATATGGATATGGAGGGAAAAAAACATCAAGATTTGATGGAGGGTTGAAGAAAATAGGATTAGGAGAAAGTTAACCACAAGAAAATCACAAACTTTTGATTGGTTAAACGGTCATTGAATCCCTAGTTGGAAAAGTTAACTGACAAAGTTTTTGTTTTAAGTTACCATTCATAAAGTTGAGGAATTTATTTAAGATATTTAGTAAGAACATAAGAAAATATACTTACTTTTCATGTAGGATTTCATTATTTAATAATTTTTTACCACGAACCCATATTTCACTCCAAATGGTAACAGAACTCAAAAATATTCTATTTATCCTAACTGTATAAGGTTACAAATATTACCACATACCATTTAGATTAGGAAAAATATTTTGTAATAACCAGGGACTTCCTGTAGGGTAGTGGTAGGTAATAAAGGCTTGTCGTACAATGGTTGTGGGTTCGATTCCTGCAGCTTTGTCTGACACAACGGGTTATCCCCCAACCTGCAGGATTTCCTTTTCATAAAAGTATAGTATTATAATATTCCAAAAATAATCTTCAGAAATGTTATAACCTTAAACAATACTATCCAAAGTTCAACTTAATTCATTCCAACCTTTATAGTTATCCAAAATACCTCTATCTAGACTTTCTCTAAAAGGTTCCTAAATTCCAAAATGAATTGTAACATTAGATTCCCCAAACAATGTAAAGTTTCTATTATTGTCACATACTAAAAATATGATTACATTCATCATATTAAATCCTTAATGAAAACAACATGTACTACAGTATAATCCTTCTATATATATATCACATTATCTTTATAACCAGAATATAATCCTTGAGTCCAAAAGCACCAATACATTAATTATTCCACTTCAACTGTAGTAATAACATAATATTGTCCTTGATCCCTTGGCCTTTTTTGAGGTAAGTTTCCCTGATGCTTAGGACATTCATTTTCATAATGCCCCATTTTCCTACAATTGTAGCATTCAACATTGATAGCATCCTTCTTTCCCTTGCAATCACGAGCCTGGTGACCTTTTTCTCCACATTTATAACAAACTCCCATTCCTTTTAGGAATGCACCGGGGTGAGTCTTCCCACAATTATCGCATAATGGAAAATACTTATTTCCCTTTTTCCCTTTATCTGTCTCTTGTTCTACCGTTCTCTTATTCTCTTGCTTTACTTTATTGTCATATGATTTAGAGAATTCCTTTTCATGTCTTGATAGAACACGAGACTATATCTTCGTACGACGAGACAGTTTGTGAGACTAGTGCTCGATGGAGAAATGGTTATAACCCATCAAAGAAACGATGAATCTTACTTCTTGGGTTATTTATATAATCTGCAGCACACCTTACTAACCTTGTAATGTTGTCCTCATACTTTGCGACATTCTCATCCTTGTTTTGTCTCAGACTTAGAAAATGCCTTTCCATATCTGGTCGATGGTCACGAGGAAATTATTTTTCTAATGAAATATCTTTAAACTCCATCCATTCCATATTTTATACTTCATCATCTTCCTTCGTGTTTTGAATCAAGGACCACCATTGATCAGCATCTCCAGTGAGGTGGTAAAATGCCATGATGACCTTCTCCCTTTCGCTACTCCCCAAGGCATGGAATATTTTCTCTAAGGAGTTTATCCATTTCTCAGATACTAATGGATTTGTACCCCCATTAAATGTTGGTGGTTTTTTCCTCATGAAGCGGTATAAAATGGATCATCCATGTTGCAGATCAGGGTGATCCATACGAGTAATGTTATTATTCATAACCTGAGTGAGTTTTCCCAGTATGTTGATAAGGTGATAAACACCAGTCGTATCTCCAGATCCATAATAATTATCTTGAGCAGGATGGAAATCCCTACATGGAGTGCATGCATTGATACAGTTTCCATTCCTTCCACTAGGCGCTATTTCTAAACAATGGCATAAACTAGATCAGTTTATGAATCAAAATAAATAATTCCATACTTCTAAAACACTTAACATAAATTGAACTATTTATGGATATAATCCATAATAAAAAAAATGTTTTCTTTGAGGAAGTATATACTAATAAACCCTTAATAATGGTTTGTAATGAAAATGAGAATTATCCTAAGCATATCCCCCGGGAGTGTCATAACCACGAGTGAATCAAGGCCCATTGTCGTGCACCAGTTCCCATTCGAGTCTAGCTTAAAGCTACATTTTCAGGTTTTACCCCTAGGTACATCTATGCCAGAGCCGCCTCTACCTGCTCATATCCAGATGGGAATTTATTTATCAGAAAACTCACAAAATATATGTAATACCAAAATTCTAGGAAGTCCATCTATATTAATCCTCAAAGTATATCATAGGGCCATGTACTCTAATTAGAGTTTATCTAAATCTTGCTTCCAAGGTTAGTACTAAACTGCCTCTGATACCAACTGTAATGCCCCGACCCTAGTTACCCATAGTCGGTACATTATTGCATAACATTGGCATGATCACAAAAGATCAAGTCTCGAAAGATCAATTAGTTTAGTAGCCTTGGAAACATTAGATATATTCATAAGTCTTACATTACATCATAAAGTAAAAAAACTACAACTACATATTGTATTCATATCCCCTCATACTATCCCTCCAGGTCATTCATAATATAGTTCTTCACATCCTAGAAAAAATTAAAACTTTGAACGGGGTGAGCTTAGATGCTCAGTAAGGATAAAAATATAGTGGAAGCTTTCATAAGTAAACATAATTATTTAAGGAAATGTATAACTAAAACAAAAGCCTTTTAAACTTCAACTTCATCATAATATGGCAAAAGTAAAATGTGATAATGCCATTTACTTATTCACATGGATATTCTACTGGTCAAATAATCACATGCAATATCAATAACCACTTTCACAATGATGGAATGCATAATGCCAGACTATCATAACCACGTAACCAAGGACTCATGCCAAGACTAAAAATAATATTTTGTCAAGCCCTTGTTCCAAGACACTAGTTTGTCTAATGAGACCTACCGATGCATCGAGGATCTATATCGGGCTCCACCTATCACTTATTAAGTCCAATTCATTCCTCATATGAATAGGTTTAAACATATCATAAATTATAACATAATCGTATCACATAAAACATGCATAAAGGAAACATAAAATTTCCACCTTTCAATCACAAGATATCAATACAACACATTGATATAATAAAAACACATTCAAAACCATTTTCAATACCAAAATAAAGTAAAATTAAAACTTTTTATTTATTTTTCATTTAAAAAAAAGTTATGGCTTGTAGAGGAATCTGAAACTAAAATAATGCTCACGTCGGTGAAAAAGTCATTTTCGCCGCATACGTACGACAAAAAAAAACATTCCATTTTGCCGTTTAGTAAAACACTTCATTTAAAAAATATTCCTTTTGAATAAACTTAAAAGTTAAAGGGGTTTATACACCGTATAAAAGAAAGTTATGTATAAAATAAAATATGCCTCAATGAAAGGAGATTGAGACAAAGTCCTTACAAAGATCATTTTTTAAATAAAAAAGATATATTATGTGTATTCACTATAAGTACACATAAAGAAAGTACAAATAAAATATAGGACATAATAATATCAGGACAACATGTTAAAGTAGGAGATTATCCCAAAGAACGGAAATCGGGTTAAGAAGTTCCCTTACCTCGTGTTCGACTTGACTCGACCGTTCTTTAACCTCCTGAATAATAAACTAGAGTTAATTTATAATTTCTTAATAACCTTTTCAAATTCATTATTCCTTTTATATCACTTATTTCCATGTTATGAACATTATGTAATTATTTATTTTAATAACGGTCGTTTTGTCGATCTTTGGTACTTGAGTCAAAAATAAACTTCTTAAAATTACAATTAGTTCATGTGGTAAAATATCCATTATATACAGAATTATATTAATGATTTAGATATCATATATATCATATATATCCATTATATACGTGCATTTATAATATTACATTATATTTAGAGGTAAGAAATGAAATGTACCGTTCATGGAGACGGTAAGTCGTACGTACGCATGAACGCTACTGTCATTTCTATTTCATATTTAATGGGATGAAATTATAATTATATAAAGGTATAATATAATTACAGTATAATATAATGGATAATACCACTTACTGCATCCTTTATACATCCCACATATGGCATTAACGACTCAAATCACTTTGAGGGGGCGGTAGTCCGCACTTTCTAAAATGAAAATATCGTGTTTACCCATAATGGAAATCATAAAGGTATGACATAACTGAAAAATACAGAATCATTAGGAAAACAAAAACATAATATATATCATATATTAAAATAGTGTCATCATAATGGCCACCATGAGAGGTGTTAATAGAAGATTGAACAATCATCGTTTCGTGAGGCAGAAATTCACCAACCACAGAAACAGTATGTTCTTTAACCATTTGAAGAAGGTGTGTGTACGTTTAAATCAAATACTTCTCATAAAAACATCCTATTATATTAAATATACTGTTGTTGTTACAAAATAAAGGATTAAAAAGATTTTAGGGGGTTGAATATGTAAAATAAAACAAAATAACATAAGAGAAAACATTACCTTAAAATCAGGTAACTCTATTTTACTTGAGCCAAATGCTTACTTGGGAAGACTTCTGCCCAAAGTGAGGCTTCTAGGAGTAAGGGAGGGAAGTTAGGAGAGTATTCAGGCAGAGGTTGGCTGATCCAAATGGCTTGAATGTGTGAGTAAGGTGTTCGTCGTGGGGGCCTTTTATAAGAGGAGAGGAGGGGCACTCTTGGAAAGTCATGAAATGTTACTTTATTATATAACGAGTTTCGGATTTTAAAGGGCCCAAAATTATATATTTAAAGGATAGGGTGATAAGGTTTAGAAATATACTCATAAAATAGGTTTTTGACAAGTTTAATTCTTATATTTTACATTATCGTTTTATTTTATTTAAATCATTAATTAATGAAGTAATCGCTGCATCATCATGGTGTCATAAATAATTTAATTTATTTAATGTCTAAAATTTATAAAAAAACTATCATGATGTAGGAAATCTTTTTATCTTTCCAATGAATATTTATAGTCCAAAATATTACTTGCATAACCCCATTTAATTTTTTTTAGTAAAACAACTCATGTTTGTGACATTTTTATTTTAACATTAAATTAAAAGATTTTAATGTTATTTTCCTACCAAAGTGGCTCCATGGGGTCCCCAAGATGACCCATGGATTTTCTTGGTCGTCCATGACTCATCCAATAGGGGTAGTACAAGTGTATAGGTATTTTCATATTTTTATAATGTCATTTTTACATTAAATTTCGCTAATTACCTTTAATCGCGAACAATTAAACTTAAAAGTTAGTATTCACCAAAAAATAATTTTAGTCCCATTGAACCAAATTTTAAATCCTAATGACAACCATGTTTGTCAGATTTTTGAAAATCAAATCACAGAAGTGGTAATGTTTCATTTAAATGAAAAATCAGTATTTTAACTACCACTTAGTGGTTTCATTATTCATCAAAAATTGAAGTTTTTCAGAACAATGCCAAAAATTCACCATAAGCTATAATTGATATTCCGAATTCAAAAATGATTTCTATTTTAAAAAATTCCAAACATATAATTTTCATTAATTAATTTTATAATTAATTCCCATTGTCATAACAAATAGCGTGTTTTTAAGAAAAAATATATATCAAAAGATTGACAATTGTTTATGTCCAATTTGAAAGTGAAATTAATTCTAATGAACCCCATTGGATAAAATGGTAAAAATATATTCTAATTATACTTTAAAACCACTCAATATTATAATTTATGACTATTAATTATTTTTATTAAAAAAATGTTTTTAAGTATTTTTCACTATTCATAAAAAATTGGAAGTTCACAGAAAATTACAAAAAATTCAACTTAGGATAATATCGATATTCTGAATCCAAAAATGTATTCCTTTTGAAATATAAAATATATATAATTTCAAAAAAGTGGGTATTACTATTCATAATGGCTATTTTGATTAGACGCGGTGTGTTAGAATCTCGAACTTGCGTACAATGCAAGCTATTGCATTATTGAAAGAGAAGAATATCGTGAAAGATTGGGGTGTTACACCAGCTACATTCATGAACCTCATGAACTATGTATTCTGAGAGTTTCTAAACCAGTTCATTGTGGGGTTCATCGATGACATCCTTAACTAATCAAGATCAGAAGAAGAGCACATTGAGCATCTTAGGGAAGTTTTGGGAGTCCTTTGACACCACCATCATTATGGGAAACTATCCAAGCGCAAGTTCATAATGCGAGAAGTAAATTTCCTTAGACACATAGTGTCTCAGAAGGGAATAACATTAGACCTGTCGAAGGTCAATGAAGTCATTTCATGGGAGCACCCAAGAATGTGGCTGAAGTTCATAGTTTACTGGGTTTGGCAGGCTATTACCGGAGGTTTGTGCCCGACTTCTCTCAAGTTGCATCTCCTTTTACAGCTTTGACTAGGAAGGATCAGGCCTTCGTGTGGAGCGACTAGTGCTTGGAAGCTTTTGGCTACCTAAAGGAGAAGCTGGTTAGTGCTCCAATACTCAGATTACCAGAGGAAGGGGTGTTGTTTGAAGTGTTCTATAATGATTCTGGCCTTGGGTTTGGATGTGTGATGATGAAGCAGCGAGGATTGATCTCTTATCGGTCTAGGAAGTTACGTCCTCATGAACATAACTATGCCACCCATGATCTAGATCTATCTGCCGTGGTGTTCTCATTGAAGTTGTGGCAGAATTATCTCATCAGAGAGCACTTTGTGGTCTTCTTAGATCACAAGAGCTTGCGTTATGTCTTTTCCCAGCTAGATCTGAGCTTGCGACAGCAGAGATGGGTTGAGTTACTCCAAGAATACGACTTCAAGATCTCTTATACTGAGGGAAAGGGTATTTTTGTTGCTGATGCCCTGAGAAAGAAAACACAGAAAGAAGTAGTTCGGGAATCTGCAGATGATTCGAGAGCGATGGAAGAGTTAGAGACCTTGCATTTGGAAGCAAGTGTGGAAGGTGGAAGAGGATATCTGTTTCAGATGACTGTAGTGTCCCCTTTAGTGGTGTAGGTGGAAGAGTCTCAGTGGGGGGACTCGGAGGAGGAAGTGATGTGAGATCGTGTTTATCCGGGAAATACTCATGTGGGATGGTCGGAGGATGGTTAGCATCGATTGTTTTTCCGTGGAAGGCTGTTTGTTCTGGAGATGATGCGTAAAGGTGTTCTTCGTGAGTTCCATGGCTTGGATTTAGCTGTACATCCTGGGGTCTCAAAGATGTACCAAGGCCTGGGGGGACAGTTTTGGTGGCCCAGGGTAAATCGGGCGGTGGTAAAGTTTGTGGCTAAGTTCCTAGTGTGTCAACAGGTGAAGGATGAACACCATTTTCCTGGAGGGTTGTTACAGCCTTTAGATGTTCCCGAGTGGAAGTGGGATGACATCTTGATGGACTTCGTCACAGGGCTACCCAGAGCTCAGGGAGGCTATGATTCAATCTTGGTAGTGGTGGATCGGTTGACAAAATCAGCTCACCTCTTGGCAATTAAGGTGTCGAGCGTGGCGAGAACCTTATCCCAGAGGTACGTCGATTAGGTGGTGCAGTTTCATGGGATTCCGAGATCTATTGTCTTCGATCAAGACATGCGGTTTACCTCATGATCTTTTAGGGGAATACAGCATGCCTTTGGCATCCAGCTATGCCTTAGCACTGCTTTCCACCCTAAAAAATATGGGCAAATAGAACGAACAATCCAGACATTGGATGAAATGTTTCGGGCATGTGTTCTGGATTTTGGGGGATCATGGGTACGACACTTGCCTCTGGTTGGGTTTTATTATAACAATAGATTCCACTCCACTATCGGCATGAAACCTTTTGAGGCCTTGTATGGAAGGCCATGTGGTTCACCAATTTGCTGGATAGAGATTGGAGAAGCAGTTGTTTTTAGGCCAGAAGTGGTGCATGGCACCACTGAGAATGTTTAGATCGTGCGTGAGAGGATGAAGGTAGCCTAGGACCGACATAAGTCTTATGCCAATCATAGGAGGAGGCCCTTGGAGTTCTAGGTTGGAAATCATGTGTTCTTGAAGGTTTCCCCTCAATGTGGTAAACAAAGTATTGGGAAGGGGACTAAGCTCTCCCCAAGGTTCATAGGACCTTTCGAGGTGTTGGGATGAGTTTTTGAGGTGGCGTATCAACTGGCGTTGCCACCTCAGTTGGAGAAAGCTCACAACATCATTAATGTCTCCCAAATTCATCGATATCTACACAACGAATCCCACGACATCGATTGGGGAGAGTTAGATGTTGAAAACGATGCGACCATTATAGAACGACTGATCAGGATCAAGGATCATAAAGGGAAAGTGCTTCATGGATGAACCATCCCCTTCGTTCGTGTGTTGTGGAGGAATGGTGGCCTGGAGGAGAGCACTTGGGAGCAGGATGCCTAGTTACAGGTTCAGTATCCATAACTATTTTAGCATCCTTGTTGTTTTGTTCTGAGTTTTGTTGAGATGTTTAACCTTGTGCTTTAATATATGAAATGCTTGTTTTTCTTGTTTTGTGTTCGAATGTGTGATGATGGGAAACCTGACTGCTAATCAAGGCGCATTAATGTGGATGCGATTATACCCGTGTGGGCGAGTCAGTGCCGCCCAAAGCGAATAATACCCTGACATTTAAGAAGTCACTCCCTGACTCAGGTGTTGGAAAGTGTGATCCTTGTTCGTGTTGTGAATGTTTGTGGTTGATAACTCTAAGGGGAGTATTCTTGGATGTAGGGGGGTTCCGTTCCATCTTTCGAACAACTCAGGGGTCTTCCCCTGAGAAGTATCTTTATAGGGTGGTTGTTTGGACCCCACTTTTCTCCTTTCTAGTTTGTTCTTATATTCTTAGGGACGAGAATAGTTTGAGAAATATGTGATGTAATGGATCGGGGTTTTGGGGTCCATTACTTGGTGAAAATCTGATGTTTGGGGTGTTCTGGGTGGTCTAGAAGGCCATCCCAGCTTCTCAGTGAATCTTAAGACTCCTAACGGTGGCCTCGGCCTACCGGTGGCCTTAGCCTACCAGTATCCTTGGCCTACCGGTAGCCCCGACCTACCGGTAGCCTCAGCCAACCGGTATCTTGGTCTACCGGTAGAACTAGCCTACCTGTAACCTCTCCACAGGTTTTCCAGTAGCGCCTCCTTTTGCGCGAATTGGTTTTTAAACCACATTTTGACACCTTTAAGCCTGTTTTAAAGACCATTAATGGTATTTAATTTAATTATTGGTGAGGTGTGTGTTAGTTTTAACTGCCCCGAAGTGTGGGGACCTTTTGAGTTGGACTTGTACGGTGGCCCAACCGCGTGGTCAACCCATGATCCTGCTTCTTCCATGGTTTGGAGTTTTTCCCCATATATTAACCATACCGGGGATGCTGTATCTTATCCTTTATAACCTAAAGGCTTATCTTCTCCCTAGGTTTCATTTAATCTATCACCCTACGCTCGAAATACCGTTCCTCCCAATGATTTGTACCCCTATTGCAAAGTTTTCCTTGATCGCGTTCTGTGGAGCTCCTGCTAATCCTAATTTCTAGTTTCCATGTGAGGACTTAACGTCGATACTTGATCACTTAGACAGGGATCTTACCTTTGTCTCTCCTCCTTGTGTATCATGAGCGGTGGGTGTTCTATGGTTCTCACGAGGCAGTAAATCAATTCTGTAATGCAGATAATAACCAGTTAAAGAACGAGGATGAGGAATTTTGTTAATGTTGTTACGTGTTTCTATCCATGATTTCTCTATGATATTGTTATGAATTTAATGGTCTTAGGCCTACTGAAAATCATGACCATTGGAGGTCTTTTTTTGCACACCTATTCTATGCTCTGTTTCATGCATTTTTTTGGTGAATGGTAATCACGTATGAATCGATTAAACACTTAAACTCAGATGTTGAATATGAATGACCATAACCATGGGTGGTCACCCCAGTTGAACTAAATAATATATAGGAATGAATTATGAATGATGGGATGGTTCAGTTTTGAAATGGGCGGAGGGGTGAATGTGTTTGTTATGGATGGGTGAACAGCAGGGCTATGAATGGCGTGGTTGGAATGGCATGAGTTGTTGTGTGGCTGTGGTGGTGTTTGGAAGCAAGGTCGTAGGTTAGGTTGTGAACATGAATAAAGGTGGAATGTTAATAATTAACTCGGTGGAATGGTAATGAATTAATGTGGAGATAACCAATGGTTGTTGGGCTTTTCATTGGTTTCAATTTTTCGAGGGTTTCCACTGATCTCACTTTGATGTTATTATTTACAAGAGAACTGGGTATGATTGCTTAACTTACCTGATGATTGAACTTCCTACTTTATTCTTGTTTCATCTATGAATGTACATGTTAGTTTCCCAGTAGTGAAGGGATTAACTCATACTGAACTGTTATGAAATGTTAACTTGAATAAAGAAACAGGGAACTGTTTGTTGTGTGCCTATTTTCTGAGGCAGCGGTTCTTGGGCACCTGCTTGTATCTGTTTTAGGATCCATAGGTTGGGTTGTGTGTTGCTATATATATATATATGTGTGTAATTTTATGTTTTGTGTTTATTCTCACCCCACCCACGTTGGGCACCAAGTTCCAAACACCCCATTTCATGGGGAAGGGTGTTTCCCCCTAGTTACCCTCCTTCCTGGTCCCTTTTCCTACTACTATGATGGCTGTAGGTGACCTTACACCCAAGATTATTCAGGTATATTTCGATTGGTGTGTTTTTAGCCTTGGAATCTTCAGGAAGGTTTGTTTTCCTAGGTTTCTTCGGGATGAGGCCCAGGTATGTGCGGGTAGGGAAGGATGGTTGTGAGGCCCAGGTGTGTGCAGGAATGGATGTGTGGTTGTGAGGCCCAGGTGTGTACGGGCAGGGATGTGGATGGTTGTGAGGCCCAGGTGTGTGCGGGAAGGAAGAGTGTGGTAGCGTCAAGGCATTTTTCGTTAGGGATGAGCAGTTAGCTAGTGGGGGAAATGGTGGAGTGGGGTACCCAAATGGTTTGTTCTTACTATTACCTTACTACTTGTGTTATTTGGTGAGCATGGCCAGTGAGGTGGGATGGATAGATTCCTTGATAAATGTTGGTCCTTCTACTTCTCACAGAACTTTAGGACGTCTCCCCACTAGTGCCCGAGAGCTATAGGTTTTTCCTACTGAGTATACTTTGTATTCTCACCCTTCCTTTACTTTCAGGTTTCTAGGAGGACTTCGGAGGCTGTGTAGGACCTTACTAGTCTGGACGTTAGAGTTGCTGATGGTTTCTGTTGTTTAATTCTTAGCCTTTTCATTTTCTGTTGGATTTGAACCTTGGTGTTCTTGTACTTTGTTTAGTTTTATTATTAAAACATGCATGTAGTTTGGTTTTATTTTGAGTTTTCAATACATGGTTGTTTTTGGTGTTGACTCATTCTTTCTCCCAATCCTGGTTAACTAAAAATTTTAATGCCTCTCATATAGTGAAAATGATACACCATTGGTGCTAGTCGCCACTCTGGGGCCTACTGGAGGTGGGACTCGGGGGTTATTTTGTCGTCTTTGACTTGAGGAAGGAAGGGCGGGGACCTTTTTCTCCCCTTCCATCGTCTTGCCGAAGGCGGGTCGTGACAATGAAGCATGCTGCGAATTTTTCACCAGATGTCCGTTTTTGCATATGAATAGTCAATTTGGTGTGTTTTTTCGAGATCATCGTGATGGCGGAGTTTTCCCAACCTCTTTAATGACCGAGGAGTGGGCCCCACGAGACACTGTATGGGCATAAAGCGGTATTGAATAACCTTTAAATCAGGAGCCCATTTCCAGGGATTAAATAGTCTATCTCGCATGTTTTTCTATGAGGATTACAACAGTGTAATCTGTTTGGGAGTGTAGAGCCTCTTTCGAGATCTCATTAAATGTGGAAACATGAAAGGGGATTGGTCAGAGGTCCGTTTGATGCACTCTGAACCTACGCATGGTAGCAATGTTAGTGACACCCAGTGATGGAACATGAAGTGCAGAGTTATCAGACATTGGTGTTTATCCGCCAGTGGGGCTGGGTAGTGGGTTACCCATTGACCATAGAGTTTACCCTCCAGTGGGGTTGGGCAGTGGGTTATTTGGTGAATTTAGGGTTTACCCTCTAGCTGGGCTGGGCAGTGGGTTACCCAAAGACCTCTTAGGGTTTACCCTCCACCTGGGCTGGACAGTGGGTAACCCAAAGACCTTCTGGGGTTTACCCTCCAACTAGGCTAGGTAGTGGGTTACTTGATGACTTCTTTCAGACACATCTGTTTCTATGAGGCTAGTCAGTGACTTCTCTATGTGATTACTGGAGAGGGACCCTTGGTTGTACTATCTAGCGATGAGACAACATTGTCGTATGGAATTTTTGGGAATTAGTGATGGATATCCTTAGGATTATTGGAGACATTTCTTGGGCTATTCTTAGAGACAGAGTTCCCCTTACACACTCATTCATGGTTCATGATGAGCATATATATACACCCTACTCTTGTTACCACTCCTTGGGTTCATTTACTCTTCTTCTAGGAGGGGCGAAGACGCGTGAGGTATGCCACGTGCATTCCGTGTCTAGCTTCTCCTGGTTGGATGTTCCTGCTTCCTTTCTCTTGTCGGGTTGAGCTGCACTCTCTATTTTGTTCTCTTAGCATGTTCTTGTTCTGTCTACTACTCACCATTTTAGTATCTCCTTTGTTGCTCCCTCGAGATTTCGGGGTATCCTACGGAGTCTCTTTATACTCATCCCTGCTTGGGCTTTGCCCGCACTTGGTGTGCCCTTTTAGATGATGGACAGGTCGATCGAGTCTATGGAGGAGCGGAGAGGAAACCAGAACATGGGCTACATTCAGTGGACATAGTAGGATATTCCGAGGTGAGACTCACCAGCTGTTTACTCTCATTTACATATTACTGGGTTGTGGCACCTTTCTAGTTGGGAGCGTGTTTTTCCCCTTTTTATATTCAGTTATCTTGTCATTACTTATCACCACTTTACTTGTACTATATAGAAGTTGATGCATGACTGTGGTTGGGTTATAGTTGTTTGTACTTTGGTTTCATTTTTACTCTTCACTTCTGCATTGAGTGGGTTGTGTGTGTGTACAGGTACGTAGGAAAAGGCCTCCCTAAGAATGTAATTCCTTCGGTGCTTGTCTCCAGGCCCTGGCCTATGGAGGAGGGCATTGGGTTGTTGCGGCTCAAGACCAGTAGGGTCGGGTCATGACAAGACTACCACCGGCAAAGACACGACACTTGACCGCGCCGCCCAGCCAGCTGCGAGCACCCCACCGCCCTGCGGAACTCGCCGCCCCGCGGCCCGTGCTGCCCCGCAGCCCCCACGCCGCCCGTGGCCCCGCCCCCGCCCCCGCCCGTCGTGCCGCTCCCGGCCCCTGTGCCACCCACATCCCCTGCTGCCTGCACGACCCATGGCCCGCTACCACCACCGCCCTCGGCCCCTGCCACCAGTGGCCCATGGCCCTTTCCGCACGCGGCCATCACCGCCCGCCGCCCGTGGCCACTGCCACCCACCGCCCGCGCTGTCTGTGGCCCATGTCGCCCCAAGACCCCCGCTACCAGTGGCCCCCCGCCACCCCGCGACCCCTGCAGCCCACCTTCCTCGGCCCCCGCAGCCCCGCGGCCCCCGCCGCCCACAGCCCTGGCCACCCGCGCCCTACGCCGCCTGCAGTCTCCCCCGGCCCGCAGCCTCTGCTGGCCCGCGACCTATGCTGCCCCGTGGTCGCCGCCACCCCGCGGCCTCCACCCTGCCCGCGGACCTCGCCCAGAGAAGTCTTCAAAATATTACCTTAATCCATGGACATTTAGAGGCAACCAACAACCTCAAAGGCAGCATGGTAGAGCTTTTTCCATCACTACTATCCAAATGAACACCAACACTGAAGTGGTGAAAAATACACTAGTTACTCATTTGAGAACAGTGAACATACATTTTGATTGTACTTTTATGCATTATTTTATTTTATAAATGTTTAGTAGAACAATCTCAACACCACCAAACCATGGAAGTTAAGTTATCAGTGAGTACGTGAAATGGGGAAATCATTGCACTCCAAGAATATAACTCCTACCCATTCATAATTTGTGGATTTGACATCCCAGTGAAAATATTCATACTCCCTCTGGTGGAATTTGATGCAATTCTTGGCATGAATTGGATTTCCTTATATAGAGCCAACATAAATTGTTTTGAGAGGGAAATATCTCTCCATATGGTGAATTGACCCCATATTATGTACAAGTTCAAGGAGTAGGATGGATATTCTTTAGTACCATTATCTCATGTGTGGATATTACTACCCTATGAGAACACGTATCTGGCCCAGATGATTGATTCTAAGGAAGAAACCATCCATGAATACATGCCTATTTCGAGGGAATTCGCTAAAGTGTTTCCCAAGGAATTGTCTGGTCTTCCTCCAAGAAGATATGTTGAGTTCTCAATTGATCTTAAAATTGGGGAATTTTCAATATCCACTACTCTGTATAGAATGACAGCTATGGAGCTTCAAATACTGAAGAAACAACTATATAATAAGCTGGATAGAGGGTTTATATGTCCAAGTGCATCACCATGAGGTGCACGAGTCCTCTTCATTAAGAATTAGGATTGTTCAATGTGCCTTTCCAATGATTATCATGATCTCAAAAAAAAATCACGATAAATAACAAGTATCCTATTCCCCGAATTGATGACGTTTTCAATCAGCTACGTGGAGAAAAATACTTCTCCAAGGAGGATTTTTGGTCGTGATATTATCATGTAAGGGATAAGAAGGAGGATATCCCCATGATTGTTTTTCAAATAAGGTACAAGCACTATGAATTCATAGTAATTCCTTTCGTACTCACTAATTCTCTTGAAATCTTCATGGAGATGATGAATAGAGTCTTTAGAGGTTACCTCAAAAAATTTGTTTTAGTCTTTATAGATGATATTCTACTACAATAAAAAACCAAGGAGGGCCTTGAAGAGCATATAAGCACTGTACTAGAGACCTTGAAAAAGGAGAAGATCTATGAAAAGTACAAAAAGTGAGATTTCTGGTTTATGGAGGTCTCATTATTGGGTCATATCATCACGAGAAATGGGATATCGGTGGGTCCCTCCAAGATACTTTCAATTGAGGGATGACTGAGGCCAACATCAGTGTAACACCCCGAGCTTCCACGATACGCTCCTCATTCAATAATTCAATAGCTTGCATTGTACGCAACTTTGAGTTCTAACACACCGCAACTAATCAAAGTAGCCGTTATGAAGAGTAGTAACCACTTTTTAAATTTATAGAAATTTTATATTTCAAAATGGACTTCATTTTTGTATTCCTAATATTGAAATTAGCCTATGTTGAATTTTTTGTAATTTTATGAGAACTTCCAAATTTTTATGAATAGTGAAAAATACATAAAACAACTTTTTTAATAAAAATAATTTATAGTGATAAGTTATAATATTGAGTGGTTTTAAAGTATAATTAGAATATATTTTTACCATTTTATCCAATGGTGGTCATTAGAATTAATTTAACATTGAAAATGGACATAAACAATTGCCAATCTTTTGATATAAATTGTTTCTTAAAAACACGCTATTTGTTGTAACAGTGAGAATTAATTATAAAATTAATTAATGAAACTTATATGTTTGGAATTTTTTAAGATAGACATCATTTTTGAATTCGGAATATCAATTATAGCTTAGGGTGAAATTTTGGCCTTGTTCTGAAAAACTTCAATTTTTGATGAATAGTGAAACCACTAAGTGGTGGTTAAATAACTGATTTTTCGTTTAAATGAAATATTACCACTTCTGTGATTTTATTTTCAAAAATCCGAAATAAATGGTTGTCATTAAGAAGTAAAATGTGGTTCAATGAGATTAAAATAAATTTTTGGTGAATAGTAACTTTTAAGTTCTTAATCGCGATTAGAGGTAATTAGTGTAGTTTAAGGTACAAATAATGTTTTTATAATATGAGATGAGAATGAAACTTGTCCTACTCCTATTGGATGAGTCATGGCCGACCAAGAAAACCCATGGGTCAACTTGAGGACCCCATGGAGCCACTTTAGTTAGAAAATGACATAAACACCTTTTATTTAATGTTAAAGTAAAAAATGACACAAACATAAAATGTTTTACTAAAACAATTTTTACGTGGGGTTACACAAGTCCAAATTTTGATTATAAATATTCATTAGTAATCTAAAAAGATTTCCTACATCATAGTATTTTTTTTTATAATTTTTAGACATTAAATAAATTAAATTATTTATGACATCATTATGATGTGGCGATGACCTCATTATTTAACGATTTAAATAAAATGAGAAGATAATGCAAAATCCAAGACTTACACTTGTTCAAAGCCTATTGGATGAAGATATTTCGAACCCTTATCACCTTAGCCACTAATTATATAAGTGTGGGACCTTTAGAATCCGAAAAGCATTGTATAATAATGTAACATTTCAATCTTTCCAAAAGAGCCCCTCCTCTCCACTTATAAAAGGCCCCCACCTATCCCACCTCATTTACACTTTAAAGCCATTTGGCTCGTCCAACCTCTGCCCAAATACTCTCCCAACATCCCTCTCTTACTCCTAGAAGCCTCACTTTGGGAATAACTCTTCCCAAGGAAGCCTTTGGCTCAAATCAAAAAGAGTTACCCGATTTTGAGGTAATGTCTTCTCTAATGTTGTTTTGTTTTATTTTTCTTTTCCAACCCCCTAAACTCTATTTATTCATTTCTTTTAGAACAACACCAGTATCCTCAATATACAAGGATGTTTTTATAAGAAGGATTCGAGCTACACTTACACACACCTACATCTAATGGTTAAAGAACATACGGTTTCTATGGATGGTGAATTTCTGCCTCACGAAACGATGATTGTTCAACACTCATATAACACCTTCAAAGGTGGCCATTAAGATGTCACTATTTTTATATATGATATATAATATGTTTATGTTTTACTTATTATTCTGTATTTCTCATTTATGGCATACTTTATGATTTCCATTATTGGTAAAACGCGATAATTTCATTTTAGCAAGTGCGGACTGCCGCCCCCTCAAAGTGATTTGAATCGTTAATGCCATATGTGGGATGTATAAAGGATGGAGTAAATGGTATTATACACTATATTATACTCGAATTATATTATACATTTATATCATGATGATTTTTTTCCATTAAATATGAAATTGAAATGAAAGTAGCGTTCATGCGTACGTACGGCTTACCGTCTCCATGAACGGTGCATTTCATTTCTTACCTCTAATTGTTACGTAATATTATAAATGAATGTATATACTGGATATATATGATATATGTGACATCTAAATCATGAATATAATTCTGGAGATAATGGATATTCTACCACATAAACAACTTGTAATTATAAGAAGTTTATTGTTGACTCAAGTACCAAAGATCGACAAAACAACCGTTTTAACTTAAATAATTACATAATGTTCATAGCATTGTAATAAGTGATATAATAAGGATAATGAAATTGAAAATGGTTCTTAATAAGGTATATATTAACTCTAGTTTATTATTCAGGAGGTTAAAGAACGGTTGAGACAAGTCAGACACAAGGTAAGGGAATTTCTTAACCCCATTTCTATTCTTTGGGTTAATCTCCTAATTTCAAATTATGTCATGATATGATTATGTATTATCAGGTATTTATACTTTATTTATGTGATATTATAGTGAATACACATGAGCGATCTATTTTGTTTAAAAAATGATCTTTGTAAGGGAACTTCTTAACCCAATTTCTATTCTTTGGGTTAATCTCATACTTTCCAATTATGTCATGATATTATTATGTACTATTTTGTATTTTTACTTTATTTATGTGTACCTATAGGGAATACACATAATTGATCTATTTTATATTAAAAATTATCTTTTTAAGGACTTCGTCTCAATCACCTTTCATTGAGTCATATTTGGTTTTATACACAACTTTCTTTTATACGGTGTATAAACCCCTTTGACTTTTACGTTTATTCAAAAGGTTTTCTCTTATAATTATGTGATTTTAAAATGATTTCAAAAAGAGATATTTCTCTCTAATATATGAAAATCCAGTGCAAATGTATACGTATTTAACGCAAGCTTAAAACTGTTTTCAGAAAACCTGACTCTCGAGTGTGGTAAACAGGAAGGGATTGGGCGTGGACCCATCATGGCCTGTAATTAGTTGAGCAGTCTCAGAATTAGTTATTTTGTTTTCAGAAGCTTGCATAATGTTTTTAGAAAAACAATGGAGTATATTTGAGAAATTTTAAGTGTAAATATCTTCTAAAAATTGAACTGGTATTTTGATTTTACAATTAATTTCAAATGGTATTTTAGAAAATGATAATCCTAAATGTTTATATACTATTTTTCATATAAGGAATGCATTGGACTTAGTAAGTGACGGGTGGAGCCCGCTATAGCTCCTTGATGCATCGGCAGGTCTCATGAGACAAACTAGTATCTTGGCACGAGGCCTTGACAAAAGCTTATTTGTGGTCTTGGCACGAGGCCTTGACTACGTGGTTATGATAGTCTGGCATTATGCATTCCATCATTATGAAAGTGGTTATTGATATTGCATGTGATTATTCGACCAGTAGAATATCCATGTGAAGAAGTGAATGGCATTATCTCATTTTACTTTTGCCATATTATGTTGATGTTCATGTTTAAAAGGCTTTTGTTTTAGTTATACATTGCCTTAAATTTTTATGTTTATTTATGAAAGCTTCCGCAATATTGTTATCCTTACTGAGCATCTGAGCTCACCCCTTTCAATGTTTTAATATTTTCCAGGATGTGAAGAAGTATTTTATGAATGACCTGCAGGGATAGTCAGAAGAGGATATGATTGTGGACTATGGAGACTTTGTTATTAGTTTTTCACTTTATAATGTAATGTAAGACTTATGAATGTATCTAGTGTTTCCAAGGCTACTAAACTCATCGGTCTTTCGAGACTTGATCTTTTGTGATCATGCCAATGTTACGAAGTAATGCACCGACTCTGGGTAGCTGGGGTCGGGGCATTACAGTTGGTATCAGAGGCAGTTTAGTACTAACCTTGGAAGCTAGATTTAGATAAACTCTGATTAGGGCACATAGCCCAGAGATAGACTTTGAGGATTGGTATAGAAGAACGTCCTAGAATTTTGTTATTCTAGAGATTTTGTGAGTTTTCCGAGCAATACATCTCTGTCTAGATACGAGCAGGTAGAGGTGGCTCTGGCACAGATGTACCTAGGGGTAAAACCCGAAAACACTGCTTTGAGATAGACTCGAACAGGAACTGGTGCACGACAACGGGCCTTGCTGCACTCTTGGTTACGACACTCCCGGGGGATATGCTTAGGATAATTCTCGTTTTCTTTACAAACCACTATGAACGGTTATGAGTATATACTTCCTCAAATAAAACCTTTTTATGATTATGGATTATATCCATAACTAGTTCAATTTATGTTAAGTATTTTACAAGTGTGGAATTATGTATTTTGATTCATAAACTAATCTAGTTTATGCCATTGTTTAGAAATGGGGCCTAGTGGAAGGAATGGAAACCGTATCAATGCACACACTCCGTGTAGGGATTGCCCTCCTGCTCAAGATAATTATTGTGGATCTGGAGATACAACTGTTGCTGATCAACTTATTACCATACTGGGACAACTCACTCAAGTTATGAATAATAACCTTACTCGTATGGATCACCCTGATCCACAACGTGGAGGATCAATGTTAGACCGCTTCATGAGGAAACAACCACCAACATTTAAGGGGGGTACAAATCCTATAGAAGCTGAGCAATGGATAAATTCCTTAGAGAAAATATTCCATGCCTTGGGGAGTAGTGAAAGATAGAAGGTTGTCATGGAAGTTTACCGCCTCACTGGAGATGCCGATCAGTGGTGGTCGCTGATTCAAAACACAAAGGAAGATGATGACGTATCGAATATGGAATGGAGGGAGTTCAAAGAGCTTTTATTAGAAAAATACTTTCCTCGTGTCCATCGAGCAGATATGGAAAGGCAATTTCTGAGTCTGAGGCAGAAGGAGGATGAGAATGTCGCAAAGTATGAGGCTAACTTTACAAGGTTAGCGAGGCATGCTGCCGATTATATACGTAACCCAAGGAGTAAGATTGATCGTTTCTTTTATGGGTTAAAACCATTTCTCCGTCGAGCTTTAGTATCACAATCCTTCTCATCATATGAAGATATTGTCTCGTGTGCTATCAAGACAGAAAAGGAATTCTCTAAGTCTTATGACAACAAAGTAAAGAAAGAGAAGAAGAGAACGGGGGAACAAGAGACAGATAAAGGGAAAAAGGGAAAGAAGGATTTTCCATTATGTGATAATTGTGGGAAGAATCACCCTGGTACTTGTCTAAAAGGAATGAGAGTTTGTTATAAATGTGGAGAAAAGGGTCACCAGGCTCGTGATTGCAAGGGAAAGAAAGAGGCTATCAAAGTTGAATGCTACAATTGTAGGGAAATGGGGCATTATGCAAATGAATGTCCTAAACGTCAGGGAAACTTACCTCAGAAAAGGCCAAGGGATCAAGGACAATCTTATGTTGTGACTACAGTTGAAGCGGAATAATTAATGTATTGGTGCTTTTGGACTCAAGGATTATATTCTGGTTATAAGAATAATGTGATATATATATACGGATTGTACTTTAGTACTTTTTGATTTCAGTAAGGTTTTAATATGATTAAGGTAATCATATTTTTAGTATGTGACAATAAGAGAAACTTTTCTTTGTTTGGGGAATCTGATGTTACAATAGATTTTGGAATTAAGAGACCTTTTAAAGAAAGTTTGGATAGAGGTATTTTGGATAACTATAAAGGTTGGAGTGGATTAAGTTGATCTTTGGATAGTATTGTTTAAGGTTAAAAAATTTAAGAAGATTATTTTTGGAATATTATGATACTATAGTTTTAGGAAAAGGACAACCTGCAGGGTGGGGCATAACCAGTCACGTCGGACAAAGCTGCAGGAATCGAACCCACAATCATAGTCCGACATGCCTTTATTTCCTACCACTAGCCTACAGGAAGTCCCTGGTTATTACAAAATAATTTTAATAATCTAAATGGTATGTGTTAACATTTGGAACCTTATACAATTAGGATAAGTATAATATTTTTGAGTTCTATTATCTTTTTGAGTGAAATATGAGTTGAAGGTTGAAACTCTAATTGTCAGGCATAAATATATATATACCTATCTCTTATTCAATGAATAAATTAATTCTTAAACTTTAGTAAAGGGATATTAAAACAAAAAAATATGTTATCCTAATACCTTATGTCTTGTTGAACTGATGATATTTTAAATCAACATAGATTGAAGGCTTTGAGGCCCTCAATTTGACAGTTGATTGTAATTGATGACCTCAATCACTCCCTACAAATATTTACGTTCTTCCTCCAATTATATGTCTCTAATTTCCACCAATGTTCTCCTAATCGAGATCATAATTGGGTGGTGACTTTTTCATTTCCCTTTCCCTCTTATGAAGGCTAAATTTTATTAATCTTATTTCCGATGTGGGTTTTCCTCAAAGGTATTTTCTCTTTTCAACCTTTTACTTTCAAAGAAAAATTTCAAATTGCGAGGACGCAATTTATTGAAGGAGGGGAGAATGTAACACCCCGAGCTTCCACGATACGCTCCTCATTCAATAATGCAATATCTTGCATTGTACGCAACTTTGAGTTCTAACACACCGCAACTAATCAAAGTAGCTGTTATGAATAGTAATAACCACTTTTTAAATTTATATAAATTTTATATTTTAAAATGGACTTCATTTTTGTATTCCTAATATTGAAATTATCCTAAGTTGAATTTTTTGTAATTTTATGAGAACTTCCAAATTTTTATGAATAGTGAAAAATACATAAAACAACTTTTTTAATAAAAATAATTTATAGTGATAAGTTATAATATTGAGTGGTTTTAAAGTATAATTAGAATATATTTTTACCATTTTATCCAATGGTGGTCATTAGAATTAATTTAACATAGAAAATGGACATAAACAATTGCCAATCTTTTGATATAAATTGTTTCTTAAAAACACGCTATTTGTTGTAACAGTGGGAATTAATTATAAAATTAATTAATGCAACTTATATGTTTGGAATTTTGTAAAATAGACATCATTTTTGAAATCGGAATATCAATTATAGCTTAGGGTGAAATTTTGGCCTTGTTCTGAAAAACTTCAATTTTTGATGAATAGTGAAACCACTAAGTGGTAGTTAAATAACTGATTTTTCGTTTAAATGAAATATTACCACTTCTGTGATTTTATTTTCAAAAATCCGACATACATGGTTGTAATTAAGAAGTAAAATGTGGTTCAATGATATTAAAATAAATTTTTGGCGAATAGTAACTTTTAAGTTCTTAATCGTGATTAGAGGTAAATAGTGTAGTTTAAGGTACAAATAATGTTTTTATAATATGAGATGAGCATGAAACTTGTCCTACTCCTATTGGATGAGTCATGGCCGACCAAGAAAACCCATGGGTCAGCTTGGGGACCCCATGGAGCCACTTTAGTTAGAAAATGACATAAACACCTTTTATTTAATGTTAATGTAAAAAATGACACAAACATAAAATGTTTTACTAAAACAATTTTTACGTGGGGTTACACACGTCCAAATTTTGATTATAAATATTCAATAGAAATCTAAAAAGATTTCCTACATCATAGTATTTTTTTTATAATTTTTAGACATTAAATAAATTAAATTATTTATGACATCATTATGATGTGGCGATGACCTCATTATTTAACGATTTAAATAAAATGAGAAGATAATGCAAACTACAAGGCTTACACTTGTCCAAAGCCTATTGGATGAAGATATTTCGAACCCTTATCACCTTATCCACGAATTATATAAGTTTGGGACCTTTAGAATCCGAAAAGCATTGTATAATAATGTAACATTTCAATCTTTCCAAAAGAGCCCCTCCTCTCCACTTATAAAAGGCCCCCACCTATCCCACCTCATTTACACTTTCAAGCCATTTGGATCGGCAAACCTCTGACCAAATACTCTCCCAACATCCCTCTATTACTCCTAGAAGCCTCACTTTGGGCAGAACTCTTCCCAAGGAATCCTTTGGCTCAAATCAAAAAGAGTTACCCGATTTTGAGGTAATGTCTTCTCTAATGTTGTTTTGTTTTATTTTTCTTCTCCAACCACCTAAACTCTTTTTATTCATTTCTTTTAGAACAACACCAGTATCCTAAATATACTAGGATGTTGTTATAAGAAGTATTCGAGCTACACTTACACACACCTACATCTAATGGTTAAAGAACATATAGTTTCTGTGGATGGCGAATTTCTGCCTCACGAAACGATGATTGTTCAACACTCATATAACAACTTAAAAGGTGGCCATTAAGATGTAAATATTTTTATATATTATATATAATATGTTTATGTTTTACTTATGCTTCTGTATTTCTCATTTATGGCATACTTTATGATTTCCATTATGGGTAAAACGCGATAATTTCATTTTAGGAAGTGCGGACTACCGCCCCCTCAAAGTGATTTGAATCGTTAATGCCATATGTGGGATGTTTAAAGGATGGAGTAAATGGTATTATACACTATATTATACTGGAATTATATTATACATTTATATCATTATGATTTTGTTCCATTAAATATGAAATTGAAATGAAAGTAGCGTTCATGCGTACGTACGGCTAACCGTCTCCATGAACGGTGCATTTCATTTCTTACCTCTAAATGTTACGTAATATTATAAATGAATGTATATACGGGATATATATGATATATGTGACATCTAAATCATGAATATAATTCTGGAGATAATGGATATTCTACCACATAAACAACTTTTAATTATAAGAAGTTTATTGTTGACTCAAGTACCAAAGATCGACAAAACAACCGTTTTAACTTAAATAATTACATAATGTTCATAGAATTGTAATAAGTGATATAATAAGGATAATGAAATTGAAAATGGTTCTTAATAAGGTATATATTAACTCTAGTTTATTATTCAGGAGGTTAAAGAACGGTTGAGTCAAGTCAGACACAAGGTAAGGGAATTTCTTAACCCCATTTCTATTCTTTGGGTTAATCTCCTAATTTCAAATTATGTCATGATATGATTATGTATTATCATGTATTTATACTTTATTTATGTGAGATTATAGTGAATACACATGAGCGATCTATTTTGTTTAAAAAATGATCTTTGTAAGGGAACTTCTTAACCCAATTTCTATTCTTTGGGTTAGTCTCCTACTTTCCAATTATGTCATGATATTATTATGTACTATTTTGTATTTTTACTTTATTTATGTGTACCTATAGTGAATACACATAATAGATCTATTTTATTTTAGAAATTATCTTTTTAAGGACTTCGTCTCAATCTCCTTTCATTGAGTCATATTTGGTTTTATACACAACTTTCTTTTATACGGTGTATAAACCCCTTTGACTTTTACGTTTATTCAAAAGGTTTTCTCTTATAATTATGTGATTTTTAAATGATTTCAAAAAGAGATATTTCTCTCTAATATATGAAAATCCAGTGCAAATGTATGCGTATTTAACGCAAGCTTAAAACTGTTTTCAGAAAACCTGACTCTCGAGTGTGGTAAACAGGAAGGGATTGGGCGTGGACCCATCATGGCCTGTAATTAGTTGAGCAGTCTCAGAATTAGTTATTTTGTTTTCAAAAGCTTGCATAATGTTTTTAGAAAAACACTGGAGTATATTTGAGCAATTTTAAGTGTAAGTATCTTCTAAAAATTGAACTGGTATTTTGATGTTGCAATTAATTTCAAATGGTATTTTAGAAAATGATAATCCTAAATGTTTATATACTATTTTTCATATAAGGAATGCATTGGACTTAGTAAGTGACGGGTGGAGCCCGCTATAGCTCCTCGATGCATCGGCAGGTCTCATGAGACAAACTAGTGTCTTGGAACGAGGCCTTGACAAAAGATTATTTGTGGTCTTGGCACGAGGCCTTGAATACGTGGTTATGATAGTCTGGCATTATGCATTCCATCATTATGAAAGTGGTTATTGATATTGCATGTGATTATTCGACAAGTAGAATATCCATGTGAAGAAGTGAATGGCATTATCTCATTTTACTTTTGCCATATTATGTTGATGTTCAAGTTTAAAAGGCATTTGTTTTAGTTATACATTGCCTTAAATTTTTATGTTTATTTATGAAAGCTTCCGCAATATTGTTATCCTTACTGAGCATCTGAGCTCACCCCTTTCAATGTTTTAATATTTTCCAGGATGTGAAGAAGTATTTTATGAATGACCTGCAGGGATAGTCAGAAGAGGATATGAGTGTGGACTATGAAGACTTTGTTATTAGTTTTTCACTTTATGATGTAATGTAATACTTAGGAATGTATCTAGTGTTTCCAAGGCTACTAAACTTATCGGTCTTTCGAGACTTGATCTTTTGTGATCATGACAATGTTACGAAGTAATGCACCGACTCTGGGTAGCTGGGGTCGGGGCGTTACAATCAGTGACAAATATCCATAGATTTTTGGGGGTGAACTAGATATTTTCACCGATTTTGGAGAAACTTCTCATGATTGTACAAACCTTTTACAAAGAAAACTCATAAGGGAGTAAAGTTTTCTTGGAGCGATGGATGCGAAGATAGTTTCAAGGATCTAAAAAACAGCCTTATCACTATGTCCATGATCACATTACCCAAAAGTGGAGAACTTTTTGTGGTATTTAGTGATTTTCCAAAGACGGTCCTAGGATGTGTGTTGATGAAAAATGATAGTCATTGCCTTTGATTCAAGGAAATTAAAAGTACATGAATAGAAATATCCAACACATGATATGGAGTTGGATGCGGTGATATTTTCTTTTAAAATTTGGTGACATTACCTTTTGGGGAGAAATGTGAAATATATACGGACCAATAAATCCTAAAGTATGTATGGACATAGAAAAAGATGAATATTTGCCAATGAAGATGGTTAGATCTGATAAAAAACTATGACTTCTCAATCCATTACCACCACGGGAAAGAGAACAAGGTGGAATATGCTCTAAGTAAAAAGGACATAGCGATTCTATCCTTGATGAGAAATGAAAATGATCCAATCTTCTTATATTTGATGAATATGGACATGAGAATCATAATGAAGGGAACATAATCAATCATTTCACAAAAATTGATCAAACGTCACTTTTGGAACGGTTAATGGATGCTCAAAAGGATGATGTGGGAATTCCAAAGAAAGTGGAAACTATCAGAAAAGAAAAATCCTCAGAGATCAATGTTAATGATGAAGGAATTGTTAGATTTGGGTAAAGAATATGTGTTCCATAATATTAGGATTTATAGAATTATCTTTTCGATGATGAACATATTTCGAATTTCTCCATTCACCTAGGAAACATAATGATGCATCATGATCTCTAGGAAAATTATTAGTTGGATAACATGGAGAATGAGATCATTGAGTATACTTCAAAGTGATTGGTATGTAAGCATGTGAAGGCTAAGAGGCAGAAATATAAGGGGATTATGAAACCATTACCCATACCATCTTGGAAATGGGAGAACATCACCATGGAATTTTTCATCGGACTTCCAATGACATCAAAAAATACAATGCTATTTGGGTTGTTGTGGATCGTCTTACAAAGACTGCACACATCATTTCAATTTTGGAGGATTTCTCATTGGATCAAAAAGAACAGATATACCTCATAGATATGGTAAGTCTTCATGCAGTACCACTATCAATTTTATCTAATTGAAATCCAATATTTACCTATATGTTTTGGAAGAATATTTAACATGCTCAGAATACTGAGCTGAACTTCAATTCAACATATCATCCTAAAACTGAGGGCCAATCTGAGTAGACTATCTAAACACTTGAGGAAATGATGAGAGCATGCTATATGGACTTCAAAGGAGGATGGTATCATCATATTCCTCTGGTGGAGTTCTCTTATAAAAACAGTTTCCACTCAAGCATCCAAATGGCTCCTTATAAAGCCTTTATAGGAAGAGGTGTAGAACATCGGCTTGTTGGGATGATGTTGGGGAGATAAAATTAATAGGTCCATAAATGGTTCATGAAATTGTGTAGAAGGTTAAGATCATCAAGAAGAACATTATAACTACTTAGAGTCAAAAAAATCTCTATGCTAATAATTGTCGACGAGACCAAGAGGATGATGTCAATGACATGGTATTCTTCCGAATATCACCATGGAAGAGGGTTATGAGATTTGTTAATTAGGGAAATCTTAGTACAAGGTACCTTGTCCCTTTTTAGATCCTTGATCGCATTGGAGCGATGGATTATTAACTAGAACTCCCACAAAACCTATATTTAGTACATGATGTTTTTCATTTATCACTCTTGAGGAAGTACATACCTAACCCATCGCATGTACTTAATCCATAGGTAGTACCATTGTAGATTGAAAACTCCTATGAAAATAATCCATTGATGATCTTAGATCATAGGTAAAAAGTTCTATGAAATAAGACAATGGCCCTCATGAATGTGTTGTAGACAAGCCATAAGTTTGGAGAAGAAACATTGGAAGCAGAGGAATTGATGAAGAAAAGTTACCCGGATCTGTTATAGTACGGGAAAAGAAAATTTTGAGTGTGAAATTTCTTATGGGGGAATATTGTAATGACCCAAATTTTTATCAATGAAAATATGTCTTGATTTAATTAAATGTCTTACTATGTAAAAAAGTTATATAAAACATATTCACATCTTTTGTTTTATGATTTTGGATTTTAAATTTTTTTTAGAATTGTTACCATTGCTAATATAGATGTTTACCAGTTCTCACATGATTAATATAAATATAGGGTTTTAACAAATCCAATTTACTCAAAAAAGGAAGCGATGGGCACATCTAGTGGAATTGATCTATATGAATCCCCTTTTTGGAGCTTATAAATGAGGTAGCATCACTGGTCTTTACTCTTGACCAAGCCCAAGCTAAGATTCAACATGTTATGATTTAACGAAACCCCCTATATGAGAAGTGGATGTAGATAGAGATTACCACCCGAGTGTTGTTATCCGAGCCACCCCAAGAGTCTGTCATCACCGCACACCTTACCCTTAGGTCATATGTGAGTGTTATAAGGGGTTATGTAAGAAGACACTAGAACTCTGATTATGTGCATTATTTTTTGTATAGAACAAATAATATACATTCATTTTATTATTGCTTCTTTGTAAATAATTTTTAATGCACAATTAATATTTTTAGTTAATATTCAATTGAGAAATATATTTTCATGAATTAATGGATTTTTGAATTAGATAATATTTTAATTAATTTTTGTTACTAAAATAATTTTATTAAATATAAATGATCATAATTTTATGAATACAATTGTAACGTTTTATTAATGTTTAAATGTTGTTTTTGTCAAAACCCATTAATTTTTGACAAAATTAAATTTTTATTTTAAAAGTAAAAATTAAAATATTTAGAAACATATTTAGATAAAATGAATATCATTTTTATATTCAAGATTTTTAAATTATCAAATGGGAAATTTTACATAATTTTCATCAATAGTAGAATTTTTGGGTACAAATTAAACACCGTTTAAATTTTTAATGTCTTTTATGACATTATAATGACCCAATAGTTATGTAATAAAATAATATAATTGGAATTTTCTGCCTATATATGTTTTACAATTATATTAATGTAATATTAGGATTATTTTATTTATTTTAAAAATCCTTAACGGACCCTCCAAGACTTGTAAAACATTTTGTCTTTTTAAAATGATTTTTTTGATAGTGTGACTGACCTCCACATAAGCATGACTAATATTTTAATAAGTTTGTAAATTTTCCTAATAAAATAGAGTTTTCCACACCCCTTTGGAAAATTACATGGGAAAAACCATGGGTTGGTTTTTGTTTTTGATTAGTTTAATGTGTAGGGTCAAAAACCTAAAAAAATAAATAATTCTCTCCCTTTTCCTATATAAACAACCCAAGATGCCACTTCCTATTCACTAATAGCCTATGGGGCTCGACCAAACTCTTCCATTATCTCTCTAAAATCACACCAAGGCATCCCAGGCTCCCAATAAGCCTCTCTCAAGCCTCTCCCTAGCCTTTGAGATCACACTTTCGAGTAAGGGATTTCTTCTTTTCTCATTTTATTTCTAAATTTCATTATGTTATTATAAAATTTTGTTTTTAGTTAGAAATTTTAGGGAATGATTTGGAACCTCCCCCATAATTCCATCCTTTTGTTTTAATTATTCTAGAACCATTTACCTCTCATTAATTCCTCCCATGTACACCCGTTACCATGTCGAAATTCTGCAAGAAATTTCCCTTTTCTCATTTAAATTTAAGAATGTTTTTTGTATTATGAATCTAAATTCAATTAAAAATGTTGGAAAATGTATATATATTAATCCATTAATTTCAATTTTATTTACATATTATGATACACCCCCTTCTCTCTCATGATCAATTTTGATGAATTTTTATGTCATGCTGTTATGCTGTTGAAATTGCACTGCGATTTTCAAGCCAAAGTCATTGTATAGTGAATACCATGACCATTTCTATATAAATGGTATTCAACTTTATGCACATTTACGTAATTATTACATAGTTTATTTTATTAATTCTACATTCCTTTATCATTGAATAAATTATTATGTTTAATGAATCCATGTTATTTGATTCATGTGGCACACTTATACATGAAATGATACTATTAATAAGGGTGCGCCCTGATAGAGCTCCAATGTATTAGGTAAATATTAGTGTAATGGTACTCCAAGTGAAATGATGGTCTACTCATGGAAATTATATATCAATGAGGTTTTACTCATGCTACATGTGCAACGAGCCTTGGATCATGCTAATATCATGTTAATGTTGTTGCCATATTTCCATGTTATGAAAATCATGATATATCATGGCTTTATGTTCATGTTTATATTATTATCCATTGATATGACTGTTTACTAACATGTATTTTATACTTCATGTTATGAATTTTTACTCATTTACTATTCTTTATAGCTAACCCTTTTATTATTCATGTCCTCAGGTTATCCTATGTAATGCTATGTACGAAGGAATGATGTGGTCATGCAAAAGAAATTTTCAATAATATGTTTCGTTTTATGTTTTAAGTTGTTATGTAATGGTCATAAACCCAAAATACACTAGACCTCTTGGTCTTATATGTTGTGTAGTGTTAATGTTGTATGTAATAAATTATGTTTAAGTGTGGAATAAAGAGTTGAGTTGTTTTAAATACTGAACAGGTAGGCCAGCGACTCTAGCCAATCATAAGCTGCTAAAGGATATGACTAACTATGGAACCTCAGTGGTCTCTGGCACTAGAACTAAGGGAGTGAGCTCTATCGATGCATTTTCTAACCCTTATCTTCAAGGAAAATCTTCTTCTCAATAAGTGGATGTGTTTATATTTTCCACTTAGATAAGGGTGGTCATGTGATGGACCTTGAATTGAGGCCTCATCGCTCATAGGATCATCGTCATGATCAAGAGGTGGTCTGCTGGATGGATTTCATCGTATGGGAATCATAAAACATATCTTGGAGTACCACCATCAAATGATCATATATATATATATCAACTACAATGGGGAGATGAAACATGAAGGATAGTAAAAGACTCAATATTATATGATGAATGCACCATTGATCCTTGCAACAATGTCTCAGGGTGCTGAGTCCACAAGATGGTAGTCTGGGTCTTGGTGAATGGCTAGGTTTTCTGGTGCACCATCACTAGACTCTCTGGCCTAAGTGTCACACTCGAGATACATTGAATCTGTTTCCCCAATACCATCAAATTAATTATTAGGGAATCATCTTAACAATGTCATAAATATTTTACTACCTCTGATACCACTATATCATGACCCGAAACATGTCAGGGCATAATATGGAACTACCCCAATCCCACCTCCATAGTCTAGGGGTGGTGACAGGTTCCAAAGGCACAAACAATTCAGTGAGGCCTTTTCCTAAGATACTATATAGACATAAACACAACCAAATAAATAATATATTGATAAAATAAAGAAAACAAAAATACAATACTACTTTATTTAACTCACAAACATTTATAGAACTCTAAATAATATAAGTATAGGTTCTCTAAATTAAACTGAATGGAAAATTGGAAAAAATAAATGCCCAACCAGAAAATTAAAATAGTTTAGAGAGACCCACTCTAGAATCTCATCTATGAACACCGTACATAGTCAAAGAACCATGTATCCCTAAGATCCTCTAAATTCATGATCAACCTATTCGTCGTCTACACATGGCATGATTTGTGAGAGTAAATTCCATACAGGGGTGACTATAAACATAATCAGTTGGATTCCCAAAAATTTGATGGGGATTAGTAAGACATAAAATTGAAGAGGAAAGAAGTATATTTAATAAGGTACATTAAGTAGTACTACTCAACCCAACATGATAGTGAAATAAAAACTCATACAAACCCAAGTAGCTCAAAACGGTGAGAAGATGAACTTCTCATCTAGTATTTTCTACCAATAGTAAGAGAGTAGACTTGTCCAACCATGAGAAACTAGACACAGAAAGCACGTGGAATGCCCTACGTGTATTCACCTTCAGTGGAATGAGAGTATCAAAAACCCATGAAGTGGGTACTAAAATAGGGTGTATATATATTCCCAATTAAGTAATCCTAGAGGAGAGAGAAATGAGATCTCCATATCAAAGATAATTTGAAAAAAAGTGTTTCCAAACATTCCAGAAGTTTCCATCAACGATTCCCATCATCCCACCATCCACCATAAACACACAAGTCAAAGGTGATCAATAACCACACCTTGATACTAACCGCTTTTGGAGAAGTATCCATTCCCTCAGAGTTTTCGGTCTCTCCACAAGGATGTGTCTTAGTGGGAAAATATCCCCTCTTTATTGTGATTACAATGGTACATCAAACCACATCATAACACCTATATACATAGAAAAACGGTGCAAACTCAAAATAATGGACCCACACCCTTGTACATTAGGGGTATTCCACTCTAGTAGTAGTCATAGAGTACATTCACCCTAGTGAGTCATGAGGATTCCACACTACTCATTAGGGATCCACACCTTAGTGGATCATGGGGATCGATAGCTAGGATCTGATGGGGATCTACTACCTAGAACCACTAAACTGTAATACACTGGAAGGTACTGCCCGTCAGGTAGCTGTAGTGGACCCTCACCCTAGTGTATAAGGGTGTTTCACTTTGGACAATGAGGACCCATTCCCTACCTGATAGTGGGATTCCACTCGAATGTATCTGTAGAGGACCCACTCCCATCGTGATGGTGGGTTACACTATGTTATCATCGAGGACCCCACACCCTAGCCAGTAGAGGGATTCCACTTGAAAGACATCGAGGAACTATGCTAGCCATACCTACTAGATGGTACCTATCAGAAAGCATCAAGGAACAAAATTATCCATTCATAATGGATGGTACCACTCAAATAGAATCGAGGAACACCGCTGCCCTACCCAGCTAGAAGGTATGCTTTGAAATATCTGATTAACCTGCTTTATCATAGCTGTCGTAAGACATCACATGAAAAGGCGTCACGCCCAGAACATCTTACAATGTATCTCAAAAGACACTACGGAGGGCACCATAACATTCTATGTAAAAACAAACTCAGGATATTCTCCTCATACACAAATATCCGAGTCCAAAAGAAGTAGACACGAGAGGTATACAATTACTTAAGTGGTCCACAACTCATATGGGGCCGACACAACTTTGGTCCCCTACTCATTGCCTAGACATATACACAACCATACAAGGGAACTAATCTATGTTCATGTACCCTTATCCATGCCATTGTTCTCATTGGGTACATGGCACCTCTAATCAAAAGGCTGAAGAGCGCAAGATTCTCATCATTGATCAGGATGAAAAAACATAGTTTTACATACAAGACTCTTCAAACAACTCTAAATAATCAAATGGATCACACCATTATAATCATTACATATGTAAAATAGGATTTACTATTAATTTTCCCAAATTAGACACCCAGTGAAGAAGATTCATTTCACAAAATCGTACATGAACAAAACTTCATGGGGCCAACACCTTGATCCTAAAATAAAACAAATGGATCACACTATTAGGATCCTCATGAAAAAACACTCGGGATTTCCAATTATTTTTTCCAAAATGGACACCTAGAGAAAAATTCACATTCCACCGCAACATGGCCGAACTGGGATTCATGGGGCCTTCACCTTGATTTTGGTTTAAACATAGAAAATTTGTCTTGAAACATATGACTCAACTTCATGATCACAACGCCTCTTATGGAAAATTTCATGAATGTCACATGTAGATATTATAGTGGATCAAACATTTAGTAATTATAATATATGATTATTATTTGGGAACTTCGTGAAACCAAGCCAGGAGCCCAAAATTTAAAATTTCCAAACTGACCTCAAAAGTTCCATATTTAATGTAGGATCATGTGTCCTTAGATGACATGTAAAACTAACAATCTTTTTAGGAGGTATCAGGGTTTTATGTTTCCTCATCTTGCATCGGCCCAACCCAGCCCAGCTGCATTTGGCTCGTGATCCTCTGCCAGCTCGTTCCAACCACCGCCCGTTCTCAGTTGCTGCATGAACTACATGCCTCACCAAATAAAGGCCTCCTCGCATTTCAAGCCACTGTACTGCCATGCTCTCGCAACCTCTTTGAGGGATCCTTTGTATCTAATTTTCCACACCACTCTCCTACTGTCCGACCAAAACCTACGACCACCGTGGTTGCTGATGGTCCCCAATGGATGCCACCAGCCTCCACCAGCCACTTAACCACCATTGATCCCTTCTGCGGACCACTAGAGATCCTCTAGTGATCAAAAAATGAAATCTAAACCATATCCTAGATCCTCTGGTCCCGATATACCCAGACACACACTCCACTCAATGATTCATCATTTTTTAGATGAATCAAAAAGTTGGTGTCGCTTATACTCACCGTTGTGCCTCCTCCGGTGCCCAAAACTCAAAATTTTTGTAGATCAGAGCTCCTTGAATCATGAAATCCACATATTTATGCTTCAATCATTGGTTTTATGTCATTTCAATGCATCAAAAATTTGATAATGAATAATGATGAAGAATGACAAAGAACAATGAAGAATGAGCAATCCCAATTTAAAATAGTCGATGGTGGTGTTAGTATGACCTTCAAAAAAGGATCATAAAGTTGTGACAATGATCAAAAAGTAATTTTTTCAAACTAAACTTCAATTGGGGAAATGCAGAATCTAAATGGAGAATCATAACTTTATTTTGGATTCATCTTTATGTTCATCACGCTTTGATGTGCTCAGATCTACAATCTCATCAAGATCTGAAAAATATTTTGTTGTCAATTCTCCAATAAGAGGAGAGAAGGAGATTCAATGGATGTTGGATTAAATGAGCCTAACCCTTAATAATTTCCTTAAATAACTATTTATAGGATTTAGCATGTCTTCTACCAATGGTTGCAGAATCTTAATCTGTTACACCCACTCACCTAAGGTCATACCTAGGGTAAACACCACAGTACAAACTCAACAGTGGTTTCATATTTCTAATCCATGTCTCCATTAATATGTTATTCAAAGTATCATCCAAATTAAATAATCTTATTTAATTATTTTATTTACGGTTATTTCCTTGATAAATTTATCTATCGAAGGCCTGTACCGAAAAAAGTTATACCCCACCTTGGTTAAACTCCATATTCCAGACGTAATCATGGCATCAAAATTCTAATAAAAGCTTCCATTTAAGAGATATAACATCTCCGATAAATTTATAGTATAAAATACAGTTGATATTTTAATAAAGATAAATCTGGGAACACTGGGCCTCAGAATTGCATACCATCTCAGTTCCTGGATATAAAAAGAAATATAGAAATATTCTGAAGTATTATGAGGAAGAAACCATGTCTCTATACCAGATAATCAATATCACATGAAGGGATGATATTATTATAACAGACTTGAACTCACGCCCAATGATTTAACAATGAAACTGTAAAACTTTAATTTTCGGCTTTGATACCGATGGAGGTGAACCAATTTTCTCCATCAAAAAAATAAAATATAAAAAGGAAATATTGGATAAATTACATCTTCGTGGAAATTTTTGGTTTATAGTTTTTTATAATTAGGGAAAACTCCAACATAAACAATTCCCATTTCACTAAATTATCATTTCTCCCACGTAACCTAGCTTTTCTTATTTCACATTAATTCATCATCATAATCCATATGAAATCCCTTCTAGACATATTCCTTTCAAACTCATTATTTATAACTTGGGAAAATGGAAACCCATGAAGGGTGAGATAAAATGAACAATAAGGAAAAATGTAAGAATTAAATAATAATAATTTTATCAGTTATCATAATAATAGAATAAGGGTATGGTGATATAAATAAAGTTCCCATGTATAACATAAGAATATTCATACCCATCAATACCGGACACATCAAACAAAAAAAATGGAATAAGGATTTAAAAAATAAAGGTATCACATGAATCTATAATATTGATCCATGTGATATCATTCTTGATCAAATTAAATATTATAAACCCATAGAAATCATAGATAAAATTTGTTTGTATCTTAGGACATCATCATCATAGAACACTTAAAATACCCTTACAGAACCCTTGTAATTTGAATGACCATATAGACTAATTCCAATATAATTATCTAGAGAATATAATCATTACCAAATTCATCGATGATTTATCTAGGTGTACCCATTTTATAATCTATAACGCGCTAACTCAGCACAATCTGGGATTCCCCACCGTATATGCTATAATGGGAGACACCAGTGCTATCTAGGTGAAACCATAATATATAATTTCCAAGAACAAAATCATGGTAAAATAAATTTGAACATTCATCAAAAAACATATAGAAAAAATCATCATTATTCTATAACTCGATTAAAACATAGAAAATAACGTGTTTCCCACCAATCTCTTTGAAACATAATTAACTCATGTAAATTAGACAAGTGACATAGAAATCTATTTGAATCATGATTAACCTTTGGAAATGAAATCTCTTCCATAAAAATTTATTAGAAACATTCATATTACATCTAGGTAAAATACTATGTTAGTATCAATACAAAATATACCCATTTGAGTAAGAATAATGTATTATTGTCATTGATGAATAGAAATACTATAAAAAGTTATTTGAATACATTATTGACAAAAATAACCTTTTAATTATGAAAATAACTCTTAAAAAATGTTTTCAATAAAGTTTTCAAAATAAATTTCATTGAAAAAAATCATTGAATATTTTAAAGGTAGTTTTAATAAATTTTAATGGCCATGACGACTGAAAATTCACTTCATATCATACATGTTAAAATAAATATTCCTTTCACATTTTCAAAATATTAAAATGGTAAATGTATGAAAAACAATATAAGATTATTTTTAAATTAAAAAAATATAGAAAATTGGGTGATAATTTATTTTATAAATCATCTAGAATAGGTTAAAATCATTTTTGAAAACATTTTCAATAACATGGTTTTGGAATAAAACTGTTTTCTGACCGAAGAGAGAAATGAAGTTAGATTTTCTTGAAAACATTTTTTCAAGTATTTTATATACCAAAGACAAGAAATGTGGTACTATTACTTGAAAATATATTTTATAACCATAGGATAAGAAATTTAAGAAAAATTACTTTGAGATAGATAATAATATTTCATAATTTTATGAATAATTGTAAACAATCCCGATAAATGATGAGATTATAATATTGGACTCTAACCACATTGGTAACATTGAATCCTAATCCCCATAAAATAATTATATTAAATTGAATTTAGAATATCAATAAAATAAAAAGATTCGTGATATAATATTTCAATGGGTTAGTATATATAACTAGTAAAACAAGATAGGTTTATAATATAACATATGTATCAAAGAAAAAAAATGAGATAATAATCCCTTATCGCTTTGGTACGTTTGACTACTTAAACCCCATGAAAAATGGATACTCAAATGGATATGTAAATCCACTTAAATTTAAGTGCAATAATAATAAAAATTAATTCATGATAAGTTTATATGACAAATAATAGAAATAACTGGTGAATATGGAATATATCTCACATAAATAAAAGTTATATGAGTAAACCCTTACCTCATGTTTGATTCATCAAACTCATTATTTATATTCCTAAATAATTATCATATGTTAATTATTTAATTTATTTAAATGTTTTTTCATGTTTATAATTAATTTTATTTCAATTATTACCATGTAAAATATACTTACTTAATCAATTAGTTTTTTGTCAGATGTTTTGACCGTATTTGGCTTATGTGTCAGAAATGAAGATGGTAGGTTGAAAATGGTCAAAGTGGCCATTATTTAAAAATATCTATAATAATAATCAGGTAATTATTATAATATTTACACATCAATTATATTTTTAAAATCAATCATGAAATAAAGTTATGAAAAATTATATAATGTTACAATCATGGAGACAACAGGTGGTTCGTACACGTGAGTAACATTTTTAGTTATTCAAGAATCATTATGGAAGGAAGAAAAGTAAAATTTTTTCTTTACAGACTGAAAATAATATCATTAATACCATATTATATAATTATATGTACTTATTTATATCTTTCTTGAGATGTGGTGAATAAAAAAGTAATGTGATCGCTTCGAGGAGGCGGTAGTCCACACATCCACGAATGATGTTATCATTTTTTTTCATTGAGTGAAAAGGTTAGAAAGAAAATGATATATTATATTTCCATTATAATAAATATGTTATAAATATAAGAAATATTTCATGTATATCATATATATTCATTATATTTACCCCTATTAACTTCCCTATAATGCGTTAGTGAAAACTAAATCACATCGCATCGCGAGGTGGTAGTCTGCCGTACACACGAGGGATGTTATCGTATCCCCTACTATGTGGAATGTAAAATTTATTTATAATATAAGGAATATAAGGGAATAATTATGTTATAAATATCATATATAATCTTTATATCTTTAAGGACACCAAACTATGAATGGTGTTAATTAAAGAATGAATGACATCAGTTCGTGAGGCAGTATTTCACTGTACACACGAATAATGATTTGTGAAACCATTTTATGGTAGAGGATAATTATTTAAGTTATTTAATTTATAAAATGAAATATAAATATATTTCAGATACTGAGGTTGTCATATCATCATGTTACAATAAAAATTTATCGAGGTGGAGGAATAAATAAAATAAAAACACTCATTGAAGAAAGTTTCCTCTTCTTTGTGTATCCACGGTATGTTTGAAATAAAGCCTTACAAGGATGAAGTTTTTCCTGAAAATATGGGTTATATGATGTGAATAGGGATTTTAAGTGATTTTTAGGTTTTTGTTGATCCAAATGGCTTGAGAGGTGAAAAGAAGTTTGGGGAGTTACCTCACCATTATAGTTGAGGAGGAGTGACAATATTGTAAATTACCAAAAGTATTTATTATTCAGAAGTCAATATTAACTCATCATCCTTAAAAACTGAAAAATAATGGTGTGGATGGAAATTATGATCAATATACACAAACACCTTAAACAAATGTTTTGAAAATATTTTACCTTAACTTCAACCTTTTTGTAGGTTTACCAATTTAGTTTTTTAACTACAATAACTAATGTTTTTATCTATGTAAGTCACCATTTAAAAGTAGAAATAAAACAAATCTTATTAAAAAATTTGTTCCAATTTTTATGGAATTTGTATTTACACAAGAACATGAAATAAAAATCCAATTTTTATGGAATTTTTATTTACAACAGAACATGAAATGCACAAAACACCTTTTGAACAATAATCACTTTAACATTGTATTTACTATTTATGGGTTAATATATTCATTACATAACAATAATTGGTAAATGAATGGAAAATATTTTATATTTATTAACATTATTAAATCACTTGTTAATAGATGGTATTTTGAGAAATTTTTAATAATTTAATAAATTATTATTTATAATTTAACAACATTAATATCAATTTTAACATTATTAATTTACTATGAATTTAAAAATATAAAAACAATTATGGAATTAGAATATATTATCATAACACCTATGTAACATGACATATCCATCAAAAAAATTAATGGAATATATTAAGTAATCTTATTTACATAACTTTTAATTTTTTTAGTATTATTTATTTTAGTTATTTATTAACTAAATAATCACTACATCGACGTTTCTTAATAATTTAAAGTAATTATTTCCTCTTTAAATAATTAAAATAAATAATCATGGTTGAAAAACTTAGTTATATTTTAAAATGGTATTTATAGCTGAACCTATATTTTTTTCTTTATCATAAATCTTTATAGATATTCAAAGCGATGAAGGATCCTTTTTTGTCTTTTCATCACTTAACATATAATGTAGGTATATTTCATTAATAAGGTTAATAAAAACTCATAATAAATGAGCCTAAAGTCATAATGGTCAAAATATAGAAAACCATGGGTGTTGAAAAAATTACAGGTCATTTTAACCATTATATTCTTATTTTCACCCCATGATAAACCCATTTTTACATTAATCCGGATTATTAATTTTAAATGATTTCACCAATAATTATTGTCATAAGTTGAAATTATTAGATAAAATAAATTATTCTGATTTAAAATATGGAATATATTTTTCCAAATTCAATTCATATAATTTTCATTGTTTAATTAGAAATTAATTCCATAGACGTGACGAGAAAGTGTTTTTTTAAAGAGAAAATGTTCAAATGGTTACAGTGTTTTTATGTCAAAATCCAATATAAAAATATTAAAATGAAATAAATGGGATTAATTAATATAATAATGAATAAATTTTACTTTAGAACAATATAAAAATATATTTTTATATTTTAAATAATTTAAACTAAATGACAGTTTTTAGTTAAAATTCATTATTTTTCACTATTCATAAAAAATGAAACTTTTCCGAAAAATAACAAAAATAATGCCTTCTATAATTTTAGCTATTATGATTTCAAAAATGAAGTTTATTTTGAAAAATAACTATTCTAAAAGTGAAAAAAATAATTTTAAATTATGTGCACAGAGCATGATTAAACTGTCTTTTAGAAAAAAATAGTTTTTCAACAACTATTTCTTTTTTTCTTTCAAATGATTCTTATTTTATTTCTAATCCATATATATCGATTTTATTTATTTTGAAAACATGTACCTTTCAAAATTTATTTAATACTATTATTATCCATAGATTTAAAATATATGTTATAATAGATATATATATATACATCAAGGGTTGTTTATACTTAGTGTTGCATGTTGAATATACTATCAAACATAAAAATATCAGGGTTTAATGTACCATAAGATATTAAAGATATTAAATTTATTTAAAAATTAATATATATAAATGTCTCAGGATGTTATATTCTCATTCAGGATATTTTTTTCATGTCATTTACACTATAGATTATAGCACATGAGCCTCAACCCGATTGGTGAAGACTCTTTAAGTGCATCCAGGCGACCCGAACTCAAATCCTGGCAGAGACATATTTTTGGGGGAAGGCAGAAGTACTATAGCATGTACTGTTTGGCACTGAAACAACCCAAAATATTCCCCCGTTTGGGACTTCGGGCCACCGATTTGGTCTCCGAGCCCTTTAAGGCCTTCAAGATACCCAAGCCTTCGAGTCGGTAATGCCTTTATGCCACCTTAAGAACTTCATGCCACCTTTAGTGCAGATAACAACTAGAAAATCTATAAAGAAAAAGATCTTGAAAGGGGATGAGCAAGGAGCTTTCACCATATAAAAAGAAAAAAATGGATTGAAATAATGAGAGGGTGTGGCCCCTGCCATCGGGACAAGCCTGTACATGAATTGGAAAGCCTAACCGAACAGCCATGCGAAGTAGGAGATCTGATTTCACAATGAAGATGCTAGGGAGGAGATGTTTGAAGTAGTTAGTCTGGGTTGTATGTAATGTTTGAAGACTACGGGAAATGAATTCTTCCAAGGCCTATGGTCCAGGTAATACTTACGCCTATGATCCTTGTAAGGGTTCCACATCACCCCTTGAAATGTGGATTATCAAAATCAATAAAAAAATGAAGGCCTTCAGGCCATTGGAGGACACTATAGATTATAATTTTATTAGTTAAAAATATAATGTTGTTACAATTATTGTATTACATTAGGGATTGATTGATATATGAGGATGAAATTTTTTGAATAAGGGAGCAGAGGAAGTTTCTTTTTATATGTTTGGGAAAGGGCACACAAGAAATTACTTAAAATATTAAATAATTTATATATGATAATCATTTCAAGTGAATATAATTTAACCAAATTTAAAATATAATATGTGATAGGCCCAAACTAAACTCAAATAATCACATTTAGACATGTTTTTGACACATATTAAGACTCACATCTTTGTAAAACCACTTCAAACCCATTTTAGGCTTAACCGTGATACCATAAAGTTTTTCCCTGATAACATAATTAAATGATCAACAAATAAAATGGGTGTTATAATTTTTTTAGAACAACTGATTAATGATTTTGAATCTATTTTACTAGATTCCATTTCTATAGGTTTTTAAAATATCATTTAATATAAGAATATAAAACACATGAAAAGTAATTTTTTAGGAAAATGTCAACTTTATGATAAAAATAATTTCACCTTTAAATAAAGTAAAAATATGGTTTACATGATTTATTTGGTGAAATAGTATAAAAATAAAGGTTTTTATACTTTTGTAGAAAAACATATTTGATTGAAATCTTACAACTATTACATTAAATAAAAAGACCAAAAAATATTTTGTTCATTTAATGAAATATAAGTTATCTTTTAAAAAATTCAATAATATGTTTGAAATTTCAAAATAATTCTTTAAAATATATCATTTAACTCCATGATAAAATCATTCATAAACAACCACTCTAAAAATAGGATATGGGAATCGGTTATGGTTTTTTAAAAGTCTTATCCCTTAGTTTTAACATTGTTCTACCTTTTTTACCATTACTATGGTGACAAATAATTACCAAAATTACCATTCATAATGAATTAACCTGAGTTGGAAATATTTAATAAATTTTTACATGATTATTACAAATATAAATTCTATTTTATCAACTAAAAAACACATAAATTTTAAAAATTATCATGTAAATTGCAGGGAAAAATAGTTTTCTAGAGAAATGAATTTATATATAATAATGTTTTTTACAAAAACTAGGAATAATATAGAATATAATGTCATTAATTGGAATATTTTTAATTAAAATTATCAAATAAAAAATATAAATTAATTTAATATAAAATATATTTTTTAGGTACTTGATTGGAAAAGGCAGTTTCTTATAAAATTGTTATTTTTCACTATTCATTGAAAAATTAATGTTTTCTAAAAATTCCTAAAATTTCACAGTAAGTATTATTTTATATAATTATTTAGAAAATATATTTTTTTAAAATATAATTAATAAAATTGAAATAAATCTATCATAATTTGAATTCATACAATTCAATGAAAATCATTTTTAATGAAAATTCATATTTGTAACATAAAATGAATTCAAAAAAACATTAATTCTTATTTAATTAGAATTAAAAAAATACATTTGTATTTAGTAGGTCCAATATACATATGTTTTATAATTATTTTACTCATATTAACACCTTTAAATTCAATAGTTTGGTTATAATGTTCAAATTTCAATAATAATGTTTTATACTATATCACAATTCTCTTAAATGTTATTGTGGAGTGTTAACTATGATATTAAGAAATGTGTTATTTAAGGTTAATTTTTTGGTGTTTATTCTATACCTTTAATAAATTTTTCCACACATTATTATTTCAATCATCAAAGGATCAATATTTGAAAATAACTTTGCAAAAAACTGAAATCATACTAAGGAATAATAAAAATTAATTTAAAAAAGTTGAAGTGGTAAACATTACGGTTACCTCAAATAACACATAACTATGTTCTCAGGTTAGGATAAAATTTTGGTGGATGTTAAAATACATATATAGAGGAGGAAAATATCTTCCAAACACTAATAGAGAGTCAAAGAGAATTTGGTCATTATAAAGTTATTAAACACTTTACCAAAAATTAGTGAGTGGTTAGAAGACTATAAACTCATTGAAAATAAAGGTAGAATAAATTTTTTATTTTAAGATCTTTTACTTAAATTTGAATGATTATTTTACTATAAAGATAGAGTAAATTGGAAATTATTGAGTTTTTTCTATTTTTAAGAACTATTTCATCATTTGGTTGTACCTAAATTAGTTTCCACTTCATTCCTTACTCCAACAAATAAATATTGAAGATGAATATTTAAAACATGAATTCCTAAAATTAAATTTTATTGGATTATAATATCACAGAAAATCCATCGCTTCTATTTCTATATATTTATTAAAACAATATTTTTTAGTAAAAGTTTTCCAATATAGATAAATATAACACATTAATTGTCAAAAAATCAATAGCAGAACTCCATGATATACTTAATCCATTCCATAAATAGTTATCCTGAAGGACAATTCAAAATATATCAGACCAAATTCAAAAATTAAAAAATATGAAATATTTGAACATATATTTTTTATCCAAATATAAAATTTGAAATTCATACCTAAATAACATGATGTGACTATTATGGTCACATGCAAAAAATCTATATTCTTTGATCACAGATATTCTCCAAAAACATGATAATAACTAGAATCACCATAAAACCTCAATGAAAAAATATATTCTTAAAAAAACTAACTATGTCCTTAGAATTTAAATAAAACCACATAATATTAAATATATTTGATTAATAAAAGGATTCAATAAAATTCATCATAAATCATATTATCATAAAATCACTTATCAATTCTAAGGACATAAATACTATTTAATTTTTTATTGTCAGAAATATTCTATTTATGCCAAAAAAAAATTTATGACACCATTTGGAAAAAATGGAGTGCTATTTTTCTAATAGTCATGCATTTTCTAAAAATATCACCTTATCACTACGTCACTTTTCTAGGTTATCATTACCATTTATCATATTATCAGAAATCAATAAATAAGTTATAGTAAAGAACAAAGCTTAGATGTTTCAAGATTACTATAAAAAATATCAGTGATAAAACACTTATTGTAACATCCCAAGTAAATAAAGAAATGGCATTTTTTCTATTTAGTAATATTTTTGAATTATATAATAATTTTACTTTAATGGGGATGCTACGTTCGATGGCGTTCCCGATATTCAACAATGAGTTTTTTGAAATCTTACATTGCACACTAATAATATAATATTATTATTTTAAATAGTAGTTAACACCTAGACATTATAATGGCGGAATTTAATAGAACTAACTAAAATATGATTATACATGATTGTTAAATGTTTTTACATTTATCCAATAAAATTTATAGGCTTAATTGGTGAATGAATCTAAGAATAAATACTCTAATATTCTTTAAATGGTTGATTTATCGCCTTTTGATAGAGAACATTCTTAACTCTAGTTTTGGTCATTTTTATATGTTATATTTGAAAAAATGAATTTCTTCTTTAGATTTAGGAAATAAAAAATTAATTTGGGTAATTTTTTTTGTATTTTTCTAATAAAGTACATTTTTTAATGAATGGTTAAAAATACTATATTTTAATTCAAACGTGCCTTTTAATCTAATTTATTTATATGGTTAGATTATATTTATAATTAGTTCTAAAGTTTAATTTGAAAATATTTTTATTATTTAATCCACTGTTGTACTTTCGAATTAATTTCACTTAAAATTGGACATAAACAAGTATCAATCTTTTGATAGTTATTATTTATTAAAAACACGGTTTTTGTTTTGACAGCGGGAATTAATTTTAAATTAATTTCTTCAACTTATGTATTTTGAATTTAGAAAAATGTATTCCATATTTTTAAATAGTATGTCCAAATTTTTTAAGTAGGAAACTTTTATTTTTAGGAATTTTAAATATTTACTTTAGTAAATATTTTAATTACCATGAATAAAGGGTAAATATAGTAAATAAGGGTAAACTATAATATTATAAAAACATTAAATTACACTAACATGTGTATTAATCGTATTAGATGATATATAGACAACCATGGCCATCCTTGGGTCGAATTTGGTACCCCATGGTGCCACATGGGAGTAATAATGACACTTTATATTAATTAATTTAATATAAAGACAAAAAATACCTAAACAAACATCTTTTAGTAAATAAATGTTTACATATAGTTATATATGTTATCATTTCGACAATAAAAATTATTCAGAAATATAAAATGATTTCCTACATCACGGTATTTTTTTTATAATTTTTTGACATCATATAAATTAAATTATTTATGACACAATAATGATGAAATATTTATCACATTAATAAATGATTTAAATAAATACGATTATAAATATAAAAAAAATATCCAAAACCTATCAGATTTTTATTAGATGATTTTATTTCGACTATTATTCATCTTAAAATCAAATTTAATGATTAGTTTACCTTTTGAAACCGAATATGTGGTTATAATAAAATAATTGTTTCAAACCATCCTAAAGATCCCCTCCTCTCCCTTAGAAAGTTCCCTCACTTATAACCAATTACTCACACCTCTCAAGCCTTTTTTCTCATCCCAACTATAAAAAATTAAGCTCCCTACATCCCTAACCACCTCCTAGAATCCTTAACTTAGGTTGAAGGCCCTTCAAGAAGTTATTTAGGTTCAAACCAAAGGGAGTTACCCAAATTAAAGGTAACAGTTTCTCTTAAATTATTTTCTTTTATTTTACTTCTACAACCCCTAAAGTATTTTTATTCCTTTCTTTTATAACAAAAACAGTTATTCAATATACTAGGAGGTTTTTCTTTAGAATTATTTGAAGTACACTTACACACACCTCCATTTAATTGGTGAAGAACATACTGTTTCTGTGAATGGAAAACAAACGCCTCACAAAGTGATGATTGTTCAATTATCTCCTACCTCCTCTTATGGTGGACATTAAGATGGAACTGTATTTATATATGATATATATTAGTTTTTTTCTATATTCTTATGTTATTTTTATATACAAACATACCTTTATGCCTTCCAATATGTGTAAACACGACAATTTCATTTGAGGAAGTGCGGACTACCGCCCCCTCAAGGTGATATGATTCATTCATGACATACATGGAACGTATAAAGATAGAGTTAATGAAATTATGTAACATATATATCATATGATATTATAATCTAATTATAATAAACTTATTTATCATTATGTTTTCATTCTATTAAATACTAAATAGAAATGAAACTAGTGTTCATGCGTACGTACGACTTACTGTCTCCATAAACGGTGAATTTCATTTATTATCTCCAAAATGTTATGTAATATTATATATATATATATATCAAATGGATATATATGATATATATGATATCTAAATCATTAATATCATTTTGGATATAATGGAGATTTGACCACATGGACAAATTGTAATTATAACAAGTTCATTTTTAACACAAATTCTGAACATCGACGAAATGTACGATATGAACCCTAATAATTAACTAACTATTAGTTCAAGTTAATAAGTGTTATAAAGTGATAATAAAAATTAAAAAGGTTATGATGAAATTATAAATTAACTTATGTTTATTTTTCTGGAAGAACAAAGAACATACGAGTCAAGTTTGACATGAGGTAAGTGATTTCTTATCTCACTTTTAACTCTATGATATTTCTATTAGTCACCACTTATTTATTGCATGTGGTGTATTTTGTACTGAAATTTGACATATATTATCCTGATTCTATTTATATTCATTGTATTTTGTGATTCATTTGGTGGTTATTAACTTTTTCTCACACGACACGATTGATTACAATGTGGTAAGGGGTTTTCAACTCACTTTTTATTCCCATGAGATTCATGCTATATTAGCCACTATTTGCGTGTTTGTGGTGGATTTAATATGAATTATTGTATTCATTGTGTAATATAATTTAATTTATGGGTATTTAAATATTCATTGTATGATATTACTTTCTTGTGTTGTATGTTTCGTAAGTTACCAAATCGGTAAGGGAACCTTTCACCCTCCTCTTTTTAAAAGACATCATTTTGTATATATTTTAATTTACATCTTATTATGTTGGGATATGTTATTCTATATCCTTATTGATTTAAATTTTATGTCTATGTGATGATATATCGTTTTATCTCTCATCAAGTTATTTTATGAACTTTAATGTGACGTCGTTAGGCTGTAAAATTTCTGTAAGAAAACTTCTTAACCCAATTTCAATTTTTGGATTAACCATCTACTTCTTGATTATGTCGTGCTAGGAATATATTTGAATAAACTATGATTGTTTTACACTTAATATCAACTAATATTGTGTGTATTTATATTTTTCACACATAATTATTTAATTTATTTATCCTTAATCTAAGGATACCTCCTTTATAACGGATTTAATCTCAATTTAAATTTCCATTGATTCATCATTGTTGCTATGCACCAATTCACTCTTATATGGTGTATATACTGTCCTTTGGAATATTATATCATGAATAACTTTATTCTCATGATATTATTAAGTTCTGATTAAATGTTAACCTCCATTATTTGTATTCTAGGATCTCTCATTTTGTTGAAACCACCTTAGTTAAATATCATTTAATATTTTTTAAAGGATTATTCTTCTAAATATTTCTCATTAATGTCCATGTTCTAAAAATGGTTATAATGATTTTTTCATACGGACATGAATGTTTTTAAATTGAAATTTATTTCCAAAACATCAAAGTGGTATGTGGAACTTTGATTAAAAAATCTCATTATTTATTATTTTAAATGGTTTTGAATATTGTTTGATAAAAGGTTTAATTTTGTCAATATTTTGAAATGATATATTGTAATTGAAATGTGGAAATTTTATCTTTCCAATATTTTTTTATGGGTTATGAATATGTTATGGAAATTGGGAATTATTTACGTATAAGGGTGGTTTTGTGAAAAAACCTAGGACGGGTGAGCCCAAGATATCTATCCAATGAATTGGGTAACGTGATGGAGGTAAACATGATTGTTTCTCCTAAGAGATATGAGGAATACAGTGTGACGGGTAGTCCAAATGTTACTCCATATATAGTTATGATATCTACAATGTATGTTTGATATGGATTCCACAAGTTACCTTTATGATTTATGATTTATGTGTGTTATTCATAAATCTTATGATATCATGAGGTATGTTTTTATTGAAAAGTATGGTTTCATTGTTTTTTATTTATTGATGGTATAATGTTTTCATTCCTTACGTTATATCCATTACTGAGATTTTTATGCTCATCCCATGTTTTTGAAATGTTTTCCACAAGAGTTAAAGATGAATATGGGTATAGGGTGGGATCAATGAAAATTCATGCTGTCTAAAACATGGAACTAGACATGACTCTTTTTTAAGAGTTTTTATTTTATGAAAAACTAGATACTGATTTGAATTGTCTACATGTAATATTCATGTTGTTATGTAAATGTTATGACCTAATTCTCTAAAAATAAAAACCTAAAATAATTCATAATGTAAATTATCCATTTAATTCAAGATTATGAAATGTTTTAGGATGAGTAATTATAGTTGGTATCAGAGGTCGGTTTAGATAACTGTAGAGGTTAGGGTGTTATTTAAGCATAAGTGACATAACCATAATGTTTATCATAATAGAAAGAGTCATGGTTATTTTAGATAAATCGAATTAGGTTAAGTTAACATGAATTAGTATATATTAGTGTTTACCCTCCTTATCAAATACCATATGACTATTTTACGGATAAATGCACATTGACCTTTTTGGTCCTAGTAAATGGTGGATCTAGTAGGAACCAACGTAACAATATACGTGAAAGAAACGGTAGTAGTTTATTTAGTGATATACTAAATGAAATGAGAGCTGCAATGAGAACTCCAATGGTTAAAATATGTTATGGTTATTTTTGAGGAATTTATCTCATTTTGGAGAAGGTTATAAAATTATATAGTTTAAAAAAAGGACAACCTGTAGGAAGGGTGACAACTCGTCGCGTTTAGAAAGCCTGCAGTAATCGAACCCACAACCGAAGGACGACAAGGGCCTATCACTTACCACAGGCCTACATAAAGTCCCTGGTTTGTATGAATAATGTTTGAAGATAAATTATTTGATGGATCAAAAATAATTTGATTGTATTCTTTAGAAAATGTATATCCTTATTATAGAAATGATTTGGTAATTATGTGATAAATGTTATTTGGGAAGACATTCTCTCTTTTGGGGAATAATATGTACCTAAGGAAAATGCAATACTATGGGATTCAAATTGTGGTGTAATGGTTGAAATATTTTTTTTTAAGAATTTATGTTTTTTTTTGAAATATTGATATTTGGGTTATTTATGGAAATGACTAATCTATCATAGATAATATGTGATTAGGTTAATTTCACTTCAGTATGAGACATTAAGAGTAGTCGATGCTATTTTCAGATAAATGTTATGATTTACTATGGACGACTATGGGATTAAATCTTCTGATCTTTGGGTTTCAATATTAGTTTGGATTATTTTGAAAAATTTTAAGGAAAATTTTTTATTGAATGGTCTCTCTTGAACTTTGGGTACTTTTTGTCCAATTTTGGAGATTACGTGTAGTATTTCTTTTATAAAGGATTATCCATTTTTGGGATTATATGATCTCTTACTAACCATTTTGGTTTTAGTTTATTTATAAAGTCAAGGGAAATATATAGTACTTATTTTGTGGATGATGTGATTCTCTAAAAGTTTATCCTTGTGCTTTGGATGTGACCAATTCTTTTTGAATAATCTTTGTTTGGAGAAAAGATTAGTTTTTGTAGAAACTTATTAATGGATGAAACTCAAAATGAAGGTAGGTATATTTACTTATGTTCTTACTATTTTTAGTAAATTAATTATTAAAATTATGAAAAGTAACTTAAAACCAAAACATTTTCAGTTTACATTTCCTACTGGGTTACCAATGATTTCTTAACACGTCACAAGTTTGTGATTCTCTGGTGGTTAACATTCTCCTAATCATGTCTTCTATCACTTTCCATAAGAAATTAATGGTTTTTTTCTCTTACATATCCATGTTTTCCTACATGGAATCCTAGAATAGGTTATCTCATGCAACTTTTGTGTTTTTTTCAATCTTTTAAAGTGATAGGTTTATTGACTCTTTTTTCCATGTGGGACATTAAATGATGTTTTCGAGCCCAATTTTAAAATTGCTAGGATGAAATTCCCAAAAGGGGGGAAGGATGAAACATCCCAGGTAAATAAAGTACATGAAAATTTTCATATTTATTAATATATGTGAATTAAATATTAATTTCACTTTAAAGGGGACGCTATGTTCGATGGAATATTCGATATTCAACAACGGGTTTCTTTGAAATCTTACATTACACACTAATAAGATAATATAATTATTTTAAATTTTAGAAAATGCCTCACCGTTATAATGGAATAAATAAATAAAACTAACTATAATATGATTATACATGTTTTTTAAATGTTTTTACATTTACCCAATAAATTTTAAAGGCTTAAAATGTGAATGAATCCAAGCATAAATACTATAATATTCTTTAAAAGGTCGATTTACCACCTTTTGATGGTGTACCTTATGTAAATATAATTTTGGTTATTTTTATAGTTTCTATTTGACAAAAAAATAATTTATATTTGGGAAATCAAAATTTACTTTGGTTAAAGTTTTGGTATTTTTTTGATAAAGTTAATTTTTTAATGAATAGTGAAAAATACCTTATTTTAACACAAAAGTGCCTTTTGATATAATTTATATATATGGTTAGAATATCTTTATAATTGGTTATAAAGTGTAATTAGAATATATTTTTACCATTTAGTCTTATTTTTGACATTGGAATTAATTTCACTTTGAAATTAGACATAAATAAGTCTCAATCTTCTAATAGTTATTATTTCTTAAAAACATGTTTTTTTGTTTTGACAATGGGATTAATTTTAAATTAAATTCATCCACTTATATGTTTTGAATTTTGAAAAATGGATTCCATAGTTGTAATTATTAGGTCCATATTTTTTAAATATGTTACTTTTTTTAGACATTTTAAATATTTACTTCAGTAAAAATTTTATTTACCATGATTATAGAGTAAATATAGAAAATAAGTGTAAAATATAATATTGTAATAATATTAAATTACCCTAACATGTATCCTAATCCTATTTGATGATACATATCCAACCATTGGAATCCTTGGGTTAAATTTGGGACCCCATGGAGCATAATGGGAGTAAGAATGACACTTTATATTAACTAATTTAAAGTAAAGACAAAAACGACACAAACAAATATCTTTTAGTAAATAAATTTTTACATGGGGTTATTTACGTTATATATTTGAATATAAATAGACTTTGGAAAGATAAAAAGATTTCATAAATCATGTTTTTTTTATAATTTTTGTACATCAAATAAATTAAATTATTTATGACACAATAATGATGCAATATTATCTCATTAATAAATGATTTTAATAAATAAGATTATAAATATTAAAAAAATATCCAAAAACTATAAAATTCTCTGTGGATGATTTATTTAGACCATGATTCATCTTAACTTCGACTTTAACAATTATTTTACCTTTTTAAACTGAATATGAGGTTATAATAAAATAAATGTTTTAAACATTCCTAAAAATCCCCTCATCTCCCTTATAAAACCCCTCACTTGTAACCAATTTTTCACACATCTCAATCATTTTGGATCATCCCAACTCTGACCAACTAAGAACCCTACATCCTTATCCTCATCCTAGAATCATTAACGTAGGCATATGGCACTTCAAGATGTCATTTAGGTTCAAACCAATGGGAGTTACACAAATTAAAGGTAACAATTTCTCTTAATTTATTTTCTTTCATTTTACTTATCCAACCCATAAAATATTTTTATTAAATTTTTTATAATAGAACCAGTATCCTTAATATACTAGGATGTTTTTTGATAAGGGTTATAACTACACATACAGACACCTCCATCTAATGGGTGAATAATATATTGTTTCCATGAATGGAAAACTAACGCCTCACGAAGCGATGATTGTTCAATTATCTCCTACCACCTCTTATAGTGGCAATTAAGATGGTAGTGTATTTATATATGATATATATTATGTTATTTTTTTCTATATTATTATGTAATTTTTATTTACAAACATACCTTTATTCCTTCCAATATGTGTAAACACAATAATTTCATTTCAGGAAGTGTGGACTATCGCCCCCTTAAGGTGATATGATTTATTCATGACATACATGGAATATATAAAGATAGAGTTAATGAAATTATGTTACATATATATATATATCATATTATATTATTCTAGAATTATAATATACCTATGTTTCATTATGTTTTCATTCCAATAAATATTAAATACAAATTAAAGTAGCGTTCATGCGCACGTACGACTTATCGTCTCAATGAACGGTGCATTTCAATTCTTATCTCCAAAATGTTATGTACTATTATAAATATAAATATATATATATATATATAATGTATATATATGATATATATGATATCTAAATCATTAATATCATTTTTCATATAATGGATTTTTGACCACATGGACAAATTGTAATTATAACAAGTTCATTTTTAAAACAAATTCCGAACATTGACAAAATGTCTGATATGAACTCAAATAATTAACTAACTATTATTTCAAGGTAATAAATGATATAAAAGTAATAATAAAGATTTAAATGGTTATTAATCAGGTAAAAATTAACTTATGTTTATTATTCAGGAAGAACAAGGAACATACGAGTCAAGCTGGACATGAGGTAATTAATTTCTTATCTCACTTTTAATTCCGTGAGATTTCCATTAGTCACCACTTATTTATGGCCTTTGGTGTATTGTGTTCTTATATTTGAAATATATTATCATTATTCTATTTATATTCACGGTATTATGTGATTATTTTTGTGGGTATTAACTTTTTCTCATATGACTCGATTTATTACAACATGGTAAGGGTTTCTAATCTCACTTTTGATTACCATGAGATTCAGGATATATTACCCAATATTTTATTTTGGGTGGTGGATGTACTACCCATGATTAAATTCCTTGTGTAATATACATTAATTTAAGGGTATTTACATATTTATTGTGTGACATCTCTTTCATGTGGTGTGTGTTTCGTAAGTTACCAAATCGGTATGGGAACCTTCACCCTCCACTTTTTAGAAGACTTTTTTTGTATGTCTTTTAATTTACATATTATTATGTTGGGATATGTTATTATATATCCTTATTGGGTTAAATTTTATGTCCAAGTGACGAGATATCCTTTCTCCCCCATTAAGTTTTATTATGATTTTTTAAGTGACGCCGTTAGGCTATCGAATTTCTGTAAGAAAACTTCTTAACCTAATTTCAATTTTTGGGTTAAACATCTACTTATTGATTATGTCATGATATGAATATATGTTAATAACATCTGATTGTTTTAAACATAATATAAACTTATATTGGGTGTATTTATATTTGTTACACATAATTATGTAATTTATTTATCTTTAATCTAAGGATACCTCCATTATAAGGCATTTCATCTCAATTTACATTTCAATCGAGACTTCACTGCTTATATGCACCAATTCACTATTATATGGTGTATATACTGTTATTTGGAATATTATATTATGAATACCTTTATTCCCATGATATTATTATTTTATAATTAAATTTTATTCATCAATTATTTGTATTCTAGGATATCTCATTTTGTTAAAAAATCTTTAACAAAATTACCATTAAATTTTTTTAATGGTTTATTATTCTAAATCTTTCACATTAATGCCCAAGTTTTAAAAATTGTATTAATGATTTATTAATATGCACATCAATGTTTTGAAATTGAAATGTTTTTCAAAATCATTAAATTGGGATGAGACACTTTGATTCAAAAATCAATTTTTCTAATATTTTAAATGGTTTTGAAAATGGTTTGATAAAATATTTTGTTTTTTCAATATTATGAAATGATATATTTTGATTGAAATATGGAAATGTTATCTTTCCATTATGTTTGTTTTATGGATTATGAATATGTTATGTCTATTTGGCATTGTTTACATATACGAGTTGTTTTGTGATAAACCTTGGGTGGGTGAGCCTAAGATAGCTCCCTAATGCATTGGGTAACGTGATAGAGGTAAACATAAATGTTTCTCCTAATAGATTTAGGGAATATACTATTATGGGTATTACAAATGTGACTCCCTATGTTGTTGTGATATCTATAATGTAGTATTGATATGGATTCCACAAGTTACCTTTATGATTTATGATTTCTATGTGTTATTCATAAATATTATGATTTCTTGAGGTATGTTATGATTGAAAAGTATAGTTTCATTGTTTTGTATTTATTGATGGGATAATATTTTCCTTCATTATTTTATATCCCTTACTGAGCTTTTTATGCTGATCCCATGTTTTTTAATTGTTTTCCATAGGCCTTAAAGATGAATAAGGGTAAAGGATAGGACAAAGGAAAAGTCATGCTGTCTAAAACATGGAACTAGACATAACACTTTTTTAAAGAGTTTTTATTTTATGAAAAAATGGATACTAAGTATAATTGTCTACATCTAATATTCATGTTGTTATGAAAATGTTATGACCTAATTATCTAAAACTCTAAACCTGAAAATATCCCCAATATAAATTATCAATTTAATTCAAGATTATGTAATGTTTAAGGATGGGTCCTTGTACTTATACAACATTATTATAAAAACCCAATTAAAAAACACTTTAATAGTTCCACATAAATAATTTTCATAAAATTTTCTTTTCATTGGTCTTGGAGTTACCCATCATATTAGGGAATTGACTTATATAATTTCAATGTTCCCCACATATATGAATTTGAACTATTAATGTTAACTAAGGATGAAATTCCATTTCCCCCATCAAAATCTTAATTTTTATTTTGAAATTATTTTCCATAGGCCTTTTATTTCGTAATATAATATATATTCTCATACCCTTGATATATTTATCTGGATGCTTCTTCCCACATACAAGATATATGAGAAGCTGAATTTTCTTCACTCCATGCTCTTCATCAATTAAACTCCGATGAAACACCATTTTTATCATATTAGGTGTGTTATAAATCTAACACATGTTGATGTTTTTAATCATATAATGAGATATTTGATTTGGTATAATAATTTTTTTTATCTTTACATATCCTATTTCATTTTCATTCTCATGTTGAAAATCACTACATCGTCCATCAAATTTAGTGTTACATTATTTTTCTTGGTTCCATCCATTTACTAAAACCAAAAAAGGTATAGTTAGAGATATAATTATCATAGTGGAAAACAATATTATCATGAATACCAATTATGGGATGTCTAAATCATGATGCCATATTTTCAATCAATGAAACCATTGGATAAACATAGATTATCCACATACATTATATATTAAATTACTTAAAATTGATTATAAACAGAATCTAAATTAATCCAAGAATATCCCATAGGATTATCTAGATAGGTGTGGAGTAATTGGTCTACTAATAAATCACTAGTGATGAATTAGTTAACACCAAATCTACTATAATGGCCAGGACCCCCCGGTCCATTACTTTGCCAAAATACGGCTACACCAAAACAGTAGCACCGTGACGGTGGCACCGGTCAAGGTGGAACCGTGACGGTGACACTGTGAAGGTGGTACCGTAATGTTGACACCATAACGGTGGCACCGTAAGGGTGACACCGTGACGGTGGCACCATGTCTTCACCGAGCCCTCCGTTTTCATTTTCCTGTCCCACTCCCGCAACATATCTTTTGACGTAAATTAATTTTAATATCCAATTAAAAGTAATCTAAAGACCATAATTAATTCATAAAAATCCAGAGAAACCTCCCAGATGGGGGTATTAAATAACACCTTAATATCATCATGTGTAACTACCCATCCATGTAGGATACCACGAACTGACTTTACAGGGGTTCAAAATTCCATATCCCATAATAGTAGGATATCCTCTTTATATCTCCCGCTAATGTTTCTTCTTTTTTTTTCTTCTCAGTTGAATTGTTTTATTCTTCCTGGTGCACCTGGAGTCCCTATCTTCCCGTGGCTTGTGGTGCGCCTCTACTGTAGCTTTCTTCACCTCTTGGAGTCCACAAAATTATTCCCCTACAAGCTGCGCATCCCATTTTCTTAGCGCGTGGAAAAAAATTTGATCCTTGATCAACCAAGTAGGGATAGTCCTTCATCTCTCATTTCTATGTATCATGTGGGGTGGGTACGCTACTGTTTCTGTGGGGTGGAAAAAACCAAACCTTAACAAAGATAATAAACAAACTGTTAATGGATGATGTGGTGCGTTGACGTTTCTGCTGTATTCTTTTATGTTGCTATGTGATTATGAATTTCTTGGGCTTATTCTTGAGGAAAATCATGGTTGTTGGTGGTATTTCCTTGAACACAAATGAACATTTTCCTTCAGTGATGATTTAATGATTGTAATCTAGAAAATTTGTTAATCACAAAACTCGGAAGGTTAAATGGATGCCCAGTGAACATAAATCCTTGTGTGGTCACCCTGACTAACCAACAGAAAGAATAAGATAACGAATGATGTGATTGAACCAGAAATTTTCCCTACACTGTTTAGGTTGTAGGTGTGTTGTTTGGTTTTATTACCTCTGAGGTGATGTGGGAGAGGATGGGATCCTCTTGGTTGTGAGTCTGAAACTGTGTGGTTTCTCTGCTTGTGATACAAATTGGGGTAGAATCTTCTAATGTTGGCATATCGTTGTTTCATGGTTTTTGGGATGTAGGGGCTATATCATGAAGCCTGCTTTGGTTACATTACTTTGAGGGATCTCACTTTTCCCTTCGTTGTTGTGACTCTACAAGAGAACAGGGTGTGAATGCTTAAATTAATATTTTACTGTTTATCTTTTCCTTTCTTGTGGTTATGCCTATTAGTTACCCAGTAGTGCAGAATTTACTTAAATAGGATCACTTGAACATGAAACTAAAAATTTGTTAAACGGGGAATTGGTTTTGGGAATGAGTTTTGACTTGGCCCTTAGTGTTGTGGATTATTTTACAAATGAATAGTAATGAGGGTGTTATACTTAAGTTGGTTTGGGGAACCCTAGGTTGGGATGAGTACTTGTTGACTATACGTATATCTATAGTTTATTTATGTTTCTTATTCGTGCCCCACCCAAGTTGACCACTTAGTGCCGAACACCCCCATTTCATAGGGGATGGTTTTTTTCCCAACACTCCTCTGAGTGGCTGGTTATTAGCTCCTTTTAGGATCCCTTTCATGGATATCCCAAGACTCTTTGGGTAGGATGTGATGGCATGAAGACCATTATTATCCCAAGAATATTTAGGCAGGGTAGTATGGTGGTTGGCCCAGGTGTTTGCGGGCAGGTTGCTTCCCAAGTATCTTCGGGATGTGGCCCAGGTGTCTTCGGGCGTGGTAGTGGTTGTTTTGGCCGAGGTGTTTGCGGGAATGGTTACGTGTGGTTGTTTTGGCCCAGGTGTCTGCGGGCAGGATAGTCATTGTGGCCCAGGTGTTTGCGGGCAGGATGCGTGGTTGTGGAACAGGTGTGTCGGGCAGGGTGTGTTAGTGGAACAACAGTGAGAATGGAGGGATTGGTTTGATGCAATGGATGCCTTCAATAACCAGTGGGAAAGTGGAATGGCGTACCCAAACAACGATGTGCTATTACTATACCTTACATGACTTGTGTTATTTGGGGAGTGTGCCTTTGTGAAGCTTGGGTGGATAGTTTTCCTTGCTAGGTGCTTTGGTTGTCTCTTTTCTCATAGGGCAATAGTATGCCTCCCCACATGTCCACAAGAGTCTTTGGTTTTTCCTATTGAGTATACTTGTATACTCACAAAATGTATATAAAATGCTTTCAGGTTTCCTAGAGGACTTCAGGGATCCTCTGGGACCGTACTAGCTCAGATCTTGGGGCAGTTGCGGTTGTGGTTTTCCTTTTTCTTGGTACTTTAGCTTTGGAGTTCTTGTAGATTGTATCTTTTACTCTTGAACATGAATATGGGAATGGTTTACTTTCGGCTTTACCTTTACTTCCAGATTTGGTGTTGTTGGAGTTTTCATCTTATCTCCTGATCCTATAAAAATAAAAAGGGTAATGCCTTCAATATTGTGTGTGATTCAATACCCTTGGTATTGGTCACCACTCTGGGACCTATTGATGGCGGGTCTCGGGGGTCATTATCTCTCCTTCAACAGAAAGAAGAAAGGGTCTGGCAATCTGTTGTCCCTTCTATTCTTCTGGTAAAGGTGGGTCGTGATAGAATGGTATCAGAGGAAGAGGTTGAGAGATAGGATGGAGTCTGGGGTCAGGCACATTGAGGATTGCATGGGATTGTAGGGCGACAATGTTGGGTAATCTTGGTGTGTGAAATAGGCTAGGGAAGACCAGCTAGGACACATCATTTTAAGGCCCCCCATGGTCCGATGCAAGGACTCTAGACCTACCAAACGACCAAGTAAGGCCACACTTACCGTAGGGTAGAGACCCTAGGAAAGTTACATGCATCATAATGACTTGTGTTCTTGTGTTTCTGGGATGCTTTGATGATTTAATGAAATCTAAAAAAAATTTAAGAACAATATTCTGCACTACTCGGGCTTTGGCATTCCTTGTTTACCTTGCAGCTATGTCACCTGGGAGACGACCATGAGTAGTGCGGGAGATCGAGGCCCAGAAGGTTGACTTGGCCAATCGGCAGAGGACAGACCGAGAAGAGGAGGAAGATCAGTGGTAGAAGACGCTTCATGCCATTAAGTAGTAGGCCTCCAACATCAGGGCTATCTAGGTTCCAACCAGAATGAAGCAGGCCTCAGCAGTTCCAATTCTGATATCCTGGCCCTCTCCCGTTCCTTTCAGGCCCAGGGCCGAGATGATTCATCTGTGGAGGCCATGTGAGCCTTTGGAATCAGTGCCCGGATAGAGTACAATACGACGTGGGTGAGAAGGTTCAACGCCCACATCAGCAGCAGCAGTTTCCAGCTAGGCCCTTACACTTGCAGCAGCAGGGTTAGCAAGCTCCCGCTCCTCTGAGGGTAGACGTTGCAGGGGGAGGCAGACCTCAGGGAACTCCTTAGGTACCTCAACTCGGATGTGGTCGGGGAGGTGGATGATAGGCGAGATGCATAGGAGCTAGGCAAGGGAAGTTGCACGCCGCAGAGGTAGCAGTTCCAGCAGGGATTGAGGTTGTTCGAGGTACGGTCATCTTGTTTAGTACCCTTTCTTATTCCTTGTTTGATAAAGGAGCTTCACACTCCTTTGTTTCACCTAGTCTAGTTCGTGCTCTTGGTTTAGACACTGAGAGACATCCAGTGCCCCTGGTGCTAATCACACTAGTCGGAGGTCATACCGACTAGTTTTATGTTTACCGGGGGTGTAGACTGATGATAGGGCCACATCAGTTAGTTAGGAATCTTCTACTGTTGCAGATACATCCATAAGATGTCATCCTAGGAATTGACTGGTTGTTCCCTATATGTAATGTCATTGACTGCTTCTGAGGAAGGGTTGTGTTTTCAGACTTGGGTGACCGACATGTAACATTTATCGGCGAGTGGGGTGGAAAGAAGAGTAGCAGGCGAGAGGAAAACCACCTTTCCTTGTTAGCTGATATGTCAGTAGAGTCGGTGGATGCAGATATGGTGGAAGTCCCAGGGATCACCAGTGAGTTAATGGACATCTTCCCTGAAGAGGTGGCGACTCAACCCCCTTAACATGATGTTGAGTTCATGATAGACTTGCAACACCGTGCCCATCCAATTTTGATTGCTCTCTACTGGATGAAACCTTCTGAGTTACGAGAGTTGTGGATTCAGATGGACGATCTAATGAAGAAAGGTTTTGTTCGACCAAGTTCGTTGCCATTGGGTGCCCTAGTCTTGTTTGCAATGGAGGTGGATGGTGGTATCAGGCTGTGCATAGACTACAAGAGACTAAATCAGGTAACGGTCAAGAATCACTACCCTCTTCAGAGGATAGATGATCTCTTTGACTAGTAGACGGTGGAAGGATGGTTCTCTACGATAGACCTACTGTCCGGATATCACCAGCTGATGGTGAAGGAGGGATATATCTCTAAGACTTCCTTCAGGTGAAGATACGAGCACTTTGAGTTTGTAGTCATGACGTTCGGCGTTACGAATTCTCCAGCCATATTCATGTGGCTCATGAACTCTGTCTTTCAAGAATATCTGGACCAGTTTGAAGTTGTGTTTATTGAAGACATTCTGATCTACTCAAGATCATAGGAGGATCATGCTAAGCACCTCAGAATTGTCTTAGAAGTCCTCCGACAACACCATCTCTATGGGAAGTTGTCCAAGTGCACGTTCTGGATGCGAGAGGTGCACTTCCTTAGGCACGTGGTGTCCGAGTGGGGGATAAAAGTCGACCCATCGAAGGTTGAGGCGGTTGTTTCTTCGGCAGCACCCAAGAATGTGGTAGAGGTTTGTAGTTCCCTTGGGCTGGCAGGTTACTACTAGAGGTTCGTACCCAACTTATCTCAATTTGTAGCATCTTTGACGGCTTTGACCAAGAAAAATTAGGCTTTTGTGTGGAACGGGCAGTGCGAGGCAGCCTTTGGCTATCTGAAAGAGAAGTTGGTTAGTGCCCCATTATTGAGATTTCCAGAAGAAGGGGCGGTGTATGAGGTGTTCTGTGATGCTTTAGGACCAATCCTCGGGTTTGTGCTGATGCAACGACAAGGGGTGATCTCTTATGGGTCTAGGAAGTTACATATTCATGAACGTAATTATGCCACCCATGATATGGATCTTGCGGTGGTCATTTTCGCGCTAAAGTTGTGGCGACATTACCTCAGCAGGGAGCGCTTTGTGGTCTTCACGGATCACAGAAGCTTGAATTATATCTTCTCCCAGAAAGACCTGAACTTACTGCAGTGAAGGTGGATGGAGTTATTTTAGGACTACGACTTCAAAATTTCCTACTCCTCAGGAAAAGGGAATGTGGTGGATGATGGCTTGATCAGGAAGTCGTTGAAGGATGTAGTCTGAGATTCGATATATGCTTGGAAGTCGATGGATGAGCTGGCTTCCTTGCACCTGGGTGCGAGGATGGATAGTGGTAGAGGTTTCATATATCAGATGATAGTCCAATCCTCTCTTCTGCTACAGGTGGAGGAGTCCCATTGGGAAGATTCAGAAAGTGATGTGATGCATGACTGGGTTAACCAAGGCGAAGCCCCGAAAGGGTGGACACCGGATGGTCGGAATCAGATGCTTTTCCAAGTGAAGATGTTTGTCCCCGAAGCGAAGCACGAGAGGGTTCTTGGTGATATCACAACTGTCCCCTAGAAGTGCACCCATGAGTTTCCAAGATGTACCAGGGTCTTAGGAGACAGTTTTGGTGGCCCGGGGTAAAGCGGGTAGTGGCAGAGTTCATGGCCAGGTTCCTAGAGTGTCAGCAGGTGAAGGCTGAATACCGTGTTCTAATGGGCTTGTTGCAACCTTTAGAGGTCCCCGAGTGGATGTGGGATGAAATATCAATGGATTTCATCATAGGGCTACCCAAGGTTCAAGGAGGCTTCAATGCTATCATTGTGGTGGTGGACCGGTTGACCAAATCGGCTCACTTTCTGGAGATCAAGGAGTTGGGTGCAGTGGATGCCTTAGCACCGAGGTATGTGGATTAGATTATGCGATTACAAAGAGTTCCGAGATCCATAGTATCAGATAGGGATGCATAGATTACCTCATGAGTTTGGAGAGGATTTCAGCATGCTTTCAGAACACAACTACCCCTTAACACTGCTTTCCATCCCCAGACAGATGGGAAGATGGAGCACACCATCCAGACAATGGAAGATATATTGCGGGCATGTATTCTGGACTTTGTAGGATTGTGGGAGAGACACTTTCCTCTGGTGGAGTTTTCTTATAACAATAAATATCAATCTACCATTGGCATGCCTCCATTCGAAGCCTTGTACGAGAGGCCATGTCGCTCACCTGTGTGCTGGACCGAGGTTGGGAAGTAGGTGTTCTGAGACTAGAAGTGATGGAGAGCATGACAGAGAAGGTGCAACTTATACGAGAGATGCAGATGCATGCCTAGTACCCAGATCTATTTTGAGTTTTGTTCTTTTTTGTTTATACATGGTTGATGTAACCCTTTACCTTGTTAAATATGGAATGTGCGGTTTTCCTTTTCTATTGATGTGTGTGAAGTGTCCTGAAATATGGGGAGGGGAGGACCTAATCCCTAGTTAAGACGCATTAGAATGGATGCGCCTAAACCCGTGCGGGAGAGTCAGTACCGCCCAAAGCGGATAATATCTTAACATGGGGGAATGAAAACCCCTCACCACATGACCAGACGATTTAATATTTTGTTTTTAGTGGTTGCACAGGGGAGAGGAGCTATATGATTGCGATTGTTCAGGAGATAGATGAGGGAGGGGTCTTTCCTTGGTAACAAGGAGGTCTACTCCTGATAGGTATCTTCGAGGTGGTTGTTCGGACACCTCTCCTTTCTTCAGGTTTGGTTTTAATTTTCAAGGGAAAGAATAGTTTGAGAGGTATCTGATGTAATGGCCCGGACCCCCTGGCCATTAATTTTCCAAAATACGACTCCACTAAAACAGTGGCACCGTGATGGTGGCACCGTGTCCTCACCCAGCCCTCTGTTTTCTTTTTCCTGTCCCACTCCCGCAACGTATCTTTTGACATAAATTAATTTTAATACCATTTTTAAAGTCTTTTAAAGCCCATAATTAATTCCTAAAAATCCCAAGAAACTTACTTGATGGGGGGTGTTAAATAACACCGTAATATCATCATGTGTAACTACCGATCCGCGTAGGAAACCACGAACCGTATTTCCAGGTGTACAAAATTCCATATCCCATAATAGTAGTATCTCTTATTTATATCTCATGCTAAAGTTTCTTCTTTTTTTTCTTCTCGGCTGGATTTATTTCTTCTTCCTGTTGTGCCTGGAGTCCCTCTCCTCCCGTGGCTTGTGGTGCACCTCTACTGGAGCTTTCTACACCTCTTGGAGTCCATGGAATTCCTCACCTACAAGTTGCGCATCCCCTGTTCTTAGCGCCTGGAGAAAAACATAGATCAATGATCGACCAAGTAGGGATTTTCCTTCGTCTCTCCTTTATGTGTATCATGTGGGGGTGGGTACACTATAGTTTCTGTGGGGTGGACAAAAACAAACCTTAACAAATATAATAAATGGACTGTTAAAGGATGATGGGGTGTGTTTGAAGTTTCTGCTGTATTATTTTATGTTTCTATGTGATTATGAACTGCTTGGGCTTATGAATGCTAAAAATCATGCCCATTAGTGGTCATTCCTTGCACACTAATGAAAGTTTTCCTTCAGTGATGATTTCATGACTGTAATATAGAAAATTGGTTAATCACTTAAACTCGGATGGTTAAATGGATGCCTAGTGAACATAAATCCCTGTGTGGTCACCCCGTCTAACAAACAGAAGGAAGAAAATAAAAAATGATGTGCTTGAACCTGGAAGTTTTACTACTCTGTTTTGGTAGTAGGTGTGTTGATATATTTTATTTCCTACGGGGTGATGTGGGAGAGGATGAGATCCTTTTGGTTGTTAGTCTGAAACTATGTGGTTTCTCTACTTGTGATATGAATTGGGGTAGAATCCTTTACTGTTGGCATATCATTGGTTCATGGTTTTGGGGATGTGTGGCTATATCTTGAAGCCTTCTTTAGTTCCATTACATTGAGGTAACTCACTTATCACTTGCCCAGTAGTGCAGAATTTAGTTAAATGGGATCAAATGAACATGAATCTAAGAATGGGTTAAACGGGGAATTGTTTTTGGGAATGAGTTGCGACTTGGCCTTGAGTGATGTGGATACTTTTACAAATGAATATTAATGAGGGTGTTATGCTTAGGTTGGTTCGGGGAACCCTAGGTTGGGATGAGTTCTTGTTTAATATACGTATATCTGTAGTTTTTTTATGTTTCTTATTCGCGCCCCACCCAAGTTGAGCACTTAGTGCTGAACACCCCTGTAACAACCCGAGATTTTATAAGATATATATTCTATTTAATTTCTTTCATATCTTCTGTTGTACGATACACGAAGATTATCGTGCACTATACGCAACACCGTATTAGCTTGCAGTATACGCAACATTATTATTGGATCATGTTACACACAATTTCAAGTTTGTTTGATAGCAGTTATTCTAGACAACATTGAGTGTATATATATATATTCAATGTATAAATGAAATATGGTTGGATTCTGTTATACAAAATAATAAAGGATTCTTTCACAACATGAAACCCTGAATTGTCTTTCATTACACGCAATCACGACCTTCCTCGATAGCGTGTGTTGTATGCAATACCGAATTTTACTAAAAAATGATATATTATTACAATATTATGATGAACTAGCCGTTATGAATATTATTAACTAAATTTTTAATTTTATAATATTATTATTCATCTTACACATTTTCTAGAACATGGTATAAGAACAAAAAAAAAATTTCGAGTAAAATAACTATTTTTAAAAAAATACAGTTGTGCCGCTTTTTGATGGAGCACCCACTTTAAATATAGTTTTTGACATGTTTATAAGTTCAATTTTACAAAATAAAATTATTATTTGGAATCAGGATATAAAATTTTACCTTCGATTAATTTTTCATAATATTCTGATAACTTTCATATTTTAATGAATAGTAAAAACACGCTATATTTTAATTAAAAACAACATTTTTCATTGTAATAAATTATGTGGTTAAATTATAATATTTAATGGTTTTAAAGTATAAATATAACATATTTTTACCATTTAATATAATGTATGTCATTAGCCTTGATTTTACATTGAATTCGTAGGTTAAATAAATTCAATATTTTGCAATGTTTTAAACAAAAACCCATTTTCTTTCGACAACAGGAATAATTTTAATTTAATTTATGAAACTTCTGTGTATTGAATTTGGAAAAATGGATTCCATATTTGGAATCAGTGGGACCAAATTATATTAATAGACTTCTTTTTTTGGGCATTATGAATAGTAACTGCGGTAAATTTTATTTACCATAGTTAAAGGTAAATCTGGTAATTAAGGGTAAATATAAAATTATAAAATTACCCTAAGACCTGCCAAAATCCTATTGGATGACAAAAATTCGACCCATATCACCTAAGGGTCGGATTAGAATCATTTAATGGACTTTTTCCCATGAAAATAACTTAATTATTATTAAAACCAAAGAAAGTGACAACATGTCACTCTCTTAAATATTATAAGTATATTTATTTTAATTTAGTGATAAAATCTATGAAACATCGAACATGAATAATCTATAGAAAAATAATGAAATTATCTACATCATATGAATTTGTTTATAATTTTTAGGGATTAAATAATTATCATTAATTGTGACGCAATAGTAATGCAGAAATTGTTTATCTAGTGAAAAATCAAGAATATAGTTTTTATTAAACCAATAGTGACCATAAAGGCACAAAACCCTGACCAAAACTTATTGGTAATGTAAATATAAACCATAATAATCCAATGTTTGAATATTTGACCATTTGGAGGCCGTTAAAAGTGATTATGGCACTTATATTATTTTATTTTAAATGATGCCAAAGTTGTCACATTAATAATTTAATAAATATATCAATTTAAATATTGTGATTTTAAGATGATAAATTAGAGATAAACTACTATTGTGAAAGGTAATATATTTATATTTATCATAGGATTTTATTTTTAATTTTTATGCAACAAATAAGTATATTAAATAATTATACAAAAAATGATGTAGTAATTATTTTATTAAGAGATAAACCAAATAAATGGTTTTAAAAATAATAAAATAAATATTATATAAACTATTTAATGTTCTCCAATAATTTTATAGATATTTATGACCTTTTATTCATCTATTAAAGACTTTATTTCGAACATATATTCGGTATATATTTTGTTTAAATTCAAATAAATGAATAGTGTCAAAATTGACACTATTGTTATTTCATAAAAATAACATATTATAAAATTGTTTAAAAATCACAAAAATATTTAAAAATTATAAATTTATATTTATATGGTATAAAATTTTATAAAGTATAGAATTATGGAAAACTCAGAACAAATAAGTAATTTTTTGTTATAATTTAAAATTTATAATGTTATTACGACAAATAAAATTAAATTGATTAAATAAGGATAAATGAAGTTGATAATGTTTAAAATAAATTCCTAACATGTCAAAATTTTATTTTTTGATGATATTACAACCCTATCTCATCTAATATTCGAATATGAGTCATTATTGGAGGTTTTTATGTGGTTTTAGATTTATTATAAATTAATATTTTTTAGATTTCCTAAGGTGCCCCTCTCCTCCATTATAAAAGGGCACCTCCTTCCTCTCCTCCTCACAACAATTTGAGCATTCAAGCTCTGCCAACCCCTGAACATTTCACTTACCCACTTCCCTAGAAACATAATAGAGGTCATGGTCTACTTCAAAGGCCAATTTTAGTGCCCTAAGAGGAGATCTTAAAGAGGCGCTTCAAAGAAGAGGAAATGTTTGTTACCGATTCTTTCAACTTTATTTCTTATTATACTTATTCTTCTTTAGTTTTTTCATTATAAAGTAATAAAATCAGTATCAATCATATACTGAAATTTTATTATAAGTATGAAACATCCCTATTTCACCATCTATCCATCATACGGAAAATGAAATCACCGCGTGTGCGTACCTACGAAATACCGTCTCCACACCGTGGTGTAATATATTTTCCACCAACACCTTACATGAATGGGTATAATGGTGTAAATAATGACTAAATTGGATTAATGTAAAGTGATACTGATTATGATATATTATACCATCCACTCCAATTCTATTCAATAATTATGGGAACAATATCATCGCTCGTGCGTACGTACGGATTACAGTCTCCACGACGCGATGAGATTCATTCTCAATGTTAAACATACATGAATGATTATAAAGTTTATATAATGAATAATAATTAAATATATGAAATAATAATGCCACTGGATTTATGTATATATATATATATATGTATTCCATCTATTTAGTTTCATTCAATTCAATAAGGAAACAAAAACAACATTCATGCATATGTACGACCTACTATCTCCATTAATGATGTATTTCATTCCTTTTATAGATCTATAATATATATGTATATAATTAATATATATTATATATAAATCATGTTTTAAATTTTGGAATTATGTAAATCGGATTATAATTAATAATATCAAGAACGACAAGTCGAAACACATACGATAAATAAAATGATTTTACCCAAAACGCTGCTTTAACATGGAATTTACAAAGGAACGGGTAATATAAAGTCTTATGTGAAACATATATGATATAATAATAATTATATAATTATGTAATAAGTCAGTGAATTTTTTTAAATCATTATACAAGAGTTTCGGATCCATATGAAGCATATCAGACCTAAGGTAAGGGATAATTTTGCAAATATCATTTTTTTATCTGAGATTTCTTATACGTAAGTATTTACTGGGGTTATTGTAATCATCAATGTCTATGTTTTATAAAAGTGTTTTTATGTATGTTTAATGTCCTTTTTACCAATTTTTACTTTTACTACATGGTATGTGAGGAATCTTTCTTTTGTTTACATTACGAGGTACTTTTGGACTTTTCTGGTAAAATTACGAGAATAATGGTTTTCTTAACTTATACGGAAGGAATGGATTTTTACAATTTTATAAAGCCTAATTTTCATGAAGCCTCCTCCAAAATATTTCATGAGTATTTTCAACAAAATCCTTTTCTTTTAAAATTTCATGACATTTTGTAAAAAGAGATTGATTTTGAAGAAGAAAGGATATTTTCCCCAAGAATTCATTTCAAGTGTTTTATCAAAACCATTTTCCATCTAAGATGACATTATTTAATATGTGTATGTTTCAAGTATAATGTCTCTATGATTTACATGGTTTCACTTTTCTTATGATGAAATGATATCCATTTGTTTTATATGGATTATGTTATGATGGAATGATGTTTATGAAACCAATTTTATTCTTTGGGTTATGATGAATGTTTTAAGTTTATTTTGTGGCACATGTAAGAATGATTTAATAATGAGATGGGTGGGACCTATATCTCCCTCCAATTAATTGGGTAAAGATTTATATCTCATGAGATAGACATGTATGGAACGATAAGTTAATCCGTTTCAGTGTTACAGGACTGAAATGAGGAGTGAAATCAATTCAGAAAGGGACTTTGTCCAGTAAGATGGTCTTGGCAGCAATGCCTTGGATACCATGAAAATCATATCATGTGCTTAACGTTTTTCCACAATTACATGTTTTATTCCCATTATATTTTATCAAGATTCATTTATGATATATGCCTTACGTACTTCCAAGATTCATGTCTTTGTTCAAGATTTTGATGTTTAGATTTTATGTTCAAGTTTTTACATTCAAATGTTTATGGATTGTTTTATGTTCTCTATGTTTAACCTTACTGGGCATTTGAGATCACCCCTTTTTTGTTTTGTTTTCCCCAGGATATAAAGAAAGGTTTTAGATAAGAAACAAAGGGGAAGATCTTTATTTGGAGATGTTGAAGATCTTTCATCACGATTAGAAGATTTTATTCCGAGTTTCCAAAGACACTAAACTATTACGGTCCTTGTGTATCTGTTTTTGTTATGTATTAAGTATTCTACAAAAGTAATGTAATGTCCATGTACATCATGCTTTGGGTCTCTACCATTGGTATCAGAGGAAAGGTTTAGTTAACCTTTGGAAAATAGGATGCGAAAACCTTACTAAGATCCCTAGAGATATTTCTAAGGTATGTCTAGGGATGTCCCTAAGGATAAGTATATGTATAGGTTATATTCTTATAACTACGGTAATGATCTTAGAATTTAACCTAAGATTTTAGATATTGACGGTACTCCCCCTTTATTCTGTTATTTTCCCCAGTATGATTTTTTCCTCTTATTGTATTTTTTTGGGTTTTAGAAAATGGCTGGAAATAGGAAGATTCAGGATAATGGAGGATATGATGGACAATGGAATGATATTCTTCATGAGAAACCAAATGAAGAAGGATTTGGAAGTCCAAAAATTGTTATTATACCTAACCAGAAATCTCATAATATGATCAATAATCTCAACTTTGGTAAGTTTCCCGACTCAGATAATAAGAGAATGATAGAGTTTCATGATGATCATAGAGGAAAGAAAGATCAATTTTCCTCAAGTAAATCATGTGGGAAGAGGCATCATGGAGATTATTTCAATGGAACTGGAAGCTGCTTTTGTTGTGGAAAAGAAGGACACAAAGCCAGCAAGTGCAAAGGAAAAGGTTTAGTTAACACCATGGATAAGGATAATGGTATTGCTACGACATCAACAATGATTAGATGTTTTAAATGTGGAATGTATGGGAATTATGAAAACCAATGCCCTAAGGGAAAATCTCATGAAGAGAATCAGCATGGCCATATGGGTAGTATTTATGTGGATGATGATGAAGAGATTACAAATGAAATACGAGATGAAAGAAATGATGAAGCTCAGCTAGTGGTTTAAGAATTTAGTGTAATGATTGTATGTTTATCAAGAATACTGTATGGTACTATGGAATAAAGAATCATCTAAGGATTGTTACACTATTGTTTCTCCTAATGTATTTGAATGTATATGTTGAATGGTACTGGTAACTATGAAAGGTTATTCATATATTTTTCGAATGAAGATGATATGCACATAATGAAGGGAAAAGGAGAAAATAGTATGTTCTATTGTATTCATGAGCTCATGATTGATATAAGGACTAAGTGATATTATGGTTTGATTATATAGATTTTTTTGGGATTTTGGTATGAGGAAAGAGTTTCCATTTGATATTATTCATGTTTTCACTAAGGTTCTATGGTAATTTATGTTTCAAGAAAATATATGACTAAGGTATTCATGTGTTTGGAATACAACCAACAAATTATATCTTATGATATATGTGAGATAAATGCTTGTATATAGATTCTTGGTAGATAACCTTTCTAGTAATTGTTTTCTTTATACTATGAGATTGGACCTAAGTATTTTAGATAGGCCTAAATATTGGAATGGATTATGTTGGACATAAGTCAGTATTGGTTAAGGATATAATTTTTTTTTGATATTATTGATGAGATGTTATAGTAATGTAGTTTTAGAAAAATGACAACCTGCAGGACGGGCGACAACCCATCGCGTCAGACAAGGCTGTGGGAATCGAACCCACAACTGAAGTGCGATAGGCCTTTATTACCTACCACTGGCATACAGAAAGTCCCTGGTTAGTGGAAAGTAGTCATATTTTATTAATAGGTATGATAAATAAATTATAAGTCCATTTTTGGAACCATATACGATTAATATCACCATAAGATGGAATTATAACTTTTGCAAACCTTTTGTTTTAAGAAGATGGAATGACCCATCATTCTATCACATGATCTGCTAATGCTTCACGAATAACAAATTCAACTTCATTTCTATAAGATATGAAGTGAAAATTGTTCAATTCATGAACAACAGTGAGATTGTACCAAAATCATGTAAGTATTTCTTTTAATTCATCAACTTTAGGGAAATGATCTTGAAAACAAAAAATGTTGTCCTAGTGCTCCTATATCCGATGAATCAGATGGTACCTTATATCATCAAAAATTTATGTCTTTGTGATTTGTTGGCTTTTTCATAGCCATGTTCTCTACCACTCTCCATCAGAACAAGATCGTTATATTTTTCCTCCATATTCATATTTTCACCTATACACTCCTATGTGGAAACCCAATGTTGAGTTACCTTGGGTGACCATTATGTTTCTAACTTTCATTTTTAAAGTTAAGTTTTAGTATTCCTTTTTACGATGTGGGTTTCTATGAATAGTAAATGATTTATAACCCCGACAAATTTCTAGGGAAAAATTCATTTTAAGGGGGGTAGAATGTAACAACCTGAGATTTCATAAGATATATTCATTTTAATTTCATTAATATCTTCTGTTTTACGATACACCATGATTACCTTGCGCTATATGAAACATCGTATTATCTTGCAGTATACACAACATTATTCTTGGATCATGTTCAACACAATTTCATGTTTGTTTTATAGTAGTTATTATACACAACATTGAGTGTATATATATATATATATTCAATGTATAAATGAAATATGGCTGGATTCTGTTATATGAAATAATAATGTATTCTTGCACAACATGCAACCCTGACTTGGCTTGCGTTAAACGCAATCGCGACCTTCCACGATAGCGTGTGTTGTACTCAATACCGAATTTTACTAAACAACGATATATTATTATAATATTATTATGAACTAGACGTTATGAATATTATTAACTAAATTTTGAATTTTATAACATAATTATTCATCTTAAACATTTTCTAGAACATGGTATAAGAACAAAATAATTTTTTTCGGGTAAAATAAGTATTTTTTAAAAAATGTAGTTTTTCCGCCATTTGATGGCGCACCCACATTAAATATAGTTTTTGAAATGTTTATAAGTAAAATTTTACAAAATAAAATTATTATTTGGAATCAGGATATAGAATTTTACCTTTGATAAATTTTTCATATTATTCTGATAACTTTCATATTTTAATGAATAGTAAAAACATGCTATATTTTAATTAAAAACAACTTTTTTCATCGTAATAACTTATATGGTAAAATTATAATATTTAATGGTTTTAAAGTATAAATAGAATATATTTTTACCATTTAATATAATGTATGTCATTAGCCTTGATTTTACATTGAATTCGTAGGTTAAATAAATTCAATCTTTTGCAATGTTTTAAACAAAAACCCGTTTTCTTTCGACAACAGGATTAATTTTAATTTAATTTCTGCAACTTCTGTGTATTGAAATTAGAAAAATTTATTCCATTTTTGGAATCAGTGGGACCAAATTATATTAATATAATACTTTTTTTGGGCATTATAAATAGTTACTGCGGTAAATTTTATTTACCATAGTTAAAGGTAAATCTGGTAATTAAGGGTATATATAAAATTATAAAATTACCCTAACATATGAAAAAATGCTATTGGATGACTAAAAGTAGACCCAGATCACTTAAGGGTCAGATTATAATCATTTAATGGAATTTTTTCCATGAAAATAACTTAATTATTATTAAAACCAAAGAAAGTGACAACCTGTCACTCTCTTAAATCTTATAAGTATATTAATTTTAATTTAGTGATAAACTTAATGAAACTTCGTACATGAATAGTCTCCATAAAAATAATGAAATTGTCTACATCATATGAATTTATTTATAAATTTTAGGGATTAATTAATTATCATTAATTGTGACACAATAGTAATGCAGAAATTGTTTATCTAGTGAAAAATCAAGAATATAGTTTTTATTAAACTAATAGTGACCATAAAAGGCACAAAAACCTGACCAAAACTTATTGGTCATGTAAATTTAAACCATAATCATACAATGGTCGAATATTTGACCATTTGGTGCCTTATAAAAGCGATTATAACACTTATATTATTTTATTTTATATGATGCCAATGTTATCACCTTCATAATTTAATAAATATAACAATTTAAATATTGTGATTTTAAGATGGTAAATTAGACTAAAACTATTATTGTGAGAGGTAATTTATATATATTCAACATAGGATTTTTTTTAATTTTTTTTCCAAAAATAAGTATGTTAAATAATTATACAAAAATGATGTAGTAATTATTTTATTAAGAGATAAACCAAATAAATGGTTTTAAAAATAATAAAATAAATAATATATGAACTATTTAACGTGCTCCACTAATTTTCTAGATACATATGACCTTTTATGAATCTATTAAAGCATTTAGTTTGAACATATCTTCTGTATATATTTTATTTAAATTCAAATAAATGAATAGTGTCAAAATTGACACTATTGTTATTTTATAAAAACAACATATTATAAAATTGTTTAAAAATCACAAAAATATTTACCAATTATAAATTTAAATTTATTTTGTATAAAATGTTATAAAATATCCAATTATGGAAAATTCCCCACAAATAAGTAATTTTTTGTAATAATTTAATATTTAGAATGTTATTACCACAAATAAAATTAATTTGATTAAATAAGGATAAATCAAGTTGATAATGTTTAAAATAAATTCCAAACATGTATAAATTTTATTTTCTGATGGGATTAAAACCCTATATCATCTAATATTTTAATATGAGTCATTTTTTGGAGGTTATTAAGTGGGGTTAGATTTATTATAAATTAATATTTTTACGATTTCCAAAGGTGCCCCTCTCCTCCCTTAAAAAAGGGAACCTCCTCCCTCTCCACCTCACACCAATTTGAGCCTTCATGATCGGCCAAACCCTTCCCATTTAACTTCCCCACTTCCCTAGAAACATCATAGAGGTCCTGGTATTCTTCAAAGACCAATTTTAGTACCCTAAGAGGAGATCTCAAAGAGGCGCTTCAAAGAAGAGGTAATGTCCGTTACCGACTCTTTCAACTTTATTTCTTCTTCTACTTATTCATCTTTAGTTGTTTCATTATGAAATAATAAAATCAGTATCACTAATATACTGAAATGTTATTATATGTATGAAACAACCCTATTTCATCATCTATCCATCCTACAGAAAATGAAATCACCGCGCGTGCATACATACGGTATACCGTCTCCACGCCGTGGTGTAATCTATTTTCCACCAGCACCTTACATGGATGGGTATAATGGTGTAATTAATGACTATATATGATTATTTTAAAGTGATACTGATTCTGATATATTATCCCATCCACTCCAATTCTATTCAATAATTATGGTAATGATATCATTGCTCGTGTGTATGTACGGATTACCGTCTCCACGACGCGATGGGATTCATTCTCCATGATAAACATACATGAATGATAATAAAGTTTATATAATGAATAATAATGAAATATATGTAATAATAATGCCACTTTATTTATGTATCTATATATGTATGTCATCTATTTAGTTTCATTCACTTCAATAAGGAAACGAAAACAACGTTCATGCGTACGTACGGCCTACCGTCTCCATGAACAGTGTATTTCATTCCTTTTATCGATCTATAATATATATGTATATGATGAATATATATTATATATAAATCATGTTTTACATTCTTGAATTATGTAAATCATATTATAATTAATAATATCATGAACGACAATTTGCAACACATATGATAAATGAAATTATTTTACACAAAACGCTGCTTTAACATGGAATTTATAAATGAATGGGTAATATAAAGTCATAAGTGAAACATATATGATATCATAATAATGAATATAATTATGTAATAAGTCATTGAAAATATTTAAATCATTATACAGGTGGATCAGATCCATACGAAACATATCGGACCTAAGGTAAGGGATAATTTTGCAAATCTCATTTTTTAAACCGAGACTGCTTATACGTAAGTATTTACTGGGGTTATTGTTATCATCCATGTCCATGTTTTCTAAAAGTGTTTATATGTATGTTTAATGTCATTTTTACCCATTTTTACTTTTACTAAATGGTATGTAAGGAATCTTTCTTTTGTTTACGTTACAAGGTACTTTTTGACTTTTCCGGTAAAAGTACAATAAAAATGTTATTCTTAACTTATACGGCACGAATGAATTTTTACAGTTTTATAATGCCTTATTTTTATGAAGCCTCCTCCAAAATATTTCATGACTATTTTTAACAAAATCCTTTTCTTTTAAAATTGTAGGACGTTTTGTAAAATGAGAATGATTTTGAAGAAGAATGGTTATTTTCATCAAGAATTCATTTCAAGTGTTTTATCAAAACCATTTTCCATCTAAGATGAAATTATATCATATGTGTATGTTTCAAGTATAAAGTCTCTATGATTTACATTGTTTCAATTTTCTTATGATGAAATGATATCCATTTTTTTATATGGATTATGTTATGATGGAATGATGTTTATGAAACCCATTTTATTCATTGGGTTATGATGAATGTTTTAAATTTATTTTGTGGAACAAGTAAAAATGATTTCATTATGAGATGGGTGGGACCTATATCTCCATCCAATGCATTGGGTAAAGATTTATATCTCATGAGATAGACATGGCTGGAACGGTAAGTTAATCCTTTTCAGTGTTACATGACTAAAATGAGGAGTGAACTCAATTCATAAAGGGACTTTTTCCACTAAGATGGTCTTGGCAGCAATGACTTGGCTACCATGGAAATCATATCATATGATTAATGTTTTTCCAAAATTACATGTTTTATTCCCGTTATATTTTATCAAGATTCCTTTATGATATATGCCTCATGTACTTCCAAGATTCATGTATTTGCCCAAGATTTTGATGTTAAGATTTTATGTTCAAGTTTTTTCATTCAAATGTTTATGGATTGTTTTATGTTCTCTAGGTTTACCCTTACTGGGAATTTTAGCTCACCCCTTTTATGTTTTCTTTTCCCCAGGATATAAAGAAAGGTTTTAGATAAGAAAAAAATGGGAAGATCTTTATTGGGAGATGTTGAAGATCTTTCATCATGATTAGAAGATTTTATTCTGAGTTTCCAAAGACACTAAACTATTACGGTTCTTGTGTGTCTGTTATTGTTATGTATTAAGTATTCCGAAAAAGTAATGTAATGTCTATGTACGTCAAGCTTCGGGTCTCTACAACCCCAATTTCATGGGGGAGGCTGTTTTCCCAAAAATCCTTTGAGTGGCTGGTTATTAGCTCCTTTTCTGTTCCCTTTCCCGAATATCCCAAAACTCTTCGGGCAGGCTGTGATGGCCTGAAGTCCATTATTAGCCTATGAATCTTCGGGTAGGGTAGTGTGGCGGTGGGACCAGGTGTTTGCAGGCAGGTTGTTACCCAAGTATCTTCGGGATGAGGCCCAGGTGTCTTCGGGCGTGGGAGTGGTTGTTCTGGCCTAGGTGTCTGCGGGCATGGTAATGCGTGGTTGTTATGGCCCAGTTGTCTACAGGCAGGATCGTCATTGTGGCCCAGGTTTTTTCAGGCAGGATGCGTGGTTGTGGCACAGGGGTGTGCGGGCGGGGTGTGGTAGTGGGACTGTGGTGAGAATAGAATGATTGGTTCAATGCATAGGATATATTCAAAAACCAGTGGGAAAGTGGCACGGGGTACCGAAACATCGATGTGCTATTAATATACCTTACTTGACTTGTGTTATTTGGGGAGTGTGCCTTGGTGAGGCTTGGGTGGATAGTTATCCTTACTGGGTGCTTTGGTTGTATCTTTTCTCACAACGCATTAGTATGCCTCCCCACTTGTGCCCAAGAGTCTTTGGTTTTCCCTAATGACTATACTTGTATGCTCACCCTATTTATATAAACTGCTTTCAGGTTTCCATGAGGACTTCAAGAATCATGCGGGACCGTACTAGCTTAGACCTTGGGGCAGTTTCAGATGTCGTTTTCATTTTTATTGGTACTTTACCTTTGGAGTTCTTGTGTCTTGTATATTTTACTTCTAAACATCCATATGGGAATGGTTTACTTTCAGATTGAACTTTACTTTCATCTTTGGTGTTGTGGGAGTTTCTATCTTTTCTCCCGATCCTATAAAAATAAAAATGGTAATGCCTTCCATCTTGTGTGTGATTCAATACCCTTGGTGATGGTCACCACTACGGGACCTATTGAAGGTGGGTCTCGGGGGTTATTATCTCACCTTCAACTTAAAGAAGGAAGGGTCTGGAAATTTTACATCCCATCCCTCTTTTTGGGTGAAGGAGGGTCGTGACATCTACCCCTATCAGAGTTGTTACTCCTAGGTGAATTAATGCCACAATTACATCCACTTTCCAATTTCTATATATGATTTATTTTCATGGAAAACAACAAAATTCATATTTTACCAAAGAATGAGGATATTATCCTGTACTTAAAATTATCATAAGGGTTCTCCCCAATATTCCCTCATCTATGATTCCGAAGATAAATAAACCCAGCTCTAGTACTAAAAATAATGAATCTAATATAACATTGAAAAATATTGAAAAATATAATATAAATATTCAATATATAAAATTAGGTTCCATGTAATAACTGTAAATGTTTGTGGTCTTTGAAAACATAGAGACATAAATAGAAGGTACATAAAATTTACACATAATATCTCACTAAATTATTCATAACCACCACCCTTCTTAAAATCATCATATTGAAATCATTTCTTTATTTCCGAGGGAAAATGAAACATAATAAATTGCTATTTTATATTACTAATAAGTTTTAAAATTATATATATAAATATATGATCATAATTGAGATAAAATAGTCATAAAAATTTGAGAACTTGATAATTACTAACAATAATTATACCCAATCAGTCAACGATGATTAATTGTAAATCTTAGCTTATGGTTTCTTCATAATAAATAACATACGTCATAAGTGTAATTAATAATCAACAATCCATCATTATCCAATATTATATATCGTGAGTATATGAATTTTTTTTCATACACATAGTCATTACAAATCATTTACTTAGTCAATTCATATTACCAAGTGTACCATAGTGGATAGAGTTCTCTCCCCATTCCATTATTTCCTTAGTCAATGTTCACCCCAAAGACTATCATAGTGAAAAGAGTCCGTTAATGAATTAGTTGCACACTCCATTACACTATTTATTATATCATGGTATATCATACTTTACTAAAATCATTATAGAGATATATAATTCAATTAACTCCCATCAAATAATCATAATAAGTTCACATGCATGCCAAAATATCTGAAAATATTGATCATATTTTCAAATCATAACCCATGTAAGGGAAATAGATTTCATAAAAATATAATCATTATAATCATAAACCATTTTAAGGAACAATAAATAATTTTTCATTGGATCAAATCTCAAATAATAAAAAATTACATGAAAGGGTACTATCATATTTTTTAAATCCTTTTAAAATATCACTAGAAATGTTTTTAAGTAAAATAACCATTCATTTTGAAATCAAATATTTAAAATTGAAATAATCCAAAAATAACATGTAAAAAGATAATATATATAATGAAACATGGTATTATGAAACGTAATATTCAGGTCATTCAGTGATTATTATGAAGGGAAATTTCATTTATGTTTGGTATATTTAAAAAAAATTATTCAAATTTTTAGTAAATATTCATATGTTCCTCATTCTATAAAGGAAATGTAATTCCCATTAAATTTTTTATATAAATTAAAATTTTGTGGAATATTAATTTAATAATTCTTTTTAGAATATTAAAAAAACTCATTATAAAATTTTAAATAAAGTATGTATGAATAAGAAAATATTCACAACATAAGAGAGAAATAATATTGGGTTTCCTTAAAAATATTTTCCCAATCATTAAAAGTAGTAATTATAGTAAAAAAGTTAAATTTATTTAAAATTATTTGAATAACTATATGAGAATATAATTAAATGGTTTTATAAGATAAGTTTAAAATAATTTTCCCCAATGTTATTTTAATCATAAAAAATACAGATTTAAATGATATTGAAACATAAATCCCTTTATACTTTGGTAAATTTTTTATCATAAAAACCATGAATGAATAAAATCAATTTGAACATTAAATATAATTAAAATTAGTATATTCCTGATAAAAAATATATAATGGGTTATATATACACCTCATAAACATAAATAAGTGCATCATATCAAACACGTATCAACGATTCAATATTGAGATGAAAAAATCATACTACATTGGTAATATTAGAATAAATAATTCATGAAAGATAGAAACTTAGATGGATTTTTGAAATCTTAATAATTTTCATGAAAAAGATATTACAATAATTTCATATGTATTATTGATTCCACAAAAAATAAAAATGTGGTGAATATGGCATATATCTCAGAGAAATAAAAGCGAGATAAGAAATCCATTTCCTCCATTATCGTCTTGATTCATGAGAACTAAAATAACATGAATAATTATTATATAACAAATATATATCTATTTAATAACTATATTAAAATATAATTTATTATATGTCATCCAAAAATAATTTCTAATTTTTCATTCATTAAACATTCTTCTTTAATATAGACATTCGGTTGAAAACTAGACCGTTATCCATGAAATTTTCAGTTATATTGTTATGAAACATGAACCTTGGACATGGTTGTATCAAATATATACTCTTAATAATGAAATAATTATCATATTTATAAAATATATAAAATTTTATAATCATTAATATTAATAGGTGATGAATAATTAATTACATCATTTCGTAATATGGTAGTCCATACGTATGGAGGTGTGATTTTTTCACTATTTGATGGATGGAATAAAATAATGAATAATAATAATTAATATGTATAAAAATAAAATAATATCATAAATATAAAATATATTTAGTAAATAAATAATTATAAACATCAATATAAATAGGTGATGAGAAATGAAACACATCGCTTCATGGATGTGGTAGTCTACAAGTACACAAAGGTAATGTATTCTTTTCCCATTAGATATAGAGGATGTGGATAATGGTTGTACCAAAATATCAATAAATTTTTTATATAATAGAAAATTAATTTATTATTTGATAATGAAAAACATATATTTAGATTATGTCGAATAACAATTGAAATTGAAAGTACTCAGTTTAGAGTTAGAAATCATTGTTGAGAAACCTCTTTTATCATACACATTAATCCCTGAAAGGATGGTATTTTTTCAATAAAATGACCTCTGGGATTTGAATAAATAATATATTATGGTATTATGTTAGGAATATCTCAATATAGAAGGCTAAAAAATTGTGAATAATGGTGGATAAGAGCAACCCATATATATGTGATGAAATGGACGCACTTTAAATTACATAAAATAGTAATAATTTAAATATCATAATCATGTAAAATAGAAGAAACGAAAAAAAATCAATATAAGTTGTTATAGTGTATAGATATACTAAATCAATAATATTTTGGCATATTTTGGACATATTTCAATATTTATATCTAAGTTAACACACTTTAAACAAATTTAAACCTTAACCGTGATACCTTAACTTTTTACTATGATAACATTATTTCCTGACAAAAAATAAATGGGGAATTATAACTAAATTTGGACACACAAATTGTAATATTTTAATTGATTTTATCCTTTTCTATTTTTATAGGTGGTATAACGTTCTTTTAATATAATAACAAAAACATAGGAAGAATGATTTTTAGGAAAATATATGATTGAAGATTAAAAATAATTTCACCTTGAAATAAATTAATAGTTTGGTTTAGATGACTTTTTTGATAAATAATAAATTAATAATTTTTTATACTTCTTGATTAATCAAATTCCGAAATAATCCTTATAACTATTTCATTTAATATAGTGACCCAAAAATAGTTTTAAATATAAATAAAAATATATCTCATATTATATAAGGTAAATCTTGTGTTACCAACTGAAAAATAATGTTTTAAAAAAAATATTTAACTCCTTAAACATTTATTCAATAAAACAGAAAAAATTCAGTTGTATAGGGGAATATTTTATCGTTATTTCATAGTCTTAATTGTTATTTTTAACCTCGTTCCACCTCATTTTACCCTTAACTTGGTGATAAACATTTAACATAGTTACCATTCATAATGAACAATGACAAAGTTAAACTATATAAAAATTTTGGAAATTATTATTAGAAATATGGTATCTATTTTATTAAATACACTGCCTTTAAATTTTGGAAATTAATTTTAAAATAAATCTATAAAACACAATGGAATGAAATTTTCTAGAAAAATAAATTTTTTAGAATATGTTTAATAAAAATAAACTAATTATATTTTAAAATCAATTCAAAAAATGGGGCCATGTAAATACATGAATAGAAAATACAGTTTTCTATAAAATTTGTATTTTCTCATTATTCACTAAAAATTATTATTTTTAGAATATTTCCACAATTTCAACATAAGGTAATTTTTATACGATGATTTAAAAAATAATTTTAATTTCTAATGTATAATGTATAATATTGGAATCATGTTATTATAATTTCTGCACAAAAAATTCAACAAAAATCATTCTTGAAAAGAATTAATTTTTAAAGCATAAAATAATTTCACTAAAAATAGTTCTTATATATTAATAATTTACAAATAAATTTTTATTTATGATAAAAATTACACATATATTTTATAATGATTTTACTCATATACATACCCTCCAATTCAATAGTTATGTTATAATGGCCACATTTAAATAATAAATTTTTTATAGCATATCAAAAATTGATTAAATCTCGACATTTCATGTTAAGAAAACAATTGAGCAGAGTCTTATTTCATGATCATCATTAATATAAATAATATATAATAGGTCTCCAAGGTATGGATAATAGTGTTGAGACGTAAAAACATATTCATAGTTGATAAATATATCATTTATTAACTATTAGAGAGTGGGAAAGAACATGGTCATGAAAATGTTAATGACAAAAAAACTTTTAATTAGTGAGGGGTAAAAAGACAATAAAATCATCAGATAAAAAGGTAAAAGAATGAAACTATTACATTAAAACACTTTTCCTAAAAGTTACATATTATTTTACCATAAATATTGTGGAAAAATAAATTATAATTATGTGATTTATTTTCATTTCATAAGAACAATTTCAATATTTTGTGGTACTTCAATCAATCTAATCATTATATATTTCCGTAATAAATTAATATTAATGATCATTTTTTTTCCTAATAAACTAAAATAAAATTTTATTAGATTATAAGATACATAAATGTATGATAATTAATTCCTTGTATTTATAAATATTTATGAAAATGTAAATCGGTAGAAAAAGTTTCTAATATAGATAAATATAATATATTAATCACTAAAATCTCAAAAATAACAAAAAATGTTTAACTAAATCAACCCCATAAATAGATAACCTTCGGAATACTACAAAATATGTCTGAAAAACGTTAAAAAAAATAAAAAAAATATTTGGCCACATTTTTTCTATCCAAAGATAAACCTTAACATTTATCCCCAAAAAATATGATGTATATCATAATGTCATATACAAAACATTTAAATTAATGGATCTCATTTATTGACATAAAACAAGCTAAAAATATGAATCACAATATCACCTCAATGAAAATGTATATTCTTGTATAAAATTATATCTATCCTCACACCTCAAATAAAATCACTTATTATCAAATATGTCCCAGAAATATAAATATTTAATAAACATAATCATAAATCATTTTTTAATCTAATCACTAATCAACTACATAGTCATCAATACTATCTAATTTATTTTATCAATATAAATCATATCTTAACCCGAACTAAAAATTTATATCTTAACATCAGGCACATATTGAGGGTTATATATCCCTAAATCTTGTGTTTTCTAAAAATTTCACCTAATCATTAAATTAATTTTCTAGGTTATGGCTACCATTCAACATATGCTTGAAAAATCCTTAAATAAATACAAATACAGAATAATCCTTAGAAGTTTCATGATTAATTTAAATAAAATATCATTGATAAAAAACTTCTACAATATAATTTTAAAATCCAAATACAAAAAAACATTGATCATTCTGTTTAAAATAATTTCATAAAATATTACCTCCCATGGTCTTGTATTTAGACCTTGGATTAGAACATTGGATCTATTAGTTTCTATGTTCCCCTTTCAAAAGACATTGAACATTAAATGGTACCTAAGGATGAAATTCAGTTTCCACCACTGAACTATTCATTTTTCCTTGCCAATTAATTTCCCCATGTCCTTATTTTAAACATAAAAACACCACCTCATTAATTTGATAAATTTTCATGGGTGCTTATTCCTATATAAATGACATGTATAAATATGAATATTCATCCCTCATATATTTTCATCAATTGAACATCCATTAAACACCATTTCTTCTGTTATGTGTGTTATTAAACTCACCCAATTGGAGGTTTCTAGTCATATAATAAGATATATGATTAGGAATAATCATAATGTTTCAAATTACATATCTTATTTCATTTTGTTTCTAATGAGGAAAATCAGCCTGCTGTCCATCAAATTCAATATTAAGATTATTTTTCTTGGTTCCTTCCTCTAAAAAAATCCAATTTTAAGAAACAATAGACTGAGTGAGAAACCATATAGTCATGAAAATAATTTAGAGTATATTCAAATAAATAAACCTTATTTTAAAATTTATAACAAATTAGGTTTAACATAGGTTATTCATAGTCATTATATATTCAAATTATTCAAAATGGTTCACAGAGAGAATGTGAATTAATCTAATCAAATCCCCAAAGTCGGTTAATAACAATTTGAAATATTACTACCACTCATAATGTACCATTGAAATAAAATCAATACATAATCTAGAACATTATTAGTTGTTACTCCTTAGTGAATATGTGCCATAGCTATATCCTTTTTCTAGTATATAGAAAGATATGTATTTTTTAAAAAAAGAGTACAATATCTACATTACCAAAGCTTCAAGATGTTGTCATATAATAATATTTATCCTAAGGGTTCTCACTAAAGTTTATTTATCCTAGATTCTAAAGATAAGTAAACCAAGAATTGATACAAACTATATCAAACCAGTAATAACATATATAAATATTACATAAATTTAGATAAATATTAGTTGTATGAAATTATGATCCATGAAATAGCCATAAAAGTTTCTTATCTTGGGAAACATGGATATATAAATAGCCATCACATAATATAATTAAATCATATCCCACTAAATTTTTCATAAATAGCACCAATATTAGACACATCATACTTAAAACCTTTATTTATATCATTGGGGAAAAGAAACATAATTAAGGGCGATATTAGTTTCTTAGTAATGATAAATATTTTAGACTCCAATTAATTACCATAAGTGATTATAATATAATCATAATATTATGGAAACATTATCATAAAATATAATAATTATACCGAATCATTCAAATATAATTAATGATAAACCATAATGTAATGCATTTTTATAACAAAATAAATAAGTCATAAGCATACAAAATCTTTAATACTCAATCATGAGCCCTGATAAAATATAATATAAATAAAAAATAAGTTTTTTTAATTCACATAATCATATAAAACAAGTTCATTAGTCAAGTTTTACTTCTAATTTAATCATTGCGAATTTATTTCTGTCCCCATTCCGTTTTTTCTTAATGATGGTTCACTCCCCAGACATTCATAGTAGACTATGTCCCATACAGAACTGGGTTCACTCCCAATTATTTTCCCCATTATATCCTGAGTTATATATGTATATATATATACCAAATTCATTGGAGTGTTATATAATTTTAAACCCACCTTTGACATAATCATAATAGATTAATATTTATTCAAAAAGATAACAAAACATTAATCATATAATCACATCATAACTCACGGAAGATAAATATCTTTCAAACACATCTCATTATAATAATCATAAAAAATCCACAAAAATAATTAGGGTGATATTATTGAACTATATATCTAGTAAATCATAACTATAATTAGAGGATGTTCATATATATGAAAACGTATTTAAAAATCATTAACATATTTATTGAAGAAAAATCCCTTTCATTTTGAAATAAAATATTTAAAATTGAAAATTTTCAAAATCAGTATGTGAAAAATTTATTTTAAATGCAATATAGAAACATAAAATGTATGCATTAGTGGACTATGATATCATAGAGGTGTAAAATTTCTATTATACTATGTGTGTTAAAACAAAGATTCCTTTTATAATTTTGGTAAAATGTGAAAAGTACCTTACTTGGAAAGAAAAAATAAGATGCACTAATTTTTTTATAAAATGTAAAATTCGGGTAAAATTGTAATTATTAAATATTTATATGACAATTTTCTTTTCAAAAATAAAAAAATTGATATTGAAGAAAATATTCCCAACTGAATAGAGAAATAATGATAGTTTACATAAAAAAAATCCCTATCATTTTACGTAACAAAAAACGAAAATGGTAATTTTATATAAAATTTACATAAATAAATTTAGGATAAGAAAATCTAATTGTTTTATCCGATTTGGATACTATAATTTTCTCCAATGGAAATTCATGTAAAAACAATCATGCTTAAAATGAGATTGAAATATAAATTCCTTAGCACATAAGAAATTTTTGAATTGTAATCCCCAAAATAGAATAACATCAATTGAAATGTTAAATATTATGAAAATTAGTATTCTCACAATATAATATTCTAATAGAGTAGTATATACACATCACAAGCATAGATATGTGGATATAATCAAATATGTCTCAATGAAACAACATTGAGATGAAAACCCTATCATTTTGTGGAATCTATAAATACAAGCATAATAAAAGAGATATCCGTAGATGGATTTTTAAATACACATATTTTTTTATGAGAATAATCCTAAAGGAAATTTGTGGGAATTATATACACCATATAAAAGAAACAAGTGGTGAATTTGACGTATGTCTCATAGAAATAAATGTGAGATAAGAAATTCACGACCCAATGTCTTGTCATACTTTTTAGGCATTGAAAAACCTATATTATATTTTTATATTTATTATAAAACTTTTATGAAACCATATTTAATCATAAATTACTCTTTATTATTTTTTTATAATTTCTAATTATCCTTTTATTAATAATTCTTTCTTAAAATAGTCATTTGGTTGAAAACTCGTCTGTTTGCCTCGTATGATTCAGTTAGATTGTTAATGAAATTTTACATAAATCATTATTTCATCAACATAATAATATTAATAATGTCATAAGTATTATTTTGATTTATTATATAAACTTTTATAAACATTCAATGAGTGTGGTGGTGAAAAATAAATTACATCACTCCGTGGAAAGAGTAGTCTGTATATGCACATGAGTGATGTTTTCACTTTTCGATAGATGGAACAGAATAAAGGTAAATAATAATTGACATTTAAATATATTTAATAATATCACAAATATCATTTATATTTATTATATCTTTTATTATACACATTATTTTAAATAGCTGGATAAAAATGAAATTCATCACTTCATAGAGGTGGTAGTCCACGTGTATGCACATACAATGTTTTATTTTTTCCATAGTATAGAAAGGATTTATATAATGGTTCTTACATCACAATAATAGAAATTTAATATATTTAATACAGAAAATTATTTTTTCTATAATAGACAACATAAATTCATAGGAATTGTAATATGAATTAAAATTTAATATACTAATTTACCCATTATTACTATTCATTGGGAAACCCCTTTTGACATACCCCTTAATCCTTGAAAAGAACATATTTTAAAAATTACATAATATATAGGATTTGGGGATAGAATATAGTTGGTAATTATGTTATAGAACGTATGATATATAAGGAAAAACCTTTGCGAATAAGGTATAAGAAGATGAACTATTTTTTAAGTGAGGGAAACGAAAACCGTGCATTTAAATAAAATAATAAATAATGTATATATTATAATCATTTAACGTGGAATAAAGACACTCTTAATTAAAACATAAGATGTGGTAGGGTCAAATTAAACTCAAAGAATCACATTTAGACATGTTTAGGAATCATGTTATGATTTTTATCTTAGTTTAACCACATTAAACCCATTTTAAACTCAACATTAACATATCAAGATTTTAAAAGAAAAAAATTATGTTTGAATGATTATATGACATAAAACACTGAGCATAATGAACCCACAAAATATATTATTTAAATATGACCATTATATCATAGCCATTGAACTTGTGGGTATAAATAAGAATAGATTCTTTTTGATATATATATATATATATAAATAAATGTCCCTCTCAAAATAAATATATTGATAAATTATGAGTAAATAATCACTCAATAATGGGTAATGCCATTTTATTCTTAAAAATTATGTTTTCTTCAAAAATAGAATTTATTGATTTTCTTGACAAAATATAATAATTGATTTCTAATGAATTTATACATTTTATTTTTTAAAAAATATATCATTTTTTAAATCATCATATCAAAATTACCATATGATTAAATTTTTATATTTTTATGGAAAGTATCATTTTTAAATGAATAGTGAAAAATAATTATTTTTATTGAAAGATATATATTTTTAATGTGTTTAAAAATTCATATCCTATTTTTAATTCATTTAAAAATTTCAGTATTTCTTTTGAAATAAATATAACAAAATTATATTACAATAAATGAAATTTACACTTGAATGTGGAATAAAAATATTTTTATACTTAAAAGGGATTTTTCTAAAAAAATCTATTTTCTTCATGATTTTTGAGATTAATTTTAAATTAAATTAGGCATATTTTTTAAATTTAATCTTTAAAAATTTATTCCATATTTGAAACAAGGAGGTTCGTGTTTTTTAAATACTACCCTTTTAGTTTTAGAAAATTTGAATTAATGCATAATAATTTTTTTGTTACCATGTTAAAGGTAAAATGAGTTAATGAATGTTAAAAATAATATTATATGGGTAAACATATGACCCTAACCCCTTAATTAATTCTATTTTATGATTATAATTCATATATACTTATCCTAAATTGAAATATATTGCATTTGTTTTCCTTTTGGACATGATTGTGAACTTTGAATTGTTTTTTATAATGAAAAGTAAAAAAGGACACCTTCTTGCTTTTCATTTCTATAATATTTTTTTTGAAAAAAACCCTATTTTATATAATAAACAACTATTCTCAATATAAATGAATTTTTATCATGGTAATTTTTTTATAATTTTTATCAATATAATAATTACTTCAAATGCTTACACAATGGTGACATTATATTTATTAAATTAATAGAAAAATAAAATTAATGATTTTGTATTTTTAATAGTAATATAATTTGAATGAATTATTGTGTTATAAAATATTTATAAGAATATATTATATAAGGAATTTTTTAATGGAATATATTTGAATTCAATTATAGATATGTTGTTTTCAAATTCCAATTAAATGAATAGATCTAAAATAGATATCAATAATATTTTAAAATAAATAATATATTATTAAAAGATTTAAAATTCCTAAAAAACCTCTCCTCATAATATTGTTTGGCATGTGTTTGAAAATATCAAATATGGTCCATTTATGGAGAAATTTTCCTTTTATAGTAGCTATATTGACCCCTAAAGTATAAAAACTTCATTATCCTGACAATTATCAAAAGGGGTGATGCATCTTAAAAAAATAGATAAGGGTAATAAGCGAATGTAAACATGTATAAATTTTATTTTAGGATATTAATTTAATCCACACACAACCAATATTATAGATTTATCATTTTATTCCATTTTCAAAGAAAATTAATAATGATTAATTTAATATTGTATGAAATTTGAAAAGTTCCCCTAGCCTTAGTAATAAAAGGGAACCTTCTATCTTATTTTATAAAGACATAAAAAGTATTTTGGTTTGGAAAATATGAAACAAAATTCCTTCCTTAATTCTATTAAAATTCCTAGAGGCCTTTTCTAATTAGAAAACCCACCTAAGAAGGATTATGGTGTTATCCCAAAGAGGTTGTCAAAAGAAGATGTATAATTATTAAACAAGTTTTTTTATATTATTCACCTCCTTAAAATAATATTGAAACATGATGATGTAATTACATTAGAATAAACCATATAATTTGTTGTTTTTAATGTTAATTTAAGACCTAATATCCATCTTTTCTACCATCAAATATGAAATGAAACTATCATTCATGGGTACAACAGACTACCACCTCATGAACCAATGTAATTATGATTTCATCACATCCCCACATAGAAGGATCTAATGATGGATTTAATACATACACACACACACACACACACACAAATAAACATATTCCATTCATGATATATTTTTAATTCATTAAATACAAAATGTCTTATAATTTTATACCCTAACATACATTTAACAATGACGATATTGTTCGTGTGTACACATGAATTACCTCGTCTATGTAGAGATATGATTCATTTTTTAACTACACATCATGACTAATTTATATAAGTATAATTAATGAAATAATGTTAAATTTATGTCACAGGGATCATTTTTAAAATAGTAAATAATATTTATGTTCATCCCATCATGATTATTGTAAAATGGAAACGTTAAATACAACTAATCATCTTCAAGATTATAATATAGTTAATTTTTCATTAAAATTATTAATAGTGGGTTATAATAATATATTTTTTTTATAAAAATAATAATTATTTCATCATTATTATTTTGGATATCATTATATATTGACACCATTCACCATAGTAAACATACCATTTTAAATTTGGACATATGAGCCAAATATCAACAACACATATGTCTTGAACATTATTGATCAAGTAATTTTACATAACATGGTAAAAAATAAAATAAATTGAAAAATAATATTGAATTTTTTTCTTAAAAGTGTTAATAATTAATATTAATTTATTATTCAGAAAGATAAAGAATGTATGTGATGAGTCAGACCTGAGATAAGCAGTTTCATAACTCAATATATTTTCAATGGGTTATATTACTTATTAAATATATTTAATATTATATTATTATCTATCTAATGACTTGATTAATTTATTTTGAATTTAAATTTTTTTATTTTGATTTATATTTATACACATAATAAATTCATTGACAAATTATTACTTCAACGGTTTGATATTTATTAGATATTTCGTCACAATTTCCACTTCATTGAGATATATTGTTGTATGATGCACATATTTATTTTTATAAGGTCTAAATAATACCAATTTGATATTTTATATAGTGAAAGTATTTATATTCAAGGTATTTAATGTTTTATTTTAATTTATTTCATTCATGTATGTTATGATTTAAATGTTTCCAAAGTGTTAAGGGTTTATGTCACCATCTTATTACTATTGTTGAATGTTTATGTTGAAGTCTTTGATGGGGGAATTATTTGATATTTCAGTATAAAAACCAAAATATCCTATTATAATATGGTTATATTTTAAAATTAATAGTTTGGATTTAATTTTTCTTACTTTAGGTAATCAAGGCACTGAAATCTTATTTTTAAGGAAAACTGACTATGTTTTTCTACTCGGTCGGCAGTCTTATTCTTCAATATCCATATTTTCCTAAAAATGTTTTCAATGATATTTTTAATATTATAAGTTTTTTTATTAATGATATTTTTACACATGTTTTATTTTTTTAATAAATTGTTTAAAAGGAATATTTTTATTGTTTTCTAAATAAAGTACATTTTGAATTTTTAATTTATATGAGAAAGAAATCATTATTCTAACATAGTCGACATAAACTAAAACTCCCACCATTATGAACAATCATTTCATTAAAGTTTAAATTACATGTTTCCTATATATTTTTAAAATAAAATGATTTTCCTAATATTATGTCATTTTTATGTTATTAAAAATGTATTTCCAAATGAGAAATTTGTTTTATTAATAATGTTAATAATGATCTTTTTACGGTATCTGTATGCATAAAAAACCATTTTATTCTAAAATATAGATAAATTTTAGTTACACTATAAATATTATTATTCTTAATGGTTTATGACCAGTTTGATTAGAGAATGTATTTCCATCCGATATTCCAGTTCTTCCTATTCAAATATTTTTTTATTGAGGAATATTGATTAACTTTTATTGTTTATTCATATGATGAATGAATTGAATATATTATCTTGTGTTTAGATCATAGAATTAAATATCCCCTCAATGAATTAGTAGGACTCCTGAAGAAAACATGTCGGCTAACCAAATTAAATTTTTTTTTAGTATATACAGACCCATATTTTAATCTTTCTAGACATTATGACTTAATGGTATATTTCAAATGGTCTACATTATGCATTCCTTCATTATTAAATAAGTTATTAATTTACATGTTATTATATGATTAGTTATTATATCCATTTATAATTTTCAATATCATGTTATTATTTAGGTTGGAACAATTTATCCTCATTTACTCCTACCATGTTATTCTTCATTCTCAAGTTATTTATAAAATGGAATGTGTTTCAGTTATTTACCTTGACATATTAATTATGCATTATTTACCCAGGATTTATTCTACTATATGTAACACTTATAAAGAATTTCATATCACCTTTATTTTTAATCATATACTGAGGATGTAAGGAATACATCAATGAATGATTTAAAGGATACATAATATTTTCTATCACTATGTTTTTTATATTATGATTTTAATTTTATATAATATTAAAATATTTTTTTTATTTTACCTAGACTACTAAACCACTCAGGACATTAGGATTAAAATCATTGTATCAAGTACTAATTTAATTAATAAAACACTTGATATGGGATACTAGGGTTGAGTTCTTTATAGTTTTTATCATAGTATGTTTAGGATAGACCTTGAGAATTATATTTAAGAGAACATACATTAGGGAACAAAACCCTATCACTGAACTTGATGATAAATATATATAATGGCCCAAAATTTTCATACATATATATTACATATAAATTGAATAATATAAATTATATAACATAACAGAACCATGTAATAACTATATAGGTTTAGTGTATTTAGAAACAAAAAAATATAAACAACTTATTCTTAAAACATCTACATCATTTTCTATTGATTCTTTCAAAAATAGAACCCATTTTGGCACATATTAATTACTACCTTTCTTCATATTTTAGGAAAATAAACATAATAAATGGTGAAATTAGATGACCATTACGGGTAATAAAGCGAGATAACATAAGAGTAAGGGCATAAGGACATGAAAATATCATTTGAAAATTATTATGTTCACATCAATGATCATGATATTGAGTCATGGAAGAAATCATAGAATTAAATTAATCGTGAATATAAAATGAATCAAAATAAATAAATCAAGGTATTATTACAAAATACATGAAATTTTTTATTACACATAATAATATATAATTGTTTTCAGATTAGTTAAGGATCACTACCAAAACCATCCCAGCGGACAAAGTCCCTTTCATAATCGAGTTCACTTTTCATTCCAAACCTATATTACTAAACTGAGTCTACCACCATTCCAGTAAAATATTACTAAACTATGTTAACATTCCATTACATTCAGTTCTATATAATGAGATATAAATGTTTACCTAATTCATTGAGGGGATATATAGGTCCCACCCATCACATTATTAAAACAATACATATGTGTGCCGTAATAACATAATTAATTTTTCATATGAAAACCCATGAAAAGAAATGGGTTTCATAAATATCAAACGCACATATACATAAACCATCAAAAAATAGAATAATTAAAATATTATAATAAAATTTCCCCAATAAAGCACATGTAAAATCAAACAATGTTATTTTATATAGAAAGTTATTTTGAGAGATCTCTTAAATTTTGTTTTGGGAAAATATCCATTCTGTTTGGAATTTTTTTTAAATGCTACACAATATTAAAATAAAACAATTTCATTAAAAATAACCTTAAGATATTTTGAGGGAATCCTAATATAATTAAGGAATCATGGAATAAAAAAAATACATTCATCCCTTATAAGTTAAAAAATCCCTTTCATACCTTTTCTAGAAAAGTAATAAAGAACCGCATTCGTAAAATAGAAAAAAGATTCATTTCAAAACAATTGGTAAAACATAAAAAAATTATAAAAATAACTTTAAACCATTATATAATAACATTAATTTTTTTTTATTTTTCTTGAAACAAGGGCATGGAAGAGAAACATTGCATAGAAGATACATACATATAAACAATACTGAATATTGTGAAATGATTCCTTACCTTAGTATTGATTTCCTTCGTATATATCAGAGCCTCTTGTACAGGGGTTTAGAGAAAATTATTAATTTATACAAAAACTAGAACCATTTTTATATTTATGAAATCATATATTATCCTATTATGTCATCTTATCACCTATTTGTTAGTAATATTTCATTATTACCCTTCTTTCAGGTGGCTAATCCTACATTTTTCTTATGCATGTTTTGTTGTATAAGAACCAGTTTTGGTAAATAAGATATAGTTCCATAACAATAAAAATATTATTAAGGTAATATATATCATATTCATTATATACAATTATATAATCATTCTTGTATGGAAAATTAATTGCATGCATCATGGAGATGGTAGGTCAAACGTACGCATGAGCGACAATGTCATTACCTTAATGTTGAAATGGTAAGGAATTGGACTGTATATTAATCTTTTATATAATAAATATAATTATATTATAATATAAATATATTTTATTTTCATCATTATAACCATTCAAATTATGTGGTGATGAAAAACACATTACACCGTGACTTAAAGACCATAAGTCAAACGTATGCATGCGCAATGATTTTGTTTTTTATAGGATAGATAAAATTAGAAATATTCATGTTAAATAATCATAATTAAAACTCATAATTTATTTGATATAGGATTTATTAATTTATAATAGAAAAACAAATGAAGATAAAGTAGGATAATAAATAATCTTGACAGTGTCGGTAAAGACGATTACCTCTTCTATGTCAAATATCATTTAGATATTCTCTTAGGGAAACTATGCATGGTACATTTAAAAGACCAAAACCTATATAATGTGGATATGACATTTTAGAAGATAAATTTCTTGGTCATGGTTGAGACTTAATTCTCAATGTGATGTGAAAAATTGAGGGAGGATATGACATTTTATAATTGAGATGAGAAACACATTTCGAATTTTAAAAACTAATAATTTATAATATATTCATTCTCAGTAAAAATACTTCCAAAAGGATACTTATTCATATATAATATGATATAAACTTTTAATCTCATCAAAAAATATATTTCAAATATGATTTGGAATTATTTTAAACCATATCATTTTGATTAACCTTTAATTAACCTATTTTAAACATAACTAGGGTAACAACACATTCAATATTTAAAGTTTGTCGTTTTTATTAAGTGATGTAAATTAAAAAAAATTAAAAAATCTATAAAAATTTATACTAAATTATAATTATTTTTTATTTTTAAATATTACTTATGATTTTTTAGATAATTTAAAAATATATTATTTTGATAAAATATCCTTAGTGTCAATTTTGACACCATTCATTACTTAGAATTTGTAAAAATATCAAGATAACAAGTTAACTCGGAATAAAATATTTTATTATATTCATAAGTGTTATATGTAATATATTAAAGTAATTTATAAATTTAATAACCTTAAATTATATTTATTTTAATACTTTTAGTAATATATATTTGATATTTCCATTAGTAAAATAATTATTGCATCTGTATTGTGTAATTATTTAATATTATTATTTCCTTACTAAAAGATAAAAATAAAATACCATGATGAAGATAAATCATTTATATTTAATAATAATGCTTATAGTTGAATATATATATTATGTAACCCTATATTAGAAATGATATATTATTTAAAACATGAATGTGAAAACATTGAGTATTTATTAAATAAAATATTAATAATATCATAATATCATATAAGTAGTTGAAAACATAAAAAATTAATTTATACAATTATAATATGTAAACAATTTTAAATGAGTTCATTTAGATTCATTCATAAAATATACTTTTCCCTATATCGACACACATGGCATATTTTGTAAAAATAAAGTAACATTTTGTGAATTTTGTTTATTTAAATATAATATAAGTCATATTCACACAAATGTTTCCTTTAAATAACATAATATTAAATACTATTTGTTAAGGGTTCAATTATATTCATTTAATTAAATTTGGGCACATGTTGGGGTCATTTTATAGTCCTTATCTTTTTATTTTTAACATAATATACCCAAATTTCACATTACGATGCTGACGAAATTGACCAATGTTTCTATTCATATTATACCAAAATAAATTAGAAATATTCACTATATTTGAACCTTCAAAATAAAAATTATGAATCCATTTTTTAAATTTCAAAACACATATGTTTCAGAATTTATTTTAAAATAAAATTGGGAAAACACCATGAAAAATAATTTTTGGGAAAAATGCCCTTTTAAAATATAAAATTAATTTTATAATAAATTCAGGGATATAATACTTTTCAAAATCCATAATTATATTTTTTAAAAATAATATTATCTAATTAAAATTTTAAATTAATCAAAAATATATTTGGACCTTGGAAATAAATTAGAATAAAATACAGTTTTCAATAAAAAGCAACATTTTCATTATTTCATAAAAAATAAATGTTTTAAAAAAACAATATAAGATAATTTTGATGTGATAAATTCAAAATATAATTATATTTTTTTAAAATAAATATTCAGAACTTTTAAAAATTAAAATTCATTCATAAAAATAAGAAAAACTCATTTTCATGTAAAGCATTATTTTTAAAGATTATAGATACAATAAAAAACTCTCTGAAAATTTTATAATAACATACAAATACATTAATATAGGGTTATAAATTTATATTTATTTCATAAATTATGTTTTCATATTTATTCTCACCGATTTAATGGATAGGTTATAACAAATGTATAATATTTACATGATTCTTTTAAACTCATGGTTGTGTACAAAACAAGTTATGAAAGAATTAAGATTATTTTAAAATAAATATTTATTAAAATATTAAGGTGTCACATTCTACCCCACTTAAAATGAATTTTCCCTCAAAATGATTCACATGGATACAAATATATGGTGAAAATTCCACCTCATCACATCCTCAGCTTCTGACATAGCTTCCTTAAATCAGTGGTTTCACCATAAACCATTTACAAAGTGAGTGGCCTTTTTTTGCAAAATTTTTTCACAATAATCAAGGCTCTCTATCAATTGTTATTAATAATAAATAACTTGATCCAACAATATTAATTATGAGTTCAGAATATTTGAAGTACAAAGTATGAACATCTTTATGAGGGTTACATAGAACATATTATGAACTTGAGAGATCTTTAGGGGAAGCAACAATCGAAAAGCATCCATCACAATACGATAAATGACTAATAAAGGACTGATATACCTATAGATTTTATTTCTCTTCATTCCAAATCTCATCACTCACTTCCAGGTAGATATTCATATAAATACCTTTTCACCCACTTTAAACTCAAAGGCATTTCTTTTATTTTAAACAAAACATATTTTTTGAATCTAAGATACTCTAATGTGTTGTAGAATATATTTAATCTTATCTTCCATTTATTATACTATATTAGGTTACAATTTATTTATTTCCCTAAATTCATTCCAACATATTGGAGTTCTGAAATTTTTTCCATAGAGGGCTTCCAAATGAGTCACCTAAATGCTAGAGTAAAAGTTATTATAGTATGAAAATTATACCAAAGGGAGGTGTTGATAATAAGAACATTTAAAATAATTAGAAAAAGATATCAAAATCTATTATAGAGTTTCAATTGTTTTCTTAGAATAACCATATTTTTAAGTATGATAAGGGGTGTTGAAACTAAATTCTATTTCCAAAACCTATTAATTAATTCTCTTGAATGTCGAGGTAACTCTCATATCTTGATCATATAAAATTGAATATGGTACTATATGAAATCTCACCACTTTTATAACTTATATTCTGGAAATATGATCATGGGTGAAAACATCTATTATTAAAATTAAATATATTGAATTCAATTGGTCATCAACTATAACCCATATAAAATTATGGGTTTTAGTTTTTTTTGATGTATAATGATAAAATAAATGGTGATGTTTTCTAATATCCTTTTGGAAATTAGTAATGGTTGTAACATCCCCTTATACTTATGTCACTCAGCTTTAACAATATGAGAACCAAGCATCAAGAAATATACTCTGCAACATCTCCCCTCATGTCTTCCCTCTAGAAATAGCCTTTATGGTCTTCACACATGTTGGTGCTTCCATGATGAATAGAGAATGATAAAAATTGATCCCATTCAAAAAACTAATTCATTTAATATGATGTGGGAGTTACACAAACAGATTTCCTGAACCCTATTATTACATAGAAATCAATGTTGAACTCAAGAAAATGTTTCACATTCTTTTTTACCTCTAAGTATTTATTATTCAACTCCTTAATCGCCACTTGTATAAATGGTTGGTCACTCAATATAGAAAGATAATAATTTCCCATTACATTTTTATTTCCATACTCACCGTTTGAAAATATATAAATATTTGGTCTTTTATGATCCTCATCATAGATATGCTTGCATGGTCCTTTTGACTCAAAGCATCTACCACCCTGTTCACTTTACTAGGGTGGTAATGTATTGGGAAATCACAATATTTAATAAAATGTACCATATTATTTGGTTCCTATTCAACCCCTTTTGAGTGAAAATTTACTTTAATATTTTATCATCAATATATATCTCACATATTTCAATATAGAGATAATTACTTCATATAATTAATAAAATAATCAATATATCTTACTCCAAAATAATGAGTTGGTAAAATTTCTCCCTGATTTTCAATTATTGTAATACTTAAGATATGAACATATCATTTTAATGAGAACACATCCCATCCCCTTACTAGATGTATCAATGTAGATCACAAACCATTATCTACTATAGAGTAGTGAAATCATAGGTTCATCGACTTACCTTTTTCATCTCATTGAAATTATATTCCAATTGATCTATCCAAATGAACTATAATCCATTTTTAGTCAAAATTAAATGTGGATTAAATAATAATGATAAATATTTCACAAAATGTCAGTAATATCTATCCAAACCCATAAAACATTAGATGTATGTTATAGTTGGAGTTCTAGGAAAATCTTGAATAACTTATGGTTTTACTAGATCCAAACATATCCCATTTCTTGAGATTATATGACCCAGGAATTAAACATTATGAAGAAAAATTTATTATATGGTAAATTTTATATAAATATTCTCCTTTATCAGATACCTTAGTATAATCCTGAATTAATCTCCATGTTCTTCCTTACACTTTGAGTGTACAAGAATATCATCTATAAATCCTACCACAAACTGATCAAGATAGTCTCATAAGATGATTTTTCTTAAATCTATGAATATAGCAGGAGAATTAGTATGACCAAAAGGCATCAATATCATTTTATAGCACCCATACCTTGTACGGAATCCCACATTTTGAATATCCTTCTTCTTGAACCTCAATTGATGATAAATAGAGTGAAGATAAATCATTGAAAATTATTGATCTACATATAGTTGATTAAATAAGTCATCAATACTAGGGAGATAATATTTTTTCATGATTTCAATCTTTTTATATTCACTATAATCAATAAATATTCTCATTGATCCATATTTCTTATTAAAAACAGAATATGAGAACTCCAAGGTGGTGAAATAGGTCATATAAATCCATTTTCAATATTATCTTCAAGTCTCTTTTTTAATTTCTACAACTCATTTGGGTTCATTATATGTGGATTCTTTTAAATTTTCATACCTCATTGTATGAACCCTATTATAAATTCTACTTCACAATTCTGTGGAATACATTTCAATTATTCTCGAAAAACATAAAAAAACTCTCATACAATAGGTGTATTTTTAATGTTTAGTTTCTCCCCAACCATATGACATTGATAAATTTAATTTATAGTAATTAGGACCCACAAGATGGAAGTAATTTACATTAAATGTTAATATTCATCCTTGCATCGATACATGTTCATCAATTCGTTTTGAATAAGAAATGTGACTTTTCTTCCATGGAAATTTTTATGAGATCCACATAGAGAAAGATAACACATTATAAGAATCAAATCTAATTTAACCAAAGGAAGGATAAAAATATTTACAAGTAGAACTTTACCATAAACTCCAATTGGAGAATAATTAAAAACTTGGGATGAGACCTTGGTAAAATTATGATTTTTTAAACATAAGTCAAAATTAAATGTTTGGGTCTATACAATTATATACTTAAGAAATAATTTAGAAATAAAGGAGTGGGTGGATCTAGAAACAAATTGATCATTATCTGCTATAGAATGGATTGTAAGTGCACCATTCATCACTTCATTATCATACACTATGTTACTACCCATGATTACATGCAATTTTCATTTTACTTTTTCCCATAGAGGTTGATGACATTGATCATCATAGACAACCCTCAAATTGGGTCATTGGTTAGCATAATTATAATTTTCCTTACACTTAAATAGTCAAAGTATTAGAGTTTCATTCTGGGTATCGTTTTCTCTATTCATATCATTAGCTATTTTTTCCATCACTTTGGTAGTCTAGTTTCCAAACGATTGGGTTTATCACACTTAGAAAATTTAATATCACCCTTAATAAAGTTTAATCCATGTTTCTTTCCACAATTTGAGCATAAAACAAGGATTATATTCTTTTCCAAATGTTTTTTAAATTTTTCCATGGATTCCTTTTTTATCTTCTCATCAGACCCATAAGATTGATCTTTAACTCCTATCTCTATGTTAATTTTAAGAGAACATAGAATGATTTTCTCATAGATAATAATGTATCTTATGGATAATTCCATTCAAAGACTCAATTTTATGCCATTGAAGAATTTACCAACCTTACGTTCATGTTGGATGACAATTCTAGAAGGGTACCATTCAAGCCTTGTAATTTTTTTTAGGTTCCAACATATTCATCATAATTTTTCTTAAGCTTAAGAAAATACTTCACCATCTTCAAATTAAGAATAAGGGGAATTTACTTATTGAAAAAATAATTCTATAATTCAACCCATTCTATTGAATCAATTTCATCATATTTCCTCGTATTCTTGATAATATTCCACCATTTATCTGATTATACTTCCAAAAAATAGACTTCCAAAATGACTTTTTCTTGTTTTAAAGATTGGAGAAAAAAAGATCATTTTAATGGTACTAATAAAATGTTTAGGCACTAGTTTATCAGAATATAAATTGAAATAAGGCCGATGATACCTCATAAAGGGGTCAATAGAAATTTGTTCCCTCCTCTTTTCTTTTGGATGTCCTTCACGATTCATATATTGAGAAATTGTGTGAGCATAGAAATAATAATATTCATTCCATATCCCATAAAATTATATTTCTAAAAATTAAAATCAAAAAATTTTCCATCAAATTCAGCATTTAGGGGGTTACTTCGATTTCCACCCATCAAAAAACCCGAATAAACATAGTACGAGAAACACTAATAATTGTAGAAAAACCACATAATTAGGATAAATTACTTATAAAATTTCAAATGGAAGAAAACTTATAGTTTATCCTAGGTTATTTATGATCATAAAAATACTCCCCGATTGTATCTAATACTTAGATTCATCCTTAGGGTTATTAATAATGTTTTCTCATCATATTTTCCAATGGTTAAAATAAACCATTCCCTCATACCAACCATAACAACCCAAAATTAGGATACATAGATATTAAATATAAATAGAAGAATATAAAGTACATTAAATTACACAACCATAGTAGAACAGTATTGGTTTATTATCTTTAGAAATTTGGAAACATAAACAACTAATTCATAAAACATCTACATTGTCTAACACTTATTCTTTTCTATCTGGAACCCATTTTGAGACATCATAATTAATAAATTTATTCATATCAAGGGAAAATAAAAATAATAAATGGTGAGTTTAGATTTAGAGTATGGGTAATCAAGGGAAATAACATAAGAATAAAGGAATAATTGTATGACATTAACTTTTTGAAATTATATCATACGTAGCAAGAATCATGATATTGAGTCAAGGAAAAATTATAAAATATTATGATAAATAAATTATAAAATAATAAAAGAGTATAATTTATGGGAGTATGACACATGAAATAAAATTTTTACATACACAATAGTATATAATATCATTTTTATTTTAGTCAAGTCTCACTACCCAGACAATCATAACAGATAATGTCCCTTATTAAATTGATTTCACTATTTGTTCTAACCCTGTATTACTAAATTGAGACTACTACCATTATAGTCTTGTATTACCTTGCTAGGTTAATTTTTCATTCCATTCATATATATCTCATGAGATATAAATCTTCACCCAATTCATTAGTGGTTGGTAGATGTACCACCCATCACATAATGAAAACTCTTCATATGTGTTCCATAAGGACATAATTTATTTATCATATTTGAGGCCATGAAAAGAAATGGGATTCATAAATATCATCCCATTATATACATAAAAAACCAAAAAATAATAATTATATTATTATTAAAAATTATCTGTAGTAAATTATGATTAATATCAAATAATGTTGTCTAATATGAAAAATATTTTTTAGAGATCACTAGAAATAATTTTTGCTAAAAATATCCGTTCTGTTTGGAATTTTTTTCATAAAATATTGAATAGTTTTAACGAAAAATATTTTCTTCAAAAATAACGTTGTATTATTATAATATATGAATCAAGGAATTATGTTTTCTTGAATGTAAAAAAATTCTTATATGCTATATAATATAAAAAACATTCCTTTTATACATTTTCTTGAAATTTAGGGAGAACCTCATTTGGAAAATGAGAAAAATGTTTATTTCAAACCATTCAGTGAAAATAAATTTAAAAAATTATAGAGGAATAGTAAATATATTTTTTAAAACATTTTTAGGTAACATAGAAATGGAAGAGAAACATTCCCCAATATATACATACAAATAAATATTCCCGATGATTATGAAATTCACCCTGACCATAGGACTCATTTTAGTTCAAAAATAAATGAAATTCAAATATAATGGTTTATAAAATGTTATTAAACAATTACAATTCAAAATTAATAAAAGTGAAATGATATATGATCCTCTTATATCTTCTTTTCATTCACGTGTTAATAATTTTTCATTATTACCCATATTTCGGGTTGTAACTGCTTTATTTTCTTAGGCATGTTTGGCCATATAAATCTTAGTTATTATGAATAAGATATAGTTCCACCATCTCAAGATGTATATTAAGTTAATATATATAATATTTATTCATTTTATACATTTATATAATCATTATTCAATGTAAAAGGAATAATATCGCGTCGTGGACATGGTAGGTCGCACGTTTGCACAAGCGATGATATAATTCCCGTAATGATGAAATGGTAAGGAAATGGATGGTATATAAATTTTTTATAGAATCAAAATAATTTCATAATTATCATATATATATATATATATATTCCATCATTATAGCCCTGGATATAATGTGGTGATGAAAAGAATGTTACACCACGACATAGAGATAATAAGTCATATGTACGCATGGGTGGTGCTTTTGTTTTTCATATGATAGATAAAAGGTGGGATATGGTTGTCACATAATCATAAAAACATATAAAAATATTGGTGATACTTTAGATATTAGTGTACAATATAAACCACACATGAAGAGGAAGTAGAAGAAAAAATAATCTTGAAGAAGTCGGTAAATATGATTGCATCTTCTTTGGAAAATTTCCTTTAGATATATTATTAGAGACACTAGGGTTGGTATTTTTACACGAACTCAACCTCTAGAATATATAGAGGGATGTTGAGAAGAGAAATTGGAATGTGATGGTTGATATTTAAGGCTCAATGTGATGTGAATTGGGGAGGTATGAGGTGCCTTTGTATAATTGACCATTGATGTTCTTTTTTTAATTTCAAAAAATTTTAATTTATAATAAATTAACTCTCTACCCAAATACCACAACAAGCACCTTTATTTTATGATATTATTATATAATGTTGTCATATAATCGAAAAATATATTTTTTCCATGTTGGGAATAATTTTAAACCTTTTCATTTTGATTATCCTTTAGTAAATATATTTTTATTTTAACTTAGGTAAAAAAGATTGATATTAAAAGGTTGTTATTTTTACCTATGTGATATAAATTGGAATATAAATAAATAATTAACAACATTTTTGAATATTATATAATTATTTCTTATTTTTAGGTATTTTTTTATTAATTTTACTTAATTTAATGAAATATTATTTTTATAAAATATCATTACTAAAAATTTTGATACTATAAATTACATGGACTTTTAAATATATCAACATGACAAGTAAACTTAGAAAAATATAATTTATTAAATACCTTATAAGTCAAGGTTTTAAATTAATGTTTTTATCACATTAATTAACTAAAATTATATATATTTTAAATTTTTTGGAAACATTTATTTGATAATTCTTTTAATAAAATAATTATCGCATGAGCATTGTGTAATTGATTGACAAAAATATTTCAATACTATAAATTAAAAATAAAATACACAGACTATGACAAATATTTTAAATTTTAAAAGAATATTTATCTTTGAATATATATTTAGGATAATCCATTATTAAAAATAATATATTATATAAAATATTAATGTGACATCCTTTAACTTTTATTTAATTAAATATTATAAATATCAAAATCTAAACTAAGTTTCCCGAAAAAGTCAAAAATAAATTTATAACATGGAAATATGTTTATTAATTTTAAAATTTATATTTACATTTGTAAATAAAATCAATTTTCTCCATGTGGACACATAAAATATATTTGAGACAACAAAAGTGAAATTTTGTGACTTTCTTTGATTTAAATATTATATAATTAATTTTCAATAACATGTGTCCATGGAACAACTTAATCTCGATACCAATGTGTTAAGGTTCAAATTATCTTCACCCAATAAATTATGGGCATGTGTTAGAGTAATTTTATAGTCTTTATAATTTTTAACATAAATCATCTAATTTACCCTTTACCATGGTAACAAAATTGACCAAGGTTTTTATTCATATTCGCCAATAAAAGGGACCTATTAAATAAATTTTATACTCAAGAATAAATAATTTTAATCCATTTTTCAAAATTCAAAACAAATAATTTATGTAATTTAATTTAAAATAAAACTTGTAAAATTCCTTGGAAAATAGTATTTTTGAAAAAATCCCTTTTATAAAATAAAATATTTTTAAAATAAATTTGTATATAAAATCCTTCTCAAAAACTATAATTGTATTATTTTAAATTGAAATCACTAATTAAAATATAATACTATTTAAGAAAGTAATTATACTTCATAAATATATAAAAAAATTTCCATAAAAATATCTATTTTCAGTATTCCTTTGAAAAATAAATGTATTCCTAAAAAAATTTATGTTTTCATAAAAAAAATATTAATATATTTTTTACATGTTGAATTCAAAAATGAAATTCATTTTATAAAATATATTTTCTATAAATTTAAAAATTTCATATTCATTCATAAAAAAGTATAAAACTCATTTTTTAAGAAATTTTATTTTTTAAAATAATATAGTGACATTAACAAAAAATAGATCATTTTATAAGAATGTAACAAAAAATTAATATTGAGTTCGACCTTTAATTTCCTTTCATGAATTATTTTTTCATATTTACTCCCACCAATTTAATGACTGTTTTCATGAACGTATAATATTTATGTGGTTCTTTTAAACTCACAGTTACATGCAACCCAAGCTGTTAAAGAATTAAAATTATTTAAAGAGTCATATTTTGTAAAATTTCAATGTGTTATAGTATATTCATAAGATAACATACTAAAATTTTAGTAAGGTGGATATTTTCTTATTTTCCAACAAATACATTACATTCTAGATACTATAAGTGGATGTTTTTTTGATAAGATTTATCTAGGGATACTAACACAAAAAATAGATATTCATGTATATCTTGGCCACCATTTTGGTTCATAGTTACTGTTCCCTCACAACACACCTAGTTTGAAACTCCTTGGTGATATTCTTATGTTAATTCACATTTTATTTACAACAGAATATTATTTATTTTAATATATGCTTTTACAATGAATGAAATAGGTTAAACATAATGTTTCTTAGACTGAAATGAATGTGTCATGATTTGACAATACAATAACTGATTATGTATTTTCCTATGATGATTGTTGTATCTCAAACTATGATATTTGGTTTTATTCAATGGATAGAACCATAATGAATCTTTTTAACACAAAATGTGTTGGGAAATTCATGGATTATGAGTAACCAATTTGGATGATGACTAGAGTGAAAGATATTGCGATTAAAAAAAATAAGTTATTATGATATATTATTAATTTATTGAACTAGAAATAACTCCGTAAATTACCTAGTAATATTATGATAAATATTTTTTAGATATTTTATAAAGCAGAACATGGAAGAAAGTAGACTCAATTTTCATTATTTTAGAAATGTGGATGGATACACCCCCAATGAATAATGCAAAGAAGGGTGATTTTTTTCATTGGAAATAAAGGTCATAGAGGGATGAATTTTTAAAGAGTTCAATGTATTACATGTGGGGAAATGGGAATTATAAAAGTGAATTCTCTAATCTGATGGTTAACTCGAAGAGAAATGATGGACCAATTACATGAAAATTATTGAAGTGAAAGTATATAAGTGATCAATAGATTGGTTATAATAATCACAAAACATCTATGTATTGTTCCATAATTGTTTTATTTGAATAATTAAATTAATATGTTGAATGGTAGTGATGAAAATTAAAATTGATTTAAAGTTAAGGTGATTATAGAGACATAAGATTAAAATACATGGATATTTTACCATTTATAATGAATATTCAGTAAATTATAGTAACAAATTTCCGAGGACTGTAATAATTTATTCAATTTGAAAATAGGGAAAAAATATTCTATCCTGGGGAAAGATATCAAACATCTTCAATAAATATATCCACCTTTATTAAATCTACCGAAATCCTGTCTTCATAACCCGGGGAAAGGAAACATAAGAAATGAGTGATCTCAAATTCTCAGAAATGGAAAATACAAAATACATGTAAGAATAATTAGGAGCATAAGGTTATGACAACATGATCATGAAAATAAAATATCATTCCCTACCTATAAAAGATCATATTCATGAATCATATAAAAAATAATGGTAGTTCATAAGACATGAATCATAATAAATTAAATAACATAATCTAAAAAATCATAATAATGTAATAAAACAAAGAATTTTGGAAGACACATATTCATATAATATGATTTCTATAGTAGTTGAGGAATAAATTACAAGACAGTCTTGGTATAATGGGTTCACTCCCCATACTATATTATTATTCATGGTTTACACTGATGGCCATATTAGTAGAATGATTTCACTCCTCATTCCATATTGGTAGTCATGCTTCACTACCAAGGCCATCTTAGTAAACAAGGTTTTTTTAAAAGACCATTTTAGTATATGTCATGAGATATAAATCATTACCCAATGCATTGGAGGGATAAATCTGTCCCACATATCTCATAATGGATTCATACATACATCTTCCACAAGATCACAAAGAATCATATTATAACCCATGAAATAAAATAGTTATTATAAACATGAAATCATATCATAACCTATAAAAAAATATATAACTCAAAATAATTTCACAAAAATCATACAATATTGAAGAGAAACAGATTTCATAAATAGATAGCCTATGAATGATAAAATGGTTTCATAAAGACCATGAAATTAATCATAACACCTTCTTATAAAGGATATGAATGTAAAATTTAGATAATTTCCTAGAATGTCATGGGTAATATCAACATATGTCATCTAATATGTAAAATAAATTTGAAATATCATTCAAAAATATTTCTTGGTGAAAATAACCTTTTTTATTTTAAAAAGTATTTTTAATACATAGAACTATTTGAAAAATAATTTTCTTATAAAATACCATTAAAATTTATAAATAATACTTTAAATAATTTTGAAAAACTTTTACCTTGAAAACATATAAAATAATGTTTAAAAAAATTTAAAAACGCTATTTTTTGGAAAAAATTGAAAATTTATAAATAAATATTCCTTTTTTTTAAATATTTTCATTAAAAAACATATTAAATAATCATGAAATGTTTTGAAAACTATTTCTATAAAAATAATTTGAAAAATTATGAGAAAAGAATAAATTTTGAAAATAATTTTCCTTGAAAACTTATAAAATAATATTGAAAACATTTTTAAAACCATTTTACAAGAAAATGTATTTTAAAAACAATTTCATAAAAATAATACTTTAAAAAATGGAAGGAAAGCATCAATTAAATGATGGAGGGAAAATACTTATGTTGTATTAGGTAAAAAGAATATTTTTTTTGCACGGTAAAAGGTTAGAAAAATACGCCATTTAGAAAAAGACAAGGAGACTCATTTGAACACATTTGAAAAAGAAAAATGGGTAAAAAATTATTTTTATGATCATAGGATATTAGTATAATATTCTTGGAAACCCTTTTTAGAAAAAATAGTTTTGGAGGAACACATATTTCCGACCGGAGAGAGGGTAATGTCAGGATTTCTTAAAAACACATTCTGAACTATATTACGTACCAAATAGTTGAAGAAATGGTACCAATATAAAAATAAATCATTAATAATCCTCTGGGAATAAAATTCATGAATTTTATTAAGATATATATCATAATACATAATCAAAGGAAATATAAACATAGAAAATCTTGTGAATGGATGAGATTGTCTCAATAAACTCTTATAACTTGGTAACTTGGGATCATTCTTTCCATGTATGAAAAAAAATTACACGAAACATAAAATATCATTAAAATAGGGAAATTATTGATATAACATGTAAAATAAAAGTATATATATCTCAAAAGACAATTTAGTTTGATAACAATACATGAGTCTCAAAGAAAAAAAATTGAGATAAAACCATTTCATAGATTTGGTAACTTATTAAAATTATCCACCATGAATGAAAGAACATAAAATTTATTAATAAAAACCATAAATTTACTTTTAATATTCATATAATAAAACCATGGGCAGTACATATACCACAAAAAATGGAATGTGTGGCGAACATAGCATGTATCCCACATAAATAAAAAAAATGAAATCCCAATAACTTTGGTCTTGAATCTCATCGTACTTATTCAACCCCCCTCTATAATACATAAAAATATATTATGAATATATTATAGAAATATACTATTATATATCATACCATATATGGTATGATTATGACCTTATATTATCCACTTGTTATCCAGTATAATTTAAGGTTTCACTTCAGAAAATATTCACATTGTTCATTGCATGTGTCTTAATTTTGTAATATTGTTGGTAATTATACTTATATCATGATTAAATAATTCAAATCATGACATTAATATCATGTATATAATGTATATTTTTATTATAATTATATATAATATAGAAATATGAGATGGGATACACCGTTAATAGAAACAGTAAGCTGTATGTACGCATTAATATAGTTTTTGTCTTTATTGTCATAGTGAAAGAATGAAAGAAAATGAAATATATGAATACATGAATATTATATAATTACAGTAGAATGATAATTTTATATATATAATATAAGTTCACTAAAACCATTCTTATTACATTCCATGTAGTGTGTGAATGAATCACATCAGTTTAAGGGGACGGTAGTCCAAACTTCCTTAAAAAAATTATGATATTTACACAAAATGAAATGTAAAATGACATGTGATGTAAAAAGAATAAAAAATATTAATAGATATAAAAAATAATAAATAAAAAATATATATTTAATCATAATATCCATCATAATGACCACTATGAGAGGTTTTATATAAAATTGAAACACTGTCGTTTTTTGAGGCATACGCTCGCCGTATACATAAATAATATGTTCTTTACATATTAAATAGAGGAGTATGTAAGTGTATGTCAAAAAATTAATGTAAAAAGGTCTTGTATATTTATTATAATTATTTTTATACAATCATGGACTAATTATAGTGGAGGGGGTTGAGAATGAAAATAAAAGAAAAGAGCTTGAGAGCAGGCCTTACCTCTTAATCAGGTAACTCCTTTTGGTTTGGGCCCAGAGGCTTCCTTGGAAGACTTTATGACCAAAAAGATACCTCAAGGTGGAAGTTTGGGGGTTTTGAAGTGTATTAGGTTTATATTGGATGAACCTAAGTGTTTTTAGATGTGTAATGAAGATGGAGAGGTGGTGGTCTTTAATAGGGATGGGAAAGGACACACATAATTTTTTATAAAACAAGTTAGGTGTACCCAAGATTTTGCCTAAAAAAGTTATAAAAACACGAAAAGGCTCAGTAATAGATGATTAATGGCTTAATAACTTACATCCAATGTATGTTGTAACAGTATTTAGGTCATTTTGGGTCTTAAATTTAAGGTTTAGACCGTTGTTAAACTTAATGTTACCTTAATTAATGTAATTAATTTTAATTTCTTTCACTAATAATTTTGGTCAAAAACTATGTTTAAATTATTATAAATCAAAAATTATTCTGATTCAAATTATTGAATCTAGTTTTTGGAATTCCAATCATAGAAATGGATGAAATTAATTTAAAATTAAACCTGCTGAGGGGATGCAACTGTATGTTTTTAAAGTAAAACAAATCAAAACTTTGTAAGTTTTTCTATCCTATATAATTGTAGAATTGTTTAAAATGACCTAAATTGAATTAATTGATAAAAATATCTTTAATTACACTTATAAATAATTTCGATAAAACAAAAATTTTGAATTATAATAAAGTATCGTTAAATAGTGATTAAAAATTGAAAAAGCACATAAAAATACCAAAAATTATTCCTAACCATGTTTTTATGTTTTTATTCGAAATATAAAGTTTCTTTTGACATATTAAATCTATAAAAGTTCCAAAATTTGGATTTAAAATGTGTTATCCATTAAAATGTGTTACAACAACATTTATAAAAATATATGTTTTTATGTATAAAATTAGGTTTGTACTTATCTTATGTCTGTCCAATCTATTTGATGAATATAGAAAATATTTTATTGAATATATAACATATATATTATATTAATACCAAACCCTAATTGTAATTAATTTAATTTATTATGGTAAATAACATTTTTTCATAACAATATTAATATTTCCTTTTATATTCAATCTATTTTTAAATTCATTTCAAATTAATTAAGAACCTATAAATTCATATTATAATTGTTTATACCATATATTTTCATAAATTAGTTATAATACTCATAATAATTTACTTAACTACTGGGTATTATATTATTATATTAAATAAAAATATTTTAATAGTATTTTATTGTTTAGTAAATCTTAGTCATGTATGTTGTGTAATCCATCATAGAAAGTCATTGTTTTTTGTAATGCAAGCTAACCATGGTATTATGTGTAGAGCCACCTAAAATTAATTTCTTGTGTAGTAATCAATTATATTGGTGTTTTATATAATGAAATCTAAAAAAATTGATTTTATATAAATAAATTATTATCATCATTATGTGAAATGATAAATTTAGTAAAGGTTAAATTAATTTGACAAAAAATACAAAAAATCTGGTGGTGTAACATTCTAACCCCATTAAAATTAATATTTGCATCCAAATTCATTTGGGTTATCAAAGGATTAATACTATAAATTTTCATTCATGTAAACCCACATCATATAAAATGGATACTAAAAATTATTCAAAAAAACAAAATTTGGAACCATAATGGTTACCCAAAGTAACATATAACTGGGTTTCCACAGAGGAGAACATTGGTAGGGAGTAAAGATTGGATGAGGAAAAAAGTGTAAATATTTATTGAGAGTGACCGAGGACATCGATCACAAACAGGTGAATGATAAATGAAATTTTGATGGCCTTAAAGTCATAAATATTTAATGATTTAAAATGTCATCAATTCAATGAAATTAAGGTTTTAGAATAACACAATTTATTTTGATCATTATTCTAAAATTTAGTAATTCATTTATTGTCTAATAATATAAGGAAATATACTTACTCAATATATTTATATAAAAAAATTATTATTTAGTTTAGATTTTATAGATTTCCAATTTATCCATTACTTTGTGTAATGGATGTAAAAAATTTAACTTTTATTCCTGAAGTGATGAAGTAAAATATTAGAAAATATTAAGGCCCATAGAAGAATGAGAAGTATAACTATTTATCTATAAATAATCTTAAAAGAATCAATAATTCTAAAACATTAATCTCTAAACATAAAAGCAACATTATCATTTCATCATAAATAGTTATTCATAAAAAATAATGACACATTAAACAGGGCATCACTTAGGCCATTGGTAGGCATGAAACCCTTATCATCCTTCAATCATTGGTTTAAGACATACAAAATTACCAAAATTGATTGGTTTTCACCCGACATACATGGTGTCCTTTTACAAAACCACTCTAATATAATTTCAAAATTATGATGGACATCCTATAAATAAGGATAATCACTAAATATCATTTTAACCAATGTTTTAAATATATACTCAGTGCATACATACCTCCTCCAAAGTTTAACTAAAACATTTCAAGAATTTTAATCCTTTAAACCGTCTCAATGATGAAAATGAAAAACTTTTGAAACAGATCTATTGAATCATCTTAATATTGATCCCCCCTATATCACAAAGTAACTCATGGTTTTAACATTCCAAACATGTGAATACCCTCATGGTAAATTATCTTAGAACACGGTAACAACCTACATTAATATAAATATCTATTGAAAATATGAATTCTTCCTTATTCTATAGATTACTAGATATATTCCATAAATCTTAGATGTTGTAAAATTCATCGCTGATACCAAAAAATTACATATAAACTAGTCCTAAATTAGTTCCAAGGTAATATGTTCCATTCAATTTACTTATTCATATCCCACATGTCACTATCCAAAAAAAAATTATTATTACCTAATAAACTTATTAAAGGTCATCTTTCCCTTAACCAAGTGTTTTCAATGGACACCAAATTGACAATATAAAAATTTCTATTCTATCAGATCAATTCAATGTGTTCTTAAAAATCTGTAGAGAAAATCATAAACTAAAAAATACTTATATATTTCCCGTTTAATATAAAATACTTCCTGAATCCAAATACACAAAAACATATATTACTTCATCCATAATCCATTGACAGGGACACCTCATCTTAATACCGCTTTCCATTCACATTTCATCTGTAGTCTCATCATCATCAGCAATGTAACCATTACTCATACCACCATGATGGACATCTTCAAGATCATTCTTATTGGGACATTGAGTTTTATAATGACTATTTATTCCACACTAAAATCAAATAACCTTATAGGATTTCTTAAGGAAGATAATATTCATATCTATTTAGTTAACTGAACTCATCATTTTTCTCTAACAGTCACATTCTTTATGTTTTTATTTTTTATAGTCAAAAAATATTATCATTTACCCAATAGACCCTCTTAGGTGATTATTTCCACAATCGTGACACAAAGGAAACCAAATCTTCATTCCTCCATGGTCTTCTTTACCTGAACTCTCATTGAACTTTTTATTTCTCAGGCTTGGCGAGTCTCAAAGTTGGTTAAGGTACACGTTGTTAATCATGTTATGTAAAAACTGATTAGTCATGATCACATCATCTCTCAATCCAGTAACCATCCCACATTACTTATCATCATCAAACGGTCTATTCGAATCAATGTTTATCCAGTAATTTCTAGTTCTATCCAAGGACTATAATGAGAAGCATAGTGTGAAAATTAATTATCATAGTATAAAACCACATAGTCATGAAATTAATTACTTATAGGATGTCTATGTAGTGAAATATTACTTAATATAAAAAAGTATAGGTTCCTCATAGTTATTCAAATCGAACTTATATTTAAATCCCCCATCATGGTTCATGAAGAGTTTATGAATTCCTAAAACATATCCCCCAGAAGTGTCAAACAAGGTGTGTTTCAAGGCCCATTATTGTGTACCCAATTACCTCGAGTGACGCTCAAAACATATTGTTAGATTTCTTCCCCTAGATACATTAGTTACAGATCCACATCCACTTATAGTATCTAGACAAGGATATATTTATATGAATCCACCCACTCTATTCATTACCAAAATTCTAGGACAATTTCCTAAACATTGACACATCCTTATACTTTTCCTTTGAGACGTCTTCCTCAGAGATGTCCCTACACACATCATTAGAAATATAAATAGCTATCTCACTAAATGTTTATTATCCTAGTTTCCAAAAGTTGACTAAAAAATTCCTTTGATACCAACCATAGCAACCCAGGCTTAACATACATGGATATTACACAATTTCTGATGAATATTTAGTACATCACAATAATACATACTCAAGGACTGTAATAGTTTAGTGTATTTGTAAAAATAGAAACAAAATCATTTATCTTGGTGAATGATCTTTAGTATCTCCCATAAAGATCTCTACCTTTAGTTATTCTACTAAAAACAACTCTTCATGACATTTTGGAAATGAAACATAAGAAATGGGTGAGATAAAATTCTTATTAAGGGTAAATAAGGGAGATATATAAGCATAATTTTGAGTATTAGGTTATTAAAACATGATCATGAAAATTAATATTCATACCCTTCATATCAAAGACCATATACACGAATATTGGAATAAATTAGGGATGTTTATAAGAGATTAATAATAAAGAAATAAAAAACATAAGCCATGAAAACATGACATATGAATAAAAAATGGAATTGTGGAATATACAATATAATATAATATTATTTTTATATTATCTGAGTAATCACTTCTAAGACCTTCTTGGTAGTATGGGGTCAATACACATACCATCTTGGTAGTGATGGAGCACTCCAATTTCCGTCTTAGTATAATGAGTTCACTCATCTTACAATATTGGTAATCATGGATCACTCTCATGTCCATATAAGTAGTCACAGTTCATTCCCATGACCATCTTAGTCTATCTCATGAGATATAAATCTTTACCTAATGCGTTATAGGGTGAAATAGGTCCCACCCATATCCTAATGAAATAATACATACATATTCCAGAATATTTTAAGTAATCATATCATATCCTAAGAAATAATATGGGTATTATAAACATGAAATCATGTCACAACCTATAGTAAAAGATATGTTTCATAATCATTTAATTAAAATAATAACCCATTAAAAAGAAACAAATTTCATAAACATTTAAACCATGAAATAGAAACGGGTTTCCTAATGACTATGACGTTAAACATAACCAATTCTTAGAAGTAATATGAATGTAACCTTTATATCATTTCCTAGATAGGTATGAGTATCATGAAAATATGTTATATTAGATGGAAATAATTTTAAAATATCATTTAAAAATGTTTCCAGAGGAAATATCCTTTCATTATTTTAAAAATATTTTTCATACATATAACAATTTGAAAATAATTTTCTTACAAAATACCTTGAAAAATTATAATGGATACTTGAAATCATTTAAAATCCATTTTATTTGAAAACACATTGGAAACATATAAAGAAATATTCAAAATGTTTTAAACACTTTTTTACTTGAAAAAATATTCAATAATCTTGAAGATGTTTTTAAGTCCAATTATTTTAAAATACATTGAAAACTTATAAATAATCCTTGAATAAATTTTGAAAAAAATTACTTAAAAAAATAAAATAGAATCTTGAAAAAATTTTGAAAACAAAATTCCATGGACATTTCTTTTAAAAATATTTTCATAAAAAATATCAATTTTAGAATGAAATGGAATCTTCAAATATTGACACCTGGTAAATCTGTACATGCCCTATGTGATAAGAAGAATATTCCGTTTGCAAGAAAAAAAGGATAGAAAAATTCATCATTTGTAAAGCGATAAGAAGATTCATTTGAAATCATTAGTAACAGAAAAAGGGTAAAATTTATTTTAATGATCATATGTTATTATTATAATTTTATTCAAAACCCTATTTAGAAAAAATGTTTTTAAAGTAAGACATATTTCTGACCAAATCTAGGGTAAAGTCAAGCTTCCTTAAAAACATTTTCATAAATATATTATATACAAAAAAATTGGACGAAATAGTAAATATATATTAATAAATCACTAATAAATATAGGATAATAAAATTCACAAATTTTCTTATGATATTGATTCTAATATTTCATCAAAGGATGTATATATATAAACAATATTGAAAAGCGAAGTGATTGTCTCAGTGAAATCTTATAACATGGTAACATAGGATAATAATCTCCATGAAAGAAAGGAAATTAATTGAAACATTAAATATCATTAATATAATTAAATTCATGGTATAACTTGTAAAATGGAAGTATATACCTCTCAAAAAAGAAATTATGTCCACCGCTTAACATGAGTCTCAATGAACGAGAACTGAGAAAAAAGTATTTCACCAATTTAGTAACTTTTGAAACAAAAACCCTTCAATGAAAGATCATAAAATACATATGTGAATAAACATAAATTTATCCATAATATATATAGAATAAAATCATCAGTAGTACATGTATGACAAAAAAAGGAATGAGTGGCGAACAAAGCATGCATCTCACAGAAATAAAGTCAGTCAAATCCCTTTACCTTTTATCATGACTCTCATCGTACATGTTAAAAACACAGGTATAATAAATATAAATTTGTTATGAATATTTTATATAACCATATTACTATATATGACACCATATATGGTTTTATTATCACCTTATATTACCCACTCGTGAACCATCATATGTGAAGGTTTCACTTTAGATAATATTCACATTGTTCTTCACATGTGTCTTAATTTGTCTTATCAATTGTCCTTACACTTTTATCATGATTAAATAATGTAAAACAAGATATTAATATCATATATATCTAGTATATTTTTATTATAATAATATATATAATTTATAAGTACAAAATGGAATACACCGTTCATGGAGATAGTAAGTTGTACGTATGCATGAATCATGTTTCAATTTTTATTGTTGTGTTGGAAGAAATAAAGAAAATGAAATATATGTATATATGTATATAATACCATTAATGTATAATTATAATTTTATATATTTATCATATAATTTCACTAAAACTATCCTTAATACATTCCATGTTGTGTGTGAACAAATCACATTGTTTTGAGGGGGAGGTAGTCCACACATCCAAAAACATATTATCAAATTTACACCAAATGTAAAGTAAAAGGATAGGTGATATAAAATGAATAAATAATATTATTGTAAATAATAAATGTAATATATAATATATATATAATTCTTTTCTATCATAATGTACAAAATTATAGGTGGTAAGGAAAATTGAACAATCATCGTTTTGTGAAACAGAAGTTCGTCATACACATAAACAATATGTTCATTACCAATTAGATGGATGTGTGTGTTAGTGTATTTTGGATAATGATGTTTTTATAAAATAATTTAACAAATATAGAGGATGAGGTGGATAAGAGAAATAAAAGAAATGAGATTGGGGGAAGAAGTTACCTATCAATCGGGTAACTCCTTTTCGTTTCTGCTAAAAGGATTCCTTGAAGAATTTCTACCAGAATAGAGGATTAAATAAGTTATGGAGGGATTTTGTCTAATTTTATAGGTCATATATTGGCTAAAAATAAGTGTATTGAGAGGTGAAAAGAAGATGGATAGATGGTGGCCCTTTATAGGGAAGGGAAATGACACATATGGCATTTTTTAAAAGAAGTTACGTATACCCATATATTTATCTTAAAAAATTCATTAAAAATAAAAAAAAGTCAATAATGGAAGTTTAATGGAAAAATTATGGACATAAATGTGTTTTTGACATGTTTATAGGTTGTTTTGGGTCATATGTTTATAGTTTAGAACTTACATATTCTTAATTTCAAATTAAAAATTGTAATAACTTTTAATTAATTTATCTAATCATTTTGGTAAAAAACTAATTTGGAATAATTATACATTATAACATATTATGAATCCAAATATGGAATTAATTTTTTAAAAAACCTATAACAGGAGTGGTATAAATTAATTTATAATTAATCCTTCTTATGGGATGCCACTTTGGGTTTTAATGTAAAAAAATATCTAAAGATTACTATGTTTTTATAGAAAATTTAAATGTGAAATTAATTAAAATTAACTAAATTAGATTAATTGATAAAAATTTATCTAATTAAACATTTAAACCCATTTAAAACATAATTTATCCTTATAAATATATTATATAAAAAAGTTGTTTTGAATTAAAATAATGTTACTTTAACGTTTCATTATAAAATGTAACCTTACAAAAAAATTGAAAAAAATTATCCCAACATAATTTTTATGTTTATAATAAAAATATAATGTTTATATTCACATATTAAATATATAAAAGTTAAAAAAATTGGATTTAAAATCGGTTCTCCAATAAAATGTGTTAAAACAAACATTATAAAAATATATTGATTTTATGGATAAAATTAGATTTGTTTTTATCATATATCTATCTAATATATTGGACGAATTCCAAAAATATTTTACTGAATATATAAAATATATATTAAATTAATATCACTCAATAATTTAAATTTACTTAATTTATTAGGGTAAATTAGCTTTGTGAACATAAAAATTTAATATTTTTCTTTATAGTCAATCGGTTTTCATGTTAATTTATAATTAATTGACAAAAAAATAATTCATATTATATTTGTGTAAACCATATATTTTCAAAAATTAGTAAATAATATTGATAAATGATAATTATTATACTAGGTTATATTTTATTTTATTAAATTACAATATTCAAATAATATATTATCGTTTGGTAAAACTCAATCATGCGTGTTAGACAATCTAGTAAGGAAATTCATTATTACATGTAATGGAATCTTAACTCGATGTTCTATATATGGAAATATAAAATTTATGTTGTTTTTAGAGATCTATTAACTTGGTGATGTGTATAATTCATGTAAAACATATACATTTAATATAAAATAAACTATTTTCAATGTTATGTGAAATGTAAAATATCACAAAGGTTAATTAATTAAAAAAAATAACACACAAAATATCAACATTTTATAATGATTTATATATAAAACACTTATTTGAGGGAATTATTACAATTAATATGTGCCTATTATTGAGATAATAACATTTAGTTGGGATAAATATATTATTGATATAGATGAAGTAAATCATATAATATTGGTACCATCAATATGGTTAGTGATTTGGTGAAAACGTAATTTTTGATGGAATTCAATATATTTTTATATTAATGGAAAATATTTGATGAAATGGGATTTTATTTATTTAATATTTTGATAATAATTTTTGGAATAATTTATCTTTTTGTTGAGTTATTTTGATGATCTTGGTATTCAAAAAATTTGTATGTAACATTAAGAGTTGCATTATAATGTTTAGGGGATTAATGTTAATTTATTTTTGAAATTAAGTAACGTTCTTCGAAAATTTTTGAAATTTGAATTTTTATAGACATATTTCAGAATTTCATTGAGGATCAATACTTTTCTAATAGATTGTGTTGAAATTTGGGTTTTACTATTGAGGTTTTGGAGATTAATGTAATATATTGGATAACTTATGCTAACCACTTTTGTTTTGGTTGATATTTAAAGATATATGAAAATCCTTTTCAATATTTTATGTATCTAATGATATATTAAAATTTAATTTTAGTGCTCTGAGAATAAAAATTCATCTTGAATATTAACTTTAAAGATTAAGAAATGAAGTTTAAATAGATCAAAGCATAACCAAAGGATGAAATTGTGAATATGAAATTAAATTTTACTAAGTAACTATATTTTATATTGTTATATATATTGATATTAAACAGAATACCTATATTGAGGAAAGTGTATCTCTAAATAAAGGTGTTATACATTTGGGTTCATTACTAAAGAATTAATAGTCCTTCTACCCATACATGATTTATGAATATGTGGTTGATAAATTTCTCCTAACCATGTTCTCTATCACTCTCTATTCATCGTCTTGTGTTAGTTTTCTCAAATCTATATATATTTTCAATTATCATTAATTTTATTCTATTTAGAAACATAGTATAGTATTATAATATATTAACTTCAAATTTTCCCTTCCCCTACTTTTATATATAGTTTTATTAACCGTTTTACGATGTCAGATTTTAACATAATAATTTTCCAATGTCAAACACTTGATTTTATAGAACATGTATAAATTGGGAACACAAAATTTGTCTATGGTGGGAAGAATGTGACACCATACGATTTTAAAATAATATTATTTTTTCAATATTATATACAATATGTAACATCAATCTTAAACAACTCAAATAATGTATTATTAAAATATGATATTTATAACCATGAAGTTGAACTGTAATATATAAATAGGGTTAAATTATTTATTAAATTTACATAATCTTCATAGTCAATATAAATATATTCATAAAATCTTATGAAATAATCAATCAATTTTTAGTAATGTAATTTTATTCTTCAAAAACATTTTTTTGAATATGGATTTTATTTATCTTTATGATAAAATAGAATAATTAAATTATAATACCTTTGAAAATTTTATTTTATAAAAATTATATAAATTTTTAAATCAAAATATTAATATTATCTCATGATTAAATTTAGATTTTTTCTGAAAGGTTTGATTTCTAAATGAATAGTGAAAAATATCGATTTTTATTGAAAAATTTAAATTCTTTTAAAGTGTTTACAAAGTCATATTTTATTTTTGATTAGTTTTAAAATTTTATTAGTTCATTTTTATTAAATATTCGGAAATTAAAGTAATTGGATGGAATTTTATTCTGAAAAGTGGTATAAAAAATTTTTATACTAAAAAATGTATTTTTAATGAATAACCTCTTTTCATAAATTTTTTCATGATTAATGGAAAATGAAATTTTTATACTTCTACAAATAGAATCTTAAAAAATGGATTAATATTTGAAATCATGAGTTCCCAATTTGGAATATAATCCATTTTTATTTTTAGTCATTTTGAATAGTATTCATAATAAATTTTAGTTATGACGGTATAAGTAAAATGAGTTAATTAAAGATAATAATAATATGATAAGGAAAAAAATGACCATAAATAATTCCTTAATTTTATTTGAATAATATTATTCATCTCCAATCATTTATTCATCGAATCTATAAACTTCTATTAAAATTGTACCTTGATTCTGACCTTTATATTATTTTATATATAGAAACTTAATAAATGTCTATTTCTAACTTTTAATTTGTAAAATATTTTTGTGATAGGGTTAATGAAAATCTATGTCCAATTATAAATAATAAATTAAAATTTAAATATATTTTTTATCATGGTTATTTATTTATATTTTTTGGAACTGAAATATTGACATTAATTGCTTACATAACACTGATACCTTATTTATATGAATAATATAAAAATAAAACAAATGAAAATTTAAATATTAAAATTAAAATAATGTGAACTAATTATTGTGTTACAAATCATATTTACATAAATATAACATATTTTTTATTTATGATTATAATATATTCAAATTTCATTTTTCTAATGTTGTTTTCAAATTCAAATTAAATAAATAGTTCTAAATTTGATATTAATGATATTTAATTATATATAATATTTTTTCAAATGATTCAAAATTACAAAAAATTCAATTTTGATCAAAATAATTATTATTTGATTAAAAATACCATATACGGTCCATTTTTGGATGAAATATCCTTTTATAAAAACAATATTGACGAAAAATATTAAAAACATCGTTATCATCGTAATTGTCAAAAAGGGTTAATTGAGGCTAAAATAAAAAGACCGGAGTAAAAATATAATCTCAAATTGTCAAAATATTATTGGATAATGGGATTTATAGCCATACTCCTTCTATATATTTAATAAATCTTTTGGTCCATATTACAGGAAAATAAATTTATATTAGTTTAATATTTTAAGAAATTTCAAAATTGCTCCTTCCCTCACTTATAAAATGGAACCTCTTATAATATTTTATTCACAAACAAAAGGATTTTGGTTTTAAAAATACCAATCAAATTCCATTATTTACTTCTCTTACCTTGTCCTAGAGTCCTTTTATTGATTATAAAATCCTTATAGGATGGAATTTGTTATAGACCTAATGATGTTGTCTGAAGAAGATGTGTCATTCTTAACAGAGTATTTTTTATTTATTCTTCCATATCATTAAAATATTATTAAAACATGATAACATAATAAATTCATTATCTAACATATCATGAGCTGATTTATGATAATTTCATATCCTATATATTTCTCATTTTTTATCCAATGGGGAATGAAACTTTTTTTCGTGTGTACAGATAACTACGATCTCTTGATCCAATGTAATTCGTTTTATATCACCACCACTCATGGCTGGTTTTAAGGATTTATTTAACACACACATATATTTATATATTTGATATTAATTAAATATTTAAAATAATATAACAAATTATTTTATATATTTTATTAACTATCGACTCATTTAAAAATGATAACATCGTTCATGTGTACCTGTGGGTTTCCACCTCCACGGAGTGATGTGATTCATTTTTAATAACCACATCATATAATTACTATATATATGTATAATTAATGAAATAATATTATAGTTATGTAATAATTATATTTCATTAAATGTAAAATAATACTTATATTCTTTATGTCATGGTCATTGAAAAATGAAAACGTTACTAAGAAGTTTTTACGACTTACCATTTATATGATTTTAGTGTATATCATTTATCATAACTATAATACATGGATGGTTTCAAAATTATAACTAATGTATAAAAATTATTATTATTAATTGATTATTATTATGGATATGATCATCTAATTACCTCTTTGACCATGGTCAAATTACCACAATCTATTTTTAAATATAAACCAGATATCATCAAAACATATGATGTGAACTTCATTGATCAAGTAGTTTTATATATCATAGTAAATGATAAAATAAAATGAATAATAAACATGAGAAATATTCTTAATAAATTAAATAATTAATATAAAATTATTACTCAGGAAGATAATTAATGTACATGATGAGTTGGTCCTTAGGTAATGGGTTTCATTACTGAAAACTATGATCATTGTATGAGAGTTCTTCTCAACTTATAAAGCATTGAAACATATTTTTCATGATACACCTATCTAATTCTTTGAGGTGTATCTACTAAACCATTGAAAAATTATGTATTTTTATCTCATTATATTGATGGTATTAAATGTTTCATTTTAATTTAATTACTTCATGAGGGTTATGATTCCAATGTTACCAAAGTTGTCAGGGTTCATATCATAATTTCATTATTATTTTGGATTATTTCTGTTTTAGTATCTATTGAGGGAATTATTTTGTCTTTTATATTAAACCCAAATATATTTATTATCCTCTGTTTACTTCTGAAAATTATACGTTTTATTTTTATTTTCCACTATTTATGTACTCAAAATATGAGAATCATGTTTTTAAGGAAAATTGATTTTGTTTTTCTACTCTATCATTGGTTTTTCTGTTCTATATACATATTTACCTTATTTTTTTTAAAGAATGTTTTTAATATTCTTAAATGGTTTATTAATGAATTTTTTTTCCATGTTTTGTATTTTATAATATTATTTTTGAGGAATATTCTTGTCATTTCGAAAGAAGATACATTTTAAAGATTTACCGAACATGTGAAAGGAATAATTGATTTAACATACTTGAAATAAATGGAATTTCTCACCATCATGATCACTCATTTATTTGAATAATACATTAAACGTTTCCATTATATTTTTAAATGTAATTATCTTTCCTGTATTCAATTATTTTTTTAAAAGTGGATTTCAAAGGAAAAGATGATTTTCCTGAAAAATATTTTTAATGTTATTTTTATGGTATTTATTTTCCTAATCCACAGAAACCCATTTATTTTCTATAAATATTTGTTTTAATGATAACATCTTTATTATTTATATTTATGGTTTATTAGTTGTTTAATTGGGAAAATAATTGTTATTCAAAACATTTGTTATACTTATACTAACAATTTATGAACAATACATGTTTTTAAGTTACATTTTTTATTCATATGATGAATTAATTGGACTTATTAATGATTGGAGGGGCCTAGAATTATATATCCCCTTGATTTATCATGATAAATTTTTTTACAGTCCTATAAAATGTGTTTTTAGTGTGTATCTATGCATAGGGGAAACCATATTGGAATAAAGCATTGATATTAAGAATCAGATATCAAACATTATGAATTTCATCATTATGGAATCATTTATTTCAATGTTAATATTTTATGAGTTATTATATCCATGGACCAGTTTCATACTCATGGTATTATTTATATGGAATTATTTGATCTTTACTTACTCTAGACATATTATTAACTAATCATTGATCCTACCATACACATCCGTTATTGATAATTTGAGTTTACCCTTATTTTTTTCCTTTCACTAGGTAATAAAGAAGAAATATTTGAATGATTTTAGGATATATAATAGTTACTCTCATAATGTTTTTCATTTTATGTCTTCAAATATAATATGAGATTCATGTATATATTTATCTTACCAATAATACTCAAATTATTAGACATTTGGGATATAGTATCTTGTAAAAAGTTCTAATGTAATAAACTAACCACTAGCTCTGGTCAACAGGGGTTGGGGTCTTTAAATCAACCAGGATACCATAAATTTTTACCATGATAACATAAAAATTTGACCAAAAATAAAACAGTCCTTATACAAAATATGGAAATAATAATTGAAAATTTGAAGTCAATTTTATCATATTCTATTTTTAGATATTTGAAAAAAATTTAATATAAGAATATAGAACTCACTAAATGTAGTTTTTAAAAAAATAACTGAATTATAAGAAAAAAAATTTTCACCTTAAAATGAAGTAATAACTTGGTTTCATGTTTTTTTTGATAAATACAAAAAATTTAATGTTTTTATAAATTTTAGGAAATATTAAACAAAATGGTATCTTAAGAACATGACATTAAATGAAAATACCCAAAAATATTTTTAATTTGAATAAAATGTAGCTTAACATCCCAAAATTCAAGTCTAGGTTCCCAATTTCAAAATTATATTTTTAAATATATTACTTTAAAATTTAAACACAAATTTGGTGAAAACAAAAAATTTAAAATATGAATAGGGAATGTTTTATTATTATTTTTAATTATTATCCCTTAGTTTAAACCTTGTCCTACCCAATTTACCCATACTATGATGAGAAATATTTACCTCAAATACTATTCTTAATGAAAAAAATAAATTATACATAATTAAAAAATTTTAAAATGATGATTAAAAATAGTTAATCCATTTTTTTTAAAAAACCAATAAATATTGTTAATTAATATCAAAATAATCCCACAAAATGCATTGAGAAACAATTTTCCATAAAATGCATTTTAAGTATACAACTATATTTATTCTAAAATTAAGAAAAATGTAGATTTAAATGATATTAATTATATTCTTCTTAATTAATAATAAATGATGAATTTTTATAAAACATTTAAATCGAAATGTGTCGTAGTAAATACTTGAATAGAGAATATAGTTTTCTATAATATTTTTATTTTTTCACCACTCAATAAAAAATTAATATTTTAAAAAATTTCAAATAAATTCACCATAAGTTAATTTTGATATTTTTATTTTGAAAATAATATTAATATTATAAATTAAAAATTCCATAAATTAGAACAAATTATTTATAATTTCAAGGAAAAAATGAAATATAAATCATTTTTAATGAATATTCATTTTTGAGTTTAAAATGAGTTCACTAAAAATTATGTACATACTAAAATTAATTCATATATTTTTATTGAGTAAGACCATTAAAAATGTATTTTATAAAGCAGATACTATTATTTATACCCACTAATTCAAAGTCTATGTTATAACAATAAAATTTAAATAATAAAGTTTTTATATTATGTTGGAAATCCCTTAAAGCTCACAGTTTCCTGTTACGAATGATATTGAGAATAATGTTCTTTTAAATTAAATTATGGGGGTGTTACAGAATGGTAGAAAAATGGATGGAATTATATAAAGGGTATATTATAGAGTTGATATAAAATATCATTGTCATTTCATATAATTACCCATAAAAGTGATGAAATTTATTACACATATAATTGAAACACCTTACTACCATTAGATAAAAAATATCACAAAATAAAACTCTTATGTACTATTATGCCTAACATAATTTAAGAAGATGATACTCTGTTATAGATATATAAAAACCACATCATTTTCCATTTATATACATCATTAGTTGTTTCAAGGTATGTAAATCTTACTTTTTCAGAAGTCAGTTCCTCAAGTAGAGTGAAAAAGATGCTCACAAAGAAGAGAATATGATAATTCTTGATGAAGTAAAAAAATTGACCTCAATGATTTCAATAATAAAATAAGAAATTAACGATTTTGAAATTTTTCTAATCAATCCCCCTAAAAATTCTACTACACATTATAATATCCAAAACACGTTTTTTCAATAAAAAAAATCTTGATAAAACAACAAAAAAATTAAAATAGGGAGATAGAGAAGGTTCTCTAATGATATATCCACCTTCATCTAGCTCAAAGTTAATAAAAACTCATTCTTTTATTTTTCTTCAGTCTTTAGTTCAGGTCCTCTCTGTCACATGTTTTTTTGGTTATATTCTATAGAGAATTTTCGAGTTTATTAAAGAATGATATCCTTAGTTAAGTCATGTGACAACCCCAAGAATCACATATTGTCCTAACAGGACAACACAAAGACTCATGAGGGTTGAATTGAATTCTTTAAAATTTTAGAGCTTAGAAAAGTAAAATCTTTAAGTTGTGACTAACTTCTGATCTTTTATTTTTCACAATCAGTAGTGGAAATATATAAAAAATAGGAAAATATCATAAACATATATTTATTGTGGTATGTGGAATAGAAATACACTAATAAACTCTATTAAGACTCTTCCCAATGAGTTTAGTAATCTTCACTAGAATAAAAGTTTTTAAAAGGGATTACGATCGTTTTTCTATTGACTGTATATCTGTGGGAAATAAATTGATATCTTGTAAAATAGAATCATGCGACTTTAATTATGAGTGAAAAAGTATTTTTGACAATGTTATTGGATAATCAAGAAGGAACATATGTTCTTATCAATATATATGTTTTTATAAAATCATAGTTCTTCAAAAAATCATGAAAAACTACTTATTTAAACATAATATAAAAAGAAATTAAAATTTAGAGTTGGAATATAAATTACACAAATTATTTTTATGGAAATACCTTGCAAACAGTATTTTCTATTAAATTATCTGTTTACTTGTTTTATTCTTCAATAATTTAATATTATTATAATTTATTTATCCTAAAGAGGTAAATAAAAAATTAACTAATCATTGCATCATTAAAACCCACTAAAAGGTACAACACCAGTATTAAATTATTGGTTGTAAAGCAATATCAAATTACAGATCACCACATAACTGATTTTTATAGATTTCAATTCATAGAGATAAATTGATCGATATATAAATATATCCTGTAGAAAATTTATGTGTGTAGATGAATTTCCTTTGGAATTTTTCCCAAAGGTTATTTTCTTAACACAGCTAATTTGCATCACATAGGTTATTTACTAACATGGGAAATTTATAGAATAACCAAATTGAATTAAATAGCTGATTGGAACCACACAACTGATTTCAACATGTTTCCAAATTACCTAACTTATCACACCATGAAACTAATTCTAGAATTTTATTTCTCATATCGGAGATTCATCGACATATGTGATTTCTATATAGCCTATTCCGCAATGATTCTCTTTATTGTAGGCCAATCCTTCATGTATGTTATTGACATAATTTATTGATAATGTAGAAATTTCATCATAGAGAAAAACCCTACACATAAATTATTTTATAGACATATGAAAATTTCATCCAAAATGTCTTAAATTACTGATTTAAAGGATTTAACCTTTGAAAGGAATAAAATATCGATAAAATGTGAAGATCCTGATTAAAACAATTTGTAATATATGAATGGTATTTGAGATCATCAAAACCTAAGGTACAAAATATATGTTTAAAAGACATTATTAGTTAAAAAATATACCACAATTGATGATAAAAAACACCATAGGATATGAAAAATAAGGTTTTAAAATAATTTTACTGAATTTTGATGAAAACTAAAAAATACATATATTTGTGTTAAAATTTTATGTTTTTTTCTTATCTCTCTTAATTAGAAAAATCCCCCCTCTTTTTTACATTGTAAAACTTCTCCAAATTATCAAACTTATCCCATTTTTGATTCCTTACAATTTAAGGGAATATGATAGTAAAAACACTTTTAATTTATCTGTTTTTTGTTTGAAATGATAAATAATAGTGCTAAAAATTAATTTGAAATTATTTCAAGAATAGAATTAAAAAATAAAATTAAATAGACTAAAAAGTGAAATTAAAATATACCTAACAAAATCCTATGTATTAGATAAATAACAAATTTCATTGATTTGAAATCATTTACACAGAAAATTAAATCCAATAAACCTCCAAAAAATATAGATACATAAGACTACTCAGAATACTTTGGCTTATCTATAGGGTCAAACTAAGATGGTGGTTTGGGTGAAGGTATATTGAATTTAGGAAAGGATTTATACGAAGTAGGAAGGTGCATTGGTGATGGTGGAACAACTCTTACAAGCTCGACCAGAACATGCTCTTTACTATAAAAATTTGATTTGTCTAATGGCCTCAGAAACGGCTAGCCAAGAACTATTTTAAAAATTCACTTTAGCTATAATAGAATTATAGGATCCTGTAGCATATAAAGGTACTTTATTTTTGGGCTTCATATTATCAGGTTCCTTATTAATATTTCACAGTATCGAGGGATGCATTCACCATTGATTTCTCTTTCAAATATATATGGGTTGGATCATAAACAATATAAACTCTTTTTAGAGAAAATCAAAAGGAATCTGGAGGAGATGGTCAAAGATTTCAATACCATCTATTCCAGAAGAAATCATATAAAAACATTTCTATTCACTTGATGATGTTTGCATTTCATAACTTCAGAATAATGGAAGATACTTGTTAATGTATTTGTAAAATAGAGGGGAAACCATTTCATAGAATCCCCTTAAATGATTCAAGCCATATAAGAGAAATATTTTGTGGGGTAATATAAACTATAGAGACCTTAAAACTATTCAACACAGAAATTAAGTAAGGAACATTATTCAAAAAAGAGTAATGAGAAATCCCTTAGAGCTAAATAAACCTTCTATTTGTTAAATGTACCTTCTTTTACACATTAGCATGTCTCTATAGAAATAATCGAGTAACCTCTTGAACACCATTGGAAATATCTTGAGATAATAAATACTATAAGTAGGATTAGAATGGAAGAGTGACATAGGTATTAGTGTAGAAACTAGAAAAAAGGATGGTTGGACTGAGGTAATAGGATATAGAGATCCATATACCAAAAAATTCTTACTTATAAATGAAGCTGCCCTAAATTTAACTTCATAAGACCCAGAACAAGGATATTCTTCTCAATAGTATAAATTTATTCGTTTAATTTCTTGTTAATAATTTAATATAAAATTTAACAAGTGTTGATTATTTTTGAATAATAGACTATGCTACTTAGAAATAATCCATTGAACATCTTGAGACATATACAAAATTTCTGTAAACTTTCCATCAGATCTTTTATAATATACCACCAATATATTTATGGATATGTCAGTTCTAATACCATGCTTCCTAACAACTTTTTTGGTATCATGTATTTTTTTTTATAATTATATCTCTTGAACTCCAAAAAAATCACAGGTTTGACGATATCACACTGAATACATCGAATCTGATGAGATTCATAAGCTATCTATGAAATCATCTATTCATATCTAATTTGAAAATCATGACCTACTAACGATACTGAATTACAAACTACAGTAGTTTGTTTAATACTCTTATTAATAATTTTATACCACTTTAGTTCATAAGGTGTGTTAAAATTTTTTTATATGTAAAAATATGTAATCTCATCAATAATATAACCAGAAAAATAAAATTTCACCTCTGGATGATTTTGGAACATTTATATTTTAGTTACAAGGAATAATAAAAATTCACTAAACTAGGACATAGTAAGAAATTTTTTTTTCAAATAGTTTACTAGATCTTTAACTTCCCCACGGTCATTTTTCACATATCATAGAAAAAAATTTCTATATAGGAGTCAATATATGAATATTTTTTACCAGATCTCTCTGGGTTTTCATTATACCAACAAAATTATCAAAATATTCTTTTGAAATGAATCCCTATTAAGTTCTCTATTCTCATACTTTGATGAAATTAATTTTTTTATTGTTCATTATAATCTCCAAATATATTATTAAACTAAATAAATAGAGTGGAGGGAAAAAATTACATTTCAGAACTATCTAATCTCTTAATAGCTGAGGGTACATCCTAATGGATAGAAGGAGGAAGAGGTGATGGAACAAGGGGTGTTTTAGAATGGTGAACTATTTAGATAAAAAATCACTAGCTCTATCTCACTTATTTTCTGATCATTAAAATAATTGAATCCACTAACTTATGCCCAACTATAACTCTCATTTATCCTTTAGTAACTAAAAAACTATGCATAGTTTCAATTATCATTTCATTAGGAACTAAAATTATTGTCTAAAAAACTGAATCCATATTCTGAATAAGATTATCATCTTTTGTAACATTAGTTTCTTTGGTATAAACAACCTCTTGAACTATAGGTCCAACTACTGTAAATAGGGGATGAGTTGTGGTTACATTTATCATCTTCACCACCCTAGAAGACATCGTCTCACCATGTGATGCATCCCCAAGTTCTCAGGTTTGATCTAGATCCCCCCTTAGACACACCTTCCTGTCCAATATGATTTAATGAGTTTTAATAAGTTTCCCATAGGTCCCCAACTTTTTTCAACAACACAATATAAAAATTAATACACTCATGGACTTTTATGTGATCTCTCTCATTTAGATCATCTTATTTTCTCCATAAAAATAGGGATATTTTTCTACCATAGGGGTAATAATTCAACTTAACATTTCCTATAAATAAGTGATGAAAGAATTGAATCATATACTTTGATAAAATGAGATTATGATTATTTATAAGTTTATATAAGGCTTATATATCATGAAACAATACTTTCTGGAACTCTCCTTATCTCTGAGAAATCCCAGTCAGAAAAAACTTACAAAAAACCTTCCACTCATCTTCTATATCTTTTATAGTTCTCTATTAAAAATAATATATTCAAAAATTAATTTAAAAACTTATGTTGTACCTACTATACTTAAAACAACAAAAATATAGATAAATTAAAGACCTCCCCCTCATAGGAACAATGAATAATCATAGGTATATTCAGCAATGAAAACCTAAAATCTATCATTTTACACTTGAAGATAAAATATACTATATTACAAAAAATTAAAACCTATAATTCTTCATAAACTCATTCACCACATCCTTAAATAGAAAACCAAACTACCATTCATCAAAAATAAACTCCCAACCATCAATATAAATGACATTTACTAGATATAATTTTGTATACTTTATCAAATACATATTAACGGCCTTTATATTAAGAATCCTTTGTGAATAACCTATTACTTCTTATTTATTGGATGTAATATATATTATTTCATCTCCACATTTAGTATTTCCAATAGACGACATTTCGGTTTAAGTGTTAGAAATTATCGATAGGTGAAGGTTTTTAGTTCATCTTTCAATTGAAGAGACATTGGATAATGATGTAACAGTCAAGGGTTGATTGGTATTTAGGTTAAAGAACCAATTCATAAAAGGTCTTACATATCCAATATGTATATTGGGAAGATTCAAACTAAAAATAAATAAAATAGAAACTAAATGAAAATTATTTTGTTATTTAAAAACACAATATTAAATAAATGAAATATAATAGATTAATTTAATTTCCTAAAAGCATTAAAAACAAGTCAAAAATAAATTAATAAGAAACTAAATTTCAAATGAATAATGTAAAAAGATCATTTGAATTATATTAATCTCAATTCCATATTAATAAAATCAGACCAATTAGATTCAATGGTTTTAATAAAAAATATCATTCCACTAATTCTTAGTAAAGAATTCAGAGTATTATCCCCTTTTTGAGAGTGATCTCTAAATAAATAATAACTTAAATCTATATGCTTCATTCATGAATTTTATATCATATCCATTGAACTATTTACTACATTAATGTTATCAAATATTTTTGATACAAAATTATAATTCAATCCAAATTTCATTAAAGTTGGTTTCATCCCTAAATCTTCTACATGAGAAACTACGAGCAAAAATATATGCTACTTCAATGGAAGATAATTTGAGAGAGTGTTTCTTATAATATATGTGGATACCAAGGAATTAAATAGAAAATGGAAGGCTTAAATAGTACACTTCTTATCTAGTCTATAACCAATAATGTCAACAATCCAATATGAAGTTAGATTAAAATCAAAATATTATAATAAACAAGGGTGAGTCAAATTTATCCATTTAAATATCATATTATTCATTTAGATGTTTTTTTATTGAGACACATTAGGATTTTCTAGAAATATTAAATATAGGAATACTAAAAACATAATTTTTGGTCTACTACGTGTTAAATATAATAGAGACCCATTTATTTTTCTATCTAACATGTTGTCACCTAGTTTTACCGCTACATCCAAATCATTATTTTCATTATAACTCAAATTAGATACATTTACATTACCACCTAAAATTATTAAACCATTTATGAAAGTAAATTATGTATTTTCATTGATTTTAGAAGATCCCTAAATTCTTTTTAAATCATTTGAATACCTAGAAATTAGTTTAACTCTCCCATCATGCTCATTTCAAATTCTTTTTTTAATAAATTTTCAAAATTCATTAAATAATGTTTTAATTGTATAGCCAAAAAGATGTCTAATCTAACATAATATTTTAAGATGAAGTTTCATTAAATAGTTTTGGATCTGGATTTCATTCAAAAAATACTTTTGATAATAGAAAAGGACTTAAACCTTCATACTAAGGTCTGGGTGCTTGTTTAAGGCCATAAAAAGCATTAGAATGTTTAAAAACATAATTTGGAAAATAATTATATTAAAAACTTATATGTTGTATAAAAGAAACATCCACTATAATAATACTATTAAAAATATATGATTGTATAACTATATGATATAATTTTAACATTATATGTGTCATATAGGTGATGAGAATCAAAATGATTTATAATCTTTCAATAGGTAAAAAGGAATATTTATAATCTATGCCTTGTTCAGGATTATATCCTTTGGAAACAAGTATATCTATATTGTTATTGATCACACCATGATCATCTTGTTTATATCTAAAGAACATTTTGTTTCCTATAATAGGATAGTCATATCTTCTATTAATTACCCCCCAACCCTATTAATCTTGAACATTCTTAAGTCTTATTGCATTATTAAAACATGAATCATATCAACTAAGGCTTACCCGATAGTCATATGTTCTAGTATAGATAAAAACCATGAAAACTAAATAATATTTCTTATAATTATTCATGTTATAGTCCCATAATATAAGGTTCCAATAAGTGTTTCTATGGGATCGGTTTTAACAGTTCTATTCTTTCTAACAATCAAAATTTTAGGTTCATAGGTGTCCATTTTTTCAAGCTTTTAATGTGTAAAATGATGTTCCCACTCATCATCATTTTAAATACCAAATAGAGGATCAATTATAATTTTTTCAAAATAATCACTTGGATCATCAAGTATAGTTATTTTGTGATCAAAAAGATCACTTTCATAAAATTTTGTATGATCTTATTATTTTATAATCTTTGATATTTTTTTAAAAATTCTATAATAATTAGAAGTAGAAAAATTTAAAATGAGAATCCTTCACCAATCTTTGGATTGAATTTTACAATATTAAATTTTTTTAGAATGTAAAACTCACATAAAACACTTTAATGTATCCAAATTTATAATTTTTATTACTACATATCTCATAAGAAATATTTCTTCAAAATAGGTATCATTAAAACTATATTTCTGACATAAAATGTTTCATTTAGAGCTTAATCCCAAAAATGAGTAGGCATTTTATATTCCAATAACATTTCTAATGTAATTTCTTAAAAAATATTAATCCTCCTTTCAAAAAAACAATTTTTTTGAGGTGTCTTGGGGGATAAAAATTCATGTTTGATACTATATTTGAAAAATATTAATTTAACTCATTGTTTTAAAATTCCCCTACATGAAAAATTATAAAAACAATAGTTTTGGAATTTTTCTCCTTTTGAAACATATTACAAAAGCTTCTAAAAATTGAATATGCATAACTATTAATACTAAAAAAATAATATACTTGTAAATATATAAAAATAATCAACTAATACATAAAAATAACATTTTACTCTTAATATTGTAGTTCTAGATGGGTCAAACAAATCAATATGAATAAGATCTTGGGGTCTATAAGTAGAAACCATCATAATTTATTTAAATGATGAATATTTTGATTTCCCACATGGAATGCATCACATAACTTAATTTTTATTCAGTTTAAGTTGAATTTAATATAAATCTATGTTTCTCGAAAAAAAATTACCATAGAACACATATTTACATTTCACAGTTCTCTATGGAAAATTGAAGATTCATTTAATTTTTCATTTAAAGAGTTCACTTTTTATCTACTCAATGAATAAAGATATAAAGTATAAACATTCTCTATCATAGGTTCTATAAATTTAATAATTTTATATTTAGAAATTGAATTGCAATCCTATTAAAAATCCAAAAAATTACCTTTATCATAATGTTTTGAAATACTTATCATATAATGAATTAATACTTTAACACATTCAACTTTTTTTGATGAGGAATGATATTTGATTTCCAACTATTACAACTACCAAAATATTTCCTTTAGAATTGTCACCAAAAGGGATAAAGCCTCCATCATCTTTTGATAAGGAGTTGAGGTTAGAGAAATATCCACACATATTTCTTGAGCAACCATTTTCCTTATTCCATTTTTTTATTGATGCTCTTGGAATTTTTTACCTAATGATAAAAAGTAACCATGATTTTTTTTATACCCACATTCTCTTAGGTCCAACATTATTAGTAACAAAATATTCAGGAACCTAATTATATTTGTGCAGTATAAAAAATATATCAGTAAATATTGAAAAAACATTTTTAAGAAAAATCATGTATGACCCAATTTTTTTTGTTTATTAATATAACAACTGAGGCTTTATATACATAGATATTAAATCAATTTCATGATCATTCATTACATTACAGAAACTATTACTATGGATTATAAAGGTATAGTGAATTTGAAAATTTGAAAACCTAAAAAACTGGTTTATAAGATTTATACATCATCTCCCACTTAGTTCCTCATAACTAGAACCCTTATTATACATATCATAAATAATACATATCGTCCTAACCTAGGGAAAAAACCAAATAATGGGTGATCTCGGATGCTCTGTAAGGTTAAAAAATGGAAATATATAACCAAAATGTGAGAGTAATGGCATGAGAACCTGATCATAACATATGAATACCATAACCTACCTAAAAAAGATGAAATTTTTGAGTCATGGTATAAATATTTTTATGTTATAATATTTGAATTATAATAAAATCAGATAACAAGATCCATGAGATAATAACATTGGCATATGACATAGAGTTTTGGAAGACATAAAAACATAGAAAATAATTTACATGGTATTAAAGTATCTTTTGAAACTCTATCATAGTCGAATGGGTTCATTACACAAAGCATATTAGTAGTCATGGTTTAGTACCAATACTATCATATTTGAAAATGTGCCTTACTGAATTTGGTTCACTCCCCATTCTGGTACTATTTTTATAATGGGATTTCAATATTTACCTAATTCATTAGATGGAGATACAGGTTCAACCAATTAAATAATGAAAAATCCATAAAACATTTTACCAGAAGATTATAAAACAATAAAAATAACAGAACCCATGAAAATAAATGTTTTTATAAAGCGTTATATCATAATATATCCAATAGTAAATAAATTGGTTTATATAAATTTTATCTTAGAAAACCCCAGGGAAAAATGGGTTTCATAAAAATATACTAATGATAAACAAAAACCATAAAAATAAAGAATATTTATATTATAAAGGGATCATATCCCTAGTAAAAGAAAGAAACAGAAAGGGTTTTTTTTATTTCAGAAAAGAAATTCCATAAAAAGTCATTAAAACATCTTTGAGTAAAATATCATTTAAATTTTAAAAATAAAGATTTAATCTATAAAAAATAACTAATATTTAGAAAATTATTTCAAAATAATCTTCAAATGTTATAATAGAACCTGCAAAACATTGAGTGTTCATGATGGTGGTAAATTATATTCAGTTTTACATATTAAAATAAATACCTATTTCATTATTCCAATAAAATTAAAATGAAACTCGATTTAAAAATAACAATAAGATTATATTTCATTTTTTTTGAAAATAAAATTAAGGTTATAAATTAATTTAAAAAATCTTATGAAATTTTTAAAAACACATTTTTTTGAAAACATGGATATTTAAGATAAAAAAACTTTCCCTCTTAGAGAGAAAAAACAATTTTTTTAAAAAAAAATTATTTTTGATCAATTGAGTACATTGAAGGAAGAAATTTAAAGAAAAACATGAATTCTCAATAAATAAATATATAATAATAAAATAAATTAGTTTCTTTTGAGATAGATTATACAGTTTCATTATTTTAAACATAATAATAAACTATCTTGATAAATGACAAGATTGTAACATAAAATTGTATCACTCTGGTATCTTTTGAATCATAAGAAACATTAAAGTCAAGCATAAAATAAAACATCTAATATATCTAATATAAGGATATTAATGACATAAAATAAAAAAGTGTATTAAATACACCTAATAAAAGAAGTTACTTTCATAACATATCTTATGTCCTAAAGAAGGCAATTTGAGACAAAATTCACTTACTTTATTTCTTGAATTCCTTTGTACGCATTTGAAAATCTTGTATAACAAATATAATAATATATATATATATATATTAAGGAACCATAATCATATTTATAATACTATATATTATTTACGTAAGACTTTTTATTACCCATTTAAAAATCATTCCTTGTTAAAATCATTTTCCAGGTAATTACTGCTTCATTTTTTTGTTTATATTTTGATTTTCGTATTTTCTTATTAATTTACTTTTATCTTGTTTAAAAAATCTCAAGAATATTAAAAGTTATATCAATTTAATATATATTTATTATATATTTATTTTTAATAATCTATTATATTATGATATATAAAATGAGTTACAACATTTACGTAGATGGTTAGTCGCATATACACATGAATGTTGTTTCCATTTTCATAATGGATCAAAATAATATAAGTTAAATAATATATAAAATTTATAGAGTCATAAATATTTCACATATATCACATATTTTAAATAAATTTATCATTATTACCTTGCATTTAAAGTGTTAGTTATAAATGAATCATATCACACAGTGAGGCGGTAGTCCACTATTCTGACAAGAAACATTATCATATCCCTAAATAATTGAAATTTATAAGTAATATGTGATATAATAACAAAAGAAGTATAATATTATCATATATATCTTCTCTAGAAAATAAATACATCATTATATCCATATGTGATTGGTGGTTATGGAAAACAATTAAAATCAATTCGTAAGGCGGTAGGCCACCATAAACATGAAAGATGGTTTCATTTTTGATTTTATGGAATATGAGAAATATATTGGTCATTAAATGAACATAATAAAATATAATTTTATGGTATATAATTATGTTATTATATAATCATTGTTTAAATATATTTGACGGTGGTTGAAAAAGAAATAAATCAAAAACAAAAGTTTAACAAATTTACCTCTTCTTCAAAGAGATTCTTTAGGTTTTATCATAAATACTTATTTTGAAGGTTTAACTAAAAAACTATGTTCTATAGGATGAGAGGATTAAATTATATAATTTTATTGGGATGGATTGAAAAAATTTGTTTTGAGTGTGAATAGAAGAGCTGATAGGGTGGCCTTTTATAATTGGGGGAGAAAAAATACATGAAAATATTGAAAATAAGAAATGTTCCCATATTTTTTAGTTGAAAAAGAGACAAAATGGGTTATTATTGAAACATATATCTTAAAAGGATAAAATATTTTCATAAAATGGGGTTTTCAAAATTTTATAGGTCATTGTACACATTATCTTTTTTATTTATCCCTAGGTAGACCTGTTTCGACCTTAATCCTGGTAATTAATATTTATTGTTTTCAGAATTCATTATAGTAAAAAAGTAATTTCAAATTATTACATAATAATAATTGTAATATTTAAAATTAATTAATCTATTTTTCAAAATTTAATTCAAATAGTTGAAAGAATTTATTTTATAAGTAAATACAAAGATGAGAAGAAAAAGCAGTTTTCCAAAGAGAAAACCTTTAAAAGTTTGAAACTTTTTAATATGAAAATTAAATTTGATATTAATTAAAATGAAATATATAGTTTTATTAATATTATAATTGAACAAAATTTTCTTTCAAAACCATATAAAAATAAAATTATAAATTATAAATTATTTAAATGAAAATTAAATTTTAAATAAAACCTGTATTTTTCACTATTCATGAAAAAATCCCCTGTCGAAAAATATAAAAAACTCACCGTAAGATAAGTTTGACATGTTCATTACGAAAAATATATCCAGTCTTTATAATAAATTTTATAAAATTACTTCGATTAATTTTTCACAAAATTTAATAAAATCATTTTTGGAGAAAATTGAATTTTTGAAACATATAAATACTTTATCAAGAATTATGTAATTTTTTAAATATTTTTTATTTAAATCAAAAATAATACTTACTATTTAAAATGTTATTTTTCTAGTTTTATAAAACCACATTTAACGACTAGGTCATAACAGCCTTGTTAAATAGTAATATAAATAGTATTTTGATATTCCTTATAAATTTATGTTTTAGGTAGAATAAGATATCAAAGAAATTAAATTTACACAAAAAATATATTTAGAAAAATCTAGGGGTGTTTCATTCAAAGCCTATTTAATTTAGTTTGTTACTTGAAATTATATCACTTTGGAATATACAAATATGGAAAAAAAATTCCTCATTACATCCCTAGGTTCTAATATAGCTTCCTCAAACTTTTGGTTTCAACACAAAAAATTTACCCTATGAGTGGTCTTGTCTCATATAACATTTTTTCTATGAACCAGAATCACTACCTATTTTTCATCATTGGAAATGTATTACACTATTGGTACAACCTCTAAGTTCAGTACATATGATTATTAAGGTATGTACATCCCCTTGAGAGATAGAAGTAACACATCATGTACATGAGAGAAGTTTTGTGGATGAACAAACATATAAGATACCATCCTAATGCGGTCAAGAAATTAATGGGGACTAATAATCCTAGTGCTTAGTTTTCCTATATTTCCAGACATCATTAAATTATTCCTTGTATAAATATTTAGTATCATATTTTCACCAAATTTAAATTCAAAATCATGTCTTTGTTTATCAGTGTTAATATTTCTAATCATTTTTTTCCAACCCATCATTATTGTTGAAAAGATCTATCATTCACTTCCGTTTCTAAAACTATCTCAGGACCTAATAGATTCATTTCTATAATTTAATTTATAAATTTAATATCAAAACATTCTTTCATATAAAGTTTCATAAGGATCCATCTATCTACTCATGTGAAATATATTGTTTTATGAAAACTCAACCAGAGGAATGTTTTGATCCTAACAAATTTTGAAATTCAAAGGAAATGAACTCCAAATATACTATTGGGTTTGAATTTATTTCTTAGACTAACAATATATCTAAAGATGATACATAGTGTTGAAACTAAACTTTGTATGCAGATATTGCTAGAGACCCAAAGGAAATTTTATGTACCCCTTGGATCCTGATAAAAAATAATGGAATATGGTAATCTATGAAATCTTACCACTCCCATAATGTATACACTATAATACATATAACTAGATAAATACTCTATGATAGTGATGATTTTTTCTAACATTATTAGTTGATCGACTGCAACCCATATAACATTAATCCCTTTAGATGTTTTAGGGAGTCCAACGAAAAAATACACGGGATTGTTTTACCATTTTCATTCTGGTATGGGTAATGGTTGTAAAACCCCCTATAATTTTGTCTTTCTAACTTAACATACTAATATAATAATAATAGTGTTACAAATTACATAGCATCTTTTTTATGCTTTCCTGCAAGAAATACATAGTCAAATCATCAAACATATTTATACTTTTACGATGAATAGATAACAATGAACTATGATCCTCCTAAGAAAACTACATTTTAAAATCTGGTATAGGTGGAACATATTCATGGTTCATGAACATTATCATTCCATCACAATCAAGGGTAAAATTGGGAAAATTGATCACCATTTTCACATCTATATCATCATTAGGCGACTCTTTATTCTTCACATGAGTATATGGATAAACATTTAATTTATAAAGATACAATTTATCCCCCTCCTTTAGTATTCCCATGTATATCCTTTCGAAATCCAAAAATAGTGTGTCTTTTTTTATCCTTATCATGGATAATCTAGAATAATACTTTCAACTCAAATCATTAGGACCCTTTTTCTCTTTAACATGGTGGTAATGTAGTTAGTAGTCATAATAATTAATCATATCTCATAATATACCCATGAATATTTCCAAATCCTTTTATAATAATATCTTATTTAAACCTTTTTGTTACTATATATATCCCACATTTCTATGTAAATATAATAGAATCATAACTTAAATGAAAAAACTACTACAACTAGCTCAAAATCAATTGTAGGGTATTTTTTCTTAGGAACCATCAATTATTGTGAGAAATAATATATAACATGTCATTTGACATAAGAATGCATACTGATCCATTCCTAGAGGCACAACTCAAATTATAAATCCTTCTATACTATATGTTAATGTAACAATAGGTGCATGGATAATATTATGTCCATTTTATTGGAATTTTTCACACATTGATCTATCCAATGGAAATTGGATCCCTTATGTGTTAATATGGTGATTGAATTTGATAATTATGATAAAATATCCACAAATTCCTTATTATACCATTCCAAACAATGAAAAAATTAGTTCTTAGTCACTATGGTTGGTAAGGGGAAACAATTAATAGCCTCTGTCCATGATATATCTATGAATATACCCTCACCTGAGATCATATGACCTGAAAATGAAACCATTTATACCTAGAAATTCTTCCATTGTAAATTGGGCATACAACTTCACATTTATAAGGGTATTCAATTCAATTATTATGTAATATTCATGCCCTTATTTTACATTATAATAAATAAAAATATCTTCTATAAAGAATACAAAAAATAATAAAGGTAAAATCCAATGACCCTATTCATTAAATCTTATATGATAACATAGGAATTAATAATACAAAATGGAATCAATATATACCCGTAGTGCCCATAAATTTTATGGAATACAATATTGAGTAAATAAAACTTATTGATCATAAATGGATGATATAAAAAATGAATGTCTGTCATGGAAAAGTATTTATCTTATTATATTTGATAAAAAAATTCTTTAATATATGGTATTAGAAACATTATATTTGTCTTGTTATTAATCAACTCTTGATAATAAATGGAATGTATCATCATTCCATATTCTTTTTGAAAAAGATAAAGAGCATGACCTAGGTGACATCTTTGCTGAATGATTCCTTTTCCAAAATTCTCATAGAGTTGATTCTTCATTTCCTGAAACTCAATCAAATCTATTTTATAGGGAGTATTTAAAATAGGTATGAATCTAGGTATGAGATATATTGAAAAATCAACATCAATATTTGGTGTGAGAGTAGGGATAATTTCCAAAAATACTTCAAAAAACTCTAGAACTATACTAATATCATCGATGTTGAGTTTCTCCCAAACTATATGAGATAAAATCACATTTTAGTTCGAATAAAAACCCCAAAAGTGGATGTGATATCCATCAAAATATCATATTTATTATCTTAATAATAGATGATCTTAGGTTGGTTTGGAATATTTAACGTGACTTTCCTTCCTTATAAATTGATGTGGGCTTTATGAGGATATATCCAATACATTCTTTAGATAACGAAAAATTCTACAAATGTACGAATGAATAAATTTTTAGGAATAACATTTCCATAAAAATAAATTTGAGTGGAATCATATATTTGTGATGTGATCATCATAAACATTTTAATTTTCCTTCATTATTCAATATCTAGTCATTGAGGATTTATTTTTATACCTATATAAAATTCATATAGTATAAAAAATTTGGTATATATTGAGTAAAATGATACATTAGTAGTTTTAATGAGGATGTTATGTTTACATTTCATAAAACCATCATTGAATCCCTCATCTAAAAAAGTGATCACCTGATTGTCACCCTATTTCGGAGCTTAAGATGTTGTTTCTGTTGATCATTAGAATAAACCCTCGAAATTGGGAAACTTTTTTCATTATACCAAAAATATTTACATTAGAATCACTAAAGTGTGGGTGGTGTATTTTATGTAGAATTTTTTTATCCATATCATTAGGTGAATTATTCTCATCACATCAGTGTTAAATAACTTACGGGGCTTCCATTCCACACATAAAACATTTTGTAACCCACAGAAGAAAATTTCCTCCATGTTTCCTTCCACACTTCAATCACTAAGGAAAGATAATCTTCTTCTATACATGAATTTTAGGGGTTCCCTTCAATTCCGTAATTATTTTGTTATCAAAACAACGTTATTGATGGGACACTCTAATATTTATTTTAACCTTGATATCATAATAATAAACTTCTTCATAACTACCAAATTCCCTTATAGATAACACCCTTTTAAGACAAGGTTATAAGACACAAATGAATTGATCAACCTGACATACAATTTCGATGTAAATACTAGAAGTCAATCTCACTGGACATGTAAAATTTTCCTCATAGGTAAAAATATTTTCATGATCCATCTTCTTTACTTCATGGAATTCCTTATTCATTTTTTATAGGCAGAATCTAAGGTTTGTACATATCAAAAAATAAGATCTTAAACAAATACTACTCCATGTATTTAATTTTATCTTGTTTCATTGTATTATTTATGAGAGTCCACCAATGATATGATTGAATTTCCAAACTATAGACATGGAAAATGAATTTTTCATGTCCTGAGAACTGGTGAATGAAAAATATATTTTCATTCTTACTGATCTATTATATAGAACCTATAGTATTAGTAGAACAACTAAAATATTTATGAGGTTTCCTCATTAAAAACTCAAAATAAAATTTTTCCATCCTTTTCTCATAGGTGATTTCATCATGATTCATACCATGGTATTGTTTTGTGAGAATAAAAATGTGTTTTTTCATTATAGATCCCATAACATTCAGTTTCTCTGGAGGGAAATCATTGTATTTTATATTGTATTCAACATTAAATTCTTTAATTCAGGTTCCATCATTTAACTACCGTGTGAGAAATAATAATCATAGTATGAAAACACATAATCATGAAAAATTATTCATAGAATGTCTAAATCATGAAAAACTATTTTTGTTCCATAACTACTGTGTTTTAACATATGTTTTCCATGTCTATAATCTATTCAAATACTTCATGATACTTTATAAATAAAATTTAAATTAACCCAAGCATATCCCTCAAGAATGTCAATTCAGGGGTACAGTAAGAACCACTTTTGTATATTAGGTAATGCTAAAGTCAATACAAAAACACATTTTTTGAATTTATTACAACATGGTACATTTTTACCAAAACCAAATCTACCTATAGTTTCCAAAAAGTTATTTATTACTATTAAAAACACATAATGAATTCCTTACCAACATTTTACGATGTTTCAATATACATAGCCTTATCTTAAGGGTTATCAAAAAATATTTCATAACTTAGTTTCCAAATAATTACTAAAGATACCCTAAAATACCAAATATAAATACCCATGCTTTTAATATATACATATTCATTATTTTTTTTGATGAACATTCATTATATTAAATAAACACATTTCTGGGGATCGTAAATGTATAATGCCTTTGTAGACTTAGAAACATGAAAAACATGTTCATAATAGTTTTACATCATCTCCCACTTAGTTCCACATAACTATCACCCTTATTATAAATATAAAACAAAATAGCTATCATTATAACCTGGGGTAAATAAACCTAAGAAAGAGCGAGATCGAATTCTTAGTAAGGTTATATAAGGGAAATACATAGACTTCACTTAAGCATAAGGGTAGGATAACCTGAACTTAATATAGGATAACAATAAATTTCTTATAAAATATGAAAATATAGTCATGGAATAAATATTTTCAGTTTATATGAAGTTAATAAAAATTAAATCAAATGACGTGATCAATGGGATTATAACATTGACATAAGGTATAGAATTTTGGAATACATATATGAATAGAAAATAATTTCATTTGTTGTAAAGGATCATTTACATGTGTATCATAGTTGAATATGATCAATCCCAAAACATCATTGTAGTCAAGGATCACTCCTAGGACTATCATAGTAGATAATATGCCATTCTAATTCGGGTTCACTCCCAATTCTAGTCCTTTTTATCTCAAGAGATTTCAATATTTAACCAATGAATTGGATGGAGATATAGTTACCACCCATAACAAAAAACAATTATACATATGTGTACCAAAAGGTTATAAAATATTCAATATATTAGAATCTATAAAAGTGGGTTCTTTAAGCATTACATCATATCATAACCGATAGAAAATAAATCAGATTCGTATAAATATCATTATATAAAATCCCATGGAAAATAAATGGTTTTCATAAAAATATCTTCATCATTATCATAAAATATGTTTATAAATAATAAGTATGGTATGAATGGATCATATCCCAAGTAAAACATAAGAACCACCAAAGGTTGTTATTGATAATGAAAAAAATCTGGTTAAAATAAATACATATTATTGATTAATATATCCTTTTCATTTTGGAAAAACATATTTAAAATCTATAATCGTCCCAAATATTAATGAAATTTTTTTATTTTAAAATTTTAATTTATTAATCAAAACAGTTATCGATCATGATAGTATAATTTTTTTTTCATGCTATACACATTAAAATAATGATTCTGTTTAGATTTCAATGAAAAGTAAAAAAATTATTCTAAATGTGAAAGGATGGTTAATTTAAAATGTTTGTTTAATAAAAAAAGGTATAAATAAACATAAATTTTTTTATAGTTTTTTAAAAACATATTTAAATCATTTTTTTGAAAACATTATTTTGGAAGAAAAATAATTTTCATCTAAAGATAGAATTAAAGTCAGTTTTCTTAAAAACATATTTTTGATAACATGAATACAAAAAATGAGTAAAATGAAAGGAAAATATATATTCTAAAGAAATAAATATATTAAAATAAAATAAATTACATTATTTAGAGATATATAATGATGTTTTATCTTTAGAAACATAATCATAAACAATCCAAATAAATGATGATATTGTAACAAAAAATCTTTACCACTCTGGTATCTTTTGAATCATAAGCATAATTAATAATCACAATCTCATTAAAATTTAAATATATTTAAAATAATGATATAAATTATATAACATGTCAATGTGTATTAAACACACATCTTAAATAAATATAGGTACATAGCATATCATTTGTCCCAAATAAGGAAACTTCAGACAAAAATCCCTTATCTTTAGTCTCAACATCCTTCATAAAAATTTAAACCTAAAATATAATAAATATAAGTTTATTTTAAATATATTACTAAAATATACTCATATTTATCATTACATATATTATTTACCCATGTAATATTATTAACCATTTAATAATAATTCCTATTTTAAATCTCGTTTCAGGTAATAACTTTATTTTTCATATATGTTTTTCTCTATTATTTCTTATCCTTTTAAGTTTATCATGGTTATATAATATAAATATTTTACCTGGATATAAATATCATATATATTTATTATATATATTTATTTAGAGTAGTCTATTAATGTCAGATATATAAAATGAATTACATTGTTCATAGAGTTGGTAAACCGAACATACACATGAAGAATGTTTTAATTTTCATGATGGATTGAATGAAGGAAATTTAAATAAAATATAACCTTTATAGAGTAATTATTATTTCATATATATCAAAAAAATTTATTAAATTTATCCTTATTAACTTCCAAATAAATATTTAGTGAAAAAACGAATCACATTGCTTCACGAGGTGGTAGTCCACCGTACAGACGATCAACATTATCATTACCCACAGAATGGAAATATAGAAGTAATATGTTATACCATTATTATTTAAGAAAAATAAAATAAAAAATAATCATTTGAAAAAATATATCCATAATTATATCTAGTTATGATAGGTTGTGATGGAAAACAAATAAAATCTTTTTGTGAGGTAGTAGTCTATCGTACACAGGGACGGCGGTTTTGTTTCCCATTCGATGGAAGTGGGGAAATATTTAGATCATTATATTAAAATAATAAAATATAAATATATATAATATACTTAATTTTTTATATTATAAGTTTTTAACAAGATTTTAATTATTTGTAGGAATAAATAAATCATAAATTTATGTTTTTGAATTTTACCTCCTCTTTGGAGAGTGATTTTTGGTTTATACATAAAGCCTTATTTGGATGGTTTAATAATATGAATAAGTACCATATAATGTAAAGAGGGACATAATTAATGTATTTTTTTTGTTATTGGTTGACCCAAATGGGTTTGGACATGTGAAGAAGAGAGGAGAGCGGGCGACCTTTTATATGTGGGGGAGAGGACAGACATGGAATTTTTGAAAAGAATAATGTGTAACCATGTTTTTTCACATGAAAATGTATTAAAAATGAGTAATTAAAGAACCTAAGAGGTTTTAATTTATATTTATACCCATATAATATTTTTTGTTTATGTTTATATGTAATTTTACCTCATATCATTTTAGATTAACCCCTCTTAAATCCATTTTAATCATAACTAAAATAATTAATTTTTACCTTTTTAACGATTCATTATGGTAAAAAATTATATTGAAATTATTAGATGATATTAATTATACCAATTAATAATATGAAATAATAGTTTAAAAATTATATATATATAATTTTTAGAATTTAATTTAAAATTAAGTATATCGATGCAATAAAAAAAATTCTTAAAAGTAATGTTTCGAAAAATTAAAATGTTTTTATATTAAAATTAAATATGGAATTAATTTAAATGACCAATATTTTATTAATTTTAATATTATTTTATTAATTAAACTTACTTGAAACAAAATTTAACCTTATATATTCATTAAATACCAAACATATTTTTATAAATTGTTATTTTTCACAATTTACACAAAAATTATTATTTGTAGAGAAATAAAAAAAATTAAAACTAAGATAATTTTTACATGATTATTAAAAAAACAAATTTTAGTTATTAGAATAACTTTTGTATTTATTTTAAAAATTACTTTTATTTTTTTCCAAAACGTCAATAAAATAATTTTTTGTGAAAATAAATTTTTTGAAATATATAAAGAGTTTACTAAAAATTATGTAAATTTTTTAAATATATTTTCACTATATAAAAAAATTCAACACTATATTTAAAATGTGATAATTACTATTTATACTACCATGTTTATCTTTTCGGTTATAATGTCTTTGTTAAATAGTAATCTATATTTCGTTTGAACTCAATGTCGTTTATAACGCAAGCTGTTAAATAAATTTTATTTATTCCGAATTTTTTTTCATTAGATCCCATGTGTTACTGTAAAAATTAAAATTTAGCATTGTTCTATAAATTCTCTATAGTGAAAAACATAATTTTTAAGAGGTTTTAGTCGTACACTATGGCACAATGTAGTTTTTGTAATTCTTTGGTTTCTCCCCTTGAATTCCTATGAAAAACATATTTTTATGATATTTATTGTTTCCAAGAATTTGATTCATGAAATTTTCATATTTTGTGAAATCAATAACAGAATATTTAATGTATTGTACATATGTTTGCAATTTTTTAATATTTTTATCTTACCCAATTCAAGATGAAAAAAATTCCATCTTAGTTTTCAGTGGAATGATTTATATATTATGTTATATAATTTATTAAAAATAACATTGTTGACTTTGATTAATGTTTTTTTTCATTTAAAAATATCCATATTTTATTTCAAGCATGGCACAATATTAATTTAATTCTTTATATGGGAAATTTTTATATTCATATTTAGATTCATTCTTGGAAGATGTAATAGTAATAGAGTCATATGAAGAACTCTTTTTTGATTTCATGACATCCTTATATTTTTTCCTGGTAGTTATCTTTCTTTAAGTACTTATTTTTATAATTTTTATTTTCATGAAGCTATAGAAATTTTGGTTAGAAATATCCATGCTTATTGCAATCCTAGAATCACATTAGTTAAGCTATTACATTGTATTTATTGATCTTATTGAAGGGTTTTATGAAAACTCTTCTCTCAGAGTTTTTAATTTCTATAAAAGTGAGAAATATCACAATCTAATGTAAAAATATATAAATTATCATCATTATATAACTCAATTATTTTAATCTCATTCATTTTCTTAAAGTTTTTTGAACTTGAACCAATTAAAAAAACATTATCCTTTTTAATAAATCAATACCCTCTGGCATCGTCATCCATCTTAATATCCTACATCATAAGAGTTTAAATTAGATCTGGGATTTTAATTTTTTTTCTTCGTATATTTAGGAATGCTTGATAATATTTCACTCTATCTTAGTGGAAGTATTATTAAGATTTTAAAATCATGATCTAGTTTTGGAATGTTCCTTTCTAAAGTAGAAACATTATTTACCACCTTAGTAAGTCTTCCTTGAAAAGTGTTACTTTCCCCTTAAAATCTACAATAGTGTCAAACTAAAACTTTGAAGTGTTATATCTATGAGCTCTCACATTTTCTATACCTTAATCAAGAACTGCTATTGTACTTCACATTTTATGAGGTGTTTGATAATGTAAAAAATTGGTTGAACTCATCCAGACCCAATCCACATATTAGCATTCATAACTTTAGATTTGATATCATAAGTACTTTCTATGTCCACATACTATATTTATGGTTGTCTTTTTTCAATTAAATAATCCTTCATGGATTTAAGATAAACCTTTATACCATGGTTGTTCAAATAAATTGTCATTCCTGCCTTCTAGTGGCTGTAATTATCATCATTAAAGTAGGAGTTAATTACTTCAGACATACATTCTCTCTTTTTAGTCACAATATCCATCTTAAAGATGAGAATTATACTTAAACCATTGAATGTTGAGAACTAAAAATTCATGAGATTTTATATTAATTGTGGTCCTAATAGAACAACACAAACACTCAATAGAAGTAAATTGAGTTTTTTAAAAAATTATTAGTTTATAAAACAACCTCTTTTACGATATAAATTTTTTTGTTCAATTAATTGATTCTATAATTAACATAAATACAGTCCCATTAAACATAAATTAGAAACAAATATTTATAGTGGTTTAGGAAATTGAAATACCCTATTCCACTTCACCAAAAATCTTATATAATTTTTTGGTGATTTTCACATTATTATTTCTTTTTTAAGGCATATCTTGTAATTTTTCAAAGAACTGCATGATTGATATGAAGAAGTTGAAACATAGTATAGTAGTAATATGAGATTTCAATCAATATTAAATATGTATTTAAAAAATGATTAAGAATATTTTACCAGGAACTCGTTTAATGAAATATAGAATACGTAGAGTATTTATAGATTGATCTCATAGTTGTAAAATACAACTGCCAAAAGAGGATAAATCTCTATGAGATATGTTAAGAAAAAAGAGAAACTTGAAGAGATTTATCTGAAGAAGAAAAAAACATGATCAAAATAGAATAATTATAGATCTTTAAAATTGTTTTCCTTTTCATGTAAAGCAGAGAAGCACACTTTATCATCAAGAGAACAATCCTGGATGATCAAGTATGAACTTATTTTCTTCACATTATATATCATTTTCTTACTTTAGAACTCTTTTAAGAAGCACGAATAACTAATAGTTTACAATTATAGAAATAGATCATTAGAATATGGTTTTCAAACTTAAATATCATGCATCCTTTTCTTAGAAATACCTCGACAACAATATACATTATATTAACCTTATACATTTTTTATTTCTCGATACATGCCTCTTATTATAACTGTATTTACCATAAAGTGGTAAATATAAAACTAATGAATTCAAGGTAGTATTAAAATCCATTGAGTGGTACTCCAATGTTATTAAATACCATGTTTCCAAATAATATATCCTATTTAAATTGATTTTAATTCACATATCCATATTGAACCAAATAGCTGATTTATATAAATAAATGAATTTTTATCAGAATTCTTCATATTGCTGACTTTCATCATGTAGCCAATTTTCATCACAAGGGAAATTTAATTACATATCCAATTTGGGAAAAAGATGAATTTAATTTCAAATCCTATTGCAACCTCCAATCGTTTCTAACCATGTATCAAAATCACATTGATGATTACTCCACATAACAAACTCACATATCTGATTGATCTCTTGGGTGATTAATCGACATATGTGATTTCCATGTCGTCGATTACAAAGTGTTTCTGTTTCATTAAGGTTAATCCTTATCATAGATGAATCATTTATGTAGGTGATTGGAATATATGAATTATTATGTATCAATTTATCCATGTAGTTAATTTTTTTTGTTTCTACTTTTTTAAACATAGGATAATTTTACAAAAAAATGTCTATAATAGTATAATTAAAGGATTAGTATCTTAAAATCCTCACATAATGACAACATGAGATAAACACACATAAAAAACATGAGTTATATATAAAGGGTATTTGAGTTCATTACGTCCTAAAATACATGGGATGTGTTGGAACAACATTAGTAGTCCAACATCACAGTTAGTGGCATTGATATTTTTTCTTAAGTCACCTCATGGTGTTCCTTCACCATAGATCATCTCCCATATATGACTTGAGATGAAACCCTCTTACCAAATAGTCACCCCTACATGTGAAAAACATGGATGAATTCTGTATTGAACCCTTAAAATATTCAATCCTCTTAGGTGCCTCACACAACCTCCCATAATATAAAATGTATCTCTATTTTCATAAAAAATCTCATGATTCTCTTCTATATTCAGTTTCAGTGATTTTACAGATTTGAATTTAGGGAACCAATGTTTTAATCCTTTCCAAAACTTTTATAAGAATAAATTTTATAGAGGATATAACTTTAAATAGGGTCTAACCTAAAATGTTACTATTACTCGATATACTATATGACCCATTAACATGATTTCAGGTGACCTTTATGAAATATCTATTGGAATTCTTGAACTTTAAAAAATTGAAAAAATACCATGACACAGAATTTCAAAACCACACCCTACCATTCTGTATCATTGAGAACATCAATATTATTCTTTTATAGGTTCAAAACTAATATTATGTAGCCTACCTTCCAACTTTATATAGATACCTAAAATAGATTTATTCTATAGAAAGTAAAAAAATTTAGTTTGAGTTTCTAATAAAAAAATTCTTCATTAATGTATAACCCTATAATTTTATATTAAAAATTATGTGATGGAATAATTATGCAATAAATAGAAACACACAAAAATTATATTTTCAATTAATGTTCACTTAGAAATAAAAAACATGTTATCGTTAAAATATACAAAAAATAGAAAAACAATTGATCTATTAAGATAAAAAAATCACCGATTTCTATTAAAAAATTAATTGAATTACAATTCCAATACCAGAATGACGAATTTTAAATAATATAAAAAAAACTATTTTAGTAGAAAATTATCCCTAAATAACCAAAATAGTAGTTGAAATGTTTGTTGAAATAAGTTCAAATGAAATTAAAAAATATTTAATATATTTCCTATCCTCAAGAAGTCCACTAGTCAATTTTAGTGGGAGGAATGTAATGAGCTAACCTAAATTGAGGCTCATGTAAAAAATACCCCAAGTCTACCTATCTATGCAAGGGGATGAATAATATCATTTAATGTATAACTAATATGGGGATAACTTTTCCTATATACTTGATGCACACACAACCATCTCGAATCAGAAGTTAAAAGGGAGTAAATGTTAGAGAGTAAATAATCTAATGGAAAACCATGATTGGAAAACCTCTAGAAAATACAAAGGTACAATAGTGTAAATTAAATGTAAAGAAGAAACATATGTGCCCAACCAGAAAAGTGTCCCTAATAGAAAAAATGGTAAAGTGGACTACAATGAGTATATCATGGCTCCTCTAAAGTCATCGCCGGCCTATCCGTCACCTACTGAAGACAAGACATGCTTGGCAAATCCCACACAGTGGTGATTATATACATACCTATTATGAAACCCAAAATGTTTAAGGGGGTTAGTAAGAGATAGAATAGTAATAGAAATATAGTATATTAAATATACAGTCAAAGATAATGGATCATCCCAAACCAAGTGAAAATGTAACCTCATACAAGAATAATGGGATCAACATGGTGAGTAGATGATCTACCTGTCAAGTCTTTTCTACCTGTAGTAAGAGATTAAACTCATAAACCATTAGAAGATAAATATGAAAAGTTCTTGGAATTCACCACACATATTCACCACTCACAAAAAGTGAGTAACCTAATCCATGGTGTGGATACAAAAGGAATATAAATATATATATACACTTATATAAATAATCCCAAATGAGAGTAATGGATCTCCAAATCATATCTCATCCCAAGAGGATATAAATTTAATTGTTTCAAAAGTCCAAAAATAAGTCCAAAAATATCACTTGACTACCCATCAGCAACTATCCATGTCAACCCATACATTGTCACTGTTCCACAGAATCGATGGGCCACAAATTAGAAGTATGAGACCCCTACCCTTGGGAATTAGGGTGTTACATTCTTTATTTATAAATAAGAAATCCAAACCCATGCTAACGTGGGATCCACTTTTATTACATGAGGACCTGATCCCTATGCTAATATGTGGGTTCCACTCGGTGATTATATGACCCACACCCAAGCTTATGGGGCTTCCACCCTCTAGGTTGGGGACCTGTAGCTAGGTGTGACATGGGGGTCCCACTCTTGTCATTGAGGACCCACTCCTTATTCGATTGGGGAGGGGGTAGATCCACTTGGATGTCTCAGACCTACCCCCTGGTACCATAGTGGGTTCCACTCTAGTCATTGAGTATTCATTCCCTATTTGATTTGGGGATTTCACTCGGATGGTAGCTCTAGAGGACCTACACCCATGCTGATTTGGGGTTCCACTAGTTGGAGAGGAAACACAACTTGGTGTGATAGGGGGATTCCACTATAGTCTTTGAGGTCTCACATCCTATCTGAGAGGGGGTTCCACTCAAATGAAGAATTAGGTGACCCAATAGATCATTATTGTCATCAGAAATTTCCTCAAAAACAATCATGCTCGAAATATTTCACATAGTATCTTGAAATACAAATCCAAGGGAACCATTGATTTCTATATGCGAAAACACTAAATATTGGCTATTCATGGGAAAAAAATACAATTCTAAACAAAGATATAAAAAATGTTGATGTTTCATAAAAATATGTCAAGAGGTACAAAACATGTGAGGGGACACACAAAACGTGTGGTCCTAGTCCACCACTTAGCAGTGTCCCTGGACGACATATGGATCTCATATGTATTAGAATAAACACTGTGTAAGTTTACTATAATGTGTTTCCCAGCTACCAAGTACCATGTCATGCCCTTATATGCATGTATGTGAACAAGACCTATTTCGGTATACTTTGGTTCATGGTGTGTTGCTTTAGATGGGGTGCCATTCATGTGATCAAGTTGTATCAGTGTACTTGGGTACATGATCTTGTACCTGGCCATATACTTATAGATGGGAACCAAACTATGTGATCCTCCACATGGTTTACGCATCCATGGAAGAGGAGCTTGGCATGTTTTATGGCTATAGTTTGTGCCATCCATATATTATTTAAAACCCTGGCCACCTCTACGGAGGGGATACATGTTGTGTCTTCATCCCTATACATGGAGTGTTGTCAGGTTTTCTCCAAAATCTCATGTCCTCTTCAAGAACCTCTAATCCAACTATTCCTCCTGAATTTAGGCCCTATATCCGCCCAAATATTATTGATATGGTTGTTGATCGTGTATTTCAGCTATTTTTAATTGAAAATTGAATTCAGGTTATCCACTCGTGTTTTTTGTTAATCTTATATGCACCAAAACATTCACCTTCAATTAAAAAATCTCAAATAATCAAAACTGTCAAATGTGCCGCAAAAAAATTCTTGATGTAGCCTTATTTCATCAACCTAGGGATCATTCATTGATCCATCACAAATTTTGGGGGTCTGATCAGGCTCAGTACGAGTAAAAAAATATCAAACTGTGACAACAGGGTCCTAATAGTGAAAAATGTGGGAGAAATTTGGGATTAAGACACCATCAAAATAGTATGAAGATTGTTGGACAAACGTTCTTAGGCAACGACCATGAATGATGATATGGGGTTATGAATCAATTCAATAACCCAATTAAATATTAAACATAGGTACATGATTTGGTCAAAATTGGCATAGATCCATAACCAATAGATCTATTTTCTCAATATGTTTAATATAATGGCTGTAAATCACCAACTGACGAGTTCTTCATACTGATAGGATCATTTTTCATCAAATAAATCACCGATCAATGATCAAAGGAATTTGGTGCATTCATTGTGTCTCAATCTTCTTTGATCCAGTGGTTCATCATCATTTGAGGTGATTGTCCAATGAACAAAGAAGGAAGAGATTTGTAATTATCCAATGGTTAATGTGGATAACCCTAGGAAATCATCCATAGATGTATTCTTATAGAGCACTCATAGGGTAAAATGAAATAAGTAATTATTTAATTAATTAATTTTTTCACTGAACGTACTGCTAATGAGTGAGATGTATGAATTCCCATGCACTAACCCGATTAATGTCATGTATAGGGTAAACACTACTTTCCCAAATAAATTGTGGTCTCATGTTTCTAATACAAGATTCTATTTATGATTTGTCATGTTTTCATTAATAAAATATTAATGGGATATATAAAATATATTTATTATTCTAGTAAAGTTAATCTTGGGCACACCAGGCCCAAAAATTACACATCGTATTAGAAACTATCTCTATAAATATATATATAGAAATATTGAAAAAAATTTCAATGAAAAAACAGGTGTCCACATCATTCCATACATGAATATTTTCTTCCCTGAAGAAGAAAAAATAAACAAACAACTTGGGATAATGATCCCAAAGTTGGATTCCCAACTCTTAGGAACTGTCTTTCATGTTCTTGCACTACCACAACACACGAAAAGGGGGATGGTCCACTTAAAAATGATCTTATCTTATCGGTCCTCGATCTTTATTTGGTTCTTTGCAATGATGGTTCCAACCTCGATGTCCATCTCACCCCAGTCGATGACATGCATGGAGTCATGTACGTATTTCCTCAACCACGATTCATGGAAGAAATCATGAACCCACTCCATCTGAGGGGGTGGGGGAGGTAAAAAACATAGAAAACCCTATTCAAGATCTCAAATAGCCCTATAAACCTTAGGGATATCCTTCTCCCCAGCTGTACCTCTAAAATCTTCATTAGGGGGATACTCTCTAAAAAACATCACCACCCTGATCAATCTCCAAGGGCCTACAATGATGATTTGCATAAGATTTCTATCTACTATGGGAAATCCTCATCCGCTCTCATATGACTTGGACTTCATCCATTACCATGTGAACCATCTATGGTCCCACAAGAGATGTCTAGGTGATCTATGTCCCTCATTTGTGTGGCCTTAATGGTATCCTGTAGATGTCCTCACAATGATCCATGATGATGGTGGAGTGGTATCTATTGTTTTATAACAACTCTACCAAGGTAAAGTGGTCCACCCAATTCAAGACATAGTCTAACATGCAATCCCTGAACATATCTTCCAACACATGGATAATATGCCAAGTGTACCCATCTTTATAGGGGTGAAAGATTGTACTCATCCTTATTTTGGTCCCATATTACACTCATATGACTCTCCAAAATCATGACCTAAACCACATGTCATGATTAGATAATATCATCAAGGGAAACCATTGAAGGATAATGATATCCTATAGGTAAAATTTCCCCAAAATCACCACCAGATTCTACTCACTAATAAAAATGAATTGTGATTAATTTTTTATTCAATCAACTATCATCCAGATGGAATCATAGACCTTCAGATTACATTGAAGCCCTATCACAAAGTCCATGGATATTCCATTTCACTTCCACTACAGGATCTCAAGGGCCCACAAAAAAGCTTCCTGAAGATTTGGCTTAACATTCACATACTAACAAGCAAGGCACTTAGGGAAGAAATCAGCTACACATCCACTCAGTCTAGAACACTAAAATTAAATACGAAGGTCTATGTAAATAATCCCCACATACAGATTTTTAGCTAGGGGAGAAATGTAAAACTCTCACATTACGTCATCCCACAACATGATCAGGACCAATGTCTATTCCTAGAAAAAGATGAAATGATTCCCTCCATCATAGTCTCCATCTGGTGAGTCCCCCATCGATATCTGGTCATGTAAGACCTCACAACCGATCTATCACATCCATGACTAACTCACATTATCAATAACCCTAGGAGTCATCATCATCAGCTGAAGTAAATTTATTCCCTCTTGTTCCACCCGAGTCATCTATAAAGAGGCAAGTTGTCCCAAATCATCTTACACTAATAGATCATAGGAATTTTTTATAAGGGAATATTCTACCACATTTCCATTTAGAGGAGTATAGACTATATCAAAGTAATAGTCATATTGGAACTCTAATAAGCATTGTTGTCTCATGTTTACGTATCTCAACATGAGGATGTACCTAAGACTTTTCTAGTTTGAGTAAACCATAAAGGGATTTCGCAACATGAATTTCCTTCAAATCATCAGGGAGAGAACTACCACTACCATCTCCAGGTCGTGAGTCATGTAGTTCTTTTAATGGGGTCTCAAATGACTGGACCCATATGTGATAACTTCTTTCCGCTGCCTCAACATGAAATTGAGCCCAACTCTTGATGAAACATACCACACTATATACTCCATGCCATCTTCTGGTAGTCTCAATATAGGGTAACTCATCAGACTCATTATCAACTCCTCAAAGGCCCTCTAGAACTTCTCAAACCAGGAAAAAAACTAACCTTTTCACATCAGTATGGTCAAAGGGGATGAAATTCTGGTCAAGTATGCTACAAAACTATTATAGTACCCTGGGAATCTAAGAATTTTTCACACTTATGACATGCTCTGGGAGTGTTTCCCAATATAGAACTCCATTTATCATTTTAAATTCCATGACTAAACCATGCTCATAAATTACATGCCCCAAAAAGTAGTCCTTATGAATCTATAATTGTCACTTCGATAGCTTCCTATAAAGTTGGTACTCTTAAAGAAAAGATAAGACCATCATCAGGTGATATGATTTCTCCTCCTATGATGCAGAGTAGACCAATATTTCATTAATGTATACAAAAACAAAATGGTCTATGTATGGCTACAAGATCTGGTTCATCAAATCCACAATCACAGAGAGGGGATTCTTCACACCAAAGGTAATAAATAGAAACTCATAGTGTCCACAAGACATATAAATGCCAAATTTGGAATATCAGACTAGAAAACCCTAAACTGGTGGTTTATATACCATTGATCGATCATTGGTTACATTTTCATTCCTAACATCTGTTCAAATATTTCATTAATAATCAAAAAAATTAATTTTTCTTTATAGTGGACTAGTCCTTACAATGAATATCCACACAAAGTAGAAAAATACCTTCTGGATTTTCACCAAAAATCATGGGTGCTACCCTAGGGGAAACATTAGGTATAATAAAAGACTTCACCTAAACTTCCCCTAATTGCAATAATATCTCCCAGATCCCGGTAGTGGCCATCTGATATGACATAGAAGATATTGGAGTAGTACCGAGATACCTGTCTATGCAAAAATTCATCTCCCACATCGTATGTAGTCATAGAAAATCCTTGGGGATGAAATACTTGTAATCCTTCACAATTGAAAGATTATAAATGAGGAAGATCATGTACACCAAGGGATATACTCACCAACCGATGGGTAATGGGCTACAACCTACTTCTTGTAAAACCAGCTTAACCTTCTCGCCGAGAACTATTGCCAGAAAATGACAATATCATTCCATCAGTGCATGGACAGTTGAATTGTATGTGGAAAAAGTAAATATGATAAGAGAAAATATACAACCAATTCATTCCTAGGATGAATTCATAGGTTTCCATAATTATGGAAAAAAGATTCTTATATGAATCCCTCTCCACCATGAAATAACTTGCACTGCTGGCAGGTAAAACATATTGAAGAAGAATTACTTGTCAAAACCTGTAGAAAAATTTATTAGATTAACTCCTTAGTTGGGAGATCTTGTTATCCCACTATGAGAATATTGATAAATGAATTACAATCACCTATGTATACTAATAAGGAAGTAAGATTAAAACAAACACATATTTCACCTTTAATCTTCATGTCGACTACATGATCTTAAACATCCGAAGACCACAGTTATGCACATCCCCAACTACTACCTCCCCAAGCCTAATATGTGATTCTTGGTGGTTGTGATGAAATAATCTCGCAGCATCTTCCACCACCCATTTCTCCTCCTACTCCTCTACCAGATCGACCCCCATAAGGACCACCATATCCTATTTTGGTAGATTCGTGATCATGAAACTATCTCTTCCATTGTAATCCATTATATATTTTTCTATGCTACTCGACATGTTTGGTTGAGCAGTCTCACACTATGTGACCTTGGACATCACATGTAAATCAACATCGTATCCTGGATTTCATGGATCTCTACACTCCCTCTAAACATGTGACTGAGCCTAATCACTGGTAGGTCTCATGCACTATGATCTTTGTGTCTGGTGTCTAGTTGATACAACAGATGACTCAGACCATGTGGTTCCCACTAACAAATCCAATTGTATAGAGTCCCAATGAAATAAATCTATTCTTCACTAGTGACCACTCTAACACTCCATAATATATGGGGATTCACAAGGAAACCATTCTAGCATGGATCTTTTTATGGAGTCCCTACTCAAACATTTGTGCTCAAAAGTAACCATCCTGGATCATATTAATGGAGTAATATACAAGGTCTTTGAACCTCACTGAATACTTATCCACCACAATCAATCAATAATATTGCTCTATAATCTCCTGAATCAAAATTTTGGGCATCTAGGAGGGGTAGTACTCATCACAGAAAAACTTCTAGAAGTCCTTCAATGAGTGTTTCGACTCATCGTACATTTTCATAACAATGCTCTACCATTACACAGCGTATCCATTGATAATTCTTGCTTCCAGTGAAACCAACTTATCTATTACTATTTAGATGATACTGAAGACATGGACCAAATACTCTACACAATCCACTACTACATAAGGATATGGAATTCCATGGAATCTCATATGACTCTAGAACCAGAACTCATGGAGCACGATAAGAATGAACACAACCATATCCTTCTCAACTAGAATGATCTTCTTCTCACCAGGTAGTGGTGGTGATACCTACCCACATGTAGGATGGAGGTTATGGGATGGACCCTGAATCAATACCTCCTTACACATCAGATCATTATCACAATCCAAAATAGGTATCTAGGATGGATCTCATTATAGTGGAATCCTATGATTTTTCAAGAAGTACCATAGTTTTATGAGATTATATATATACGTATATATATAATAATAATGAGGAGGTGTATCAATTTAAAAATTCAAATACTAATTCTTATATGATTCATGTATCATTTATCCTTTAAAAAATGTCACAATATACTGTTTAGATAAGCAATTGTTCAAGGTCCTATTTAATAGATAAATTGTCCACCCACACTGTCACTGGGTTCCCTGGCTTGAGAGAAACACTGAAGACACTTTTTCATTGTTTCCCTAAACCGAAAAAAATATTCATAAGTGTAATTCTTTAAAAACTTTCCCAAGGATCAAACTACCTCTAATACTAATATTTTGATGACCTGACTCAAGCAGACAGGTGAGAAACTACCCCAAGCCCACCTCCATAGGCTAGGGGATGGCGACCAGTGCCAAAGGCAGAAATAACACGTAAAATCCATTGAATAAGTAACTATATGAACACAGAAAACCATATTGATTCATAATTGTATAGGGAGTGAAATTAAATCAATAAAAAAACCATGGGAACAACCATGCATGAAAACCCTCTAGAAAGTATAAGAGCACAATATTATAAACAAAATGTAAAGGGGAAAAATAAATCACCAATGAGAAAACTGTACCATTATAACAAAACATGGAAATTAAACTATTGAGAGAGTCTACCTCCTAAATATAATGCTACAACCAATGCACATGGTCCAAAGTACCAGTCATTCCAATGCTCTTATAAAGTCACTGCTGGCATGTCCATCACTTTCATAAGGCATGACATGTTCAGGAAACACCCACGAAAAGGTGAGTATATATATACCCATAAGGAATCTATAAAATATGAAGAGATATAAGTAAGAGAGTCAACAAGTATAAAAATATAGTAGATGAAAGATAAATTCAAAGAGAACATATCAACATAAACATAGAGAGAAAGTAAACTTTTAGAAAAACTAGGGGATCAAAATGGTGAGAAGTTAAACTACCCATTGAGTCTTCAAGACCTTGAGTAGATGAGTAGACTCATCCATCCATAAAAATATAAACTAAACAATTATATGGAATACCCCACACATCATCACATCTCATGGAAGGAGAGAAACTAAATCCAATGCATGGGTACAAAAAATAAAAGATATATATACTCAGTCAAAGAAGCTTCATTGAGAGAGTAAGGGGACATCAACCTCATAGTTAATCCTATGATGAAGAGTAACCAACAGTTCTAAAATATTATCAATGATACCCAACATCTCAAACATCTATTAAAAATTAACCATCCATGTTAAGCCATGGCTTGTCATAGTGCTGCATAGTCAAGGGTCCATAAACCAGATGTAGAGACCTCAATCCCTATTACATCTCAAGGGATCCATTATGTATGTATCCATAAAGGACCCATGACCATTATGGGAGGGGGTTATACTCTAATATCATGAGGTATTATACCCTATATTGATGGGTTGGCGGTGGGGGGGGGGGGGGGTTCTACTCGGTGGGTAGAGAACTGACACCGAAGCTGGTGGGGGGGGGGTCCACTATATTAGCTGAGGAATTATGACCTAGGGTGATATGGGTGTTCCACTCTAGTCCTTGAAGACCGACACCAAACTATATAGGAGGAGTTATAATCAGAAGTTTAGGACCCTTACCTGGTACTATAGGGGGTTCCAATCTATTCATTATCGGCCTGCACCCTATTTAATGGGGGGGGGTCCATTTAGAAGGTATTTATAGAGGAATAACGCCCATGATGATGGGGTTTCCACTCTAGTGGTTGAGGACCCATGACCTAGTGTGATAGTGGCATTCTAATATAGTCATCTGGGACTCGTTTCCTATACGATTAGAGGGTTCCACTACGGATAAACGTCGTTTGATCCCACTGAATCTCTACTGTCCTCAGGCATTTCCTAAAAAAGAACTGTACCTAGAACATGTAACATAGTATATCGAAATACACAATTGAGGGAACAAACATGTTTTACATGGAATCGTACTTTGTATAGGATACTCATGGGACAAATCCATGACTAAATGAAGGAGATAGAAATCCATGATGTTTTCTAAAAACAAGTCATGGGGTGAACGACGTGTGAGGGGACCCACAAGGTATGCAGTCTTTCTCCACTCTCTCGCTATGTCCCTGTATAGAACATAGATCTCATCCTGTAGGAGTACATGCCATAGAGTTAGACAACATGATGCATCCCAGAAACCCAGAACATGTTTGTGTCCTTTGGTCCATGACTATGTACTAACCTCGTGTTTTTGTATATTGGTACATGGTGTGTTGATTCACACAGGGTGATTCCCATGTCATCAAGATGTGTCTATAAAATCAGCTACAAGATCATATACCTAGATGTGTAATTCAACATGGAATCCCACTCGTGTGATCCTCCACATGAGGTTCTTGCCTAGGTATGGGGTACGCGGTGTGTAGGAAGGAAACATGTCATGCCATCTATTAAATTTTCCAAAACAATTACTAACACTACTAAGGGTATACATATTGTGTGTTTATTTATGTATATGGAATGTAGTCATTTTTTCACTAGAATCTAATACCCATTTCCATCACCACTAATCCATCCATTCCAGTACAAATACAACCCTATATCAACTCAAAACATGCAGATCTGAACGTGGAACATGTTTTTTGGCCGTTGTTCATAGGAAATTGTTTTCCAGTTGTCCATGGGGGTTTTCATTCAACTGGTATGCACCACAACTTCCAGAATAAATAAATTGATCTTAAATCTCCAAAATGATCATATGTGCCTCCCAATAATTCTATATATGGATTTATTTTATAGACCCATTACGTGTTACTCAATCCATCATGTTTATGGGGGTCTAATCAGGCACAATATCACTGGGATAATGTCAAACCAAGATTTTGGGTTCTTATTTGTGATGAAGATGAAGATAAATTTGTGATAGATGCACAAAAAAATGTTTAAATGATAATTGGAAAATTATTCTTGGCCAATGATCACAAACATTGATTAGAGGATAAGAATAAATTCAATAACCAAATTAAATCTTATTTATAAGCTTGTGATTAGGCCACAATTGGCACGGGTTGATAGAACATGTTTCAATATGCTTTATATATTTAATCAAAAGGGTTTAAATCACTAATTTATGAGTCTTACAAGGAGATTAGACCATTATTCATTGAATATCATTCCCATAAATGATTGATGGAATTCATTATGTTCATTACATCCCAATCTATTATGATCTGGTATTTTGTCATCATCAGAGGTGATTCAACAATGAATGAGGATAGAGGAGCTCTAGAATTCTCCAAAGGTTTACTTGGTTAACCCTAGAGAATTATCTATGGAAGTATTCATAGAGAACATTTTGATATGTTAAAATGAAATAAATAAATAATGAATTATTTATATCACTGAATGTTTATCCAAAAGATATATTTATAAACCCCCTACAATGACCCATTTTATGTCATTTATAGGGTATAAATCACATTCTAGACGCATATATCATCACATATTTCAGATCTGATATTTATTTCAAGAGTTATATCATTTTCATTAAGAAACTATGCTTGTACAATATAAAATAAATTTAATATTTTTATAAAATTAATTCTAGGCTCACTAATTCCATTGAATCACACTCCACATCAGTGCCTAGCTCTAGATAAATATATAAAAATATTTCAATGTATTACAAGGGAAATACAAGGTCTCTAAAAAGATCTCTGAAATGAAAATCTAAAGTGACACAAATTATTAGTTTTGAAAAAGATTAACCCCAAAGAATATCTCTAGAATAAATCATGATTTATGTACTATAAATACTAATTTTTCTGAAATCAGGTGTCAATTTTACAAATATAATTGATATTTTTTTTAAAGATCTAAAAAACATCACAAATCATTATTCTTTCCTTAAAACATATCTTTTTCTCTTGGTGAATAGTGAAATGCCCAATAATTTTTAGGTAATATCTGTTTCATGTATAAATGAGTGTTACATATTATATAATATTTCCCACATAAAAATTTAAAGAAACCAAAAAAATATAATTAATAAATTACATTTCATTAGTCATCTATGAGACTAATTATATTTCAAAAATTTAAATAAGAAAAAAATATTAAGTAAATAATTTAAAATGAGAAAATAAGGATCACCCCAATATTATATAATCATTCATCCCACTATAAATTAAATATAAATAAAACAAAATATTAGTAAACCAATAAACATATTATTAAAATGAAAATATTACATTAAGTGAACTGTATTGAATTTTTGAGTGAAGGAATGATGTGGTATCTATACGGTATAAAGGGAAATGTGGCCAGTGAGATTAGATTGGTATATGACCATTGGTGAAATATGAATATTGGTCAAGATACACAACTAGAATAGTATCTGGATTGAGAGTGACTCCACTACTGTTGTCTATGCCATCTGGAATGGTACCATTCATCTTGCTTGGACGCTCACTGCACGCTGGATGGACTGCCTGAACTCTCTTTCAGATATCAATTCCTTCATCACACATACGTATCGGGAAGAAAACAACATCACTGATAGGCTTTCTAATATAGGTTATGCTCATGATATTATTTGGAGGGATGATCTTCCTCCTCAGTTACTCCAACTTTATGTTAGGGATGTAAAGAGAATTCCATATTTCAGACTTCTGCAACTTTTTGTTTTTATAATTAAAATATGTGTTCTGGTTGTTGACCAGAACACTACCATTAAAAAAGGATAATTGATTTAGAAATGATAATCAATGGCCTTGACTAGTAGAGTTATTTCATTCGAATCCCATTTTTTAGTACTTGGGAGGGAGGTAGCATCAACAGGGTTCTCCATTGACCAAGAACAAGTTGAGAATCAACAAATTAAGCTTTAATGAAATCACATCCCATAGAATTTCATGTTATTTGAGATTTCCACTCAATCGGTGTAGGCCGAGGCACTCAATAAACTACCACAATGGAATACCTTACCCTTAAGGTGTATGCAAGTGTAATATGGGGTCACATTTCCTAGACATAGTTACATAAAGTTAAATTTCCTTTTACTAAATAAAGTAATTATTTCATCAATTACTTTTAAGAATATTTTTTTTACCAATAATGTATATGTTTAATTGATACAAACTTGATAAATTTCTTTTGGTTGAAAATAAAATATAATTGTATTTTATTTAGAAAATATATACTCTTTTTTAAGAAAATTAGGAATTATGAATAAAATATATTAATAAAATAATTTCTTAAAACACACTTATCCAATTATTAATTATAAAATAATTTTATAATGTCCTAAGAAATTTTTTGATAAGTGTCAGAAATTTGATAATTCCTCAAAAAACATATTTTAAATAAAAATGAATATTTTATATATGAAAGTTAAATATTATCATATTTATATAATTATTATGATATGATAAACATTATATTTTAAATCATAATGTTAAAATTAGGGTATGTTGAATTTATGAGAATTTTTAAAAAAATACATTATTTTTTGGTCTATAGAAAATTAATGTTTTGGGTTTTTGGTATATTTTATGACTTCATACTCATTTCATAATATTTTCATAATTAATGAAATTCAATATATGACAAAAATATTTTATTTTATAAATATTAAGTATTTTAATATATTTTAATCAATTCTGAAACCTATAAGTGACTTTCCAAAGTCTAAAATATAAAATATGACTTTAAAGGAATTATTTTGTGAAAAATTTTAATTTTAAATTCCCAAAAGAAGTATTAAAATTTTTATTTTTTTTTGGTTTGTTTGGATTAATGTATTTTAAAATTTGACTTAAATTTCTATAACCAGGATAAAAAAGCGGTATTCCAATTTGTTTTGAATTTCTAAAACTTTGATTTCCAATACATATATTTTGATATTATTAAACAAATCCCCCCCTTTTTCTATAAGTATCAGACCATTTAACCATTTACATTTGATACCAATTCATAAACCAAGAATTTATTATGATGTTTATTCCAAAGGTTTCCAATAACTATTACCTCAATCCCCTAAGGTTCGATCCTAATGTTTCATGAACTTCTATTATAGGTAAGGGAAATCTCTAATTCTCTTTTCCATTCATGCTTCCCTTTTTATGGAATGTCTTATATTATGAAATTAAATACATTTTTCCACTTTATACTATTCCTTTACGATAATAATATTATTTTATCTATGGGATTTATTTATCTCATATCATTTTACCATTTTCTATAACCACATTTTATACACGTCTTGAGGCTAAATTTACTTATAAAATTTCTCTCTTTTAACCAAGAAATTATCATTTATTTACATTTTTCTTGAATATCGAAACCTCTTCCTTTTACATGCGCATTCACATAGTTGAAAAAATATTTATTGAATCATGGATTCACATATATTAAATCCAAATTATTATTTCATGGTTTAAAAATGACGTAATGATCATGTATTTAAGCTCTTTTTTATGAATTGATTTCAATATAAAACCCATTTATAATTATCCATGGGTTATTAATAAAATTATTTATTATGAACCAGATAGATCACATAAATTAATACATATTAAGGGTGTTTTCTGATAGTACTCTAGTGAAATGGGAAAAAAAATTTATGTAGATACATCTTGTGTTATGAAACCATGGAGAATAACTTTGGTAGTTTTCATTTATGACACCTTGGGGATATGATTATGAATGTCTCATTTAAATGTGGTATCTAAATTTCTATTTCAGGAATCCTATTCTTATTATTTTGATACAAATTTATTCATGTCTTATTGTTATATATCATGTTCTAATTGATATGTCTCATTATACTATGACTTTTTCTCGCATGTTTTTCCCTTATTGCGATTCATGTTTTCCTCATTTACTTTTATTTAAATTCATAGGATATGAGATATAGTAAAACATACTTATGGTGAATTCATGAATATATAATTCATGTGTATTTATAATATTGTTTTTAATATTCATGTATTATGTACCTTATTTCCAAGAAACAAAACATAAATGATCCTAAATTTTTTCATTTAATGAAAAGTTGTGCCATTAAAAGGCTGAATGCCATAGTTTCTATAAAAATATAGTTTAGTTTTTTTTTTGAAATTAGAACATGAATATTTTAGTAAGAACCTTAGGTAAAACTCTAAATATAGGAAAAATCTTAGTATTTTGTTAAGTATTACATATGTGGTTTCCAAGAAAATACATCAATGTCAGGATAATAAAATTGGTAGTTCCACTGGAACATATATACCTCAGGGAAACACCAAAAAGCACCACAGTGAGATAGAATCAATCAGGAAAAGGTTTATTATAATAATAATTTATACACCGGTAGTTTAATACTCATTGGGGATACATTTAGTTGAAATTTTTTTTTATAAACAATTTTGATGGATAAATAAAAAATAAAATTCATATTAAAGGATACTAATAAAATACTGAAGCATGATGTTTTAAAATATAAAATCCATTTAGTATTATAATATTCATAAATGTAACATGTTTCTCACAATGGTTTTCATTTTTTAGGAATATGTTGGGAAATTAGAGGAACTACACAAATGATGAGTGAAATAGATGATGCATTGACGTTGTTCTGAAAGAAGATAGATTAAAAATACATCTTGAAGATGATAAATATAATAACTCAACTTATGAAAAATAACAGGAAGAAATTCAATAGACCTGATTCACCTATAAAGGTAAAAACATTATTTTGAGTTCTTTATGTGTCAATGAACACGTTCTTTATATGGATCCACTAACCCATTGATTTTTAAACAATGGATAAGTTTTATAGAAATGATCATTTCTGTAATACATTGTAAGTATCAAGACAAAGTCAAATTGGTAGTATACCTCTTTTAATAAAGAGTTTATATATAGTGGAAAGTGATAAAAAACATGAAACCAAGTAGTGAGACTGATACCGTAGTGTGGGAAGAGTTTAGGGGAATATTTTTTAATAAATATTTCTCCTGTTAAATAAAAAAATAGAGAAGGACATACTTGATCTAGAACAAAAAAATGAATCGGAGGGAATCCATGACATGAACATTAAAAAACATACTCTATACACATCCATCATTCTTATGGATCTAAAAGAAAACATTGATAGATTATTTGATGGAATAAGACCTCATATATGGAGAAATTAAAAACATCGATACTAGGAAAGCTATGATGAAATAGTTGGGAGTGATATAAAAGTTGAAATAGAGTATGGAGTTTTGTAAATATCATATAGGTCAAATAAAAAAAGAGAGAAATGGAGGCAAATTATTAGAATTATTTCGATAACAGAAGAGGTGGAAAGAAATTAAAACATCTTACAAAGAAAAAATGTTGGAAGAAGAATTCCTGAAAGTTCTTAATTGGTAGTGGAAGGTGCTCGAAGGGTTGAATATAAGTACATATAGCTTGGTACTGTTTTGGTGAGGTGAAGTGTAAACTTCTAAACACTAAAAATGAAGGAATGTTGTTCCAGACCCAACCATAAAATAAATTATTTATGTGTGGGAAATTTGGAACTAGAATAATCAATTTATAAATCAGAAGATAATGGAAGGAAACCACTATCAACCTCAGCATAGGCCAGGGGTGTAAGATTTAGAATTTTCTGTCATGAGGACTAAAGTAGAGACCCAAAATTATGTGGTGGACGGTACACTCATATTGATATCAAATATTTAAAGTACTTTGTTTGATTCTGGATCTACAAATTTCTTTATTTTCTTCATGTTTACATATAACATTGAATCAATAACCAAATTTTGAGAATTATAGTTATCATTAAAGACTCCGAGAGAGATTATCCTCTCCTGGATAGTGCATATATACCTTACTATTTACTATAGAGTGTTTAATCTGATTAAAAATGTTTTATTCATTACCATGGTGGAATTTGAAACATTAACAGGGATTGAAATGGTGTTAAATAACAATGTTATGATCAGTTGAAGAAGTAAGGGAATTTTACAAATCATGAATGGACAATATATAGTTATTTTTGAGGGAGAGATATGCCAACCTATTATTTTTCTAGAAGAACCTCTTATAGCATTTTTTTATTGAGATGAGTAGTGAATAGGGATAATTAAATGAGGTTACAAAGATAGAGAATGTAATGATCATTAAAGAATACAATGATGTATTTCATGAAGAGTAACCTGCACCTCCACCAGAAAGAGTGGTAGAGTTCTCTATTGAAATCATACCAAGATACAAGAAGATATCCAAGAACCCATATAGAATTCAAAATATTGAGTTATTGGAATTAAATAAAAAACATCAAGAAATTTCATATAATGTATTTATTCAAACAATCGTGTCTCATTAGGGAGCACCTATTCTCTTTGTAAATGAGAATAATTGATCAGATTAGTTATGCATTGATTACAGATAACATAACAAAATAATTGTGAAGAACAAGTACCCTATACAAATATTAACCAGATTTATGTTGTCCAATTATTATCTATGATTGACCTCTAATCTAGGTATCATAAATTGATGGGAAATAAAGAAGATATTCTAAAGACAGCCTTCCAAACAAGATATGAAAATGATGAGTTTTTTTGTTATTCCCTTAATCTTGACCCATGATCTGGCTAAATTTATGGATTTTATTAAATGAATCATTAAGGAATAACTTAAAAATTCATGGTAGTTTTTATTTATGATATATTAATATAAACCAAATGTCTTTAGGATTCTGAGGATCATATAAGGGTTGTATTCAAAACTCCAAGGTAGGAGAATCTAATTAGAAAATTTGTAAAATTTGAATTATGTTTAAAAAATCATTCATTGTTGGGGAGTATTGCAACCAATGAAGGAAAATTAGTTAAACCTTCCAAGAAAAAGTTAGTAGAGGAGTGGCCTTATCTTACAATGATAAATGAGATGCATAGTTTACTTAGTTTATAGAGATAATATAAGAGTTTTTTTAAAAAAATACCTAAATTTATAAACCAATAATCATGTTAGATGCAAATGGGGATAAGTTCATATTGAAAAGGGGTGTGAAGAATGTATCCAATAATTGAATAAGAGATTGGTTACTATTGATGTGTTAACTCTACCCTCTATCAGAGAAGGATTTTTTATTTATAGAGATTCATCTCTAAAATTTTAGGAGCGCATCCTCATGAAAAAAAGACAAGGTTATTTCTTATTCATCTCAAAAGAGAAATCCTCATGAGCTTCATTATTCTATTCATGGATCAGAGATGTGTGTAGTTATTTTTTCTATAAAAATACTAATGCACTATATTTATGAGGATAAATGTGATATATAAACAAACCAGTAAAGATTGAAGTATATTTTCACTCAAAATTAATTGAACATGAGATAAAAGTGATGGTTATAACTTCTTAAATACTATGACTATTCAATTCATCATCACCATAAATAGACAAAAAATTTGTTGATGCATTAAGTTGGAATGACCCTATTATGATAGAAATAATGAGGATTTAAGGATATCCATTGACCAAGGACGTAGTAATGTTCAACATGAGAATCATTTGGTAATAAAAATCATAAAACCTATCCCATATTTTTTATCAACCAAAATTATTGTATAATATCAAGAGAGATATAAGTGAATATCTTTTTTTATAAAATAATATATAAGATGTGAATAATGGTATGTTTATTAAGTTCAATATTGATAATGATGGTGTACTAAAATTTCATAGAAAACTATGTGTCCCATATATCTTGAAGATAAATAAGGAGATGATGGATACAAATCACAAGTATATATTATCTAAAAATACTTAATGCACTAACATGTATAGTGTCCTTCATGATCATTATTTCTGGGATAATATGAAAAGTGATATTACCTACTAGACATCATGGTTTTTGGTGTGTCAACAAGTGATTTCAAAGAGATGAAATTTTAATGGGAAATAGAAATCACTTCCCATTACAATATGGAATTTGGATAATATCACCATGGATTTCATCACTAGTCTCCCAAGAACATCCAATGGTGACAATAAGATATGGCTCATTATGTATTGACTCACCAAGTCTTCCCATTTGATTTCTATTCAAGGTGATTCCCCTCTTGACCGACATACTACGATATGTGTATAGGATGCTGTGAGACTGCATGAGGTACAAATTTATGTCAATTTTTATCATGATTCAATGTTCACATATATTTTTTGTAGAAATATTCAACATGATCAGAATACTAAATTGAATTTCAATATGGCATATCTACTCCAAAATGATGGACAATCTAAAAGGACTATTCAGATACTTGGGGATATAATGAGAACAAGTTCAATGTAATTTAAAGGTGGATGAGATCAACACATCCCATAATCTAATTTACCAAACAAAAATATATTCCAATTAATTAATAAATATTTACAATATGAAAATATATATGGGAAGTGATATCGAAATCCAACATTTTGGGATTATGTTTGTGAGAAGAAGCTACATGGGTAAAATCTTATGACAGAGATGAAACAAAGGTTCATGCCATGCAAAAGTATATGAAAACTACTTAGAATAGGTAGAAGAGGTATGCTAGAAACTGACGAAGGGACTTGGAGTTTGATCCAATAAGTAATTTTTTCTTTCCAATACCACCATGGAAGAGAGACATGTGATTTGTAATGAAATATAATATTAACCCCAGGTACATTGGATCCTTTGAAATCCTTGATAGCATACGAACATTGTCTTATCATGTAGACCTTATAGAAAATCATTATCAGGTTCATGATGTATTCCATATCTCTCTCTTGAGGATGTACATACTAGATCCCTCACATGTATTGAATCCAAAGGTGGTATAACTAGAACATGGACTCTCTTATATGGAGTAGCCAGTAGTGACCACAGACTATAAATACAAGGATTATTTAATAATTCTACCTACATTGTCAATGTGTTGTGGAGGAACCATATATATGATGAAGTGATGAGGGAAACAGAGGATACAATGAGCTCTCACCTTTTCTAAATAGATAGAATGAGTTGATATTTTGTGGATGAAATTTCCTAAGGGGGAAGAATATAATGACCCAAAATTTTTAAATGATATTTTTCCTGAATAAATTTATTTTATATATTATTTAATATAATAAAATTCCAAAATATAGAGAAAATAAAAAAATTCATATCATTAATAAATATCACTATATTTGTTAGAAGTATAACCAATTAAAATTCCAATAATTATAACTTGAAAAAATAAAAAATAGAAAAGATGAAATAGAAAAATAAGGATCAACCCAATCATCTAGAATTATCTGTGATATGAAAATAATTTTTTTAATAATCTAATAAATATATATGCAAATGAAAATATAACCTTATGCAGAATTTTAGTTGATTTTGAGATAAATAATAGAGTGATATTTATCGGGAATAATGGGAAATGCGACCATTAGGATTCGAACATTATAGGATTTTGGGTCCAACAAGGCAATTGGAAAATTTGACTATTAGAAACTATACCAATGGTTAATAAATTTAAAAATATATTTAGTTTTTATATTTATTTTTTAAAAAATTCTAATTCATGTAGAAATGAGAATTGATGTCCTCAACCGGTCAAGTTATTCTGTTCGAATACCATTTTTTATAACATAGAAGGTAGGTAGAATCACAGGGGTTCTCCTTTGATAAATCCTAGGACGAGCTTCAAAAAGTTAATATTGTATGAAATATCATATAGTAGAAGTTAAAGTTAATATATATTACCACTCATTCTATGTTTTCTGAGCCACTCGATGAAACAAGCACAACTACACACCATTCCCTTATGGAATTTATAGGTGTAATAAGTGGTTACGTGTCTTGGTATCAGCCACGTAAACAGTAATTACATTTTATAAATAAAATTATTATTCAATAATTTCCTTTTAGTAATATTTTATCTTAATAATATAAATGATAAATTGATATGAATTTGATAAATTTATTTTTTGATGCAAATAAAACATAATTGTATTACTTTTATAGAAAAATATACACGTATATAATGAAATAAGTTATTATGAATATAATTTGATTAAATAAATAATACATTTAAAATAATAATAACTAAATATTCATTACAAACTAATATAATAATGGCCTAATAAAATTTTTATAAGTGTGAGAAATTTTGATACACCTTAAAAAATTACAATTTATAAATAAATAAACATGTTTTTATGTAAAAGATAAAATAATCATATATAGAAAATTATTATGAGAAAAAAGAATTTATATTTGAATTCAAACTGTCAAGATTATATTATGGGGAATTTATGATAATTTTCTAAAATACATTATATTTTTTTAGAAAAGTAAAAATATAGGATTGGTATTTCAATATATTTTATGACTTTATAGTTATTTCATAATAATTTAATAATTAATTAAGTACAAAACATGTGATAAAATATGTTTTTTTGATATAAATATGTATTTTAATATATTTTACTCAATTTCTAAACCTATAAGTGTCATTTCAAAGTCAAAATTGCAATATATGATTTTAAAATCATTATTTTCTAGAAAAGTTAACATTTCATTTTCAAAGGAGTTTAAAATTTTATTTTAAGTTCTGATGGATTAAAATATCACAAATAGTGACTCACATGTCCAAAAATAATCAGAAAACCCGCATCGATAAAACAATGACATTTTTTTCCTCATCCATAATTTCTGTGATCAATATTTGAAAATTGTTAAAAAATTCCCCACTTTTGTTATAAATACACACACATTTTACCAATCTTATCCCCTCTTAATTCATAATCCTTGAATTTATTATTTTTTCCTATGATTATTTATCTTCTTGGTGTCCATAAACCTCTATGCATCCACTGTCATGTTTTAGGAAGAACTCCTCAGGGTATGGGAAATCTATACTTCTCTTTTCCATTTATGATCCCCTTGTTGTTGTATATCATATAATTACCAAGAAACCTTTTTAGCCCACTATATATTATCCTTTTACTATAATAATAATACTTTTACAATGGGGTACCATTGTATCATCTCATTTTACCCTATTCTAAAACCATGTTTTATACCCATCATGTTGCTGAATTTACATATCATATTTCTCTCTTTTACTTGATAAATTCTCAATAATTTTCTTTTTTTAATACGAAAACCACTTAATTTTCCATTGGAATTCACCTTGTTAAAATGTGATTTATATTTTTGGTAATTTAAATATATTAAAAACACATTTTTTAGGGTTAAAAATGACACAATGATAATGTCTTTATGAACATTTTCCTACTAGAATTTTGATAAGAAACCAATTATTTATTCTATACATATTAGTAATTAAATTATTTAATATGATATATATTGGTTACATTAATTAATTCATAGTAAGGGTGTATGTTGATTGCATTCCATTTTATTGGGCAAGGAATCTAATCTATAGGGATAGCATGTTTTATAATACCTTGGTAAATAGACTTGGTAATTTTCATTGATAACTCCTTGTTGAAAAAGCATTGTGATATACTTATGAATTTATCATTTAAATATTGTAGAAAATATTTCATGTTATGAATCATTTTATTGTTAATATGATATACCTCATGTTCATGTCTTATTTTTATTCCTCATTTTCTTATTATTATGGCTCACATTCACATTTTTTGTCTCCCTTTCCTTTTTCCTCACTAGGATTTATGATCACACATTTTCATTTTATGCATGTCCTTAGGAAATGAGATTTAGTGAATGTAACATAGGGATAACCCATTATGTTGTTTTTCAAGTGGATTTAGAGGAATGTTTCCAATTTTTATGTATTATGTACCATATTTCCAAGAAAATAAACATAAAATATCCTATGATTTCACCCTTTTAAAGAAATGTTTTACAATATAATGGTGGGATTCAATAGATAATTGAATATAATTAGTAGTTAATAAAAATAAGAAACAAATTTAAGAGTGAGTTTAATAATTAAAAATAATTAAAAATTAATTCAACCACCAATTTTAACTTAAATAACAAAATGTACGTAAAAATTATAAATATATTTCATAGTCTATTAAAATGCATTAATTATGTGTTTAAAATAATGATTTTTTAAAACCAATGAATACTTTAAATCCTACTCCCATTGTTTATCCAAAGAAATTTTTTAAGGTAGTGAACATTATCTATGTAGTTATGTCCATTTAGTAATAGAACAAATTAACCTCTTAAACGTACCAGAACAACCTATATACATGCATGTTTTTTTCTTCCATTAAAAATGCATAAGTGATACTTAAAAATAATAGAATTTGAAAAAATTAGAGGTATTCAGAGGTGTATTTATTTATGTACAGTTAAATTTGTTTTATAAACCCTAACCCACACCTTAAACACAAAAGTTTACATAATATTTAATCCTTTGGTGTAGAAATAATTTAAAAAAGATTCAAATTAAAATCATTTTTCAAATCTAGTAGATATAATTAATTTTTATGGGGTTTCTAGAATAATAATTTTTTTGATGTACATTAAAAACATTCAGACAATTCTATAAAATAGAAATAAAACTTCTGAATGAATACTGCTTTTAAACATTAGTATTGAAATATAATTTCAAAAAATTTCATTCAAACAATGTATAGGTTCAAAAATAGTTTTAAACAGACATAAATACTAGTAAATAATTTCATTAATATGGAGAATAATTCAAATGACAATAGTAACTGTAATTTCTTTAATATTAATATAGATTAAAACAAAAATATTTTACTAATAATTTTTACCATTTAAATCCATAAAACAAGAAATAGTAGTTTAAAACAACATGGGAAGAAGAAAATGCTTTGAATTTTAACTATTAATCCCATGCTAAAGAATCATTAAATATTAACATTCATTTGAATGAATCCTCAATTATTTTCTTTTAGTAATATACATAGATTTGTATGTCTAATCCCAATTAACATTTAATAGATATATGGATAATAATTATTATTCAATATTAATATCTAAAATAAATTATACATCAATGTTTTTGTGAGGTTGGTACTATAAATTTCCTCAATATTGTATCACCAAATTTCATTTATTTTTCTTACATTTCTTACTATATAGTGACTATATTCTTACAGTCAATTAACAAGATTTGTTAAGTTGAATCATTATTGTCCAATTTGCCTCTTGCGATTAGTTGAATATTCTCATGACCACCCGAGTCTCTTCATATAGTCGATTGAATAGATGTATGGTAAAATGATCATACATTTGATTCACTCACTTGATGTGGCTGGTTAATAGTTATGGTCACTTTATTCTTTTTTGTGGTTGATGGACATGATGACTATTTACCCCACCTAATCATCTATTGAGTACATGGTATACTCATTTTAGACACTATGTATTCGATCTTTCATTAACTCTTATTCCCAATTCAATGATCAAATGGTGAGTTGGTGTCATGGTCAACTGAACTTTTGATAATCTTACTATTTTCTTAAAACATACACATGGATTCTTCTAATTATGTACCAAAAAATTTAATCAAATTATAAAAAATTAATTATATTTATCAAAAATCAACAAAATGACACCATGAAAAAAATGTGATTTTGTGAAATTAAAGCTCAGGAATATAGTGGTTAAAAAATAATGGAATCACATAGTGAAGTTGGAAAAATATATTTGAAAATTTAAAAAATTTACAAAATTTGAAAACAACGGGTTTCTTACCCTGATCCATTTAGTATATAGTCTAGACTTACTCCTAGGACTCTATCGATGATCATTTGATGAGCATAATTCTTTAATGATTGTGACTTCAATATTTTGTGTTGAAATTTTAGCACGTTCTCTTAATACTTAAAGAACACCTAAAAATTATTTAACTATCATAAAATATTATAAGGTTATTGGAATAATGTTTCATTACATTGATATTTATATGGATATAATATCACAAATATTACTAAATATTAAATAAAATAACCCATGAAATAATTTAAATTACTAAAATTACTCTTATAGTGATCCCCTACACTTGAAGAATTCAGTAATTTAAGAATGGGAGTAAATTTTTAAAAAAATTATCAATCTCTCCCAAAGCATCACTCTTAGAGTAAACATGAATAATGTAGGGGAAGTATCCCCAATATATCTTTATAAATTTTTTTCGTACGGATATAGAATTTACATTTTAAGAAGATTAGTTTAGAAGAAATAAAGATACATCACATTTCCATAATTCTATATAATTTTTCATTATTAACACTAACAATCAGATGGGTAAAATCATTACCATCAGCTAAAGGGGAATAAAAAATTTAAGTCCTCACATAAACTAAAAAAATCATTTGCAGGTTCAATACCTACTAAAATAGAGTCAAAATGATCATGAAAATATATAGACTATTTTGAATCAAAATTAGTTTCAAGGGATTGAATTATTTCTCAAAGAGAGGGTAGGGAGTGGTGATCAATATCTTGAGAAACATTCTCAATAAAATATCATGGATTTGGATATAGCACTTCACAGTCTATAAAAAAGAGTTTATCAAATATTCTATCATGTTTCCATAAAATGTAAACTTATTATGTGGACATAGACTCAAAAAATTAACCCTTAAGTGTGCATTAACCAATTCATGAAATTTTTAATCATAAGGGTTATAAAACTCATTCTTTACATAGCTCTATAAACATATTAAACCATGTCAATTATTTATAAAATTATATCATGATTGGAATTAATAAAAATATTAAAATATTTGTGACAATCCACAACATGAAGGCTCATATCACCGTCAAAAATTTCTATAACTATAAAACTTATAGAAAGGTAAGTCTTACCCAAGATAATTATGACCATTTAGTCACACTCCATTCTAAGAATCATAAAATCAACAAATGAATTAATCTTACCTACCTCGGCTAATATTTTTTCTACATATCCATAAGGAAATACAATTGACCTATCACCCAATTAATGGTAGACAAAAGTTATTTTCAGTTCCCTTTGATGACTTTTTTATTTTTAATATGGAATGAAGTAAATACTTCACCCAATTCACATAAAAAATATTATTCCATAATTTTAGGTATTCTATGTTAAATGATAAAAAATATAGATTCTTTTAATTTAGAATGTATCTTTTTTAATATGATAATATTACACCCCACAATTAGATGTATAATGTCCAGTTATTCCAAATATATTTTTTTATCCAAAAACTACATTAGTTATAAAGTCTCGGAAATCCTATAGAATTGTTTTTTCATAAATACATGGGAATTTTACAAGTCTTTGAAAACCAACGACGTATGATTCTGAGGCACGATGTGACCAGAATCAATTTCTGATGTTTTGTTCGGGTAGGTTCAGTAAATGTACGACCGGGATTTTACAACTTTTGAACTGGTGCTCAGAATTGAAATATGATGGCAGCATTGAACTCACAATGTCGGTATTCTCTTATGAAGAGTTTCACCTAGACGGAAGATAGTCGGAATTAAAGGATAGGTTTTCGGTTTTACGTGAAAAAATAAAATAAAATAAGTGCATGAATTATTTTATTTTATTTGTTATAACCACCATGTGGAGGTTGGAGGTGGGGACCGACACACCTAAATCGCTAATGAGAGGTTACGGTGGTGGGGCCCACCCGAAAATAACCTTCCATGTGAGGATTAATTTTGTGGGGACTGCTCGAGTTGGAAACCTGTTTTACTTCCCATTAAGTGGGGAGAGTCTCTTAAGCTCCCCACTCTATGGCGCCAATCCATAGAAATTAAATAATGGAGCATTAATTAATTAATTTAAATCTTTCTGAATATTTGGGATAAAAATTAAATAATGGATTAACTTAATACATTATTAATTGTGTTGAGATTTTCATTTGTTGGAGCTTGGGAAAAAAAGATCTTGGGAGAAAAAGAATTCCTCAATGAAGAAAACTTATTCTGCCAATGAATAATGATCATCAACCAGAACAAGGGAGGACGCGCCATCCTTGAAGAACGCCGATGACGTCATCCTTGACTTCTTTATCTTCTTTTTTGACGTCAAAGAATCGACGTTCGCCTTTCTGTGACATTGTCAACGAACAACAAATCCGAAGTAGGGGTGTGTTTTGATTTGAGCAAAGTTGATTCTTCCTTCCGTGATTGTTTCTATTGACCCGCTTGCTACCAAACTAACATGGACGGAGCGGGCCAAACGAACATGGACCGATCGCTCTGTCATTCTTGTGAATCTTTGGTGTGTTCTTCGCTTTCTTCATGGGTGATTAACAATAGATTTTTGTGAGTTCATTGTGTGATGCAAAAATACCAAAATGAAGACCCAATATCACAACGACCTTGTAAATGTATGATGACGATAGTAGGCAACAGATCAGACCAGAACTAGAAGGAACGTTCCTCGACCATTCTTCGAGCGGGTGAATCAAATCGTGTTCTTGGAGCAGATCAGAGGCCCATAAACACTAGAGACGACTACGGGACATTGGGGTGACCTAGTGTCTGAAGTTTCGTGATTTAAGGACCGTCAGAACGAAGAACTAACTTCACTAGAGGCACGATGGCCGGATGCGCTGTATCTGGAAAATTCTAGAATACATGACATGTACTTCTGACAAACACGTCATATAGTATGTGTGTTCGAAGGCTTGAGTTTTAGATGTTAGAAAAGTAACACATGGCATGTGACCTCAATCAAACAGCATGTATTCTCTGCATAGAATGGTAGAAGCGGCTTCGTGAGACATGGCATGTATTGTTGGAAATATACGGACACAGGCGAAATTACACAGCGAAGAGGCATGATGTGTTCTGCCTATATAGAACGGAAGAAGTGGCTTTGCGAGACTTGGTGTGTTTCTCAGGGATATATAGACATGGGATGGAGTACACGTGCATATACTCCACGACAAGGCCAGACATGGCAACTGTCATGGGCTACCATATGTACCAGTTACACGGTTTGAAAAACATTGTTTGAGGACATGTACGGGCACACAGCTAGCGTAAACGGAGCGGACCCTAGATGATTGGATACGGCATGTAACCATACCACATGTCGCATACTTTCTTTTCTACATGACCAGCCTTACGACATGGGCCACTGTACACGGGAACTACCCGAGGTCTGAAGAAACGGCGTGTGCCTCATTCCTACACGCCATGTACTTTTTGTGAAATGTCTTGGTCATCTTGTCCTCAGTATCTTGGACATGATTGTTTTGGTTAGCCCCCAATGACATGGAATACCTTTTGGATACATCAACTTGGGGCTTCATGGAAGTTTATGTATCGACACTTGGCTTGAGGATTGGACCCTCCCAAAATCAAGAATTCATTGTACGGAACCCTAAGGCAGGTTGTGCACTGACAACTATTCTTGGATCCTATGTGGGTCTGACAGTTCTAACATCTGTTCTTGGATCCTATTTGGGTTCGATAGAATAGCTGTTCCTGGATCCTGTGTGGGTCCGACAACTTCGACTATTATTCTTAGATCTTGGGTGGGTCTGACAGTTCTAATAGCTGGTCCTGGATCTTGTGTAGTTCCACCTGTTCAGACTACTGTTCCTAAATCCTATGTGGGTTCAATTGTCTTAGTAGCTGGTCCTGGATACTATGTGGGTCCGACAGCTCCGACTACTATTCCTAGATCCTGTGTGGGTCTGACAGTTCTAACTGCTGGTCCTGGATCCTGTGTGGGTCCGAAAATTTAGATGATTTAGGGGATACCTCTAAAAATCTCTATCTCTCTCTACATAAGTTGTATAAATGTGTGAGAAGAGATAGTAACGTTGTGTTTTCCTCATGATTGAGAAGGATTACTAGATAACTTAGGTATATGCAAGGGTGTATACATATGTGGGGTTATCTATTGATTTCATACCATGGGGTTTATCCTTGTTAGATTATGTGAGACCTTGGGGTTCTCAGGGTTTCTACTAGTTATCATTATACTCACCCCTACATGGGCTATGACCGCACCTCATTGTGATGGATGCAGACGATGGACAACGCTGACCCAGGATGAGCGTAGAAGGACCGGATGGTACCTATAGGTGGACCTCACGACGAGTCGGGACCTAGAGGACACTGATAGATGTGGAGTGCCGAGGAGGATATCTGTACCTACCCTTCAGGTTGGTTCCATGCGGGATGATCTTGGAGCTACTTTCCATCTTCCAGCTGTTTGTCCATTTTTAGTTGTACATGTACTTTCAGTTGGTCTTGTATTTCTGGCCACCAATCTTTCCGAAACTCACTTGTTTTACAGTTGTACTAAGGGTTTTTTATCTAGCTGTGTAATCTGTTGTGCATGATTTCAGTTATAAAGGAAATTTCTTCCCAGTTTAGGGATTTATACCTTTGGTGCTAGTCTCCTGCCCCTGGCCTATGGAAGGCGGGCATGGGGTAGTCACGACACTAGCCCTGGGGGATGGGTCATGAGGAATTGTTATTATAGGATTCGGTTCATCCACATAACATAGGACTTTGATCTTTCTTCTCTGTGAAGCAATAGTTTTAAGAGTAATGAGTGTGGTTTTCAGTCCAGGGAGTCCAGTGTTGGTGCGGTGGACGACGTATCCATACACCAGGACCCTGACTTCTGATTTCCGACTCATTGCATGAAAAAAATGATTGCATGTGTGTTTCAAGAGTTTTCATTGTGATCTATTTGAGTTACCTCCACAGGTATAACTTATTGACCATGGTGCACCTGTATCTTTTTAGGATGGCCCCACGCAGACAACCAGCCATGGTTCCGAGACTTATAGTAGATGAAATCTAACCGAGTGACGAAGAATCGGCGTGGGGCCCTATCATAGAGGAGGCACCGACATTACAACTACCCATTGGGCCACCTATACCACTGGCCCCAGCAGTAGAGAGTTCACATCCCTTGAGCGCATTGCACGCGTTCTAGTGCTAGAGGCCGCCCAGGTTCAGGGGGGAGATGGACCCGCAAGCAGTTGAGGATTGGATAGTGGTTGTTGTGAGAGTCTTCAGACTAGTAGGAACACCAACCGATCTTATGGTGATCCTTTCCATGAGTCTTCTTCAGTCAGTAGCTGGATGATAGTGGAGCCTGATGCTCTAAGTGCATGACTAGGGAACACTTCTTGGGGAAGACTTCGAGAGCGTGTTTCAGGCGGAGTTTGTCCCAACCACCCTACGTGTGGTGCAGATACAGGAGCCACTGCATCTACAATAGGGTAGCATGATGGGGGCACAATACTCATCGATGTTGACTGACCTCTCATTCTACTCCACCGATATGGTGCGAGACCCTTTTTTTAGGGCCCAGAACATTGAGGAGGGAATGAGGTGGGAGATCAGAGAGTTAATGATCTCACGTAGCATCCCAACGTAATTGGGGGTGTTAGAGAGAGACCTTATAGTAGAGAGATTCCTTTCTAAGTAGTCACCAGATGTGAGACTCATCACTAGTTGACATGCAGTGTAGTCTTCTACAGCTAGTAGTAGACAGATGTCGCAGAGGTCCAAGTGGACCAGGCCATCCAGTGGTCGACCTAAGGATACAAGTTCAGTTGTGTGGGGCACCCAAGACAGATCTAGTAATGCCAAGAGTAGGGAATGTTAATCTTGCAGCGAGCATGGTCACATGGCTCGTGACTTTCTAACTTGCCACACTGACGATCATCAGATGGTCAAAGGACCGCTCAAGCAGAAATAGAGTTTCAATTGAGGTAGTCCACAAGGTGCAGGCATACGTGGCAGAAGAGCTGGTCAAGCAACTGGTGGTGGGCATCATTTTGAGGTGTTACTGCCACCACCACCAGTAGTTCCACCTTGACCGTAGGGAGAAGGTGGACATGCAAGAGCTCAGCTCCATCCAGCTAAGGCTTACGATCATGGTGCTCCATATATGATTCAAAGTACAATCTATGCCTACTACACCATAGCTACAATACTTATAGACATAGGTTCTAGTCACTCGTTCATTTCCACTTCCCTCATTTGGATCTCGGAGATTATGATGGTTCCGTTAGCTCGATCCTTAGGACAAGAGACTCCTATGAGAGTAATCTAAACAATTACACAATGTTTCAGATAGTGTGAGATTTCTGTTGGAGGAGAGATATTCTTCTAGGATCTCATTATAGCGGTGTCGAGGGCTTACGACGTAATCTTCGGTATGGACTGGTAATCTACAGTCTATGCTTTGATCGACTATACTAGGCGCAAAGTGTGGTGTGTTTGCATGGATGAGAATAGGTTCACCTACATCAGTGAAAAGGAAGCCTTTGCAACACATGAAAGACTTACTTGGTGGAGGGTGCAGCCGATAACCCATCAGTTGGCATGCCTTACCCTCAGAGCAGTTGATATGAAGAGTCCGACTTATGTAGTAGTGGTTGAACAATACACATATGTTTTCTCTGAAGATGTTCCAGGACTATCTCCTCGCAGATAGATTGACTTTTATATTGAACTATACCCTGATACGGAACCGATATCTACACCATAATATTGGATGGTTCCCGCGGAGCTTCATGAGATGTTGGTACAACTAGAGGACTTGCAGGAGATGAGATTCATCCAGTCCAGTGTTTCTCCCGGGGAATCCCCGGTTCGGTTCACCAAGGAGGATGGGAGCTTGAGGATTTTTTTTGACTAACGTCACCTGAAACAGTTGACTTTGAAGAGAAAGTACCCACTTATGAGTATTGAAGACCTATTTGATCATCTGAAGGGAGCATGCTGGTTCTCGAAGATAGACCTCAGATCAGGCTATCACCAGCTCAGAGTTTGAGATGAGGATGTGCAGAAGATGGCCTTCAGGTGTCAGTACGTCTACAATGAGTTCTTGGTTATGAATTTCAGCATAACCAATGGTCCAGCAATGTCCATGAGTATCATGAACATTATATTCCATCCATACCTTGATAAATTTGTCATAGTATTCATCGATGCCATTCTGATCTACTTGATTACTGAGGAGGAGCATGGCTACCACTTGCAGGTAGTACTAGACACACTCTAAGATCAAAAACATTATAGTATGATCTTGATGTTCAAGTTCAGGATCCGAGAGGTTCACTTTTTGGGACATGTCATCTCAGTGGCTAGAGTTACAGTGGATCCAGTGAAGATTGAGCTGATACTTCCTTGGGAGCCACACAAGAGTGTGACGGAGGTTTATAGTTTCTTGGGTTTGGATGGATATTATCAGAGGTTCATACAAGACTTCTCCAGAGATTCAGCACCACAATCAGCCTTGATAAAGAAGTGGGAACCCTTCGTATGGTCGGAGTGATGCTAGCAGAGCTTTCATGTTCTAAGGAAGAGGCTGACTAGTGCCCCCATCTTGAGGCTTCCATAGGAGGGCATAGGGTATGTAGTCTACTACGACACATTAGGGACCGGACTCGGGGGTGTCCTGATGAAGGAGCGAGTAGTGATTGCTTATGGTTCTCATCAGCTGAGATACAACGAGTAGAACTATGCTACCCATGACTGGAGTTAGTAGCAGTGGTCTTCACCTTGAAGATGTGGTGTCACTATCTAATGGGAGATCATTTCATAGTATACTATTACCACTAGAGTCTCAGGTATATTTTCTCTTAGAAGGACCTGATCCTGAGACGACGATGATGGATTGCGATCCTCCAGGACTATGACTTCAAGATGGTCTATACTCCTGGGAAGGGGAACATTATTGTAGATGCACTCAGAAGGTGATCTGGTATACAACTTCTTGGAGAGGAGATAGAGTAGAAGGATGCTTCACATATATCCTTTGTCGACTAAGATGGAGTAGTTTTCCTTCATTCACATACAATCACCCATCCACTTCTTCAGCGAGTCAGGGAGGCGTAGTATGGAGACGCTGACTTCGAGACACGATGTGGTCAGATATCTATAGGGTAGGCACCTGATGGATTTTCTAAAGTTGGGGAGCACATCATCTTCTTAAAAGGATGTACTATGGTTCTAGGGTCACTTCAGGTGGATGTGTTGAGGGAGTTCCATAGATCCCCTCTATTAGTACATCCAGAAGTGGTGAAGATGTACCTAGACCATTGACAACAGCACTGGTGGAAAGGTATGAAGAAGGCAGTAGCATAGTTTGTCTCTCGATGCCTCACTTGTTAGCAAGTGAAGGCGGGGCACTAGGTAACAGTAGGATTTGTTCAAAATTTAGAGTTCCCATAGTGGAAGTGGGATGGGATATCCATGGACTTCCTTACGGTTCTTCCACGTACATCCATGGGTCATGACTCGATTTGGGTGATCATCGAATAACGTACCATGTAGGCCCACTTCTTACTGATTAGAGAGCAGGGTTCAGTAGAGTTTTTGGGATGCCTTTACATGCATGAGATTTTGTAGCTACATGGATTACCTTCTACTATTGTCTCCGATCGTGACACACGATTTACTTCCCGGCTATGGAAGGGGTTTCAGGAGGCTTTCGGGACGCAACTTCTTCTAAGCACTGCCTTCCATCCTTGGACATATGGTCAAACCGAGCGGACAATTCAGACCCCTGAGGACATGCTAGGTGCCTGAGTCTTCAACATTGGTCGTAGTTGGGAGGAACACTTCCCTTTGGTGGAGATTGCATACAACAACAACTATCACTCCACCATTGGGATGACACCTTTTGGGGCATTGTATGGAGGACCATGCAGATCACCCTTTTGTTGGACAGACCCTGGGAAGTTAGCACTGGTGGGACCAGAGATGGTACGAGCTACCACGAAGAAGGTGTAGATCATCCAGGAGTGGATGAATACTACACAGAGTAGGAAGAAGTCATATTCCAACATGAGACAGAGACCTCTGTAGTTTGAGGATGGAAACCACGTCTTTCTATGGGTATCACCTCAGTGAGGTCTATGGAGATTTGGCCTTGGCATAAAGGTATCTATGAGATTCATCAGACCTTTTTACGTCCTCAACAGAGTTGGTGTGGTGGCTTACCACTTACCACTTCCACCTCAGTTACATAGGGTGCATGACATCTTCCACGTATCCTAGCTTAGGAGATACAAGATTGACCCTTCTCACAACATCGACCATGGGGATCTAGACGTCGACGATGTGGTGATTTTTACGGAGGTTCTAATAGAGATTGATGATCTACAAGAGAGGAATTTTTTTGTATGATCGATACCTTTGGTGCGTTTTACCTGGTAGCACGAGAACCTCGAGGAAAGAATAAGGTAGCGGGAGGCTCATATGCGTGCTCAATACCACCATTTGATTCCTTAGTTCAAGTTGTAGCTTATGGGAACTTAAGGCCCTAATGTGGGGAGAATGTAAAGACCTGAAATCTCTGTGGTGTTTTGTTTCTTAAATAAATTGTAATATTATGAGTCCCCAAAATCTAACGGCGTATGATTTCGAGGCTTAGTGTTCTTTGAATCAATTTCTGAAGTTTTGTTTAGGTACATTCATTAAACGTACGAGCGGGATTTTATAACTTTTGAACCGGCACATAAAATTTAAATCTGAGGGAACCTTTGAATTCACGGAACTGGTATTTATATAAGAAGACATTCACCTCGACTGCAGATGGTTGGGAAAAAATGATAGTTTTGGGTTTCTCGTGGAATAATAAAATAAAATAAGTGGATGTCTTATTTTATATTATTTTTTATAACCACTGTGTGGAAGTTGGAGGTGGGGACTGCCACACCTAAAACTCCCATGAAAGGTTATGGTGGTGGGTCCCACTCGAACTCAACCTCCCATGTGAGGATTAATTTGGTGGGGACCACCCGAGTTGGAAGCCTCTTGAACTTTCCATTACGTTTGGAGAGCCTCTTAAGTTCCCCATATTGTGGTGCCAATCCACCAAAATTAATTAATGGAGCATTAAATAATTAATTTAAATCTTTTTGAATATTTTTTCTCATAACTAAATAGTGGATTAACATAATCCATTATTAATGGGGTTGACATTTTCATTTGGAGGAGCTTGGAAAAAAGAGAGCTTGGGAGAAAAATAAATCTCTAACGTAGAACACTTCTTCCGCTAACGAAGAACGATCTTAAACTAGAACAAGGGAAGAAGAACCATACATGAAGAATGCCGACAACGTCATCCTCGACTTCTTCATCTTCTTTCCCAATGTCAACGAATCAGCATCCGCCTTTCCGTGACATCATCAACGAAAAACGAATCCGAGGTAGGGGTGTGTTCTGATTTGAGAAACATTGATTATTCCTACCATGATTGTTTCTCATGACCCTCTCACTACCAAACTAACACAGAAGGACTGGGCCAAACGATCACGACCCGATCCCTCCATCGTTCTTGTGAATGTTTGGTGTGTTATTTGTGATCTTCATGGGTGACGAACAACGGATCATTACAAGTCCGTTGTGAAATGCACCAATCCAAAATTGAAGACCCAACATAACAACGACCTAGTGGAGGTGTGATGATGATAGGGGACAATGGATCAGACTGGAACAGGACGGACCGTTCCTTGACCATTCTTCGAGAGGGTGAATCAAATCGGGTTTTTCTGGAGCCGGTCGGAGGCCCAAAAACACCAAATATGACTACGAGACAACAGGGCGACCTAGTGTTTAAAGTTTCTTGATGAAAGATCTGTCAAAAAGAAGAACAGACTTCACAGGAGGCGCGCTGACTGGAGGCCTCATTCCTGGAAAATTCCAGAATATTGGTCGTGTACTTTGGACAAACACCCAAGGTAATACAAGCATTCTATGGCTTCAGTTTTATACATTAGACAAGTAACACATGGTGTGTGACCCCGGTTACACAACGTGTCTTCTCTATGTAGAATGGAAGAAGCGGCTTCTTGAGACATGGTGTGTATTCTGGAAAATACACGGACACGGGTAGAATTACATGGCCAAGAGGCAAGATGTGTACTGTCTACACAGAACGGAAAAAGTAGATTTGAGAGACTCATCATGTATTCCGAGGATACACGAACATAGGGTGGAGTAAACGGGCATGTACTCCACCGCACGACTGGACATGGCCAGTGGCATGGGCTACCCCGTGTTCTAGTTGCACGGGTTGGTGAAAAAGGGTTGAGGCCGTGTATGGGCACATGGCCAGTGTACACGGAGCAGACCCTAGATTCTTGGAGATGGGGTGTAACAATACCACATGCCATATATTTTATTTTCTACATGACCAACCTTATGACACAGGCCATTGAACATGGGAAGTACCTGAAATCTGAAGACACGACCTATGCCTCATTCCTACACGCCGTGTACTTCTTGGAAAATGGATTGGTCATCTTTTCCTCAGTATCTTAGACACATTTGTTTTGGTTATCCCCAATGACATGGAAGACCTTTTGGTTACATCAACTTGGGACTTTGTGGAAGTTAATGTATCAACACTTGTCTTGAGGAGCAGACCCGCCCAGAATCAAGTATGCTTTATACGGAACCCTGAGGCTGGCTATGCACTGAAGACTGGTCCTGGATCCTGTGTGGGTCTGACAGTTCTGACTTCTATTCTTGGATCCTTTGTGGGTTCGACAGAATAACTGGACCTAGATCTTATGTGGGTCCGAATGCTCCAACTACTATTCCTGGATCCTTTGTGGGTCCAACAGTTTTAATAGCTTGTCTTGGATCCTATGTGGGTTTGATAGCTCCGACAACTGTTCTTGGATCCAATGTGGGTCTGACATCTCCGAATACTGTTCCTAGATCCTATGTGGGTCCGACAGTTCTAACTGTTGGTGCTGGATCATGTGTGGGTCCGAAAACATAGATGATTCAGTGGCTATATCTTAATATCTCTATCTCTCTACATTAGCTGTATACATGTCTGAGCTGAGTTAGTAACTTTATTTTTTCCTCATGATTGGGATGGATTACTAGATAACTTAGGTATATGTATGGGCATATACCTAGGTGGGGTTATCTGTTGATTTCATACCTTGGGGTTTATCCTTATTGGATTTTGGGGGACCTTGAGTGTCCTGGGGTCCCTACTGAGTATCATTATAGTCACCCCTACATGGGTTATGCCCTTACCTCTTTGTGTTGGGTGTAGACAATGGACATCACTGACCAAGGCTGAACATATGAGGACTGGACGATACTCAGAGGTGGACCTCATGATGATTCGGCACCTGGAGGAGACTGAAGAACATGGAGTGGTGAGGTGGATATCTGTACCTACCCTTTAGGTAGGATCTGTGGGGAATGATCCAGGAGCTGCATTCCATCTTCCAAATATTTTTCCTTTTTTAGTTGTACTTTTACTTTTAGTTGGGATTTTATTTTTGGCCACTTTACTTTTGAGCACTCACTTGTTATATAGTTTTACTTAGTGTTTTGTATCCGGCTATGTACTCTTTTGTGTGTGATTTCAATTATAAAAGAAAATTCCTCCATTGTTTAGGGATTTACGCCTTTGGTTCTAGTCATCAACCATTGTCCTATGGAATGTGGGCTAGGGATAGTCACAGCATGGGCCCTGGGGGACGGGTCATGACATAAGTAATTTAATAAGTTAGGTAATATTGTATAATTATTCATAAAAAGTAATAGACAAGTTGAATTATTAAAAATATTGAATGAACATTAAGTAATCGGGTTCATAATTTTTTTTATTATTTGGGGAAAGGTAATGAGAGGGTCGTGATGTTTTAAAAAAAGTGTATTTTTCATATTCTCTTAAATCAGAAGCTTATTATTTCATTCTTTTATTATTTCCCATTTCATTTTACCTTTTTCCCAAAATATTTTAAGATAAGATTCATCATTGGATTAATATAGAATTTTTTGTCTAGTTTTCTAGCTTGGTATTTTAAAATATTTTGTTATTCAAATTTTGCTCAATATTAAATCACATATTCACTAATCCACACTCTGGAATTTTTTGTATTTTTTTGGCTTCATCTAGTGGTAAAAAAATTGTATTTTATTTTCGATTCATTTTTCTAGTACTATGTTTCTTAACATTTTCTCTAAAATGTAAGTCACTAAAAATATATCCTAATTGTAATCCCTTTTTATGAATCCAACAATCAATGTTTTCTTCAAGTATAAAATATGATGAAATTTTTTTTATTAGAACCTTCAACTCCCCTTGATAATTTGAAGGCTTTTCCCTCCATTTTTTTAATTTTTATGGATTTTGAGGGTAGGTAGTGTTTGAAATAAGTTACATAATAAATCCATGATACCTCTACGATAAATTAGGGTATTTTTAAAAATCATATATATTTATATTTGAATACGGATCTATTATTTCATTAATAGATTGACTATACTAAGAAAATTTTTGTCAACAAAGGGATAGGGAGGTAAATCAAAATTAGGATAATAGATCCTAGAGTACATAAACATGACATAGTATTATACATTATAAATAAATGAATTATCATTAAATAAAGAATAATGTGGTTATATCACCCTTTAATGATATTTTATATTCCGAGAGAACTCATGCTATGAATTTTGAGCATGTTTATAAAATATTTATTTTAATATCCTATACTATCATGCATGATAAATCACCACCACATAACTAATTTACAATATTTTGATTGTTAGAAGTGGTAAAATTGTAAAATGTTTCCATAAGAAGGTGTGGCCATAGTTAGTGGTATCTTAACTACTAATATAGTGCTCTAAATCTATCTCAGGTTTTATTAATGAGTTATCCCATATATTTTACAAACCTTGTGATTTGGTGTCAGTCATCAATTATGGTGTTACTAGGATAAATTTTGATAACAAATCAATTGAAATTTCATTCCCACATATTAAAATTTTCATAACATAAATTATATAATAATTATTATTCCGTAAATGTCCAACAAAAAGGAAATTTCCTCAACCAACACTCCTCCTCAAAGACCTCATAGGAATATAACTATTGAATTGAACTATAAAAATATCTAATGAAGTCAATTGAATACTCATTGTGACGTCCATTAATGGAAGGAAACAAAGAGATATTAGATTAGTGGATTTCATAGTTCCTAGACTAATGTGATAACCATATACAAGATGAGTTATCAGAAATATTTGGTTATTTAAAATATCTATGTCTAAGACAATCTACAATAATATTTCTAGATTGCGGTGGAAAAACATTTTGATTTAAATATTTATCTATTTGGATTTAAAAGTATTTCATTTGATCATTAAAATACTAAATTATGGAAGAATAATTTTTTATAATTTATGATATGAAAGGATTTAGTTATAGTTTATACTCCCAAGCATGCATACAAATTGGATTTCAAATTGTTTGAAATTTATTAGTGAAATGAAAGCCTTTTTTAAAATTTTAAAATTATAAACTAATTTTTAGGTATTATTATTTATGAAATGGATTTTTTTATTTATATTATTTTTTGAATTCTTCTAAAATTCATTTCCTAGAAAGATTCTATTAAATTTATATATTATTTCATTTACAACTATGAAAACAATTATTTTTAACACCTAAAAAAACCAAGCACTATATTATATGGAGGGAGAACCGAAGGGTAGGATTTGGTGTATTAAAAAATAAGAAGAAAATATAATATCATTAGAAAGAAACTAAAATGTGAATAATGATGAAGTGATGTGCTAAAATTGGTAAATATTATCCATTAGTGGTGATGGAAATATGTTAGAGGAAGGATAAATAGTGTATGGAATTAGGGAAACTAGAATTGAAAGAGTTCATAGAAAAAATCACAAATCTTGAAAAAAATTAAGTATATAAGTGATGATGTTGTGTGAAAGGAGAATTCAAACACCTGACTGTCATTAGGTGAACAACCTCAGCCAAAAACTCTCTTAAGAACTACAATGAAAATTATAACTCAAGATGAGAATAATTATTCATATATAAAATAAAAACCCCAACCATTTAAATATAATATATTCTAATATATTTTCATGTTATTGAAATATATATTATTCACCTACTAGTTAATGTAGTAGATTTAAATATATTCTAATTAATAATATAATAATAAACATTGGTAGAAGTGAACAATAAACCACTATGATTTAAACAAATCAGGAACAAGATAAATGTATTTTTAGTTTTTATAATCCAATAACACTAATGAATTAAGAAATAAAAACTAATAGGAAAAATAATATTATTCATTAAAATAATATTAATATATTATTATAAAAATAAGGAGAAGGATATGAAAAGGCTTCTAAGACAAATTATCCTCTTTTATCCATATCAAACTCAACTAAACATATACATTGTGTTTTCTTCACCCTATAGGAAAGATCATATCTATAACATGTTCCTCTAGGTGAATGATATTTATAATCTCTTTTTAGATGAATGAATGATCCCCTCACACAAGAAATATTACAAACCCCATCACCATTGGTCATAGAAAAAATTATCAAACATTTCCCACAATTCATGAAATGGTGTGACTTCAATATAAATCATCTTTACCCTATGAATCAAGAAGAACCCCTCATATTGAATATCCCTCCCCATGTGTGAAATCATTAGAATAATAATGACTAGAATATCTACATTCTTTAATCCTGTCATGCACCTCCTATGATCTCCAGTAAATTTCAATTCATTTCTATTAGTTTCAATAGTCATGATCTTGGCCTCTAACTTCAATTTCAGTTTTTTTTCGTATTATAATTTAGGTTACCTGAATTTTCATACATCTCAAAACCATGACTTGAGAGTATTCCATGAGGGAATGACCTTTATATGGGAACTTGATTGTGATGTTACCCTTTTTCAAGATATCATGTGGATTTTATGCAAGCTATCCAACTACCTTTATATTAGATCCACTGCACATCCTAAACTTTGTTCAATTTGAACTATATCCTCATATTGAATTTCAAAACCAAAACCATCCATTATATAGATTTGAGAAATTCTAGATTACCCTACCATAGGTTCCAAACTACGATTCTATAGAATATCTTCTACCTTTATATAGGTACCTAAAATGAGAAGAATTTAATACATAGTTAACATTATTAATTAATGATGTAAATAAAATAATAAAATTGAAAATTAATGTTTATTATATGAATTTTATATTAAAAATGAAATCATGGAATAATGAAAGAAGTCAATCAAAAGTCCGAAAAATTAAATATTCAATTATTGTTCACCCAAAAATTACAATGATGTTATTCACAAAATAATAGGGAAAAAATTGATGAATAATTGATCTATTGAGAAAAAACAATCCATTTCTATTAAAATATTAATGAATTAAAATATAAATATTATAATTACTAATATTTAATAATATATATTAAAAACACATCTTTTTCCATAAAATATCTATAAATATCCAAAATATATATGAAACACTATATCAAATAAGGCCATATCCATTTGAAATCATAATGGTCAGAGTGAAGAATTATTTTGGTTGAAATAAACTAAGAATTTTTCAAAAATAAATTAATAAAATATGGGGATTAAATTTTAAGAAGAGGATAAATTTTAGTGAGTTTCCCTTGGAATGATGAAAAGTAATCATAATAAGATAAGAAATCTCAAGAATACTGATAAGGGTACTACCCCAAGAAAAAGATTATACTTCTATTGTGGATGAAAATAACATAGTATGGGAACTTGTAAAAAAATGAGTGTTGATTTCAATTAAATTAATATAGGTATATAAAAAAGTGAAAAAATATAAACTCAAAAAAGAAGTAATAGTTTAGTGAAACAAATCCCAGATGAAAATTTTAATTCTAATTAAATTCTACCAACAGTTTTAAATTATTTATTCATGAGAAACCAGTAGGATGATCCAACAAGGATGCCCATGATTTTAAATAATATATGATTATTTGTCTAGATAAATTGGAAATTTAATGGATGTTGAGAATACCACAAGTGAGAAGAATTTATAAATGGAAACATGAAATTATATATAGAGAATATCATGAATTTCATTAGTTGTTGTCTAAGAAGGATGACTGAGGAGTTCATTAGGAGGTGTGAGGAAGGAACAATAAGGATGTTCACAATTATGAATATTTTCAAATCAGATATCTAATCCAACTGGAGATACATATTAATATAAATATTGAACTAAGAGACTCATGTTCTTTTATGGATGATATATATATAATAAAATTCAAAATAACTCAGTTATCATATAAAGTAAGAGACATTTGATTCCCAATATTACTAATGGAAAGAGTAAGGGTGCAGGAATATAGAGTTATACCAAAAAATAAAGATAAAAAGAATAGATTATATTTTTTGACAGTAAAATATGAAAATTAATTCTATCGCTAATGAGAAAAGGATATGACAGCTTATTACCACCTATATTTTTATTATTCCTTCTATGTAGGTAACTGAAGGTGTTAAATATTTTTAGAGTGGTAACTAATGAAGATAAAAATGTAGTGAAATTAATAATATTTATTTGAATTTTTAATCTTGGAGTTATCCAAAAAATTGGAATATTAAATATTATTTAATAGAGGTATACCTTAATGAAGAAGTTGTTAAAGTGTCTTCTTGAGGGGGAGACAAATTGAGAAATTTTAAAAAGCTTCAAAAATATATAATTACATGAATGTGTGACATTCTATATAAATTTATTAGAACGTCTCATTGAATAGTTATTTATAAATATTATCTCATAAATTATTACTAAAATAAATACTAAAGTTAATGGGGTGATTTTTAATTGATAATTTTCAATATTAATTTGGGAAAACAATTTTAAGGGATGATTTTTACACTAATCCCACTTTTTATGTTGAATTTTTTATTATGTTATAGAAATTAGTGTAGGAATATAGGATGAACATATTTTGAGAATATTTTCAAATATTTATTTTACTTTTAAAATTTATTTTACCAACCCCTAATAAAATTATTTTAAGTCAATATCATATTATAGTTTAATTATGGAAAACGGGTTTTCCTAAATTAGTCCATATTATTCTTTACACTTAGTATTGTTCATGTTGACATATAATTGAATAATTGTTGGAAATTTTAATTAAGTGTAATGATACCATTGTCTCTCAAGATTGATTGTATTTATTATCAATAAAGGTAAGAGGTAAGAAAATTAAAAATATATATTTACTTAAATTTTCTATATTGGTATTGAAAAAAATACAAAGGGTAATATTATTGAACTCACTTGGTATTGATTTTTATATTATTTTTCAATAAGAACAAAGTCAATAATAATTATACCAATATGTTTTGATAATAAAATATTTTAAAAGGTGTGATGTTTCCAGGACCACATCATGAAGAGGATTGAATGAGGAGTGGGGACTCTAAGCTAGAGAGTCATAATTTATAGAATGACCAGATTGAAGGATTCCCTATAGATTAGTTTTGTATGTATCAAAAAGTTTTTATTTTCATAATAATGAAGGATTTGATGTGATGGGAAAATATTATGGGGGGGGATGGTTTCTAATTATATTTCCACTAAGAAGGATTAGTAATTATTAAAGGTTGTAAATGACTATTGTTTTATGATTACATCTAATATATTATTAGAGATCTATTCACATCTTGAAAGGTTGTAGATTCTATCATTATATATTTGGAAAAGGAATATAATTCATTTGTTTCCTATATTTCACAGATACTACTTATTTCAAATGAATAGAAAATTTTGGTAAAAGCCTAAGAAAGCTGTTTGAAGGATCATGTCAAAAGTTAGTTCATGTAGGTTTGAGGAATTTATGGAATTTTTGTTATATTCATTGTTGTGATTGTTGTATAATTTATTAGTATGAGGGAGTAGATAAAAATATATTTATAAATCCATCAAATTTATTATCATATTGTGAACTATGATGTTATGTAATAAAGATAATTGTATTATTTTTGAGGAGAAGTAGAGTTTGGTTGAGTTAGTGGAAGAAAAATGATTTAATAAAAATATATTTTATAATAATAGAGATTTAGGCTAGTTATGATCTTACCAAAAAATATTTTAGGATTTCATAAGGTGATTTTGGATGATCTAGAGTGGTTGGAGAGTCCTCGAGATAGTCTGAAATGTTTTAATCTATTTTAAATATGTTTTCTGAAATTCTGAATTTTATATTATTAGTGAAGTTAAAACTATACTCTATTCTTAAGGGAACTATTGAATATGAATTTATTTCATTTGGGTAACTCTGAAATTCAATAAAATACATATGAGTGGATGGAGAGTTATATGTGGAAAAGGAAAAATGATAGGGTATTCTAGACCATACAGATTAGAAGTCAGAAATTTACCAAGTCACACCATGATATATATAAATGTTAATCTTATGAAATATAAGGGTTATCATAGTCATAAAATGAAATATATATGGTCCGTTATAGGGAATGATAACTGAAAAAGTACATTAGATGCAATGAGATACTTAAGATTGAAACAAATTATTAGTGGCTAGGAAAGGATTAATAAGAGGATATGTAAGGGTGACTAAATATTATGATGGATACATAAACGATTTCAATATGATACCAAAGGGAAAATAATCCATCATATTTGAAATTTAAGAGTAACATAATGTGATTTAAGGACACATTAGAGTTCTCATAGTGATACATTAGTTACATTAATTGGAAATAAACTGAGATTTCTTGAAAGAGGGTTCAGAAGAATTTAAAATAATATGGTGCTATTATGGACCTACAAATACTAAATTTCATCATGATTTCAGATATTCAGAAGTGATTTGAGTCATGAATGGTGGATATTTAAATATAAATAGTTGATATATTTTTCCATAATGAATATATAACTTTAAATATGAATATTTTAAATCATTTACGAAGATCCAAATCTTGAAGATTTTATGAGAATATTTTCAATCAATAGAAATAAGAAAATTTGTATTTGTGAAAAAATCGTTAATAAAATATAAATAAAATTTCAATATCTTGGGTATAAAGGATATTTTATTTTCTTATGAAAATCAATTTTGAATATTAAGGATATCATGGTCCTGAATTTCACAGAATATATATATTATATGTATAAAATTAAGGTTCATGATATTCTTAGAATAAATTATTAAATAATAAGAGAATGAGGGTGCATAGAAAAGGGATAATAATTGAAACTATATTTAATTGATGTTTCCAAGTTTCTAACAAAAAATTGGGAAACTGATGTTGTGATTATATTAAAAATCTCACGTGTCAAAGAAAAGAGGTGGATCTAGTTATTCTAAGAAAGATGTAATTCTAGAACATTGTATTATAGGAGGAAAGTTAGAGTGGTTGAAGTTATATATACTGAACATCTCTAATTTCTAGGAATAATGAGAAGAATATGCTTTGATATCTATATATAATAGAACAAAATGAAAAGTTGAGAAATAAATTCATGATTTCAATATTGGAGTCATAATTGAGATTGATACATAATGAGGAACACTATTATGCTTATATTTTCAATGATATTTGTGTGAATATACTTCTAATTATTCATACAATAGGAGATACAAAATTTTATATTCATGGAGACACCAGTTGGTGATTTTTTTTTAAAAGTGCACTAGTCTGGGCTTCCATGTAATCTTTCTAGTGTTGATTACAAAATATTTCAAGGCCATTATTTTACACATGGTTGATTCTTGATTGTAAGAGATCAGTCATGTCATAATGGTATAGAAACCACCATACACTGAATAATAAACCACACAATGCGAGAGTGTCTCGAAAATCCATGTGTGTAATTTTATTCATTCTTACATATATTACATGAATTAAAATGAAAAATGAATTGATAGAATTGGATATTAGTTTCCCCAAATATGTGTAGAGCTAAAATTGGGAAAATTCATTAATCGGTAAAAATTCACCTATACTGATTCCCCCCTATAAGGTTTTTAGAAATGATCTTCGCTGAAAAAAATCTCATGATAGAATCATACATTATTAATTCATGCCTTAGCTAAGTTGATAAAACAATTATCCTTCCACCATTGAGACCTTTTGATTACAAAAAAATCAATCATGTTCCATAGTATTTCATAAAATTATAATGTTGTGTCTAACTTAGTTTGGGATCCATCACTTTTAGATTTTACAAAAATCATTGATTTGTTCACCAATTCCATATTTCATCCATCATAGTCTCTAATGATTACTGGTTGGAACTACCATCAGATATACCATTATATTTTTATTTTTGGTTTTAAAATTCATCTTAGGACCTTTTATGATCATGTCTTTATCCTTTATTTGGGTATTCATGCTCTCCATCCTTGAATAATATTTTATAGTATATTTTATTATATTTTAAATATATTTTATGACAGTGACCACATTAGCTGTTAGATTATTCTCTATGGCCATGTTTTTATTCAAGAATTGTGAATTATCTTCAAGTATATTACTATAACCCTTCATCTTTACAACCATTCAAATAATTGACTATTTTAAAGAACATTACTCTATCCTTAATATTTTATTTTCTTTAACTAAGTGTACTATGAAAACATAATCATCTCCATATATAATATCCATTAATGCCAACATTAACATAGAGATTGATTATTATATTGGATACTATAAGAACACTATTAGGAAATTAAGACTAGATTTCATTTACAATTATTCATTTGTTTTACCATCCAACTCAGTCTTAGTAGTGGATTATGAATTTTAAAATATTTAAGAATATGACATAGCCACAATATAAATTTATTTTTCATCAAATACACCCACAAAAGCCTTACTGGGTGTACCACCATAATCAAGAGTCTTATTAATTTTACTAATTTCATTTGTACCCTTTGTCTATAGAAAATTATATCCAAGTTTATCAATTAACTACTCATCGCCTATTAACTTGTGATAAACTCTTAAATATGACAATATAACAACTTATATTTCCTTAGGAATCCTATAATTTTATTCTAATGCCTTCCAATAATAAAAAAACATCCTAATAGATATTTTTTTTAAAAAATAATTATATAGTCCTTTTTTCAATAAAATATATTTCTTTACATATTTAACTCTTTCACCATTCGTACTAAAATAAAAATATCACTAAATATATTTAGTGATTTCATTACCACATGACAAAATAATCCAATGCACCCCCTTTTCCAACAACTAAAGATAGTTCCATTTATATATGATGGAATAATCATTGAATATAATTTTCTAATCAATCCAAAATAATATATAAATATTAAACTAAAAAAACCTATTGGATATAATAGAACCTGTTTGAAACATAAGAAACCTAGGAGTTGGGGTGAATTCAGGAGATGTTCTACTGAATATGTTATTCTAAAAACATGTCACCCATTAAATATATTTCCTTAATTGGAAGTAATAATACTCAATCATAGATCCCTTTCATTAACTCACATTCAAAATAAAAAGACATAATATTTCATGAGTAGTAATAAAAAATATATTTTACTTGGTTCACATTCATTTGAATATATTCAAGGAGTTTTTACACAATGATTTGTTGATTTACTAGATAATATATTCAATATAATATTCATATGTGGATAAGGTTTTTTTGATAATTTTCACTATATGCCAATTTTCATTTCTTATTCATGGTTTAGGGATTATGAACTATCTCCAAAGGGTTAATCTCTCTTATTCTCCTCTACTCACTACTTCTATAAGGTCATTATGAGTTTATAGATATGATGGTCTATCCATGATTCACATAGAATGATTGATTTATTTGTGTAATTACTCTTAGAATATATAATCTAATGAAATAAAATTCAATTTTTTTTTTATATGTCATAATATAATCAAATTATTCAAGTGAGAATTTTTGTAGGGGCATCTTAATGATTTTCATAATAGCAATGATACCTCCAATGGAAAAGAATTATTCAAATATGAAATTTTTTATTATTGTTAAAAATTTTATTTCTAAAATTATCTAAATAATTTAATTAAACCTTGAATTATTTAAGCCTTATTCATTATAATAACCAAATATATCAGTTCTACTCTATCTCATATCTCCTTTCATTCACAGAACATATGGTAGAAAACCACATGGTCTCCCCTCTTCAAATTTATCGAACTACTATGAGTAGTGTTGATAATGTGTTATAATAATTTAAAACCTATTTAAATGGTTGGGATTATTTCATTTTCCATCTAATCCCACAATATCATTCAATGTGTCCCACATTCTTAAATGTCAACGAATATATTCAATTGAGTCATTTCACCCCTTGAACATGAGCCATAACTTCTTGTTTTTTAATTCATTCAAAATCTTAAATATTTAAAATAATTTCAAGATCATGGTGTGCGAGTTATACCCTATGAAATGTCATAATTTGATGTTACTATAATTGATATGTGACAATATCCATTGTGGAATGAGTTTTATGTCTACCAAAAATCTATCAAATTTTGTTAATATATTATTTTTAATTCATAAAAGACCACGATGTGATAGGCCAAATCTTCTTGAATCAAAAACCTATTACAACATGATGGTATTTATCATAACATAAGTTATTCATCCTCATCCTAAAAATATTAATTGTATATCGCCCAAAAATGAACTTCTCAAGATATATACAGTCTTGTTGATGAACTACCCCTTCAACTTATCTAGGTCACCCAATGAGTGGACATGAAATACATACAATGGAATGATTCCATTAATGATATCCATTTATCATGGATTAACATGTGGCATGAATTTATACCATAATCCTTATTTTTCATGTTATTATTCATATATAGAACTTATTATGTCATTATATAACCTTTTATGGAATGAAACTTAGTAAATTATTTATATATAGCTATATGTTTACTCCCATATAGTAATGGTTGTGATGTGACCTCATACCCTATGAAACAACACCTTGTTAAAATTTAGATATACACATATAAACATTTCATGGGGCCTATATCATAGTGCATCCTTCTCACTCATGGAAGAAATCATTATGTTGGATTGTGAGTATCTAACACTTGTTCATGATCTGTATCTATTATAATGTGATTTACGTCAATGCATGGTGATATTGTATTCCTTCACCAAATATTATCTTACATATGGTATTACTTAATCCATTACCTTATTATACCAAATAGATCCCCATTATCTAATAAAAAAATCCAACTATTCATGATTCTTCCAACTCCAAATTTTCTCAAGACAATTGCTTCATATATAGATTGTAAAGGTTCCTCTTCACATTTTATATATATAGAAATTTTAGGGATTCTGTGATTCCTCTCTTGAATTTATTTATACATCTTAAAATATCAATTTTCCAGTATGTAAATGTCATTTATCAAAACCATAATGTGATTATCATGTATTATAACTACCTTTACGAGCCATAAAATCATTATGTAACTCAATTTATTAGTAAATAGAATTTATTAAAAATTAATCCAATTTATTTATCAACCATCATTGTAAAAAATATAAAAATCAACCTCTTAGTTATAACAGCCACACATCCCATATTAAACACATCTTGGCATATACGACTCCTATCCGTTTTCTAAAACACTAATCACATCACATGAATCACTAAAATCAATACCTCAATAAGGATTGATGATGACACAAATTAGGATATCACAATCCACACACACCTCATATGTGATTTAGCCACTTATAAACTATCCCATTGATTCCCAAAATTATTAGGTAAAGAGATAGATATTCCATATCAATCATGTAATACTCTACCCTCAAAATTTTGTAACAATCTAGATTAGAAAAACAATATTGGACTAATCAATTAACTCAATTTTATCTCACTAGTCACCCATTACTTATTATCTTATTCAACATGCTCATCACCCACTAACGCAAACTCAAACCCCTAAATTGATATAATTATATGGTGGTTCACCTACTAAGATACACTTGGTGGATTTTTTTTCATACAAACTATTTAAGACCTCAAGGCCATTAAAATAAGTATCAATTAATACCCATAGTCTAAACCTATTTCGATAACCCATAATCCTATATGGTGTCTCTTTGAACCACTCACTATGATCAACCATAGACCAATGATCTGAATGAAGATTATTTTTTAATTACATGACACATCCCTCTATTTATAGGGCCACTTATCTAGGTTGGACACAATTTGTGGTCCCATAATCACCCTTACCAAGAATTATCCATATGCATCATAAATAATTGAAATTATAAATCATGAAACAAAACCCATAAAATTCCCTTAGATCTCATTGAAACTTTATATCCCATAGAATCACCATGGTTCCACTTTATATCACTCATACATATATACCCCCACATACATCTTTTATAATACATGTAACGAGATAATAATTTTTAATAAAAGGAAACATAAAAAATGAATAACTATTTAACCACTTAATCCATTCCCACTCCAAAATTGACCTATATATTATTGGTAATCCTCAGAAAATGGATCCCTAGCCCATTGGAGAGGCTCTATAATTAATTATGAATGACAAAAAAGAAATATATATAATTAATCAATGATTATTCAATTCGGAATAATAAATGTAAAATCCACTGAGTATCTAACCATGGTTGATAACACATAAATATTAGTGGGAAGGACTCCAATATTGCCTTCTAATTCAAAATTATTAAAATCCCCATAATATGAAACCAAAAAATTCATCAATTTTATTTGAATTTGTGAAAACCCCAAAAAATATACATTATCACCATAAAACATATGAGAATACTAGTGTGTTCCTACTCATTGAACTTTGTTTTAACATATATGCAGGAAATCCCATAGGAATCAATTCATTTCCACATCACTTTTATGAAATTTTAATCAAAATATCTTACCCAAGAAGCATTAATTAGAGTTCTAGAATGAAAAGAAGAAATGGGTTGGATGTAAAGGAACATAGCACAAATAAATGGATGAATGCTTCTCAAGATCATCATATTATCTAATCAAAAAGTAGGGGAATGAATAATAATAGAGGTATAATCTTTTTGAATCCCAAAAAAGTAGATATCAACATGAAAAGGATCGAAATAAAATTCATTCAATAAAGAATGAAAATACAGAAAATTAAATTTTATCATAAAGGAGTCCTTCATCGAAGGTCATTCAAAGATTATGTGGAATCCTTTTTGAAAACATGATCATTCATAGATGACCATCATTTATGGTTGAGAATCACTTTATATAAACACAATGTGGATTCTTTATGGAGTTTTATCATTTTTATGGGCGTAAATGTGATAGTGATATTTCATATTTGTATAACAACCTCACATCCATCCATCTATTGTTGGAGACATAATGATTATCCTTCATGATCGTGTAATATTCCCACAAATGTGCATTAGTTTATTCCTTAATTATGGAGATCCTCCCATTCCATACTCCATTATCTCTATGAAAAAACCAAGAAATAATACTTCATGGATCTGTTATATTTTCAGTTCCATGCATCTCTTTGTATAATCCTCATGATTACTCTATGTGGATTCATTCATAATCTGTTACTACATTTTGAGGGATGTATAGTAAGAATAACTACATATAAATACATAAAAATAATTGGGGAGGGGATAGACATAGAATTTAGAGCCACAAACTTCTAATATATAGTTTCTTCCATGACAATAAGACCAAGGGCAGAATAAAATTATTTTTGCATCATTTTTTGTGCGTGATCCTTTGAAGTAATTGACTAATGCAACTTTCTTGTTTAGGATGGAGAGATGATCAGTAAGGAGGATTAGATAATTCATTCATGATAATTCTACTATCTTAGAAGATCTTTATAGTGATTCATTTAAATGTACATTAAAAAGGGCCCTAAATAGTCACCTTAATGAAGACCTTTTCACTAATTCCTTCATGAATTGGAATCCTTGAAACTAAATACATTAGAAAAAATTACCCAATCATGAAAAACTCTTATATTATTTAAAATCATTGTTTCCTAAAGTATATTATTACATATACATAATGGTTTATCCATAAGAAATATGTGACATATGGTGGTTCTCATCATGAAAGATCTCATTTATGGGTTACATGGACTTTTTTATATCCATTAATTTTCACAAGTCACCTAATTGAAATAAATTATTTCCAATTACCTCATTTTATTCCATTCAAGATTTTAAATTCCTCAAAAATCCCTTAACATCTAGGGAAAGTCCATAGACTCCAAACATAATGATAGGGTTATATATTATAGATTATGTCCCTTAAATATTGCTTTTATTTGATAAAAATGATCTAGCATACCATGAATGTAATTTTGTTGGATATCATACCTAACGGAGAAGAACATCATGGTTTTACAAGGATTCAATTAATTTATAATGATAGTCCCTATCATTTATTTATTTTTGTAACCTCACCATGGTCATGATTCAAATATTGGATACTAAATCATGCAGTTATCCTTCCTAATCCACTGAATGATCCATAAATCCACATATAGGCCTCTGATCTTGTGTAATTTCTAACATATCTTCAGTTGGATATATACCCCACAAGATTAGTTTTCCTTTTTCATTTAGTCACTGATATAATAGAGGTGGACACAACTTTTTTTTCCTTTTACATGGTTTAATACCTAATTATACCCTCTCCAATTTAGTTACTAATAGATAAGATGAGCCTGAACGGGATACTCAAGAAAAATTCCCACACCAACCTTTTCTAGGAACATTTATACCAACAATTATCCCAAAATAACATTATATTTAATACTATATCATCCATTATGTATGATTTTAAACTTCTTCGAATATGTATTGGTAGAAAATCTATAAAAATAAATTCAAATGGTTATGGTTTTACAACCTTAAATGACACCACAATGGTCCTTATCACATGACCTTAAAATCCATGATATGTTTTATTTTGGATTACTAAACTACTTGTGTTCTAATTCCATTTATTGGGATTTATACGAAGCCCTTCTCAATGTCCCTATTTTTACTCTACAAAACTTACTACCTCCCTGGATGGTGAAAAAATCTAGATGAAATGTTCTATGACATTAAACCATATAGTAATAATTCACTAAAAGATATATATAAAGAACCTAAAATATACACATACATTCACATCAATTCATGGTATATATCGATCACTCACATACAGGTAAATGAAGGTTAGCAATATTACCACTGGAATGGATTTCACATATATGATTTTAATCTATAATAGATTCATAGAATATGCATCCAATCCCATTAATGAATGATCCAGGTTCCCATTGTAACGACTAATTTTTAACTTAAAGTTTCACTGGTATGTACATGTTACCACCAACCTTTGGATAGATGGTTTATAATGAATACAATCTTTGTAGGTGTGGACACATGTCAATAAAAGAATTGTGAACCTAATGTGAATTATGTACATGTGAAAGTGATAAATTGACCATTATTGTTCCCATTATGATGAATTAATTTGTTTATTATTTTTATTTTTGAATATCACATGAACTCCATTCTATTCAAATTGAATTACCTAAGCACTATTGAAATATAGGCACCCTTTGAAAGCTGGTAGTATTTATAAAGAACATAGAGCTTGTGTAAACAACTAGAAATTTTTCTAGAGATGCACATTAACCACCAAGAGGATGTACCCTTGAATACCTAACATACACTATCACCAACAAAACACCTATTTTCCATTTGGTGAATCCTTTGGTTTTAGAGAACCATTTAAATGGTTCCAATATAAATTTGGAGTTTACAAATGATATAATCTTGGAGATAAATCCCCATTGACCATCCAATTGATGATAATCCACATAGATGTAGGTGGATTCTAATCCCGCCTCTAAATATTTATGGATGTTAAAATCATATGTGAATAACTCATAAATCGAAAATCATATATATATGGAATGTAATATCACCTATATCCCTAATAATTCTAAAGAGATGCATAAGAGGATTCCAGCTCACATTCATTATTTCCAACACTCTACAACAATGGACTCTAATGAATATTCTATGTATGTGACATCCTAACATGGACATCACACATCATTTCTCCAATTCAGACCACCGCATGACCTCAGGTGCACCTCCCCGAATGCCAAAGGGTGCTGACTAGCATTGAGGTTATGATAAGTTGATCATGGGGAGCCTATAACCTCTTTTATCAGATTAATACAGTTGGGGAAATAAATAAACTATAGTGGAATAACACAGTACCATAAACAATACCAGCAACTCATGATAATCAAAGGAAGAGATTAAATATCTAACTAAGGAAGAAACATGCCATGTTAATGTATGCTTCAAGTGCCTAAAATGAAACTCAAAGTAAATACATTGAAAAATCTCCATGTGGGTCATCATCAAAAATCCATCCCAACATAACCACTTAACATTGGGCCATTTCCCTTAGCCTATTTGAAAAACACAATTTATGTTTGGGTACTAATCAAGAAGCCCAAGTAGGGCATGAGTGCAACTCAGTAGTCCACCACCAATAACATTTAAAACAATATACAAGAAAACAGTAGTGTGTGTAGTTGTATAAGAAGAATAATTATCATGTATAAGTAAATACTTACCATTTTATCAATTAATCATAATTTTATAACATAAATCCTACGTTCCCATAGACCCATATGCCTCAATCCCTACTTCGGCTCATGTCATATCTTGAAGTATTCCAATGTGATATTATATCTCAAAAATAATTCCATTATTTCCATTAATTAATTCATACTAGAATACCCATATTTTCATTCAAACATTACAAAATAGAATAACCGTGTTCCCATTCATTAATTCTATATTAAATGAACATATAAATATTTATACATTAAAAAAAAGAATGATCATTTTAACACTCCTTAATTCTAAAATAAATGACCATGTTACCATTCATATCTAATGTCCCATGTTACCATTCACACATCACACATTATAATGGTCATGTTTATATTATTAAATTAAAAAATAAATGACTCTGTTACCATTCATCCCATTATAAATTCATAAACTAATTACACATATAAATTTAATTTCATAATCATCAATTTTTTAATCACAACCATCCCCTAAAATAATTCTCAAATTTATTAATAACATCCATCAAATTAACTTATTAATAAATTAATTAATCAATATTCAAAACTCAAAATCCCATAATTAATTAAATTAATATTTATCTATATTATTATATCTTGACATCTCATTATTAATTCAGTAATTAATTATCCCTAATAAAAAATCTCTATATCTCATAATTAATCATATAATTCAATATATAAAAAACCATAATTCCTAAAATCCCTAATTCACATGTCCTAAATTTACTATTTATCATAATTAATTAATTGAAACAAGAACCTAATTTCTAAAAATCTAATAGAAACCCTACAATTACATACATTTAATTTACATCATGACTCATGTATTTGAATTATAGACCACCTACCTTAATATATCAAAAAATAATCACCCAATGGAAATCAATAAAAATATTGCCACACAACATTGTAGATCTAGATCAGAATATAAAAAACCAAAATCAATATTAAAGAAAACAAGATCTATTAATTCTAAATCTAGATCTACAAGAGTAGATATAGATCCCACAAATATATATATATATCTAGAAGAATAGAAGACGACATCCCACAAAAATAAAAAAGAGAAGAGAGGAGGATGACTGTGAAAGTATGGTTATGGAGTCCCCTTACTAGGAGGAGAGAAGATATGTGACCTCAGATTCAAATTGTGAATAACATAGGTTGGGAGGCCTTGAAAATCATTAATATTACTGTAGAATCATGAAAAATCACCAATGATTGACTGGGGGTTGATTTGAGTTTAATTAGCAGGTTTAGGAAATTTTAGAATTAATTTTAGGGATTAAATTATTCCCATGCCTGATTAGCTAGGAGGGGGTACATGGTTTTTTCTAACCATTCACCAACTGTTTGGGTCTTTAATCAGGGTGCACATTTAATCATTTTAGTGTGCACAGTTTTTGAAAATCTGTCCTAGCTATGTGAATCCCCTCAATCCAGGTGTGCACAATTAGTCAGGATAGGGTGAATGATTATCCATAACGATGAAACAATTATGCACGAACACTTTTCAATCATTTTAACCAAAATTTACCCAAAAATACTCCGTGTCAAAAACCAAAAAAAAAACTCAAATATGAAAAGAAGAGTACACAAAAATGTGTATGAGACAACTCAATAAATGGTTGGGATCATACAATCTTCCCATATTATAAAAACTCATCCATGGGATTCATTATTTTTCATTCTTAATAAATTTTGTCTAAAATATTAGGCTATTGAGCTGAAATATATTCTTCCTTTCCCATGTCTCCTCTTATACACACCCATTATATAATGACCCAAACAATTATAAATTATGTTTCCCTTTGTGATTAAATTATATTAATTATTATGTACTATGGTTATAGAAAAAACGTACACTTCCTTGGTTATATCCTTGGATTTAAAAGAGCATTAAGAATATTACAATTTTTAATATAACTATTAAATGTTTATCAAACAATTAATATAAATATACGGAATTAACAACTCCAATTGACACAAAGAAATGAAGTGACTGAATCACTTAGTAGGATTTTTCACTAAAAATCCCATTTATTAGAGCTTTCGAGGGAGATAACATCACTGTTCTTTTCCCTCGACCAAGCCAAATATGAGATCCAGAACATAAGCATGAGTGGACCCATTAATGAGAGAAGTTCAATATCATCAAGATCAGCACCCAAACCATGTTTGCTGAATGCCCCATTGAATGTTTCACCATTTAATACCATACACTTAGGGAATATGCTGATTTAATAAATAGATATGTATCAATACAATAATAATATGATTATGTATATTGTATAAAATAATTATTTTTTGATTTTTTATTGATACTTCATAAATGATGTTGATTTTGATTTGATTAAACAAAAACTTTATTATTGTGTAATATCCAAATTCAATTAAGGGAATTATTTTTATGTTTTAATGAATTTTTTTAAAATAATTATTTCATGAATTTTTTATTATTAAATATGGTTTATTAGTCATAAATGGTCACGTAATTTTTTTGAAGTGAAATTTTATTTCTATAAGTGTTAAAAAAACTATTATTGTCAAAACCTCATCTGTTTTAAATAAATGTCAAAAATTATTTTATAAAATAAAATTCACATATTTATAATAATAATTTATATTTTATAGATATTATTTTTGGAAATCAAATGTTTGAATTATAAAATGGCCAATATGTAATATTTTGCTAAGACAATTGAATTTTCATGTAAAAAGTAAATACCATTCAAATATACAGTGTGTTTTATGACATCATAATGAACCAATAATTATGTAATAAATAATATAATGGTTATAATCAGCCTAATAATTATTTTTTCCTTAAAATAATGTAATTTTATTTTTTTTATTAATTATATTAACCCCATATTATTCCACCAAAACATATAATTTATTTTATGATTTTAATTCATTTCATTAAAAATGTGACTTGCCTCCACATAAGAAGGGGTAATATTTTAATATTTTCAGCTCTTTTCCTAATAAAATAATGAAAATATTTTCCAATTTGGAAAAAAGGGAAAACCATGTGATGGTTTGGGGTTCAAAATATTTTAATTTGTTGGACAAAACAAAAATATTAAAGAAATTCATCTCTCTTTCTATATAAACCCACCCAGGATCTCACTTCAATGCATGAAAAAAACACATGTATGATGAAATCAATTTTCTCTCATCTCTTGAAAATCCTAAAAAGGAAACACATGCTCTTAATAAGACCCTTTAAAGCTATTGATGTCATACTCTTAATGTAAGTGATCATCTCATTCTCACATTTATTCAAGAATCATCTCTATGTTATTCCCTTTTTTTCAATAATAATAATGATGGGTTATGATCTCACACCTCCCCATACTCTCCTTATGATGTATAAATTATGATATACCCCTTTATCTCTCATTAATCCCTCCTAAGAACACTAGTTACTATGTCAAACTTTAATAACAGTTCTTTCCTTTCTCATATTTATCTATGTTTCCTTATCTTGTTATACCCTTTTATTATCAGTTACTAATGATGGGATATGATTTAAAACATCCCCCATAACTACATTATAATTTATAAATGATGATAGACCCATTTCTCTCTCATTAAAATGTCTTAAGAACACTAGTTACCATGCTAAAATTTCAAGAGCATTATTTCCTTTCATTTTATTCATGCTTCTTTATTATCGTATACCTTTTTTTATCAAAATTATATATGTGTGAGCACATTATTACATGAAACTATTACTATATACATCATTTACAATTGATTAGAGACTCATTTATCTCTCATAAACCCATATTATGAATATTTTAGTGATGTAATTATGCTTCCAAATTTTCACCATGATTTTGAATGCCAAACCATTTTCATGTCGTACCTATTTCCTATCAAGGGTGTACAATTTAATGCATATATACCTTTTCATTAGTGACATAAATGTATATATTCCTCACTAATTGATCATTTAAAAAATTATACTATTGAATGAGTCCATGTTTTTAGATCTATGTTGTACAATTAAGTATGAAAATTAAATGAAAGTAACGGGTGAAACCAAAATTATATATAGCTACAATGCATTGGGTAATGTTTAGTAACAAGACATATCATGTTAGGATATGGTTGTACCTGATTTCATTATGGTAATTTTTATGCCATGATGTATTTTTAGTTTATCCTTGACCTATGATGTAGTCTTTTAAGTTGTTCCCACATTTTCCATGTTCTAATTGTCAAGATATAACTTGCCTTACTATTCATGTTCATTTATGCTTCTTTTATATTCCTTCCCTAATATGTATTATTATCTTTAGTTTATGTCATTTTTATTCCCTTATTGGGATTTATGTCTCCACATTTTATTATGTATTTCCCTTGGTAATCCAATGCAGTTTTAAGACCAAGCATGTTAAAGAAGTTTTCAATAAAGATGTTGTGATTCATGTTTGAAGTTGTAATAAAATGTACCTAATTACCAAATAAAATATATTTATAGATATTTCAGATTTTAATATGTGTAATTTTATGTAATAAAATCATTTACTAATATGTAATAAAGATAAGGGTTCTTATACTTGTTTCCCCGACACACGAACAATCATCGAAGTCATTCCCACAATACTTTCTCACTACTATCCAAAACATGTATTGGATGCCCTTAGAGGAAATTTCTACCTCATTCTCAATTTCATCCACATAAATCACATCATATATTTTGGGGATATACTATTGATTTTTTGATACAAGGAATACATCATTCACACCACTTTATTTTTTGGAAGTCGTAGTCGGTACACCACCGGCCAGATTCTCTACACAACCTGAAACGATCCTTTAAACATGGGTGTTAGCTTGTCCTATATCTGTACCAGGTAGTGGCCTAGTCTAAGATACACCAGAAGAAATAAAAAATTACCCTCTATAAACTCAAGGGGTCATCAAGATCTCTCAACATACAACTTATGTTTATTTGTATTCGTATCCATATGATTTCGAATTAGATTCACATGTTTTGATGTATCAGGCATGAGACTCGATACCAACAACTCTGACTGACCAAACTACATCTAGAATAAGGTTAATATTTATGGACTACCATAAATAGGCTCATATGGTGACATATTTATAGTTTCTTTATTACTATTGTTATAGGAATTCTCCACCAAATATAGGTTATTCTCCCATAACCAATCAATATCAAGTATACACACCCGAAACATATCCTCCTGAACTAGTATAGTAAGATCTGATGAACAATATATTTATGGGTGGAAGGATATACTCAATAATACATATATATCTATCACCGTTTCTTGGACCTACTAGAAGTGAAAACTAAAATTTGAGTCAGGTTCTAGAAATATAGTTTATGGACCCTACTACAGAAAAACTATCTATAGTACATACAAATCACACAGCTACTCCATTGAGAAAAGCTCATATAGTAGAATAAAATGTGCATCCTTTATTAGTCTATCATCAACTACCCATATATAATCATTCTTCTTATGGGTCTTCATCCAACCCACCAAAAAATCCATTTTCACATCATACTACTTCTATTATGGAATGGGAAACAATTGTAGAAATCCTCCATGTTGTTGATTATCTACCTTCAACTAATTATAGGTGTATCATAATGATATGAACCATATAATATATTTTTCTTCGCCGACCACAAAAACTATTTTCATTGGGAATAGTAAATTTTTTCCACATATGGGTATACTATCAACTTTGAAGAGTGAAACTAAATTTCCATCTACTCCTTAATACTTATAGCCACAACAACCCAATTCATTACACAATTGATCTCATCCCCATATATGCTCCAATATGAATGTGACTCCACACCTTCGTGACATTCCCAACATGTCAAAAATTTTGTAACCTCATGCTGATTGTCATTGATTTGTCTGAAATGTGTATACTCCACTGAAACTGAAACTATATCTATATTCTCCTAACTCTCCGAAACCATAATGTATATCTCATCTAGAAAATCCATAATATTACACTCGTCACTAGACTACTAAACCTCATGATTATGAGTTTTCCTACTCACATCATTAGCTGAAATGTTCCCATTTTTGGGTGAAAATACCGATTAAAAATTAAATGACTACATATACTAAACCCATCCATATTGTCAAATATTCAAGTATCACTACGAAAAGATGCACCTGAATCTCTTTTTGACTAACATACATAGTAAAATTTTCATCCAAAAGATAGTTCTACAAATATATTAGGTCCTAAACCACTATATCCAATTCAAGTTCATGTGTTGGGTAGTTCTTCTCATGATGCCTTAACTGATGGGACAAATATTCCACAATTAGATCCTCTTGCATTAACACGGCTCCAAGTCCAATTCCAAAAGTGTGAAAATACATTGTTTACTCCTCACAAAGATCAGTTAAGATCAGGGATTTTTTTTATTTCAGGTTCTTCATCAACTCCTAGAAGTAATTATCACATGCTTCTGACCACTAATTTTTTTTTATTTTCTTGGTGAAGCCCGAAAGTGGTTCTACAAGAGAAGAAAATTGTTGGATGAACCTCTTATGATATCTAAGAAACCTTAAAAACAAAAAATATTGATCACATTCATGGGTTTCTCCTAAGGAACCAATTCATTCCTTATCCCTTGCTTCATAGACACACCTTCCACTCAGATGATGTGAAAAATAAAATTACCACATCGATCCAAAATTGGAACTAAAATTGCTTGGAATACATCGATTCTCTCTCAGGGAATTCAGGACGATGTGAAGGTATTTGGAAATATCATAGTGTGTCTTGGAGTACGCTAAGATGTCATCCAAAAATACATAAAAAACTAATCCATGTATGGAAGAACGATTCTATTCATTATGGTCATAATCACTACTGGTGTGTTTTTCAACCCAAAAGGAATTATGATGAACTTATATAGGTCGTAATTGGTTCTGAAAGAAGTCCATGGAAAATTAGAAGTCCAAATTCTCAGATGATGATACCCCTATATCAAGTCAATGTTTTAGAATACAAAAGCTCCACTCAACTATTCCAACCGATCATATATAGGCCCAAGATGATACCAATTCTTCATAGATAGAAAATTTAAAATTAGATAATCATAACATAATCGCAAACTCACATTGTATTATTTTCAATCAACATAGGTAAACCCTAAGGTGGAATACTTGAATGGATAAATACATTATCCTCTAACTCCTCTAGTAGACTTTTGAGCTCTTGAGGCTCTGTCTATGTCATTCTGTATGGTGCAATAGAAACCATATCTTCCCCCATAATAAGGTCAATAGTGAATTTAACATTTCTTTTATGTGGAACTATTAATAATTAATCATGAAATACATATTTAAAATATTCCACTATAGGTGGAATAAAATTCTATTCTACACCTCATTCATCTAGTAATAAAGTAGAATCCTGGGTTGTGAGCTCTCCCAGTTGCTGAGTAATTGGCCCTACGCGACCTTCCTAGATATCCCACTCTCCACGGTGAATATAGTTGTCTCACACAAGAGATGTAAAGGTTAGTATTAAGTATTAAAAATTAATTTGGTGTTGTTATGTGACTATGTAGTCCATACCAAGAATTAGTTTGATGTTATACTTGTCTATGATATGGAGGCTCCACATAAAATGATACCAACCAACATTATGAGGACAACCATTAAAAACAGATGTATCTAGACCATAATCCCAAATATGTATCTATAGTCATAACCTCACACAAAAACACCACCACTAGGCTCAAAATATTCTCAGTTTTTGTTGAAATAAAGGAATGAGATAGACCAATATCAAATAAGGACCTAAATAAAGTAGAGGTTACAATTATAATACCTATCATTGTTGACGACACAACTTTTCTATCCAAAATTTTAGGATTAACTACATATAACTATTACTCTCCTTTTCTCTATGCTGATGTATGACTTCCCAGTGCTGCACTAATCTTTGGGTACGAGTGCCCTTGCCTCAAAGCTCCATGCATACTTCCTCAAAGTCCTCAGCTTGTATAACTCCAGCTATGTAACACCCTAAAATTTTATGATATAGATTATTTTTAATTATTTTAGGTCTATTTTGATAATATACACCAATATTATCTTGCAATATATTCAACACTATATTATATTGTACTATATTTAGTAATATTCTTGGCTTGTGTTACACACAATTTTAGGTTCCATTAACAGAATTCATTTCGCACAAATGTGAGAATAATTTTATTTCAACTTACAAGATAACTATGTTTTGATTATTTCATACGCAACATAAAAGGAATCTTGCACTAAACACAACACATAATTGGTGAGGATTTCACACTAGAGCGACCTTGATCGATAGCTTTCATTGTAGGTGATATCGAGTTTCACCAAATAAAGATATATTATCAAAATATTATTATTCAATGGAAACAAACTAGAAGTTATGAATATTGTTAACCACATTTTTAATTTTATATAACATTTAAAATCATCTTATTTATTTCTAGAATATAATATAAGAACAAATTCAATTTTTCGAATAAAAGAAGTATTATTCAAAATATGCAGTTTTTCTACCTTTGGATGGTGCAACCAATTTAAATATAGTTTTTAAAACATTATTATATTAAAATTTTCAAATTAAACTTCTTATTTTAATGTGGATTATAAAATTTTAAATCGGATACCTTTTTGGTATATTTTTGGTAAGTTTCCTTTTTTGATGAATTGTGAAAATACAGATTTTTATTGAAAACGTTATTTTAATTTAATTACACTAAATAGTAAAATTATATTTTGGAATATTTATAAATTTTAATTATTTAATTTTTAACCAATTATGGTTTTTAAAAATGAATTTATAAATGAATTTAATGTCAAATCCTTTTCCATTTGAAAGGGGTAATTTTCCACGAAACAGTTTTTCATGACATTTTACTAGAATTATATTAAATTTATTTATAAAACTAATTTGTTTTGAATTATGATAAATTGATGAAAAATTTTCATTCATAAGGTCCAAATTTCATAAGTAGGTCCCTTTTAATTTTTTACCTAAATAAATAGTAACGTTGGTAAATTATGTTACCACAGAAAGGGTAAATTAGAAATTTAATGATAAAAATAAAATTATAATGACTATAAAATGAAAAAAAACAAATGATAAAATATTATTTTAGGAAATAAATTAGACCCTTATCATTTTAGTGTCGAAATTATGTCATTTAATTGACACTTTTCCATGAAAATGACTTAAATAATATTAAAATGAATGAAATACAAAAAGTATAATTTTCTTTTTCTTTAATATCTTTTATGTGTTAACATATGAAAAAATGGGTAATCTAAATGAATCTAAATGATAAATTTGATATTTATAAACACATTTCCATAATATAAATTTACTTTAGACGTTTTGGGTCTATTAGGGAGATATTATGGTCTTTATAATATTTTATTTTATAAAAATGTACAGATGTCCCATTTATTTTTTAAAAAATATAACATTTTTTAAATAGTGTTATACAAAAGATAAATTAGTCTATAAATACTCATCTGAAATATACAATGTTTTTATTTATGATTGTTATAAATTTTTAATTTTTAGAAAATAAATAATTTCTTTAATGTTTTATATATCGATGATGGAGAAATTATTTAATTGTTAAAAATAAATATACTTATTTTTATTAAAATAATATTAACCATTAAAACGCCCAAACACATTATAATATTTTATTGATCTAGTATATATTGAACAAAATCATCCTTGTATCTAGTTAGTGACCATTTGGATCCCCATATTAGAGATCGTGGTACTTATATTATTTTATTTGATGTTGTGTTAATGATGTGACATTCATAATCTAATAAAGATAACATTGTAAATGTAAGGTTTTCCAGAGGATAAATTCAACTAAAAATATTATTCTAGAGTATTGTAAATTTATATTCATAATAGTACTATATTTTTAATTTTTATTTATAAAATAAGTATACTAGATAATTACACAATATTGATGTATTAATTATTTTATTAAGGTAAATGTCAAATAAATGTTATTTGAAATATAAAAATAAATATAATTATGGAAAATTAATTTTTCTAATGAATTTTATAGATTCCATTGAACCCTTATGGATATGATGAAATATTTTTTCATGGAAACCAACTTATCTTGATATTTTTAAAAATCCCTGAAATGAATTTTTTCAAAATTGAAACAATTGATATTTTGTAAAAATAATGTTTTATTAAATTATTATAAAATCATAAAAAATTGTTAAAAATTATGGAATTGTTATGAAATGGTAAAAAATATACTAAATTATTTATTTATGACCTAATTGATATCAAATAGGTAAATATTTTACCCTTTTAATATTGAAATATTTGTTACCCATAAATAAATGAAATAGAATAAATAAGTGTTTAATCGAAAACATAAGGTTTTAAGGAACATAGAAACTTGTATAAAATTTATGTGTTGAAGATATTAAAACCCTATATATTCTCATATTCTAAATTAGGTCATTTTGAGGTTTTTGAGTGGAATTTTATTTTATTAGAAATTAATATTTTTGTGGTTTCCAAAAGGGCCCCTCACTTTAATTATAAAAGGGATCCTCCTCCCAAATTTCTCCACAACTCATTAAGCCTTAAATATCTTTCATACCCTACACATTTCTCTTCTAAACATCCCTAGTTACATTCTAGAAGTTTTGGTCTTCACAAATGACCAACTCTAGTTCTATTAATGGGAGATCTAAAGAGGTCATGTCAAAGAAGAGTAAATATCCTATATTGATTTTCTCCTATTTATTTATACATTTACTTCTACATAATATGTTTTTTAATTATAGAATAATAACTCCATTACCACTTATATATTGAGGTGTTATTATAATTATGAAACTACTATATTCAACTTTCTATCCATCCAATGTAATATGAAATCACCACGCATGCGTACGTACGACTTACCGTCTCCAGGATGTGTTGTAATCTGTTTTCACCCCCACCTTACGTGAATGGGTATAAAAATATATTTAATAAATATATATGACAATTATAAAATTATATACATTCTGAAATATATTACCCCATTCAAATCAATACCATTCAGAAAATATGGTTGTGATATTGTCACTCGTGTGTACGTATAGCCTACCGTCTCCACAAAGCAATGTGATTTGTTCTACATGATAACCACTCATGAATGATTATATAAATGTACCAAATGAACAAATATGGTATTTATTATAATTTTAAAAAGTTATAAATATATCCTAATAAGGATAACTATATCTTATTTGAAAAAACATGAATACAATCGTAAAGCTGTTAAAACAAGAATACTGAGTAACAATTAATTTTTCTAAACCAAAGAAGGAGAATATGAACATATATGATTAAAATGACTCTTGAATTAGATAATAAATTTAATTAAATCATATATATGTGGTTTGGATACATACAGTGCATATTCGACCTAAGGTAAGGGATAACTTCTCATATCTCTTTTTTATATGAGATTGTTTATTTCCAAATATTTACTGGGGTATATGTATCTTCCAAGTCCATGTTTTCTAAATATTTATTTCATAAAATTATTTATATCATTCTATAAGTGTTTAAAGTCAATTATACCCTCGGGTGAATTTTTACTAAATGTTATTAAAGGAATGTTTTGTCATTTTCAGTATGAGGTACTTTTTTAATTTCTTACAAAAGTATGAGAATAATGTTTTTTATCTTATAAGACATTAATGAATTTTTAAATTTTAATGAAATCTTATTTCCATGAATATTCTTGTAAAAAATTTCAATTTTTTTTTGAACTAAATTATTTTAATTTAAAATTGCATGAAATTTTGAAAAAATGAAACATATTTGAAGAACAAAGGATATTTTCTCAAGAATGAAGTTCATGTGTTTCATCAATATTATTTTCTATTTTAGATAAAATAGTGTTATATTACTATCCCTATTATTACAATTATTTCATTGTGTTTATGATGGAATTATTTTTATGAAATATATTTATTTTATATAAATTATGATGAAATTATGTTTAAAAACCCATTTTATTTCATGGGTTATTCTATAATGAATGATTTATCTTTTTGTGGCACGAGTAAGAATGATTTAATTATGAGATTGGTAGGACCTATATCTCACTAAAACACATTGGGTAAATATTTATGTCTCATGAGATAAACATTATTTGATTGGAAAGTAAATATGGTTCAGTAATACATTACTTGAATGGTATTTAATTCCAGTTTAATAATACATGGCTATAACAGTCATTAAAACCAGTTTATTAAAAGAATTTGTCCTCTATAATGGTCTTAGCAGCAATGCCTTGGATAATATGGAAATAATATTAAGAGATTATTTGTTACCATAATTCCTTGTTTTATTCCAATGATATTTTATTAGGGTTAGTTTTCCTTTATAATCTACGCCTTACACACTACCAAGATTTATTTCATGACTCACGATTTTGATATTTAGTCACTATGTTATCTGTTTTTACATTAATATGTTTATGGTTTGTTTTATGATCCCTATTTAATCCTACTGAGCATCTAAGCTCAACCTTTTTATGTTTACTTTTTCCCAGGATATGAAGAAAGGTTTTATGTAGGAAAAAGGGGAATATAATTATGGGAGACGATGAAAATCTTTAACCATGTTAGAAGATTATTTTCCATGTTTCCGAAGGAACTGAACTAATGATGTTTTTGGGCGTATATTTGTACAATGTATTAAGTATTCAAAAAAAAATTTAATTTCCATATACATCAATGTTTAGTCATTAGAGTTGGTATCTAACGATGGTTTAGTTAACCTTTGTAAATGAGGATGTGAAAACATTAGTGGGATCCATAGAGATATTTCTAAGGTATGTCTAGGTATATCCCTAAGAGTAAATCTAACTATAGGTTACATTCCTACAATTATGGTAATGTTAATGAGTATCCTAGGATTAATCCGAAAATGTTAAATATTTAATTTAATCTTTCGTGATTATGTTGTTTTCCTAGTATGATTTTTTCCTTTCACAATATTTTGTGTGTGTTTTAGACAATGAATGGAACCCAAAGAAACCATGTTAATGATCAATGAACTTGGAAATGCAATTATGATCCTCATTAATAACCAAGTGATATGGGATATGGAATATAAAATATAATCTATATACTTTCAAAATATATGAATCATTTTGAACTTCCAAATGAGTAGTGAAGGGAACAACATTCTATTGAGTCCTTCATGAGGAAAATCCACTTTATTTTAGTGGGTCTCTTGATCCACATGTTGTCGAACAATTGATTAATACCATTGAAAATAAAGTTTCTATCATTTTTTATTCAGAACATGAAAAATTCATTGTAACTGTTCATCGTTTAGAAGGCGAAGCAGACCAGTGGCAGAATATAATCAAGAATACAAGGAAGAAATATGAAATTGAATCCATGGGATGAGAAGAGTTCAATAAATTATTATTACATAAATAATTTCCTTATATTATTCAAACAAAGATGGAAAATTTGTTCTTTGATCTTAAGCTAATGGCTGATGAATCTATTGGTGCGTACGAGGTAAATTTTACAAGCCATTCAAGGTATGCTTATAGATTTATCATCCAACCTGAATGAAATGTTGATCAATTCTTCAGTGGCCTAAAATAAAGTATTCTAAGTGCATTATCTATAAGATACATTAGTTTCTATAAAGAGATTGTTCATTGTGATATCAAAGTAGAAATAGAATTTGGTGTCATATATCAATCTCATAGTTTTAATAAGAAATTAAAGATAAACATCAAGGGAAAATATCAAAAAAATGGTGAAAAGAAGATGAATGTTTCCTTATTATACAAATGTGGAAATAAGCATAGTAGAGATATTCTTAAAGGGACTAAAAATGTTTTCTATGGAAATGATAGTCACTGAGATATTGAGTGCCGATATAATGGGAAAATGTCTGCTAATAATTTAAATTTAGAAAAGACTACCGAGAACGCACCACTCACACTTCAAGGATAAAAGTGCAAGGAAATGGGGCATTGTGCTAACCAATTCCCAAATACAAGAGTTAATGATGATGATCAACATCAGAAACCACATAAGAACAAAGACAATGACAAATCACATGAGATCACAATGGATGATGTTGAGTATGACAAAAATGTGGAGAAATTTTTATGTGTTTATGTATTAGGATTCTAAAATAGTGTCGTTGAATCTCTTTTATAGTATTATAGAATATTATAATTTCTATGTATTGGTCCATTGTGGTTTTCAATAATTATATTATACTAGTTACCATGAAATGTTATTGAAATATTTTTGGAAAGTATATGATATGAACATAATGATGGGATACATAGATAATGAGATGTTTAATATTATTAATGAGTTGATGTCTAATATACGGACGAGTGGTATCATGGCTTATATATATTGAATTTTTTGTATTTTAGCAGTGTGGAAAGAGTTAATTTCGAAAGAATAACGGTTTTCACTAAGGTTTAATAGTAATTCAGGTTTTTATCATGTTTCAAGAGGATACATGATTAAGGTATTCACATGTTTGGAATGTGACAACCAAGAACTACCTTATGAGATATATGAGATAAATTTTACGTAGATTTAGTAAACCTCTATATAATGTTTTATATTTTTTGTTTTTTGAAGGATTTCAATTTTATTCATCTATGGATAGTATAAGTTATATCTCAGTTGAAGTTTTTTAGATTAATGTATTATCTCACTATAGGTGGACTTATTCATATTTGATGACCTATACTAACAATTTTGTTGAGATAGATGGAATAACCTATCATTAAATCGCATGATCTACTAAAACTTCAATAATGAAAAATTCATATTTAGTTCATTCAATAAGATATAAAGATGAAAATTTTAAGGCACAATAAATAGTTATATTGTACCAAAATCAAGTAAGTATTTATTCTCATGGAAAATTATTTAAATTTAGGGAAAAGATCTTGTAAACCAAAAATGTTATCTTAATACCTTACTATCCGATGAATCAGATGGTCCCTTGATCATTAAAAATTGATTTATTTCTCGTTGTTAACTTTCTCCAAACCATGTTATTTATCACTCTACATCAGAACATGATGGTTATATTTCCCTTCTATATCCATGTATTCTCATCTCACCTATGTTCTCCTATGAGGAAACCAATTGATGTGTTACTTTCGGTAATCGTTATTCTTATAACATTAATTTTTAAAATTATGTTTAGAATTCCTTTTTATGATGTGTGTTTCTATAAAAAACAATCAAGTAGTGAACCTTTTATAACCACGACGAATTTCAAGGGTGAAATTCATTTTAAGGGGGGTAGAATGTAATACCCTGAAATTTTATGAGATAGATTATTTTTAACTTCTTGGATGTATTTTTTTATACTCTACACCAAGATCATATTGCGCTATACACAACACTGCATTAGCTTGTAGTATATGGAACATAGTTCTTTGCTCGTGTTATGAATTATTTCAAGTTATTTGGATAGAATTCATTTCTCAAAAAACTGAGTATAGATTTTGTTCAATGTTTATAAGAAATATGATTGGATTATATAATCGACAACACAAATGGAATATATCAATACACACAACACTGAATAGGCTTATGTTACACGCAATAGAGACCTTCCTCGATTGCTTGCGCAGTACACAAAACCAAATTTCACTAAATAACAATATATGATTAAAATTTTAATTTTTAATCGAACATAAACTAGACTCTATGAATAGTATTAACCACATTTTTAATTTTATATGAAAATAACATTCATATTTTGTTTTTTAAAGAAAATATTATATAATCAAATTCAATTATTCGGATAAAAGAGGTATTATTCAAAAAATGTTGTTTTACCACCATTTAATGGAACACCAATTTTAAATATTGTTTTTGTAACATTATTATATTTAATTATAAAAAATAATCCTCTAATTTTAATATGGATTACTAATATTTAATTTGGTTTACTCTTTACTATTTTTATGGCAAGTTTAATTTTTTGATGAATAATGAAAATAATTTTTTTATTGAAAACAATATTTTCATTTAAAGTCCTTACATAGTAAAATTGTTTTTTGAATTAGTTTTAAATTTTAATAATTAAATTTTAATCCATTTATGGTTTTCCAAAATAATATTATAAATGAATTTATTAAAAAAAATTTCCCATTTAAAAAGGGTATTTTTTCAAAGAAAATATTTTATGTTACATTTTACAGCTTGTATTTTAAATTTAATTCTATAACATATATGTTTTGAATTATGATAAATGGATTTAAAATTTATATTCAGAAGGTCCAAATTTGTTGTTTAGGTTTCTATTATTTTTTACTAATATGAATTTTAACACTGGTAATTTTTTTAACCACAATAAAGGGTAAATTAGGTAATTTAGGATAAAAATAAAATTATAATTATTATAAAATGACAAATAAAAATGTAAAAATTTAATTTTATGAAATAAATTTGACACTTAACATTTTAGGATCAAAATAATGTCATTTAATGGATACCTTTCCATGAAAACGACTTAAAAATATTTAAATCATAGAAATACATTAAGGGTCATTTCCTTTGTATTTATTATCTTTTATGTGCTCACAAACAAAAAATGGGTGATATCGATGAATCTAAATGGTAAATTTTAACTTAATAAATACATTTAAATAATATAAATTAAATTTTGACGTTTTGAGGCCATTTGTCAGATATTTTTGTATTGATAATTATTTATTTAATGAAAACATGAATATACCACATTAATTTTTAAATAATATATCATTTTTAAAATAATGTAATAGAGAAGACAAATTCAACAATAAATAATCATTATAATTAAAAAATATTTATAGTTATCATGGTATTTTATATGTAAGTTTTAGGAAAGAAATAGAAAACATAATGTTTTATATATGGATGATGTAGAAATTATTTAATTGTTAAAAAATCAATAATTTAAATTTTATTAAAATAATAATAACCATTAAAAGGCCAAAAAACTTTAAAATAATTTATTTTTCAAGTATATATTGACCAAAATCATCTAAGTGTCTAGTTAGTTACCATTTGGATCCTTATATAACATATTGTGAGACTTATAATATTTTATTTAATGTGGTGTTAAGTTTTCACATTCATAATTTAATAAATATAACATTCTTAATGGAAGATTTTACAAAGGATAAATTTAACTAAAAGTATTAATATAAAATATATTAAATTTAAATTCATAATATTACTTTCTTTATAATCATTCTTTATCATATAAGTATATTAAATAATTACACATTATTGATGTAGTAATTATTTTATGAATGGAAATTCCAAATAATTGTTATTAAAAATATTAAAATAAATATAATTTGGGATAATTAATTTGTCCAATTAATTTTATAGATTCCATTGACCTATTTTGAATATTATAAAATATTTGGTTCAAGAATAATATCTTATCAGGATATTTTAAAAAATCCATGAAATTAATTTTTTCAAAATTGAAACAATTGATATTTTGTAAAAATAATTTTTTATTAAATTATTTAAAAATAATAAAACAGTGTTAAAATATATATAATTATTATTATATGGTCCAAAATGTAATAAATAATTTATTTATGATCTAATTGATATTAAATAAGTAAATTTGTTACCATTATAATATTTAAATATTTGTTACCCTATATTAAATGAAGTAGAATTACATAGTGTTAAATTAAAAAGTTAGAGTTTTCATGGAAATAGAAACCTGTTTAAAAATTATTTTTTGATAATATTACAACTCCATATCATATAATCTTATAAATTGGGGCATTTTTGCGGTTTTTGAGGGGGTTTTTATTTTATTATAAATTAATATTTTTACGGTTTCTTAAAGTGTCCCTCACCTCATTTTTAAAAGGGCTCATCCTCCCTCATTTATCCACAACTCATTAAGACTTAATGTTCGTACATAACCTTACCATTTCACTTATAAGCATCCCTAGTTACATTATAGAGGTTTTGTGCTTCTCAAAAGAACAATCTAGCCCCATTAAGAGGAGATTAAAAAAAGCTCGTCAAAGAAGTGGTAATCTCCTCCACCGATTGATACATATTTATTTCTAATTCTACTAATACTTCATGAGTTTTTCATTATACAATAATAAATATAGTATCACTAATATAATAAGATGTTATTATAATTATAAAACAACCATATTCAATATTCTATCAGTCTTAAGAAAAATGAAATCACCACGCGTGCGTACGTACGACTTACCATCTCAACAATATGGTGTAATCTGTTTTTCAATCACACCATACTTGGATGGGTATAAAAATGGATATAATAACTATATATACTTATTATAAAATAATTTTTAATCTTAAATATAGTACACCATTCACATCAATTCAATTCAATAATTACGAAAATGATATCATCGCTCTTGCGTATATACGACTAATCAAATCCATGATGCGATTTGATTTATTATACATGATAACCAATCAAGAATTATTATATAAAAAAAATGAATAAATAAGGTATTTGTTATAATTTTATAATTATATAAAAATGACTTAATAAGGATAACATAAAATTAATCGACAAAACATGCATACGACCATAAACAGTTAAAATCCGAATAATGTGTAACAATGAATTGTTACAAAAAAACGAAGGATAATATGTTTATATTTTATGAACATGATTCATGAATATGTTAATAACATTATTTAAATCATTATAAAAGAGGTTTGGGTATAAAATATGTATATTAGACTTAAGGTAACAGATAACGTTTCAAATATTTTTTATCTCAGATTGTTTATTTGTAAATATTTACTAGGGTCTATTTATCATCCACGTTCAGGTTTCCTAAATATGTATTTAAAAAAATTATTTATATCCTTCTACAGGATTTTAAATTCAATTTTATATAATGGTGAATTTTTACAAAATGGTATGAATGGAATCTTTTGTCATTTTTATTTTGAGGTATATTTTGAATTTTCTAGAAAAATTATGAGAAGACTATTTTTTTTATCTTATATGGATTAATGGATTCTTATGGTTTCAGAAAACCTTATTTCCAATAAGATTCATCTACAATATTTCACGTTTATTATCAACTAAATTATTTTATTTTAAAATTTCATGACATTTTTAGAAAAGGAAATTTATTTAAATAAGAAAGGATATTTTCCTTAAGAATTATGTTCAAGTGTTTTATCAAAATTAATTTTCATCAAAGATGACATAGGGATAGGTTACTATCACTATTATTACTTTTATTTGATTGTTTTTGTTATTTAATTATTTTTATGAAATTCATTTATTATATATGGATTGTGAAGAAATTATTTTTGATAAACACACTTTATTTCATGGGTTATGCTATAAAGACTGATTTATGTAATTATGGCACATGTAAGAATGATTTTTTATGAGATGGGTGGTATATATATCACCATTAAATGCATTGGGTAATGATTTATATCTCATGAGATAAACATTAATAGATCCAAATGTAATTCTGGTTTAGTAAGATAGGGCTATAAGGGTGTGTATATCCGGTTCAGTAATACATGTTTGGAATAGAAAGTAAACTCGGTTTAGTAAATGACTTTGTCCAAGATGATGGTCTTGGAAGAAATACCTTGGATAATATAAAAATCATATTATAAGTGTATTTTTTTCTACAATTACATTTTAGGCCAATGCCATTTTAACATGTTTAATGTTTGTTTATGTTATATTACTTACGTATTGTATAGATTTATTTCACGAATCATGAATTTATATTTAAACTTTTTGTTCAAGTGTTTACATTCTTATATTTGAGGTTTGTTTTATGTTCTCTATTTTGACCCTTAATTAGCATTTGAGATCACCCTTTTAATGTTTTCCCCATGATACAAAGAATGTTATTTGGTAGGAAAACCAATGGGGAAGATCTTTATGGGAGGTGTTGAAGATCTTTCACCAAGTAAGAATATTATGTTCCATGTTTCCAAAGACACTAAACAAATATGATATTTGGGTGTATATTTGTATAATGTATTATGTATTATGTAATATAAATGTAATATCCATGTATGTAAATCTTGGTTTTCTATAAGCTTCTAGACTGATATATTGCATATGTCCCTATTATCGCACTGTGATACTACCTATCAATACCTTCATTGATCATCTATCACTGAGTCTTACCAGACCTCTGTAGATGAACCATACTTCCATAAGACCGATTCCCTAATGGTGGTTTGGGGAACTATATCAGAAATAGTCCCAACCTACCCAACTGATGTCATATCACTCATGTACGGTCTTGTGAAACTAATCCCTCAGTCTGTGTATTCCATTTTCCTCTTCCCTGGTTGACTCTATCGAAGTGACACTTATTACTCTCAGAAGATATACATTTTATTCATCCAGATGGAATTGTTTATCTTGTCATGGAATCCTCCTTTAGCATCCCCTCATATATGAGAGACTGATCCACCACCTCAACAAAAATATTTAATAGAAAAATTTTAGCATTGGACTTAATCACATATTTAATTCCTTCTTGAAAATGCCTCTATGTATCTATCTTGTCCCCTTCAAATCCTAGAGAAAAGAATCATAAATATGTAAATCATCTAACATAGTCTATCATTGACATAATCCTCTAAGTCAACAACATGAATTCAGTTTTTCTCTCCTCCCTCAGTGTGTTTGGGAATAATTTCTATAAAAAACAATCAAAGAAGTTCATATATAATATACCCTCATCCTATTTAGATTTTCCTAATCTTAAAACTATTGTTTCATTGATCCTATTAGAATGTATGAGGAAAATGTGAACCTCCATTATGTGTGAGTCTCAAAGTGGTCATGTATCATATCGATGGACTCAACCAAGAACCTATCTCCCATAGGTCCACTCTATCTATTAAAAGTTGGAGGGTTCTTAAAATAGTACTCCCTCATCAGATTGCACATACTCTTCACAACTAACCATAGGTCTTTTCCTATGAATTACATGAAGTAGGAAACGTTCCAACGGAACCGCTCCCATGCTTCCTCACCCAACATGATCAGTTCCTCAGTTTCTAACACTGGAGGTTCATTCCATTAAATGCTCTCTATTCATCCTATTAACAAGTGTATTCATGGAGGAATACTCTCTACAATACCAAATAAAATCATTATGAAATATTTCAAAAAAAACGCATTTATGTAATTTTAAAACACAAAAATCAACAGAAAGTATTTTCACAAACCCTCTCTAGGCATTCAAAACTGACGTTCTAACACTTCCCTTAACCATCTTACACATAGGTCCTAGTTAAAAAGTGGTAAATAAATTCTCATTATTGAATATTCTCTTGTATAAATATTTTTCTATTCATATTCCACAATTTTAAAATCTTTCAAAATTTTATATTAGGTTCCACTTCCAGTTCCATTTTCACAAGAAATGAAAACATTTCATGTTCAACAGCCTACCCATAACCTATTTTCAATGCACTCCTGAAATGATTCACGTAAAAATAACCCTGAGTGCCAAAAACGATGCATGTAAACTCAACTCTCATTCCATGTTAGGAAATAAGTCAAATATTGTAAAATAAAGACATTATTTATCACAACGTTCAAAAAGTATGTCATCCAATGTGAAATAATATTCAACTATAAAAAATTAGAAATAATAATTATCCCACCATGGGTACTTGGGTTTCCCCCCATACATGGGTTTTCAACTCCCATACATGATCTTATATCCATGCCCTTCATATTCTTAATCTTATGTCTACATTTCCTATATAAGAAGTCAAAATAAATATAAAATAAAACCCATTTGAGACCACATTTTAACAACCCGACCTCGCTGCCACACACTGGTGACCTGATCCAGACCACTACATGACCTCAGGCATGCCTCCCATAGGATAGAGGCTGCCAACTAGTAGGAAGTGTATGATAAGTTGATCATGGGGAGAATATAACATATTTATAAAAGTAATACAACAATATAAATAAATAAAAAATATAGGAATAACATATTACCATAATAAATACCAACGACTCATGATAATCCAAGCATCAAATTCAATATCAAACTAAATAAGATACATTCTAAATTTTTTTACATGTCATGTGTCTAAAAAAACTAAAAATAAATACATCAAAGACTCTCCAAGAAGGTCCCAAACCTTGTCTTGTTCCCTTCTACATGTTCAATCCGAAATCAACCATCTAACTCAAGGCCATTTTGGGAAACATGAACATAAAACACAAAGTCTATTTAGGTACCAATTACGAATCCCAAGTAAACTGTGAGTACATGTCAGTAGGCCACTACCAACAATGTCTAAAAAAATTTAAATTGAAATAATAGTGTATAATGTTGTATAAAGAGAATAATTATAATGCATTAGTAAACATGTATCACATTATCAATTAATATTTATTTAACGACATAACTCCTTGGACCCCTCATACACCTATTCCTCAATCCCTACATTAGATCATACTAGAGCACAAAGTATTCCTAAGTGATATCATATCTAAAAAAATAATTTCAATATTACAATAAATTAATTTATACTTGAATGTCTATATTTCCTTTCACACATTACACAATAGAATGATTATATTTCCATTAGTTAATTCACAAATAAATTACCGTGTTTTTATTATTACATTAAAAAATATAATTATCATGTAAGAATTCATTAATTCTCAACTAAATGACCATGTTACCAATCATACCTAAATTCCCATGTTAGCATTCACACATCACACATTAGAATGACCATGTTTCAGTTATTAAATTTATAACTAAATGATCATGTTAACATTATACACTTTATTATTTCAACAGTTAACTATCCTAATCAATTTAATTATAAATTATATAATTAGACTCTCATAAAAATCCCCTTCAATAATTCCCCAGTTAACTATATACATCAGTCCCATTAATTAACTCATCAATTAATTAATCAATATTCACAACTCAAAATCCCATAATTAACTCAATAATTAATTATTAAAATTCTTATATCACAATATCCCATAATTAATTCATAAATTAATTATCTAAAATAAAAAATCTCTATATTTAATAATTATTCTGACAATTAATTTTCTCCAAATTCATAATTCTCAAAATCCACAATTCACGTATCCTCAATTAACCAATTTGCCCAATTAATTATTTGAATCAAGAACACAATTCCTAAAATTCATATAGAAACACTATAATTTCATAAAAATTATTTAAATCATGACTAAGAGATTTGAATTAGAGACCACATAACTCAATACATCGATGAATAAACACACAAATGAAATCCACAATAATTAAGGAGTACAATGATGCAGATCTAGATCTGAATCTAAAAACCCAAAATCAAGAATAAAGAAAAAAATATCTCTTAATTTTATATCTAGACCCACTAGCCTATATCTAGAATAACAAAATCAAGATCTAGATCAAGAAAAATAGATGATTACTTCACACCCAAACAATAATAGAAGGAAGTAGGAGGAACGAGAAGGTAACCAGATAAGTTCCACTTATCATGAGAGGAGAAGATCTTCAATATAGGAGTCAAATAAAAATAACAGAGGTCAGGAGGGATTGAAATTCATTTTTAGATCTCCAAAATATTGAAATACCATATAGGTCTAATGTGTGTCTATTTGGTGTAAATTAGGGGGCTATAGAAATTTTATAATTAATTTTTCAATATACTTTATTCCCATGAATTGTTAGCTATGATGGGCACAAGATTTTCTCAAACCATGATCTAACAAGACACAAATTTTATAAAGGTTCATTGTTACTCTTTTTAGGGAGGAAGGTTTTTGAAACTGTTCTCCAGACGTGTGAATCCGCTGTATCTTAGTTCACAAGGTTAGCTGGGATGGGAAACATGGTATGTAACACCCCGAGATTTTATGAAAAATATATTTTTTAATTTCATTAATGTCTTGTGTTGTACGCTACTCCAAAAGGAGATTACACAACACACATCCTTGACTTTCCTTTCATTACACGCAATCACGACCTTCCTCGATAGTGTGTGTAGTACGCAATAACGAGTTTCACTAAACAACGATATGCTATTAAAATATTATTAAAACTAGCCGTTATGAATAGTAATAACCACTTTTTGAAATTTTGTAAATTTTATTTTTCAAAATGGAATTCATTTTTCGATTCGGAATATCGAAATTAGCTTAGGGTGAAATTTTGGTCATTTTTGGATAACTTTCATATTTTGATGAATAGTGAAAATTACTAAATTTTAATTAAAAACAACTTTTTCAATCGAAATAATTAATAGTGATAAATTATTAATTTGAGTGGTTTTAAAGTATATTTAGAATATATTTTTACAATTTAATACAATGTTGGTCATTGGATGTAATTTCACATTTAAACCAGTTATAAACAAGTGTCAATCTTTTGATAGTTATTATCTCTTAAAAACACGCCTTTTGTTTTGACGACGGGAATTAATTTTTAAATTAATTAATGAAACTGATATGTTTTGAATTTGGTAAAATAGAAATCATTTTTGAGTTCATAATATCAAATATATCTTAGGCCTAATTTTTGGTATTTTTCTGAAAACTTTCAATTTTTGATGAATAGTGAAACCACTAAGTGGTAGTTAAAAAAAACTGAATTGTTCATAAAACTTAATTTTACCACTTCTGTGAGTGGAATTTCAAAAATCTGAGATACATGGTTGATGTCAGTAAGTAAAATGTGGTTCAATGAGATGAAAATAATTTTTGGTGAATAGTAACTTTTTACTTTTATTTACCACGGTTAAAAGTAAATAGGGTAATTAAGAGTAGAAATGATATTATTATTACCCTAAAACATGTCCTAATTCTATTGTACAAGTGTAATTAGACCAAAAACAAACTTAGGAATAAAATATGACCATTTAGGCCCACATGGATTAGATTAGGACATTTATTATTAATTTATTTAAAGAAGGGTTAAAATAGTTAAAATCACAGTTTATTTACTAAAACATTTTTAATATGGGGTTATACATAAGATAAATTCGACTATAAATATTCAATAGAAATATAAAAAGATTTCTTACATAATTTTATTTTATTTGTAATTTTTAGACAATAAATAAATTAAATTATATATTACACAACGACGATGCAGTAATTATCTTATTAATGAAATATTGACATAATTGATGTTATAAATACCCAAATAAATATAATTTGAGACTTTTTATGAAATCCACTAATTTTATAGGTTAATATGACATGTTATTAATGATTTAATTAAATTTTTTAGAACTTATCATTCTGTTATGATTTTCAAAAAAATAAATTACTAAATAGTGTCAAAATTGACATAAAATAGTTTTTAAAACAAATATTAAATTATTAATTGTTATTTTATTCCTAAAAATCTAAGGTTCGGCCAAATGACTTAGATAATGTTATATATATTAATAATAAACAATTTGGGGTTCTTTTAACTTCTTATAGTATGTTTATTAACCTTATAGTGTAAGAACACAAGAAGACACGGTAAAAGTAAAATTATTTAACTTAATCTTAAATCTAATGATAAGATAAAAATAGGAACCTAAACTTGTCTAAATTCTATTGGATGAGAGTATTTCGACCCATCCCCACCTTAGCCTCGAAATAAATCAATTTGGAGCTATTTAAAACCGAACGTGACTTTATAATAAAATAATATTTTTAGTTATTCCAAAGGTGCCCCACTCCTCCCTTATAAAAGGGAACCTCCTCCCTCTCATCCTCACACAACATTGAACCTTCAAGCTCGGACAACCCCGGAACAATTATTCTCTCCACTTCCCTAGAAAAATCCTAGTGGTTCTGGTCTTCTTCAAAGACCAATTTTAGTGCCCTAAAAGAAGGTCTCAAAGAAGCACTTCAAAGAAGAGGTAATGCCCGTTACCGATTCATTGATCTTTATTTCTTCTTCCACTTCTTCTTCTTTATTTGTTTCATTATGAAGTAATAACATCAGTATCACTCATATACTGATATGTTATTATATGTATGAAACAACCCTATTTCACCATCTATCCATCCTACGGAAAAAGAAATCACCGCGCGTGCGTACGTACGGAATACCGTCTCCACGCCGTGGTGTAATCTGTTTTCCACCACCACCTTACTTGGATGTGTATAATGGTGTAAATAATGACTATATATTACTATTATAAAGTGATATTGATTCTGAAATAGTATACATATACTCCAATACAATTCCACGATCATAGGAACGATATCATCACTCGTACGTACGTACGGAATACCGTCTCCACGATGTGATGCGACTCGTTCTACATGATCTTCATTTCATAATGATTATATAAATGAATTGAATTGAATGAATATGTTATATATTACACTAATACCATTCTGGAAATTAGGTATCTATAACCTAAATAAATGAATACTAATTTATTCCACAAAACACGCATAAGAACAAAAAGTTATAAACACCCGAATAACAAGTAACAATGAAATATTACTACTAAGAAGCTAAGAATATGACCATATATGATATCATAAAAATAAGTATGATTCTGTAATAAGTCAATAACATTATTTATAACATTATACCGGAGGTTCGGACACTTACAAAGCAAGACGGACCTAAGGTAAAGGAAATATCACAATCTCATTTTTATCTAAGATTGTTTATACTTTGGTATTTACTGGGGTGTATTTTATCATCCCCATCCATGTTTCCTCAATATGTAATATTATTTCCATTCACCTACAAATGTTTAAATCCTATTTTACCCTTCGGTGAGTTTTTAGTAAAAGATATAAAAGGAATCTTTTGTCGTTTTTCGTACGAGGTACTTTTTTGACTTTTCCGACAAAAGTACTCAAAGAATGTTTTTTTAACTTATACGACATGAATGGATTTATAAAACATTATTTCCAAGAAGCTTCCTTTACATGTCTTCAAGTTTATTTTTAATCAACTTCTATTAGTTTAAAATTTTATGACATGTTATGAGAGGATAAATGTTTTTGAAGTAGAAAGGATATTTTCCTCAAGAATGGTGTTCAAGTATTTTATCAAAATCTAAGATAATAAAGGGTTCTGTTTTTATCCCTATTATTACATTGATTTGATTACGTTGTGATGGAATTATTTTTATGAATTCCTTTATCTTATATGAATTGTTTTATGATTTCACGATGTTTAAGATTCCCATTTTTATTACATGGGTTATGTAATGATGTATGATTTATGTTTTTGTGGCACACATAAGAATGGTATCATTATGAGATGGGTGGGACCTATATCTCCCTCCAATGCATTGGGTAAAGTTTTTATATCTCATGAGATAAAAATGGCTGGAATGGTATGTTATACTGGTTCAGTGAAACAAGACTGAAATGTGGGTGACTCGGTTCAGAAAGGGACTTTGTCCACTAAGATAGTCTTGGCAATGAGTCTTGACTAACAATAAATGATTCTATATGATTATGTTTGAATGCCACAAAGTTTCATGTTTTAAGTTATGATTATTGTGATTGCATTTCACTTCCATGATTTACCCCATGTTATGAAATTATGATCTCTTTTGCAGGTTAAGATTTCCAAAAGTTGTGTGCTTATGTATATGATGTGATTGATATTTCTTTTGTTTACCCTTACTGAGCATTTGAGCTCACCCTTTTATGTTTTCTTTTCCCCAGGATATAAAGAAAGGTTTTAGGTAAAAAAAAGGAAGATCTTTATGGGAGATGTTGAAGATCTTTCACCAGGATTAGAATGTTATATTCTGAGTTTCCAAAGACACTAAACTATTACGATCCTTGTGTGTGTGTTTTTGTTATGTACTAAGTATTGCACAAATGTAATGTAATGTCAATGTACGTCAAGCTTCGGGTCTCTATAGTTGGTATCAGAGGAAAGGTTTATTCAACCTTTGGAAACTAGGATGTGAAAACGTTAGTGAGATCCCTAGAGATATTTCTAAGGTATGTCTAGGGATGTCCCTAAGGTTAAGTATACGTATAGGTTATAGTACTAGAATTACGCTAATGATCATAGAATTAAACCTAAGATGTTAGATATTGAAGGTACTCTCCCTTTATTATGTTGTTTTCCCTAGCATGATTTTTGACTCTCACACTATTATTTTTGGGTTTTAGACGATGGCTGGAACCCAAAGGAACCGTGTTGATCAATGCAATGGACAATGCAATGATTGTCCTCCTGAACAAACAAATGTTATGGGAGATGGAGTGAAAAATCTTATTTCTATACGTACACAAGCTATGAATCATTATGGACTTCCAAATGAGAAGAGAAGGGAACAATATTCTATTGAGTCCTTCATGAGGCAACGACCACCTTCGTTTAGTGGGTCTTCTGATCCACTTGTCGCTGAACAATGGATCAGTACCACTGAAACGATATTTTCAGTTCTTCAATGTTCTGAACATGATAAAGTCATCTTAGAAGTATATCGTTTGAGAGGTGAAGCTGATCAATGGTTGAATCTTATCAAGAATACGAGGCCAAGAGTTGAAATTGAGTCCATGGAATGGGACGAGTTCAAGAACTTTTTATTCCGTAAGTACTTCCCTCGTATTCTTCGAACGAAGATGGAAAAGGAGTTTCTTGAGCTGAAGTAGAAGGATGATGAATCTGTTGGTATATATGAAGCGAATTTTACAAGAATTGCAAGGTATGCATCTGGATTTATCATCCAACCAGAAAGTAAAGTTGATCGATTTTTCAGTGGCTTAAAACCAAGTCTTCGAAGGGAATTAGCTATAAGAGACTTCATTAGCTATGAAGAAATTGTGCGTTGTGCTATGAAGGTAGAAATGGAAGTTGGTGTTACATATCCATCTCATGGTTTTGAAAAGAAACGAAAGATGGAGTTCAAGGAGAAGTCTCAAAATATTGGTAAAAAGAAGATGAATGTTTCCTTATTCACAAAGTGTGGAAAGAAGCATGATGGAGATTGTATTAAAGGGACTAGAAAATGTTTTAAGTGTGGAAAAGAAGGTCATCGAGCAGCTGAGTGTCGAAGTAATGGAAAAAGGTTTTCTAATGATGTGAATAAAGAAAAGACTGTAGAGAACGCACCACCAACACTTCAATGTTTCAAGTGCAAGGAGATGGGACATTATGCCAATAAATTCCCTAATCCAAGGGTTTGTGATGATCAACATGACCAACCACTTAAGGCAAAGGACAAAGGGAAGTCACATGAGATCACTATTGGCGATGTTGAATATGACAACGATGTGGTGGAATGATTAAATTTTTATGTAATGGGATTCCAAAATAATGTTGTATCGTGGAATATTAGAATATTTATGTTTTGGTCTATTGTGATTTTCAATAATTTTATGGTACCAGTAACCATGGAAAGTGATTGAGATATTTTTGGAAAAAGAATGATATGCGCATAATGAAGGGAAACGAGAAAATGAAATATTTTACAGTATTCATGAGGTCATGATTGATATAAGGACTAAGTGATATCATGGTTTGAGTATATAGAATTTTGAGGATTTTGGTATGTGGAAAGTGTTAACTTTTAACTACATTCATGTTTTCACTAAGGCTCAATGGGTATTCAAGAGAATACATGATTAATGACATTGAATGTTTGGAATGTGACCAACAAAACATATCTTATGATATATGGGGATCAACGATGGTATTAAATCTCTGGTAATCGTTTTCACTATGTTATGAGAGTGGACTGCAGTATTATGGATAAGCCTAAAGATTGGAATGGATTATGTTGGAAATAAGTTAGTATTGTTTAAGGATAGAAGTTTTTTCGATATTATTGATGGGATGTTATAGTTTTAGAAAAAGGACAACCTGTAGGACGGGCGACAACCCATCGCGTCGGACAAGGCTGTGGGAATCGAACCCACAACCGAAGTGCGACTGGCCATTATCGCCTACCACTGGCCTACATGAAGTCCCTGTTTAGTAGAAACTAGTTTTATTATATTAAGAAGTATGATATAGGAAGTATAAGTCCATTTTATGAACCATATATGATTAATCTCACTATAGAATTACTTATGTATATTTAATAACTTTTGCTAACCTTTTGTTTGAGACAGATGGAATGACACGTCATTCTATCACATGATCTGCTAACACTTCAAGAATAAAAAATTCAACTTCATTTATTTAAGATATGAAGTGGAAATTGTTCAAGGCACGAACAACAGTGAGATTGTACCAAAATAAAGTAAGTATTTATTCTAATTCAAATTCTTCAACTTTAGGGAAACGATCTTGAAAACCAAAAATGTTGTCCTAGTGCTCTTATATCTGATTAATCGGATGGTACCTTACATCGTAACAAATTTATGGATTTTTGATTGTTGGATTTTCCATAGCCATGTTCTCTACCACTCTCCATCAGAACATGATGGTTAGATTTTTCTTCCATATCCATATTTTCACCTATGTGGAAACCTAGTGATTAGTTTATTTGGGTAACCGTTATGTATCATACGTTCGTTTTTAAAGATTGGTTTTGGTATTCCTTTTTACAATGTGGGATTCTATTAAAGAAACTTTCGAATAGTAAACCATTTAGAACCCCGACGAATTTCTAGGGCGATATTCATTTTAAGGGGGGTAGAATGTAACACCCCGAGATTTTATGAAAAATATTCTTTTTAATTTCATTAATTTCTTGTGTTGTATGCTACACCAAAAGGAGCTTGCAAAACACACATTCTTGACTTGCCTTTCATTACACGCAATCGTGACCTTCCTCGATAGCGTGTGTAGTACGCAATGCCGAGTTTCACTAAACAACGATATGCTATTAAAATATTATTAAAACTAGCCATTATGAATAGTAATAACCACTTTTTGAAATTTTGTAAATTTTATTTTTCAAAATGGAATTCATTTTTTGGATTCGGAATATTAAAATTAGCTTAGGGTGAAATTTTGGTGATTTTCGGATAACTTTCATATTTTGATGACAAGTGAAAATTACAAAATTTTAATTAAAAACAAATTTTTCAATCGAAATAATTAATAGTAATAAATTTTTAATTTGAGTGGTTTTAAAGTATATTTAGAATATATTTTTACAATTTAATACAATTTTGGTCATTGGATGTAATTTCACATTAAAACCAGTTATAAACAAGTGTCAATCTTTTGATAATTATTATCTCTTAAAAACACGCCTTTTGTTTTGACGACAGAAATTAATTTTTAAATTAATTAATGCAACTGATATGTTTTGAATTTGGTAAAATAGAAATCATTTTTGAGTTCATAATATCAAATATATCTTAGGCCTAATTTTTGGTAATTTTCTGAAAACTTTAAATTTTTGATGAATAGTGAAACCACTAAGTGGTAGTTAAAAAAAACTGAATTGTTCATAAAACATAATTTTACCGCTTATGTGAGTGGAATTTAAAAAATACGAGATACACGGTTGATGTCAGTATCTAAAATGTGGTTCAATGAGATGAAAATTATTTTTGGCGAATAGTAACTTTTTACTTTTATTTACCACGGTTAAAAGTAAATAGGGTAATTAAGGGTAGAAATGATATTATTATTACCCTAACACATGTCCTAATTCTATTGGACAAGTTTAATTCGACCAAAAACAAGCTTAGGAATAACATATCACCATTTAGGCCCACTTGGATTAGATTAGGACATTTATTATTAATTTATTTAAAGAAGGGTTAAAAGAGTTAAAATCAAAGTTTATTTACAAAAACATTTTTAATATACGGTTATACATAATAAAAATTCTACTATAAATATTAATTAGAAATCTAAAAAGATTTCCTAAATAATTGTATTTTATTTGTAATTTTTAGACATTAAATAATTTAATTTATTTATGAAACAATTATGATGCAGTAATTATCTTATTAATGAAATATTGACATAATTGATGTTATAAATACCCAAAAAAATATAATTTGAGACTTTATATGAATTCCACTAATTTTCTAGGTTAATATGACATGTTATTATTGATTTAATTAACTTTTTTCTAACTTATCATTCTGTTATGATTTTCACAAAAATCATCTACTAAATAGTGTCAAAATTGACATAAAATAGTTTTTAAAACAAATATTATATTATTAATTGTTATTTTATTCCTAAAAATATAAGGTTAGGACAAATGACTTAGATAAGGTTATATATATTAATAATAAACAATTTGGGGTTCTTTTGTCTTCTTATAGTAAGTTTATTAACCTTATAGTGTAAGAACACAAGAAGGCACAGTAAAAGTAAAATTATTTAACTTAATGTTAAATCTAATGATAAGTTTAAAATAGGAACCTAAACTTGTCAAAATTCTATTGGATGATAGGATTTTGACCCATCCCCACCTTAGCCTCTAAATAAATCAATTTGGAGCTATTTAAAACCGAACATGACTTTATAATAAAATAATATTTTTAGTTATTGCAAAGGTGCCCCTCTCCTCCCTTATAAAAGGGCACCTCCTCCCTCTCTTCCTCACAAAACTTTGAGCCTTAAAACACTGCCAACCCCTGTCCAATTATCCTCTCCACTTCCCTAGAAAAATCCTAGAGGTTCTGGTCTTCCTCAAAGACCAATTTTAGTACCCTAAAAGAAGGTCTCAAAGAAGCACTTCAAAGAAGAGATAGTGTCCGTTACAGATTCTTTCATCTTTATTTCTTCTTCCACTTCTTCTTATTTAGTTGTTTTATTATTAAGTAATAACATCATTATCAATCATATACTTATATGTTATTATATTTTTGAAACAACCCTATTTCACCATCTATCCATCCTACGGAAAAAGAAATCACCGCGCGTGCGTACGTACGGAATACCGTCTACACGCCGTGGTGTAATCTGTTTTCCACCACCACCTTACATGGATGGGTATAATGGTGTAAATAATGACTATATATGACTATTATAAAGTGATATTGATTCTGAAATAGTATACATATACTCCAATACAATTCCATGATCATAGGAATGATATCATCACTCGTGCGTACGTACGGAGTACCGTCTCCACGATGTGATGCGACTCGTTCTACATGATCTTCATTTCATAATGATTATATAAATTAATTTAATTGAATTAATATGATATATATTACACTAATATCATTGTGTAAATGAGGTATCTATAACCTAAATAAAAGAATAATAATTTATTCCACAAAACACGCATAATAACAAAAAGTTATAAACACCTGAATAACAAGTAGCAATGAAATATTACTACTAAGAAGCTAAGAATATGACCATATATGATATCATAAAAATAATTATGATTCTGGAATAAGTCAATAACATTATTTAAATCATATACAGGAGGTTCAAACACTTAAAAATCATGTCGGACCTAAGGTAAGGGAAATATCACAATCTCATTTTTATCCGAGATTGTTTATACTTTGGTATTTACTGGGGTGTATTTTATCATCCACATCCATGTTTCCTCAATATGTAATATTATTTAAATTAACCTACAAATGTTTAAATCCTATTTTACCCTTCGGTGAGTTTTTAGTAAAAGATATAAAATGAATCTTTTGTCATTTTTCGTACGAGGTACTTTTTTGACTTTTCCGACAAAAGTATGTGAAGATTGTTTTTTTTAACTTATACTGCATGAATGTATTTTTAAAAAATTATTTCCAAGAAGCTTCCTTTACAAGTTTTCATGTTTATTTTTAATCAAATTCTTTTAGTTTAAAATTGTATGACATGTTATGAAAGGATAAATGTTTTTGAAGTAGAAAGGATATTTTCCTCAAGAATGGAGTTTAAGTGTTTTATCAAAATCTAAGATAATAAAGGGTTCTGTTTTTATACCTATTATTAAATTGATTTGATTATGTTGTGATGGAATTATTTTTATGAATTCCTTTATCTTATATGAATTGTTTTATGATGTCACGATGTTTAAGATTCCCATTTTTATTACATGGTTTATGTAATGATGTATGATTTATGATTTTGTGGCACACATAAGAATGGTATCATTATGATATGGGTGGGACCTATATCTCCCTCCAATGCATTGGGTAAATATTTTATATCTCATGAGATAGACATTGGTTGAACGGTAAGTTATACAGGTTCAGTGAAACAGGAATGAAACGAGGGTGACTCGGTTCAGAAAGGGACTTTGTCCTCTAAGATAGTCTTGGCAATGAGTCTTGACTAACAAGAAATGATTCTCTATGATTATGTGTGAATGCCACAAAGTTTCATGTTTTAAGTTATGATTATTGTGATTACATTTCACTACCATGATTTACCCCAGGTTATGAAATTATGATCTCTTTTTCAGGTTAATATTTCCAAAAGTTATGATCTTATGTATATGATGTGATTGATATTTCTTTTGTTTACCCTTACTGAGCATTTGAGCTCACCCTTTTATGTTTTCTTTTCCCCAGGATATAAAGAAAGGTTTTAGTTAAAAAAAGGAAGATCTTTATGGGAGATTTTGAAGATATTTCACCAGGATTAGAAGATTATATTCCGAGTTTCCAAAGACACTAAACTATTACGATCCTTGTGTGTGTGTTTTTGTTATGTACTAAGTATTCCGCAAATGTAATGTAATGTCAATGTACGTCAAGCTTCAGGACTCTACATGGTATGTCATAACTGTGATCCAACCATAAAAATCCCCTTTTTCTTTTATTTTACTCAAAATTATATTCAATAAAACCCAAATTACTATCCCAAAAAATACTCAATTAATAATAGAATAGTACCTGAAAACGAGTCATAGAAAACAAATTATAAGTTATATATATTACATGATCTATCATATGACAGTGTAGACATAATCAACAAATAATTACATGTCAAAGAGAATAAATTTTATTGGGATACATTATAAAGACCTATTAGGGTTAGAGTTTAGAGAATTAGGACAAAAAATGACTAATAAAACACATATATTTTACAACTAAGAGATATTTTATCACTAAATAAAAATTATTTAATCCATATAAATTCATAGACATATCCCAATAATTTTTATCATAATATACCCTTCTAGACTCATCTATCTTATTAATTTTCATTATATCCTATGTAAATGGTAACACATGAATGTGGTGAGATAAGATGCTCAGTATGGTTATATAATGGGGATATTAATAATATATTACAAGTACTGATATGATCAAAATATGGGTATCATCATGATAAAGAATAAAATCATAATAATAATATTTTAGGTCATAATGTAAGGTATATATCAGGACATAATATAATATTTAAATCAAAAGAGTGAGTAAACAAACATTGTCCATGAGAGAATAATTTATTCATGAGAATTATAATAGACCTATAAAGAACCATTAAAAATTTGAACAGACAAAATATATAAAATAGTGTGAAAAAAGATTCCCACATCACATTCACACAAAAAATTATGAATTTTTTTATTGCATATCATTCATAAAAAAAAATGTGAACAATGATTCCCACATATCATTCACATAAATATGTGTGATAAATGATTACAAAATCAAATTAAAAATGCATTCATATATTTTATGTGATATAAAACCTTAACCATTTCATTGAAGGGATGTGTAGGAAAAAAATCGACAAACATCCATACATTTGTGTGGTACATTAAAATAACAATTTATCATATAATAAAGAAACCATAAAAAAGAATGGGTTTCCTAAACGTTCCAAAACAATAATTTAATGTATGAATAAAAAATCATATAATATAAAAAAAATATTTTACGAAATAAATTAAATCATAATAAATTATATAGGGTGATCAAAACATCACTTAATGAATGATAAACATTTCAGGGTAAATGGAAGTGAAAATAAAACAGATTTCACAGTATGTTTTATAACATTAAAGTATAAAAACATTTTTTTTGAAGAGAAAAATAATAATTTTTAAAACTATATTATTACAATTTAAAATAAATTATCCTTGAATATGTATAATGGTTATAATAAATGGATTATAAAATAAAATATTCTTTTTTTAAATTATGAGGTTTTATTCATATTTTTAAATGCTTTTATTGAAAACCTAAATAATAAAAGAGGTAATAAAACATTCATTTTTAGAGGGGAGAAATAAATATGGATTTCACTGGAGTTAAAAAAATTTATGTTTCAAAGTAATAGGGGAAAATTATTATGTGAATAATGAAAATAAAAATGGAGGAAAACTCATCTTTAAAGGAGATGATATTTTTTCATTAAAAACATTGTACTTTATTGAGAAAGAAATTCATTTAGAAAACATATTTGAGTTAAAAATTAAAGATTTTATCTAGATAAAAAATAAAAAATATATTATGAAATAGTTAATATGAGGATTTATCAAACCACAAATATCAATTCTTATGGAATAAAAATATAACTTATAAAAAAAGCGTGTTAACAAAATCCCTTTCATTTGTTTTAAATCATGATGTAAGTTGAATATAAAAAGGTTTTATGGGGTAGAAAGGTATAGAAAAAATATAAATTACCACATAATATAATCAATGGGATGAATGTGCCCGTGTTATATTCTATAGTATGGAGAAGACCAACCATAACTCAATGAATTAGAACCAATTCTCCAAAAAAACACACATTAATGGAAACATATGAATAAGAGGGATAACGATGAAATTGAATTTCATGTATCATTAAAGGAGATATATTAATTATAATTAAAGGATATATGTAATCTAATACAATATATATATATATATATATATTAAATTATGTTACAAAATATGAAAACATGTGTCAAAGAGAAGAATTTTGGATAAAATCCGCTTACGTTGTTTTCTTGTCTAATTAGATAAAATATATTATCTTGTATAAAAAAATATTATAAAATAATTTCATAACACTTTTTCATGCCAATTATTATTTTTATTTTTTATCTATGATCATTATAATATTGTATATTACTTAGTTTTCTCTTATTTCACAGCTTAGGTGTTTATAGATTTGATTATTTATATTAGTTTCAAAGTATTAGTGATATAATTTATTATTCATTTAAATTTCATCACTTAATGTTTTCTATATTTACTATAATTTATGAATTATATTACTATATAAATTTTAAATTTTATTATTTGATTATTTTATTCTTTTTCCTAGAAGATGAAATCAATAATGATCAATTTTTTAGTGATTTCTAACATACAGAGTGTGATTTATTAATTAGTGAGTTAAATATCGATTCATCATTTATAGAATAAAAATAATAATTATAAATATATATATATATATATATAATACATTATACAAGAAAATATTTTTTTATAATAATATATGATATAATTTCATAGCATGGTTCAAGTAGATGGTCAAATTGACCTAATCATTGAAATACAAAAATTATTGATGATAATGATGTAATTTAGTTATAATATTAATACACTAGAAGAATAATGGATTATCTTACATTTTATTATTTTTATATATTAAAATTAAAATATATTTAGAATATTAAACAATATATATGAAAACGTTACATAATTTGAATTAATGGTTTTCCTCTTAGTATGGTCATTTTATTAGAGTGAATATTTTTTTGCTGATCATGTCATTGATAAATTACCCATTTTTTCACACCATAATTTAATTGATATCATAAAAATCATATTTATCCTTTAAAACCATTATAATGAATATCCATTTATATAGGTGATGAAAAAAATATGTAAATCGATCATTCCAAGGTTGTAGTAGTCAACATGTACGCATGGTCGATGATTTCATTTTCCATATAACAGAAATAGTTGTGATATTTTTTTTATCATTTTGGAATATAAAATATTTCATCATTACGAACAAAAATATTGAATTAACTATTAGGAACATCATTTTATAGAGGGGAATGAATATGAAGGACATTGCATCTTGGAGGTGGTTTTTCACAAAACACATGAATTAAAATTCCATTTTTATTAGTAGAAAAGGGTAGGGTGATTAATTCTAATACCATAATTTTTATAAAATAACAGTTTAATAATGATACTAATTTTGTAATTATATGATTATTAAAAATAACTATAGGAATAATAAAGGAATATAAATAAATATTAAAAAGAAACGGAGGTTAAGAACTTATTAATCACTTCTTAGATTATCTACATTGAGAAGGGACTTTAACCATTGATTGATAGTATTTTGAGAAGTCCAGAAAAGAATATACCTATTTATGATTGTTTATAATATGTTTTATTAGATTTTTTTTTATATTTAGTGGGTTTCTGAGTGAGGGTAATTGTTGATAAGAGATACCCTTTTATAAGAGAAAATGGATGAAATTATTGTAAATACCCAAAAATAATTCATTAATGGGAAGTCACTATCAAGTAAATTGTCTTAGAAATTGAAAAATAATAGAGAGAATAAGTTATAGGTTCAATAACATCCTCAATCACACATTTGCACTACCATTTTAAACATTTTTGGGGTCCTTTACACTTTGATTTTTACTTTTACCCATTCAGATTATACCATGGTAACTAGTTTCTACCCAGGGTAACTTATCCTTTATTCCAAACATTAAAATGCAACCTATTACAAAATTTGGAAATAAATATTAAAATTTTTAAATCAATTTTATTTGATTCAATTTTTAAAAATGATAACATTTTATTTAAAAAAAAATATATAATGTATTAAATATAATTTCATGAAAAATATAACTCATGTTCAAGAATTTCAAATATTGGGTTGTAAATTAAAATTAATATTTAATAAATTATAAATTCACTTATAAAATACATATTTTTCAGTCATAAAATGGTTTTCTAAATTTTGAACTCATACTTATAGACTAATAGTTCAATAATCATCATTTTATTTATAAAAACTATGTTTCTATCTATTTTCCTTAAAATCAATAATTTTTTAAGAAATTAAAAAATTCCCTTTAAGAAAATATTGATAATATTGATCTACATATGATTTTTTTCAAATTAATATTTAAAAATATTAAAAATATCAACTAAATGAAAAACTTATGATAAATTTGATTTAATAAAAAATGACCTCTTTAAACACCATGTGTTTTAATCTAATTTCATATATATATCTAAATAATTGAATTTTAATATATTAGTTTATAAATATATATTATCCTTTATAAATAATTAATAACTATTAAAAAATTAATTTATTAATTACAAATATTATATCTCTTTTTAAATGTTTCCAAAAAAGTAATTCTTTCTCTTAAAAAATTAATCAATGATAAATAATAATATGAAATTATTTTATTTGATTAATATATTTTAATTTACTTTTCATTACATTCATCAGGTAATTTAAATATGTTGTAATTCATTTTACTAGAGTGTTTCATTATTTTGGTGGTTCGTGTGATAGATGTTATTGAAGATAATATAGATTTCAAGGTTCCAAATCCTTGTGTCATTGTATTATAAACATTTAAATTAATTTTTCCCTCTCAATATTAATTATTACTTATTGATGAAAGTAGTTGAGGTTAATCTTCTTTTTATTCAACCAATATTATAAATTCATACATTAATATAACAAATTATGTATATACCTTAATCATATATTCTCCATAACATAATTTTCCCCGAACCAATTTTATCTATTAGACATTAAGACATATATAAATCGTATTTTACTCAAAAATTGAACTCTATATTTAACCATAATTGTATTAACAACTAGTTCATATAGTGAAAACATATTAAATATAAAGCATAATACCAAAAATATTATAATCACCACCAAAATATTTCATGGATTATATTTTATTTAAATCAATAATAAAATTCATGTATATTTATACTACTGAACAAACTACTCTCAAAATCATTCTTCCCATCATTACCTCATCTTCAAGTATATATTAAATCTAAAATCTTCCCATACCTCAATCACATGTCCTCCAATAGGTATCCCCAAATATATAACCTTATTTTTAAATTACATTTCTTATTTATTGATTCAATTTAATATTAGATTATAATTATTTAATGAAAAACTATTATTGTATAGTCTGTGATATTTCACATAATATTCATGTAATTTTGAATATACCATAATGTCAATAATAAATAACAACAACTAATTAAAATAGATAAAATTATTTTCTTTATTAAGCCATCATATTCACTACCTTATGTGTGACAAGGAAACTCAATTATTCCATCATAATAAGAATATACCAATAATCTCTACAATTAATGTATGCTTATGTATTATGTTATAAGAAATTATTATACAGATAACATTTACAATATTTTTCTATTATATTATAATGATTTAATCCCCAGTAATTTACTAATTTTGATTGAATTTTATAATATTTATATTTTATGGATGTTTTCATCTTAAAATTTAAAATTAATTAGTTGTGAAAATTTTACTAAAATCTATAACATATGTATTTCGAGCATAATTTATTAAATGTTAATCCAAATTTATATTTTTCTTATTATTTCCATCTTCATGGGATTTTTATTCTTCAACTATATTGAGTGATAATTTGAACTGCATGAGGCACAAATAAATCAATCAATGTAGAATATATATTTGTTAAAAAAATTGACTAATCCTCATTAAATGAGGAGTATCTCAAGCTAAAAAAATAAATGAGGTTTTTCTAGAATGTTATGAATAAATAATCAAGGGATCACATTGAAATTATATTTCATGGATTAAATCTCTTATTAAGGAATCCATTATACCCATCAAATTAAAGAAATACTACGGGTATCTTCGACCAGAAAAATAAATCTGGATAGATATGGGAATAATATTAATAAACATGTCAAAATTCATTTATTTATTTTGGGATGATATAAAAATAATTTTATAAAAATTCATTATAATATATATGGATGATATTTTGTTGGTAGGAGGGACTAAATCATCCATTCTTTAGAAGGACAAAAACTATAAATAACATTTACCTCCCCTATTATTTAAATTTCCATCTCCAATTTTTTTCAAGGGCTATTGGTTTGAAGAAAAAGATAAAATTTGATGTTTTAAAGGGTTTTATAATGTTTTTTCATGTATAATGGTAAGGAATAATTAGAGAATAATGAAGATTCTTATGCGACATGAGGCTCTAAACCATGTTGTTTTTAATGGGGTCTACTGAAGGACACTCTCTTTTATTTTTCAATAATTTGGTGCAATATTTGTTTTAATTTCTCATGAAATTATATTTTTTAATAAATGTTTTCATTTTATTTCTTAACGAAAATTTAAAATAAATTATTGTTGATTTTGTTTTCAATCGAGAGAGTAAAAAAAATTTATTTCAATATTTAAATTTCTTCAGAATGGTAATTTTTTGAACATAATGATTTTGGTTTAGTTTGGCTACTTGGAGGTCCTAAAGTAATTTAATAAATTATATTGGAGTAACAAAAACATTTTTTTGGTCTTGATACTATGTACATAAAAACTTAGCTGTTCATATGATAGTATTTGAATGCGCATTGTGAGATCAATTGGAAAATCATTTTTAACAAGATATATGAGCATGCCCAAACATTCCAAGCTTACCCATAACTATTTTTTCAATTATAATTTCATATCCTTTTAATTATGATTCATGTATATAATTTTCTCTTGGATTTCATTGAAATTTCAATTTTTTTCTATATGAAGTTTAAATAAAATTGGATAGTTTTTATTTTTATGAAAACAAAGAAAAAGTTAAAATTTTGTAACAAAAATTGAATCCTATTTGAGATACAACTAGTAACTACAATATTAAATTCCTTAAGTGGTTAAATTTTTTGATTGAGAATTCAAATAAAGTACATTATCATACAATGGATCTATTTCTAATGAGGTTTAATGAGTTAATGTTTAAAATAATTTTTTCATGACATGAATTTTTGAACCTAATTTCGTATTATTAGATTTTGAAAGAAATAGAACATATCACTTTAGGGAAAGAGCTTTTAGAATACCCTTGGACCTAATTTTGAATATTCCACTAACACACCTAAAAGGAATTTATTTTATAATGCATTGAAATCTTTTAGAAATAAAACATTTAAATTATTAGCATCATAATGTGATAGAAATAAAAAAACCATGTGTAATATTCCACTACACCTACTATGTTTATAATTAAATATTAATTTATAAATTTTCTTCCAAAATTTAATTGATATACTTGTGAAGATATATGAAAATATTTAATAATTCAGTTACATTTTCATTAACATCAAACATCAAAGATTTTATATAAATCAAATTAAATTAAAGACATTTAATTTTTTTCTTTAGAATTATTTTCTTAATAATGAATTTTATACTGACATTAAAATTTGATTATATAGTGGAATGAGTTAAAAAAATATTATTCTTTAAATTTTACCTATATTTCTAGAACATATTTCATTTTAAAAGATATTTTTTGGATAATGAAAACTCATTTAGTATGTTTTTCGAAGTATTAGGAGTGATTCAAAAGACTCTATTTCAGTTTTCCACCAAAAATAAAATGAGTGACCAACACTTTGTTTAATATTTTTATAGAGGATTCTGAATCACTGATAGAATTGTGATTTATCACACTATAAAATTAGAATTAATTGACATAATAGAAGTTTCTAATAGAAGTTTAATTAAAAAAATGTTCGAAAATGATAAAATATTTGAAAAAAGAAGAAAATTATATGTGAAATATTCTCAAAAAATGTCTACTTCCAGTTTTAAGAAACATTAATGTGAGTCATATTACAAACATTACCATAGTGGTGATGCTAATGATGTTTCCCAGCACCCCCAAAATAACTCTTAAATATGAAAAAACATTTCATACGCATTAAATTTATAGTATTTTCCCCTATGAAAAATATTTTATTAACTAATTACGAAAAATGATAGATCCTTTTAATAATTTCTATGATTTTTTCTTTGGAAATCCCTTTCAGTCAAACAAATAAATACATTATCAATTGAAAAAATATTTCATTTTTTGGTATAAAAAAACTATAATTAATGATTTCATTAAAATAAAAAATAAATAATCTTCTTCCATGGTTAGTAAATTAATTTTGTAATAATAAGTATCATTGAAAAAGAAAATAATCTTTCTCAAAAAATATTTTAGCATGCTTGACATAATAAAAAGATAGGGAGTAATATTTAAGTTGCAATTAAAAAACAAAAATATGAAATGATACAAACTAAATAATTTATGAGAAAATAATAAAGAAGACACAAATAAACAATAGATACATCCAAACTACTCGGTGAAATAGATGGGTAATGTAGACTCTAACCTTGTAGCATGAATAATCAAATGAGTGGACTCTTAACATCATAATTAAAAATTATTTGAGAGAAAATGGGAAATAATATGTGAGTGATATAGAACATAATAGTGGACATATATTGACAAAACCGAAAACAAAGAAACTCAAATATGTCTTGAACATTAAAATTATCAAGACAGTTTCAAACCACTTCCACATGATGTTGATATTTTTTAAGCAAACTGAACGACTAATTAAAATCCTAAAAATTGTGAATTATCATTAATTGAGAAAAAAACAAAGACAAAAGAAGAATATAATCCCAAATGAACCAAGAAGGATTAGAAGATAATGATTGGTACTTATATTTATGAAACCATTTTTAAAAATAGTCCAGAAACATTTAATCCACCACTAACTTATCCAAGGAGAGAACCAATAGTGATGAATTAAAAAAAATAGTTGGATAAGGATGTATTTTAAATTTTTATTGCTTTTATTGTTAACATACCATTTCATGATGTTGTGAAAGTAATTCCATGATATTATATGTTTTTATAGGGAATTGTATCCACAAGAGTAAATTAAATGGAGGTTAAAAGGTCAATTTAGGAATGAATATTTCATCAATGATTCAACAATATTTTCCAATCAAATGTAATGATCTTGGATTAATTTCTATTCCCTAGACCATTGTGGAATCAAAATTTTCATTTGTATTTTTTTTGATTTAGTATATTATAAAATTTTTATGAAACATTATATTTACTCATATGTACAAGTTAGAGGGTAAACCCTCTAGAATTATCATTCAACACTCCAACTGATGTACCACTATGCTTACCAGAGTTATAGAGGATGTTCTAGTTTATGTATGTGACATAATTTTTTTACTTAGATTTCTATTTCATGGATATAAAATATGATTAGCTCAGTACCCATGCACTTACCGTTATACAGATACATATTTTAAAATCTTATAAACAAATAGTTAATGTCGAGAAAGAATCCTTTCACTTGAATATGTATTAGATGGTCTTCACTTCAATATTTATCAATCCATGAAACACCATATGTAAGAACATTATTACCCCCAAGTGATCAATATATGTAGTTTTTTCCCAAAAATGTTTCATAATGTTCTCTATAATGATCAAACACCTACTATATTAAAATTTTTAAAATGTTTTTGTTTCTAAATTTTTATCAATAAGAGAGTGAAAATGAAGATTGTGATAAGTTTCTGAATGATATAAAAGGTATACTAGAGTCTATTATCCTTAAATATGATGAGAATAAAATTATGAAAACCATTTAACATTCTTATGGTTTTTTAGGAGAAATAATTTTTTAAATAAAATAAATATTTGGAAAATGAGATGAGAAAAAATGATCAAGAACATGAATTTCATTTAAAATATGGAATTTCATTATACAAACACACACGTGAACAATTTAGTCAAAATTATTATCATCTTGGAAATAAATTCCTATCTAATTGTTTTAAGAAAAAAATGGTAGATGAAATTAATGTTATTGAGTTACTTAATCATTCTTGGACAAATAAAAATACCCCACCCTAGTTAGAATTGAAACCACAACATGAGAACATGAAATATTATTTCATAAGAGTGAATGAATAATTCACTTTCATAATTTGAAAAAATAATTTAAGAGACAAATATGAAAAACTCTTAGGAGTCCTTAAAACCCACAAGATATCCATATGATAGACTATATCTAATTTAACAGTAATTAGATCTTTAGTGTGCATGATTATTACTTTTTTTAGGAAAATAGAATACATTTGTGATATTTATAAAAAAAAGTGTACCAAAAAATTCAAAAGATTTTTTAATAAACATTTCAGCACATTATTATTTACTAGAATTATTTTCTTCTCTATGATAGTAAATGGTTGATACATTTCTATGTAGTCAAAAAATTATGGATTTAAAATCTCATGGTATGAATTTTGTGGGATTTTCCATAATAGGAACCCAAATAAATATAGAATGTGAATGATTGTAAGAAATAGTTTTTTTAAATAAAATGACAACTTCCCATTTCATTTTTTTGATAAAGTCATTAAAATAATATCTGGAAGGATGAATTGTTTCATTCTTGGGGGATTCTCGGGTTATTTATAAATTCATATTGTAGTAGATGAGTAAGAGAAAACTAATTTCACATGCCCTATTAGTAATTTTCTTATAAGAAAATACACATTGAATTATTTAATGATCTTGTAAATTTAAATGGCATATGATAAGCATTTTATACAAAATTCTAGAAATATTAATGGAAATTTTCACGGATTTCCTAAGTGTTTACGGCTCATCATTTGAAAATTTTAGGAAAATTTTATCTCATGTTATTAAAAAATTCTTTAAAATGAATCATGTGCTCAATTACGAAAAATTACCATTCATGGTGGATATGAGGATTGTTATTTGTTAGGTTGTTATATGGATTCAAATCACATTTAACAATACAATGTTGGGTTTATTTCTTTATTGTACTACCTAGAAGAGCGAGAGATATGAGATCTTTCTTTGGTCATGTTTTTTTATAAGAGATATATAAAGGGCTATAATAATGTTTCAATTATATTTCCTAGATTAAACTAAAAGACATAAAATTTTGCTTTTAATAACTTTTTAAACAACCACATAGGGAAATGAAACTAAAAAATGATAACTTCTCCCATTGTTTAACCAAAAAAATGGAACTTATACTTTGAAGTCATGACTCATGCCTCTAAATTTTCTCCATATGTAGTTTTGAGTCAATGGATTGAGAAAAAATCACATGTTATTGATTATGAATTAATAACATTGGATCAGGCACAATAAAACTACACCACAACTGAGAATGAACTTGTAGTTGTTGTATTTGCTTTAGAGTAATTTAGATATTATTTTAGGGGCTCCAAATTTCTTATTTTAAAAGAAAATTATACAATATTTTTTATGATCAAGAATTGTTTCAATACAAGAATTTTTAGAAGGATATTATTGATAAATGGGATGATATTATGGTAAAGGATAATAAATTAATTGAAAACCCTATTTCCACCCCTTTGAGGAGGACATAATTTTTTTTCCAATTTAAAGCATCAATGTTCTCTATAAATTAAAGATACCTTTATAGATGATGAGTTATATGATATTAAGAGTAGATTACAATGGTTTTATGATCATATAAATAATTTAAATACGGATAAAGTACCAAAATATTTTTCTGAGAAAAATTTGCTAAAAGTTTTGTTTATTCAAAGAATTAAATTTTATATTATCCATACTTATAGAATTATGATACTGATTGAATGATTAAGAGATGCATTTTGAATTTCAATTTCAATTAGTGAAACTTTTTTTTTCAAAAATTGATCATGGAAAGAGATTTTAGACTCCAAATAACTAATTTATAAGTGATAAATTTTATTTTCTATCATCCCACTATTTTCAAATACGATTTTAAGTTTATAGAATAAGTAAATGTTTACAATTTTAATGTATCATTTCAAAAAGGAATGAGTTTTCTTAGAAACTATTTTTGTTTTGTGAGAAATATTATGTATGGTGTACAAATTTCATGGGAATATTTGACACATATTTTAGATATTTTTACATATTTATTACTATTGATTATGCATCTATGTGGGACTTGGATATTATCACTAGATGGGATGATACCAAAATAATATCCATGTTTGTGAGAAGAAATATGTTTTCATATTTGGATTTATGGTGTTACAAAACACTATTAATGTTACTAACTTTTTAACAGGCCATTGGAGTCACTTTTTACAAAATATGGAGTTCACAATTTGGTCTCTCTATTTTTCACCCCCAAAAATTATAATGATTGAGTTTTAAAAGAAATAAATCAAACATATTCTGGAAAACAATGTGAAACCCAACATAATGAATTGGGATTTGAGACTATATTATTCACTCTAGGCCAATGAAACTACATTCAAAACAATATTTTAGAGTTCACAATTTATATTAGTCTATGGAATTTTTTTTTACTTTCCTATTGAGGTAAAACAGTAATCTTTTTGTATCATTAGAAAATGTATCATAAATATGTTTTTTTTTCTAGAAAAGGGAAAACAATATTTGTTAGAGATAGATAATATTAGATATAATGAATATGAAATATCTAGGTTATACATGGATAGAAAGAAATATTTTCATTATAGTGTGATTATCAATAAAAAATAAAAATAAGCGATATAATTTGTCTATTTTAATATACATTCATGCTATTCATAGAAATAAATCATTCCAAATTCTATTTACTATTCATTATTAATCATGTTTTTATGATTGGTACTATATATAAAAAATAACAAGAAAAAAGGAAACTACCAAAAGTAAATGGGAATTAGCAGAATCTGTTTAGAAATAATTATCCAGAGTCTCCATTAGAGTAGGTACATCATTAAGAAGCTAAATATAATTGAAATCAAGTTGTCTATTTCCTTCTCACTTAATTTATGTCATGTCATTAATTTGTTGAATTTATATTTCAAAAATAAAACTGTCGCAAAATGATGAAATTTCACTAAATATATTTTTTGGGTGGGGGGGATATCCTTAGACAAATAAGATTTTGGGTGATTGTTTTTCTATTTTATTTAAGTTTTTGTTTCAATTTTATGAGTTTTTTTCATTTTCATTGTGTTTTTAAAACTTTTGATATAAAAAAATTATATTTTTCATTCATGAAACCTCTGTCAATAAGTGAACCTATTTATCCCATGAAACTGAATATAAATAAATGCTAAAAATTACATTGTTTAACTTTCAAAACATTTTATATTTCATAAAATGAACTATTATTTTTTAATTCCATTCCACATCTAACTAACTTGATTTTTTAAATCAGTTTCCCATGTGGATTAGGAATCCCTTTTGAAAAAATATTTACATTAACCTAGTTTCTTGAGAAAATAAATTCATTTATTGTATAACTATAATTACATTTCTTTTTGTAAAAACATTAGGGTTGATGTAGTTGTATTTTAAATGAATGAGGATTTTTTATGGATTTAAAAGAATAATTTTCAAGAAAAACATTTTTATACTAATATATTATATTCATTTGATCCTTGTATCCCGTAGTATCAATGAATATCATGTTAGGTTATCCACGTTAGAATAATATTTTAACAATTAATCCTTTTATGAAATAGAAAATGATTGATCTATTTCAACTTATGTTTGGGGGCAGCAAACAAGAGCTATCCTACATCGTTTAGTGATAGTTATTTCTGGAAAATAAAATTATGAAGAGATATTATTTCTACTGAAACAAAAATTCTATATAAATATGTTTCTTCATATATATTTTCAAGAGTATAATTATAAAAAATATATTTCCCTTTATGAATATTTAAAGAAGAAAAATAATTTAGATATTTTTGGAAAACATTGATGTGAAATTGCATCTGATTTTTTCATTATCTGTGATATCAATGAAATTTTCACAGACTCTAAGAGATTTTGTTCGACTATGGAGAGTGAGGAGGAGATCATACTTGAGAGAAAAATATAATCATACAATTTTACTACCAAAATAGTCAAATCATCCATATTCGAACATATAAATTTTAACATCTAAAACATAAAAACCAAAATCAACTAAACAACCCTAAAAATCCCTCACTATAAATAAAATATCTTAACTCACCTAAGGTGGGGATATAGAAATTTATGAATCCAATGGTGATTCTTTCCCAAATTTGAATGAGACAATACTTTTTGAAAATCAATGTTTTTTTAAGAGTGAAAATTAATGTTAGGTATTTGTTTTGTGTGTATGGGAGGAAAAATAAATTACAAATCAATTAAATAACCTTACTAGAGAACCTAAAATATTATTATTTAAGGATAATTGATATATTTTGTTATTTGGTGTTGAATTACTGAATTTCAACAGTTTGTGTTTCCAATATTCCGTTATTTTATTTTAATGCTTACACGACCAATAGTCAATGTTATATGTGTGATAGAATTTATAGAGATAATATGTACATTATCTTTATTTTATATTACAATGAATTAATCCCAAAAAATTTACCCATTTGATCTAAATTTAATCGTTTTTAAATTCTAGGGATGTTTTGAGATTAAAATTGAAAATTTATTGATTCTTTAAATTTAACTAGTTTTTATCAGTAATATATTTCGAGCAAAAAATTTTCAATATTTTTTTCAAATTTATGAATTATTTTTGTAGGCGTCCTTTGGTCATGTGATTTAACTTCATCAATTAAACCTTGTCTAAATTAAAAATTCATCGGGCCCAAATAAATCAGAAAATATAGAATTTATCATTGGCTAAAATAATTGATAAGTCCTCATTTAATAAAAAATATTTTGTGATAAATTAAACCAATTGAGGTGACCCATTTTAATATATAAACAAGTACATGAATATTCACCTAAAATTTAAATTTCATGTTGGAATTCACTCATTATAGAAGTGGTTTCAAAAATCGAATTATAGAAAGATGGAGGTTTTCTTCATCTTGAAAAAGATATCATTGATAATGTAGGAATGTATTTTATTGAACACATAAAAAATAATTTTAATTTTAAGGGACGTAAAAAAAACAACTGAGAAAAAACATTAATAAAAAAATCTAGTTGATATTTTTCTGGGTGGAGGGTCTATATTGAGACAAATTTGGGATGATAGAAATTGGAAACCAGATTCCATACCCCTATTCATTATATTTCTATATCCACTTCTTTGAATGAGTTGTTTTTGGGTAGAGATAGAAAAGAGAGGTATGTGGTAGAGAGGCTACTAATGATTTGGTTTATTCATATTGGGAAGGAATAAATGGAGATAAGGGAGATTCATAAGTTATTTGAGGATAAGAACCAAGTGGTTGTGGATGATAAAAATCAAAGGACAATATCTTATTTGTTTCTATATTCAAATAAAATATCATTTGAAATTATATTTAACAAATATTTTTAATTAAAGTGTTAATTTCATTTCATGAATAAATGTTCAACTAATTTTTTCAATGGTTATTCAATCTATGTAGTAAAATAATTTATTTTACTATTTAAATTTATTCGGCGTGGTATTTTTATTAAGAATAATGATTCAAGTATGTTTTTATTACTTGGAGGATTTTAATTAATTTAATAACATCTATAAGTGGTATAAAAATCATATTTTTGTTTTGATATGATGTATTTACAAAATTTTTTTTCCATATGGAGGTCTCTAGATGGGATTTTGGATATTTAGTTGAAATGTTTTTTCAAACAACGAAAATGGGAGTGTCTAGAGGGTTGATACTCTTCCTATATTATTGTTTCAAATATGATTTCACAACCATATAATTTCATGTAAGATTTATTATTTTATCATAATTTTAGTACACTTTATTTCATAATTATGTTAAATGCTACAACATTTAATAAAATCTCCAAATTTTTCTTCTTGTAAAAAAAATTGACAGTTTTTAACCCAAATTGGAACCTCCTCAAGAGAAAACCATGGGAATTTTTTTATTTATATAGGGTTTTAGTTATTTGATAAATATTTTACATAGTAAAACCACAACTTAACATAGTATTACATTAAAACATATCTATTTCTTCTTCACTCTCATGGTCATATTTCAACAAAATAGAAAAACCAAAACGGTAAGATTGACATCTAAAAGAAGTATACTATAATAATATGAAATCTCACTAATCAGAATTTTTATAATATAAAAACGTTATTTAAACTAATCTATCTTTCATTTAAACTATGTGAACTTATTTAATCATATAACATAAAGAACCTGATATTTCCTGAAATTATATTTTTTCAAATTAATTTATAATTTTAATATTTTGTAATTTACAAAACACTAAACATAGATTGTGTTATATGAAACCGCCGTGTTGTTTTTTATATTTAGTCTATACCAATTTAGGATTTATTTATATTATACACCAAGATATGCTTGTGCTACATGTAACAATGTGTTAGATTGTGTTATATGAAAGACATATTTTTACCGCCTTTTAGACGCAAAACTATTTTAAAAAAAAATTTATATATATTTACAAATTTTATTTGTAAAAAGAAATTGTATTATTGATTTTTATTTAATTTAAATATTATTTTTGGGTTATTTTTTGGTATTTTTATGAGATGATTTATTTTTTGCAGAATACTGAAAAATGTTTCATTTTAGTTTAAAAATGCATTTTCATTTAAATAATTACTAATGTTAAATTATATTTAAAATTTATTTAAAATTAAAGAATATATCAATTATATATCTATTAAAACAATTTTGTTCATTTTAGTAAATTTTTTATTTAATTTTGATATAAAGGCTTAATGGACTTTTGAACACTTCACATTAAAAAATAACTTTCTCACCACATATGTGAGATTAACTGTCTATTTAATCGATACACATATATGAATTGAATTTGAAAAATGTATATAAATGTATTTAATAATTTATGTTTTTATATTATAGTAATATAAAGTAATTTTAATTTGAAAAAATGATTACTGAAACTGATTAAAATTAATCACAATGAATTAGTTAAAATCAATCTTAACAAGGGACTAAACCTTAAACATAAGGACCAAAATGAATTATAAACATGTAAAAAAACCATTGGACCCACAAATTTTGACCATATCTATAATTGTCTATAATTATATGAGTTATTGGGATAATATTCCATGAAAACCTATATAAAAAGTTAAGTAAATAATAAGGCAAGAAAAGAAACTTTTTTACCCAGAATATTTATAAAGATTTAGAGTATGAAAGGGGTTAAATAAATTTAGTTATAAATTTAATTTCAATTGTAAATTATTTTTTAACCTAATAATTTAAATATAATTTTTATACGTGATTTTATTACATAAAATTCTGGACAAATGCTAATTCTTGAATTTTTATGATAATAATAAAATAAAATAATTGTTGGTAAAACCATTAAAAGGGACAAAATTTTAATAAATAATTATGTTATATTATTTGTTATATTAATATAACAATTAAAACATCAATGAAATTAATATATTTGAATTCAATTTTAATTTTGATATTTTTAAATGAAAATTCAGTTGATAATGTGAAAATTGTTATTAATGTTATATTATTAAATGAATTAAAATTAATAAAGAATATCTTTTCAAAAGTGATTTTCATGAGCTAAAAATACCATATATTTTCCATTCATATAATAATTTTCCTTTTTTAGTTCACATGTTATCTAATAGATAGTAAAACTGTTATTATATTGGTATGAGTTAAAGGAGTGTTTTTTCATGTTAAATGAACTAGTTTTGAAATTAATTTCCAGCACACATGGGATTTTTATTTTATAAATTTGATATCACATTTATAATTATGTGGTATTATATTTTATAATAAATATAACCATAATTTTATCTCAATGGTAAAATTACTGATATTGGAAATTTGGATTCCTATATGAAAAACCAAAATGTAAAATTTAAAGAATCTTAAAGACTAAGGAATGAAATTATAAAAATTCACTTATTCTTGTGTATTAGAGGCCTAGATCGACCAGAATATCCATTTAATAAATCATTTTCATTTATTAAGCATATAATGTAATGGAGAACTCCCAATAGTGATTAACTTTTTGTATTTTCAATAGTGACACTCCCCTTCATTATAAAAAGGCATTCATTATTCGCTTTACTTACACATCTAAATCAAATTTGGCTCATAAAAACAATAAATAAGTAGTCTCTCAAAAAACATAACATTAAACCAGAATCCTCACCTTTGGAATAAAGAAAACCAATTAGTCAATTTGGTGCAAACCAAAAGGAGTTACCCGAAAAAGAGGTAACATTCTTCAATGTGAATTTATGTTTTATTTATTTCTCCACCATTTAATTTCTTATTATCACATGATTATATAATAATATTAGTATATTATATATAATAATATATTATTTGGGTTTTAAATTGATACATACACACACATCCATGTAATTTATAATGAACTTACCATTCATGCGTACAAAGAACAATCGCCTCATGAAACAATGTAGATCGTTTTACTTTTAGAACCTATCATGGTTGGGAATTATGATTAAAACTTTTTTTACAAGATATATATGAATTATTGAGTCTTATATAATTACTATAAAAAATATACAATCATTATTATAATTTTTTGTAAAAACCATTTCTTCATTTGTGGATGTGAAGACTACAACATCCTCAAAGAGATGTCATTCATTCACACTTTAGACGAAATGTATTAAGAATCAATTTAGTGAAATTATATGATATATATCACATAACAATGTTACTATAATGATATTATAAATATATATATATCATTTACTTTTTTTCCTCCAATTTTTAAAAAATATTGAAACAATGGTCATGCATACGTCAGATCTATTGTCTCTATAATTGATGTATTCCATTAAATATTTATTTATTTTATTGATTGTTATAAATAAATATATAATAAAATTATATGAAATTTATAAAAAATTACATTTTTTAAATTATTATATTATGATCTAAGTAGGAGGATCAATAATAATAAGTCACAACATTTATGAAAAAACAAAGCAGATATTACCCAAAACGTAACATTAACATGGAATCGTTAATAAATGAGAAATATAAAGTCATTAAAAAAATAATATATAGAATTATAAATAATAATATTGTTATTTTGTATATTTATAATAAACATATATTTATTACTAAGGAGGTTTTTATGAGTATGATAGGTATCAAGACATAAGGTAAGGGTTTTCTCATCTCACTTTTATATATGTGAGATACATGCCAGGTTCACCACTACTTTATTTATGTGGTGTATATAATAAATAGTATTGTATTATATGATATATATAAATAAATTATTGTTATTTACAAATCCATATTATTATATTTATTTCATGGGGTTTATGGTTCAAAAGTTACCAAATCGGTAATGTAATTTTGTCACAATTTGCCTTCATTGAGACACATGCCATGTTATATACCTATATTTTTCAATGAGGAATATATAATATATTTTGTAATATTATATCATGAATACACTAATATTAATGGTATTTCATTTTTTATTTAATGTTATTCTTTCCATTTTATTATTATTAAAATATACCAATGTTGTAATGGTTTAATGCACCAATTTTATAATTTATCATAATTGTTTATGATTATTCTTTCATCAATAAAATATTATTATCTGATTTTCACGAAAACTCAAGAATTTTATCCTAAATAGGTTAAAATTTTTATATTAATGTAATATAACCATTTTTTCAGTCTTTGGTACTTAATATAATTATGAAATTTATTTACTAAAATCCAATATTATCTCCCTCATCAGTCAGAAATATGTGTTCCTTCAAAGCCATGTTTTCAAAAAATGTTAAAAAATTTATATGTCTAAAAAATATTTTAAATAATTTTAAAGCATCTTTAAAAGTTTTCAATGTTTTTTAATGAAAAAAATTTTCAATTATTTTTCAAGATACATTTATATGTTCTTAATGAAAATGGTTTTCAAAATGTTTTCAATATTACTTTAAATATTTTCAAGGAAAAAGGTCTTAATGTTTTTTAAATAATCTTTTATATGTTTTAAATGAAAAAGGTTCTCAAATTATTTGTCAAATTACTTTATAAAGTTTCATGTTTCTTTTAAAATTAAATGTGTTTTAAAAGGAATTATGTTTATAAATAATTTTTAAAAAATGAATGGAGATTTTCCCCAATAAATGGGGTTTTTTTAAAAATTAATATTATTTTCCATCTAAGATGATATCCATTTGTGTTGCTAATTCCAATTCTAGGGATATGATCCAAGGGTATCATTCACATTCATTATCTGAATGGTTTATGTTTGTATGGAATGGCCATTATGCAACCTTTTTCAATTTTATGGGTTATATTTTTATAAAACACACTTCCTTTGATGGGTTTTCATTGATTAAATGATTAGGACACTTGTATATTTTCTAGGATAAATGATATAATTACACAATTATGACACCCATTTCATTTAATGTGTTACGATATCATTGTTTATGATTATTTGGAACATGTATGTATGATTTTCATTATGATATGGGTGAGACGTATATCTCTTTCTAATTCATTGGTTAATGATTTATATATCTTTAGATAATGATGGGTGACAAGTTGGAGATATTGATCCAAAATGGGAAATTGGTGTGTCCTAATCCACTATAAGAATTTGTGAAAAAACAATCCATTATGAGAATATTTGGAAAGAACATCCACTATGGGAAGATAGGGAAACCCAATCCTTAATGGAAAGATAGGGAAACCCATTACCTTATAAGGAAAGGATTGCGACTGGGGATTGTGTTGTGTCTTAGCTAGTAAGTGTAGTCCCCATGATGTTCCCTATAATGTTTTAGAAATGTGACTTGACTTATGGGGAATGATGTTATATGTTTATGTTTCTACCAAAAATTCCGTTTCTAATTCCTTTGAGATGATCACATGGTTTATATTCATTATTATCTTATAATTTCATGTCTTATGAACTACTAATATTTATTCCATATCCTAGGATTATAATATTTTAATATAGGGCATGACATTGAAATTTCAATATCTTGTTCTCATACTGTTATTCTCATGTTATTATCATATATTTACTTTATTTACCCGTATTAAGAATTCTAACTCGCTGTATTCTTATGTTTTTTTCATAGGTTATGAAGAAATATGTTAAGTAAGATTAATAAATGGGAGAATATTTAAATAATATGTTTATGATCTTTCAATAAACTTGAATAATGTGTTCTAGGATTTGAGATACAATAAATGTTTATAGTCTACAGAAATACACTATTTTATTTTGATTAATATTTATCTAAAATGACGTAATATCCACGTATGTTAGGCCTTATTGAATATAGTTGGTATCAAACAGAAAGGAGTTAATCAAAATTTAGATGCTAGAATGAGAACACATTAGTGAGATCCATAGGAATATTTTTAAGGACATATCTATAGATGTATCTATGGATATGTTTATGGATGTGGAAATGATTAGGAAAATACCCTAGAATTTTTGGAATGGATTGAGTAAGTGATTTTCTAGAATTACGTCCCTATCCCAATACTATAAGTTTATATAGTTTATTAAGAAATGTACCATGGGTTAACATTGAATAAAATTGGTTAACATTGAATGTTTTATATTTTGAATGTATGAGGTTTATGAAAATTGCTAACCTAATTGGAATTCTCATGAAGTGAGTTAATAAGTTGGTATGAGTATTGGTTATACAACTATAGATAATAATATTTTGAGTGTTATGTGGAAGGTATGTGATATTCTACTAGTATTGTATGTATTAAATATATAAATCATGATTATATTGAGTTTTATAAACATTGAGACATGATTTTTATATCATTTTATCAAAAAATGGTTATTAAAGAATAAGATTATGAAGCCTGAGTAATGATTTAGGAATGATGCTGGATGAATGAAGTATTTATGTTTTATAATTCAAATATTATGTTATATGAAACATCTAATATATAGGTACATTCATTATAAGTTTTCTTAATGGAAATTTGATATTTTGATTAAGGGAAGGTAACCCTTAATGTGTTAACAATATAAATAATTTGTTCATATAGGATAAATAGACTATTTATTTGGATAATGTAAATTTGATAGTATCGTTGACCATTCAACTGATTAATTATTTATTGAAAAAATGGTTTATATTATCATACATAATGTTTAATGTTTCTTGGATAGAAAAAATACATCATAGTAATCTTTGGAATAATTATGCATGATTTTTTTCAAAATAAATTATGGTAATTTGAGTTATTACAATGTTTCAAGAGAATATATGATGAGGGTATTCATAGGTTTGGAATTTAAAAACCAAGAACTACTTTATGATATATGGGATATCAATGTTAATATGATATTTTTACCTTAATTATAAGGTTTTCTATTTTCATCTTTGGAATGGTTACATGGTTAACCATTTGTGGAATGGATTTTGATAAACATCAGATGTGGTTTTAAAAATTAAAATATTATCTAACCATATGAGGAATTATGAATATTAGATAACATATGTTAACCATTCTGCTGTGAAGTTAACTAAACAATGAAGGAAATAATTAAGATACCATTTATGGATATCAGGATAATTTATTTCTTCAGGATTGAGGATTCACCATCATTACCTAGAGTAAGAGTACAAGTGGGAATTGATCAAGGCACAACTAAAGGATGAGATTGGGTATATGGGATGGAAAAAAATAATGTAAGTATATATTCATTATAAAATGGGTCTTGTAATAATTTTTTTTCATATCATCATCATTTTTGATGATGTCAAAGACACCATTCATTCATATTTATTTTATAGTTTTTGACTGGTAACATTATTCGAATCACCCACATTCTTGTGATCATTAATATTTATTAGTTTTTATTTTTTTTACACTTTTCATATATATCCATTTTTTAACTTTCCACCTATGTTCTTCTACGTATGAGTTACTTTGGGTAACAAGTATGGCTCTAATTATCATTTTTAAAAGGAAATTTTAATATTTTTTTATAAAGTGGGGTTTTATAAAAGTAAATATCAAGTATTAATCCTTTAATTACATAGATTTATTTATAAGGAGAAATTAATTTTAAGGCGGTAAAATCTAACACCCCCAGATTTGGTAAAATAAATTTTTTGAATTAATATAAAAGTTTGTTTTTTTATTTCAAGGAACATTGAATATAATTGGTGTTCTAAGAAATCCAAAAGTCATTATTTCTTATTTACACTATGACAAGTTAATTTTTCATTATACGCTACACCAAGATAAGTTTATGATACACAAACCACTATGGTTTCTTGTATTACATGTAAGAACGGGTTTTATATCCGATTTGTGACACAGCTATTTTAATAAATAATTTTGACACATTAATATATTTATTTGAAAAAATAAGCTATTTATTTTATTTTTTTTGGATAAAATTATCTTATGTTGAAATTTTGATATTATTATTAGTTGTTTCATTTTTTATGAATCGAGGAAAACAATGTATTTTAGTTAAAAACCACCTTTTCTTTTAAATAATTAATAACGTTTAATTATATTTTAATTTTTTTAAATTAAATATATATTTTACTATATATATATTTATATTAACTATAAATAGTTTATTGTTACTATTTTTTATTTAATTTTGATATAAATACCTAATTTACTTTTGAACATTTCCCATTAAAAACCTACTTTCTTGCCACATCTGCGATATTAGATATAAATTTAATTTTTCCGCTTCATTGAGTTGAATTTAAAAAAATGAATATATATGGTTGTAATCAGTTTAATATTTATATTATAACAAGATCAACTTAGTTTTTTTACCAAAAATATTAGTGAATGTAATTACAATTAATTATAGCGAGTAAGGTAAAATTTATCTTAATGAGGGACTAAACCATAAACTTAAGGGCCAAAATGACTTAGATACCTGCCAAAATCTGTTAGATACTAATATTTTGACAATAAACCCTATTGGTTCGAATTTTAGGAGTTAATGGGATTATAATCAATGAAATTGACCTATATAATATGTTTTGTAAATAAAATGAGAAAACATGAACCTTCCATACCTTTAGAATTTATAAACTTTATTGCATGGGAGAAGTTAAACAGTTTATGTTATAAAAAACTTATTAATGTAAAATTAATTATTTTATCATGATATGTTAACTATAATTGTTAGATAATAACCAGTTCCATTAAAATCAAAATTAATACTATCACATGGATTTGTTAGATACTAATAAAATAAAATTAATATTTCTAAAAACAGTAAACCAGAAGTAAATTTATATAATTATTATGTTCCCTTATTTTGTATATATTTAAATTTTATTTTTAACAGTTTTGAAATTAATTTATTTTAACTCTATCATTTTTTAAATATTTTATATTAAAAATATTTTAATAATTTCAAAATTTACATTTTTTTTACAATACAGTGATATTCTATTAAATTTTATAAAATTAAAAAAATTAATATTCTAGAGAATTTTAACTGAAAATAAATACAAAATATGGTAAACTAATGTACCAATTCACCTTTTATTATTAACATGTTGACTCATAGATTTTAAAAACATTTTTTCATTACCTAGGTTAAAGCCATTTTTGTGTTAAATGTGATTGTTCAAAAATTAATTTCCAACACACCTGGAATATTTATTTTTTACATTATATATAATATTTATTAATCAATTTGACTATATCTTATGACAAATGTCACTTTAATTTACTCTAATGTTCAAATTAAATAGGTTGGAAAACTAATTACCTAAAGGAAAAACCAAACTGAAAAATATAAGGAAACTTAAATAGTAAGGAAAAAGAATTTAAAAATGAAATTATTTTTTGAGTTTTTTAGAATTTTTTCAACCAATTTTTAACATTAATCCATTTAATCTCCATTTTTTAACAACATGAGGTAAGGGATACCTCTCAATTATGATTACCTTTTTATATTTACAAATGTGACGCCCCCCCCCCCCATTATAAAAAATAATTCACTATTCCGTTTCTTTAAATATATCAATCCATGATAATCCATTAAAACTCTGAACCTATAGTATTCTAACATCCCTAAACTCAACCTAGAAGCATTACCATGCGTAGAAATAAATCCAAGGAAGCCTTTTGGTGGAAATCAAAAGAAGTTACCCGAAAAAGTGGTATCATTCTTCTATGAGCATTTATATTTTATTTGTTTCTTCACTCTTTAATTTATGACTATTACATGATTATATAATAACATTAGTATCCTAAATATACATATATGATTTTATTATATGATTTTATATAAACATACACACACTTTTATATAATGGGAAACAAACTTATTATTCTTGTGGTCAGAGAACTACCGCCTCATTTAACAATGTTGTTCATTTTTCCTTTACCACAAACCATGGTTAAGAACTATGATGAACACTCTGTATTTGTATGATATATATGATATTTATTATTAATTTATTATTATTAAATAATAATATAAAACATACATACATTCTTTCTATTCTGGGTAAAAATGATAACATTGTTTGTTGACGTGTTGACTACCGCCTCCTCAATGCGATGTGATTCTTTCACACATCACATGGAATGTATTAGGAATGCTTTTAGTGAAATTATATGATATATATGAAATAATAAATCTATTTTAATGATAATATATATATATATATGTGACATTTAATTACATTATTTCAATACAACAGTAAAATAGAAACATCATTCATGTACAAGTACAACCTACAATCTCTATAAATGGTGAATTCCATTCCATATTTATATATATTTTTATATTATAACATATATATATATATATAGCGAGTATATATGATATTTATAACTTGTTTTAAATTATTTAATTATTTAAATCTTGATCTATGAAATAGGATCAAGAATAATTACTAAAAATATATATGGAAAAGAGAGCTGATATTACTAGAAATATACCATTAACATCAAATCGTTAATAAAAGAGTAATATAATGTCATTAAAAATACATATAATTTTATATAATAATATGGTTACATGTTATATTTATAATAAAATTATATTTATTATACATGATATCTGTATGAGTATGATGATAGTCAAGACATATGGTAAGGTTTTCCTAATCGAACATGTTATATTAGTGAGATACATGTCATGTTCACCACTAAATTATTTTATGTTCTATATATACTAACCATGAATGTATTATATGATACTTAAAACAAATTTTATGTGAATTAACATATCCATTTTTTCATGGGGCTTATTTTTCTATAGTTACCAGTTCGGTAAGGTGATTTTATCTCAATTTGTCTTCTTTGAGACACATTCCATGTTATGCCCATATATTGTTCTTGAAGTTTTATATATTGACCGTTGAAATGTTATAAATAAATATAATATTACTCATAATATTTTTGGTTTCATATATTGTTATTATTTTAATTTTATTGAGATTCAAAGATACTAAATTGTTAAGATTTTTTTGCAACAATCTCTTAGTTTATCAGGTTTGGTTTATGATTATGATTCCATTAATAAAATATTATATACCTCATTCAATAAAAATAATGAAATTTATTTTCATATGGATAGTAATTATATATTATTGTATTAGTAAAATTTTCACTATTTTGTATATAAGATAAATAATAAATTGATTTTAATTGAATACGACTTTATCTACCCCTTCGACCATAAATCTATGATCCTTCAAAATCATGTTTTCTAAAAAATATTAAAAAAAATCATTTTAAATCATTTTAAATTATCCAAATCTTATTTATAAGTTTTTAATGTATTTTAAAAGGGAAAATGTTTTCAAAATATTTTATGATTCTTTTATATATTCTCAAAGAGATTGATTTTCCAAAAGTTTTCACACTTCTTTTATAAAATGTCACGGAAAAATTTATTCAAAAATTTTCAATAATATATTATATGTTTTCGAAGAATAAGGTTTAAAAAATCTATCTTACTTTATAATTTTTTAATATTCTTTTCAATTAAAATGATTTTTAAAAGGATTTAGTTTTTAAAAATAATTTTTCAAATAATAAATTATATTTTTTTAACACCCCGATATTTTTTGGTATGTTACCATCAATAGATTGCGATTCATGCAACACTGACATGGATTGCATTAAAAGAAATATTGAGTTTCAGTGAAACAAATTTAGTGTTACAATTATTTAAATGATATATTTATAACAAATTTTTTTAATATAGTAATAGAAATTGTAATAAATTTTTTTAAATGTTATTTATAATATTTTCACATAAATAAAACATATTTATAATGAAATGTATATTATTCGGTAAAATAGTTATACGTTTTGAAATACTATTTTATTAAAGGAACAAATTTTTATGTCCTTTTATGAACAATAATAAATCTTTTTTAACATTCATAGAAATTTAATTTGCTAAAATAGACTTCATTTTTTAATTTTAAATTGAAAATTATCTTAGGGTGTTTTTTTGGTAATTTTATGAAAACATTTAATTTTTAATGAATTGTGAAAAATACCCCATTATTGTTAAGAAGATTACTTTTTAATTTAATAAATAATTTAAATTTAAATTAATTTTACAGTCAAAATTGATAATTAATACATATATTAAACAAATATGGGTAATTTGAATAATTTTTATTAATGAAATAGATAAATAATTCTTTGAACATTTTTAATGTTTTTTACCCGCCTCCTAGCCACATTTACATATAATCATAAAACATAATTTCACCACTTATGTTAATTAAATATATAAAATAATACATAATTAGTTGTAGTAAGTATGAAAAAGTATATCTAATAGGATCAAAATATATTTTTTTGATGAATAATAACTTTTGAATTTTATGTGCCATGATTAAAGTAAAATAGGCTCATTAATGGTAAAAGATAATATTATATTAATATAAAATTACTGTAAAATATATAATAATTTCATGTGATATGTATTTTTCAACCCAAATAAATCTTATTTAACAAATATTATCCTTTTTATGCCACATGTGTTAGATTTGGTAATTTATTATATTTTTTATAATAAATAGTTAAAAATGTCATATTAAAATTTTAACAACTATTGTATTTTTTATAAAAGGAAATATAATTGAATGGTCTAGATAAATAATAGAATTTTTAAATCTATAAAATTTATTTAAATCATTATAATTTATTTATAATTTCTGGAAATTATATAATTAAATTAAATAGTGACATAATGATGATGCATCAATTGTTTAATTAATTCCGATATCAAATAAATGACATGAAAAATATTAAAATGAATATAATTTAACATAATTAAGCACAAAAAACAATTTTATTGATAAATTACACATGTTAATGACCTATTTCAAATTATTGTTTCCAATTTATCATGTTTAGTTAAAAATTTTAAAATAAAATATATTGAATAGTATTAAAATTGACATAAATGATATTTTAAAATAATTAATTTTTTATTAAATGATATAAAATACATAAAACCTAGGGTTTAGAAAATTAACATGGATAATGTAAAATAATTCATGAATTATGCAACTGGGGTTTTCTGAATTTTATAGTAACTATATTAAACCTATTGTGTAAAAATATATGGAGACATTTTAAGAGTTAAACTAATTAACTAAGGATTTAATCCAAAAGATAAGGTTAATTTTTTGACATAAAACTGTCTAAAATTTATTTATTTTTGATTATATTTATACCTATAACCATATTCTCCTAGAAATTAATAATTTTGGTGATATTTTAAACCAAAAGTAAATTTATAATAAATTAATATTATAAGAGTTTCTTAAAGTAGCTCACCCTTCCCTTTTGAAAGGGAACTTCTCCTTCTCTTCCATTAACACCTCCAAATCCCAATGTATTAGTAAAAACCTTCCCTTTTCTCCCCTAGTATACCTAATTACATCCTAAGGACTATATGTTGGGAACAAAGCTATTTTATGAAGTCATTTTGTGAAAATCCAAAGAAGACACTTGAAGAAGAGGTAATCACTTTATTAACTCTTTCAATGATATTTTATTATTCAAAATCCACTTCCTATATTTCTTACATAATAATTTTAAAACTCTAGTATGATATACATTATGATATTTTATTATGAATATTGGAATAAAATATTTTGTTTTTACCCATTTCATGAAAAATAATATCACCATGCATGCGTACATATGGCTTACCATCTCCACATTGTGGTGTAAACAATTTTTCATCTATAATTAATTTTAACATATATAATTTTTAATATAAAGGATTTAAATAAAAAATAAACCATGATATTGTTTCTGTAAAATTCATATTCCATCCAATTCTATACAATTTAACCATTAAAAAAATGATATCATCACAGGTGCGTACGTATGACTTACCGTCTCCACAACACGATGAGATTCATATTATACGTTCACCATTTAAGAATGATTATAAAAATATATATTATGAATAAGTATGAAATATATGATGTAATAATTTTTTTATAATAACAAATATATGAATGTAAATATATTTCATTCACTTACTTTGATTCAGTATGATAAGCAAAAAAATAGTTTTCATGTGTTCATATAACCTACCTTCTCCAATAAAATTGTATTCCATTTTAAATATCTATCTATTATTTATAATTATATTCATAATATATGTGATATATAAATCATGTTATACATTTTTTAAATAATTAAATCGTTTCTTACGTGTTACGATCAAGAATAACAAGTCGAAACATATATGATAAAGAAAGCGATTATTACCCAAATTATTGATTCAACATGTAAATTATTAATAAAAAGGTAATATAAAGTATTAAATTAATAATAAATGTTATAATAAATTTTTTCTTATTCTTTTAGAATTTAATAATATTTTTAAACCCATTATAAAGGAGTTTTGGATACGTATAGAGAGTATAATATCTAAAGTAAGATAATTCTATCTCACATTTAATTTTCGTGAGTAATAAGCCATGTTCCCCACCAATATCTTGCGGGTGGATTATTTAATGACACTATTATGTTTGATATCATGAATATAATTTTATTCAAGGTGTTTAATGATTCATTTGAATATATTGGGTTTTTTATTTAAATATTCACAGTGGTATGTGATGCTTTTAATTTTAAAAGAATAAATCCTTTCTCCATTTAAATATTTTTGATATTATCATACATATTTATTTATAGGTATATAAAGGATTAAAAAGAACATATTTTTTATTAAGGAAAGTAAAAGATACAAGTCCAAAAGAGTGCAGAAAAAAATAGCAATAGAAAATCTCATGGGAATAGGTAGATACCTATATTTTTCTTTAATATATCTATTAGATACCTTTCCTATTTGCTAATTTCATGATCAAGGGAACATCTAGATGCCTATATTTTTATTAATATTTTTAAAAAAGTAAATCTTTGAACATTTTTACGTAAGGATTAATTTCACAACCTCTATATTATTTGAGTTCTTCATACATAAGTATCTATTTGGATATCTTTATCATTGATGTTCTTATTTATTAAAATATTTTTCAAAATAATATTTAAAATTATATAAATCCATTTTTAAACATTTTTTACTCTTTATAAATGGTCTTAGAATAATCTTTCTATAATTTTCCAAATCTGGTACTTTATGAAATTTTCAAAAATTTAAGGAAAAATGTTTTTTATCGTATACGTTGCAATCATATATTTCATCATTCATGACACCTTAACATTTTGAAGGTTCCGCTAATAGTTTACAAGGTTATTTAAAAAAATATTTTATTTTATAATTGGAAATATTTTAAAATACTTAAAAGAAAAAAATGATACCACACTTAACGATTTTTAATAATTTGGTTGGATTTTTTTCATCCATGTAAAAATCCATGTTGGATTTTATGCCTAATTGAGATTAATTTGTTATGATAAAATAATCAGAATTTTATTAAAGGGTTTATGATATTTTTGACTATGGTTATTCTATTTTAATACCATTCATTGTTTATGGTTAAATTATAAACATTTCATATGCTAGTTTTAATATGAATTTTTATGTTATGTTTACAAATTTTTATATGAGAAATGTATTCGACATAGTATGTGATGATTGGGGAAAAATATTTCCCCTCGATGGACGATAAGGTCACATGAGATAAACTAGATATAGAATTATTTGTGGCCTTGACCATTTATATTCTCATATGGATTTCACTGAGGCATAACCATTTATTTTAAGATATCTTGGTCGAGGCCTTGATAGCCTGTTTCAAATGTCCTTCATTATGTTTTCCCTCATTATGAGACAAGTCATTTCTGTTACATGTTATTATTCAACTAGTTGACTATGAATTCGAATGTTTAAATGGAATTATTTTATTTATTCCTGCCATATTAGGCATAATGAAATTTTTAAAAGTATTATATTTTAATTTTATACCTTGGATTAAAATATTATGATTACCTATAAAAGCCTCATGATATTTTTTAACCTTACAAATCATCTGACCCCACCCCTTTTTTATGATTTATTTTTATAGTATTCCAATATGAGTATTATGATTTATATATTAATTTAATCTGATAGAATAATAGCATTATAAAAGGATTATATATGTTGTATTTTATGCTTTAAATTGTAATGTAATATTATCATATGTAATATATTTTCCAAGACTGCTAAACTGAAAGCTACATTAGGATTTGATTCCTTGTAATTATGCCAATTTAATAAAATAATTCCCTGAATCTAGGTAAATGGGGTCAGTGAATTGTAGTTGGTATTAATGGATGTTTAGCAACAACCTTTTACAATATATTTAGAAGTGTTAGATTTGTAATCATAACCCTACAATTTAATTTTAGAATATGTATATAAGAACATCCAAGTATTTTTGTAAAATATAAATTATGTGGATTTTTCAAGAAATAAATCCCTACCAGGATACTATAAGTGGGAATAGATATGAGATAGATCTATTTAGGAGTAACAAATCTAACAAGGTGTTCTTGTCCGAACATGGTGTCCCTGGGTACACAAAAATGGGCCTTATTGCACACGAGGTTTGACACTCCCAGGGGATATGTTTAGGATAATTTATGTTTTTTGTACAAAACATTATAAAGTATTTATTATTAAATATTTAACCAATGAAACCATTTTATAATATGGATTAGATATGCATAAATCATTTAATTAATGTTATGTATTTTACTCTTTTGGAATTATGCATTATGATTCATAACCTAATATAGTGTATTCTACTGTTTAGAAACTATGTCGAGCTGAAGGAATATAAACCATAACAACGCATGTAATCCACATAGGGATTTCCCTCCTATGATATATAATTATAGTGGAGATAGAGATACAACTAATATAGAACATATTATAACCATATCGGAAAAACTGACTCATGTTATGAATAATAACCACACCCATATAGAGCACCATAATCCACAGTTCGGGTGATCAATGTTAGACTGATTAATGATACTACAACTTCTTACATTCAATGAAACTACAAATACATTTTTAAATGAGAAATGGATAAATTTTACCGAGAAAATATTTCATTCATTAGGATGTGATGAAAAGGAAAAAGTTGTCATGGCTGTGTACCATCTATCTGGATATACAGATCAATGGTGGTCATTAATTCAAAATATGATAGAAGATAAATAAGATGAAAATATAGAATGAAGGTAGTTTAAGGAAATTCTCATTGAAAAATACATTCCTCGAGAATAGTGAGATAATATTGATAGACAGTTTTTTAGCCTATAGAAAAATGAGGATGAAAATTTTCCGAAGTACAAGGCTTGAATCACAAAGTTAGCAAGGCATGATGCAGACTACATACATAACCCATGATGTAATATTGATTGATTATCTGATGGGTTAAAACCATTCCCCTGAATGACACTGGTCTCACAGTCTTACTCATTATTTGAATATATAGTCTCATGTGCTATCAAGGTGGAATGGAATTCTCAAAGTATTATGATTTTATGGTAAGGCAAGAGAAAAAGTGAATGGTAGAGTAAGAGATAATTATAAGAAGGTAAAGAAGGATTTTCTTAGATGTGACAACAATCTAAGGAAACAACATGGTACCTTCTTAAAATGAAAATTAACTTGTTTCTTGTGTGGTGAGAATGGACATCATGCTTCTGATTGTATAAGAAAGAAAGATTCTACAAATGTGAAATGATATAATTGTAAAGAGTTGGGACATTAAGAAATTGATTTTCCAAAGCATCAAGGAAATATGGCTCCAAATAATAAAATGGATCACGGTCTAGTGTATGTTTTTACTACAGTCTACGTGTAATAATTAATTTATATATGTTTTTGGATTCATGAATTATGTTATTATATTTTGGTTACAAATATATTGAGATATATAAGGATTGTACTATAGTACTTTTTATTTAATGATTTGGAGGCATGAACAATTTCATTAATGTTTTTAAAGGTGATAAAATATTTGGTGAGTGGAAATAAGAGCTAAATTACATTGTTTTTGGAATGCAATGTTAAGATTGATTTTGTAAATTTTGAGACTTTTTGGAAAGTGAATTTGGATGGAAGTATTTTGGTCAAGACCTATTATTTTAATGATGTTTTTTATAACTAGATATTATTATTGGTTATTAAAGAATGATTTATTGTAAAATCTAGGCTAGAAATTTTTGTTTCAGTAAATATTTGGAGGATTAAGGATATTCTTGCTGGAGTTATGATTTAATAAAACTACTTGAGGCATTAAAAATACATTTTGAACATTCATTTTCTGGTGTAAGGTATGAAGTGAAAACAAATCTATGTGTAATAAAATAATGATATTAAGATTATGACATGTAAATAAATCAACTTGGTGCTATTATGAAGTGTAAAATAACACTTCAACTCTAGGGAAGGATCTTGAAACCAAAATTTCTATCTTGGTCTTTTTTCTATGAATCAAATGGTCCCTTAGTTAATAATAAATTTATAGCTCTGTGATTGTTAACATTCTCCTCATTATGTTCTATATCACTCTCTATCAAGAACATGATGGTTACAATTTCTTTCATGTCCATGTTTTCCGATATGTCACGTTATTATGTGTTATCTCTAGTTATCTTCATAATTACCTTTATTTATTTGAAAATGGTGTTCTCATTAATATATTTTTGATGTGGGATTTCAATAATGATTTTTTGAAATGTCCAACCCATAAAATTTGATTCCGAGATTGAATTGAGAGGACAAAATTTACTAAAGGATTGGATAATTTAACACCCTAATATGTCACAGTAAATTATCTTCAATAGATTGTGTTGCATGCAACACTAACTTGGCATGCATAACATGCAATATTGATCTTCTCTGAAAAAACACTTTGGTGATTAATTTATTTAAATGATATATTTGATACATATCATTTAAATATAGAAATTTAAATATTAATTAATAAATTCTAAATGTTATTTACAAAATTTTCAAATTAACAAAACATATTTATAAAGAAATGTATATGTTTTGTTAAAATATTTATGTGTTGGAAAATATTATTTTCTTAAAGAAACTATTTTTATGTTTTTGTGTAAACAATAATATAATTAATTTTATACACTCTTAAAAATTTAATTTGGTAAAATAAAATTCATTTTAAAATTTAGAATATCAAAATTATCTTAGGGTGAATTTTGGTATTTTTCAGAAAACATTCAATTTTTAATGAATAGTGAAAAACACTACATCATTGTTAAAAATTGGACATATTAATTTAAATAATTATTTTACTTTAAATTAATTTGAAATCCAAAATTGATAAATGATACATATTTTATCATAATGTAGCACATTCAAATCATTATAATAGAATTAATTATAAAAATCCCCAAACTTTTTAAAAGTAATTATACTCACCATATAGCCACATTTATAGATTTGCATTAAACAAAATTTAACTACTTATGTGTATTGAATTAAAAAAAAAATACATTTTTATAATCATTATGAAAAATTTTTTCTAATAGGATCAATTATTTTTTGGGGAATGTACCATTTGAATTTTATTGACCACGATTAAAGGTAAATTTGGTAATTAAGGGTAAAAAAATATTATTATAATATAAAATTACCCTAAAACTAGTCATAATTTGAGTAGATAAGAACTTTTTTTCCCAAATAAACTTTATTTTAGAAATATGATTCTTTTAAGTAACTTTTTTTAGATTATGACATTTATAATTTTTTATTTAAATAAGTGTTAAAAATTCCATATTAAAATTTTAATAACTATTTTATTTTTAATATATGACTATATAAGTGATATGGTGGACTATAAATAGTACATAGAAAACTATAAAATTTATCTACATCATGATAATTTATTTATAATTTTTAGACATTAAATTGTTTGATTAATCGGTGATACAATGATTATGTATTAATTATTTAATTAATTGAGATATAAAATAAATGAAATGAAAAATATTCAAATAATTATAATTTCACCTAATTAATGAGATACATTAATTTTATATAAAACTTATACAAGTTAGTGAAATATTGGAATTAGTTTTTGATGTTATCATGTTGGATTGATATTTTTAAAAATGAAAATTTAGAATAATATTAAAATTGACATAAAAAGTATTTTAAATTAAATAATATTTTATTAAATCTTATAAAAGACATGAAAAATATATACATAAGATAAATTGTATTAATAATTTAACATATATAATAGATAATCCAATTAGGGTTATTTTGGAATTTTATAGTAACTATATTAACCCTATATTGTAAAAATACAAGAAGGGACCGTAGGAGTTAAACTGTTAAACTAAAGGATATATCCAAATGATAAGGTTAATTTTATGACCTAAACAGGTATAAAATTAATTGGTTGATAAAATTTAAATCCATAATCAATTTATGCATTAAATAAATTACTTTAGTACTATTTGAATCAAAAACATAATTTATAATAAGTAAATATTTTATGAGTTTTTTAAAGTTCCCCTCCCCTCTCTTATAAAATGACACGTCTCCTTATCTTCAATTCAAACCTAAAATATATTTGGATCAGAAAACCACAAACCATTTCCTCTCCAATATTCCCTAGATACATCCTAGATTTAATAATTTGGGTATAAATACATCCTAAGAATTTATTTTGTGCAAATCAAAAGGAGACACTCGAAGAAGTAGTAATCATTTTGTCAACTCTTTCAAATATAATTTCTTCATCCACTAAAATTAATATATTATTTCCATAAAAATGAAATAAATTTATTATTTTATACATTTTTATATGATATTATGATTATGAGACAAAAGTATTTTTCCTTTTACCCCTTCTGTGAATAATAATATCATCATGTGTGCATACGTAAGGCTTATCGTCTCCATATCGCGGTGAAAACTGTTTTTCATCTATAAATTATTTTGATAGATATGATGATTAATATAAAAGAATTAAATAATAAATATAACATGATATTGTTTCTATATAAATCTTATTCGATTTAATTCTATACCATTTAAATATTATGGAGAAGATACCATCGCTCGTGCGTGTGTATGGCTTACCGTCTCCACGACAGGAACAGATTCATCTTCTACATTCACCATTCAAGAATGGTTATAAGAATATATATTTTGAATAATTAATAAATATATTACATTATAATTCAATAAAAATAATATATATATATATATATATATTCATGTAAATATACTTCATTCACTTACCCTAATTCAACATGATAAGAAAACTGAAACACCGATCACGCATACGTACGACCTGTTGTCTCCATGAATAGTGTATTGAATTTCATATATATATCTATTATAAATATTTATATTCTGAATATATATAATATATAAATCATGTTATCGTTTTTTGAAAGTAAATAAATCATTATCTAAGTAATACGATCGAGATTAACAAGTCAAAACACATAAGATATAGAACACGATTATGACCCAAAATGTTGCTTGAACATGAATTTTTTTAAAAACAAGAAATAAATAGTCATAAGTGAATATAATACAATATAATAAATATTATTATGATTCATTAAGAAGTAAATAATAAGTTTAAAACTATTATATAGTAATATCAGACAAATACATAGAGTATCGTACCCAAGATAAGGGAATTTCATCTCCCTTTTAATTTTCATGATTTTAAGCCATATTCAACACATTTTTTCTCTGTGGGGTATGTAGTTCTACTATTTTGTTTGATATCAGAAATAATTTTTTATTCACGGTATTTAAATATTCATTTGAATATATTGGTCTTTTTTAAATGTCTAAAGTGTAATGGGACACTTTAACTGCTTAAAGAATTAATCCTTTCTCAAATTCAATATTTTTGATATTATTATACGTATTTTTTTTTGAATATAATAGATTATAAAGAAACTTTTATGTATATTTTTATGTTTATTCGAAAAAATTCAATAATAAACATTTTAAGGTTTTTAGGTAAGGGTTAATTTCAAAGATTCAATATTATCCAAGGTTATTTATCTGTATGTATCTACTAGGACATCTTTATCATATATGTCTGTGTTTCTTAAATTGATTTTCAAAATATTATTAATAACTATATTAATTAATTTTAACCCATGTTTGAAAATTTATAAATGATCTTAATGGAATCATTCCACCATTTTCAAAATGATGTACATTATGACATTTCCAAAAAATTAAGGAAAAATGTTTTTTATATTATACGACACAAGAAGCTATTTCCACTACCATGATGCCTTAAAATTTTGATGATTCCCATACAAGATTACTTTGTTATTTTAAAAATAAATGTTTTCTTTTATAATTGCCTAGATTTTAAAATATTTCATTGAAAAAACAGCTATCACTCTCAATTATTTTTAATAAATTTATTAGATTTTTTCATCTATGTCAACACCCTTGTGGGATTTTATGCTTAATTCATATTGGTTTTTTATTATAAAATATTCTATATTCTATTATAGGGTTTATAATTTTTGTGACTATGTATGTGTTATTCTATTACCATTCAAGGTTTATGGTTAATGTGTTAACATTTATTATAATAGTTTTAATACAAATGATTATGTTATGTTTCACCCTTTTCATATGAAGAATGTATTGGTCTTAATAAGTGATGGGTGGGGCTCGCTATAGGCCCATGATGAATCAGTAGGTATAATGAGACAAAATAGATATGGAAATGGTTTAGGCATTTGCCATTTATTTTCATATATGGATTTTTGTGAGGCCTTAACCTTTTTTCCCAAATGTCCTGGTCGAGGGCTAGATGGTATGTTTCAAATGTACGACATTCTGATTTCCCTCATTATGAGATTAGTTATTGATTATAATTTTGATTATATGACTAGTATAATATCCATGTGAATGTTTAAATGTTTTTATTGGATTTATTTTTTTCTATATTATGCAAAAGGAAATTTTTAAATGTATTTTTCTATAATTTTACACCCAGTCTTAAAAGATTTTGATTATTTATTAAAACTTACACTATATTCTTTAACCTTACTGAGCATCCGAACTCACCCATATATTATTTTTTAATTTCCTATTATTAAAAGATGTATATTATGATTTATATATAGTGATAATCTAAGCGAATAATTCCATTTTCAATGTATTATCTATGTCGTATTTTATTCTATGAATTGTAATGTAAACATCACATATGTAATCTATTTTCCAAGACTGCTAATCGGATTATCCCTTTTGGATTTAATTCATTATAGTCATGCCAATGTATTTAAGTAATACACTGAATCAGGGTAAATGAATTCGGGGAATTGCAATTTTCCTCAAGAACTTTTGTTAAAATATGTTTCAAAATTATTTTTCATATAAAAGGTCATCTGGTGGTATTACAAATGCCCCTTTTAAAGACATGACCCATCGAATCAACTCACATTTATTCTTTCAAAGGTGAATGTTTCAATGTCATGGTAACTATGAAACTTGTTTCCCATTCATGTGTTACATCTTTATGAAACCCAATTCTTTTCATAAGTTTTTCATTGATAAAATGATTTTTAAAACTATATCATTTCTATAGGTAAAGATTTGATTACATGTTTAGGACACCTATTTCATTTTATGGGTTATGATATTATTGTTTATGGTCTTTTACAACATGCATGTGTGAAATCATTTTGAGATGGATGAGACATACATCTCCCTATAATATACTGGGTAAATATTTATATCTTATGAGATATTTATGGGAACGAAGTCGTAGAGCATGATCTAAAATGTAAAACAATTTTTGTCTTGATCCACTATGGGAAGGTGGGGAAACCTGGTCAACTATAAGAAGAAGGGGAAAAGTGATCCACTATTGTATTATGAGGAAACTCAAGCCACAATGGGATGATGGGGAGTCCCGAACCATTATAAGTAAAGGACTATAAATGGGGACAGTGGTGTGTCCCTCCAAGTAGGTGTAGTCCGCAAGAAGTTCCCTATTATGTTTTGGAAATTCTCCTTGACTTATCGGGAATGGTGTTTCATGTTTATGTTTCTTCCAAAAACTTTATGTCCTATGACTATGATTTGATAAAATGGATCATGTTCATGATTATATTATAATTTTTTGTCTTATGAAATACCAATAATTATTACATGTCCCATGATTGTTATATTTTTATGTAGTGTATGATATTAAAATTTCATGCTCATGTTCTCATACACTTATATATATGTTATACATACATAATTCCATTATTTACCCTTATTGAGGATTCTCGATTACCAATTTATTATGTTTCTTTAAACATAGTTTTTATGATAGGTTTTATGTTGGAGTATTAGAGGGAATAATAATTAAACATGATTTTAAAGATATTTTACCAAACTTGATGAATGTGTTCCAAATTTAGAAAGTCACTAAACTATTATGGTTCTCCTGAATGTAATTTATTAATATGCGGAATATTAATATAAAATTATATAATATCCATGTATGTTAATATTGGGTCTCTATAAAAACTCTCTTGGTTCAACCATTTTTACTTTAAGTTCTATTCTCTCATACTTATTAACATAACCCCTAAATGTAATTAAGAAATAAATCCTTTATAATGGTCTGTAAAGAGAATATTATTGACCAAATAATATCCCATGAGAGAGTTATAATTGGTTTTTTGTTAGGCCTCTTTGTCATGAACTAGGTGACGATTGGTTTAATAACCAATATATACTTTTTAGAGTTATAACCCATAGGTCCTTATATACTAGATACTGCATTGAATTGTAGTATCCAGATATGGGTGTTATTTGCATGAAAACCAAAATATCCTTATTTTTCCCAAATTTCAGGATATTATCTATAACAACCCATATCTTTCATAAATATAATGTATATCTTATTTGATGAATATTCATAAAATAACATAACAATACACATCAGAATCAAATATGTATAGTTCCCATAGAAAGATGGATACAAAACAACCTGTTTATAAAAGATCCACATCATCTCCCACTTAATTCTTTATATATTTCAACATTATCAAAAATAAAATGCTTAAAAAATCCTTTAAATCATGTGGAAGAGAAACATAAGAAATAGTAAACATATATGAATAATGAGTGTATAAAACAAAGATATCAATGATCACATAAGGAATATATGAGCTTAAGGGAATGATAAAACGTTCATAACAATTAAAACCCACACCCAACATAACATAGATCAAAATTTTGAGTCATTGAATAAATATTATCAATTCATTTGAGACCAATCATAAAAAATTTAAATAAAATGAACCATGAGATAAAAAAATGGTATAATTTATGGATTTTTTTTAATAAACATAATGGTAAGAAATCAATTCCTCAGTAGCCAAGGCTCACTACTAAGAATACCATAGTGGATTGGGTTCACTCTCTCCATAATAGTAAAGTTTATCTCAAAATAACATCATAGTAGATTAGGTTCAATCCCCATTACATTGTCAATTTCTACTCACAAGAATATCATAGTGGATTAGGTTCACTCCTCATTCCACAATCACTATTTACTCCAAACATTTTCATATAGGAAAAAGTCCCTTACTGAACATGGCTCACCTTCCTTTCCACTCTTATTTATCTCTGTAGATATCCATCATTAAATAAGGAATTATAGAGATATATAATTTTAGAACCAAACATAACATAAATAAATATATTTATATGTGTTCAAAAAGATCATCAATCAATTATCATATTTCATAGCCCCTGAAAAAATGGTTTTTATAAAAATTTAAACAGTTCTTCATAGAATAACCAATAAGAAATAATTGGGGTTCATAAATATGTCAGCATCAAAATCATTAAAATATAAAGATAATGAATAATTATTGTATCCATGGATTATATCCATATTATATCATAAGTAACAAAAAATTATGTTATCATAAATGAAATTTCCTTTAATATATCACAAGGAATATTTCATGAGAAAAATACATGAAGCACTATATTAAAAATATAATAATTTTTAAAATACTTTTTTAAAAAATTACCATATATTATTTTAGAGGAATATTGAACTCATTTAGTGGACATGATGAATGGAAATTCTATAACTGACATCTTAGACAAAAGAAATAATTACATTCACACATTTGTTAAAAAATAAAAAAACTAACTAATTATGAAAAAGATAAGAAGATTCCTTTTAAACCTTTTTGTAAAAATTACATCACGCATAAAAATTTATTTAAAGAATCATAGATTAATAATTTTTTTTTGAAATCATGGATATAGAAGGAAAATGATTTTGACCAAAGAGATAAATAAATTCAATTTTCATAAAAAAACATTCCTTTATTCTATTGAGTTATTAAAGAGACAAAAACAAAAGGAAATAATGTAATCACAAAAATATATAAATAGTATTAAGAATTTTATTAGTTAATTGAGAGTTATATCATAAAATTTCATCATCGAGAACCTAATAATAAATAACCCAGTAAATAATGAGATTGTAACATAAAAACTTTGGTAACTTTTGAATAGTCATACCCATGAAATAATAAATTAAAATGAAACTATAATTATTATTAATATATATATATATATATTATATTTAATGTAAAAAAACTATTTATAAACACCACATAAAATAATATATGTTCTAATCATAACATATTCCCAAAAAAAAAAATCTGAGGTTATTGAACCTTACCTCATGTATCATCTTTCATTATACGCATTTGAACTATTATATGATTAATATGGTATTATTATAAATATATTAAATAACCTTATTCATATATATAATATCATTTATGATATTATTATAACATATTATCACCCATTTATTAACAATTATTCAATAAAATCAATATAATAGGTTAAAACTAATTAATTATTCATGCATGTTTCAGTTCAATAGTTTTGGTCTTGATATATTGATCATGGATTAAAAATATAAACAATTTCTCCCATGATAATAATATAATATATATTCAATATATATATATATATTAATCCATAAATTTTAGAGATAGAAAAATTAATTGTACCATTCTCGGGGTGGGTAGTCTTTATGTATTCATGAATGATGTTTTCAGTTTTCAATAGATGGAAATATAATTAAACAAATAATTAACCATAAAATAATTATTAATTTATCATATAAATCAAATATAATGATCAAATATATCCTTATTTATATTCATGTTAGGAAAAAATGAAAAATTAATCACATCGCTTCATGGAGGTGGTATTCCACACGTACGCACAAGAAAAACATTAACTTTATATTTAATGGGAAAGAGGGTGGATAATGGTGGTTTAATAAAAATAATAAAATATATTTATATTTATGATGATTAATTGATTAGTTTATGATAAATAAAAATTATTTATAAGAGGTGAAATAAGATGTAAAAAGAATGTGATCAGTAAATGTGATTAACACATCATTGAAAGAACTCCTTTATATATTCAATAAAGGACCCTAGGCATGGTGTTATAGGAATAAATAAACAAATAAATGTGCCTATTAATTTTTCAAATATAATTTTATTTATTTGGGTTGATATATATGGATCAATTTAGTGTGAAGAAAACTGGGACGTGGTGTCATTTTATAACGGACGTGAATGACACACTTAGAATTACAAAAAATGTTAAAATATAATTAATATTTTCAAAATAAAAATTACTCAAATGGGATATATATTTTCATAAAAATAGAATAAGTTTTAAATATAATAAACTAATGAAAGTTATATTGGTTGAGGTATTATGTTAAGCCTTATCATTTATGTTAAATGATTAGATTACTAATTTTAGTCTCAATTGAGGTAATGTTGTTTTCAATATTGGAGGGTTATAAAATTAATTATATGGTGATCATTGCCTCATAAATTTATATGAGATAAAATTTTAGACCATATATTATCTTCCATTACCTATTTAAATAATTTTGTTATTTTAAAATAATTTGATAAAATATTATTTTCATAAAATATCTTTAATGACAATATTTGGAATTATTGATTTAATTTGAATTTAGAGACACCCAGAAAAAAATGAAATTTGAATATAACCTTTTAAAAAAACCAAATTTTTAATATTTATCTAAAAATTTATGTAATATAATAATTCACTTAAATTATATTACATTTAATATTATTTGTACAATTTATTTGATTATAATATTAATTGAATAAATAATGTGTCAACGTAGTGCATGGGTTTAAGGTAATTATATAATCACTAAAAATCCAAATAAATTTCCACAATAAAATTAATTTCATTATATATAAAATATCTATTAATAATCTTTAAAAAATATTTCTTATCCATATATGAACATTAAAAAGATTCTTAAAATTAGGATATTGACGATTCACGTTTTTCTTTATATAAAATGAAAAAATCTAAATATCAAGGAAAACTTGGTAAAATTGGCCATATTTTAGAAAAATAGGCGATAATATTTGAAATAATCTCATATAATAGTATAATTTAATTATTTATACAATTATTAAATTTTTAATCCAATGTTTTAACTCAGTTTTACCTATTTTACACTTCATGAGGTGACAACTTTTTTGTGGTTACTATTAATATTAAAAAAATCAAAATACTTAAAAACTTTCATATCAATAATATGAAATATGGAACAATTTTTTCAATATTTAAAATATATAAGTGGATGAAATATATTTTAAGAACTCACCCAAAACAAAGGGTTTTTTTCTAAAAAAATATTTGTGACTATAAAACTGGATATTTATTATTATATCATTCTTGGAAACAAATTACATTAATATTAAATTTTCTATTGAATATATAATATTTAAATTAAAAAATAATAATTCACGAATAGTGATAAATTTAATTTACTCTGATTTATACAGATTTCATACATAAAAAATCTTTTCAAACAACTGTATTTTACTTTCAATATATTTTATTTTGATTTATAATGATTTCATAACAAATGGATTAATAAAATACTTGTGGAAAACAAATGATTTTAGTAATTTAGTGAGTACTATTTAAAACATATAATATAATGTCTATTTTATAAAGGTATACTATATTATGATTTATTTATAATAGGGGTTGTGTGCATCAAAAGATATCCACAAATTATTTGAAGAGAAATTTGTCTTAAAATATCAGGGTATTACATTTTCTTATACATAATTTTAACCCTTTTACATATCCCTATGTTTTTAATAAATAATCATAAATTAATCCATAGATTGGTACCTCAACTGACATAAAGGGTTATATAAATCTTGGATAATTATAATCAACCATAACGTATGAACATTTGAGGAAATTTTTAACTATCAATTTATCCTCAACAGATATCATCATAATACCCAGGTTTATCTAAACCCTACTTTGGTACCAACTATGATTTATCACACCAAAAAATCTATTAATTTCATGATGTAATGGAAATATTTCATTATAATATATTCCTATGATAATTCAGGTTATGAGTTTTGGAGAACTAGGATAAAATAATAAAAAATACTATATTTTTCAACCAATGGACATTATAACACTAAATGAAAAACTAATTAATACATAAAAATTTTCTAACATCACCAAAAAATTATTCTCCACTGATACCATTCTAAACTCATCTTTATTTTACGTCTCTCTTTAACCAGTGGAAAGAGAAACATAAGGAAGGGGTGATATTAGATTGCCAACAAGTGTAAAATGAGTGATCATAATAAAATATCATTAGTTAGTATAATATGAAGATATGTATATAATCATGATATTTTTTAAAACAAAAAAATTGATATATTTTGTGTTAGGAACTATCTCAGGTCATCTCCAAACCAAACACCCAATCTAGTTCATGGCATGGCCCGTTGGGCATCCCATATCCCTAGGGGATGACGATAAGCATCATGGAAACACAAAATAATAAATTTGAATGACTTCACCAAATAAACATAATGAAATAAAATAAGATAACTAAGTGAATTAATAAATCCGTGAAAATATAAAAAGTCCAAAATAGGATCCAGATACAGATATCAGAAAAGGAAATTAAAACCAAACCATAACTAAACATGATTTCAATGTGACACATTGGTCAAAACCATCCTTTAAACCAACCTATTCTATGTATGAACTAGAATATAAATAGAAACTACAATATAGAAGGAGTCTATTGAGAATGAGTTTCACAAGTAGGGTGTAATCATACAAAAACAGAGAAGGTAAGGATCACTGAATCCATACATATTATTTAAAAAAAACTGTCTGTGAACACTTGATTTAAGATATAGTCATAAAATAGTATTTTTATCATTGGAGTAACCAAATATATATTCCCCAAACTACTATTTTGAAATCAAACATGGATTTATTTTAAAATATATTTCCTTCTAAAAACACATTTTTGAAAATAATTCCATGAAGGAAACCACAAACTAGCTAAAAGAATAAGTAGGGTAAAATGAAAATGGAAACAAGTAGTAGGGTATATCCAAAGATTAATGCAAAGAGAAGATGTTTTAGAAAAATTATATATTGGTACATGTAAAAAATTTAACAATGTTTGATAAAACATTACAAGAACATACAATTTATAATGTCAGGTCATGTCTAAAAAATATGAGAGGTAACCCTAAAATTACTTGATTCAGAACCAAATTCTAACTTCTGTTGTGACACATAGTCTATCACTCACCTAGTTACTCTAAATAATACTTAATATCTAATCATCCAACTCTATCCATTCATCTACATGGGGGTACTATTCTATCTAATCCACAATAAAAAAGAAACCATCTCTTGAACCTCTAGATGAGATCTAGGATTCGATGATGAGAGTATAAGAGGATATGAGGAGGAAATCTCATGCTTGATGTATACTATAATGGATGCCAACATTTATAATTTTCCCACATTCTACAACCATCCATGCAGATATCCTCGCTAACTGGAGGACAACCTTGGGGGTTTCCATTATAATTTTTTTTTTAAATTTCTATCTTTCCCAATACATGTTGTGATATCAAAACCATTTTCCATGAAAAAATTCAAATTTACAATCATAAATTAGAACATTAAATACAAAACCATATTCTATGAAAACACCTTTAATCCAAAACCATTCCAAAAAACTAACATAATCATACTAATAAATTATCAAGGTTTAAAATAGTCTTTTCAACAATTTATTTGAAACACCACATGTATCATCATTTGAGAAACATTTAGAAGGAAATGAACCATTTGGAATACAGTTATAGAATAGAAAATTATTTTAGGAAAACCATGTTATAGGAAATTGAAATTTTGTTTCTAAAAAAAGAGATACCACAAAAGCACTATATCCAAAAAGAGTCTAAAACCGCTAAAAAAGAAAAATTACACAAGACACAAAATATTTACAAACCCCAATAGGTCTAAAAATCATTTTAAATCATTAAAATCTATTTGAAATTCAACTTGTGATTTCATCAAACACCTAGAATATATATACCTTGATATCATATTGTAATAACCATGAAATCCCATTGGAAATATTTTCTTAACAAAGACACTACCAAGGAAATCCATTGAAAAAATTTATCAACCAAAAATAATAATAAACAATATTAGAATTCATTTAAAATGCTCAAGAATCACGTGGTATGTTCAAGAAACGAAATAAATAGAAGTTATAACAACCCTGCTTTTTTCACAATTAAAACGGATTTATTGCATGATACATCACTTAGTAAAACATTTATGATTGAATGTTGTAGTGTATCTAAGTATTAGTTCATTACACAACAACTTAAAACAAAAAATACAACATCTTTAATGAAAACTTCTTTTTAATGACCATAACATCCCTTTGTACTTAACATTGCATGGGATAACCCGAGGACATACATAAGAAAGGGGTGATCTATAAAGCCCAGTAAATGAGTAAAAATGGAATACAATGAGGAGTACAATATTATACAAACACTTCAATACAATTCCACGATCATGAGAATGATATCATCGTTCATGCGTACGTACGGACTACTGTCTTCACAAACACGATGAGATTCATTTTCCATGATTAACCATTCAAGTATGATTATAATGTATACATAATAAATAATCATGAAAGATATTAAATAATAATGATACTTTATTTATGAACATATATGTTTCATTTACACAATTCCATTTAATATAATAAGGAAATGAAAATAGCGTTCATGCGTACGCACGACCTACCGTCTCCATGAACAGTGTATTTCATTCCATTTGTCGATCTATCATATATATTTATATAATGAATATATATTATATATAAATCATGTTTTACATTATGGAATTAAGTAAATCAGGATATAGGTAATAATATCAAGAACAACATGTCGAAACATGTACAATAAATGAGACGATTTTACCCAAAACGCTGCTTTAACATGCAATTTACAAAATAACGGGTAATATAAAGTCATAAGGGAACCATATATGATATCATAACAATGAATAAAATTTTGTATCAAGTAAATGACATTATTTAAATCATTATAAAGGAGGTATAGATACATACGAAGCATATTAGACCTAAGGTAAAGGAAATTCTTAACCCAATTTCTGTTCTTTGAGTTGATCTTCTCTTTCTTGTTTATGTCATTCTTTGATTTGGTGAGAAATACTTTTTATATCTTATCATGTATTTATACTTTCTTTATGTGACCTTATAGTGAATACACATAATTGATCAATTTTATTTACAAAAATATCTTTGTAAGGGATAATTATTCCAATCTCATTCTTATCAGAGATTGTTTATTTATAAGTATTTACTGGGGTTATGTTTATTATCCATGTCCATATGTTCTCAAAAAGTATTCATAAAATGTTTACATTTCTTCCATGTATGATTAATGTTATTTTTACCCATTTTACTTTTACCTCATTTTATGGAAGGAATCTTTATTTTGTTTACCTTATGAGGTACTTTTTGACTTTTCCCGAAAAAGTACGAGAATAATGTTTTTTTAAACATATATGACATGAATAGATTTTTATGGTTTCAATATACCATATTCTCTTGAAGCTTAATCTACAAGATTTAATGAATTTTTTCAACAAAATCCTTTTCTTTTAAAATGGCATGGCATTTTGTGAAAAGAAAATGATTTTTAAGAAGAAAGGATATTTTCCTCAACAATTCATTTGAAGTGTTTTATCAAAATCATTTTCCATATGAGATAGAATTATTTCATATGTGTATATTTCAATTATAATGTCTCCATTATTTACATGGTTTTATTTTTCATATGATGAAATGATATACATTTTTTATATGGATTATGTTATGATGGAATGATGTTTAAGAGTCACATTCTATTACATGGGTTATTCTATGATTTATGATTTTTGATTCAGTGGCACATGAAAGAATGATTTCATTATGAGATGGGTGGGACCTATATCTCCCTCCAATGCTTTGGGTAATGATTTATATCTCATGAGATAGACATGGATGAAATGGTATGTTAATCCCGTTTAGTGTTACAGGACAGAATCGAGGAGTGAACTCGATTTAGAAAGGGACTTTGTCCACTAAGATGGTTTTGGCTGCAATGCCTTGGCTACTATTGAAATCATAATAGCTGATTAATGGTTTCCACAATTACATGTTTTATTCCCATTCTATTTATCATTATTTATGTCCCATTATGATCTATGCCTTACGTACTGACATGTTTTATGTTATTTCTCAGGATCTTGATGTTTAAACATCATGTTCATGCTTTTAAGTTTAAATGTATTTGATTTGTTTTATTTTCTCCATGCATACCCTTACTGAGAATTTGAGCGCAGCCTTTTTTATGTTTTCTTTTCCCCATGATTTAATGAAAGGTTTTAGGTAAGAAAACAAAAATGGAAAGATCTTTATGGGAGATGTTGAAGACCTTTCACAACGATTAGAAGATTATGTTCTGAGTTTCCAAGGACACTAATCTATTACGGTCCTTGTGTGTTGGTTTTTTTATGTATTAAGTATTCAGAAAAAGTAATTTAATGTCTCTGTTTGTCAAGATTTGGGTCTCTATAAGTGGACAATTCTCTGGAGTCTCCAAACATTGATCCCTCTCTTGTGGACTAGTTTCACCAGCCTACCCCACTAGGCCCAGTGCTATTTCTCCTCAAACAAGACATCCCAGATAAAAAAACTAAGGACCATGTCAATGGTGTTGATGACACCTTGCAGGACATTAGTGGAGGCCAAAGCATGATCATGTATAGCAGAAAAGACACTATTCATAAGTGCAATGCGACCCCCAAAGGATTAATAATTGTTCTTCCAGTTAAGGTCGCGTCTACAAATCCTGATAACCACATAGCCAAAATCACGTACCCATAGCCTTGCTGATGAAATAGGCATGCCTAGATACTCCATGGGGAAAAGGAACCTTGTTGCATGTCTAGATGACTACAAAGGGAGATAGCGTGATAGGGAGTGCTCTTTGAGTTAAATAAAATATTTCTTTTTGATCTACTGACCACCTGGCTAATCCAAAATCAATACATGTTTAGGATTCTATTAAGACCTCTAAATGAACCCCTTGAACCGTTAATAAAGATGATAGTTTTTTCAGAAAACTTGATGTTCGTGATCGTGGGGAGTTTCTGTTTCCTCTTGTACAGGAGGACTACTCTAGTAGAAAGACCTTGGTTAAAGAGGTGGCAGAGAGAATCCTTTGCTAATATGAATAAACTCAGGGACAATTGGACCCTCTGTTGGAGACCACTAATGGCCTTGAATAAGCCATGAGACTTACTGAAAAATGAGATATCCATCCAATAATAACTAAAACAATGGAAGAGTATATCAACTGACCTAGAAGAGAGACCCATAATTGAAATAAATTTGTTTATAAATATCCATTCAATCCTATCATAATCTTTTTTTATTTCGTGTTTGATTTCCTAGTTGGGGTCGTGGGTTTTAAAGTTGATGTCTCAGATCACCTCTTGGGTCATAGAAATTGCTCCCTGAATAGTGAGACCCATAATAAACTCATACTTCCCGATCAATATCTACTCGGATAAGCATCTAGATAGCCTTTGGTTAATAATGATTTCAAGGATCTTAAAATGGAATTTGCATAGGTGGAATGGCCTATAATGTGAAGGGGAAGAGTGATACTTGACCTTCGGTATGAGAATATGGGTAGTAGCACAAGAAACACAAGGAAATACCCCTCTACGAAAGTATTATTGGATAGCTCCAATGATGTTTCTCGTACCCACATCCCACACCATCCTAAAAATGTTCCTAGACTATAGTCAGGACTTGGTGCACTCTCTGGATTTAGATAAATCATAGAAAAATAGATCTCCTCCTCATTCATAATCCCCGCCATGTCCTCATTGTCTTGGATAAAACAAAAATATGAATATCCTCCCAAATATCAGCATTAACACATGGGTAGCCTCTATACATCCTAAGGTTTGGAGAAAAAAGTAGATCATTGAAGAATTAAAGTGCCATGCACCCCATTGTGTTCCTATTATTTGTGTTCGATCCATCTTCAAATAAACTATTAGGATGAATCGAACATTTTCTTTCTTTGATACATGCATGGAAAAAAGCAGTGTTGTCATCTACCTCCATCAACCATTTCACCTGGGAGCGATCCCTTGCCAATTTATCATATTTTTGATGTAGCTCTACCCAGCGATCTATCTTGTTCAACTGCTCCTCAAACACTGTGTCACACCATCCTTCCTCCAACTGAGATTCTAGGTCGATGATATTCTTATTTAGCTCCTCCTCGTTCTAATCAAAGGGAGTTAAGGTCCTGACCCATAGTTGAATTCCCTACTTTATCTTATGTAGCTTATTGTGAAGGGCCTCCCAAGAATACCCCTATGACGGTCCTTCTCATAGATCACTTACCACTTTCTAGATGCCAGAAATACGATCCCATAGATGGTTGAACCGAAATTGATCATGCGAGTCCTGATAGTGAAATAGAGAAACATGCACTATAGAATTATCAGAGAGCCCACATACCAGATGTTTAACCTGGGAATTTAGAAACAAATAGATAGCATTTCTATTGGCCAGACACTGGTTGATGCAGCTCCAACATTTATTTCCCCCTCACTGGTTGTTGCTCCATGTATAATGGACACCAGAGTATCCCATACCACAAAGACCTTTTCTCGCTACGAACTGGGAAAAGTTCAGGCTAGCTTAACACATGAAAGATCCTTTACCCTTCCTCTCATCATGGTTCAGAACATCATTAAAATCCCCTACCACTGGTTATGGGAGGTCCTCCACATCCAAGGAACCATGCTCTTTCCAAACCCGCTTCCTGACATGAGCATAACAACTCCCCTAAACACAAGATGCAAAGAAAACCTCCACAACCTTTGTGACTTTCACGGTAATTAATTGATCACCTACCATAATCAAGTCCACAGATACCTACCTATTCCATAATAGATAGGTATTTTGATTCTTCATGTCAGCATACATGAAACCATGAATCATTACCTTATAACATAAATCCTTCATTTTGGAAACATTTTTTTGGGATCCAAGACTGCCACAATAAAAATATTTTTTTCATAACTTATGAAGCAATGAAGTCACTCTTCACCTGAGTGCACAATCTACAGGCATTACAAATGAGCATAGATAACATTAATACAGAAGAATACCAGTTTTGACCACTGACGTTACGGCCTTATAGCTTTGAGAGGATGAGCCCTCCCAAAGAAGTCGCAATATTTCACGCAAACACACTCCCGAACTCTGAATAAGAGATATGGTAGAAAAGGGTGGCTACGGTGGGAAGGGCTCAGTAAGAACCCTACACTTTACCTTTGAACGAGTGTGATAGTTAGGATTTTCCCTTTCCATATCAATTGGATCGGAGCACAATGAGCCCCCCAAGGATGGGATAATGTCGTCGAAAAATCCATCAGCAATTGAAAGGGGAGAGGAGGACACACAATCTGCCACCACCAAATGTAACTCCCCGGCCCCTATTACCCAGTGTCAGTGCATTATTACGTAACATTGGCATGATCACAAAAGATCAAGTCTCGAAAGGATGATTAGTATTGTAGCCTTGGAAACATTAGATACATTCATAAATGTAACATTACATCATAAAATGAAAAACTACAATAACATGGTCTCCATAGTCCACACTCATATCACCTTCAGCCTATCCCCGCAGTTCAGTCATAAAATATTTCTTCGCATCCTGGGAAAAATAAAACAGAGAAAGGGGTGAGCTCAGATGCTCTGTAAGGATAACAATATAGAGGAAACGTTCATAAATAATCATAAACATTTAAGGAAATGTATAACTAAAACAAAGTCTTTTTAAACTTGAACTTCATCATAATTTGAAAAAATAAAATGAAATAATGCCATTTACTTATTCACATAGATATTCTACTGGTCGAATAATCACATGTAATATCAATAACCACTTTCATAATGATGGAATGCATAATGCCAGACTATCATGACCACATATTCAAGGCCTTGTTCCAAGACTACAAATAAGATTTTGACAAGGCCTTTTGCCCAGACACTAGTTTGTATCATGATACCTACCGATGCATCAAGGAGCTATAGCGGGCTGCACCAGTCACATACTAATTCCAATTCATTCCTTATATGAAAAGGTTTAAACATATCATAAACCATAACATAATTGTATCACATAAAACATGCATAATGGAAACATAACATTTCCACATTTCAATCACAAGATACCAATACAACACATTGATATGGTAAAACCATTTTCATAACCAAAATAAAATAAAAGTAAAACATTGTATTTATTTTTCCTTTAAAAAAATTTATGGCTTGTAGAGGAATCCAAAACTCTAATAATGGTCACGACGGTGGAGAAGTTGTTGTTACTGCATACGTACAACAAAAAAAACATTCCTTTTTTTTCATTTAGTAAAATTCTTTTTATAAAATGATTCTTTTTGAATAAATGTAAAATTCAAAGGGGTTTATACACCTTATAGTATAATGTTGTGTATAAAACAAAATATTCCACAATGAAAGGAGAATGAGACGAAGTCCCTTACCTCGTGTCTGACTTGACTCGATCGTTCTTTAACTCCAGAATAATAAAATGCAGTTAATTTCTACTTGATTAAGAAAATTTTTCAAGTTCATTATTCGTTTTATATCACTTATTACCATGTTATGAACATTATGTAATTATTTAAGTTAATAATGGTCGTTTTGTCGATCTATGGTACTTGAGTCAAAAATAAACTTATTATAATTACAAGTTATTGATGTGGTAAAATATCTATTATATCCAGAATTATATTCATGATGTAAATATCATATATATCATACATATCCACTATATACATTCATTTATAATATTACATAACATTTACAGGTAAGAAATGAAATTCACCATTCATGGAGACGGTAAGTCGTACGTACGCATGAATGCTACTTTCTTTTATATTTCGTATTTAATGGACTGAAATCATAATGATATAAAGGTATATTATAATTACAGTATAATATAATATATATTATAATTTAATCCACGCTTTATAAATCCCACATATGGAATTAACGATTCAAATAACTTTGAGTGAGCGGTAGTCCGCACTTCCAAAAATGAAATTATCGCATTTACCCATAATGGAAATCATAAAGGTATGCCATAAATGAAAAATATAGAAGCATAAGGAAAACATAAACATAATATATATCATATATAAATATAGTGACATCTTAATGGCCACCATGAGAGGTGTTATAAGAATATTGAACAATCATCGTTTCATGAGGCAGTAATTCGCCACCCACAGAAACATTATGTTTTTTAACCATTAGACGAATGTGTGTGTAAGTGTAAATCAAATACTTCTCATAAAAACATCCAAGTATATTTACAATACTGGTTTTGTTTCAAAATAAAAGAATAAGAAGAGTTTAAGGGGTTGGATAAGAAAAATAAAACAAAAGAACATAAGAGAAGACATTACCTTAAAATCAGGTAACTCTTTTTGATTTGAGCCAAAGGCTTCCTTGGGAAGACTTCTGACCAATGTGGGGCTTCTATGATTAAGATAGGGAAGTTGAAAGAGTATTTGGTCAGATGTTGGCTGAGACAAATGGCTTTGATGGTGTGAATAAGGAGGTAGAGGTGGGGGCCCTTTACAAGAGGAGAGGAGCGGTACTCCTAGAAAGTCATGAAATATTACATTATTATGAAATTCATTTCGGATTTTAAAGATCCCACAATGATATATTTCTAGGATAAGGTGATAAGGGTTCTAAATATACCCATTAAATAGGTTTTAGACAAGTGTAAGTCTTATATTTTTTCATATCTTTTCATTTTTTATAAATTGTTCATTAATGAGGTAATCGCTGCATCATCATGGTGTCATAAATAAATTTATTTATTTAATGCCTAAAAATTATAAAAAAAATTACCATCACTTAGGAAATCTTTTTATATTCCCAATTAATATTTATAGTTTAAATTTTAACTTATATAACCACATTTAATAATTGTTTTATTAAAACAACACATGTTTGTGGAAATTTTATTTTTTACTTTAAATAAAAAGTTATTAATGTCATTTTCTTAACCATGTGGCTCCATGGGGTCCCCAAGTTGACCCATGGATTTTCTTTGTCGGAAATGAATCATCCAATAATGGTAGGACAAGTGTAAATGTAATTTCATATTATTGTAACATTATATTTACCTTAAATTACACGAATTACCTTTAATCACGGTTAATAAAACTTAAAAGTTACAATTCACCACAAATTATTTTTATCTCTTTGAACCAAATTTTAATTAAAAATGACAACCATGTATGTCGGATTTTTGAAATTAGATTCACAGAATTGGTAATGTTTCATTTGAATGAAAAATTAGTTTATTATCTACAACTTAGTGGTTTCACTATTCATAAAAAATTGATGTTTATCAGAACAATACCAAAAATACACCCTAATCTATAAATGATATTCCAAATTCAAAAATGATTTATATTTTAAAAAATTCCTAACAAATAATTTTAATTAATTAGTTTTATAATTAATTATCATTGTCAAAACAAATATCGTGTTTTTAAGAAACAATATCAATCAAAAGATTGACAATTGTTTTTATCCAATTTCAAAGTGAAATTAATTATAATGACCACCATTGAACAAAATGGTAAAATTATATTCTAATTATACTTTAAAACCACTCAATAGTATAATGTATCACTATAAATAATTTTTGATTAAAAATGATGTTTTTAAGTATTTTTCACTATTCATCAAAAATTGGATGTTCTCGGAAAAATACAAAAAATTCAACATAGGCTAATTTTGATATTCCAAATCCAAAAATTAAGTCCATTCTAAAATAAAAAATTTATATAATTTAAAAAATTGGGTATTACTATTCATAATGGCTATATTGATTGGTAGTGGTCTGTTAGAATCTCGAACTTGCGTACAATGCATGTTATTGCATTATTGAAAGAGAAGCGTACCATGGAAGATTGGGGTGTAAAATTCTACCCCTCCTTCAATAAATTTCTTCCTTGAAATTGGAAATTGTTCTTCGAAAATAATAGGTTGAAAATAGAAAATACAATTGTGGAAAATCTACTTCGGAAATAAGGTTAATAAAATTTAGCCTTAATAAGAGGGAAAGGGAAATAAAAAAGTCACCACAAAATTATGATCTCGATTAGGAAAACATTGGTGGAAATTAGAGGCATATAAATGGTGGGAAAATGTAAATATTTGTAGGGAGTGATTGAAGACATCAATCACAAACAAGTGTACAATTGAGGGCCTCAAAGCCTCCAATCAATGTTGATTTAAAATATCACCAGTTCAACAAAACATAAGGTATTAAAACAGCACATTTTTTGTTTTAATATCCCTTTCCTAAAGTTTAAGAATTTGTTTATTCATAGAATAAGAGATATGTATATATATATACACTTTACTTGTATAGTTTCAACCTTCTACTAATTTTTACCACAAACTTTTCTTTCACTCAAAAAGATAATAGAACTCAAAAATATTATATTTATCCAAATAGTACAAGGTTAAAAATAATGAAACATACCATTTAGATTAGTAAAACAATTTTGTAATAACCAGGGACTTCATGTAGGTTAGTGGTAGGTAATAAAAGCTTGTCGCACTATGGTTGTGGGTTTGATTCCTGTAGGTTTGTCCGACGCGATGGGTTATCCCCCAACCTGCAGGTTGTCTTTTTCCTAAAACTATAGTATTATGATATTCCAAAAATAATCTTCAGAAATGTTTTAACCTTAAACAATAATATCCAAAGTTAAACATAATCCATTCCATCATTTATAGTTATCCAAAATACCTATGTCCAGATATTCTCAAAAAGGTCTCTAAATTCCAAAATCAATTGTAACATCAGATTCCCAAAATAAAGTAAAGTTTCACTTATTGTCACATACTAAAAATATGATTAACTTCATCATATTAAAACCTTAATGAAAAAACAAGTACTGTAGTATAATCCTTATATATATTTCACATTATTCTTATAACCATAATATAGTTCTTCAGTCCAAAAACACAAATACACTAATTATTCCACTTCAACTGTACTAACAACATAAGATTATCCTTGATCCCTTGGACTTTTCTAAGGTATGTTTCCTGACGCTTAGGACATTCATTGGCATAATTCCCCATTTCTATAAAATTGTAGGATTCAACATTGATAGCCTCTTTCTTTCCCTAGAAATCACGAGCCTAATGACATATTTCCCCACATTTATAACAAACTCTCATTCCTTTTAGGCAAGTACTAGGGTGATTCTTCCCACAATTATCGCATAAGTGAAAATACTTATTTCACTTTTTCTCTTTATCTGTCTCTTATTCCACCATTTAGTTTTTCTCTTTCTTTACTTTGTTTTCATAAGATTTAGAGAATTCATTTTCTATCTTGATAGAACACGACACTATATCTTCGTAAGTTGAGAAAGATTGTGATACTAAATCTCAATGGAGAAATGGTTTTAACCCACAAAAGAAATGATCAATCTTACTTCTTGGGTTACATATATAATCTGTAGCATAACTTGCTAACCTTGTAAAGTTGGCCTCATACTTTCGACATTCTCAAACTCTTTTTGTCTCACACTCAGAAATTTCCTTTCCATGTCTGCTCGATGGTCACAAGGAAAGTATTTTTCTAAGAAATTCTCTTTGAACTCCCTCCATTCCATATTTGATACTTCATCATCTTCCTTTGTGTTTTGAATCAATGACCACTATTGATCTGCATCTCCAGTGAGGCGGTAAACTGTAACAGCCCGAGATTTTATTCTTTTTTATTTCACTAATGTCTTGTGTTGTACGCTACACCAAAAGAAGCTTGCACAACACACCTTCTTGACTTGCCTTGCATTACACGCAATCACGACCTTCCTCGATAGCGTGTGTAATACGCAATACCGAGTTTCACTAAACAACGATATGCTATTAAAATAATATTAAAACTAGCCGTTATGAATAGTAATAACAACTTTTTGAAATTATGTAAATCTTATTTTTCAAAGTGAACTTCATTTTTGGATTCGGAGTATCGAATTTAGCCTAAGGTGAAATTTTGGTACATTTCGGATAACTTTCATATTCTGATGAATAGTGAAAATTACTAAATTTTAGTTAAAAACAACTTTTTCAATCGAAATAATTAATAGTGATAAATTATTAATTTGAGTGGTTTTAAAGTATATTTAGAATATATTTTTACAATTTAATACAATGTTGGTCATTGGTTGTAATTTCACATTTAAACCAGACATAATCAAGTGTCAATTTTTTGATATATATTGTTTCCTAAAAACACGCTATTTATTTTAACAGCAGGATTTAATTATAAAATTAATTAATGCAACTTCTATGTTATGAATTTGGTAAAATAGATTTCATTTTTGAATTCGGAATATGAAATATAGCTTAGGATAAAATTTTGGTATTTTTCTGAAAACTTTCAATTTTTGATGAATAGTGAAACCACTAAGTGGTAGGTTAAAAACTGAATTTTGCATAAAACTTAATTTTACCGCTTCTGTGAATGGAATTTCGAAAATCCGAGAGACACGGTTAATATCAAGGACTAAAATGTGGTTCAATGAGATGAAAATAATTTTTTGGTGAATAGTAACTTTTTACTTTTTTTACCGTGGTTAATAGTAAATAGGGTAACTAAGGGTAAATATGATATTACTATTACCCTAACACATGTCCTAATTCTATTGGATAAGTGTAATTCGACCAAAAACAAACTTAGGAATAAAAAAATGACCATTTAGGCCCACTTGGATTAGATTAGGACATTTATTATTAATTTATTTAAAGAAGGGTTAAAATAGTTAAAATCAAAGTTTAATAAGTAAATCATTTATAATATGGGGTTATACATTAGATAAATTCGATTGTAAATATTAATTAGAAAGCTAAAAAGATTTCCTACATGATGGTATTTTATTTGTAATTTTTAGACATCAAATAATTTAATTTATTTATGACACAAAGATGATGCAGTAATTATCTTATCAATGAAATATTGACATAATTGATGTTATAAACACCAACATAAATGTCATTTGAGACTTTTTATGAATTACACTAATTTTCTAGGTTACTATGATATAATAGTGATTCTCTAATCAACTTGGTTAGAACATATAATTCTGTTATGACTATCACAAAAATCATATATCAAATAGTGTCAAAATTGACACAAAATAGTTTTTAAATCGAATATTATATTATTAATTGTTATTTTATTCCTAAAAATCTAAGGTTCGGCCAAATGACTTAGATAAGGATATATGTATTACTAATAAACAATTTGGGGTTCGTTTGGCATGTTATAGTAAGTGTATTAACCATATAGTGAAAGAAAACAAAAAGACATGGTAAAAGTTAAATTATTTAACCTAGAGTTAAATCTAATTGATAAGGTTAAAATAATATCCTAAACTTGTCTAAATTCTATTGGTTGATAGGATTTCTACCCATCCCCACTTTAGACTCGAAATAAGACCCTTTGGAACCATTATAAACCGATTTTGACTTTAATATAAAATAATATTTTGAGATATTCCTAAGGTGCCCCTCTCCTCCCCTATAAAAGGACACCTCCTCCCCCTCCTCCTCACACCAATTTGAGCACTCAAGCTCGGCCAACCCCTGCCAAAATCTCTTCTCCACTTCCCTAGCAACATCCTAGAGGTTCTGGTCTTCCTCAAAGACCAATTCTAGTGCCCTAAGAGGAGGTCTCAAAGAGGCACTTCAAAGAAGAGGAGGTTCGGACACTTACAAAGCAAGTCAGACCTAAGGTAAGGGAAATATCACAATCTCATTTTTATCCGAGATTGTTTATTCGTAAGTATTTACTGGGGTGTATTTTATCATCCACATCCATGTTTCCTCAATATGTAATATTATTTACATCCACTTACAATTGTTTAAATCCAATTTTACCCTTCGGTGAGTTTTTAGTAAAGAATATGAAAGGAATCTTTTGTCGTTTTTTTTTCATACGAGGTACTTTTTGACTTTTCCGACAAAAGTACGAAGAATGTTTTTTTTAACTTATACGGCATGAATGGATTTTTAAAACATTGTTTCCAAGAAGCTTCCTTTACAAGTATTCAAGTTTATTTTTAATCAACTTCTTTTATTTTAAAGTTTTATGACATGTTATGAAAGGAAAAATGTTTTTGAAGAAGAAAGGATATTTTCCTCAAGAATGGAGTTCAAGTATTTTATCAAAATTATTTTCCATATAAGATAATAAAAGGGTTCTGTTTTTATACCTATTATTACATTGGTTTGATTATGTTGTGATAGAAATATTTTTATGAATTCCTTTATCTTATATGATTTGTTTTATGATGTCATGATGTTTCAAGAATCCCATTTTTGTTACATGTGTTATGCGATGATGTAAGATTTATGATTATGTGGAACACATAAGAAATGATTCATTATAAGATGGGTGGGACCTATATCTCCCTCCAATGCATTGGGTAATGATTTCATATCTCATGAGATAGACATGGCTGGAATGGTAGGTTATACCGGTTCAGTGAAACAGGACTGAAACGAGGATTACTCGATTCAGAAAGGGACTTTGTCCACTAAGATAGTCTTGGCAATGAGTCTTGGCTAACAAGAAATGATTCTCTATGATTATGTGTGTATGCCACAATGAGTAATGTTTTAAGTTATGATTTCATTTCACTACTATGATTTATCCCATGTTATGAAATTATGCTCTCTTTTGCAGGTTAAGATTTCCAAAAAAGTTATGTTCTTATGAAAATTATGTGATTGATATTTCTTTTGTTTACCCTTACTGAGCATTTGAGCTCACCCTTTTATGTTTTCTTTTCCCCAGGATATAAAGAAAGGTTTTAGGTAAAAAAAAAGGGATGACCTTTATGGGAGATATTGAAGAACTTTCACCACGATTAGAAGATTACGTTCCGAGTTTCCAAAGACACTAAACTATTACGATCCTTTAGTGTGTGTTTTTGTTATGTACTAAGTATTCCGCAAATGTAATGTAATGTCCATGTACGATAAGCTTCGGGTCTCTACAGTTGGTATCAGAGGAAAGGTTTAGTCAACCTTTGGAAACTAGGATGCGAAAACGTTAGTGAGATCCCTAGAGATATTTCTAAGGTATGTCTAGGGATGTCCCTAAGGATAAGTATACGTATAGGATATAGTCCTAGAACAACAGTAACGATCTTAGAATTTAACCTAAGATGTTAGATAATGAAGTTATTCCCCCTTTATTATGATTTTTGCATCTCACACTATTCTTTTTGGGTTTTAGAAAATGGATGGAAACAAGGTGATTCACGATAATGGAGGATATGCTGGACAATGGAATGATATTCTTCATGAGAAACCAAATGAAATGGGATTTGGAAGTCCAAACATCATTATTATGCCGAATCAGCAATCTCACAATATGATCAATAAAGTAAAATTTGGTAAGTTTCCTGACTCGACTAATAAGAGAAAGATGGAGTTCCATGATGATCATAGAGGAAAGAAAGTTCAATTTCCCCTATGTAAATCATGTGGGAAGAGGCATCAAGGAGAATGTTTCAAGGGAACTGGAAGATGCTTTGGGTGTGGAAAAGAAGGACACAAAGCAAGTAAGTGCAAAGGAAAAGGGTCGGTTAACACCATGGATGAGGATAATGGTATTGCAACGACGTCAAAAATGGTTAAGTGTTTTAAATGTGGAATGTATGGGCATTATGCAATCAAATGCCCTAAGGGAAAGACTCATGAAGAGAATCAGTATGGTCATATGGGTAGTATTTATGTGGATGATGATGAAGAGACTACAAATGATATGTGAGATGAAAGAATTTTTGAAGCTTGGTCAATGGTTTGAGAATGTAGTGGAATGATTACATGTTTATCATGTGTAATTTTGGAATAAAGAGACATCTATGGATTGTTGCACTGTTGTCTTTCCTTGTGTATTGAAAGTGTATGATTAATGTTACCAGTATCCATGAAAGGTTATTCATATATTTTTGGAATGTAGATGATATGCGCATAATGAAGGGATAAGGAGAAAATTAAATGTTTGATAGTATTCATGAGCTCATGATTGATATAAGGACTAAGTGATATCATGGTTTGAGTATATAGAATTTTGAAGATTTTGGTATGTGGAAAGTGTTAACTTTTAACTGCACTCATGTTTTCACTAAGGTATTCAAGAAAATATACGATTAAGGACTTTGAATGTTTGGAATGTGACCAACAAGACATATCTTATGATATGTGGGGATCAACGACAGTATTAAATCTCTGGTAATCGATGTCACTATATTATGAGAGTGGACTGCAGTATTATGTATAAGCCTAAAGATTAGACTGGATTATGTTGGACATAAGTTAGTATTGTTTAAGGATAGAAGAATTTCGATATTATTGATGGGATGTTATAGTAACGTAGTTTTAGAAAAAGGACAACCTGCAGGACGGGCGACAGCCCATCGCTTCGGACAAGGCTGTAGGAATCGAACCCACAACCGAAGTGCGACTGGCCTTTATCGCCTACCACTGGCCTTCAGGAAGTCCCTGTTTAGTAGAAACTAGTTTTATTATATTAAGCAGTATGATATATGAAGTATAAGTCCATTTTAGAAACCATATGTGATTAATCTCACTATAGATCGACTTATGTATATAATTTTTACTAACCTTTTGTTTGAGACAGATGGAATGACTCGTCATTCTATCACATTATCTGCTTACACTTCACGAATAACAAATTCAACTTCATTTATTTAAGATATGAAGTGGAAATTGTTCAAGGCACGAACAACAGTGATATTGTATCAAAATAAAGTAAGTATTTATTCTAATTCAAATTTTCAACTTTAGGGAAGTGATCTTGAAAACCAAAAAAATGTTGTCCTAGTGATCTTATACCTGATGAATCAGATGGTACCTTATATCATCACAAATCTATGGATTTGTGATTACTGGATTTTCCATAGCCATGTTCTCTACCACTCTCCATCAGAACATGATGGTTAGATTTCTCTTCCATATCCATATTTTCACCTATGTGGAAACCCAGTGATTAGTTTATTTGGGTAATCGTTACATTTCATACTTTAGTTTTTAAAGCCAAGTTTTGGTATTCCCTTTTACGACTTGGGTTTCTATTAAAGAAACTTTCGAATAGTAAACCATTTATAACCCCGACGAATTTCGAGGGCGAAATTCATTTTAAGGGGGGTAGAATGTAACAGCCTGAGATTTTATTCTTTTTTATTTCACTAATGTCTTGTGTTGTACGCTACACCAAAAGAAGCTTGCACAACACACCTTCTTGACTTGCCTTGCATTACACGCAATCACGACCTTCCTCGATAGCGTGTGTAATACGCAATACCGAGTTTCACTAAACAACGATATGCTATTAAAATAATATTAAAACTAGCCGTTATGAATAGTAATAACAACTTTTTGAAAATATGTAAATCTTATTTTTCAAAGTGAACTTCATTTTTGGATTCGGAGTATCGAATTTAGCCTAAGGTGAAATTTTGGTACATTTCGGATAACATTCATATTCTGATGAATAGTGAAAATTACTAAATTTTAGTTAAAAACAACTTTTTCAATCGAAATAATTAATAGTGATAAATTATTAATTTGAGTGGTTTTAAAGTATATTTAGAATATATTTTTACAATTTAATACAATGTTGGTCATTGGTTGTAATTTCACATTTAAACCAGACATAATCAAGTGTCAATCTTTTGATATATATTATTTCCTAAAAACACGCTATTTATTTTAACAGCAGGATTTAATTATAAAATTAATTAATGCAACTTCTATGTTATGAATTTGGTAAAATAGATTTCATTTTTGAATTCGGAATATGAAATATAGCTTAGGATGAAATTTTGGTATTTTTCTGAAAACTTTCAATTTTTGATGAATAGTGAAACCACTAAGTGGTAGGTTAACAACTGAATTTTGCATAAAACTTAATTTTACCGCTTCTGTGAATGGAATTTCGAAAATCCGAGAGACACGGTTAATATCAAGGACTAAAATGTGGTTCAATGAGATGAAAATAATTTTTTGGTGAATAGTAACTTTTTACTTTTTTTACCGTGGTTAATAGTAAATAGGGTAACTAAGGGTAAATATGATATTACTATTACCCTAACACATGTCCTAATTCTATTGGATAAGTGTAATTCGACCAAAAACAAACTTAGGAATAAAAAAATGACCATTTAGGCCCACTTGGATTAGATTAGGACATTTATTATTAATTTATTTAAAGAAGGGTTAAAATAGTTAAAATCAACGTTTAATAAGTAAATCATTTTTAATATGGGGTTATACATTAGATAAATTCGATTGTAAATATTCATTAGAAAGATAAAAAGATTTCCTACATGATGGTATTTTATTTGTAATTTTTAGACATCAAATAATTTAATTTATTTATGACACAAAGATGATGCAGTAATTATCTTATCAATGAAATATTGACATAATTGATTTTATAAACACCAACATAAATGTCATTTGAGACTTTTTATGAATTGTACTAATTTTCTAGGTTACTATGATATAATAGTGATGCTCTAATAAACTTGGTTCGAACATATAATTCTGTTATGACTTTCAAAAAAATCATATATCAAATAGTGTCAAAATTGACACAAAATAGTTTTTAAATCAAATATTATATTATTAATTGTTATTTTATTCCTAAAAATCTAAGGTTCGGCCAAATGACTTAGATAAGGATATATGTATTACTAATAAACAATTTGGGGTTCGTTTGGCATGTTATAGTAAGTGTATTAACCATATAGTGAAAGAAAACAAAAAGACACGGTAAAAGTTAAATTATTTAACTTAGAGTTAAATCTAATTGATAAGGTTAAAATAATATCCTAAACTTGTCTAAATTCTATTGGTTGATAGGATTTCTACCCATCCCCACTTTAGACTCGAAATAAGACCCTTTGGAACCATTATAAACCGATTTTGACTTTAATATAAAATAATATTTTGAGATATTCCTAAGGTGCCCCTCTCCTCCCTTATAAAAGGACACCTCCTCCCCCTCCTACTCACACCAATTTGAGCACTCAAGCTCGGCCAACCCCTGCCAAAATCTCTTCTCCACTTCCCTAGCAACATCCTAGAGGTTCTGGTCTTCCTCAAAGACCAATTCTAGTGCCCTAAGAGGAGGTCTCAAAGAGGCACTTCAAAGAAGAGGAGGTTCGGACACTTACAAAGCAAGTCGGACCTAAGGTAAGGGAAATATCACAATCTCATTTTTATCCGAGATTGTTTATTCGTAAGTATTTACTGGGGTGTATTTTATCATCCACATCCATGTTTCCTCAATATGTAATATTATTTACATCCACTTACAATAGTTTAAATCCAATTTTACCCTTCGGTGAGTTTTTAGTAAAGAATATGAAAGGAATCTTTTGTCGTTTTTTTTCATACGAGGTACTTTTTGACTTTTCCGACAAAAGTACGAAGAATGTTTTTTTTAACTTATACGGAATGAATGGATTTTTAAAACATTGTTTCCAAGAAGCTTCCTTTACAAGTATTCAAGTTTATTTTTAATCAACTTCTTTTATTTTAAAGTTTTATGACATGTTATGAAAGGAAAAATGTTTTTGAAGAAGAAAGGATATTTTCCTCAAGATTGGAGTTCAAGTATTTTATCAAAATTATTTTCCATATAAGATAATAAAAGGGTTCTGTTTTTATACCTATTATTACATTGGTTTGATTATGTTGTGATAGAAATATTTTTATGAATTCCTTTATCTTATATGATTTGTTTTATGATGTCATGATGTTTCAAGAATCCCATTTTTGTTACATGTGTTATGCGATGATGTAAGATTTATGATTATGTGGCACACATAAGAAAGGATTCATTATAAGATGGGTGGGACCTATATCTCCCTCCAATGCATTTGGTAAAGATTTCATATCTCATGAGATAGACATGGCTGGAATGGTAGGTTATACCGGTTCAGTGAAACAGGACTGAAACGAGGATTACTCGATTCAGAAAGGGACTTTGTCCACTAAGATAGTCTTGGCAATGAGTCTTGACTAACAAGAAATGATTCTCTATGATTATGTGTGTATGCCACAATGAGTAATGTTTTAAGTTATGATTTCATTTCACTACTATGATTTATCCCATGTTATGAAATTATGCTCTCTTTTGCAGGTTAAGATTTCCAAAAAAGTTATGTTCTTATGAAAATTATGTGATTGATATTTCTTTTGTTTACCCTTACTGAGCATTTGAGCTCACCCTTTTATGTTTTCTTTTCCCCAGGATATAAAGAAAGGTTTTAGGTAAAAAAAAGGGATGACCTTTATGGGAGATATTGAAGAACTTTCACCACGATTAGAAGATTACGTTCCGAGTTTCCAAAGACACTAAACTATTACGATCCTTTAGTGTGTGTTTTTGTTATGTACTAAGTATTCCGCAAATGTAATGTAATGTCCATGTACGATAAGCTTCGGGTCTCTACAGTTGGTATCAGAGGAAAGGTTTAGTCAACCTTTGGAAACTAGGATGCGAAAACGTTAGTGAGATCCCTAGAGATATTTCTAAGGTATGTCTAGGGATGTCCCTAAGGATAAGTATACGTATAGGATATAGTCCTAGAACAACAGTAACGATCTTAGAATTTAACCTAAGATGTTAGATAATGAAGTTATTCCCCCTTTATTATGATTTTTGCATCTCACACTATTCTTTTTGGGTTTTAGAAAATGGATGGAAACAAGGTGATTCACGATAATGGAGGATATGCTGGACAATGGAATGATATTCTTCATGAGAAACCAAATGAAATGGGATTTGGAAGTCCAAACATCATTATTATGACGAATCAGCAATCTCACAATATGATCAATAAAGTAAAATTTGGTAAGTTTCCTGACTCGACTAATAAGAGAAAGATGGAGTTCCATGATGATCATAGAGGAAAGAAAGTTCAATTTCCCCTATGTAAATCATGTGGGAAGAGGCATCAAGGAGAATGTTTCAAGGGAACTGGAAGATGCTTTGGGTGTGGAAAAGAAGGACACAAAGCAAGTAAGTGCAAAGGAAAAGGGTCGGTTAACACCATGGATGAGGATAATGGTATTGCAACGACATCAAAAATGGTTAAGTGTTTTAAATGTGGAATGTATGGGCATTATGCAATCAAATGCCCTAAGGGAAAGACTCATGAGGGGAATCAGTATGGTCATATGGGTAGTATTTATGTGGATGATGATGAAGAGACTACAAATGATATGTGAGATGAAAGAATTTTTGAAGCTTGGTCAATGGTTTGAGAATGTAGTGGAATGATTACATGTTTATCATGTGTAATTTTGGAATAAAGAGACATCTATGGATTGTTGCACTGTTGTCTTTCCTTGTGTTTTGAAAGTGTATGATTAATGTTACCAGTATCCATGAAAGGTTATTCATATATTTTTGGAATGTAGATGATATGCGCATAATGAAGGGATAAGGAGAAAATTAAATGTTTGATAGTATTCATGAGCTCATGATTGATATAAGGACTAAGTGATATCATGGTTTGAGTATATAGAATTTTGAAGATTTTGGTATGTGGAAAGTGTTAACTTTTAACTGCACTCATGTTTTCACTAAGGTATTCAAGAGAATATACGATTAAGGACTTTGAATGTTTGGAATGTGACCAACAAGACATATCTTATGATATGTGGGGATCAACGACAGTATTAAATCTCTGGTAATCGATGTCACTATATTATGAGAGTGGACTGCAGTATTATGTATAAGCCTAAAGATTAGACTGGATTATGTTGGACATAAGTTAGTATTGTTTAAGGATAGAAGATTTTCGATATTATTTATGGGATGTTATAGTAACGTAGTTTTAGAAAAAGGACAACCTGCAGGACGGGCGACAGCCCATCGCTTCGGACAAGGCTGTAGGAATCGAACCCACAACCGAAGTGCGACTGGCCTTTATCGCCTACCACTGGCCTACAGGAAGTCCCTGTTTAGTAGAAACTAGTTTTATTATATTAAGCAGTATGATATATGAAGTATAAGTCCATTTTAGAAACCATATGTGATTAATCTCACTATAGATCGACTTATGTATATAATTTTTACTAACCTTTTGTTTGAGACAGATGGAATGACTCGTCATTCTATCACATTATCTGCTTACACTTCACGAATAACAAATTCAACTTCATTTATTTAAGATATGAAGTGGAAATTGTTCAAGGCACGAACAACAGTGATATTGTATCAAAATAAAGTAAGTATTTATTCTAATTCAAATTTTCAACTTTAGGGAAGTGATCTTGAAAACCAAAAAAATGTTGTCCTAGTGATCTTATACCTGATGAATCAGATGGTACCTTATATCATCACAAATCTATGGATTTGTGATTACTGGCTTTTCCATAGCCATGTTCTCTACCACTCTCCATCAGAACATGATGGTTAGATTTCTCTTCCATATCCATATTTTCACCTATGTGGAAACCCAGTGATTAGTTTATTTGGGTAATCGTTACATTTCATACTTTAGTTTTTAAAGCCAAGTTTTGGTATTCCCTTTTACGACTTGGGTTTCTATTAAAGAAACTTTCGAATAGTAAACCATTTATAACCCCGACGAATTTCAAGGGCGAAATTCATTTTAAGGGGGGTAGAATGTAACAGCCTGAGATTTTATTCTTTTTTATTTCACTAATGTCTTGTGTTGTACGCTACACCAAAAGAAGCTTGCACAACACACCTTCTTGACTTGCCTTGCATTACACGCAATCACGACCTTCCTCGATAGCGTGTGTAATACGCAATACCGAGTTTCACTAAACAACGATATGCTATTAAAATAATATTAAAACTAGCCGTTATGAATAGTAATAACAACTTTTTGAAATTATGTAAATCTTATTTTTCAAAGTGAACTTCATTTTTGGATTCGGAGTATCGAATTTAGCCTAAGGTGAAATTTTGGTACATTTCGGATAACATTCATATTCTGATGAATAGTGAAAATTACTAAATTTTAGTTAAAAACAACTTTTTCAATCGAAATAATTAATAGTGATAAATTATTAATTTGAGTGGTTTTAAAGTATATTTAGAATATATTTTTACAATTTAATACAATGTTGGTCATTGGTTGTAATTTCACATTTAAACCAGACATAATCAAGTGTCAATCTTTTGATATATATTGTTTCCTAAAAACACGCTATTTATTTTAACAGCAGGATTTAATTATAAAATTAATTAATGCAACTTCTATGTTATGAATTTGGTAAAATAGATTTCATTTTTGAATTCGGAATATGAAATATAGCTTAGGATGAAATTTTGGTATTTTTCTGAAAACTTTCAATTTTTGATGAATAGTGAAACCACTAAGTGGTAGGTTAAAAACTGAATTTTGCATAAAACTTAATTTTACCGCTTCTGTGAATGGAATTTCGAAAATCCGAGAGACACGGTTAATATCAAGGACTAAAATGTGGTTCAATGATATGAAAATAATTTTTTGGTGAATAGTAACTTTTTACTTTTTTTACCGTGGTTAATAGTAAATAGGGTAACTAAGGGTAAATATGATATTACTATTACCCTAACACATGTCCTAATTCTATTGGATAAGTGTAATTCGACCAAAAACAAACTTAGGAATAAAAAAATGACCATTTAGGCCCACTTGGATTAGATTAGGACATTTATTATTAATTTATTTAAAGAAGGGTTAAAATAGTTAAAATCAACGTTTAATAAGTAAATCATTTTTAATATGGGGTTATACATTAGATAAATTCGATTGTAAATATTCATTAGAAAGCTAAAAAGATTTCCTACATGATGGTATTTTATTTGTAATTTTTAGACATCAAATAATTTAATTTATTTATGACACAAAGATGATGCAGTAATTATCTTATCAATGAAATATTGACATAATTGATTTTATAAACACCAACATAAATGTCATTTGAGACTTTTTATGAATTGCACTAATTTTCTAGGTTACTATGATATAATAGTGATGCTCTAATAAACTTGGTTCGAACATATAATTCTGTTATGACTTTCACAAAAATCATATATCAAATAGTGTCAAAATTGACACAAAATAGTTTTTAAATCAAATATTATATTATTAATTGTTATTTTATTCCTAAATATCTAAGGTTCGGCCAAATGACTTAGATAAGGATATATGTATTACTAGTAAACAATTTGGGGTTCGTTTGGCATGTTATAGTAAGTGTATTAACCATATAGTGAAAGAAAACAAAAAGACACGGTAAAAGTTAAATTATTTAACTTAGAGTTAAATCTAATTGATAAGGTTAAAATAATATCCTAAACTTGTCTAAATTCTATTGGTTGATAGGATTTCTACCCATCCCCACTTTAGACTCGAAATAAGACCCTTTGGAACCATTATAAACCGATTTTGACTTTAATATAAAATAATATTTTGAGATATTCCTAAGGTGCCCCTCTCCTCCCTTATAAAAGGACACCTCCTCCCCCTCCTACTCACACCAATTTGAGCACTCAAGCTCGGCCAACCCCTGCCAAAATCTCTTCTCCACTTCCCTAGCAACATCCTAGAGGTTCTGGTCTTCCTCAAAGACCAATTCTAGTGCCCTAAGAGGAGGTCTCAAAGAGGCACTTCAAAGAAGAGGAGGTTCGGACACTTACAAAGCAAGTCGGACCTAAGGTAAGGGAAATATCACAATCTCATTTTTATCCGAGATTGTTTATTCGTAAGTATTTACTGGGGTGTATTTTATCATCCACATCCATGTTTCCTCAATATGTAATATTATTTACATCCACTTACAATAGTTTAAATCCAATTTTACCCTTCGGTGAGTTTTTAGTAAAGAATATGAAAGGAATCTTTTGTCGTTTTTTTTCATACGAGGTACTTTTTGACTTTTCCGACAAAAGTACGAAGAATGTTTTTTTTAACTTATACGGAATGAATGGATTTTTAAAACATTGTTTCCAAGAAGCTTCCTTTACAAGTATTCAAGTTTATTTTTAATCAACTTCTTTTATTTTAAAGTTTTATGACATGTTATGAAAGGAAAAATGTTTTTGAAGAAGAAAGGATATTTTCCTCAAGATTGGAGTTCAAGTATTTTATCAAAATTATTTTCCATATAAGATAATAAAAGGGTTCTGTTTTTATACCTATTATTACATTGGTTTGATTATGTTGTGATAGAAATATTTTTATGAATTCCTTTATCTTATATGATTTGTTTTATGATGTCATGATGTTTCAAGAATCCCATTTTTGTTACATGTGTTATGCGATGATGTAAGATTTATGATTATGTGGCACACATAAGAAAGGATTCATTATAAGATGGGTGGGACCTATATCTCCCTCCAATGCATTTGGTAAAGATTTCATATCTCATGAGATAGACATGGCTGGAATGGTAGGTTATACCGGTTCAGTGAAACAGGACTGAAACGAGGATTACTCGATTCAGAAAGGGACTTTGTCCACTAAGATAGTCTTGGCAATGAGTCTTGACTAACAAGAAATTATTCTCTATGATTATGTGTGTATGCCACAATGAGTAATGTTTTAAGTTATGATTTCATTTCACTACTATGATTTATCCCATGTTATGAAATTATGCTCTCTTTTGCAGGTTAAGATTTCCAAAAAAGTTATGTTCTTATGAAAATTATGTGATTGATATTTCTTTTGTTTACCCTTACTGAGCATTTGAGCTCACCCTTTTATGTTTTCTTTTCCCCAGGATATAAAGAAATGTTTTAGGAAAAAAAAAGGGATGACCTTTATGGGAGATATTGAAGAACTTTCACCACGATTAGAAGATTACGTTCCGAGTTTCCAAAGACACTAAACTATTACGATCCTTTAGTGTGTGTTTTTGTTATGTACTAAGTATTCCGCAAATGTAATGTAATGTCCATGTACGATAAGCTTCGGGTCTCTACATAAACTGCCATGATAACCTTTTCCATTTCACTGCTCCCCAAGGCATGGTATATTTTCTCTAAAGAATTTATCCACTACACATCTAATATGGTATTTGTACTCATATTGAATATTGGTGGTTTTTGCCTCATGATGTGGTATAACATTGATCCTCCACGTTTGAGATCAGGGTGCTCCATACGATTAAGTTTATTTTTCATAACCGGAGTGAGTGGTCCCAGTATAGTGTTAAGTTTATCAGCACCAGTTATATCACTAGCTCAACTATAATTATCTTGAGTAGAATGGAAATCCCTACATGGAGTGTATGCATTGATACGGTTTCCATTCCTTCCACTAGGAACCATTTCTAAACAATTCATAAACTAGATCAGTTTATGAATCAAAATACATAATTCCATACTTGTAAAACACTTAACATAAATTGAAAAATTTATGGATATAATCCATAATCATAAAAATGTTTTCTTTGAGGAAGAATACACTCATAAACCCTTCATAATGGTTTTTAAAGAAAATTGGAATTAGCCTAAGCATATCCCCTAGGAGTGTCGTAACCAAGAGTGCAGCAAGGCCTATTCCTGTGCAATAGTTCCTGTTGGAGTCTAGATCAAAGCGTTGTTTTCGGTTTTTACCCCTAGGTACATTTGTGTCAGAGCCACCTCTACCTACTCATATATAGATAGGGATGTATTGCTCGGAAAACTCACAAAATCTTTATAATACCTAAATTCTAGGATGTTCTTATATACCAATCCTTGAAGTATATTTTAGGGCTATGTGCTCTAATCAGAGTTTTTCTAAATCTAGCATCCATGGTTAGTACTAAAATTCCACTGATACCAACTGTAACTCCCGAACACAGGAACCCATAGTAGGTGCATTATTACATAACATTGGAATGATCAAAAAAGATCATGTCTCAAAATACCAATTGATTTAGTAGCGTTGGAAACACTAGATACATTCATAAATGTTACATTACATCATAAAGTGAAAAACTAAAATAACATGGTCTCTATAGTCTACACTCATATCCCCTTCAGACTATCCCTGCAGGTCAGTCATCAAATATTTCATAACATCCTGGGAAAAATAAAACATAGAAAGGGGTGAGCTCAAATTATTAGTAAGGATAACAATATAGCAGAAACTTTCATAAATAAACATAAACATTTAAGGCAATGTAAAACTGAAACAAAAGCCTTTTAAACTTCAACATCAGTATAATATGGAAAAGATAAAATTAAATTATGCCATTTTTTATTCACATGGATATTCTACTAGTCGAATAATCACATGTAATATCCATAACAACTTTCATAATAATGGAATGGATAATGCCAGAGTATCATAACCACATTGTCAAGGCCTTGTGCCAAGACTACGAATAAGATTTTGTCAAGGCCTTGTTCCAAGACACTATTTTTCCTCATGATACCTACCGATGCATAGAGGAGATATAGTATGCTCCACCCATCACATACTAAGTCCAATGCATTCTTTATATGAAAAGGTTTAAACATTTCATAAACCATAACATAATCGTATCACATAAAACATGCATAATGGAAACATAAAATTTCCACATTTCAATCAAAATATACCAATACAACACATTGATATGATAAAAACATTTTCAATACCAATATAAAAGAAAAGTAAAACTTGGTATTTATTTTTCATTTTAAAATAAAAGTTATGTCTTGTAGAGGAAGCCGAAACTCAAATAATGGCCGCGTAGGTAGGGAAGTCGTTGTCGCCGCATACGTACAACAAAAAAACTTTCCTTTTTGTTTTTTAGTAAAACAAATCATATAAAAATATTCATTTTCAATAAACGTAAAAGTTAAATGGGTTTATACACCATATAAAAGAATGTTGTGTATAAAACAAAATATGCCTCAATGAAAGGAGATTGAGACGAAGTCCCTTACCTCGTGTCAGACTTGACTCGATCATTTTTTAACCTCATGAATAATAAAATAGAGTTAATTTATAGTTGCTTAAGAACCTTTTTCAAGTAAATTATTCTATTTATATAACTTATTAACTTGTTATGAACATTATGTAATTATTTAAGTTAATACCGGTCGGTTTGTTGATCTTTGGTACTTGAGTCAAAAATAAAATTCTTATAATTACAAGTTTTTGATGTGGTAAAATATCCATTATATCTAGAATTATATTCATGATTTTTATATCATATATATCTTACATATCCAGTATATACATTCATTTATAATATTACATAACATTTAGAGCTGAGAAATGAAATGCACCATTCATGGAGACTGTAAGCCGTACGTACGCATGAACGCTACTTTCATTTATATTTTGTATTTAATGGAATGAAATCATAATTATATAAAGTTATATTATAATTCCAGTATAATATCATATATTATATCATTTACTCCAACCTTTATACGTCCCACATATGGCATTAACAATTCAAATCACTTTGAGGGAGCAGTAGTCTGCACTTCCTAAAATGAAATTATCACGTTTACCCATAATGGAAATCATAAAGGTATTCCATAAATGAAAAATATAGAAGCATAAGGAAATCATAAACATAATATATATCATATATAAATATAGAGACATCTTAATGGCCACCATGAGTGGTATTAAAAAAATATTGAACAATCATCCTTTTAGGAGGCAGTAATTCGCCACCCACGGAAATAGTATGTTCTTTAACCATTAGACGAAGTTGTGTGTAAGTGTAAATAACATACCTCTCATAAAAACATCCTATTATATTGAAGATAATTGTGTTATTACAAAATAACGGAATAAAAAGAATTTACGGGGTTAGAGAGTCAAAATAAAACAAGATAACATAAGAGTAGACATTACCTTAAAAGCGAGTAACTCGTTTTTATTTGAGCCAAAGGCTTCCTTGGGAAGAGTTCTTCCCAATGTGAGGTTTCTAGGATTAAGAGAGGGATGTTGAGAGAGTATTTGGGCAGAGGCTAGAATAGCTAAATGGCTTTGATAGTGTGAATAATGTGGTAGAGTTTTGGGCCTTTTATAAGAGGAGAGGAGGGGCTCTCTTGGAATGTCATGAAATGATACTTTATTATGAAATGTGTTTCAGATTTTAAATTTCCCAAAATGATATATTTATAGGATAAGGTGATAAGGGTTCTAAATATACACATACGATAGGTTTTAGACAAGTTTAATTCTTATATTTTACCTTATATGTTCATTTTATTTAAATTGTTCATTAATGAGGTAATCATTTCATCATCATGGTGTCATAAATAATTTTTTCTATTTAATGCCTAAAAATTATAAATAAATTACCATGATGTAGGAAATATTTTTATATTTCCACTGAATATTTATATTTGAATATTTAACTTATATAACCCCATCTAATAATTATTTTAGTAAAACAACTCATGTTTGTGTCGATTTTTTTTACTTTAAATAAAAAGTTATTAATGTCATTTGTTTACCCAAGTGGCTCTATTGGGTCCCCAAGTTGATCCATGGATTTTCATGGTCGGACATGACTCATACAATAATGGTAGGACAAGTGTCATGGTAATTTCATATTATTATAACTTTATATTTACCTTAAATTACACTAATTACCATTAATCGCGATTAATAAAACTTGAATGTTACTATTAACCAAAAATTATTTTCATCTCATAGAACCAAATTTTACTTACTAATGATAGCCATGTATGTCATATTTTTGAAATTAAATTTACAGAAGTGGTAAATTTTCCTTTAAATGAGAAATTAGTCTTTTAACTACCACTTAGTGGTTTCATTATTTATCAAAAATTGAAGTTTCTCAGAACAATACCAAAAATCCACCATAAGCTATAATTGATATTCCAAAATCAAAAAGGATTTATATTTTAAAAAATTCCAAACATATAATTTTCATTAATTAATTTTATAAGTAATTCCCGTTGTCAAAACAAATAGAGTGTTTTTAAGAAACAATATCAACCAAAAGATTGACAATTGTTTATGTCCAATTTCAAAGTGAAATAAATTGTAATGACCACCATTGGATAAAATGGTGAAATTATATTCTAATTATACTTTAAAAACACTAAATAGTATAGTTTATCACTATCAATTATTTTGATTAAAAATTTTGTTTTTATATATTTTTTACTATTCATCGAAAATTGGAAGTTCTCGGAAAAATACCAAAAAATAAACATAGGTTAATTTCGATATTCCAAATCCAAAAATGAATTCCATTATGAAATATAAAATTTATATAATTTCAAAAAGTGGGTATTACTATTCAGAATGGCTACTTTGATTGGTCGTGGTGTGTTAGAATCTCGAACATGCGTACAATGCATGTTATTGCATTATTGAAAGAGAAGTGTACCGTGGAAGCTTGGGGTGTTACACCAAATCATTAGGAGCATTAGGAATAACCTCATGAAGGCCAGGGATAAGCACCTGAACTTCCTATGTAGACAAGAGGGTATTCTGAAGGCCTCCCCACAACTTCTCTACCAAGTTCAACTGTTAAGGACTAAACAACCAATCAAAAACACTAGAAATCATTGATATGATAACCTCTGGACTGGATGCCTAAATTCACTTACATCAGAGAAAATAAAGATCAGGAGGAGACGGGGCCTGGGGTTTAAAAGCTGGTTCCACTGGTTGAAACACCACTATCTCTATAGTCACTTCCAAGAGAGTATGGGCTCAGAACCACCATGTTTGTGAGTAGGGAGGCCTTGTGCAATCGATCCCTATGATCCTGACTAGAAACGCCTGACCTCCAGCTTCTTCAAACCTTCCTTGAGTGCCCCAAAATACAACAAGATGAAAAAAACCTGGGAAACACCATATAGATTATATCTTTACCCCAAGATACCAAATCATTCACCCTTAACACGATATTTTCCAAGGATGCTTGGGGAAGTTTGACTTTTCCAACACCAGGAAGAAAGAATTATGGTGGATTGAAGAAAGCCGCACTGCCCCGAGCAGCCCCCCGGACACCACGAAACGATTGAAGATCGGAAAAGGCAGGTTCTCAACTCCCAAAAGAGACACAAGGGTCCACCTACAACACACCACCACCTTTGAGAATGTTGTTGGGTGAATCTACAATGAAACACCGGCCCCTACCTGTGACAAAAATGGATCTACCAAACAGAGAGATGGAATGAAGATCTGTAGAGATCCGTTGGATGAAGCGCACAACGCATCACAGAAGGACTTCACAGTGTGACGATGCATAGGAGGGAAACTAGGATGCTCCAAAGACTACTAGGGAACATTTAAGACAATAATAATAGGGTCAAAAGTCGTCGGATCTAAGATCTCCACCAGAACTCTCCCTATCGGTGAGGCAACGTGTAACGCCCCGACCCTAATTACCCAGAGTCGGTGCATTATTACATAACATTGGCATGATCATGAGAAAGATCAAGTCTCGAAAGACCTATTAGTTTAGTAGCCTTGGAATAACAAGATACATCCATAAATTTTTACATTACATCATAAAAAAAAACATCTTGTCTTCATATCCCCTCATACTATCCCTGCAGGTCATTCATAAATTACTTCTTCATAATCCTGGAAAAAAAATAAAACATTGAAAGGGGTGAGCTCGGATGCTCAGTAAGGATAACATTATAGCAGAAGCTTTCATAAATGAGCATAAACACTTAAGGCAATTTATAACTAAAACAAAAGCCTTTTAAACTTGAACTTCAGCATAAAATGGCAAAGGTAAAATGAAATAATGCCATTTACTTACTCACATGGATATTCTACTAGTCGAATGATCACATGCAATATCAATAACCACTTTCATAATGATGGAATGCATAATGCCAGACTATCATAACCACATAGCCAAGGCCTCGTGCCAAGACTACAAATAAGATTTTTCCAAGGCCTTGTGCCAAGACACTAGTTTGTCTCATGAGACCTACCGATGCATCGAGGAGCTATAGCGGGCTCCACCCGTCACTTATTAAGTCCAATGCATTCCCATATGAAAAGGTTTAAACATAACGTAAACATTCGTATTAAACTAGCATACGAAATGTCAATACTTTCGCCACAAACCATGAATGGTATAAAAATAGCACATCCACAGTCAAACATAATTCATTCGATACAATATGGAAGATTGTATTGTATCACATTAACCTCAATCAATAATAATGAAGGATGTTGACATAGATGAAAATAATCATCAAAACTATTTGAGAGAAATATCCCCCTTTTCTTGAAAACATTTAAAAGTCACACTATTTGTCAAGAAGCCATTTAAAAGTATATTTTTGAATCAAAGTGTCCCATACCACTTTGAAACTTTTAAAAGGAGTTTTAATTTTAAAACTTTACTGTCCATATAAATAAATCCTTAAAACCATTTTTAAAATATGGACATTAATGAGCATGATTTAGCAGAATAATTCTTTAAAACATTTTAAAATGGTATTTTGGTTAGAGTTTCTAACCAAAAGAGAGACACTTGAATACAAATAATTGAGGTAATCAAAACATTGTAATATCATGAGAATAAAGGAATTCATGATATACTATGTCAAAGTACATTATATACACCACATAGAAGTGATTTGGTGTATATCATCAAAGAAGTCTCAATGGAATGTAAATTGAGATGAAATTTCTCAAAAAGGTTGTATCCTTAGGTTAAGGATAAATCAATGACATAATTATGTGTGACAAATATAAATACACTAAATATGATTGGATATTCAGTGTAAAACAATCAAAGGACATTCACACATATTCTTGTAAAAAAACAATACCAACGAATTGGATGTTTAACTCAACAAATGGAGAATTACTCTTATCAAATTCATATCAATGACTTGAGAATTACCAATGGAGTGATTATGTGTATCAAACTTCTATCCACAGGAAGGGGAGTGGAAATTATGACATAATCAAATGAATAGTGATTCCACACATAATCATGGGGTAATATAATCAATGAAATATGTGTAAAGCCAAATGAGTGGAAATTGAAATCTCAAATTCCCTTATCGATTAGGTAACTTACGAAACATACACCCATGAAAGAAGTATCATACCATGATGATGTAAATACCCATAAATTAAAGTATATTACACAATGAATACGATCATGGGCAGTACACATACACCACATGCAATAATTAAGTGGTGATCAATGGAATTCTCACGGAATTAAAAGTGAGATAAGAAAACCCTTACATTGTACTTTTTCCTTGGTCGATGGTAGGTTTACCTCCTGTATAATGGTGAAATAATTGTTATTGAATAATAAAAGAATAATTTACTTTAATATGACATCATATATGATCTTTTATCATTGATTTGTTAATAATATTTTAGAATTATCGTCATTTCGGGTGTTAACGGGTTCATTTTACTTTATATTCTTTGTTATGTGAGACATATTTGTTATTAATGGGATGTATATTATTCATATCCAGAATGGTATCAAGTTCTTAAACATCATTTTTAAATCATCAAATTATACGATGGAGAATGAATCTCATCGCGTTCGTGGAGACGGTAGTCCGTACGTACGCACGAACGCTACTTCCATTTAATTTTTTTATTTTAAAAGAATCGAATCCAAATGATATATAGGTATATTACTATTCCAGTATAATATAATATTTTATATATGTTACTTAAGTTCATTAACACCATCCTTTATACGTTCCATGTGTGGTATGAACGAGTCATATCATTTTAAGGGGGCGGTAGTCCGCACTTCCTCAAATGAAATTATCGTATGTATATACAACATGAAACGAATAATGGTATGAAATAAAATGGAATTACAGAAGCTTATATATAAAATATATATCATTAATATCATATTTAATTACAGTGCCATCATAATGGCCACCATGAGAGGCGGTAAGATGTTTTTGAACAATCATCGTTTCGTGAGGCGTTAGTTTGCCATCCATAGAAACATTATGTTCATCATCCATTAGATGGAGTTGTGTGTATGTGTAGTTTGAATACTTCTTATAACAACATCCTAGTATATTGAGGATACTGGTGTTGTTACAAAAGAAGGGAAATAAAAAGAGTTTGGGGGTTGAAGAAGCAAAATAAATGAAAATAATTTAAGAGAAATCGTTACCTTTAATTTAGGTAACTCACTTTGGTTGGAACCAAAGGACTTGTTGAAATGCTTTCTGCCTAAGGGGAAGCTTCAAGGAGGAGGAGAGGGATGTGGGGAGCTTAGTTGGGCAGAGTTTGGACGAGCCAAGTGGCTTGAGAGGTGTGAGGAAAAGAGAAGGAGGAGTGCCCTTTTATAAGAGGGGTGAGGGGCACCTTTGGAAAAGCTAGAAATATTAATTTATAATAAATTCATATTCGGTTTCCAAAGGCTCCAAAGTTGACTATTCAAAGGATGAGGTGGGGATAGGTCGAAAACAACTCATCCAATAGAATTTAGACAGGTTTGGGTACTTATATTAACCTTATCTTTAAGTATTAACTCTAAGTTAATTAGTTTCACTTTTACAATGTCTCTTTGTATTTTTATATAATATGGTTAATAAACTTACTATATACATCCAAGAGACCCCCAAGTGGTCCATTAATGATTAACCTATCATGATATAAGTCTCTTGGCCGAACCTTAGATTTTTAGGAATTTAATATCAATTAATAATATAATATTTGTTTTAAGAACTCTTTTATGTCAATTTTGACACTATTCATTAGTTGATTTTTGTGAAACTCATAACAGATTGATTATTTCGAACAAAGTCAAATAAATCAATCCTAATATATCATATTATCCTAGAAAATTAGTTTAATTCATTAAAAGTGTCATATTATATTTATTTGGGTATTTATAAAATCAATTATTTTAATTTTTCACTATTACAGTAATTACTGCATCATCATTGTGTCATTAATATTTTACATTATTGGATGTCTAAAAAGTATAAATAAAATATAATTATGTAGGAAATCTTTTTATCTTTCTAATGAATATTTATAATCTAAAATCCAACATGTATAACCCTATGTAACAATTGTTTTTCTAAAAGATATATGCTTGTGTCATTTTTGTATTCATTTTAACTTAATTAATATAAAGTGTCATTATCACTTACAAGTGGATCCATGGGGTCCCAAAATTGACCCAAAGATTCCCATGGTCTACCATGTATCAACCAATAGGGTTAAGACACATTTTAGGGTAATTTAGTATTATTATAATATTATTTTTTTAACCCTTATTTACCGGATTTACCCTTAACCATGGTAAATAAAATATTTACCGCAGTAATTATTCAAAATGTCTAAAAATAAAAGTTACCTATTTACACAATTTGGACATCCTGATTCCAAATATGGAATCCATTTTTCTAAATTCAAAACACAGAAGTGGCAGAAATTAATTTAAAATTAATTCCCGCTGTCAAAACAAAAAGCGTGTTTTTAAGAGATAATAACTATCAAAAGATTGACACTTGTTTATGTTCGGTTTAATTGTAAAATTATGTCCAATGACCAACATTATATTAAATGGTAAAAATATATTCTAAATATACTTTAAAACCACTCAAATTCACAATTTATCACTATTAATTATTTTGATTAAAAAAGTTGTTTTTAATTAAAATTTAGTAATTTTCACTATTCATCAAAATATGAAAGTTATCCGAAAAGTACAAAAATTTCACCTTAGGCTAAATTCGATATTCCGAATCCAAAAATGAAGTCCATTTTGAAATATAAAATATATATAATTTCAAAAAGTAGGTATTACTATTCATAACGGCTAGTTTGATTGGTTGTGATGTGTTAAAATCTCGAAGTTGCGTACAATGCACGTCATTGCATTATTCGAAAGGAAACATACCGAGGAAGCTTGGGGTGTTACATTCTCCCCTCCTTCAATAAATTGCGTCCTCGCAATTTTTTAAAATTTTTCTTGGGAATATAATGGAAAGTCCCACATCGGAAAAAGAGTCAATAAAACTATCACTTTAAAAGAAAGAAAGAGAGGTATAAGGGTCATCCAAGATAACCCATACTTGGATTCCATGTAAGAAAACATGGATATGGATGATAAACTAAGTGTCATGTTCTGATGGAGAGGGATAGAAATCATGATCAGGAGAAAGTTAACAATGAGAAAACCACAAACTTGTGTTGGGACAAACGACCATTAGTCTTCTAGTAGGAAAGTAAACAGACACCATTTTTTTTAAGTTACATTACATAAGGAAGAGGAATTCATTTATGAAATTGACTAAGAACATTATGAGATATACTTACATTTTAAGTATATTTTCATTCTTTAATAAATTTCCACCACTAACTCATTTTTTTTAAACGATGAGTATTCAAGAAGACTTGGTCACACTGGAAGAGATAGAATAAACTTCTATAGAATCACATGATCCATGAAGGATAAACCATATATTTACATTGTCTTTGAAGATTAATCAAAACCAAAATGGTCAGTGAATGATCTAATGATCCCCCAAAAGGATATTCATTGAGATAAATATGCAATAATCTTAATTTCTAAAATTAAACCAACAATACCCCAAAGTTAAATAGATACCATTCAATAACCAATTGTCCTTAAAATCCTTTAATATAATCCAAACTAATATTGAAACCCAAAACATAGAAGAATTTGATTAGGTAGTCTCCCATGTTAAATTGTATCTCCAAATGACATCAGATACTCTTAAAGTCACATACTCAAAGGTAATTAACCTAATCACATATTCTCTATTATAGTTTAATCATTTCCATAAATAACCCAAATCACTATAAATCCACAATAAAAACGTAGATAAAAATCTATCATTACTCCACAAATGAAACCCCATAGTATTCTATTTTCCTTGGGCATATAGTGTTCCCAACAAAGCGAACATCTTCCAAAATAACATTTATCACTTAATCACCAAATCATTTTCCTATACCAAGGGTATTCTTTTGATATGAAATAAGAACCCAAATCAACTTATTATTGATCAATAAAATCATTTAACTAAAAAAAAGTCACACTAACCAGGGACTTCACGTAGTCCAGTGGTAGGCGATAAATCCCAATCACACATTGGTTGTGGGTTCGATTCCCATAGCTTTGTCCGACGCGACGGGTTGCCACACGGTCTACGTGTTGTCCTTTTTCAAAAAACTATATTTTATAATATTGCCAAAATGAGATAAATTCCTCAAAATACTATATCATAAATTTACCCACAAATGTTATATCATACCTTGAATCTTCATCCCAAATTAGAATAACTTATAATTCTCTCAAACCCCAATGATCATATAAATCCAAATGGTTATTTATACCCATATCCACAAGAGAAGAGACAATTCTTCCTCAAATATCATTCTCACATGGCAAACTGCGGGGTTACAAATACAAGAGAAAATTATTCCATAGTAAACCCATCAACAAGGAGTGCTAATACTTTTTAAACATTTCTCCAACCATTTATTCCCACATAGCTTCTTCTTTGACCAAAAAAATATCCTATAGAATAGGACATTCACTCGGGTAATGGCCAGGTCCCCTACATTTACGGCAAATGACTGTAAATGGACTCTTGGGACCATTTTTATCTTCTTCCATAGTACTCTTCATTTTTCTTCGGCAATTGTTTACTTTATGTCCTTCCTTCCCGCACATAAAACATTTCATTGTCCCATTGAGACACTTTCCTGGGTGTCTCTTTCCACATTTCCTGCATGATGAAAATTGAGGGTTCTTTTCTCCATGGTCTCCATTGCTGGAGCTCTTATCATTTATCACCTTTCTCTTCCTTGTTGAGTCTGGGAGTTGATTAATATATATGTTGTTGATCATATTTTTGGAAAACTGATTTGGCATAAAGACGATATCTTTTACGCCTATCAACATTCCATTTTGTTGCTCATTGCCACCACCGTTCCCATCTTGTACATCATTCTCAAAGTCACTATGACTTCCTTGGAATCCAGCCATTGACTAAAACCATAAAGCATTGTGTGAGTAATAGTAGTCGTAAAATCATTTAGAGATTAAAATGTCACCATATTCTCAATTTGAAACATATTAGGATTAACCAAGGTCATTTACTCTCATCTTATATATATATTACTTAAATTGGTTTGTAAAGAAAATGTAAATTATCCTAAGCATATCCCCCGGGAGTGTCGTAACCAAGAGTGCAGCAAGGCCCGTTGTCGTGCACCAGTTCCCGTTCGAGTCTAGCTCAAAGCGGTGTTTTCGGGTTTTAACCCTAGGTTCATCTGTGCCAGAGCCGCCTCTACCTGCTCGTATCCAGACAGGGATGTATTGCTCGGAAAACTCACAAAATCTCTACAATACCAAAATTCTAGGAAGTTCTTTTATACTAATCCTCAAAGTTCATCTTAGGTCTACGTGCTCTAATTAGAGTTTATCTAAATCTAGCTACCAAGGTTTGTACTAAACTTCCTCTGATACCAACTGTAACGCCCCGACCCTAATTACCCAGAGTCGGTGCATTATTACATAACATTGGCATGATCATGAGAAAGATCAAGTCTCGAAAGACCGATTAGTTTAGTAGCCTTGGAATAACTAGATACATCCATAAATTTTTACATTACATCATAAAAAAAAACATCTTGTCTTCATATCCCCTCATACTATCCCTGCAGGTCATTCATAAATTACTTCTTCATAATCCTGGAAAAAAAATAAAACATTGAAAGGGGTGAGCTCGGATGCTCAGTAAGGATAACATTATAGCAGAAGCTTTCATAAATGAGCATAAACACTTAAGGCAATTTATAACTAAAACAAAAGCCTTTTAAACTTGAACTTCAGCATAAAATGGCAAAGGTAAAATGAAATAATGCCATTTACTTACTGACATGGATATTCTACTAGTCGAATGATCACATGCAATATCAATAACCACTTTCATAATGATGGAATGCATAATGCCAGACTATCATAACCACATAGCCAAGGCCTCGTGCCAAGACTACAAATAAGATTTTGCCAAGGCCTTGTGCCAAGACACTAGTTTGTCTCATGAGACCTACCGATACATCGAGGAGCTATAGCGGGCTCCACCCGTCACTTATTAAGTCCAATGCATTCCCATATGAAAAGGTTTAAACATAACGTAAACATTCGTATTAAACTAGCATACGAAATGTCAATACTTTCACCACAAACCATGAATGGTATAAAAATAGCACATCCACAGTCAAACATAATTCATTCGATACAATATGGAAGATTGTATTGTATCACATTAACCTCAATCAATAATAATGAAGGATGTTGACATAGATGAAAATAATCATCAAAACTATTTGAGAGAAATATCCCCCTTTTCTTGAAAACATTTAAAAGTCACACTATTTGTCAAGAAGCCATTTAAAAGTATATTTTTGAATCAAAGTGTCCCATACCACTTTGAAACTTTTAAAAGGAGTTTTAATTTTAAAACTTTACTGTCCATATAAATAAATCCTTAAAACCATTTTTAAAATATGGACATTAATGAGCATGATTTAGCAGAATAATTCTTTAAAACATTTTAAAATGGTATTTTGGTTAGAGTTTCTAACCAAAAGAGAGACACTTGAATACAAATAATTGAGGTAATCAAAACATTGTAATATCATGAGAATAAAGGAATTCATGATATACTATGTCAAAGTACATTATATACACCACATAGAAGTGATTTGGTGTATATCATCAAAGAAGTCTCAATGGAATGTAAATTGAGATGAAATTTCTCAAAAAGGTTGTATCCTTAGGTTAAGGATAAATCAATGACATAATTATGTGTGACAAATATAAATACACTAAATATGATTGGATATTCAGTGTAAAACAATCAAAGGACATTCACACATATTCTTGTAAAAAAACAATACCAACGAATTGGATGTTTAACTCAACAAATGGAGAATTACTCTTATCAAATTCATATCAATGACTTGAGAATTACCAATGGAGTGATTATGTGTATCAAACTTCTATCCACAGGAAGGGGAGTGGAAATTATGACATAATCAAATGAATAGTGATTCCACACATAATCATGGGGTAATATAATCAATGAAATATGTGTAAAGCCAAATGAGTGGAAATTGAAATCTCAAATTCCCTTATCGATTAGGTAACTTACGAAACATACACCCATGAAAGAAGTATCATACCATGATGATGTAAATACCCATAAATTAAAGTATATTACACAATGAATACGATCATGGGCAGTACACATACACCACATGCAATAATTAAGTGGTGATCAATGGAATTCTTACGGAATTAAAAGTGAGATAAGAAAACCCTTACATTGTACTTTTTCCTTGGTCGATGGTAGGTTTACCTCCTGTATAATGGTGAAATAATTGTTATTGAATAATAAAAGAATAATTTACTTTAATATGACATCATATATGATCTTTTATCATTGATTTGTTAATAATATTTTAGAATTATCGTCATTTCGGGTGTTAACGGGTTCATTTTACTTTATATTCTTTGTTATGTGAGACATATTTGTTATTAATGGGATGTATATTATTCATATCCAGAATGGTATCAAGTTCTTAAACATCATTTTTAAATCATCAAATTATACGATGGAGAATGAATCTCATCGCGTTCGTGGAGACGGTAGTCCGTACGTACGCACGAACGCTACTTCCATTTAATTTTTTTATTTTAAAAGAATCGAATCCAAATGATATATAGGTATATTACTATTCCAGTATAATATAATATTTTATATATGTTACTTAAGTTCATTAACACCATCCTTTATACGTTCCATGTGTGGTATGAACGAGTCATATCATTTTAAGGGGGCGGTAGTCCACACTTCCTCAAATGAAATTATCGTATGTATATACAACATGAAACGAATAATGGTATGAAATAAAATGGAATTACAGAAGCTTATATATAAAATATATATCATTAATATCATATTTAATTACAGTGCCATCATAATGGCCACCATGAGAGGCGGTAAGATGTTTTTGAACAATCATCGTTTCGTGAGGCGTTAGTTTTCCATCCATAGAAACATTATGTTCATCATCCATTAGATGGAGTTGTGTGTATGTGTAGTTTGAATACTTCTTATAACAACATCCTAGTATATTTAGGATACTGGTGTTGTTACAAAAGAAGGGAAATAAAAAGAGTTTGGGGGTTGAAGAAGCAAAATAAATGAAAATAATTTAAGAGAAATCGTTACCTTTAATTTAGGTAACTCACTTTGGTTGGAACCAAAGGACTTGTTGAAATGCTTTCTGCCTAAGGGGAAGCTTCAAGGAGGAGGAGAGGGATGTGGGGAGCTTAGTTGGGCAGAGTTTGGACGAGCCAAGTGGCTTGAGAGGTGTGAGGAAAAGAGAAGGAGGAGTGCCCTTTTATAAGAGGGGTGAGGGGCACCTTTGGAAAAGCTAGAAATATTAATTTATAATAAATTCATATTCGGTTTCCAAAGGCTCCAAAGTTGACTATTCAAAGGATGAGGTGGGGATAGGTCGAAAACAACTCATCCAATAGAATTTAGACAGGTTTGGGTACTTATATTAACCTTATCTTTAAGTATTAACTCTAAGTTAATTAGTTTCACTTTTACAATGTCTCTTTGTATTTTTATATAATATGGTTAATAAACATACTATATACATCCAAGAGACCCCCAAGTGGTCCATTAATGATTAACCTATCATGATATAAGTCTCTTGGCCGAACCTTAGATTTTTAGGAATTTAATATCAATTAATAATATAATATTTGTTTTAAGAACTCTTTTATGTCAATTTTGAAACTATTCATTAGTTGATTTTTGTGAAACTCATAACAGATTGATTATTTCGAAAAAGTCAATTAAATCAATCCTAATATATCATATTATCCTAGAAAATTAGTTTAATTCATTAAAAGTGTCATATTATATTTATTTGGGTATTTATAAAATCAATTATTTTAATTTTTCACTATTACAGTAATTACTGCATCATCATTGTGTCATTAATATTTTACATTATTGGATGTCTAAAAAGTATAAATAAAATATCATTATGTAGGAAATCTTTTTATCTTTCTAATGAATATTTATAATCTAAAATCCAACATGTATAACCCTATGTAACAATTGTTTTGCTAAAAGATATATGCTTGTGTCATTTTTGTATTCATTTTAACTTAATTAATATAAAGTGTCATTATCACTTACAAGTGGATCCATGGGGTCCCAAAATTGACCCAAAGATTCCCATGGTCTACCATGTATCAACCAATAGGGTTAAGACACATTTTAGGGTAATTTAGTATTATTATAATATTATTTTTTTAACCCTTATTTACCGGATTTACCCTTAACCATGGTAAATAAAATATTTACCGCAGTAATTATTCAAAATGTCTAAAAATAAAAGTTACCTATTTACACAATTTGGACATCCTGATTCCAAATATGGAATCCATTTTTCTAAATTCAAAACACAGAAGTGGCAGAAATTAATTTAAAATTAATTCCCGCTGTCAAAACAAAAAGCGTGTTTTTAAGAGATAATAACTATCAAAAGATTGACACTTGTTTATGTTCGGTTTAATTGTAAAATTATGTCCAATGACCAACATTATATTAAATGGTAAAAATATATTCTAAATATACTTTAAAACCACTCAAATTCACAATTTATCACTATTAATTATTTTGATTAAAAAATTTGTTTTTAATTAAAATTTAGTAATTTTCACTATTCATCAAAATATGAAAGTTATCCGAAAAGTACAAAAATTTCACCTTAGGCTAAATTCGATATTCCAAATCCAAAAATGAAGTCCATTTTGAAATATAAAATATATATAATTTCAAAAAGTATGTATTACTATTCATAACGGCTAGTTTGATTGGTTGTGATGTGTTAAAATCTCGAAGTTGCGTACAATGCACGTCATTGCATTATTCGAAAGGAAACATACCGAGGAAGCTTGGGGTGTTACACAACGTTTGAAATGTTTTGAAAAACAATTAGGGTGTGAGGAACCTTCTTTTGAGTTTTTAAATTTCTATATATGTTAAAAGTTCTTATGAAACACTATTGTTTAAAATGATTAAAAAATAAACGTATTCATTAAAAATAATATATACAAAAATTTACAATGTTTACGCCCATTAAAAATACATTTTTTCCATGTAATTCTTCATAAAAGTTCTCTTCTATACCTATCATAGGTATATCTCTTCATAGTATATCCTAGGAAAATATATGAGAAAAGGAAATATTGAGCTAAATGTATTTGGGGGTAGAAATATGATAAATCAAAATAAGATGTATGAAAGATCATAGAGTACATCATAAATGAATAAACATAAGTGAATCATGAAATACGGTAGCATTTAAAAAAAAAGATCATAAGAATGTAGTAAAGAAATAAATATGGTATAGATGTAATAAAAAACATTATAAGAATAATTCAGGACTCACTATAATGAAATCATAACATAGTGACTTAGGGTCACTTCCCATGTCTTATACATAATATATCATAAGATATAAGAATTCCATAATGAATTGGAAATATATACAATTTCAAACCCACTAATAACCTCATAATATGTATATATATATATTACACAGTAATATAAAATAATAAAAATAATAAAAATAAAAAATAAAATATTACCTAATTAATCCATAAAAATATTGATTTATATATCAATTTTATGAAATTTCACAAAAGAGTAAATCAACTAGTGCGGAAGGAATAGAAAATGAAAATCAATAAAAATGGAATATACACTAATTTATGTTCAGATTACTATATATACATATAACATAAACTAATATATATAGTGAAGAATATTTTTAAACAAGAAAATATTAATTTATAAAAAATAGAGAACATAATCACTTGACAGTTCTATAACACGAGTGTTTGGCCCATGGTATGTGCACCAGCAACTGAGATCAGTGAATCTATAGTTGATATAAAAATTCTCTTTTTTTCTCTTCGAAACAATCCTAATAAAATTATTGTGCCTTATTTCTAGTTAAGTATATTTATTTTCACTTTTATATAATTTTTATATTCATTCTTGAATAAAAAAATAAAACACAAAGGTAAACATCAAGATTATTTTCATAGTGCATGAGTATTTATTGAATTACTTGTAACATCCCACACTAATATAACCATACTACATATGTGAATCTCTACATGAGTGCACTCTTAGTTTACTATATATGGGAGATTAATACTAAGGGTTTATGGTTTTCTCTTGTGGAGTAATTTACCTTGATATGCTACATCAAAACATTCATATAAATAAATATAACCTAAAATTAATAAGTAGTGTAATGATTTAATAACATTGTCCAAAGGCTCAAAAACTATTCCCTAATAGAGCCTAATTATAAAATTATTCCAAGAAATATGTAAATAAAACTTAATAGTAAAAATAATAGACAATAAACATAAATAAATAAAAAATAAAAAATTAACCCATTTTAAAACTCAAAAATCATGTATAAATTATATAAAAAATGTATCAAAATATCACTCTCTCATAAAAAACGGTCAATTTTCATTAATATAATCATCCTAAATAATAACTCTACATACATGATGTGTTTCGATATAGGTTTCCATAAACAATCTCAATAGAAATGAACATGATACCAAACATAACATGTAGTTTAGCCTTACCTTATGTGAGTGGTGTAAAACTATTAATTTATTTTCTCATACCTAAAAAATAAAAATCATTAGGAGAGTATTGAATGAAAGACACCATGGTATATATATACTTACTTAATATAACTTTTATGGGTGATCAAAGTTTTTGCTAATATATATAATTACCTAATCCATGGATCATGTAAAGTATTTTCCAGAAACATGGAATACACTGTCTCATTACCACACACATGCCATAAAATATAACTCATACTAATATATTTCATAGAATTTGTCCTAAAAAAATACATGATATAGTATGTATCCATTGGGATCAAAAGGAATTAAATGGATCATAGACTAACTCTTGGCCTATCCAAATCCATCACCCACATTACATAATATCCAAAAAATAAATGTTCCATCATTCTAGCTAAACCCATATAAATTTAAAAAATCAAAATATATATATCAAAATATAAACACTATATTTTTAATTACACCATTTTAACCAATACAAAATATTATTTTTAATTCAATTTTAATATTTTATGAACTATTTCGATTGTTTACATATGATAGTTAACATCAATACCTATATTTCCTAATGAATAATTAATAAATTTCATCACATAACATCATTATTATTCCCATTTATCTACCCATTAAACATTCCTTCATTTTATAATTTTTTAAATTAGGTAAAAAATTTACTAATAACATTATTTTTGTTTAAAAATAACTTTGAGGACCAATAAATTTCCTTATTAATTATAATTTAAATTCCTAAGTTAATATTCCCCCTTAGATAGATAATTACAAGCCTAAATTATAATTTATTACACATTTGTACAAATTTTGGAAATAAAATTTACTATTTTTTCATCAACTTGTAACATGGAATCCCCCTTCACATGATTTTTAAAAATTATTTAAATCCATTAAATCAAAATTTTAACTCAGAAATGTTTTGTAGACTCTAAATAAAAATATATTTCACACTCTGTATGACATCCAATAATTGAAATTATTTTAGTCAATATCCATATGATTTAAAATCATATTGAACATCATTTATAAATACCATTTCAGAACAAAAATATAATATTAATAATTAAAGCGTCATTATTAAATTCTTTAATAATGAAAATAGCTTCCACATGATTATAGTCAATGTAATTCCAAATAATCAATGTAACACTAATGTTATTAAATATTCTTAGTAATAAAAGAATATAAATTGACATTCTTAATCATCTTAAATTTGTTTGAGGTATTATTTTTAAATTTAATTCAATCTCAAATGAATTTATCCCACAAATTTCTAAAAATAATAATAATAAGTTACTAAACACAGTGAAAAACATAAATAGGCAATAAAAAAATGGATGATGTCTCCTAACTATAATGTTATAATAAATATACACTAATAACAAAATGTTTGATTACATATCAATTACAAAGGATTTTATAGTTCATTATTCTAGAATAAAATATGTAGAATAAAAATAATATAAGAAAAAATTGAGACCATTTGGTGAAATAATAAATAAATTGAATATCTTACCTCCTAAGTCGTTGAAAAAATCCTATATCTAAAATCTCTCAATTAACAGGGGACCAATTACATTAGGAAACTAATGATAAAAAGTGATAGTATATAAAAGAGAAATATTATAGCCCTTTTCATAAAAAAATGTATAAATACACATAAAATCAACCTTTTAAAATATCATTATAAAAAAACTAAACTGTATTAAATGTATAGTTGTTACTTTTCACTGGAACCTTAATGTACAGTAACCTGACATTAGGTAGGTCATTTTGGTCCTAGTGTCCAATTATAGACCTCTTAGTGGCTACACTATAGATAGTTTCCTTATAAAAATGCCAACAAACACCTCATAGATTCCACCATATTTTATATGGTCCATTATAATGAAAAAATTTTCATGTAACCAAATGTCCTCTTGAAATGTCCTATAATTCTTATATTAATAAAAAAACTAAATACAAAACAAGTCAAATTATATTTAGAACACTCGAACATAAATCAAATAATTATTATAAGTCTAATAGTTATTTTCAACTCCCCTCTATAACCCTTATATATAGCTACCCTCACTTTATAAACAAATAAAATACATTACTTATGCGTAATACTTAAACATGATAGAAAAATCCATATGAAGATCATTGTTGGTATAGTTCCATTGGAAACATGGTAACATAATAATTGGTACATATGTGAGATACATCATCACCCACTTGGTTCTTTTTTAATATTACCCTTCTTAGACATGTCAAAAATAGTACATATCATCACAATCTAGGGGGAAGGAAACATAAAAGGTGTGATCCTAAATGTTTAGTAAGTATAAACATGGGAGACATGTAAGAATAAACTTGTGTATAAGGGTATGAGATTGTGATCTTGTAAAAAGAATACATACCCTATATATAAAAGTTCATAACTGAAATAATGGTATAAAGTTTGGCAGTTCATAATATATGAATAATATGAAAAAAAGAGCATCATCCATGAAAGAATAAGATATGAATAATTCATATAATTGTGTGAAACACATAAACATATGATAATTTCCAAACTAGACATGGATATTAATCCATGACCATCTTAGTAGTATAGGTTCACTCCAAATACCATCATAATAGTGATGGATTACTCCCATGGAAATCATTTTAGTAGTATTCCACTCCACACACCATCTTGGTAGTCATGGTTCACTCCCATGGACATCATAGTAGTCAAGGTACACTCCCAATACCATCTTATTTTAACTCATGAGATATTAAACATACCCAATGCATTGGAGTGAGTTATAGGTCCCACCCATCACATAATTAAATAATACATACTTGTTCCACAAGATCATAAATAAACATATCATAAAACCTGAAATAAAATATGTATAATAAACATATAAACATATCAAAACATGGGGAAAGAAAGAACTTTCATTATCATTTCATCATAAATATTATATGTGAAAAGAAAAATATTTCAAAATCATATAACCCAAGAAAGATAAATGTTATTCATAATATCAAGGCCTCAAATCATATACCATTCAATGAAATAATATGAACCAAAAAATTGAATAATTCCCCATAATTTAATGATTAATACTAAATAATGTTTTATCATATGGTAAATAATTTTAATAAATCATTTAAAAAACTAACTTGGAAAATAACCTTTCTTGTTTTAAAAATGATTTTTAATACATAAAACCATTTGAAAATAATGTTTTTAGAAAATAAATTAAATACTTATAAAGAAAACATGAAAACTTTCTGAAAAACAATTTCCTTGAAAAATTTTAAAATAAGATTCTAAACATTTTAACAACATTTTTCTTTGAAAAAACATGAAAATTTTAAATAAATATTGACAATGTTTTGAAAACCAATTCTTTGAAAATATTTTGAAAACATATAAGTAAATCTTAAAAATATTTCATAAATCATTTTTTATGAAAACTTATAAAAAATGGTTGAAAATGATTTTAAAACCATTTCTTTTAAAATACATTCAAAACATATAAATAAATCATGGAAACATTTTGAAAATAAGTTTTAGTTCAAAACATATAATATAATCTTGAAAAATGTTTTGAAAACAATTTCTGTGAATAGAATTTGAAAACATATTAAAAATACATGAAAACATTTAGAAAATATGTTTCCATGAAAACAAATATGGATAAAACTATTTTGAAAATAATTTTCATAGAAAATTTATTTTTAAAGTTTGAACCTTTTCAGAATGAAAATGGAGCATCGAAGAAATGAGGATTGGTAAATATGTACATGTTGTACGAGGTCAAAAAAACATTCCTTTTGCGCAGTAAAAAGGTTAAAATTATTCCTTATTCAGAAACAGACAATATAATTCCCATGAGGTGATTGAAAAAAGGTAAAAATTTATTATAAATATTATACAAAAATGGTGTAATATTGTAGGAAACAATAATTATAAAAACTAGATTTCTGACTGAAGAGAGGGTAAAATCTTGTATTCCTAAAAACAGGTTCTTAAATATATAATATACCAATGTTTAGAAAATCGTACCAATACAAGAGTATATTGAGAAATAATATGGAATAATGAAACTACTGAATATTATTAGGAAATGGATAATAATATTTAATTAAAGGATCCATAAACTTAAAAAATCTCAAAAAATAATAAGATTATTGCAATGAACCCTTTTAACATGGTATCTTGGTATCAAGAACTCTTTGTAATGATATGAAATTAAATGAAACATATAATATCATGATATTTTTTATATAATTGATATATCATTTAAACTAGAAGGATATACACCTTGAAAAAGTTTTTAGGTTCATTAGAAAACTTGAGTCTCAAAGATGAAAAATTTAGAACAAACATTTTTAATGATTTGGTAACTTTTTAAAATTAATCCCAATGAAAAGAAGGATAATAAAATTCGAATAGGAATAACCATAAATTTATATTAATATACATATAATACAATCATTTTAATTTCATACACTATACAAATGTAAAGTGTGGAGAACATAGCTTGTATCTCACAAAAATTAGAAGTGAGATTAAATCCCCTTATCTCGTATCTTGACACACTCTGTACTTATAAAATATTATTGTATAATAAAAATATGTTTATTATACATATTTTATTGAATTATAGTCATATATATATTACCATATATTGTTTTATTATGACCTTATATTACCCGCTTGTTAATGATCTTATGTTAAGGGTTCACATTGGGTAATATTTACTTTGTTCTTCATATGTGTCTTAATTTGTAACATATTCAGTTCTTATATGTATATAATGATTATAGAATGTGAAAATTTATATAAATATCATTTATTTACATTATATTTCATCATATTAAAATATAAAATATAATAGTGTGTAATGGAATACATTTTTCATAGAGATGGTAAACCATATGTACGCATGAATGGTGTTTCTACCTTCATTATAATTTTGAAAGAAAGTTCTTAAATTAGAAACACATATATATATTATTATTATATTATAATTACTATTATATATATATATTATATTATATAATTACATTAAATCCATCCTTAATAAATTCAATGTGGTGTGTGAATGAATCAACTCGCTTTGAGGGGGTTGTAGTCCACACATCCTCAAACATGATTATTGTATTGAAACCAAATGATTAGTGAGGATAAGTAGGTTTAAAAAGGAGTAAATAATCTAAAATACCTGTTAAATATAACAAATTTCATATATAATCATATTTTCCATCATAATGGCGACCATGATTGGGGATAGGAGAAATGAATAATCTTCATTTTTTGAGCCAGTAGTTCGTTGTACATAAAAATAGTATGTGAAACATCTATTAGTAGGAGGTGTTTGTAAGTTTAGGTCATTTACATTGCATAAAAACATCATAGTATATTTATGATATTGTTTTTTCAAAGAATAAGGGAATAAATAGAGTTTAGGGTGTTGAGAAGGAAAATAAATGGAAGGAGCGTGGGGGAATACATTACCTCTAAATCAGGTTACTACATTTGGTTTGTTCCAAAAGGATTCCTTGAGAAAAATAACTTCCAAAGGGAATATTCAAGGTCAGATAGAGTATTTTGTGAGGCTACATGGGAATATATTTGATGAACATAATGTTATTTATTAGTGTGAGGAATGGGTAGAGTTGGTGGCCTTTTGTATGAAAGGAAAAGAACTCACATCTAATGTTTAGAAAAAAATTTGGTGTGCACATGTTTATATCATAAAAAGTCATAAATAACCAACCAAATATAATAATCAATGTTTTATGGACGAAATATGGACATAAAATTGGATTTTTACAATTCTCTAGTTCATTTGTTCCCTTAATTTTATGTTTTAGTTCCTAATTAAGCTTAATTTTGCCATAACTATTGTTATTAATTTAAATCAATTTCACTAATCATTTTGTTAAAAAATTGACATGTTATTATTAAAATAAAAATATTTGAGTGAATAAAATTTTTTATGTTGTATTTTTGAATTTCAAATCAAATAAGTGGAAAAATTAATATTGGGACTAATCCCGCAGAGAGGATGAAATAACGGTGTTTTAAACTATGAAAATGATCAGTAGTTTTTTAAGATTTTATATTTAGTTTCCAAGGGAAATTGATTATAATTAATTAAATTTTATTAATATATGTAATATTCAACTAATTTTACATTAACCAATAATTAAAATATCATATATCATTAACAATTAATTAGAAAAAAAGATTGTTTTTATCTAAAAAGAAGTATTTTTCACTATTCATCTAAAAATTGATGTTTCTTTGAAAAATAAAAAAATCACCATACGGTAATTTAGATATTCTAAATACAAAAAATGATGTTTAATTTATCTAATTCAATAAAATATGTGACTGAAAGTTCTTTTTTTAAATGAAATTCTTTCAAGAAAATAATATTTTTAATATAAAAGGACTTTACCAAAAATATTATATTTCATTATCAATATGATTTATTTATATAGAATAATTATAATTTTTTTTGAAAAGTAGTTATTACTATTAATATTAAAATCTCTAATATCTATTTTATAATTATCTCATTTAAATAACTAAACCAATTAAAGAGAAGTTTCTTAGAAACTCAGTGCTGCATGCATCGTATGCCAAGTAGGTGTTCCTTGTAGTGAATGCCAAGTTGGAATTGCGTTTAGAGCAATCCAAGTTGGTATTTAATGTGAAATTAATGTTTTACTTCATTTTTTCATATATATATTTATATATATATAACTAAACAACTATTTTATGCTCTCTGTGAAATGAAAATTATTGAAAAGATAAATGAATTCAAAAAAATTAACAAAATATCGGGCTGTTACATTATACCGTCCTTATAATGAATTTACCCCTTAGAATCAATCTAGGTTATCAAAGGTTTAATACTTGAATGTTTCGGTAATAAAAAACCTCATCATATAAATGGATACTAAGGTTCCCTTAAAAAATGAAATTTGGAACCATAACAGTTTCCCAACATAACATTTAACTTGGTTTCCACATAAGAGAACATAAATTGGGAGTGAAGATTGGACACAGTTGAAAAGTGTAAATATTTATAGGGAGAGATTTAAGTCATCAATATAAACAATTTAATTATAAAAATAATTTTTAGGCCTCAAATTTGTAAATATCTGATGATTAAAAAGGTCATCATCTCAATGTAAATTAAGGTCTCATAACAATATTTTTTTGATCCCTTTTATAACATTGTATAATTATTGATAAATTTTTATAAACAAAATATCAATAATATGTTTTTCTTTGAAAAAAATTATACATGAATTACCACCTTTAATGAATGTCTAGAAATTATAATTTATGATAAAGCATTAAAATATGCCTTTAACGGATCCTAAGGCCCATAAAAGAATAAAAAAATATTTAAATCTTAAAATTACATAAATTAATCTATAAAAAGAAGAACTAATAGTTCATCAATATTATTTATTCAATACAAATAAATATAAATTAACAAAGACACCATGTAGGCTAGTGGTAGGTGTGAATCCCTTATCATCTTTTGGACATGGGTTTATGACACATGACCCTGTCGAACTTGATTTGTTGTCAGCCAGCATACATAGTTTCCTTTTTTTAAACCCACAATAATATAACATATGAGATATAAATCCTTTAAAAAAATTTAATCCTTGATTATCATTTTAACCAAGGTTTTCAAAACATACCCAGTGCAAAAATACTTCGTCAAAATTTTAATTAATCTTTTCATGGATGGTTAACCTTATTATCCTTTGTGAAATGTGAAAATCTAAAACATTATAAAGAGATTCACAAAATAACCTTAACATCTATTTCCCTATATAACTCAAATTAGATCACGGTTTTCATGTTCCAATCATGTGAATAACTTCATAATATATTCTATTGAAACATGTATACAACTTGAATTACGATAAATCATTTTAGAAATAATTCTATCTTCATTATTCCAAAGTTTATTATATTAACCCCATAAAAAATTGTTGTAAACATAATTATTTTTAGAATAAACCACCTATTAATAGGTCCCTACATATATCCAAGGTAATTAGTTCAATTTGATTTACTTATTAATAACCCACATATATTTATCCATACAATATTATCTTAACATAAAGATAATGTTAAGTATTACCTTCCATTAGTCGAAATGTTAACATTCATGGGATAAACTTTTTAGTCTACCATGATAATTCAACATATTCTAGTAAGTACTTTGCAAAAAAATAATCTATAAAATCTGTACAGAAATCTCTAGTCTTAATTATGGAATCCAAATACATAAATATGTCAATTACTTCATCCATAATCCATTACCAATTCTACCTCATCCCTTTACTCAAAAAATATTTCCATCACATTTCATTCATCAGTTCTTTATCATTAGCAATGTAACTATTACTTGCACAACCATATTGATTCATTTTAGGAACATTCTTATTGGGACATTGTGTTCCACAATAACCATCTTCATCACACATAAAACATATAACCATTGAAGAGGACTTAGGGAGGCCAAAATTTCCATCCTTTTCCTTAACAGAACACTGCATTTTTCCCTCATAATCACTGGATTCGGGTCCTTCTTTTCCATAGTCAAAACCCCTTCTTACTCCATTAATACATTCACATTGGGAATTCTATCAGTATTCATGATACAATGGAAATTAATTATTCTTTCTTTCATAGACTCCACTACCCGAACTTATAGCGAACTTTATATTTCAATCATTTGGGGAGTTTGTTAGTTGGTTAAGGTAAACATTTTTAATAATGTTCCATGAAAATTGATTAGGCCTGATCATGAAATATTTCAAAATAGTTATCACACCACTTGATTTCTCATTAGAAAATCTACTATCATATTCAACATAAATCCAGTACATTCTATGTTCCCCCCATAGTCTAATACTAGAATAATAGTCAGAGCATTATTTATCATAGTACAATACCATGTAGTAATGGAAATAATTTCTTATAGGTTGTATAAATCATGGAACATTTCATAATCTATGACACATTGGGTTTATCCTAGGGGATTTATAGCTACCTTATATCTAAATAATTTATGTTAGTTCACGACGAGTTTCTATATTCGAAAATAATAACCCATGAGAGTGTCAAATTAGGTGTGTATCAAGGCCCATTGTGTAAACCAGATTACCCCAAGTCTATCCCGGAACATCTTTTCAGAGTTGTTACCCCAATATATAGTAGTGACAAAACCAAATAAACTTGTAGTATGTAAAGAGGGATGTATTTCTTGGATACCCTCTCACTCCATCCTTTACCAAAATTCTAGGACATTTTCCTAAACATTAATTCATCCTTATACTTATCCTTATAGACATGCCTATACATATCTTAGAAATATACCTCAAGATCTTAATGAAATACTATCATCCAATTTTTTAGTGGTCAAATATACCTTTTCTCAGATACCAACCCTAGAGACCCTTACCTTAAAAAAACAGACATTATATAATATTTTCCAATCATAATCATTATACAAAAAGATACCCAAAGACAGTAGTTGGTATAGTGCCATTGGAAACATGGAAACATAAACATTGGTACATATGTGAGATATATCTTCTCCCACCAGTTTATTCTTTAATATCACCCTTCTTAGACATGTTTAACATGGTACATTTCATCAAAACCTAGTGGAAAAGAAACATAAAAGGGGTGATCACAAATGCTCAATAAGGGTATAAAAGGGAGACATGTAAGTATAAGCATGAGTATATGGGTATGAGAATGAGATCCTATAAATATAATATCATACACTATATATAAAATATCATAATATAAATCATTGAATAATTATTGTACTTTCACAAGACATTAATCATATGAAATAAAGATCATAGTACATGAAAGAATAATATTGGAATATGACATGGAATTTTGGAAAACACATAAGCATATAATGATTTCTATAGTAGCAATGTAATACCTACTAAAACCATCTTATTAGGTTGGGTTCACTCCACAAAACATATATGTAATCATTGTTTACTACCATGGCCATCATAGCTCCATGAGTTCACTCCTAATACCATTTTGGTTTTTATTGTTCACTCCCATGGACATAATAGTAGTCAGGGTTCACTCCCAAAAAATATTAGTTTATCTCATGATATCTAAAACATTACACAATAATTTTGAGGGAGATATAGTTGCCACCCATCACATAATGGAATCATACATACATGTGCCATAAGATCTTAAATAAAAATATCACAACCCATGATGTGAAATGGATATAATAAAAATGTAAACATATCATAAACCATGTAATGATACATGTTTCATAATCATTTCACCATAAAAATTACCTTTGACAAAAAGTGGATTTTAAAATAATATAAACCGTGAAATCCAAAGGGGGTTCATAACATCATGCCATAAAAACATAATCCATTCAGAGAAATAATATAAATGGGGATATTGAATAATTACACAGAAAGGAATTATTGACACCAATCGATGTTATCATAGATGTAAAATAATTATCATAGATCTTTTAAAAACAATTTATAAGGAAAATATCCATTCTTTTTTAAAAATTTCTTTTTACTACATAAAACATTTTGAAAATCATTTTAATCGAAAATACCTTGAAAATATATAAATAAGACATGAAATAATTTTGAAAACCCTTTTACTAGAAAAAATTTAAATTAACCATCAAAAAATTTTAAAAACCTTTTTCCATGAGACGTTTTTAATAACTCGTGAAATATTTTTGAAACCCATTTCATTAAAAATACTCTAAAAATGTATAAAAAATGTTTGTATAAATTTTAAAAAATATTTTTCTTCAATAAATATAAAAGAGGATTGAAAATGTTTTGAAATATTTTCTTTGAAAATACATTGAAAACATATAAATAAAGCTTGTAAATGATTTTGAAATATATTTTCTTGAGAACATATAAATGAAGCTTGAAGACTTTTTGAATACCATTTCTTTGAAAGGACTTTGAAAACATGTAAATAAGACTTGAAAATATTTTGAAATTTTTTTTCCAAGAAAACATATAAATTATATTGAAAATATTTTTCCTTGAAAATATATTTTTAAAAATGTTCTTAAGGAGTATCCTTTTTAACAATGAAAATATTTCAACAATTGAATGAGAGGGGGTAAATTTTACATGTCATATGAGGTTAAAAAATATTCTTTTTACAAGGTAAAAAGTATAAAAAATTGAATTGTTAGGAAATTGAAAGGAATATGACCATGGCGATATTGGTAAAGGAAAAAAGTTAATAATTTCTTTATATATTATAGTGTAATGGTATAATATTCTTGAAAACGTGTTTTATAAACCTAGATTTCCTACCTCAAAGAAGGTAAAGTCGGGCATTCTTAAAAATACTTTCTTAAGTATCGTATGTACCAAAGAGTAGAAAATTGTACCAATACATGAGTATATCATGAAATAAAATTGGACAAGTAATAATATGAATATTCTTGTGATATGGATAATAATATTTCATCAAAGGAAGAAAAAACATAAACAATCTCAAAAAACAATGAGATTGTCTCAACGAACTCTTATAACTCAGTATCTTATAATCATTTTTCCATAAAAGGAAATGAAGTTCAATCAAGCATATAATATCATGAAATGTCTTATATTTACGATATTTCATCTCTAATAGATGAATTTACACCTTGAAAAAGAGTTTAGGGGCATAAAAATTCATGAGTCTTATATAGGGCATGTTTAGACAAAATATTTTTACAGATCTGGTAACTTTTGGAAATTAAACCACATGAAAGAAGGATCATAAAATTATAATTTAAATAAAAATAAATTTTATGAAATGATATATATAATACAATCAAATAATATTACATACAATACACAAAATGAAAGAGTGGTGAACATAACTTGTATCTCACCGATATTAAAACTGGGATGAAATCCCCTTACCTTGTGTCTTGACTCTCCCCATACTCATACAAGATTCCTATATAATTAATATATGTTTTCTATTAATATTTTAAAGAATAATATTCTTATATATATTACCATATATGTTTTTATTATAACATTATATTACCTTCTTGTTAACGAACCTATATTAAGGTTTCACTTTGGGTAATATTCACTTTTTTCTTCTCACGTGTCTTAATTTGTTACATCATGGGTTCATATACATAGATAATGATTTTAGAATGTAATGAAATCATATAAATATCAGGTATATATTTTATAAGTAAATTATAAAAATTTATAAAATATAGACGTATGGAATGGAATACACTATTCAGGATCATGGTAATCCAACGTATGCATTAACGATATTTATGTATATATTGGTGTGTTTATAGAATGTATGTAAATTACATATGTACATGTATGTATTTATATATATGTATAATTATTACAAAATAATGACTATAATATATATATATATCATATATGTTCATTAGTACCTTATTTAACATATTCCATGTGTGGTGTGAATGAATCATATCTCTTTGAGGGGCCGGTAGTCCACACTTCCTCAAATGAGATTATCTTATTAATAAAAAATGTAAAGTAAATAGATTTTTATTTTAAAAGATATAAAAAATAATTAATTCATAGTAATTATAATATAAAAAATATATTATCACAGTTTTCATGGTTATGGACAACATGATTAGTGGAAAATGATAAATGAACAATCATTGTTTCATGTAGTAGTAGTTCACCATAAACAGAAGTAGTATGTTCAAAATCCATTAGGTAGAGGTGTCTATAAGGGTGTTCCTAAATATTTTAAGAAAAAATCCTATTATAATTAGGATAATATTTTTTTCAAAATCTAAGGGAATAAATAGAGTGTAGGGTTGGAGAAGGAAATTAAATGGATGGATAATGAGAGAAGCCATTACATCTAAATCAGGTAACTCCTTTTGGTTTGTCCCAAAAAGGATTTCTTGAGAAGCATTATTTAAAAATTTAATGATTCAAGTTATAAGGTAGGATTTTTGAGAGGGTACTTGTTAAGATCATAGTATAACTTATAGGGTTTGAGTGGTGTGTGTAATGAGTAGATTAGGAGGCTTTTTATAGGGAAGGAAAAGAAACCACCTGGAATATTTTGGAACAAACTAAGTGTGAACGTGTTCATACAAAAAATCTCAAAATAAAAATAAAACATAATAATGGGAGGTTTATAAAATATATATGTACATAAAATGGGTGTCATGAATGTTTTTAGTTCATTTGGGCTTTTAAGATTACGATCTAGTCCTTAATTATGCTTCATTTGGCCTTAACATCTGTGGACAATTTTAATAACTTTTACTAATTATTTTGGTAAAAAATTTACATTGTATTATAAAAATAAAAATAATAGAATGAATAAAATGGTGTGTTATATATTTTTTAAATTAAAATCCTAGAAGAAAATAAATTATGGCTAGTGATAATCTTGTAGATGGGACGAAATAAAAGGGTTTTAATGTATGAAGAGTTCAAAAGATTGTTATGATTTTATATTTAATTTCAAAGATAAATTGATTCTAATGAATTAAATTTTACTAATATATGTAACATTAATTGATTGTTACCATAAAAAATATTTATAATAACATTTATCTTTAATAATTAATTAAAATAATTTATCGTTTTAACTAAAAAAAATTATATTTCACTATTCGTCAAAAAATGATGTTTTTCAGAAAAATCTGAAACATTCACCATATGCTAATTTAGATGTTTTTAATTCAAAAATTATGTTTATTTTATTGAATTAAACATCCAAATATGTATAAAATTTCATTTATTATTAAAATTGATTCTTTCAAGAAAACAATATTTTAACAAAAAAGGACTTTACTAATAGTATTATCTTTCATTATCAATATGTTTTATTTATTTAAAACAATTATAAAAAATTTTGAAACGAATTTATTAATATTAATATTATTATGTTTACTACATTGGTTATAATTATCATATTTAAATAATTAAAACAATAAAATACATGTTTCATAGAAACTCAGGGTTGTGTGCATTGTACGCCAAGTCAGTGTTGCTTATAGTGCAAGACATGTTGGTATTTCATGTAGTGGAAAAAAATTTGTATTGCATGTGAAATGGATGTTTAAATTAGTGTATATATATAACTATTTCCAGTGTCATTTTAAATGGAAAAAAAAATTAAAGGTAAAATTAACACCAAAAAAACACATCAAAATCTCAGTCTGTTTTATTATCATTCCCAATAACTATTGTTGTGTATCAATAATGAATAAATCTACCAATATTGATTTAATATAATATCTTCATTCCCATGTATCATTATATACCCATCCTTTATATTATAAAATATATAAAGGTGGAATTCTTTTTCACATATAGTGTTTTAATGCATTAAACAAAATACAATTATTACTCAATGAAACATGCATCATTATTCAATCCCATATATTCTCAATGGATAGCATGAGATTGATCTATTTTATATGTCAACATTTCAGACACATGAAATACAAAATGTATTCAATTATAAATTATAGGTGAAAAAAAGTAGTATATATAATTCTTGACCCACTCTGGGATTCAAAATTGTCCAATGAATCATTGTCCTAATTTCCATTTGTAACCAAGATATAAATTTCGTAACTGGAGTGAATCATGAAAAAATATAAGTTCCCAAATAAAAATCAAGAGATTAATTTCTTCAATAAACATGTTATTCTATATTATATTAGTTATATCTAGACTCTTGTTGATCATTTGAACATGATTAGATAGTTTTTATACAACTATATGTCCAAATAAAGATCCATTACTAGTAAAAATATATTATAAACACAAAATACATAGTCTCTTATATAGTTTCACGAAAATAATATTATAAATAGAATCATGGTATCTATTTTTATAAAAAGTTATTGCAGATATATATGATTAGTCCACACACTAGTAAAATAAATAATATATATATAATATCTTTAAGAGTTAATATATAGTACAATCACACTCTCCCTTAGTCTAAGGATGATGATTAATTCTTATTATTACACAAACACCAAATTCTATATATAATACCTACAAAATTTTGCATGTTAATTTTAGATCATGATAAGAATTAAAGTATTTGGTACCACGTGAAGTCTTAAAATCTGGTAGACCAAATTATTTCCCCATCCATAAACTATTTCTATTTCTATGATATGTAAAATATGTTAATCATTTTTCAATCATTCAATCAAATCACATTATAGATAATTTCCTTTTTATAAACTCTAATACATGATCCTAAAATATATAGTTTCACCATCCTGTTTAGTTTATATAATTGAGAATAAAAAAATAATACTTCCAAGATTTTAATTTTTTTCTATAGCCTACTGATGTATATGATAGTGTGATGCAAGCCCAAAATTATAGAGGTTCTTTATTCGCCCCTAAATGATTCATAAAAAACTAGAGTATAATTTATTCAAATTTGATGAACTACCCATCTTGAAATGTGTAACATTTGTATATTGTCCTCCTAAATACCGAACAAAACCAAAAATAAATACATGAAAATACAAAATAAAATCGATAGCCAATGTCAATATAGCTTTCTACCCCATACTATATATTTTTCAGGGAAACCTAACCCTTATAATTTTAAATATGGACATATTCTATTCATTATATAAATTTTTTTGTGATTATTAAACGTTACATAACTATACAACCTTCATCCACAGATAAATGTAAATGAAACATTAAGAAAATATAAAAAATATTATATTAATACATTGATTGATGAACCACATCAACCAAATATTTATTATATAAAGCTTTAGAGATATCATTCCATTTACAAGAAGTATATATTATCCCAATATAAAATAAATAAATGTATTCAACACATATTGTCTTCCAGAATTTAAATCTCATTAAGATAATATATATTTATAAATTTAATAATTTGATATAAAAACAATCTCTTATTAAAAAAATAATTTCTCCAACTCTATAGTACATGCAGCACTACTAACTGTTCATGAACATTGATTAGATAATTATTCTCGTACAAATTAATCTTACAAGAATAATATGACACCATCCAACCAACCTACATTAGTACATGAATTATACCTTTTCTATATTATTTATAGTATACTTCATATATTTTACCCAAATTATGTAATAAAAATATAAATTTCATAATAAAATATTAAATTAAAACACTCTCACCTATAAACTAAATGGAATTTTCTACTCCCCCAATAGAATCAATCATTGTTTCCTGTAGATGGGTGCATTGTTGAGGAACTTATTATTATTATATAGAAATCAATAAGAAACAATAAATTTCAAAATAATTCTTTGGTGTTTAGATATATAAAATCACTACATACTTTTCATGTTCCATATGTATTTCTTAATTAGAGATCATATGTACATGAAATTTCACGACTCAAATATTGAAATGTCATGCCAAAATTTTATTACAAGATTTATATTAGCTATCAACGACTCTAATGAAATAGCTAAAATCCACCCATGATATCCATCATTTGAATAATAAATCAACTTATAATTAATGGATATGATAAAAGAATAATCGAAGTTGGGATTAATGAATCATTTTTTAAGACCATAAAAATTGATATAACATTAATTAACTTGAATAAAAGCACACAAGAAACATGAAATTTTTATATCTATTACAAAACGTTTCCTTTGGTAAATAATTACCTTTCACCTTTCCCTAATGATATATGTTATTATAACTAGGATAAGTACATTGATAAGTTGGTCAATCTAGGTATGATAGATTATGAAAAATACCCATTATATCATATTTCATCATTAATCAAAAATGTATTCTCTATATTTTAAATTAAAATGTAAGAAATAAAATAAAATAATGTACATGGAATATCAAATTTACTTAGTTCACCCATACCGAGATACTACTGATGATCATAAAAAATAAATGTTCCTATGTACCAAATACATAGAATTTTACTATTGTTACAATTCTCAGAGAAGACACACAATCACTTATAGTTTACAACCAATCACAATATTAAATCTTAATGCACTCTCAACTGAAGTCAGACCACTACTTCTTCAAATGTTCTTACATTGATTACTTAAATAGAAATGTTTTAAAGCTCAATTATTTTAACATGACATTAAAATTTCATATGCATGGAGAAAATTACATTACCAAAGTTTTACTGGGTAATCCCTTTTGGTTCACACATAATATTTTGAGCGACATTTGGATGTCTTGGGAGAAACTTTACCACCTTTCATGAAACATTTATCATTTTTGTTGAATTCAAAATCGATGTAAACATGTATGATTTGTGTAAAGATATTTTTGTTTTAAAATAACTTTACACAACACCTTTTACATTATTTAGTGCCCTTATTTCCTCAAAGGGTCGATCTAATAAATTGTGGATGGTTGCCACCAATTAATAGACTTCACCAAAACTGCGCACACAATCCTTACATGACCTCCTCTATGAACGGATCATTTATGCACCTAAATTATTGAATAATTGATAGTATATTTAGTGTGTAACTCTCTCCCAAATTTTTTACATCATCTTTATTTCATGGGCATACCCAACTATATTTTTTTCCCATTAGTTCATATTTCATGTAGTTTACATTATCATTAACCTGTTATAGAATCTTTTCATACAACATCGAGAGCATCCATAATTTTTTATTCAGCCCTTTTCAACATACCTTTTAAAAATTATCTCTACAATTCATGAACTTACCACAGAAACCTATTTTTCAGTATTCCTAATTAGCATAGAAACACAACAATTTTACCTTGAGTGATTTGTTTCCAAAAAGTCACCTTTTGGGTTTGTTAACAATTGTTAAAATTTTTCTACCATATTGATGCTTATTACATATTATAACAAAACCCTCATCTTGTAATTCTAAATGATATCAAATATTTAATCAATAAACACTCTATGACCGCATGATCTATGCTCGACATGAGAAAAAATTATCAAGAAAATATCATCAATGAAACACTTAATTCCTAAAACTAGTCATCTTCATTAATATTGAACTTCATATTTTATGATATATATCCATTGATCAATCAGCTTATGTATAGTTATATTTAAAAGTACCATTACTTCATTTCATGGGTTCTCATGCTTTGGAATACTTAACGTTATCCAAGAAATTCTTTGATATCCATTAATTATTTCCACATAGCACATTACTCTCATCATTTCACGAACACATTTCATGGTTTTTAAAAAACAAACATCCTTTAAAATATTGAAACTACCTCTATGTCAAAGCTCCCGTTATTAGGGGCTCATTATGTCTTGATTAAGACATTTTTACCCCTTTAATAGTCAATATTTCACCAACCTTATCAACAATAATGAAGGTCACCTTATTATTGTCTATAATTGGGTAAATTACATAAATTGTCACCTTAGTGAAAAAGACACAATACCTAACAGAGATGGAGTCCCACAATAACAATTTTTCAGGTTTAGGGTGTTTATTGAGATCTCAAATACAATCGATGTTTTTAAAATGGCTCTTTGGGTGAGGACTTTATTATAATGTCTTCAACCTATACTTTTTTCAACACATACTCCAATTTCAAAAGCCCTTGGTCGACCTTATCTTTGAAAAAATTATATATTATTTCAATGTGCATTGTCCTCGAGTGGAGGAATTGTTTTTTGTTAATATTTATTGTAAATTAACTATCACAATGGATTCTGATCAGAATCTTATCATTAACTCCCATATCATAAAGTTGTAACTTCATCCAAAATAAATATGTTCATTATTCAGTAGATTTAATATATTTACATTCTATAGTTTTAAACAAAATGAAATATTGATTTATTATTATTAAATAAAAACACAATCTTCTAAGATATAATACACCACTTGATTTTTATTTTCTATCATCAGATGATCCAGTACAATCTACATTTGTATATCCCAATAACTCTTGTGGATAATTTTCATTGTAAAAAAACAAATTCATTGTTCCATCATATACAAAAGTATTATTTTCACTACATGTAAGTGAGTTTACATGGGATCTCATTGATACTGAGCTACTTGGAATGTTGGAAACCAATATCAGGTCTTTTCACTATCAAGTATAATAGAAAAAAAAATATTTATCTGTATTCTGTTAAATTAAATGAATCAACTTCATAAACTAAAGGTAGTTTCATCCAATGAGCCCCAAAATTCATCATCTTCTATGAATTGTTTATTCCAATGAATCTCAATGTATCCTTTAAATATTTATATTGACAAATGAATGTTACATTATTTTCTTGTGTCACTTTTAAGCTAAAAAATGTCAGTTTACCGATCATTGAAATTATAAACTCTCTATTCATGAATTCTACAAACTGTTTTCACTAAGAATCATATGATCCACCATGTATTATTTCATTCACATAAACCATCACCATCATCCTTCAATTACTATCATTATTTACATATTGATTTTAGTGGACTCCAATTTACTGAAACTCAATCTTCTTTAAAAACTGATCAGGCATTGAATATCATGATCTTGGTTATAGCATTAACCCATATATTTAAATTCTTAGCCGGAGAACTCTATATTCATATTAATGAATGAGAAGAACACTTTTCGACAGAGTATAAACTTCTTCACGAGAACCGTATTTAAAAATTATCACTTAACAACCATCTATAAAATATTAAACATTCATTTCACACCTATATCCATGAATAATATGATTTCTTATAGCCTTGAAATAGGTGAAAATGTTATATTAATAAAGATACCCTTTATTTGGGAGAACCCTTTGTACATAATTCATTTTCTGTTTCAAATCAATTCCAAATAATTATTATTCTTGTTGAAAAAGACCCATTTAGTCTTAATGAAGTTCTTATCATTTGGTCTCGAAATAATCTCCCATGTATCATCCTTCATAAATTGTTTTAGCTTCTCATTCATAACCAGAACCTTGTTTTAATCACCATCCACTACATTAAAACATTTAGTCTCTACCTCATATAAGAAATAAATCTATTAAAAATAATTTATTCTCTGTGTTTAAACTAGCGATGCCTGATAACCAATGATATTCCAAATGTCAATTTCAACATGACTATAACGACCCATACTTTACATACATTGTTAATACTTCAAAATTGAAGCACACTTATTACAACATATGACAAAACCACAAAGGACCGTATAGGTATAGTGTCTTTAGAAACTGGGAAACATAAACAACTGGTTCATAAATCTTCTACAGTGTCTCCCATTTATTTCATCATATCTAGTGTCCCTTTTAGCATATTCTACTTAATATCCATCTTCCCGACCTGGGGAAAAGAAAACATAAAAGGGTGAGCTCAAATGCTCAGCAAGGGCAAATAAAAGAAATAAAAATCATATCATATCTTTATGAAAATCAAAACCTGCAAAAGAGATCATAATATCTTAACATGGAACAAATCATAGAAGTGAAAATGAGATCCCCATAATCATGACATAAAACTTGAAACTTTGTGGCATGCACACATAATCATGGAAAATCATTTCTTGTTAGTCATGACTCATTGCCAAGACTATCTTAGTGGACAAAGTCCCTTTCTGAAATGAGTTCACTCCTCGTTTCAGTCCTGTTTCACTGAACCGAAATAACCTTCCGTTCCAGCCATGTCTATCTCATGAGATATAAATCTTTACCCAATGCATTGGAGGGAGATATAGGTCCCACCCATCTTATAATGAATCCTTTCTTATGTGTGCCACATAATCATAAATCATAAATCATAGCGTAACCCATGTAATAAAAATGGGATTCTTAAACAACATGACATCATAAAACAATTCATATAAGATAAAGGAATTCATAAAAATATTTCCATCACAACATGATCAAATCAATGTAATAATAGGGATAAAAATAGAACCCTTTATTATCTTAGATGGAAAATAATTTTGATAAAACACTTGAACTCCATTCTTGAGGAAAATATCCTTTCTTCTTCAAAAACATTTTTTCCTTTCATAACATGTCATACAACTTTAAAATAAAAGAAGTTGATTAAAAATAAACTTGAAAACTTGTAAAGGAAGCTTCTTGGAAACAATGTTTTAAAAATCCATTCATGCCGTATAAGTTAAAAAAACATTCTTCGTACTTTTGTCGGAAAAGTCAAAAAGTACCTCGTACGACAAAAGATTCCTTTCATACATATTACTAAAAACTCACCAAAGTGTAAAAATGGATTTAAACAATTGTAGGTGGATGGAAATAATATTACATATTGATGAAACATGGATGTGGATGATAAAATACACACCAGTGAATACTTACGAATAAACAATCTCGAATAAAAATGAGATTGTGATATTTCCCTTACCTTAGGTCCGATTTGCTTTGTTCGTGTACGAAGCTCCTGTATAATGGTTTAAATAATGTTATTGACTTATTCCAGAATCATACATATTGATATGATATCATATATGGTCATATTCTTAGCTTCTTGATAGTAATATTTCATTGTTACTTGTTACTCGGGTCTTTATAACTTTTTGTTCTTATGCATGTTTTGTCGAATAAATTCTTATTCTTATCTTTAGGTTATAGATAATTCATTTCCAGAATGATATTAGTGTGGTATATACCATATTCATTCATTCAATTTATATAATCATTATGAAATGAAGATCATGTAGAACGAGTCGCATCACATCGTGGAGACGGTATTCCGTACGTACGCACGAGTGATGATATCGTTCCTATGATCGTGGAATTGTATTGGAGTATATATATTATTTCAGTATCAATATTACTTCATAATAATCATATATAGTTACTCATTACACCATTATACCCATCCTTGTAAGGTGATGGTGGAAAATAGATTACACCACGGCGTGGAGACGGTATTCTGTACGTACGCACGCGCGGTGATTTCATTTTTTCCGTAGGATGGATAGAAGGTGAATTAGGGTTGTTTCATATTTATAATAACATATCAGTATGTAAGTAATACTGATGTTATTACTTTATCATGAAACAACTAAAGAAGAAGAAGTTGAAGAAGAAAGAAATTGAAAAGATCGGTAATGGATATTACCTCTTCTTTGGAACGCCTTTTTGAATCCTCCACTTAAGGAACTAAGATTGGTCTTTGGAGAAGACCAGGACCTCTAGGATTATTCTAGGGAAGTGGAGAGGAGAAAATGGCAGGGGTTGGCCGAGCTTGAGTGCTCAAATTGGTGTGAGGAGGAGGGGGAGGAGGTGCCCTTTTATAAGGGAGGAGAGGGGCACCTTAGGAATATCTCAAAATATTATTTTATATTAAAGTCAAAATCGGTTTATAATGGTTCCAAAGGGTCTTAGTTCAAAGCTAAAGTGGGGATGTGTCGAAATAATATCAACCAATAGGATTTAGACAAGTTTAGGGTATTATTTTAACCTTATCAATTAGATTTAACTCTAAGTTAATTAATTTAACTTTTACCGTGTCTTTTTGTTTTCTTTCACTATATGGTTAATACACTTACTATAACATGCCAAACGAACCCCAAATTGTTTATTATTAATATATATATCCTTATATAAGTCATTTGGCCTAACCTTAGATTTTTAGGAATAAAATAATAATTAATAATATAATATTGGATTTAAAAACTATTTTGTGTCAATTTTGACACTATTTGATATATGATTTTTGTGAAAGTCATAACAGAATTATATGTTCGAACCAAGTTGATTAAATCAATACTAATATATCATAGTAACCTATAAAATTAGTGTAATTCATAAAAAGTCTCAAATTACATTTATTTTGGTATTTATATTATCAATTTTGTCAATATTTCATTAATAAGATAATTACTGCATCATCTTTGTGTCATAAATAAATTAAATTATTTGATGTCTAAAAATTACAAATAAAATACCATCATGTAGGAAATCGTTTTAGCTTTCTAATGAATATTTAAAATAGAATTTATCTTATGTATAACCCTATATTAAAAATGATTTACTTATTAAACTTTGATTTTAACTATTTTAACCCTTCTTTAAATAAATTAATAATAAATGTCCTAATCTAATCCAAGTGGGCCTAAATGGTCATATTTTATTCCTAAGTTTGTTTTTGGTCGAATTACACTTGTCCAATAGAATTAGGACATGTGTTAGGGTAATATTAATATCATATTTACCCTTAGTTACCCTATTTACTATTAACCGCGGTAAAAATAGTAAAAAGTTACTATTCACCAAAAAATTATTTTCATCTCATTGAACCACATTTTAGTCCTTGATATTAACCGTGTCTCTCGGATTTTTGAAATTCCATTCACAGAAGCGGTAAAATTAAGTTTTATGCAAAATTCAGTTTTTAACCTACCACTTAGTGGTTTCACTATTCATCAAAAATTGAAAGTTTTCAGAAAAATACCAAAATTTCACCCTAGGCTAATTTCGATATTCTGAGTCCAAAAATGAAGTCCATTTTGAAAAATAAAATTTATAAAATTTCAAAAAGTGGTTATTACTATTCATAACGGCTAGTTTTAATAGCATATTGTTGTTTAGTGAAACTCGGTATTGCGTACGACGCAAGCTATCGAGGAAGGTCGCGATTGCGTGTAAAGCAAGCCAAGCAAGTGTTGTGTAGAAAAAGATTCCTTTGATGATTTATATAACATAAAAGTCTCAGGTGTTACATTCTACCCCCCTTAAAAAGAATTTCGCCCTCGAAATTCGTCACTTTGCAACAAACAAATGAGGATACTTCTCCCCATCATATCCTCTAGCTCCCATGTAGCTTCTTCAAGTTGGTGGTTTCTCCATAAAACTTTCACCAAGTGAGTGGTCTTGTTTCGTAGGACTTTTTCGCTACGATCCAGAATCTCTATCGGCTGTTCTTCATAAGAAAGATCTTGCTCCAGCGGTACAACTTCTGAGCTGAGTACATGTGAAGGATCTGGTATGTACTTTCTCAGGAGAGATACATGGAACACATCGTGAACTTGAGAGAGATTCGGTGGAAGCGCCAATCGGTAAGCTACCTTCCCAACACGATCCAGTATTTCAAAAGGACCGATATATCTAGGGCTCAACTTCCCCTTCTTTCCAAATCTCATAACCCTCTTCCAGGGAGATATTCGTAAGAACACTTTATCACCCACTTCAAACTCTAGGTCTTTTCTTCGGTTGTCGGCATAACTTTTCTGTCGACTCTGAGCTGCTCTTATGTGTTGTTGAATAGATCTGACCTTTTCTGCCATTTCATCAACGAGATCAGGTCCTAATAGCTTTCTTTCCCCAACTTCATCCCAGCAAGTTGGAGTCCTGCATTTCTTTCCATAGAGAGCTTCATAAGGAGCCATCTGAATACTGGAGTGAAAGCTATTATTATAAGAAAATTCTACCAAAGGTAGGTGTTGATCCCAACCTCCTTTGAAATCCATAGAGCAAGCTCTCAACATATCTTCTAGGGTTTGAATTGTTCTCTCCGACTGACCGTCTGTCTGAGGATGATAAGCTGTGCTGAAACTCAACTCTGTATCCAGAGTATGCTGAAGACTTCGCCAGAACTTCGAGGTAAATCTCGGATCCCGATCAGATATAATAGAAAGTGGTACTCCATGCAATCTTACCACTTCCTTTACATATATCCTGGCAAGCTGATCTAGAGAGAAATCCTCTCTAATAGGAATGAAGTGTGCAGACTTTGTAAGACGATCAACTATGACCCAGATAGCATTATTGCCTTTGGATGTTTTAGGAAGTCCTGTGACAAAGTCCATAGTGATGTTTTCCCATTTCCATTCAAGTATGGGTAATGGTTGTAACATCCCCTTAGACTTCTGTCTCTCAGCTTTAACTTGTTGACAAACCAAGCATCGAGAGACATATTCAGCAACATCTCTTTTCATGCCATCCCACCAGAAGTACTCTTTTAGGTCCCTATACATCTTCGTGCTTCCAGGATGAATAGAGAATGAAGAACTATGAGCCTCATCCAGGAGCTCTTTCTTTAATTCGGGGATGGGAGGAATGCAAACCCGATTCCAGAACTTTATTATCCCATCACAATCATGGTTGAATTCAGGAACATTTCTCACCTTCTTTTGTAACTCGACATCTTCTTTCTGTGCCTCTTTAATCTTCACATGTATAGATGGTTGAACATTCATTTGAGAAAGATAAGATTTTTCCCCTTCCATTATAATTCCAAGATCCATCCTTTGTAAATCCATAAATATTGGATCTTTTGTGATCCTCATCATGGATAAACTAGAATGGTCTTGTCGACTTAATGCATCTGCCACCTTGTTTGCTTTCCCAGGGTGGTAATGGATTGAGCAGTCGTAATCCTTAATCAGCTCCAACCATCTTCTTTGGCGCATATTCAGCTCCTTTTGTGTGAAAATATACTTTAAACTTTTATGATCAGTATAAATATCACACCTTTCACCATAAAGGTAATGCCTCCAAATCATTAATGCAAAGATTACCGCAGCTAACTCCAAATCATGTGTTGGGTAATTTTTCTCATGGATTTTCAACTGTCGTGAGGCATAAGCTATCACCATATCATTTTGCATAAGAACACACCCCAATCCCTTCTTGGATGCATCACTGTAGATCACAAACCTTTCTCCACTACAAGGCAGTGTGAGCACAGGTGCACTGGATAACCTTCTTTTCAACTCCTTGAAATTCTCTTCACATTCCTCTGTCCAGACAAACTTAACTCCCTTCCGAGTCAACTTGGTGATTGGATTAGATAATCGTGAAAAATCTTTTACAAAACGTCGATAATATCTAGCCAAACCAAGAAAAATTCGGATCTCAGTTACTGTTGTTGGTCTTGACCATCTTTCGATAACCTCTGTTTTTGCTGGATCCACAGATATCCCCTCTTTTGAGATTATATGACCCAAAAATGCAACTTTTTGAAGCCAAAATTCACACTTGGTAAATTTGGCATAAAGCTTCTCCTTTCTCAGGGTCTTCAATATAATTCTCAAGTGATCATCATGCTCTTCCTTGCTCGTTGAATAGAAAAGAATATCATCTATAAAGACTACCACAAATTGATCAAGATAGTCTCTAAAGACTCTATTCATTAGATCCATGAAGATAGCAGGGGCATTAGTAAGACCAAATGGCATCACTATAAATTTATAGTGTCCATACCTTGTACGGAAAGCCGTCTTTGGTATATCCTCCCTTTTGACCCTTAATTGATGATACCCTGAACGAAGATCAATCTTGGAAAAGTATTGAGCTCCGCGTAGTTGGTCAAATAAGTCATCAATGCGTGGGAGAGGATATTTGTTCTTGATAGTGATCTTGTTAAGTTCTCGATAATCAATGCAGAGTCTCATTGATCCATCTTTCTTCTTAACAAATAGAACAGGTGCTCCCCAAGGTGACGCACTAGGGCGTATGAATCCCTTATCAAGATTCTCTTGGAGTTGCTTCCTCAATTCCTGCAACTCAATTGGGGCCATTCTATAAGGTGTCTTTGAAATAGGCAAAGCACCCGGTACGAGCTCTATTGAAAACTCAACTTCACGATTTGGTGGAAGACCTGGTAATTCCTCCGGAAAGACATCATCAAACTCTCGTACAATGGGCATATTCTTAATCGTGAGTTTCTCACCAAGTATTTGAGATAAATAACCTTCATTTAGTGGAATCAATACCCATAAGATGGAAGAAATTTCCACTGGAAGGTTATGTTCATCCTTGCATTGATAGACGATCGTAGGTTGATCTGGAATATGAAATGTGACTTCCCTTCTTTGGCAATTGATATAAGCTCCATGTAGAGAAAGCCAATCCATGCCAAGAATCACTTCAAATTCCACTAAAGGAAGGATCACAAGATTTGCAGGAAGCACTTTCCCACAAACTTCGATCGGAGAAGAATTATAAACTTCTGATGCGATTGATGTGCCATTAGGTGTTGTCACAGCTATCTCAACATCTAATTGTTGAGGTAATACGATGATACCCTTAGAAAATTTTTCAGAAATAAAAGAGTGGGTGGATCCAGAATCAAATAAAACATTTGCTACTTTAGAGTGGATGGTAAGTGTACCTTTCACCACATCGTTATCGTACTCCACATCGCTGATAGAAATTGCATGTGACTTTCCTTTGTCTTTAGCCTTAAGAGTTTGTTGACGTCGACCATCATCATCAACCCTTGGATTTGGGCATTGATTGGCATAATGCCCCATCTCCTTGCACTTGAAACATTGAAGTGTAGTAGGTTCATTCTGTGTATCCCTTCCTTTGTTTGCGTCATTAGACATCTTCTTCCCATTATCACGGCATTCAAATGCCCGATGACCTTCCTTTCCACATTTAAAACATTTACTTGTCCCATTAAGACAACTCCCTCCATGTTTCTTTCCACACTTTGAGCATAAGGGAAAGTTCATCTTCTTTTCCGTGTGCTCTTTATATTTTTCTTTGAATTCCATCTTCCTCTTCTTATCAAACCCATGTGACTGATGGGTTACTCCAATCTCCATCTCGACTTTGAGAGCACATCGAACGATTTCCTCGTAGCTATTGAAGTCCCTTATGGCTAACGCCCTTCGAAGACTTGGTTTTAAGCCACTAAAGAATCGATCGATCTTACTCTCAGGTTGGATAATAATACCAGAAGCGTACCTTGCAAGTCTGGTAAAATTTTCTTCATAGGAACTAACAGATTCATCATCCCTTTGCTTCAGTTCAAATAACTCTTTCTCCATCTTTGTTCGGAGAATACGAGGGAAGTACTTATTGAAAAATAAGTTCATGAACTCGTCCCATTCCATAGACTCAATTTCATCCCTTTGCCTCGTATTCTTAACAAGATTCCACCATTGATCCGCATCTCCTTCCAAACGATACACTGCTAGGATGACTTTATCATGTTCAGAACATTGAAGAACTGAAAATATCTTTTCAGTAGTACTAATCCATTGTTCAGAAACTAATGGATCAGTAGACCCGCTGAAAGAAGGTGGACGCTGCCTCATGAAGGATTCAACAGAATGTTGCTCCCTCCTTTGCTCGTTTGGAAATCCTGCATGATTCATAGCTTGAGAAAGTTTTGTGAGCATGGCTACAAGATTTTGCATTCCAGCTCCCATATCGTTTGGTTGCTCAGGGGGACAATCATTGCATTGCCCATCGCATTCCGCATTAACACGGTTCCTTCGGGTTCCAGCCATTGACTAAAACCAAGAAGAATAGTGTGAGCAACACTAATTATAATAGGAAATCCACATAATTCAAGAATATAATTTTCATTCTTATGGTCTTATCCTAGGTTATTCATGGCCATTTCTAAGATTGTGTTCTATGCTTAGACTTATCCTTAGGGTTCTTACTAAGGCTTTCACATCCTAGTTTCCAATGGTTGACTATACCTTTCCTCTGATACCAACTATAACGACCCATACTTTACATACATTGTTAATACTTCAAAATTGAAGCACACTTATTACAACATATGACAAAACCACAAAGGACCGTATAGGTATAGTGTCTTTAGAAACTGGGAAACATAAACAACTGGTTCATAAATCTTCTACAGTGTCTCCCATTTATTTCATCATATCTAGGGTCCCTTTTAGCATATTCTACTTAATATCCATCTTCCTGACCTGGGGAAAAGAAAACATAAAAGGGCGAGCTCAAATGCTCAGCAAGGGCAAATAAATGAAATAAAAATCATATCATATCTTTATGAAAATCAAAACCTGCAAAAGAGATCACAATATCTTAACATGGAATAAATCATAGAAGTGAAAATGAGATCCCCATAATCAAAACATAAAACTTGAAACTTTGTGGCATGTACACATAATCATGGAAAATCATTTCTTGTTAGTCATGACTCATTTCCAAGACTATCTTAGTGGACAAAGTCCCTTTCTGAACGGAGTTCACTACTCGTTTCAGTCCTGTTTCACTGAACCGAAATAACCTTCCGTTCCAGCCATGTCTATCTCATGAGATATAGATCCTTACCCAATGCATTGGAGGGAGATATAGGTCCCACCCATCTTATAATGAATCCTTTCTTATGTGTTCCACATAATCATAAATCACAAATCATAGCGTAACCCATGTAATAAAAATGGGATTCTTAAACAACATGACATCATAAAACAATTCATATAAGATAAAGGAATTCATAAAAATATTTCCATCTCAACATGATCAAATCAATGTAATAATAGGGATAAAAACAGAACCCTTTATTATCTTAGATGGAAAATAATTTTGATAAAACACTTGAACTCCATTCTTGAGGAAAATATCCTTTCTTCTTCAAAAATATTTTTTCCTTTCATAACATGTCATAAAACTTTAAAATAAAAGAAGTTGATTAAAAATAAACTTGAAAACTTGTAAAGTAAGCTTCTTGGAAACAATGTTTTAAAAATCCATTCATGTCGTATAAGTTAAAAAAACATTCTTCGTACTTTTGTCGGAAAAGTCAAAAAGTACCTCGTACGACAAAAGATTCCTTTCATACATATTACTAAAAACTCACCGAAGGGTAAAAATGGATTTAAACAATTGTAGGTGGATGGAAATAATATTACATATTGATAAAACATGGATGTGGATGATAAAATACACCCCAGTGAATACTTACGAATAAACAATCTCGAATAAAAATGAGATTGTGATATTTCCCTTACCTTAGGTCCGATTTGCTTTGTTCGTGTCCGAAGCTCCTGTATAATGGTTTAAATAATGTTATTGACTTATTCCAGAATCATACATATTGATATGATATCATATATGGTCATATTCTTAGCTTCTTGATAGTAATATTTCATTGTTACTTGTTACTCGGGTCTTTATAACTTTTTGTTCTTATGCATGTTTTGTCGAATAAATTCTTATTCTTATCTTTAGGTTATAGATAATTCATTTCCAGAATGCTATTAGTGTGGTATATACCATATTCATTCATTCAATTTATATAATCATTATGAAATGAAGATCATGTAGAACGAGTCGCATCACATCGTGGAGACGGTATTCCGTACGTACGCACGAGTGATGATATCGTTCCTATGATCGTGGAATTGTATTGGAGTATATATATTATTTCAGTATCAATATTACTTCATAATAATCATATATAGTTACTCATTACACCATTATACCCATCCTTGTAAGGTGATGGTGGAAAATAGATTACACCACGGCGTGGAGACGGTATTCCGTACGTACGCACGCGCGGTGATTTCATTTTTTCCGTAGGATGGATAGAAGGTGAATTAGGGTTGTTTCATATTTATAATAACATATCAGTATGTAAGTAATACTGATGTTATTACTTTATCATGAAACAACTAAAGAAGAAGAAGTTGAAGAAGAAAGAAATTGAAATGATCGGTAATGGATATTACCTCTTCTTTGGAACGCCTCTTTGAATCCTCCCCTTAAGGAACTAAGATTGGTCTTTGGAGAAGACCAGGACCTCTAGGATTATTCTAGGGAAGTGGAGAGGAGAAAACGTCAGGGGTTGGCCGAGCTTGAGTGCTCAAATTGGTATGAGGAGGAGGGGGAGGAGGTGCCCTTTTATAAGGGAGGAGAGGGGCACCTTAGGAATATCTCAAAATATTATTTTATATTAAAGTCAAAATCGGTTTATAATGGTTCCAAAGGGTCTTATTTCGAAGATAAAGTGGGGATGGGTCGAAATCCTATCAACCAATTGGATTTAGACAAGTTTAGGGTATTATTTTAACCTTATCAATTAGATTTAACTCTAAGTTAATTAATTTAACTTTTACCGTGTCTTTTTGTTTTCTTTCACTATATGGTTAATACACTTACTATAACATGCCAAACGAACCCCAAATTGTTTATTATTAATATATATATCCTTATCTAAGTCATTTGGCCGAACCTTAGATTTTTAGGAATAAAATAACAATTAATAATATAATATTGGATTTAAAAACTATTTTGTGTCAATTTTGACACTATTTGATATATGATTTTTGTGAAAGTCATAACAGAATTATATGTTCGAACCAAGTTGATTAAATCAATACTAATATATCATAGTAACCTAGAAAATTAGTGGAATTCATAAAAAGTCTCAAATTACATTTATTTTGGTATTTATATTATCAATTTTGTCAATATTTCATTAATAAGATAATTACTGCATCATCTTTGTGTCATAAATAAGTTAAATTATTTGATGTCTAAAAATTACAAATAAAATACCATCATGTAGGAAATCTTTTTATCTTTCTAATGAATATTTACAATCTAATTTATCGTATGTATAACCCTATATTAAAAATGATTTACTTATTAAACTTTGATTTTAACTATTTTAACCCTTCTTTAAATAAATTAATAATAAATGTCCTAATCTAATCCAAGTGGGCCTAAATGGTCATATTTTATTCCTAAGTTTGTTTTTGGTCGAATTACACTTGTCCAATAGAATTAGGACATGTGTTAGGGTAATATTAATATCATATTTACCCTTAGTTACCCTATTTACTATTAACCGCGGTAAAAATAGTAAAAAGTTACTATTCACCAAAAAATTATTTTCATCTCATTGAACCACATTTTAGTCCTTGATATTAACCGTGTCTCTCGGATTTTTGAAATTCCATTCACAGAAGCGGTAAAATTAAGTTTTATGCAAAATTCAGTTTTTAACCTACCACTTAGTGGTTTCACTATTCATCAAAAATTGAAAGTTTTCAGAAAAATACAAAAATTTCACCCTAGGCTAATTTCGATATTCTGAGTCCAAAAATGAAGTCCATTTTGAAAAATGAAATTTATAAAATTTCAAAAAGTGGTTATTACTATTCATAAGAGCTAGTTTTAATAGCATATTGTTGTTTAGTGAAACTCGGTATTGCGTACGACGCAAGCTATCGAGGAAGGTCGCGATTGCGTGTAAAGCAAGCCAAGCAAGTGTTGTGTAGAAAAAGATTCCTTTGATGATTTATATAACATAAAAGTCTCGGGTGTTACAATGACTCCTTGGCTTCTGTGTAGATACATATTTTTCTTCGTCCTACTCATCATTAGTGTCTTATTCTAAATTATTATTTTCCACTTATTCTCTACATATGTTTCCTACTTCCTCATCACATTCTTTAGGGAAATGTTTACTCCATTATTAGAAGTCCTATTAATTTTCTATTACAATAGAAATATTTCTTTTAAATACTTTTTTTAGACTCTTATTAAATAAATTCTATGATTTTTTCTTATATAGCCATGAAATATCCCATCATCTACAAATCACCCAAATTTCATATGTTTCTATATATTTAGAATGAAAAACATACTTCAAAATATTTTGAAGTATTACAATATAGGATTATTTCTATACCACATATTATATGGAATATTTTAATCCTTCAGAAATAATAGAGACTTGATAGATATGTATACTGATGTTAAAAATTCTTCTATCTAAAATTTCTATGCTGGTTTTTTTCAATAAGCAATGTTCTAGACATGTTGTTAATAATCCGATTTATCCTCTCAAAAACTCCATTTTATCGAGGAGTTATCATAGATAAAAATTTATGCACTCTCTTATGTTTATTGAGATAATCCTCCACCTTGTTATTTGTAAATTCTCTATAATTATAATTAAGAAACATTAAAATTATTTTTTCATGATTCCATTTTATTTCCTTTGATATTGTTTAATGAATCCGAACTCATCGATATTAGGGGAAATAATAAATAACCATTCCATCATACAAAAATAATCAATGAATAAAACATAATACCCCTTCCCATCAATGTCTCTTGGTGAGATAGGTTTACATACATATGTATGAACCAATTCGAGCACTCTGGATGACTTTTGTTAATTTTACTTGTTTGTCATTATGATGATATTCCCTTTTTTACAAGCATCACGGGTATGAGTATGATCACACAATAGCATTGGGAGGTATCAAGTCACATCAAATTTAACTAGATCTTCCATGAATGGATGGAACATATGGATAAGGCGTTTATTCCCCAACTGTTTTCCCTCTAATTTAGATAAAAAGAATATATCTTCTTCTCCACATACAAGGTAGAGATTCCCCTTTGGTTTTTTTTCTTTTAGAAAAACTACACCATCCCTTGCTTCTATGATACAAGTAACTTAGTAAATCATAAATAATTCCCTGAGTCACATAGTGGACTGACACTAAGTATGTTGTGACTGATACCTTCAAGGACTGAGACACCGATAATTCTTATTCCCCCCAACTTTTAATTTCCTGATCTAATTATCCTTACACCTTCACCATTTAAAATTTTTACAACACTATCCTTATATTATTTTATGTCAGTTACATGATCCTTATTGACTGCCATAGGGGATAGGAATCCAAAATCAATAGTCCATACACTATAATGATCTAATGCATTAATGGAGATTGTTGTAACCATTTTATTCTCAGATATTTTTTTATCGATTTTATTACATTCTACAAGATATAGATTGAAAATCATGATCTTCCACTGAGTATGATGGAAGAATCTTATCATGTGTAGTTGAAAATAAATTCTTTCAGGTCACTTAATGATTCCTTGAGTCATTTATTATGAATAATTTGGTTCTACTTCAGCACATTATTTTACATGGTTGATTTAAAATATTTGTCCATGATTTCAAACCACCCACACAAAAAACAATGACACTCAAATTATTTCCTATAATATTTATCACTATTTGTATTCCTTTGTAGTAGTACCCCTGGTATTGGGTACATAACCCCTTTCCTCAAGTTTTTTTAATTTAGTGTGCAGTAAATAAATGGATTCGATAAAATAGGGAGTTTCTATAAAATATAGAGTTTCCATAAAATAGAAAGCTTCCATAAAATAGAGAGCTTCCATAAAATAGTGAGTTTCCATAATATAGATAGTTTCTACTAATTTGTATGTTTCCATAATTTTGTTAGTTTTCATAAATTTGTAAATTTCCATAATGTTGGTTGTTTCAAAAATTTGGATATCTCCATAATGTTGGTTGTTTCCATAAATTAGGGTCTTTCCATAATGTTGGGTGTTTCCATAAAGTGTGATGTTTCCATAAAAATTGTGTTCCCATAAAAAGGGTAATGTTGAGGGATGGGAGATTTCAGGGGTTTCATAAGGAGTGTTGGGACAATAATTATGGTTGCACGATCCATACATAGTTTTCACAAACCGTGTGGTCCAATCTTAGGCAGAGGTCAAATCTAGATCCTATTTTCTAGGAGCATGCTCATTTTTACTCTATTTATTTTGTTTGGAATTCGAAACGCCCCTATATCGATATAAATATCCCAATAAGGCTTGATAACCCTCCCCACAAGCGTTTCAGACATTCTGGAGCCTTCCCGTGGTGATTTCGAGTCTGAATCTTGAGGTATGTCACCATTCATTACGGATTTGTTATGATTTCTTAAATCTGCTTAGATCTACTTCTCTGATATTCATTCTTTCTCGGATCTGAACCTATAGTGGGTAGATATACGTTATAGGATGGCATATATTTCAATGTTGAGTCATGATCTTGCTAGGATAAGAGATCTAAGGCTGCTCTAGGAGAATTGACGAACTTTCTTATGCGTTCTTTGTCTGTTGTTAAAGATTCATCAAGACCTTTTAGGTAGATGGATTCTCTCTCTACTCATCTTGATAAAATTGATTGTATTAGATTCAAATTGTTTTATTTATTGTGAAATGCTTGTAAAAATATTAATTTGTGATGATTTATTGTTTTTGTGAAATTGCGTGATCTTGGGGAATAGTTGTGAAAAGGGGGTTTAATTTAAATGATGATTTTAAATTATGGATTTTCTAGAATTTCTTAATGGTTGATGAAAAGTGAGTTTAATTAGAAATGGTTTTCAATAAAAATGTAGTTTTATTGTAATGGTTTGTAGTTGAAATGGTTTGGCATTGAAATGGTTTTGACGGAAATAGTTTTCAATAAAAAAGTGTTTTTATTGAAAGGTTTATTTTGCCTTGATCGTTTGGCATATGTGTTGTGTGTTCATATTTCATATTCAAGGCATGGAGGAAATACGACCTTGTGCTTGGTGCCAAAGTATTAATGGAACATGGGAATTACATATACAGGGCTTGGTTGAAATGTGACACTGTGCTCCGTGCTAAAGGATTGATGGAACATGGGAAGCTATTTTCTTGTGACAACTTGGTAGATCGACGAGAAACTACCCATGAGTATGGAACTGTCATAATGTAGCATGCATGGTTGGTTTCATGGGTTTTTGGAATGGTTGGGTATGCAAAAAAAGATATTGTGAAGTTATTCTAAAGCTAGTTTAGTTATTTTTTTGGAGTAAAAACTTGCTTGAAAATTGGTTTCAATTACACATGTATGCTTTTGGTTGTAAATGGTTTTTCGAAACTCGTTGATATTTGGTTATAAATTGATTTTGAGGAATTTTTTATATAAACTGTTTTATGTAAATATCTCTAACTCTTCTATCCAAGTGGCATGAGTATGGAAGTCATTGGGGAAAACCTACTGAGTTTTATACTCACCCCTGCTTTGGCACTTTGGTGATTTTGCCGATGTTGTATTCCAAGATAGAGGTAAAGGTAAAGCATATCATTGCTAGTGGTTCGTAGTGATTCTTTGAAGATGAGGTGGTTCTTAGATAATGGATCATGTTATGGATCCATGGAGTGTGTCTTGGTGTCTTTTGATAGTCTTGGGTTTTTTCTCTGCTATTGTGTAGATGGATGTGTTTGACTAAAATGAAGTTTCTTAGCTGTCTTTCAATTGTTCATGCATTATATAGTAAATGTTTGGTTCTGTTTGGTTGGTTCATTGGGTTATTCCTTGAAGTTTAAATCGTCCCCCACTTGTATTTGAAACCCTTCGTCATTTATTTCTAGCCATTGGCGTCTTGGGGATGTTGCTTAAGGCCTAGTAATGACGCGTTGTGCTCTCAAGACAATGATAATTAGCAGGTCATTACAAATTGTATCAGCTTTTTCAGTCCTTTCCTATCAAGTAGTCATTGATGTTCTTAGATTTTGAGATGAAATCCCTTCTTGTCTATTCCTTGCATTGGAATCTTAGAAAGGAGTAGGATTTTCAGAACATGAAATATATTGCATAAAAGGACGCAGCTAAACCTTTTATGTTGAACATCAAGTTAACAGGGAGTTGGGTAAATAAGTGATTGGAGAAACTTCTAGGATTTTGTAATCTCATTGTAATGGGTTTAGCCAATGAGATGAGAATGGCATGAATTATAGAGTAATGGCTTCCTACTAGGAGTGCATACATCATTTAGATAAATGATCATTTTTAAAAAGATTGGAATTGGATTCCAAATAAACGATTTTGAAAAAGTGAATGATTATTGTATTTTGAAAATGGTTTTATTTTAAAAAGAATGTGAATTGGTTTCAAAAATAGTTTAACATGGGAAAAACGATGTTTAAAAAAAACAATGTTGTGATAATTGATGTGATAGAATTTGAAATGCTACGGAAATAGTTGTTAGAGAGTGAGATTAATGGAGTTTGATGTTAGTTTAGAAAATGGCACCTGATAGGCATCGTCGAAACAAACCTAAAGAAGCTGTGAAGAATGTGGTTGCATCAGAACAATGTGTGAACCAAGAGCTATTTCAGACTAGTTTCTTAGATTTTCATGCTATGGACATAGAGAACCAGAGGAATGTGCTACGGCATGTGGATCATACCATCCAGTTCATGAAGCAGAATCCACCTAGTTTCTGGGGTGATTCTGAACCTCAGAAGGCAGAGGTGTGGTTATATAGAATGAATCATATCTTCAACTTCATCAGAACACCAATATAGATAAATCTCAAATATGTTACGTATATGCTCGAGGATCATTCATGTCAGTGGTGGGATTTAGCGGTTCATGCTAAATTGGATAAAGGACTTACATGGGAGGAATTTGAGAAATTGTTTTTCAAAGAATTCTATCCTTACACATTCAAGATCCAAAAAATGGAATAATTCTTAATCTTGAAACAAGAGAGTCTCTCTTTCATAGAGTACGGAGATATGTTCATGAACATAGTATGCTTTACCCTAAACGTTGCGGCATGTGATTCTTTGGAGACACACATCTTCGAATCAGGGATACGACAGGAGATTTGATCCAATATTGCATTACTTTGTATTACAAACTATACAGAGATGGTGAATAGAGAAACTGTGCCTAAACGTGATGTCTCAAGATCTATTGGAGGAGGCATGATGATACCTACAAGAAATGGTGGAAACTCAACCACTGGGAAAAAGAGGAAAAGGGAAACCAATTTCCATAGTGCATGTGGAAATTAGAACCCGACGGCTAGATTAGTAAACCTTCTTCCATGACCCCAGTGAAAATAAGGTTGTTTTCAATGTGGTTGGATTGACAAAATATAGTGATATTATACTGCACAACATAGAGCATGTAATAATTGTAACAAGATGGGACATCTTTAGTGCTATTGTTGCAGTGTTCCAAGGTTTGGTGCTCGAGACACTTCTCAGCTTTCGCAGTCATCGTATGTTTCGACTGGGTGAGGACTGCATAATCAGTCTCGTCACTAGAGAATATCTAGACATGGTGATTCTAGAAACACCATGACTTATCAACCAGGGAATCCTCAGAAATGAAACAAGGAGAACAATATAGTGAAGAAGAAAATGTATGGAGCTAAGAAGATGATTGTCGATGACTAGGCTGGACCATCTACAGTGAGAGGTACGATTCTTTTGAATTCTAAATTTGTTATAGTGTTGTTTGATACTGGTTCATAACATTCCTTCATTTCTTCTCTTGCTGTTGAATTTCTTTGTTTGAAATTGGAAATGATTCCTTCTGTTTTGAAACTAAAAACACTTATTGTTGAAAGAGAATGTCAAGCCTTTGTGTGCAGAGCATGTGCTGTAACTGTTGATGGAGATGAGTTAATATGGTACTTCTAAATGTTGGATATGGATGTCAATGATGTAATCCTGTGTATGGATAGGATGAAAACGTTCAAGGATCAAATCGACTGTTATAGGAGAACAATTAGTTTCATGACTTAGGATCATATCAAGAATCTCATTAGAGGAGAGTGGAGTGTAAAGAGAAGTGCAACGAGCTTGTTGGAACCAATGGTGGGAATTATATCTTACCAAATGGTATTGTTGACTTTGTCATCAATAGAAGAGATCAAGGAGAATAGTATATCAACTATTGTGGATCAATTTCCAGATGCCTTTCCCAAGAACTTCTTAGGGATACCACCTCAAAGGGAAGTGGAATTTATGATCAATCTACTTCAGGGGAACAATCCAATTTCCCTTCCATCTTATAGGATGGAACTAATAGAGTTACGGAAATTGAATGTGTTCTTAGAGGATCTGTAAAGTAAGGGATTCATTCGACCAAGTATGTCTCCTTGGGAATCACCAGTTTTGTTCATAAAGAAGTCATATGGAACTCTTCGGGTGTGTGTTGATGATAGTAAGCTTAACCAAGTTATGATAATGAATATATATCCACTTCAATACATTGATGAACTATTCGATCAATTAAGGGGATCTCCATGGTTCTCCAAGACTGAATTTGAATCCAGATATCACCAATTGAAAGTTAGGAAAGAATATATTCTGAAGATATCTTTCAGAAGTAGATAGGGCCACAATGAATAAGTAGTAATGCCTTTCAGTCTAACGAATGCACCATAAGTCTTCATGTAATTGATGAATCATATATTTCAACAATAGCTGGATTCTTTTGTTGTGGTGTTTGTGGATGTCATTCCGGTCTATTCAAATACAATTGATGATCATGAGGTGCACCTATAAATAGTGTTACAAATCTTAAGAGATCCTCATTTGTATTCCAACTATCAAAGTGCGATTTTCGGATACATGAAGTAAATTTCCTTGGCCATGTCATTTATGATAAAGGAGTTTTTGTTAATCCTGAAAAGATAGAATCTGTTATCTCTTGGAAACCACTGAAGAATGTGTTCTAGATACGATGTTTTCTTGGTGTAGATGGTTACTACCAATGCTTTTCTCAAGATTTCTCAGGACTAGCTTCACCAATGACATCTTTGACAAAGAAGACTGCTCCATTCCAATAGATGAAGGAATGTTATAATTCTTTCCAGGAACTAAATGTTCAGATTACATCAGCACCTATCTTGATCTTGACAGAATTAGGATAGGGGTATGTGGTGTATTGTGATGCTTCAGGATCAGGTTTGGGTTGTATTCTCATGAAATGAGATCAGATGGGTTCTTATGGTTCATGGCAGTTGAGGCTGCATGAGAATAATTACCCAACACATGATTTGGAGTTAGCTGTAGTCGTTCATGCTTTAAAAATATCAATACTTTATCTCTTTGGTGAGAAATTTACTATGTTTACGAATCAAAAAATCTTAAAGAACATTTTTTCATAGTGAGATTTGAATCTGGGGCAATGGAGGTGGATGGAGTATCTCCAAATGTCTAACATTGACTTGATGTACACACCGGGGAAATGAAATTCAGTAGAAGATGCATTGAGTAGAAAGTCATATACTCAGTTGGTGAAAGAAGCTTCAAATGAATGGAAGTTGATGTCGATTTTATCTGACATGCTTGTTTATTGTGATGATCGAGGTGACATTTCAGTTTTCTATTGAGCAAAGATTGTTCCTGATTTCTTAAAAATGATCAAAGAAGCACAAACATTTGATGCCTAATGTCTATTTGTAAGTTCAAAACTCAATGGTGGGGAGACCATTAATGGCTATAAACTTGATGGAGGTTCAATTTTGAGTTTTAGAGATCATATTGTTGTACCAATAGTTTTTTAGGAACAACTACTTCATGATTACCACCATTCAAGATGGGTTGTACATCTAGGTACACATTAGATGTATAAGGCGTTGAAAGTTCTGTTTTGGTGGAGTAGCATGAAAAAAAGGTGGCCGATTTCGTTTCGTGGTGCCTAATTTGTCAGCAGGTTAAAGCATAGCATCAGAGACCAGCTCGTATGTTACAATCTTTTCCCATACCTATGTGGAAATGGGATCAAGTATCTATTTATTTTTTTATAGTTCTTCCAAGAACAGTCTGGAAACATGATGCCATTTGGGTGATAGTGGATCATCTAACCAAGTTGGCCCATTTCATCCTGATTCGGGAAACTCATACGGTAGAGTATCATTCAAAAATATATATCTAAGAAGTGGTAAAGAGGCATAGTGTACTAGTTTCAGTATCCTCAAATATATATCTGAGTTTCACATCTCGTTTCTGGAAATCATTACAGCAAGCCCTTGGAACTCAGTTGACTATGAGCACCATATATCATCCGCAAACAAATGGGAAATCTGATCGGACAATACAAACAATGGAAGACATGTTGCGGTATTATATAATGGATGTTTGTGGCTCATGGGAGGAGCATATACCCTTAGTGGGGTTCTCATACAATAGCAGATTTCAAGCCTCAATACACATGGCTATGTTTGAAGCATTGTATGGTCATCCTTGTCATTCTCCACTATGCTGGGTAGATATGGGTGAAACTTCACAAGTCATGCCAAGCCTTGTCCACGACACAATAGATAAGATCTAGTTGATTAGAATGGGGATGGAGACAACTCAGAGTTGTCAGAAATCTTATGCAGTTCATCATTGAAGACCATTGTCATTAATTGTGGGTGATCATGTCTTCTTGAGGATCTCCCCTGGGCTTGGACATCGTCATTTCAGGAAGTAGGGAAAGTTATCTTCTAGATACATTGGCACTTTTGAGATACTAGAATGGGTAATAGTAGTGGAATATCGGTTGGAATTTCCACCATGATTTCGTTCAGTGCATAATGTGTTCCATGTATCCCAGATGAAAAAGTATCACCCTGATCCTAACCATTGACCAGATGGGATGATGTTGAGGTAAAATCAGATGCATCACTGGTACATATTCCAGTGTGGATCATGGATTGACAAATGAAAGTCTTAGGTGGGAAAAGCATCAGCCTGGTGTGGGTTTTATGGAAACATGGTCAGAATTAGGAAGAGAACTGGGATTGTGAGGAGGAAATGAAAGAGCAGTAGCCAGAACACTTTTTGGCCAGCAGGGGTTTTCTACATTCCAAGGACAGAATGACCAATGGTGGGGAGAATGTAGTACCCCCGGTTTTGGGTACATAAACCCTTTCCTAACGTTTTTATTTAATTTTGAAATGCCCCAACCCCAATTACCCAGAGTCGGTGTATTATTTTAATACATTAGGATGATTACAAGGAACTGTGTCTTGAAAGACCAATAAGTTAGCAGTCTTGGAAAATACATTACAAAAATTACTGTTACGTTAAAATTTAGAAAATAAAACACAACATGAATGATCTTTTGATAAATCCATTAATCCCCTATGTTAACCATCCTTATCAATCATAATACACATCTTGGAATCCTGAGAAAAATAAAACACAGAAAATTATGAGCTCAGATTCTTAATAAGGATAACAATATAACAGAAACATTCCTAAATAAGCATAAACATTTAAGGAAATGTATAACTAAAAATATACTTTTAAACAAAAACTTCAGAAGAACATGGAAAAAATAAAATGAAATAATACCATTTACTTATTACATGGAAATTCTACTCGTCGAATAATCACATGCAATATCAATAACCACTTTTATAATGATAGAATTCATAATGCCAGACTATCATAAGTACATAGTCAAGGCCTAGTGCCAAGTCTACAAATAATATTTTTTCAAGTCCTTGTGCCAAGACACTAGTTTGTCTCATGAGACATACCGATGCATCGAGGAGCAATAACAGGTTCCACCCATCACTTACTAAGTCCAATGTGTTCCCCATATGAAAAGGTTTAAACATAACATAAACATTCAAATTGAAACTGGCATATGAAATGTCTATAATTTAACTATAAACCATGAATGGTATAATAATAACACATCTACATTCAATCATATCACAAAACCTACAATACAATATGGAAGATTTGTATCATAATAAGTCGAATTCAAAAAAGTTTATAATCCATTAATGGATTTTGACATAGATGAAGATGATTTGTAAAACTCTTTGAGAGAAATATCCCATTTTAATGAAAACATTTAAAAGTCACAAAATTTAGAAAGGAAGACATTTAAATACATTTTTGAATCATTGTTTCCCATACCACATTGACACTTTTGAATGTAAATAACATTTAAAAACATTCATGTTCGTCTAAATAATTCCTTAAAACTATTTTGAAAACATGAAAATTATTGAGAATGGTTTAGAAGAATAAATGTTTAAAACATTTAAAATGATGTTTTTGAAAAAAGTACATTAAAAATAATCTCTTTGAAAAATATTTTATGAAATATGGACATGGATAATAAATATGTTCCAGTAGATACTTATATAAAAACAACTTCAAATGATAATGAGATTGTGAAATTAACCCTTACCAATTTGGTAACTTATTAAACATACACACCATGAAAGAAGTGTCATACCATGAATATGTAAATACACATAAATTAAAGTTTATTACACAATGAATGAAATTATGGGAAGTAAATACACCACAAAAAGTTAATAGTGGCAATATGTCATTAATCTCACAGGAATAAGGAGAGAGATGAAAACCCCTTACCTTGCACTTTACTTTAGTCGAGGGTACGTTTAACCTTCTAAATGTAGATAGTATTATGTTTTTAAATTATACCAGAACCATATTACTATTTATGATATCATACATGATTCATTAATGATTTTATAATACCCATTTAATAATAATCTCCATGTTATATTTACATTTCGCGTAATAATCGCTTTCTTTATCGTACATGTTTTAACTTATTACTCTTGATTGTATCACTTAGACCAAGATTTAAATACTTCAAGAATATAAAAAATTATTTATATATCATATATATTTAAAATATAATATATGAATAATAGACATATAAATGAATTGAAAAACACCATTTATGGAGACGGTAGTCCGTACGTACGCATAAACGTTGTTTCCGTTTTCATATCATATTGAACAGAACTAAGTTAATAAGATATATGTAAGTACATATATATATAAATATATATCTCAAATAGAATTATTATGTCATATATTACATACTTATTATTAATATATATATATTTGTAATCATCAATGAATGGGGATCGTGGAAATGAATCTCATCGTGTCATGGAGACGGTAATCTGTACGTACGCACGAGTGACAATATCATTTTTTAAAGATGTGGAATTGGATGGTATATTAATTTTACAGAGACATTATCATTTTATTTTAATTATATATATACATATTAGTCATCATTATATCCATCCAAATAACATAGTGTTGAATAACAAATTACACCACAGCGTGGAGACGGTAAGTCGTACGTATGCACCCATGGTGACATTATCATTCATAAGATGGGTAGAATAGTGAATATATTTGTTCCATATTTATAATAACATCAAATTATGTAGAAGATACTGGAGTTATTATTTTAGAATGGAAACAACAACGAAAGAGTTAGTGGAAGAATAAGAGAATTAGAAAGAGGGTGGTGAAATCATTACCTCTTCTTCAGGTTCTTCCATTTGATTTGATCAAAAGGGTTCATTAAGTTGGAATTATTACAAAATAAAGGCCTCTAAGATGAAGGTAGAATAGTTGGGAGGATATTTTGGTAGGGTTTGTCTGAGAAAAATATCTTTGGAGGTTTGATATATAGAGTAGAGGAAGTTCCCTTTATAAGAGGGGTGAGGGTCACATTAGGAAAAGATAAACGTATTAATTTATTATACAATAATATTAGGTTTATAATGGTTGCAAATAAATTTTTTTAGAGCCTTAAGTGGTTATGGGTAGAAATCCTCTCAACTAATAGGTTTTAGACAAGTTTAGGTTACCATTTTAACCTTATCTTTTGGATTTAACTCTTCGTTAAATTGATTAACTTTTACCGTGTCTTCTTACATTCATACACTATATGGTTAATAAACTTACTCTAAACTTCCAAGAGAACCTCAATTGTCTCATTAATGACATATATAATATTAATTAAGACCATTGGACAAAACTTACATTTTTAGGAATATTATATCAACCAATAATATAGTATTGGTTTTAAATTTTAATTTATGTCATGTTTGACACTCTTTGGTATTTCATTTGTGTGAAAGTCATCAAAACATGATTACTTCTAACAAGATACATTTAATCAGCCCTAACATGTCATATTCGACTAGAAAATTTGTCATTGTCATAAAAACCTTGAAATTTTATTTATTTTAATTTTTATAATACCATTTTTCTTTGATTCATTCATTAATAAGGTAATTACTACTATATTATTGTGTCATAAATAAATTTAATTCTTTAATGTCTAAAAATTATAAAAAAATATGATGATGTATGGAATATTTTTACATTTCCAAAGGATATTTATAGTCAAAAATATTAAATATATAACACTATATAAAAATTAATTAATAAAGCATTTTTTTTTTGAAAATTTTTACTTTACATTAAAATAATTAATCTAAAGTGTCATTATCATTCACAAGCGGCTCCATGGGGTCCCAAAATAGACCCAAAGATGCCCATGGTCGGCCATTACTCATCTAATAAGGTTATCAAATGTGTTATGTTAATTTTGAATTATTACAATATTTTTTTATCTTCAATTACCCTATTTAGCTTCAACTGTGGTAAATAAAAGTCAAAAGATAATATTCACCAAAAAATATTTTCATCTTATTGAACCACATTTTACTTACTGAGGTTCACCGTGTCTCTCGGATTTTTGAAATTCCACTCACAGAAGTAGTAAAAGTATGTTTTATGTGAATTTTCAAATTCTCCTAGAAGGCACTACTTCAAAAATGGTCAAGGGATGCGCTTCACCTTTTCCAGTGCTAAAAAAAGAACTGATAAAGGCTCCCCCTATATCAGCAATTTTTTAGCATTGATAAAGGGGACCCCTTTATCTACGCTTCTTTTAGTAGTGCTGATAAAGGGGGACTTATCAGTGCTTTTCCCGAGCGCTGATAAATGTTTTGTTTCAAAAATATATTTTTTCATGAAAAATAATATTTTGTTATATAAGTATATTTATATTGATATAAATACAATATTTATTTTTAAAATATTATATATAAATGTATAAATAGACTATTACATTTAATATATAAGAAATTTAGAGAAAATGGTATATAAAAAAATAAAAAAAATTATTAATTTATGATTTTCTAATTATTATAGATTAAAAATCATTTAATAACAATTTGAGGACACAAGAAATCAAAAAAATTAATGAAAGATCTAAAATATGTTGAAAACGCAACTCAAACTCCAAATGGCCATAATTTTTTTATCCGGGTGTCCGTTTGAGCTCTATAACATATCAAATAGAAGCCTGCGACAAGCACTTTGCACTAGTGACCTAGGAGCAACCTTTAACACATTTTTCGAGCCGAAAAAGGGCTCATGTGGCCTCCAAAACCGAGTTTTTAGTGAGGATACCCCAATTTGTTAACATTCAAACAGGTATAACTTCTGATCCGGATGTCCGTTAGTCCTGTACCACATATCATATCGAATATTGTTACATTTTCTCCGATTTGACTTATTGTGGCGTTGAAATGGGATTCTAGATTATATTTTATGGTCATTTTACCATTTTACGGATTTTCAAATACACATATATATGTATTTATTTGAAAATATATGTGTGTATGTGTGAGTGTTTGTGTGAGTGTCTATGTTTGTGTCTATGTGTTGTATATATGTATATATGTATGTATTTATTTATTTACATATAAACACACATAAAAAACATATTTTTTCATAAGTGTATTTAAAAATAATCTTATAAGTACATTCTATGTCTTTTCAAATACACATATATATGTATTTATTCGTAAATATATACGTGTTTGTGTGTGTGTGTCTCTGTGTGTCTCTGTGTGTTGTATATATCTATATATGTAATTATGTATTTATTTACTTATAAACACACATAAAAAACATATTATTTCATCAATGTATTTAAAACTATTCTTATATATATATATTAGTATACAAATAAATATAAGTATAAAAAATTACAACTAAAAATATATATATAAATATATTAATATATAGATTGCTATATATATACTAATATATGAATAAATATATTTATATTAATATGAATCTATATCAATATATGAATAAATATAACTATATATATATAGATATATCATTAAATAAAGATCAAAACATAATGGAAATGTGCTAAAGGTGTAGCCATGAAAGGGTGGAGGTCCCATGTTCGAGTTTAGGGTGAATCGAAGGGGGTGCGCGTGTTTGAGGATGTGTGGGAAGGGCAGTGCGCGGGAGACCTCTTAGCGCTGATAAAGGGGGAGTAGAGAACTGATAAAAGAACTCCCTGCATTATTTTTAATTATTTTTTGAACTTTATTAGCGCTACCGAAAAGCGCTGATAAAGGCCTCTTTTATCAGCACTAAAAAAAGCGCTGATAAAGGGTTCTTTTATCAGCATTTATTTTAGCGCTAATAAAAGGGGCCTTTATGAGCGCTTTTTGGAGCGCTGAAAAAAAGGACCCCCCCCCCATATTAGCTCTGAGCTTTACAGTACTTTTTTAGCGCTGTTAAAGCCCTTTTTTAGCGCTGATATAGGACATTTTTGTAGTAATGAGGTGGGTAAAAGACGGTGAAAAGTTCAATAAAATTTCTATATATCGAAATTTATTATAATTTGACTCCAATATATTACATTGGATTTATATAGGTATTCTGTATCTATATTACCTAAAATAAATATTTATTTAAATAAAAAGCATGTTTTAAACAATAATTCGTTGTTCTTCACAATACATCCAAAATATAATGTTTTCAGAAAAATAAAAAAAATTCACCCGAGGATAATTTCAATATTCCAAGTAAAAAAATTATTTCAATTTCACTAAATTAGAAACATAGAATTTTCATTTATTAATTTAATATTAATTCTCATAGTCAAAACCATAAGGCGTATTTTTAAGAAATAATAACTATCAAAAGATTGACACTTGTTTATATCCAATTTCAATGTAAAATTACTTAAAATGAACAAGATTGGATTAAATTGTAAAAATATAATCTATTTATACTTCAAAACCATTAATATGTATAATTTAACACTATAAATTATTTTTATTAAAAAAGTTTTTTTCAGTTAAAATATTGTATTTTTCACTATTCATCCAAATATGAAACTTATCAGAAAAACACCAAACATTTATTGAAACTTAATTACTATGTCCTGATTCTAAATAAAAAGTTTATTTTGTTATATTAAATATATACAAGTTTCAAATATTGGATTTAAAAAAGGGTTTTCTATTAAAAGGTGGTAAAATTGCATTTTTTGAAAAATAATTCTTTTATCTGAAAAAATGTATTTGTTCTTACATTATGCTTAAGAAACTCATAATATGGATTCTAAAATTATAATAATTATATAATGTTCAAAATTCAGTTAATACTATTCATAAATTCTTTTAAACAGCTAGTTTGGTATGTCGTGGTGGGCTTGAACTCAATGTTACGTGTAGTGCAAGTTATTGAATTACATTGACGGAATAACGTACTATGAAATTTTGGGGTGTTACATTCATTCCTCCTTCAAAAAATTTCATCCTCGAAATTTGAAATTGTTCTTTGAAAATTTAAGGTTTAAAATATAAAATTCCTTTGTTAGAAAACCCACATCGGAAATTGGGTTAATAATATTTAGTCTTAATAATAGGAAATGGGGAATGAAAAATTCACCAAAAAATTATGATCTCGTTTAGGATAATATTGATGGAAATTAGAGACACATAATTGGAGGAAAACCATAAATATTTATAGGTAGTGAATGAGGTCATCAGTCACAAACAATTGTAGAATTGAGGGCCTCAAAGACATCAATATATGATGATTTAAAATATCATCGGTTCAACAAAACATAAGGTATTTGGACAACACATCTTTAGTTTAATGATTCCTTACTAAAAGATTAATAATTTATTTCTTCATAGAATAATAAAATAAAAAATATATATACTTGACAAGTATATTTTCAACCTTCAACTAATTCCTACTATAAACTCATCTTTCACTTCAAATTATTTCAACAAAAAAATTATATTTACCTATATCATATAAGGTTCCAAAAATAATGAATTTATAATTAATTTTTCAGTATATTTAAAAAAACATAATTATAAAAACTAGTACATCACATAGTCCATTCGTAGGTGATGAACCTTTGTCTCTCTTCGGTTGTGGGTTCAAGTCTCGTGACCATACTGGACGTGACTAGTTATCACCCGACCTATGGGTTGTCCTTTTTATAAAAATCCAAAAAAATCCTTTAAAATAGTATCCAATTTGAAAATTAATCCATTCCAACCTTTACACTTATCAAAAATACTTATATCGAAACTCTCAGTTCAATATTTTTAAGGAAGCTAAATACCATGAGGATCCTTTCTCCCATATAATAACATGTGAACACCTTCATCATGTATTATATTAAAACATAGTAACATCTTGAATTACCATAATCCTTATTGATTATATTCATTCTCCCTTATTTCTTATAGAATACTGGATATACTCCTTCTATCCAAAAAATTTTGTAAACTCCAATAATGATGGAATATAAAAATCATTAATTAGTTTTATGTAAGTCAAGAATATCCAATATAATTTATCCAAATCAACCATCTCTTTTTCCAAAATTACAACCTCATTATCAAGAACATATTAAGGGTTACCTTTCCTTCAACCATGTTTTTCCAAAAATAGTAGCTTACTATTTTTCCACTTTTTTTAGAACCATATAATCTCAAATACTCAAAAAAATAGTACTACAGTACAATCCTTATTATCTCTATAATTCATGTAACCAGTGTACTGTTGATACAACACTAAAATGAAATAATTCTATATTAACAACATAAGAACACTAGTCATACCTCTTCATCTGAGGTAGTATCATAACTTGATTACTAACCAATAACTTCATTTTTTGTATACACTTATGAATGAGACATTGATTCACATAGTGTCGCAATGCCTCTCAAATGAAGCGTTTTACATTTGAAAACTTTTTCTTAACCTTGCAATCACATACTTAGTGTCCTTTTTCTCCACACTTATAACAAACTCCCATTCCATTTAAGAATTTACCAAGGTGATTCATTCCACATTTATCACATATTGTAAAATACTTCTTTTCCCTCTTCCATTTATCCATCTTTCACTCTTCCATCATTTTATTCTCTTTCTTCCATTCAAAGCAATTGAACTCCTCCACTATCGAGCACAGAAGTCGTGTCACGACTCCTTGGTGCTACAAACTAACCTTAGACTACCGAGGTATTCCTCCTCTATTGAGTACCATGGATATGTCACCCCAAAAAAGTAGCGATCCACACCATGTTTCTACCGCCCCAACACGATAGTGCTCCTCCTCCATGGGTCTGCCACCCCAGCACAGTAGTGCTCCCCACTGGTCTATTCAAGTCACACCGATATAAATCGGACAAGAATTCATCAGGTCTCAGCCAGCTACAAGTTATTTGTACTCTATACGCTCACCTCCATCAGGATCCACTCCACAAGTTACTGGTCGATACTCCAAGTTTCACGTAATCTCACGTGGAAGTATCTCAATGGACCGCCTCATCATAGGTGTCTCAACGCAATAGACAGCACGTCAATCGGACGCCCGGTCTGGGAGTTATTACCATTTCTATTCCAGGGGCCCTGTTGGTTTTGTGTACGAACCAACCCAACCGTATCTCAACTCTACCCCGAACTCCCATGGGGTATACTCAAAGGAACCGTTTCTCAACGAGATTATGAATGCCGCTGACGGTTCGTCAAACAGATGTCTGGTCTGAGAGTTATTGGCTTTTCCGTTCCAGGGGCCCGATTGGAATTCAGGTACAATCCAACCCGACCATACTCCAACTGCATCTAAACCTCAAGTGGAGTGTGCCAAAAGAACTGTCTCATCAAAATAAATCTAATGTGGTTGATGGTACGTCAATCGGACGTCCAGTCCTTATGTTATAAGCATTTCTTCTCTGAGGCCCTGGTTGGTTTCGGGTTCGAACCAACCCAGCCATACCCAAACTTCACCAAAACCATGAGTGTAATATACCGAAACGAAAGTCTCGATCCAAGGAATTCTACGCAACTCATGGTGCATCGATCAGAGTTATGTAGCTCATGTTATGGGGGTTTAAATGATTCTGGTCCGACAAAAGGGGGTCTGTGCCCGGTCTGACACGGCCAAACCCACCATGGGTCGGCCCGAACCAGGTCGAATGGACTCGGATCTGGGTCCGGCCTGGTTAGGCGTGGCCCGGCCTGGACGGAGCGGCCCTACTCGCGTGGCCCGTCCCGGCCCGACAGGGGGGGTGCGATGGCTCGGCCAGCAGGCCAAGCGTGTTGTGGGGGGGGGGGTGTGGGCTCCCCCAGCTGGCACGGCATTATACCGCGCCTCCTCATTTCCCGTAGTGGATATGCTGTTCTGATTAAAACCACTGCCATGGATCAGCCGTGGTTGTCTTTTCTAGTGGCGCGCCGCAGCCGCCGGACAGCGGCACCGCCGTGCAGCGGGGCACACCGGCAGCGCCTTCTGCGGACCACCGGACGCGCTCTAGTGGTCCGATTCACCCATCGTCTGCTCCTGTGGCACTCCTGGGACCTGCTCTTCACTGCGACGACATCAAATCTCCTTAGCGGTCCTGTTTCGCCATCACCCATCATTCTGTGCACAAACGAACAACCAGCGGAGGGTCGTCGGACCATGTTTGTTCGGCCCGCGCCCTCCGTTTTAGGTGTTATCAAATGGCCAAAGATAAACAAGGTTTCACGTTGTACGAAGAATAATTTTATTAAAATAAAATTGAATCAAACCACCCAACAACTCCCCCACAAATAACTATTCCCAACCCACAAAAGAAAACATCCACAGATCAACTTGATAATGAGTTGATCTGCGTTCTCTCTTTTAGAAGGGAAGAACACGACAATATAAATATACGTAAATTAAAACTCTACCTCAGAAAAGATTAACGGTAGCCGAGTATCGTGGTTGACGATGTCAATTTCGTCATCATCAGAGTGTACCCGAATAAGTGGCATCTCACCTCTTGTCGTGGAGAAAAGAAGAGGATTAGAGAACCGTGGAGCATTCTTCGTTGAAGGTTGGTGTTCTTCATTAGAGAAGAAAATTGTTCTTCATTTGAGGAGATGAATACTTCTATCCTTTTTCTCAAGATCTCTCACCCCAAAGATTTCCAACACAACAAAGCTCCCAAAAATAAAATATTAGGCTTGAATAATATTTTATTAACACATCTGGTAAAAGATTTAAAATTCAAGACCTTAATTGATTATCATTTGTTGGAAACATTAAAGAGGGAGAGAGAGGGAGGGAGAGAGGTGAAAAGGTATCTTAATTAAGGGAGGGGTTTCCAATTTAATGATGGGAGTTTAAGAGAGTATAGGGGGAAGTGAAATGTTGGTGCTCGTATGGGCCCCACCTTTCTAATATCCACACATGAGAAGTTGGGTGGGTGAGGGTCCCGCCAAAAACTTCCCATGGGAGGGATTAACTTCCAATGACATAAAATTGTTCTAAAAATTTTATTTAACTCCTTAAATTAACCCCAATTTTAACCTACAACCCGCACAAAACCCAACTGAATTAAAGGCCCCCTTAAGCAATTACCAGCACTACGAGTTCATCGGTGCCCTCAGATTTCAATTCCGAGCACCACATCAAATGATAGAAAAACCCACTCATTTGTTCACTAAACGTACCCGAGCTAAACTTCATAAAATTATTCCGGGCACACCGAGCCACGAAATCAGGTGCCGTCAGAAATTACGTACTCATATAATTCCAAATAATTTATGAATGAAATTTCCATGAAATTTCTGGTTATGTACATAAAATTATATTTATAAAACATTTAAATACTTATAATATCTTATTTTATCCACTTAAAATATTTCAACACCCATTTACCAATTATTTATTTTTTAAATGATTGTTTCTGGGTGGTCACTAATTCATTTTCATGAGAGTTTCGATTTGGTAGTTCTGGTCATCATATATGGATCACGGATCTATCCTGTCTATAATATCATTGATGATATAAATATAAAATATAATCAATATATATATATATATTAATTAATAAATGTTATATATATAATAATTAATAACAACATTAATGGAGACGATAGGTCATACATATGCATGAACATTATTTTCACTTTTTGATGGATGGTAATAAAGAAATGTAATTAATAATTCACCATTAGTATATAAAAATTTCATAATATATATTCATTAATTCTATCATTCTTTTTATCAATGTAAATGATAAATTAAAAATGAATCATACCCTTTCATGGAGATGGTAGTCCACACGTACACATGAGCAATATCATCAATTTCCAACACATTTGAACTTAAGAAGGTAGATATGATATTATAATTATTAAAGAATAAATATTTCATGAATATAATTTTCAATATTTAAAAACATCATAATAACAATCATTGAAAGATGGTGATGGAAAATCCACGAAAACAATACGTAGAGGTGGTATTACACACGCATAGAAGAGGGATACTTTCAATTCCTAATTGATTAAAAATAGATTGAATAATGTTATTTACATAATAATAATATTAATAACAATATTTTTTATATTTTTAATATTGAAGTTTTTATATTAGGATTAAATACATATATTTAATGGGGTTATAAGTAAAAATAAATAGAATGAAGTTGGGTAGAAGGATTACATCTTCTCCTATAAGAGTCCTTTAGATCTATTTTTAATGACACTTTGAATGTTATTTTAAAAACACCATAAAATGTAATTATTAAAAAGGAATGTTTATAATATTAATGTTCCTATTTTTTAAAGTAAATAAATATATACATATATATATCAATGTGTTATATATAAAAAAGAGAATAGGTGTACATTTATATGGAATGTAAATGACACACATGGAATTACAAAAAGGATTTAAATATAATTAATGTATTTATCAAGCATAATGATTCTAAATATACATGAATTTGATGAAAAATAGTCTGTGGTTGAAATATAATCGTCCAACAATAATTATACCAGTTTTGGTGTCACTTTAAACCCTCTCTATTAGTTTAATCCATTTTGTAACTAATTTTTACCTTATTTTTGGTAACAAAATTATCAATATTAGTGGGATATAATTTTACTTATAGTGTAATAATTATATTCTAAATGTAAAGGGTGTTGAATTTTTTACACTTATCATTATAATTTTCCTCTTTAAATATTTATATTATTTTTAAATTATTTACTAAAATATTATTTTTCATAAAATGTCTTTAATGTAATTTTTTGACACTATTTACTTAATTTGACACTAAATACAATAAGATACTAATTTAATTTGAATATAAACATTTCATACTACAATAATATGTTTTATTAATCTATTTAATTTTTTAAAAAAAATAACTAACCAAAAAAATATTACATTTATAGATTTTTAAAATCATTTACATGATTTATATACAGTATGAACATACACTATTACATTGGTTTGTACTATTTTAATGAAATTATTCCAGAAAAAAATAGCAATATAAAATACATAATTCATATTGAAATTATAAATTTATAAACTAACATATGATCTTATTCTCATTATGTAAAAAATGTAGATACATTAAAGTCAAGAGGGTGAAATTTTGGAATTTTATTTACATAATATAATATAGACTTAATTATCTAGGTAAAATGGTAACAAAATGGCATATATTCAAATTTTGGATTGTTATGGTCAATGCTATCCCATCTAGTGAAATTAATTCATCTTATGGGGTTTGTTTGAGACCTTATCTCATTGTTATAACCATATTTTACCCATTTTACTCTTACCGAGGTGAAAAATAATTACCACATGTTACTCATCATAATGACCAAAAATAAAATGGGAATATTTATAAAATTTTGTATTAATAATTCCAAATACTAATTAAAATTTTCATCAGACAATTTTTTGATGTTTTTTGAAAATAATTTAAGACTAAAACGCATAACACAATGAATTTTTTTTAATATAAATATTTGTTTTGTATAAATTTTTTTTCATGAAATTAATACAAAAGCATGATTCTAATAAAATTAATTAGATTATTAATTATATAATATAACAAATTCTACATTAAAAAATTTTAAAAAAAATTAATTTGAAAATTCCTCAATGAAAAATAAAATTTTAAATAGAAGTCAATATTTTCACTATTCACTTGAATATCAATATTTATAGAAAATTCCCAAAAATTATCCCGAATAAAATTTTGATATAATTATTTAAAAAATGATATTGTTTTTATCAAATTTTTTAGAAATTATAATAATATATAAAAAAGGTAAATAAACATGTAATTTAAAGAATAAAAAGACTTCGATGAAAATTGAGTGCTTATTTCATTTGAATTTATAATTTTTTTAATTTACCATGATATATATATTTATATCCGAATTTTGTTACTTAAATTCATACCTAATAAGTCACAAAAAATTATAATAGTAATAATAATATTTCATGGTTTGTTAAGCATGGTGTTGTTTGTTGTTTACGCTACAAATCGTAGTCTTATTTTAAATTATAATGGTGTTTCATTCTCCCCAATTTAAAAAATTATGTCCTCACAATATGATTTTGATAATAGTAAGCTAGTGTTTAATAATTTAAATTTATTTTTTGACAACTTAATTCATAAAAATTGTTAATAAAACTTCTCAATGAAAAAAGGGAATGGGAAATTTGAATGGAAAATAAGAGAAAATTAGTTTAAAGTGAAAATATGTACATTGTAAAAAATGTAATGTCCAAATAAAAATGGATATTCACATAACAAATTGATGAAAATAAACTTAATGATAATTATAATGTTAATGCCCACCAAACTATAAAACAATGTAGCGTGAAAATGAAAATCAATTCATTGGAAATTAATTTAATTGGGATACATTTTTTATTAAATATAATATTCCTAGTGTTGTAGAATGAATTTACAATTTAGACAAAGATCATAAGGTAATATACTAACATAAAATGTATAAATTAATCCTATAATAAATTTCCCCCCCAATCTCTTATTTTTCTAAAATTATGGGTATTCAAGATAATTTTCATTCCATTCATGACAATTAAATATATCTTCTTATAGATCACATAATCCAAAAAATGATAGAAATTTCTTTATCTGGTCTTTAATCATTATGAAAACCAAAAATGGTTACCATAAGGTTTTTTAATATTAAAAATTTATAAACAATCATTTTAAGAAATAATATATTTTACAACAAAATTTCTGCAATAACACTAAAGGATCAATTGTTATCATCCCAGAATTAAGTATTCATACATCTGAAATTACCATAACAGACTCAACATTAAATAATGTATTAACTTCAAAGATGATATCATAACTTTCATCTTAACATCCAATAATTTAATTTTATTCTTCATAAATAATCATTCTTGTTAAATATCATGTTAACCCCAAGGATTACATATACCACAACCTAATTAAACATATCCAAAATATTAGTAAGCACCATTATAAATCACTATGTTATCATATAATTTATTCAACATCTTCAAAATACCATTATTAAAAAATTGATAGTATCCTAAAAGGTAATCCTTATATGAACTCTATATATCATTGAAAATATATTAATGTTAATGAATCAATTTTTAGCCATTATGATTATCTATATCTAAATATATAATACAATATAATTATCTTAACAACATATCAAATATTAACCAAAGGGGTTATTTAAACTTAAATAGATTATTATACCAAAAATTAAGTAAATGATTATATTCACCTCAAATTGACCTAACATATAACCTCAATGAAGAAATAATTCCTTAAAAGTATTCCAATAAACAATAAAGATCCAATAAATTAGTAAACATCACCAAGGATCTCATAAATTACTTTGTCACCAAATATACAATAAATTCTATTGTCAAAATCAATATCTAATTTACTTATTCATCTATTTATCCCAAATAATCATTTTTAAGCTCAAAAAGAAGAATATATTAAGTGTTATATGTCCTAAATCATTTTTCTACCAAAAATATTAATTCTCAATATATATTATTACAAATACTTAAATAAAACTATTATTGCATGATCCTTAAATTTTTCATGATTCCTATAACCAAACTATCATTTATAAAATAATTATACAACATTATTATTTAATCCCAATATATAAACACCTAATCATATTCTATTTAATTATTTTCAAAATATAGGTCCTTCTATGGTTTATGAGTTCACACATGGATTTGGAAATTGGATCAGATAATTCCTATACACTCTAAACACAAGACATTGAAATGGAAATTGTACTTTGGGATGAAATTAATATCCCTCCATCTAAATCTTCATATTTACTTTGTAATTAATTTTTATATTCCTTTATTTTATACACATTAATCACTATCGTGCACCTATGAGACATTTCATTGAGTAATTCATCCCACATTATTGACATTTAAGAAGCTGAATCATCTTTACATTATAGACTTCATGAAAGTCCAATTTTATATTATTAGTTGTGTCAGTAAACATTCCCATGTGTAAAATTTTAATCATATATTGAAATAGATGATTATGAAAAATTAAAAGGATTTTCCCAATAGCTCCAATTTCATTTAGTTACTCATGAGGAAAATCATTCCATTACCTATCACATTTAGTGTAATCTTGAATCATTCTAGTTATATTAATTTAATAAAAACCAAAAAGTATAGTGTAAAAAAAATATTCATAGTGAGAAATCATATAATAATGAAAAACAATTTATAGTATGTCTAAATCAGGACATATTATATTCAATCTATGACACATTAAAAATAACAAGGTCATATTTGGTAATCATCTATTCAAATATTTCATAATTGTTGTTAAATAGTATTTATTTCAACCCATGTATATCCCCCATTAGGTTTCAAAATAGGTTTGTAGTAAGGGTATATTAACCATTCACTAGAATTATGGTGGAAATATACACAAACATACCTTTTTTGAGTTATTAATCCCAGATGTATTTGTGGCAAAAAAACATACACTTGTTTTTTCTAGATATTTATTTATTTCTAGGAAAAACATATATTTTATATAATACTAAATATTTAGTGTGTTATAATATACTTAGAATTATACCCAGGATTTTCCCTGAAGTTCTCTAATCCTACTCTAAAAATCGTAACTACACACTACTATGATAAAAATTGTTGAGACCGATAACTGTTATACAAAGATATTACATGTGAATATATGAATATCCATTAAATAACATTACGATCCACATCCTGACCATAACAGTTTATTGTATTTGGAAACATGGATACATAAACAACAAGTACATAAAAGACCCGTATTATCTCTAAATATGTTCTTTATATCTATAAAGCTTCATAAACATATTTTTAGTAAACAATTTTTCATAATCTTCGGAATGGAAGTATAAGAATGTGTGAGATCATATTCTTAGTCAGGGTAACCAAATAAGCTAAAAATGATCACACAAAATTAACAAGAGAATAAGGGTATGAAAACATGATCATAAAATTGTAAATACATACCCTAAATATCAAAGATCATAATCTTATGTCATTTTATAAATCATGATTATTTATAAGGGATTAAACATAAATGAATGAAATAACATGAGCCCTGAGAGCATATTAATGTCATAAGACATAAGTTTTTGTTAAAACCAATGTCATATAAAATTATTTCATTAGTCATGTGTCACTAACTATACTATAATATTGGATTGGAATTACCCCCTATCTCATCATATAATTAGGGAAGGCCCACTTCCAATATTATCATAGTGGACATAGACCATTAGTGAATTTTTTTTATCATTATTATAATCTTTATTATGTCATCAGATATCCATATTTATCCAATTCATTATAGGACAATATAATTATGGTCTCATCCATCACATAATCATAATCCATTCAGTTGTCTTCCAAATGATCGTAAATAATTCATCAAATATGATCACCCATGGAACTGAATTTTTTTCATAAAAAATTCAACATTTTATCATACTCAAACCCATATAAAATAAATGTTTTTCATTATCATTTATTCATATCATCATAAAGTTACCCATAAAAAATAAAAGGGTTTTATAATTATCTCAATATAATAATAATAAACCTTCTAGATAAAATTTTTTGATGGTATATTTGGATCATATCCCTAATAAATAATTTGTTACAATAAAGGATGATATCAAAAACGAAAATTTTACCTAAAATATATCTAGATGATTTTTTGAGGGAAATACCATTTTAGTTTTGATATAATTTATTTAATTTTTTTATATTCTAAAATAATAATAAAAACATTCTATTTTAACTGAAATATTGAAATATTTAAAATAATATTCAACGTATTAAATATTAATGTCGGTAAAATATTTTGTTAGAGTCTTGTTTGTTATAACGAAGACTCGTTTCACATTTTAGGTAGTGGAAAAAGTTCCTCATTCATAAAAATTACCTGATTATTAGTTTTAAACTATTATATAAAAATAAAATTATTGGTAAATATTACATTAAATAGACATTTTATATTAGTAAAAAAATTCATTAAAACATTTTATAAAACATGGATATTGAAGAAAAAGGATTTTTGATTGAAAAAATAAATGATGTTGGAATTCCGAAAAAGAATTATTTCATTATGTTAAGTACATAATGGGAGGAAAATGAAAGGAATACATGTAATATCCAAAAATTACTAGATAAATAGAAACTTAATGAGTTACTTGAGAGGTCTATTATAAAATTCCATCATAAAAAATTTAATCATAAATATTCTTGAAATATAATGAGACTGTTATGGAAACCCCTTACCACTTTTCAAAAAATTGAAACAAATCCCCATGAGAGAAAGAAAAATATTTGGATATTTTAATAACTATAATTTTGATAACAATCACCATAAGATAAAGTCATGGGTAGTATATAATTGATATAAAATAAACAATTTCCTATGTTGGAATATGTCCCGCAATAATTAAAATGAGACAAAAATCTAATACATCATGTTTTAAATGTTATGATATATCTCTAACCTCATTTTTTAAAAATGTAAATTTATTAAAATTACATAAAGGAGTAATTTAAATACTTATAATATCATATATGATACACTTATAATATTCCCACACTAATTTACTAATAATACCTTATTAAAATTATCATTTCAATGTGTTTATTATTTTTTCCATGAGAATTTTGGTTGCATAGTTAGGACCATTTTATGTAAATCATGGTTATATCCTATTTATAAATTTTATAATTATATAAATATAATATATAATAATTATATATATAGATTCATCTGTAAAAGGCAGTGATTGAAAAATGAATTACATAAATCATTTAGAAGTTATATCATACAGACACATGAATATTGTTTTCACTTTTTGATGGATGTAATGAAATAAGGGAGATTACATATTTAGCATTCAATAATAATAATTATATTATATATATTATATATAAACATTAAAATTTTCATTAATATGATTCATGTAAAGAATATATGAAAAATTAATCACATCATTTCGTGGAGGTGGTATTTCCCATGTACCCATGATAAATATTATAGTTTTCTAATGGATTAGAAGGTAATAAGGTAGAGATGATATTATAATTATAGAAAAATAATTATATTATAAATAAACCATATAAAATTTGAACCCATCATATATCCTTCCATGAAATATGGTTATGGAAAATGAATTGTATCACTATATGGAGGTGGTAGTCCACATGTATGCATGGGGGATACATTCACTTACTATTTGATTTAAATGATGATAAATAATGGTAGTTACATAAAAAGAGTAAAACTTAATTCCATTTATAAGATTGAATATACTATGTTTTTTTTAACAACCTAGATATAGAGTAGATATAATAATTAATAAATTGAATGAGTTTGGGTAGGATTATTACCTCTTCAATGGTAAGACTAATTTATATATCTTATTAAGGACCAAAAAATGGACATTTTAAAAGAATATATATAAAATATTTGATATAAATTGTTATCATTTGAAAGAATAAATATTTTCTACTTGATGTTATGTTTTTCAGTCCATAATAATCGTAGATAAGGGATGTCCCATATCTCATTTCCTACCTCAACCCTATATACTAGGGTGGGGCCTCACATGCACATATTGTAACAATGCCCTCTCACTTAGAGTTAATTAGGGATGATTTTTCTTACATGAGATTGGGTCCCATAATTTTAACCTAATCCAATACCATATCACTTAGTTTTATCATCATAAACACATCCTAGAAAAATACCCCCTCATGAAGGGTTCACAATTTGAGTAACATGTAATAACTTGTCAATAGTTTTTAGGTATGATCCTTGGTTCATTTTAGAATTAGTTTTTATTTTATATGATATCTTTTTGATCTAAATAATTCTTAATTGTATAGACATGGATTATACATGTTATAAGTTTGATAATATTTTCCCTGTTACAGTGGCCAAGAGATGGTTTTGTGGGTTTAGCATTCAAGTGGGTAAGTTCCTATTACAAAAAATGGGTATAGAAGGTCCAATGATAGGACTGTGAGGACACTATCTAGTTAGCAGAAGGATGTATATAGGTATATCTTATATTACCCCATATCCTCATTGATTGGACTTCCAATTATCTTCGAATTCTTCCAAGTCAAACTACATATATGGTGGGAGCTATTATCTATCCAGTGATGAAAATATTGACAATAAATAGAAAGGTAAAATCCCAATTTTTTTTGTTTAATATTTATTTTAGAAGTAAATCCCTTTAAAAATAATTAAATTTGACTCTAATCACTTTTGATTCTCTATAAATGTGAATTTGGTTGTCATAACCTCATTTTCTCATTGTTTGATGTGTTAGATGATGTATTAGATATCTTATAGTATGTTTAACCTTAATTTAAACATGAGTTTTACATTCCTCCTCTCTATCTATGTCACTCTATATCTTAGAGTGGCAGATAATCATGATATTGGTTTATCGATATCTTTTCATGATGTATTATGATTCATGGATTCTCACTTTGTCATTATATCCATATACTCTCTATTGGGTCATCTAGGTTTTGGTTATTGTTCATCATCTGATTGAGGATGGTTTTATCATAAAGAAATTTCTATAATTTGAAGCCATTATATATTGATTAATTTGAATTGTTTTTAATTGATTTTTCAAAATTGATTTTCCTAATTGATAAACCATTTTGAACACAAATAGTGTGTGTAATAGTGTTTTTTTAAAAATGTATTTTTAAATAATATTATGATTTCAAGAAATATGATATCAAGTTGAAATATATTTGTAATGAATGATTTTAATAATATATTTTGAGAGTAATAGGTAAGAAATTTTTTAAGATTTGTAATAAAATGAATATTTTTTAAAAAAATGACGGAACATTTTGATATTGATTTTTGAAATGAAATAGAATGTTTTGAAATATGTAAATGGGGAAAATGAAGTTATTAGATGAAATGATTTGAGATTGTTAAAAATTAATTATATCCCCTTATATGATTTATTACCTTTATGCACATGGTTTCATCGGTTTTTATGTGGAAGGATATTTTTTCTCGGTAAATTTTTATCTATAAAAGGATTGATGATTATAATGATAAAAAACTATCATGAGTGAAGGGATTTAATTCTTTGGTGTCCTCTCTTATTCCACTTAGTCTTAGGATTTATGGACTGTTTGTACCCCTAGATTTGTATTTCCCTATGATTGTGTAAAACATAGTAACATTAACTATTTACCCCTTGGTGTTATATAAATGTTTCAATGTCTGAAAATGAGTATTCATGAAAAAGATTTATTAGACTTAATATTCATATATATTCTGCTAGAAATTATTTTTCATGTTTTTTTAGAAAAAGATGCCAATATATCACAACATTGAGGGAATTTAACTATTTTAAATTTTTTATTCCATAAATTGAAATGTTTTTTATGAGTTATGAATATATTTTCATTCCATTTTCTGTTTAAAAATTAGAATACTTAATTTAATTGATATCAAATTATTATAGAATATAAGGTGTGATCTGACTATGATTTTATCCTCTCACCCATTTATTTGGGAAATTGCAGACTTTTAATTATAGGTCTATAATGTCACTATTTAGAGGTAATGCATGTTCTTGATATGTGGTACTATGAGAGTTGGTGGTGACTAGTGAAACTTATAATCTACATTTTTATATGGAGAAATTATGGTGTAAAAAATCATGTTTGATGTTAAAAATTATGTTTACAAACCATTTATGGGATGTGTATTTATATACATAAAAAATTTCCCTTGATTGTTTTTGGTATATTTATTGGTTATTATTTTATATTTGTTGTTTTTCATGTTGATTCATTCTTGTTGTTCAATCCCATGTATATTTTATTATTCCCATGCACTAGTAACCAACCCATAGGGATTATGAATTATAAATAGGATATATAATAATTTATTTCTGTACCATTTATGTGGGTTATCTTGGTTGGTTCATAAAAAAGTTGTATCATAAGAGTGTGTGTCCTTCAATATATAATGGTATGTAGTTTCTTCCATCTTGGTAGGTAGGAGAAAATAATTTTAGGACATTAGGGGTATGATAAAAGAGTGTTCCTAGAAAAATATCATCGAAATGAGACTGAGGATTCCATTTGCTATTGGTAAATAGTGTATTTTAGGAAATTAAATGATTTATTTTTTTACTATATTCAAATAATTTTAATAAGTTTTTTGTAGTGGAATTATGATTTATAGAGTTTATGATATCATGTGTCTTGATTTAAATTTCCATGAATATCTATTTCTGTATTATTGTATGAAACCCAAATAAATTCATACGAATGGACCTCACGAGGGTGTTGTGTATAAGAAATTGGAATAGAATAAATTAGTTGATCATAACCTTATAGAGGTTGTTGTTCATGTAGTCCAAGCTGTAGGAAAAGTAATAGTACCAATTATCATTCTAGATATAATTGTTGTACCTCAGAGGGATGATATTATAGACTATGTGTAGTATTTTCTTCATATTATATTTCAATATTTTTATGGTACCAATAATACCCATGTGTAAAAGTATTCGTTGATAAGGGGTTAACCAACTCTTGAGTTCTCAATAAAATATATGTTAAGGTGAACTCTAATATATTTAGACATGTATATCCTAATATGTGAGGGTTTGATTTTATAGTTATAGAATGAAAAAATGTGGCATTAGAGTGGAAATACATCAAGCCCCTTTTTATAGGCAAATTTCAATTAGGATCGATGGTATTGGATAAGTTGATGGAGTACTTCAACCTTCGGTAAGGTGAACAAACATTAAATTAGTATGCCAATTATTTTTTGATAATTTTCACTTATCACATGAGGCAGTATCAAATAATAAATTGAATAAAATGGAATGATGATATGGATCTTCAAGATGATATTTAATCATATACATTCTTGTTGATGTTCACTACATATGATAATGGTTTGGAAAAATATATGACACTGGAACTTGATTTGAATAGAATTTTTGGGTTGAAGAGAGGTCATTATACTCATAGTGTTATGTTGAGTGTTTCTATAAGAGGGGACAGTAATAATTATGATTCTCATTGTGGAAACATTATTAGAGTTTCTCGATAGAATACTCATTTTAAGTCACCTATGTATTTTGTAAATGACCAATAACATTTTTCTAGTGTAGAAAATTTGGGAAGTTAATGAATTATTACATAGAGTCACCAAAAATATATAACTCTGGGGGAAGTTTATGTTACTCGAATATGATTTTTCTTATTTTAACTCTTTTCATAGAAGCATGGGCTCTAATGTAATTGTAGGATCTCAATCACATTCAGATGATTCAAGAACAAAGGGCTTCCATCCATAGGCATCATGAATGAAACTTCTTCACAAAATGAATGAGGAACTAGTGGAAGATGACACATGTCATGTGATAATGAGATATACCAATAATATTGAATCGGAATATGAATATTCATTATTTGTTTGTTTTTTTTCTCATTCTGTCATATCTACCAGCATTGTAACCCTTGTAAATCATCCTATGAAGATCATGCATTATTTAAAATTAATTTCTATTCCTCCCTGGGAGAAAGATAAACGATGGTATCCTATGAAGATCCTAGAATTTCTATTTTTCAAAAATATTTACTCATATAAGATGTCATCGGTCTAGTGTATAAAACCATTGCATATCATTCATGCAATTGATTTGATGATCTCTCATAAATCTAGTACGAAATATTTTTTATAGGATCTATTTTAATTAACTTGATGGTGTGTGTCATGTTTTTCATAGATAATGGGACACACAGTCATGTAGAGATAAACCTTCTATTCAAAAGTTAGGAAGAATTTTTTCTATGTTATAGATTAAATTATAGTAGGATTTTACAAATTTTTATCATAATATAGTAACTATTGAGTTTCCCTATCAGTTTCTATCTGAGTTTTCTAGTTTTCCATTCTTGAGGGAGGTAGAGTTTTTTACTAACATGCTACTATGTACTCATCCCATATATATTCATTCGTACTAGATGGATGTAGATAAAAAAATGAGTTAAATAATTAGTTTTATTTTTTTCCAAGGGAATCATTCGGCCATGTGTGTCACTTTGGGAAACATGGGTTCTTTTCTCGAAGAAGAATGATGAAACAGTTTACATTTTTTCATATGAAAATATCATTTGTGATGTAATCAAAAACACGTATTTATTTCCCCATAATGATCAGTTTTCCAACCATTTGAAAGGGATGAAGTGGTTCTCAATGTTTTTTTATTTAGTCTTGTTATCACTACCCTTGGATCAAAGATTTTTATGTCCTTAGGAATGACTTCCATAGTATATATGGCCACTATTAATACATTGTTATTCCATTTTGTTTGACTAATTATCCTATAGTATTTATGACTATGATGAATATAATTTTTCGTGAGTACCTAGAATAATTAATTTTTATATTTATTGATGAAATCCAATGTTACTCTAAAACTGATTAGGAAGTTGTTCTTAATTTTAGAGTAGTTCTAGACAAATGAGATATATAATAACATAATTTAATGTTTTAGTAATGTAACATATTGATTTGGGAGGTAATGTTCTCAAGATGCATGGTCGCAAAACATGTAATTTAGTTTGATCTTTATAAGTTGAGTGATGTTATGAAAAGGGAGGAACTATTAAATGTATTAGAGACATAGAAATTTTATGTCTTAATAGGGTATTACCACTATTTGGTGATGGATTTTAAAAAATATAATTCTCTTCTGATCGCTCTCAGTCAAGATGGAGTAAAATTCAACTGGTATTACAAATTTTTAGCATCCTCTAATTATTTGAAGAATAGTTTTATTTAATAAGATGTTTTAACTCATAAAGGTGTTGGGAAAGGCTATGTGGTATTCTGTGATTCATCAGGTTTGGTTTTGGGTTTTGTTACCATGTAGGGTGACGACATGGTGTCTATTGGTTGTTGTAAGATTTGTAATATTGAAAATAATTACCCCAAACATGATCAGAAAATTTCATATATGATATATTCTTTTATGATTTATTAGTAATATATTTTTGATAATGGTTTACCATATAATTTACTAATAAAATATCAAGTTATATATTTTTAGTGAAATATCTGAACCATTTGTAATGGATATGGGAATAACACCTATTTATCTTGACATTGAAATTTTTTGCAACCATTACAATTTAAATATAATATAATTTCCTATGAGTATAAAACTTATATGCAATTATATAAATGAATCATTTCAGGAATTAAATATGATGGGTCTAATTGCTGATATGCATTTAGTAGTTTAGGAGGTTGAGTCCTTGGTTTATTTTTGAGAGTTTAGTTGAAATCTTATCTTATTGACATGATTCTCTTGGAATAAAATAATAATAATGAGTTTTATGAAATAATAAATTCATCATATAGTGGGTAGTACATCATTATGTGGTTTCGATCTTTTGAGGGTATCCTTTTCATTAAGAACCCATTTTTTATCTCATTACCTATGATGGTGGTTTTGATGGGAGATTTTCATATTTATTAAGTGAATGTACACCTAATCATGAAAAACATTTTTTATGATATAAGTAATCATTTCTAGAAACTATGTATTGAACAGTACGCTAAATAATTTGATTCTAGTTGTAATAATTTTTCCATGATTATGGACATGCATTAGAAAACTTTTAAGTTAGATTTGAACACATCCTATACCAAATTAGATTTGGGATGGGATAACTATAGTCATTTTGGTTGGGTTTCCATATACACCTCAGGTAATGAATTATACATGGGTACTAAGTGAATGATTTAATAAGTAATGTCACTTTATACCCACTCATTATACTACCAATGTTTAGGAATTGGAAAAAATTTATATGTACAAGATAATAATATTTTATGGTATTTCATGTGCCATTATTTTTGATATGGATCATCAATTCACATAAATTTTTTAGATATTTCTATAAGAGGAAATTATATCACATAAAAAGATGAACAAAACACCCCAAAATCATACAGATGGTAAGATATACTAGGGAATATAGATTCTAGAGGAAATTATTCATGTTGTGTCCTTGACTCTAGATGAGGTTTGGATTTACCTTTTGGTTTGGTTGTGCTTTACTATCAGAAAATGTTAATAATTTTCTATAAAAATTACAACCTTTTCGGCCCTGAAAATCATTCTTAGTAGATTTCCACTTTGTCGGTAAGATATTTGTGATGCTTCAATTATGGAACCTAGTTTGGTCCCAGAGATGACAATGAAAATCTAGATGATTTGTTAGAGAATGCTAACAACATAGATCTAGTATAACTTTAATGATAATACTCAACAACACATTTTCGAGTTCTTGGTTGCTAAAAATGTGTTTTTGTGAGTCTCACCTTGGTTGGTTCATTGAAAATGTATATATGTGGGCAAGTTAAAAGTTACAATTAAAATTGTGATGTGGAATACTGATTGGAACTTCTATAATAGATGAAATATATATATAATGTGTTTCATTTTTTATATCTCAATAATTATATCTCAAAACAATATCATGTACTGTAGTTATATTACCTAAATAAGGAATAATATATAACCATAACTAAGTAACTATTTCATATTATCAATTATTTGGTGATGGATATTCCTGGAAATTCCATACACTTTGTGCAAGTTCTATGGAAAGATGTTTCTAATAATACAGAGACACGAGATCTTGTGGATTTAATGATACACATGTGTTCTGAAATAAATTTTATAGAGTCTTCTTATCTATACTTTGGGTGGGAAGAAATTAATTATAGTGAAAGGAATTGTATCATCCCAACACAATCATTATTGTATAAACATTGGATTATTTTACATTTTCTTTTTATTTACATTGTTATTCTATTTATACCCTGATTCCTAGTTATTTCATCATGTTTGAACCTTATGATGGGATAATAATGTGGTTTTGACCTTTTTTAGAGAGGTTATAAGATGTCCTTGGAAGTTTAGAATGAAAGTAAATACAATCCTATAGACAAAATGGCGATAAGAGGTCTACTAACCCACCGGTGAGGCCCACCGGCTAGAAAATGGAAGGATTGTGGATAAGAGCCCCTCAACAACTCCCTTATCTTGATCGTGGGATCTAGTGTCTAGATGCTGAAGCTGATGTGGATGAGAAATAGTAGGTTTTTATCATAATCCCTTTTTGTTTAGTCTATGTTTATAAAATAAATAATTCTCACTCTAATTCTATGTGTCCTTAATCACATTAGGGTCCATCTAGAGACGACATCAGGTATCCCTTATTTTATTCACCCTGAACTATGTTCTAGTTGATGTGTTGGATCTCTAATTGAAAGTGTAATATAAAAATTATCATGATTTTTATTTCCTATTCCCTCTCCCACTATCAGAGCATTGTATCCTCATGTTATTGACAGTTCTAGATATTAATTTGATAAATTCTAATTCGAGGATTCCAACATGGTTGTTATATCCATAGTCACTTTATTAGTTTATCATGTTTGTAGCTATTTTTATTGTGTGATTCATGTACATGGTTTCATATTTCAATTCCAGTATATTGAAATAGTTTTTTCTTGAAAATGTTGAAATTGATTTATAAATATTTTTTAGAACTTTATTTCAGTCATTGAAAATTTATTTTGATATGGGATGATCTGTGTGATAAAATTCCTTGGAAAATAGATTCTAAAATAAAGGTTTTATTTCTAGAAATATTATATTGAATTAGAATGCATTATTTAATCGTGATTTTGAAGACGACATTTAAGAATAAAAGGAATGAAATGTTTTATGTTCTATAATGAACTAAATTGATTTAAAACACATGATTTTTCGATGGAATCAATTGAAATTTGTTTTTTTTAAATTAAATGGAATGGTTTGAAAATTTAATATTGGTATGAATTGAATAATTTATTAAAAATGATTTAAGATTTATTTAAATTAATAATAACCCCATGAATGTTTAATTAACTCCATGAACAAGGGATCCTATGTATTTTGGAATAAGGATATGCATTCTAGATAAAATTCTATATAATAAATTATTGATTATGTCCATGATACTAAAATATCCGGAGTTTGAGGATTTTATACACTGATATTTTCTCCTATATCACCTGCGGATTTTGATCATTGGTGTGTGTACACACAAGGATTCATATTTCACTAATATTGTGCATAACCTTATGACTGGAACTAAATGTCCATGGGTGTTATTACCATGATGCTATGATTGAAAATGATTATACATGCCAGTGTTTGATTTAAATGATAAATCACTTTTTTTAATATGAATTATTATTCATGTATGTTTTATCATCGATTTCATTTTATCAATACATTTTTGGAGATGAAATTTCGTACCAAATTCATTTTAGGGATTTAAATGTTTTATAAAAAATGTTTTGATAATAACTATCAAAATATTTTCATTAAACTGTTTACATAAAATTGGACATATTTTGTTTATTTAATATGGATTTCTTTTGGAATAGTTGGAATGATACAAACATGCACTATTTTTCACTCCCTACTTCATTAATTTGGAATTTTTGAATTTAGTATGCTTGGTCTCAGGAAATTAAATCCAGTAATAAGAGCGAGTATATGTTCATGATAAGAAGGACCTTGGGTGTTCGTGGTGACTAGTAGATCTTGTTATCCAACTGTGACATGGAGTTCTTATGATGTTGAATTTGATAGTTGATATGATAACTTTGGTTGGTATACCATTTTTAAGACATTTATTAATCCATGTATAGATATTTTCTCTTATGGAGATCTTGAAATAATATCTATTTATTTTTTAATATGCGCTACATTGAATTATTGATTTATTCTTTTAGAGAAATAATACCCTCTTTTTTGTTGTGATTCCCATTCTCTAGTCACTTTCATATAGAATTAGGAACACCCATTAGGATATGTTAGAATTGATTCAGCTTCCATTTACAGAAGTTATTTGGGTTAATTAAAAAAATTCATAACTACTAAATCTGGGGCCAATCATTTAGTCTCATCACCATCTTCTAGTTCATATATATGGAACACACAGTAAATTATATTCTAGATGACCTAGCCCAAGGAATAACAATTGGTTAACCACCAATAATCACGTGGTAAACCACTATATGTTATCTTAGAATACAACTCATCATTAATCACCCATATATATTTCATTATAAATTATTACGTAAAGCCTAAACTATGACCATAAAATATCCCGTATATATTTTAAAATCCCGTAGGTCATAATCCATCCTTAACCCAACTCGTTCGAAAATCATAGGTTGACCATTCACAACAAACCTCTTAGTTATTACTTGACCCCTAAGGTCACTAGGAACTCACATAATCAATCCCAATTAAATTAATATTCTCTAAAATATCATGGTAAAGAATAATAGGCCCTTATGTAAATTTCAACACTCTTCACACCTTGTTCACATATTGTCTCTATGAGACAATATCACATTACACATCTTCCAAATAAATCGTTTGGAATGCTACTAAAGTCAAACCAATAACTCAACCTTCCATGAATATATGGAATCATCAATATGTCTAACACATAATCCCACATGATGATCATACAATAACTGAAACATCCATATTCCTAAATCCACTCTAACTGGTACCCCGAGACTTTTTTTCACATGATATCAACATGACTCCCCATACACTAGAGGATATAGACTATTAGCTCATATCCAAATGGAAATGTAGAGAGAGTATACACTCTTACCATAGTGAAGACAAAATAGAAGTAAATTTGATTGATAACATAAGAAAAAAGATCACTAATTGGAAAACATAAAACACAATCCAACATTTAACCGAAATAACCATCTATTAAAAAAATATAGAGAGTTCACTATATTGTAATAATTTATACAATTTAAACCAAATAAAAACTACTAAAAGGCTTTTATCCTTGACATGTGTCCCAATCAGGTCTAGAACTCTCATGCCCAACCCAAAATCCCATGCACAACCATGAACTAGGTCTTTATTGTGATCTTATCCTGGAAAATAGGTAGCACCTAGTCGGGACACCAAGTGCCATGGAATCCTAAGAAATGTGTTAGTAAAACTATGTAGACCACCACCAATGGTGTCTAAAGTAATAAAAAATATTTTAAAAGGTGTATGTAGGTATAAGTTCAATGATAAACAAGGAAATAAGGAAATAATTATTGTTGTTATCTGATATGTTTTTTATTTGTTATGTTATATATGGGAAACTAATTACCAAGATAAAATCATATCACAGTGGAAATCTTTTCCAGGTCAAAATGGGTTATAGACACACTATCTATCAAAGAGGGAGTGTTATCTAAACCCAACTATCACATACCCATTAGTTATAATAATACCTTGATTCATTCTCATCATTATTTACATGGTTTGGGAATTTACATCATTTACACTATGGCTTATGCCAAAAAATTAGCATGCATAAGGGAATTGGTCATGTTCCATATATTACAAGGGATAAACATTTCATAAAAAAATACATCACACGTACCATGGATCCTCAGTTCAAATAGTATCATAAAATGCAACTATTAGGGGAATAACACCTCATTCATTTTCCCTAAAATGTGCACTATAGTGGGGGGGGGGGGTTATTACCTTAGTCTAACCAAGAATAGAGGTGTAGATCCTCAAGTCCAATACCCCACAATTAACGATCCATTTTCTCATGGTTCTTTAAACAATTAACTGCAAATAGCATTTTACAAACAATTCCTAAAGAACAATCATAACTGTAATGGCCCGGACCCTCCTGGCCCATTACATTTCCAAAGTGAGGTTCCACCAAAACGGTGGCACCGTGAGGGTGACACCGTGACGATGGAACCGTGGCGGTGGCACCGTGAGGGTGGCACCGTGATGGTGGCACCGTGAGGGTGACTCTGTGACGGTGGCACCGTGAGGGTGGCACCGCGAAGGTGACACCGTGAGGGTGACACCATGACAGTGGCACCGTGTCCCCTCACAAGGCTTTCGTTTTTTTTTGAGTACCTAAATTTTCCACTCCCGAAACGTAAGTTTTGACATAAATTAATTCTTTTTCTCTTTTTGAAACCATTTAATGCCCATAATTAATTCCTAAAAATCCCGAGAGACCTCCGTGTGTAACTGCCCTACTGCGTGGTCAACCCACGACCCCCTCTCTTTACGTGGTTTCGTGTTCTCACCTCAACCGTCTGTGGATCTTATAAACTAATGGCTAGCCCTGGTTTCTTCATTCCTCGATCGCAGATTTTCACAAACGGCTTCCGGTGCATCGGGCGAGCCGCATCGTTATCCATGAAGTTCCTCCCCTGGCCTAAGCGTCGATCGTCGATCAGCAGGTAGGGAATTTCTCCTTCATCTCTCTCTTTTGTGTATCATGTGGGGTGGGAGTTCTTTTGTTTCTGTAGAATTGGATAAACCATACCTAAATAAAGATAATGAACAAATCCTATAAGGAATGAAGAGGGGGTTGTGATCATTGATGTTTTTTATATTATGATCATCTTCCAAAGTTGTGCTGGCTTACGCCTTCTGAAAATCGTGGTCGTTGGTGGTTTTTGTTTGTGCACTAATGAACCCCTCGTGGTGTTTTTAATGGCTTGGTCCAAATTTTAAACTCATGCTGTGAAAATTAGATTGGTTAATCACGTATACCCGACTGAATAAATTGAAAGCACCAGGATCAATCCCTTCGGTGCTAACCCCTATCAAAACACAGAATTGAAATCATAGAGTGTGTTAAATCTTGTAAATATGAAAATACAGGCCTGGTCCTGCTTAGTGTTGGTGACAGTGGTTTGGTTGTTTTCATTCGCGACCGATTGGTGGAAATGTGGGAGGTGATGGGATCCCCTGGTTTTTTGGATTAGGTGGTTGTGAGTTTTTAGTCCGGGTGTGTACATGATTATATCAAAAATTGGGGTGGGATCCTCTATTGAGGAAAAAACTTTTTGGGGGAGGGGACACGGGGCAGTGTCATGGGGTTGTCTGGTTCCAGGACTTCGAGGGTTCTCACTTTTCCTTGTTGTTGTGACTTTACAAGAGAACCGGGTATGGATACTTAAATTGATGTTTGGCTGGTTCCTTTTCCTTGGTTATGCTTATGGTTTTAGTTTCCCAGTATTGCATAAACTTATTTGAACATTATTACTGAACATGAAAACAATAATGGGACAAATGTGTTTTGTTGGCGACGGTTGTGACTTAGACTTGAGTGATGTTGTGATCTGTAGGCTGTCTGAAGAAAAACCTAGTTTGGGGTGATTTCTTGTTACCTATATATATAAACATGTAGCTTTGTGTTTCTTATTCGCACCCCACCCAGGTTGAGCACTTAGTGCCGAACACCCCCATTTCATGGGGGAGGTTGTTTTTCACAACACTATTCTTAGTGGCTGGTTATTATCTCCTTTTATGCTCCCTTTCCCGGATAGCCCAAGTATCTTCGGGCAGGCTGTGATAGCCTGAGGTCCATTATTAGCTCATGAACCTTCGGGCGGGGTAGTGTGGTGGTTGGCCAGGTGTGTGGGGCAGGTTTTTTCCCAAGTGTCTTCGGGATGAGGCCCCGGTATCTTCGGGCATGACAGTGGATTTATCTATCCAAGGTGTCTTCGGGCGTGGTGGTGGTTGATTTGGCCTATGTGTTTGCAGGCGTGGATACATGTGATAGTTGTGGCCCAGGTGTTTGCGGGAAGGATTCAGCAGTGGGACTGCGTGTGGTTGTGGCCCAGGTGTGTGCGGGCGGGTGTGGCAGTGGGACTGCGGTGAGAATGGCGGGATTGGTCCGATGTATAGGCTGTCTCAATAACTGGTGGGAAAGTGGTGTGGGGTACCCAAACATCGACGTGCTCTTATTATATATATTACTTGACTAGCGTTATTTGGGGAGTGTGCCTTAGTGAGGCCGGGGGTGGATATTTTACCTTGATAGGTTTTTGGTTTACTCCTTTTTCTCATGGGACTTTAGTACGTTCCCCCACTTGTGCACGAGAGTCTTTGGGTTTCCCTACTAAGGGTACTTGTATGCTCACCCTACGTATATAAAACTACATCCAGGTTTCCAGGATGACTTCGGGGATCAGGCAGGACTATACTAGATCGGACCTTTGGGGCAGTTGCAGTTGTTGCTTTTCTTCATTGGTACTTACCTTTGAAGTCACCTTTTGTACTTTGTAACTTTACTTTTGGATCATTCATGTGGGAATGGTTTACTTTTGGCTTCACTTTCTTTTACCTTGGTGTTGATGAGTTTAATCATCTTATCTCTCAATCTAATAAAAAAGGGGTAATGCCTTCCATTTGTGAGAAATTTCTATACCCTTGGTGCTAGTTGCCACTCCGGGACCTATTGAAGGCGGGCCTCAGGGGTCATTATCTCTCCTTAAACTTAAAGAAGGAAGGGCCAGGAAATCTTCTGACCCTTCACTCCTTTTGGTGAAGGCGGTTCGTGATAGAATGGTATCAGAGGGAGGTTGAGAGATAGGATGGAGACTATAGTTATGAACAGTGAGGATTGCAAGGGATGGTAAGGCAACAGTTTTGGGTTACCTTTTCACATGAATTAGGCCAGGGATGACCAGCTAGGACACGAGATTTTAGCCCCCCCCCCCCCCCCCCGTGATCCGATGCAAGGACTCTGGATCTACCGAATGAACAAGTGAGGCCACGCTGATTGCAGGGTAGAGACCCTAGGAAAGGTGAATGCATCATAATGACTTGTGTTCTTCTGTTTTTGGGATGTCTTGATAATTAAGAATAAATTAAAATTTTAAGAAGTTTTAAATATGATATTCTGCACTACTTGGGCTTAGGAATTCCTTTTTTACCTTGCAGCTATGGCACCTGGAAGGTGACCACGTGTGGTATAGGCGATCGAGGCCCTGAAGACTACTTTGGCCGATCGGCAGAGAGCTGATCGAGAGGAAGAGGACGACCAGTGGAAGAAGAATCTTCGGGCCTTCCAACGACAGGCCCTCGAGAAGCTTGAGGGCAGCACCTCTGACATGAATATGGAAGGCTGGCAAGAGGAGCTAGTTTTAGCTTTCAGCTTGATTAGGGGCCCGACCAAGTACTATGATCCTCTGGCTGTCAGCCAAATGTGGGGAGCGGCGCGTCAGTGGTGGATGCTTTACCTGGGGGAGAGGAGAGAGGCTGAGGTGGCTTGGGCAATTTTTGAGAGGGATTTTCGAGCAGAATTCCTCTCTTCGATGATGAAGGTAGAAAATAGATAGGAGATACTCTCCCTCCAACCGGGTAGTATGTTCGTGAGGGAGTTAGGTATCATGTTCAAGGACCTCCTACGTTTTGCTTTGGACCTCTTTCCCGACGAGGAGTCTCAGGGAAGATGTTTGGAGGAGGCGCTCCGACCCTCCCTCCAGTATGTTGTTACCCCCTTCACCCTGCCGACGTACTTGGAAGTCCAGAAGAAGGACGAAGTGGAGGAGAGGCTGCATGCTTTAGGAGGTGTGTCACGAGAGGGGATCCAGCTGTGACCATCAAAGGGGAAGGCCATCAGCACCAAGCCTCCTGCGTCAGGACCCTCTAGGTTCTGAACCACTAGAAGCATGCCGCAATAGTTTCAGTTTCGATCCCCTGGTCCTCGACCATTTTCTTAGGGCCCAGGACCACGGTGCTTCATCTGTGGGAGCCCTGGACAACTCCGGAGTATGTTCTCGGACTAGGTGCAGTACGGCGGTGGTGGACAGCCCCCCCCCCCCCTCCACCCGCCCTAGAAGCAGCTTCCAGCTAGACCATTCCTGCAGCAGTAGCAAGGCTAACGATCTCCCGCTCCTCTGAGGGAAAACGTAGGAGGAGGAGGCCGACCACAGGTCGCACCTCAGGGACCTTGACCGGGGCATGTTTGCGGAGGTGGCTGGTAGCCGAGGGGCAGAGAAGCTAGGCGTGGACAGTTGCACGCTGCAGAGGTAGCAGTTCTAGCTAGGCAGAAGGTTGTTCAAGGTACGATCAGTTTGTTTAGCACTCTTTCTTATGCTTTGTTCGATACCGGAGCTTCACACTCCTTTGTTGCACCTAGTCTAGCCCGTTCCTTGGGTCTAGATGCCGAGAGTCTTCTGGAGCCCTTGGTGTTGAGCACACCAATCGGAGGTCAGACTGACTTTTCATTTGTTTATCGAGGATTTAGACTGATGATGGGTCCACATCACTCAGTTAGGGATCTTCTTCTTCTACAGATACAACCATACGATGTCATCCTAGGCATCGACAATCTATTATCGGTGTGCACTGTCATCGACTGTTTCTGAAGCAGGGTCGTGTTCTCGGACTTGGGCGGCTGGTGTGTTACATTCACCGGCGACCGGAGCGGTCAGAAGGGTAGAATGCGAGAGGAACCCCTCCTCTCCTTGTTAGCCGAACTATCGGTAGAGTCAGTTGATGCTGAGATAGTGGGGGTGCCAGAGGATGTCTATGAGTTTATGGACATCTTTCCTGAGGAGTTGACGACTCTACCCCCTTGACATGATATCGAGTTCGGGATAGACGTTCATCCTGACACTTATCTGATATCGATGGCTCCTTACCAGATGGCACCTTTAGAGTTACGGGAGTTGCGGATTCAGATTGACGATCTGATGAAGAGGGGTTATGTTCGGCCGAGTTCGTCACTCTGGGGTGATCCAGTCTTGTTTGAAAAGGATGCAGATGGTGGTCTCAGGTTGTGCATAGACTACAAGATGCTGAATCAGGTGACGATCAAGAATCGCTACCCTCTTTTGAGGATAGATGGTCTTTTCGACCAGCTGAAATGGGCAGGATAGTTCTCGAAGATCGATCTGCGGTCTGGGTACCACCAGTTGAGAGTGAAGGAGAGAGACATCCCGAAGACGGCCTTCAGGTGCATATATAGACACTTCGAGTTCTTAGTCATGCCCTTTGGTGTTACATACACCCCGGATGTGTTCATGGGGCTTATGAACTCCATCTTCCAAGAGTACATGGATCGGTTCATGGTTGTGTTCATCAACGATATCCTGATCTGTTTGAGGTCAGAAGGGGACCATGCAGAGCACCTGAGGACATTTTTGGAGGTCCTCCGACATCATCAGCTCTATGGGAAGTTGTCAAAATGAAATTTATGGACACGAGAAGTGCACTTCCTTGGGCACGTGGTGTCCGAGCAGGGGGTAGTGGTGGACCAATCAAAAGTTAAGGAAGTTATTTCTTGGGTAGCACCCATGAATGTGGCCTAGGATCATATTTTCTTTGGGATGGCAGGTTACTATCAGAGGTTCGTACCCAACTTCTCCCGAGTAGCATCCCCTTTGATAGCCCTTACCAAGACAGACCAGGTTTTTAGGTGGAGTGAGCAGTGCAAGTCCGCCTTCATCTATCTGAAAGAGAAGTTGGTTAGTGCCCAGTGCTGTGATTACCAGAAGAAGGGGCAGCCTATGAGGTGTTCTGTGATGCTTCAGGACAGGGCCTGGGATGTGTGTTGATGCATCGACAAGGGGTGATCTCTTATGGGTCCAGGCAGCTACGCCCCCATCAGAGTAATTACTCCACCCACGACCTAGAGTTTCCAGCGGTCGTTTTTGCGCTAAAGTTATGGAGGCACTACCTCATCGGAGAATGATTTGTGGTCTTCACAAATCACAAAATCTTTAGGTATATCTTCTCCCAGTGGGGCTTAAACTTTCTACAACAGAGATGGTTGGAGTTACTCTAGGATTACGACTTTGAGATCTCTTATACTGAGGGAAAGGGTAATGTAGTGGCCGATGCCTTGAGCAGCAGGACATAGAAGGATGCGGTCCAAGAGTCAGCGGATGCCTGGAAATCGATGGATGATTTGGCTGCCTTACACCTAGATGCAAGGATTGATGGTGGTAGAGGTTTCCTATATCAGATGACAGTGCAGTCATCTCTGTTTCAGCAAGTGGAGGAGTCTCAGTGGGGAGACCCGGAGTGCGAAGTGATGCATGACCGAGTTGACTGGGGAAATGCTCCGAAAGGATGGATAGAGGATGGTAAAAACCAGATGATTTTCCAGAAATGGTTATTTGTTCTAGGAGTGATGCATGACAAGTTTCTCAGTAAGTTCCAAAACTCACCCCTGGCGGTACACCCATGAGTTTCCAAGACGTACGAGGGACTGAAGGGACAGTTTCATTGGCCCATAGTGAAGTGAGCAGTGGAAGAGTTTGTGTCTAAGTGCTTAGTGTGTCAGCAAGTGAAGGCTGAAAACCGAGTTCCCGGTGGCCTACTGTAGTCTCTAGATGTCCCCGAGTGGAAGTGGGACGACATCTCGATGGATTTCATCACGGGACTACCCAAGGTCCAAGGGGGATACGACCCCATATGGGTGGTAGTGGGGGACAGGTTGACGAAATCGTCTCACTTTCTGGCAATCATAGAGTCGAGTGCAGTGGATACTTTGGCACGAAGGTATATGGATGAGGTGATGTGGTTGCATGGAGTTCGAAGGTATATAGTCTCAGATATGGATGCAAGATTTACCTTGCGACTCAGGAGAGGATTGCATCATGCTTTTGGAACCCAGTTTAGCCTTAGCACTGCTTTCCATCCCCAGAAAGATGGACAAACAGAGCGCACCATCCAGACGTTGGAGGATATGCTGCAGGCATGTGTTCTGGACTCAGGAGGATCATGGGTGCGACACTTTCCCATGGTAGAGTTCACCTACTATAATAGCTATCACTCTACCATCGGTATGGCCCCATTTGAAGCCCTGTATGGGAGGCCCTGCCTTTCACCTATGTGTTGGGATGTAGTAAGAGAGGCAGGCATCCTTGTCCCAGAGGTGGTCCAGAACGCGACAGAGAAGGTTCAGCTCATACTGGAATGGATGAAGGCGGCCTAGGACCGACAGAAGTCGTATGCTGATACCAGGAGAAGGACCTTGGAGTTTGAGGTTAGAGACCACTTGTTCTTGAAGATCTCCCCTTGGCGTAGGCAGTGGAGGTTCGGCAAGGGGAGTAAGCTTTCTCCCAGGTTCATTGGACCTTTCGAAGTGTTGCGACAGTTCGGCGAAGTGTATTATCAGCTAGTGTTACCACCACCACTACTGATGATACCTGATGTCTTTCATGTGTCCCAGCTCCGTCGGTATCTACACGACGATTCACACGTCCTTGATTGGGGTGAGCTGGACATCGAGGACGACGTGACTTTTGTGGAGAGACCAGTGATGATCGAGGATCGAAAGGAGAAGGTGCTTCATTGGAAAACAATTCCCTTGGTTAATGTGTTGTGGAGACATGGTGGGATTGAGGAGAGTACGTGGGAGAGGGAAGCACAGATGCCTACCCAGTACCCAGAGTTGATTTAAGTTTTGTTCTTTATTTTACATGTTGTGGTAGAACGTTTTTTCTTTTGTCTATGAAAAGTACTTGTTTTCTTTCCTCTGATTGTGTGTAAAAATCCATGGATATGGGGGAGGAGGGAACCGGACCCTTAATGAAGACGCATTAAGGTGGATGCGATTAAACCTGTTTGGGCGAGTCAGTTCCACCCAAAGAGGATAATATCTTGACATGGGGGAGGAGACTGCCCAACCCACATGCCGAGCAGTTTGGCATGGTATGTTGCTTGGTTCTTGACAGGGAAGTTTTTTTGGTTAGCATGGGTTCACTTCTAAGAGGTATCTTTCAAGGTGGTTGTTCGGACCCTCTCTTTCATTCTTGGGTTGTTTTGATTCTCGAGGGAGAGAATCATTTAAGATGTATTTAATGTAATGTCCCGGACCCTCCTGGGCCATTAATTTTCCAAAGTGAGGTTCCACCAAAACGGTGGCACCGTGAGGGTGACACCGTGACAGTGGAACCGTGACGATGGAACCGTGAGGGTGGCACCATGACGGTGGAACCTTGAGGGTGACCCCGTGATGGTGGCACCGTGAGGGTGGCACCGTGACGGTGGCACCGTGTCCCCTCATGAGCCTTTCCTTTTTTTTCCAGTACCTAACTTTTCCACTCCCCCAATGTAAGTTTCGATGTAAATTAATTCTTTTTCTCTTTTTAAAACCATTTAAAGCCCATAATTAATTCCAAAAAATCTCGAGAGACCTCCATGTGTAACTGCCCAACCGCGTGGTCATCCAACGACCCCCGCACCGTACGCGGTTTCGCGTTCTCAACTCAACCATCCGCTGCTCTTATAATCTAAGGGTTAGTTGTGGTTTCTTCTTTCCTCGATCTAGGTTTTTCAGAAACAGCTTCCGGTGCATCAGGCAAGCTGCATCGTTATCCGTGATGTTCCGCCCCTGGCCTAAGTGTCGATTTTCGATCAATAGGTAGGGAATTTCTCCTTCATCTCTCTCATTTGAGTATCATGCGGGGTGGGCGTGCTTTTGTTTCTGTAGAATTGGATAAACCAGACCTAAATAAAGATAATGAACGAATCCTATAAGGAATGAGAGGGGGCTATGATCATTGATGTTGTTTATATTATGATCATCTTCCTGAGTTATGCTAGATTATGCCATCTGAAAATCGAGGCCGTTGGTGGTCGTTGTTTGTGAACTAATGGACCCATCGTGGTGTTTTAAATGGATTGTTCCTAATTGTAAACTCCTGCTCTGAAAAGTATATTGGTTAATCATGTATACCCAGCTGAATAAATTGAAAGCACCCAGTTCAATCCCTTCTGTGCTAACCCTGGTCAAAACAAAGAATTGAAATCATGGAGTGTGTTAAATCTTATAAATCTGAAAATACAGGCATGGTCCGGCTTAGTGTTGGTGACAGTGGTTTGGTTGTTTTCTTTCGTGGCTGATTGGTGGAAATGTTGGAGGGGAAGGGATCCCCTATTTTTTGGATTCGTTGGTTGTGAGTTTTAAGACCGGGTGGGTACTTGTTTATATCACGAATTGGGGTGGGATCCTCTGTTGATGGATAACCTTTTTGGGGGAGGGGACATAGGGAAGTTTCTTGGGGTTGTCTGGTTCCAGGACATCGAGGGTTCTCACTTTTCCATGTTGTTGTGACTTTACAAGAGAACCCGGTCTGGATACTTAAATTGATGTTTGGATGGTTTCTTTACCTTGGTTATTCTTATTGTGTTAGTTGCCTATTAGTGCATAAACTTGTTTGAGCATTATTACTGAACATGAAAACAACAATGGGACAAATGGGTTTTGTTGGCGAGGGTTGTGACTCGGACTTGACTGCTGTTCTAATCTGTAGGATGTCTGAAGAAAAACCTAGTTTGGGGTGAGTTCTTGTTACCTATATATATATATGTAGCTTTTTGATTCTTATTCGCGCCCCACCAAAATTGAGAACTTAGTGCCGAACACCCCCATTTCATGGGGGATGGTGTTTTTCCCAACACTATTCTCAGTGGCTGGTTATTAGCTCCTTTTTCGGCTCCCTTTCCCAGATATCCCAAGTATCTTCATGCAGGATGTAATGGAATGAGGTCTATTATTAACCCAAGAACCTTCGTGCGGGGTAGTGTGCTTGTTGTCCAAGTGTGTGCGGCAGGTGGTTTCCCAAGTGTCTTCGGGATGAGGCCCAGATATCTTCAGGTGTTGAAGTGGATTTTTCTTGCCCAGCTGTCTTCGGGCGTGGTGGTGGTTGTTCTGGCCTAGGTGTTTGCAGGTTTGGTCACATGTGATAGTTGTGGCCCAGGTGTTTTCGGGCGGGATTCGGCAGTGGGACTGCGTGTGGTTGTGGCCCAGGTGTGTGCGAGAGGGTGTGGTAGTGGGACTGTAGTGAGAATGGCGGGATTGGTACGATGCGTATGATGTCTCAATAAATAGTGGGAAAGTGCCGCGGGGTACCCAAACATCGATGTGCTCTTATTATATATATTACTTGACTTGAATTATTTGGGGAGTGTGCCTTGGTGAGGCCTGGGGTGGATAGTTTACCTTGATAGGTGTTTGGTTTACTCCTTTTTCTCACGGGACTTTAGTACGTTCCCCCACTTATGCACGAGAGTCTTTGGTTTTCCGTACTGAGTGTACTTATATGCTCACCCTATATTTATAAAACTGCTTTCAAGTTTCTAGGAGGACTTCGGGGATCATGCAGGACCATACTAGCTCGGACCTTTGGGGCAGTTGCAGTTGCTGCTTTTCATCATTGGTACTTACCTTTGCAGTCACCTTTTGTACTTTGTGGCTTTACATTTGGAACATGCATGTGGGAATGGTTTACTTTTGGCTTTAATTTCTTTTACCTTGGTGTTGATGAGTTTCATCATCTTATCTCTCGATCTTATAAAACAAATGGGGTAATGCCTTCCATTTGTGAGAAATTTCTATACGCTTGGTGCTAGTCGCCACTCCGGGACCTATTGAAGGTGGGTCTCATGGGTCATTATCTCTCCTTCAACTTAAAGAAGGAAGGGCCTGGAAATCTACTGACCCATCCCTCATTTTGGTGAAGGCGGGTCGTGACAATAACATTCGCATTTAACATTTCACTCAAGAAATAAATCACATTCATTCTTTAACATGTTAGCACATTTATCATTTTAATTTCATAACCCATTAAACTAATTTAATTAAACTATAAAATCCCTTATACCATGTTGTTAACTATACAAAATTAACATTAATCGCATTTACTACCCATTTATCCTTTACTTACAAAAACCATAACCATTTAGAACATATATCATTATTCCTAACACCACCTTATTCTATGTAATCAACTATGTACAATCATCAATTTTCTACTTCATAAAGATGTTATAATGGAAAAATAGTTCTCATGGATCCTATTTCACTAAACAAAAAATCACTTCAATATCTATGGTCCCAACAGACCTTTGAAACAAAATCATGTTATAAAAAATTCAATATACTTATTTTAAATCATCTTGAAACAAAACATTAAAAAATGGGTCTTTTATTTGAAAACAAAAATAATTCTTCAAGGTATATATTTCCATTTCACATATCCAAAACAAACATTAATAAATTCCTTGAAAAAAAGAGGCCATTCCCTCATTTCAAAAATCAAATTAAATCTCTTTAGAAACCCCATTTTTGAAATATATTGATTTCATCACCTCCCTTATAAACATTACTCAACTATAAACAACATTTTACATCAATAAATCGACAATCGGGCCCAAGACTCAAAACAGACCATAAAAAAACATTTTGAAAACCTCTTAATAAATTAAAAAATCCTAATTATAATCATTTTAATGAACCCATAAACCCTACCCACATAACCAATAACACTATTATTAGAATTTTTCTCACATAATTCACATATATCAACATTTATCAATTTTATTCCCCACTTATAAGGATTCATCTTACATCATGGGTATCCCAAGGTTCGATTGGACACACCTACAAAACCAATGGGGTCTGTGAAAGGTTTATCCCCACTATCTTAAGGCCCAAAACTCTTCCCATAAAAAACTACAAGGAAAAAGTTTGGTACAATCACATATAAACATAAATGGTCAAGACTATTAGAAAAAATAATAAGAAACACATTCCTCATAGTAATAGATGATGACTATCCCAAAAAAATCCCATGATTTGAAAGTGAAAAGGGTGAAAAATTATGAAACAATGAAACTAGATCAGAATGGAATAACTATATATTCCCACTTTTTAAGGGATGCATGGCTTGGCCGCATGATTTTAAAAATCATGTGCCAACTATGTGCCTCTATCTAAATAATATAAACCAAGATACATGGTCTCTTGGGGGAACTAACATGGTTTTTCAAACCATGTGGCAATCATATGCTTGGATATACCTGAAGGGGGTCACCTGGCCACATGGTTTCATAGACCAGGAGCATGGTTTACACTAACAATGTGACAACAATTTTCTATAAACTGTATGGACTCTTTTATCCTCCTTTCTTGTTTCATACCCCCTTAACACTCACAAAACTCCTCATACACACAAGAACCACTTCATTATCCACAAAAAGTGATTTTAACTAGAAATTTTAACAAGGACATACCTTCATGTAAGGTAAGGTTCATACAATATCCCCACCTTATAAATGGTTATCTTCAAGCCACACCTCCATGCACTCTTATTTTTTCAAGATTCAAAATATTAGGTCGTGTCCCACTAATCAACCTTCGCATCTAGACTTCTTATAGAATGTGTTCATGTCATGAAAATTCTCATGCCAATAAAACATTCATACCCTAAATACAATTCTACCCCCATGATCTACAATCATATCCAGATACCCCATGATGGAACATCCACATCAACCAATCATTACCATCACCCATTACATGGGAAAGGCCCGATGAATTCTATTGGACCACAACATGAAAGGATACCAACTAGGAACTATATTAACCTATAAGGACTATCTGCAACACCCTCAATCTGATCCTCTCAACAATTTATGTGCTAAAACACTTGGATTCATCTTGCCACTTTATCCATGGTCATAAAGGTGAAAGACTCCTTGTGTTAACAAAAGGAACATCTAACTTACAACAAAACCTCCCAACTTACACCAATATGCAACTCGAGGCCCAATATCCTCAATTAATATTGAAACCTAAAAAATATGCAGCCCAATAATAACCTCCATATCAAGGCACTGATACAATAAAAATCTGATCCAACACCTTTTACCATCACCTATTCACCATGATGGATCCTACCCAAGTCCATTAAACACTAACCACCTGTTACTTCATCAACTGACCACCTACCCACAGTGGTACTTTTCACCAAATGGATTTTTTATCACCACAATATGTTCAGTATTGAACACTTCCATAATCGAAAAGGAGAAAACAATTACTTCTTTTAAACAATCACAACTTACCGAATATGTTTTCGAACTCATCATCCCCAAAAATTCACAAGGACACCATCTAATGTTGGCATTCATCCCTTCCCTCAAAAGCACGTGGATGGGAACCTCCATGATCCATACTAATTTAAGTGTATCCTAGTTTTTCCAAAGAGCCCATTATCATTTTCAAATTTACCATATCATTCCAACAATCAACATAGATGACATTCAACCCTCACATATTTTCCTTCTTTCCCAACGGATTCGGCCGTCCCCGGACGACTGAATCCTTTGATGTCCAACTTCCACGGTTGGTAGCTCACCACTTTACCTAGCCACGACTCCCTTTTCACTAAAGGCATACCACTATAATACACACATTCCTACTGAGTTCCATCCACTTTTTTTTCAAAAACAAATTTTGATTCAAGAACAATTCAAAAATAAGGCATGATTATCAAAACTATAAACAAAAATCCAAGGGAAAATTCCATTTCTCACCTTAAAATTCCAAACCTTAACTTTGAAAATAATGAAACTCATTAAAAATGGATGGAATCCCATTTTAAATAACCTATTTAAATTATATCCTATTAAATAAGTTCATTTCATAATGAACATCATCATTGGAATTTTTTAAAACAAAAGTAAGCCTAAAACCCCATTTCACAACCATGTTTCATTTTATAAAGCAATCCACCAATTACTCATGAAGGAAAAACCCATCCAAGCATGAAAAACCGTTAAAAACCCCCAAAATATATATTATATATATATATCAAAAAATTAAATTAAAAGACCCTTAATCATCATGCAATCATGAAATCCACGACTCTGCAAGCCATTTTCTGGCCATATGGCACCCACCAACACATCCTTGATATAAAAACTCAGATTTCCTCTAAGAATCATCTTGAGCCTAAAACTACCACTCAGATCGATCTAACATCACATTAAATGTATACCTTCTTCTCCCTAAAGGAACATGATGATGCACCTCATAGAATTCTTATTGGCATTTTTATGCCACTACATTCACTCCACGACCTACTCTACTAATCCATGGTTGACCCACCACACCGGACCTTAAGGATATTATCCCCACCGATTATATCATGTGATTTCAACCACATAAACTCATGGTTCAATAAAACGAGGATCCTCAAAATTGTTTTTTGGGTATCTATATTTTTGGAAACACCATGACCGACATCAACCACGACCCGTTATTGGATTCCATGAATGATACCTAGGGTGTTCATTGACATCCATCCCTTCCCAAGGACCTCTCACAGAACCGTTTGATGGTGCCCACCAACACATGACTCCACATTTTACTTCCTAAGAATGTAACCTATATGGTCTCCCATATCCAACTAAAATTCATTTTTTTCAATTGGAGTAAGTCGATAGAATTCTCATCACACCCGTGATGTTTTCGAGATATTAGACATGATCATCACTAGAGAAATGATTTCTTAGAATTCATAGACAAACACCACCATAAACTATTCATTGCTGATGTCACCTCCTAATATTAGTACACCATATCCTGCTACAAGTCATGGACTTCCCTACATGCCAATGATTCATTCTCACTTGAACCCCAAAACAAAAACATGATTTTTAACCAAAACTCACAACCACTTCACGACACTCTGACAAGAATTCTCATCCCAACATTCCCCTTTTTGAAATATTTTCATTAACCGAGTCGAGTTCTTAGCACACATATCTAGTAAATTATGTGGAAACACACTGACCACCACATTGATTGACAGCCCAACAGTTATTCCCATAACTTGTACATCAAACTGGGATCACATAGAGTAACAAGATACGCTTATCCCAAGTCGCCAATTCACCCATCCCGATAAAACAATGTATTTTTAAAAATTATCCCACATCTGGACTTCCTCAAGACCTTCATGGTGTCACACATTCCTTTGATCACACACTAATCCCAACTCTAGATCATACAAGTCACATATCACCAGAGCGAGGCCCATAACCCACTCACACATCTGATCATGATTCCTTGTTAGTATGCCTTGTTTGACTTAAGGAGTTATCAAAATATAACCCAATAGGAAAACTACTCCTAAAACAATCTCCATTATAAGTCTACCCTCACCCCAGGTGTCATCCAAATGTAAGTGGAAATCCACTCTTTGTTTACCCTTTCCTTACCAACTATAACCAAAATTTCTTTTACATAAAACTCCATCCTAACTATAGGGTTTGGACTTTGAATGATCATTCCCTTCATAACCACCCTTATAGACAAACATAAATACCCAATTTCTCACTTGGGGAATGTAAAAGGCATAACTACATACTTTTAACAAAACCAATGGCAACCACTCTACATCAATTCCACTAATAAAGCACCCACATATGCTTCCCAAATCACTGACGGTTGCTACACTAGGATGAAATTCATTGAGGGTACCCTCTATTTCATGGGATTGTCAACCCATAACCACTACTCAAGCTGAATTTCCAAACCCATTAACTTTTCCACTTATCCCTCCAGGGTAATACCAGACATGGAAACACTATTTGTGTTCCACTTCCAATGTATGAATCAGAGACATGTGCAATAGAAACCCAAAAGCATTTACATCTTTACCAGACTCTCTCATATGTATCCATTAAACGTAAAATGATTCCATATTCCTAGACCAAATACACACTAAATTAAGGTCACCGACTCCTTCTATATTCCATACACACCCAAAACTCAACCAAAAAAATAGTCACAGTGGGAATTCTACCCCCATTCCAATCACATTGTGTCTAACACACCCAGAAGAAGACACTTACTCTAGGTTTTCCACCAAGGACACTCACACGTGTTTAGTGGTTCTACATGTTGAACACCTACTATATGGCCTAAAACGTAACTCACTGTGTATCAGTCCAAAAGATCACCACATTCACATTAAAAAAAATTCACAACTCTGAGGTCACAACCTATCAAAAGGTGCAACAAGAAACATCTCATTATCTAGAACACCCAACTCATTAAGGTCGCATATCCCATAACCTGAGGCCTAAAATATTATAACACTCTCTCTACCTAAACCACCCATACAAGATGTCAACACCCAACACATGAAATAATCAACACATATGTCCCTAAAAGTTCCATTATTCTCCAAGTATTCCAAACATAACTAACCTCACCATTTAAATTCTTGACATAAATTTTAAAAACATTACATTTGCAAAACACAACCATTTTTTCTTTCCAAAACACCCTTTTCAAAATTAAACGTTATTCAAAATAATATTTCAAAACATTTACCTTTTCTAAACCCAACGGTTTATATTTTTCAAAACCCTTTAAACAGACTACTTAAAATACACCATTTCATTCAATTTAACTTTTTATACCCATTTGGATTGTATTCAGTTCGTTCACAAGTCAGTTTTAGGAAACATACAGATGACCAATCTATTCATTGTGACTGGAATGATGCATGAACTCACGCACCCTCTTTCTTCATGCTAGGAAAAGAGATAAAACATCATAAATTAATAACATCACATCAATGTACACCACCCAAGGTGGAAATATCATCCAACTATTAAATAAATAACAAAACATCATTAACCCCCTTAGAACTTGGGTTTTCCATCACACGTGGGGTCATAAGAACCCATGGACAAGCTCATTGAAAATTACTCAAAAGGTCATAGTTCATGTCTACCATGCCCAAATAGTATGAAAAATGTTGATCTCATCTGATACCACTTCTAATGTCATAGACTAAGAATCCACTATAACTGTTTCCCCGAGTCGGGTGATCACATGACCTCAGGAGCGCATCCTCACATGCTAGTGGCTGCCAACTACCATCAATTGATATAAATAGAAATGTGACGAGACTATACCAAATTATCATAGTGAAGCCAAAATAAAAATAAGATCAACAGATAAAATAACCAAAAATATCATTAAATATAAAACATAAAACACAATCCAACATGTAACCAAGTACACATTCCATAAAAGAATCTAGTCGATACACTATAATCCACATAGTCATACAGTATACACCAAAACCAAAAAATCAAAATAATATCTACCCAGACCCATGTCCCATCCCTGTCCAGACCTATCATACACCAAACCAACATCCCATGCACATCAATGAACTGGGTCCATATTTTGAACTTGTCCCAAAAAAACAAGAAGCATCTTCTTGGGTACCCATGTTCTATGGCGGCCCAAGTAGAGTGTTTGTAAAACTCATTAGGCAACCACCAATAGTTTCTTATGTAATAAATATAATGTAAAACGTCTTATACAGGTACAAGTGAAATAAAAAAATCAACAAGGAAAAAATTTATTACTTATCAAATATCTAATTTATTAGTTAGGTTTTGTAAGTGAAACTAATAAAAAAGACTAACTCGGATAACACTAGGAATATAAGATAAGCCACAAGGTGTTACATGCACTATTAATCTCAGGGGGAGGTGTTTAATAAATACATCCATCAAATGCATATTAGTTATAATATTCACATGATTCATTCTCATCATATGATCTATGTGTTATGTATTTAAATCATTTACATTACAACATAATCCGGTCAATTATCATTCATAATAGAATATGTAAAGTTTCCTATCTCATTAGCGATGAACATTTGATAAAAAAATACATCACACATACCTTGGATCATCAGTCTATGTAGTATCATCAAATTCAGCTGTTAGGGGCATATAACTGTAGTCCCCTTCCCTGAAAGGTGCATTGTTGGTGTAGTGTTTAAAACCTAAGTCTAACATAATCCATGGGTGTATATCCATATTTCTAATACCCCACAACTACCAAGTCGTATACACATCAAATTTTGAACCATTTACAACATATACCATTTCACAAACCATTCACAAACAGTACACATAACATTACTATTTGATAATTCATTCAACACATATATTATATTCTTACCTTAACCAATTATCACATTTACCATTTGAATTTCATAATCTATTAACCCAATTTCATTAACGAAAAAAATCCCTTACCCCCTATTTTCTATTATAGACAATTAACATTAATATCTAATAATACCTATTTCACATTTAGCATCACATACCATAACTGTTAAGAATATATATCATTATGCATAACACCCCATTATTCTCTATCATAAACTGTGGAAATCATCATTTAGATTATTTGATAACCATGTTATCATGAAAATAAAAATTTCAGGGATCATATATCACTAACCCAGAAATCAATTCAATGAAAATGGTCCCAAAATACCTTTAAAACCAAATACTATTATAAAACACCAATAAAAATACTCAATTAAAGTCATCTTCAAACCACCATTAAAAACATAGATCTTTTATATTAAATTTAAAAAATTCCCTAAGGTTTCTATTTATATTTCAAAAATCCAAAACAACCATTAAACTAATTTACAAAATAATAGACATAGATCTATCTTAAAACATCATTTGAAATCTCTTTATAAAACCCCATTTTTGAAGCACATTGAGGATTACACCTCCTCTAAAAAAACATTTCTCATATTTTAACATCATTTTCCACCAAAAAATATATAAAGAAACCAAAACCCCAAAACATACCATCAATAACTATTCAAAAATATCATCAGAATTTACAAATTCCATATTATAATCATTCCAATTAAGCTGTTAACCCATCCCAAATAACCAATTACACATTTATTACCCCTTAGGACCAATAATTACCTTATCTCAATATTTAAAAATTTTATTCACCAATTATAAGGGTTTTTCTTACCCGATGAGTAGACCATGGTTTTGTGTCACTCACCGACAGACCCAACGGGGTCTGTGAAGGGTTCCACACCTCTATCTGAGGCCTAAAAGCCTACCCACAGTCAATTACAAGGAAAAAACAAGGAAACATATTTAAACTACCACAAATATATATAAAACATGATGTCTATAAGAAAAATCTTAAGGAATACATAACAAATAATCAAAGATGATTAGTATCCCAAATGATTCTCTTGATTTGAACTAAGACACTCCCTAATGGCCCAACATATAATCCACTTGAAAAGTGATGTTTTTAGGGATTTTGAAGGGGAGAAGCAATTTTACAAGACATAATCCGAAAAATAGAGTAAAAAGGATTGTTATACTCACCTAAATCTTAAATTCACACCCAAAACACTCTAAATGCCTAATAGTCGAAGGAGAATCAATTGTTGGATGTATTGGGTGGTGGGTTAGTCACTGATGATGTAGGATGATGAATAATGTAAAAAATTGATGAATAAAGGAATATGATCGGAAGGAGAATACTATAAATTCTCTCTTTTTAAGGGTCAAATAGTTTGTAAAAATGTCTGCTAACTATGTAGCTACCTTTGTCCAAGAGGGGAAAAGAGCCATGGTTTCCTAGGGGATCCCCCAAAGTTTGGAATGTCTTGTGGTAACCATGGGCTTGCCTCTATCCGAAGGGAATTCTCATGCGACATAGTTTTATGGACTAGGCGCTTGGTTCAGACTAAACATGAACCAAACATGTTCTATACACTTTTTGGCCCCTTTTGATCTCCTTTCTTGTCACATACCCCTAGATTAGTCCCAAAACACCACATACACACAAGAACCACTTCATTAACTATAAAAATATATTTTAACATTTAATTTTAATAAGGATGTGACTTCACGTAATGTCAGGATCTTACAATAACAATCGCGCATAAAAACTACACTAAACACACTATAAAAGCTATCCCCATATGGTCCACACCATCCAAAAACCGTATACATAATCAGAAGAGATATTTTTTACCTAATAAAACTACATTATGTTCACTCAACCCCTAAATAGGTGTTTCAGGGTCCCTATGGAAAACATGAAAAACATACCAGGCAACAGCTGAAGCATGCCACTTTAAAAAAACATTATCCATATACTCTATCAAACAAGATACCATAAACCCTCTCACATGGCTCCAACATAGGCCATTAATCACCGTCTATTCATGTCCTTACCATCACGAGGTTTGTTGGACTTGACTGCTGGTTCCTCCAATTTATTGAATAGTCACCAGGCAGTTATAAAATCTGAAAACCATATGTGACATACCCAACATTCAAAAAAGAGGGGTTTCCCCAACCTATAAGACCTTATAAAGACTAATGGAGACTATTTTTAACATTCAATAACCAAAAACCTATGTCAATAACATGTATATCACCTAAGAAAACATGATATATCACAGAATACGAATGTAACCATATACATTTATCTTATAAGGGTTTATTTTCCCTATATCATGGATTATTTTGACCCCATTCACCTAAAATTAAAAAATGATACAAATAGGCCCTAAAACAGGGGTTCATTGAAATAAAAACTATAAGACATGAATTATTAGAGTGAGAATAGTTGTAACGTTATCCTTGCCAATGGATACCATTTTCATTAAACAACTCATTGATATGGTAAGAGATGATGACTAGTGATTTCTTTAAAAAGAGAGATGAGATTTGGAAATGAGATAATGATAGGGGGAGAGTAGCTATGATGATTGGGTCTCAAAAGTGATGGGGGATTCAACATAAAAAATTTACATTTTTAAAAAATAACTCAGGAAAAAACTGGGTACCTAGATGTGGTACATTAATTATTAGGTTTCACCCTAGGATGTACCTAGTTTTTACAAACCATGTTTTTTAATCAGTACAAACACACATTTTACTTGATATTTTATCCCATAATTATCATTGAAACCCCCCATTTACACCTTCTAGATACCATAAATAATCCATTAAAATTCCTCCTATAGATGTAACAACTCTCAGAATATTTATTATTGTCACAATTATCTAAATTCTATATTCATGGAGACTATAAATTAAAATTTCCTTTTGTATTTTTTGACACATGACATCAAAATTAATAAAAAAATCCACATCAATGGGATTATTATCCTCAACAATAATTCCAAATGATCACTCAACACTATATCCATCCATAGAAAAATAATTCCACTACTTGTATAATATTAAAAATTGTATTCCAACAAACCATCCACCATCTGACTCCATCCACACTAGAATTTTCCTAAAAACCTTTGATTCCATACTTAATAAATGTAAACCATTTACTTTATGAAAAATTAGATATGGGACATATCATCATTCACCCAAAGTCATTCAAAACAATTATTTGACAATCTCATGCATGGAATTTTCTCATAACCAAACTAAACTTTTGAGATGTTAACTCCAATGATAAACATGATTCCTCATCCTAAGATACATCATTAATACACATGATCTCTTCTTGATTGGTAGAATATATCATCAATTTACAACATTAATCCCAATAACATGCATTCACTATTTAAAAATACCTAATTTATAACACATGGGACCAAGAACAACTCATATTTGACACTCTTATCAACTCTAAGATCCCTAATATACTTTTCATACTCTATCCCAATTATTGACATTTTGAAGACCTTGGATATAATAAAACTAATAATCTAAACCCAATAATCATACATTTCCAAATCAGTTGATGGTAACAGCTAGTGTGTATGAATAATCATATCTATTACACCACCAAATCAATATAAAGCACATCCTACCATATCCAAAATGGGAAATACACCCATAATACAACCTTCCATTCTGAAAATTACCCAAAGTCAATACTGAATACCAAACTCTAGGTGTTGGGTTACTATCCATGATCCATGGGATGCTCCCCATAATTTGATAATACATACCACCATCATTTTGATACCCTTTTGTCCAAAAATTGATATTTGTGATGAATTTCTCCATAAGATCACTGCTCATGAAAACCTGATTACCTTGAATGATAATATTATCCTTGATATCCTACGATATTAATATATTCTAAATAGCCTTTATTTGACCCAAAAAATCCTATGTCTCCTCATCCACCCATAAAAACACATTGGTCCAAATTAAAACATTACACTTAACCCATGAAATCAATCAATGATCCTCACAACATCCACTAGTCATTATCTCACAATTAAAAACCATGCATCATTTTATACCACATTCCTTCCATGAAGCGCCTCAAAAACTCTACCAACATCACATATCACTCTACAAGAAATTTATGCATCCCTAACCATCCCATTTTACTACCAAAAAATCAATGAAATTAACTATGGAACAAAAAAAATTATCATTATCAACACAAAATACTCAAATGACATTGAAATATTTCATTAGGAACCTAAATAAAACACTACCATAAATTCCATTGAAACACATCTTCAAGTGACTCATATATTAATACTACCCACACTATCAAGGTAGTTTCAAGTGTAACTACTACTTAAAAACATACCATGAGTTACTTCCCAATGATATTGGTCACTCTCTCCTAGATACTCACCAGATGGTCACACCCCAAATAAGTATCCATACCCTCAATGTTTCATGAATAGTTCAATAAAAAACCCTTTTGGAATTCCAAAATATTCTTCTCTAAGTATGTCCCATCATAACACTTCCCCAAACTACAATTTTCTACATAGTCATCCCCACTGTAGGGGTTAACCACAAGGCTCACCCAATTCTAGGGCCCATCATTGGTTTCTATGATAAAAATAACAAAAACTTCACCTAATAGATAACCAAAATTCCAACACATACCTCATGAATCATCTATATTTGTTAAATTATAATATAACCGAGGAAAAACAAAAAAAATAGGGAACATGATCCCATATCATTTGAGAATAAATTATTCATGTAAATTCCAGGAATTTTCCATGTAATGTTTTTATTTATATGGAATCATTACAATTCTATGAAAATTGAAGGTGCATGAGCCTAAGAATAGGTGTGACCAAAATGAATTTCTGAACATTTTTTTCAGTTACGTTCATTGAATTCATTAGCAGTGTTTTATAACATTTGAATTGGTGCTCAGAATTGAAATATGAGGAAAACGTTGAACTCGCAGGACCAATATTTTCTTAAGGTGACCTTTACCCCGACTATAGTAGGTCGAGGGTGGAATATTGTTTTTGAGTTATTCATAGACGATTAAATAAAATAAATATAATTTATTTTAAACACATATCCTTCCACCATTCATTTGAATCTTGGTGGCGGGGACCACCCGAACTCCCCTTTAATGTGAAAAAACCCCATATAATTCCCCGAATTAATGTGCCAACATTAATTGAATTAATAAACACAACCCAATTAAAGTTTCTTCCTCACCAATCATGGTGGGGGATCATTGGAAGATAGGATAATTGTGATATCCTTTGGAAGAGAATCCTCCAATGAAGATCCACATCCAGTAAAGAACCAATCTCCAGATAACGAATGTGGACGACATGCAAGCACAGATCGAGAGCATGTCGCGAGAGCGACAAACATCGACGTCGTTATCTTCTTCTTCATGACAACTCCAATGAACGAATGAGGTAGGGGGTTTATTTTGAGATACAATAATTATTATTTTATTTATTCTTCATGTTCTCATATCTCAATAATAATGGCCAAAAAAACATGACCATCAAACCGCCAAAACACATTGATCTTTTATATTTGTTCTTCGCATGTTATTCATGTGTTCTTCAATGCTGAATAATTAATCATGCTAAAACCCAATGTTTTTTTTGAGTGTGACATAAGTATGTGGAGATCTCCACCCGAGGATTGTGAAAATGTATTCATCATGTTTTGCAGGCATAGAACGAAGATGCAGTGACCTGCGGAATTGGAGGGCCGCCGACAACCGACCGACTATAGTTCGAGAAGGCGGAGGAGGACATCAGCCAGCTCACTCGGAAATCATGTGGAATTGGGTTTCCATGCATCCCTGCCACCGGTAGTGAAGGAGGTCGCGACCCATCAGCCTGGGTGGAGAAGGGGACGACAACTGCTATGTAGGTCAGACACCTGGAGGTAGGGTGATGTATGTCCGCACCACCAGTAAAAGGTAGGACTGTTGTGGCTTATCCATGTTGGTGCACTTGGGGGGTCGGCCGACACCTGGCCGACTGAGGGAGGATAGCGACACCGTCACACCTTTGTGAGGAGAGCATGCCATCCTCTCAGAAGGGAGAGTTATGCCGAGCGAGACCCCACCAGTGGGTCTCGAAAGAAAGGAGGTGGCGCCACATGGGCCTGCCATGTTGGACAAAGCCAAAAAATCTGACGGACCCTTTGGAATATCAGGGGTAACCATTTCCCCGGGTAGCGGGTAGGGCGGGCCCCAAAATGGTGGACCACACCCAGCCGAGCAGGTTACGCCGAGTGAGCCGGGTGGGACCGCGAACCAGCTGGCCGAGCCCACCACAGACCAGCACATCTGGGTTGAACCCGAACGTGGTCAGGTTGGACCATGTGGGGTCAAGTCAGCCCAGGCAGGGTCGGCCCAGACCCATGCCCATCTAGACCCAAATACGACTTTTGGAAATATCTTGAGAATAAGGCTTCCATTTGGAGAACTATTTATGACATCACGATCATTATATAAGGAAGGTCCATTTGGAATACTCCACTTGAATTTTGGATAATGTTAGAGTATGTCCGGGATTGGTCGAACACAAATCAAACAGGGACCTCGGAATGGAAACACTAATAACATACAGACAGGGGGTCTGATTAACACGCCACTTAGTTCCTTGGGACTTTATTGATGTGGCAGTCCTTCTTGATACTTATTTTTCAGACATCGTGTTAGTTGATGTGTCTTCCGATGGCTTGAGGTGAGGAACCTCCCAGAATCAATCATGTTTTGTGAGGGAACCCAGTGGTCGGCTGTACTTGAAGAATCTCTAGATCCTATGTGGGTCATCTTTAAATCTAGTGGTGGTCATCATTAAGTGATCTTCTATGGGACAGCTCATACCAATCATTTGTGGGTCATCTTCAGATCTAGTGGGGTCCACATTCAGATCATGTGTGCATCGCCTACGATCTTTTGTGGGTCAACAATAGAGCTTCTCAGCGAAGTAATATGATCTAGTGACACAACTAATGATATATACTTCAATATGTATATTATACATGGTGTGAGCTGAGTCATTACCTTTATGGTACATACCATCGTGGTATTCTTTTGTGTGTCATTACCTTTGTGGTACTTACCATCATGGTATTATTTTGTGTGACATTACCTTTGTGGTACATACCTTTTTGGTGTTACCTATGTGGTACTTTTATCTTCGTGGTGTTACCTATTTTGTACATCTACATTTTTGGTGTTACCTTTGTGGTATTCTTCACTCATGTGTGAGATGATTATATATTGATAACATAAATATATGTATGGGAATATACCTATGTAGTGTAAATTACTATTTCTTCGTGCTTTGAGATTGATGTCTTGCATTGTGGTTTATCCTTTTTGGATTCCGAGAGACCTTCGGAGGTATTGGGATCCCTATTGAGTATCATTATTATCAACCCTGCATAGGCTATGCCCGGAACTAACTATTTATTATACAGACAACAAATAATGTTGATCGAGGTTGAGGGTACCAGGTCAGAATGCTTATCGGAGGTGGACCTTAGATGAGGCATACTGTAGATATGACCATTCGAGAACTATAACTACCCATTAGGTAGGTTCCTTGGTGGGTGGTCACAAGAGCAATTATCATGTTTACTTATCCTTTTCAGATGGGTTTTTATTCCGGCCCCTTTAATTACTGTACACAAAATTTTACTATTTAGTTTACTTTGTGATTGTGTTTTGTTGTGTTCTTGGTTTGTGTGAGTTTACAAGTTTTAAGGCAATGAATTCATGGTTTTAGGGATATGCCTTTCAAGTACTAGTCACCAGCCCCTGGCCTATGGAAGGCAGGCTTATGGAAGTCACGACACGGGCCCTAGGGGGAGGGTCCTGACCAATTTGTATCATAGGAGTCAGTTCTACCGAAGAAATTGGACTCTAATCTTTTAATCAGAAATAGTTTTATGTGTTTTGAGTGTGATTATCAGTTTGGGGGATCCGACGTTTCTGTGGTGGCCAATGATCCTATACACAAGGATCTTGACATCTGATTTCTGACTCAATGCATTAAAAAACTGATTACATGTGTGTTTTGGAAATGTTTTCTTTGTGATATCTTTGAGTCATCTAACCAGGTATAACTTATTAATCATTGCACACCTGTTTCATTCCATGATTCAACCATGAAGACTGCCAGTTAGGGTTCTAGGTTGAGTACACGATGACATCCCACTGAGTGATGAGGCTTCGGTGCAGGGAACTCTTTCGGCAATTGTACCTCCAATTGGTGTTCCAGAGACACCACTACCGATTGGGCAGCTGATACCACTAGCCTCAGCAACTAAGGGTACACACCTCTTGAGCGCATTGCATGAGTTTCAATTCCAGAGGCCACTGAGGTTCTAGGGAGAGATGGATTCATAGGCACCTGAGGACAGGATGGAGGCCATGGTTAGAGTTTTTTCACTGGTAGTGACACTTGATGGTCTCATGGTGATCCTTGCTGTCAGTTCACTTCCAGTAGCAGTGAGAAGATGATGGAGTTTGATACTCCAAGTTCATGACTAGGTCACTCTCATCTGGGTGGACTTCGATAGCTTTTTCAGGGAAGAGATTATCCCAGCGAAATTACACTCTATCTGTATATAGGAGCTTCTTCACTTGCAGTATGGTATCATGATGTGGCCCAATATTTAACGAGGTTCACCGACCTCTCGCACTACTCCACAGACATGGTGCGAGGCCTTTTCATTATGGCCATGACCATCGAGCTGGGGATCATATTGGAGATTATATCCTCGATGATTTCTCTTAGAATCCTGATGCAGATGATGGGTCTAGAGCGGGCACTCATAGTGGAGGGCTTCCTTGTTGAGCAGTCACCAGTAGCGGGACCCACCACCAGACATCACGTAGAAGATTCATCTACAGATATCCGCAGACAGATGATGCAGAGATCCAAAAGGACCAGACCTATAGCTTGATGACCATAGGATACAAGGTCTGTTGTTTGAGTCTCTCGAAATAGAGTAAGATAGACAAGGAGAAGACAATGTTACTTGTGTGGTGGGTAGGGTCACATGAATTGTGATTTCCTGACCCTCCATATAAATGACTAACAAATGGTTGAAGGACCACCTAGGTAGAGGTGTATATTTGATCGAGGAGGTATGGAAGTGGTAGGTGGACATGGCAGAGGAGCTGGTAGTGCAGCAGGACGTGGGTGGTGATTTGTGGTTCTACCGCCACCACCTCCAGATGGTTTACCCCGATCAAAAGGAGCGGGTGGACAAGGACAAGCTCACCTCTAGGAAACTAAGGCCTATGACCACGTCACTCCAGAGATGATATGAGGTATAATCTGTGTCTACTCCCCTATAGCTGCAGTACTTATAGACACAGGTGACCGACATTCTTCTATCTCAAATACCCTCATTCAAAGCTCGGAGATTCCAGTGTAGCTTTTTGCTCGATACTTACGGCTAGAGACTCCTATAAGAGCAGATTTGACGATTCCAAATTATTTCTAGTAGTGTGAGATTACTCTAGGAGGCGAGAGATTCTGATGGGATCTTCTAGTAGTAGCATCGAGGCCTTACGACATCATCTTGGGTATGGATTGGTTATCTACATTCCATGCTCAGATTGACTATATTAGGCACAAAGTGCGATGTGGATGCATGGATGGGATGAGGTTTTAATTTACCGGTGAGAGGGTAACCTTTTCAGCATAGGATGGACTTACACGGAAGAGGGTGTACCCGATCACACATTAGTTGGCTAGCCTTACCCTCAGAGCGGTTGATGTTGACAGTCCAATCTATCCTATAGTTGGGAACTTGTATGCTGATTTATTCTATGATGATGTTCCAGGTCTACATATTCACAGAGAGGAGGAATTTTATATCGACTTGTACCCCGAGACATCACTGATATCTACACCAGAATATTGGATAGCTCCCGCATAGCTTTTAGAGTTGAGAGTACAGCTGGAGGACTTACAGATGAAGGGGTTCATTAGGCCTAGTGTTTCTCCTTGGGCAGCCCAGATTTTGTTTTCCAAGAAGGCAGATAAGTGTTTGAGACTCTGTGTAGATTATTGGCCCCTGAACCAGGTGACGGTAAAGAAAAAGTACCCACTATCGAGGATTGATGATCTATTTAATCAGCGGAAGTGACCATTGTGGTTTTTGAATATAGATCAAATATTAGGCTATCAATAGCTCAGGGTACCAGACGAGGATGTGCAGAATATGTATATGAGATGTTATTATGAACACTATGAGTTCATGGTTATGGTATTCATGCTGGAAAATTCACCATAAGGGTTCATGGGATTCATTAATAGGATCATACAACCATACCTTGATTGCTTTGTGGTAGTATTCATTGGAGACATCATAATATACTCAGCCATGGAGGGGGAGCTTGCCTATAATCTGCAGACACTTTTGGACACAATTCTATAACACCAGCTTTACGGTAAGCTCTCGAAGTGATAGTTTTAGATATGAGAGGTCCACATTATAGGAAACATCATCTTGGAGGTTGTAATTGTGGTGGATACAATGAAGATAGAGGCTTTTCATTCATAGGATCCACCATATAGTGTGATATAGGTGAGGAGTATTCTGGGTTTGGCCGGTTACTGCCATAGATTTGTGTGCGACTTTTCCAGAGTTGTGGCACCCTTATCAGCATTGACGAAGAAGGGGAAACCCTTCATGTGGTCGGAGAAATGCTAGTGGAGTTTCTAGTAGTAGAGTGAGAGACTGAAAAGTGCCCCCATCATGAGGTTAACAGAGGACGGTGTTGGTTACATAGTCTACTACGACGCATTAGGGACCGAGCTTGGATGTCTCTTGATGCAAGATAGAGCATTGATCGCGTATGGTTCTCGACAGCTGAGACATCATGATCAGACCTAAGCTACCCATGACCTGGCGTTAGTAGTAGTGGTCTTCTCCATGATGATTTGGCAACATTGTTTTATGGGAAGATGTTTTATAGTCTACTCTGATCAAAAGAGTCTCAGGTATATCTTCTCTTAGAAGGAACTGATCCTGAGACAGTAGTATTGGCTTGATTTTCTCCTCGACTATGAATTTTAGATAGTCTATACTATTGGGAAGGGGAATGTAGTAGCAGATGAACTCATCATAAGATTAGATATTCAGTTGCTGAGTGAGGGGATAGAGCATCTAGCCACTTTACAGATATCATATGTGGATCGAGATGTATTATCTTATCTTTAGTCTATGACAGTCACTCCCACACTCCATCAGCATGTCATGGAGGCGCAGCTTGGTGACACTGACTGAGAGGAACAACGTGCTCAGATATCCATAGGACAGAAACCTGATGGATTTTATAAATGTGGGGAGTACATTATAATCTTCAGAGAATGTACTATGGTACCTGTGGAGATTAGGGATGAAGTGTTGTGGGAGTATAATACATCTGCTCTAGTGGTACATCAAGGAGTGGAGATGATGTACCAGGACCTTCGACATCAGCATTGGTGGCCAGGAATGAAGAAAGTAGTGGAATAGTTTGTCTCATCGTGGCAGACTTTTCAGCAAGTGAAGGCAGAGCATCACGTTCCAGCATGCATAGTTCAGCCAATAGAGGTTCCAGAGTGGAAGTGGGATGTAAAATCTATAGATTTTGATATAGGACTTCCTCAAACATCGAAGGGACATGATTCCATTTGTGTGATCGTTGATATACTCACCAAGTTGTCCCACTTCCTACCTGTAAGAGAGTATGTATCAGTAGAGAGTTTGGGACGCCTCTACGTGTAAGAGATTGTACAGATTCATGGAGTGCCTTTGATGATTTCCTATGATCATGATGCATGTTTTACTTCACACCTATGGAATGGGTTCCAAGAGCTCTTTAGGACTCAGCTTAGATTGATCCCTACCTGTCATTCTTAGATGGATGGATAAATAGAGCCGACCATTCATACCCTTGAGGATATGTAGTATATTTGCGTCCTAGATTTTTTCCACATCATGGGGGATCACTTTCCTTTGGTGGAGTTTGTGTAAAACAAAATATATCAATCCACCATTGGTATGGCACCGTTTGAGGCATTCTACAGGAAACCCTTCATATCACCTCTATGTTGGACTAACACAGGGGAGTTAGAACTCATGAGAGCAGAGATGGTACGAGATACCAAAAAGAAGGTGAATATTATCCAGGAGTGGATGAATACTGGATAGAGTAAATAGAAGTCATATGCTGACAGGAGATAGAGACCTCTCAAGTTCATGGATGGTGACCGTGTCTTCGTACGAGTCTCACCACGACAAGGTTTGTGGAGATTTTTCTAGGGTGACAAGTTATCACAGAGTATCAATGGACCCTTTCAGGTTCTCATCATAGTTAGCAAGGTGGAATACCAATTAGATCTTCCCCTTTAGTTGCACTTGGTGCATGACATTTTCCACGTATCCAATCAGAGTTGATATGTACATGATCCTTCGCACATCATTGACTAGGGAGAGCTAGACATCGACAATTGGGTGATGTTTTCAGAGGTTCCAGTGGATATTGATGATCAAAAGGAGAGAGTCATTTGTGGGCATTTGATACCTCTGGTGCGCGTTCGTTGGCAGCACAAGAACCTCTATGATAGAACATGGGTACATGAGGGTCATATTCATGCTCATTACCCCTTCTTGTTTCCCTAGTTTGTGTTGTGGCTTTCAGGGATGAAAATCTATGAGGTGGAGTGAATGTAAAGTCTCGGAATTTTCCTTATATTTTGTTAATTATATAGAATTATTAAAAGTCAGAGAAAAATGATGGTGAGAGATTCCGAGGCTCGGGGTGCCTGGAATGAATTTCTAAACTTTCTGTGGGTACATTAGTGAACGTGTGAAAGATGTTTTGTAACTTTTGAACCGGTGGTCAGAATTAAAATATGAGGATACCACAGAACTCGTAGTACCAATATTCACTTAAGGAGACCTTCACCTGGACTGCATTAAGTCGAGGGTGGAAGTTGGTTTTTGTGTTTTTCATAGAGGATTAAATAAAATAAATATAATTTATTTAAAACACATATCCTCCCACCACTCATTTGAATCTTGTTGGTGGGGACAAACCTAACTCCACATTAATGTGAGAAAACCCTTATAATTCCCCCAATTCATGATCCAACATTAATTGAATTAATAACCATAACTCAATTAAAGTTATATCATCACCTCTCTTGGTGGGGGATCATTGGCAAAGAGGAGAATTTGGAAAGCCTTTGGTGGGGTAACATCCAACTAATAACCTCCTCCAATAAAGAATGAATCTCCAGATCCAGAATGAGGATGACACTGAAGCTCTTATTGGGAGTGTGTCATGGGAGAGATGAACATGGGTGTCTTCATATTATTCTTCATGAAAACTCCAATGAACGAACAAGGTAGGATGTTTATTTTAGGATTTGATAATTATCTTTTTCTGGATTCTTTGTATTCCCAAATCTTAACGATGATGGCCAAACAAACACAGTCATCCATCCACCAAAATACTATGGTATTTTCTATTTGTTCTTCACATGTTCTTCATGCATTCTTCAATGCCAAATATTTAATCCTTCTAAAAAAATAATTTTTTGACAGCAACTTATTGATGTAGAGATCTCGACATGAGGATCACAAAAATGCAGTCCTCATATTTTTCAGGCATAAAACAAAGCTATAGTGACCCGTGGAAGAGGAGGGAGGCTGAAAATCGACCAGTCGTGGTTCGAGAAGGCAGAAGAGGATATTGATGGCCAGAATGCCGACCGACCACAAAGAACAGGGGTGGCATGTGTCGGCACTGCCGGTAGCGGAGGAGGATGCGACCCGTCGACCGTAGTGGGGAAGGGGACAACGGCCGACACACCAATACGCCGCGTGAAGTAGGGTGACACATGTCCATGCCACCAGTATAAGGGATGACTGTGGATTCTTAGTTGTGGTGGTGCACCCAGAGGGCAGTCGACACTTGGATGGCTGCGGGAGGACAATGGTATCGTCACACCGCTGGGAATTGAGACGACTGGTCTTCCGAGCAGTCTTGTCACACAAAGCAGGACCCCTCCAGCGGGTCCCGCATGCATGTTGGTGGCACCAATTGACACCTTTGGGGTGGAGAAGACGAACTGTTCAATGGACTGTTCAGAATACCGGGGGCACCTTCCCCCTGGGAAGATGCTAGAGCACGCCCCGCCATAATGGACCACACCATGAAAAGCAGGTCGGGCCACCCAATTTCGGGTTAGGCCGCCCCATTCCAGGTTAGGCAGCCCCATTGAGGGTTTGGCTAGACCTGGACTAGGTCAGGTTGGCCCAATCTGGGTTGGGTTGGCCAAGGCTGGGTCGGACTGACTACGTCGGGCTAGACCCCAACCCATCTACAACGAGATGCCCATTTTTATCCATATCATTAGAACTTGGCATCCCATTGACGAACCGTCTATGACACTAAGACCCATGGATCGAGAAATTCCATTTGGTATACTAAACATATGTTTTGGTTAAATTTAGTGTACGGTCGTATTGGATCAGACCTGAATCCAACTGAGCCCTCAGAACTGAAACACTAATAACTTATAGACCGCACGTCCCATTGATGTGTCGTCTGTAGTGTTGAGACCCTATTGATATGAAAAACCTTCATGATACATCTTCATGGGAATTTGTGATAGTTGAAGTATAATACGATATCTTGAGGATTGGAACCTCTTGGAATCACGCATGGTTAGTTCAGCAAACCAGTGGCTAGCATTACTTGAAGAATCTTCAAATCCTATGCATGTCATATTAGGATCATGTGTGGGTCAGAGCTCAACATTATTGTGTGAATTAGCACATACCGATCCTATATGGGTTATCTCAAGATCCCGTGTGGGTCACATTCAATTCCTATGTGTGTCATCTACACTCATTTGTGGGTCAACAGTAAAGCTTCTCAACAATGTATGATGATTTATTGACACAAATAATCATATATACTTCCATATGTAATTTATAAATGGTGTGATCTGAGTCGTTACCTTCGTGTTACTTACCTTCATTGTATTTGTCTCTGTGTTGTTACTTTTTTGGTACTTAACTTCGTGGTATTCTTATTTGCGGTGTTACCTTTGTGGTAATTACCTTTGTGGTGTTACCTGTGTGGTACTTTTATCTTTGTGGTGTTACTTGTCTGGTACTTCTACCTTTGTGGTGTTACCGTTTTTCTATTATTCATTCATGTGTGAGATGAGGATATATTTATAACTTAGATATATGTATGGACATATACCTAAGAAGTGTTGATGAATATTGCTATGTGATTTGAGATTGAGGTCTTGTTATTTGGTTTATCCATTTTTTATTCTGAGAGACCTTGGGGGGACTATGGGTCCCTACTGAGTATCGTTATACTCACCCCTACATGGGTTACACTCGCACCTTGTTGTGTCTTTGAAGATGACATACAACACTGCTCAAGGTTGAGGGTACGAGGTCTGGAGGATTCTCGGAGGTTGACCTTAGACAAGATGTCCCGCCGAGATGACCATTCGAGAGCTGTACCTATCCCTCTAGTAGGATCCCTGGCGGGTATTCACAGAAGTTGTTCTCAGTTTTACATAAACTTTCTAGTTCGGCTTGTATCTTGACCCCTTTACTTTCTGTAAACAACTTTTTTAATATTTAGTTTACTTTGTTCTTATGTATTTCTATGTTCATGGTTTCTGTGAGTTTACCGGTTTTATGGAAATTCCTTCCCAGTTTTTGGGATATGCATTTCTAGTGCTAGTCGACAGCCTGAGGCCTATGGAAGGTGGGCTTGGGGTAGTCACCACATGGTCCCCCAAGGGATAGGTTGGGATAATTACCTTGAGAAATCTACACATTTTTACCATAACATAGGTCAAACACTCTTATGAACATAGAATTATATGAAAAACTAACTAAGTTACCCTATTGTAAACGAGGAAAAACAGTCACACACACCTCTAATGTGTGTTTATCTCAACTATGACACATTATTATCACCCTAGAAATAAATTCTTATATATTAAACCATCAAAACTACACCCTAACCCACCAAAATCACACACCTTGATTCATATATCAATATTCCATTGAAACTTCCCACAAAAACATATCTCATTCTTGGGTCTCTTTCCAATCCACCTCCTTATACATCCAACTCCTAAATGGTTCACATATAAAAAAATATATAAAAAAATATAGTAATAATCCACCAAATAATGTTTCCTATAACCCCACTACTCACTATGGAGAGACAGACACCACCTTCTCAAAGTAGAATCAGAAGAAACTAAATTTATTTCAATAGAATCATATTTATATAAACATCACATTCCAAGACAATCCATATTATTTGAATAAATTTCATATACCATCCAATCAAGGAAACCACTAACTAAGCCAATCCACAAAATGGATTCCATATTCCATACATACAAAACTAAAAAAATTAGATATAGAAAAAATATATAAAACCCTATCTCAAAATAAATTAATTTAAATACTAATTTTATGTTATTTAAGAAAACAAATAACAAGTTATTGTTGGAATTTTAATTAACTAACTCCCATTTACAACCACTTTTAAACACATGATCATAAAATATTCTGTTATGTAATTTTTTTCCTTTTTATTTTTTTATCAAAGTCTATAAGTAGAAAGCATTTCAACATAAACAAGTGTGATTGAAATTTTGATTGAACACACCAACTATTTCCACCCCATGTTAAGATTATAATTATAAAAAAACTCAAACCGGAACATTATATTTATATAAAACCTCAATAATAGTTGAGAAAATAAAGAATAAAATATGGTGTACGCTTAGAGAATATAATTTTTCACTAGGAATTGAATTCATGACACACCACTCAATTTTACCTTTATCGATTCAACACATTTCTATCTCTGAATTGCAAATGTTAATATGTCAGCACATTCAAAGTGATTCTATGATAACATTTTATAATTACATCATTAAAATCTATCAAACAACATCCTAAATGTGTTTTACATAACCTTATATGCACCACCACATTTGTTAAAGGATACGAATAAGTTATGAGATTCTATAACCAACTGTGAGAGATTATACTAAATTTATCATCATATACAATAAAATATAAATTATTGAATCTAAATATAGATTGTTATAACTAAATATATTTATTGATAATAACACAATATAATTAAAAATAGACTCAACATAATATAATGGAATGGTACTAGTGCTCAACACACACACACACACACATAATAATATCCTGTCCGGATTGATAAATATTAATGTATCCAAGAAGAAAATAAAATGGTGAATGATGTATACAAACCAGGTTCATCAATGAAAAAAAATATTGAATCTTTAACCAGTTACCTAACATGATATCCTAAAAAATATATGACTATAATTGAAACATTATATTCATAAAAAACTATTTTTCTCATATAGGGTGTGAGAAAAAATCTTTGTCGGGAACCAAAAAATTGGTTCCTCAGATACACCTAAACCTACAGTGTGTGTATGATAGGTTTTATGGGATTATAAAATGATACTTGGTAGTAGATGTGAACACAAACACAAAATCATAAATAATTAAGGAATAAAATAACTAAAACAAGAAAAAAATTACTAAAATGATTATATAATAGCATCCATTTTTTTCTTTAATGATGAATTTTTTATGATGGTCATTGGTGTGAAAACAAATGATTCCTAACTCTAAGGGGATTATAGTAGAATATGGATTAATAAATGTTTCTTTAGGTAACTAGTATATCAAAGGGGTGAAAGCTCCTTTAGTGTTAGCAATAAATGGATTGACAACGATGGAGTGAGCTTAATATGTGGATTCAACTCTTTATATTTAATATATCCCAATATGAGGGATCATATCCCTTATATAGAAATTAATGATGAATTTTATAAAATGAAATATGTTGTCCATATGAAATGTTTCAAAGTACATTACTACCATTAAAATTTATTTATTATACCTATTTAATGAAGAAAAATTCATTAATTAATTCCATTATATTGGATTATGAATAACAAAAAATGAGTAGAGAGGGGTATGGTAGATAGATGCATCGTATGATATCATGTGGTGATATCATCTATCAACCAGGAAATCAAAAAAATTCACTATAGAATAGTGGTACCATTATATTAAATGTATAATAATCTCTCACTTTCACTAAAATCCCATAAAGAGTTTAAACAAAAGTTTACAACTATTTTTGAATCCATCTATTTTGTTGGATATGGATTCATTGAACAATATTAATGTTGGATGAAACATTTTGTCCAAATATTTTTCCTTTTCTAGATACCTATCTACGAGAACCATCATGAGTTAATTAAATTAAATCAAAATATGAAACCAAAATTTCATAGATGTAATAATAGGGCTACCTCTAGAAATTCATTAGCACTAATCATCCATGTAATTTTTTTCATGTAATATCCACCAATCATAGTCAAATATCCATGAGATCATGTCCACCAAACGTTTTATCATATACATCAATATAAAACCAATAACATCCATTTTTTAAGGAAATTGAGTAATCAATAGACATAGATCATTTTAATCTACCACATTTCAAATAATATTTTCTCGATTCACTAAAAAGACTAACTAGGTTGATTAATATATCTTATGCCATTCTTATAAAATATGAGTACATGACATAATCATTATCCAAATTACCGAAAGAATCAAATGTGACTCCAGAATGAATGTACGTGAATTTACTAAATCTAATTCAATAAATGTCCACATTTCATTACTCATCATACATGTCGGAAAATCATATCTTGGTTATACTCTAAATAACGGAAAGATCAACAATATACCAAACCACCCCATGATTATCTAATTAGTATCTGAATTTTTGATGTAATTTATTGAAGACTAAAGGTTATCATGCCGGGGATCTCCCAAACCATACATATAGAGTATTTAAACAATGTATACACACCAAATTAAGTCTGTGATAATATGACATTCCACGAGATACACTTTAGTGGGATAGTCAATGTAATATGTGTCTACTTGTTACATTAATTATATATTCTTCATATATCATATAAAACCATTTATTCGGTGTACATGATTTTATTAATGATAACCTTATCATATCATAATAAACCACAATACTTCATAATTATCATAAATTAGGGACAATGTAACAATTCACTTTGAGGGGATATCATCATTCCACTATTCAAGTAATTTAAATTGAAGCACACATGAATGAAGGAAAAATGGATGTTTCCATTATTATATAATAATGATAAATTTTATATAAATTAAAATCAATCCCTTATGTACTGAATACTTAAGGTCATAACATGAACCTCATGTTTTTGTTGTAGTATTATATTTTTCAATAGATCTAATGTATTTTCCTCTATAACCACCCTATAGATATTAAATTCGAATCTCTCAATGATATAACATATGATATGTAATTTTTAAAGGATTGTATCTGTCCATAGTGAGACCAAGGTTCTTTTTCCTGTGATATAACTCCTTTATTTTCACAATTTATCATTTTTAAAATTTAATGCTATGAACCACCCCAAATTTAAAGCTGATCATCCTAATCGATGATGTTCTTTTATAGAAACTAATACATCATTGTACTCTACCTCCTTTTTCAATCACACTATAGTCAATTTAATGGATATATTTTTTGTAATTCCTCTACCATAAAAGATAAACAAAATTCAATATTGAGATTTCATCTAATCGTTATTAGATTGAAAATTTACATTTCTGTGACTATTTACACAAGGGTCATCCTGTACAGAAAATAACCATAACATATCCTAATATTCCATCAAGTTTATTAGTATGTTATCCTTAAAATTTTTAAACTATATCCTTTATGAGATAAGTATTTACATTTATTTCTAATATAATTATCCACACCTGATTAGGTATTTGAATTTGAATCTATAATGGATTCTTTGGAATAAGAACAAAGAATTATATCACTCCATTTAAACTCCTTATAAGGATGAAGAATATTTCTAAATTTAATGCAATTACACACTTGTAAATACCCCTTCTAGGATTTATCTACACTAAACCACTTTATCACTTTATAAATAATTATTATTTGACTCAGTCCAAGAATCTCATTAGATTTATCAATATAGATATTCAAACCCAATATATAGGAAATTTTAACCATTTATTTAATTGAGAACAATTTAACCTACCATTTCTGTATAAATTGAAGAGTGGGGATAAAATTTATGATAAGATGTATTTTTTAAAAAAAATACCAGAAATATTACATCACTACTATTTATTTTCATATATACACAAAAGTCTTCATGTTTTGTATGAAATTAAACACATTGATTTCATCATCAAATTGTATATTCCCACTTTTCATGTCTTATTGTAGTCGAAACAATTGACGTATGAAAATTTTATAACTCAGCAGTCTCATTATAAATATTAAACCGTTAATTCTAGCTCATATATGCAACCTTTACCAAATTATTATTAATGAATGTTGTTTTTAAATCCATTAGATATTCTTGGTTAATCAAAATCTTCTACTATGGATAACAAAATACAAAAGGAATTTATCATTGATGTAAGTTAAAATGATTCTTAGTAATCAATACCATGATTTTTTAAAAACTTTTTCCAACAAAAAGTGTTATTTATATGTATAATCTCTACATTGAATTTTAGTTTTCTTGAAAAAATCACTTTCATCCTTTAGGACTCCCTAATTATGGTCCAAGAAAAATGATCTATAATTGGTTAGTGTATATGGTGTCTACTATATATTATCATGATTTTAAAAATTTCTTAAATTAAATACTCTAAATGGATTCGTGGTAGTGATCATGTTTATCTACTGTGAAATTTTTCAATATCATAATTTTATAAATTAAATCCATATCATTCATGTTATGATGAATCTTATTGGACCACTGAGGTTATTTTGTAACTTGTGCTGGTTCTTCTGGAATAACTCATTATTGAACTGACTCAATTCCCATCTCATTAACACATCTTATTTTTTCCATGAACTTGTAAATGATTACAATGTCTCACAATATCACCTCTTATAATATATTACATCTCATGGAAAACACATGTTTAGTACATGAAACCTTGTTTCATTGTTTATTTATATAACTAATATCCAATAGTTTTTTCCAGGAAACCAAAAAATATTTTTTTTGTAAAACAGCTTCAATATTATCCGAATTAAATCATCAAATTAGATATTTATAACCGAATATATTCATAAAATAAAAAATTTAGTGTTTCACATAACATATCTCATATGGAGTCATATTGAATGATTTATATAGAGTTTGATTTAATAATTATTGATTAGTTTCTAGAAAATTACCCCATAGTGTACTTAGAAGGGGATGTAAAGTCTATCAATATCCCTACAACAAACAAAGATCATTAAAATATTATAATGTCACGTAATGGATATCTAGGGTCTTATCTAAAGGACATGATCCTAGAACAACACTACTCAATATCTTATGAAACTTTTATATGTTTTTTATAATTTTGTGAATATGAAAGAGAGGGTGTATATAACAGCCCACACTTTACATACATTGTTAATACTTCAAAATTGAAGCACACTTATTACAACATATGAAAAAACCACAAAGGACCGTATAGGTATAGTGTCTTTAGAAACTGGGAAACATAAAAAACTGGTTCATAAATCTTCTACAGTGTCTCCCATTTATTTCATCATATCTAGGGTCCCTTTTAGCATATTCTACTTAATATCCATCTTCCTGACCTGGGGAAAAGAAAACATAAAAGGGTGAGCTCAAATGCTCAGCAAGGGCAAATAAAGGAAATAAAAATCATATCATATCTTTATCAAAACCTGCAAAAGAGATCATAATATCTTAACATGGAATAAATCATAGAAGTGAAAATGAGATCCCCATAATCATAACATAAAACTTGAAACTTTGTGGCATGCACACATAATCCTGGAAAATCATTTCTTGTTAGTCATGACTCATTGCCAAGACTATCTTAGTGGACAAAGTCCCTTTCTGAACCGAGTTCACTCCTCGTTTCAGTCCTGTATCACTGAACCGAAATAACCTTCCGTTCCAGCCATGTCTATCTCATGAGATATAAAATCATTACCCAATGCATTGGAGGGAGATATAGGTCCCACCCATCTTATAATGAATCCTTTCTTATGTGTGCCACATGGTCATAAAACATACATCATCGCATAACACAAGTAACAAAAATGGGATTCTTGAAACATCATGACATCATAAATCAATTCATATAAGATAAAGGAATTCATAAAAATAATTCCATCACAACATGATCAAATCAATGTAATAATAGGGATAAAAATATAACCCTTTATTATCTTAGATGGAAAAAAATTTTGATAAAACACTTGAACTCCATTCTTAAGGAAAATATCCTTTCTTCTTCAAAAACATTTTTCCTTTCATAACATGTCATACAACTTTAAAATAAAAGAAGTTGATTAAAAATAAACTTGAAAACTTGTAAAGGAAGCTTCTTTGAAGTAATGTTTTAAAAATCCATTCATGCCGTATAAGTTAAAAAAAACATTCTTCATACTTTTGTCGGAAAAGTCAAAAAGTACCTCGTACGAAAAACGACAAAAGATTCCTTTCTTATTCTCTACTAAAAACTCACCGAAGGGTAAAATTGGATTTATACTATTGTAAGTGGATGGAAATAATATTACATATTGAGGAAACATGGATGTGGATGATAAAATACACCCCAGTAAATACTTACGAATAAACAATCTCGGATAAAAATGAGATTGTGATATTTCCCTTACCTTAGGTCCGATTTTCTTTGTTCGTGTCCGAAGCTCCTGTATAATGGTTTAAATAATGTTATTGACTTATTTCAGAATAATACATATTGATATGAGATCATATATGGTCATATTATTAGCTTTTTGTTAGTAATATTTCATTGTTACTTGTTGCTCGGGTCTTTATAACTTTTTGTTCTTATGCGTGTTTTGTCGAATAAATTCTTATTCTTATCTTTAGGTTATAGATAATTCATTACCAGAATGGTATTAGTGTAGTATATACCATATTCATTCATTCAATTCATTTATATAATCATTATGAAATGAAGATCATGTAGAACGAGTCGCATCACATCGTGGAGACGGTATTCCGTACGTACGCACGAGTGATGATATCGTTCCTATGATCGTGGAATTGTATTGGAGTATATATATATATATTATTTCAGTATCAATATTACTTAATAATAATCATATATAGTTACTCATTACACCATTATACCCATACTTGTAAGGTGATGGTGGAAAATAGATTACACCACGGCGTGGAGACGGTATTCCGTACGTACGCACGCGCGGTGATTTCATTTTTCCGTAGGATGGATAGAAGGTGAATTAGGGTTGTTTCATATTTATAATAACATATCAGTATGTAAGTAATACTGATGTTATTACTTTATCATGAAACAACTAAAGAAGAAGAAGTTGAAGAAGAAAGAAATTGAAAAGATCGGTAATGGATATTACCTCTTCTTTGGAACGCCTCTTTGAATCCTCCACTTAAGGAACTAAGATTGGTCTTTGGAGAAGACCAGGACCTCTAGGATTATTATAGGGAAGTGGAGAGGAGAAAATGGCAAGGTTTAGCCGAGCTTGAGTGCTCAAATTGGTGTGAGGAGGAGGGGGAGGAGGTGCCCTTTTATAAGGGAGGAGAGGGGCACCTTAGGAATATCTCAAAATATTATTTTATATTAAAGTCAAAATCGGTTTATAATGGTTCCAAAGGGTCTTATTTCGAAGATAAAATGGGGATGGGTCGAAATCCTATCAACCAATAGGATTTAGACAAGTTTAGGGTATTATTTTAACCTTATCAATTAGATTTAACTCTAAGTTAATTAATTTAACTTTTACCGTGTCTTTTTGTTTTCTTTCACTATATGGTTAATACACTTACTATAACATGCCAAAAGAACCCCAAATTGTTTATTATTAATATATATATCCTTATCTAAGTCATTTGGCCGAACCTTAGATTTTTAGGAACAAAAGAACAATTAATAATATAATATTTGATTTAAAAACTATTTTGTGTCAATTTTGACACTATTTGATATATGATTTTTGTGAAAGTCATAACAGAATTATATGTTCGAACCAAGTTGATTAAATCAATACTAATATATAATAGTAACCTCTAAAATTAGTGGAATTCATAAAAAGTCTCAAATTACATTTATTTTGGTATTTATATTATCAATTTTGTCAATATTTCATTAATAAGATAATTACTGCATCATCTTTGTGTCATAAATAACTTAAATTATTTGATGTCTAAAAATTACAAATAAAATACCATCATGTGGGAAATCGTTTTAGCTTTCTAATGAATACTTACAATCGAATTTATCTTATGTATAACCCTATATTAAAAATGATTTACTTATTAAACTTTGATTTTAACTATTTTAACCCTTCTTTAAATAAATTAATAATAAATGTCCTAATCTAATCCAAGTGGGCCTAAATGGTCATATTTTATTCCTAAGTTTGTTTTTGGTCGAATTACACTTGTCCAATAGAATTAGGACATGTTTTAGGGTAATATTAATATCATATTTACCCTTAGTTACCCTATTTACTATTAACCGTGGTAAAAATAGTAAAAAGTTACTATTCACCAAAAAATTATTTTCATCTCATTGAACCACATTTTAGTCCTTGATATTAACCGTGTCTCTCGGATTTTTGAAATTCCATTCACAGAAGCGGTAAAATTAAGTTTTATGCAAAATTCGGTTTTTAACCTACCACTTAGTGGTTTCACTATTCATCAAAAATTGAAAGTTTTCAGAAAAATACCAAAATTTCACCCTAGGCTAATTTCGATATTCTAAGTCCAAAAATGAAGTCCATTTTGAAAAATAAAATTTATAAAATTTTAAAAAGTGGTTATTACTATTCATAACGGCTAGTTTTAATAACATATTGTTGTTTAGTGAAACTCGGTATTGCGTACGACGCAAGCTATCGAGGAAGGTCGCGATTGCGTGTAAAGCAAGCCAAGAAAGTGTTGTGTAGAAAAAGATTCCTTTGATGATTTATATAACATAAAAGTCTCGGGTGTTACATTCTACCCCCCTTAAAAAGAATTTCGCCCTCGAAATTCGTCACTTTGCAACAAACAAATGAGGATACTTCTCCCTCCTCATATCCTCAAGCTCCCATGTAGCTTCTTCAAGTTGGTGGTTTCTCCATAAAACTTTCACCAAGCGAGTGGTCTTGTTTCGTAGGACTTTTTCGCTACGATCCAGAATCTCTATCGGCTGTTCTTCATAAGAAAGATCTTGCTCCAGCGGTACAACTTCTGAGCTGAGTACATGTGAAGGATCTGGTATGTACTTTCTCAGGAGAGATACATGGAACACATCGTGAACTTGAGAGAGATTCGGTGGAAGCGCTAATCGGTAAGCTACCTTCCCAACACGATCCAGTATTTCAAAAGGACCGATATATCTAGGGCTCAACTTCCCCTTCTTTCCAAATCTCATAACCCTCTTCCAGGGAGATATTCGTAAGAACACTTTATCACCCACTTCAAACTCTAGGTCTTTTCTTCAGTTGTCGGCATAACTTTTCTATCGACTCTGAGCTGCTCTTATGTGTTGTTGAATAGATCTGACCTTTTCTGCCATTTCATCAATGAGATCAGGTCCTAATAGCTTTCTTTCCCCAACTTCATCCCAGCAAGTTGGAGTCCTGCATTTCTTTCCATAGAGAGCTTCATAAGGAGCCATCTGAATACTGGAGTGAAAGCTATTATTATAAGAAAATTCCACCAAAGGTAGGTGTTGATCCCAACCTCCTTTGAAATCCATAGAGCAAGCTCTCAACATATCTTCTAGGGTTTGAATTGTTCTCTCAGACTGACCGTCTGTCTGGGGATGATAAGCAGTGCTGAAACTCAACTCTGTATCCAGAGTATGCTGAAGACTTCGCCAGAACTTCGAGGTAAATCTCGGATCTCGATCAGATATAATAGAAAGTGGTACTCCATGCAATCTTACCAATTCCTTTATATATATCCTGGCAAGCTGATCTAGAGAGAAATCCTCTCTAATATCAATGAAGTGTGCAGACTTTGTAAGACGATCAACTATGACCCAGATAGCATTATTGCCTTTGGATGTTTTAGGAAGTCCTGTGACAAAGTCCATAGTGATGTTTTCCCATTTCCATTCGGGTATGGGTAATGGTTGTAACATCCCCTTAGACTTCTGTCTCTCAGCTTTAACTTGTTGACAAACCAAGCATCGAGAGACATATTCAGCAACATCTCTTTTCATGCCATCCCACCAGAAGTAATCTTTCAGGTCCCTATACATCTTCGTGCTTCCGGGATGAATAGAGAATGAAGAACTATGAGCCTCATCCAGCAGCTCTTTCTTTAATTCGGGGATGGGAGGAACGCAAACCCGATTCCTGAACTTTATTATCCCATCACAATCAAGGTTGAATTCAGGAACATTTATCACCTTCTTTTGTAACTCGACATCTTCTTTCTGTGCCTCTTTAATCTTCACATGTATAGATGGTTGAACATTCATTTGAGAAAGATAAGATTTTTCCCCTTCCATTATAATTCCAAGATCCATCCTTTGTAAATCCATAAATATTGGATCTTTTGTGATCCACATCATGGATAAACTAGCATGGTCTTGTCGACTTAATGCATCTGCCACCTTGTTTGCTTTCCCAGGGTGGTAATGGATTGAGCAGTCATAATCCTTAATCAGCTCCAACCATCTTCTTTGACGCATATTCAACTCCTTTTGTGTGAAAATATACATTAAACTTTTATGATCAGTATAAATATCACACCTTTCACCATAAAGGTAATGCCTCCAAATCTTTAATGCAAAGATTACCGCAGCCAACTCCAAATCATGTGTTGGGTAATTTTGCTCATGGATTTTCAACTGTCGTGAGGCATAAGCTATCACCATATCATTTTGCATAAGAACACACCCCAATCCCTTCTTGGATGCATCACTATAGATCACAAACCTTTCTCCACTACAAGGCAGTGTGAGCACAGGTGCACTGGATAACCTTCTTTTCAACTCCTTGAAATTCTCTTCACATTCCTCTGTCCAGACAAACTTAACTCCCTTCCGAGTCAACTTGGTGATTGGATTAGATAATCGTGAAAAATCTTTTACAAAACGTCGATAATATCCATCCAAACCAAGAAAACTTCGGATCTCAGTTACTGTTGTTGGTCTTGACCATCTTTCGATAACCTCTATTTTTGCTGGATCCACAGATATCCCCTCTTTTGAGATTATATGACCCAAAAATGCAACTTTTTGAAGCCAAAATTCAGACTTGGTAAATTTGGCATAAAGCTTCTCCTTTCTCAGGGTCTTCAATATAATTCTCAAGTGATCTTCATGATCTTCCTTGCTCTTTGAATAGACAAGAATATCGTCTATAAAGACTACAACAAATTGATCAAGATAGTCTCTAAAGACTCTATTCATTAGATCCATGAAGATAGCAGGGGCATTAGTAAGACCAAATGGCATCACTATAAATTCATAGTGTCCATACCTTGTACGGAAAACCGTCTTTGGTATATCCTCCCTTTTGACCCTTAATTGATGATACCCTGAACGAAGATCAATATTGGAAAAGTATTGAGCTCCGCGTAGTTGGTCAAATAAGTCATTAATGCGTGGGAGAGGATATTTGTTCTTGATAGTGATCTTGTTAAGTTCTCGATAATCAATGCAGAGTCTCATTGATCCATCTTTCTTCTTAACAAATAGAACAGGTGCTCCCCAAGGTGACGTACTAGGGCGTATGAATCCCTTATCAAGATTCTCTTGGAGTTGCTTCTTCAATTCCTGCAACTCAATTGGGGCCATTCTATAAGGTGTCTTTGAAATAGGCAAAGCACCCGGTACGAGTTCTATTGAAAACTCAACTTCACGATTTGGTGGAAGACCCGGTAATTCCTCCGGAAAGACATCATCAAACTCCCGTACAATGGGCATATTCTTAATCGTGAGTTTCTCACCAACTATTTGAGATAAATAACCTTCATTTAGTGGAATCAATACCCATATGAGGGAAGAAATTTCCACTGGAAGGTTATGTTCATCCTTGCATTGATAGACGATCGTAGGTTGATCTGGAATATGAAATGTGACTTCCCTTCTTTGGCAATTGATATGAGCTCCATGTAGAGAAAGCCAATCCATGCCAAGAATCACATCAAATTCCACTAAAGGAAGGATCACAAGATTTGCAGGAAGCACTTTCCCACAAACTTCGATCGGAGAAGAATTATAAACTTCTGATGCGATTGATGTGCCATTAGGTGTTGTCACAGCTAACTCAACATCTAATTGTTGAGGTAATACGGTGATACCCTTAGAAAATTTTTCAGAAATAAAAGAGTGGGTGGATCCAGAATCAAATAAAACATTTGCTACTTTAGAGTGGATGGTAAGTGTACCTTTCACCACATCGTTATCGTACTCCACATCGCTGATAGAAATTGCATGTGACATTCCTTTGTCTTTAGCTTTAAGAGTTTGTTGACGTCGACCATCATCATCAACCCTTGGATTTGGGCATTGATTGGCATAATGCCCCATCTCCTTGCACTTGAAACATTGAAGTGTAGAAGGTTCATTCTGTGTATCCCTTCCTTTGTTTGCATCATTAGACATCTTCTTCCCATTATCACGGCATTCAAATGCCCGATGACCTTCCTTTCCACATTTAAAACATTTACTTGTCCCTTTAAGACAACTCCCTCCATGTTTCTTTCCACACTTTGAGAATAAGGGAAAGTTCATCTTCTTTTCCGTGTGCTCTTTAGATTTTTCTTTGAATTCCATCTTCCTCTTCTTATCAAACCCATGTGACTGATGGGTTACTCCAATCTCCATCTCGACTTTGAGAGCACATCGAACGATTTCTTCGTAGCTATTGAAGTCCCTTATGGCTAACGCCCTTCGAAGACTTGGTTTTAAGCCACTAAAGAATCGATCGATCTTACTCTCAGGTTGGATAATAATACCAGAAGCGTACCTTGCAAGTCTTGTAAAATTTGCTTCATAGGTACTAACAGATTCATCATCCCTTTGCTTCAGTTCAAGGAACTCTTTCTCCATCTTTGTTCGGAGAATACGAGGGAAGTACTTATTGAAAAATAAGTTCTTGAACTCGTCCCATTCCATAGACTCAATTTCATCCCTTTGCCTCGTATTCTTAACAAGATTCCACCATTGATCCGCATATCCTTCCAAACGATACACTGCTAGGATAACTTTATCATGCTCAGAACATTGAAGAACTGAAAATATCTTTTCAGTAGTACTAATCCATTGTTCAGCAACTAATGGATCAGTAGACCCGCTGAAAGATGGTGGACGCTGCCTCATGAAGGATTCAACAGAATGTTGCTCCCTCCTTTGTTCGTTTGGAAATCCTGCATGATTCATAGCTTGAGAAAGTTGTGTGAGCATGGCTACAAGATTTTGCATTCCAGCTCCCATATCGTTTGGTTGCTCAGGGGGACAATCATTGCATTGCCCATCGCATTCCGCATTAACACGGTTCCTTCGGGTTCCAGCCATTGACTAAAACCAAGAAGAATAGTGCGAGCAACACTAATTATAATAGGAAACCACATTATTCAAAAAAAAAATTCATGCTTATGGTCTTATCCTAGGTTATTCATGGCCATTTCTAAGACTGTGTTCTATGCTTAGACTTATCCTTAGGGTTCTTACTAAGGCTTTCACATCCTAGTTTCCAAAGGTTGACTATACCTTTCCTCTGATACCAACTATAACAGCCCACACTTTACATACATTGTTAATACTTCAAAATTGAAGCACACTTATTACAACATATGACAAAACCACAAAGGACCGTATAGGTATAGTGTCTTTAGAAACTGGGAAACATAAACAACTGGTTCATAAATCTTCTACAGTGTCTCCCATTTATTTCATCATATCTAGGGTCCCTTTTAGCATATTCTACTTAATATCCATCTTCCTGACCTGGGGAAAATAAAACATAAAAGGGTGAGCTCAAATGCTCAGCAAGGGCAAATAAAGGAAATAAAAATCATATCATATCTTTATCAAAACCTTCAAAAGAGATCATAATATCTTAACATGGAATAAATCATAGAAGTGAAAATGAGATCCCCATAATCATAACATAAAACTTGAAACTTTGTGGCATGCACACATAATCATGGAAAATCATTTCTTGTTAGTCATGACTCATTGCCAAGACTATCTTAGTGGACAAAGTCCCTTTCTGAACCGAGTTCACTCCTCGTTTCAGTCCTGTATCACAGAACCGAAATAACCTCCCGTTCCATCCATGTCTATCTCATGAGATATAAAATCATTACCCAATGCATTGGAGGGAGATATAGGTCCCACCCATCTTATAATGAATCCTTTCTTATGTGTTCCACATGGTCATAAAACATACATCATCGCATAACACAAGTAACAAAAATGGGATTCTTGAAACATCATGACATCATAAATCAATTCATATAAGATAAAGGAATTCATAAAAATAATTCCATCACAACATGATCAAATCAATGTAATAATAGGGATAAAAATATAACCCTTTATTATCTTAGATGGAAAATAATTTTGATAAAACACTTGAACTCCATTCTTGAGGAAAATATCCTTTCTTCTTCAAAAACATTTTTCCTTTCATAACATGTCATACAACTTTAAAATAAAAGAAGTTGATTAAAAATAAACTTGAAAACTTGTAAAGGAAGCTTCTTTGAAGTAATGTTTTAAAAATCCATTCATGCCGTATAAGTTAAAAAAACATTCTTCATACTTTTGTCGGAAAAGTCAAAAAGTACCTCGTACGAAAAACGACAAAAGATTCCTTTCTTATTCTCTACTAAAAACTCACCGAAGGGTAAAATTGGATTTAAACTATTGTAAGTGGATGGAAATAATATTACATATTGAGGAAACATGGATGTGGATGATAAAATACACCCCAGTAAATACTTACGAATAAACAATCTCAGATAAAAATGAGATTGTGATATTTCCCTTACCTTAGGTCCGATTTCCTTTGTTCGTGTCTGAAGCTCCTGTATAATGGTTTAAATAATGTTATTGACTTATTCCAGAATAATAAATATTGATATGAGATCATATATGGTCATATTATTAGCTTTTTGTTAGTAATATTTCATTGTTACTTGTTGCTCGGGTCTTTATAACTTTTTGTTCTAATGCGTGTTTTGTCGAATAAATTCTTATTCTTATCTTTAGGTTATAGATAATTCATTTCCAGAATGGTATTAGTGTATTATATACCATATTCATTCATTCAATTCATTTATATAATAATTATGAAATGAAGATCATGTAGAACGAGTCGCATCACATCGTGGAGACGGTATTCCGTACGTACGCACGAGTGATGATATCATTCCTATGATCGTGGAATTGTATTGGAGTATATATATATATTATTTCAGTATCAATATTACTTAATAATAATAATATATAGTTACTCATTACACCATTATACCCATCCTTGTAAGGTGATGGTGGAAAATAGATTACACCACGGCGTGGAGACGGTATTCCGTACGTACGCACGCGCGGTGATTTCATTTATCCGTAGGATGGATAGAAGGTGAATTAGGGTTGTTTCATATTTATAATAACATATCAGTATGTAAGTAATACTGATGTTATTACTTTATCATGAAACAACTAAAGAAGAAGAAGTTGAAGAAGAAAGAAATTGAAAAGATCGGTAATGGATATTACCTCTTCTTTGGAACGCCTCTTTGAATCCTCCACTTAAGGAACTAAGATTGGTCTTTGGAGAAGACCAGGACCTCTAGGATTATTCTAGGGAAGTGGAGAGGAGAAAATGGCAGGGTTTTGCCGAGCTTGAGTGCTCAAATTGGTGTGAGGAGGAGGGGGAGGAGGTGCCCTTTTATAAGGGAGGAGAGGGGCACCTTAGGAATATCTCAAAATATTATTTTATATTAAAGTCAAAATCGGTTTATAATGGTTCCAAAGGGTCTTATTTCGAAGATAAAATGGGGATGGGTCGAAATACTATCAACCAATAGGATTTAGACAAGTTTAGGGTATTATTTTAACCTTATCAATTAGATTTAACTCTAAGTTAATTAATTTAACTTTTACCGTGTCTTTTTGTTTTCTTTCACTATATGGTTAATACACTTACTATAACATGCCAAACGAACCCCAAATTGTTTATTATTAATATATGTATCCTTATCTATGTCATTTGGCCGAACCTTAGATTTTTAGGAACAAAATAACAATTAATAATATAATATTTTATTTAAAAACTATTTTGTGTCAATTTTGACACTATTTGATATATGATTTTTGTGAAAGTCATAACAGAATTATATGTTCGAACCAAGTTGATTAAATCAATACTAATATATCATAGTAACCTAGAAAATTAGTGGAATTCATAAAAAGTCTCAAATTACATTTATTTTGGTATTTATATTATCAATTTTGTCAATATTTCATTAATAAGATAATTACTGCATCATCTTTGTGTCATAAATAACTTAAATTATTTGATGTCTAAAAATTACAAATAAAATACCATCATGTGGGAAATCGTTTTAGCTTTCTAATGAATATTTACAATCGAATTTATCTTATGTATAACCCTATATTAAAAAGGATTTACTTATTAAACATTGATTTTAACTATTTTAACCCTTCTTTAAATAAATTAATAATAAATGTCCTAATCTAATCCAAGTGGGCCTAAATGGTCATATTATATTCCTAAGTTTGTTTTTGGTCGAATTACACTTGTCCAATAGAATTAGGACATGTGTTAGGGTAATATTAATATCATATTTACCCTTAGTTACCCTATTTACTATTAACCGTGGTAAAAATAGTAAAAAGTTACTATTCACCAAAAAAATTATTTTCATCTCATTGAACCACATTTTAGTCCTTGATATTAACCGTGTCTCTCGGATTTTTGAAATTCCATTCACAGAAGCGGTAAAATTAAGTTTTATGCAAAATTCGGTTTTTAACCTACCACTTAGTGGTTTCACTATTCATCAAAAATTGAAAGTTTTCAGAAAAATACCAAAATTTCACCCTAGGCTAATTTCGATATTCTAAGTCCAAAAATGAAGTCCATTTTGAAAAATAAAATTTATAAAATTTTAAAAAGTGGTTATTACTATTCATAACGGCTAGTTTTAATAACATATTGTTGTTTAGTGAAACTCGGTATTGCGTACGACGCAAGCTATCGAGGAAGGTCGCGATTGCGTGTAAAGCAAGCCAAGCAAGTGTTGTGTAGAAAAAGATTCCTTTGATGATTTATATAACATAAAAGTCTCGGGTGTTATAGTGTAAGATGTTTTGGGTTTTAGTGTTTATAAAATGAAATTGTTGGGACTCCAAAAAAATAAAATTCAGTATTAATTGAAAATGGTTCAAGGGTGAATTCAAGTTAGATCAATCATATTATATGTGTTTAGGAAACTTTTACAAACTTGAAAACATAATACAAAGAATATATTGATCCTATTAGGTTATTAAATATGTGAGAATAATAATCTAATTGAGGGATATAAATTCATATCATTAAATCATCATTTGAAGTCAAATAGTGGAATGGCGCAATATTTTTGGTGGAATTGAGAGTGGAAACTTTATATTGTAAACCACACCATCATTGTCTCACCACAATAGGGGAGACATGATTAGGAATTAAATGAATATATTCAAGAATTTCTAATATTATTCCCTCATACCATCCACAATGGGTTAAAAATTCATATCCATGAAGTAAGATATCCTCATGTATATCTCTTGGGGTGAGAAACATGATGAAATAAGGTAGATATATACGATAGAATTGATCAAATAATAGTAAAAATTTTAAAATTAGTTCTAATGAAAATAATGTAAACATACACTACATCATTCTAAGGCCATATTCCATGGTTAGAATCCTATATAAAATTGAGAGTGAAATATATTTATAGGCATCACACCTTTTTTCATCATAAATTTTAGTTTCATGAGATTGAGTTATTGATCTTTTAATTTATGAATTCCATATTTCATTGATTAAGGTTCATATTTATCCAATTAGTCTCAGCTAGATGTTGGATCATGATTTATGGAAACATATACTAGAGGGTGGAAAATATATTTAAAATATTTAAAAGGAATAAATAGTATAATATTTATTTTTTAATAATCAAATATATTGTGCAGTGTTCAATAATCAATTGAGTAGAAATTAAAATGCAAATATAATTTTTTAGAGTTGTTAAGATATACCAAGATCCCAATAAACTATTAAATATTTTCTACTCTAGGAGAATATCAAAACCCATTAAGAAGAATTCACTTTTAATGGTGTTACAAACAGATTATAGAATCCTCATTTTATAATAACTAGAGGAACAACCCTGAATTTTTACATGAGTCACAAAATTTTCTTATCCATATTTTTTTTATAAGTCACAACACATGACATTATTTTTTGGAGGTACAATAACTAAGAAAAAATTTTTTTTATTAGGAAGGTATATCCCCACATTAACTACTACAAAAAGAATAAATAAAAATAATTTTAATAAAACCAAAAAAAACAGAATCCTGTATAGATTATAAAATATTGATGAGGATGTAGATAAATGAAATGTGATAAATTAAATAGTGAATTATTATAATTAAATGTTCATTCTTGATCATATTAATGGAAGAATAATAATGGAAGAACTATTATAACATTCTTGAAAAATTTTCTTCTCATCACGCATTCAAAAATTCATCCTGTATATTGAAAGGAATAAATGGTTTTTCATATGGAATCCCTTGGACTATATTTATTTAAAAATCATAAATGGTAATCTTAGTTATCTTCTCATGGGATTTTCCTAAACATAATATCACCATACAACAGTTATAAATATTTAAAATAAAGAAACCCATCAATATCCATTAATGGTTTGTTCATATTAAATAATAATATTGGATAACATTAATTACAATATTAAAATCATTAAAAATATATAAAATATTTTTTTGGAATAAAATATTATTAATTAAATCATTGATATGATAAAAATAATTATGAAATAATTTTAGTAATTTGATTATTCAATATAAATATTAAATAGATTAAAAGTAATATTACGAAAAATATTATTCTTTTTACAATTTTTATTTTCACTTAATTTCAATCTAACCTTAATAATGACTAAATATTTTACAATGAAATATGATAATTAAAATATATAAAATGATAATGCAGCTAAAAATTTTATAATAATATATTCAAAAAATATTACACTTGAAAATTTAAATTTTTGAAATATTATGAAAAATATATAATTACCTATGTGAGGCATAATCCATGTGGGTCGTATACTTACCGTGAAAAAATATTTGTCATGTGATCATTATACTAGCTCTAAGAATATGTTTGATGTGTGATCACATAAATTATACTTATGGTATGTCAATAAATGATACTCATTGTCCGTTAAAAAAATTTAAATCATATTTTGTTGATTATATAACTCACGATAATTAGAATAAATAATTCATGGTAAGTAGAAAAATTACTTCCATGGTAGGTATAATAATAAACACTTTTTGGTAGGACTTGTAACACGTCATAAAATGTAAAAAAATTTATAAGTACATAGAATTCCTCTTCATGGTAGGTATTTTTTTCCTTCCTTTAGTGATGAAGGGTTATTTACTATAGGTCACTTCTCTGTATAGTAGGTACTTAAAACACATGATAGGTTTTATTGAATTAGAAGATGATCATGAAGTTTCACCACTCAACTGATGATTCCAACTATGTCATGTGGTGGGGATTCTAACAAAGATATGTCGCCAAACCAATGTAGTTAACTAGGTCATCAGATGCATGGAGCTATTCCACATTGATAGTGAAGCTACTATAGATGGATGCTCAAATGATGATGTAGGTACATTGAAGATGATACAGTAAACTGTTGTCACGCGAAATTGGTGTGAAGCGATGCTCTATCAGAGAAGTGGGAAAGAATCCATCATGCAATGGAGAAGTTGGTGTGGGTATCTGTATGTTCATTCTACAATGGGAAAAAACAAGGAGGAGATATTGGTTTAATGTTTTTTCATGAAGTCATATGAGGAGATATAATGCACTAGATGTTGTGAGTGGAGAGAGAGAATGATTTATGTTTGGATGCACCATTATGGATACTCAAGTGAATCAATCTGCTCATATGGATTACATTCCTAAGAAGGATTATGTTGAATAACATGGTATAAAGTTCACTATATGTATATATTTGTATTTATATAATTTTATGTTAATGGAAATTCAAAATATAAAAGACTTATAAGTAATAAAATTATAAAACAAAATATTAAAATGTTTAATAAAATATTATTACCATCATAAATAAATTGTAAAATTTATTTTTCACAAATTATTGTAAATATATTTGAATCGATAAATTAGGTTTTAATTTCATTATATTATATATAATAATGAAACTTAATAAAAATATAATTATGTGTATCAAAACATATTTTAATCAATTTACATAAACAAATTACTTTTATGAAAAATAATTATTTCTGAAACAAATTATTTAATTAAATGTGACGAAATTATATTTACCTAAAACAGAAACCTGAAAGTATTAACATACAAGTTCAAACACTATCAATATCCCCACTTTGGTAAATTAATAAATATATGATTTAATTAAACATTCAAAAACCTCTCCCCCTATTTTATAATTTATCAAAAATAAAATATCTATAAAACATTATTCCTCTTAAATAATAAAATAATCAAATACCAAGTATTAACAAAGTAGAACATTTTTATAAAACATAACATTAAAAAATGATACTAGTATAAGTAGATATCTAAAACTGTATCCATTTTAAACAAGAATTAATTATTATAAAAAATTCTAAGCTTATAACATACCAAGTTCAAAAATAATTTTCACACATTTGAGAGAATATAATGGTTTAGCGAAATTTCATCCTGTTTTTTTAGTTGGATAAAATTATAAAATAATTCCCCATTTATTTACATGATACCTCAAATAAATTAAATATATAATCTATATGTTTTTTATGAGTGTTTTAGAGGGTTTTTAGGAATTCAAATTTCACTAGAATTATCCAATACAATTGGAATTTTATTAAAGATAATATTATAATCACATAATTATTATTTAATTCATAAAAATTATGAAAAAAAACAAGTTTACGAAACAAATTAATGTTAAACTATAGAGAGTTAAATTGATATTTTCTTCTTATTACACCACAAAATTTTTATTTTACCCCAAAAATGGAATGTAAATATTTGGTTTTTTGTTAAACATACAACCTTCATAGATATAATCAAAAAAAGATAACAATTCTAAAAAAAATAGATTTGGATAAAACAATATAGTACTAAGATTTCATTTAATATATCTAATAACTCTATTGATTACTTTAAGATTACTTTCCATATATTTTGATAGAAATCTTGAACATAAATAGACAAAAAACAATATATCTAGCATTGATGCAGTAAAAAAAGAAACTTTGTATAATGAATCGATATAGTTTAATATCTAATAAATTTTTACATTTAACCCAATAATATTTAGAATTTTTATAAATATGAGTATTCATATACTTAAATTAATCAATAACATACCTTTTTAGATGTTCTTTAGCAAAATCAAAACATCAATTGAAACATTTTTTTATAAACATGGTATGATCAACCAACCCTTCAACAAAAACCCTTTTTAGTAAAAATTTAGTTTTATTTCATAATAATAAAGAAAATATTTATTAAGACCATATATATCATTATTATTAAAAAAAAATTATTTTGAAATTTTACATTTTTAAATCAAGGGATTGTTTTACATGAACTTCCCTATAAATTAATCAATTTTAAGGTTAATTTTTACACCCAATTGAAATAATCTAATATTGTTATTTTGAAAAGAATAAAACACTAACAAGATTCAGTGGGATATATCCTATAAAAAATATTTAAAAAAATTCAAATTGAATTCCTTCTTCATTATAATATCCTTGAGCCACTAGTCTGGCATTTTTTATCACTATTTCCAGTATCGTCATGATTACAATGAAAATACACTTAGTTACTTTTCTTTTCTTTAATTTTATGGTAGTTGAACCAAGTTATACACAATTAATTTTAAAGTTATTTAATTTATCCCCACTAACACTAATTTGTTTTTAATAATTTGAATCATCATCAATATTAACAGGTACCAAATCCTCAATAAATGAATAGTTTTATAGAAAGATAAAAAAATAATGGTTTTCTTTCTAAATAAAATATTTCTAATTAATTTTTCAATATGATCCTATTTATGAGATTTTTAATATTTAAGATCAGTTTGAGAAGATATTTTATCATCCTTAATTTATGCATTATCATTTTCTTTTCCATCATATTCATTAAACTTAAATTCCAAATATTTCACATCAACTTAATTTAAATAGGAATTATACTTGTTATTAATATTTTCATCAAATTGAACATGATATGACTCGTAATGAACTATTCAAATCTTATTAAAAAACTATACTCCCTTATTGAATTAGAATAACCTAAAAAATATTCCTCATATTCTAAAATACTCCTTCATAATGAGTTTTGTTTAAAAAGGGTCTAATAGTTACTATATTCTGAAAATAAAATTCAATATTGATAGCTTGGGACGACATTTTTTTTATGAAATTTTAATTCCATATGCATTGATATAGCCATATCATGAAATAACATATTTTTTCTTCCAAACACACCATTTTTATGGGGTCCAGGGAGAAAAAAATTCATATGGTCATTATATTCATAATATTTATAAATTAAGAAATTATAAAATTCCCCACATTTATCACTTTTTAAAAATATGATTGATTATTTTTTAAAATTTTGAATATGTTTATTGAATGAAAATAATTTAGTTAATGTTTCAATTTTATTTGATATGAAATAAATCCAAATGAATATACTATATTAATTCACTATTACCAAAACGTATCTCATTCTACATAAACTACAAGGTTGTATATGAAAAAAGGAATCAATATGTAATAATTCATTACATCAAGGAGTAGTAACATCATTCAAAAGTAAAAAACATAATTTATTATTCATACCCTTTAAATAATAATCTCACAAAAAGTACTTACTTGTATATTTCATTAGAAAATGTAGATATTATTCACATTCTAAAAAGTTGTGAAAAAGTCTAAAGATAATATGTCTATGTCTCATATCATAAAAATATAATTTACTTATACAAAAATCAAAGACATATATATTAGTATAATTATATTATAAAAATCAATATTATAAGCCTTATCATTACTATTTCTTAAAAAACATTTGAACCATGAATTTTTCATTTTCAAACAGTACATTTAATCAATCACCACATAGCTACGATATACTTATTAAATTTTATTTTAAACAATCTAAAATTGATAATTTTGAAAGAATAACAATTTTTTCAAAAACCAACTCCTCCAATACATTTAATCAGACCTTTAATGTTGTCTCCAAATTTGACGATACCTCTATCACCTGAAATGAAGGATAGAAATTTAGAAATATCACTTTTCATGATCTAATAACAACGACTTTATAAATATCATTTTCCTTTGAGACTTCTATGGTATTCCTCCAAATATTAATCAATAAACTAGAATATTTTTTACCCATGCCAAATTGGTTTAAATAGGATTAATACTATAAAATATTAGAATCCAAATTGATTTAAATATTCTATTTTTGGGTTTCATAAAAAACATATTTTTTTAGAACAAGTGAATTTATATTCCTAAATTATTGTAATAATATTAGATAACATTCCTTGTGACAATTATATTACATTATAAAGTTACACCATGTTGTAATGGAAGTAAATCCGTTTGAAATTTCAATAAAGGTAGTATTATTTTACACTGGTGGTATGATATTGTCACAAAAACCATTCTTACTATAGTTTAGCATCATTAAAGATATCAGTTTATCATATTTATTTTTAACGTTAACCAAAGTATAAAAAGATTCAATTATGATTAATACTATCCTTTTTCAAATTCGCATTCTCTCTTTGAATATATTCGAAACTTGATTATTAAATTTCTTTTGAATGAGGAGTTATATTTCTAAGATTTTTATTTTCATACTTATATCTCATCAACATATTGTCAACATTATCCATCTTATAAAATAAAATAAACTTTATTGTCTAATATTTTTTATTTACTTTGAGAAAATATTTCTATCGTTCATTTTATTTTTTATGTTTAAATAACTCAAAATCACAATTACTATTAGATTCCTAATATTGAGAAACAAATAAATTCAAAAAATAACATTACATTTTTAATTTCTAATTCTCATTAATAAAATTATTATTTGTAATTTTTATGATATTATATATTTCAATAATCTAAACACCCTCATTCTTTAACACTATATTTTAAATATATAGTTTTTTCACGTGTAAATCAATAGAATTAGTATCTTAATGTGAATAGAAATAATTTTTATTTCCATTTTCAGATATATAATAAAGATAAATATAAGTTGGAGTAATTTATTGTATAAAAAGTGTATTAGTTACCTCACAATTTTTAGCTATTCATGTAAGGATTATTGTTTCATATTCATTTCGTGATTCACATCTTGAATAATAAATTTCTCAACCATCCCATCCTTCCAAAAATATTTCATTTATATTATACATTTATCATTATCATTCTTGGGATGTTAGATTTTGGGGTAATATTTCCACATGTGACCTCTTTTCATTAGCTTATACTATTTTAATTATAAAATAACCATTATTATTTCTAGAATTATCAATCATATACTCATTTTTCAACTTCGTATATAACTACTTATATCTATAATTGTTTTTGTATATAAAAAAATATTACTAAGGTGTGAAATCTATTTTTAACAATCCTATAACTCCGATTCAAATAATTATATGATTTATTATCATTATAATTAAAATAATTTTTTTTATTTATAGACACCCCATCAGCATTTTGTTTCAACTTAATATCATAATAAAATAATGAAGAAATTACATGAAATTAGGTATAATCTTTAAAATTATGGCTTTCATTTATTGCCATGTTATTTTCATGATAATCTTTTGTTGATCTCTAAATAAAATTTAAAATAATGGTGTGTTTTCTGGTACTTCACTATGTCACCTCATACCATTTTTAATACAATAAAATCAGTATAACATCATGTTGACTAAATCATCTCCTACCATTTCTAAATAATAGTATTCTTCTTATTGCATTCCCAAATATTTTCTTTTATGTTTGTTTTCCGAAAGTCAGGAACATGAAGGATTTTCAATATATCATGGGATTTCATACTAGTTAAAACATGGATATATACACTTCTACTTCTAGCACTGTTAAAAATAATTTTTACTTATTAATTAAGAAAATAATTTTATATGACCATACATATAGGTGTATTTTTATTAGATATGGGTTGATTGTGCGGCTTCTCTATGGTATTCCAATGAGACACACTCAATTTTTATTATTATTATTCCATTGGATCATGCCAGTACGCATAGTCACTTCCATCGGGAAATGGATCTTTTAAGAATCCTTACATCATTGAAATTATTAATTTCTATATTCTAGAAATGATATAATATTACATAGACTATTAGGTATAGGATTAATTTATCACAATATTTTAAAAAAATGATGAACTATAAACCCCTTAATAAGGTCATATATTTTAATACCAATTATTAGGTCCTGATTGATGGAAACATTGACTAGAGGGGGTTGGTTGAATAGTACTTTTACAAAAAATTAAAACAAATAAAAAATATTTTTTTTTCAATATTGAATATTCAATAGTGTATTGAAGTGTTTAGGATTTACTTTAGTGGAAATTACAATGTGGACAAAATATTTTTATTGTGGTTCAGATCACCGAGATTCATGTCTACCTTTCAATGTTCTCTACCCCCTGAGAAGTTCAACACCCAAAAATAGAAAATCACTTTTAATGGTTTCAATGACCTACTTAGAGACTCAATATTTTATAATACCTGGAGGAAAGTCATTACATTTTACAGAATTCAAAACCTAGTATTATGCTTCCTTTTCATTAAGATTCACAGTCCAAGAAAGTCCATTTGGGAAGTGGAATAACAAAGATAAAATTTCATTGGTTTTGGAAAATAATAAAATATAACGGATGATAAAACGTATAAGAAATATAAAATATGATTAAAACCATAAATTAATGAAACCAGTACAGATTAGAAATTTTTTAGGATGATGTGGATCAAGGTACTTTGATCACATTAGTATAAATGAGTTTAAAATTGAATTAATTTTGTGATCACATCAATTAAATAGTAAACATAGAGGAACTTAATTACTTATTAGTGCATAATGTGTATTCAATTGTAGTTTCTTGTGTTTATGGTCTGGATGATATTACAAAGGAATTTGAATTTTTTCATTAAGTAGATGATCTATTTTTTACACTGAGATTCAGATTTGAATTCTGCAAGTTGGAACCATCCGACTTATTGCCTGTAGATTTGGTTCAATGCATGAAGGGTCCCCTTAGTATTTTGTTATGTTTTTGTAGTTTTAGACCCCAAAACATCAAAATTTGGAGGAAATTGTTTGGAAACATTGTTTTTCAGAAAGTTGTGCTGCCCCCTGGGTAACTTTGTGGCAAGATCAAAAGGATTAGGGAGTACAACATAATTTTGGTTGAACCATGTGGAATGATCTGTGCAGACATTTAATAGCTTCTTTAGTTTTTAACCAAGCCAACCACTTTTTTGGCACATGGTTTTCCAAAACATGCTTCCAACCATTGTAGGGTGTTGTATGTGATCTATAGGGGGTGCATTTTTGGTGAATAGTTTTCTAAACCATTTGACAAAAACAGTGCACACATATTTTTTTAAAAAAAAAATAACTAATTAAATTATTATTAGAATAAAATAAAATAAAACCTAATCTACCCTCCCTCCCCACCATAGTCATGTGACACACCCCTAGTCCTCCCATCCATACATGACCCCCCTCCTTATCCACCTTTCCTCATAAATATTTCACCAAGATTTATTCAGGTTTCTCATTCGATTATTGAAGGTATGATATCCAATTCCCTCTTCTTCCTTTTTTCTGGTAGTTTTCCTCACTCCTGTCACACTGTCTCATTTGGTCAATCCCTTGTTCATTGTATAACCATGTTTTTGGTTTGTCTTCCATTTTAATTGCATGTGATGGGACTCTCAAGACTTCTTCAAGTGTGTTTAAACATTTACCACTGAAGGTGAAGCTCTTTGGTTTATTCTGGTCTGCCTCCATCATTTTAGGTTAGTTGATTCTACCCTACTTTATTTGTTTCAGTTTTATTTGGTGTATTTGTTTTTTTGGTTCCCTTACTTTAAATTATAGTGTTTGGTGGATATTTAAAGTCTTGAACACACGTATATAAGTATGTATATATATATACACCCTATACATATTACCCTATGATGAGGGGAATATTTACATTGTATTAAGTGGTTTGTATATATGTATAGAAGTTTGTGTGCGTGAAGGTGTGGAGTAATATTTTTCAATGGATTCTAGTGCCAAAGTTTTAAGCTTGGTTCTCTCCCCTTTGCAGTAGGATTACATTTATAATTCCATTTAAAATTAAGAATAAATTGATTAAGTGATTTTCACCTTCCCTATATGTTAATTAGTCATGTATGTTTTTTAAGAATAAATATATGATGTGAAATGAGGTCATTTTTGATTGGTTTTTATTGTCTAAAATTGTAATATTGGGGTTTTACACTAAGTGCTTCACCAAATTCAATGTTATCTTATCAAAAATTAAATTCTCAATTAATGCTTTTATATTAGTTCCAAGGGTGAAATAAGGTCTTCCGAACTTATAATCCCTTGGACAAACTCTCATGCCTTCTCATTAATTTATTTAATGGTTAGTAAACACGTGAAGGATGATATTAGCTATGAAAGAGATTGGATCACCACGGGTTATCCAGTTTCACCTTCATATGACTATAACTAGTTCCATAGGGGAGTCTACTTGGGTGGATTAATGGAATGATTGGTTGTACCATGCCATGAGAGATACGTGGGCCCCATTTTACACTACTAGTTGTGAAATTGGAGGTTTAATAGTATTTTAAATTTCATATCATGCATGGAGTGATATGTGGGACTTCATACTTGGATCGCCATAGATAGAATCCAAGGGTTCGAATATGAATTAATCCCCTTTAGAGATACTTGGAAAGTGCATATGGATTTTCATGGATGATATTGGGGTTTATCAATACTTTTAATAAACTTTTTTTCTCAAATTGAATTAAGGAATAGTTAAATAAATTTTTTAAAGAAGTATTAATTCTCTTAGTATTGAAGACATTGTGAAGTGTCCTCTAAGACAACCCAAAAGATTGGGTTTAGTACACCTCCTCTCAAATCACCTCACCCAATTAACCATTTTTTTATTCTTTTGTTCCGACTCACTGGTTTTGACCAAATAAGGTATATACACAGTTGTCCAGGTGGGACCCAGTACAATTAAATTATTTATTTGTTTCTATCATGAATCTATATATATTCTATAACACTATTTAATTTATTTTTCACAAAACGGATTAGCTTAGACTCCATGGGTTCCAGACTACTAGTAATTTCTATCACACAATTTTTAGTCTTCAATTACACCGGGGTACCCAAACAGACCTCCTTGGTTGCAAGATCAGGGTCATAGGATATTTTCTTATTATGCTCTACTTGTACCCGAAGAAGGAGCTTACGACAGATATGGTACTTGGGATGCTTGAGGAGATAGCCCTGTGGTTATTATTTTCTTTATGTATTGTATAGACATGTTTCATTTTATATGGCCTGAACCTATTGAATCAAATGACATATATAAATTGTTGTCTAGTTTCACAGGACACATTAACTCATTAATTTTTTTATTCTTCCATTTTTTATCATAAATAATTATTTCCTATTTTGTTGAATATTAATTTACAATGGTTATACAATTTTGAAACTATGGACATGAGGGTTTATTATCCCAAATATACCAATATTGGACCCTTGCTGCTAGTAGTAAGCCTCTGGGGTATGGGGAGGTGCGCCTGAGGCCATGTGGTGATCGTTTTTGGTATTGATTCCATAGTTAACTGGGTAAGTATGTTACAATGTGGTATTAGAGGTTCTTTTTTCCATTTCATAATATTTTAGGTTGATGGAAATTAGACTAGGAATGTGAATGTTCTTTTTTAATATTCATACATGGGAGTGATCATCCCACATACAGGGAATAGTTAATGTGGCCAGTGATGGGATTGTTTTATATTTTTTTTTATTATTGATGATTATTATTTCACTTGGGCTGATTATGTAATTTCTACTACTTACTAATTTATATGATTCAGAAATTACACTTTATCAGATATGATAAGGGAGTAGCATTACATGCATCATTATAGGAACAAAGGAATTCTCATTCCATGGATACGTCATTCCATATTGATTTGTATTTTTAGGTTGTTTTAAATCAGTTAAATTTTCATGCATTTTTTTAGCATGTTGTTTTTTATTATTCTTATGTACTTGTTATCCATGCTTACATGTTATGACCCATGATACTCTTAGAATGTCTGATATTTTAATTTTTTTTAGCTCATGTGATAGATTTTTTTATTATTTTTCATGCTTATTTTCTTTTTTAGTATGGGTTGAACATAATGGTTTCAATTAAATGGGATCCAACGTGAATCTTATAAGGTATAATGGTGAATTATAAATTGGAAAATGATGAACCATATAACTGAAGAATTGTTGATATGATTTATATACATGGGAACAATTATACCAATATTTATATTGTTAATTGATTATTTTATCCCAAAAATTATGGGTGTAGTTAAATGCGATCAAACTTCCCACTTGGGAAGTGTATATATGATTTATGAATTGGAACATGGGGATCCATATAATCAAACCATTATAGGTGAACCTAATATAACTAATGTTTATTTAATAAATGTTTAGGCTGTTGAATTTTTTTATTCTGGATGTATGTGGTTGCAGTTAGAGGAGAGATACCAGTAACATATAATGTGTAAGGGAACATTATAATTTGAAAGTTGGTGACCCATAAAATCGAACCATCTATTTTGATAATTTTATTTTTAAATTGTTTAAAATATAAATGTTGTTCTATATTGACCTTAATTGTCTTGGATTTCGAAATAAGGGTTGTATATCTTTTATTTTTTAATATTGATTGGTATCACTAAGATTCAAAATGAACACCTAGCCAAAGTATGCGATCTTGACCATGTTTTTAATGAAGTGAAACCAGTTATGGTGTCTTCTATAATAATTGTGTTTAAAATGTTCGGTTTACATTTTTTTGAATCCAAAATTGATGTTTGGGACCCATAAAGGTCACCATTTACTTTTGTTATTTCTGAGTGCTTAACCCGATCAGAGATTTATTATTCTTAATGTGAAGGTACTTTTAAAAGTTATCATAGATTCATATATGGCTTCTCATGTAAATGTATAGTGGGTTCCTTTGGGACGATTCTTCATTAATTAATAAAATAATTTTTAATCGTCCAATAGTTGTTTTTAATTAAGGTCGTATAATTAAATAAAGGGAGCCTAGAATGGGGTTAATATGGTAAATTGGACTAATTCTAACAGGACTTCACTAAATAATAATTCTTTAAAAGGGTGTTTAATAAATCATATCTATTTTTTCATTGTTTCTATAATTAAATTCATTGGATTTATGAATAGGCTTAGCTATTCTTAAAAAAACTAAAAATGGTGAAATTATTAAATATGATTTGGTACAATTCCTTATATATAGAGCTGTAAGATGTCCACTTATTCTTAAACCACATGTAAGGGTGTTTTTAATCCTTTACATTTTTTCCATAAAACATAACATGTGAATTTCCATAGTATTTTTATTTTATGTCTTAATCTAGATTATAATTCATTAAGCCTAGTGACCGTTCAAAGGCATGAACTCATTTTGGGTAACTCATTAAAGACTTGTAAGGAGCTATCCCATTTTTGGTAGTGTACTTGTTTATTTATAACCCATTCATATTGCATGCGGGTAGTTTCTCTTAATATGTATTGTTCGAGTGTCATGGTTCTATATAGGTCTCTTAAAACTAAAACAACACCCTTGTTTTGATGGGTGGTCATGTGTCATTTGACCAAATATCCAAGTGTGAGAATTCTAAAATTATCATTTCAATAAAGCTAGATATTCTAATGGCATGGCTGGCCTTTTTGTAGGTTGTGTGACCATTCATTCATTCCATTTTAGTGTGGGAAAAATCGAGAGGATATTAGCTTTTTTTACGGTCATTTGGATTAATGCATCTTAGAGTCAGTTCCTCATACAGAACATCATATATAAGAATTAATAGGGCTGAAAAGACTCTGGATAGTATCAAGGATGTTCTGTTGGCTCGTATAATTATAGGATAGTATGTGTCGATATATGCGATACCCATACCATTTTTAATCATGTAGAGAACCATTTAAATTCAATGGTACTCACTCAAACATTGAGCTATTACACATTAAACTCAGGTAATCTTTGGTGTAGATTGACCTAGGCATTGATAATGTTCCTGGATCATCACAATATTTGGGATTGTGTTTTAAAGAGAATCAGGTCTTTGGAATAATGGTCTTTTTGTTTGGATTTTATGCATAATTCCTTGGAGTGTGGGATCATGAACCGAAGAAGAATCACATGTCTTAATTGGTGTGAATCTAATATAGAACTATTGAGTATCTGGTTATCTCCATCTCTACAATTTATTGTTAGATGATAGCATATTAGCGACGTTAATGACTCATATTTGGTAGTCAATGGAGCTTGTGTCATGGAATGTGTCACCTCTTTGGTGGCTCTAAATACTAAGGAAACTCCAAATGTGGGATGTGTCATGTATATTCTAGTTATAAGTTCCCTCCATGTAGAATAAATATAACTAATAGGGAATTTCTGGAATGTTCAGCACTTCTCTTGTTCTACCTTGAGGCCAATATAGTGGGATTGTGTTAGTTCATGGGAGGCATCATGGCATTTAATAGCTAACTAGGGATAAAAAATATGTAAATAACATTTGAAAAGGATGAACTTCATTGGTTTTCCTCAATAATTCTATAATTCCATGCATGTTAAAGGCATTATGATTGAGTGATGGAGATGCGTTACTAGAAGAATATGAGCTCTTCTAAAGAAGATGACATGTGGTTGTTCAACTGACCACCTCTTTGAATTGTTGGTTATAAAAGGTTTGTAGAATTACCAAGCATTTAATATTTAATTTGAATCATGTTTCTCTAATATTTTTTGGAGATCACTAAAACCTCTTAGTGTGATATCAGTTTCATGGTGACAAAGTAACCTATCTTGTTATCATTTGAGTACACCATGGGAGAATTTGTTTTTTTCCATGATAAGATTTTAAAACTCAGTTTGTTTGGATGGTGTGGTTTTTTCAGATTTCACTCATGAATAGTGTCTATTTTATGGGGTATAGTTAGTCCTGAGTGATACCTAGCTCCCCCAAAAGGAACGCCATGTATGGACTCCGGGGTGCTGGTTTTTCCACACATGACTTGAATGTGAGGTAGTTTCACCTTAGGGTTAGTCAATTTTCATGGTGTTGGAAGTTTTTCCTTGTACTACTATGCCTATCATAATAACCATATCCTATTCCCATTGGATGAGCTCCCTGAACATCAATTGAAAATAATGAGGAAAACATAGAGTTTTGTAAATCTCAGATGGGTTGTTATTACCTTAAAGATCAAAATGTTTCAGATCAAGAAAAATTTCTACGATCCTAATGAGGAATGACAAAATAAGTGGTATTCATTCTAGAGTTATCATAGGATGTTGGTTATTGGATTTAATGAGTGTTTTAAAAAAAATCATATGTTTCATTGATTAAAATGCTTTCGGTTTGGCCTTTAATGATGTTGTTCATCTAATCATAGAATTTCAAGAATGGTCGACCAGTAGTGGGTTGACTTCTCTTCCTATGGTTTGTTAAATATGGTGAGATTGGAATTGACCCTATTATCAAATAGTGTATCATGTAGTTAGAACGTTCTAAATTCTATAGGCACATTTTGGGAAAAAAATATGATGGTATATATATCATGATTCAATGATGGCCTTTGAATGATATAACCTATGGTGATTTCACCGTAAGAAAAATTGTTGAAGAGACTATGATTTGATCATATATCAGGTTTTATGGGATCAGGATAGAACCATCTCAAGGATTCAACTTGGAAACAACCGTTTCCATGAGTTTATAAGGATTATGCGTCATGTGTTATGGTGATGCTGGAAGGTGCATTCAAAATTTTGAAATGAAACATAGTCATTGAAATGATATGTAAGGACCTAAGTATGTCAAGTGATGTTCTATTTGTATTCCAAAGGCATACAATGGATGATAAGTTTAGTGGCGTGGAGATTGTAGTCTCCCTTATTTTTTAGACCGAATGAAATTAAAAAGAGATATTACTTTTTATATTTAGTGGATGGCCCATTTTGTAAATTGAGCATCAGGTTTGAATTCCATGAGTAGGAACACCCCAACATGTTGTTTTTACAAATGTTTCATGGCTTGAGGAATCCCTCGGGTGTTCTATTGGTTTTTAGTATTGTTGGACCCCAATTTTTTTTGAGGAATATATAATGGGTTCATGGTTTGCCTAAAAATATTACAAACCCCAGGGAAACCATGCATCCTCAATAATAGGTGAAGGATGTTTTTCCCAGTTTGCTTAAACTGTGCTGAATGAGCCACATGGATATGAAATAACTTCTATAGTTTTTTACAGATCCATATAATTTTTGGGAATATGGGTTTCCAAACCTTGCGTTCAGCCCATGCATAGTGCTCTAGGTGCCTAGTAGAGGGCGTACGGTTGGCACACAGTTTTCTAAACCAGGTTACCCAGACCATGCCTAGAATATTTTTTTAAAACAATAATTAAATTAAATAATTAAAAATTAGAATAATATTAATTAAAAACTAATTTACCATCCCTCACCACCATACATGAGTGATTCACCCCTTGAACCTCTCATCCATGCACAACCCCCTCCTCAAAATTCCACTCTTCATGATGATTTTACATGAATTTCTTTGAGTTTTTCATTTGATTCTTTGAAGATTGGTCTCCGGTTCCCTCTTCGTCCCTTTTTTGGATTTTTTTCCCTTTCCTCATCACTCTATACAATTATTATGAACCATAGTTCATGGTTTTACCATATTTTTTGTTTTTATTTCGTTGATAATGCATATAGTGGGTCTCATGGAACTTCTTCATCTATGTGTTGGCATCTGCCACCGAAGGCAAAGCTCTTCGGTCCATTCTACTTCACCGTTGTCGTTTGAGGTTGGTATCTTCTACCTTGTTTTGTCTGTTCTAATTTTGTGTCAGTATTTGGTTATTTTTAGTTCCCTCATGGTTAATTAAAACGTCACTTGGATCCTTAAAGGCTTGCACACATATACATTGGTTCGTATATTTATGTATATATATATATCCTCATTGTACATATTCCATCACAGAGAGAGGAATATGTACATTTGATTAAGGGGGATGAATATATATATTTGGGGGTGTGTGTGCATATAATTATAGAGTAATCTCCATAAAAGGTGTTGAGTGTCTAAGTGTTCGACTTGGTTTTCTACCCTTTGAGGTAGGATCCCATTACATTTTCATTTTAAATTTAAGAAAGTATTGATTTCATGATTTGTTCCCTTTCCTTTGATATAAATTAGTATTATATGATTTTTTTGAATAAATGTTCGATATTATATCAGGTGATTTATTCTTAGTTTTAATTGGTTTAAATAGTTGTATTGGGTTTTGCAAACCAAGCCCTAAAAAATGCATAATGGTATTGTTATAAATGAAATTATTGTTTAATGATTTTATCATAGAGCCAAGGGTAAAACAAGGGGTTTCAACATAAGGTTCCCTTTTATGGACTCTCATTCCAACATTTTATATTTTTGAATTCTTAGTAAATAGACCAGAGGTGATATTAGATATTCTTGAGATGGATTCGAATCACGTTGCCCATTGCTTTTCCATATGAGTGACATAAGTTCCCAAGAAGAGTCCCCTTAGATAGTCTCTATGGCATGATTAGATTTATCATTCATGGAGATATATTTATGAAACTATGTGTGATACTAGGTATTTAATTGGAGTTCAGATAGTTTCTAACATTTTACACCATGCTTGGAGTGATACATTGTACATTATACATGGGTACCCATGGGTGGAATTCTAGGAATTGGATATGAACAAAGCCCCTTAGAAGATACATGGAAAGTGCATCTTGATTATCATGGATGAGATCAGGGTGTCTGGATACTTATTTTAATGTATTTTCCACAACCATAATTAATGAAAATGTAAATGAACGTTAGAAAATAAGTCTTAATCCACATGGTATTAAAGGCGCAACAACGTGTCCTTCAAGACAAATAACAAGATTGGGGTCATCCCACCTCCTCTCATATCACCTCACCCAATTTACCAGTCAATGATCCTTTGGATTAGGATCATTGGTTTAGGTTGAAGTAGGTAGATCGAATGGGTGTCTATGTGTTACCTAGTCTAATGTATTTATTTATTTATCTCTATCTTGCATCTCTTTACTCCACCACACTACATAATTTATATTTCATGAAATGGATTTTCCTAGGAACCTTGGGTGTCAGAATATTGAGATTGTATCTCGCACCCTGTTCTAATTTCCATTTCACTGGGGGAACTAAACATAACTCATTGGCTATAGGATCAAGATCCATGGTTATTTTCTTATATTTTCAAGCTTTTACTGAGAGTAGGAGCACAAGATCGAGTTTATACATGGGATCCTTAAGGAGGTAGAATTTGGGATTTTGATATCTTATTGTATTGCACATGTCTATTTTATTTACTTCTACTTGAACTTGTGGAATCAATTAACATACATGAAATGTTTTATAGAGGCGTTGGCCACTTGTACTAAGTTATTATATTATCATTCTTTTGGTTTTTCCTTTTATTATTATTTCCATTTATGTTGTTTATTGATTTACACTAGTTATATTGCTATGATACAATGAACATGGGGGTATATTCTTCCAACTGTACCACCATTAGACCATCACTACTAGTCAGCAACCTCTAGTGTATGAGGACGCACACTAGAGGCTATAAGGAGACTTGTTCGGCTACTATTTCCATAGTAAGTAGGGTTAGGATGTTACATCATTAATAATATTTTCTCACATTATTCGACCCTTAAACACATTAAAAAAATTATTATTACATTTTTTAGTATAATAATAAATTACTCAAATAATTATATTGATAAAAACATTGTCAATGACTTTAAATAATTCAATAATTCAAAAGCAATAAAAATTGAGTATAATAGTATTATTATTTCATCGATAATTTTTAAAATCACTATTTTTTCACAACATCATAATAATATATATTTATTCACAAATCAACATATCAATTAAAATTGAATAAATAATAAGGTTTTTAATAAATATATATATATATCATTGAAATTAAATATAAAATAATATATATTTTTTCATAAGAAAAAAATAAGTGCAACATAGAATTGACCATGTGAGACATAATCCCTATGGTTGGTAAACATATCATGATAGAAGATTTTTTTACTGTTGATATACTGACTGTGAAAATTGATTTTATATGTATTCTCTCAAAAAACTACTTGTGCAAATTTTTAAAATAATATTAATGATCCGTGAAAAAAATAACACATGGAACGTTGAAAAAATAACACATGGTATGTAAAAAAATTAATTCATGGAAAGAAGAATAACAACCTTCACTGTTTGTATAGAAATAAGTGCATCATGATAGGTTTTGTATCATATAGTAACTTATAAAATTTATGGTAGGTTATTATAATGAATATTCAAGGTAATTTGTGGTTTCCTTTATAGTTAGTTGAATGTGTTGGGTATACCAGATGAGAAATTTAGAGGGGAATAAAAATTGAACAAAAAAACCAATATAGCTTTCAAGGATTCATATATATTTCACGGATTACATATTCCCATATTCATAGACAATGAAAACACACCAAAATTATTTTCCATAATACATTTAATGAAAGGAACATCAAATGATGTAGCAATAAATGACATGCCCGGTAATGGAACATATTCACTAGGGGGATAAACAAAAGCATGGGAAAGGGACCCACAAGGAGAATACATTTTTCATGGGGAATGGACCTTTCTTTGGAAAAACAATGGATTGGGTTTTTATCTCCAATAATCCCCTTAAAACCAAATCCGGATTCATTCTGAGCATCAATCATAGCCATTTGAATTAATCTGATGATATTTCCATTGTAAAAATATCTGGAACCTATTCTATAGTATGACAATATTCAAATTTTATCCTTTTTTTGGTTCACATGATCTCTCAAAAATTGGAATCGGGTATAAATGTGTTTGATTCTCCCATGTTGCACTAGATTTTTGGATACTACAAAAGGCTACTTTTTACCAAAATATATGATTACTGATCCATCATGTGGATGATTCATCTGCTTTAGAAAAATATATTACCAAATTCCCTGACAAATAGTGGAAGGTTCTTCCACATACTCTACTTCACTTGTGGATAGCAATTCCACATTCTATATCCTTGAATTCCATGTGAATGCTATTGATCCAACAAAATATACACACCCAATGGTGCTTCCTCTTTCATATTGGTCTCCTCCACAATCACTATCTAAGTATCCATATAGATTTTTTACTTCATTGTATGGATAAAAGAGACCAAAAACCACTGTCACATTAATATACCTATGGATTATTATTGCAGCAAGATACTGTGACTCTTTCAGCGCATACATGTAACTTATTAGAATCTAAAAACTATAAAAAATATCTTCCCCTGTGATTGTGAGATACCTTAGGTTTCCAATTATAAATTTGAACAAAGATGATTCAATGCTTCTTCCTTCCCTATATTTTGTCAGTTTTATGCTCATTTCCACATGACTCTTTACAAAATTGCAACTATAAATCCTGAATTTGTCAAGAAACTCCTTGGCATACATATTTTGAGATATATAGATGACACCATGTTTTTAATTTACATATATACCCATAAAAAAGGACATGAGACCTCCATCAGTTATCTCAAACTCCTTGAACATAGTCCCCTTGAAATCATTGAACAACAGTCAATTATTCCTTATAAATATAAAATCATCAACATACAAGCATGAAATCTGTATATCTCCAGGATCATTCTTCTTAATGTGAACTATATGATCATATAGACATTTATGTAATCCTTTCACTCTAAGATAGTTCTTGATGCATGAATTCCATGCATGTAGATATTTCTTCCACCCATAGTGATCTTTCATGATACGATATACCTTTTCTTCATCCCATTTCATAACAAACCCTTCAAGATTGTCAACATAAACATCTTCTTCCATAATTCCATTTTGAAAGGAAGAATTCACATATATTTGGTAGATCATCCAACTTTCATGGAAAATAAGGAAGATAATCATCCTTATAGTGTAAGGGTGTGAAAAAGGAGCAAATACTTTTTCATAGTCTATCTCATACTCCTTTTTATAAACCTTATATATGAGCCTTTCCTTTTAGTGATCTATCTCACTATCACCATTTCACATGATCTTGTACACCCATTTGATGTTAATTATCTTCTGGATTTTCGGATGTGTAGTCAACTCCCAGGTGTCATTTTTCTATTTGGAATGAATTTCTTCTTCTATTAAAATTCTCCAACATCCTTACCACATGGATTCTAGAAACATTAAAGGCTCATGATCTCCATACATGAAAAAAATATTTACCTCTTTGGTTTTATCAATGATATTACTCAAAAATTTTATCTTGATAGCCTCCGTTGGTGAGGTTGAGTTAGGAATATTTTGACTTACATGAGTGCTTTATAGAGTGATAGAATGTACTTCTCGACTTCTTCTAATGAATGATGCACTCAATGAAGTTGTTACAGGTTTTTTCTCCTGATGATCAAATCTTTACTCCAAATATTCTATATCGGCTATAATATTTTTAGTTGATTCTTTATCGTTTCATTTCCATGCTTCCTCTTCACTGAATAACACTTCTCCACTCACCACTAATTTATTTCCTAGTGGATAGTAGAGCTTATAGTCTTTAGACTCTTTACAATAGTCTATGATGATGCACTTTTTACCATGATCATCAAGATTTCTTCTCATTACATCTGGAACATGATCATAGATGACACACCCAATGATTCTTATGTTCCCAACGTGCAGTTTGTAGCATCTCCATGACTCTTGTGGTGTTAGTTTTCTGACACTCTTCGTTGGAAACCGATTGAGATGGTAGCCAGAACATGCAACTACCTCTGTCCAGAATCTATTTGGCAATCCTTCATCCTTCTGCACAGACCTCGTCATGTTGAGGATGTTGATGTTTTTTTCTACAATTCCATTATTCTATGTCATGTATCTAGTATTAATTTTTTTATGCCTTGTTCCCTAAAGATATCATTAAATTAATTTTAGTTTTATTCACCATATATTAGAGATTTGAGTATATTGACTCTATGGAATCTTTCATCTTCAACGCGATCTTTGAAAATTTTAAATATAGTGAAAGCAGAATATTTTTCTTTGTTTCAATACACCCCCAACATATTGCTAAAATAATCAATGATGGTAATAAAATACCTTTTAAATCCTAGTGAGGGAGATTCCAGTGTCCACGGATATTAGTGTGAACGAACTAAAGTGCTTAACTTTCTCTTATGGACACTCCACTGGGGAAGAATTTCATTTGCTTCATACTGAGTGTACATGACTCACACACATGATTTGGAACATCAATCACAGGAAATCCATGAATCATTCATGATGACGATACATATTTAATCCCACTAATGTTTAGATTCCCAAAGAGTAGATTCCATCTCCATGAATCACTCATCATGTGTCCAAAAATACCCTCCTTGACCTTGGTTTTGATATGTCATGGAATCATGTGATTCTTCTCCAATTGTACTTTATCAAAAAGTCTCATGTGAGCATCTCTTATAGACAAATACTAATTATCTATGTGTATAACATACCCATTATCATGGTGTTGGGCGAAAATAATGATATTGTTTTTCATGTTTAGTACATAATACACAATATTGATGTAATTAGACCCACCATTATTTTGATAATTTTTTTACTTTATCATTTTCAATCATGGGTACCTTCTATGATCTGGAAAAACTCAGGTCACCACAATCATCTTCTCTGAGTTCCTTGAAGAGTTATTTATTTCCACTCATGTGGTTGCTTGCACCCATGTCGAAATAACCCACATCAGGGAATTTATATGACTTTTCATATGCAATGAGGACTTTGGTGGCTTCTTCATCATGTTAAAATGTTTTAGAATAGTTGGATAATTCGTCATAATCCACTTTTATCCAAAACATGGAGTCATAATGATTTAATATCTTAAAATTTGTCATTAAAAATTTTCATGTTTCCATGACCACGCAAGAATCTGCATCTGCCATTTCTTCTTCCATGGAAATTGGTGAAATTTTTATTTTTTTGTGGCATAGATGGAATCCACACCCTCGTTCTCTTGCACAATAATCGCCTCATTGTTATTGGCCCTTCTTTTGTTCTTACATAGTCAATTTGGACTCTAATACATGCTCTATTGTTGAACCTGCATTCTTTTGCATTCATTACTCATGTACATGAAAAGACACCATTAATTCTTCAGTGGACAATTTTTTCGAATCCTTTGATTCTTCTATTTCCACAACCACGTGCTTGAACATGGTTGTGAGAGATCGAAGTTCTCTTTCGAGGAATCAAATGTTTGCCACTTTTTCACCATTTCTTTTTGAATTCTTAGAAATGAAAATTCAGCCTGAGAAGTAATCAATGATTCTCTCACATTACTTCATGTGTTCCACATAGAAATCCACTCTTTATGTTTTAAGACGAACCCTCTTCACTTGATCAATACTATTGGTGATGGTGGAAAGGGTATTCCAAGATTAACTGTTTGATGTTTCTTCAACAATCATATCCAATGTTGATTCATCCAACCCTTTATATAGGAGGGAAAATGCCTTTTTTCTATCAGCCTTTGATTTTGGAGGGCCGTATTTTCAGTATACATGAAGACGACTTCTTCCTTCATAGAGGGTACAATATATCTTTTAGTGATAGTCACCCTTAATTCTTGCGACCTGAAAAATGCCTTCATTTGGATGCGCCTCCTTTTATAGTACTCTTGAGATAGCTTCAGAACATGTAGCTAGATTGTGGCGGCCATCTTCGGAAAATTGAGGATACTATGGTACTGGTTCTTATACCAGTTTGTTGGCTATAAAAACTGAGAAATTTGGAGGGGAATAAAAATGGAACACAACAAAAAACCTATGGATCTTTCAAGATTTCATATATTTTCACAAATTACATATTGTTAAATTTAAAGACTATGAAAATTCTCCAAAATGGATAGCCACATTAAATTTAATGAATGGAACAAAAAATTATGTAGCAATAAATGACATGCATGGTAATGGATCAAATTATTTTGGGAGAGAAAAAATTAATCCATGGGAAAGGGACTCACAAGGGGAAGACATTCTGAATGGGGAATACACCCTTCATTGGAAAACCAATGGTTTGGGTTTGTATTTCCAAATTAATTTCCCTTCATGATAGGTAATTAGAAATTCATGGTATGTTTCATGTAGGTGGTTGCATGGTATGTTTCATATAGGTGAATTCATATTGGGGTGAAGCTATCATACAATGTCAAAGGGGGTGTGGAGAAGTTGCGTGGTTGTGAGAAAGGAGGTGGAGCTTCCAGTGAAATCATGTTAATTTTTGAAGTCTATACAGGGGAAGAATATGTGTCGGAATCCGTTAGTAGATATGGAGGACAACCATGGTTTGGAACAGACTATATGGATGCTTGGATGAATCAGGGTAGTTGCACAAATTGCGCGTTGGAGAAGAAAAATGGTGAAGAATAGGTCATACAATGCACTCATTATATTTAAGAATATATAAATATATATAAACACACATATATGTGTTATATATATTTATTATGATAAAATTAAATAAAATAAAAGACTTATTTTTATTAGAATTATAAAAAAAATACTAGAACATATACTAAACTATTAAATCTATGATAATGAAAATTTGTAAAATTAATTTTTCACAAATTATTTATAAAATATTCTAATAAATAACACACATAATAATTTTTTTACATTATATATAATATTATCACTTAATAAATAAACAATGACGAGTTGGAAAAAATATTTTGAACAATTTTCATAAATCAATTAAAAGTAGGAAAATTATATTTTTTAATACAACTCAATTTTAATTTATTGTGAGGAAATTATTTTCTATTGAAATAGAAATTTTAAATTATTAACATACAAGTTCAAACACAAACACTCAATTATTTTCCTACCCCCACATTCTTCTTATGATCATTTGCATCATACTTAGTTGGATGAGTTCCATGTAGAGTTTCACTACCAAAAATCAGTAAAAGGGCATCACTAACCTTTATCAGCGCTATGAAAAATGTATTGATAAAATTTGGGGTCTTTATCACCGCTATATAAATGCGCTAATAAATTTACAAATTATTATTGCTAAAAAGGAACTAATAAATGTGTACCCTTTATCAACTATTTTTTAGCGTAGATAAAATATATAATTTTTAGGGATATTATTAGCACAGATAAAAGTTTATAATAAAAAATATTACTAATTTATAAAAAATTATGTTATTTATATTCAAAAATAATTTTTATTTGTACACATTAAATAAAAAACACATTTATATAATTAATATTTTTTTTTAATAATTTTAAAATATATATATATATATTGTTTTGAAATATATATTTATATGATAATAAATATATATTTAAACAATTATACAATTATATTAAATTTTATTAAATAAAAAATATATTTATTACATTTATAAACATATATTTATGTTTTCAAAAAAAATATTTAAATATATATACGTATAATTATGATAATAAATAAATATATGTTTCCAATGAATGTTGTCAATAAATATATTGATGTGTGGGAATAATTGATATTTATATGTTACTTATTAATCAAGATAAATATATTGATTTTCCAGTATAATTTCTTCCAACATTGGTGTTTTTCTAAAGTTTGATGAAAATACCATTGATTGCATGATGGGCTATTATGCTAGGGTGATGGTGGACGCTGATTTGAGGAAAACTTTACCATATAATACTATCCTCAGTGCCAATGGTGAGAGGTTTGAGATTAATTTTGAGTATTAATCAATTCCTCCTTTTTGTAAATTCTACATGGTGATTGGTCATATGGAATCAGATTGCAGACAAGTGTGAAACATACCAGTGAAGAACCCCCCCCCCCCCCAAAGAAAAATGATGCAACAATGGCTAAGGTGTTACTGTCAAAGCCTTCAGTTTCATATCAGAAGGATTTAATGGGCAATCAGGTTGTCCAGAACGAATAGGTGGTGAGAAAAATGTGGATGATAAGAAATACCAGAAATTCACCTCAGGGCGGTGGTTTTTTTGGCTATGGTAGTGGTTTAAACCTCCTCCATTTCATCTACGACAATTTCAAAAAACCACCTATAAATTGGGTGTTGATGTACAATATGTGGTATTTTCTGTAATTTAGAGGTGGATTTGGATAACCATAGTAGTAAATGCATTTAGTGGTGGTTTTTTTTGGTTTTTTTGGTGGTTTTTTGTAAGAACCCAATTTTTTCTGCGAAACACATTGGAATATTCTTGATGTTATTCCAGAGAAGCGCCTTCAGACGGTGTGCAATTCTGAGCTATGGAGTGGCCGGAATTAAATGTTTAGTTTGTTCACACTAAGAACGCAAAATAAATGAGATAACTCCTATATGGTGCTTCGGATCGGAGATCTGAGTGTATGGATGGGTCCGGAATGGGGTGTTTACCCTAGGAACGACTTAAACATATCAGCACGGGGTGTTTGGACCCCTCGCTCGATTTCATAACGTTAAACGGATAATTTAATTAATTAATATATTTTTTTAATGGTGAAACTCAAGTATCACATAAACGGTGGCTCGGATTGGAAAACTAAGGGCACCGTTGAGTTTGGAGTGTGCCGTTTACCCTATGAGGGATGTAAGTTTTGCGGGCACGGACTGTCAGTGAGAAATAGCCCCAGGGGCATTTTAGTAATTTGGTGGACTCGGGTGTTGAGTTTAATAACATTTCAATGGTGCCTCGGATTAAAATTCCATGATCTCTGTTGTTCTTGGGTGGTGATGTTTACCCTAGGGGAGGCTTAATTTCAACCCCGTCAGATGTTTCAGACATGGGTTAAATTGGGGGTTTTTAATTAATTAAAATTTTAATCAATTTTCTTTTTTAAACCCTAATCACCCCCTCCATCTCCACCTTTGCTACTCTCTGGCAGAAGAGCTCCCAACCAAGGATTCCTCAATAGTACCTCCTCCTTATCTTCCTCCTCCCCAAGGCGTAGTGGCCAGTGGATCGATCACGAAAGTTCGGGCTGCGCCCTGTAGGTAGGATTTTGTTTTTGTTTTTTATTTCCTGCATTTAGAGCTCCATTTACAGCTTCAAATTGATGTTTAATCTTTGAGAAAAGCCTGTAGCTGTGTAGTAGTTTTTTCTAAGCTTTCCATCGCTGGTTTCGGATCGAAAATCCGAGCTCCGAGACGACTGCAGTGCTCCGCCAAAGATCAACGGGTTTTGGTTTTTCGCCCGATGGTTTTTGGGTGCTCTGGCGAGCTGGGACGGCGGTCTGACAGTTTTCCCCAGGCGGCGATGGCAGTTCCCAGCTGGGTGAGGCGGCTTCGGCCGAGAAAACACAGGAGGTGGCCGGTGGAGTAGAGTGGGGTCGGTTGGGTTCTCAAGCGCAGGCGACCGGGCGCAGCGAGCGGGGAGCGTAGGACAGCTGGGGGCTTTGGCGTGCGTTTATTCAGCAGAGGCTCTGGTGAGGGCCTAGTTTGGGGGAGGTCGGCGGCTACCTTTGGGTGGGCGACGCAGGGGGAGACCGCTCGGCGCAGCCGGCCGGTTGCTGCGGAAGCCGAGGTCGCGTGGCGACCTCGGGAGGCGAACAGGACCCGGCAAAATGGCCGGGTTGACTTGGAAAAGGGATCCCTCGGGACCCCGTGGCATGTTTTAAAAAAAATTAATAATAAAAATAATTAATTAATAACTTATAATAATAATAATAATAATAATGTTTTTATTATTATGGAGATGGTTTAAAAAAATCAGCCCGGGGGTCGGATTCGCGCGCCTTTAGCGGCAAGGCGTTCCTTGGAACGAATAAAATATTTTGAGGTGGTTTCTGGGATTTTTAATCCCCGAAACAAGGGTCTCGGTGGGGTGACACATCGTTAAGTGCTTGGGCGTTTATCTCGGGGTTCTTGTTTTGGACAGCACAGACACATCTGATGTTCAAATTGAGCACCGTCAGTGGCGTTGTGACCCTGGCGTCGAGCCGGAGTTTTCCAGTTTGATTTTGGACGTTGATACTGGAGTTGTGGTGTGGGCCCCATGAGCCGTCTTTCGAGCTGCACACAGCTTTTTGTAACTCTTCCATCGGACTTCCGTTCGGGGCATGCGAGTAGTCGAATCTGGGTGTTTTTCCGAGGGAATTGCAACTGTGTAATCCGCATGCTTTAATTCTGCATGCTGGTGCGGGCCCCATGAGGTCTGTTTTACGAATTTGCGATGATTTCCAGCTTTATCACTGGGTATCTGTTTTGGACAAGTGAATAGTCCATTTCGTGTACTTTTTCGAGAGGATCACAACAAAGCGGTCTGTTTGTTGGGTTTTGGGACCGGTATGCGGGTCCCACTAAGCCCCGCTCGTGTGCGGTGTGCCAGAATGCACCTTTTTTTCCGGATATCAATTCCGCTCAAGTGAGCAGTCCTTTTGTCGTGTTTTCCCAAGGGGATCACAATGGTGTGATGCGCCCGACTGTTTTCGGGGCTGAAGGTCAGAATCAAGGGATGTCGTTCAGGCGTAAGGAGGTGTTGGCGACTTTTATGTCGGATATCCATTGGATATAAATAAGTATTCGATCTCGCATGTTTTTCTGTGAGGATTACAATGGTGTAATCTATTCAGGCAGGCAGAGCCTCTTACGTGATCTTATTAAATGTGGAAATGTGAATGGTACCCCGGTGGCGGTTCTTCTACCATGTTTATAGCAGAATCTTGTCCTGTGATCACGTGCAATCCTTAAGGGTGATGTTGGTGGTAAATGAGATGTGTTTGGGCATCCCTCAACCATTGAGGTTGCAATTTGGAGTTGTTACGTTTACGCCTTCACACTGACAATGGGTGTCGTGTGCACATTAGCCTTTTTGGCTGGAGACGTGGAATATTCTGGGAGTCTGTGAGAACACTAGAAGGTACATGTGGATATTGTACCTAAGAACGTTTTTACGCTTGTTTGGGGTTAACTTTGGGCCACAAGTCATGTGAGCCCCAGGTGCGTGACCTGTTCTTCATTGCATACTTTTGACTTCACGCGATGTAGAGGTTCCATCGGTTCTCGATTGTTGACCAGCAGGGTTGAGTGGTTTCCCCTAGTTTTGTTCCATAGTCGGTTGGTTTCATTATACCCACTCCATGTTAGGTTAGCCAGTGTTGTACCATCTAGTAGAGATGGCCAAAGCAGTTCTGGGTTTACCCTCTAGTAGAGACTGGGCAGTGGGTTGATAACCAACTTCTAGGCTTTACCCTACAACCGAGACTGTGCAGTCGGTTGCTCACCAACTTCTAGGCTTTACCCTACAGCCGAGACTGTGCAGTGGGTCACCCGACACTTAGGGTCTACCCTCCAGCGGAGACTAGGTAGTGGGTCACCCGACGAACTCTTAGGGTCTACCCTCTAGCAGGGCTAGGCAGTGGGTCGCTCGTCGTTCTAATTCAGGTTTACCGTACAGCAGGGCTGGGCAGTGGGTCACCTGTCGACTTCTTCCAGGTCTACCCTCCAGTAGGGCTAGGCAGTGGGTCTCCTGTCGGCTTATTCTAGGTCTACCCTCCAGCAGGGCTGGGTAGTGGGTCGCCTGTCCACTTATTCCAGGTCTACCCTCCAGCAGGGCTGGGCAGTGGGTCGCATGTTGGCTTATTCCAGGTCTACCCTCTAGTAGGGCTGGGCAGTGGGTCGCATATTGGCTTATTCCAGGTCTAACCTCAAGAAGGGCTAGGTAGTGGTTCACCTAATGATGTATTAGGGTTTAGCCTCCAGCAGGGCAGGGCAGTGTGTCACCCGATATCTTATTATTTTTTACCCTCCAGCAGGGCTGGGCAGTGGGTCACCCAATGGATTTTCAGACCCATCTCTTCTTATGAGGCTAGTCGGTGACTTTTCTATGTGACTATTGGAGCGCGACCCTTGTTTTTACAGGTTAGTGATGTTACAACTTTGACTTTCAGGAGACCTCTCGACTGCGGGGCAGTGACGAGGTGTGGTTTGACTTATCCCGGAACTCTCAAGTACGAGGGGCGCTTTCCCCCACTGAGATGCATCCTTGTAAAATGACCTAAAACTGTGAGGGTGAGTCAGTGCCACCTAAAGCGGATTGTGTCGAGGTGCGGTGGTTTGAACCCCTTGACTTGTAGTTCGGGTCAGACGTGCGGGATGCTAGGCATAAATGGTGTTTACTTCTAGGGATATTGGCGACTCACTTTTCCTGTGCTGAGTTACGGGATGGAGATCCCCTAACGACCTTGTTCGGGATTCTTGTTGAGCATATGTATATGTATATACCTTGTTCTAGTACCCACTTCTTGGGTTTGGGTACTCTCTTTCCAGGAGAGGTGAAGACACGTGGGGTATGCCACGTGCTTTTCGTTTCTAGCTTCTCGTGGTTGGATGAGTCTACTATCCTGCTATAGGTTGTGGAGACTCGAAGGGAAGTTCATATTCTCACCATTTCCAGCTCCTTGTGTCTGGTCGAGTCTACCTTCTTTCCTCTTTTTGGGTTGAGCTAGACTCTCTACTGTTACTCTTTACTGCACTCTCGGTTGTACTCCTTTACTTTTCCCATTCTCTCTACTGCTCACCCTTAGATACCTCTTTTGTTGCTCCCTCTAGCGTTTGGGGTATCCTACTGAGTATCTTTATAATCACCCCTGCTTGGGCTTTGCCCGCACTTGGTGTTCCCTTGCAGACGACAGACAGGTGGAGCGTGACATCAGAGGAGCTTAAGAGCTTTGGATCTTGGACCGCGTGTGGTGGTCGGAGACGGGTTCCAAGAGGGGGACCCATTCGGCTATTTGTTTTGTTTACCTGTTGCTGGGTGGTGGCACTTTTCTAGTTGGGCTCATGTTTTTTCCTTTTTCCTTTTTAGTTTACTTTCAGCACTTGCTTTATACTTTATAGAGGTTGATGCACTTTGTGGTTTATTGATAGCAGTTTCCCTTTTACTGTGCCTGTATTTTCATTACTCTACACTTTTTCATTGAGGGTGTTTCATGTGCGTGTACAGGTACTTAGGGAAAGGCCTCCCCGAGTTGCTGTTCCTTCGGCGCTGGTCCCTAGCCCCTGGCCTATGGAGGCGGGCTTGGGGTAGTTGCGGGTCGAGCCCAGGTAGGGTCGGGTCGTGATAGTTTCCACTGGGAAAATGATAGGAAATCCACACAAACCACTGTGAAATGATAACAAAAAATAAGAACTCCCTAGTGGTAGTTCAAACCACCGCTGAAAAAATCATTTTTTCAGAATAACATCCACTATAGAAAAGAAAATAGCCTCAAAATAATATGATTCATGCATTTCATGGTGATTTTAACCACCACAGAGAGTCAGATATAAAATTATATTGACTGTTTAAACAATAAATACATATGTTCCATTTACAAAGTGGTAGTTTAAACCATTGTAACTGTTAGATTTAAATAAAAAAAATTCTGCTGATTCATTATCCCCAATACCACTACCCTAAAAAAACCATTCTAATTTAATTATTAACAAAATATTTCAACACTACCAGGAATGTAGCACCGCATCGCACAACTAAAACAATAACCCAATATTCTCTTGCTAACAACACCATTTGAATGAACTATGTGCGTTTTTTTCCCTCTGTAGTCTATTTCATTTCTCTTGAAACATAGACCACATCCTCCATATGCACATACATCCTACATCAGAAATAGTAAAAGAAAACCAACTTTTTTCTACTAAAAAGAACATTCAAATCCAGACACACAAATTCAATATGGAAACACATTTTCAACACTTTTTCAATTGATATAAAACAATTATAAAGCACCACAATGAATCACACATGAAAAATATGCAATTTATTTTCGAAATCAATATTTCCGCACATTCACACTCGAAAAACCTTTGGAATCCCAAATTCAAACATTTCATAGAATCCATAAAACATAATCAAGGAGAAAAAATTATATTAAAATAATTTAATAATGATAAATCATGTAATCACGTACGTCAATCTTTGAAACATTCAAAATCACATGGAAACCACAAGTACATAACAATAGGAAAATATTTAAAAATTATCTAACCATAGTCATAGAGATTATACCCAAGAAACCATGATTGAAATCATTTTAGGGAAACCAACCTATTAGATATAATAGGAATCAATAATGAGGAATGAATAACTGTAGAATAAGGAATAAATCCAATCAAGAGAGGCTTACAAAATGATTATTGAAGATCCAAAAGATAATAATAGCATAAAACATCTTTTTTAGAACAACTAAAGATGGAAAATGGATCCCCTACCCCATTCAATGATTTTTGATCCATTAAACAATTTTAGAATGTGAGGGAGACCACCATCAAGTACCTCAGTGAAGGAGAACACATTTATTACACTATACAAAACTCCCCACAACCTATTCTTACCATAAAATAATTAAAACAACAGGTTCTCTTTGACAATAACCTCTTATAGAGAAATAATTGGGAGAAAAATAGAGAAGACAAGTGGGGGGGGGGCTCACCTAAAACCACTAAAGATATATATCCCACAAATGGGGTTTAAATCCTCTTAAAGGTGGAATAAATATATTAATGGGATGCAATTAGGTTTCCCAATAACTGAGAATAATTATAGAATAACGATGAGGGTTGAGGGGGGTTTTGGGATTTATAGGTGGTTTGAAAAACAGAAGACCACAGCCTATCCCCCATCACCAGTCCATAGAACTAACAAAAAAGTGGTGACTATGATGTAAATGGGGAGTAACCTACTACAACCTAGATGATAAAATTTTTTATGAGAGAAACAATTATATTCAAATCTTAGATCGGATAAAATAAGAAACGGGGCCAAGATGCAGTGGGAAGATCTATGCCTCAGAAACCATTCACCAAGAAGAGGATAGGATACATACCTTATCCATGTTGAAACTATTCATAAAAATATAGAACCACTAAAATATCCACCATTAGACACTGTGTTTATGCCATTATCTCTATGATAAACCTATGATGATTTTAGAAATACCATATAAAAACTCCTCTTTATCCTCTACAACAGTGATATTACAACCTTTAATTTATTACACATTATTATATGAATCAAAAATATAAATATCCATTAATTAAAAATAAGGATAATAAATTATTTGTTTCTTTGGAAGACTGGGTTCATAATACATAAAATGAAACATGAGAAATCAAGAAAATGATTTCTCATGAAAATTTTTGTTGTCAACTCACTGACACACATGATACATATACAAACAGACTATTACCATATTTTTCCAACAGATCTACAATACCAATAATCACTATTCAATGATGAACATAGCTTGTCACCCTCTCCACCTTTATATATAGTTCATCCTACCAACACCAATCTAGACATTATATTGAAAATTAAATACTGTTTTATATTTATACATAATCATTAAACCAATAAATCTTTGAAAACAAATTGATTTTGAATTATTTAATCTATCTGATCAAATCCAATCAATGAAATACCACCAGGGATATATCCAATCGTATTCTGATATAAATTATTCAATGATTTATGAAAAGTGGATATATTAGTCCTCTGTTCCTGAACTATGTTTTGAAGAGAAATAATCTCTCTATAAGAATAATGGGGTATGGAATAACATCAAACAGGAGTATAGATAGTTGTAATCCCATGTGTCCTTCAATTACCTCAGATAGTATGGGTACCTAACCCATCTTTCACACTCATCTATGATTCTCCTTCCGAGTACTTTACAAAATGGGTAATCATGGGAGACTGAGTTGGACTGTGTGGGATTGGCATCCCATAGATATTTATTTTCAACCTATAAATTAAATATTTTTCATATTATAAGTAATATATATTAACACAGTGACAATGAATAATATGTTATTATAATGAAAAATTACTTTATAACCCAACTTATTTGGTAGGGTCAATAACAAAACATCTATCATGTTTTTTTGAGCATCCAACACTTCTGTTCGGGATGCATGATTCCCTATACTCTGTGACTATATTTATCAAAGATAATTAAACAATTTAATATATGAAATAGATAATATTGTCTTAAAAATATTTAATATAATCATTAGATTACTAGATTCGATTTTCTTCTAGAAAAACACTTCGAACCCGTAGTGTGAGGGATGACTTGATTAGACTAGTATGATGCATTCTTCTGTGAATGATCCTAAAATAAATAAAATGTAATATAATAGTAATTTATTCAATGTCACCGACTTTTCATATAAATTTAAAAATGTAAAATGAGATTAATATAAGAATATATATTTAAATACCATTAGCTTCTCGTCATGATGTTGGTCAACATAAACATTCCTTTTCTCATTGTGTACCCACTCAGGTAGCATCTCATACATCTTTTGGGCTATCAAAGAAGTATCGTTGGCATTTCTCCACAATATCCATTTAAATTCATTCCACTTTTGGCCTTGATTTTTTAATATTCACTTCTATGTATACTCATCAGCAACCGTAATGTGGAATTAAATATGTATCAAGAAATTAATTTTGATAATATTATAATTTAATAATATAATTACATTCAATTACACCATAATGTATTAATTTTTTTTTATTTGGGAATAAAAAACATCATTTTTCAAAGTGGAAGGAAAATTCCTCCAATCATCATTCGTAATAGTAAGGGAAACTAACTCTACGGACAACTGGCCTAGAATATGGCCATGTAATCTTATGGCCTCATCCACAGGGACCCTATAATAATCAAATGAGACAACTCTCTACTCTATGGTCTGATTCCACACATTTTAACTTTTCATATTTCCTCCATACATTCATTATATCAATATTTTATGAATAAATAGTTCGTATAAAAAAGAGAAATAAATTTATTGATATTAAATTTTTTACTTATAACAGCCACCCTTTAGTATTCTCGCGACGAACTAGATGTGGTGCCCCACCCCCTCACTGTCGAGACTTTTGAAGGGGAAGGGGACAATTGAGCTAATGAAGGGATGTTCATGGAGTGTGTCGGAGATGGTGTAGGGGGAGATGGTGCAAGGGGAAATAAGATGGTGTCTCAGATGTCATAGGGATGGTGACAGATTGATCATCATCTATTAGTGTGGTCGCTGGAATAGTATACTGCTTTTTCCTTGGCATTCCTATCATGTAATCAAGTAAAATTAAGTTCAAAACATATATTTCAAAAAAAAAATACAAAAAAATTGAAAATTATAACAGATGAATATTACTAATAAACATAATATATATAACAATACTTATAAAAATCAATATTATATTGATGTTATAGGTTGTATTGAATTTTTGGGTATAAAAAATCATTTTTTCAATATTGATGTAATAGGTGCAATTTCATTGCATGTAAGAAATCCTATAATTTTTTTTAACTACATCGATATTAAACAGGTCTTCGGTTATAAGGGAATTTATTTATGTAGATGTGGTATTTGATCTACTTTAGTAAATTTAGATTTAGATCAAATAGTTGAAATTAATTTTGGATGATATTTATGAGAACATTCTTATGTTTTATACTAAATTCGTGAAGTCAGAACATGTATATTCAATCTATAGCATGGCCGTTTTTTTTAATTTTAGATCACCTATATGAAATGGGATTTATTTTTTTACATTCAAGCCTCTTATAGGAAGGGTTGTTCTAAAGGATCATGGAAATGAGGAACCATGAAGAAATGGATTATTAAGTGGTTAAGAATAATAGTTCATCCAAGAACAAAGAAGAATCCTACGATTATTGAATCCATGGAATAGCTAAACCCATGGACTAATACTCATGTTATCAAACTCATTAAAAATCTGTATATAGTATATCATAAGGTGTAACTCATATCGTAATCAAATTCAGGGTTAAATCATTGCCTAACTTGAGGATTTCCCCTAGAAAAGTAAGTCATGAAATATATATTTTAAAATTACATGAACACAACACGTTACAAAACAATCACCACTTTAATTTCAACACAATTATCATTGAATCGTCAAACAATTCATCATCAGACTATTCTAACACAATCATTAATAGATCACTCAAAACACCTTTAATTACATTATAAGTCAAACAACTTTTTTATTCATTCATTCTCAATTTTACATTATTTAAATGAATTTTTAGAATAGACATTTTAATTAAATAACCTGTCATCATAAGCTAGTATTATGCTTTGTTTTTATATTTTCCCATGTATCATTCCCATGTCATTTAATAATACGTTGAAAGATATTAGTCAAATTTCAATATAATATTTGTCCAATCGGAAATATTTGAGGCCCATAAAACAGCGAGATTTCCAAATAATCTTCACTACACGTTACTATTTATATCATCTTTAAAACTTTTTTTTGGGCTATATATCATATATAGTTGCTGGCTAAGCATGTTGATTTTTTTCATAGATGAGCAACAAAAAATAAAACATACTAAAAAAACCATAAAATCCTATCTAAATAGACCGAAATGATCTAAACAATACCAAATTGTATATAACTAAAACGAAACAAAGATAATATATTATAACTAATTCAACCTATCTAAAATCTAACTGAACCAGAAGAAAAACAAACAGAACTAAACTAAACTAAAACCCAAAAAATAAAATGAACTAAACCAAATCAAACCAATTTAAACTTAATAGAAAATAACCAATATGAATCTTTGAAACATGATATATCATTAATAAAATAAATTATGACTTCCCTACTCAATATCATGTAAATTGAACACAACCCCTAAGACCAGGGAAAAACTGAAATGAATAAATTCTAGATAAAACAAGCAAAACAGAAACAAACATTTCTATAATGAAAATTTCTAACTAAAAATCAACTTATCAAACCTGAATTGAATAATATGAACCTTACTGAACAAAATTATCCAAACTAGACATAATAGAAAAGTCTTGATACAATAAAAATTGAGCCATACATTACTTTCCTTGAGTAAACAGGATAAAAGTAAACGGGACCTAACTATTTCAATCCCAACAAAACTAAACAAATGAAAAATAAAATGAATTGAATTTTTTTTTATCAAAGTTGAACAAAATACAAAATAATTCTAAAAAATGAAACCAAATTAAATGAAACCAAACTGAATTTATTCAATCCTATTTGAAAATAAAAAAAGTATACTAATCTAAATAAATTAGAAACTTTCATAAAAGTATGGAATAGATTTTAAACAACTAGATCCAAATTAAATCGACTGGATCAAGTGAACTAATAAATATATAGACAAACATGAATTGAATAAAAACTGAATAGTATAAATCCATATTTCTCTTCTCTAAATTGAGTTGAATTAACCATACCAAACCCAACTAATTTAAATTGAACACTACTGAATCAAACTGGTCTATAGTAATCAAAAATAAATCGAACCAAACAAACATAAAATAAATTAAACAAAATCAATTCAATCCAAACCTAATAGAACATAATAGAATTGAAGAAATATTACTAAAAATGTAGGAGTGGGAAGGGAGTGTTGGGATTGGTTCCATGGGGTGACTGGGGGTAGTGACTGGAACTGAGGGGCGACACAAGTCAGGATTTGAGGCATGGGTGGTGAGCATTGGGAATTCTTGGGCTTCAGAGGGTCAGGGGGTCATGGGGTCGAATGTGTGTGTGTGGGGGGGGGGGGGTAGGGACAATTGGGGAGGGGTAGTGAAGTGCAGCCAAGGGCGGTAAGTTTTGGGACCCAAGGTGTTGAATGCTAAGAATGGTAGGGCTTCGGGCTATTGGGGGTCGCAGAGGTCGGGGTGTTGGGGGTGGTGTGGGAGAAGAGTTGGGTCTGTGTAAAAAAACAGATTTAGTGTCAGTTTTTAATAAACCACCACTTAATTATTATAAAAAATAGTTTTATTTTATGAAACTACCGCTAAAGACAAATTATGTTGTAGTGAAGACAGGGAATGTGAAGACTTTCAATAGAAAGCTTGGTCTTAATGAGGTTTTGATAACGTCTGGGAATCAGTGAAGTCTCCCAGAATGACATAAGCCTATTATTGATGTTTCTTGGGCCTGTATTATCTCAGATACTGGAATTGATTCTGACCATCTAGATTCTAAAAACTAACTCAACGTGAAGTTTGAGAGTGATGACCAACTGAGACATGTGATAAGTCTAGCTCCATCATCTAACTATAAGAGTTTGAAAAAATTTGAGATTGAGTCTACAATTTTATGTATGTTCCCAAAGGCACTATCTCTGAATCACCCTTGTAAAAATTTGATACTTTGACATCATTTGAGTATCCTAATGAAATCCAATGGACGGAAAAAATTTCCTACAAATCTTGTGATGAAGTGAATGGGAATAAAAAAGGAAAAAGTAGCAAGGAAGATGTGCCTGATAGTTCTCAAGTATGGTCACATAGCTATCTTGGCATTCTGAACATGTCTAATAGAAACGAGGTATTATCTGCAGAATTTGAGAATTCTCATCGATGTAGAGGTGTTGATACTACATGTTAGCATTGGTCCATGGTCTGGTGGATGATCCATCCCCATCATATGCCGATGATGAGACCTAGTAGCATCCAAAAACATGGAAAATGAGACATCACCCAAGAGGTAGTAGTGGGGTATAATTCCATAAATGTGTTTTTTTAATGTTATTAATTGACGTGTTTTAGGCTTGGATTCCCCCATTTTCTATTTTACTTTATTTATCATTATTCAATATATTCCAATACATGGGGCAACCCATGTTTCGCACCGGCATGGGTACATGATTCATTCATGTTATACCCATCAATATATTTTCATAATACTTATAAAATTATAATAAATATATTTATTATAATTCTAATTATAAAATTTTAATAATATATTAATAATTTTTAAATATATAAATTTATATTTATAAATATAACTATATATATATTTAGAAAATTATAAAATTATAATTGATATATCTATTATAAGAATGGTTCAGGATCTGTGCGTTCATAGTCCTAAAAAGTTATTAAAGAAAATAGAAATAAAACCAACAATGATAATTGTTGGTGCATAAATCACCCCTAAATAGAATGGTCTAAAACCAATGCCACCCACACACAAACAAGAAACAAATATATAAAAAATAGACACTAATTTTCAGCAATGAGCACAACCAATGTGTCACCCCAAAAAACAAACCCATGCCATGTGCCCCATGTTGCTGCCGACTCGAAGTGGCTCCATTGCAATCCCTCATGCCAAATACAATAACCTTCTCCCTATGTGCATCCTGAGGTACACTCGCTCCTAAGTCATCACATCAGCAATGGTCGCCTCCATCTAGTTCCATCCCCATTGAAGGTCCACCCTGTCCTAAGGCTGACTGTCAGCGCACATCACATGAAAAATATGGTCAACCCATTGCATGGGGTCTTCGCCTGCTCTAGAGGTCTCCCCCAGCCATAAAAAAAATCCCCCAGCCATAAAAAAATCATCACTAGTTTGAATCTCACATCTATAGATCATACTATATTTCCCCCAATTCGTATCTCGTCGATGTAACGACCCAAACATTCATTAATGGAAATCCCACTTGATCTAATTAAAAGTATCTTTATGTAAAATGTTTATATAAAATGTCAACATCATTGGATTTATTTTTCTACATTTTAAAATACCATTAAGAATTGTGACAGTTTCTAATATAGTCATTGAGCAGTGATCACATGATTAGTATAAATATTGGGCTTTAACAAATCCAATTTACTCAGACAAAGGAAGAGATAACTCATCTAGTATATGTGCCCCATACGAACCCCATTTATCAGAGCTCGGAAAGGAGGATGCACCATTTGGATTCTCTCTTGACCAAGCCCGAGATGATATGGAATATGTTATGCTCGATCGGGACCACCTAGTAGAGAGGTGGAAGTTGATAGAGATTTCCACCCAAGCAATGTAATCTGAGCCACCCCAAGATGCTTTCACCATCGCACACCTTACTCTTCGATCTTATGCAGGTGTTATAAGGGGTTATGTATCAAGACCATATTACTATGGTTATGTATGTTATTTGTGTATATAATAATTAATATACTTTCATTTTATTATTGTTACCTTGTAAATAGTTTTTAAAGAACAAATAGTATTTTTAGTTAATGTTCAACTATAAAATATATTTTTTATGAATTAATGGTTTTTTAAATTAGATAATATTTTAATAAAATAATAATAATATTATTAAATTATTTTTTATTGAATATAAATGATCCTATAATTTTATGAATGCAATTGTAATTTTTATTAAGGTTTGAAATACATTTTTGTCAAAACCCATGAATTTTCGATAAATGCCGGTTTTTATTTTAAATGTGAAATTAAAATATTTAGAGAAATATTTAAATAATATTAATTTTATTTCCGGAATCAGGACAACATAGTTATCTAATGGTGAATTGTTCATAATTTTCTGTGGCAGTCAATTTTTTGGCTAAAAATTAAATACTGTTTAAATATATAATGTGTTTTATGACATCATAATCACCCAATATTGATGTAATAAAATACTATAAACTTTATATTCGTCCAATATAATTTATACCATTAAAATAATGTGATTTTGGGTTTATTTGATTTATTTTACAATGCTTTAGTGGACCCTTCAAGACTTATTAAATATTTTGTCTTTTTAAATTGTTTTCCATAGTAGCGTGACTCACCTCCACATAAGAAACCCCATTATTTTAAGATGTTTGGACTTTGTAATTATAAAATATATTTTTCCACTTCCCTTTCCCAAAATCCATGTTAAAAAACCATGGACTGGTTTGTGGTTTGGATTAGTTTTATATGAGTTGTCCCAAACCTAAATAATAATGAATTCACCCATCTTTCATATATAAACTAACCAAAGCTCCCAATTACTTCTCACTAAAAGCCTATGGATCCATACAACCTCTGAGCTCCTCTATCAGGAATCCTGCCATGGTGCCCCAAGCACTTAAGAAGCCTCTCTCAATCCTTTGGAATCACACTTCCGTGTAAGGGTTTTTTCTTCCTTTCTCATTTTTGTCCAATATTCTTTAAAAAAAATTTCTATTTTAATTTTAATTATAAATGTTGGGGTATGGTTTTTCACCTTCCCCATACTTCCCTTATTATGTTTTAATGATGGGAGATCCTTTTCTCCCATTAAATTCCTCCCATGTACACCTGTTACTATGCTGAAATTCCGAATGGAATTTCAATCACCTCATTTACATTCAAGAAATTTTTTTGTATCATGAATCTAAATTACATTAAATTTGATGGGAAATGTTTCTATATGATCCCCATACTATCAATGTCACATAAATATGATTAGAAACCCCTTTCTATCTCTTCAACCATTTTTATGAGTTCTTATGTAACGGTGTTATGCTGCCAAAATTACACCGCGCTTTTCCAAGACAAAGTCATTTTGTAGTGAATACCAAACCAATTTCTATATAAATAGTATTAAACATTATGAAGATTTACTTATTGTTTATTTAGTTTCATTTATATATTACACATTTATTTATTATGGAATAAAATATTATTTTGAATGATTCATAGTTTTATGATCCATGTGGCACACTTATGCATGAAATGATATGTTTAAGAAGGGTGTGTCTTGATAGCGCTTCAATGAATTAGGTAAAGTATAGTATCATGATAAGTCATGTTCAATTGGTTTTTACATATGATAATTGATGTGAAATGAGGGTTTACTCATGATTCATGTGCAATGATGTTTTACCCATGCTCCATGTGCAATGAGCCATAGTAAATGCTAATTCCATGTTAAGTGTTGTTGCCATATTTCCTTGTTATGATTATCATGCTTTATCCTGCCTTTATGTTTATGCTTCTCTTGAACTCTATTGATATTCATGTTGTCTAACACGTATTGTATTCATCATGTTATTCCATGATTGTTCCCTTAATGGGATTTATAGCTCACCGTTTTCTTATGCATGTCCTCAATTTATCCTATGCAATGCTATGTAAGAGGGAATGTAGTCGTCATGTAAAGGATGTTTTCAATAAAGATGTTATATTTCATGTTTTAGGTTGTTTTTAAAAGGTCATAATTCTTAAATAAACTAGACCTCTTGATCATCCTTTTTGTATCAAGTGAAGTTTAAATAATAAATTATGTTCAATTGTTTAAGAAAATACAGGGTTATCATAGTTGGTATGAGAGGATAAGTTTAGTTATTTTTGGGATTTGGAGTATAAAACCCTTGTAAACCCTTAGAGACAAGTCTATGTATAATAAAATCATCCCTTTGTTTTAGTGAGTATTGAGTATGTTTTTTGTTAATAAAATACATCTCTGTCTGAATATAAGTAAGTATAGGCGGCTCTGGCACTGTTGTATCCAAGGGGTAAAACCTGAAAACAACACTTTGAGCTAGAATCGAATTGGAACTGGTGCACGATAATGGGAAATGATACACTTTTGGTTATGAAATTCCCATATGATATTATTTGGTAAATTCACAAGCTTATTGTGAACAATTATTAAGGGACAAAAAACATGCCCTAAGAATATATGTGAGAAAGTAGATTGTGGATAACATAGACTAAAGTAAATAGATTCATGTGTCAAGGAAATAAAAGTTATTTATAAGTCATCAGTTTGGTCCTTTGATTACCCTTTTTTGTGTTACCCCTAACTTTTTTTTATTCCAGCCAATGGCTTGTAGTAGGAGGACTCGAGATAAAAATCGATGTGATGATCAATCTGATGACTGTACTAATGAGATGCCCAATCCAAAGGTAGTGGGAATCACAAACATTATCATAATTCTATCTCAGCTAACTCAAGATTTTAAAGATACATGGGTCAATAGGAACGTTCAAGACCCCCTAATAAAGAAAAAGTCTCTATAGAGAGATTTATGAGACGAAGGCCTCCTGCTTTTAATGGATCATTCGATCCCTCAATCACTAAACAATGGATCAACTACCTAGAAAAGATGTTCTCCATCATTCAATGTTCTGAACAAGAGAAGGTTCTCTCGGATAATTATTGTATGGAGGGGGAAGCTGATCAATTGTTTATAGTAATCAAAAATACTAATCATGAGGAAGAGATCAAGGCGTTGGAATGCAAGGGATTCAGGAAGATGTTTTTTGAAAAATATTTTCCGTGAACCATACAACTTTTGATGGAAAGGTACTTCCTTTCCCTCAGGAAAAAAGATGATGAATCTGTCAAAGCTTATGATGAAAACATCAGAAGGCATGGATGATATTCCTCTGACTTTGTTGTGACCCATGAATACAAGGTTGACCACTTATTTTGTGGGATAAAACCTAGCCTGCAGAATGTGCTGGTGATCTGTGACTTTGAATGCTATGAAGAAATTGTCTGATGTTCCCTAAAGGTCAAAATGGGGATTGGATAATCTCAGGGGTATCATGGGGATAAGAAGGTTAAGGTGGAATTCAATTACGGTGGTTTGATGGATAAATCCAAAAATGTTATGAAGATCTAGCACCCCACTTTCCAAAGGTGCAGAAAAGAAGCACCCCAGAAAATGCCTGGAGGGGAAGAGGAAATGCTTTAGGTGTGGAATAGATGGGTACATGGATATTAACTATCAGCAACAAATACCAGCTGCTGCGATAGAGGAGAGGAATGCTCTGTTTGAACCTGAACATGTGGATCATTACTACAATTACAATGAACCAGGGTATCTTACAAATAAATTCCCTATGACAAGGGTTCTCGGAGGTAACCAACAACCTCAAAGATAGAAAAGGTGAGATTTTTCCATTATTAATGCTGAAGTGAACCCCGTCAACAATGTGGGGACAAGTAAACTAGAAATTCATTATATAAAATTGAATCCACTTTTTTTATTTGGGTTATACTCATTCTTTTATATCTCATCATTTTAGTAGAACAATCCGAGAACCACAACAAATCATGGAAGTGAACATGTCAGTGAGTATGGAAACTGGGGAAATCATATCATCCCACGAATATAAATCCTCCCCAATCATAATCTGTGGATTAAACTTCCTGGATAACATTTTCATACTCCCTCTTGTGTAATTTGATTAAATTCATTTCATGTATTGGCTTTCCATATATAGTGCCAACATAAATTTCCATGAGAGGTAAATCACTCTACATTTGGAGAATCTACCCCCGATCCATTAAAAGTGAAAGGAGGAATATTATCCTTATTTAGCTCTATCATCTCAAGAGTGCATATTACTGCCTTATGAGTACGTGTATCTAGTTCAGATGATTGAGTCTAATGGGGAAACCATCCTAGAAGACACGTATATTGTGATGGAATTCACTGAAGTGTTTCCCGAGGAAATTTCAGGTCTTCCACCTAGAGGAGATGTTGAAATCTAAATTTATTTTATACCTAGGGCATTTCCAGTATCCAAGACTCCATATAGAATTTATTTTGTGGGGCTTGAAGAGATGAAGAAAAAACTACATCAGAATATGGTTAAAGGGGTTATACTCCCAAATGCTTCACCATGCAGGGAACCAATCCACTTCGTCAAGAAGAAGGATGTTCCAATGTGCCTTTGAATAGATTATTGTGAGCTTAACAAAATCATGATAAAGAATAAGTATCCTCTTCCATGAATTGATGACTTGTTCAATCAGCTACGTGGAGAAGAATACTTCTCAAAGGTGGATTTGTGGTCAGTATATTATCATGTAAGGGTGATAAAGGAAGATATCCCCACGTCTTCTTTTTTGTACAAGATATGGGCGCTATGAAATCATATTAATACCATTTGGACTCACTAATGCTACAAAAAACATTATGTACATGATGAATAGAGTCTTTAGAGATTACCTCAACAATTTTTTGGTAGTCATTATTGATGATATTCTAATATACTCCAAAACCAAGGAGGATCATGATAAGAATCTATGAACTATACTAGATACCTTGCAGAAGGAGAGGCTCTTTGAAAAGTAATAAAAAGTGTGAGTTATGGTTGAAGGAGGTGTCATTATTTTTTCATATCATTACATGTAAAGGTATATCTCTCAATCCCTCCAAAATAGACGCAATTGAGGGATTGATAAGGCCAAAATCGGTAATGGATATCTGTAGATTCTTACGGTTAGCTGGATATTAACGAAGATTTGTGAGAAATTTATCACGATTTTCCTACCCTCTTTCCAAGGTATCTCGGATGGGATTAATGTTTTCATGGAGTGATGATTGTGAAGAAAGCTTCAATGTGTTGAAAAGAAGGCGTATCACTCCCCCCATTCTCACTTTACCACCATGTGGAGAACTTTTTGTGGTATTCATTGATGCTTCAATGAAGAGCTGGAGATGTGTGTTGATGAAAAATGAAAAAGTCATTAACTATGCTTCAAGGAAATTGAATTTTCATAATGAGGACTATCCATCACATGAACTCAAGTTGGATGCAGTGATATTTTCTTTGATAATTTGGAGACATTATCTCTTTATAGAGAAGTGTGAAATATATATGGACCACAAAATACCCATGTATATATTCACACAAAAAGATTTGAACAATCACCATTCAAGATGGTTAGAGCTGATCAAAGACTATAACTCCCCAACCTATTACCGCCATTGGAAAGCGAACAAGATGGACGATTCCCTAAGTAGAATGGACCAATCAATTCTATCATTGGTGAGAATAGAAAAGGACCCAATCTTCTAAGATTTGATGAAGATGGGCATGGTAATCATAAATAAGGGAACTTCATCAATCCTTTCACAAATAATTACTCAACCATCACTTTTTAGAAATGTTAAGGGATTATCAAAAGGATGAGGTGGGAATTCAGGGAAATGTGGAAGCTGTCGAAAAAGGGAAATCCTCAGTGTTTAATGTTAATTAAGAAGGAATTGTGAGATTTGGGAAAAGACTTTGCGATCCATCAAGTCTGGAGCCGAAGAAGGAACTTTTAAGTGATGGGCACAATTCAAATTTCTCTGTTCACACTGGAAACACAAAGATGTATCGAGATCTCCGAGTGCATTATTGGTGGGATAATATGAATAAAAAGATCATTGAATATACATCAATGTAAATGGTGTGAGAGAAAGTGAAAGTAGAGAAGCAAAAGACATAGGGGATGATGCAACCATTGTGAATACCAGAATGGAAATGGGAGAACATCACCATGGACTTTGTTACCGGACTTCTGAAGTCATTCAATGGAAAAAATTCAATCTTGGTTATTTCGGATCATCTGATAAAGGCTGAAAAATTTATTGCTATTCGAGAAGATTTCTCATTGAATCAACTGGGATGGATATATATTAGAGAAGTGGTAAGGCTTCCTGAAGTACCACTATCTAATGTGTCCGATCATGATCAAAGATTCACCTATATGTTTTGGAAGAGTCTTCAACATGCTCTGAATACTAAACTGAACTTCAGTACAACATATCATCCTCAAACTGATGGCCAATCTGAGCGGACTATCCAAACACTTGAGGACATGTTGAGAGTGTGCTCAATAGACATTAAAGATGGATGGGATCAACATCTTCTTCTAGTTGACTTCTCTTATAATAATAGTTTCCATGTGAGCATCCAAATGGCACCATATTAAGCCCTTTATGGGAAATGGTGTAGAAAACCAACATTTTGGGATGAGGTTGGTGAGCAGAAGCTGCTTTGACAAGAAATGGTCGAAGAAATATTGGAGAAGGTGAAAAATATTCAATATCATATCCAGCCAGCCTAGAGTCGATAGAAGAGTTATGCAGATAATAGTCAACGAGACCATGAGTTTAATGTGGGAGACATGGTATTTCTATTCATATCTTAGTGTAAGAAGGTCAGTAGGTTTGGATATAAAGGGAAGTTATGTCCAAGGTACATCATCCTGTTCGAGACTCATGATCGTGTCAGTGTTATGGCCTATCGACTAGCACTTTTGCCCACCATGGCCAATGTACGGGATGTCTTTAATGTATCCCTCCTAAGGATGTACATATCAAACCCTTCACATGTAATCTCTTGAGAGGTGGTGCAATTAGAGGAAGATGTTTCTTATGAGGAGAAACCAGTGAATATCTTAGAACATAGAGAAAAAGTTGTACAAAATAAGACAATGCCCATGGCCAATGTGTCGCGGCGAAACCATCAGTTTGAAGAAGCAACATCGGAATCAGAGGAAATGATGAAGTAGAGTTACCCACATCTGTTTTGGTGTGGTAAAATGAAATTTTGAGGGAAATATTTTCTAAGGGGGTAAAATTGTAACGACCCAAACATTCATTAATGGAAATCCCTCTTGATCTAATTAAATGTCTCTTTATGTAAAATGTTTATATAAAATGTCAAAATATTTGGTATTATGTTATATTATTTTAAAATACTATTAATAATTGTGACCATTACTAATATAGCTATTGAACAGTGATCACATAATTAGTATAAATATAGGGCTTTAAAAAATCCAATTTACTCAGACAAAGGAGGGGACACCTCATCCAGTAGACAAGCCCATACGTAGACCAGTTTTTAGGTCTCGGAAAGGAGGTTATGTCATTGGGATTCTCTCTTTACCAAGCCCAATCTGAGCTTTAATATGTTATGCTCGAATGGGACCGCCTACTAGAGAAGTGGATGTTGATAGAGATTACCACCGGAGCAATGTTATCCAAGCCACCCCATAGGTATTTCACCATCTCACACCTAACTCTTCGATCTTATGCGGGTTTTATAAGGGTTTATGTAACAAGAACCTAGTACTATGTTTATGTACATTATTTTTTATATAATAATTTATATAATTCTATTTTATTACTGTTACATTGTAAATAGTTTTTAAAGCAGAAATAGTATTTTTAGTTAATGTACAACTATGAAATATATTTTGATTAATTAATGGATTTTTTAATTAATTAATATTTTAATAAAATATTATTATTTTTAATAAAACAATTTTTATAAAAAATAATTGTTTGTAAATTTTTATGAATGAAATTGTAAATTTTATTAAGGTTTTAATGACAAATTTGTAAAAACCTATGAATTTGTGATAAATGTCTAGTTTTAATTTTAAAATTAAAAATTAAACTATTTATAAAATTATTTATATAATATGAATATTATTTCTGGAATCAGGACCTCAAAATTACCCAATGGTGAATTTTTCATTATTTTCTGAGGCAATCAAAATTTAGGGTAAAAATTAAATACCGTTTAAATATATAATTTGTTTTATGAAATCATAATGGCACAATAGTGGTGTAATAAAATAATATAAACTTTTTTTCGACCAATATATGTCTTAAAATTAAAATAATATGATTTTTGGTTTGTTTTATTTTTTATACAAAGCATTAGTTGACCCTTCAAGACTAATTCAACATTTTTTCTTTTTAAATTGTTTTCCTTGGGAGTGTAACTCTCCTCCACATAAGCAACCCCATTATATTAAAAAGTTTGGACTTTGTCCTTATAATTTTTTTTCCACTTCCCTTTTCTAAAAACCATGGGTAGAAACCATGGGCTTAATTGTGGTATGGATAAGTTTATTGTGAGGTGTCCCAAACCTAAATAATAAAGAATTCCCTCACCTTTCCTATATAAAACCAATCAAGGCCCCACTTTCTCCTCACTAAAATCATTTTGAGTTCATCCAACCTCTTCCCTAACTTATCTAAATTCCTCCCAAGGTTCCCCAAGCTCCCAAAAATCCTCTCTCAATCCTTTGGAAGCACACTTCCATGTAAGGGTTTTTCTTTTCTTTCTCATTTTCTCCAATATTCATTAAATTGTTATTCTATTTTAATTTCAATTATACATGTTGGGGTATGGTTTTTCACATCCCCCTTACTTCCCTATTTATTTTTTAATTATGTTGAACCCCTTTATCTGTCATTAAATGCCTCTCATGTACAACTGTTACTATTCCAAAATTCTAAAAAAAATTCTCTTTCTTCATTTCCATTCAAGAAATTATTTTGTATCATGAATCTAAATTCTATTAAATTTGTTTGGAAATGTATCTATATGACCCCCTTAATTTCAATGTCATGTAAATATGATGAGACACACATTTCTCTCTCATCATCCTTTTTTATGAGTTCTTATGTCATGCTGTTATGCTGCCAAAATTGCACTATGTGTTTCCAAGCCAAAGTCGTTGTGTAGTGAATACCATTCCCATTTCTCTATCAAAGGTATTCACCTTTATGAACATTTACTTATTGTTTAAAGAGTTTCATGTATGTATTACAAATTATTTTAAAATGGAATAAAATATTACGTTGAATTATTCAATGTTTTATGATCCATGTGGCACACTTATGCAAGAAATGATTTGTTTAAGAAGGGTGCACCCTAATAGCACTTCAATGCATTTGGTAAAGTATAATACCATGAAATATCATGTGAAATTGGTTTTTACTCATGATAATTCAATTGCAACGATAGTTTTATCATTCTTCGTGAGCAACAATGGTTTACTCATGCTCCATGTGCAATGGGCCTTTGCTCATGGTAATTCCATGTTTTGTGTTATTGCCCCATTTCCAGGTTATGATTAACATTCTTTAACAAGCCATTATATTTAAGCTTTTATTGGGATCTATTGATATTTATTTTGTTTAACATGTATTATATTCCTCATGTTTTTCCATGATTATTCCCTTACTGGGCTTTATAACTCACCATTTTCTTATGCATGACCTCAGGTTATCTTGTGCAATGCTATGTATGAGGGAATGTAGTGGTCCTGTAAGGTACATTTTCAATAAGGAAGTTGTATTTAATGTTTTATGTTTTTATGAAATGATCCTAAGTCGCAAAGACACTAGACCTATTGATATTCTATATTGTATCATGTGATGTTTATGTAATAAATTATGTTCAATTGTGTAATAAAAACCAGGGTTGTCATAGTCGATGCTGACACTCCAATTCATCGGTGACCTGCACCACTGCCGGGATCCCATCTCGTGTCCCATGCACTGCTCCTTTCGTCGACCTGTCATCCCTAGACCACACAAAATCTTCTGACGACATGAGATTGAGGGGACCAACCACACCACCACCTGGATTCTTGATCCCCTCTACCAGCACAACAGCTCGTCCCAAAACCCTTGTTATCCTCCCATGTACTGCTTCCGACCTGTCGTCCCATCCCTGCTCCCCGATTAGCTTCGAAATCCCTAGTGCACAAACCCGTGCACCAAGCACTAGTGAAATAGGTCATCCCATGAAGTGCAGTTAACACTGCACCTAGGATCCTAGCTCTCCCAGGTCTACATGTTTCCATCCCATGCCGCCATCTCCAGCCTCCATCGTCACCACCAAATGTGTCGCCTCCATCGCCATCCCCGGACGCCTGACTGTCAGCCATCACGAGGATGCCTTCCTCGATCTGCAAGAAACCCAGACTCCACCCAAAAAGTTCTTTGCGTGATTCTCCTTCTTCATCTTGTTGTCACCAGATATCACACCCTTGACCACACTATGCATCCTACGGTTGAGTTCCTCCAACCTCGACAACCTCTCGTGGGGTTTCTCCACCGCCAACATATTCTAAGGCTTTTCATCAATCATCGATGCAAACTGCAGGGGAATTCCACCGTAACATTCAAAAATATCTGTCATCAACTTACCTCTATTATGTGAACACCATAGAGCAAGGAGCTCCCCGTGCCCAACAACATCATTAAATTATTAATTCTCATCAAATAGGCATGAATCACTACATTCACAGAAGTGAATGCCATTGCAGGAAAGGGAGAGAAATATATTTATTATACTTCCAAAGTTATGAATATATATAATTAAAATATTATATTCATAAATATATAAAAATATTTATAAATATATAAAAATATTTACAAATATATAAAAATATTTATTATTATAATTCTAATTAAATGTAGATATATTTAATTAATTATTATATTATAATAAATATATTAATTATTTATATTTATAAAATTATAAATATATAATTATTTGTAATTATAACTATAAATAAATATATATTTATTATAATTTTCTAATTACAAATAAATAAATATTAATTTATAGTTATATATATAAATAAAAATAATTTTATTTAAATAATTATAAAACTATAAACAATATATTTATTTTTGTTATAATTTTATAGATATATATAATAAAATAAAAATATTTATCAATATATACAAATATTTATAAATAAATAAAAATATTTACAATTATAATTATAAAAAAATACAGTTAAATTTAAATAATTATAAAATTATAATAATTATAATAATTATATATGTTATGAAAATTTTTAATGTAATAAATATTTTTGTAATAATATTGTAATTATTTAAAAAAAATAATATATTTGTATTTATAACTATAACTATAAGTAACTTTATATTTATTATAATTTTATAATTATAAATAATTATTTATTTATTTATACTTATAGTTAGAAATTAATATATATATATATATATAACTAAATAATTTTAATATTATAATAAATATATTTCTTATAATGACAATGTTAAATATATATATAATTTAATTACTATATTTATAATTATATATAAAAATATTTATAAATAAATAAAAAATTTTATAATTATAATTTTAATAAATTGAATAAAAATATATATTTATAAAATAATAAGTTTAATAAATAACCTTCTTATCATCTTATATTTCCATAAATAGATATTTATTTATTTATTTATATATAATTATACTTATAAATATATATATATATATATATAAGGTGTTTATGGGTACAACTACATTTAATACACACACATTAGACACATCAGATGGAAAGACAAGCCATAACCCCCTAAGAGATATCCCACCCATGAAGGCTTATTTATTGAGTGCATGACCCACATGCCTATTGGGCATGAAGCCCATAATATAGCCCAAAAGCCCACAATCTGACCTAAATACCTTGGGTAGCATCATGCCCGCATCAAACTTCTTAAATAAGCGCCTTCTTGTATCATGTGTCATGTCTGAGTCATCGCATTCCTGTGGAAATTTAATCTCACCCGGTTATGAACCAGGGTATGATGCAGGATTACGGGGTGCCTTTACCACTCCTGTAATTCCCACACTATAAATAACTATAAATAAATTTATATTTATTAAAAAATTTCAAATCATATATTTATATATTTATATATTTATTATATTTATAAACTTATAAATATATATAATTAATATATTAATTTAATATATATATATATAATTATAAATATAAAAATATAGTTATTTCAGTTTTATAAATATTTAAATAAATAAATATATATTTATAGTTATAAATATTGGAAAATAAATATTTAGAATAATATATAATAATATATTAATTATATATAATTATAATTTTAATAAATGTTTTTTTATTATCTTAATTATAATGAAATATATATTTATTTATAATATTTATATTTTTAACAATATATATAAATATATAAATATATTTATTATATATATAGTTATACCTTTAATTAAAAATATATATTTATTATATATATAATTTAATGAATATATATGATAAAATAAATAAATTATTAACATTATTAGTTTATCCGTATTTTTTGAGTGCTGATAATACTTATCTTTGTCAGCACTTTTTAATTAGCACTGATAAAAGCTCTACCTGATTGTGTATGGGAATTATAACAGTTGGTTTGTTCTCTTACACACCTCAAACAGTCATGGAAGTCGTCCCCTACTGTCACCGTTTCTTACTCTCCCAACTCCCCCTCTTCCATTGTCGATACCTTCTACACCGGGAACCCCTCCTCCACCATGGACCCCACCTCCACTGAAACCCCCCCCTCCATGATCCCACATCTGTCGTGATCCCCTCCTCCACTGCAAACCCATCTGCGGCCTCAACCGCCGCTACCGCTTCCTCCTACCCCGACTCCACCGCCTCCAGAACCTAAAACATCCATCAGACCTCCAAATATAAGGAATGTTCTTATTTAACTTTTTAATAATTATTTGGTAGTAAAATTTAATTATAGGGTTTTAGTATTCAAAATCCCAGAGAGTGTTTGATCATTGTACTTTTTTTGGGTATAATTTTCTCTAATGAAGAATAAAGGAACACAATCATTTATTACTGATTTTTTATCTATGTAATGTTTCGTTCCTCTAAATCTATAAACATATGTTTTAATATTACATATTATAGTTGAATGTTCGTATGTTTTTTTGGGAACAATTATGAATGATAATCCTTTTGTAGTACGGGGAATGTGGAACTTATCATTATCAATGCTTTTATGTTTTTTCATTACTATGGGATATAGTGAATGGATTATAGAGTGTAGAGGATTTGAAAGGAAAACAATCCTATGAATATGTATATGAGAAATTTTTTAATACATTTTAATTCTATGTTTTATGATAAAAACATCTTAAAATTATTTTAGATTCTTCCCACAACTATGATTTTATTAGTTATTTTCAAAAAAATTGATACGACCCTAGGATGAGTGCCAATTGATAAGTAAAAAATGAGCGATATTAGTCAAACTTTTATGGGGATATGTGATACTTCACTTAGAGTTTTGCGTTTGAATTTTGGCTATGCCATAGCTTTTTCTTATGGGTTAATTTTCGAGATAAGATATTGGCATCCTAAGGTACATTGGATTATCTGAGAGATGATTTTTGTGTTTAAGGAGTTATGTTAGGGTTGGTTGATATCAATATATAGTATAAAAATTTATATTATTATTGACATGTTATAGAAGAAAATACTTATTATAGCCATATTGTATGAATCCATATTTAATGTTATTACATACATTGATTTGTGATTCCATTTTCATATTATGTTCATGAGGGACTGTAAAGGTTATACCTAGGACAAAGATAATATTTAAAGGTAAAACTATCAACATGATGGTAATCACTCTTTTTAAGGGATTGGTTATGTTATGACTATACCCACGAATCTGATACACTAACATTGGGGATGATATTGTTATATTTATGGATTAACACATCCTTAGGGATTTTAAATTTTAAACATCTTTCCACAACATAGGTATACTATCCAAGAGGCTGAATATGATACATAAAAACATTAAATCTTCCTAAATGACTATGTATACTACACCACTAATATTATTTTAATGTGTGTTAGTAGCTAGTTAGAATTGATGTTTTTTATTATTACAATGGTGTAGAATATTATCTTATGTTAATAGTTAGTATTATTCACAAACAATGAAAAAATATGGGAGGATGATGATTCATAGTTTCCTAGCTTGGTATGAACACATTGAATAATTTTTTTTGTTTATATGACATTAATTACTACCTTTTATATGATATTATATGTGCACTCACAAATATTTGGTAGTTACCCCTTTATGGTTGATGCTTGATATATTATTATTATTTTGTCCTTTGGTTGTATCTTGGTAAATGATATTTTAATTCAAAAAAATTAGGTTTTGATAGTTTGATTTACTCAACCCTATGTAATAAAATTATTTTAATTATTTTTCATAATACTTGTCTTTATTGGTTTGTCTCAAAAATTGATAGGTATAAAATATTTGATGATATCCTACAAGGATCTTTTCTCACACCATACATATACACATTGGTATGTATATAGGAAAAGTTGTCTATGATACTTCTAAAAGTAAGTGGTCACAATTTTACAGTGGTGTTCTATAGTTACATGTTAATGATATAATGATAATGATATGTAGAGTTCACCATAGAGAATAAGGAGACAATATTATATTTGTGTTATTTTATGATAATTACTATAAAGTTCCTCTCTAGAAAATAAATTCATATTTAGTATTCCATTATATTTTTTATCATGTGCAAACCTTTTATAGCATTATATATTATAAAATTTGTTTTATTTTTGGATCATATATCATTTATAATGTTCCACACTTTGGATTTATGTCTTCATGAAATTGTGAAAGTGGATATTTTAAACCGATTCATGATTTTTTAAAGGATTATTAAAAAATTATTTATGTTCAACATACACTTTTTGTTTTAAATTTCTTTAAAAAGATTAAAATACTTGACATGGACTCGGGTTGAATGACATGTATTCTTATATTCACATAATTGACTTTCAGAAAGGGCTATAAATTTTATGAAAGCATATTTAATGATGGAATCATTTTAAAAAGGAATATGTTATGTTTTATATGAGAATTTCAAAAATAAATAGGGTTATATCTCATTTCATTTGTGATTTTCTAAATAGTTTTAAAATGAAATCTTGAATGTAGTATTGAGAAAATAATTTAAGTTAATATTTTTATTGAATTAGAAAAAACATTATATTACACTAGGAAGACATTTTGATTGATAATAACACCTTGGAAGGGGCATGTCACGCACTCTATCCAACCCATAGGATGTCCATCATTACCTCACTTCTAGAAAAGATGAATTGATTTTTAACCACATGAAAATTCATAAACAGACATTGCATCCAACATAACTTTTATGGTCTTAATTAGGGAAGTCCTATTCAATTACTTCTTCTTTCTAGATTGGTGTTTGCTTCTAAGGCGATAAATCTCCGGAAACAATATGAAATAATAACTATCATTCAAATGTTGTGTTCCCCTTATTTGAAATACCACATTCTTATATTTAATTTTTTAAGTATCAATATTACCGAATCAAATTGGATGGATATGAATAAATAATGGATGCATAACAATCATCTGACAAAAGTGTATAATGATGAAGTGAAAGAGTTAATCAAGTTTGCAAAACATCATACATATGACACATATCAAATCAGTTGTTTGTGTTTATGTTGTTGTTATTCAAGACCAATAAATCCAGAAGAGTTAGAAGAATAATTGATCTATCATAGAAGAGGAAGAAATTATAATTGATGTTATAAATATGATTAACACTACGTTTTATTGACCATCTTATGTGATTATAAGTGAGAAAAATTATGAATACCATATCAATGATGAGATTAGAGATGTGAAGGATTTTGAAGATCGTATTGAGAAAATGATACAGATATTTGATAATGAACATTATGATTTCTGAAAAATGTTTGAGATGTTAAATATTTTTTTCAAAAATTCCATTTGTATGTTTGTTGCACTAAATATACAGCATTGGCAGCCATAATGAAGTTGTATAATATGAAAGTTGGAAAAGGATGGAGTGAAACCATTTTTATGGAACTACTTGATCACTTTAATGAGATTCTAACAGAAGATAATGGGCCCCATACTGAACATGAAACACCAATAAAATGATACACTCAATGGGTAAGATCTCTAATATAATACACACCTACCCAAATGAATATATACTATTTTTCATAGACCAAAAATCAAATACAGAATTCCCAATGTGTAGTGCTTGTTGATAAAAGAATGATGAATCCGTCCCTACAAAAGTTGTATGCTACATTATAATAATTATATGGTTTAGGTGCTAATATGGAAGTGAGGATACATCAGTGAGATTTATGTGACATGCAGATACACAAATTAAGGATGAGAAACTACATCACCTGGTATAATAACCTCAATGGAAGATAATTCTTAATGAGTATCCTAAATTTTGAAATGATCCAAGAAAACTTCTTCATTCATTATCTACAGATGGAGTGAATCCTTTTGGTTTTCAAATCAACACCCAAATAAAATTTCCAATTATATTGGTATGTTATAATGTTACACCATGGTTATGCATGAAATAAAGAAACATAATGTTATCTATGAATATATTAGGAACAAAACAACCGTAGAATGATACAGATTTTTATTTGGCTCCACTGGTCGAGGATTTGAAATTATTGTGTGATTCAGGTGTTACATTGTATGATGTTTACTAGAATGAATAATTTACATTGAGAGCCATGTTGTATGATATGATAAATGAATTTCCTAATAATATAATTTTTTTAGGATGTTGCATTAAAGGAACTAAAGGGTGTCCTATTTGTGAACAAGATACATAGTCAATTAGGTTTAAACATTCGTCAAAAACCATGTATCTAGGACATTGTATTTTTATACCTCGATAGAATAAGTACGAGATCATAGAAGAAATCATTAGATTAAATTTTAGAGGAGTGTACAACGCTTTATCCACTAAAAGGTGATAAAATATATGAGAATGTAAAATATGAGGACATTGATTTTGGTTAACCATTTATGAAAAACCGTATAAAAACTGGTTGGAAGAAAAGATCAATTTATTTCTAATAACCATACTAGAATTTTCTCTATTTCAGGAATTTTCATGATGTTATGTACGTTAAAAAATATATGTCATAGTGTCATCGATGCATTTCAAAACCTTCACCCAGAATAATAACGGGTGGGATTCAGGATATGATAGACATGGTTGATGGGGGAATACAAGAAGAGTTGGCGCCAGTGAAGGGTGAAAACTAAACTTTTCTTCCCATAGTTACATATACTCTTTCCAGATATGAGTGATATTAGATTTTAAGCATCATGAATGGTGTAATAGTTCTAGAGGTGTATTTATAAAATATCAATAACATTTTGACAATGACTAATTTAAAGATAAAGGGTCAGGATCACATGATATCCATGTTTTGAATTAAAATCTAATTCCAATAGATTTATGTTTCATTTTGTGTAAGAATATCCTCTATACATTAACCTTTCTATTATTATTTTTAAAATATATATGCAACAGAGTTATAGACTAGATGAAATTCTGGACTATGGAAAGATAAATTTCTGTCATATTATATGAATTGGAAATGATCTTTCCAAAAAATTCTTTCATATTATTTATTTAATGGTTCCCATGGTGTGTGAAATTATAATATGTGGTACTTTACATTATATATAGATGTACCCCATTGAACAACATCATAAGAAATTGAAATTTTATGTCAAAAACTAAATGTCAGTCATATAGTAGTATATTAGAGAAGTAAAATATTAAATAATAAATTGAATTATGAAGCAAATACATTTCTGGTATGGAATGAATCATTTTACCAAAATCTCATTACATTGGAAATCTTGAGGGTGAATGATTTTTTGAAAAATATGTTGTTATAATCAATATTACATATCAGTAGATGGCCCATATTGATGATTTGTATAATTTTTTGGAGGTTTTCCAATATTTTTAAACCAAAAATGAAATTATTATGCATTATAATCCATAACAGGATGAAATATTCACATTAAATAAATATAATAAACAGATTATATGATGGTTTCGAGGATAATTTTTTAGGAGACGGATAAAAATCAGGATTCAATTTCAGAATGGCATTTATGGCTTGCTGGATGACCAAGTGGGTTTGTATTATCATTATATGGTTATGTAATTAATGGTTATATGTTCTATATAGAGAAACACGATGAAGGAGGTATAATGAAAAATAATGGAGTTACAATATTGCTAAAGGGATTCAAGTTTATGGTACTAAGGATAGAAACCCAATTTACTCGAATATGACATTCTTTGTCACCATAAAAAAATATGGCAGTCGGATTATTCAACATTCCAAGTTCCTATTTTCCAATAAAAGGGGGTTGATAATAATGTTTTTTTAAAATAGAAGAATATCGATTTATTAAAGTTAATTTTATTATGGATTTTTACAAAGATGGTCAATTTATAATGATATAACAAGTAGTATATGTATTTTATATTCTAGATCTCACTAACTGAAAGGGGTCAATTGTTCTATTATCAACCAAAACCGCTGAAGGGTTAGTTAAACATACAACATAATATTTCACTTTCATTAGGATGACAGGTTAATTCTGCAGTGGTTCCAATGTTGTCGGTGTTTTTTATTTTATAGGAGACTACAATGAATGGATATGGATTGTCGATAGAGGGGTTACATACCATCGGCATTTAAAAAATGAGAGTCTAATAATCATTTTATATATTTTTTGCAATATATGTCATGTAACAACTTGTTACTCTCCATTATCTATAGAATTTATGTACAATAAATAATTGTAAAACACCTTATATAGATAATTACTTCTACATATGTTGGTACTCCAAATCATAAAGAACAATAGATCTCTGAACATGCTTCTACTCAAAGTGTAGAGGAACAAAGATGTTCAAGAAATGCTTATTTTCCTAGTCCTAAAGAACAATGGGGTTTTCAACATGTTTCTTCTCTCAGTATAAGGGAACAATAACCATATTCCCTTTCCAATTCTACTGCTACATAAGAATATATTTATGATGTTTAATCTTAAAAAATAGTAGAAAACGAAGGACTACAAATGCATAAAAAATAGGTGTGCTCTAGTTTGATGGTGTTAATAAAAATCAACAGTGTAAAAATCAGAGGAATCAAATATTTGGTCGTATGGAATGCATAGGTATAACATTTTAACCCCAACAAGGAAATGTTTAATATTTATATTTTAACCCACACATGGAATCATGTACCGATTGATGTAGATTCATGTCACCATTTTGTGGCCGAGAATTAGATGCTAATGTGGGATGATTATTATAAATTTATAATATCCTTTATTTATTTCAATAAAAAATAAAATAATGTAACATTGAATTAATTCACAATCCTTGTTTGATTAAATTTTGTAGGCTATTATCCCATACCAAGGGCTATGATGAAGGGGATAAGGATTTTCCCCTTCGGTGGAAGGTTAAAATGAAACACAGATGGGTCCACCAAGGGAAATATTGGACCTTCCAATTATGGGGTAATATTTAGGGATCAACATGGTGAGGTAATGGATTGAAATTATGGTCCTTGAGTGAATGATACAACATTGTAAGGTGAAATGATGGCACCTATAAGCATGATAGACATCACTTTCAAAATACGTTGGAACAACATTTGGTTTGAGTGTGACTAGGGCACGGTGGTTCATTCCATTAGGATGGGTAAGACAAGACTGTCTTGGAAACTAGAATGTATGTGGATAGACATCATTGAAAATATCTCTTACCTAAACTACTTTATCATGATCACCTTCTAGGAGGAGAATTACATTGTAGATAGACTTTAAAATAATGGGGTGTTGGATAAACAAAGCATCTACATCAATACTATTCCCAATGACATGGTCCATATTTTGACTAGTGAAAAATGTAAAATTCCTTTATTCTGTCTTTTTTAATGTTATAAATTTCACAATTTAAGATCCTACATGGTTATTTTTCTCAAAAAAGCATTTATTTTTCACTTCTTCAACCTTTGTAGAGTGAATGTATAGAAGATGAATCCCACCAGAAATATGTATTAATGCTTGATGGAAATATTTACAGAGTATTCCACACAATTCTATAAAGACATCAAATTAATGATGCTAATGGTAAAATAAACCCACATCCACCCCTTATCTATACACACTTGATAACCCATGAAGCACGGGATGTGGTTGTCATAGAGATGTTTCTTTTCAAGTTCATTATGGATAGTGAAATTTTATTTGATGATATATGTATTCATAACTTTAATTATATAAATTTTATTTATGAACCAACGACTAAGTGCTAGAAATAAGGAACGAGAAAAAAACCAACATACCCCAACTAAAAAGCAAGGATGGGGCATGCTTCACTTTTAAAAAAAAGTGGTACATATTTTAAATCTACCAAAAAAATTTTATGTGAAATGAAATAAAATTTTAATTATGTTCCTCTATTTATTTGAAGATTTATGACTAAAAATCTAAATCCAATTTCATCCCACACTAGGTGATATGGAAGGAGGTACTTTTAAATAATGATGAGATACTAATAAATGAAAGAACAAATAGAGTGTTGGAAACATGTATAGGTGTAACATAATAAAGTGGAGAATACATATTTTATTTTTGATGTGTAAGAATCATGAGCACCTCAATCCAACACCTGGTGTGAATGATTTGAATTTAAGTTTGTATTTTTATTTTAAATTGACATTAAATTATTTAAAAAGAAAAAGTGACATACGTAAAACTGAGAAAACACATTCTAATTATTTTAAAAGTTTAGGGAAAAACTAAATAAGTCATTTCTGATGTGTAGGAATCAATTGAACATTTATATGATGAGTGGTGTGAATGATATGACATTAAGTGTGTACTTTAATATTAAATTGACAATAAATTAATTTAAAAGGAAAATGTGACCCACTAAAAACCGGGGAAACAAATTCAGATTTTTTTGATACCTTCGGAAAAGTATCCACGAGTCATTTGTTACATTTCTAAATCAATCACACCTCAATACAATTTACGGTGTGACTGGTATGACTAAAAGTTTTCATTATTTGTTTAAAATAGGAATTTTATGTCAAAACATGGCACTCACGGAATACCGTGAAAGCCCACTCAAGTTATATACATAATTTTTGAAAAAATACTTACTTAATTTATTCTATTTATGAAGTAGTATCTCATCAAACTATTATATAATGTAATTGATATGAATCAGAATGCGCGTTTCTAGTTTGAAATGAACTTTTAGTAAAAAAAGACAACTCACATACTGAGAATCGAGCTAACACATTCATATTTTTTATACATTAAGAAAATAATCCATTACTAATTTTCAATGTTTAGGAATCTACTAAACCTTTATATGATGCCTGGTGTATCCAGTATCACTCAATGTGTCTCTTTTAATTTAAAATTGACATTACTTTTAGTAAAAATAAAAAGTGACATACTAAAAAATATAAAAATTCATTTTTATAGATTTGATATTTACTAAAATGATCAATAAGTCATTTTTAATGTGTAAGAATAAACCGAACCTCAATTTTATGCACAATTTAGTTGGTATGACTTTAAATATATATTTTTATATTAAATTTACTGTAAATTTATCCAAAAAGAACAAGTGAAATATTGAAAATAGAGTAAACACATTCATATTTTTTAAACCTCAGGAAAACAATACATGATTCATTTTTTACATATAGGAATCAACCGCACCCCAATCCGACCCACATTGTGTCCGGTATCACTAAAATTTTCTGTTATCAGTTTAAAATTTTCATTTTAGTTTAAAACATGTCATTCATTAAAAACCATGAAAAAACTATCCGTTTTTCATTAAAATGATTTAAAGTGATTCATAAGTTCTTTTTGACGCGTATAATGAATTATCAAATCAATCCAACACATGATTCTATAGATGTGAATCAAAATGTGTGTTTCTAGTTTCAATTGACATATTAGTAAATAACATAGATGACATACTAATATTTGAACAAACTTATTAATATTATTTTGATAATTTACTAATTTGATCTATAAGTCAATTTTAATGTGTATGAATCAAACTCACTTCAAAATGATACACGGTTTGGCTGGTATAACTGAAATTGTGTCTTTTTATTTAAAATTGACATTAATTTTACTAAAAAGGACAAGTGACATAGTAAAAAAATGAGAAATGGATTCATACTGTTTTGATAATTTAGAAAAAAATATCCCAAATTCATTTTTTTCATGTTTAAGTAATGATAACCTCAATTAAATGTACGGTGTGGAAGATATAACTCCGAATGTATCATTTTATATAATATTGATACTAATTTAACTAAAAAGAACAAGTGATATACTGAAATATGAGAAAATAAAAATTTATTGTGTTTATAATTTAAGAAATTTTCTGTGAGTCATTTTTGAATTGTGTAAATCAACCACACATTAATCTATTGCATGCTCTAACAGGTATGACTAAAAATGACTGTTATCAGTTTAAAATCGACATTTTAGCTCAAAATATGTCTCTCATTTAATACCATGATAATGAACTCCGATTTTCTTGATAATTTATGACAGTAGTTCATAAGACGTTTTTGATGTGTGTGAAGAAGTATAACATCATACCGATGCATTATACGACCGATATGACTCTAACTACACGTTTCTAGTTTGAAATAACATTTTAGTTTAAAAAAATGACATAATGAAAACCGATAAAAATAATTTTTATTGTTTTTATAGGTTAAGGAAATGATCTATATGTTCTTTTACCTTGTATGAATTATCTACACCTCAATATGATGCACAATGTGATGTGTATGACTCCACGTGTGTCATTTTTATTTAAAATTGACGATAATTTGAGTCAAAATAATAAGTGACATACTAAAATTTGAGAAAACACATTTTTATTATTATACAAATTTAGGAAAATGATCCATGAGTGATTTTTGATGTTTAGGAGTCATCCACACCTCAATATGACACACAGTGTGACCAATAGGACTCCAAGTGTGTCTTTTTATTTAAAATTGACATTAATTTTGGTAAAAAGAATAATTGACATACTGAAAACCATGAAAATTAATTCTTATTGCTTTAATAATTTAGGAAAAAGATCCATGAGTCATTTTTGACATATTGTAATCAATGACACCTCAATCCAATGCACTGTGTGACCGGTAAGACTAAAAAAATCCCTTTTTACTTTAAAATTGGCCTTTTAGTTCAAAGCCTATCATTCATTGAAAACAAAGAAAATAGACTCCGATTGTCATAATAATTTAGTTAAATTATTCAGAAGTAATTTGTTATTATATGAATCATTATAACGTCAAATCGATGCATGATGTGATTGGTATGACTCATCATGAATGTTTTTTGTTTGATATGACATTTTTGTAAAAAAACACAACTGATATACTAAAAACAATGAAAACACTCAGATTGTTTTGATACATTAGAAAAATATATATCAGTAACTCGTGAATTGTAGGAATCAACTGTCCCACAATTAGACACATAGTGCTACTAGTATAACTCTAAATATGTCATTATTTAAAATTGACATCAATTTTAGTAAAAGAACAAGTGACATTCTCAAAACCAATAAAAAACATTCAGATTGTTTTGATATTTTTGAAAAACTATCCATAACTCATTTGTGACATGTAGGAATAAAACACACAATAATAAAATGCATGATATGACCGTTATAACTCCATATGTGTCTTTTTTATTATATATTGACATTATATTAATGTTTTAATTCATATTAATGTTTAATTAATTTCATTATAGTATCACTAATATAATATGGGTTTTTTATATAGGTGGAATATTTTTTGTCTAGTTGAGATCATTTTTTTGAAAACTGATACCCTGGGAATTCATCTTTTAGGAGGGATCACAGGTGTCAAAATATGAAATATTAATGTTTTAAAATGTTTAATGGATAATAATAAATGTAATTATTAAAAAATTATTTGAAATGTAAAGAACATTGTTTTTTGTATACCCTTGGTGGAATTTTTTTATTCATGATGTCAATTAAATATATAATTAATTGTTTGAAATTATAGGTTTTTTCCAGATGTTCTGTTATATTAACAACACATTGTAGCCAAGTAGGCCTTTATCAGCTCTTTTTTTAGTGCGGATAAATGACCCTATTTATTAGTAGTGTGATTAAAAATGATTTTTAGTGCTTTTTTATTCTTATTTGTGTATTGTTAAAGGGAATATGTGTAGTAGTTCTCATAAAAGTGTGAACTGGATTTCATTAAAAAACTAAATTGTAATTTTATTTTATGTTGATATTTTGGTAGCTTTTTAAATTATGATTTATTGTTCCAGCTACTAAGATGACCCAAATTAATGGACTAAAATAGCCTTACATGAGTTTCTCAGGACCATGTCCTAGATATAGAGCATGGTGATACCATTACAGGAGCCACAATGTGATGTGATTCTCCTTACATAGCCTCAATGTCCATAGTGATACCCTAACATAATTAATACCACTTAGTATTCATCCTTACATAGCCTATATGAAGCCATAATGACCTATACAATGTGGATAAGAGTAGAAAAATCATCTTTATACAACCTATGAGATCCACTTTGCACACTAAAGTAACACTGAAAATAGAAACTATACCCTAATAAAGTGGTAGTGATACCTTTACGTATCCTTCAAAACATGCCAATAACCATGTCACAGCGGTTTGACAAAGGAAACATTACATTTATGCACCATTTTTCTATCACCCTTATATAACCTATGATCCCCCAGCCACTATAATGGGATTTTGCAGTGCTATGATTTAACAGTTCCAAAAAAAGCACTGATAAATGGTATACCTTTATCAGTGCTAAAAATACGTTGGGAAAGGGTATATTTAACAGTGTTAAAAAAGAATTGTTAAAATTATCCCTTTATCAATGATATTTTATAAGCACTGATAAAGACACCCGTTTATCAGTGCTTTTTTACAAGCACTCATAAATGGTATATTTAAAAAAATATTTTATTAAAAATATTTTATGTATATATAAATATATTTACATAGATGTAGATAAAATATATATTTTTAGAATATGTTTTAGATGAATCTAAAAAGGAATTTACACTTAATATATAAGATAATTTTTGAAAATGGTATATAAAATAATTAAAAATATTATTTTAATTAATAACTTTCTAATTATTATTGAGTAATTGTCCTTTAATAAAAATTTGAATGTAAAAAATATTTTAATAATAATAAAAGATAAAAAATAATTTGAAAACATAACTCAAAATTCAAAAGTCCATAAATTTTGATTCGAGTGTCCATTTGTTCTCTACTACATATCAATTCAAAGCCTATGACGAGATCTATTCCACTAGTGATATAGGTAAGATTTTGTAACATTTTTTGAGGCCCAAAATGACTCATAAGTTCTCCAAAATTGAGTTTTTAGTCGAGGTACCTCATTTTTCTACATTCTATGGATTTTCACCATCATTTATGGGGGTCTTTTTTCCATTTTTCTATGGGGAATGAATTTATTCCAAGATCATATATTTACATTGATACTATAATCTTGAAATTTTATCATTTTTCACAATTCACTATTACTTGTTATCACTTATATAACAATATATACATATTGATATATATATATTCACTGATAAAAATTTATTTTTATAAATAAATAATTAAACATTTTTATATATAAAATATATTTATCAATATATAATACTTATCTAAATAAAAAATAATATCTATTTTCTTTTAAATACAAATTATTGAATGAATATATATACATACATTTACAATTAATGAATATATTATGTTTATATATATATTTATAATTTTGTGTGCATTGACAAAAATTTATATGTTTATCTACATATTATAATATATGCATATGCATATAAATATAAATATATAATATATATAAATTAATATAAATACTGATAATTATATTTATAAACACACAGAAATATATAAATATAGATATGTATGTATTTAAATAAATTTGTATATATATATGGATAGAAATATAATAAAATATATATAAATATATGGATAAATAATGTAACAAAAAATATATAAATATATTAATATCATAAAGTGAAAAAAGCAGTATAGGTTAATAGAAGAGTCGCAGGTGCATGAGGAGGAGATATCAGGTTCTAAACTCTACAATGGAAAGGGTGTGTGGGTGGGCGATCAGTTTCCAAGTGCAATTAAGCGGGGGGGGGGGGGGGGGGGGTTAACACTATTAAAGGGGGCATGGGAGGATATCACTATTAGGGGGTCGAGCAATAATAAATGGGTTGTGGTCCACCCTCCTATTTGTAAAAAAATTCATTTTGATTTTTTTTTCTGCATTAGCATTTTTTTATAATTGATAAAAAACCATTTCATTAGCAGTTTTCTTACCATTGACAATTAGGGTTTTTATAGTTCTTTTTTATCACTGATAACGACCCCCTATTAATATAACCTCGATTATTAAAACGTTTTTATCAATAATAAAGAAATTTTTATTCAATATAAAATTCTTTTTTGTAGTAGTTTCCTCACAGAACGGTATCTAAAAATAAAAAACTAATGAAAAATGGAAATTTTAATATTAGTATATGTCCAAATTATACACTAAATGATTAAAAAAATTAAAATTAAAAAAATTATAACGTTAACATATAAAAATAATTATTCAAATCAATGTATTCATTTCAATGAAATTATTAAATTACAAAGAACACTACAAATCATATTTAACCCCATTTGTCAATTCAATTACTTAGTTATAAATTTAATATAAATAAATTTATTTTCTGGGATAAATATTAATTTATGGGTTCAGTATAAAAGATGATTAGTTAAAATTTTAGAAATATTGGATTTCATCACTCCCCTATATATAGAAATTAGATTCTAGGAAATAAAAAGAATATCTCTTAATTAGAAGTTTTTTTCCTACCCAGATTCAAACACACACACCGGAAATCAAAACATAAAGAGACTCAAACTTTTTCAAAAATAACATGCCTCGAATTTTTTTAAATCATACTTCCTTAATATAACCCATGAAAAATTTCATGTTTTGAGAGTGATAGAATTAAAATTTTAGTTTAATTAAATATTTAACCAGATGAAATTTCATTTTTCACATTCACATAGGTTCCATATACAAAATTACAGTTTTCTACATATATGATGCAAATAAAATAATTTTATTATTGTTCAATTTATCCCTTATTTATATGGTAACAATAGTTCCCTCACCTCAATCTATTCATTTTTTATAATTAGACACTTATTGAATTATTCACAGCCATAGATAATGTATAATATTAGTTAAACATTGAGGGCCTAATAATCTTATAACATCATTTTGGGATCAAAATATCCCATTTACTCCAACTTTAAAATATTTATTTTCCATTATTTTTAGTTGGCCCCTTGAGTTTTTCTTTTTCACAGATTACTAATTAGCTTGGTTTATTGTAAAAAACTAGTTTCCTCATATTATAATTCCTATTAGACATCAAAATTTTCTATCAAACTACTTTTCCTCGTTCTAAAATAAATTCATCATGAAATTTATAATTGTATTCCCAAATTAATAATAAAATCTTTTTAATTTTAGAGTTCATGGATTCCAAAAAACTAGAATATATATATCCACTGAGAACCCCAATAATAAAATCTCATATTATCAGCCTAAATACACAAAAAATAAAACAATATAAATAAAAATATAAATAAGAATTATTATCAATAGGTTAAAAAGAATATTAAAAAAGCTATAATTTTTTTATTCCCTCTTCAAACTTATTCAATATTTCTCAAACAAATTTTTGATTAATTAATAAAATGATTTAACAATGATTAAAAAATCTATAAAAATATTTAAACAATCGGACTATTTTCACCATGATTGAGAGAATCTCTCTTATAGGTGATTTGTAGATAAATTTGGAAATAATCATAGGTTTCTATCAAAATTGATAGAATTATATAGAAATATAATCTAAATAAAAATATTAATTAGATAAAAATAAAAAAAAGGATTTAGAAAAGGGCCATGGTGTTTTCCTCCCAAAATAGACTATTGTTTAACATCCCAAAACTAGAAAACAATGGGACTATACTAATTTTTTTTGAGTATGGGGTTTTTATGATGAAAAAAATACATCCTCTTCATTTAATAACTACCAATATTCAATTATACTAGATAGTCCCCTTTGATAGAGTTCTTTATATAAACCCCCTAATTTGTCCTGGAAATTGTAGAATGCGGGGGTGGAAAACTGATATATGAGTCATCATCTGACACAAATCTTCTTGGATTCACCCTTTAGTATCCAATAAAATGATCCCATTTGGTTATATTAATCTAAAAGATATATAGTGAGTAATTCAAACTGAATAATGTTAAAATAAGCTGAGTTCAAATAAATATCTATCCCTTCATATGAAATAATGTTAACATCTATTTTATCATTGGAGAGAACTATAAAATCCATATCTACTATGAATCGATCAATATATTCTTATTAGTGTTCAAATGCGGTACTTCATATGGAATCTCCACCAGTGCTTCTACGTTTTCCTCATCCTCCATATTAGCTACCACTCTTATAGTTTCATCTACAAACTCTAAAAGGCTTTTCATCCATAGATTATAATAAAACACATTAGTGTGATACTGTTCATATATTGACACACATGGGGTCGAAAACTTAGGTTGTGATGTATTTTCCTAATAGTGGTCGATCATCTAGATTGACATAGCTATATTATTCAGTGTGAAAGTGAAATTCTCTGCGAACTCTCACTCCATCATCATTATATAACAAAAATGTTTCTTCATTGTCTTATTCCAAATATTATTCATTTTCTTAAATTATATGTATAAGTGTATGAAAAACAATATGTTCAGAAAAATGATATTTGAATGAATTTTATAATTAATATTAAATTTCTAAAATATACATTTTTTTATGTTAACCTCATTTATTATATAATAGTTTTTTAACTATAATTCATCATGGATGTCTTCAAGTGTGTATGGGGAAACAGTAAACAATAGTGGACTTATATTCTATTTTTGTCTTCAAAATCTATGACCATCAGGCATTCATATAATTTTTCATTTTCAACATAATATAAACCTATATAATACGAGTCTTATTAAAAGTAAATAATTCTATTTCTATTATATTAACCTTGAATTCCTCTTTAATTTGAAATACAACTGGGAAAATATTTTTGAGATTAATTTTTTTGGACTTCTTCTTAAAACACTTCCCTCACATTGAATATTGATATAAAAATGAGTTAATGTTGATCTTAAAATTTATAGAGAGGGAATTATATTGTTTCCTCCATGTTCTCTTATTTTATTACACGATTTGGATATATGGATGTAGTTTGATTAATAATGTCTCATGTTTATCCATGATTAGTGTTTTGGTCTCATTCTCTTCCTGTACTTGTTGATAGGCATGCGGTTAGTGTCATTATCAGGTGATTGTTTTACCATGGAAATAAAGTCACTATGCATTTCTAAATCAGATTAATAATTTTGGTCCATTATGTAATAAATAAATCAAATCATTTTCATGTCCTAGTAAAAAAATATATGGGGGAATGAAACTAATAAAAAATAATATAAAATAAATAAAAAATCAAAAAATAAATTAAATAAAAAATATAAATTAAATACGTGCAAGGGTAGTGAAAAAATCATCCAAAATCCACAAAATGAGGAAAAATTAAAGAAAATTCAATCATTGTACATATAATAAATAATTAATTTTAAAATATATAACATATCATTGTGGAAAAACCAGGACATTTACCGATTATCATTTCCTTGAGATTCACAACTCATTCAGTTACGTAATTTTTCTTGCTTTATATTTTTTATAGTAACATAGTGGCGGTGGGGTTATTGGGTTTTTATATATTATGAATTGAAAAATAATAATAAAATAAGAGTTAGTAAGAATTGAAAATTATTTGGTGGTTAATTTTAGTGGGATATACTATAATTTTCATATGTTCTAGGAAACCTAGATTAATGAGAAACTATAATACCATAGAACTAAACAACCTCCATAGTTCATTGATATGATAGAATATAAATCTAAACAATGTATCTTTAATCAAATGATTGACTCAATAATTTATGTCCAGTGGTTGGAGGATACAATAGTGTTTACGGGATGTCTATATCATGCACCTTTATTTTCAAACCTGAATTAGGGAATACATAGATTTTTAATTAAATGAAAAAAATTAAATTAATAAATTTTTATTCTCTTTGACCATACATATTGTGTTAAAACATCATAAATATGAATTAAGAGATCATTATGTACATCATAAGGGGGAGAAACATGAATAAAAAAGATAGAAGATAATAGTATAGTTTAATAAAGAAGAAAAATTGAATTATTTTCAATTGATGAGAATATAGAGTAAAACTACACAACATAAATCCATGTCGAAATTATATTGTTTTAATAACTTATAAAATTTAGAGAGACATAAATTTATTAAAATAACACATTATTCTAAATCCTATTTAAATTTAAGTGTTTTGAGATTGAGTTCTTCATCTTCATAAGATGTATTCCACATGTCATGACTGAATGTGATGATAGGTTTATCTTCTTTAACAACAAATCACCATCTAGTTATGGATTATTCTTAAGATATATTGATTCCTCCTCAATATTAAAAGATATTTTATAGCACATGGAAGCATCATTACTAATTAATATATATATTGGAATTTGAATTTAATTTTAGTTTCACCATTTTACATTTAGAGAATTTCATGCTTTATATTTTTAGAGATGAGATGAACTATAACCGTTCCCAATGATAACCTTACATGATTTTTGGATGATCATGATGCATATATAGAGACTACATATACCATTATTTATGTGCCAATATGGTATAGTAATCCTTATATAGCATCAATATCCTTGGTTATATCCTTATATATCTAATCTAACTCAGTCATCACACTTTTATGATGTAGGATGCATCCATGAACATTATATAGTGAATTGGAGTTGTTATTAGACCATTAATAAACATATATGATCGAAGCTTATCCCTATCATAGTGCTTAGAAGTGTGGTTATACATTTAAGTAGTTATGGTGCTATATTAATGAATCTTTTGAAGCATGATAATGACATTAAAATTGCAGCATGGGTGAGGGAACTTTACCCTCACACAACCTATTCTTGTAACTCTCTCATAGAATTTTTTCCTGCATTAAAATAAATGAAAAATAACAAACCCATGAAAAATAAACACTTTTAGTACATGATTTTCCTAGATAAATTATGGAATGAAAAAAATAAAAAAAATATAAAATCATATTATTAAAGTACTATGAACTTTAATCAAATAAATTAATAGATTATAGTGAATTCTAAAAATTAAATAAAATAGTAAAATTCAAGATTAAATCCATTTGTCAAATGATTTTTAGAATTCCAAAAGTAACAACAACCAATTAATTTGTAGGATTTATATTAAGTGGTTATTTGATTGTCAATAAAATCTAGTTAACAATTTTGAGAATATTATATTTCATAATAAGGTAATGTAGTCTTATAATCTATGAAACTATATATAATGGGGTAAAATATCCCTCCTTAGAAAACCATACTATTATAGTGTTCCAAGAGGATTTATTTGTGAAACAATTCCACAATCAGCAAGATGATCATTAATAACATAGATTATGTTTGTATAACCATGATTTAATCGATTAATCATAATACTTTTTCTCTACTGATATTATATTACTATATGTATATCTATGATCATTTCAATGGTTTTATACTTGTCTTTTATTATAATCACATAATCATACTAACTAAAACCATCTGTTTATGTATTGTAGCGTATATTATGATCAATTTCTTTTTTACTCATTGGTCTACATACAACACTACATTAGTGGTCCAATAATCCACTATCCCATTACCAATTTCTTCTAAAAAATTCCTTTACCATTTTTCTTAATAAACAAGATTCATATATATCAAATGATTAAAAATAAAATGAATCTTCTAATATATTTGTATTGACTTTGTGAATTTATTTACTATTTATATGTCTATGGAGATAATCAAAAAGGATGGTGGGATTAGAATCAACCTTGACCTTCTTATCCTAAATGTAATCAACAATATTATCCATATCTAGAAGGTATACCCCATTTACAATATCCAAACTACTATAAAAAATTTCATTCTTATGTATAAAAAAACTCTTATTCTTAATAGTGAAGTAAAATCCCATCTTTTTCAAATGATATACAAAAATAAAATTTTAATTTATATAATGAAGATAGTAATTACTTTCCAATTCTAGAATTATCCTGATTATTAATGTTAGATCCTATATTAAATAATATAATATAATAAATATTTCCCTAATTATGAATTGAAGATTTAGTTCACCACTTTTCAATTTCCTTATATCTTCAAGTTAGTTCTTGTTAGGAAATATGTATGATTCAAATCTAGTATATAATAACCATGGGAGAAAGATATAGAAATTGATCTCGACAAAATTCAAATTCAGATGCTCCAAATGTCTATCTTTTAGACACCTTCTCAATCATACTCACTAATATATTATAGTTTTATATTTTATAATCAAATGGGATCAAAAATTTATTATGTGTAAGTATCTCATAATTTAAAAAAATACATATCTATGGATGAGTACCATGTTTTATATCTTTGTGTCAAAGAAATTCATAGAATGTGTTCCCATTAAAAATGAAAACTCTATACATCACTTCCATTTCGAGATAAAAGTTCTATATTTTACTATGGAATGAGTCTGTAGTGGTGTTTCTCTTTCAACATAGTTATTTAGGTGGATTATCATCCAAATCACATCCAATTTCACACATAGATATTTGTGTTGAAGAAACAGAGTCCTTATTTATCATATAATATATATAACAGCCCACACTTTACATACATTGTTAATACTTCAAAATTGAAGCACACTTATTACAACATATGGCAAAACCACAAAGGACCGTATAGGTATAGTGTCTTTAGAAACTGGGAAACATAAACAACTGGTTCATAAATCTTCTATAGTGTCTCCCATTTATTTCATCATATCTAGGGTCCCTTTTAGCATATTCTACTTAATATCCATCTTCCTGACCTGGGGAAAATAAAACATAAAAGGGTGAGCTCAAATGCTCAGCAAGGGCAAATAAAGGAAATAAAAATCATATCATATATTTATCAAAACCTGCAAAAGAGATCATAATATCTTAACATGGAATAAATCATAGAAGTGAAAATGAGATCCCCATAATCATAACATAAAACTTGAAACTTTGTGGCATGCACAAATAATCATGTAAAATCATTTCTTGTTAGTCATGACTCATTGCCAAGACTATCTTAGTGGAAAAAGTCCCTTTCTGAACCGAGTTCACTCCTCGTTTCAGTCCTGTATCACTGAACCGAAATAACCTTCCGTTCCAGCCATGTCTATCTCATGAGATATAAAATCATTACCCAATGCATTGGAGGGAGATATAGGTCCCACCCATCTTATAATGAATCCTTTCTTATGTGTGCCACATGGTCATAAAACATACATCATCGCATAACACAAGTAACAAAAATGGGATTCTTGAAACATCATGACATCATAAATCAATTCATATAAGATAAAGGAATTCATAAAAATAATTCCATCACAACATGATCAAATCAATGTAATAATAGGGATAAAAATATAACCCTTTATTATCTTAGATGGAAAATAATTTTGATAAAACACTTGAACTCCATTCTTGAGGAAAATATCCTTTCTTCTTCAAAAACATTTTTCCTTTCATAACATGTCATACAACTTTAAAATAAAAGAAGTTGATTAAAAATAAACTTGAAAACTTGTAAAGGAAGCTTCTTTGAAGTAATGTTTTAAAAATCCATTCATGCCGTATAAGTTAAAAAAACATTCTTCATACTTTTGTCGGAAAAGTCAAAAAGTACCTCGTACGAAAAACGACAAAAGATTCCTTTCTTATTCTCTACTAAAAACTCACCGAAGGGTAAAATTGGATTTAAACTATTGTAAGTGGATGGAAATAATATTACATATTGAGGAAACATGGATGTGGATGATAAAATACACCCCAGTAAATACTTACGAATAAACAATCTCGGATAAAAATGAGATTGTGATATTTCCCTTACCTTAGGTCCGATTTGCTTTGTTCGTGTCCGAAGCTCCTGTATAATGGTTTAAATAATGTTATTGACTTATTCCAGAATAATACATATTGATATGAGATCATATATGGTCATATTATTAGCTTTTTGTTAGTAATATTTCATTGTTACTTGTTGCTCGGGTCTTTATAACTTTTTGTTCTTATGCGTGTTTTGTCGAATAAATTCTTATTCTTATATTTAGGTTATAGATAATTCATTTCCAGAATGGTATTAGTGTAGTATATACCATATTCATTCATTCAATTCATTTATATAATCATTATGAAATGAAGATCATGTAGAACGAGTCGCATCACATCGTGGAGACGGTATTCCGTACGTACGCACGAGTGATGATATCATTCCTATGATCGTGGAATTGTATTGGAGTATATATATATATTATTTCAGTATCAATATTACTTAATAATAATCATATATAGTTACTCATTACACCATTATACCCATCCTTGTAAGGTGATGGTGGAAAATAGATTACACCACGGCGTGGAGACGGTATTCCGTACGTACGCACGCGCGATGATTTCATTTTTCCGTAGGATGGATAGAAGGTGAATTAGGGTTGTTTCATATTTATAATAACATATCAGTATGTAAGTAATACTGATGTTATTACTTTATCATGAAACAACTAAAGAAGAAGAAGTTGAAGAAGAAAGAAATTGAAAAGATCGGTAATGGATATTACCTCTTCTTTGGAACGCCTCTTTGAATCCTCCACTTAAGGAACTAAGATTCGTCTTTGGAGAAGACCAGGACCTCTAGGATTATTCTAGGGAAGTGGAGAGGAGAAAATGGCAGAGTTTGGCCGAGCTTGAGTGCTCAAATTGGTGTGAGGAGGAGGGGGAGGAGGTGCCCTTTTATAAGGGAGGAGAGGGGCACCTTAGGAATATCTCAAAATGTTATTTTATATTAAAGTCAAAATCGGTTTATAATGGTCCCAAAGGGTCTTATTTTGAAGCTAAAGTGGGGATGGGTCGAAATCCTATCAACCAATAGGATTTAGACAAGTTTAGGGTATTATTTTAACCTTATCAATTAGATTTAACTCTAAGTTAATTAATTTAACTTTTACCGTGTCTTTTTTTTTCTTTCACTATATGGTTAATACACTTACTATAACATGCCAAACGAACCCCAAATTGTTTATTATTAATATATATATCCTTATCTATGTCATTTGGCCGAACCTTAGATTTTTAGGAATAAAATAACAATTAATAATATAATATTTGATTTAAAAACTATTTTGTGTCAATTTTGACACTATTTGATATATGATTTTTGTGAAAGTCATAACAGAATTATATGTTCTAACCAAGTTGATTAAATCAACAATAATATATCATAGTAACCTAGAAAATTAGTGTAATTCATAAAAAGTCTCAAATTACATTTATTTTGGTATTTATATTATCAATTTTGTCAATATTTCATTAATAAGATAATTACTGCATCATCTTTGTGTCATAAATAAATTAAATTATTTGATGTCTAAAAATTACAAATAAAATACCATCATGTAGGAAATCTTTTTAGCTTTATAATGAATATTTACAATCGAAATTATCTTATGTATAACCCCATATTAAAAATGATTTACTTATTAAACTTCGATTTTAACTATTTTAACCCTTCTTTAAATAAATTAATAATAAATGTCCTAATCTAATCCAAGTGGGCCTAAATGGTCATATTTTATTCCTAAGTTTGTTTTTGGTCGAATTACACTTGTCCAATAGAATTAGGACATGTGTTAGGGTAATATTAATATCATATTTACCCTTAGTTACCCTATTTACTATTAACCGTGGTAAAAATAGTAAAAAGTTACTATTCACCAAAAAATTATTTTCATCTCATTGAACCACATTTTAGTCCTTGATATTAACCGTGTCTCTCGGATTTTTGAAATTCCATTCACAAAAGCGGTAAAATTAAGTTTTATGCAAAATTCGGTTTTTAACCTACCACTTAGTGGTTTCACTATTCATCAAAAATTGAAAGTTTTCAGAAAAATACAAAAATTTCACCCTAGGCTAATTTCGATATTCTAAGTCCAAAAATGAAGTCCATTTTGAAAAATAAAATTTATAAAATTTTAAAAAGTGGTTATTACTATTCATAACGGCTAGTTTTAATAACATATTGTTGTTTAGTGAAACTCGGTATTGCGTACGACGCAAGCTATCGAGGAAGGTCGCGATTGCGTGTAAAGCAAGCCAAGAAAGTGTTGTGTAGAAAAAGATTCCTTTGATGATTTATATAACATAAAAGTCTCGGGTGTTACATTCTACCCCCCTTAAAAAGAATTTCGCCCTCGAAATTCGTCACTTTGCAATAAACAAATGAGGATACTTCTCCCTCATCATATCCTCAAGCTCCCATGTAGCTTCTTCAAGTTGGTGGTTTCTCCATAAAACTTTCACCAAGCGAGTGGTCTTGTTTCGTAGGACTTTTTCGCCACGATCCAGAATCTCTATCGGCTGTTCTTCATAAGAAAGATCTTGCTCCAGCGGTACAACTTCTGAGTTGAGTACATGTGAAGGATCTGGTATGTACTTTCTCAGGAGAGATACATGGAACACATCGTGAACTTGAGAGAGATTCGGTGGAAGCGCTAATCGGTAAGCTACCTTCCCAACACGATCCAGTATTTCAAAAGGACCGATATATCTAGGGCTCAACTTCCCCTTCTTTCCAAATCTCATAACCCTCTTCCAGGGAGATATTCGTAAGAACACTTTATCACCCACTTCAAACTCTAGGTCTTTTCTTCGGTTGTCGGCATAACTTTTCTGTCGACTCTGAGCTGCTCTTATGTGTTGTTGAATAGATCTGACCTTTTCTGCCATTTCATCAACGAGATCAGGTCCTAATAGCTTTCTTTCCCCAACTTCATCCCAGCAAGTTGGAGTCCTGCATTTCTTTCCATAGAGAGATTCATAAGGAGCCATCTGAATACTGGAGTGAAAGCTATTATTATAAGAAAATTCCACCAAAGGTAGGTGTTGATCCCAACCTCCTTTGAAATCCATAGAGCAAGCTCTCAACATATCTTCTAGGGTTTGAATTGTTCTCTCAGACTGACCGTCTGTCTGGGGATGATAAGCAGTGCTGAAACTCAACTCTGTATCCAGAGTATGCTGAAGACTTCGCCAGAACTTCGAGGTAAATCTCGGATCTCGATCAGATATAATAGAAAGTGGTACTCCATGCAATCTTACCACTTCCTTTATATATCCTGGCAAGCTGATCTAGAGAGAAATCCTCTCTAATAGCAATGAAGTGTGCAGACTTTGTAAGACGATCAACTATGACCCAGATAGCATTATTGCCTTTGGATGTTTTAGGAAGTCCTGTGACAAAGTCCATAGTGATGTTTTCCCATTTCCATTCGGGTATGGGTAATGGTTGTAACATCCCCTTAGACTTCTGTCTCTCAGCTTTAACTTGTTGACAAACCAAGCATCGAGAGACATATTCAGCAACATCTCTTTTCATGCCATCCCACCAGAAGTACTCTTTCAGGTCCCTATACATCTTCGTGCTTCCGGGATGAATAGAGAATGAAGAACTATGAGCCTCATCCAGCAGCTCTTTCTTTAATTCGGGGATGGGAGGAACGCAAACCCGATTCCTGAACTTTATTATCCCATCACAATCAAGGTTGAATTCAGGAACATTTCTCACCTTCTTTTGTAACTCGACATCTTCTTTCTGTGCCTCTTTAATCTTCACATGTATAGATGGTTGAACATTCATTTGAGAAAGATAAGATTTTTCCCCTTCCATTATAATTCCAAGATCCATCCTTTGTAAATCCATAAATATTGGATCTTTTGTGATCCTCATCATGGATAAACTAGCATGGTCTTGTCGACTTAATGCATCTGCCACCTTGTTTGCTTTCCCAGGGTGGTAATGGATTGAGCAGTCATAATCCTTAATTAGCTCCAACCATCTTCTTTGACGCATATTCAACTCCTATTGTGTGAAAATATACTTTAATCTTTTATGATCAGTATAAATATCACACCTTTCACCATAAAGGTAATGCCTCCAAATCTTTAATGCCAAGATTACCGCAGCCAACTCCAAATCATGTGTTGGGTAATTTTGCTCATGGATTTTCAACTGTCGTGAGGCATAAGCTATCACCATATCATTTTGCATAAGAACACACCCCAATCCCTTCTTGGATGCATCACTGTAGATCACAAACCTTTCTCCACTACAAGGCAGTGTGAGCACAGGTGCACTGGATAACCTTCTTTTCAACTCCTTGAAATTCTCTTCACATTCCTCTGTCCAGAAAAACTTAACTCCCTTCCGAGTCAACTTGGTGATTGGATTAGATAATCGTGAAAAATCTTTTACAAAACGTCGATAATATCCAGCCAAACCAAGAAAACTTCGGATCTCAGTTACTGTTGTTGGTCTTGACCATCTTCTGATAACCTCTGTTTTTGCTGGATCCACAGATATCCCCTCTTTTGAGATTATATGACCCAAAAATGCAACTTTTTGAAGCCAAAATTCACACTTGGTAAATTTGGAATAAAGCTTCTCCTTTCTCAGGGTCTTCAATATAATTCTCAAGTGATCTTCATGCTCTTCCTTGCTCTTTGAATAGACAAGAATATCGTCTATAAAGACTACCACAAATTGATCAAGATAGTCTCTAAAGACTCTATTCATTAGATCCATGAAGATAGCAGGGGCATTAGTAAGACCAAATGGCATCACTATAAATTCATAGTGTCCATACCTTGTACGGAAATCCGTCTTTGGTATATCCTCCCTTTTGACCCTTAAATGATGATACCCTGAACGAAGATCAATCTTGGAAAAGTATTGAGCTCTGCGTAGTTGTTCAAATAAGTCATCAATGCGTGGGAGAGGATATTTGTTCTTGATAGTGATCTTGTTAAGTTCTCGATAATCAATGCAGAGTCTCATTGATCCATCTTTCTTCTTAACAAATAGAACAGGTGCTCCCCAAGGTGACGCACTAGGGCGTATGAATCCCTTATCAAGATTCTCTTGGAGTTGCTTCTTCAATTCCTGCAACTCAATTGGGGCCATTCTATAAGGTGTCTTTGAAATAGGCAAAGCACCCGGTACGAGTTCTATTGAAAACTCAACTTCACGATTTGGTGGAAGACCCGGTAATTCATCCGGAAAGACATCATCAAACTCCCGTACAATGGGCATATTCTTAATCGTGAGTTTCTCACCAACTATTTGAGATAAATAACCTTCATTTAGTGGAATCAATACCCATAAGATGGAAGAAATTTCCACTGGAAGGTTATGTTCATCCTTGCATTGATAGACGATCGTAGGTTGATCTGGAATATGAAATGTGACTTCCCTTCTTTGGCAATTGATATGAGCTCCATGTAGAGAAAGCCAATCCATGCCAAGAATCACATCAAATTCCACTAAAGGAAGGATCACAAGATTTGCAGGAAGCACTTTCCCACAAACTTCGATCGGAGAAGAATTATAAACTTCTGATGCGATTGATGTGCCATTAGGTGTTGTCACAGCTAACTCAACATCTAATTGTTGAGGTAATACGGTGATACCCTTAGAAAATTTTTCAGAAATAAAAGAGTGGGTGGATCCAGAATCAAATAAAACATTTGCTACTTTAGAGTGGATGGTAAGTGTACCTTTCACCACATCGTTATCGTACTCCACATCGCTGATAGAAATTGCATGTGACTTTCCTTTGTCTTTAGCCTTAAGAGTTTGTTGACGTCGACCATCATCATCAACCCTTGGATTTGGGCATTGATTGGCATAATGCCCCATCTCCTTGCACTTGAAACATTGAAGTGTAGTAGGTTCATTCTGTGTATCCCTTCCTTTGTTTGCATCATTAGACATCTTCTTCCCATTATCACGGCATTCAAATGCCCGATGACCTTCCTTTCCACATTTAAAACATTTACTTGTCCCTTTAAGACAACTCCCTCCATGTTTCTTTCCACACTTTGAGCATAAGGGAAAGTTCATCTTCTTTTCCGTGTGCTCTTTAGATTTTTCTTTGAATTCCATCTTCCTCTTCTTATCAAACCCATGTGACTGATGGGTTACTCCAATCTCCATCTCGACTTTGAGAGCACATCGAACGATTTCTTCGTAGCTATTGAAGTCCCTTATGGCTAACGCCCTTCGAAGACTTGGTTTTAAGCCAATAAAGAATCGATCGATCTTACTCTCAGGTTGGATAATAATACCAGAAGCGTACCTTGCAAGTCTTGTAAAATTTGCTTCATAGGTACTAACAGATTCATCATCCCTTTGCTTCAGTTCAAGGAACTCTTTCTCCATCTTTGTTCGGAGATTACGAGGGAAGTACTTATTGAAAAATATGTTCTTGAACTCGTCCCATTCCATAGACTCAATTTCATCCCTTTGCCTCGTATTCTTAACAAGATTCCACCATTGATCCGCATCTCCTTCCAAACGATACACTGCTAGGATAACTTTATCATGCTCAGAACATTGAAGAACTGAAAATATCTTTTCAGTTGTACTAATCCATTTTTCAGCAACTAATGGATCAGTAGACCCGCTGAAAGATGGTGGACGCTGCCTCATGAAAGATTCAACAGAATGTTGCTCCCTCCTTTGTTCGTTTGGAAATCCTGCATGATTCATAGCTTGAGAAAGTTGTGTGAGCATGGCTACAAGATTTTGCATTCCAGCTCCCATATCGTTTGGTTGCTCAGGGGGACAATCATTGCATTGCCCATCGCATTCCGCATTAACACGGTTCCTTCGGGTTCCAGCCATTGACTAAAACCAAGAAGAATAGTGTGAGAAACACTAATTATAATAGGAAACCACATTATTCAAAAAACAATTTCATGCTTATGGTCTTATCCTAGGTTATTCATGGCCATTTCTAAGATTGTGTTCTATGCTTAGACTTATCCTTAGGGTTCTTACTAAGGCTTTCACATCCTAGTTTCCAAAGGTTGACTATACCTTTCCTCTGATACCAACTATAACGGTCTGGAATTACTTCCAGTGGACTATAGTTGATACCTATCAGGGCACTCCATGGGCGGCTACACCCCCTGGGCGGGACACACCACCATCCCCAGTGGCAGCCATTTCCGCATGAAGCCCTTGGGCGGAGAGCCATGCTTCGTCCAACGCTCACATGTGAGAGTTCCCAAGGATCGGATACATTCCTACCTCCTTTTCCTCTGATACCAAATATAACAGCCCACACTTTACATACATTGTTAATACTTCAAAATTCAAGCACACTTATTACAACATATGACAAAACCACAAAGGACCGTATAGGTATAGTGTCTTTAGAAACTGGGAAACATAAACAACTGGTTCATAAATCTTCTACAGTGTCTCCCATTTATTTCATCATATCTAGGGTCCCTTTTAGCATATTCTACTTAATATCCATCTTCCTGACCTGGGGAAAAGAAAACATAAAAGGGTGAGCTCAAATGCTCAGCAAGGGCAAATAAAGGAAATAAAAATCATATCATATCTTTATCAAAACCTGCAAAAGTGATCATAATATCTTAACATGGAATAAATCATAGAAGTGAAAATGAGATCCACATAATCATAACATAAAACTTGAAACTTTGTGGCATGCACACATAATCATGGAAAATCATTTCTTGTTAGTCATGACTCATTGCCAAGACTATCTTAGTGGACAAAGTCCCTTTCTGAACCGAGTTCACTCCTCGTTTCAGTCCTGTATCACTGAACCGAAATAACCTTCCGTTCCAGCCATGTCTATCTCATGAGATATAAAATCATTACCCAATGCATTGGAGGGAGATATAGGTCCCACCCATCTTATAATGAATCCTTTCTTATGTGTGCCACATGGTCATAAAACATACATCATCGCATAACACAAGTAACAAAAATGGGATTCTTGAAACATCATGACATCATAAATCAATTCATATAAGATAAAGGAATTCATAAAAATAATTCCATCACAACATGATCAAATCAATGTAATAATAGGGATAAAAATATAACCCTTTATTATCTTAGATGGAAAATAATTTTGATAAAACACTTGAACTCCATTCTTGAGGAAAATATCCTTTCTTCTTCAAAAACATTTTTCCTTTCATAACATGTCATACAACTTTAAAATAAAAGAAGTTGATTAAAAATAAACTTGAAAACTTGTAAAGGAAGCTTCTTTGAAGTAATGTTTTAAAAATCCATTCATGCCGTATAAGTTAAAAAAACATTCTTCATACTTTTGTCGGAAAAGTCAAAAAGTACCTCGTACGAAAAACGACAAAAGATTCCTTTCTTATTCTCTACTAAAAACTCACCGAAGGGTAAAATTGGATTTAAACTATTGTAAGTGGATGGAAATAATATTACATATTGAGGAAACATGGATGTGGATGATAAAATACACCCCAGTAAATACTTACGAATAAAGAATCTCGGATAAAAATGAGATTGTGATATTTCCCTTACCTTAGGTCTGATTTGCTTTGTTCGTGTCTGAAGCTCCTGTATAATGGTTTAAATAATGTTATTGACTTATTCCAGAATAATACATATTTATATGAGATCATATATGGTCATATTATTAGCTTTTTGTTAGTAATATTTCATTGTTACTTGTTCCTCGGGTCTTTATAACTTTTTGTTCTTATGCGTGTTTTGTCGAATAAATTCTTATTCTTATCTTTAGGTTATAGATAATTCATTTCCAGAATGGTATTAGTGTAGTATATACCATATTCATTCATTCAATTCATTTATATAATCATTATGAAATGAAGATCATGTAGAACGAGTCGCATCACATCGTGGAGACGGTATTCCGTACGTACGCACGAGTGATGATATCGTTCCTATGATCATGGAATTGTATTGGAGTATATATATATATTATTTCAGTATCAATATTACTTAATTATAATCATATATAGTTACTCATTACACCATTATACCCATCCTTGTAATGTGATGGTGGAAAATAGATTACACCACGGCGTGGAGACGGTATTCCGTACGTACGCACGCGCGGTGATTTCATTTTTCCGTAGGATGGATAGAAGGTGAATTAGGGTTGTTTCATATTTATAATAACATATCAGTATGTAAGTAATATTGATGTTATTACTTTATCATGAAACAACTAAAGAAGAAGAAGTTGAAGAAGAAAGAAATTGAAAAGATCGGTAATGGATATTACCTCTTCTTTGGAACGCCTCTTTGAATCCTCCACTTAAGGAACTAAGATTGGTCTTTGGAGAAGACCAGGACCTCTAGGATTATTCTAGGGAAGTGGAGAGGAGAAAATGGCAGGGTTTGGCCGAGCTTGAGTGCTCAAAATGGTGTGAGGAGGAGGGGGAGGAGGTGCCCTTTTATAAGGGAGGAGAGGGGCACCTTAGGAATATCTCAAAATATTATTTTATATTAAAGTCAAAATCGGTATATAATGGTTCCAAAGGGTCTTATTTTGAAGCTAAAGTGGGGACGGGTCGAAATCCTATCAACCAATAGGATTTAGACAAGTTTAGGGTATTATTTTAACCTTATCAATTAGATTTAACTCTAAGTTAATTAATTTAACTTTTACCGTGTCTTTTTTTTTCTTTCACTATATGGTTAATACACTTACTATAACATGCCAAACGAACCCCAAATTGTTTATTATTAATATATATATCCTTATCTAAGTCATTTGGCCGAACCTTAGATTTTTAGGAATAAAATAACAATTAATAATATAATATTTGATTTAAAAACTATTTTGTGTCAATTTTGACACTATTTGATATATGATTTTTGTGAAAGTCATAACAGAATTATATGTTCTAACCAAGTTGATTAAATCAACAATAATATATCATAGTAACCTAGAAAATTAGTGTAATTCATAAAATGTCTCAAATTACATTTATTTTGGTATTTATATTATCAATTTTGTCAATATTTCATTAATAAGATAATTACTGCATCATCTTTGTGTCATAAATAAATTAAATTATTTGATGTCTAAAAATTACAAATAAAATACCATCATGTAGGAAATCTTTTTAGCTTTATAATGAATATTTACAATCGAAATTATCTTATGTATAACCCCATATTAAAAATGATTTACTTATTAAACTTTGATTTTAACTATTTTAACCCTTCTTTAAATAAATTAATAATAAATGTCCTAATCTAATCCAAGTGGGCCTAAATGGTCATATTTTATTCCTAAGTTTGTTTTTGGTCGAATTACACTTGTCCAATAGAATTAGGACATGTGTTAGGGTAATATTAATATCATATTTACCCTTAGTTACCCTATTTACTATTAACCGTGGTAAAAATAGTAAAAAGTTACTATTCACCAAAAAATTATTTTCATCTCATTGAACCACATTTTAGTCCTTGATATTAACCGTGTCTCTCGGATTTTTGAAATTCCATTCACAGAAGCGGTAAAATTAATTTTTATGCAAAATTCGGTTTTTAACCTACCACTTAGTGGTTTCACTATTCATCAAAAATTGAAAGTTTTCAGAAAAATACCAAAATTTCACCCTAGGCTAATTTCGATATTCTAAGTCCAAAAATTAAGTCCATTTTGAAAAATAAAATTTATAAAATTTTAAAAAGTGGTTATTACTATTCATAATGGCTAGTTTTAATAACATATTGTTGTTTAGTGAAACTCGGTATTGCGTACGACGCAAGCTATCGAGGAAGGTCGCGATTGCGTGTAAAGCAAGCCAAGCAAGTGTTGTGTAGAAAAAGATTCCTTTGATGATTTATATAACATAAAAGTCTCGGGTGTTACAATATAGAATGACTCTATTCCTCCAGTAACCTAATCCTTTTATGGTTTCTTGAAATGATTTACCTAATAAAAATGAAGTTGAACCCAAATATGGTACACTATATATAATAATATAATAAATAGTTAATTATAATATTATTTACTTATAAAAGATTATCCAATGGAACCCAACTATGGAATGAAATGCTAGATTGGATGATTAAGGGCTTGATAAGTTCTATTTTGGACAGAATCATTCTCATATATGGGTTTTCATCAAAAGTACCTATAACATAAGATACATTATATACATTTTACATTTATAACCCTTGAATATCATAAAATATTTTTCATCTCATGTTTTATTCTTTTGTGCATGCATGATTCTATTGTTTTAGGTTTTCAATCCTCATTACATCCACAGCAATAATGTTTTCACACCACATTAGCATCTAACTATTTACAAAACCCAAATCATTTTGTTATTCATCAAAAATAGAATCCAATTATTTTCAAATGTTTCCAAATACATTTAATTCATAAGGTACATGAACTATTTCATGTAATGTTATATAGTAAATTTTAACTAGTAATATCCACATGAGTAAGTACAATGTGATAGATTGACAACCACTCTTCTTATAGAACCAGGCATAGACCTCCATTTTGGTGGGTATTCAAACCCTAAGAACATATCCTCAAGGATAAATTACAAAAGAGATAATTAAGTCACCATGTTCAAACACCTAATGTTCACAATCTATATTCAAAAACTATTCTAAAAATCATCACTCAAATATCAAATAAAAGTCAATGAAGAAGAAACAATAAATATTATAGAGTCACACTATGCATGTAATGAACGACAATATCCTATAGCTGCAATTCAACACATAAATAAGTCCCACACATCATTCATATTTTTAAAAAAAAATTTATACATGAATTATAGAAAAAGAATAAAGACATAAATAAAAAATTTATCTACCATGAATTGAGAATTAATTTTTATTATATTTAAATTACACATTTTTTACATTCTATATTTTTTAATTAACATCTAATATGTAATTTAACAAAAAATTAAATAAATATTTTATTTATTCAACAAAAATAAAATATATTTTTATATTTGAATTTGGATCATGAAACCAATTTTATAAATCCCAAAACTTATCAGTCATAACTAATTTAACAACCACTATAATAATTTTTAAAATAAATGAAATCATTATTTATTATATAATATATATATATATTTACTCATAAATTAAGTCTTCTAAAATCTAATTTTAAATATATCTAACAAATAAAATTTATAATGAATTTATAATTCATAATTAAAATTTTCAGAATAATTTTTTAAGACATGTATATACCAACACATAATTCTCCAAATCATGGTCCACAAGTATATGAAAAATTTTCAATAGGAAAACTCTATCAGAGAGAATGTTGTTTTGCATGGAGAAACATTCATAAAGGATTCAATATTCTAGGAATGATGGGTGTTCGTAGTTAAGGGTACATTCTCTTAGTGGTGCACCACACACTTCACTACAGGGAGGACATATTGTTTTCTATGGATGGTTTCTTAGAAATATAATATTGAAGAACCAACTATATGTGAATTATGATGTGGTGACAGTGTAGTGGCTATTTTAATTATCTACATAGTGACATGAGAGAAAAAAATTAAATGTACATGTTTTATGTTCTTCGAAACCGAGAATTGTATTTTTTAATCCTTGGAAAATCTCTCTTTAATAGTACTTATAGGTTTTTTGGTATTTCTTTATAATACATAGAAGCAGAAGAGATCCCAAACATATCCTACTATATATTTGAGTAATCAAACAAATAATGTAATAATGAAATAATAAACACAGAAATAATTGTTTTGAATCCCCCATTATGTTGTTAAATAGAGAAAATTTGACGATGAATGCTATAGAAATAAAAAAAATCTTCCTTTTTTAGGGAATTACATTATCCTTGTAGTCACATAAAACTTATTATGGATCCTAGTATCATGAAGGGGTTATAATGACATCAATATAGGTGATAAAAAATGTATTGAGGTTAGAGTGTTTTTTAACCAGGAATAAAACTCATCATATTCTATATATCGTAATAGAAAAAATCATATCCCTTATATAGGCAGTCATTAGGTATTTAATAAGAAGAAATAATTTATCCATATTTAATATATCAATATAACATATACCCATTAGAATTTATTCATTGAATCAATTCAATGAAAATGTATATCATGATTAATCCATTTATAATCCATTATGATAAATGAAATTTATGTTGAGGAGAGATTGTATACGTATCCATTGTAGGCATGCAAATAGTGATGCTAGCTATTGAACACGACATCCAAAAGATCCACCATGTCATTGGAACTTCAATTTCTATTCACATCCAATATTATATGAAAATAAATAATAAAATTAATAAACATAATATTTATTAGTTCATCATATTCTAACCAATAAACCACAACACCTAAAATCACTAGTTCAATCAATTTCATCTAGAAAAGTTTATGTAACAATAAAAACAAGCCCCACACTGATCACATTGTATTGGAACTAATAATATAATCTTGACCACTACCCTCTCAATCTAGGTAGGGTTCCATTCCATGTATCAATATCATGTCTCACCGTGTACCATCACAATATCACTTTGGTTGAGGTATCATCAATGATAAATAAAACACCTCCTTCCACAACACTTTCACCCATGGGTTGATCCCATATATAATCTCATTTCACAAAATAATAACTCAATGTGTGGTATCACAATCACATAAAATATCAACCCCCATTAACATAGGGAAATATATTCAATCACCATCCCACTCAGTGTTGGGCCACATCAATAGGTCCTCGAAAAAATCAATCTTAAATAGGGTGACCTAGGACTACATCCACTTAATCAATGTTTGTAATTGTAAAAACAACATGGAATGAAAACCTCTAAATCAGGGTAGTCCATTATATTAAATTATCACTCATGTTGGGTCAACTCATCAATTATACTCGTCATAATCTAGATCAATGTCAAGAAACATGAACAAAAAAAATTTCAACATATCCCAAGGCCTAGAATCATGATATTATTTAATCCACACCCATAAACCATTAGTTGATATAATACAAAAACATAATGTTATTAAACACCTTGATCCACCTCACTATACTAAATCACATCAATCCAAACCCTTGGCTACTCAATATCACATAGGGATTCCTAAATATTTTATTCCCCAACATACACCCAAACTAAGTAATCATTAACAATCATACACACTAATACAAACCCTCACTATTAGGTGTTCCATGAACCCTATGGTTTTTAAAAACTCACATCCTTAGTCCCATCTACCTGACTAATAACCAAGATATCATTTAAATAACACTTGGTCCTCATGTTGTGGAAACAAATACATTCATACGTCTATATTTCATTAGGTCATAAGAATATTTATTCCATATCAAAATTAATCTTACCACAAAACCCAAAGGTTTGACATCATTATATATTACCAAGATAATCATATTATTCTAAAATATCTTCAATATCATTGAAAAAATTCCATTACATGATATCCTTTAGACACATTATACATATTAATCATCTTCAAAACCCCGGGAATGGATACATAGGAAATGGTGAAATCATGTTCTCAGTATGGGTAAAAACAGTGATAAATATAAATGATTATAAGTGATCACAAGATAATGTTATGGCTATGATAATGTACTAAAAGTCCAAGAATATAACATTAATAGGTCATGCCAAAATAAATAGTCTATAAATGAAATAATCAAGGATATGATCATAACATTATACAAAATCCAGCATAACATAAGAACTACTGAAAACATAATAAGGTAACATAAAAATAAGCTGAAAATTCATAACATAGTGCATTATCAACCAACATCCTACCTCCCATAACATAATTGATATAGAATCATGATAATAATGATAAGAATTATCTCATGATTTTTCAGACTTTACCTAAATTAATTGTAGGTATTTATAATTTCTAGTCTATGCTTCACATTATTATAAACCAAACATATGTGTTACCCAAGATCATGGAAATATTAATAATTTCATCATAGGTAAATTAGCACATGAATATGAAATATGTTTCACTTAAATTATCCATAATGAGAAATAATGTGGATGGTATCATTAAATGATATTCATTGTGTAAAATAATAAACATTTGTAGATTTAGATATACCTAAAAAACAATATTATAAGAACATAAAAAATTTCATATAGATATATAAATAAATACCCTTCTTGTATTAAAAACATTTTAAAAAAACATTTTATAAAAAATAGGATTATAAATCCATTTGGAAAACTATAAAAACCAATAGTGTAACATTCTTTGGAAAAATAAAAAATGCATGGGAAAATGTATTTTTTTGAAATATTTTAAAATGGAATTTTTTGATATTTATTTTTAAAAAAGGTCATAATTTGTGGAAAATAACCATATTATAAACATTAAAAGATGATTAATTTTGTAAATAAATTTAAATCAAATTAAAACGACCTTAATAAATTAATTAAGTGGAGAAAACTATATCCATAAAACAGAATTGCGAATATAGACATAGAGGAAAAATGTATGATTAGTTTCTCTTATAGGCATCACTATGAGTGAATTATGATCTAAATGAGAGGTAAAATAATTGAGGAAATGTATAAATCATTAAAAATATAATGTGAGAAAATATTTATGTTATTAGGGAGAATAATTATACAATATTCCTAAATGAAAACTTATCCATAAAAATCTATATTTCAAAGTGATGTTGAAATGAAAACACATAAAATGTTAATAAAAATCAATAGAAATATTATGAGAAAATATATTGATTGTATTAGAGAAAAAATAAAAAAATTTCATAAATTTAAATTAATCCCTAACAATCATGATTTCAAATGGATTTTAAAATGATAACCCATACAACGTTTAAATGCATTAAAAATAATCCCATGAAATTAATATCATGGGATGGATTTATAAATCCCTAAAATTTTAGTAACTAAATGACAAAAGGAATATATAAGTTAGTATATACATCAAATAAAGATAAAAAACTAGTTAATATGGTATATGTATCAAATAAATTATAATGAGACAAGAAACCCCTATTGTTTTACTCTAGACAATATAAAAAAAATTAACCTTTTTTATAATAATAATATCCATCTTAATCAATTTTTTAAAAAATATTAAGAATATATATTACCTTTTCAAACATTTAATTATAATCATATGTTGTATATTGATTATTTGTTTAATTATTTTTTCATCATTGAATGTTATTGATTTTCATTATTCATACATGTTCAATTATAGATATGTCAGACCCAATTTTTTAATACAAAGTTCAAAGTTCATATGTTATAAAAAACTGATATAATTTTGTTTCATTAATTTATAAATACACTGATGAATTTTTTGTAAATAATGGTTATGGGTTTTGATAATTGAATCAATGATGATTTTGTTTCATATAATTTAAAGATAACAGTATATTAATTTATGTTGGTCATTATTTTTTGGGTTAATAATATATAATAAAAGTAATGACATATATTAATTATATATTTAATATTTATTATTTTATTTTATTTTTAGATACAATCATGTAATGTGGAGATAAAAACAAAATACATCATTAATGGAGGTGGTAGTATGTACGTAACATTAGAGGAATTATTACTTTTCAATGAATGTGATAATGTTTAATAATGGTAAGTTTATTTATCCAACCAAGGTAATGCATGAAACAAAACTTTAATCCATCCCAATATATTTAAAAATGGGTGTTCACAGCCCCATGGTCTGAAAACATTCTTGTCGTGTTGTTGTGGTCATCTCCTCGAGGTGGGGGGGGGGGATTTTTGGGTTTCCAAAATTTCCCTTATTTGATTCAATGATTTTTTATCACACATCTTTATATTATATATCTTACACAATAAAGTTATGAATTATCATTTCTCAGCCACACATATACTTTATTTACAATATCCTACACCTTTATTTGGAATTGATATATCAATGTGAGGACTATTTTACTTCTTATTTCTCATCCTCTCTTCTCTCTTCCCCAATCCATCGATTCTATATTTTTTCCACAGTGCCTAATTATGTAGTGGGTAATTTTTTGTATTTTAGGTGTCCCATTGATATGTGTTTGTGTGCTATATATCTATTATTTCCATTTTTTTATGAATTCTCCATAAATTTTGATGACTTTCAATTTGATTTTCACAGAATTGAATTAGATATTTTTGTTCTTTTCCCTTACATGAAATTAAATTTTATTATTTATAATTTTAAATTTGTTATTTATTAATGTATTTATGCATATAGTAATTTTTTGGATTTTAAAATGATTTTAATTTTATGTCTAAAATGGAATAATGTTATTTTTTGGGGTTTTTATATATTTTAAGCTATCATTGAAATAAAAAAGTGTTTGTGAATGGTTTTTGAGGAAAAAGAATGTTTTTAAATTTCCACGTTGTTTTATATAAAAGTTGTTCAATTTTAAAAATATATTTTTTTGTGTTTTTAATAGGTAATTTTTATATATTTAATGGAAATAAAATTTCAGTTGATAAATAATGAGATTTGGAATTCTGATCATATTTTGAAATTTTATATTTGCATGTTTCAAGTGGGATTTTCTAAAGTTGTAGGCATATGAAACCCTTTTTGTGCCACTTATATTTTTTTCATTATATGGGTGGTGGTTGATGTATTTTTTGAATAGGTGGTTATGAATGGGGTTGTTCTTTTTCAGTGGATATTGAGGTGAGGGCGAGTTATTGCTTATGGTTTTTGATACTTTTATGGATTATCTACTTAACATCACTTTTTTACTTGGTCATAGAAACCCAAGTAACTATGTAGGAAATTTATATGTATGATTAACTAGATTGTTTCATTCTTATAGTGTTATGTATAGTAAGATATTGCACCAGATAAGTTGTTCCCCAAATGAGTTTGGGTTGTCCAGTTGAGTGGCCCATGATAAGACACAACATAGGCTTACATTTTTTCAATGATTGGTAATGTCTAGGAATATATAATACATGCACCTATAGTGGATCCTATAAAACAAATTTATTGACTAGTGGATTGATATATGTGATTTAATTATAATATTTACATATATACGTATGAATAGAATTTTTTGAACTTAGGGGTTTTATTTACTTATTTTGATGATGTGGTGTTTTTCCTATTTATTAAATATTTTTGTATTTTTAAACATCTAAAAAACATGTTAATGAAAGGTGTTTTAAATGAAAGTGGGTTTTTTGCATGTTTGAGAATATTTTTAAGGATAATTTAAAATGTTTTTTTTAATTAAAAGAATATAAACGAATGTTTTTGAATCTGTTATTAAATTTTATTATTTGTTGTGAAGCAAAATATTAAAATCAATTTTTATATTTCTATTTCAAACTAGAAAAAAATGATATTTCATTAAAAATGTATTTTATTAATTCCATGGGGGGATCCTATTATGTTTGGTTTTTCCGAGACCCTATATACAAATTAAAATTTATATACACTCCATGTTTCATTTCAGGTGGGTCAACTTTGGTATCATTTGTGTTTTGGTGTTTGGGTTGTTTGGGCATTCACTAGGGTGCAATGTCTTTCATTTTATTTATGTATTGGTTAAAATGTTGTTTTTTATTTTCTTATTTCATATTATTATTATCTAGTTAATTATTTTTCATTCATTTATTATTATTATTGCATGAAATACATCCCATTGATTTCTATGTTGAATCCCTGCCACTAGTTTCCATCTCGTGGGGTTAAAGAACATAACTTAGGTTATTCCACGTGCTGTCTTGGGTGTCTGATTTAGAGATTACCCATTATGATTCATCAAAATTAGTCCATTAGCACAATAACATAGAAATATACTAACAATATTGATATAATTATGTTACTATGGGTATAATATATTTTTAGTAGGGGGAAGAAGAAAGTATGAAAATGAAATGAAAATGAATTGATTAGAATATTTCACTTTACTAATCATGAATATTACTCACCCCTTCTAATATTTTTGTTTTCATGAAACAAAATCCTATAAAAATGGAAAAGACATATGTTTATATATTTATGGAAAAAAATTTGTATTGTGAATGATTTTGGCATGTTGATAAGTAGGGAGGTGACAAGATCCTTTTATAACTAAGAGTAGTGACAGAATTAAAAATATTAATATATTTATATAAATGTAATGCCAATTTGAAAGGAAATTAGATTAAATAGTAGAATATAATGGAGAGGGTGTATATTTTATTTGAGAAACCCTTCATCCACAGAAATAAATAATAAGGTTTTTGAGAAATTTTATGCCTTTCCCCTTAATTTAATTTATTACCAAAATTTAATTTCACGATGATGGTCCATTTTTTCCTCCGTAATACGTCATTATTCCTAAAACTGATATGGTATTTATTAAAAAAAAATTTACATGATTATACCAAATATAATGAATTAATTTTATAATAATAAATTTATAAATGTAATAAAATTTACATATAAAATTATAAATGTATAACACATAAAAATTGTTTTGTTGAAATAATATAATATAGGTTCCATAAATGTCAAATATGGGTTTATGAATATTAATTGTTATTTTTAAATGTATAATTTTTATTATTAAATTCCCATTTCATAAAAAAAATCTCTTAGATATCAATGTTACATTTATATCATGATGATGTCATAATGGTTATGGTATTTGAAATAAACTATATTTTTTAGTTTCATCCAAGAGTACACATTTTTAGAAAAATTCCATAAATGTCACATTAAGTTAATAATTTCATGTTGAATCCAATAGTTATGTCCATTTAATGAAATTTAATATCTATAATTTATGGAATTAACTTTTAAATGTATATATTAAATATAATGTAAATTTTTTTTATAGAAAAGTAAATTTTTAAAATATATATTCTCATTAATTATATTTTCCATCCATTACAAATTAAAACAATATTAATGTAAAAATCATATTAAAAATAATATTTATCATTATTTTACCATAAAATGATCATTATCATTAACTAAAAAATCATGGTACAAAATATTTAATTTTTTTATTAAAATACGTTTTAGCACAAAATGAATTTTTTCTTTTTTACTTTTATAGTATTAATAATTGGAAAGGTGTTAACTCTTAAATATAGTTATTATAAATATATTATCTAATAATTATTAATTAGTAAATAATAATTAAAAAAACACAAATATTTATAAAAATATTTATTTTAAATATATTAGTTTTATATTAAAAAAATTCCCCCCGGGGATGAACTGAGCGCTACCGACTAGTTACACCCACCAATCTTTTGGGGAATAGGATTGGGCTCAAATCCAAACACATTTAGACATTATTCATATAATTATCATAGGGATTAAAATACCTTTCATATTTGGGGAACATGAATTGTACCCTTGGTCGGTGGGCCCACCATGTGGTAGTGGGGGTCGATAACCATACATACATTTTTTAATTAGGGTGGTGCCTCTGTTGTAAACACCCTATAATACTAATTAAAAACTAATGATAATATCTGGGTTGGGTATATTTTCCAATGGAACTAAAATCATACTATATTAGGTACTATAACGGTATTACCACATAATTATTATTATTCTAAATTGGACTTTTGGGCCACAAAATTGGGCCTATAAGCCACTAGGTGTAAAGTGCTAGCCAAAACAATAAGGTACAAACAAAAGTGACACACGAACTTATGTATGCCACCCCATATTCAAGAGGCATATAACTAGAATCAGGTTTCTAAATCTATTATTATTTAGAATATAACTTCAGCACCATTTAATAATAAAAATAATAATACAAAACAATATCATAAAAAACAATAATCAGAAACAATGTAGATGGCATACCATTCATTCAAATATGTAACCATGGATTCTAGTGTGGTATGAAAAACCCATGTATAAGTAAATGTAGATTAAATAAATATAAAAATAGTATATCCCTCTGGATTATGACCTAGAACCACTCATAGTTCCAGGCTTCTCATCTCAAACTTTTACCGTTATCCCTATGTCATTTTCTAAATCCCAACGCATGGAGTCTGCATAAACATCAAAATACCCATATAGAGTGTGGGTAATAAAACCTATCCAGAAACCACCAATACTTCCATAGAATTTCTGAACATGTATAATAGGTGTATGTAATATTAATAATTAGTGTGAAAGAGATCATAACAAATATAAAACAATGTACTGAACTTTCATGTGCAAACCATTCTGCCACTAACAATCAGTTGTACCTATTTTTCCTCACTGTTTAAATTTTGATCAACTGTCAAAAAATATATTTATAACAATAAATAAGCCTTGTGACATGTCACTCAGTGTCCACAAGTCATTTATTAGACATGCTACTCAGTATATCAGGGAATTGAGTTTTGGAAAATACATTAGTTTTATCAAGGCATCATGTTCTATCTGGGATACAACAATATCATTCTCCTTGTTTAGGGGTATAAATTTATCATCATAGTAAACCATATGCACTCAATATCTAAGATTAAATAATTCCATGATGATTAAATTTCACAGTATACCATGGAAAACATTCAATTACCTTGTAATACACATAAAAATAAAGATCATAATAAGTCAATCATATAATGTCATCCTGAGGAATATATTAACATTATAAAAAAACATGATTCAACATCATGTATTGTGACAAGATATAAGAATAAACTTCTTTTATTCAAGGATAATTTATTATAATCATTAAAACAAAAACATGTATAGTCAATTTCCACAAATAATGAAAAAAACAAGCCAACATAATTTATTAAGGTTCTACAAATGATCTATTACTAAGAAAATGTCTGGTATGATCCTTCATTAAAGAATACCCATTTAATGATCATGTTTGAAGGTGTATCTTAGTTTTATTAATAAAATAAATCAAATTTCTATATCCATGATCGATTTATGAAGAAAAAAGAATTCATCTCTAGATCCTTATGGAAATCATAGATCTAACATAGATCAATTAACAGTAGTTAGTGATGGTGACATATTTTTTTATGGATATAGAGGGAAAGTCACCATTTTTTCTATATTTGTAAACTTTTTAATATACACGGTAAACTATATTATAGAGTCTAAGAACCAAAGGGGAGGTCTTAAATTTGAAATTATTCTTGGGTATTAGATTTGAGAGTTATAGGAGGGTAAAAATTTGTGGAATTAAAATATCCTTTGGTGAATTAATAGCATCATAGGACTTGGTGAACCAAAAAGATGATGGGAATCACTAGAATATTGATGGGACCACATTATGGATAGAGATTGTCCATAGCTTGGCCACTTCCTAATGAAGAATGCTGGAAATTTAGACTCATGCACATTCCTATCGGTGGGTTCTGTTGTAATGAGAAAACACACTCTAACTCCACTTAATGTCTAGTGGGTCCCACTAGGGAGCTAGTGTGTAAGACACTATGTTTTTATTAAAATTTTTAATAAATAAAACTTCAACTAAATATTACGTTACACAAAATACTATGTTTAGCTATCATAACACACGACACCATGTTTTATGAAATAGATATTTTTTATTTAAATTATAATTTAAACACAAATTTTATAACATAGATATTAAACATAGTAGTATGAATAGTAATACATATTGTTCATATTATAGTTAGAATCATTTTATATAATGGAATCAAATTTCAGAAGATAACATAATTTTTTTAAAAATTCATTCTATTATTCCACACTACTATTTTCTTTAAAAACCTGTTTTATTGAATTTTTTGGTAAAATAATAGAATTAATTTCATACAGTTTTATAAATTATATTTTGAAAAATTTAATTCATATTATATATCTAAATAAAAATATTATATTGGAGTTATTATATATAATTTTTTGAAAATTCAAAAATTTCACTGAATAGTGAAAAATACTTGGTTTTATTAACAAATATTTATTTTTAATAAAATTTAATAAAATAAATTTATATATGTTTTTAGAAGTAATTTTTTCCAATTATATATTTATTAGTAAAATTTATTTCAATAAATTCCATTTTATTTTCAGATATTAAACCATTTTATTCTTATGAGAATTTACACAAAAGAAAATACTGTTTTTGTTATGTCTATAGGATTAATTTTATATTTATTTTTTTCCATTTTAGTGAACATAAATTATAAAAATGGATACCATTTATATAATTTGATTAATTTATATTTTCTAAATATTTCAATATATTTTTTGACCATTATGAATTATAAAAGTAGTAAAAATTAATTATGAAGCTTACGGTGAAAATGAGTTTACCATGTCCTAAACTAAAGTGATGAGGGTATAATTTCCCATAAACATGCCCAAATTTCATTATATAGAATATATATGAAGCAAATATATTATAGTATATATTATGGTTTATTTTTTACCCTTTTCATGATAAAAATGTTTGTACAACTTTTTATTTTTTAAAATTCCATGTGCATCCTCTCTCCCACTTATAAAGGGCCACCCCCTATCATCTCCAATTTACAATACCAAAATTAATTTATTTGGCCTAAAAATACCCAAATAAAAAACATATTATCATTATCAGATAATTTAATCCTTATTTTAATTATAAATATTACATAGTAAGGTTATTGGTGAAAACATAGGGATGTTACCTGAAGAATAGGTAATGTTAATCAACAAGTGGTTTTAATTTTTTTCTTTCTCAACCTCCATAAAAATTATTAAAAATATTCTTATATAATTTCCAAAATATATTAGATATAATGATATAATATTATTATATGTAAATTAACTACATCCATCTACTCTTCCCCAAAATTAGAAACAACAATGTTGCTCGTCTGTACGGAGTTATTGCATCTCCCAAACCGATGTGACACATTTTCCATCAACACATATCACATATAGGTATGATGTTGGATATAATGTATATATATATATATATTATAATTTTAATATGACAATAATTATGGATATATATTATCACATATAAACTTTTTTACATTCTATTTCGTTGGGGATACGATTGCGTCGACTATGTGTACAACATACTACCGCCTTAAAGAATGATGTGATTAGTTTCACACATACATTTTACATATAAGGAAAGAAGGAATAAATTTAATTAATATTTTTGATATATAATACAAAAAAATGATTATGGGAAAAACTATTATTTACCTTCTATTCATTTCATCATTCTAGAAAATCGAAACAACGGTCATGCGTACATATCACATACAATCTACATGAATGGTGTAATTGATTTTCAATATATAACATTAATATATTACTAAAAATAAATATATAATGATTATATATGAAATTTTTATCGTGGTAAAAATTATTTAAATTATAGAAAAATTATCAATGTAAAAGGACTAAAAAACTAAACCAAAACAGACGTGGATAATGGAGTAGTTATTACCCAAAGCTAATGTTAATATTAAATTGTTAATAAAAAGGAAGTAAAAGTGGAATAAGTACATAATATAAGATATTATATCTATTGTTATTCCCCTATAATATTTTTATAATAAATATATATTTTCTATATTGGAGGCTAGAGCGATTTCATGGTATGAGGAACTCAAGGTATGGGGTTTTTTTTCTTAATTGCACTTCTTAGAGAAATATGTTGTTTTATACAACAATAATATTGTATGATGTGTATATACATCCCCATTGACATGTATTATCTTGAATTTATTTATTCTCATAATATTTTATATTTCATTTAAGGTTATTTATTCATGGGGATTATGATTAAAATTCTCTAAAGGTGTAAGGGTTTTATGATAACATATAATCCTTTATTGAGACTGATTTTGATTATGAAACTGATGAGTAAATATTATAAAAAATCTATCAAGAATGTGATATATTTTATTACAATTGGTTATGTCATTGGAATACATGTTTTAAATTAATTTTCATCTTTTCATGTACCCAAGTGTTCAAAATAATTTTATATTGAAAAATTATCTTTATTTATCTATTCATTCGGAAACCCTTTTTTCCATATCCATGTTTTTTAAAAATGTTTCCAAAAAGATTTTAACATTAAGTAAATTATTTATTAATGAAAATCCAGCATATGGATGAATTTTTAAAAGTTTTTTAAAATTAATAATTAGGTAATTTTCAAAATAAGTCACATTTGGTTATTACCGAAAATATAAAATTATTATTTGTTTCAATATATAGAAAATATCTCACTATCATAACCACCCAATGATTTAAATATTATTTTATAAGATTGATTTTTTTCAAGGTAAATTATTTCAAAAATAATTGTTTTTAATGTTTTTTAACAGATGAGAGGATATTTTATTCAAGAATAGTTCTAAGGATATTGTAAAATAATTTTCCATCAAAGATGAAATCCATCGATGTTACGTGTTCTTTACCAGGGATAATATTGAATGATACAATCCATATTTTTTCTTTTATATATTTAATGTTTATATTGATGAAATGTTTATCAAATCCATTTTATTTACATATATTATGAGGTTAGGATATGTTTTACAATATTGCGAAATACATAAGTAAGGTTTTCATTATAGGTTAGGTGGGATATATATCTCCCTCTTGTTAACTTGGTAATGCTATATATCTCCCTAGATAATAAATGGAAACAATTTTATGGGTTTTATCGAATATAATAAGTAGTTGGGTTTTTATCAACTATGGAAAATAGGTGATTCTTAGTCAACAATTGGAAATACGTGATAAGTCCTAATCCACTGTGATAAGGGTAACAATATTTAACCTTGAAATATGAATTTTTTCCTATATTTATAATGGTGAAACACATTTATGACACAATCTAATGGATCAGGATTTATTTATCTCTATTTCTCACTGTTATAGACTATACGTTTTGAAATAATAATGTTTTATGCAATGAATAATATTTATGATCTATAATAAGTTTTATATTAACATAATAAGTTATGATCATGATTACATACACCTATTGTTATATAATTATAAGATATTGTGTGTTTCAATTTGGATTAAATATTTTTATTTCATGTTTAAACTCTTGTAATGTTATCCTTTTGTCATAGACCCTCAAGCTGGGACTGTGGTCTAGTTTAGATATTTTGGAAAGGAAGAGGTAGTAGGGTTGTAGGTTGACTGGATTCCAATTTCCCATAGTGTATTCAAGATATAATGTGTATTGGTCTGGGTAGGACAATCACTAATTTGTAATACGTTTTTTCTATGTGTAATTGCTTGTGATTTACAAGAAATTTAATGAATTTACATTCCATGTAAATTTTTTGGGTTAGTTTTTTAAAATTAGAGTCAAGGCCTATCTTTTTTTTACTAAAACCCTCACTCTCCACCCTTCTCTCTCATTGATGATCACCATGGAATCTTAACCTAGGGATTTCCGTACCACCTTGATCTGAACTCTATTAATTATACCATCTATCTTGATGGATCCACACAAGTAATTTATATATTCAACTTATAACTTTCATCATTTCTCTTCTCATGTACAGATTTATTTTGGTGTAGGTTAATATGCACTATTTTCAGTGCATCCATCTATTCTTCCATTTTATTCTGATCTAGACAAAATATATGTTGATTCTGGATGATTGTTTTTCCCAGAGTATAATTTATGTGGTCTATAAAATTACATCAATATTTAGTTTTTTATATTCCTTATTGTAGTTATTCTACAAACAAAACATTTCAATTTTTTCCCAAAAATTAAATGAATGTCACGATTAATGTGTTTTAAATCTATTATGTTTTACCAATACTACCTTCATCTGGTTGTAGGTATTTAGCCTTATCCTGGTCCACACATGGGGTGTTCCCTTTTGTATTACCTATGATTTACAACCATATTTTATGTGTTTTAGATTACTAGGTTTATTGGGAGAATTAATGAGAAATAACCTAATTATAGGAGGTGCTATATTCATCCTTTCTAGGTGAATACATGTTAAGAAATGATTTTATGTGATTAAAAGGTTTCATATGGAAAATGGTAAATGTGTTGGATGAAATCTATGATTATAAATAATTATGAAATGGGTTGTGAAATTATAGGATATATAGATAATGGTAGTGGAGTCATTATACATTTATACTCTAATGATCTTTATTCCATTAGATTCTATGTAAAATTATACACTATGGTACCAAAAATGATAATGGGTGCCATTTATCTTTATACTCATCAGATCCAAATTCCATATTATTACATTAAAATTTCTACTTCATTGATCTGTATTGATTATTATTGTGGTTTCTTGGGACATTCGTACATCCAGGATTCTGATTTCATATGATGATATTGAATTTTCTACTCCATGGATTTGTATTTCTTGGAACACCTTGCTTAAACTTCTTGGATTCCACCCATGTATATACCATGTTTCCATCAATATGGGGTATGGACTCAGTGTGGATGCCTTATTCAATTATTCCTTGGATCTAGACCATTCATGCCTAACAGTTGATTAAACAGAATGTCCATTGTGGATATTTCCTATTCATTATAGATACCCCCCCAATATGGGTATTTGACTATATTTTTTGGATAGAAAAAAATCACACCTACTTTAGTAAGATTTTTCATATCTGGTTAAAGTGGCCCTTATTTATGGGAGTTTGATTATTTTTCATAAGGATCCATGTTTGGTTGGAAATGACCACATTTTCATTTGAAATATTAATTTTAACCATATTATTCCAATGATATACTATACAATGATTCATTGTTTATACATAGATTGAACATGTTATAGATAATGTGGGTGGTGGTATACTGAGTGTTATCTCACACATTGTTTGGGATTGCATTGGGTTCCCAAAATGACATCATGGATATTGGTATGGACTGGGGCATGTTCCCACTATACAGTGCATGAGTTGATCATTTCATAGGAGTATGTGAGGACATGACCATGCTATTCTCATAATTCATTGTGGAGGTTGTTTTGTTTTTGGATATATTATATTTTGATACATGTATTATACTAGATACCTATTTCCATGAATCACCTACCAATTTATATAGTGAAATAGAACGATCATTATACTGATTAGGTTACTGATTTTGGAATTACTATTACTATTGTATTTTAGATGTTTATATTTTGTATATAATTTATATTTTTCTTCCGCTACTTTTTTTACTTGATATACCACTGCATTACATTGATCATCAGGGTATAGTCTTTCAATATAACACCTTTGACCCTCAATACTAGTATGTATCCTCTAGTATATGTGGAGTTTGTCTTGAGTCCATGTGAAACACCGTGTTGGGGAATCATGTAGTGGATTATGGTTCAGGATGATTTAAGTTCATATCAGATCCTTTTCCTTTCTATTATTACTATTTTGTGAAACTAGATAAGATATTAGGAAGTATTGGATGTTGTTAATGATTTTTTACTGAGAGTGTCTATCCCGTTTATATTAAAAATTCAAATTTCTGAGATCATGACATGTTTTTTGGATTTTTCTTGTTAGAGTTGATTTGATTCAAATGTTGGGAGATTCACATGATGTTTGACATTCATTATGTATATGGAGTTTACCGTTTACTGATGATGTGATTGTATGGAATCTGGTGGATCCTTTTAGGAACATTATTGGAGTCAAATCCATTGAATTATTCCATGAAATATATGGTACATTCCTTGACTAAATGACATTTATCATACATGGATTATGTTATATAATTTTTACTAGCTAACAATTCTTACATGAATTTTTGAAAGATAAATTGAAACATGAGTTTCATTCCATAACCTAGTAAATTTTTTCCTGTATAAGATACATAAAAACACTAAATAGTCAATTATAGAATGATAATACATGGTCTATCGGTTGCATTGACAAGAACATGTTATGGTTTTGATTAAATGGATGACATATTTTACTTACACAGTGTCTGAGAACATATAGATTGGATGTTGAAATCCCATTGGTTTGACCATTTAGAAATAGTTGAAATAATGATATGAATAAAAATGATATTGGAATTATAAAATAAAAATATCACCATTAGACATATGGGGCCTGTGATAAGAAATTGAGAACATGAACTAGAGTGGGTTGTAGGCATTGTCTCTGGTGTTTTATATGAATGTTCAATTATACAATCCAAGATTTAGGAGATGTTTGAGTGTTGTGAATTAGCTATTATAATTATTATACTTTTACTGTGATTTTATATCTATTATTTTATTGCTATATGATTAATTTCCAAGGAATTTGATTGGAATTATAGAGACATGAAACTATGATGGCCTCTAGTGGTGCACTAGGAGGGCGGTGACGACCATTCTCTAGTGGTTGTGGGAACTGATCCATTAGTGGAACCACCATCAGTTCCACATACAGAACTTCTCATTTTTCAAAAAATCGGTGATGATTCCTAGTTTTGAGATAGTTTCATATTATTTTTCGGGACTACTTAGGGATCCCAGTAGCATGACTCGTCCTTTTAAAATCTAACAAGTGTGTTCCATCAGTACCCCCTGCCTATGTTTTTAGGGGATTGATGTCTAATAGCTAATGATATGTGTCTAGAGACTATATTTTATCTCTTCAATTATTTATAGTCATGTCTTGAGAGGAAATTCAAATTCATGACATATATTATTTAGGAGGTATCTTAGCTCATGTGGGATGTTTTAAACTAGGAAGATGCGATTAGAGATATTTATTGAAGGGATTTATTGTCCATGTCTTAAAATTACATATTTTTTGAGGTTGTTTCATCTTAATGGGCCAGTTAGGTTTTTCATCTGGAGAAGGGAATAATGATTTTTATGGAGTATTTGACATGATTCATAGTGCATTAGTGCTATTTACTGAATTATCATAATGATGACACATCGAGGGAGATACACTTAAATATAGGTATCAAGATTGTTATTTGATCACAATTAAAAGTTTTTTGGTAGAAAAATCATATAGAGATAGTGTATCAGGAACTAATTAATGAATGGAACATTAGGCATGATGGTTGTGCAGAGTAAGGCACTTCTTCCTATTGACCCATTGGTTTACTATCAGCTATAAGGATATTTCTCTTTGAGTCTTCTTAGGAGGGGAATACTAGGTAGAGTGAGGGTGATGGTAGTTTTATATTCTATGATATGTGTGGGAGATGGGGATATATAAGTAGTCATTGATATAGAGAAACAATCAAGTTATGATCATGTGGTAGGATGGTCCATGTATAGTGATTATGTTGGACCTTCCCTCTAGTATTCAATGGAAGGGGATCAAATCTAACTCGAGGTTCATGAGTGGTATTTATAGCTGCATTTCATGTTGGGAGCTATATTAGTGATTGGATTTTAGGATGGTGTGTTGGTTATGGACAAGGAATCCAGGAACCGGTTTTATTGCGACATTAGATTGGACCTAATCTAGGTAGCTATGTTGTCTCATAGGGCCACGAGATAGGAAAGATTTATTCTTTACAACCTACACCTATGGAGAATATAATAAGGATATATATATTTAGAGTATTGATCTTAGTATTCTCTAATATAGTGTACATTCTTTTTGATATAGGTTCTTTGTCCGGACATGACCGTAACCAGGTATAGAGCCGCAACTAACCCATTCCCTCTATCGTAGCTTGGGCGATGAGAAAAGTGCCAATAGTCATTTCATAAGTGGGATGCCTTTTTAAAATTCACACATAAAAAAATCCCAACCATATCAATGTATAAATGTAGAGGAATATTAATAAGAAGAAGAAAAATCTGGAAAGAATAACAATCATGAAAAACCATTATAGTGAATAAGAGTATACTAATGAAAACTAAAAAGTAAAGGGAAAAAATACACGCCCAACAAGAATGATGTCCCAAAATAAAAAATTTAATACATAGCTACAGAGAGAGATGAAATCCAGATCTCCAATCCATATAAACCATACAAAGTCCAAATAACCATGTATCCCTAAGCGTCTCTATTGTCACCGCTGACCCATCCATCATTTAAATAAAACAAGACACGAGCGGGAAAATTCCATGTAGGGTTGAGTATATACATACCCAATAGGTTACCCTAAAATAAAAAAAAGTGTAGTAGTAAGAGAAACAATTGTAATAGATAGTAAATACTAATTAGTATACTTAAGGCATTGAAAGAGAACTACTCAACCCAAGAAGAGAGGGAGAGAGAAAGTAACATCATCCAAGAATAAGGGGATCAACATCATGTGTAGATGGAATACACATCGAGTAATTTTCAACCATAGAAGGAGGGTAACCTCATACAAGCTTTCAATATAAATAAGTAAATCACATGGCATAACACACATGTCTTCACAACCCATGGAAGGATAGTAAAAAAATCCAACATTTTGGATATATATATATATATATATATTTAGAAAATAAGGTCAAATTAGAATGAAATGGGATATTAATCTCATAGATAATCCTAAGAAAACAGTTTTGAATATTTCTGTAATTCTAATAATGATGAAAAATATCTATGGTGTCTGACCGGAAGTAACCGGGTAAATTCCCATGACTCGCCACTGTACCGCACTACTGAGGGTGAAAAATCCCTATTTAGGGGACCCACAAGCTAGTGTACTAGCAGGGTTACAATCTAATTGTATCTTTAGACCACCCACACCCTAATGCATTAGGGGGATTCCACTTGATAAGTTGAGTACTTATACCAAGATGATGAGGGGGTTCTAATTAGTAAATAAACAAACCATTCCCATGCTGATAGGGGGATATAATATAGTTCCAAGAGGATTTGTGCCCTATCTGATAGGGTGTTCCACTCAGTCGATAGGGAACCCATGAAATAACTAATGGGGTGATCCATTAAATTTCCATGAGGACATGTTCCCTATTCTATAGGGTAGTTCCACTTGGTAGACATAGGACCTATGCCCAAACTTATGGGGGGTCTACTCAATAGGATGGGGACCCACTCTATTGTGTGATAGGGGGTTCTAATTTTATTATTGATTGTCTATGGTTTATCATATAGGGGGTTCTACTAGGTAGGTAGAGGACCCTCCCCCAAGATGATGGGGATTCCACTCTATATGTCGAGGACCGACAACTTGGTGCATCATGGTGTCTACTATGTTGTTACGAGGACCCAGACCTATCCTATATGGGGTTACACTCATTAGGTAGAGGACCTACACCAAAGTTGATTTGTGATCCTATTATAATGTATGTTGATCATCATCAAAATCAAGATCATCATCGGGTGTTGCCTCAATAATAATTACAATAAAAAACCTGACATCATATCCCAAGATTAAAAACTGAGGGCACTATGACATTATAAATGTAATATAAATTAAGATAGGATACTCACTAACAAAATCCATGTCCAACAATGTAGATATGAGATATTGATGTTTCATAAAAATGAGCAAAAGGGTATATGATATTTTAGTGGACACACATGGCATGTGGTCCCTATTATTCACTTGGTCGTGTCCCTAGAGGTATGTGGCTCACCAAAACAAGTAACACTACAGAATGTGTTGGGATGATACACAGTGATTCCAAGACACTTAGGGTCCCTACCCATTCACCTTGGACATGTATGTGTGCTCCAGCCATTTCCATTTTCATTAATATATGGTTTGTCACTTCACACAGGGTCCCATCTATGTCTCTGGCCATGTTCTTGTACTCGGAACATTTTGTGTGCCTAGATGTGCGCCCCACCACATGGTTCATCTACTCGGGGAAGAGTTACAAGGCAAGTATGGATTCTACACACTATTCCATCTTTATAAATTCCCAAAAGCTTACCTAGTACTCCATAATATATACATGTTGTGTGTTCATCATGATACATGATGTGTGTTCCTCACGACACATAGCATGTAGATGGTATATTTTTGTCAATATTTAAGCTATATCGATGCCTTAGATCCAATGTTTTTTTATTCATATCTATCCTTGTTACTTCCCTAAAATTCTAGATGCAGCATTTAATCATCATTTATGTCCAACACGTGGCCAAAACAAGGCAGTCAGTGGTCTTCAAAGGTTCAAAAAATGTCTCACACACCTCCATTGCTTGCTGCTCACTACTAAATCTCAAATATGTCATAGATAACACCTATTCTATAATGATTAGTCCCCTCATCAATAAATTTTTTTATTTCTACATCATTCATGAAATCTATTTAATTCCGGGGGTTGGATAAGGTTAGGTATCTCCCAAAAATGATAAATCATGAACCAGGGATCCAATGAGGAATAATTTAAAGATATTTGAGGGAGAAATTCATCCGAAAAATGTTTATAAAAGAATCAATATTTCATGGACAATTATCAAGAAAGGAGATATACAGGGTTAGAAAATAATAATAACCAAATGAATTTTGATATGCAGGCACATGAAATTGCAACAAAAAATTGGTACTAATCATATAATTGATTATTTTGATCAATTATGTTACTAAAAATGGCATAATCAATAGTTTTATGAGTCCTAACAAGAAATTTTATCATTCATATTTGATAAATGTGCTCACCAATTAATAGGATAATTCATTTTGTTTTTTGTGCTCTGATCTATTTTAATTGATATATTGTTATTCATCTGATATGATCCACTAATAAAAGGAGGAATGAAAACCTCTCAATTATCCCAGTCCCAGGTGGATTGCAGTAGATAATTTTATATAATTATTTCTTTATAGTAGTTTATAATAGGATAATTTAATTAAACTAAATACATTTAATAATCTATTTTAATTAAATTATCCAACCAATGGTCACCATATCCAAAAACCCTATATCGACCTATTTTAGGATGCATATTGAAAAAATATTACATTTTGGACTCAACTATGGCCTCAAATTTATGTTCCTCACTTTTGTTTAACATTTATCACATTTTCATAAATAAACAACATTTGTGAAATATAATTTTTTTTTAAATTTTTTTTAAGGATCTCAAAATCGCAATCTATCTCAGTGCATGGCTATAAACATATATATTGAAATATTTCAAATCCTTATAATGGAAAAAATGGGTCTCTACATGATTCGCTCATTATGTATATTCATCCACAAAAAGAATAAAATAAACAATAAAATCAGGATATTGAGCACTCATTTGGATATCTGGCTCATAAGAGATCTTATGAATGCCCACATTCTTTAAAAACATCAGAACCAATGGGTTGGTCCATTCACATAGAGTCTCTCCTATCAATCCTTGATTTCCACCTTCTACAATGAAATGTGTCTTTTTAATTGATGTCCATCTCTCCATAGACAATAATGTTAATACGGTCATAAAAATATCTCCTCAGCTAGGACTCATGGAAGTCATCATCCACATGCTCAAACTATGGGGCTAGGGAGAGGCAGTAAACTACCTCTCCAACACTTTACATGATCTCGAACATCTCGATGTACCTAAAGGATAGCTTTCCTCCCTATATGAACCACCTAAATCTTCATTGCACACATTCTCCTAAGAAAAAGTGGTCTCCCTGTTCAAAATCCAATGGATTATAATGTCGATCTATGTAAGATTTTTCCCTAATCTAGGCTATCCTCATCCATTAATGGATGAAATTGACCTTCTTTTCCATCTGCTACACCATATCTAGACCCAAAATTGAAGTCTCACCAATCTCTCTCTAGAAAAGGGAGACTTATAGGGTCTTCTGTACAGGGCCTCAAATGATTCCATACCAATGGTACAATAATAGTTATTGTTGTATGTATACATTACCATGGGTATGAGATAATTCCATCTCCATCCAATTTCATACACAAAATCCATCAACATAACATCGAACACCTGGATAGTGGACTAGGTCCACCCATTTTTATTGGGGGTGAAAGGTTGTACTCATCCTCATTTGGCCCCCAAATTCTTCGTACGGTCCTTTCCATAATTTTGATGTGAACCAAACATCATGATCGAAGGCAATAGTTAGGGTAACACAATAAATAATAACAACCAAAAAGTTATAAAACTACCCCAAACAATCCATCAATCGTTGTTTCTTGATACCAATAATGTTGGAAAAAAATCACGATTCTGTCAACTATCACCCGGATGGAGTCACAAAACATTATTATCCTTGGAATCCCTACCACAATGTCTCTGGATATGCTACCCCACTTCCACTCCAAGATCTCAAGGGGATCAAAAAAACATGAAAGAACATGGTGCTTAGCCTTCTAAAAGTTGAGGCATCGGGAGAGGAACTTGTAAATACACCGTCTCATGCCAAATAGCCAAAAATAACACTAAATATCTTTTTTAAATCATCCCCACACTAGTATTTATATCCAAATAATATGTTTTTAAATATTTCAACACCTTATCCCTCTGTATGATAGGACCAAAATCCACCCATAAAAAGGATGAAATGATTCCATACTTTATAATATGCATCTAGAAAATCTCTGATGGATATCTGGTTTTGTAATACCACATTGTCAATATCTACTAAACTGGCCTCCCTAAAATTCTCAAAGAGAAAAGGAGTTGACACCATCAACTGAAGATAAGATGAACCCTCTAGTTCAACCATGGTTAGTTGTAAAAAAGACATCTTCTAAGAAGCATCCCGCACTATGCCATACTGGGACATCTTTCTGTGGGAATTTTATACTATGTTTCCCTTCCCCGGAGTATAGACTATCTCAAATTCATAACCCTACAAAAAATCCATCTATCACCACTTTCATGGGTTTGATTATCTCAATGTGAATACATACATAAGACTATGATGGTCTGAGTAAACGATACGGTGCTCCCCCAAAAGATAGTACCTCCAAATCCTCATGGTGAGGACTATGACTATCAAATATCAACCATGAGTTTCGTAGATCTAGTTGTGGGTTATCAAATGGATTGATGTGTATATGATTAATTCCCGATAGTACAACAATATGAAACCAATCCAATATCTTAAGGCATAATAATACACCACGTACTCCACACCCCCTCAGGTAGTCTCATCACCAGATCACTTGTCATCCTTAGCCTCAACTCCTTGAGGGTTTTCCATCACTACTCATTATATGTAGTAGGATGCCCATTATTTTTCTAGATAGTTACAGGGGATGTGATTTTGGAGAATTCTTCCACAAACCTCATTTAGTACCCCACCAATGTAGGATTTCTTCACACCTCCGACACGGCTTAGGGTGGATCTGAGGAAATAAATTCATCAAACAACACTAGGCTTATTGAATAACCATGTTCAGAAATGACAATTCCAAAAAATTGGACCTCATGAATCTAGAAATGACACTTCAATATACTTATATAAACATAGTGTTAGAAAAGATAATATATAACCATCATCAAGTGCTCAAAAAGAACCTCATTTTATATAGAGTATATGAGTATGTCATTGATGGAGAAAACCAAAAACTAGTCCATGAATGGATGGAATATCATATTCATCAAATATATAAACACAATAGGGGAATTATTCATACCAAAGGGCATCACAAAAAACAAATAGTGCTCATAACAACATTAGAATGCAATATTTGGGATATCATCCATGAGAACCCTCAACAGGTGATAGATAAATCTAATAATGATCATCAAGAATGATCTAGAGCCTGGAAAATGGTCAAATAGGTCAGAAATACATAGATGGTTTTACTTTTTCTTTATTTTGTCCGGGTTTAGGTAAAGATAAACAACTTAGAGCTACAAGATCCAATCATCATTTTTCACCAAAAAAAACTAGAGATTACCAGAGGGACACATTGAGACTGCTAAAACACTTCTCTCAATGGTCCTCTAACTATAACCATGGATCCTAGATCTTGATAGGATATATTTGATATTAAATAGAAATATCAGTTCTATCCTAGGATCCTATTCAATACAATAATCCATCTCCCATATTAAAGGTAGTCCTAGAACATCCCCAAGGAAGTAATCTGTATAATCCTCAATGATTGAAGCAATCTAGATACCTGATGATCCTCACTCACCAAAGGCTTTACTCACTAAAAAATGGGTGATGAGTTGTAGCTTCCTTCTGATAATACCCACTTCTCCCTTTATGAGATCACTCTAGGCCACAAAGAAGAATATCATCCCATCAATGCATAGGTATCTGAATGGTCTACTATGACTGTAAATCTGGGCTTGGACAATAGAAAACCAATCCATACCCAAGATCACAACATAGATTTCCAATGTTATGACCAAAATGTACGAAATGAACCGATCTCCACCAAGAGATATCTCACACTACTAATAGATATAAGTTACAAAAGAATCATTCCTTGTAGGAACCTCAAGATGAAGCTATTGGGCTATCACCACAACAGCGATCTCCATCTCTAACTCCTAGAGTATAGAGATGAAGAAATGTCTAGAACCTGTATCTAATAACTATTAATAAAGTGTATAAAATTATCAAATCGTACCTACAATCGCATATTGTTTTGTAGGATTATAAGCCTCCACAGCCTACAGCTCTTTATGACCCTGATAGATAGCTCCCTGATCCTAGTGTGGGATTCCTAGTGGTGGTTTTGGAAGGATCTCATAGCATTATCCACACCCCACAACTACTCCTCCAACTCCACTTCATGTTTTTCATCCTTGGGGACCTACCTACCATCTCTATGGTGATCCCACATCATGGGGTTGTCTCTCCCATGGAGGTTGGTAAGCTAGTTTCCTTCACTAATCTGCATGTTTGGTTATGAAATCATGTTCCATGTGACATAAAACTTCATAAGTGTAGAACCTACCCTATCTGGGATTCATTGGTCCTCTATTCATCCCTGGAAAAGTTTTCTATGTCTGATCACAGTGAGGTCACCAGTATCGAGATCCCTTCATCTGGTGGCTGTTAGCTTCTATATATGAATTATCCCTGTGATATCACTACAAGATTAAGTTTCCTAGAATCCCGCTAATAATAAACTATAAGACAGTAATTACCACTCAAAATCCATGACATTGGTGTTGGTACACTAGGATCCACAATAGAACAAATCTATCTACAATGTCCCTTCTCAAACATTAGTTCTTTGAAAAATCAATCTTAGATCATGTTGAGGGAGTACCATGTAAGGTCTATAAACCTCTCAATCTATGAAAACACTATCATCCCACCATGATGCTTATCTAGATACTCTTGAATCCAAATCATGAACATGTAGAAGGTGTTTTACTCCTCAAAGAACAACTGTTGGAAGTTAGGCCATGAGAGAGTTGACTCATCATGCATCTGGGTGACAAGATTCCTCCAGTTTCCATCTTCTTGTTCAAAAAGTCTATATTCAAGTGAACCCACCTGATCCTTCAGTTCCTATATGAAATTGAAAATATGGACCATTTTCTCTAGAAAATCATTTGCTACTAACTGATATATATCGTTGTGTAACCTCATCAGCCTCTAATGTTGGATCTTGTGGAGTGTGCTAACCCTAAACACATCCTTAGCCCTCTCTAGTGGGATGATTGAATTCTAAACACATGTGGCTGATTATAAATGTCCACATAAGAGTATAATATCACAGGATGAACCATTAACTATATTCTCTTCCCTCATTAGATCTTCATCATGATCTGTAACTTGTATCCTACATGGCTATTATAGTAGAGGAAACCTGAATATTTAATCAATATATACCATGATCAAATGAGAATATATATATATATATATATAACAATGGGAAGATGGTTCAAGAAGTATAGTGAAAGAATCAATCTTATATGATGTATTTTCCATTGATCCTTGCAACTAATATCTTGATATGGTGAGTCTATAAGGAGGTATTCAAGGTCCTAGTAAAAGGACAGATCATCCACCGATACCATCACTAGATTCTATGGATTGAGATCCACACTCAAGAATCTTTGAATTCATTTCCATAAATCTAAATAAAATTCTTATAAAGGTACATCCTCAAACAATTCCCCAAGGATCGAACCACCTCTGATACTAATATGTCATGACCTAACACTAATAGAGGATCGATAATTTACTACCACAAGCCCACCTTTATAGGACAGGGGTGGAGACAAGTGCCAAAATGAATATCATAAATGGAATTCCTTTTCCAAATGTACATATACAGGCACACACACCTGACCATATCAATAAAGAAGTATGGACAAATAATAATAAAAATATGTAAAAACTACAAAGTAACCCAACCACACAAAACCTCAAGGGTGTGCAAGAGTGCGATAGTGAAAACTGAAATGTAAATGGTAAAATACACTCCCAACTAAAAAGATGTACCATCCTAAAAAATTGTGAATGAAAACTATCATGAGAGTCTATCTCTTGATCACTAGGCTATGACAATCGTATAAAGTCCAAATCACCATGTATCCCTAAGCTCCTCAGTAGTCACCATCATCTTGTCTTTAATATTCATAAGAAACAACAAATGAGGTAAAATCACATTCAATTCCAACTATATGAATACCAAGTAGGATTCTAGAAAATAAAAATGAGGACCATTATTAGACACAATATGAATAGATAGTCAATAATAACATGGATGCACAAAGCCGTGAAAGAGATAAACTCAACCCAAAACAATAGATAGAGTAACCTAATCCATCCACAAGGGGATCAACATGGCCTGTACATGGACTAAATGTCACGTATTTTCCACCAATACTAGGTGTGTTACCTCATCAAACCAAGATAAGGTAAACATGAATAGTATATGGCATACCCCTCACATCTTCACATATTAGGCTATGAGAGTACCCAAATCCAATGGTATGTATAAAGATATATATATATATATATATATATATATATATATATATTAATAAAATCCCAAATGAGAGAGAATGGTGATATCTATCTCAAAGATCATCCCAATAAATGTGTCTCCAACAGTTCCAAAAGTCCATCAATAATGGAAAACATCTCATGATTCTACCTAGACGTAACTATTTAATGCACAATGCCTCGCCACTATGCCACACAATCTAGGGGTGAAATCACCTAGTATAGGATTCATTACTGGGGGTTTTTAGAGGGTTCCACTGTAATGGTATTCATATATGACCCACACCCGGAAAATTATGGGGGTTTTACATTGTATATCGATGACTCGTCCATATGATGATGGGGGAATCCACTCATTTTATAGAGGTTTCACACCAATTCTGATGAGGGGCCCTATGAGAAGGCCTATAACATAAAACTTATATAATCATGTGTTTTTGCTAAGAAATTTACTTTCTATAACATTGATGATTTTTTAGGTATAGTGTTTTAGAGAATTAGAACATAAATGATACATTATAAAACCATAAAATAAAATTTGGAGACATCCGAACAATATACTATTTTTCCAATAATCTAATAAAATTAAAATAATGAATGATATATATTATGAGAACACTTCATCACATTCAACGTTAATTCTTATAATACTATACTCTTCCTTAAGTCATATTAAGACAATTAAATGACACAAGATAAATATAAAAAGATTATTAAGGGATATAAAAAGAAGAAAATCATTAATCCTGATAAACAGTAAAACCCAAGAAAAAATCATAATGAATTAAAACATTTCATCATTAAGAAGTGTTAAATATAATCCTTTATAAATATGTTCATTACCTACCTTTTTTTATTCCAAAGATTACTATAATAACCTTTGAAATCATATATAGAAAAATGTATATTGGGACATTACTATTATTTTCAATCTTATAAATTGTCATGATCCATCAATGTGGGGCCCATGACATGAGTTCTCAAGACTGCCTCTAATAGGCCAGGGTTTTGTGACTATCATCGAGTAGGAATCTCACTAACATGCCATGCATTGTGTATGTACTCAGTCAGTGATGTGAAATGTGTCATGAAAAAACCTCCTCATCTAAGATAGGTGGAAGACATTGTGTACTGGGTCTAACTTCTAGGGTATATCTAAGTGATACCCTATCTCTCCACCACTACATAGTATCTGAAAAGGGCTGATAGTCCTTGAAGATAACTTTCCACCCTAGAAAAATCTCTGTAATCCGCATCTGCGTGAGACTCAAAGGAATACATGGTCTCCTTCAACAAACTCCTAATGCCTCCATCATCTATCGACAAATGACTTATGAAAGCTATATGCGCTATTCATCTACATTTGGATAATCTTAACCTTCTCTAATGTATCTCACACCAACTCTAGGACCTTGAGTTTTGACTCTCTTCGGTCCGTCCAGCAAATTGGAAACAACAAGGGTCACCCATACAAGGCCTCGAATGGTTCCATACTAATGCTGTAATTGTAGATGATATCCTATGAAAACCCTACCATTTGTAGGTTATCCTAACAATAATTGCAGAAGTCCAACAAGAAGGTTCGCAACATGTCCTCCAGAATCTCAACGGTCCACAGTCTCTGACCATTCTTCTCTATGGGAAACACTATGCTCAAGTATAACTATGTTCCAAACACCTCTTGTAATCCCTTATACAATCAGGATGTAAAATGAGTATCATGATCTAAAACAATCATCAATGGAACTTGATGGAGTTGAAATATATCTTGAATGTTGAGTCATCCTGAGCTCTCTACTCAAATATTCTATTAGATAGCTTTGAAGTGTTCCAACATGGTTCGTTTGTCAACGATCACCCATATGGCATCGTGTACAAGGTATATATGTGGTAAAATCATTAGTAAGTCCATCTATATTCTGTCACACTTCATTTTTGTCACCTCAAGGGGTTGATATAAACAAACAAGAACATGGAGCACATACTTCATTTATTTACATGTAATGCATTAATAAATGAACTATTCAACCCCCTTCTTCATTCCTGGCTTCCAAAATTGATGTTGGGGGTCCTCATAAATCATCACCACTCCTGGATATACTATAAAAGGGGAAGAATGAAATTCCCTCAGAACCTCTTTCCATAAGACACTGATATTATTGTGCGTCCTGTAAAATGAAAAACATGCTCCCAACCTTTTTAATATCTATTAGAAACATACCCTATGTACATCTGGGCACATAGGGTCTCACAGTCGATATCACCAAGTTGTGTCTCCATGACTCACTGTAAAATTGGAGGGGTAAAAACCATCGTTTTGAGGTATGTGATTCTATATACACCCACAAAGAATATCCATAATGAGGGTAACTACTATAAAACCTACTTCCACAAATGTGAACTAGATGTCTTGCTAAGAACATCTGCCACCACATTCCAATTCATAATTGAATGGAAAATCTCAAATTCATAATCCTGGAGGAAATATAGCGACAACATCTGTCTCAAGTTCATATTCGTGTTAAATAATATATACTTGATACTCTTGTGGTTGGGGTAGAAGATAAAATACTCACCCATCATGTAGTGTTGCCACATATTCTACACATCGACTATCATTGAAGACTAAATATCTTGGGTCATGTAGTTCTACTCATTTGGTCTCAATTAGCATGAACCATAAGAAATCACCACTTGACTTTTCATCAGGACACAACCATGCCCAGTTCTTGATTTATCATATAGTAATATGTGCTTAACACCTTCCTCAAGATAACCAATGATTTGAACTCTTGTCAAACATTGCCTCTTCACTTGAAAGCATTGAACTGAGTTCAACCATCTAGAACCATCATTCCCATGTCAACCGATAAAAAGGGGGTCCTTGATCTTTGATAGTGGATAATTTTTCTTCAAGGTCACATGTTTTAAGAGACGATAATATAGAAAAATCCTCAGTCTCATATCGATATTCTTAGAAAACATAACTGGAGATTCTCATGGTGAATCAATGGGTCAAATGAGGCCCCTTCCTCTACAAGTCCTCGAACTATAACCTCATCTTGTAATGCTTTGCGGGAGCCATCCGATATATTGGTGCTGATATCAGTGCAGTCCTGGGATGTAAATCAATGTAGAATTCTATCTCTTGAAGGGGTTGTAATCTTGGAACATCTTTAGGAATGAAATCCCCATACTCCACCACCACTGCCAAAAAATGGAAACTCATAACATCCACTTCACCAAGGGTCAGCCTACAAAACGATTGATTAATCATCCACACACTCCCAAGAACGAGTTCATTTTGTGATGCCTAAATCCACTTTTCTCAAACAAAACAATACTTGGTTTCATCAATGCCTACATACCACACTATTTGCCTAAAATAATAAATCTAGGCATGGATTTTGGGTAAAAAATCCCTTCCAATAATGACATATTAAAGCCTCAATGCTTCCACGAAGAGGTTCCAATTGAAACACTCACTTCCAAGGGTCATGTCACACTGTCAGGATAGATGAGTGATACTCGAGTCATCTCCAGTAGGTGTCTCCATGTGTAAAGACCGACTAAACAATTCTACAGGAATATCTCGGTATCTAACACGATATGTGGTGAGAAAGGAATAACAACAACATGTTTCTATCATCACTACAACTAATGTAGAAATGGCACATATCATACCTCCAATCATTCCCAGAGACCCAAGGTCATATATCTGAAATGGAAGTAGTTATCCCTTCCCCTATCAACAAGCTCCCTGATAATGGCATGGACCACCTAGGGGTAGTGGTGGTAACATATAAAAATGTCAAAAACCTCATACTACTCTCCCAGATCCCCTGACATGTCCAATACAATGTGAATATTCCTTTTTCTATCATTGTATCTACCAAGGTGTTTCATCTATAGTCTCCTTTCCAGTAGCATGACGTGTTCAAAAATCTCATTAGATGTCCCCTACCATCACTTGAGTAACACTGTCTTTCTATGGATAGAATGGACCCAACCTATGAGCCCTGAACTATAGGTCCTCTATGACAAGGTCTCTTTTGGAAGCGTATCAGATATATAGGTCTCTATGACTGATGTCAACCCCCTGTTGTTGAGGTCTCTACTCTTGCTTTCCCACTACTAACTACCACAGGTTGTATCTTATTATCCATGGATATCTTAAATAGTAATTTTCTGTTTATATCCCTAGAATATGTAGGAATTCAAAAGTTGGTATAGATGACTCAAATGTCTCTATGCAAACCCTACACGAAGATCCAAGCCCTATAGTGCTGATCATGTATCATATTCATCATGTATCTGGATAGGTTGGTATGTCTTGATGAATACTAATATACTGATATGTCATCCTATATAAGCTATATAACCTCCTAGATAAACATATCCCTATGCATATTAGTTGAGAACTCATCTATATAAAGGATCTCAAATTTTATCCATGAAAGAGTCCTCTTTTCATAATATCGATTAACTAAACAACACCATCATTCTGTTGATCCCTATAAAAGGCTCCCGCTAAGACCATCAAATGATTTGTTGTCATCTTAACTAGATGGAAAACCTAGACCATATCCTCAAGATAGTCCCCATCTATCTATGTGTTGATCTGGCCTCCTAACATGTTAGGTATCTTTCTCTGAAACTAGTGAAGCATGCTCATCCCGCTCTCCTCGTATTCATGTAATGTGGGTATCATGTGCTGCTCAATAGGTGGTAGTATGGATAAAGCACAACCTGGAGGTAACATCTTGGGAACTGGTCCCTATATCAAAGCCTAACTACTGAGGGGGTCATCCTCATGATCAAGCTACTAAATTCTAGCTAGTATGTGTCATGGATAAATCCTCTAAAACAAGATGTACCACAACCAATGAGTATATCTAGAGAGTTGACACAAAGAGTACATGGAAACCCCAACCTATTCTTAAATGGTGTATGTACCATTATTTTTACTATAACCAATGTTCTCATATACTTATTCAAAATTAGGTTATCTGTGTTCTAGTGTATGGATACGTTGGACACCACACTAACATTAGAGTCCTTGGCCTGAAATACAAACTCGAAGCACTTAGCATTATTGCCATAACCAATATCACAAATTGTTGGTTCTAAATAATAACTAACCTCCTCAGATATCACTCATTCATGACCTATCTTAGTGGACCATATGTCGTGACTCCCTAATCCCACCTCTAATAGGCCATGATATGTTGACTAGAACCAAGTAGGAATATCACAAACAAGAGAAGCATTTCTTAGGTATATGTACTCACAAACACATATATAATATGATAAAATGATTAAATGTAAATACCAGTGAGAACCAAATGCATTAATACCACTATATCCCAACCAGAGCATGATAAGAAAGTAATGTAATGTTAAACTGGGGAAAATACAGTCCCACCAAAGGAAGTCTATTACCACGAGTACAACATGTAAAAAAGGTACTGGGAATACTATATAGAGTTGTAGGAACACCTCATCTTTCCTGACATTACCAATATGATCAGTTATAGTCTACTGAAGACTCTATAAAAAGGTATCTCGTCTGCACAAGACACAACAGGTGTGGGAAAAACCTCGTGTAGGAGTGAGTATAACAACAATCGGTACGACACATTGAAATCACAATGTAATACATGATGATAATATATTGTTTTCTCTAAATAGTATAGGTATACAATACATATAACAGGAATATATAGATATACCCAGTCCCATACATGTTGTCTTGAGGTAAGTTAAAACTATCTCACACCAACACTGGGGATTTAGTTCAACGATTCCCCAAAATAATCATCTGGGAGAACACACTCTTGAGTCTAATAGCACTGAGGACATCCATCTGAGCAGTGCTACTCATCAGAAACCATCATGAGAGAGGGATTCAATGAATGATCTTATGGGATAGATACTATATAATAGATGATGATCACAACCAGGACCATGTGGTGATACCAACGACTCCATCAGGATTAACTTGCTAAGAAGAGGATCAATGTCTAGAAGGATTCATCAAGTTAATAACTAGGACTCTACCAAGGATACAAATATAAATAGAGGATCTCACACGTGACTCTTAGGGGATTCTCACAACTCCATCTAGAAATTACTGTTTTATGTATTATACCCCTATTACTAGGAAACAATACCTACCAGACTTTAGGGATGTGATAAAGGGAACATACCAAAAAACAACATGTCCAAGATGTCATGGACAAGTTATTGAAACCATATAGAAAGAGGTACCTGACGTGTAATAGGGCCAAACACCATATGACTTGACCCTAGGAAATGCTCGTGTATAATAACTAGTGTCATTAAAACTATGTCATGTAGAAAATGGGTACACGACATGTATAAGAAGTTACATAGTGTGTCCTTCAATCTATTGTCTTCCCATGTACTCTAGCCGCAATCTAGTACACATTGTCAACCCATGTATCTCTCCCTGTGTACCAGTATGTGGGTAGTCTAGGTACTTAGTCATGGAAATGTTGTGTGGGGGAGTATACACTGTGTAGGAATCCCATGTACTCCTCCCAGTGTTTGTTTACTTCCCATGTAATTGTCAAGTTATCATGGAGGGACCACATGTCATGTAGGTGGAGACACACATCATGTGTTACATATCTCATATCCAAACCCTACCCACCACTTAGGGGGACCCACATGTTGTGTAATCCCGAATTACATGTCTTTTATCATGAGATTTTCTAATATCCATGGTTCATTGTATGATCATATACTTCATTACTAAAACCACCATTCTAGTCATTCCTTTCCAGGAAACTCAAGATAAAGCCTCGTTCGGTCGTACCATCACCCAAAAAATTTATTTCATCTTCCGATCTAGTTTCCCAAATGAATAAAATGGTCATTCATTATTTCACCAAAGAATGTTGAAAAATTAAGATTCCGGATCCACCATCATCCAAATTTCTCTGTGTCTATTTTCTCACCTTCTTCGTGTCGCTCTAATCATAGATTTGGGATATCGGTCCATTGTGATACGAATAAGGTGCATAAAGATCAACTAATTGGGATTAGTAAAGTCAGTGTCCCAGAAAATAATGATTAATACGAATGATGAATTAGAGGAGAAAAGTATCAATTAAAAAATATGAACAAACCTTTAACGAAGTTTGTATCAATCATGGTACATTTTCATTAAAACAAAAATCAAATAAATCAACAAATAATCACAAGATCAAACTCCTAATAAAACCCAAAAATAAAATAACCATCCTTAAAGGATATGAACGAAAATCAGATCATCCTATTCTTTGTTTGGTCCACATTCATCGTTAAATTAATTAATAATGAAAGATATCCAAAATAATTCATCCTATCATTGATTTAGTTTGATCTCTGATGAAAATTGGTTTTTGTGTTATCGTCATTGGTGAGATCTGTCTAGAATGATGTTCATCGATATTCAATTTGTGATCCCATCACCGTTATCTTGAAAAGTTTATCTAATGCCCTCCCTAATGATTATATTGTGTTTTTAGGGTTATGTAGTTAACCGTGGGATTAATTATATGGATATTTTAAAAGTAATTCACTAGGTCAACAAAATAATTTTTATTTAAATATTATAATGATAAGAACATCCTTTTTGTCATTTTCAATAGAAGGCACACACTAAATGTTATGTCTTTCTTATAGGAAACAACACATTGAGAACTAAAAATTGTTATGAAAATTTTAATTTTAGTCACTTTTACTAGCGTATTACGATTCAAAAATACACTTTTATTTACTTATTTTGTTTTTGGTTGTGTCCTCGGTGACTTTTTCTACAGATAACCCATGTTGAACAATGTTAGGTTGTTCCTAGGGTAATGATTCAATTCAAAGATAAACAGTGCCCTCATATTTCTGATTTGGGAACTTATTTAAGAGTTATTCCTCCTTTTTAGGAAACATTTCTGTGTATGTAATTAAATAATTAATATTTTTCAAACAAATTTTTCAGGTGTACTGATCCTTGGAATCACATGTCATCTCAGTTCCGGGTCTCAAAATTAATCCGTTTAATATTTAAAAATAACAAATAGTAAAATATGAGACATTGAATAAATGGAATAACCATGTGGTCATCTTCTATAAATTTTACTCCTAAAAATGGAATATCTATATAAACAACTTCCACACCCAATGAATTGGATGGCTATCATGGACTCACCCATCATTAAATTATCATTGAACTACCCATCATTGGTTTATCACAGAACCACCCATCAAATTTCCATGTACAGTTACATAGTCATAAAAAAAATATTGTAATTTACAAAATTTCTATAATAAAATTTTATTTTATATCGGAAGAAAATATTTCAATATATTTAAATAATCAATCCATTTTCAAACCCCATTTTCAATAAATAAATACAAATAAAACTTGAAAGAGGGGTTTATTTCGTTATTTTATAGCATGAATTCTTATGGAGAATATAATATCAAAATATATACATTAAAGTTTTTTTCTAATAATTATATATCTATATAATAAATATGTAAAATTATAATAATAATATAAACATAGTTAAAAGATTTTAAAATTAAATCATTAAATATTCTATGTGCCCCATACCACTTTGAACATTTAATTCATAAGCCCTATGAAATATTAAAATTTCACCAAAACATGTTATAAAATGGGAGGGTCACTGTAGTAGAGGGTCCTTTGGGCAAGGATGAATTTCCGAGGTACTGTAGCAGGGTATTGTAGTGAGGGGCACTGTAGCATACACTGTAGTAGCGGTGTCACTGTAGCGGCGGAGGAACTGTTGCAGGATACTGTAGCAGCGGTGGGTACTGTAGAAGGTACTGTAGCAGCGCGGGGTACTGTAGTAGTACTATTCACAGAGGGTCCTTTGGGCCAAAAAATGGGCTTTCAAGCCTTGTATTCAGGCCACATGGCCTTGGGACTTCGGGCTATGTATTGGGTCTCCCTCTACCCTCTAAATAGGTCTTTGCTTTAATAATAAATTGAGGCTTCGTCCCCAACCTTTTATAAAAAAAATGTAATAACATAGGAATAATTAAATTCATGAAGGGATATGTAAAATAGTTTATATATACACCTAAAAAATGAATGTGGGTGTATAATATTAAAATATAACTCAATGAAGGGAGAGTTAGAAGAAATCCCTTACACTGAGTCTGATAGGTCACATGTGTCTTTATATTCTCAAATAATAAACTTCTGTTAATAATTTAGTTGATTTATAACCTTTTTAAGATTATAATTACTTTTATTTCACAGATTACATTGTTTTATAAAATTACGTAATCAATTACGTTTATATTGGGTGTTTTGACCCTATAAGGCTTATGTTCTTAAAAATTCTTTGGTGGGTCTATTATGGTCAATGGGGTTATTATTAAAACATATACAGAATAATAATCATGAAATAATTATAATATTTATACCTAAATTATTCTTTTATAACTAATCATTAATTTTGGTTATAAAAAATTAACCAATGTTACATTGTGGAGATGGTTGGCCATATGTATGCAAGAGTAACATCCTCATTCTTCAATGATGATTATTAAAAAAGGTAAGTAACATATATTTATCCATTATTATTATTATTTAATAAATTAAATATTATTTAATAATATATATATATATATATATATAATTAATGGTATTTAAAAAGAATCACATCACGTCGAAGAGGCAGTAGTACACACATCCATGAACAATGATATCAATTTTTCAGGGTGTTAAATGGTATTAAAAAAATTATATATTATATTTTAAGAATGGTAATTATTTCATGAATACAATATAGATTTTATTTATGTAACTTCAGTTTAATAATACCATTATTTATACATTCGATTTATTGTTTGAATGTATCACTTTTCTTTGAGGATGCAGTAGTCCACATATCCACAAACGATGTTATCATACTCCAAAAAAAGGAATGCATGAAGTTATGTGTATTTAAAATTTCCACAAGTATGAATACACCATAATTACAAAATATTAATATCATAAAAATGGTGTTTCCTTCCTTATTTCCAACCATGATAGGTGATAATGGAAAAAAAGTTGTTATCATTTCGCGAGATGGTAGACCGCTATACACACGAATGGTAATTTCATTACACATTTTATAGAAGTGTGTTTAGGAGTAGGTATAAACATTAAATTAATATCATGTATGTATAATTAGGATAAATCTTATATTATGTAATACTAGAAGAATAATAATTTAATGGTTTTATAAATAAATAAAACAATCATGCACATTGAATAATGTCACAACTTTTTTGGGTAACTTCATTTTGTTTCCACCAAAGGGATTCTTTTGTTGGATTCCTGACCAAAGTGATCAATCTATAGTAAGAGTATATAATTTATTATATTATTTGGTTGGGTCTTGGATGATCCCATGGGATTTATTGGTGTGAAAAAATGGGGTAGGGTGAGTTCCTTTTTATAGTGGAGGAGGAGTGGCATTTTTGTAATTATAAAAAGGTAAAGGCCATTGGGATTTGTACCTTACATAATGTGCATAAACTAATTATCCAGATATGGTATAATATGGGATATTTTCGAACAATTTTAATAAAATTGGTTTTTTGCATGGTTATATGTTATTCAGACTGTTAATATTAATGTTTCACCACTATGTAAACATGTTTTCACCTTAATCAATGTAATAAATTTTAATTAATTACACTAATAGTTTTGTCACAAAATAAGTTGAAATTATTAGAAAATATTAATTATTATTATTAAAAATATGGAATAAATTTATCCAAATTCAAAAAATAAAGGTGGGAGAAATTAATTTAATATTAAAACCACATATGGGAAGAAAAAGAAGGGGTTTAAACTGAAAATGTTCAAAATATTTCTATGTTTTTTAAATCTAAAATCACTATGAAAATGATAACAATAAAATATATCGGAATAAATTATATAAAATTTTTATAATTATACCTTAATAATAATTCAAAATATAATTTTACTATATAAATAAATTAGACACAGACTTTTTTTTCAATTAAAATTTAGTATTATTTACTATTCATCCACATATGAAACTTCTCAGAAAAATTTGAAAAATTACCCCAATATTAATTTTGATGAACCTATTTAAAAAATAAATTTTAATTACTCATATAAAAATTCTAAAATATTCAAAATATTGTTTTAAAATAGGTGTTCTAGGAAAAGGAAATAAAATTACTTTTTAAAAAAATAGAGCTTTTAAGCATAAAAATGTACTTATTATTATCTTATATCTATAAAATTTATTTGATGAATGTAAAAATATTTTTTAAACATATATTTTTTCCTATTAATTTCCACTGATATAACTTATATTCGATAAAATCCCTATTAAAAAATAATATTAATAGTATATTACTGTTTGGTATAACTCAGCCATGCGTGCAACAAAAGATTTCAAAGAAACACGTTATTGTGTGTAATGCAGAAAATAGTTCTTTTAAGAATAAAAATCAATTTATTCTTATATTATGGCTTTAAAATCTATTTGATGAATGTAAAAAAACTTTTTACAGCATATTGTTTTTCCTATTCATTTACACTGATAGAACGAATATGGGATAACATCTTTATTAAAAAAATTAATATAATAGTATATTATTATTTAGTATATCTCAGTCTTGCATGTAACACATGATTTTGAAGAAACACATTATTGCGTGTTATGAAAATTGTTGGAAATAAAATCCCATTTATTTTAAAATAAATATTAATTTCATAAATACTCATAAATATGTAAAAATTTATTATATAATTACATGGCATGTTACATCCTTCCCTACTTTTGAAAATTATGAACTCAAAGTTTTATTCACTTATCAAATAAGAGGGGATAATATTCCCTCATATAATTTATAGATTCCCAATTTTCTACTTCAACCATAGGGTTTTTATATAAAAACTAACTTGGTAAATTAAAATAATCTGGAAAACTTTCTCTCTATGTAAATAACCAGAACTGGTAGTTTCTCATAAGAAAGATTCTTTTCCAATTGACTAATTCAGTTTTTAAAACAAAAGATGAATTTGGTATATAATTCCTTAAAATTGAAACATGAAATATGTTGTATACCTAGGATAAACTTGTATGGAAATCCACTTGGTACGCAATAGATCCAAATTTATGTAGTAGTTCATATAGTCTCATGAACGAAGGACTCAACATCCCCTTATTACCAAAACACATCAAACTTTTCTGTCGGGGAATTATCAGAAATACATGATCACATACCATGAAAGAATAATATTTTCTTTGGTTATCCACCAAATTTTTCTGCATGCTCAATGCTTCCCTAATGAGTTGTTAAATCATCTAAAATTTATCCATGGTTTCTTATACCAACTACTATCCCATCATTTTTCTTTCTCATACATCATCCAAAAATGATGTTGATCGACACCAATGTTCATATGATACATAGAAGGGTTCCATATGAACACTATAATGAAAAGTGTCATTTTACGAAAAAATAACCTATAAAAAATGATGATCTTGAATTATCTAATAATCTATTGTGAAATAAAAAATCGTATATTCCATGATATGAATCATCTACTCAAACTATCCACCAGATTGCGGATTAATATATGTATCAGAATTTAATTCAGTACACAACAACTTTTGATGTTATATCCAAAAATTAAATGTAAACTAGGGATTATAGTATGATAAAATGAAGAAATTCATTCAATGTAACATAAAATATCAATTTTAGATAATCAAGAGAAATATGTTCTAAAATAAATCCAATCTGAAATGGGAAAGAAATGTGCATATTTAGTTAATCAATTAATAATTACACAAATCCCATTATTACCTTGGTATGTCTTTAGTAATCCTACCACAAAATCAATTGATATGTTCTCCCATTTCCACTTCAGGACAGGAAAATGGTGAAACATCCCCTTTGATAACATTCATTCATATTTAACCTATAATATAGTAAAAAACTTCATGGTAAATTTAGTGATATCTCTTTTCATTACATACCACCAATAATACTCCCAAAGGTCAATATACATCATAGTTTTTCTTAGATGAATGGAAAATAGAAATCTATGTGCTTTATTGAAAATATCATTCCAGAAATATGAATCACAAAGAATATATAATTATTTTCAAAATCATAAAATAACTTCTTCATCAATTTTGAAAATGGAAAAATTACCATTATTAATTCATTTTAAATTTTCATTCAAAGATTAATTCACATTATGAATCATCTTAACTCATTCTAACAAGGTCAAAAACTCTACAACCAGAAACAAAATAGAGGATATCACTACATTCATAACAAATAAGAAATAATTCAACAAATATTTAATGAAAGGGTCACATTCATAAACCAACATGGTTAATGTAGCATTACTTTTTCAACTAAATGCCTTGACCATTTTTGTATTTTCAAGGATAATAGTGTATCATGCAATCACAATCATTTATTAGTTCCATAAATTTTATTTATATCATGTTCAAATATTTATGAGTGAGTTTACACTTCAATATTTTTTATTAGTATATATATTCCACACTTCACTCCATACAAATGATTCCTACAACCATTTAATGGAAAAATAGTATATAATTCCAAATCATGTATACTGTAATGTTAATAATGATTTTTCAAATCACTTGATACATAAGCAATAAATTAGTCATTCAACATCATTAAAAACCCAATTCCTATTAATGAAGCATTAAAGTAGATAAAAAATCACAATTTCTATAAAGAAGGGACAAATATGGGGAATTTAAAAATATTCTTCTCAGTTTTGGAAAATAAACATCACACACTCCAATTTAGAAAAACATGTCTTCCTTTTATGTTAATAGAGCAAGAGAGATATATAAACAAGAAACATTTTCAATAAACTATTAGTTATAACCTACTAATCCAATAAAACTACAAATATCCATGCCATTGGTAGATTTTTCCCACTCATCAATAGCTTTTGTTTTAGAAAGATCAACAGTTATTCCATATTTAGAAACAATATGACAATGTAATGAAAGTTTTGGAAACCAAAATTCACTCATAAAAATATTTACATATAGTTTTTTTAATTTATGTTTGGAAAAAAATCCTTAATTACCATTCATGTTCCTCATGGATATTAGAATATATGCAAATAAATTCAATAAAAACAACCATAAACTGATCCAAAAACTAATAGAAAACTCAATTAATAGTATTCATAAATATAGAAGGTGTCTTATATTATCTATTGGGCATAACTATGAACACATAATGTTCATATCACATTTGAAAAACTATCTTCACAATATCAGCTTCCATCACTGCCATTTGAAGGGACCTGGCACTTAGAACAATATTTGAAAAATATTTTGGTCCTTGGAACTGATCAAAAAAATCATCAATATGAGGCAAATGATAACCATTCTTAACAATGACAATAATCAAGGATTCATTATTAATGAAAAGTTTCATTGATCCTATATTAATTTTTCAAATAAAATAAGATCATTCCATTGTGAAGTGCTAGGTCGAATGAAACCTTTATCAAGATGTTATTGTTTCTGGGTTTTTGATTCCACATGTTCTACTTGGTCCATTTGATAAGGGGCTATAGATATATGATTAGCATCAAGCACCAAATTAATAGTAATCTATACAACTCTATTACGAACAATACCATGATAATTATCATACATAACATCTATAACTTCCTTTATTACACATATTTCATGAATCATAACTCTTTCATTCTTTTTAGTAACATGAGATATATTACTTTCTATTCTATTTTTCGAAAATTTATCACCTTATTGTAATGTTTTCAATGTGATTATATCATTGAATAAAAATTTATTTTCATTACAATCTATTTTACCATTATAATATAAAATAAAATCCATCCCAAAAATGTTATCAAACTCCAATATTGGTAGTTCAACAAGATTTACAGAAAGTTCCCCCTAATAATGAAAATAATAATATTCTTATAAATCATTTTTTATAATCCCCCCAATGTTCTTAAAAAAGTTATATCTTACATTATGAGGTGTTATTATAAATTTTCTATAAATATTATCCAAAAATAAAAAATAATAATATCTAGAGTCAAATAGAGTATTTGAATAATTTGAATAAACTAATAACATAATATCAATAATTCATTTGATTTCCCAACAACAACAGTAGTAGTAGAAAATGATTTTATGTACAATTTTCTTTCTATATTGATGTTCTCCCCCATGATTAATCAACTTTGGTCACACATTGGCATAATTTCTATACTCATTGGAACTAAAACATCATTCCATTTGATTCTAATTACTTTCATGATCATTATACATATAGTCACAAGACATATAATCAAATTTACCACATTCTAAGAACATCCAAAACATTTAAAAAATATCACCAGGATGTTGTTTACCACACTTCCTAGAATATGAGAATTTTCTTTTGTTACCACGAAACATTATTGGTGAATTCATTCCCATTGTCTACCAACTAAAACTCTTATTTTTCTTGTTTTCATGAGACACATGATCATTGGAAGACTCCATTTCTACCTTCTTCTCACATAATGCATGTGTATCAAATATATTGAACTCATGATAACCCAATTAACCTTGATATCATGGATTAAATCTTGATCAAAAACCATTTATCTAACTATCAGTACCTCAGATAAAATTTGTGTCTTACTTATCATGTCGAGTGATGTTTTATTCATATTCAAATACTAAATATTTCTATTTTTTCTCAATTCCATGAACTATTTTTCTATCCTAAGTGAAAAATACATAGTAAAATATTTTAAAATTCATTCCAATCCAAGGATTAAATCTCTTCAAATTCCCTTATTATTCATAACCATTGACCAGCCCTTATTGTATTCACCTTCAAAATGATGAATTGAATTAGTTACATATTGGTGATTAGAATAACGCATAACATCAAATATATTATATAGAGAATTAATCCGTACTACAACTAACACATGGTCAAATTATTATCAAAATTATGGGGTTTTGTGTTGCATAAAAATACCCACCACCATCATGTTCCTATATAGGTTATCAGGTTCCATTCTTGTGTTGACAACACCTCTATTTTTATCATGTTTCAATTGAGTTGTCACTAGAAGAAAACCACATAGTTCAAATTCCAAACATCTGAAGATGTTGATTCAAAAGGATATTTTAATCTATGTTTATTCACACAATATATTCATTGTTTCCTCTATAAAGAACCTTTCTAAAAAACATACTTTAGGTGAAGAAAAATGTTAATCATCAAATATTATATAAATTTCCATTAACCATGATGTGTAATATTTCATGGTCATACAACCTAAACTCTAGAGTTATATAAACCATTATTTGATACCAACTATATGTACCTGGCCTTTAATTTTACATAATATTTAATTATAGTCCATAAATTTACTTTCTATAAAATTTAGGATCATTTTTAGATTTACAGTATTGGAGAATTATTCCCTTAATCAAACAAAACAAAAAAATAAAATACAATGTGGACACTTATGAACAATATCTATTTTATAATAATCTATTATTTTTAAATTAAATTTTGGTATATTTTTTGAAAAAATGTCATGGAATTTAAAAAGACTTATTCCAATCCATTAAAAATCCATATTTCTTCTAAATAAATATATCAATTTGGAATGTGAATAAAAATCTAAATGATGGATATAAAAAGAAGGAATCTTTCAGTCCATTTACAAACATTAAAACCAATGAAACAATTTTCATAAAGTAATACTTTTGACCCTCGAGATTCATTAAATACATCCCTATTAAAATAATATAATTTCGTATAATTTATGTAATCTAATTATTTCTATAAAACCCATAGTAAGAAAAGAAAAGACATTAACATATCACATTCCATTATTAAAAATTGAATAACCATGAAGTTGACTACCAAACATGCTAATATTAAAAATGGAATATCCATACAATTGAATTTCATGCCTAATGCATTAGATAATTATCATTGTCCCACCCATCATTGTTTTATCACAAACCCACTCATCATTTGTTAATCATTGATCCATCCATCAAAGGTATACGTAAAATCACATATTCAAAACACATAATATATTTCAATTTTCAATATTTCACTCATATAACTTCTTTTGTGATCATAATAAAGAATTTCAAGATATTTAAATAATCACCCATTTTAAAAATCATATTCAATAAAATGATACCCAAAAAAGGGAAATAGGGGTTTATTATTTTCTTTAGAAACATTAATACTTGGTAGAGGAATATAAATATAAAAATGTATATAAAAAATCCATTATAATCCTTTAATATCAATATAATAATTATTTAAAATACTAAAAATAAAATTGTTATGAAGAAAATATTTTGAAATTCAATCATTAAACATTCAAAGTGTCCCATTCAACATTGAACATTAAAGTCATAATCCGCATAAAAGAATAAAATTTAACCAAAATATTAAAAAAAAATATAATAAGTAAATTCACTATAGGATATGTCAAAATAATATATATAAACTCCTTATAAAATATGTTGGGTGTATAACATAAAAAAATTCCCCAATAGAAGGAGATTGAGATGAAATCCATTACATTTAGTATGAATTGTCACATGTGTATATATCATCGTGATTAATAAATGTATGTTTATTATTTAATTTAACCATAATTTATTTCATGTATATCATTATATTTTCACTTTTAATTTTTTTAAAAAACTAAATAAACAATTATGTTTTGTTATGCATTTTAACAGTATTTTGTTTTTGTATCAAATATTAAATTAGTTGGTCAAATATGGTCAATAGGGTCCTTATAAAACTATCTATTGAATAATAATCATTAAATAACTTTAATATTAATAAATAATTTATAATTCCAAAACTAATTGTGAATTATGATTATGGAAAATGAACCAATGATATAATCCTTGAGATAGTAGGCCATACGTACACATATGTAACGTTATCATTTTTCAATGATCTTTATGGAAATAATGTACGTAACCATTATCTTTCCATATTGATAATTATATTTAAAATAAAATTATTTTTGATAAAATTCACATATTAAAATAATTTTTTTCATTTAAATGGAATCACATCGTGTTGTGGAGGAAATAGAATTGAAGTCCACAAACGAGATTATCACATTTTTAGGGTTTCAAAAGGGAATAAATAAAACAATATATTACATTCACAAAAAGATAATTATGTCATAAATATCATATATATATATTTTAGTTATATATTTTTATTGAAACCATATTTAATAAATTCTTTGTAATGTGTGAACCTATCACACCATTTTGAGTAGATGGTAGTCTACATATCCAAAAATAATGTTTCCATAATCCCATAAAATTGAATTAATTAAATTTTGTTTATATAAAAACTAAAAATGTATGAATAAATCAAAAAAATAACAAATATAAAAACATTTTTAACCTCATAATATTATACTATGATAGGTGGTAAAGGAAAAACGAACAACATTACTTGTAGTACCCCCGATTTTTGGTATGTAACCCTTTCTTGAAGCTTTTCATGGTTTTAAAGATAAGGGTGTTGAATGGGAGAGTTGGGAGAACTTGGAATGATGTTTTGAGGAAAAGGGGAAGTCGCACAGTCAGCTCACAGTTTGTCTAATCGTATGGCCAAACCGTGCACAGTGGGTATGGGAGGCAGTGGCTTCCACGCAATCGGGGCACAGTTTGTATAACCGTGCGGCCAAACAATGCGAGAAGGGTGGCTGAGGTAGTGGCCAGTGCACAGTTAGCACACGGTTTGTGAAACCGTGCGGACTAACCGTGCAGTCACTTAAAGTTAGATCCTAAAATTGTGGATCTAACTTGTTTTTCCTCTAATTGTCTTTTTTTAACCTCCTAAGTGGCCCTAACTCGGGTTTATTCTCTGTTAAAGGTTGAAAGACTTCTCTCAAGCATTCCGGAGGCGATCCGAAGGCTTATCTTTGCGAATCGAAGCCGAATTCTTAAAGTATGTGATCAATCTTGATCGGTTTCTTCGATCAACTTAGATCCACATCTCCTATAATCTCGTGTTCTGAGATTGACACCCGTTATGGGTAGATCTAAGGGTGTAGATGCCAAATATGACAAGAGTTTGTCATGATTGTGTTAGGAGAAGAGATCTAAGGAGAGTTTTTGGTGTTCTGACCTGGAGTTATTGAGTGTTCTCTGCCCGTGGCTTGGTTTCTCCCAATTTGTTGAGGTATGTGGCTTCACTCTCGATTCCACTTTCTTAGAACATGAAGGCTTAGATCAAATTCATTTATTTTCTTGGTTTTGATTGTGAAATTGTGGTCCAAAACATGTTATAAATCTTCTTTAGTGATGATTTATTGGTGTTGATGATATTGTGGAAATTGAAAGAATAGTTGTGTAAAGTGTTTGGTTTCATTATTTTAGAAATGTGATTTCAAAAATATGGATTGCTAGATTTGGAAAATGGTTTGTGGGAAACATGGTTTTCAATAAAAGGGTGATTCTTTTTTGAAAGGTTTTGAACACACTTGGTTTTGGGCATGGATTGCATGGGTTGTGTTGTGTGTTCATATGCATTGGGAAGGATAAGGGTGAGAAGTAACCACATCAATAGGTTGGGATGGATAAGGTCGTGATGTACCCCTATCAAGGTAGCTCACTATGTGACGACGTAGTGGATGGATAACTCACTACTCGCGAGTACGGGGAGGTATATGTTTTATTCATTGTTGGTTTTGTGGGTTTCTATAATGGAATGAATGTTCCAAAGTGGAAATGTGAATTTGGTTTGAAACCATGTTTGTTGATTTTCTTGAGAAAGAAGTTTTGTTCGAAAAATGTTTGGGACGTGGAACTTGTCATATTGTGAACTGTTTTTGGAATTGTTTTATTTAAATTTTTTAATATAAATGTGCTAACATATTTTATCCTAGAGGCTTGGGTTGGGAATTCATCGGGGAAAACCTACTAAGTTTCATTAATCACCCCCTACTTTAGAACATTGGTGCTTTTGAAGATGTCATATACCGGGACATTGGAAATGGTAAAGTGTCACGTGTTTAGAGCACTGCTTCGTGATACTTGGACTGGTTCATGATGTTGGAGATTGGAGCTTGTGGAGAATGGAGTTTGGTTGTTGTCTTGTAGTTTTTGAGTTGTCTTTCCATTTTTTACTCTGATGTTTAGTTTTCGTTTTCAAAATGGTATTTTTGGTTTGTTTTTGATAAAATTAATGGTTGAGTTGTTTTGGTTTTAAATCATGCATCTTATAGTGGTTTCTTGGAGATGTTTATCTAGTTACTCGGTTTGTTGGTTGTTTTCAGTTAAAGGTTAAATCGTCCCCCACGTATTTTGAAACCCTTTGGCATTTATTTCCAGCCTTTGGCACCTTGGGGATGTCTCTTAAGGCCTAGTAATGACTAGTTGAGCTATCAAGCCAATGAGAATTTGTTGGACATTACATTATTTCATGAGGTGGTATTATATCGTAGACACAAATAATAATTTCATTAACCAATTGATGGATGTGAGTGTAGGTGTAGGCCTAAACCTTCAAATAAAAACATATAAATATATTTTGGATACTAATGTTATTATATAATCATGGAATAAGAATTAATGAATGGTTTTATAGAGAAATAAAACATAAATTCATGTTGATGAATGTTACCAATTTTTTTGGTAACTCTTTTTTGTTTTACCAAACGGTATTGAATGGTTGGATTTTTCCGAAAGTTATGAATATAGGGTGAGATGATGTATTCATAGAAATTATTTGGTCATTATTTTGAAGAGGAAAAGGGCTTTACCATTCATCAAAATATTAAACATCTAATAAAAATACAAAAAAACCATCCAAAGTTAATTTTTATAATCCGTAATAAAATTATGCTTATTTTTTAATATAAAAATTATAAACGTAACAAAATTTATTTTTAAAATATGTGAACCATTAAAGTTGAGTAATTTTCATTAGAAAAATAGATCCTTTATGCATAAAACAATATTTATTCCTATTTTATGCCTATATGATATGTTGTTGTAATTTAAAAACATTTTAAAAACATATATTTAATCCTATTAATTCCCTTTAATAAAAAAAATAATGATATAATTTCCATATTAAAAAAATTATATTAATAGTATACTATTGTTTTGTATAACATAGTCATTCATGAAATACATGATTTTGGAGAAAATAATTTGTTTGTATTGTGAATGCTATTAGAAATAGAGTCCATTATATTGAAAAATTAATTATCAAGTCAAAAATACAAATAAATATGAAAATTACTTATTATATCCCTACTCAGGCTGTTACATCCACTCTACTTTCCTAAGGACAAATTCCATTTTAGATAGGGGCTTCTAATCGGTAGATAGAGGACCCACACACAAGATGATGAGTGTGGGTGGGGGTTTAATTTATAGGCTGAGGACATGCACACTAGTGTGACCACTACTACAAAAACTGGCAATAACAGCGCTAAAATCAGGCTTTAACAGCGCTAGAAAAGTGTTGTAAAGCTCAGCGCTGATAAAGGGGGGGGGTCCTTTAACATCTCTTTTTTAGCGCTGTTAAATGTCACCTTTAACAGCGCTAAAAAAGCACTCTTAAATGTCACCTTTAATGGTGCTAAAAAAGCGCTGTTAAAGGATACCTTTAACAGCGCTAAAAAGTGCTGTTATATGTTGCCTTTAATAGCGCTTTTTTAGCGCTGTTAAATATCTCCTTTAACAGCGCTTTTTTAGCGCTGTTAAATGTCGCCTTTAACAGCACTAAAAAAGCGCTGTTAAATCCCTGCCTGTTGCTAATAAAAAACCTGCACTAGTACAGCCAGCCGAGCAGACCTGCACAAAAACCAGTATATCAACCACAGACATGCACAAAAACTAGTATATCAACCACAAGCATGTCATCAACCGATCACAACCCAACCAAACAGTGTTCTTACCATGAGTTAGATACCATCTACCCAGAAACCAAAACTACCTCATTACATAGTATCACAAAATATTCCTACACAACTCAGAAGATAAATACTAGAACATTCCACTATGCATTGTTTCTCCTTGGATTGCCACTTGGTTTTGACAAATCGTGCAGAGCCCGTGCTCCTTGAATCATTATGCAATACATAAAAAGGATATCCTAACTCTCCCAACCATCACCCTTAGTAATTATGTATATTAATACAAAAAAGGTAACATATCATAAATTGGGGGACTGTAATGAGACATCAAGATTAACATTCTATATATAGGATCGATTTCTGGTAGGATTGGTTGCGTTGATACATGACTCTACCTGGACCTCAAAAATAGATATATGATCTCACTCCAGGACTTTCAGAGAGACTCCAACTATGTCTAGGACGTCCTGCTGAAGCGATCGTACTACCGTAAGTCGGAAAAGATACCAAAACCATCCTAGGAAGGATCATGGGAGCCAACCCTAATGAAATATGTCCTTGATATAGTGTTCAAAGAGATCAATCATGGTACATAAAATTATGTGTCATTTAAAGGGTCACATGCCTTGTCGCTTTACCCTAGGTAACTCCAATGTTCAGCTGCCTGTGAGAATATACATGTCATATCAATAGGTAATTACATGGCATGTTAAAAAACATATACGTGTTAACCTTTGATCTTGTGTCCTCTTATGCACCCTTGCCCTATGTTAGTACATGACGTCGATCTCGTGTGATTCTTCCTGTGTATCTGTACAAGGGATAAACTGCGTAGCTGGCTCATTAAAGACGTGTAGTGGGATATATTCCATGTAGGAAAGCCATGTAATCCACCCCATGTTTGTGTATCTCAAAAATTCATGCCATGTCTTGGGGGAGGGTCTACACTACATGTGAGGTGGATATCTCAGTTGTTGATTTCACTTAAAAATAAGTCCATTTTGAACAAAACAGAGGCACTTTGAGTGGTGTCGACCACACCGGGCCTCGGATTGAGTCGTCGTTGACTCATACACATCAAATTTGACCCATGGATCATTGTCCTTAAGTTTCAATAGAATCCGAATGTGTTTGTTCAGTTTCCCGTATGTCAGTTGTTGATTTCTCACTTAAAATTAAGTCCATTTTTAACAAAAACAGAGGTACTTTCAGTGGTGTCGGCCACACCGGGCCTCGGATTGAGGCGGGGTTGACTTTTACATGTCACATTTGACCCATGATCGTTGTTCAAATGTTTCAACAGAATCCGAATGCGTTGGGTTGGTTTGTCGTATGTTAGTTGTTGATTTCACTTAAAATTAAGTCCATTTTTAACAAAAACAGAGGCACTTTGAGTGGTGTCGGCCACAACAGGCCTCGGATTGAGGCGGGGTTGACTCGTACATGTCACATTTGACTCATGGATCGTTTTCCTTAAGTTTCAATAGAAACCGGATGTGTTTGGTCGGTTTGGTGTATGTATGTAAAATATTGTCCATTTTAAACAAAATACATACACTTGGAGTGATACCAGCCACACCGCGTCTCGGATTGAAACAGTTTTGACTCGTACACGTCACATATGACCCATGGATCATTGTACTAAAGTGTTAACACAATCCTAAGGCGTTTGGTCAGTTTCCCGTATGTCAGTTGTTGATTTCACTTAAAAATAAATCCATTTTGAACAAAATAGAGGCACTTTGAGTGGTGTCGGCCACACCGGGCCTCGGATTGAGTTGGGGTTGACTCTTACACGTCATATTTTACCCATGGATCATTTCCCTTAAGTTTCAACAGAATCCAAATGCTTTTGGTCGGTTTTCCGCATGTCAGTTGTTGATTTCACTTAAAAATAAGTCCATTTTGAACAAAAGAGAGGCACTGTGAGTGGTGTCGGCCACACCATGCCTCGGATTGATGCGGTGTTGAATCGTACACGTCACACATGAGTCATTGATCGTTGTGAAAAATTATCAACGCAATCAGAAGCCGTTAGATCGGTTTGGCTTATGTACGTAAAATATTGTCCATTTTAAACTAAATACATACACTTGGAGTGATACCGGTCACACCGCGCCTCTGATTGAGGCGGGGTTTACTCGTAAATGTCACATTTGACCCATGGATCATTTTCCTTAAGTTTCAATAGAATCCCAATGCGTTTGGTCAGTTTGTCGTATGTCAGTTGTTGATTTCACTTAAAATTAAGTCCATTTTTAACAAAATAGTGACACTGTGAGTGGTGTCGGCCACACCAGGCCTCAGATTGATGCGGTGTTGAATCGTGCACGTCACACATGAGTCATTGATTGTTGTGAAAATGTATCAACACAATCAGAAGCCGTTAGATGGGTTTGGAATATGTACGTAAAATATTGTCCATTATAAACTAAATACATACACTTGGAGTGATACCGGTCACACCGCGCCTCTGATTGAGGTGGGGTTGAATCTTACACGTCACATTTGACCCATGGATAGTTTTCGTTAAGTTTCAATAGAATCCCAATGTGTTTGGTCGGTTTTCCGTATGTCAGTTGTTGATTTCACTTAAAATTAAGTCCTTTTTTAACAAAACAGTGACATTGTGAGTGGTGTCGGCCACACCGGGCCTTAGATTGATGCGATGTTGAATCGTACACGTCACACATGAGTCATTGATCATTGTGAAAAAGTATCAATGCAATCAGAAGCCGTCAGATCAGTTTGGCGTATGTACGTAAAATATTGTCCATTTTAAACTAAATACATACACTTGGAGTGATACCGGTCACACCGCGTCTCAGATTGAGGCGGGGTTGAGTCGTACACGTCACATATAACCCATGTATCATTGTCCTAAAGTGTCAACACAATCCGAAGGCGTTTGGTCGGTTTCCCGTATGTCAGTTGTTGATTTCTCACTTAAAAATAAGTCCATTTTGAACAAAACAGAGGCACTTGGAGTTGTGTCAGCCACAACAGGCCTCAGATTGAGGTGGGGTTGACTCGTACACGTCACATTTGAAGGTGAGTATGCATACACGATAGTTGACCTTCTTAGAGAAGGGTTTCTGGAAGAGTATAAAAGACATGAAGCAATGAAGATCATTAGAGTGTTGGAGCAAATGTGGTTGCTACAAACAATGTGGAAATTGGCTTGTGCAAAGCGACCTAAGTTACAACATGCAGGTATTGTACTCTATTTTTTTCTGGAGGGTTTCAGTTTAAATGCATTTTGGAATGATCATTGCTAGCCATTGTCTTTTAGGTTTTTTTGACAGCCGAGGGGAAAGGGTGGGGTCTGAAGACATTGTAGGATATGTCGAAGGGTGATTTTGTGTGTGAATTTGTTGGAGAAATGTTAACTCCCGCAGTTCTGAAAAGATTCACTATTTAAAAGAAAGTCAAAAGTTTAGATACATATCAAGATGGTCAGTTTAAAGGAATTTTGAGGGACACTACTAAAGACATGCTCAGATATGCACACATCCCCCACTTTTAGATCATTGTCTACTACAATGATCTTCCAAAAAAGATATGCATTAGAACGCTCATGATACATAGAGAAATTCACTGGCCACCTTTGAGAATGATCTGAAGCACAAACCATGACAGCAATAGGTTTTTCCTTGAAAATTCTCTTGGCGAACTGGAATGGCAACTCACTCTTGTGATTTTGCGTCTCTACATGTCACTTCATGTGTGCAGCTACTGCTATTCCAGTTCGCCAAGAGAATTTTCAAAGAAAAACATAATGCTGTCATTGTTTGGGCTTCAGATCATTCTCAAAGTTGGGAAGTGAATTTCTCTATATATCATGAGCGTTCTAATGGATATCTTGGTTGAAAGATCATTGTAGTAGACAACGATCTAAAAGTGGGGGATGTGTGAATATCTGAGCATGTCTTTAGTAGTGTCCCTAAAAATTTCTTTAAACTGACCATCTTGAGATGTATCTAAACTTGTGACTTTCTTTTAAAAAGTGACTCTTTTCAGAACTGCGGGAGTTAACATTTATCCAACATATTCACACACAAAATCACCCTTCGACATATCCTCCAATGTCTGCAGACCCCACACTTTCCCCTCGGCTGTTAAAAAAACCTAAAAGACAATGGCTAGCAATGATCATTCCAAAATGCATTTAAACTGATACCTTCCAGAAAAAAATAGAGTACAATACCTGCAAGTTGTAACTTAGGTCACTTTGCACAAGCCGATTTCCACATTGTTTGTAGAAACCACATTTGCTCCAACACTCAAATGATCTTCATTGCTTCATGTCTTTTATACTCTTCCAGAAACTCTTCTCTAAGAAGGTCAACAATCGTGTATGCAGACTCACCTTCAAATGTGATGTGTACGAGTCAACCTCGCCTCAATCTGAGGCCTGTTGTGGCTGACACAACTCTAAGTGCCTCTGTTTTGTTCAAAATGGACTTATTTTTAAGTGAGAAATCAACAACTGACATACGGGAAACCGACCAAACGCCTTCGGATTGTGTTAACATTTTAGGACAACGATTCATGGGTCATATGTGATGTGTATGAGTCAACCACGCCTCAATCTGAGACGCGGTGTGACCGGTATCACTCCAAGTGTATGTAATTTGTTTAAAAGGGACAATATTGTACGTACACACGCCAAACCGATCTAACGGCTTATGATTGTGTTGCTACTTTTACACAACGATCCATGACTCATGTGTGACATGTACGAGTCAACCCCACATCAATCCGAGGCCCGATGTGGCTGACACCACTCACAGTGTCTATGTTTTGTTAAAAATGGACTTAATTTTAAGTGAAATCAAGAACTGACATACGGCAAACCGACCAAACGAATTCGGATTCTGCTGAAACTTAAGGACAAACAAGATATGCATTAGAACGCTAATGATACAAAGATTAATTCACTGCCCACCTTCGAGAATGATCTGAATCCCAAACCATGACAACATTATGTTTTTCCTTGAAAATTCTCTTAGCGAAGTGGAATGGCAATAGCTGCACACATGAAGAGAGAAGTAGAGACGCAAAATCACAAGAGTGAGTTGCCATTCCAGTTCGCCAAGATAATTTTCAAGGAAAAACATAATGCTGTCATGGTTTGTGCTTCAGATCATTCTCGAAGGTGGCCAGTGAATTGCTCTATGTATCATGAGCGTTCTAATGCATATCTTGTTTGGAAGGTCATTGTAGTAGACAACGATCTAAAAGTGGGGAATGTGTGCATATCTGAGAATGTCTTTAGTAGTGTCCCTCAAAATGCCTTTAAACTGACCATCTCGAGATGTATCTAAATTTGTGACTTTCTTTTAAATAGTGACTCTTTTCAGAACTACGTGATATGAAGGTATTTTGGAGATTTTACTGGTTCATGCATGATATGAAGGTATTTTGGAGATTTTACTGGTTTTTTTGTCCAAAGGCCAAAGAAATGTGGTCCATCATTCTTGCATGTTACTCGTACACATCACCAAGGACCCGTGGTTCGTTCTCCTAAAGGATGAAGGCAATCCGGATGCGTCTGGTCAGATTTACGTAGGTCAGTTGTTGATTCCAATTAAAGTGGTGTCCATTTTAAACAAGAGAGAGACCCTTTGGGTGGTAGAGGTCACACCGTGCCTCGGATTGAGGCGGGGTTGACTCGTACATGTCACCAAGGACCCGTGGATCCTTCTCCTAAAGGATGAAGGCAATCCGGATGCGTCTGGTCAGATTTACATAGGTCAGTTGTTGTTTCCAATTAAAGTGGTGTCCATTTTAAACAAGAGAGAGACTCTTTGGGTGGTAGCGGTCACACCGTGCCTCGAATTGAGGCAGGGTTGACTCGTACACGTCACCAAGGACCTGTGGATCGTTCTCCTAAAGAATGAAGGCAATCCGGATGCGTCCGGTCGGATTTCCGTAGGTCATCTTTTGTTTCCAATAAAAGTGGTGTCCATTTTAAACAAGAGAGCGACCCTTTGGGTGGTAGCGGTCGCACCGTGCCTCGGATTGAGGCGGAGTTGACACGTACATGTCACCAAGGACCTGTGGATCGTTCTCCTAAAGGATGAAGGCAATCCGGATGCGTCTGGTCGGATTTCCGTAGGTCAGTTGTTGTTTTAAATTAAAGTGGTGTCCATTTTAAACAAGAGAGCGACCCTTTGGGTGGTAGCGGTCACACCGTGCCTCAGATTGAGGCGGAGTTGACTCGTACACGTCACCAAGGACCCGTGGATCGTTATCCTAAAGGATGAAGGCAATCCAGATGTGTCTGGTCGGATTTCCGTAGGTCAGTTGTTGTTTTCAATTAACGTGGTGTCCATTTTAAAAAAGAGAGCGACCATTTTAGTGGTTCAACATTCTAATGAAGCGTACCCCATCCTTGCTTTACGATAGGGGTATGTTGGATTTGATGCACGTTCCTTATTTTCAGTACAGAGTTTCTGTTTCATAAATGAAATATTGACAATAAAAGTGATGAATACATGTATTCTCAAACAACGTATTATCACTCACAATGTACCTGAAACTTCTCATCCCCACGACGGCCAATAAATGCATCCCATGCTTCTTGGGATATCAGGTGCGCATAGACAATGGGTGGGTGCGGGTTTATTTTACCTTTAGAATCTTTCAGGTGATATCTTGTTAAAATAGTACGAAAACCTCGAAGAATCTTTCCTGCAAGCCTTAGTACATAATCCTTGTGTGAGTCGTCAACTATAAATGTACCCTGAAAGAGATTGAGAAGAGTAAGACAATGTTTCATCATTTTATTTGCTAGTTAATTAAAGAAATAAATTCATAATGTTACCGTAATTTCTTCCAAGATCACAGCCTTCAACCCGGACACAACATGGTGCCATGAATCTATGTCAATCGGCACGCGTTGCCGAGTGAAAACTCCAATGTAACTTCTAAACATAGCCTTGTTGGGATTCACATGTTGGCCTCGTGCATTCCATCCGACTTCAAATTTGATGCCTTTTCTTTTCGCCTTAAGAATATTGGCTAACACTTTCAAACTATGACGCACCTGTGATTTTTGCGACGTCGGTTCTTCATTCCCGACCATTTCATCGATATCAACATCATCTATATGTTCATCTACTATGATATCAACGACATGTGCTGATGGTTGTTGGACCTCAACACTAAGAGAAGGAGCCGCAACAGCAAGAGCATCAGCAGGAGCAGTAGGAGCACCAGGAGCCGCAGCAGTAAGAGCAGCAGCAGGAGCAGTAGGAGCACCATGAGCCACAACAGGAGGAGGAGTAGGAGCCATAGCAGTAGGAGCAGCAGGAGCCGCATCAGGAGCAACAGTAGCAGCAGCATGAGCTACAGGAGCAGCAGGAGCAGCAGCAGCCGTAGCAGCAGCTGCTTGAGAGACTTGTTCAGTCTCAAGGTTAAGAGCACCAGAATGTGCAGAAGTCATTATCTGCAAAAGTGGTTGAACAGTTCATTCAAATTACATAAATTCTGTAATGAAAAGATAATAACATGAGATAACAAGATCTATATTACAAACAAAATATAACCTGTTTACTGAAATCTATTTCTTTTTTTCAAAGGTTGAAGAGATTTGACACCTCTATTGACAATCCAAATCCCTTCATTGTGGTCTCCTCTAACATACAAAACATCATCTGCATTGGGACCGCTCCGAATTGATTGGGACGTACCACTAAAAGGATCACCCTAAACTAAACTTTCATCGGAACCCTCAATAGTTTTGGACGATAACAGAACAATCGACCACTTTCGGTTTGCGGGATCTGGAACATAAAAAACTTGTACCGCTTGTGATGCCATTATAAACTATTCGTCTTTGTACCCTTCTTTACTAAAATCAACTTTCACAAATCCCCATTCATCTATTTTAACACCACTATTGTTATCAATCCATTTGCATTGAAAAATCGGCAATTGAAATGTCGTATAATCCAACTCCCATATTAGTTTGATAATGCCAAAGTATGACATATTTGCATAAATTGGATTTCTATACTTACTACCAGAAACATGCATTGCTTCAGCCACTAGTGTAACTCCACTATTTTCCATGGTACTCTCTTCATCATGTTCATCCGTATAGAATGTATAACCATTAATTACATACCCACTGTAAGATAATACATACACACTTGGTCCAGCGGCTAGCCATCGAAGTCGTTCTGAAATTGAATTCGTATTTTCATCCAACTGCTTAAAAATATGGTCCTCATACCATCCTATAAACTGGTGATTATGTGTATCTGCTAACCATTTTTCATCCCTCTATGGATTCAACTGCCTAAGAATTTCTTTGTGAGTTTCAATATATGGAGCAACCTCCCAACTGTTATGCAAAACATAAAGATGAGCCTACTCCCGATCTGTAATACTGATTGATACAACTTCTCTTCCAGAAATTCCCCCACCCTCAATGCGTCCTGTGTGACGAGATTTCGGGAGACCAATGTTTTCAACATCAGATAGGTATTCAATACAAAATTCAATGGCTTCCTCAACAATATATCGCTCCACTATACAACCCTCTAGCCGACTTCGATTTTTGACATATCCTTTCAAAATCTTCATATACCGTTCAACAGGATACATCCATCTATAGTGCACAGGACCACAAAGTCGAATCTCTCTCACCAAGTGAATCATCAAATGAACCATCATATCAATGAATGTTGGTGGGAAGAACATTTCTAATTCACATAATATGATGAAAATTTCTTTTTCCATAGCTGACAATTTCCCCAGGTCTAAAACTTTGCTACATATAGCTTTGAAAAAGAATCAAATTTTGGTTAACGTATGACCAATATTCTTGGGTAAAATGCAACGTAAAGCTATAGGAATTAGATCTTGCATCAAAACATGGAAATAATGTGATTTCAATCCTTTTAACTTCAAATCATTCATTGACACAATGTTCATGATATTTGATGAGTACCCCTCTGGAACCTTTACATCATTAAAGAAGTTGCAAAACTGATATCTCTCTGCCCTAGAAATAGTATAAGCAGTAGGAGAAAGAACCATTCGATTTTCACCTTTCACGGGAGCCAACTCTTCTCGTATTCCCATGTCAACCATGTCCAACCTTGCCTTAATAACATCTTTTGTTTTGCCAGGGGCATTTAGCAACGTTCCAATAACGCTATCACATACATTTTTTTCCACATGCATCACATCAAGAAAATGTCTGACGTACAAACAATTCCAGTATGGTAATTCAAAAAAAACTGATCTCTTTTTCCAACCGATTTTCGTATGGTTTTTCGAAAATGGTTTACCAAAAACAGTGTTCATATCTTTTACTTTCTCAAACAGATGATCACCTGTTAGTGGAGACGGTGTTGTGCGTTTTTCTGAACTTCCATTGAATGATGTCGTCCAAGATTGGTACTTCTGCCGACGAGGTAGAAATCTACAATGTCCTAGAAACAACGATTTCGATGAATGTTTCAACCTAATTGATTCTGTATCTTCTTCGCACACGGGACACCCTTGAGTTCCTTTAATGCTATAGCCTGAAAAATTTCCATAAGCAGGGAAATCATTTATTGTCCCATACAACATCGCTCTCAATGTGAAGTATTCACTTTTATAAGCATCATACAACATTACAACTGAGTCCCACAATAACTTCAAATCCTCGATCAAAGGAGTCAGATAAACATCAATATCGTTACCTGGTTGTTTTGGTCCTGATATAAGCATAGATAACATGATGAATTTTCACTTCATGCATAACCAGGGTGGCAAGTTATAATTTAGCAACATAACAGGCCATGTACTATGAGTGCTGGTTTGAAAACCAAAAGGATTCACTCCATCTGTAGATAACACAAGACGAAGGTTTCTCGGCTCTTTTCCAAATTCAGGATACTCATGATCAATTTTCTTCCATTGAGGAGAGTTGGCCGGATGACGTAATAACCCATCGTTATTTCTTTTATCTGCATGCCACGACAATTGTCTTGCAGTTTCTTCACTTCCATATAAACGCCTAAACCTTGGAATGATTGGAAAGTACCATACAACTTTCGTAGGATTGGATTTATCTTTCTTGTATCGAGAAGCACCACACTTTGGGAATTCTGTAAGTGATTTGTTCTCCTTTAGAAACAATATACAGTCTTTCGGGCAGGCATGTATTCTTTCAGAAATCATTCCCATCGAGCGTAGCATTCGTCTAGCTTCATATGTCCGGCTTGGGAGCTCATTATCTTCCAGGAGCATGTCATTCAAGAGAGCAAGTAGTTCCGTAAAACTAACATCACTCCATCCATTGCCTTCTTTCAATTTATAAAACTCCAGTACAGCTGAAAATGTTGTATACTTAGTGCAAGCAGCATACAATGGCGTCTTTGCACAACTCTTTAACTTCTCAAACAATTTTGGGCAATCACGGGGTTCATCTTGAATTGTCTTTGTCATTTCCTCAATACGATCTTCATCATCATTGACATCTGTAATCACATCCTCCATACGGTCTTCTTCATTATCTATATTTGTATTCATATCTGACGATCCATAAAACGCAGTTTTATCCCATCCAGTAGCTACATTCGCTTTTTCTCCGTGTTTATTCCAACATTTATAACTCCGTTCTATTCCGTGACATATCAAATGTTCTTACAACTCCTCTGGATTAAGTAGTCTAGAATAACAACAACGTAAACATGGACAAAGGATTTGAGAAGGATCCTTTGTGTGATCCTTTGCAAACTGGATGAACTCTTTCACTCCGTTCTCGTACTCTATTGTTAAACGATTTGAATCCATCCAATCTTTATTCGTCTTCATCCTATTTGAATCTCAAATATTAGTATTTATGGTTCAAGTACACAAAAGAAGACTTCCTAATACAGTAGAAGAGAACCACATCCTTGGAAGGAGATCAAGTAGTCTAACCTACAATCAAGATTCATAAAAAATAATATTAGATTCACTAAAAAGATGATTATCTACCACTCTATAAGGAGGATATAACAGGAGATAGAGGATTTCCAATCGATGAGAGATACCTTTATCAGAGAGAAACCAAACGCATCCACTAGAGCTTCTATCTGATTTGTATAGGCACTCAGGATACAAAAACTATATTTAGAATGCATGTGAGATAAAGAACGAATAATTAAAATAAATAATCCATTATACAATTTAAAATTCATTATCATCTCTATTATGATTTTTATAGGCACTCAGGATTCTTCTAGTAGTGGTACAGGTTCCCCCATTAATCATGAGTGAGAGAGGGAATAGTATTTTTTGGATTACCTTTCTTGTTTTATACAATTTATGAAGAAATGACAAGGGTTGGAAGTGCCGAGTGTGTTTGACTTGAAAATAGAGGTTCAGTTGCAACACCCTCTGATGTTTTCTGGAGAGGGTGGACCCAAGGTAGATAAGTTCTAAATTTAGTTCATCTAGAATATTCTAGATAACTTTTCTACTCCTTAGTAGAATAGGGTAGAGTTGGTAGAGTATATGTTATGGGGGCCAACAATGATCTACTGTGATATTTAGTCTTGGGATGAGCATATGGAGGGAATGACTTGGAAGAAAATCTAGGATATGTTCATGGAGCACTTTTAACCTACGACATTGAGGAAATGAAAATATGAATATTTAATATGTTTGACATAATTATGTTTGATAATGATAGATTATGTTAGATTCTTCACATACCAGTAATGTTTTTATCTAATGTTGACAGGAGATAAGGTATCTATGAAAAAAAAATTAGGATGGACTTAGATGTGAGATTAAGTCCCAGGTAAATATATTTTTTATGAGGTTTGTTAAGGTGGTGGATCAGGTTCTCATTTCCAAGGGGAACCTAAAGGAGACTTGTAGTGGTGGTAGGGCGGTTTCAATTGAATGATCTAGTGGTACATATTATGATAGTAGGATTCACCGTTATGATATCTTCCACTAGGGTGGTGGTGGATAGAGTATCTATGTGAGAGGATTTTACTCTTAGAGAGGATTTTAGTCATCTTCAATCAATGAGGTAGGTCTGGTCACATGTTAGGCCTATGACTTTGACCACTAGTGAAGTGTCAATCATGTATCATGATGGTTCATATATATAGGTTCTACATGAAAACTTGTAATATGGGTAGTGATGGATGATATATATTGGTACAGAGCACCGAATAGGGGAACCTAAAGGAGACTTGTAAGAGGGGATCCTCTCATTATTTTATATCTTTTCTCTTGGTAAATGGTTTCTGTTTTGTGTTAGAGTACTTTTGTGGGATCATGTTGGTCAACACACCATTGGGGGTGTGATTAGAAGGCATCTGTCTTCGTAAGGGATGTTCCCTCATGGTTTGTGAGTATTGTTTCATTTTGGATTTATACATGCTTGATATGATATGTATTGAATAGATAGTGATGAATTAATTTTTGGTATTTAATCAATATCACATTGATTGTTACCGTATATGAGTGATCGTCATGCCTCATAAGGGTAGAGCCCATGTCTTTTATGGAAAATGGGATATCATGGTAGACCATGTAGGACCAGTTCTTCCACAACTAGGTGAGAACATAGACCAGTTTACGAATATTTTTCTTGATGATAATGGATTGAAAAAAGAAATATTTCCCCCAGTAGTAGACTGGTTCTAGGATGTGTTTCATGAGAATTGATCAGGGCTACCACCTAAAAGAGACTTTGAGTTCATGATTGAGCTGATGCGTGGAGTTGAGCCATTTTATATAACGCCTTTCAGAATGAAACAAGAATAGATTCAGGAACATAAAACTCAATGAGAGGAGTTAGATTATGAAGGGTGCATCTGCTCGATTATGTCACCTTGGGGATCTCATGTTTTATTTTCCAAGAAGGATGACAGAACATTACATATGTGTTTCTATTAATAGAATATGAATCAGATGAAAATTAAGAACAGATATCCACTTCTTTGTATTTTTGATCTATTTGACCAGCTGAGGGGTTCCATATTGTTCTCTAAGATTGATCTAAGGTTTGTTTATCATCATTTGAGGTTGAGAAATTCTGATATACTATAAACTAATTTTGAGATCATGTATAGTTTTTATGAATTCTTCATAATAAAATTTGTGTTGACGAATTCCCCATGGCATTTATTCTCTTGATGAGTTGAATATTTCACTTGTACCTAGACCAGATTGTAGTTGTTTTATGGATGACATATTGGTGTAATACCAAAATAATGATGATCATTCCCAACATCTGGACATCATCATGAGTACACTTAGAGAGAATCATCTATACACAATCTATCTATATGAAAACATATACATCTTCTTCATAGATTGTTACCTTAAGGCGGCGGCCGAGGGCGTTGCCGGTTGCGGAAGGCGGCCGCGGAGAGCGACCGAGGGCGTCCGAGTGAGGAGGAGGGCGGCGGAGGCGGCGGAGAGCGGCCGAGGGCGGCGGAGGGCGGCCGAGGGCGGCCGAGGGCGGCAGAGAACGGCGGCCGAGGGCGTTGCGGGCAGCCGAGGGCGGCAGGCGGTGGAGGTCGGCCGAGGGTGTTACTGGCGGCGGAGGACGGCGAGTGTACCGAGGGCGGCAAGCTCCGGCGAAGCGAACACAGTAGCGGTATTCGGGAGACGAGTAGCAGGGTTACGGTTCTGCGAGGTCTTTAGCTGCGATAAAACGAGGGCACTTTGCGACCAACTTTATAAAAAAGTCGACTATGGTTTTATCAGTGCTAAAAAAGCGCTGATAAAGGCTACCTTTATCAGCGCTAAAATTATAGCGGTGATAAAATCTAGCTTTATCAGCGCTTTTCTAGCACTGATAATATTATGATTTATCAGCACTAGAAAAGCGCTGATAAAGATTCCCCGTATGAGCGCTACAATTTTAGCGCTGATAAAGATAATTTTTATCAGCGCTTTTTGAGCGCTGATAAAGGATACCCTATATCAGTGCTGAAATTTGAGCGCTGATAGAGGTGTTCTGTATCAGCGCTTTTTTTAGGGCTTATATAGGAGAACCTTTATCAGCGCCTTTTGAGCGCTGATAAAGACCAACTGTATCAGCGCTAAAATTTTAGCGCTGATAAACATTAGCTTTTTCAGCGCTGTAATTTTAGCACTGATATATGGTATCCTTTATCAGCGGTTTTTCTTAGCGCTATTATAAGGGCGCGCTTCCCTTGCCCGTTTTTGTAGTAGTGGACATAGGGATTCCACTTTGGTCACCAAGGAAATGCTCCATATATGGATGGGTGGTTCCACTCAGTAGGTATAGGAACCTTGCCCAAGTATATTGGGGTTATATTTTATATGTCAAGGACATGTACACAATTGCATCAGGTTGGGGGGTCTAATATGTTTCGTGGAAAAACCTTGCCCGGTATAATAATAGGTCCCACTCTGTATTAATGGAACCACAACCATGTTGACGGGGGTTCCACTATATGGTCTCTTGTGATTTTTTCCCCGACCTCTATCATCATCAGGCACTGCCTAAATAAGCATTATTCTCAAAACATCTCACACGATATTCCAAAATCCACAATAAGGTTACCATAATGATACTTAAGAAAAAACCCAAAATCTAGGAAATTCATGGGCCAAAATCCATGTCCAAATGAAAGAGATATGGGATTTTGATGTTTCGGAAAACGTAACAATGGTGTAAACAATGTTTGAGGTGTCCCACATGATGTGTGGTATTTCTCCATCACGAGCCAAAATCAGAGTCTGAATGAATGAGTTATTAGAGATTGAAGTTTGTTAAAAATGAACAAAGGGGTACATGACTTGTGAGAGAACCCACACGATGTGTGGTCTCACTAATCACCAGGCCATGTCCCTGGAGGCACATGGTTCACCATCTCATGTACCACTATATAGTGTTTTGGGATTCTTCACGACATTTACAAGCCACTCGAGGTCGCAAACCACACACATTGACTATTTCTATGATCTCAAGTCATATCCATGTTCATTGGATCCCAACATGTCATTTCACATGGGGGTGATGCCCATGTTTCTTGCGGTGTTCGTATACTCAACAACATGATGTTTTACTTATTAAATTTTCCACGACATGAACCATCCACATGGTTAAGTGGTTCATGACATGTAGGGAGTCTACAAGACGTTCCATCCATAAAATTTTCAATAACAATACATGCCACCACATAAGGGCTACAGACCATTCATTTACCAAGATACAAGGTGTGTTGTTGGTATTTTATGAAAAATATAGATCACATCTTGGTTCCTAAGATCCAATGTTTCCACCTACATATCAAGCCATGTTCCTTCCCAAAGATGGTGTATCTTGCCATTGATCATCATGTCTGACAATCCGATGGTTAAAAAACTGGTTATTATTGGTCTTTGGAGGTTCATCGTGCGACACACATACCTTTTAAAATTGATATTCATTATTAGATATTAAATCCACAAAATAATTCTCTGGTTATAAAATTATTCATCTCTACATCTGTAAAATATAATGGATTTATCATTCATTCATGAAATCAGTGAGAATCTGAGAGTCCGATCAGTTTCAGTACCACCTGAAAATGTTGAATCGCAACGTCGTGGTACAATGATGACAAACATGATGAAATTGAATCCTAAAGGGATCAAAAAAATATTTTTATTGATCATTGAGATGTTTTCTTGGACAAGAATCCTTAAAAAGTATATATGGGGTTAGAAAACAAGAACAACCAATTGAATATCAATACGTGTGTACATGAAAAGGCTAAAAATAATTATTATGATCATTTAATGGATTATTATACTCAATTAATTTAAAAAAAAGTAATACTGAGTTCTATGAGTCGTTCATTGATATTGGATCATTTATTATTGAATAATTTGATCACTAAAGATGGAGTAAGTCGAAGCAATCACAACACTCTGATCTACTCGGATCGGGAGATTCGTTGTCCTTTGATGTGATCCTCCAATAGAAGGATGAATAAAAATATCTAAAATATCATTGGATCATGCATATAAACCTTTATAATTTTATATAGTGATTTACTTATAGATGTTTAGAACATTATGATTTAATTATAATAAATAAAATTAAATATTTATTTTATCTAATTTCACCCACTAATGGTCACCATATAATAATGCCCCACACTAACCTATTTTAGGTCACACCTAGGGTAAACATCATGTTTTAGACACAATTTTGGTATCAAATTTATGACATGATGTTATATTTAATATTTTTCCAATTTTCAACAAGAATCTATGTACTCACAATATAATTTTTTTTATCATTTTTTGGAAATTAATTTTTGTCAAATCGTGATTTATAATCACATGTAGTCTCACAACCTATCTCCAAAAGATATATGTAGAAATATTTAAAAAAATAAAGGAAAAAAGTGGTCTCTTCAGGATTCCCATAACTTCATATCTCTACCACTTTTAGTGATCCTTAGGCTCATTGTTTAGTTATTATATGTATTATGACCCTGGATACTCTGTTGAGGAAACGAATGGAGGGTGTGAGCCATTGCATAGAGTTCCCCTTATGATAGGTGGTTGTCACCATGTATGGAATATTTTTATAATTGTGATGTTAGGGTTTAAATTCATAATTGTTATAGAGTATCTAGTTTTTTTCCTTCCCATGTTGATTTCTATCGTTTGACGGTGACCTTCACATCATCATAGGGTAATGTTTTATCTCAAAAAGTTTAATGATATGTATGGGTGAGTGGATCTAATCATAGACATCATGGGATATGTAGGATGATAAAAAATATTACTATTTTATATATGGATGATTATGGACTATGGTAGGAATATTTCTATGATATAGTTAATTAATTCAGGGTAATTTTCCTGTAAAAATATTATGGTTTACCTCTAGAGAGAGGTGGAGTTCTCTATCAAGATAGTTTTAATAGATTAACCAATCTATATTACTCATTATAGAAAGGATAATATTAATTTACAGGGTCTCAATATGTATCTAGATGACTTGAAACCAATGGGTTCATAAGACCTAGTACTTATCTATGGGGTTGTTCGGTCCTTTTTGAAAAAAATGTACATAAACCCAACAGGATATGTGTGGATTACCAAGAAGTGGTTCATTTGATGGTTATGAACTGATATTAATTACCATGGATAAATGACCTCTTTCATCATTTACAAGGATCTCAGGTTTTCTTGAGAATTGATTTGAGGCTGGTTTTTACCAGGTATGTGTTTGAACTGCAAACATACCTCATACTATTTCTCATTGAATGTATGGTCTATATGAGTATTTCTTTATTCCATTAGGTCTCATGAATTTTATTGTAGTATTGATGGCACTGATAAATCATGTTTACCATTCTTACTTATAATCATTTATTCCGGTATTCATGGATCATATCTTGGTGTATTCTCACAATAGACACTACCATTCCAAAAATCATGAGATCATTTTAGATACAGTTAGATAACATTAGTTATATGTTATATTCCCAAATAAACACTTCTAGATTGAGAATATTCACTTCTAGGGTCATATAATCTTATAAAAAAGACTATTAGTTGTCCCTTTGAAGCAGAGAGTTGGTGTTTCAGGAGGTAATCCTATGAAAATCATGGGCATATAATGTTTCTTATGGTATATAGGGCATTACATGAATTTCGTACAAATAATATTATTCTTAGAAACACCACTTAAGGGATTAACTAATATGGTGTGATGTTTTTGTGCTCATATACCTGTGATAAAAACATTTTGGAGGTGAAATGGAGAATGAATTTTGTGCTAGTCTAGATTCATCTCAATCCGGAAAGATGCTATAGAATGTATTGTGATGCATCTTGTTTGGGTATATGGGTTGTATTAAATGCAAGAGGAGCAGGTCATTGAATAAAAGTCTCATTATTTTAGACCACACAAGGGGAACTAACTAACACATGATCTCTATTTATCCTCTATTGTTCATTAATTTCAATGTTAGCGGCATTATTTTAAATGAGAACGTTTTATGGTGTACACATACAAAAAATCATCAAGAATATATTTAAAGAATGTGAATTAAATATGAGGCAGTGAGAAAGTGTTGAATACTTGTAGTATTTTGAATCTGAGCTTACCTATACACCTAGAAATGGAAATGTAGTGTTTGATGCATTGAATAGGATTAATTATAAATAGGGAATTTAGGAGGCCAGTATTGAGTGGTAGAATATGGAATTATTCTCATAGTTTTACTAGGAGGTGCAAGATGTTTAAGGATATAATTCTCTATTTTCCATGTATGTGACTTCTAATATTCTAGATTGAGTGAGGTTGACAAAGTTATCTGATACTCAGGGCCTTTTCTTACATGAGAGTGTGGAATATGAGGACCGAACTCTGGGTTGGACCTTGGTTGAGGATAAAATTATTCATATTCATGTCCATGATTGGGTTCTAGAATACGTATGTAAGGAATTTATGTAGGTGTTTCTTTCCTCAACTAGGGATGTACATCATGTCATTATAAAGGTGTATTAGGATTTACATTTCCATTATTGGTGGACGTGTATGAAATGAGAGTTAGATATCTTTATAAAGAGGTGTTATGCCTATCAGTTGTTGAAGGAGGAACACTATTGAACAGCTAGGATTTTATAGAAATTAACAATTCCTGAGTGGAAATGAAGAAGATATTGAAATAGATTTCTTGATTAGATTGACGATGTCATCTTGAGGTACTAATGTTATTTGAGTTTTTGTGTATAGGCTCATGAAGGCCACTCATTCCCTTTTGATCAAGAAATCATTTTTAGAAAATGAGCTTAGGAGACAATATATTCATGATATTATGTTCATTAGTAGGGTTTCATATACCATGTCAGCAGGTAGGTAAACCAAGTTTACATCTTGATTTTGCAAAACCTTATAGAGGGTGTTGGGTATATAGTAGCATCTGACCATGGAATACCACCCTTAGACTGATTTCTAGTCAGAATGAACTATACAGGTTTATGAGGTCATTCCTTGAGCAAGCATCCATTATTTCAGGTGATCATGGGGGAGGAATATTCCTCTATATGGGTTTTCCTATAATAATAGCTATCGGGTGATGATAAAAATTGAACCTTATGATACCATTTCAGGTAGTCCATTTCAATAACCATTTAACTAGTTATTGATGGGAGAGGAAGAACTGATTAACCATATCCCATGAATGAGACTTCAATGCAAGTCCAGTTTATCAAGAATTAGATGGAAACTACACTATCTAGATAGAAATATTACACTGATCATGATGGATTTCATATTGAGTTCATGATTAGGGATTAGGTGTTTATACCTACATCATTGAGCCTATGACATATATTGATTAAGAGTCGTGGTAATATTTCATTGTGATATGTTTTGTCAATCAAGATCTGTGTTTTTGTGGAACTATTAGATTATCAGTTGTAGTAACCTTAGAGTAATAATGACATGCATGAAAACATACATGTATATTAGTTATACCATTATCACTCAGTCGTTCCTTGTACTATTGAGCCCTATTAGTTTGATCTACTGTAAGATTCATCCTTCAGGGATAATCATATATATATTTTATAGGAGCATGGAGGCTCTCTAAGGCTAGTTAATTCCTCAAGTATAGGTTCTATGGAAAAATTTCCATTTATAGGAAGAGACATGGGAATGGGAGGATAATATATGCTCAGTGGAAGGACTAATTCTCAAAAAATTTAGTACCACTATTTGAAGGGAAATCCAGTGACGAATTCCATTAAGGGGGGAGATTTCATGATACTTTGTATTTATATGAGGTATGGATCCTTGTATTTTCAATTTACAAATTTGTAAAGATCACGTTTAGGATTAGACACTAATATCAGGCATGTGGGATGGATGGATTGATTTAGAAATGAAGAGGTAAGAGGGTTGTATGTTGGATTTAGTGTAATTGAAAGGCATGTTTTTAAGTTACATGATTATTATTGAATCCATGAAATGTAATGTCATGGTAATGATAATTAATGAATTTGAAAGGGGTATCTTTAGGGGAAGACCCTGAGAATTACATGATGTGTAATTAATTTACATGTCTTTTAGATTCCCAGGTTCATTTTTTAAATAAATGATAGGGCCTCTATTTTAGATAGGAGGTATCACCCTCAACCCTAATATATTGTGCATGAGCACCATAAAATCCTAACATAGAGATTACTATACAACCATAATCTAGAATATATTTCTTATTTTTTCAGTCTCATTGGATCTACACTGGTATGTTTTATATTTAACCTGTTCATTTTTTTCATTTCTCTTTATCTCAATGGAGTTATTTTTTGTGTCAGATCTTATGTCATATTTTCAAGGTAGTGGACTTTTCTATGATATATATCCAATCATGACTGAATTATTGGATAACACAAGATGTGTGTTATACAACGGGTATACAATAAGTGTTATATATGTTTCCCTCAATGTTTGGTTCTTTACATGCCTTTTTTACTATTGTTAAAAATAAAATAATTTTTTTGGAATTACCCCTATAATTAAATGATGACATAGAAAATGTTTTTGAAAAATTTTCAGGTTTCCCACTATTAATATTATATATTTGTAGATTTTTGGCCTCAACCTATGCCACCAATAGAGAGTTACCTTTTTTCATTCAAATATTATACCACCCTATTTGGTGTGAGTGAGCTCCCTAATTTTTTTATAAGAATTAAAGATAATTTAATAAATTCTAGGATAATGTTTATGCCTCCTTTACATGTTACAAACATGATTTGAAATGATCTTAAATGATTAAAAGTGATTATGGAATATGATTAATGGTTTGGATGAACTCTTATATTGTAAATGATTATGAAATGGGTTATGAAACGTGATGATGTATTGATAATGGAATTTTATGTCATGAATTTAGAAAATACAATGGGAGGGTGGTAGAAAATTATTATTCTATAAAAATAATTCAATTTAGTTATAATATTTTTAATGATGTAATTATGTCAGTATGAGTAGAATATATTTGGTCTAGGTGTATCAATATAAGAATGAAAAGAAATAAAAAATGAGTGAATAAATTCATTTACCACACACCCTAGAAAAAATCCTTTAGCCTTCTTAGATTGGACTTTTTGTTAGACCAAAACCTCTATAATGTGGGAAAGGGATTTGAGGATAAATTTGGGTAGAATTTTTTCAATGAAAAGGGCTGGTGTTGTATAGAAATGTAAATTTGTGAAATGATCCTTCTAAAAGTGAGAGAGTATCACTTTTTTAAATACTCATAACATTATATTAAAGGTGTGTCACATTAAACGGATAGTGGATAAAATAGTAGGAAAAGATGGATATGGTTAATTCTAAGTCAAAACATCTCATCTAAAAAAATAATTGATAAGGTTTATATATATATTAATACATTTATCCATAATTTAACTTTTTCAATATTTTACTCTTTCCGTGGTAACACATTTTTTACAACTATATATTATTTATACGACTAAGAATGAAAATGAGATAATTTAAAAAATCAGAAATTATTATTAAATATATAAAAATAATTTTATGAAATTAAATTTATAAAAGTTATAATAAATTAACTCTAATATATTAAGAAAATAATTAATAAGAACTTTTTTTATAAAAAACATAACAATGGTTCAAAAATATCATAAAAAGGATTATAAAAAAAATATATTTTTAAATGTTTAGTTTACTTATTAAATAACTATTTAGTTAATGTTTTTAATAATATCAAAGATATATTTATATAATTATGATAATATAATGTTAATGATATTTATAAAAATTTGTATTTGAAATGTTCATCAAAAAGCAAAACTTTTCAGAAAGACTTAAACAATTCATCCTATGTTAATATATATATTATAAATAAAAAATCCCTTAAATTTAGTCAAATTAAAAGTTCAAATCTTAGGAATTTATCTTTTAAATGAAAAAATAGAATTTAATGAAACTATTATTTTATAAAAATGGATTTGAAAATGTTAAATGGTCATACAATTATTTAATATTAATTATAATTATATTAGTGTATATAATGCATATTAAAAATATGTTTTACGATCATTTAAAATTAATAATTTTTTAAATTGAAAATGAATAGCAGATAAATATAATTTTTTTAATATAATATATATTTAAGTATAATATAAATTTATTTTATTTACTTCTATGGTAATAAATATTATATATATGTTGGTTTATTTTTTATCATTAATATTTTCAATGTATTTAATTAAAATCAGTCTTCATCATTGGATAATAAAAAATACATAACACATCCAAATTATATTTGAAAAATATAACTTTTATACTTAATAATCTTCACCAAAAATAGTTAAAATTAATTATTTATAACAAAACATATAAATTTTAATAATATATTTATTATAAGGAAATTATTTAATTTTATAAATACAAAAATAATGAGCATTGTTATGGGTGCCCTCAATTTTTTTTGTTTTACTATGTGTAGAAAAACGGATGACCTAGGAGACCATTCATGGGGTGGAAGTGAATGAATTTAAAAAAGAGGGAATTTAAAATAAAAAATAAAAGAAAAAAATGAAAAAAATGAAAAAATATTACTAATTGGGAATTCTGCATGTAAATGTATTCATTAGTGAATGAAAACCTGAAATTTGGCAATGATGTGAAAAAATGTAGGAGGCCATGAAGAGTACTTTAAAAAAAATTATTATTAAAGAACAATTAATTTTACCAATCATTTTAATTAATTATTTATCATTATATAAAATTATTTTAATCATCAAATTATGATCACTAAAATTTTCCATCCTTATAACCCTATGAAAATGTTACATGATGACAAAAATTTATATTTTTGAAGCTTTGGTTATCTTTAGAAAAGGATATTATGGATCCCTAATTTGATACTTAGTCCCTAGATAAATTTATGGCCTATTTCAAATTATGAAAAAATTTAAACACTACAATAGGAAAGTACTTGATTCTTTGGATTATATTTAGCCACTACAATTCTATCCTAATTGATTTAAATTATCAATTTATGTTTGCTCTCACAATAAGAAAAACTCGAACTCATGTTTTACGTTCCATTAGATTAACTATCATAATTATTATTGAAAAAAAAATTGATTTATCATATTATAATTAATTCAATTATATTCAAGGATATAAAATATTCAATAGAATTTTGTGTAGTTATATCAATTATAGAGAAATTAAATTTTGTTGTTTGATGAGTAATTGAAGATACTTTTATAAAAAAATGGATTACATTAGAAATATTATATCTCACATGAAATCTTATTTTACAATCCAAATAAGTAAAATAAAAAAAATAAAATGGAATTTATGAAACAAAATTGAATCGAAAGGGTAATAATTTTATTTTATGAATGAATGCTCTATAACATGAATGCGTAGGAACATATTTATATGAAATGGACGTAAATAATATTTTCTTCAATTCTATATTTTAATAGAATATGTCTTTTTAACCATTAAATGGAATAATAAGGATATTTGGTATTATAAAAAGTGGATCATATATATATATATTATATATTGGCCCACAAAATCATTGCTTCATTGGAATGATATTGAAATTGTTCTAGCTGGTTGATTGATGAAGGTATTTCTGTCATGAAGAACACTCAAGATTCAATATTCAAAATTTTGATGTATTATTGTATAATTTAACAAGAGAATGTTGGAATGTGCCCATGTTTTATCATTTTAACCTATTTATTTCATATCAACCATAACAATTCAGCATCTTTAACAAATTGTTGCAGGATTTATTTTCATATATTAGTGGAAATATTTTTATCTTGGAAGATTCATTTAATATCAATAAATCATTGTCACACAAATTATTGACCCAGTTAACATGATAACTATAATTTTCTCTAGGTGAATTAAACTCATTAAATTGATTATTCTAATAGTTGAGAAAATTATCAAAACAATCCCCAAATTTATATATATATATTAACTTTTAAAAAGTTCTGTATTTTCCAAGATTTCAATAATGGATCATCATGGACATAATGCACTTTTCAACCCACTATATCAAGATCAAAATTATATTGTATAAATAAATAATGTAGAAAATTAGTGTATATTATGTGTATTAAATTTAGAGGAACAATATGACCTAAATAAATTGTTTGATTTAAAAAATTATATAGTAAAATTGAATATTGAAAACATGAATTCCCATGATGTTTTCAAACTCAGTATGTCGCTATAAATTTTTATAAAATGATCCACTTTAAAATCAATTGTGGAGAATTAAATCATTTACTATAAATAAAATATTCAATAAAATCGAATTTTATCGACACCTCCATTTTAATCCATATTCACTCAAGGGATAAGTTCATCTAATATCCATGTAATTTTCATACAAAAATAAATAATTATAAATTTTAAAATGAACTTTTCCAGAATAAAATTTTTCATCACTAAATTGATTAAATGAAATTTCCATTCATTTTCTTATCTCATAATCAAAATTTATCTACATGAAAAAATACATCAAAGAAAAAATCACAAAAAAACTCAAATGATTTTATTTACTCTTCACTCATGAGATGTTTAATTTTGAGTTATAATCAAACCCCATTTAAACATTACATTACATTGTCTTATATGGAATATAAAATCTCATGCATATAATTTCAAAGATCAAAATTAATCATGAATGATTTTAATTATGTTTCTAATAACTCTAAGGATTTGGGTTGGTGAGAGATGAGATGAAATAAATAACAAGGATTAAAAGAGAGGGTTTACCCATAAGTATAATAAATAAAAAACAAGATAGAATTGTAATGAAAATACTCTTCCCATGATGGTATAACTATCTCCCCAACCCCAAAACTCAAATTTGATCATAAAAACAAGAAAATTTTGGAATGATTCACGAACATGTTTTTAATTTTTTCATTATTATATTTAAATGTTCCACACAGAACAGATTTTACATCCACCAGATAAACCAAAATTATTTTAAGAACATCGGCCAAGTAATTGAGATTTTTGATCTCCCTATAAAAAAAATATTTTTTATTATTTTTTTGAAGAAGGTAAAAAAATAAAGTAAAATAAAAGAATAATTATTTCCCCTACCAGATAAAATGATTGAACTACACATACCCTCTTCAATGTGGAAAATCTCATTCAACCACATAATGCCTCTTTTTCCAAATTATCCTACGGAATACAATAATTTAATACATAGAGTTGGTCAGGAAGAAAAAATAGGTTTGTAATGTGACTCTTTCCTATGAAAGGTCATTTATAGATTTCAAAAGATATGTTATACACAATGTCAAATTTGGACCATGGATAATTGGTAGAATAATAGAATTCCACAATCTCTCGAAATATGACATTCTTAAATAATATATTTAAAAATAATCCATGTCATTACTTGAAGAAAACATTCCTGAATATATCTCATTAAATGGTTATTAGAATGAATGGAAAAAATGTTGATTATGAAATCCTATTATATGGGAAAAATATTTGGGCTTGTACGTTATGTTTGTAAATTAAAAAAAGAAAAAACTCAATAAAACATGTGTGAATAAGACTCTTGTTAAATGGATTCTAAATCAATAATCTTAAAAACCCATTCATTCAAAAGTAATTTCAATTTTCTCAAAATAAATTCATGAGTGAAGAATTATAATTACTGTTAATTTTAGATCTAATATCCTAAAAACCATAGATAATATCACATGAAAAAGAAGAAGAAACTAAATCATAAAAAAAAGAACCAAAATTGTAATCTAGTATCTTAAGAATAAAATGGTTCATTATACCCAATGCAACCTATGAAATGATATATGTACATGATATATATTATTTTTCATTAGACAAAAACATAAAATTTAGAGGAAAAGGGAATACTAAATAAACTCATGTTGCGATGGGATCATATATTTTGATGGAATCCATGACATGTGTTGGTAATCCCTCAAGATATTTACTTAACAATTCCCATTGACTATAAGGATCATTATGGCAGCCACTTTTGTTATATTTTTTACTCCAAAAGGAAAAACATGAGACAAAGCATAATGTACTTACACTCTATAATATAACTTACTAGGAACCATAATCATTCATAAGCAATATATAAAGACATTTCAATAACTTTTTTGGATTATTATATCATGAGTTTATTTAGTACATAATTTTAAGGGCCTGGAGATCTAATATGATTAAAATAAAAACCTCTTATTCCTCAAATGTATCAACTTCATTTTATCTTATAATTTTTCTAAATCCATGTTTAATCAATATGTATACAAATATTCTTGATGCTCGAACTATATGAGAAGATGAAATGATTTAAAAAAACAATCTTATAGAGTGAAATTCTTATAGATGTTTTGAATTAAATATTATAAGGCTATATAATATCATACCAGTTCATTCTAAAATCATTCATACTTTTTATAGTTTTCAGTAAATTTTTTTTCATCTCTTGCTTTGATACTAAATCCTATATATTTGATTGGGGGGTAAGGTGCTGTTATTTGGTATGTCACCCCTTACTTTCGAATTAGGGGACCATAATTTTGATATCCAATGTCTGACCATTAGTGACTTATGATGTCCTTTAGTACGTAAAAATATATAATCCTTGAAAAAATCCTCTAGAAAGTGAGAATCATTAGTCTTGGTGGATTTATCATCCAAACATTTTATAACATAATCCATTTATAAGAGAGCGTACAAATAATCCAACTAAATTTTTAAATGAACCCATGAAATAAATTACCCCAATATAAAAATACTCATTGAAAAATGGCTAATAGAGATTCTAAATTCTCTAATAAATATTTCCAGTTTGTTGAAAATATGAACAAGACAAACACAACACACTCAAATCATAAAAAAAACTAGTCCAATATAAATCATTATCTATGACCTCCACATCTAATATTTTGGGCCCAAATTTTCTGCTAATTCATATGTATAACAAAAATGATCAATGAAAACAAACTCATGTTTTATAATTCTTCTCTTAATGACTTCCTCTCAACATATGAGCCAAATATATGGGTCAACCCAAACATAATACCGATACATACTTTTCAATTTGTAAGCTTATTTTTTTATGATTGAATCTTTTTAATGGAAACATTGTAATTTTATGAGGAATTATTCTATGGATTTTTTCCATATAGTTTATAGATATTATCATTATGAAAAGGTTAAAATATATGTATATGGTTTTAGGTATCGTATTCGTCATTGTGAGTGGTAGTGATCTTATAGATATCAACAATGTTCTCAGATCCTTTATTGGACATTATCTCATTGTTAAACTGTTAAATGTCTAACATCCAAAATATTTGTCCATAACATTCATATATATTATTTATATGGTATCTCTAAGAAACACATTTAGAGAAAAAACTACATTAGAACCCATTATTTATGAAATTTACCTAATCAAAATTTAAGAGTGATAAAATACTTTTTCATTATTGAAATATATATTAAAACATTATTATAGTGATAAAAAACTTTTATTTTGTATTTAGTTTTATTGGGATGAATCAAATTTCCATGATAAATAAACAATTAAAAAGTAATTCTATTCCAACTTCTAAGATATGACAGCACAAATAATAAATTTTTATTTGTGACACTAAATCTGAAATGAGAAATCCAGCCATGGGGGTGTATGATTAGTGGTTAGGTAAGACATTTCATTACGTAATAAATAAAAATTATACAATAATCATTAATCAAAAAATAATAATATTCTTTATGAAGATTAGATAAAGGTAAAGTAATCTTACTAAACACTTTTATGAAGAATTGATTAAAATCTACAAGTTAAAGAAATATCTAACATAATGCACATATTTAGGATATGGTTAAAAATAAATAATGTTATATTTATTTATATATACATCAACACAATTCCTAGATACTATATTACAAATAAAAACTACATTCTATGTAATAAAATGAATTTTTTTATTATAAATAACCATGATTTTCTCAATATAACGATGCAATAATAATTCTAGGATTTGAAGGCATTGATCAAAGAAAGAGAAAAATGAATTAAATTATTATAGAAAAAAATATTAATGTCTCATGTATATTAGAAATAATACTTACTACATATCTCATGTAGGTACCTGTGATATTACAAAGTCCTAATAAGATACTCCATTATATGAATGTACTAAATGAGAAAGTTAATGTCATCATTTTGTGATCCTACAGAGTAATAGGTACCTAAAAATTTCTAAAAATCCATCCAAAAAGAAATAATATATCCCACCATCAAGCCTATAACTAATTTAATTAATTAATTAGAGAGAGTAATTTTTCTATGAATGTGCATTGATGTGTTTACTATAGTATATAAATAATCACAAATTTTTTTATACCATTATAGAAAATAACACGTCCCTCTCATTTTTGAAAACTGTAAATAAGATTTTCATTGAAAAAAACCCAAATAGGGCTGACCCATTAATAGATAGGATAAAAAAATACCTTCCACATTTAATTTTTCTACAAATTTTATTAAAACATCCATTGATGTTGGATTTGGAATCTCGTGTGGTGTATTAATTAGATTTTTGTTAATGTCCTAATAAATAATTTTCATGTATATTGATGGGATAATACATCGCATTTAGAAAGGCTTCAACCAATAGCCTATGTTTTCTCCCTAGAAATATCTATAATTTGATTATATTACTCCTGAAATATATTTCTAGTAATATTAACATTCATTTTATCATAACTCAGTATGTAAGTGAATTTCAGATTTAGTGGTAAAGGATTGAGTTATAATGTGGATAGGTGTTGTATAGATGGAATAATCAAAGTAACCTATTTTTGTGAAGAAAGAACATTAGTATAAAAATACACACCATCAAATTAGAATAATAATGCATCAAATCAATAAACATTCTAAACATACTATCCATAATCCAAATTAATATTCTATGAATCAGAATAAGAATATACATCTAAATCAATTCCATGTGTGGTGTGCTCTTGAATGACTAGGGTATAAATACACATTGAAATAATTCTAGGCCAAATATTCATAATCTATTGTGGAATATAATAGTAATAATAAATTTGGTTTTGACAATATGAGATGAATAGGGAGACAATGAAATATAAAATTCCTCTAAGGGGGTCTTTATGGAATCCACAATATTAAATCTTGTAACTTAATGCCAGAATTCCCTGGAAACTACACCCACATGATCATATTGGATTATTTTGGAGGATTAGTGGAATGGAAATCCTAAGATAATGGGACTATGGAAACTTACCTAATCACCCTCCATGTTAAAATCATAACATCACAAAAAATTGTGACTCTTAGATGATAAATTATATATTCAAATACCATTTTTGGAAATGTCGAAGATCGATTTTCCAAGTGTACCACCACCCTTTTCAAATATAGATATATATATTCAAAATATTATAAATAGATTAAGGAATAAAATTTATAAAAGAAACTCAATCACACAAAGAATCGATGAAATGTTACTCCTATATAGTTCTTGGTATGGTGAATGTATTGGTGTCCATACACATTTTTGGCATCAACGTTGTGTGTATGTGGAGAGAATAGACATTTCCCCCAAACATTATCCACTCATTTCCATTTATATGTCTTCATTGGGTACTATGTCTTTCAAAATTTTAGAATACCGTGGGATTTTAATAGTAAAATTAAGGTGTGGATGTTGATATCACAATTGTTTTATTTTTATTATATTATTTCATCATCATTTACATGACCATCATGGTTTGTACAACCCTATTAAGAAATAAAATGTTTTATTGAAGAAAATCATCAATATTATTTATACCATTATCGTTATAATTTGGTTCCTTGTCAATCAATCTTGAATTGTGGTTCTCAAGAGTTAGAGTGAATCTATGAGGATAAATAAGAGTGAATGTATCAAATTTTTGATTTCTAATACATAGTGTGATAGTATTGATATCCCATTAGGGATTCAGGTAGGTTGGGTATGAATATTTCTAATTTTATTTCTTCCCAGTTGATTAAGGTCTATGGATATATTATTTATTTGTATTTTCATCTCATTTAGTTCTATTCATTGAATCCTTATCTCATTATATTGATTAAGTCCAATTTTATTTTAATGAATATATATTTTAGAGTCTAATTTTGATTGGAACTTCCGTTATAGTTGTTTTCATATTGAATATGGGTCATTAAGTATCCTTTGGGTCATTAAAAACATGTCAGTAAAGAGGATAAAAAATAAAGATTCATTGAAATAGTTATAACAACCCAATATTATAAATGGTGAACATTGTATTAGATAGAGAATGAAACATGAAACCACAAGATTAAACAACCAAAAAAAATATATTTCCTTAAATTTAATCTATACTATAGCTAGTGGAACACACAACTCCATGTATAAATTGTAACACCCCGAGCTTCCACGATACACTTCTCATTCAATAATGCAATGGCTTGCATTGTACGCAACTTCGAGTTCTAAAACACCGTGACTAATCAAAGTAGACATTATGAATAGTAATAACCAATTTTTAAAATTATAGAAATTTTATATTTTAAAATTGACTTCATTTTTGGATTTGGAATATCGAAATTAGCCTATGTTGAATTTTTTGTATTTTTCTGAGAACTTCTATTTTTTTATAAATAGTGAAAAATACTTAAAAACAACTTTTTTAATCAAAATAATTTATAGTGATAAATTATAATATTTAGTGGTTTTAATGTATAATTAGAATATATTTTTAACGTTTTATCCAATGGTGGTCATTAGAATTAATTTAACATTGAAATTGGACATAAACAATTGCCAATCTTTTGATATAAATTGTTTCTTAAAAACACGCTATTTGTTGTGACAGCGAGAATTAATTATAAAATTAATTAATGAAACTTATATGTTTGGAATTTTGTAAAATAGACATCATTTTTGAATTCTGAATATCAGTTATATCTTAGGGTGAAATTTTGGCATTGTTCTGAAAAACTTCAATTTTTGATGAATAGTGAAACCACTATGTGGTAGTTAAATAACTGATTTTTCGTTTAAATGAAATATTACCACAATTGTGATTTTATATTCAAAAATTCGACATACATGGTTGTCATTAAGAAGTAAAATGTTGTTCAATGAGATTAAAATAATTTTTGGTGAATAGTAACTATTAAGTTTTTAATCGCGATTAGAGGTAATTAGTGTAGTTTAAGGTAAAAATAATGTTTTAATAATATTCGATGAGTTTGAAACATGTCCTACCCTCATTGGATGTGCCATGGATTACCAAGACAATCCATGGGTCAACTTGGGGACCCCATGGAGCCACTTTAGTTAGAAAATGACATAAATACCTTTTATTTAATGTTAAAGTAAAAAATGACACAAACATGAAATGTTTTACTAAAACAATTTTTAAATGGGGTTATACAAGTCATATTTTTGACTATAAATAGTAATTAGAAAGATAAAAATATTTCCTACATTATAGTATTTTTTCATAATTTTTAGACATTAAATAAATTAAATTATTTATGACATCATGATGATGAAGCGATGACCTCATTATTTAATGATTTAAATAAAATGGAAAGATAATGTAATATCTAAGACCTACAAATGTCCAAAACCTATTGGATGGGTGTATTTCGAACCCTTATCACCATATCCTCGAATTATATCAATGTGGGACCTCTTAAATCCGAATACCATTTTAAAATGAAGTTACTTTTCTTTACTTTCCTAGACTGCCCCTCCTCTTCACTTATAAAAGGCCCCCACCACTACCACCTCATTCACACATTCAAGAAATTTGGCTCGGCCATACTCTGCCCAAATACTCTCCCAACTTCCCTCTCTTACTCCTAGAAGCCTCACATTGGGCAGAACTCTTCCCAAGGAAGCCTTTGGCTCAAATCAAAATGAGTTATCCGATTTTAAGGTAATGTCTTCTCTAATGTTGTTTTGTTTTATTTTTCTTCTCCAACCCCCTAAACACTTTTTATTCATTTATTTTGTAACAAAAACAGTATCCTTAATATACTAGGATGTTTTTATAAGAAGTATTCGAGCTACACTTACACCCACCTACATATAATGGTTAAAGAATATACTGTTTCTGTGGATGGATTATTTCTGCCTCACGAAACGATGATTGTTTAACACTCATATAACACCTTCAAAGGTGGACATTAAGATGTAAATATATTTATATATGATATATAATATTTTTATGTTTTCCCTATGCTTCTTTATTTCTCATTTATGGCATACTTTATGATTTCCATTATGGGTAAACGCAATAATTTCATTTTAGGAAGTGCGGACTACCGCCCCCTCAAAGTGATGTGAATCGTTAATGCCATATGTGGAAAGTATAAAGGATGGAGTAAATGATATTATATATGATATTATACTGGAACTATATTATACCTTTATATAATTATGATTTCATTCCATTAAATATGAAATAGAATTGAAAGTAGCGTTCATGCGTACGTACGGCTTACCGTCTCCATGAACGGTGCATTTCATTTCTTACCTCCAAAAGTTATGTAATATTATGAATGAATGTATATAATGGATATATATGATATATATGACATCTAAATAATGAATATAATTTTGGAGATAATGGATATTCTACCACATAAACAACGTGTAATTATACGAAGTATATTGTTGACTCAAGTACCAAAGATCGACAAAACGACCGTCATTAACTTAAATAATTACATAATGTTCATAACATTGTAATAAGTGATATATAAAGGATAATGAAATTTAAAATGGTTCTAAATAAATTATATATTAACTCTATTTTATTATTCAGGAGGTTAAAGAACGGTCGAATCAAGTCGGACACAAGGTAAGGGAATTTCTTAACCCAACATCCATTCTTTGGGTTAATCTCCTACTTTCAAATTATGTCATGATATTATTATGTATTATTTTGTATTCTTTATGTGTACCTATAGTGAATACACATAATAGATCTATTTTATTTTAAAAATTATCTTTTTATGGACTTTGTCTCAATCTCCTTTCATTGAGGCATATTTGGTTTTATACACAACTTTCTTTTATACAGTGTATAATCCCCTTTGACATTTACGTTTATTCAAAAGGAATCTTTTTTATACGAAGCGTTTTACTAAATGAAAAAAATGGAATGTTTTTCTTTCCGTACATATGCGGCGACAACGAATTCTCCGCCACCGTGACCATTATTTGAGTTTCGGCTTCCTCTACAAGCCATCACTTTTTTTTAATGAAAAATAAATACAAAGTTTTATCTTTCTTTTATTTTGGTATTGAAAATGGTTTTGAAAGCGTTTTTATTATATCAATGTGTTTTATTGAAATCTTGTGATTAAAATGTGGAAATGTTATGTTTCCTTTATTCATGTTTTATGTGATACGATTATGTTATGGTTTATGATATGATTAAACCTATTCATATGAGGAATGCATTGGACTTAATAAGTGATGGGTGGAGCCCGCTATAGCTCCTCGATGCATCAGCAGGTCTCATGAGACAAACTAGTGTCATGGCACGAGGCCTTGAAAAAATCTTATTTGTGGTCTTGGCACGAGGCCTTGGCTACGTGGTTATGATAGTCTGGCATTATGCATTCCATCATTATAAAAGTGGTTATTAATATTGCATGTGATTATTCGACCAGTAGAATCTCCATGTGAAGAAGTAAATGGCATTTTCTCATTTTACATTTTCCATATTATGTTGATGTTCAAGTTTAAAAGGATTTTTTTTAGTTATACATTGACTTAAGTGTTTATGTTTATTTATTAAAGCTTCCACAATATTGTTATCCTTACTGAGCATCTGAGCTCACCCCTTTAAATGTTTTAATATTTTCTAGGATGTGAAGAAGTATTTTATGAATGACCTGTAGGGATAGTCAGAAGAGGATATTAGTGTGGACTATGGAGACTTTGTTATTTTAGTTTTTCACTTTATGATGTAATGAAAGACTTATGAATGTATCTAGTGTTTCCAAGGTTACTAAACTAATCGGTCTTTCGAGACTTGATCTTTTGTGATCAAGCCAATTTTACGGAGGAATGCACCGACTCTGGGTAGCTGGGGTCGGGGCGTTACAGTTGGTATCAGAGGGAGGTTATTACTATCTTTGGAAGTTAGATTTAGATAAACACTAATTAGAGAACATAGCCCGAAGATAGACTTTAAGGATTAGTATAGAAGACCATCCAAGAATTTTGGTATTATAGAGATTTTGTGAGTTTTCCTAGCAATACATCCCTATCTGGATACGAGCAGGTAGAGGCGGCTCTGGAACAGATGTACCTAGGGGTAAAACCCGAAAACACCACTTTGAGCTTGACTCGAACGAGAACTGGTGCACGACAACGGGCCTTGCTGCACTCTTGGTTACGACACTCCCGGGGGATATGCTTAGGATAATTCTCATTTTCTTTACAAACCACTATGAAGGGTTATGATTATATACTTCCTCAAAGAAAACATTCCTTTTTTTGATTATGGATTATATCCATAAATAGTTGAATTTATGTAAAGTGTTTTACAAATATGGAATCATGTATTTTAATTCATAAACTAATCTAGTTTATGCCATTGTTTAGAAATGGCGCCTAGTGGAAGGAATGGAAACTGTATCAATGCACGCACTCTGTGTAGGGATTTGCCTCCTGCTCAAGATAATTATTGTGGATCTGGAGATACAACTGGTTCTGATCAACTTATTACCATACTGGGACAACTCACTCAGGTTATGAATAATAACCTTACTCGTATGGAGCACCCTGATCCACAACGTGGAGGATCATTGTTAGACCGCTTCAAGAGGCAACAACCACCAACATTTAATGGGGGTACAAATCCGTTAGTAGCTGAGCAATGGATAAACTCCTTAGAGAAAATATTCCATGCCTTGGGGAGTAGTGAAAGGGAAAAGGTCATCATGGCAGTCTATCGCCTCACTGGAGATGCCGATCAATGGTGGTCGCTGATTCAAAACACAAAGGAAGATGATGAAGTATCAAATAGAGAATGGAGACAGTTCAAGGATCTTTTCTTAGAAAAATACCTTCCACATGACCATCGAGAAGATATGGAATGAAAATTTCTGAGTCTGAGACAAACGGAGGATGAGAATGTCGCAAAAAATGAGGCAAACTTTACAAGGTTGGAGAGGTATGCTACAGATTATATACATAACCCAAGAGGTAAGATTGATCGTTTCTTTGATGGGTTAAAACCATTTCTCTATAGAGCTTTAGTATCACAATCTTTCTCAACATACGATGATATTGTCTCATGTGCTATCAAGACAGAAAAGGAATTCTCTAAGTCTTATGAAAACAATGTAAATCAAGAGAAGAAGAGAACGGTGGAACAAGAGAAAGATAAAGGGAAAAAGGGAAAGAAGAATTTTCCATTATGCGATAATTGTGGGAAGAATCACCCTGGTACTTGCCTAAAAGGAATGAGAGTTTGTTATAAATGTGGAGAAAAAGGTCACCAGGCGCGTGATTGCAAGGGAAAGAAAAAGGCTATCAATGTTGAATGTTTCAATTGTATGGAAATGGGGCATTATGAAAATGAATGTCCTAAGCGTCAGGAAAACATACCTCAGAAAAGGCCAAGGGATCAAGGCCAAGCTTATGCTGTTACTACAGTTGAAGTTGAATAATTAATGTATTGGAGCTTTTGGACTCATGGATTATATTATGGTTATTAGAATAATATGATATATATAAGGATTGTACTGCAGTACTTGTTGTTTCAGTAAGGTTTTAATATGATGAAGGTAATCATATTTTATGCATGTTACAATAAGAGAAGCTTTAATTTGTTTGGGGAATCTGATGTTACAATTGATTTTGGAATATAGAGACCTTTTAGAAAAAGTCTGGATGGAGGTATTTTGGATAACTATAAGGGTTAGAGTGGATTAAGTTGATCTTTGGATAGTATTGTTAAAGGTTAAAAAATTTATGAAGATTATTTTTGGAATATTATAATACTATAGTATTAGGAAAAGGACAACCAGCAGGGTGGGGAATAACCGTCGCGTCAGACAAAGCTGCAGGAATCGAACCCACAACCATAGTGCGACAGGCCTTTATTTCCTACCACTAGCCTATAGGATGTCCCTGGTTATTAAAAAATAATTTTACTAATCTAAATGGTATGTGTTCACATTTGGAACCTTATACAAATAGGATAAGTATAATAATTTTGAGTTCTATTATCTTTTTGAGTGAAAGATGAGTTGAAGGTTGAAACTCTAATTGTCAAGCATAAATATATATATACCTATCTCTTATTCAATGAATAAATTATTTCTTAAACTTTAGTAAAGGGATATTAAAACAAAAAAATGTGTTATCCAAATACCTTACGTCTTGTTGAACTGATGATATTTTAAATCAACATAGATTGAAGGCTTTGAGGCCCTCAATTTGACAGTTGATTGTGATTGATGACCTCAATCACTCCCTACAAATATTTACGTTTTTCCTCCAATTATATATCTCTAATTTCCACCAATGTTCTCCTTATCGAGATCATAATTTCGTGGTGACTTCCTTATTTCCATTTCCCTCTTATTAAGGATAAATTTTATTAATCTTATTTCCGATGTGGGTTTTCCACGAAGGTATTTTCTCTTTTCAACCTTTTATTTTCAAAGAAAAAATTTCAAATTGCGAGGATGCAATTTATTGAAGGAGGAGAGAATGTAACACCCTGAGCTTCCACGATACGCTTCTCATTCAATAATGCAATGGCTTGCATTGTACGCAACTTCGAGTTCTAAAACACCGCGACTAATCAAAGTAGCCGTTATGAATAGTAATAACCACTTTTTAAAATTATAGAAATTTTATATTTCAAAATGGACTTCTTTTTTGGATTCAGAATATCGAAATTAGCCAATGTGGAATTTTTGGTATTTTTCTGTGAACTTCTAATTTTTTATGATTAGTGAAAAATACTTAAAAACAACTTTTTTAATCAAAATAATTTATAGTGATAAATTATACTATTTATTTGTTTTAAAGTATAATTAGAATATATTTTTACCGTTTTATCCAATGTTGGTCAGTAGAATTAATTTAACATTGAAATTGGACATAAACAATTGCCAATCTTTTGATATAATTTGTTTCTTAAAAACACTCTATTTGTTGTGACAACGGGAATTAATTATAAAATTAATTAATGAAACATATATGTTTGGAATTTTTTAAAATAGACATCATTTTTGAATTCGAAATATCAATTATATCTTAGGGTGAAATTTTGGCATTGTTCTGAAAAAACTTCAATTTTTGATGAATAGTGAAACCACTAAGTGGTAGTTAAATAACTGATTTTTCGTTTAAATAAAATATTACCACTTCTGTGATTTGATTTTCAAAAATCCGACATACATGGTTTTCATTAAGAAGTAAAATGTGGTTCAATGAGATTAAAATAATTTTTGGTGAATAGTAACTTTTAAGTTCTTAATCGCGATTAGAGGTAATTAGTGTAGTTTACGGTAAAAATAATGTTTTAATAATATTCGATGAGCTTGACACATGTCCTACCCTCATTGGATGTGCCATGGCCGACCAAGAAAATCCATGGGTCAACATGGGAACCCCATGGATCCACTTTAGTTAGAAAATGACATAAATACCTTTTATTTAATGTTAAAGTAAAAAATGACACAAACATGAAATGTTTTACTAAAACAATTTTTACATGGGGTTATACAAGTCATATATTTTACTATAAATAGTCATTGAAAAGATAAAAAGATTTCCTACATCTTAGTATTTTTTTTATAATTTTTAGACATTAAATAAATTAAATTATTTATGACATCATGATGATGCAGCGATGACCTCATTATTTAACGATTTAAATAAAATGGAAAGATAATGTAATATCTAAGACCTAAACTTGTCCAAAACCTATTGGATGGGTGGATTTCGAACCCATATCACCTTATCCTCGAATTATATCAATGTGGGACCTCTTAAATCCGAATACCATGTTAAAATAAAGTGACTTTTCTTTACATTCCAAAAGTGCCCCTCCTCTCCACTTATAAAAGGCCCCCACCTCTACCACCTCATTCACACTTTCAAGACATTTTTCTCGGCCAAAATCTGCCCTAATACTCTCCCAACTTCCCCCTCTTACTCTTAGAATCCTCAGTTTGGACAGAACTCTTCCCAAGGAAGCCTTTGGCTCAAATCAAAAAGAGTTACCCGATTTCAAGGTAATGTCTTCTCTAATGTTGTTTTGTTTTATTTTTCTTCTCCAACAACCTAAAAACTTTTTATTCATTTATTTTGTAACAAAAACAATATAATCAATATACTAGGATGTTGTTATAAGAAGGATTCGCGCAACACTTACACACAACTACATATAATGGTTAAAGAACATATTGTTTCTGTGGATGGCGAATTTCTGCCTCACGAAACGATGATTGTTTAACACTCATATAACACCTTCAAAGGTGGCCATTAAGATGTAAATATATTTATATATTATATATAATATGTTTATGTTTTCCATATGCTTCTGTATTTCTCATTTAAGGCATACTTTATGATTTCCATTATGGGTAAACGCGATAATTTCATTTTAGGAAGTGCGGACTACCGCCCCCTCAAAGTGATGTGAATCGTTAATTCCATATGTGGAATGTATAAAGGATGGAGTAAATGATATTATATATGATATTATACTGGAACTATATTATACCTTTATATAATTATGATTTCATTCCATTAAATACGAAATAGAAATGAAAGTAGCGTTCATGCGTACGTACGGCTTACCGTCTCCATGAACGGTGCATTTCATTTCTTACCTCCAAATGTTACGTAATATTATGAATGAATTTATATACTGGATATATATGATATATATGACATCTAAATCATGAATATAATTCTGTAGATAATGGATATTCTACCACATAAACAACTTGCAATTATAAGAAGTTTATTGTTGACTCAAGTACCAAAGATCGACAAAACGACCGTTATTAACTTAAATAATTACATAATGTTCATAAAATTGTAATAAGTGATATATAAAGGATAATGAAATTGAAAATGGTTCTTAATAAAGTAGATATTAACTCTAGTTTATTATTCAGGAGGTTAAAGAACGGTCAAATCAAGTCGGACACAAGGTAAGGGAATTTCTTAACCCAACTTCCATTCTTTGGGTTAATCTCCTACTATCAAATTATGTCATGATATTATTATGTCTTATTTTGTATTATTTATGTGTACCTATAGTTAATACACATAATATATCTATTTTATTTTAAAAATGATCTTTTTATGGACTTCGTCTCAATCTCCTTTCATTGAGGCATATTTGGTTTTATACACAACCTTCTTTTATACGGTGTATAAAGTCTTTTGACTTTTACGTTTATCCAAAAGGAATCTTTTTTATACGAAGCATTTTACTAAACTACAAAAAGGGAATTTTTTTCTTTGCGTACATATGCGGTGACAACGACTTCTCCACCGCCATGACCATTATTTGAGTTTCGGCTTCTCTATAAGCCATCACTTTTTTTTAATGAAATATAAATACAAAGTTTTAACTATCTTTTATTTTTGTATTGAAAATGTTTTTAAAAGCGTTTTTATTATATCAATGTGTTGTATTGAAGTCTTGTGATTAAAATGTGGAAATGTTATGTTTCCTTTATGCATGTTTTTTTTTGATACGATTATGTTGTGGTTTATGATATGTTTAAACCTATTAATATGAGGAATGCATTAGACTTAATAAGTGACGGGTGGAGCCCGCTATAGCTTCTCAATGCATTGGCAGGTCTCATGAGACAAACTAGTGTCTTGGCATGAGGCCTTGACAAAATATTATTTGTGGTCTTGGCACGAGGCCTTGGATACGTGGTTATAATAGTATGGCATTATGCATTCCATCATTATGAAAGTGGTTATTGATATTGCATGTGATTATTCGACTAGTATAATATCCATGTGAAGAAGTAAATGGCATTATCTCATTTTACCTTTGCCATATTATGTTGATGTTCAAGATTAAAAGGCTTTTGTTTTAGTTATACATTGCCTTAAATGTTAATGTTTCTTTATGAAAGCTTCCGAAATATTGTTATCCTTACTGAGCATCTGAGCTCACCCCTTTCAATGTTTTAATATTTTCCAGGATGTGAAGAAGTATTTTATGAATGACCTGCAGGGATAGTCAGAAGAGGATATGAGTGTGGACTATGGAGACTTTGTTATTGTAGTTTTTCACTTTATGATGTAATGTAAGACTTATGAATGTATCTAGTGTTTCCAAGGCTACTAAACTAATCGGTCTTTCGAGACTTGATCTTTTGTGATAATGGCAATGTTACGAAGTAATGCATCGACTCTGGGTAGCTGGGGTCGGGGCGTTACATAAATGAATCATGATATTGTATACCATTAAAACATAGATATTAAATTATGTTTTTATGAATATTAATAAAAAAATTATGAAATATATATGGTTCAAATAATTTAAAAGAAATTATATTGTTATATATTTATAATGAATAAAATAAGAATCATTTGAATGAAATGAAAATATTTTCCGAAAAAACTGTACTTTTTCTAAAAGACGGATTAGTTACACTTTCGGACACATAATTGAAAATTATTTCAGAAATATAATAAAAAATTTAATTAATAAATGAAATTAATTTTTTAAAATATTAATATCAATATTATATTATGTATATATTTTGGGATTTTTCTGAAATAGTTTTTGGATGAATTGTGAAAAATACTAGATTTAATTTTAAACTATTTATAATGTTAAATTATATATTTAGTTGGAATTAAATAATCATTTCCATAATTATATTTTTTTCATTTTAGGTCATCAAATTCATTTTATCATTGAATTTTAATATAGAAAATTTGTATAATTTTGTCAAGTTTTACTTTGAAAACCCGAATTCTGATCACATTTGTGGGATTAATTTTAAATTACAATTTTCCACATTGATAAAATGAATTTAAAAAAATTGATTCCATATTTGAGATAAGAATATTTTATAATTTTTAATATGTACAATGTAATGCCCTAACCCCAGTTACCCAGAGTTGGTGTATTATTATATAACATTAGAAAAATACAAATAATGATGTCCCGAATGACCGATCAGTTTAGTAACCTTGGATGTAATAGATACATTCATAAGATTTAAAATACATAATGAAATAAAAACATCAATGACTTTTTATCCCATTTTTAAAAAACATATATCCTTAGACTATACCTGAACATCAACCATAAAATACTTATTCACATCCTGGAAAAATAAAACATAGAAAGGGGTGGGCTCTTATACTCAGTAAGGATAACAATTTAGCAGAAACTTTCTTAAATAAGAATATAAATTTAAGCCAATTTATTAGACTAAAAAATACTTTTAAACATAAACATCAACATAATATGGAAAATATAAAATCAAGTAATTCCATTTACTAATTCACATGGATATTCTTCTATTAGAATAATCACATGCAATATCAATAGCCACTTTTATAATGATGGAATGCATATTTCCAGACTACTTAACTACATAGTAAAGGCATTGTTCCTAAAATACAAATAATATTTTCTCAAGAAATTGTGCCAAGACACTATTTTGTCTCAAGTTAGCTACCTATGCATTGAGAAGTTATAGCAGGCTCCACCCGTCACGTACTAAGTCCAATTAATTCATCATATGAAAATGTTTAAACATAACATAAACATTCACTTTAAACTATCATACGAAATTTCAATACTTTATCCATAAATTTTGAATGGTGTAAAAATAAAACATCCATAGTCAAACATATAAAAAAACTAAAAAAACAATATGGATGTTTTGTATCATAATAAATCAACTTTAAACAAGCTTGAAATCCATAAAAGGATGATAACATAGATGAAATCAAAACATTTTGAGAGAAATATCTCTTTCTATTTTGAAATAATTTAGAAGTCATGTAATTATAAAAGAAACCATTTATTTTGAGAATAATCTTATATTAATTAATGGGAAGCTCTGATGATGTTATAACGGTGGAAAATAGCCACACCGACCATATATGTTAAAAAACATTCTTACCTTGATTTTTTCAAAAAGGTCATAAAGTGCCTTGTTTGGAAAATTAAAAAAAGATTCCTTTGGAAACATATATGGTAAATTAAAGGTATAAATGACATTAAACCATATTCTAGTAAATGATAAATATATTTTTAAATACATTTATAAGAATACACAGATGTGGATGATAAGGTGGTCCAAGTAGATATTTACGTAAAAACATGCTCGGATAATAAAGAGATTGTGAAATTAACCCTTACCTTATACTTTTACATGGTCAAGGGTACATTAAACTCTTATATATAATATAAATAATTGTTATTAAATTATACAATAACCATATAATTAAATATGATATCATATATGATCTTCTAATATTACATTATTATTAATATTTCAATAGTATCATCGTTTCGGGTGTTAACTGAGTCGTTTTCCATTATATGATTTGTTACATAAGCCATGTTTTTTATAGATAGGATGTATCTTATCAATATTAATAATGATATTAAGTCTTTAAAAATTATTTTTAATCGTCAAATAAAAATTATTCTTTAATGAATACAATGGGTAATGAATCTCATCATGTCTGTAGAGACGGTAATCCGTACGTACGCACAAGCGACAATTTCATTCTTTTGATATTAAAATCATATATAATGGGATGGAATATAATATATACAGAATAATTATCATGGAATATTTATTATATAAATAATTTATACTCATTATTATACCCATCCAAATAATGAAGTGTTTGAATAACAAACTACACCATGACATGGAGATGGTAATCCGTACGTACAGATGTGTGGTGACTTTGTCATTTATAGGATGGATAGATTAATGAATATGGTTTTAAAATTTTTATAATAACATCACATTATATTTAAGATACTGGATTAAATTATTTATTGGAAACAAAAAATAAATATGATGTGGAATGATAAATGAACATGAAGGAGGTGATGAAATATTTACCTCTTCTTCGTTTTCTTCCTTTTTATTTGGTCTAATGGGATCTTTAGGTTGGTTTTCGGACAAAATAAAGGCCAATAGGATTAAAGGAGGATGATTGAGAGGATATATGGGCATGTGTTTTCCAATAAAAATGGAATTTAAGGTGTGGATTATAGAGAAGGGGAAGTTCCCTTTTATAAGAGGGGTGAGGGGCACCTTAGAGAAATATTGAAATATTATATTATAATAAAATATTTTTTGGTTTCTTATAGATGAAAAATTATTTATTTCAAGGATAAGCTAGGGATGGGTCTAAAACCACTCAACCAATAGTTTTTGGATATGTTTTGGTTACTATATTATACTACCTTTTAGATTTGACTCTTAGTTAAATAGTTTGACATTTACCATGTCTCTTTGTATTTTTATATTATATGGTTAATAAACATACAGTAAACATCCAAGAGAACCCCAAGTCGTAAATAATGACATATATAATATTATTTTATCTTTTTGACTGATCCATATATTTTTAATAATAGAATAACATTTAATAATATAATATTTGTTTTAAAATATTATTTATGACAATTTTGACACTATTTAGAATTTTGTTTTTGTTAAATTTATAACAGCTTTATTACCTCAAAAAAATTCATTCAATAAACCCTTACAAGTCATATGGGCATATAAAATTAATGGAATTCATTAAAAGTGTCAAATTAAATTTATTTGTATATTTATAATATCAATTATTTTAATCATTCATTAATAAGGTAATTACTGCATCAATATTGTGTCATTAGTATATTTAATTATTTAATGTCTAAAAATTATAAATAAAATACAATTATGTATGAAATAATTTTATATTTCTAATGAATATTTATAGTCAAATTTATCTTATGTATATCCCTATATTAAAAAAGGTTTAGTTATTAAACATTGATTTTAACTTTTTTAACTCTTCATTATATAAAATAATAATAATTGTCTTAATCTAATCCAGGTGGACCTAAAGGATAATATTTTATTTATAAGGTTTTTTTAGTCTAATTTTACTTATCAAATCGAATTTGGATAAATTTGATGGTAATTATGACATCATTTTTACCTTTAATAACACTATTTATTTTTAACAGTGGTAAATAAAAGTAAAAAGTCATTATTCACCAAAAATTATTTTCATCTTATTGATTTTTTTTACATACTGATATTAACCATGTATCTCGGTTTTTTGAAATTCAACTCACAAAAGTGTTAAAATTAATTTTTATGCAAATTTTCAAATTCCTCTAGGTGGTGGGTAACAGACGGTATGAAGTTCAATAAACTTTTTATATGTAAAAAAATCATTATAAAATGACTCCACTGAATTACATTTAACATATATAGGTATTATGTATCTATTTTATCCAAAAACAAATATAAATTATATAAATAATTATTTAAATAAAAATTTTCTTTTAAATAATAACTCAGTGTTTTTCACTATTCATCAATAATTGAATGTTTTCAGAAAAAACAAAATATTCACCCTATGCTAATTTCGATATTTTGAATCCAAAAATGAAGTCTATTTTTAATGATAAATTTTATGAAATTTAAAAAATTGGGTATTACTATTCATAACGGCTATTTTGATTGGTCGTAGTGAGTTAAAATCTTGAAGATGCGTATAATGAAAGTTATTGAATTATTCAAAGGGAAACGTACCATGGGAGCTTAGGGTATTACATTCTTCCAACCATCAAATAATTTCTTCCTATAAATTTCTATATTATTACTGAAAAAAATATTCAGGTGGTTCTTTATCATATGTTCCATGTGTCCCCACGTGGCCTCTTCCATCTTGTCGTTTATCCATAGAACTTTTACCAGAAAAATATTTTGATTTCTCATCACCTGTTCTCTGGTATCATGAATTTTGACAGGCTCTTCAAAATAAGACATATCATGTTCCAATTCAATTTCCTCATAGGTGAGTACATGCATTGGATCAGGCATATATTTTCTTAACAGTCATACGTGTAACATATCTTGATCTTTGGAGAGACTTGGCGACATTTCCAAATGGTAAGCTAAAGCCCCAATGTGTTATCGAATTTCAAAAGGTCTGATGTACCTGGGACTAAGTTTACCCTTCATACCAAATCGTATAAATCCCTTCCATGGGGATAACTTCGACAAAACATGTTCTCCTTCCTAAAATTCCAAATCCTTCTTTCAGTTATCGACATAGATCTTCTGCCTACTTTGTGCGGCTTTGATGTGGGTTTGGATAACCTTTACCTTTTCCATTGTTTCCACAACATGTTCTAGGACTATAAGTTTTCTTTCACCAACATCATCCCATCACGTTGGTGTGTGAAATCTCTTTTCATATAACTCTTCATATGGTGCCATCTGTATACTTGAATGGAGGCTATTGTTATAGGAAAATTCAACACGAGGTAAATATTGATCCCACATACATTGAAAGTCAAGTAAGAATAATCTCCACATGTCTTCTATGGTTTGAATTGTAACGACCCAATCTTTTTGAGTAGTATATTAACATACTCTTAATGATTTAATAAGATGTTAATGGATAATGCCGAAAGAGGAGTCGATGGCTTCATCCAGTAGACTCGACCCTTATGAAGCCCACTTATCAGAGCTTGGGAAGGAGGTAGCATCTGTGGGCTTCGCTTTGGACCAAGCCCAAGCCGAACTCCAGCGTGTCAAGCATGAACAGAAATGCATACGGGAGAAGTTCAAGTTAGTAGATATTACTACTAGGGCAATGTTATCTGAGCCTCCCTCAGATTCTCTCACCATAGCACACCTTACACTTAGTTCTTATGCCGATGTTATAAGGGGCTATGTGATGAGACCCTATCTTCCTTGTGTAATCCTTTCGGGTGAATAAATTGAGATCTCTTCCTTTAGTGATGTTTTTGGAATTTCTTTTGTCCGGATAATTTTAGGATATATTTTATTGATGAATTTTTGAAAAAAGGATATTTTAAATCATTTATGTAAACCCTAAATAATTAATGATGTGTAATGATTTTCCAAAAATGGTCTTCTACAAAAGTGTTCAGTAGGGAATTTGGAGTCTAAGAAGATCGACTTAATTTTTGGTGAATAGTAAATTATGAATAGTGATTTTATGCTTAGGATTATTAATGTGACCAAATGGATTAGTAATTTCACTCAAAGAAAGTTTTAATATAATTTAGACACCTAGATTAAGTAATGTGATTCAATAAAATGGGTAAATAAAGATTTCATAAATTATTAGTGAAGTATTAGTTTTTTCGAATGAATAGTGTTTTTTAATTAAAAATTTAATTAAAAATAATTAGAAAATTATTTTTATAAAAAGGACTTTATTTTTGAACTCAGAGCATCGATATTATGTTAAGGAAAATTTTGGGGATTTTTCTGAAAAAAATGACTTCTCAATGAATAGTGTTTTTATTTAAAAATTAAATTTAAAATATTTAGAAAATTATTTTTATAAAATGGATTTCATTTTTGAAATCAGAGCATTGATATTTGGTTAAGGTGGAATTTTGGGATTATTCTGAGAAAGTTGAATTTTCGATGAATAGTGAAAGTATAGTTTTTAGGTTACGGGTGTTTAATGACATCATTAAATGATGTATTAAGTAAGAAATAAATATGGTCGACTTATGAATAGTAAGATAAGGTATGAGGTGTCCCAAGTGGCCAATACCATGGGCAAATACCATGGGAAAGCCCATGGTTTTTCCAAAACCACTAATGAGATGTCCCTTGGCCATTAATGCCTTGTCCCCTCACTTTCCCTATAAATACCCACCGTTTCCCCCTTTAGTTTTCACTCCCAAATATCCCCCAATGATGTTCTGGTATCCTTACCTCCCAAAGAGTCCTCCCAAGGTGCCCCAAGACCTCAAGACCCAAAACCTTGAGTTTCAAGAGTCACGTTTTAAGGTAAGGGATCCGACCTCTCTAATTCTTTTCATGTAATCTCTTTTATGTCATTCATTTTATGATCAATGTTATTATGTGAGAGGATTTTCTTTTATATTTATCTTACTACCCATTCATGTTTATATGATGAGATATCCCCTCTTACTCTCATAATTTCATTTTATGAAAGTTTAAGTGATGCCGTTAGGCTGCCGAGTTTTTAAGTGATTCTTTCACGCTTCTCATTTTTCGAGTTCAATTTTCATGTCAAATATTTCAAGTTCCTTAATATTATGTTGGGGAATGATCTCTATATCTATCATACTGATCTCTTATTATCATATGATGAGAGACCCTATTTGATCTGTTCAATTCATTTTTGTTGAAGTTTAAGTGACGTCGTTAGGCTGCCGAATTTTAATAAGAGAAATCAAATTTTTGTCTTCCTTCAATGTTTTTCATTTCAAATGGTTTGTCCTTGAAATTTCATCACCATTTCCATATATCCTTCTTATTCTGTCCCAATACTGTTTTATGGGTCAATTATGATGGTTCGACCCATGTTCCCTCTCTTTTCAATGTTTTCTAAAACCTTGTAACATAGCCGTTATGCTGCAGAATTTTCGTCTCAAAATGCCTCTCTTTTCTCAAAATTATTTTATGTTATAAAGTGAATACTCAAAGCTCTTATTTATATAGGGGTATTCACATATATATCATAATTTTCTATTTTAAATTCTGGGATTTACATAAATGATACCCTCTTTCCCTTTTCGTGGGTTTAAAGTAACGTAAAGATCATGTCTTTAAAGCAGTTTTTAAAACGTTATGATTATGAAATGAAACCCATTTATTTTATGCTATATGGGTTATTTATGAAATTTTTGATGATGATATATGTAGCTCACATGATAATAAAGGAAAATTTAAGGGTGCTCCCTGATAGCGCTCCAATGCATTGGGTAAAGTCTTAATATCTAGAGATGACCATTTTAACGACGCCTTGGTGAATAACCTTGGTAATTTTTAACGACACCTTGGGGATGGACCTTGGTGAAACGAAACGATTGTCAATATTAAATGTTGCAGCCACATCTTCAAGTTATGAAAAATGTTATTTTTATTATGATGTATCTCATGATTTCTTTCTCATGCCTTAAAGTTCTTTTCATGTCCTTATTGATGTATCTCAAGTTCACATGTAAAATGTTTCTCTTGTTTCCTTTACTGGGCATTCTGCTCACCCTTTCTTTTGATGTCTATCCCCAGGTTATGAGATGTAGTAATGAACCTAGGATGAACTAAAGGACAAGCCTTTCAAGTGTTTAAGAAGAATGTTTTATGTTTTTTACATGTATTATGTTCCTTGTTTCCAAGACACTAAACCTTAACTATCCTCAGTTCCGTGTAATGAAATGAAAGTTATGTTATAAAAAGACGGGATGTTATAGTTGGTATCAAAGGATGGTTTAGTTATTTGTGGAAATTAGGATATAAAAACTTTATGAAGAACCCTATAGAAATGATTAAATATAGGAAAACTTCCTGGTATTTTGGTAAGTATTGAGTAAGTGGTTTATCAAACAAATACATCCATGTCTGGATACGAGCAGGTAGAGGGGCTCTGGCACATATGTACATAGGGGTAAAACCCGAAAACACCTCTTTGAGCTAGACTCGAACGGGAACTGGTGAACGATAACAGGACTTGCTGTACTCTTGGTTACGACACTCCTGGGGGATATGTTTGGTTAATCACAAGATTTTTATGAATCATTATGAAAGAATTATAGAAAAGTGTAATTGTCTAATCATAATGTCTTAGTTAAAAGATTCATAAATGAAATAATTTTCTTACTACGGTTTTATTCTTTTAGAAAATGGCGGGAAATAGGAGGAACCGTGCTGATGGTGACCGAAATGCACAATGTGCTGACGACCCTCCGATGGAAGCCGGAATAGAAACATTCATGCGAATGATGAACCAACTGACTCAAGTTATGAGTAATAACTTGAATCAAGCTGAGAGGCCAACCTCACCACGAAGGGAACAACACTCTGTTGAGTCCTTCATGCATCATCGACTGCCAACATTTAGTGGATCTACTGACCCATTGGTTGCGGAACAATGGATAAGATCCATTGAAATGATCTTTTCTGTACTTCATTGTTCGGAACAAGAAAAAGTCACCCTTGCTGTTTACCGCCTAGAGGGAGAAGCTGATCAGTGGTGGTCACTGATCAAAAAAACGAAGCCATGAGGAAAGATGAAAGCAATGGAGTGGGAATAATTTTGAGGAATTTTCTTTAACAAGTATTTCCCTTGTTCCATGAGAACGAGAATGGAGAAAGAGTTTCTCAAGCTGAAGCCGAAGGAGAATGAATCTGTCGGAAGCTATGAGATGAACTTCACAAGGCTTTCCCACTATACCTCAATCTTTTTCATGGACCCTAATGGGAAGGTTGATAGATTCTTTGGTGGACTACGAACTCATCTGCGGAAGAATCTAGCCAACATGGACTATGATAGCTATGAAGAAATAGTTCGAAGTGCTATGAAAGTCGAGCTGTAGTTTGGTGAGACACAGTGGTCTCATAATCCAAATGAAAAGAAGAGATCGTTGGAGACCATTTTAGGGAAGTCTTTTGATCAGGGAAGAGGTGGAAAGCAAATACAACTTACCACATGCAATAAATGTGGGGAGAATCATCTGGGGAACAACTTGAACGGAAGTGGAAAGTGCTACAAGTGTGGAAGTGGAGGCCATATTGCTCAGAATTGTCATAGTGAGGTGAAGCCTCAACTTCCCAACACTAACGACAGAGGAAAGATGGTTCTGGCCCTACCCGAAGTCACATGCTTCAAGTGTGGACAACTTGGGCACTTTTCTAACCAATCTCCAAATCCGAGGGTAGTGGAGGGGAATCACTATCAAACTCAGCAGAGGCCAAGGGAGAAAGGTCGTTCTTTCGCTATCACAACAACTGATGTTGAAGTTCTGAATGATGTGGTATCAGGTACTCTTGTTGTCCTCTCAAAACTAGCAAGTACTTTATTTGATTCTGGTCCTACGCATTCCTTTATTTCCTCCAAGTTTGCATGGAATATAGAATCAATCCCCGAACTTCTAGAGGTAGAGTTGTCAGTCAAGACTCCAAGTGGGATTATCCTTGCATCAATAGTATTTAGAGACTCTAGTGTTTTCTTTGGTGAGCACAATCTTATCACAAATCTAGTAGTCATTCCCATGATGGAATTTGACATTATAATAGGGATGGACTGGCTCTCCATGTATAATGCTAAGATCAAATGCAGAAGTAAGGAAATCTCAGTAGTCGTGAATGAACGACCTACAGTTATCTTATGAGGAGAGATATCCCGAACTGATCCCTATCTAGAAGCACCTCCTATATCTTTCTTTATAGAGTTAATCGGTGATTATGAAGAAGTAAAAGGGAGCATACAAATAGAATATGTTCCGATTGTTCATGAATACATGGATGTATTTCCGGAGGAGTTACCTGGACCTCTGCCAGAATGAGAGGTAGAGTTCTCCATTGAACTCGTACCTGGGTCTCAACCGATATCAAAGACTCTGTATAGAATGAAAAATGTGGAGCTAGAATAGTTAAAGAAACAACTCCATGAATTGTTGGAGAAGGGGTTTATCCGATCGAGTGTGTCTCCTTGGGGAGCACCAGTTCTCCTTGTGAAGAAGAATGATGGATCAACGTGGTTATGCATTGATTATAGAGAACTGAATGGGATCACAATGAAGAACATATATCCTCTTCCAAGAATTGATGATTTATTTGACCAACTTCGCGGGGCTCAATTCTTCTCTAAGATTGACCTTCAATCTGGTTATCATCAACTGAGTGTGAAGAAGGAAGATATTCCAAAGATTGCCGTCTGATCAAGATATGGGCAATATGAGTTTACTGTTATGCCCTTTGGCTTGACTAATGCCCCTGTTATTTTCATGGATTTGATGAATAGAGTATTTAAAGACTACCTTGATAACTTTGTGGTATTTTTTATTGATGATATTTTGATATATTCAAAAAGTCGTGAGGAGCATGAAGATCATCTAAGGGTTATATTGAAAACTCAGTGGAAAGAGAGGCTCTTTGGGAAGTTCAGCAAGTGTGAGTTTTGGTTACAACAAGTGGCTTTCTTGGGGCACATTGTAACCAATGAAGGAATCTCGGTTGACCCTGCAAAGAAAATGGTTGTGGAGAAGTGGCCTCAACCCACAACAGTAACTGAGATTCGTAGTTTCCTTGGTTTAGAGGGATATTATAGGAGGTTTGTGAAAAACTTTTCACGGATTTCTAATCCACTTATCAAGTTGACTCGAAAAGGGGATAAGTTCATCTGGACAAAGGAATGTGAGGAAAGTTTCCAAGAGCTGAAGAAGAGATTGGTTACTACACCTATGTTAACACTACCCTCTATCAGAGAAGGATTCGTTATTTTTAGCGATGCATCTCTAAAAGGTCTTGGGTGCATCCTCATGAAAAATGACAAGGTAATCGCTTATGCATCTCGACAGTTGAAGATTCATGAGCATAATTATCCTACGCATGATCTAGAGCTGACGACAGTTGTTTTTCCTCTAAAGGTATGGAGGCACTATCGTTATGGGGAGAAATGTGATATATACACTGACCACCAAAGTCTAAAGTATATTTTCACACAGAAAGAATTGAACATGAGACAAAGGAGATGGTTGGAGCTTATTAAAGACTATGATTGTACAATTCATTATCACCCCAGAAGAGAAAACAAAGTCGCGGATGCGTTAAGCTGGAAAGATCCTGTTTTTCTGGCAACAATGAGGATCCTATGAGATCCCTTGATTAAAGATCTAGTAAAACTGGACATGGGAATTATAATGAAAGGGAAATCATCAACCCTATCCCAAATGATTTCTCAACCTTCATTACTAGAGAAAATCAAGAAGTCTCAAAAAGAAGATCCTTTGGTGCAGGAGAAGTTGGAGGCTGTAAAAGATGGGAAGTTCCCTGATTTCAATATTGATCAAGAAGGTTTATTGAAATTTCGTACAAGACTATGTGTTCCATCTATTCTGGAGATAAAGAACGAACTGATGGATGAAGCTCATAGCTCGACTTTCTCTATACATCCGGGAAGCACTGAGATGTATAGAGAACTTCATGATCATTATTGGTGGGATAACATGAAGAGGGAGATTGCTGATTACACTACAAGGTGCCTGGTGTGTCAGCAAGTAAAGGCAGAACGACAACTTCCTAAGGGGGTATTACAACCACTACCCATACCAGTATGGAAGTGGGATAATATCACTATGGACTTTGTTACTGGTCTCCCGAAAACATCCAAAGGAAACAATGCGATATGGGTTATTGTGGACCGTCTCACCAAGACAGCCCATTTTATCTCTATTCGGGAAGATTTCGCTCTGGATCAGCTTGCCGAGATATACGTGAAGGAAGTGGTAATGCTGCATGGGGTACCACTATCCATCGTGTCTGATCGTGACCCATGATTCACATCAAAATTATGGAGAAGTCTTCAACATGCTCTGAATACTGAATTGAATTTTAGTACGGCCTATCATCCTCAAACTGATGGCCAATCTGAATGGACTATTCAGACACTCGAATTCATGCTGAGATTATGCTCAATGGAATTTAAAGGTGGATGGGATCAACATCTCCCATTAGTTGATTTCTCCTATAAAAACAGCTTCAATTCGAGTATTCAGATGGAACCCTATGAAGCTCTGTATGGAAAGAGATGTAGAACTCCCACTTGTTGGGATGAAACTGGTGAGAGAAAGCTTCTTGGGCCTGATCTTGTGCAAGAGATGACGGAACAGGTTCATGCCATCCAACAACACATAAAGGCTACTCAGAGTCGGCAGAAGAGCTATGCTGACAATCGCCGAAGGGACATGGAGTTTGGTGTTGGTGACAAAGTCTTCCTTCGAATTTCTCCATGGAAGAGAGTCATGTGGTTTGGGAAGAAAGGGAAGCTCAGCCCAAGGTACATTAGCCCCTATGAAATCCTTGATCACATAGGAGCAGTGGCCTATCATCTAGAACTTCCACCGAACCTAGCTCAAGTTCATGATGTCTTCCATGTATCTCTCTTGAGGAAGTACATACCCGAACCTTCGCATGTACTGAACCCAGAGGTGGTACAACTGGAACATGACCTCTCTTATGAGGAGCAGCCAGTGGAGATCTTGGACCGTAGACACAAGGTCCTACGAAACAAGATTACCCACCTTGTGAAAGTGTTGTGGAGGAATCATAAATATGATGAAGCGACTTGGGAGCCTGAGGAAACAATGAAGCAAAAGTACCCTCACCTTTTCGACTAGGCCTCAAGTATAAATTTCGGGGATGAAATTTATTAAGGGGGGAAGAATGTAACGACCCAATGTTTTTGAGTAGTATATTAACTTACTCTTAATGATTTAATAAGATGTTTATGGTTAATGCAGAAAGAGGAGTTGATGGCTTCATCTAGTAGACTCGACCCTTATGAAGCCCACTTATCAGAGCTTGGGAAGAAGGTAGAATCTGTGGGCTTCGCTTTGGACCAAGCCCATGCCGAACTCCAGCGTGTCAAGCTTGAATGTAAACGCCTACGGGAGAAGTTCAAGATAGTAGAGATTACTACTAGGGCAATGTTATTTGAGCCTCCCTCAGATTCTCTCACCATAGCACACCTTACACTTAGGTCTTATGCCGGTGTTATAAGGGGCTATGTGACGAGACCGTAGCTTCCTTGTGTAATCCTTTTAGGTGAATAAATTGTGATCTCTTCCTTTAGTGATGTTTGTGGAATTTCCATTATCCGGATAATTTTAGGATATATTTTATTGATAAATTTTTGAAAAAAGGATATTTTAAAACATTTATGTAAACCCTAAATAATTAATGATTTGTAATGATTTTCAAAAAATGGTCTTCTACAAAAGTGTTCAGTAAGGAATTTGGAGTCTAATAAGTTCGACTTAATTTTTGATGAATAGTAAATTATGAATAGTGATTTTACTCTTAGGATTAGTAATGTGACCAAATGGATTAGTAATTTCACTCAAAGAAAGATTTAATATAATTTAGACACCTAGATTAAGTAATGTGATTCAATAAAATGGGTAAATAATGATTTCATAAATTATTAGTCAAGTATTAGATTTTTCGGATGAATAGTGTTTTTTAATTAAAAATTTAATTAAAAATAATTAGAAAATTATTTTTATAAAAAGGAATTTATTTTTGAACTCAGAGCATCGATATTATGTTAAGGTAATTTTTGGGGATTTTTCTGAAAAAATGAATTCTCGATGAATAGTGTTTTTATTTAAAAATTAAATTAAAAATATTTAGAAAATTATATTTATAAAATGGATTTGATTTTTGAAATTAGATCATTGATATTTGGTTAAGGTGAAATTTTGGGATTATTCTGAGAAAGTTGAATTTTTGATGAATAGTGAAAGTATAGTTTTTAGGTTACGGGTGTTTAATGGCATCATTAAATGATTTATTAAGTATGAAATCAATATGGTCGACTTATGAATAGTATGATAAGGTATGAGGTGTCCCAAGTGGCCAATACCATGGGAAAATACCATGGGCAAGCCCATGGTTTTTCCAAATCCACTAATGAGGTGTCCCTTGACCATTAATGTCTTGTCCCCTCACTTTCCCTATAAATACCCACCCTTTCCTCCTTTAGTTTTTACTCCCAACTCTCCCCCAACGAAGTTCTGGTCTCCTTACCTCCCAAGGAGTCCTCCCAAGGTTCCCCCAAGACATCAAGGTCCAAAACATTGAGTTTCAAGAGTCACGTTTTAAGGTAAGGGATCCGACCTCTCTATTTCTTTTCATGTAATCTCTTTTTTGTCATTCCTTTTATGCTCCATGTTATTATGTGAGAGGATGTTCTTTTATATTCATCTTACTTCCCTTTCATTTTTATATGATGAGATATCCCCTCTTTCTCTCATAATTTCGTTTTATGAAAGTTTAAGTGATGCCGTTAGGCTGCCGAGTTTTTAAGTGATTCTTTCACCCTTCTAATTTTTCAAGTTCAATTTTCATGTCAAATCTTTCAAGTTTCTTTTTGTTATGTTTGGGTATGATCTCTATATCTATCATACTGATCTCTTATGACCATATGATGAGAGACCCTATTTGATCTGTTCAATTAATTTTTGTTGAAGTTTAAGTGACGCTGTTAGGCTGCCGAATTTTCATAAGAGAAATCAATTTTTTTCTTCCTTCCATGTTTTTCATTTCAAATGGTATGTCCTTGAAATTTCATCACCATGTCCATATATCCTTCTTATTATGTCCCTCTACTGTTTTATGGTTTAATTATGAAGGTTCGACCCATGTTCCCTCTCTTTTCAATGTTTTCCAAAACCTTGTAACATAGCTGTTATGCTGCAGAATTTTCGTCTCAAAATGCCTCTCTTTTCTAAAAATTATGTTATGTTATAAAGTGAATACTCAAAGCTCTTATTTATACAAGGGTATTAACATATATATCAAAATGTTCTATTTTAAATTCTGGGATTTACATACATGATAACTGCTTTCCCTTTCCGTGGGTTTAATGTAAAGTAAAGATCATGTCTTTAAAGCAGTTTTTAAAACGTTATGATTATGAAATGAAACCCATTTATTTTATGCTATAGGGGTTATTTATGAAATTTTTTATTATGATATATGTGGCTCACATGATAATAAATGAAAATTTATGAGAGCGCCCTGATAGCGCTCCAACGCATTGGGTAAAGACTTAATCTCTAGAGATGACCATTTTAATGACGCCTTGGTGAATAACCTTGGTAATTTTTAACGACACCTTGGGGATGTACCTTGGTGAAACGAAACGATTGTCAATATTAAATGTTGCAGCCACATCTTCAAGTTAGGGAAAAAGTTATTTTTATTATGATGTATCTCAAGATTTCTTTCTCATTCATTAATGTTGATTTAATGTCCTTATTGAAGTATCTGAAGTTCACATGTAAAATGATTCTCTTGTTTCCCTTACTGGGCCTTCTGCTCACCCTTTATTTTGATGTATGTCCCCAGGTTATGAGATGCAGTAATGAACCTAAGATGAACTAAAGGAGAAGCCTTTCAAGTGTTTAAGAAGAATTTTTTATGTTTTTTCATGTATTATGTTCCTTGTTTCCATGACACTAAACCTTAACGATCCTCAGTTCCGTGTAATGAAATGAAAGTTATGTTATAAAAAGACGGGATGTTATATGAATAGTCTATTCGGATTTTCCATCAGTTTGAGGGTGGTAGGAAATTTTGAAATGAAGTTCAGTATGTATGGCATTCTAAATACATTTTCGGAATATTGATGTAGATCAAGAATCTCAATCATGAACAATGGATAGGGGTACTCCATGAAGTCTTACACCTTCATTAATATATAATCATGTCATACGTTCAAGTGAAAAATCTTATCTTATGGAATGAAAATGTGCCGAATTGGTAAGACGATCGACATTGACTCATATTGTATTATTCCTTCTTGGTGTCTTTGGTATCCCCATGACAAATAACATTGCAATATTATCCCATTTCCACTCAAGTATGGGATGAGGTTTCAGGACTCCTCAAAACTGTTGCCTTCCTGCTTTCACTTGATGACAAACCATACATTTTTAAAAAAAATCAGCATTCTCCATCTTCATGGTGCCCCACCATAATTTTTCCTTCAAATCTCTATACATCTTAGTGATACCAGTGTGTATTGATAAATTGTAGCTATGAGCATCATCCAACAATTCCCTTTTTAGTTTAGGTATGTTAGTATCCCAATGTATCATCCCAAATTTCTAAATTCTATCTCCATATATGAAGTCACTCAATCTCCCATTGTTCACAGCTTTAATTTTATTTTAAAATTCCTCATCATCAATATAATGAACTCTATATCTATTATAGTAATGATGGTTTGGCAACCATTTCAAAAATAATTTATGTTTCACCTTAAATGGTTATTCCTATATCCATCTTTACTATATCCCTGAAAATAGGTTAACTATAAATTCTCTTCTTGTTAAAAACTCCATGATCACTTCTACTCAAGGAATCTACCACTTTATTTTCCTTCCTCGGTTGGAAGTGTATTGTGCAATCATAATCCCCAAATAGTTCAATACATCACTTATGCCTCATATTGAATTCTTTTTGTGAGAAAATATACATCAAACTCTTTTGATCAGTATAAATCTCACAATTTTCACCATAGATATAGTGTATCTATATTTTAGAGCAATAATTATAGAAGCTAACTCCAGATCATGAGTAAGATATTTTTGTTCAGGAATTTTTAATAGTCATGATGCATAGGCAATTAATAAATCATTCTCCACAAGGACACATCTATTTCTTTTCTTTAAAGCATAACTATAAATAACAAACCCATCATTCCCTGATTGTAGAGTCAAGATATGATCATTTCTAATATTCTCTTTAGTTATTACAAACATTCATAACACTCTTTTTTCCAAACAAATTAAAACCCTTAACGTGTGAGCTTAGTTAATGGGTTAGCCAACCGAGAAATTTTTTTGGACATAATGTTGATAATAACATGCTAAACCAAGAAAACTGCATACCTAAATTATACTAGTCATTGCTGGCCATTCTTGGATTTCCTTGGTCATTGAAGGATCAACATATATTCGATCCACAGAGACAACATGGCTATGAAAAAAAATCTCTAGAAGCCAGAATTCACACTTTCTAAATTTCTCATATAATTCATTTCTTCTAAGAGTCATTAGAATAATGCGAAAGTCATTTTCATGATCTTCATAGATTTTTGAGTATACCAAAATACCATCAACAAATACCACTACAAATTCATCATGATATTCCTTGAGGACTCTATTAATTAGATCCATGAAGAAAAAGGGTGCATTAGTCAATCCAAAAGGCATTACTGTAAACTCCTAATGCCTGTACCTAGTTTGAAATGTTGTTTTTAGAATTTATTGCTTCTTCACACACAACAAATGATATCCAGTTCGATGGTCAATCTTTTAAAAATATTGAGCTCCATAAAGATTGTTGAATAAATCATCAATGTGAGTTAGGGGATACACATTCTTTACTAATATAGCATTGACTTCCATGTAGTCAATGCACAACCTCGTAGATTCTTCTTTCTTCTTAAAGAAATAACATGGGCTTCTCATAGAGAAACACTAGTGTGAATAAATCCCTTGTTACTCAATTCCTGTAGTTGTTTCTTAAGTTATACTAATTCCAAAATGGCCATTCTATAAGGGGTTTTCGATATAGACCTTCAACTAGGAATTAAATCAACGGAAAACTGAATTTCTCATCCTAGAGGATGTCAAGGTAAATCCTATGGAAACACATCAACATATTCTTGCACAATAGGTATTTCATTTATTTTAACATTATTTTCCCCACCCATAGTTATTTCATTCTCTCCTTCCCTAATTATTGAATTTATAATAGCTACTAGGGGAGGATCTAGATAAGAATCATGTGGTGATGTTTCTACTCTAAATATTGGTTACTCTTTATCATTATAAAAAATGGTAATCACATTATTATTATATTGAATTTTCACATCATGGTCCGAAATACAATCTATAATAAAGATTATATGAAATTCAATCATGGGTATGACGTTGAGATAAGTTGATAAAGAAAATTTATATGCCCTAATGGGAACTGATTCACAAATTCTGGTTGCAATGATACTTCCCTTAGGTGTTTTGATGGACAACTCGCATGTCAATTAAAATTTAAAATATAAAATTTTCTCAGAAAACTTAGATGATATGAAACAATGTGATGATCCAGAATCAAATAAATGATTGGCTAGACTTGAGGAAACCATTAAATTAACTACCACCACATCTTTTGGAGCTTCAACCTCAGCAGTAGTGATCACATAAGCTTAGCCTTTCTCCCTTGGAATTTTTTATAGTTAGTTCCCTTGGTGCATAGGATATTAATTTTCATAATTCTCCTTTTCTTTAAAATTGTATAATTTAACATTGATAGCCTCTTTCTTCCCCTTGAAATCACAGGCTTGGTGGCCTTTTTCACCACACTTCTAACTGACTGTCATTCCCTTCAAGAAAGTACCAGAGTGTTTCTTCCCACATTTATTGTAGGATGGATATTATAATTTTCCCTTCTTCACATTATTTCCATTTCTAGATTGTTCAATAGATCTCTTTTTGTTTTTCTTTTCTTCAAAGTTGTATGACTTAGAGAATTACTTTTTTTTCTTGATAGCATAGGAGACAATATCATCATACGATGAGAAAGAATGTGAGAATAATTATCGATGGAGAAATGGTTTTAACCCCTCAAGAATTGACCAATATTACTCCTTTTGTTACATATATAATCTGATATATTCCTTGCATACCCTGTAAATTTTTCCTTTTACTTTAAGACATTCTAGTCTTCCTTTTGCCTCAGACTCAGAAATTGCCTATCCATATCCAATCGATGGTCACGAGGAAATAATTTTTCCATGAAAATATCATTAAAATCTATCCATTCTATGTTGGATACTTCTTATTCTTCTCTAGTGTTTTGATTAATGACCATCATTGATCTACATCTCCTATGAGGTGATAAGAAGCCATGACAACTTATTCCCTTTCATTACACCCCAAAGCATGAAATATTTTCTCTTAGAAATTTATCCATTCCTCATCAAATAATGGATTTGTACTCACATTTTATGTTGGTGGTTGTTTCCTCATGAAGCGGTCTAACATTGATCCTCCACATCATGGATCAAGGTCCTCTATATGGATAAGGTTATTATTCGTAACCTGAGTAAGTTTTCCCAATATGGTGATAAGCTGATCAAAACCACTTGCTTCACCAGCTCCACAATAATTATCTTGAGTAGGATAAAAATCCCAACATGGATTATGTGCATTGATACGGTTTCCATTCCTTCCACTAGGCTCCATTTCTAAAAAATGTCATACACTAGATACATAATTACAAACTTGTAAATCTCATTACATAAATTGAACAGTTTAGGGATATAGCCCCTAATTATAAAAATGTTTTTCTTGAGGATGTATATAATCATTAACCCTTTATTATGGTTTATAATGTAAATGAGAATTATCCCAAGTATATCCACCAGGAGTGTCGTATCAAATAGTGCACTAAGGCTCGTTGTCATGAACTAGTTCCTGTTCGAGTCTAGATCAAATAAGTGTTTTTGGGTTTTACCCCTTGGTACATCTATGCTAGAGATGCCTCTACCTGGTCATATATAAATAGGTATGTATTGTTTGGAAAACTCACAAAATCTCTTCAATACCAAAATTCTAGGAAGATCTTTGATACTAATCCCCAAAGTCTATATTAGGGTAATTATCTCTAATTAGAGATTTCAAAATCTAGCTACAAATGTTTTGACTAAAAGTTCCTTGATACTAACTATAATGCACCGAACCAAGTTACCTAGAGTCAGTGCATTATTAAATAACATTGGCATGATACAAAGATTCATGTCCTGAAAGACCGATCAGTTTAGTGGCCTTGGAAGTACTAGATCAATTTATATGTTTTACATTAAATCATAAAATAAATACATAAACAACTTTTCTCTCCTGAACAGACATATATCTTTAGCCTATCCCTATAGGTCAACCATAAAATACTTCTACCCATCCTAGGAAAAATAAAACATAAGAAAGGGCGAGATCATATTCTCAGTAAAGATAATAATATAGTTGATACTTTTATAAATAAGCTAACACATTTAAGGGAATGCGTAAGACTAAACAAATGCCTTTGAAACATAAACACCTGAATAATATGGAAAATATAAAATCAAATACTTCCATTTAGTTTTAGACATGGATATTCTACTAGTCGAATAATCACATATAATATAAATAGCCACTTTCATAATGATGGAATGTATAATTCCAGACATTTTAACCACATAGTCAAGGCCTTGTTACAAGAATAAAAATAAGATTTTTTCAAGGCCTTGTCTTAGGACACATGCTTGTCTCATGAGATCTACGGATGCATAGAGGAGCTATAGTGGGCTCTCCCCATCACTTACTAAATAAATTGCATTCCTCATATGAAAAGTTCTAAACATAACATAAACATTCGTATTAAAACTAGCATATGAAATGTCAACAAATTATCAATAAAACATGAATGAGGAAAAAATAACACATCCGCAGTCAAACAAATCAAAAATAATTCAATACAATATTGGAGTTTTGTATCAGGATAAATCAACTTCAAACAATATTAAAATCCATCAGAGGATGTTGATATAGATGAAATCAAATCATTTTGAGAGAAATATCTCTTTCGATTTGGAAATCATTTATAAGTCGTGTAATTATAAAATAAAACATTAATTTTGAATATATTCTTCTAATTTTTTAAGGGAAGCTTCGATGATTTTATAACGGTGGAAAAATATTTGCAACTGCCGTATATGATGAAAAACATTCTTAGCTTAACTTTTTAAAAAGGGTCATAAAGTACCTTGTTTGGAAAATGACAGAAAGATTCCTTTAAAAATATATACGGTCAGATAAGGGTATAAATGGAATAAACCCATAGTCTAGTAAATTATTAAAATGTTTTGAAATACATTTTTATGATAACATGGATGTGGATGATAAAGAGGTTCCAATAGATACTTACATAAAAACAACCCGGAAAATAAAGAGATTGTGAAATTAACCCTTACATTGCACTTTTCCTTGGTTGAGGGTACGTTAACCTCCAATATAAAAGATAAATAATATTATTTAAATTATATAAGAACCATATAAGAAAATATTATATCATAATGATCTTCTAATATTACTTTGTTATAATATTTAAATAGTATCATCGTTTCAGGTGTTAACTGATTCGTTTTCTTTTATCTTCTTTGTTAAGTAAGCCATATTTGTTATTGATAAGATCAATATTATTCATATTAAGTGATATATTATGTCTTTAAACATTATTTTTAATAATCAAATGAAAATTATTCTTGAATGAATACGATGGGAAATGAATCTCATCGCATTCGTGGAGACGGTAATCCGTACATACGCACGAGCGACAATATAAATAATTATATATTAAAATAGTATATAATTGGATATTATATCATTTATAGAGAATAATTATAATGTTTAATTATTATTTAAATCATTTATAGTAATTATTATACACATCTAAATGATAAATTGTTTGAATATCTAACTACACCACGATGTGGAGATGGTAAACCCTACGTATGTATATATGGTGACTTTGTCATTTATATGATTGATAGAATAATGAATATGGTTGGACCATTTTTATAAAAACATCACTGTATATATAATATAATGGAGTTATAATTTTTGATTGGAAAAAACAAAGAAAGAGGGTGTGGAAGAAAAAAATAACTTGAATGAGGTGATGAAATATTTACCTCTTTTTCGGGGTTTTCATTTGATTTGATAAAAATGGCTCCTTATGGTGGCTCTATGACTAATTGAATGACTCTAGGATGAAGGTAGGGATATTGAGAGGATATTTGGGCATGTTTGGGCTGATCCAAATGGATTTGATGGTGTGAATTTGAGAGAAGGGGAAATACCCTTTTATAAGAGGGGTGAGGGTAACCTTATGAAAAGATTGAGATGTTATTTTATAATAAAATAATTTTCGATTTATAATAGAGGAAAATTATTTATTTCAAGTATAATATGTTTATGTGTCTAAAACCACTCAACCAATAGTTTTTAGACAGGTTTGGGTCACTATATTAACCTTATTTTTTAGATTTAACTCTTAGTTAAATAGTTTGACATTTACCATGTCTCTTTGTATTTTTATATAACATGGTTAATAAACATACAATAAACGTCCAAGAAAACCCCAAGAAGTTAATTAATGACATATATAATATTATTTATGTTCTTTTGGCTCAGCCTTAGATTTTTATAAATAGAATACCAATTAATTATATAATATTTATTTTTAAAATTGTTTTATGGCAATTTTGAATCTATTTGGTATTTTGTTTTTGTTAAATTTATAACTTCATTATTACTTAGAAAATAATTCATTTAATCAACCCTAACATGTCATATTATCATAATTTTATTTTTAATTCATTAATAGTCTCAAATTAGATTTAACTGTATATTTATAATATCCATTATTTTAATCTTTCATTAATTAGGTAAAAAATGCATCATCATTATGTCATAAATAAATTTAATTAATTAATGTCTAAAAATTATAAATAAAATAATATTATGTGAGAAATAATTTTATCTTTTTAATTAATATTTATAGTCTAATTTATCTTAAGCATAACCCTCTATTAAATATGGTTTCATTATTAAACATTGATTTTAACTCTTTTAACTCTTCTTTAAATAAAATAAAAATATAAGTCCTTATCAAATTCAAGTGGACATAAAGGATAATTTTTTTTCCTAAGGTAGTTTTTTGTCTAATTATGCATATACAAAAGAATTATAACATGTGTTAAGGTTATTATGATATCATTTTTACCCTTAATTACTCTATTTACTTTTTTCTGTGGTAAATAAAAGTAAAAAAGTTACTCTTCACAAAAAATTATTTTCATCATATTGAACCAAATTTTACTTACTTAAATTAACTTCATCTCATAGATTTTTGAAATTGAACTCACAAAAGTGGTAAAATTAATTTATATGAAAATTTACAAATTCTCCTTGGAGGAGGGTAAAAGACGTTAAAAAGCTCAATAAAATATTTATATATCTAAACATATTATAAAATGACTCCAATGAATTAAATTAAACTTATATAATTATTATGTATCTATTTTTATGTAAAATAATTTTAAATAAAATAAATAATTATTTAAATATGAAGTCAATTTTAAACAATAACTTAGTGTTTTTAACAATTCATCAAAAATTGAAATTTCTCAGAAAAATACGGAAAATTCACCCTAAGCTAATTTAGATATTCCAAATCCAAAAATGATGTACATATTGAAATATAAAATATAAAAAATATAAAAAATTGTTTATTACTCTTCATAACGGCTAATTTGATTGGTCGCGGTGTGTTAGAATGTTTATGTTTCGTACAATTCATGATATTGCATTATTCAAAGAGAAACATATCGTGGAATCCTAGGGTGTTATATAAAACTTAATGATTGAGCCAAGTTAATAGTTAAAAAATGTAGAAATTAATTACTGTGGTTATGATAAAAATGGTTTTATTAGGGTTAAATCTAAGAAGATATATGTTATAAATGGCCTAAAAACATATTAAATAAAAAATGGATGGAAATGTTTCTTCATTATATCTTCTATTATCTAAAATTTTCATTATTGGTTCTTTGTTACATGATATAAAATCATAATAGAAGTTTTTATTTTCAAAACTTACAAGTGTGACAATCACCTTATTTATAAAACACCACCACCTCTTATCTCATAATCACACTATAAAAATATTTGATATCATCCATGATCTTTACAAACCACGTACAAACATTCCTTATCCCATAATAAGATTATTATTTTTAGATGAAAACATAACTAGGATGGATTTGGGGGAAAATATATGGAGGATTACAGAAGAAGAGATGGAATTATTTAATGAGTGTTTTTATTTTATTTCGTCCTACACCACCATAGAATGTTATTAAAAAATTATGATATAAAAATATAAGTATCTTATATATAGATATATTTATTATAAAATGTTAATGACCTAAAAATATATCCTCTTCCATTAAATGTGTTATAATGCTATCCTTCATTAGTATAACGAACTACCGCCTTAAAAACAATTTCATTCATTTTTTCCCATTACCATCCATCTAATTGGGTATTAAGATGAATCCAACGTATGTATATGATATTTATAATATAATTATACCTATATAGTAATTATTTCATTTATAATTTTTTTAACTTCTATTACGTAAAGGATATGACAATGTCAGTCATGTGTACTGTGGACTATCGTACCACCAAGTGATGTAATTCGTTATTGACTAATGCTTTACGTAGAATGTAATAATGATAAAATTTATATATATATGATATATATTAAATAATTATTATTTTAATGAAATATTTATCATTTAAAAATTTCATTAATCATTTTTTTCTTACCTTTTCACACACTTAAAGATTATAACATCATTTCGGTACAGTGGACTACCACCATCACAAAGCAATATGGCTCTATTTTCAAAACTACACTGGATGTATGATATATCTAATTTCATTTGAAGAAATAAAATGATATTTCTGATGTTATTATCAATATTTAATGTTAAAATATTACTTACCTCTATTATAAAATGATCATTGAAAAATATAATCGTTACATATGTGTATATATGACATACCTTCTCTATTACTGTAATATAGTCCATTTTTCATAACCATACTTCGTGATTAGTTTTTAAAAAATTAATAATTTAAAAATAATATAATTATTTAATGATTATTATTCTAGATACGATTTAAATATATTATATGTGGAAGAACTAGATTATTCATTATGTAACCCACATGAGAAACTAGGCCAAATAACACCCAAAACAATTAAATTTATGAAATATATTTAATGAAAGGATCATAAGATGTTATAACAAGTTTATATATATGATATTATCAATATTAATATTATTATATAATAGGTTAATAAATTTTTTAAAACTGTTGTACAATATGTTGAGTCATGTTTAATCGAAAGGAAGTGTAAGAAAATGGATTTCATCACAAATAACTTTTTATTGAGACTTATTTTTTTTATTATGCATGGATACAATTTTATGTGTTGTATATACTTCACTATTGAAATTTAATATCATTATTAATTCATATTTCATTTTATTTTAATTTATAATTTAAACTATTTCATATGTGGGATTTCAATTGAAAATTATCATGTGGTAAAAGTTATTGAAGAAACTTACATTGTTTTGTGATTGTTTACCTTCTCTTGGAACAATAATTTTTTATATTTATTATTAATTATACATTAAATTTCTCATAAATATCCCAATTATATTTTGATTTATATGATTATTTCATAAAACATATACCCCATTTTCATATGGTGTTTACTTCTAATGTTTTTTTAAGTGGGGAAATATTGATAAATCTGCATACATTAATCCATAATGATGCTTGATGATATTTTTTTCATTAAATAAATAAATTATTAGTTTTATGAGAAGTGATTTGGCATACACAGAAGTGGGGATAGGGTGTTAATGAGTCAACATTCATGTATTAGTAGTCTCATGAGTTGAAATAGTAAGCTATCATAAAATTAGTGGAATACAATTTCTGTTTATACCCAGTAGTCGTGAATCATATTATGAAAGGTTTTGATTGTATTGGTATCATGATTAATGTGGTAATGATGTTTAACAATAAATAATTTACTTTTTTAAGAATTATCCTATGAAAATCCATGATATTTTTACAAATATATTATCTCTAGATTCACTGTTATCTCATTTTATTGGTTAAATTACATTATTATTTAGTTATATACCAAGACATATTTATTATTCTTTATAAAATTATTATATATGAGTAATCATATAAATGGAATGTATGTTTAGTTATTTACCTTAACACATTGACTTTTCTTTTTTAATTCATGACAGCATCAACTATACATAACCCTTATTGTGTATTTGATCTCACCCTTATAAAGTTTCCTTCACCATAAATTCATTATGTGTACAATGACTGATATAGAATGGTATTAGAGGAAAAATAATTTCATTCGTGAAAAAAAATTGTTTTTAGTTTAAATTTTTATTTGTAATTTGAGAATCACACGTGTATCAATTTTACCAAAACTACTAAACTATATGGTCCTTTGAAATGTGATTCCATGTATCTAATGATACTATATTAAATCAGGAACCAGCTTTAGGCTAGTGGGGTGAGGGATTCTAATGATGGTATCAGAGAATGTTTATTTAATATCAATGGAAGTATATTTAGTAAAACATATATTAGGAACATAACCCTATGCCATATATAGTCACCGTGGATAAAAAAACATTGAAATTTCATTAATTTTGATCAATATTTATAACATTACAAAAGTATATACTTGAGGACAAAATTATTTTACTATCTTTGGAAAATTAGGACAACTAATTATAGTATAGGAAAATTTTGAAATTCTTCCCCCACTAATCTCCCTCATTTGTACTTATACTAAAAAAATTTCTTCATCACTTGAGGAAATGAAACATAATTATGGGTACATATCAAATTAATAATATTGATATAGAAAAGAGATACATAATAATAAAATTTTTATAAGGGTATGAGAATTTTAGAATTAAAATAAAAGATCATACACTACATATAATAGATCATATATGTGAGTAGTGGAATGAATATTCATAGTATATAAGGCATAAAGAATAAGGGAATCAATAAAATGAACCATGTGATCATAAAATTGGAATAAGATATATAATATTTTGAAAAAATAAAAGCATGAAATATCATTACCTATATGTCAATGCTCGTTTCTAAAAACATATTAGGTCACTTCATGGGGACTACACCTACTAGGTTGAACACCCAACTGTCCTAAGACAAAATCTTTTCTATGTAAGGGATCAATATTCCATATCCTCCTATAATTGATCAGGTTTCCCCATTCTACCATAGTGTAATGGATTTCCCCGTATGTTAATATTTTATTATTAGGTTTACCTATCATCCAATACTGGATCAGGACAGACGTGTTTCCCATTTTGGATTATGATGCACCTATTTCCTATTTTGGATAAATTCATTTGACATGTTTCCCATTATTATATCATGAAACATAAATCATTAATATGTTTATCTTATGTATATATAAGTCTCACCCATCTATAATTATATCATACATTTATATTCCATAAAATAATAAACAATAATATCCCAACTAAGAAATGAATTGGGTGTCATAAACATGAAATTGCAACATAAACTGGGAAAAAGGAAGGGTTGATAATAATTTCCTCAAAATATAATCCAAGAAAACAAGCAGCTTTCAGAAGATTATAACCCAAGATATAGAAATGGGTTTCATAAAAATCATTCCATTGAAACATTAACTATTATGTGGTGGAATATGAATGGTATAATTGGATCATATTCTGAGTAAATAATAAACAATAAAAAAGTATGCCATCTTATATGGAGAAGGATTTTCAAATATCACATGAGAAATTTCATAAGTAAAATTTTCTTTTTTAAAAATATGTTTCATAAAAACATTTGAAAAATCATTTTCTTATAAAGAAATATGAACAATTTCAATTAAAAAATGTATTTTGGAAAATATATTTCCTACTATGAAAAATGCTTTTTAGAATATAATATATTTTTTAGAAAAAATATCTTTTAAAATGGATATGAAAATTTATCATGTAAATTTGATATAATTTAAATCAATTTTTTGAAAATATCCATTTTAAAACATTTACCAAAATATTTCAAAATCATTTAAAACCCTATTTAAACAAAAAAATTGTAAAAAATTTTTCATTGAAAACCCATTATATTTAAAAAAATATAAGGAATATTAAGAAAACATTTTTGGTTAAAAATATACCCCTATAAACTTAAAAATTATGAATCAAGGAAATGATATTCATGCAAACATGTATGATCGTACACGCTGAACATTACTTTTCAAAACTAATAGTTTAGAAAAGTGCGTCAATTGAAAAAATGACAAGAAACGTACATTCAAAAACATTTTTTAAAAATGTTAAAATGGTTAAAAATGCACTTTAAAAATAATTGTACTATAGTAAAACAATTATCAAAACATGTTTAGAAAACTCAATTTTAAGATAACATAGATTTCTGAATGAAAGGAAAAATAAAATGGAATTTTAATAAAAACATTTTAATAATTATCTTACGGAAAAAAGAGTGGGAAATGGTACTAATACATTTATATATCATTTATAAACATAGGAGGTTAAAATTATTGATTTTTCTTGACATATAGATCATAATATTTCATCCATTGAAGAATAATCATAAACAATTTCAATAAACTATGATATTGTAGCAATAAAAAGTTATCACATTGGAAACATTGAATCATAATCCCCATGAAAGAATAAAATTACATTAATCATAAAATATCATGAAAATGAGGATATTAATTATATAACATGTCAACCGAAATTATATACACCCCATAGAAAAATATTGGTGCATAACAGGGCATGTATCTCAAAGAAGGCAAATGGAGACAACATTACGTTGCTGATTTTGATACTATTGATCCATAAAATCAATGAAATAATGATCATAAAATAGATATTTAAAATCAAATAAATTTAATTATATTTATTATATAATCGATTCATGGTAATTATATACCACATATAAGAAAATATGAAGTTAACATAGCATATGTCTCATAAAAAATAAAAGCGAGGTGAGAAAACACTTACCTTAAGTCATGAAATTATTTACAAAAATTCTACACTGAAGTATAATAAATATAATTTTATCATAAATATAACTTAGAAAACAATTCACATATATAATACCATATATTATTAACTTATGAATTTATATTACAATTTTTTTCAACTCTATGTTAAAGAAATGTTTTGGGTAATAACCATTTTATTAATCACACAATTTTTGACTTGATATTCTTAATACTCGTTCTTAGATCACAATTTAGTTATTTAAAAAAAATTTTAAAAAATTATATATTATATATTTATTATATATATTTTTATACTAATAAATAAAATATAGATATATAAAATTGAAGACACTGTTCTTTGAGATAGTATGCCGCACAAACACATGAACATTGTTTCCGTTTTCTTATTGTATTGAATTAAAAAGAAATATAATTGACATATATGTATATATATAAATATAATATAATTAAATTATAATTATTATGTCATATATATAATATAATTTTACTAAAACTATCCTTAATAAATTGATTGTATAGTGTTAATCAATCACATCATATTGAGGAGGAGGTAGTCTATATGTCCACAAATGATGTTATTATATTTATCCAAAATGGAAATCAGGAAGGTTTGCATTATAAAATACGTACAAAGGAATACATAAATCACAAATATTATATATATAATATTAAAATATAGTGTCCATCATTTTTTCCATCAATGAGAGGCGTTAAAAAAATGAACAACCATTATTTCTCGAGGTTGTAGTTCACCATAAATGAACTAAAAGATTGTTACCCATTTGATTGAAGTGTGTGTAAGTGTAGGTTAAAATAATAACATATCAAAATCATAATATTATGAGGATATTTGGTTTTTTGTATAATTATCTTATAAAAATAATTGAAGGTGTGGACTAGTAAATGAAACAAAAGATGATCCTTGAATAATGTTACTTCGTTTTCAGGTAACTCCTTTCGGTTTGTAACAACATTCATCCTTTTTTGGATTTCTTTACATGGTGAGGCTTCTATATTTATGGGAGGTATTTTGGATACTGTTTGTTTATTTTATTAGAATTAAAAATTTCTTGATATGTGTGAATAAATTGGAGGGGTGAGTTCCTTTTTATTGTGGAGGAGTATTGTCATAGTTGTATACTTTTGAAAAGGAAATAAAAACCTATTTTTCTATGATTGTTTTTAAATAATGAAAAAAATTAAATAAAAAGAATTATAGGATCTATATTTTGTTATCTATTATATTTTGTTTATGTTTCTAGGTTATTTTTACCATTATGTGTAAGCCTTAATCCCTTGTTAAGATTATGTTCCACATAATAATTAGAGTTAATTTTAATTAGATTCAATAATTTTCTTTTACTAAAAACTATTTTGACATTATGATTCATTATAAATTATTTTGATTAAAAATATTTAATCCATTTTTGAAAATTAAGATCACATAAGTGGAAAAAATTTAGATAAAGTTATTCTCGTAGACTAGATGACAAAGCTGGGGTTTAAAGTAAAAATGCTAAAAATTTTGAGATCCTTTTATATCCAATTTCATTGTGATATTAATTCCGATGAACTAAATATGATTATTTGATGTTAAATTGTAATATTCAATCTCTAACACAACTATAAAATATAATTTAACAATAAATAAGAATTAGAGGGAAACGATGTTTTGGATTCCAATTCAGTGTATTGCAATATTTATTAAAAAAAATAATCATCTCATTAAAATTTAAAAAACTATCAAAAAATAAATTTTGATTTTATACAACAGAAAAAAAATTTTCAAATTTTTTTTTAAATATCAAAAATAATATTTAAAATTGTTTCTCCCTTAAATTTTAGTAAAATTACCTTTTATAATAATACATATCTTATTTCATAAAATTGGATTTATTATTACCTTAAACTTATAGAATATATTGTTTGAGTATCAAAAATATTTATTGAATATATAATATAATTTTTTTTCTAAAAACATTAATCATAAATGGTTTGTTTAATTTGTTGAGATAAAATTGGGACTGTATATAGAAGAATAGTTTTCAAATAAAAGAAATTTTATCATTTTCAAATATTTCTTAAATTATCATTCACTAATAGATGACCAAATGATTCATTTTATATACAAGAATAAGTCATATTTTAATAATGTAATTAATCTTATTTGTAACTTCCATTCCAATGGTTGAGTATTAGATATAAAAATATTTTAGTAATAATAATAATATTATCTTGTAGTTTAGGAAAACTCTCCCACGAATGTAACATAATCAATTGAAAGAGCTCAGTATCATGTGTAACACAGTCCAAAAATAGTGTTGTGTGTACCAAATTCTAATATATGTGTTTCATGTAGTGGAATACTGATTTTGTTTGTGTATAATAAAATCCACACGTAGTTTTTTCTTATAATAAAATCATTATTCTGTGTTGAGTGAAATTCAAAAATTCAAAATGAATAAATTTATTTAAATAAAAAATCAAAAAATCTTGGGGTGTTAAATTATACCCCCCTAAATTAAATGTTACCCTAAAAATTCATCTATGTTTTCAAATGTTAATCTTTTTACGGTTTTATTCATAAAAACCCTCAACTTGAAAATTAATTCTAAAAATTTCTTTATAATGGAAAATTTTGAAACATAATGGTTGCCCAATGTAACACAAAACATGGTTTCTATATAGGATAACATAAGAGATGAGTAAGAATTTGAACATGGAGGAAAATAATAAATAATCATAGAGATTTATAATGATCATTTATCACAGGAAATTGGGTGATCTAGAGAAAGTTAAAGATCAATAAACCATAATGTGAATAAGTATGAAGGAGTTCATTGAAATAATAAAAAATTATGATAATAGGATAATATTTTACTTCAATAAAATTTTACTATAGCTGAATATAATTTTAAACGATATATACTCACTTGATTTTAATCTCTTTAATATAAATTTTCTCTTCCATTGTTCACGTCTTAACCAATTTACAATTCTAGTCTTTATCCAAAAATAAAGGTGAGTTTTAAATTTTTGAAGCAGCATCAAAACATTAGATCCATGATAAGTCATACAATGTATCATTATTTACCCTCATCACAAAGTGAACTAAATAGGTTATCCAATTTGAATGAATCCTCATTTTTTGTGATAAAACCATAATATCATAAATGCCATCCAATGTTCATCATATACATTCAATATCTGGTTAACCTTATAACCCTTCAAAAATATCATGATATAAATCTTTAGAAATAAGTTCATAAGATCAGATTATCATTGACCCCAGAAGTATCAAAAAGTATCTATTGGGTTTCACACTTCCAAATGGTTGAATAACTTCATCCTAAGTTCTCATAAATCATGGTAATATCCAATATTAAAACAAACCCTTATTGAAAACATGGTTTTTTATGTATTACAATTTTTATTGGATATAATTTTTAAATCCCAAAATTTTTAAATTTCATCAATGATAACATGGAATTCATTTTAAATAAATCAATAATAAGTTCCAGGGTAATTAGTATGGTCCAATTTATATTATCTATATCAATCATCTATTTTTTCAGGATAAGCACAATTTTCATAACATCAAGGACACATTAAGGGTTACATTACCTTAATCAATATACAATTATTCCATTAAATACAGCTTCTATTTCATCAAAACCATTCAATATATTTTTTAATTTTTTTAAGGAAAACATATACTTCATGATTCATATAACATAATTCTGGAATTCCAATACATATACACTTAAATTACCCATCTTTATACTTAAACCATTACTTGGTATTTATCATCTTATCCCTTAATACCCATTTTCAATAATACAAAATTTGAATCATGTATTAATGTTCATAGACCCAAATTTATTCATACATATTACATTTAATTAAAATAATATTAGAAGAACACCCCATACCTTTGAAATATTATTTCAGGTCACTTTACCTACATTAGTATAAAAAATAATTGTGCAAATTCTTAATTATCATCACAAGATACCCAAATCAAAAATGTATTTTCATCATTCCAATTCATCCCACATGTAAAACATTTAATGTTAACTCATTTTCTTCTATTTCCCACTAATGAATAAAACCAGAAATTATTGGGTGAGAAACACTTATAATTGTAGGAGACAACAAAATTGTGAAAAACTAACAATATAATATCAAAATAATGAGACCTAATTATTTAATATATTACACCATAGGTTTGTAAAAGGTTATTTATAATGATATTATATTTAAATCCTTTATGATCGGTCATATATAGATTAAGAATAACCAAAGAATATGCTCTAGGAGTGTCAAATCAGGTGTAAAATAATGGTCACTGTCGTGTACCATGTTCTGATGAAATCGAGCTCAATGTGTTGTTTTTAGGTTTGTTGAACCTATGTAAATATGTGGAAGAGACAGGGATGTAAGTCTAGGAAACTATTTACTACATCATTTACTAAAATTATAGGAAATTTTTTTAAACATTATTCCATACATAGGCTAATCATTAGAGACATACTTATACATATCATTAGATATACCATTATGAATATAAGTAAAGTTCTCCCATTATAGATTCCAAAGGATTACTAGTCCTTTCCATTGATACCAACTATTGAAACCCAGGCTTAACATACATACATATTACTTCATTTTTTATAAATATTAAAAACATTACAAATATACATTCTTGAGGGTCATAATTATTTTGTTTCTTTGGAAACATGGAACAAAATCATTTAACTCAGTGAACGATCTTCAATGTTCGCAAAAAATATCATTCCCTTTAGTACATCTACCTTAATGATTTTTTAAAATAATGGGAATGTAAAAAAAAGAAGGTGATGACATTAGTCGATTAGTATGGGTAAAATATAGAGATAAAAAAGCATAAAATTAGTACAATGGTATGAAAACACAAGAATGTCTTTTTAAGATCATATCCAACACATAAACGATCATACAAACAAGTCATTACAAAAATATTAATATTTCATAAGACATGAATAATAAGGGAATCAAGAACATGAAACATGTGATCATATCATATGAATAAGACATATATTTCATTGAAAACACCAAAATATGTAATATCATTCCCAATAATTCAAATATCATTACCTAAAACTTATTAGGGCACTTTACGGGGACTACACTGACCTGGTGGGACACACCAACATCACCATTCACAGTCCTTTCCATGAAAGGGATCAAGTTTTCCAATATTTTTATACTTGAATTGTATTCTATAACATCCCATAGTGGATTAGGTTTCCCTATATACACATTGTGGATTAGGACACACCCATATCCCATTTTAAAACAAGACACATCTATTTTCAAATATTTAATCGAGAACATCAACTTGTGTCCCATAATCATCTTTTGAGATATAAATATTTACTTAATATATTATATGGAGATATATGTCCCACCTATCACATAATGAAATCATTCAGACATGCGCCACAAAAATCATTAAAATCATATCATAACCCATGAAATGAAACTGGTGTCTTGAACTTGTAATCATATCATAACCTATAGAAAAATATTGGTTTTATAATCAATCCATTGAATAATAAAGTGTGATATGAAGTGGGTTTCATAAGAATTTAATTGGTGAATGAGAATTGAGTTTCATAAAAATCATGTCATAAAAAGGTAAAGCATTCAGAGATTGAATATGAATGGTATTCTTGGATCATACACATAGTAAAGACTAAACAATAAAAATTTATTTCCTCATAGATAGAGAAGGATTTTTAATGTTCACATAAAATATTAATTAAGGTAAATATACTTTTTTGAAAATTCTTTTTATAATACCATTTCAAAATTTATTTATTAGAAATTATGATTTATAATTTTAATTAAAAAAATTATTAAGTAAAATTTCTTTTGCAACTATGATAAATTCTTTCTAAAACATGAAGAAATTTCAAAATCATTTTATTTTAATTTTTTTTAAAATTAAAAACGATTCATCCAACCATTAAAATCCTTTTCATTAAAAAATAATCTTTTCAAAACACATTAAGAACATTTGAAAATCATCTAATAATATTTCTGACAATTTTTAAACCATTTTCTATGAAAAACACATTAAAATGAAACCATTTACAGAATATTAGTAAAAAACATAATTAAAAAAATATCCTTGTAAACATATAATGGATGATTCATGGAAATGATGTTATGCCAGTGGGTAATTGTGTAGATGCCAAATATTATTTTTTATCTATATGTATTTAGAAAAGTATCTTGATTAGAAAATGAAAAGAATATTCATATTAAATCATTCTAAACGGGTAACACATGTGTAAAAAAATAATTTTAACCATCATAGGAAGAATTAAAAATATTTTAAAAAATATTTTTATAAATCATTCTTTTTAAAGAACACGTATTTCAAACTAAAATGAGGAATATAGTAAGATTTTAATAATTTTTTTCTTAATTAACATATGTAACCAAAGAGTGAAAAAATTGTAATAAATAGTGAAGGTAATATGGATAAAAAATAAGAGAATATATTACATACCTATTAATGAGATATGGATAATATTATTTCATCAATGGAAGAATACTCATACACAATCCTAATAAATGATCTGATTGTAATAATATAATTTTACCACTTTCGTAAAATTGAATCATTATCCCCCTGAAATAATAAATTCAAATAAATCATTAAATATCATTAAAATAATTAAATTCATCATATAACATGTAAATGGTGAGTATATACAAACCATATAAAAATAACGGTGCATAACATGACATGTATCTGAAAGAAGGAAAATTTTGAAAAAAAAATTACTTTACCAATTTTGTAACTATAGAACCATAAAACCAATGAAAGAAAGCTTATAAAATGGAAATTTATATACCCAAAAATATAATTATATGAATACTATAATTCATTCATTGACAGTATATATCACATATATGATAATAAGAGTGGAACATGACTTTTGTCTCATTAATACTAAAATTGAGACAAGAAAACCCGTACCATAAGTCTTTACTTTCTATGTACATGCCCATAACTCCAGTATAAAAAATATATTGTCATTATAAATATACCATATAAACATATTACTATATATAATACCATATATTATTCACTAATTACTTTATATTAACCTTTTATTAAAAATTACATGTTAGAACGATATATCAGGTAATAACCACTTTGTTCATCAGACATTATTTGACTTTTTAATATTGAAACTATTTCATATATCATCATTTAATTATTTTAATAATGTATAAAATGATTAATATATCATATATATTCATTATATAAATATTTTTAATAATTTCGCAATACATATACATGAAATGGAATACATCATTCCAGGAGATGATAGGCCGATGTTGTAACATGCCAAGATTTTATGAAAAATATTCTTTTTAATTTCACTAATGTCTTGTGTTGTACGCTACACCAAAAGGTTATTGCACAAAATGCATCCTTGACTTTCCTTTCATTACACGCAATCACGACCTTCCTTGATAGCGTGTGTAGTACGCAATACCGAGTTTCACTAAACAACAATATGCTATTAAAATATTATTAAAATTAGCCGTTATGAATAGTAATAAACAATTTTTGAAATTTTGAAAATTTTATTTTTCAAAATGGACTTCATTTTTGGATCCGGAATATCGAAATTAGCTTCTGGTGAAATTTTGGTAATTTTCGGATAACTTTCATATTTTGATGAATAGTGAAAATTACTAAATTTTAATTAAAAACAACTTTTTCAATCGAAATAATTAATAGTGATAAATTATAAATTTGAGTGGTTTTAAAGTATATTTATAATATATTTTTACAATTTAATACAATGTTGGTAATTGGATGTAATTTCACATTTAAACCAGTTATAAACAAGTGTCAATATTTTGATAGTTATTATCTCTTAAAAACACGCCTTTTGTTTTGATGACGGGAATTAATTTTTAAATAAATTAATGCAACTGATAAGTTTTGAATTTAGTAAAATAGAAATCATTTTTGAGTTCATAATATCAAATATAGCTTAGGCCTAATTTTTGGCATTTTTCTGAAAACATTCAATTTTTGATGAATAGTGAAACCACTAAGTGGTAGTTAAAAAACTGAATTTTTCATAAAACATAATTTTACATCTTCTATGAGTGTAATTTCAAAATTCCGAGAGACACGGTTGATATAAGTAAGTAAAATGTGGTTCAATGAGATGAAAATAATTTTTTGGTGAATAGTAACGTTTTATTTTTTTTACCACGGTTAAAAGTAAATAGGGTAATTAAGGGTAGAATTGATATTATTATTACCCTAACACATGTCCTAATTCTATTGGACAAGTGTAATTCAACCAAAAACAAACTTAGGAATAACATATGACCATTTAGGCCCACTTGGATTAGATTAGGACATTTATTATTAATTTATTTAAAGAATGGTTAAAAGAGTTAAAATCAATGTTTATTTAAAAAACATTTTTAATATGAGGTTATACATAAGATAAATTAGACTATAAATATTCATTAGAAATATAAAAAGATTTCCTAAATAATGGTATTTTATTTGTAATTTTTAGACATTATATAATTTAATTTATTTATGACACAACGATGATGCAGTAATTATCTTATTAATGAAATATTGACATAATTGATGTTATAAATAGCCAAATAAATATAATTTTTGAATTTTTATGAATTAAAATAATTTTCTAGGTTAGTATGACATGTTAGTTTTGATTTAATTAAATTTTTTTGAACTTATCATTCTGTTATGATTTTCACAAAAATCAATTACTAAATAGTGTCAAAATTGACAAAAAATAGTTTTTAAAACAAATATTATATTATTAATTGTTATTTTATTCCCAAAAATCTAAGGTTCGGCCAAATGACTTATATAAGGTTATATATATTAATAATAAAAAACTTGGGGTTCTTTTGGCTTCTTATAGTAAGTTTATTAACCTTATAGTGTAAGAACACAAGAAGACACAGTAAAAGTAAAATTATTTATCTTAATGTTAAATCTAAATGATAAGGTTAAAATAGGAACCTAAACTTGTCTAAATTCTATTGGATGAGAGGGTTTAGACCAATACCCACATTATCCTCTAAATAAATCAATTTGGAGCCATTTAAAAACGAACTTGAATTTATAATAAAATAATATTTTTAGTGATTCCAAAGGTGCCCCTCTCCTCCCTTATAAAAGGGCACCTCCTCCCTCTCTTCCTCACACAACTTTGAGCCTTCAAGCTCGGCCAACCCCTGAAAATTCCTCCTATAAACTTCCCTAGAGACATCCTAGAGGTCCTGTTATTCTTCAAAGACCAATTTTATTGCCCTAAATGAAGGTCTCAATGAATCACTTCAAAGAAGAGGTAATGTCTGTTACCGATTCATTCATCTTTATTTCTTCTTCCACTTCTTCTTCTTTAGTTGTTTCATTATGAAGTAATAACATCAGTATCACTAATATACTGGTATGTTATTATAAGTATGAAACAACCCTTAGTTGATTAATTATGAAGTAATAACATCAGTATCAATGATATACTGGTATGTTATTATAAGTATGAAACAACCCTATTTCACCATCTATCCATCTTACGGAAAAAGAAATCACCGCGCGTGCGTACGTACGGAATACCGTCTCCACGTCGTGGTGTAATCTATTTTACACAACCACCTTACTTGGATGGGTATAATGGTGTAAATAATGACTATATATGACTTTTATAAAGTTATAAAGATTCTGAAATAGTATACATATACTCCAATACAATTCCACGATCATAGGAACGATATCATCACTCATGTGTACGTACGGAATACCGTGTCCACGATGTGATGCGACTCGTTCTAAATGATCATCATTCCATAATGATTATATAAATGAATTGAATGAATGAATATGATATATATTACACTAATACCATTCTGCAAATGAGGTATTTATAGCCTAATGAAAAGAATAAGAATTTATTCGACAAAACACGTATAAGAACAAAAAGTTATAAACACCCGAATAACAAGTAGCAATGAACTATTACTAATAAGAAGCTAAGAATATGACCATATATGATATCATAAAAGTATGTATGATTCTGGAATAAGTCAATAACATTATTTAAATCATTATACAGGAGTTTCAGACACTTACAAAGCAAGTCGGACCTAAGGTAAGGGAAATATCACAATCTCATTTTTATCCGAGATTGTTTATACATTGAAATTTAATGGGGTGTATTTTATCATGCACATCCATGTATCCTCAATATGTAATATTATTTCCATTCACCTACAATTTTTTAAATCCAATTTTACCCTTTGATGAGTTTTTAGTAAAAGATATGAAAGGAATCTTTCGTCTTTTTTCGTACGAGGTACTTTTTGACTTTTCCGACAAAAGTACGAGAAGAATGTTTTTTTATCTTATACGACATGAATGGATTTTTAAAACATTATTTCCAAGAATCTTCCTTTACAAGTTTTCAAGTTTATTTTTAATCAACTTATTTTAGTTTATAATTGTACGACATGTTAAGAATGGTAAATGTTTTTGAAGAAGAACGAATATTTTCCTCAAGAATGGAGTTCAAGTGTTTTATCAAAATTATTTTCCATCTAAGATAATAAAGGGTTCTATTTTTATCTCTATTATTACATTGATTATGTTGTGATGGAAATATTTTTTTATTAATTCCTTTATCTTATATGAATTTTTTTATGATGTCATGATGTTTACGATTCCCATTTTTATTACATGGGTTATGAAATGATGTTTGATTTATGATTTTGTGGGACACATAAGAATGGTATCATTATGAGATGGGTGGGACCTATATCTCCCTCCAATGAATTGGGTAAATATTTTATATCTCATGAGATAGACATGGATGGAATGGTAGGTTATACCAGTTCAGTGAAACAGGACTGAAACGAGGGTGACTCAGTTCAGAAAGGGACTTTGTCCACTAAGATAGTCTTGGGAATGAGTCTTGACTAACATGAAATGATTCTCTATGATTATGTGTGTATGCCACAATGTTTAACGTTTTATGTTATGATTATTGTGATTACATTTCACTGCCATGAGTTATCCCAGGTTATGATATTTTGATCCTTTTTACAGGTTAAGATTTCCAAAAGTGATGTGCTTATGTATATGATGTGATTGATAATTCTTTTGTTTACCCATACTGAGCATTTGAGCTCACCCTTTTATGTTTTATTTTCCCCATGATATAAAGAAAGGTTTTAGGTATAAAAAAAGGAAGATCTTTATGGGAGATGTTGAAGATCTTTCACCAGGATTAGAAGATTATATTCCGAGTTTCCAAAGACACTAAACTATTACGATCCTTGTGTGTGTGTTTTTGTTATGTACTAAGTATTCTGAAAATGTAATGTAATGTCCATGTACGTTAAGCTTCAGGGCTCTACATTTGGTATCAGAGGAAAGGTTTAGTCAACCTTTGGAAACTAGGATGCGAAAACGTTAGTGAGATCCCTAGAGATATTTCTAAGGTATGTCTGGGGATGTCCCTAAGGTTATGTATACATATAGGTTATAGTACTAGAATTACGCTAACGATCATAGAATTAAACCTAGGATGTTAGATATTGAAGGTACTCCCCATTTATTATGTTGTTTTCCCTAGCATGATTTTTGCCTCTCACACTATTCTTTTTGGGTTTTAGACGATAGCTGGAACCCGAAGGAACCGTGTTGATCAATGCAATGGAAAATGCAATGATTTTCCTCATGAACAAACAAATGTTATGAGAGATGGAGTGAAAAATCTTATTGCTATACCTACAGAAGCTATGAATCATTATGGACTTCCAAATGAGCAGAGAAGGGAACAATATTCTATTGAGTCCTTCATGAGGAAACATCCACCTTCTTTCAGTGGGTCTTCTGATTCACTTGTTGCTGAACAATGGATCAGTACCACTGAAAAGATATTTTCAGTTCTTCAATGTTCTGATCATGATAAAGTCATCTTAGCAGTATATCATTTGGAAGGTGAAGCTGATCAATGGTGGAATCTTATCAAGAATACGAGGCCAAGATATGAAATTGAGTCCATGGAATGGGAAGAGTTCAAGAACTTGTTTTTCAGTAAGTACTTCCCTCGTATTCTTCGAACAATGATGGAAAATAAGTTTCTTGAGCTGAAGCAGAAGGATGATGAATCTGTTGGTTTATACGAAGCGAATTTTACAAGACTTTTAAGGTATGCATATGGCATTATCATCCAACCTGAAAGTAAAGTTGATCAATTTTTCAGTGGATTAAAACCAATTCTTCGAAGGGAATTAGCTATAAGAGACTTCAGTAGCTATGAAGAAATTTTGGGTTGTGCTATCAAGGTAGAAATGGAAGTTGGTGTTACATATCCATCTCATGGTTTTGACAAGAAACGAAAGATGTAGTTCAAGCAGAAATCTCAAAATAATGGTGAAAAGAAGATGAATGTTTTTTTATGCACAAAGTGAGGAATGAAGCATGGTGGAGATTGTCTTAAAGGGACTAAAAAATGTTTTAAGTGTGGAAAAGAAGGTCATCAAGCAGCTGAGTGTCGAAGTAATGGAAAAACAGTTTCTAATGATGTGAATAAAGAAAACACTGCAGAGAACGCACCACCAACACTTCAATGCTTCAAGTGAAAGGAAATGGGGAATTATGCTAATAAATGCCCTAATCCAAGGGTTAGTTATGATCAACATGAGAAACCACTTAAGGCAAATGACAAAGGGAAGTCACATGCGATCACTATTGGCGATGTTGAATATGACAACGATGTGGTTGAATGATTAAGTGTTTATGTAATGGGATTCCAAAATAATGTTGTATCATAAAGTATTGGAATATTTATGTGTTGGTCTAATGTGGTATTCAAAGTGATTGAGATATTTTTGGAAATAAGATGATATGCGCATAATGAAGGGAAAACGAGAAAACGAAATGTTTAACAGTATTCATGAGCTCATGATTGATATAAGTACTAAGTGATATCATGGTTTTAGTATATAGAATTTTGAGGAGTTTGGTATGTGGAAGGTGTTAACTTTTAACTGCATTCCTGTTTTCACTAAAGTTCAATGGGTATTCAAGAGAATACATGATTAAGGAATTTGAATGTTTGGAATGTGACCAACAAAACATATCTTATGATATATGGGGATCAATGATGGTATTAAATCTCTGGTAATCATTTTCACTAGGTTTTGAGAGTGGACTACAGTATTATGGATAAGCCTAAAGGTTGGAATGGATTATGTTGGACATAAGTTAGTATTGTTTAAGGATATAAGTTTTTTTTGATATTATTGATGGAATGTTACAGTAATATAGTTTTAGAAAAAGGACAACCTGCATGACGGGCGACAGCCCATCGCGTCGGACAAGGCAGTGGGAATCGAACTCACAACCGAAGTGCGACTGGCCTTTATCGCCTACCACTGGCATACAAGAAGTCCCTGGTTAGTAGAAACTAGTTTTATTTTATTAAGAGGTATGATATATGAAGTATAAGTTCATTTTTGGAACCATATACGATTAACCATAACATGGACTTATAACTTTTGCTAACCTTTTGTTTGAAAGAGATGGAATCACCCATCATTCTATAACATGATCTACTAACACATCACGCATGACAAATTCAACTTCATTTCTTTAAGAGATGAAGTGTAAATTGTCCAAAGAACAACAAACGGTGAGACTATACCAAAATCACGAAATTATTTCTTCTAATTCCAATTTTATCAACTTTAGGGAAATGATCTTTAAAACCAAAAATGTTGTCTTAGTACTCTTATATCTGATGAATCAGATGGTACCTTAGATCATCACAAATTTATGGCTTTGTGATTTCTAGCTTTTCCATTTCCATGTTCTCTACCACTCTCCATCAGAACATGATTGTTAGATTTCTCTTCCATATCCATATTTTCACCTATGTGGAAACCTAGTGATTAGTTTATTTGGGTAACCGTTACATTTCATACATTTGTTTTTAAAAATTGGTTTTGGTATTCCATTTTACGATGTGGGTTTCGATTAAAGAAACTTTCGGATAGTAAACCATTTATAACCCCGACGAATTTCGAGGGCGAAATTAATTTTAAGGGGGGTAGAATGTAACAGCCCAAGATTTTATGAAAAATATTCTTTTTAATTTCACTAATGTCTTGTGTTGTATGATACACCAAAAGGATCTTGCACAACATGCATCCTTGACTTGCCTTTCATTACACGCAATCGCGACCTTCCTTGATAGCATGTGTAGTACACAATACCGAGTTTCACTAAACAACGATATGCTATTAAAATATTATTAAAATTAGCCGTTATGAATAGTAATAACCACTTTTTGAAATTTTGTAAATTTTATTTTTCAAAATGGACTTCATTTTTGGATCCGGAATATTGAAATCAGCTTAGCGTGAAATTTTGGTAATTTTTGGATAACTTTCATATTTTGATGTATAGTGAATGTTACTAAATTTTAATTAAAAACAACTTTTTCAATCGAAATAATTAATAGTGATAAATTAATAATTTGAGTGTTTTTAAAGTATATTTAGAATATATTTTTACAATTTAATACAATGTTGGTCATTGGATGTAATTTCACATTTAAACCAGTTATAAACAAGTGTCAATCTATTGATAGTTATTATCTCTTAAAAACACGCCTTTTGTTTTGAGGACGAGAATTAATTTTTAAATTAATTAATGCAACTGATATGTTTTGAATTTGGTAAAATAGAAATCATTTTTGATTTCATAATATCAAATATATCTTAGGCCTAATTTTTGGCATTTTTCTGAAAACTTTCAATTTTTGATGAATAGTGAAACCACTAAGTGGTAGTTAAAAAACTGATTTTTTTCATAAAACATAATTTTACCGCTTCTGTTAGTGGAATTTAAAAAATCCGAGAGACACGGTTGATGTCAGTAAGTAAAATGTTGTTCAGTGAGATGAAAATAATTTTTTGGTGAATAGTAACTTTTTACTTTTTTTACCACTGTTAAAAGTAAATAGGGTAATTAAGGTAGAAATGATATTATTATTACCCTAAAACATGTACTAATTCTATTGGACAAGTGTAATTTTACCAAAAACAATCTTAGGAATAAAATATGACCATTTAGGCCCACTTGGATTAGATTAGGACATTTATTATTAATTTGTTTAAAGAATGGTTAAAAGAGTTAAAATCAATGTTTATTTACTAAAACATTTTTAATATGAGTTTATACATAAGATAAATTCGATTATAAATATTCATTAGAAAGCTAAAATGATTTCATACATAATGGTATTTTATTTGTAATTTTGAGACATTAAATAATTTAATTTATTTATGACACAACGATGATGAAGTAATTATCTTATTAATGAAATATTGACATAATTGATGTTATAAATACAGAAATAAATATAATTTGAGACTTTTTATGAATTCCACTAATTTTCTAGGTTAATATGACATGTTATTATTGAATTAATTAACCTTTTTCGAAATTATCATTCTGTTATGATTTTCACAAAAATCAATTACTAAATAGTGTCAAAATTGACATAAAAAAGTTTTTAAAACAAATATTGTATTATTAATTGTTATTTTATTCCTAAAAATCTATGGTTCGGCCAAATGACTTAGATAAGGTTATATATATTAATAATAAACAACTTGGAGTTCTTTTGGATTCTTATAGTACGTTTATTAACCTTATAGTGTAAGAACACAAGAAGACACTGTAAAAGTAAAATTATTTAACTTAATGTTAAATATAAATGATAAGGTTAAAATAGGAACCTAAACTTGTCTAAATTATATTTTATGAGAGGGTTTCGACCCATTCCCACCTTAGCCTCGAAATAAATCAATTTCGAGCCATTTAAAAACGAACATGACTTTATAATAAAATAATATTTTTAGTGATTCCAAAGGTGCCCCTCTCCTCCCTTATAAAAGGGCACCTCCTCCCTCTCTTCCTCACAAAACTTTGAGCCTTCAAGATCGGCCAACCCCTGCCAATTACTCCTATCAACTTCCCTAGAGACATCCTAGAGGTCCTGGTATTCTTCAAAGACCAATTTTAGTGCTCTAAAAGAAGGTCTCAAAGAATCACTTCAAAGAAGAGGTAATGTCCGTTACTGATTATTTCATCTTTATTTCTTCTTCCACTTCTTCTTCTTTAGTTGTTTCATTATGAAGTAATAACATCAGTATCACTAATATACTGGTATGTTATTATATGTATGAAACAACCCTATTTCACCATCTATCCATCCTACGGAAAAATAAATCACCGCGCGTGCGTACGTACGAAATACCGTCTCCATGCCGTGGTGTAATCTATTTTCCACCACCACCTTACTTGGATGGGTATAATGGTGTAAATAATGACTATATATGACTATTATAAGGTGATATTGATTCTGAAATAGTATACATATACTCCAATACAATTCCACGATCATAGGAACGATATCATCACTCGTGCATACGTACGGAATACCATCTCCACAATGTGATGCGACTCGTTCTACGTGATCTTCTTTTCATAATGATTATATAAATGAATTGAATGAATGAGTATGATATATATTAAACTAATACCATTCTGGAAATGAGGTATCTATAACCTAAAGAAAAGAATAAGAATTTATTTGACAAAACACGCATAAGAACTAAAAGTTATAAACACCCGAATAACAAGTAACAATGAAATATTACTACTAAGAAGCTAAGAATATGACCATATATGATATCATAAAAGTAAGTATGATTCTGTAATAAGTCAATAACATTATTTAAATAATTATACAGGAGGTTTGGACACTTACAAAGCAAGTCGGACCTAAGGTAAGGGAAATATCACAATCTCATTTTTATCCGAGATTGTTTATACTTTGAAATTTACTGGGGTGTATTTTATCATCCACATCCATGTTTCCTCAATATATAATATTATTTCCATTCACCTACAATTTTTTAAATCCAATTTTACTCTTTGTTGAGTTTTTAGTAAAAGATATGAAAGGAATATTTTTTCTTTTTTCGTACGAGGTATTTTTTGACTTTTCCGACAAAAGTACAAGAAGAATGTTTTTTAACTTATACGACATGAATGGATTTTTAAAAACATTATTTCCAAGAAGATTCCTTTACAAGTTTTCAAGTTTATTTTTAATCATATTATTTTAGTTTATAATTGTACGACATGTTAAGAAAGGAAAAAAAATTGAAGAAGAAAGGATATTTTCCTCAAGAATGGAGTTCAAGTGTTTTATCAAAATTATTTTCCATCTAAGATAATAAAGGGTTCTATTTTTATCCCTATTATTACCTTGATTATGTTGTGATGGAAATTATTTTTTTTTGAATTCCTTTATCTTATATGAATTGTTTTATGATGTCACTATGTTTAAGATTCCCATTTTTATTACATGGGTTATGAAATGATGTATGATTTATGATTTTGTGGCACACATAAGAAAAGTATCATTATGAGATGGGTGGGACCTATATATCCCTCCAATGCATTGGGTAAAGATTTTATATCTCATGAGATAGACATGGCTGGAATGGTAGGTCATACCGGTTCAGTAAAATAGGACTGAAACGAGGGTGACTCGGTTCAGAAAGTGACTTTGTCCACTAAGATAGTCTTGGCAATGAGTATTGACTAACAAGAAATGATTCTCTATGATTATATGTGTATGACACAAAGTTTAATGTTTTAAGTTATGATTATTGTGAATATATTTCACTACCATGAGTTATCCCAGGTTATGAAATTATGATCTCTTTTACATGTTAAGATTTACAAAAGTTATGTGCTTATGTATATGATGTGATTGATATTTCTTTTGTTTACCCTTACTGAGCATTTTAGCTCACCCTTTTATGTTTTCTTTTCCCCAGGATATAAAGAATGGTTTTTGGTATAAAAAAAGGAAGATCTTTATGGGAGATGTTGAAGATCTTTCACCCGTATTAGAAGATTATATACCGAGTTTCCAAAGACACTAAACTATTACGATCCTTGTGTGTGTGTTTTTGTTATGTACTAAGTATTCTGCAAATGTAATGTAATGTCTATGTACGTTAAGCTTCGGGTCTCTACAGATGTACCCATGAACCTGGTTTCAATTTTTTTATCATATTGGATGAAAGGTAAATGAAATATGTATATATATATATAATGTCATTAATTTTGAATTATTATTTAACAGAAAACCTAAAATTTAACTAATCCCTTCTTTTATACATTCTATGCAGAGTTTGATTAAACCACATCGCTTTGAGGAGGTAGTAGTTCACACATCCACAATCAAAGTTATCATATTTACATAAAATTAAAACTATAAAGGTATGATTTATATAAAAATTAAATAAAAAAACATATAATATATATAATACATATAATATAAAAATTGATTTTACATAAAAATTCCTCTAAATTAGAATTGGTAATGGAAAAACAAACAATCATTATTTCCCGAGATAGTAGTTCACCATACACAAATTGCAAGTTCATTACCTATTATATTGAAGTGAGCATATGTTTATATTAAAATATTAACCTAGAAAATAATTATTATATTTATAATATTTGTTTTATTATATAACCAAGATATAAAAATAATTTAATGTGTTTTGATGTAAATGAAACAAATGATGATTGTTGAATAATTTTACATTGTTTTTGGGTAACTATCTTTGTTTTATACCAAAAGGAACCCTTTAATGTGTGGAATTCATGTAATATTTAACAGCTATTTAGGTTGAGTTTGGGTGAGACAAACGGATTTGGAGGTGTGAATATATGGGAGGGGTGAGTGCCTTTTTATAGGGAATGATGAGTGGGATTCTTGTAAATTTTTGGAAAGTGAAATCCACCCACTATTTTCCTACATCAAGTGTCCACAACAGTGAACCAAAATCGAGGAAATGTATGATAGGGTAAAAATATGTCCAACCAATAGATGTTTTAGATGTTTCTGGATCATATTTCACCATATGTACATGTTTTAGTACCTTATCAAGCTAATATTCTTCTTAATATTTGAAATTAGATTTAAATAATTTTAATAATCATTTTTGAAAAAAAAATAAGTATAAAAAACGAGAAAAGAGAAATTATGATTATTAAAAATATTTAATCCATTTTTTCAAATTATAATGACATAATTATTAGAAATTAATTTATTTCTAATACTACAGATGAGACCACAAAGTAGGTTTTGAAAGTAAAAAGGTTCAAAAGCATGAAATTATTTTTTTATCCAATTTCAATGAAAATATTATTATAATTATCTAAATTAAACCAATTTATGTAAACATTATCTTATTAAAATATAAAAAAATTAAAATATTATTTAACTATGTTAATAAATTAGATGAAAAATATGTTTTGAATTAAAATTCATTATTTTTTACTATTCATCAAAAAATGAGTTTTCTCATAAAAAAATCACCCAAATTATATTATGATATTACAATTCAATAAAATTATGTTTATTTTGTATAATAAAACTTTTAATTGTCAAAAATCATAATTAATATGTCTTTTTCACTAAAAATCCTTAAAATTACCATTTGGAAAAATATATATATTTATTCATGAAATTGGATTTTTTTATTACCTCATACCTATAAGATATATGGTATTAGTATCAAAAAATATTTGTTGAATATATAATATAATTTTTTTTTTAAAAAAAATTAATCAATATTGGTTTTTAAATTATTGAATGAAAACTGTTTTTTACATAGAAAAATAATTTTCTTATAAATTTATTTAATTTATTTTAAAATAGCTCTTACATTCACTTCTACTAATATTTACCCAATGGATTAATTTTATATATATTTGTATATAATTTTTTCCTAATTTAGTTAATCATATTCTTAACATCCATTTCAATGTTTAAGTGGTATCCATAATAGTATTTTAATATTAATATTAATAGTATTTTGTTGATTAGTAAAACGTGACATTGTGTGTATAAAAATCTATATAAGGGACCCAGTATTGTTTATAATAGAAGATAAATAGGGTTGTAGGTACCAAAATCTAATCTATGTGTTGTGTGTAGTGAAATCTTGACTTTATGATTCATATAAGTCATTCCACACTTAGTTCTTTCATATAAAAAATATATACTAAGTGTTGTGAGAAAAAATAAAAATATTAAATATTAAATTTATTTGAAAAATATAATTCAATAAATCATGGTATGTTAAAATAGACATTGGGGATAAGTTTGTAAGTATATACAAATGTTTTTGTAAGGTAGATATTATGTGGTTTTCCATTGTAATATATTCCTCTCTAAATAGTGGATGTGGAAATGTTTCTAGAACAAAGTTACTCAGGGAAAATAACTCTAGAAAAAAACATTTGGATTGACCAAATGATCACCTGTTGGGAAATATCATATGATTTTAAAAGGAACAACTAGGTTTGATAGTGTATGAGATACATAACATATAACATTAACTAATAATCATATATCATTATTTAAATGTATCCTTTTTAACTTATCAATTAAATAGGTGTGAATGATGTGTATTATGAAATACATATAATTGTCATACTCATTTAGAATATATTAATTATTTTTAAAAAATTTCTAGTTTTTTAGTAATTTCATGTTATTCATAAAAAAATTATTTCCTTTAAAAATTTATTTTCATTCTTTTTTATGAATATATAATAAAATTAATTTTTTATTTTACAAAATATATTAATTTCCTAAATCATAATATCCAAATTTTACTACAGTGAAATTCTGATAATTCTATGAATAGATTTATTTTTCAATGAATAATAAAACTCTATTTTTTATTGAAAATTGTATTTTATTTAATGTATTTGAAGTTAATATTTTTTATTTTATTATTTATAAAATTTAATTAGGTATATTTTAATTAAATTAATCTAGTTATTATTTCTAAAATGAATTTTACAGTTGAAATTATTATAAACACATTTGAAATTTAAAAATAGATGTTTTCCCAAAAATGCCTTTCATTGCATTATGGATTTTTATTTTAAATTAAATTCAAAAATTGATGTGATTTTAATTTAATAAAATGTATTCAATATTTTTCTTAAAGGATCAAATTTTTTAAATATCTTATTTTTATTATTGTATAATATTAATAGAAACATTGGTAAAAAAATTTACAACAATTAATGGTAAATTAGGTAATTAAGGTTAAAAATAATATTATAAATAATAAAAAATCAACTTAAAATATGGGAAAATGATTATTGGATGAATTTAATTATAATATAAGCCCATATGGTTCAATATAGAATAATTTAATGGACACTTTTTTATGAAAAAGAGTTATATAATATTTAAATCAAATAAAGTCACAAAATGTAACTTTTGTTGCCTTAAATATGTTTTACATGTCGACACGTGAAAAAATTATGTTATGAACGAATATAATATATTATATTCAGACTGATTTATTTATTTTTATGATTTTATTTTATTTTTATTTTTTATATGTGAAATAATAACCTTTAATTCTTATACAACAATGATGTAATTCTTGTGCAATTAGATGAAAAATAAACAAAATTATTTTAATTAAAATAATAAGACTCATTAAAGTAAAAAAATAATAAAAAATATAATTTTTTTAATATATATAAACCATAATAATTCAAGGGAACACTTAATTACTATTTGGATCAACATTGAAAATATTATGGAAATTATAATATATTTTTAAAAGTAAAGTAAAAGTTCACCGTTCAATGTATTAATAAATATAAAATTTAAAATATTGGGTTTTATAGAAGATATATTTGTAAAAAAAATATTATTCGGAAAAATAAATGATTTAAATTCATAATAGTAATTTATATATAATTTTTAGTGACTAATTAATATCCATTAATAATTGAAAAATTATGATATAATAGCTATTAAACTAATCGAAATATCAAATTAAAGACATTAAAAATTATAAAATAAATATAATTTAAATTAACTATGGTTGAAAAGTAATTTTATAGGCCACTCTGGAATATTATGGGTGTATTAAATGATTTTTTTGTAAGTTATATTGGTTTTCTAATTTTCTTAAAGTGAATTTAATGAATTGTTTCAAAATTGACACTAATGATATTTTATTAAAATAATATGTTATTAAATTGTTTAAAAATTATAAGCATTTTTTAAAAAATAAAAACTGATTATAGTATGTTCTAAGTTGTAATAAACAGAACATTTATGGAATATTTACACAATATAATTAATAATTGAAATATTTTGATATTAAATTTTTTACCCCAGTTAAAATTAAAATGGGTTAACAAGGATTAATCAAAATTATAAAGTATTATATAATAGTAAAACATGTATAAAATATAATTGTTGATGATATTACAACTATATAATATCATATATTTTAATTTAGTTCGTTTGTGAGAGATTTTTATTGATTTTTATTTAATTATATATTAATCATTTGAGGAATTTGAATAGTGCCCCTTACCTCAATTATAATTGTGAACATCCTCCCAAATCTCATTTCACCTCTATTAGACTCCTATCTCGACCAAAATAAACCAAATTATATTATCCAAATTCATATAGACAATCAAGCGGATATTTTCCTCCTTAAATACCAACTCTAGAGTCCTTTGGTGGAGTCATAAAGGCATTATTATGAAAAAGATGTTATCGTTATAACTGATCACTCTCTTTTTATACTATTCTACACATCCTAAATCCTTGATATGTTGACTAAAATAAAATATTCAGAATAATAAATATGTGAATTTTTTTATGATTATGAACACACATTTATACACCCCCTTCACCTCAAACAAAAAATGAATGTATTATTATTGTACACATAGGCCTACTGTCTCCACATAGCAATTAAATTCATATTCAATCACAATTTTTCATGAGAGGGACTAATGATTTGCTTAATGTTTCTATTTTATATGTATGAAAACATTATAATTTTGTAATTATTATATAAGATATACCTTCAAACATTCAATTCAATGGGGATACAATATGTTATTTTATTGATGTGTGGACTACCGCCGCTTCAAAATGATGTTATTCATTCACACATTACATAAAATGTTTTAATGATTGGTATAATAAAAGTAAATTATATAAATAATATTATCATTCTATTTTAATTATAATATAAAAAAATTTGTCATTTGCTTTATTTCCTTTAATATGAAAATAAAATGGAAACAACATTCAGGCGTACGTTCGACCTAAAATATCTATGAATAGTGTATTTCATTTCATATTCCTATTTTCAATTGGATTTATTTAAATAAATATATAGAGAAAATATATGATATTTATATCATGGTATAAATTAGTGATATCATGATTAAAGTAATAGGACCATAAATATAAAAAATCAGAATATATATGAAAAGAATCTATTATTACATGAAAAGTATCATTAACACGAAATTATAAATAAACGAGTAATATATGTTCATATTAAAAAAATATATATTTATATATTGGAATATTTTTCAATGTTATTTGGATAATACACTTACACTTATTAAACATGATATTTGAAAATATACAAATAAATTCATGACTTAAGGTAAGGGTATTCCCATCTCACATTTTCTTTGATGAGATATATTCTTCATTCACTACTTATTTCATTTGTGTGTGGTATATAATTCAAATTTATTTAATATATTATCCTTATAAATATATTTATGGGTTTTTATATATCAATTTTTTGATCTATCATTCATGGGGTTTATAGTTCTAAAGATACCAAATCTGTAAGGGATTTTTGTCTCAATTCCCGTTCTTTGAAATGAATGTTATTCTATGAAACCTTATTATTTTACAAGGTGTATATACTGCCCATTATTATTTCTTATCTTCAATGTAATTATTTTTATGATATTATATGTATCATGTAATTTTATTCTCTCCTCAATCAAAGTACATGTTATTTTGAATCAATGTTTTCTAAAAAAGTTTTTAAATTTTTTAAATGAAATTGTTGACATATATAAGAAACAAGGATTAAAAAGATTATTAAAATAGTATTAAATGATTCCATTATATGATTTCACGTTTCTTTTCAATGAATATTTTTTTCTAATTTTTTTACGATTTAAAAATCATTTATAAAAATGAAAATGAAATTTTTCAATAATTATTTTAGGTGATCATTCAGAATAATTTTCTATCATTGGATAAATTTATTTAATATTACATTTGATTTAATGGGTATATAATTAAAGGAATATTTACATATTATTTTAAGGATTCCTTTATTTAAATTTATAAAACCCATTTATTTTCCATGGGTTATATTATTATATTTATGAAACATATCTCTTCTTATAGGTTCAAATATGATAAATTATTTATGTTCATTTGACAAAAAATTAAAATGTTTTATTTATGTGATTGGTAGGACCTATATTTTTATCAAAAAAATTGGTTAATGATATTATATCTCATGAAATAGATATGACTGGAATGACGATTAAACCATTTTTAAACAATACTATAACAAGAAGTGAAATCGTATTAGTAAAGGAAAGTGTCCAACATTATTATCTAGGGTGTGATCCTTGAATACTATGATGGTTTATTGAGTCAAACCATTCTGCTATCATAGTCTTAGAAAAGGTCATTCACTACTAATGAAATAATTTTCTATGATTTTGTGTTTTCCCCAATACCCAGTTCTATGCCGATGTAATTATTTTGTGATTAATGTCTAATGAGTTTTTATGATTTATTCTATGACTCATGATTATGATATTAGATATACGTGGTATTATTTTCATAGTTTATTTTCATATTCATATACTTTTATGTTTATTTTATTATTCATAACTCGCTTGTTTATCTTTACTAATCATTTGAGATCACCGATTTCATATGATTCTTTTCCCCATGTTATAATGAAATATTTTAAGTTGAATATATATGTGAAAGATGTTATACATGAATAAATATTGGTAGATAATATATATTTTTATAGGCCAGTTTTTTATTTCATTGTGACATGTAATAAATTTTCCTAATTATATAAAAATATAAACCTAAACGGTCCTTAGGTATGGAAGTGATCCATTATTATATTTTGATGTTGTATGTTTGAACATTTGAAATTGGGTAACATGTTTAATGTTTATTTCCTTTTTATCAAATCTGAAAGGGCATATAATGTGATGTTACATTGGGTATCATAGCAGGTTTAATATAAATATAGAAATTATGATTCATTCAAGAAATTTTTTCTAATGTTTCATAGAAAACAGTATGGGTATATAAAACTATATGTTCATAGTATTAGAAACCTCTTTTTATATGTATGAGTTTTTCATAATTATCTAAAACTCTAAAACGTAATGGTATTTGGGTTTGTTTGTGATCCATTATTTACTTTTTCTGTTGTTTGTTTTCATGATAGAAATTGGGATACATTTTTAATGTTTAGGCATTTTACAACAAATCTATAATTGCATATTTTGGGCTTTTACATTGGGTATCAAAGCACATTTTATATAACTTTACTGATTTGGATGTTTTCAAGAGAATTTATCTTATGTGTCATAGAAACCATCATTGGTATATAATACTATATGTTCATAGTATTTGAAACCCCTTTTTCAGAATTAATGTAATAAATTTTAAAGAGACTAACGATATTCATGGAAAAAATGTTTTCTGGTATTTAAGGGTTATTTAATATTGGGATTCAAAATTAAAGGTATGTTATATCCTTTAAGATTTAAAAAATATTTTAATATTGATTATACAACAGTTAATTTATAGGATGTTTTTGATGTTATAGGAATTTTATAAGGATTGTATTAAAATAATTTAAAAAAAAAGGACAACCTGAAAGATGGGAGATAACTTGTCACATTCACTAAGGCCGGAAGTATTGAAACAAAAAATAAAGGCTGATAAGGGTGAATCACTCACCCTGAGCCTAAATTTGGTCCTATTTAGTATTTATTATGTTTTTATCAAAATAATTTTATATATAATAGTTATGTTCAATTATGTAACTTGATTTTTATCATATTAAAAACCAATAGATTATAAATTTTATTGGTTTAAAGTTGTTAATGTTATTTCAAAAGATGTTTACTATTTTATGAAAACAATATGATTAAGGTAAGGAGAATAAAATTGGATTTTATTTGAAGTATAAATGGTGGTTTATATTTATAATCCTATAGTATTTTATTTAATGTGATTCATCTTATTTATCAAAATGTATATCAAACCGTAAATATTGTTAAGAAAATTAATTTATAGTATGAGATATTAAGATAGATTGATGTTATTTGGAGATAAATATTGACATTTATCCTAAAGGAATGTGTGATCAAATAATTATGAATTTTGGGTTTCAAATATATATTATAATATTTTTGAGGAATAATAAGGTAAGTTATTTATTGAATAGTCTATGTTGAACATTGGGTATTGCAGTTTAATTTTGGTGATTAAAATAGTTTCTCATTATTTAAAGGATTTTTATTTTTAGATAATTACCTTATACAGTGAAAACAATTTCTTGTTTGGTTAATATTTCAATATTGGGTAAATAGATGGTTAATCCTTTTTAAATTATTCGATTCACTAGAAGTTAGCATTATTTCTTTATACGTGAAAATTTTAACATGATTACTCTTCATTTGAAGAAAAAGATGAGTTAATGGTAGAAATTGTTTAATGGATGAAACTATAAATTCAAATTATGTATATTTCCTCATGTTCTTAGTATATATAGTTATTTAAATCTTCAACTCTTTCCAAATAATTTTTAAATAAAAATGTTTTTTGTTTTACTCTCTTACAGAGAAATCATTAGCCTTTTAACCTATAAATCATTTATGATTTTGTGATGGTTAAATATAAAATGACCATTTTATCTATTAATTTTCATAAGATTCTTATAATTAGTTTACAAGGAATAATATTATGTGTCATCTTCGGTGTCCAACATACATTTCATTCCCTCTATTCAAATGGAAGTCTTATAGACCCTTTTTCTAATGTTATATTTCAACAAAGGTATTGTGAAAATTAAAACCCTAGGTTTGTGATAACAACATAAAATCATGATGGATAATATTATAAAATAGGGGGAGAATTTAAAATTCAATTATTATAAAAGGAATGACTATGTTTGACAGTATAAAAGACATGCAACATTAAGCGTAACAAATAATAAAATATCATTATTTAAATGTGACAATTATAACCAAGAAGTCAAATAGTCAGGATTGAATTGTATTATTAATTATATATAATGGTTCTACATATTTATCAAATACTCATTCTTGGTAAAAAAATTATTGTATTTTTAGTAGTATCATTTTAATCCTGATAATATCTTATCTTCAAAAATTGATTTTTAATTACAAATAATATATTGAATTTTTGACACTTATATAAAATTCATTTGATAAAATAAACATAATTTTTGATATCATCATATCCAAATTTTCTTATATTGAAATTTTTATAATTTTCTAAGTACTTCGATATTTTAATGAATAGTAAAAAATATAGATTTTGATTGAAAGTTGTATTCTAATTAAATTATTTAAAATTAATATTATGTTATATATTTTTTTGATAATTTAATTAGTTAATTATTATTAACTAATCCAAATATTATTTCTAAAAAGGATTTTAAACTTGAATTTATTGTGATAACATTTTTAATTTAAAAATAACAATTTCTAAAAAATGCAATTTGTTGCTTTTTCCTGATTTTAATTGAAATTAAATTCAATAAATTATATGTCATGAATTTTGAAGAATTTATGTCAAACTAGGATTCAATAGGTCTAACTTTTCTAAATATTACCTATTTGGGGAAATATAAATAGTAAATTAATGAAATTTTATTTCCACTGTTATAGGTAAATCTAGTAATTAAGAGTACAAATAATGTAATAAAAAATATAAAATTACCCTAACATATGTGGAACATTTTTTAAAAGAATATAATTTTAAACATATACCTTAAGTTTATAATTATTATTATTTAATGTAATCTTTTTTATGAATAGAAATTTTATAATATTTAAATTAAAGAATTCAAAAATTGTAATTTTTAAGGTCTTAAACATTTCTTATCTGTCCACATAGAAAAAATTACGCAATGAAAGAATATGAAATAACTATATTGAGATTAATCAATTAAATTTTATTTCATTATTTTATCTTTATATTTTATTTATTAATGGACTTCCTTTAATGCTTAAGAAACAATTATGTAGTGCTTCTTTTCGAAGGCAAAAAATAAATAAAATGATATTAATTAAAATCATAAGAACCATTAAATGAAAAAAACAGTTGAATAAATCTTATTAACGGAATATATATCTACCATAATCATAAAAGGGATTAATTGTTGACCATTTGGTTCCATATGGAAATTATTATAAAATTTATAATATTTTATTTTATTTAATGTCAAAGTTGTCACATACATGTTTTTAAAAACCATAAAATTCTAAATATAGATTTTTAAAAAAGGTATATTGTAATATAAATATTACTTTGAAATATAAATTATTTATACTGATCATAGTATTTAATTTATAATTTCTTTGAATGAATAATTACCTTAAAATAATTAGACAATTATGATATAATAATAAAACAGTTAATGAAAAAATTATATAAATGATATAAAAAATATTACAGTATATATACTTTGAATTAATTAAGATAATAAAATAATTGTATAGGTTACTATGACATATTAGGGTTATATAAAATTATTTCATTGATGTTACCTTAATGTTTTTGTAACATATTGGATTTTCAATGTATTAGTTTTAGATATTATATGGATTGATTTTTAGATAAGGCCCTGAGACAATGTGCAATTCTAAGGCTCGGTATGACCGATTTTTTTTCAAAAATATTAAAATATTTAAATCAAAATTAACATAGTTTTCCTAATATAATGGAATAAATCTCTAATAGGATCATGGATTAGAACTCTTAGGGCACATTTGTACACAGAATGGAGGCTTTACCCTTGGTGCGACTTAAATTTCGTTGTTGTGAGTCCTATATTAAAAATTCATGGATGACATAACCATAAATAAAATAATTTAATAAAGAAACTATTTTAATGCATCAAATTTATTTTGATTTAGTTATTGTCAAGAATTAAGGGTTAGCATCATAACCCATGAAATCTTATAGAGACCTAGAGAAATAACCTATGGAGAAACCATTGGCAGGCGATGACGGATCAATCGAATGATAGACCTCAGATTTGATGAAACTTGAAAACAAAGACAATGATTTTTTGCTATTTATCAGTAATCAAACCAATTTAAGGCTGGTTATATTTTTTTTAGTTACATTATCTGTTGTTTAATTTTACAAAAAATGTAGACCAATAGAAAAAAGGATTGTCTCACATATCAATTTTTTTTATGGGATGGTATATTATTTGTGGTAGTATCATGAGATGGATATTTATTCCTCTTCATTTATCATTCTAATGGAAATGGATTGACACCGACATTGAAAAAGGCCAAGGATTGTTCTTTTTTGTTCTCTTTGTTCTTTTGTCCCTCGATTCTGTTCTTTCTTCACAGTTATAACCATGTGGTCACAACTCATCCTTGCTGGGTGGGTATGAACATTATTGGAACCCCATATTAGAGGAAAATTTATTTAAGATTATATATATCTATAGATCAGATCATATAGAGACTGGATATACAACCTTTTGATTTTCCAACCATTAGAGGAGGCATGGTGGTTAGTAGAAGGGACCAACAATAATGCCCCAACCCCAAAAGATCGAAGTTTGCACATTACTTATTACATTTGCATGAATAAGAGGACTGAAATTCCATAGGAAAAATATATTTAGTATTATTTAATAAACTAGATACAAACATGTAACTCATATTACATTCGTAAAATAAGAAAAATAAAATACAGTAAAAAAACTAATAACATGATTCCTTAAAAACTGATTAAATGATCTCTTCTTCGTAACTTGTGGAAGGAAAAAAAGAGTGAGGTAAAATAATAAGTAAGGGTTAAAAATTTATGAATCATGAATCAAAAATATTTTAATCATAATAAAATTGGTCCAGTCAATATGGCATGGAGAATAAATGGAAAACACACGCCATTAATAAGCAAAGAATGAAACTGCATCCATAGATATTTTTATAGTGATAAACTAATGGATACAAATAACTGAAAATGAATAGAGAGAATGATTATTAGTTGGAATACATGTATCTAGAACATGATACCACTATACCATTGAAATAGTTTATGTATGTGGGTAGAAAACCATCTTATTTTTTGAAATAAACTCGAATGGTTTATCGCCAAATGATTTGTCTCATGAGACCTGTTGATGCATCGAGGGGATATAGTGGTCCCCAACCATGTATGTAATTCTAATTCATTCTTTATAAATAGATTAAATACAATTACAATATTCCTTCTTAATATCCATATAGATTAGTGGACATGAATTCATAAATATTTTCATTGTTAAAACAACATTCCAAATAAACATAGTATGTATACGGGTATATACCCTAAGACAATAGTCATATTTATGAAACTATAATAAGGATATGTAATAGAAATATATTTTCAAATAAAAATTGATCTCAACTGAAATATAGGGATACCACATTAGAATTATTAGGTGCAAAATACAAAGTATGTCACAACGAAATGGAAATTGAGACAAAGCTCGTTACCACATTATAATCAAAAGTATCATGTGACCAAAAATTAATATTCATAAAATTAATAATTCAACAAAATTAATTTAAAGGGAAAGATGATATTATATATCAAATGGTAGTACACATACACAACATGAAATAATTAAGTGGTGAATAATGGAAATCTCACGGAAATAAAAGTAATATGATAAGCCCCTTAACTTATGCCGGATGGTGTTTTTGATTGATCTTAATGACCAGAATGATAATATTTAGCTTCATTATTAAATAAGTAAAAAAACTCCAATACATGTAATGTATTTATTATAACATTATTAGGTTCATTAATTTCCTTTTTATGGGTTTATGAGGTTTAAACTTATGGTTTTGGAAGTATTTTCTTCCTTGATTTTCATGATCGGTTTACTGGTTTTCATGAATTGAAGTTAATTGGAAATGTGGTTAAACAAAAAAAATTATAATATATATTATTAGTGAAATTTAAGAGATATAAATGATCATATAATTATTTTGTGTTGTTTATGAAGAGGATGACTCATTAGTTAAAAGTTACTGATAAACGGTTGGATCAACTTGGCAGTTTTGTGCATAATAAACTTGTATTGTGTTATTATTTTATATTGTCTGTGTGTAAGGATTATTGAACATTGAATAAAGTAAAATACACATATTTTGATTTGTTTTAATCATAAAAATTGTTTTATGACCAGTCTTTATGATTGTAATTGAAATCGGAAACCCATCATCCTTGAATTTGATAAATTTACACATCTTAGATGATATTTTCATTTTTAGTGTGTGTGGAAGGGGAAAAGGGGGATGATGATGAAATATTCCATCGGAATATTAAAATTATAATCCTTGTATGGTACATGAATTATCATAGAATTTTGATATTGGGAGGTGTGGAGAGGGAAAAAGAGAATAGAACTTGTAAAAGAAATTAAATGTTTAAGGAAGTGAGGTTCACCTCTTTAGTAATTCCCAAAAATCTCTTTAAAGCCTTTGTTTTTTGTCTTTTGGTGAGGCCATCAGGTCTTGGATGTGAGGGAGGAGCTTAGTAATATATTTGATCATATTTTAGGCATTTATTGAAGCTTGAGTTTTGTGGGGGGAAGATGGGTGAGTGGTAATTTATATAGTGGACGGGAGGAGGCTTTTCTTAATATTATATTTATAAATTTACTATTTATAAACAATACAAAAAATTGTGAGCATTTCACAGACTAGAATAGTAAAAAGTGCATGTGGGTTCTATATTTTGGTGCTTACTTAACCCATGATGCTAGTAATAGAGAATTTGAATTATAATGAATTTATATGGTAAATTAATGTATATTACTATTCATCAAAACCTGATGTATTTTAGAAAAATCCCAAAAATAAAAACGCACAATTTTTTGACATGTAGTATCAAAAAATGACCTCCAATTTTCAAGAATAATTTTATAAATATGATAAATTAAATTTTTAATTAAAATAACTATTTTTAAAAAAATACATACACATAAAATATATATCTTCATTTTTATGATGCCTAAATTTATTTATTATTTTGTGGGTTAGGTTGTCATTTATAAGGGTCATATTACTGTTCAAAATGGTAAGTTATTATTAATAAGGGTAAGGTACTATTCATAAGGGTAAGTTACTATTCACCAAAAATTTTGTTGATTATATCAGACTCCAAATATTACCATGATCGCAACCGTGTAGGTTGGTTGTTCGAAATTCAAAACACCTATGTAGACTATTTATGTTTAATGGATAGGTTATTATTGTGTCCTACTTAATAAAGTGTTATTTTAAAGAAACTCAATTAATTATGAAATATAGGTTTTCTAATGAATATAACATATTAAAGATAAACACACCATAAAATGTTGGGGTGGTACACCAACTATGAAACACCAGCAGCCGACGGTGCTTGGCGGTAGAGACGCGTGTGGTGGTGCGGCTAGTGGGGGAACTAGGAGATGACCATTATGATGGTAGTGCGAAGGCAGTAGGGTTCGCAGGATGCAACACCAACAGATTTGTGGGACGCGACCATTGACGTTGTAGAGTGAGTCGAGTGAACGGTTCAGGCCAAGAGGCCCACATGGAACAAGAAGGGATGACAAAATGGGTTGGGTTAGGCATAACTGGCAGGTCAGACTCAGGGTGACCATGGTGGAATTGTGGTAGCTTCAGCTACTATAGGCACAATAGATTCACAACCACTACTGTAGATGCTATACCATCACAGTTGTCCACCATGACCGATCGAATATGGTAGGGGGACTACCATGGTTGGTAGAATGATCGTGTGGTCAGTCCACAGGCCTACTAACCCCCTTTAAAACATCAAATAACCATTAATTCAAAATGGAACATCAAATCGATGAGCCATATGTGGAATCGAGACCCTTACATAGTGCCACTCCTTTTTAGGCAATTGGTCAGTTTCTATTTTATAGTAGTATTGGTTGATGACATTCATTTAGTCCTTTTAACTAGGTTTCAGTGCGACATTATGTCCACATCACATTCTTGTAATCCCTTATAGAGGATGATCCCAAGATAGAGTATGGTATCCATCTATGGGACTAGAGTGTGATCCTATATCATGCCTAGTATAATATTTTGGAAATGACATTACCACCGAGAGAAGGGAATTAGTCCCTTATCTTATGGGATGCATTAGTAGGTTTAGTGGTAACCCCTCGTGTGTCTAGGTAGGATCCCTTATGTTTTAGGTTAATCCAGATTGAGTATGTGGTTTTCACTTGTCTTTATGGGAGGGATCCCCTCTCTGTGTATCCCAGTCTTTCTTGACCAATGATTTCTCATTGGGAAGGCCCCAAATGATCTAGACCTCTTCAGGAGTGTCTTTGAAGATATCATGGCTCGAAGAGGGGGTTCTCCTAGAATGAGCATGATTCACACACAATCCTATGACTATTAATTGGTTGTGGATTACCTATAGACTTTGTCTATTGGGTTGAGTATATTTGGGTTTTCTTTTAATATGTTCTACAGAAATATACATATGTAGTACTTACTTTACTTTCCTTAGTGTGATTTGTTTGTGGTATTTAATTATGGTATTCATTTGTGGTTTCATCATGACATACTGTGTATTATTATAATCACTAATCACATTCTTCTACAATACTTATCGTGTCCTGTTCAGGCGATCAAAATTTCAATACAGTCCTAGGAATATAAGTACTATGCATTTAATTATGAGAACATACAGACTAAGGTGTATTCTTATAAATTTTTTGACAATACTCCTTATACCTATTTTCTTACAGGTTAGACTTGTGGTTACAAATTGTTTTTGAAGGGATTGAATTTGGAACTGTTTACATTCAAGTACATTCATTGATGTACTCTGGTTGTGGTTTACAATGGTTTGAATGCATTGTTTACTTTATTTTTTTTTATTTTTTCATTTGTGGATTTGTGATGTGTGTGTAAATAAAATTACTTTTGGCTAATGAATCGCATATTTGGGATATTCTTACTTGGTGCTTATCACCCGACCCTAGCTTATTAAAGGATTTCTTGAGGTAGTCAGGATACGACCCCATCTAGTACATGTCATGAAAGAGTGGTATCCGAGGGGGTTAGATATAACGTAGGACCAAGAGTCTGTGAGGTTGGTTGGGGTAATAATTTTTAGTGTTTTGAGTTCAGTTTTTAGGCTAGCGTCTCTAGTGTTGGTGTAGTGATTGACATGTCCACACACATGGACTCTGACAACATTATTTTATTCTCAGAACATGAACAAAATGGTTATAGAAAAAACAATGGTACATGACTCATATAATAATGGTTGTGTTTTACATATCCTTCTTAAGTCATCCCTATAGATATAATCTATTCATACTGGTAAAACATGTTTTATTATATGATGCCTTCACATAGACGGCCATCCAAGATTCTACTGTGCGATCATGATTATGATCCCACTAGTGAATAGATATCGGTTCAAGGTCCAATACCAGAGATATCACATTCATGTGGTTTACCAGCTATACCACTACCTGTCAAGTAATCGATACTACCAGCACAACTAGTTGGGGATGCATGAAGTATGAGTGCATTGCAAGAGTTTTAGTGGGAACAACCTCTTCGGTTTTTGGGTAAGCCAAACCCCCAATTAAACAGTGACCGACGAGAGGCATTCACCCCTATTTTTCACCTTATAAGGAATCCTGCTGACCAAAGGATAATCCTCACCATGATTTTTCATTAAGGCTCCGTGGAGCGATGGTGGAGTTTGGTGACCAAGTATCACAATGAGATAACCCTCTTTGGGAAAGACTAAAAGTGTATATTCAGAGGGGATTTATATATATATAAATAATGGGGTCAACACTTATAAAAGATTCTGAATATGCATTAGGGAATTATGATTGTGGCAGAGCATTCAAAAATGTTTAAAGAGATTTCCCACTACTCCATAGACAAGGTGCGAGATCAGTTATTTTGGGCTCGACCATTTGAGAAAGGCTTACACTAGGCCATTAGGGAATCATTGGTATCTAATAAAATTCTTACATATTATAGGGTACATAATAGTGCTCTTCCATTATAGATATTTCTTGTAGAGAAGGGTGTTTTGTAGGGTGATAGACGTGGAAAAGGAGCAGTAAGTGCTATTGTAGGTGGTTAGAGGTTTGACCTATTACCACCAACTCACCCAAGTGGTCCATTCCAGAATCAGGGAGATAGTGTATATAAATGAGGCCAACTCCAGGTGATGGAGACATATTACCCAAAGTCACCAAGGATTATTGGTGGCAAGTTCTATGTCTTTTACATCAAATAAGTAGTTTTTAAAGGAACACATTCTAGTAATTCCTTTCGTTCCATGAATATTTATTTGAGACTTATAGATTCTGGTTGAATTGTTGACTCAACCAATACACATGAAAAATCCATTGGGATGAGATTCGATGATCACAAATTGGTTCTGATAGTGTTCTTTATCTCATCTAGTTGAGAGATTCAGTTGGGATCTATTGGTAGTGGCATAGAGGCCTTACGACTTAATTCTTGGTACGAACTCTTTAGGAATATTTCATGTTGAGAGAAAAAGTTTTAGGCATGGAGTGTTGTGTGTCAGCCGTGATGCAACTATGTTACCCATAGTTGGGGAAAATAAAATTTAGGCAGCACAATATTGACTCTCACATTGGATGACAGGATCTATTAATCATTATTTGGATAGTCTAACCCTTAATTTAGTTGATGATATGAGTCCTCAGTTTCCTACAGGGGTGGAAAAGTATGAGGAAATATTTCATGAAGATGTTCTAGGTTTAGCATCTTACAAGGAGATTAAATTATATATTAATATATACCTTAGGAAGGCCATGATATCTAAACCTACTGAACATTGGGATCACACAGAACATTGTGAGTTGAGGGTGCAGTTGGAGGACTTGCAAAGAAAGGTCTTTATGAGACCCAATGTTTCACCGTATGTGGCCGTAGTTTTGTTTTCTAAGAAGGCAGTTGAAAAATTGTGGTTATGTAATGATTAAAAATGCTTAAACTAGGTGACTGTAAAGAAACATTATCCAATATCAAGAATAAATGATCTCTTTGATCAGTTGAAAGGGGAATGACAGTTCTCTATGATTGATCTCAGATCATGCTATCACCTATTGCAAGTATAGGATTCCGATATACTGAATACTACCATAAAACGTTGTTACGATCATAATGAGTACTTGGTAATTTAATTTGGCATGAAAATTCCCATGTAGTGCACATTGGAATCATGAACCATATCATCCATCCACACATAGACCAGTACACAGTGGATTTCAGCAATGAAATTGTAGTGTAATTGGCCACCGGGGAGGAGCACATGAAGCACTTGAGTATGGTTCTGGACACTATCTCATGACGTAAAAATTAAATGAACCTCTAAATGTGTTAGGTATATATTAGAGATGTCCATTTTCTGTGACACGACATTTCAGAGGTTTGAGTTTTAGTGGATCAAGTGATGTTTGAGGAGGTTCATGATTTGGTTCCCCCAAAGAGTGTTACTGAGTTTCGGAGTTTCGTAGGATTGATAGGGTACTATCAAAGGTTTATACCCAACTTCCATACAGTATAAGAACCCATGAAATACGTAACTTGGAAGGGTAAAACTTTTGTATGGTAGATAAGTTCTGGATTTTATTTTAGGAGATAAGGGTAGTGTTGACAGGTACTTTCATTCAGAAGTTATCGAAGGAAAAAATTGAGTACATGGTGTTCTGTGATGTATTATTTACTAGGCTTGGTTGTATCCTATTTTAGTGGTTATTGATGATTTACTCTGATTAATTATAGTTGATACCACAGAAGTGGGACTACATAACCAATGATATTGAGTTACCAGTGGTAGTCATTGCATAGAAGATGTGAAAAAACAAACTGATGGGTGAGCAATTTATCATCTACAATGATCACAAGATTCTAACCTAAATATTCCCAGAAAAAGATCTAAACATGAGATAGAGATAATGGATAGAGTTCCTCTAGGAATATGAATTTGAGATTGTTTGTACTCCTTTTAAGAGGAACATGGGGGCACATGATCTTAGTAAGAGGTATAATATTAACTATTGAACGAGGCTTCAGAAAAGTTTTCATCATTGTAGTTATACATTATTGAATTATATAGGGAAAATTACCTATAGTTGATAGTTTTCACCCCTCCAGTCTTAGAGTAATTCGGGGAGATAGAACATTGGGATATTTACTATGAGACCCTATATTATGGTATATCCCTAGGGTATTCTCGTAATGGATATTTGAAAGGTGGGGATCACACTATTATTTTTTAGAGGCAACAAATTTTTACATTTGGATTTGTGGGAGGTGGTTTTGATGGAGTTCTATACATCATCATTGTTGGAAAATACACGTGTGGTGAAGATGTATCAGGACCTATGACATAGGTTCTGGTGGATAGGGATGGAGAAGGGAGTTTTAGAGTTTTTCATTTGATGAATCTCTTGTCAGTATGTAATGGTCATAAAATAGGTTCTACAATGTTTAGCTAAACCCCTTGAGGTGATGATATTTAAGTGAGATGGAATATCTATGGAATTCATGACCATTTTACGACACATGTCTAAGGGAAATGATTCCACCTGGATGATTATTGACCGACTCACTATGTCATCCCACTTTCTAGCCATTCAAGAGTGGGATTCAGTAGAGGGAATGTGGCACCTCTATATATAAGTGATAGTTTGACTCCATGGAGTTCAATTGTTGATAATTTTATATCATGATGCTCTATTTACATCATGACAATAAAAGTAATTACAGGAGGTGTTTGGGAACTAGTTATGCTTGATCATAGTGCATCAGCCATAGATGGATGTCCAGACTGAGTAGACTACTCAGGTTTTATTGGAAATGTTATGGTCTGGAATATTGGACATTGACCTTTTTTGGGAGGATCACCTACCACTTGGGGAGTTTTTATACAAAAAATGTTATCATTACACCATTTTTATGGCTCCATTCGAGGCCCTGTACGGGAAGAACATCAGGTAAACCCTTTGTTGGACTGACCTAGGTGACTCAACACTCATGGATCCAATGTTGGTATGAGATACTACTGAGAAGTTTTAGATTATCCAAGAGTAGATTAAGACTGCACAGATCCAATAAAAGTCTTTCACAGATAGGTTATAGAGGCCTTTGGAGTTTGAGGAAGGAGTCTATGTGTTTCTTCCAGTTTCACATCAATGAGGATTACAGAGATTTGGCTTCGACAGTGAGATATATCTATGTTTCATCAGCCCTTTCCAGATACTATGTAGAGTTAGCAAGGTGGAATATCATTTGGTTCAACCTACATAGTTATAGAGGGTACACAACATCATCCATGTGTCACAGATGAGGAGGTACGCACATGATCCATCCCACATAATTGACTGGGGCGAGCTGGAAATTTAGGATGGTGTAAAATTTGTTGAGTACATGGTGGAGATCAGGGATAGGCATGAGATGATCATTTATGGAAGAATGATTCATTTAGGGCGTGTCAGGTTGAAGTAAAATAATATCTAGATTAGAACATTGGAGATAGAGGCTCAGACTCATGTTTAGTGACCTCATCTATATGAGTATATTTTCATGGGATTTCATGGATATAAAGCCCCAAGGTTAAGATAATGTAACATATATGATATATTATTTTTTATTTTTTGATATTATATGGATTTATATTGATTCCAACTGTGGATATGGTGTATTATTCAGAGGCTTTGTGTGATCAGAATAAATTCTCAAAAAAATATTAATCATTTTAATATCCTTCACATGTGATTTTCTTGAAAAAAGGAAATAACTCTAAAATGGGTGACTGAATCGAAACTATAATGGCACTGTCATGATTATATTGAAGGTTTCACCCTAGATTGACTTAAATGTATTCTACATGGGTCGTCTATATAAAATTTCATGAAGGACGAAAACATATATAAAATAATTTAAGAAAGAATTTATTTTGACAGAACACATTTCTTTTTATTATGTATTGGTTTGGAATTTATGATTGGAATAATAAAATTGGAATTCCTCTGGAGACATGGAGAAAGATACTATGGATAAATCTTTGGTGGATTACGAAAAATTGATCAAACATCACAACTCATATTCTATGAACCATTCCAATAATTATGAAGATGCTTCGTTCTTCTTCAGGTATTGAAACAAATTAAGGTAGGGCATCTTGTTTCATGTTATTTTCCTAGTTATTAAATTCTATTATGAAGGAATACCAATAAAAAAATAGATTGGATTGTGGATCGATCATTTTTGGGTGATGGGATATTATATGTGTGATTATCGAGAGACAGATCACTATTTTTATTTGTTTATCATTCTAACAAAAACGGAATGAGGTTAACATGAAAAAATTCCAAGGATCGTTCTTTAGGGTGATATTTGTTATTTTCTCTATACAATATTCATGTTCTTCACCATTTCATCACCATGGTCATGGGTCGACCTTTATATGTGACTTCATATGTGATTGTACACCTAGATTGGAAAACAATCGACAGGATATGATGGATATCGATAGATTGGGACACCAAGTGATCAGATCTACATCCATGAATTTTTTTGGGAATTAGAGTAGGCATTGTGGTCTACAAAAGGGACCATAAGTGTGACACCAGCAACAAATGTTGGTGGTGCATGATGGAAGAGTCGTGTGCGACGATGCAGCTAGTTGCATCTGCCGTAGAAGATGGTGGAGACATGCGGTGGTGGAGCTATGTGCGAAGGTGCATCATAATCCATAAATGAAGATTGAAGAAGGCCTCATGAGGTGGTGGTAGTGGATTCATGGGATGTGGATAAAGACAGTGTGGATTTCATTGAGTGAATGTGCTGGGTTTGTCTAAGCATGTGGGTCAGACCCAGGTCGGACCCGAGGTGATAGGGGTGGAACCGCGACACAGTCAATCATGAGTCGTGATAGCTCAAGCTACTGTGGGTGAAGAAACCATACTTCCATGCCCACAGATGGTCGACTATCACGATTTACCACCTTAGATGGCTGACCACATTATGGAGTGTACTTAGAATGGGGTAATAAATATTGAAGTTCCCTTGAATCAAGCTTTCTTATCGGGAATAATTTAAAAGAGAACCTTTCTAAAACACAGTTTACCCAATTAAATAAAGATGATATGATTTGGATACCAGAGTTTTAATCATATAAATATAACTTATTAGAATTATATAAAATGAAAAAATGCATTACATTGTGTCAAAGAGATATAATGTGTAATTTGAAGTTAAAAAATGTTGTTTTTGGTAGAATCCATTACCTTATGTCTGAAACGGTTTTTGTACATGATCTTAATACCATAGATAAACAAAATTAATTAATTAATTAATTAATTTAGAATATATTATATATATCATTAATTATATATAATTTTATTAAGTTCTTTTATAGTAATTGTATGTGTTATAATTCTTACTTTCATTGTTAAAAAGTGCTCATTTTCATGGTTTTCATGATCGGTTCACTTGTATAAGAGTATGAAAGTTTATATTAAAGTGAAATAGAAATATAGAAATGAATATACAAGTTAAAAATGAACAAGAAGAATATTAATTTTTTAGAAGTAATTTTTTCATTTGGGTGTGTATGAATCATTATAGAAGATGTTTGTGATAATCATTTGGATTATTTTTGGCAGTTTTCGCTCACAACAAACCTGATTTATTTTATTATTTGACATCATGATTATATAATTATTCATGAACAATAATTCAGTTTAAATAAATATATTTTAGTTTTTTAACCATAAAAATGGTTTTATGTCCATCCTTTAGGGTGTTAATGGAGATTGAAAAAATTTAATTTTTGAAGGTAATAAATTAACACCTCATGAATGACATTTTCATTTTTACAATCCAAGGTATGAGTTGGAGAATTAATGATATATTATTCCACTAGTAAAATAAAATTTTAGTATATTTGAGTTATTGAAGTTAACATACCATTTTTATGAAGTTATGTGTGGAGATAATAAGGAAAGATCTCGAATAGAAATTAAAACAAAAGGAAAGAGGAATTCACCATTTGAGTTTATCCTCAGTAAAAACCTCTTTTGGGCAATGGTTTTGGCATTTTAATGAAAAAAGAGATCCCGGTCATGAGGTAGGGGATTGGAATGAGTATTACTCGTAATTGTGATACGGTTAAAAGCTTTGATTATGCGGGGTTAAGAGGTGGCGTGGGGTGGTATTTATAGTAGAAGATAGGGGTATTTTCTTACTATTTTAATAATTTTTTTTATTATTTTGGCTGATGAAAAGAAATAATTTTTATTGTTATTAATAAATATTTTAACTAGTAAATGTGAGTTTGAACTAATGGTGATTACCTTATATTTATATTAATTTAATGCAAAAATTCATTTATTTAACAATTATACAAAATTATCATATCTTACTATTCACTATAAATTCAATTATTTTAGAAAAATATGAAAAAATCACCCTAACCATTTTGACACATTTATAATTAAAAAATGGTCTTCATTTTTAGAAAAAAAATTATAAGTATAATAATTTTAATTTTTAACTAAAATCATCGTTTACATGAAAAATATAAAATTTTCAATTATAACTTATATTATAACACATTGAAAAGTTAAACAAGGTCACATAATATTTTCATAAAATCATTAGCCAATAATTAATTTATTAATACATTTTTGGGAAATATTTTCTTAAATAATTATATTATTTATAAAACATTATTTTAATATTTGTATCATACTAAAATACAAGAACATAATTAGTAATTTTCAATACATTTAATAACTTATACTACTTTATTATTTTATAATATTTAATGCATAGGATAGAAAAATTTTATTTATACTTTCATAGGAAAGGTTAGTATAATATTTTCTGGTATATGATTCATAAAGGTCATTTTACTATTTCAATGTTCAAGTTACCATTCTATTTGTTTAGGTTCTTTAATTTCCCAGAATACAACTTATATCACTCATTAATCATTTATAATTTTTATATTGTGTTTTAATGAGATTTTATGTAATTATACTATATGAAATAAATATATGAAAGGAATTTCTATTTACCAAATTCATGGGCCTTAAATTATTCCCCCTTATGAAATTTTTCCCTGAAATTTAGTTCCACATACTTTGTGGAAAATAGTCTAGGGTACTTCCCCATCATTGATTCCTTTGGATCACATGTTTTATAATGACCCAAACTTTTCTTACGTTACTAGTACATCATTATAATGATAAAAAAACATAATAGTATTACACCTTTAGGATTTAAGAGTTTAGTTTCCTGGTCAATCTAGGAACAAACATAAAATTTACAACATCAACATAAACATTTATTTAATAAATTAATCTCTATCTTCTTATTAGTACATGAACTATCATTAGTACATGTATTCACATGATGATATGCATCAATAAGGGGTGATTTAAAAGACCAGTAAGAGGATAGGTATAAACAATATAACAATGGGTGATTGTAATCATAACATAGGGTAAGTATCATGAACAGGAGTGGAAACGTTAATAAAAGACATGAAATATGATAATAAATATAATGAAACACCATGTAATAGTGGTCATATTCCACACATAGTTGTTAAAAAATCTAGTATCAAGTTAAAAGTCATTTCACTTTAACTCATGAGATTCATCACTTTACACAGTGCATTGGAGTTCTCTATTATTACGAGCGCACCGTCAAATCATAAAAATCTCATTATGATGCATCCCACATAGATCATATATATAAAATTAAAGTATATACCCCATGTAGATGAACATGGTTCGTCTCAATTGAACACATTCATAAACTTTGGGTTCCCAAATGAATGTGTGAATACCATATTTGATATAAGAACCATCAACCATGAGAGAGACGTTAAAGGATAATTTCGGAAAGAAGAGTTCTTTTAGGGAAATATTTGATTGAAATAATCTCTATTGGAAAAATTTATATCCTAGAAAAGTTAAGATAATTATGATTTTTTATGGAGTGACTATACAAAATAATGAGTGAAAGGGGGAAGGCCAGAAGAAAGAATGTTGGGTTCGGGAAGTTCACCTTACCAAGTATCTAGATGCTTTCATCACATTAATGTCCTATATAATCACATTAGATTCATTAATTAACAATTAAAGAACATTTTATAGATGAATATGTTTTGTTATGGGTTTATTATGTTATTTTATGGGCCTTTCGATGAGTTAATGGTTTTAAATACATTTTCTGGAATGTTTCTTTTATGGTTTTGTTGAACGATTCACTTGTATTCGTGAATGGAAGTTTGTGTAGAGTAGGGGTAAACATATAAAATTTATATTAATTGTTATTAATGATATTCCAGGAGTTTAAATGATGTTTTAATGTATTATGGTACGTACCATTTGGATGAATCAATATTTAAAATTTAAGGATTATCATTTTAGGTAAATTTGGATGGGTTTTTTATCACAACGAACATGTTTTGTTTTCTCACATTGTGTCACGTAAATAAGATAGTTAAAGAACATAAAAGGTGATAAAAAATAAAAATTAAAATCCATTTTCATCCATTTAATGGGTTTTTTCAGCCTTGATAAATTTGAAGGAAAAAGAAATTTCATCACCCATGATGTAGGTAAATTAACACGTCACAGGAAACAATTTCATTTTTATTAACAAAGAGTAGGAGGGAGGAGTATAGTTAAAATTATTAAATTAACATGATATATTACTATAATATCAATAATACATGATTTATCATGAATTTTTGATAAGATAAGTTGAGAATAAGAGAATCTAAGAAATTAAATTTTAATGGAAATTGAATGAAAAGAGAGAGAGAAATTATCTCCTGAAGCCTCATCTTGAAATCCTCTATAAAGAATATACGATTAGTCATTCTATGAGGAAAAGATCTAATATTTGTAAGGGAGGTTATAGGTAAGATATTTGGGCATAATATGGAAAATCCTTGAAGCTTGAGAGGTGTGTGGAAATAACGGTGTGAAGGGTGGTATATATAGTGGATGAGCGATAAGTTCTATTAATATTTTAATCAGTAGTTTATTAATTTACACAATTATTAGAAATTATGATTATAACATGACCAATAATAGTAAATAAGGAATAATAGTTCTAGATTTTGGTGCTTACATCATTTGTGATACCAGGAGTGGTGGATTTAAATTATAATGTATTTATACGGTAAACTAATGTATTTTACTCTTTACAAAAATTAATTTATTTTAGAAAAATACCAAAAATTCTCCCCAACCATTTGACGACATTTATAATTCAATATTGTACACCATTATTCAAAAATAATTTTCTTAATAAGATTAATTTAATTTTTAACTAATATAATAATTTACTTGAAAAATACAGATTTTAAAATTAATACTAATTTCACAATGCTTTCAAGAATTACATAAGATCTTATAAAATTATCATAAATCCAAAAGACATAGAATTTTTAATTTATGAAAACATTTTAGGAAAGTTAATTTTAGTTTAAATTGATTAATTAATTATAATAAATTATTTTTGACTAACAAATATACGTATTATTTTACTATGGTCAAATGTCACTAATATGATGCGTAAGTTTTATTTAATCATTCATGGGTAAGGATACTATTGTTTTAGAGTATTTACTATTATTAAGGTTCGTACTACTATTTATAAGGGTAGGTGATTATTCATAAGGATAGGTTATTGTTCAACAAAAATTATGTTTTTCCTATCATACTCTAGACAACTTACTGATCGCAACCCTATATGTCATATTTTAGAAATTAAAAACATAAAAGTGGGAAAATTATTATTTTTATTATAATTTCACTGTGTTTTCTAATATGATCTAACATTAAAAAATAATTATAAGAATTTAATTACACTGATAAAATATTTTTTCCTTACATTCTTCCCCCCTTATAAAATATCTCCCTCATAATTTTGGTTTACACAAACTGGTGAGGGTAATTCTCTTTCCTCACATCCACCAGTGTCCATGTTGCTTCATTAATGTTATGGTTCTACCACAACAATTTGAAAAGTTGTGTGGTATTATTTTGTAGAACTATATCTCTTCAGTCCAGAATATTCAGTTGGTTCTCCTCATAAGAGAGATCAACTTCTATTTGTACCACCATTGAGTTCCGTAAATGTGATGTATCTGGTATGTACTTATTCATTAGTGATACGTAAAACACATCGTGAATATAATCCATATTCAGTCAAAGTGCAAGCCGAAGGCCACGGCTCCTATGCAGTCAAGGATCTCAAAGGGGACAATGTACCTTGAGCATAGCTTCCATTTCGTTACTATTCACATGAATATTTTATGTGGTGATATTTGAAGGAATAAATTATTTTCAATGTAAAATAGTAGTTTCCTTAGATGGTTAACAACATATCTCTTTTACCAACTCTGAGTAACATTGATGTGTTTCTAGATGATGTGAACCCTCTTTGTCATCTATTTCACAAGACCAGGTCCATGTAATTTTATTTTTCAAACATCATCTCATCAGGTAGGAGTTCTACAACACCTTCTTCATAATGTTTCATAAAGAGCCATATGAATACTTGAGTGGAAGATATTTTTGTTTGAGAACTGAACCTATGGGAGATGATGATCCCATACACCTTTCAATAATGTAGAGCAGGCTCATAGAAAATCTTCAAGATTTTTAATAGTAATTTAATATTGTCCATCTGTATAAGGGTGATAGGTCATGCTGAAATTTAATTCAATACTAAAAACATAATGAAGAATCCTTCAAGATTTAGATGTGATCCTTGTATCTCTGTTACAGAAAATCGAGAGTGGAACACCATGCAGTCTCACCACTTCTTTCACATATAACATTGCAGGTTGTTCAAGAGAGAGATCTTCCTATAAAGTGATAAAATGAGTATTCTTGTTGAGTCGGACAACCAAAAAACATATTGCACTATTTCCCTTTGAATTTTTCGAGAGACCCGTGAAAAATTCCATAGTCGCATTCTTCCATTTCAACATAGGTATAGGATATTGTTTCATCATACCTTTGGAATTTTTTCCTCAACATTAACTTTCTAAAATACATATCATCTTGATATATATTCCAAAATATCCTTCTTCAAGTAATCCCACTAGAAGCATTCTCAGATATATCAGAACATCTTTTGCTACCATGATGGGTAGATAAAGATGATATATGTAAACTTTCCAATAGCTTTCTGTTTACCCTGGGCGATGAAGGCACAAAAATTTGTGTTCCAAACTGAATAACACCATCATAATTGATATAGTACTCTTACAGCTTCTAATCCATTTTTGAATTCGCCTTATTTGGTAACATCAGATCATCCTGGTGTGCCTCCTTATTCATATCGTGGATTGATAGTTGCACAATTATTTGGGAAATGTAGGATGTATCACCTACCCTAATGATTTCCAAATCTATCTTTTCCATATCCAAGAAGATAGGGTCTTTTAGAATACATAACATTGAAAGAGTAGCATGTTGTCTTGTTGATAGAGAATCAGATACCTTGTTAATCATTCAATGATCGTTGAGAATAAAGAAATCATAATCATTGATTATCTCCAACCATCTCCTTTGACGCATGTTGTGTTCCTTTTGGGTGATAATGTACATTAGGCAGTTATAGTCTTTGTATAGTTTACATGTCTCACTGTTAATGTAGTGCTGCCATATTTTCAGGCAAAAATCATATCTTCCAAATCTACATTACGCGTCAGGTAGTTCTTCTCATTTATTATCAACAGTATTGACACATAAGATATCACATTACCATTGTGAATGATTACGCAACCCAATCCATTTTTTGATGCGATGTTGTATATCACAAAAAGTCCTCCACTTTTTGGTAATGTGAATATAAGTTCAGTGATCATCATTCTCTTTAGATCCATGAAGCTTCCACATCATTAATCTATCCAAACATACATTACCCCTTTCCTTATTAACTTAGTTAGTGGGATTGACAATCATGGGAAATTTCTCACAAAATGTCGGTAGTACCCAGCTAATCCATGAAAACTATGGATTTATGTTACACTAGAGGGTATGGTCCATTCTTCAATAACATTTTTTTTAATGGTCCATAGAAATTCCCTACTTTTTGATCATATGGTCCAAGAACGTGAATTTATTCATCCAAAATTGACACTTTTTTAACACTGAATATAACTTCTCTTTTCTCAAGGTCACCAACACAAGTCATAGATGTTCTTCATGTACCTCTTTTATGTTAGAGTAGTTGATAATATAATCAATAAAAACTACTAGAAATTTATCAAGTTAATGTCTAAGAACTATATTCATAAAATACACGAGGATTTCATTCTTATTATTAATTCTGAAGGGAATCACCAAAAGATCATAGTTTCAATACCTTGTATGGAAGGAAGTGTTCTGATTATCTTCCCTCTTCACCATTAGTTAATGATATCCAAAATGAAGATCCCACATTGGGAACTACTAAGAACCTATTAACGAATCAAACATGTCATAAATCCTTGGAAGATGATACATGTTCTTTATGGTGATCATGTAGAGTTCCTGATAGTCTATAAACAACTTCACTGTCCCATCCATCTTCTTCCAAAAATGCACTGGAGCACCCAAAAGTGATGCACTAGGTCATATGAAACCTTTGTCTAGAAGCTCTTGTAGCTTCAACTTTAATTCCCCCAATTCAGTTGGAGCCATCCTGTAAGAACAATTTGATACTGGAGTAGAAATGGGTCTGAGTTCTATAGTTAACTCTACACCATGATCTGGGTAGATTCTGGGTAAACATTCAAGAAATACGTCACTGTATTCCCTCATGATTGGAATTTCCACAAGGTTGTTATTTTATTTTGACACTAACATTTGGCAGAGTTCTGATTCTTTATAGGGAATCAAAAACCTCAAAATTGTATGATTTTTAAAAAGAGATTCACATTTTGAATTGAATTTGTAGAGGTGCATGGGATGATTCAAAATATGAAATGATATTTTTATTTCCCAAATATTGACATGTTCTCTATATAACGAGATCCAGTCCATTCCCATTATAGCTTCAAATTCCACAAAGGTATGTATTTCAATATTTACGTGAAGAATCTTCCCACATATGCCAATAATAGAAGATTCAAACACTTGGGTTGCAATGATTACACCAATTAGTGTATTTATAGATATATATAATTCATGGTTTTGTGGATTTCATTCTATAATTCTATAAAACATTCAAGATATAATGAAATGCATAGAACCAGAATAGAATAATAATTTTTCAATTGTTTAGTGAGTTGGGTATGACATCAGTATCCTACTCCACTTATGTAGTAGTGATGGCATATGCCTTCCCTTCTTCCTTTTTCTTTGGTGGCTGATAGTGATTACCCTCGATGAATTGATGTTTAGTGCACTGGCTTGTGTAGTTCCCTTTATCCCAATAGTTGGGTCATTGATCCATGGTTGGGGCTCCCATTTCTTCTATTACATTATCCTTCATTTTCAAGTCTTTTTGACACTCGTTAGTATGGTGGAATTATTTCTCATACTTGAATTATTTCCCCATCCCATTGAGGAAATTACCATGATGCAACTTCGAACATTTTGGGCATGTGGGTCGTTGAGATTTCTTCAAATCTTTATCAATAGATCACCTGACAAGAAACTCCATCTTCAGTTTCATATAAACATAACCATGGGACCATTATCTAAACTCCATATCCACTTTGAGGGCACACCAAAAAACTTCATCATAACTCCCTAAGTCTCTAATTTCAAGAGACTTTCAAATGTGTGGTCTTATCCCACTAAATAATCTATCAATTCAGCTATCATTGTTGATAAAAAATCCCAAAAAATCCCATACAAACCAAGTGAAATTCTCTTTGAAGGTCGTCACAGATTCTACTTCATTTTTCTTGAGCATTATTAATTCTCTCTTAATCTTTATATGAATGGTTCATGGGAAATACATGTTAAACACATGATCTTAAAGTCATCCCATTATATCTCTTAAATTTAGTAACATGGAATGGTGTTCCTAATCAAATTCCACCATTAATCGACCTATACATATAGACAACATATGACTAGTGTCACATACTCCATCTTTGAATAGTGAAGCACAAAAAAGATCTTATCCTTGGAGTAGAACCACTATTTCGCAACTAGTGGATGAGAAGGCAAACTAAACACCAGTGTTCATTGTCATATAAAACACTCGATAGCTAGTTTCTCCCTCTTTGGTGAAGGGGGACGTTTCCCATTATTCTGGTTATTGTTCATAAACCGAGATAGTTTGGTAAGCATCACCATGATGTATTTAACTCCACCTCCCAAAGCATTGGGGATGTCGTTTAGGAAATCATTGCATTGGCCCCCACATGTGTTGTTGTCCTGGTTTCTCCATGTTCCCACAATTTTCTAATATAGAAAAGTTTAGAAAGAAATCTATTTCAATTATTCATTAATAACACATTCATTTTAACAATTTTCTCAGAAATCATAACCTATGGGATCCCTATGTAATACTTCTTTTCTGAATATTTGTACTCAGTCTCATACTAGAGGTTTTATCAAGGGTTCACTAATCTTAATTCCAAAATTAACTAAACCATTCCTATGATACCAAATATAATGACACAATATTTTCTTAAATTACTAATACAAAATTATAATGATAAAGAAAGTAATGGTATTACACCACAAGGATCAAGATGTTTAGTTTCTTTGGAAATATATGACAAAACATATCATTTACAACATCAACATAAAAATTTATTTAATTCTGTATTCTCTATCTTCTTATTGATACTTGAAAAATCCTTAGTACATGTAGTCACCTTAGTATATAAATCAAGAAGCAATGACCTAAAATCTCAGTAATAGTATTGGTCTAATAAATATAACAATGGGGAGCATAATTATAACATAGGCAAATGATCATTTACATGAAAATAAGGATTAATAGATGACATGAAATGTGGAAACACATAAAATGAAACATCATGTAATAGTTTTTTGCTACAACACATTGTTGTAAAAAAATTTAGCATCATTTTCACGCATAATTTCTCATTAACTAATGAGATTCATTACTTTACCCAATGCATTGGAGAACTGAATAATTCTGTGAACACCCATTACATCATGAAATTCTCATGATCTTGTATTCCACATAGGTTATATTTTAAAAATTAAGATAAATAACCTAGGGAAATTAATGGGTTTAATATCATAATAACACATTAATAATCTTTTTGTTCCCAAAATAAATAGTTAATAACATACCTGATACATGAACCATCAACCTTGAGTGAGATGTAAATCGTTTTTTTGAAATAAGAGTTCTTTTGGAAAATATATTTTAGACATAACCACTATTGGAAAACAGGTATACACCATAAAAGGTCTGATAATTATGAAAAAATTATTTTTAATGTGTGAACATACAAAAATTGAGTAACATATGGAGAACCCGAAGAAAGAAAATTGTGTTTGATAATTTCCTTATACCTTGTATATTAAAGATTTCATTACATTAACACCCTATATAAAAAATTGATTAATTAACAATTCCAAAACCTTTTTTTACATGAATATAGTTCATTATGGTTTCAGTATGTTTTTTTATGGTCTTTTTGACGAGTCATAGGTTTAAATTCATTGTTCAAAAAATGTCTTTTTTTTGGATTTCTTTAACGATTCACTTGTATTCATGAATGGAAGTTCGTTTAGAACAAGGATAAACTTTCAGAACTAATATTACATGTTATTAATGATATTAAAAGATTTTAGATGATCATATAATTGATAATGTTATATACCAATTGAATTAATTGTTAGTTAAAATTTAATGATTATGGTTTTAGGTTATTTTGGGTTGTTCTTCGATAACAACACACTTGTTTTATTTTATCACATTGTCATGTAAAAACGATAGTTACAAAAAATAAAATGCGACAAAACATAAACATTAAAATTCGTTTTCAAAAAATTGATGGTTTTATTTATATCCTTGATAGATTTGAAGGAAAAAGGAATTGCATCACCCATGATGTAGGTAAATTTACACATCGCGACAACAGTTTCATTTTTATTAACCAAGAGTCAGATGGAGGAGTATAATGAATAATATTATATTAACATGATATATTACCAGTATATCATTCATGTTGAATTTATCATGAAATTTAGATAAGATAATTTGAGGAGAATAGATTAAAATAAATGACATCTGATATGAAATTTAATGAAAAGAAAGAGATTAATTACATCATGAATCCCTCGATTGAGATCCTCCTTAAAGAAGCTAGGTTTGGTCTTCTTATGAGGAATGTTTACTTTAGTCATGGGGGATATGATATGGAATATATTTGTTCATAATTTGTATAAGAATTGAGGTTTGATGGGTGTGAGAAAATTAGGGTCTGAAGGGTGGTATTTATAGTGGAGGGGTGAGGGGCTCTCTTAATATTTTAATCTTTAGTTTTTTAATTTACACGAATATTTTAAATAGTGATGATTCCATGTCCAAGAATAGTAAATAGGGAATGAGAGGTATATATTTGGGTTCTTACATCACTTTCCATGTCATGAATAGTGGATTTAAATTATAATGTATTTAAAATGAAAATTAATGTATTTTACTATTCACAAAAATTCTTGTATTTCAGAAAAATTCCAAAAAATCAACTTAACCAATTCTCAAGGTGTAGAATAAAAAAACGAAATCCATTTTTAAAAAAATAAATTTATAAATATGAGTTATTTAATTATTAATCAAAATCATTATTTACATAAAAATACATATTCTAAAATTAAAACTGATTTCATAATGATTTTATAATTTACATAAAGTCTTGAAAATTAACTTAAAAATCAAGAAGTCATATAGTTGTTAATTTATGAAAAAAAATTAGAAAAAAATTTCATTCATTAAATTAATTAAATATTTAAAATTAATTATTTATGGATTACAAAAATACTAATTCTGTTACTATGGTCAAACTGTCAGTTACATAATGCCTATGTTTTATTTAAACATTCATGGGTAAGGATACTATTATTTTGTAGGATTTTTTATTAATAAGGGTCATAATACTGTTTTTATGGGTACATGACTACTCAAAATGTTATTTCACTATTCTCTAAAAATTAATTTTTTCCTATCATAATCCAAACATCTTACTGATCACAATAATGTGTGTTTGATATTTGAAATTCAAAACATAAAGTTGAAAATCTATGTTTTTAGTATCATTTCATTTTTTTTCCTAATGTAATCATATTTTATGGAATAATTATAATAAAGGAATTCCATTGATAATTCTTTTGGTCATTACATGATACCTCTTATTACTTATGGTTTTTCCATAATACCTTTACCAGGTGAGTAGACTTGTTGCATAGAACATTATCTCCATGTTCCATGATCTTCACTGACTACTCCTCATAAGAGAGATAATTATCCAACTATATCAAATATGAGTTTGATACATGTATATGATTGGATATGTACTTACTGGAGTGGCATATGTGGAATACATCATGTACTAGAGACATGGTAGTTGGAAGTCTTAGTTAATAGGCCACGACTCCGACACAGTAATGGATAAAAAAGTGGTTGATTTTCCATGAACATAGAATTAATATATTTTTAAGTCTCATGATCCACTACCATGAAGTCATGTAGAGGAATACAATGTATTTTAACATTAACTTAAAGTCCTAGTGATGATTGCCGGCATTGATTTTTGGTGAACTCTAGTATTTCTTGATGAACTGCTAAATGTTTTTCACAATTCGTCCATTTATTAGACCATTTAATGTCCTAGTAGTATATATTCACTAAACTCATCCAAAAATTCATATTTTCAAAATCATTTACTATATAGGGATTCAGATGGATCCATTTGGATTCCCGAGTGGAAACTTTTGTTGTAAGATAACTAAACTATATATGGATGTTGGTCCTATACTCCATTAATGTATATAGAACATGATATAAAAGTTTATTACAGTGTTTTAATAGTCCTCTCAGAATTGACATCATATTGTGGATGATAGGCCACACAAACGTTCTTGATCTATGCTTAAATCATGTTGGAGACTTTTCTAAAACATGGAAGTGAATCTTAAATCTCAATCAGATATGATCAATAGTGGTACTCCATGCATACATATCAAATATATGATATATATCCACTAATGTTTATCTAGTGATAAGTCATCTTGAATTTAGATAAAATGACCTATCTTTTTAAAGCTATCCAGAACAACCCATATACCATTGTTTCATATATATATCTTTAGATATGTAGAGACAAAGTCTATTTATTTGTTCTCCCACTTCAATGTTTGTATGGATAGTGGTTTCATCATCTACTTATACTTTAGTATTTTATCCTTCACAAATTGATGTACCTGAAACATTGACATATATTCAGTGAGTTCCTTCTTCATACAGTTTCACAAATAATTCCCTAAGATATCTTGATACATCTTTGAGCTCCCTGGGTGAGTAGAGAAGGTTGATATACATTCCTCCTTTGAATGTACTTCGATATATCTGGATTGGATGGTACACTTATATAAGACTTAAATCTTATGAATCCATCCTCTACGATATTAAACATGGAGGATTTCACATTTCTGATTGATTCCACCATTTTATGAATTTTCACATCATTTCTTTGAGCATCCATTATTTTGTCCTTAAGGGATAGATCAAAAATCATGTGGGAAATTATTGATGATTTTAAATTTTTAATGAGTCCCATTTACATCCATTATAATTATAAAAATATTTGATCCTTCCCAATTCACATCATTGATAATGATGCAAGATCCTTTTTAAATAGAGCATCTGCTACCTTATTTTCTTTACACGGATGGTAGTATATTGAGAATTCCTAATATTTATGGAGATCTAACAATATTCACTGGTTCATATTAAAAATCATCACTGTGAATATATATTTGATACATTTGTGATCAATATATAACTCACTATTCTCCCAATAGAGATAATGATGTCATAATTTTAATGTAGAGATTACTACTGCCAAATCCATATCATAAATGTGATATTTTTCCTCATTATTTTTCAACTACCATGAATCATAGGCTATTAATTTATCATTTTTTATTAGTAAACATACATATAAATTATTTAAAGCATGTTGGTACACCACAAATAGTTCTCCATGGTTTTGAAGTTCGAGTACTAGTGCACTAATAAGCCTCTTCTTCAACTCTTTAAAGCATTATTCATATTCATTGGTACAGAAATAGATTACTCCTTTCTGTGTCATCATGTTCATTGGGATTGAAAATTGTGATAAGATCTTTTAAAATTATCGGTAATACCTAGAAAGACCATGGAAACTACAAATATCTATTACAAATGTCGTCTAGTCCACTGTTCAATTTTGATTGTCTTGGAAGGGCCTACAAATATCTCTTTTATAGTGATTACATGCCCCATGAATGATACTTCATTTATCTAAAACTCACATTTACTATTATTTGTATAATATTTACACACTCTCAATGTCTTCATCACAATATTGAAATTATCATCATCTCCCACCTTGCACTTGGAGAATATTAAAATATCAATGATAAAAAGTACCAAAAATTCGTCAAGATAATGTATAAAATCTATATTCCTTAAATATGTAAAAATTTCTAGATCGTTTGTGAATTTTAAGTGAATTAGAATGAACTCACATTGTCCATACACCATTTTAATTTTAGTATTGACAATATCTTTCTTCCTCACATTAAATTGGTGATATTCTGATAGAAGGTCCACTTTTGGGAGTTAACTCTCCCCAAATTTCTAATAAAAAAAGTCATATATCAATGGAAGGGGATACTAGTTATTTATCATGATTTATTGAGCTTATAATAATAAATACAGAGGTTCATTGACCCATCAATATTCATGTCATGGAGGACCGGTGCATCCCATGGTGAACCACTCAGGCATATAAAATCCTTTCCCTTATTCTCACAAAAGTATTTCTTTAGCTCTTTATTTAAACTATGGCCATTCTATATGGTATTTTGAAATATTCAGAGATCTAGGAATAAGTTTAATTGATAACTCATCCTCTTTATCAAGAGGAAGACTAAAAAACTTTATAGGGGAAACATTAGTTTAGTCCTTATCAATGAAAATGTATTAAAGAATGATTATATCATGTGTCTCAATAATTTTATCTAGATATTGTTTCTCACAAGGAAAAAGTATCCACACATGAGGTGTTTATTCTGAAGGAGATTCATCCTCAACCTTACACTTTTACAAAATTAGAGGATGCCTTGGGATGTAAAGAGTGATCTCTTTTTCTAGATTTTTGATATTGGCTTTATATAAAGATAGCATATCCATTCAAAAAATAGAATCAGACACAACCAAAGGGAGTATGAGAAGATATTAATGGAGGTCCAGTATATAAAAAGTATCTTATGAGCAGTCATATACTCTAGATGTATTAATTTACATATGTTATGTTCCCATAGACAATTTACCCCCAATATTAATAGATGGTGACTGAATAGTTCTACTTGATGTTCATGATATAAAACAATGCCCAAAACCAGAATCAAATAATATATTCACTATTCTATCGGAATAAATAATAATCCTATCACCACATCATTATCAAGGCTTCATCTAAGAAGTAGTGATATCATATTCCCTTCCATACTACGTTGGAGCTTCTTTTTGTTGATTTCATCCAACAACACTTCTCTTAGTACTATGGAATCCATCATTACTATGCTTATTATAGTGTAAACCGTACACTATATGATGATTTTTCATATAAACCCTCTATTATTCATCCATATTATTGGTATTCTCTATATCCCTTTGATAGTTTCTATCTATACTCCTTTTTATTAGATATTTTATGAATCTATTCATTCCCTTTAAGATGTTTATAGGATTCTTCTGCCCAAAATTTTTAAACATGGGATGTTGAATAATCTTTCCATCATCAGATATATCTATCAATCCAACCATATAAAACTCCATTTCCTTCTTTTTACCCGGTCCCATGAGACTATTGAGAGTCTCTGATCTCCATCTCAACGTTATGGGAACAACAAAAAATATCCCTATAGCATTCAATGTATTTAATAACCAATTATTTTTATATACTTAGATTTAATGTACAAAAGAAGGTATCCACCTTGCATTCGGTGTTCTTGAAAAATATGGTGGAAAATCCTGAATGCTTTGTGAAGTTTACTCTAGACACCCTGATAAACTCATGTTCTTATTTACATCAATATGCGGTACTCACTTTCCATATTTAAATTGTGTGTTGTTGTAAAATATTTATTGTAAAATATTTTCATGAAATCCTCCAGTTCCATGGATTAAATTTATCCATGGTCTGGGTATTGTTGATCAGTTTCCACCACAGATAGACTTCTCCATCATAACAATAAACTATCGGTACCATGTTCTTTTCTTCCGAGCACTAGAGGACAGAGAATATTTTCTCAACGAAGTTAATTAACTGTTCTATAATGATGAGACCAAAATATCCACTAATCACAGAAGGAACTTTAGAGTAAAGTATTTAATTTGAAATTTCTATTTACTATGTGAAGTAGGGTTTTCCACCCGAGTTATGTTATTAATCATAATATGATCCAGCTGAGGATGTACTTTCATAATATTTTTTGCACCCTTTCCCATAATATTTGACATATCATTAAGGAAATAATCACATTTCCTTTCACATTGATTATGGGAACATGTTGTTCTATTTCTGGACCTTAACTGTGAAAAATATAGAATAACTAGGAGGCCTGAATACATAAATAATAAGCATAGGAAGATTAAACCTATAACTCTATAGTATAAACTTGTGATTCCCTAGGATTAAATCATGGTTTTCCATGATCTGTTTCATCAGATATATTCTTATGGATATTTTTTTGTTACCTTAATAATGGTGTCCAAAGAACATATAAATTTTCCAATGAATATCACCTAGGAATGTAAAATTTTGTGAATAGTAAGGACCATTATTTTCTTCTAGGTTACCCTAATTTAGGCCCAGAACACATAATAGAGTCGATACTCTTATGTACATCTATTCCAGCTCCTCATCAACTTGTATTATCATGACATAGATTCATTTTGTTAGTAAACCACATACTATATAGTAGAAATAATTTAGGGTTGTTTTTTTGATACATAGTATTTCCCATAAGGCTTTCACTAGAGTTTTATTGTACTAATAAACAAATAACTAAATTGTTCATTTGAGACCAACTATATATACATTATCCTTTTTCATATATTTTTATATAATAAAACAACATTTCAAATAAAATGATCATAATGTATAGTGTCTTTAAATATATTATGTATGTAATTTAACATCATGAAACACAAAATAAAATACAACTTATTTAATATCCATAAAGAGTACCTAAAATTAATTGATATTATAAATCATTATAGGATAACATGGGGACTACCTAAATACATGGGATAATCTCAAAATAATATAAAGGGATTAATTGTAAAGACTCTGAAATTTAAAGGAAAATATTTTCTTAATTTCTTTAGAATTTTACGAGTCTGCAGTTTTTGAAGGCACCTGATTCTGAGGCCCGGTGTGCCCGGAATCAATTTAGAATGTTTAGCTTAGGTACGTTCAGTAACCAAACGAGCGGGTTTTTATATCTTTTGAACCGGTTCTCGGAATCGAAATCTAAGGGCACCGAATAAACCACAGAATCAGTAATTTCTTAGGAAGACCATTATTGGAGTTATGATTGCTTCAGAGGAGTTGTTTAAAAATGAATTAAGTGTAAAGTGATATAAAGTTGTGTCGTAATTTTATTTCTCTTTTCAAGGTGGTTTATTCCTAGGTATGGGAGTTGGGGTGGGACCCACTAAAATCCTAACTCCCCTTGACAAGAAATTAGTGAGGTGGGGCCCCCACAAGCCCCACACCTTCTAATTCCTCTAACTCCTCTAACTCCTCTTTATTTTGACAACTCCTTTTAATTTGTAACTCTCCCCTCTCTCCTCTTTATTCAAGCCAACACACATAATAAATTACGTCAGATTTGTGTTTGAATTTTAAAAAAATAATCTTCATGGATTGAAGTAATAAAATAAGACAAGTCATATTTAATTTTGGGGTTAGTTGTTGTGTTGAGAATTGAGAGAGAGGTATAACTCTTCTTCTCTTGAGGAACTTCATCTTCTCCGGCGAAGAACATCCCTACTTCGATGAAGAACGATGTCACGTCGTTCCATCTTCTCTCTGTGTCAAAGAAAGGGAGATGTTGGATCCTCCTCGGATGTTCTCCGTCGATGTACACGGAGCCTCACCCCAAGACGCCGTTTTACGCGATTCTAGCATCCGCTAATTTTTTTGAGGTATGGGTTGTTTCATCGTTCAAGTATTATTTAATTTTCTTTGTTAATTTAGTTTTCCACTTGCTATCGATATCACGGGGGGAGATCAGACCGCACAAACATGACTGATCCTCCTCCACTTTTTGTTATTGAACATTGTGGTGTCTTGGAATAAAGGCGACGTGGTGCCGTTGCACCACACGGGAATAAGAGAACCGTGGCTATAGCGGGACGCAATGATGGTGCGAGGTGCTGTCGCACTGCGCCGGTGAGGACGAAGGAGACTGCGGCCAAGAGCAGGCCGTGATGGAGGGGCATGACGCCGTCGCGCGGCACCGGAACACCATGGAGGGCCGTGGCCTGGGCGGGTCGCGGCGGAGGGGCACGGTGTCGTTGCGCTGCACCAGACGGGCAAGAGCCACAACAGTTTAGCAAGGGGGCGGCCAGACTCAGGTGGCCGCCGACGCACCGGGAGTGAGGACCCATGGGGGTCCCGCGGTAGCTCACCAGTCAGCCAATTCTGAATATCCTGGGGGCGTAACCCCCTCTTTTTAATTAGGGCAGACTCGACCAGAAAGGGGGCCCTCCATTTCGAAAATCAAGAGGCGGCACCCCCCCCCCCCTTCGTGTCCAGCTCGACCACGAGCCGAGCCGCGGCCCGCACCGAGCGGGACCGCCCCCAGAGGGTCGGGCCGCCCGCGCTGGGGCGGACGGCGCCAGCTAGGTCAGGGCCGCACCAGCCGGGCCGGGTCGTGCCCTAATGGGCCAGACACAGAACCGGGTCGGGTCGACTCGGTTCGGGCCGACCCAGGGGGTATTGGGCCAGGTCAGACCGAGCCCAAACCCCCTACTTTCGGATAGATTCATACAAACGCCCATAACCTAAGATACATACTTCCAATAGATGCACCTTCATTTGCTTTGGGATCCTTGGATCGATTCGGTCGTTTCAGTATATTACACACAAGGTTTCAGAGAACATTGTGTATGGCCAGGTTGGTTCGAACCCGAAACCAACTGGGCCCTCGAAGCGGAAATTCTTATAACTTGAGCTTAAGAAGTCTGATTGATGTGCCATCAAATTTTTTGGGTTCATTATGGTGAGACGAATCTTTTGGCATACATCACGTGAGGTTTTAACGGAGTTGGAATATGTCCGGGTTGGATTGAACCCGAAATACAACCGGGCCACTAGAATGGAAAAGACGATAACTTTCAGACTGTATATATGTTTGACGAACCGTCTGTGGAATTGGTGATCACGTTGAGAAAAGGTCCCTTTGAGTATATCCAATGTGACTTCGGGGTATAGTTGAGATACTTCCGGGATGGTTTGTACACGAAACCAACTGGGCCCCTAGGACTAAAATGCTAATAACTCATAGACCGTGCGTCTGATTGATGCATCATCTGTTGCTTTGAGACCCCTACGATGAGGCAGTACATTGAGATACTTCTTAGTGGGGATTTTTGATACTTGGAGTATCGACCTATAGCTCGTGGGGCGGACCCTCCCAAAGACAAGCCTACAATGTACGAAGACCATGTAGCTGGCTGAGACTTGATGACTGCTTGTCCGATTCAAGTCAGAGAGACTCATATAGCCTAGTGGGGAGCACTACAGTGTTTGGGTGGCGGACCCATGGTGGGGAGCACTACTGTTTTTGGGTGGAGACTCGCGGTACTCAACAGAAGGAGTACCTCTGCCAGCTATTAGGAGGGTGAACTACTGTGTTTAAGTGGTAGACCCCGGCAGGGAGCAATATTGTGTTTGGGTGGCTGACCCGCATTACTCGACAAGAGGAGTACCTCAGTAGTCAAAGGTTAGTGAGCAAAACCTCAGAGTCCTGACAGAATCAGGGTACTCGATAGAGGAGGAGCTCTTCAGCAGTTATGGTTTCGATAATGAAAAACCTTGTTTGAGATGAGTGAATGAACTTTGAGTTTTCCTCATGATTGAGATGGGTTACGTGATAACTTAGGTATATGTATGGGCATATACCTAAGCAGTAGTTATCAATTGATTTCATATCTATGAGATACCTCTTGATTGAGATGGGTTACTTTATAACTTAGGTATAAGTATGGGGTTATACCAAAGTAATGGTTATCTTTTTAGATCATAATTTATGGTTATCCTTGTTGGATTTTGTGAGACCTTGAGGGTGTTGGGGTCCCTACTGAGTATCATTATACTCATCCCGGCACGGTCTATGCCTGCACCTCATTGTGGTGGATGCAGACGACGGACATCACAGATGGAGGCCGAGTGTTCAAGGACTGGACGATACCTGGAGGTGGACCACACGACAAGTCAGCATCCGGAGGTGGACTTCATGATGAGACTGTACTCAAAGGAGGTTGATTGGCGAGAGTGTTTAGGAGGCTATCTATACCTACCCTTTAGGTAGGATCCATGGTGAACGATCCAGGAGCTGTGCTATCTATACCTACCCTTCATGTAGGATTCGAGGTGGACATACCAGAAGCTACATCTATTCTTCCAACTGCTTGTCTTTTCTGTTATACTTTCGTTCAGTTTTAGCTTTACTTTTCAGTTGGGTTTGTATTCTGGACCATTTACTTTTAAGAACATTCTTTTTTTTACTTAGTGTTTGCTTCTTCTTGTACTCTGTTGTCTTATTTACTTTTAAAAAGGCAATTACTTTCCTTTCTATTGGAATTTACACCATTTTTGCTAGTCGCCTGCCCTTGGCATATGGAAGGCATGCTTGGGGTAGTCATGGAATGGGCCCCGAGGATGGTTCGTGACAAATTGGTATCAGAGGATTCGGTTCTACTATAGAACTTAGGACTCTGATAATTTTTTTTCTGTGAAGAAATAGTGTTAAGGGTACTAAGTGTGGTTTTCAGTTCAGGGAGTCCAATGTTGGTGCGGGCGGCCGACATATCCATACACCAGGACCTTGACTTCTGATTTATGACTAAGTTCACGAAAACACTAATTGTGTGTGTGTTTTCAAAAGTTTCTTTTAAAAACAGCACAAACCAGGTCAGCTCACCAGGTATAATCGTTTGACCGTGTCAGGTCTGTTTCTTTCAGGATGCCTTTACCTAGTAAGAAAGTGTGGGTACCGAGGGGGGAGAGCGATGATAGCCTACCGAGCAGTGAGGCCTCAGTACAGGTCCCTCCACCAGCAGAGAGTGCACGCTTCTATAGCGTGTTGCATGAGTTCCAGCATTAGAGGCCTCCGACATTTCGAGGCGAGTCAGATTTTCAGACGGCTGGGCACTGGCTGGAGTTTGTTGCACGAGCTCTCCATATAGCTGGGACACTCACAGACTTGATGGTGTACCTATCTGTTAGCCTCTTCCCGAGAGCATCTGAGAGGTGGTGGAGCCACATGTTCCAGTTTTTCGATGGGATGACCTTCACATGGGGAGACTTTGAGACCTTCTTCAGGGTGGAGTTTATACCAGCGAGTCTACACACAGGGCATGCTCAGGGAGCTGCTGCCTTTTTCGTAGGGTTTACCATCAGAATCCAAGTCATCTGGAGGAAGTAGAAGGAGGAGAGAAGGGTCCAAGAGGATCAGACATACTGGTGGGAGACCTTAGGTTATAGATTTGGTAGTGTGAGGAAAATAAAACAGAGCTAGCCATATGAGGAGTGGGAAGTGCTATTCATGAGCCATCTAGGGGAACATGGCACGTGACGGTCTGACACCCCGCACAGTTGATCTGCAGGAATTGGAGGAGAAACTGAGATAAAAACAGTGGCGAAAGCTTGAGTAGCAGCCGAGCGGTGTACAAAGAAGTGGAGCACCATAAGTAGGTGGAAAGAAGCAGGACTACTTCCATGCCTGGAGGGCTTTTTTATAGGTGCTTCTAGCTTCCATTTATAGTTTTCGTTGTGGTTGTATATTTATTTGTAAATTGATCTATAGTAATAAAAGACACTATTCGTTGTGGCGTTTACATTTCTGTCCATTCTATATGGTTGTTACTAAGAGATTTTGGTTTAAAACGGTTGACATGACCCTCACTTTTGAGATACCTACTAGAGGAGACCCATTGAACACGCACTGATGCCGAAAGTGTGAATAAATCCTTGGAGGCCAGAGTGATTGTTGGATATCTTATTAGTAGCATCGAGGCCTAATGACGTCCTTAAAGACATGAATTGTATCATTCATGTTGGGATTGACTTGATTAGGAAAAGAACGTGATTCGTCCAGGGGATGAGAACGAATTTCTCTTTTCGGCAGAGGAGAAATCCCAGCATCTCTTTGGTGTAACATAGACAAAATAGGGTGGAGATGGGTTCTGACAATTGGCTAGTCTCACCCATTACTCATAGAGAGAATGGTTTACGGTTCTCTCCATCTCACGTAGTCTCAGGTGAAACTACTCTAAGAAAGAAATAAACCTGAGACAAAAGTGATGGCTTAAATTCCTCCAGGACTATGACATCGAGATAGTTTATACTCCTGGGGAGGGGAATGTTGTAGCTGATGCTCTTAGTAAGAGATCGATCATTCAGCTATTAGGAGTGGAGAGACAACATTTGTCCACGTAACAGATATCATTTGTAGATAATGTTAGAGTCAGATCGTATAGAACCAGAGATGGTTCAGGGTACGACAGAAAAGGTGAAGATCATCCAAGAGCGGATTAAGACTGCACAGAGCAGACAGAAGTCCTATGCTGATAGGAGACAAGACCACTAGAGTTCGAGGGTGATGACCACGTCTTTATACGGGTCTCACATTGACGAAGTCTATGGAGATATAGCTGAGAAGGAAAGTTATCTCCAAGGTTCATATGGCCTTTCTACCTCAATTGCATAAGGTGAACGACGTTATTCACATATCTCAGCAGAGAAGATATTTGCATGATCCTTCACAAATCATCGACCATAGGTAATTGGATGTCGATGATAGGGAGACATGCACAGAGGTTCCAGTGTATATCGAGGATCGACAAGAGCGGGTCCTATGAGGATGGTCGATTCCTCAGGTGCACATTCACTGGTAGCACGAGAACCTCCAGGAGAGCACATGGGAGTGGAAGGCTCAGATGCATACTTAGTAAAACTTTTTTTTCCTTAGTGTGTCTTGAAGTATTACGGGGACGTAAATCCCTGAGGTGGGAGTAATGTAAAGACTTGGAAATTTCAAGGATTTTTTTTTCCGAATTGCTTTGAATTTTACGAGTCCATAGATTCTGACGGCACATGATTCTGAGGCCTGGTGTACCCAGAATCAATTTCCAAAGATTAGCTCAGGTACGTTCAGTGAACGAATGAGCGGGTTTCTCTATCATTTGAACCGGTGCTCGGAATCGAAATCAAAGGGCACCGATGAAACCGTAGCGCTGGTAATTGCTTAGGAATTCCTTTACTGAAGATGCTTTTTCTCGAGAGGAGTTGTTTCAAAAAGGATTAAGTGTAAAGTGAAATACAGTTGTGTCATAATTTAATTTCTCTTTTCTAAGTGGTTTATTCCTAGGTATAGGATTTGTGGTGGGACCCACTAAAATAACAACTCCTCTTTATAGGAAATTAGTGAGGTGGGGACCCCACGAGCCCCACCCCTTAAAATTACTCTAACTCCTCTAACTCCTCTTTATGTTGACAACTCCCTTTAATTTGTAGCTCCCCTCTCTCTGCTTTTTATTCAAGCCAACACACATAATCAATTATGTGGGATTAGTGTTTGAATTTAAAAAAAATAAAATGTATGGATTAAAGTAATTAAATAAGACAAGTCTTATTTTATTTTGGTGTTAGTTGTTGTGTTGAGAATTGAGAGAGGGAGAGCACTTCTTCTCTTGAGGAACATCATATTCTCTGACGAAGAACATCCCTACATCGATGAAGAACACCGTCACGTCGTTCCATCTTCTCTCTGCGTCAAAGAATGGGAGACGCCACTTCCTCCTCAGATGTTCTCCGTTGAATTATACGAAGCCTCACCCCGCATTGTTGTTTTCTGTGATGCTTGCTTCTGCGAATTTTTTTGAGGTAGGGGTTGTTTCATCGTTCAAGTATTATTTAACATTCTTCGTTAACATTATTCGCCACTTACTACCAATATCATGGGAGTAGATCGGACTGCACAAACAATGCTGATCATCCTCCCCTTTTGTTTTTGAACATCGTTGTGGCTTGGAAGAGAGTCGACGTAGTGTCGTTGCACCGCACCGAGACGAGAGAACCGCAGCCAGAGCGGGATGTAACGAAGGTGTGCGGTGCCGTCGCGCCACGCCGGTGAGGCCAAAGGAGAACACGACCAAGAGCGGGCCATTGAGGAGGGGCGTGGTGTCGTCACACCATGCCGAACAGGCAAGAGCCGCGACCTTTCTCCACGGTTGTTGAGAAAGGGGGTGGCCGAACTCAGCCGGCCACCGACGCACCCGGAGGCGGGACCCGCGGGGGTCCCGCAACAGCTCATAGGATGGTTAAAATGGCCGACCGTTTCGGAATATTCGGGGGGCGTTACCCCATGTTTTTAATTAGGGCGGTCCCCACCATAATGGGGGGCCACCGTTTTGGAAATTAGGGTGGCGGAACCCCCCCCCCCTTCGTGTCCAGCTCGTCCACGAGGCGACTAGCGGCCCGCACCAGGCCGGGCCACCCAGGCTGGGCCGGACCACCTGTGCCTGGCCGGGCCGCGCCCTAATGGGCCGTACCAGGACACGGGTCGGGTCAACCCGGTTCGGGCCGACCCAAGGGGTATTGGGCCGGGTCGGACTGGGCCCAAACCCCTACTTTCTGACAGATTCGTACAAATGCCCATAACATGGGATACATAACTCCGATCGATGCACCGTCAGTTGAATTGGGATCCTTGGATCAAGATGGGCGTTTCGGTATATTACACAAAATGATTCAGAGAACATTGTGTATGGCCAGGTTGGTTCAAACCCCAAACCAACCGGGCCCTCGGAGCGGAAGAGCTTATAACTTGAGCTCCGAACGTTCGATTGATGTGTCGTCGACTTTGTTGGATTCCTTATGGTGAAAAGAATCTTTTGGCATACTTAACCTGAGTTTTGGACACATTTGGAATATGGCCTGGTTGGATTGAACCCGATATCCAACAAGGCCCCTGGAACGGGAATGCCGATATCTTTCAGATCGAACATCCGTTTAACAAACTGTCAGCGGCATTGGTGATCACGTTGATAAACAGTCCCTTTGAGTATGCCCTATTTGAGTTTGGGGTATAGTTTAGATATGGTCGGGATGGTTTGTACACAAAACCAACCGGGCCCCCGTGACTAAAAGGCTAATAACTCACAGACCGGGCATCTGATTGATGCACCGTCTGTTGCGTTGAGACCCCTACAACAAGGCGGTCCTTTGAGATAGTTCTTTTCAGGGCTTTGTGATAATTGGTTTACCGACCTTTTGCTCATGGAGCGGACCCTCCAGGAGATGAGCGTAGAGAGTACGAAGACTGTGTAGCTGGATGAGATTTTATGACTACTTGTCTGATTCGAGTCGGAGAGACATGTATAGCCCATTGGGGAGCACTAATATGTTTGGATGACAGACCCACGGCGGGGATAACTACTATGTTTGGGTGGCAGACCCATGGTACTCGATAAAAGGAGTACCTCTACAGGCTATTAGGGGGGTGCACTACTGTGTTTGGGTGGCAGACCCCGGCAGGGAGCACTACTGTGTTTGGGTGGCTGACCTGCGGTACTAGACAAGAGGAGTACCTCAGCAGTATAAGGTCAGTGAGAAGCGCCTTGGAGTCATGACAGGATCAGTGTACTCGACAGAGGAGGATCTCTTCAGCAGTTACGGTTTCGATAATGAAAATCCGGATTTGAGCTGAGTCAATGACCTTTGTGTTTTCCTCTTGATTGAGATGGGTTACTTGATAACTCAGGTATATGTATGGGCATATACCTAAGAAATAGTTATCTGTTGATTTCATATCTGTGTGATACGTCTTGATTGAGATGGATTACTTGATAACTTAGGTATAATTAGGGGCTTATACCTAATTAAGGGTTATCTAATTACATCTTGATTTGTGGTTATCCTTTTTGGATTTTGTGAGGCCTTGAGGGTCTCGGGGTCCCTACTCAGTATCATTATAATCACCCCTGCACGGGCGATGCCTGAACCTTGTTGTGTTGGATGCAGACGACGGACAGAGTAGACAAAGGCCGAGTGTTCATGGACAGGATGGTACTCGGAGGTGGACCTCACGACGAGTCAGTATCCAGAGGTGGACTTCACGACGAGATGGTACTCAGAGGAGGTTGACGGGCGAGAGTGTTGAGGAGGCTATCTGTACCTACCCTTCAGGTAGGATCTATGGTGGATGATCCAGGACCTGCGCTATCAGTACATACCCTTAAGGTAGGATTTGAGGTGGATGACCCAGGAGCTACTTATATTCTTCCAGCTGCTTGCCTTTTCTGTTGTAATTTCCTTCAGTTCTAGCTGTAATTTTTAGTTAGGTTTGTATTCTTGATTATTTACTTTTCAGCAATTTCTTTTGTACTTAGTGTTTTCTTCCTCCTGTACTCTTTTGTGTTGTTTACTTTTAAAAAGACAATTCCTTCCCTTTCTATTGGTATTTACGCCTTTGGTGCTAGTCGCCAGCCCCTTTCCTATGGAAGGCGGGTTTGGGGTAGTAACGGCCCAAGCCCCAAGGACAGGTCGTGACAGTAATCACAAGTATAAAACATATCACAAGAGTAAGAAGGCATAACATGATAACATAAAAGGAATTTAACATTAATAAAAATAAGGAATAATAACATATAAACCATAGTATTATATAATAATGGAATCATAGGAATATGGAAACCGCATATAATATAGCATCAACATGATTAAATGATAACTTCAGAGAATATATAACATGGTGGAAAAAGTCCCATAATGGAATCTGGTTTACTCCATGTCCGAACATGATGTCTCATGTGACTTAATCTTATCCAATTCATTAGAACAAAATCTGGGTTAACCCATCATATCATTTTCGTGAATATATTTCCTAGATTCAAAATAAAGATAAGGGTTACCCATGGAATAAATGGGTATCATAGTTACGTCATAATGCATAAAAGATAAGCATATCATAATGGCTTCACGGAATGAATGGATATAGAACATACATTGAAATTCATAAGGGAAAATGGGCATGGATCATGATAATTTATATGAAATTAAAGTGGAATCATGTAAATGGACTTTTTATGAAACATTAGAAATGAAACATTTTAGTGCGGTTTAAGGAAAATATTAAAGAGAATTAAAAGGGGAAAAATGAATACTTGTATTACTAAAACAAAAAAAGAACTAAGGTAGTTTTGAATGGTAAAATTAGTGATTTTATAAAAATATTGGTGGGATAAAATTTATTATGTATTTGACCTGTTACAGGTTAATAAATTGTGAAGTTCCCTTGAATCTGTATTTCTTATTGGGAATAATTGAAAATGGAACATTTATAAAACCAAAAATACCCACATAGATGAAGGATGATCTTATATCAATACATGATTTTATAACATATAAAAATAATTTAAAAGAATTATATAAAATTAAAATAAACATTAAATTGGGGTAAAGGGAGAGAAAGAGCAATCCAAAGGAAAAATTACAGTTCAGGTAGACCCCCTTACCTTATAGCTGAAATAGATCTTCACTTGATCTTAATGTTTTGGATTATCAATTTAAACAATTTAATTAATTATTATAGAATATATTCAAAATGTATCTATCTTTGTAAAATTTAATTGAGTTAATTTATATATTATTCTGTAAGTTATTGTCTTCAATTTTATCGTTATGGGGAGCTCATTTGTTTAATTTTCATGATAAGTTATCTAGTATAAGCGCATATGAGTTTATGTAAAATGGAAATAGAAATTATTAATTAAATATATAAGTTATTAAAGATAATACATAAGGTTAAATGTTTAAGTAAGTAATTTGTTATATTGGGAGAGGATGAATCGTCAAAGGAGATGTTAGTGATAACTATTTGGATTATTTGGGTGCTTTTCCCTCACAATGAACAAATTTTGTTTTATTATTTAACATCATGTGTATATAATGACTATAGTAAATTAAATTATAAATAATACATATATTAAAATTTTTTTAGCAATAAAATGGTCATATGAACATCCTTTATGGATTTAATGGAGAATGAAAAATTTTCATCCTTAAAGGTTATAAATCCAAACCTCACAAATGATGTATAAATTTTTAGAATAAAAGGTAGAGAAGAGGGATTTAATGTTTGATTATTACATTAGAAAAATTAAATTCTATTATATGTTAGGTAATAGTGTTATCATACCATTTTGATCTGGTGAGCTGAGGAGAGAAAAAGAAAATAACTTGAAAAGAAATTAAAAACAGTAGTAGAGAAATTTATATCTTCAGTTTTTCATGATTGGAAACCTCCATAGGGAAAATGTTTTTGCCTTTTGATGAGAAAAATTGATCAACGATGAGGGGGAAATTCTTTTAAAAACATATTGGATAGAATTTGGACTAGGATAAAATATTTTAAGGTGTGACCAGAAGAGATAGCGAGAGGATGTATTTAAAGTGGAGGAGTAGGGTGTCTTCTCATTATTTTAGTCATGTGATTGTTATTTTGGTTCAAGATAAGAGATATTGTGGATTATTGTCTATAAATACTGTAAAAAGTGGATTTTATTTCTAATTAATTGTGCTTACTTAATCATAAAATCAACAATGAATAAAAAATTCACATATTTAGCATTTATCGAAAATTATTATATTTTACTATAAAACTAAAATTCAAATATTTTAGAAAAAACCCAAAAAATCACCCAAACCATTCAGCAACATGTATAATTCAAAAATAAACTCCATTTTTAGATAATAATTTTATAAATATTAGAAATTTAATTTGTAATTTTAATAAAGAAAAAATCAAAAAAGAAAATAGAGTTTTAAATTATAAAAGATTGTATAACACTACGAATAATAAAATAAGGTATCATAAAAGTATCTTAAAATCATAAGACAAAAAATTATTTATTTAAAAATAATTTTTATCAAAATAAAATTTCATTTAAATAAATATATTAATTATAATTTTTTTATTTAATATTTATAACTTACAAAAATACTAATAGTAAATTAATAACTTTCAAAGTAATTATTTATTTGTAATTTGATATAATTATACAATACATTCATTTATTAGAGAACCAGATTTTATTTTTACTTTTATAGCCGTGGCTACTATTCCATTGGTCATTTTTCAATTCATAATGGTTATATTACCAATCAAAAGGTCAAATTATTATTCTATTAGTCTAGGTTCCTTATATTTTAGGAATTCTTCTTATTTCATTCATTATTGATTTATAGTTATTGTATATTGTTATTAATATGATTTTATGTGATTATAATATATTATATAATTATAAAAAAGGAATTACCATTGGTATAATTCCGGGTAATTTCACTTTATAATACCCTATGTCACACTATAGAAGTCACTCGACTCATTTAAAAATTTTCTTGAGCATAGACCCCATCACATGTGGATGAAAAGAACATATAAACATGAAAATTCAGAATAAATATGAAAAGAAACACTTAAATTTTTCATAAAGGAGTTGAATCACCTAATTTCATAATTTTGTTCAACAAAATTCAACTAAAAAATGAGAATTCTGAAAAATAGAACCTAAAAAATAGTCTACCTTGACTCAATATTTATAAGAAAAAAATAGTGAGGGAGACATTAGGTATTACTATAACCTTTTTGTGGGAGACATACTTTGTCACATAGCTCATCTTTCATGATATATATGAGGATTTAAGATCCCACTGAAGGTTAGAGGAGAGGGAACAATGAGGGAAAAAAGGGGTCCATGGGCAAGGTTCGTCAATAGTAAAAGCGATATGGAGATCGCACATAAAACAATTTATATATTCAAACTTTTTTTAAAATAATGCATATTTCTACTGGGTACCAAATGGTACCCCATGCAGTATTATTATTCTGTTATCCTCATAAAATAACATGTATAGACTAACCAGGTATCTATAAACATTATAATGAAAATATAGAATAATAATCCCCGTATGAACCCTTCTAGAGTCCCTCAAAATTGACCGAAACACCATATCACACATAATAATCCTTATACAGATTTCATTACTATCAGATTACTTATCCAAATCATTGTTTTAAAAACTAGCATTCTCTTTGGATTGAAATCCATATTTACCTAAAGAATATTTATGTAAAATAATGTGATTCATTATACAATTACTAATTATAGGGATAAATATTAGAATGAAATTTTTTTAACATAATATAATGAGAAAAAATTTCACACCTATAATGAGAAATATATAAATTTTTTAAAGAGATATTATTCAGTGGTATAGAACAATAATGAAAAAAAAATTATTTTTCACCTTATAATATAATATTCAGTCAAAGAGAAAAGTTTAAAACAAAAATAAATTGTAATAAAAGAAGACTATATTTTAATAATTTACATATAAATGTTTAAAGAGATATTTTATAATGAATATTGATAAAAAAAGATAAATTGGATATAAATAATGTTCAGATACCTGATGTCCGATTTACTAGAATTCACTTCTATCTCATATACAACAATGTTTATTTTATTAATTATATATTTATAAAGTCATTGATATAATAACAACAAAAATTTATCTATTTATTAGGATGTTAATTAGTATAGAATTCATTGGATAATATTTATTCCATGTATTTTGTGGTTACTTCTTTATTACATTCATGATCATCATTTATTATCTACGATTTTTTTATATCTATCATATTCATGGAAATGTGTTCAAAATAGAATCAATAGTTTGTATTTTGTAATGTAATTTTGGGAGAGTAAATGTTTATATTTACTAGATTGATGGATTAAAGATCTTTCATTCATGTAGATTTTTTTACTAACAATGAATTTTTAATAATTATTTTCATTGAAATATTAACACAATATAACATAATTTATATAATAAATTCATCCATATATTAATATTTAACCATTAAATATATTTTATTAATTATCCATGTTACACCCAACATTTTTTAACTATATATATATATATTAATAATATTTATATATTTTAATAGGAAATTGGTTTTTTTATACTTTTTAGGGGTATCATGGTTTGGTTAAATATATATTGACCATGAATTCAAATAATATAGGGTTGATATTGATCCAATATAGGATACATTATTTGGTGTGTAGTGCATTGACAATGAATGATTTAAAATCACCTGAATCGTTATTTTTCACACTAAAACATCCTAAGACATTGTATAATTAATTTATAGAGTTATATTGGTATAATACATGTTGTTTAATGAAATAACACAGTTATTCGATTATGTTTTCAAATTTTATGTTTATTTTTTTATTTAAATATTTATTATTAATAATTTATAATTATATTGTAAGAGATGTGTAACATGTAAATTATGAAAATTACAATTTTAGGCATATTATTAGAATCTAAAAACCCTATAATAATTATAATGTTTTTATTATTATAATTATTGTGAAGTTATATCATCAACATCCTCATTATTATTATATTATTATTTTACTCTCTTTAAATTGTTAATATAATGAGATATTAATGTGGAAAAGAGACTTCTAATTTTATGTGCCCATATCTGGGGAGATGAGAGAAATCCTTTCATTCATTTCCCATGTTACTCATTAATTTAGTATTTCAATAAGAATAAATTATTTTGAATTAATCATTCACCCCACTACATTACTTTTTCACCCCATTCTCACTCTATTTATATCCTACTTCCATTTAGATAAAAATTTGTTTTTTATGATTTAGAATTTAAGGTATCTATAAATCCAGATGAAAACACCAATTATTATTGGGGATTTTTTGGGAGGTGCTATTGAAATAAAGTAAATGTTTATCAAACCTCATTGGATGTTTCATCATTAATCAATGTCATTTCAGTAATCATATTCTCATTTGATGGATTATAAGATTTTAGGAAATGGTTTGTTTGGATTTAAATAAATGTTTATTATGTTTTATATGTATCGAAGAAGGTTATTTAACATGAAATACTTGATAAAAGTAATCGGTTGTATAATTTGTCTTTTTTTATAATTTAATTATACTTATGGAAAACCCTTTATTCATGATAATTTATAATTTATTTAATATGATCATTTACATCATTTTAGAATTCATAATTTTTCGAGGTAATGATAAGTTTAATTTTATAAAATTATAAATTATTTAAATTTTTTTATCAATATCATGGGTTAAAAATACCTATTATGTTTTCTATGTTCTATGTTTGTAAACAATTAATGGAAGATATATTAATTGAAAATTAATTATGGAACGAGAAAATTACCAAACTATACAGTTCCTAAAATACGAAATGACGGTTTTGAGGATGATATATATATATATATAATGATAGACTTAATGTTCTTATATCATGTATAGGTAATATAATGTTGTTCATGTAATTTAAATTCATGATTGATATACATAAATGAGTTATTTAAATAGATTTTTTATAAACTATTGGGATGTTTTTATTTCAATAAAAATTATATTTTAATGTAATCACAATGTTTTGTTTCAATAATATATATTTATTATGAATTATTATTTAATATTTTTCATTGGGTGCATTAGTATTTTATTGATAAATGAGGAAATGGATGGTTGGGATTAAAATAAGAATTTTTATAGAAGTACCATGGTTGGAAGATAAGGTTATTTAATTGATTTAATATGATTTCAAAAGGTTTTTAGGTGATATAAAATTTATATAGATTATTTTTTCACTATATTTTGTTATTAAAATATCATTATGGATTTAAATCCATTTTGATGAAATTATATGTATTTTTCCTCTAAAAAACATTTATTATTGGATTTTAATATATATATATATATATTACAATTAGAAATTATCATTTTTTATTATTAAAAAATATTTATTATGGTTTTATCAAGTGTTCTACTACATATTTGGAAAATAATAATGGTTATATGACTCTATAAAATCAGAAATAGAGCTACCATCGGTAGTGTGAAATATAATATTGGGATATATGGATGGGTTAAGATTATGTAAAATTTCATTATGATTCTTTATATACTCATGTGATAAATATAAAATTATTTATTCTAAATATAATTTATTTTATAATTACTTAATATATAAATATGGTTATATATTAATTTGGGGGTTACTTCTTGAGAGTGTTTCCAAGTTAATAAGAGATAATTATGTTTTATAAAACTAAATATTATTCCCTATTTTTGAAACAATAATGGGATACATATTCCTCTATTAATTATTTTTAGTGACATTGCCTTTTTAGTTAATATTTATCTTTGAGTACATTAGGCCACTTAAGTATGCCCATAGTGAGAAATTTTGTCCATGTGAGAAAAAATTACATTAATTATTATTCGGACTATTTCAAATCCAATAATTTATACTGACCCCCCTTCTACCTAAAACCATATGGGATTATAAAATTACAATTATACTCATAACATGGATTTTATTTTATGACGTTGTATAGTTATTTATATAATGATCTATTTATATATTTTATAAACTAGTAACATACGAGGTGTTTTTTATAAATGAGTAGAAAATTAAATTAAATTTATTTTTAATGGCATTAGATAACATAAATTTACTTTAATGAAAATGAGTTATATAAAATTTCTATTTACAATTTTATACATTAATGAAAATATATATTTTATTTATTTATTTTTAAACTAGCATCTGATTATTACATAGAATATAATGATATAGAATCAATGGAGGCTTCTTATTATTTTTTAATAATAACTCCCTGCATGTACACATATATTGTCCAATTAGTTTCTACAACTCATAATTTTATGTTTGGGAAGATCAAACATTATTTTAGATTATGGAACATAGGATCATGAAGGATCCTTGGAGGCAATGTATTATAGATATATTAAATGTTTTTCATAAAGATATTATTTTTTATATTTCTATATTATGTTATTTTTATTGGATATTTAATCAAGACATAGTTTATTTATTTATACCATTGAATAGTATATATATTTTTCAGGGGATCATATTTTTTTAATCTTGTATGTTTTTACACATGTGTTTAATATTTCATTTTTTGGTTTCAGGTTATATTTATATCTATCTTTTTAGAATTCATTTTTTATACATTATGACATGTCTAATATATAGATGTATCACCTGGTATTTTATGTTAAAACAATCTATTCATTCATTATTTTTTGTAAAGGTAAAATCATTCCTCATATATTTAACTCATAACCTTATATCATTATCCAAACTATGGTGATTTATAAAGTGATTTACGATTATAAAATAATTATCCAGCTACTCAGTTAGAGTATGTAGATTGGTTTTGTATAAAATTATAATATAGAATGATTAGTCTATGGGGTTAGTGGTAGACATAGATATTTTATTATTAAATCAAGATTGATAACATATTAATAGAGTACATAACATATCTATTGTGGAGTACAAGGTTAGAAGAAAAGTTCATGTTCATGTGGGGTTAATAGAAATTTAAATGGGATGTAATTTGTTTTATTTTAACAATACTTCTTCCTAAAATTTAAAACTAATGCTAAGGATGTAATTTTAATCACAAAAATTATAGTTTAGTTTAGATAATTTTATATCAATTAATAAATACTTTGTATTCTATAAAATTAATTATAAATTTTACTATGATAAAGGGAAAAATCTTATGATTGGTTTTGGATTGTTTCCATGGTAGATATGACAACATAATTTTATTATTTGGTTTTTTATTTTTTTTAATTTATTTATTTACTTCAATATGATTTTTATAAATTATTTTAGAAATGTAGAAAACATGTTTAATGGATAATTACTTTGAAAACATGGTAAAATTGATTTTTATTAGAATTTATTTTTCTTGAATAGAACTTTGAGGAATAAATAATAAAATATTTATTAAAAAAATATACCTAAAAATTGTATTAACCAATTTCAGATAATTATATTTTTCATAGTTGATTTGAAAAAATTTCCATGAATTTATAATTATTACTGTTGCGTTATAAATTAGAGCATGTAAATTTTTTAGTGAAATATTATACAATCAATTTTTATTCATTATGTTATTGAAATGGTAACATAATTATATTATTTTTTAGATAATACCAATTTTTAATTGATTCATATTCTCAGTATTTGTAAATTATTTAGTTATTTTAAAACAAAATTTATTATGAAATCATAATTTGTTAATTGATATTAGTTTTTCATTTAAATGAATCTAAGAAGTGTTAAAATAAATAATTTTTTAATATAAGTTATTATTTTATTATTTGGAAATGATAAATAATATTTTTGAGGTTTTTTTATTGGTTTAAATTATGCTTAAAAGTAATTTAAATTTTTTTTAGTTGACGTATTTTTTATATTATTATTTTTTTCTTCCAATTGTGTTTTTATAATTAAAATTTTATGATAAGAATGAGGATGCAATAAAATATTAGTTTATTATAATATTTTTAAATTATGAGACGAAATATAAAAATCAGGTTAAATGGTTCATTTTAGTGGATCACAATTATATTTTTCATCACATGTTGATTTTAGGAGTAGCGTGTTTGTAATGTCCCATGTTTTCTAATCATGTAGAAACTACTCCCATTTTGAACATTCAAAATTGTGGTTATTCCATTATCATTATGGATGGTAGGAACTCAAATCCAATAGTTTAAAATGATTTATATGGTGTTTTTAAATTTCATTATTGGTTTAGCTAAATCCTTGGGTGCTCAAAAGGGGTTTCAGGAGCCTTAGTGGCCTATTTTTGGAGTTTCAGGTCAGAGAACATGGTTTAAGGTATATCGTGGGGCCACTTTCACCTATCCATGAATCCTAGTTTCGAACTTATTCATGGGTTGGGAAAACCTTGCGGGGTATAGCATTGTTGTGTGACTCATATACCGTGATTGAAGAGGGATATCATAAAGTTTGTGCATGGATAATGAAGACTGTTCCATGAGCCACATGGGTACATACACATAGGTAGTACCTCAACATCATAGCTAAAATAGTTTGTAATGCCATGGAAGCTAAATGGTACAACCTAGTAATGGTAGAAAATTATTATTTTTCCACATCTAATAATTTTTATTCTTACACATTATTCTGATGTTATTTTTCCTTAGTCATGGCCACAATAGAATGAAATCCTTCTCCATATATACTCTAGTGGATTTTTATTTCATGCCCCCATCCATGAACTGTGTTTAGATCTATTGAGTGAATTGGATCATACTTGGTAAAAATAATCACACCAACCATTCTATTATCCTTTGATTTATCCTCATAAAGCAATAAATATATTGTGGTGATTTTCCCTATTTTCATGGAAAATCATGAAAACTCCTATTTCATACAAACAATTTCAAATCACATCGTTATACCAGATGTGCCAATGTTTATGAGTCTATGGTATTTGGAAAATTCCTTTTTGTTTTTTTGCCTTTTGAGAGGTACATCTTTTAGCATGCCTATGTTTACTTGTATGACACCATGTTGTTTCATATTAAAATGAAAGTATAACCTTATGGTATTCCATTGAGTATTCCCTATACATTTTCATATGTGAGAGGAAAGGTTAGTGGCTTTCGCTCCTCGTGTGGTTTGTCCAGGGACTTTTTTTTATGACAAATGGGATTTTTTATTTTGTTTTTAATTGTTCAATTTAATTTCATTGATTTTTTATGTTTATATTAGCAATGTGAAATTAATCCATATGAAATTGAATTTCTTATTCAAATTCAATTGATTAGAAATGGATATAAAAAATAATTGTGATTTACTACTAAGTCCCATGGGGTCATAAATGGATTGGCTTAAAAATTTGATGTGTCATGGCTATTAGGATTAAGTTAATGAGGTTCTCTTATTGGGGTGGAAAAAAAATAATTTGGTAGTGTGGGACATTGGTTTCAAATCATGGATGATGGATGAAGAAGTAAAGATGTCAGGTTATGTGCATGGCCCTAGACGATGTTGGATGGAATGACCATTTGACTTGAGATACACAGTCACAGGGAAAATGGATTCAAATTTATGTGTCTTAGATATTTTATTTTGAGATTTTCACTCACCCTTTATGGCCAAAGACCGAAAAGGGGTTGTGTGACGACATGAGGGCTCAGTGATGTGGTTGTTTTCACAAATCAGGTGGGTAGAGTCCCACAATAGTTGCAGCAAAGGTGAGTGAGGTTTAGGGGATGACTATCATAGAAATCCATGTGGAATGTGAATATCTTTTGGTTGATAGCAATGAGGCTATACGTTGAGGTCTGAGGATCATTGTACTGAGGTCATGGGAACAATTTTAATTGGGAGAACAAATATCACTATTTATTGGAATGTCATTCTGAGATCCAAGAGTGAATTTTATATGAGACTGACTATCATTATTCCTTCGGATGGAAGGCCATCGTCAAGAGATTGTTTTCGACTAGAGGGTTGAGTAACTAGTGAATTGTTTGGGAATGAATTCAAGATGATAGTGACTTATTTGAGAAATAAGGAATGATGAGGCATGTCGTTCCATGTTACTTGATTTACAGTAGAACCCTAGGGATCACCAAATCTCAATGTAATTAGGGGACAACGTGGTCCACGGGCTAAGGATCCTCACCTATTCAAACATATGACATTGGATGAAGATAGATATTTCTTCCGAGTGGATGTTGATCAGAATTGGGGTTTTTATTTATCTTTATATTATTAGTTTATGAGTTTATTTATTTCATTATATCACAATTCTTCTTAAATACTCTTTTGTGAATGCATAATTGGGTGGTATCCAATAAAGAAACATTCTTACACCCTACACGGGCCCTTCAAGATGTTGGTAGACTTTTTTTATTTATGTTCAGGAAATAATTCAGGATTAGTATATGGATTTTGGTTATTTTTTGGATAGCGGTATTGGGAAGGACCTTGATGTATTTACTTTACTGAAGTATTATTTCTGTTTTCTTTTTATTCAGAATGCTTTATTTTATATATGTATGTAGCTACTCTAGTCAGCCTTTGAACAATCCGTTTTATATTTTACTGTATGACATGTTTTGAATGCATTATCTTTTTTTGTTTTTATACGTTCATTTTTTGTATATTAATATTTTTATTCTTACATTAAAAATTATTAATATTGTTTTCTATATTTTTTGTTATCAATTGGGCTTCCACCATTGGAGGATCTGGTTCAAGTCTAATGAGTCTTTATTTTCCAATTCATATTACATATGTGAACATGAACCATTGTTATTATATTACCAACTAATGGTATAGTTTCACAACATTACTCTTTTACTCCCTTTGTTACTTTTGTCATCATTTGGATTTCGTGGAGGCATGAATGAGTCTTGTGAAACCTAGTCTAATACAAATTTTATGGTGGCTAATAATATTGGGATTCTATAGATGGAATTAGAGAAAAATCTTATTTGATATGCGAGTGAGGATTTTGGGTCCTTTTAATGGGAGGGGGGATAGTGGGAATCCAACATATAAGGAGGAGTAGTAAGAAGCACCACATTATAAGATGTTGTGGATCTATCTCCCATCTTAAGGTTATTTATTGGGATATTTCTGAGGGAAAAAGTCTTAGGAATACAAAACTATTAGGTCTAGGCCCATGAAGGAAAATATCATGATCATGGGATACATAAAGTCATTAAAAGTGGTACAAGTTCTGTTATTATCTATGATTTAGTAGCTGTGTAAATAATGGTATTGAGAATTATTTTAATTTTAGTTTATTTTGGACTAACTATATTCGGATATGTTATATTGGGCCTTAATATTTTGTGAGAACTAGATTTACATCTCTTTGTTGGGTTCATGTAGCCATCTGTCTGTGAGACAGACTCAGTATCCATGGGTGGGAATATGTTTTTTATTTTTTTATTATTTTATCATTGGTTTCATTTCTACCTAGAATGTCCTATTATTAATGTGATCAATAAATTTTACGATAAGAGACCTTTTCCTAGTATGGATAGAGATAAGATATGGTACCTTGTCCTGGTGAGGGATGGTGTGATTATTAATCTTATTTATCCTCATTCCAGGACCATATTAGGAAGTTTAAATTTCAAATATGATTTGAATGATATGAAATCAAATATTCCATGTGAAATTAAATATTCTTTGTAATATACATATATATATATATAATGTGATGTTAAATGGGCCTACCTCTTATATAAGAAGGAAGGTATATATTGGGATGATGATGATCACCATATTGGGAAAGAAGGTTAATGTATTGAGGTAATGTTGGATGTCATGATGAATGTGGATTGGGGGACATTTTTTACATGTCTCTATAGAGGATGTGTAAGGAGTCCACGTGGATATAATGTCTTGTGGCATGGTTGTGGTGGGAAATGGAATGGGTACTAAGGATGCAATTCCTTTTACCACATTCCCTATTTTTGATATATATATATATGGTATGTGATTTCTGACCATTTGATGAAATTCAGAGTGATCCTCCATGATGGATCGAATGGAGCACAAATATTGTGATGTATTAGTGCTGTAGGTGAATGATTAGGTTGATTCCCTTATGGGTTATTATAATCTTGAGTGATAGGTGAAATTATAGGTACATTTATGGGTTCATGTTCTAGGGTAGGTATGGTAGTTATTAGATTATTCAGTATTTGGTCTGTGGTTTGATGAGAATCTCAGGGTGAGACCAATACCTATGTTTTAGGTGATTGAATGGTGTTTTCAGTGATTAGGTATTTGAGTGGATTATCTTAATTGAGGATTACAGTCATATAAGACACATTTTTGTGTGTGTGGGTTGTCCATAAGATGCTGATAATTGGATCATGAGTTTTCAGATGATATTTGTGAAGAAGAATATGGCTATCAGGTGGAGGGTCATGTTGGAAACATATAAGATCAATGGATTGGCTCAGTGTTGGTTTTATGGGAAATTTAAGGCTAGAATACATGAGGGAGTGGCATATAAGTACATTGAGGCTAGGTTCATTGATAATTTCTTCAAGAAGAAATAGAGGGATGAAAGGGATGTAGAGTTCTTGATCCTTTAGCAGAGTGAAATTTGTCACAGATAGTGAAATGATGTTCATTGAAATTTATTTCATTGTACCTAACATTTGGAGCGATGACACCATGAGGGTGAGGTGCTTTGATGATGTTTTATTGCACACTATTCAGGTTTAGGTAAAAATCTTTTGAATTTCCTCATTCTCATAGGAATTTATCCAAGCACATATATCCAAGAGAAACATGTCGTACAAGTCATACTCGAGTCAGGAAGTATGTTCAGATGATTTCAGTGGTTACAATTGAGATGGTATGAAATGAGAAATAGATGAATTATAGCAGTTTAATCATGCCATGGAGTACAATAGACCACCTCATTGTAGATATCTATGGGATTCTCCTACTGTGGGTATCTATGAAATATCTGGATTCAATGTGAGAGGCATGTAATGATGTTTCAAACTTGTGGTCAAGTCAAGAATCTCAAGAGGATCTGTAGGAAGCCTTGTCTCATAGCTAGTATTATGGACTGTGAAATATTACAGGTTCTGAGAACAATTTAGAATCAATAGCGGGTGAGGGTAGGTGAGGTTCAACTACATGTTGTGGTAATGTCAGAGACAACATGACCATATAGTAGAGTTTGTGGCCAGTGGTTGGAGTAGTACTGTAGAGATGTCAGGAAATAAGCAGACAAGTTTCAGGCCAGGTGCACACTGTAGAGCTACTAGGGGATGAGTAGGCTATTGATGTGACAATGGTTAGATGTACGTCGAGGACGTAGCTTTGTTAGTTTTTATATAGGCATGTCATGTTGAATCATGTCATTATGGGAGCATGAAGTGCATATGCTTTATATATGGACTGACCAAACACTAGTTAGTAGGTTGGAACTATATCTGATTATATATATATATATGAGTTGAGAGGAATTGATTATTATGTTTGGGAAGCATTTGAGGAATGGTTACTAATGAGTTGGAACATTGTCAACATGGAGATGCTTGATATTGAGGTTCACGGATTCGAGGCATTAGCGAGATGACAGACTTCACTGAGGTGTGTAGAAATCTAGGAACCGATGTAGTACACTACATGATTAAGGTGTGGGGGACCATGTTTATTTAATCATTTTTTAGATGCAATTCCTCACATGTTCAATGTGATCTTTGGGAATGTGGTAGGTGTCTATGTGGTTCAAGACTTTCATTGGTTTCAGAATTTCATAGTTGCACCCGATGAGGTTTAGGAGTGATTATTTATCATGGAAGGACCATTGATTCTATGAATAGGATGATGTGGAATTTATTGATTAGAGTATTGGGAATTTTGAGACCAGGTTAAGTCACTCCTATGGTGGGGAGCCCCCTTGAGGCAATGTTACATATACCATTAATACCGAGTTAGTATATGTTTTTCAAAAAAGGAATGAGTATCTTTGTTACCATATCATTGATTAGATTGATAGATCAAGGATTAACTATGTTAATGTGGGGGTATTATCAAATCTTCATTATTTTGAATTAGGTGGAAAACCACACATGTTATAAAATTTCTAAATAATGAATTTTCTATTTTCATTATTTCCTATCAGAATTCAATTTAGAGAGATCCATCATCTTTATATAATGTCTTATACATGGGTATATGTATTTAGTCTAAGACATGGGTGATTGAAAGTGTTCTTGGGATCCTTAGTAGCCCATAGGCTTAGTTTTGGAGATTTAGGCTAGGGCACATAGTTTAATGTAAACTGTGCGGCCCCTTCAAGTTTAATGCATGTTTTAATTTTCAACTACCGTATAGTGTTTTTTGACCTGTGTGGCCATGTATTTATTAATTTCATGGGGATAAAATATGATTTACACACAGATAGTTCTAAATATGAAGAAAGATGCATGAATAATACCACATATGAAATACATCAGAACTGTATCCCATACAGTTTATTCATGGATGGGAAAATCATGTTAGTTAAATAGTGTGTACCAATCAGCATAGGAAATTATGTTTTTACCCCACATCAAAATTATATTTTTTTCTCCTTAATCTCCCTTTTTTTCTCTTTGGTCATGCACACAACATGGGAAATACTCCTCCTCTCCTCCAGTCGATTTTGATCCCTCCTATCCATCTGAGTAACATTTTATGTCTTGTCAGGTGTGTTGGAACTGACTTCATAAGGCCAATAACAAAATCCCTTATCTTATCCTTTTGTTTTACACCATGGAGCATGAAATTGGATTGAGCATATTTTCCCTATATTCAGGTTTATTGATGGAAACAAAGATTTATTACAAATGTTTTCAAATGAAAACCTAATATTGGACAAGCCTATATCTATGTGTCAAATTAAGGTGGTGCATACGTTTCTTTGTGATTTGATAGAACTTTGGGAGGTGTGTCTTTTAGCATATATATGGGCAGTTGAGAGAGATAGTGTTGATTCATATTAAAATGATCATATGGACTTATGGGATGCCTTTGGGCATTCCCAATCCAATTTCATTTATGTGAGGACGGTTTAGTGGTATTCTCTCTTTGGTTGGTATTATTGGGATCATTGTTTATGTCTAATATAATTTCTTATTAGGGGTTTAGAAGTTCAATTGATTTTAATTGAATTATAATGATTAATTGTATTTTGAAATAAAATAGTATTAAATTTAATGTATTATTTAAATTTAATTTATTAAAAATTCATATATAAAATGATTTTGATTTATATATGTGCTCTATGGGGTCATTATGATCATATACTGAGGGTTTGTTGTGGCCTGACCATCAGGTTTGAGGTGACATAGTCATCTAGTTGATAGTGGTCCCAGATATCTAGGTGGTGTTGGACATCAGTTGGGCATCATTAATTTCATATTATGTGGGGATTCCATCAGTTTAGAGGTATGATTATGAGAATTGTGAATGTCATGGACATCTAACCTGGTATAAATGGTCGTAGGTGCATGAGGTTCCAAATTTATGTGGCTAAGTTATTTTATTTAGTGATTTACACTCACCTGTGATCGCCAATGCACTGTTTGGAATCATGTGTACCAAGGATGAATCAGTAATGAGGTGGTTTTGACCAATCATGTTGGTGGAGGCCCCCAGTAGTTATGGATTAGGTGAATTTGGTTTGGGGTGATTTTTGTTGAAAGCCACATGAAAGGTGATGGACATTCAGTTGATAGTGATGGGGCTATCAGTTGGGGTCTAGAGATCAACGTATTGAGTCTATTGGCCCAGTATAAATTTAGGTAATGTATATCACCATTTCTAAAGGATATCATGTTAATATCTAAATGTGACTTATATTATAGGACATAAATCATTGGGCCTCCCAATTTCAGGAAATGGGATGATGATTATTTTTTAACAGGGTCTGAGGGAGTGGTGACTTGTTCGGGATTGCCTTTGGGACATTGGTTATTAATTTGAGATATGAGGTGTTAGGAGCCACATGGAACCTAGTTACTTGATTTTAGGTTGATCTTGGGGGTTCACCTAGTCTCTATGAAATCATGGTACACCTGGATACATGGGACATGGATTCTCTCATATTCTGACTTCTGAAGTTAGATGATGTGGGTGAAATATCCTTGGTGTCTAATGAGAACTAGTAGAGTTTCAATTTATTTTAATTGAATGTGAATATGTCCTACTTTATTTATTTACATTAAACATTCTCTTAAAAAATCATGTTGGGTATAAACACTTGAGTGGTATCCTAAACAGATGTTTTCTCACACCCTACATGGGCTCTCTGAGATACATGTATAGATTGTGTATTCATGTTCCAAAAAATGGTTCAGGCTTAGGAGTTGGATTTTAGTTACAGTTTAGCATGTGATGTTGGAATGGACATTGAGGTCTGGCCTTTTCTAGAGTCTTATTTTAGTTTCCATTCTGTTTATTAGGTTATTTTTGTTATGTGTAAGTTACTACTATGGTAAGCCTTTGGAAACCCCTTTTTATATTGTAATCTATAACCTACTATGTATCTGATCTATATTTAGTTTCTACAATTTTTATATTGTATTTTTCATTTTTTATACCGAATGAAAATATTTATTAGTATTGCTTCTGCTATTGCTTGTTATTGACCATGATTCCACCATTGGTGGGTCTATTTTGAGTCTGATGAGTCCCTGTTTTCCATTACATGTTATATATGTATACTCAGACTATTATTATTATTTCTCCCTATGAGGGAATAGTCTCCACACTATACTATTTTACAATCTCTATACAAGTTAGAATCCATTGGTTTTCGGGGAGGCATATTTAATGATAGTGGAACCTTGTCGGATAGCACTATTTTGGTGGCTAATTGGGTCATGTGTGCTATAGTGTTTAGTAAAACAACATTTTTTTAATATTATATAATTTTTATATGTTTTTTCTTTTTTACAATTATATATGCTTTTCTTTTAAATTATTGTTAGATAATGTAATTTCTTTATCTAATTTTTTTTATATTTCTTTTCTATTAATATTGATATTTTATTTATTTTAAAGTAGATATGATACCTTTTTTATGTGTAGTGGGTTGTAATAATCTATGACTAATTTATTTTAATTAGAATGGTTTGTTTGGGACTAGGATTAAATTTAAAAATTTCTTAGGAGGGGGTTTCAAACCATTTTAGGAAATTAAAATATAAGCATTTTTTTCTAAAATAAGGCTGGATTTTTAAAATTTTAAATTATTATTTTACATCAAGGTGCATATATTTATCTACTGACAAGTTATAGTGAGTTATTATGATCTTTTGAATAATATCAGTGTACCACATTTCTTATTGATGTCTCGGTGGGGTTGTTTTAATAAATGTTTATTTGTTTTCAATAGTTCTTATGATTTTATTAAATTATAATTATATTTTTCTATTTTTTAAATTATTAATACTTAAAATATAATTATTTTAGTTGATTTATAGATATTTTTCTGTGAATTTATTTTTTCGATTTATAATTAGTTTTAAAAATATTATTTATACTTAATTTTTGATATCATTAAAAACTATTGATATTTTTTTGGAATAAGATTATTTTTTCAATGTTATCTAAAAATTATATTAAATTTCTTCTAGGAATGAGTCATATTTATTTTTTTAAAATTTTTTTAATTATGAATAGATATTTATATTAATTATTAATTAAAAGGAACAAATTTTCAATTCTATTGATTTTATTTAATGTTTTGAATAGTGAATTTTTTAGACACATTGATATTGTTTTGATAATACTTTTAACACGTGATTTATTATTCCATTTTTTGGTTATTGAAAATGATATTTTAATATAATATGATAAAGCTACATTGTTTAAATATAGAAGAGTTTAGAATGTATATGTTTTTAATAACGTTTTTAATACATATTAAATTGTCATTGACAATATGTAGTCCAATGAAAATACTCCTTTTTTATAATGTGGAATTTTTATGGTTTGATTTGTTCTTATCTATTATATATTTTTGATTGTGTGAAATCATGTAGAATTATTCATTTCCCAAAATTCCATTTTTCGGAAGGGAAATTAAATTAGAGGATTAATTTTACGGTATGTTTTTTTTCTATATTGATAACCAGAATTATTTGTTCTGAATATTTTTTTCACTTGATACAATTTTAAACTCCATCTTAATTAAATATTAGTGAAATTTAATTATTTTTATTTTAATATAATTTTTTTTAATTTTTTTGAATTATCTTGGTTAGGTGAATCATTGGTCTACCAAGAACACGAGGTATGGATTAAATTTTATTTTTTATAAGGGAATCATTTTTTCACAATCCACGGAATGTGGATATTAAATAAGCAACATTTAAAAATAATCTAAATGAACATTTTCCACTTTTAAGCCTCTTTATCATTGGTATAATTAATATATAAATTTATTTTATGATCTCGTATTATTTTTTTATAGTGGTATGATTATTGATTCTATGTTTAAAATTTTTAGAACACATTTTTAATAAAATATTGATATTTATTTTTTATATATTGTATTATAATACATGTAGAACATGTGGGATATTTAAATTACATTTTTGGGTTTATTATAATAAAGTATGAATCCTATTATAATTCTATGGTGGTTTATTTTATTATTATGTTTATGATTTTATAATATTTATATTAATATATTTCAGTTATAATTGTATTATATTTATTTTTTATTGACATGATAAATTAAAATATAAAATAAAATCGTTACTCTTCCCATATTTCATTCACCAGACATAAGCGACATATGTGAAATCATATTTGTATTCTTCTTTCTTCATCCTCCATTTATAATATTCTTATGTATTTAATATTTTAACTTACTCATCTTTCTTCCATCTTTTATTCTTCTCCAGGCTCTCATTTTATTTTTTCACTTCTTCCAGGGAGGAAGCCATATTATTTTATGGATTTATTTGTTTATTGGATTCACAAAATAAACTTAAATCCCTCAATTCAAAGGGTGATTTCACAAAAAGATGTTAGAAGTTTCATATTCATGTTTATCACACCTATTTAACTGTTTCATTATTGATAAATATATATTTGTGATAATCATTATATCTTTTTTGTAAATTCTAGATTAAATGAAATAATTATTTAGATTTAAATAATGGATTTTAATTCATTTTTAGGCATATAAGGATTGTATTACAAAATAAACTTCTTATAAATGTCATCAAGAATTGTTGAGTTATGTTATCCCATCTAGTTTAAATAATTTTGAGATGAGCATCATGATTTAGAATTAGAAACTTCTTTTATGTGATCCCTAAAATATTTTCAAGTCTCTTAAATTATCTTTGTGAATAATTTCAATGTTTTTTGGTAAAAATATTAATTCTATGATGGGATTCAATATATATTTGATGAATATTTAGGGGTTAATTTTTTAATTTCTTTTGGTTCTATTTGATAAAAATATAACTTCTAGGAAGAAACATCATTAATATTTTTTATCATTAAAAATATAAATAATGATGTGGAGATGTCTTAATTGGTATTTACATGTGTTAGGTGATAGTTATATAATTACGTGATTCTTAAAACTAAAGTTGTGGGTTTCATGGTTTAAATATATATAACCATGCTTTCAATGTGTCTATGAAAAGTTTACATACTCGAATGTTATGAATGTTTTTATGAAAATGAAAATATCAGTTTGTTGCGTTATTTATAGAAAATTTTATGAATATTGGGAATTATTGGTTGTGAATAAAATGGACATACGTGACGTATTGTACTATTTATGTTCCAATAGAATTTATATAATAAAAATTAGTTTTCTATGTTTTTTAAAAAATTTCAAAATGATATTTTTGATAAATATGTACATGTTTTTCTGTGATATAAAAATAAATTTTGATGTAAATCCATGTTTTGATGATGATTATATTTTTATACTTTTACCATGATTTAATAATATTTTTTCAAGTGATATATTGTTTTTTAATTTGTTTATAATCTTATATTTAATTTATTCGTTATCACATTATTTATAATTCCAAATCTAAGACGAATTTTATATTATTTTATAAAATACGTGGGATCTTTCACATATTATTTCAAATAATAAAATTAAAACTATCATGTTTTGTTTTCATGATATAAATAAATAATTTTTTTTGATCATGTTGTATACTCTATTCCTAGACATAAAAAATTGTTTTATGATTTTTTAGTGATATAGAAAATTTATTATTGGTTCTGTAAAAGTTGTTATTAGGATATAATTGTATATATAGTTTTTTAAAATTTTAATTATTTGGTCACATATTTTAATGTGGCCTCCCATTGATTATTTATGATAAATTTAATAAATACTTATGAATATTCAATATGTGAAGTGATGTTATCCAATGAAAAGGATCCAAATATACTATATGGTGTTAGTTAAATATATGATGAGTATATTTATCAAATTCAATAATAATTTTTAAATTGGTAGACATTATGGGATTCTATAGGATTATATTGTATAATATTTATGAAACCTTATCATGTAGTCATAATTTCACTCTGAATAGTTTCGTGGTCTGTGGTAGGCTATGATTGAGACTAATAAGTGTTTGAGATAGGAGAACAAAAAGAAGAGTTTAGATGGCTGTTGAGATAATAATATCGATTTCCACAATAACCTATAACAAAATGAAATACTACCACATGATTATTATAATCATGAAATGGTTTTTATTTTCAAAAATGGAATGGTTATGTTCTTATATCCCATTATTTTAAATTTTATAGTAGTTTAAAATTAGTGTAGTTTTTAGAAAATGTTAAAATTTATTTTTCATCAATCCCTAATGTCTCTATTTGATACTCATTTTATTTGGAAATAAAATTATGAATATGCTATATCTATTTATAAATTTATCAAAATATTTTTTAAATATATATTTTTTAAGATAACATGAAGGTTCAACTCCTCAAATAGAATTTTGTATGTAAAACCAGGAAATTCCATGTAAGGTTTTTCAATTATATGGAAATATTCGAGTCTACAGTTTCCAAAGGTACTTGATTCTGAGGCCGGGAGAGCCTAAAACGTTTTCCTGAATTTTGTAAATTACTTTTAGTATGTGTGTTAGTAGGTTTTTGTATCATTTTTACTGGTGCTCGTAATAGAAATCTGAGGGAACCGTTGATCTCCCAGCGCCAGTAGTTTCATAAGGAAACATTATCCTCGACTACAGTGGGTCATGTGTGAATGATATATTTTCCTACCCATCGTGGGAAAAAAATGGGGGAAATCAAAATAAACAAACTTTATTTTTATATAACTTTTTAATTCTTTATAATTACTACTAAGGACCACCCGTTCACTTCGAACGCTTTTTATTTAATTGTTCCAAACCACCAACATTTAATGAATTAAATAAATGAATTTATTAAACCTATCAATTATGTGTGAGTCTCTTCATCACCTGGATTGTGGGATCCTGGTTTGTGCTGGAGGAGAATCTGGGAGGAGGATCTTTCTAGAGGAATCCCCCATTAGAAATAGGACTCTTCTTTTTTGACGAAAATTTCACCGACAAAGAACTCCATCGAAGGATATCCAATGAGGAATGTCTACAACAAGGATGAACCGATGTCCTTCATTCGCTCTCCTCATCGATGCCAACGAATCTTTGAGGTATGAATTTTTGTTTTTGTATACACATTACCCCGTTCTTGTCGTTCTTCTTGATTTAAAAACAACTATTCTACTTGCTACCATTCTAATACAGACAGTGTGGTCCAAAACGAACTTGTCCTTACCCCTTTGAAACCTTTTTATATTTTGGTTTTCTTCAAAGCTTGTTTCCCGACTGTGGTGGTCTGGAATCGATGGTGATGTCCCAAGATGTGTGTGGGAGTCTTTGAAATAAAGATCGAGACACCGTGGTGTGCTCGCTGACCTGAGGAAATTCCCCAGTGACCGGTGTCAGTGAATGGCTCCGGTAGGGCTCGATAGGAGTGGCCAACACTCCGGCTGAACATGATAACAGTCGTGGTGTGACCGTGCCACCAGTGGAGGGATGCGGCCCATCATTCGTGGTAGAGTAGGGGCGGTGGCCAGTGCACTGCAGACCTCATGAAGGGGTCGGCGGCGTGCATCTGCACAACCAAGAATGCAAGATATATGGCACGAGGACACAACGATGAATGATGGGAAGTCAAATAGCTATAGGATTCCAGTGCCAGAGAGTCTCGTCACCACACCATGCATGTGGGATGGTCGTCTGGCCAGCCAAGGAGCCGAGCGGGACACCCAGTCCTGCATGCCAGCTGTCGGCGCCTTGTGGCACCGACCGAGTGGCCACGCAACCCGAACGGATGTGCCGTTCAGGGTACCCAAGGGGCGTCTCCCCCGTGGGTGGTGGCTAGGGCGGACCTCACGATGGGGACACCCAGTCACGGGCATGCCGCGACCCTCCTGTGGTCCACCCAGTGTGCAGGCCGGACAAATCCGGCCTGGACTGTCCCAGCATGCCGGATCAGATCTCGTGGTCCAGGTCGGACCCAGGGGCTGGACCTAGGTCTAGTGGGGTCGACATTAACCGAGTCAGGTCAGCCCAGGCCTGGTCATGCAGGGTCCGTCTGACCGGGTCGAACCGGACCCAGACCAACTTTGACCCCTTTCCACTCTTTCGACCATAACATGATCTATGGGCGTCCGTTTGACGAACCGTCCATAGAGTCGAGAACCTCGGATCAAGAAATTCCTTTTGGTATACCCCACTAGATTTTTTGATAAATTAGTGTATAACAGGGATGGATCAAACATGAATCCAACAGGGCCCTCGAGACTGAAAGGCGAATAACTTAGAGACTGGATATCCGATTGATGTACCTTCTATTGATTTGAGACCCCATTAACATGGATATATTTTTGGATATTTCTTCATGGGACTTCATTATAGTAGGAGTATGAACCTCTAGCTTGAGGAATGGACCCCTCGGAAAAAATGAGCATATTGCAGGAACCCTGTAGCTGGCTATAACACGAGAAAGGGATCATATGTGGGTCTATACTTTGGGATCCTATGTAGGTGTTTTCTTTAGGATACCTCATATATCCTCTCTAGGACTCCATGTGGGACTACTCTAGGATCCTACGTGGTTCTACTGCACTAAGATCCTATGTGGGTTTGATGATTTAGGATCCTACACGGGTCTGCCTCTCAACAGAGTAAGATGATTAAATATTTATATCTAATCATCTTTTCTGTCATACCTATGTTATACTTGATATGGGATGAGTCTTTAAATTTTTGGTATTCATTATTTAATGGAATAGTTGGGATCTGGGAATTCGAGTTAGGCATTGTGTTTCCTCATGATTGTGATGGGTATACTTGACATCTTAGGTATAAGTATGGGAATATACCTATGTATGGTTTAAAATTGTTTTAATGCTGTGTGGATTATTCTTTGTTGATTTTGTGAGACCTTATAGGGTCTAGGGAACCCTATAGAGTATCGTTATACTCACCCCTACATGGGCTATGTCCACACCTTGTTGTGTTTGGTGTAGCCAATATACAACACTGACTAGGGATGAGAGTACCACGACTGGAGGTAGCTCGGAGTTCGACCTTAGACGAGTCATACAGCAGAGACTACCATTTGAGAGATGTACCTATTGTTCAGGAAGGATCTTTGGTGGGTGATCGCATGAGCTGTTTTAGTTTACTTGTACTTCCTAGTTTTACTTTTAATTTTCATTTTTCCTTGTTCTTTCCATTTGGTCTTGTTTTCTGGCCCCTTTTACTGACTGTACACACTCTTTATTCATTATAGTTTACTTATATTCATATCGTTCTTTATTCATAGTTGTGTGAGTTTAAAAGTTAAAAAAGAAATGTCTTCTCGGTTCTAATGAATATTTCTTTCGTTGTTAGTCTCCCTCCATTGACTTATGGAAGGTGAGCTTGGGGTAGTCACAACACGGGCCTCAGGGGACGAGTCATGACAGTGTAGAACAATTAGAGGCATCATATTTAGTATTTTCCTCACTCCCTCTATGTACACCAAAAATGTACTTGTAGTTTGTATATCTATTAATTATGAGTTATTGATTATTTTCTCTAAATTTATAGTGTATATTATTATCTCATAGTTGAGAAATTAAGGTAGTGGAGCTGGGATTATTCGGTGTGTTACATAAGTAATATATATTAATTACAATTTAAAATAAATTTTATGAAATTTTTATCACCTATATTTCTCATTAGATATTTATTTAGTTATTATCATGTAGTGTACATATTTTTGAAGTGGATTATATCATGGTTTATCATGTGTGTTTTTAATTTTATATTTGTTGTTTAGTTTTGGGTAGTTATGTCGGTTTGAGTGGTTATATATGTTTTGAATATATAATGAGATGTATAATATATGGATGCAACAAAATTTAATTTTAAATGTAATACATAAATATTTATTTATTATACATTATGGATGAACCATTCCTACAAAAATCATGAGATACACTTGGAACATGTTACCACTTATAGTGATTAAGAATGTTTCTTCTGCTTTTGGAATATCTATTCAGTTATTCATTGTGTGTATATAGACTCGTAAGATATAAATGTATGTCACATCATGAGAGGGTAGTTGGGATTGTATTAGACCTAAATATATGACTATTTTTTCTTGAAATATAATAAAATTATGATTTGTTAATCTATTTATAGACTTATATTAGGTTAATATTGAAATTCTTGTTATTATTTGGTTAGTAATCCCATAAATAATATTAAAAAATATTATTGAGGTGTTTGGAAATTTAATTCATGATATATTTTTATTTGGAGTCTCATGATTTACATATTATTATTTATTATATATCCTTAAATATCATTTTATATTTTCATAAATATTTTCTATGGAAATATAAATAACTAAATAATATTATGATTTAATTTCGATATATTTTTCTATTGCATGTTTTGTAAATTGTTTTGATTATTTGATTTTTTTTTGATTTATTAATATACTTCATGAATTTAATATTCATTAAAAAAATATAATGAAATATATTATAAATTTAAAAATTATGATTAAATTATACTTACTTGTAAAACATGTATATTTTAATTTATTAAATTATTATCTTTAATAAATAAAATTATGTTTATGGTAATTTAGTTTTTATAAAGAATATGAATAAGTTTTATGTTTTAAAATTTTAGAAAATTCAATTATTGTTAGTCGACTTGGCTGAATATGTAAAAAATCATATTAATTTTTTTCAATTTGAAATATGATCATATTAAAATTTATGTAAAATTTCCCACTTTTAAAATTTATTTTTTATATTATTGAATTGGAATTATAAATATTTATTTATATTTTGGATAAACTAAATCTGTTTTAAATTATGTATTTCAATGGTAATATTTAATTGATTAATTAGTTTTAAAAAGTTAATTGATTTTGTAGTTAGTGTTTCTTAATTGAACATTGTTTTGTATTTAAATTTATGAAATAGAATATTTTTGAAAAAAAATTATTTTCAACATGCATACATGTTTTGTTTTATTCCCAATTTTAAATATTAAGGAACACTCCTGAGTATAATTGAGTGGATTATGATTATGTGACCTATTATTAATTTTATTATGTGACATATTTGGTTTATTGTATAAAAGTTTAGGTTAATTTCATTTCAATTTTATAATTTTCTATTAAAAATTTTGATGTTGAAAATATTACGGGTGTATAACATGTTTGAATGTCATAGAAGGACTACATAACATAGGTTAAATAGTTCATTTATGTGGATACATAATTGATTTATCATCATTGTTCTATTTTATGTGTAGTGTATTTAGTACAACTAATAATATTAAATAGTTTATTTCTATGTATAGATATTTATTTCTTTTAATATTATGTTATTACATGTGATTTTATTAATTCTGTTTATGTATGCAACCTGTTAGATAAAATGAATGATTTTTGGTATTTTAATGTGAATCAAATAATATTTAGAGTGTAGTTAATATTAATTTCTAAATAAGTTATTTTAGTTAATATGATTTATTGTGAAAGAATATTTATTTCATAAGTGTACTTGGAATTTTTTGGAAAATATTATATAAAATAAAATTAAAATAATATTTCGAATAAAAATTCCAATTTAAATATGATTAAATATATTTTTATTTTTACGTAGGTTTATATTTTTAAAAAATAAAACATTAAAGTTATTTATTTAATATTTCAGGGTAATATTATGGTATGAATATTTTTTTGTGGTATTTGAGGTTTTTTTAATAAATTGATGCTTTTTAGGATTTTTTTTTCATAAATTATTTTAGGTTTTCTAATTTACTATTAGTCAAAAAATTAATCCTTAATGTGTAATGATAGATATTATTTTGTGGAATGATTTTTTTATTTAAATATACATTAAAATTGATTTTTAAATAATTTTTTTATTTTATTTCTAAATATTAAAGCATTGTTTAGATTTAGTTTATTTTTAATGTAACTTTTAAGTTAAATAAAATATATTTTATGAATTATTGTTTTTTTGGATGAGATGTAAATTTGTTTGTATATTTGAGATAAATCTATACTCTTAGATATTAAATGAAATGGAATAGCTTCTATAAAAATTAAATTTTTTGTGTTTAAGTAATAAATTCATTGGTTTATTTGAGATTTGTTTACAAATGAATTTAATCCACGTTTTCCTATGATTTGTTTGTTTTACATGATGAAATTTATTATAATATATTTTATTGGTGTTGTTTAAATTTGAATCAATTTAAACTGTATATGGTTTTGATAAGGATTATTCTCACCAATTAAATTTTTATGATCTATATCCCTTTTTAATGGGTATTTGTTTTAAAATTGTTTTGTAATGGTTCGATAATGATATATTACAGTTAAGATATGATTTTACTTTCCTAGAATAACTTTTCTATTTTAATAAACTGCAATTTTGAGAATTGACTGATAATTATTTATTTAGTTAAATGGTGTAAATATTTTTTTAATATTCGAAAGAGTTATTTCTAGGGAATGAAAAGATTTATGGTGGAGTGAATTGTAACAACCCACTTTTAATTATTTACTAATATACAATATTTTTTATTTATTTATGATGAAAATGTGATTTTACAAACCATTTGAGAGGTAAAATGTTTGGTTCATGCTATTTATACCGTGAACATAAACCATTTAGTATAGATTGTGAAACAATATAGTATGTATGGTTTCATCCATGGTTCATATACCATGTACATTATAAGGATGATTTAAAAATAATGTGATCTTAAATTTTAGTTTTAATCATTCTTAGATATGGTATAATTAAATTGTAGAGATAAACTAGGATATTATTTCATATTTTATTAAATATAATATTAGTGAATTGCGATTTTGATGATTTTGTATAAGATTAATTTTTTTCAAATAGAGATAATTAAATTTTAAATATTTTAATATAGTAGACATGAAACATCTTAGTTGATTAATTCCTATAAAATTGTGTATTATTATAAATTAGTAATCATAATATTATTTTTTGTTTATATTCTATCTTATTTTATGAATTTGAAAATAATTATAATAATAATAATAATAATTAAATTAATGTATATATTCTTGATGTCATCATTGACGATAGAATATAAATTTACTTGGAATAGAGATTCTTATGGCCAGATTGTGACTCTAGTTACGTTATGAAATTGGTTAAGAAAAATTATATACATCTCTCATGGGTGTCACTTAAACAATTTGTAGAATTTTTAGATAATATTTACTCCGTTAATTTTTTTCCACCCATATCATTTGGGAGAAAATTTTTATAAATAACTACTATAAATATAATGTGGTGGTTTTTTATTTGGTTTTAATGGATTATATTGCACTTGGTTTAGATGAAATGGTGGAAAAATGAATTTTAAAACTCCTTTAATAACAATATAGTGATTTTATTTAATTTTTTCAGATTTTAATCTCATCGGTCACCTATTTCAAAACAATATTATATTAATATTACTATTTTATTCTCACAATTTAATTAATGGATAGGGAAACTAATTATGAAAAATAAACACTTTCATTATACCCTGTTGTTATGCTGGCAAGCCAAGGGTGAACAGAATCCTCCCTAATATCTTATTTTTTTCCTCTATTTAATATACAATGCGGGAATTTAGGAATGTCTTACCTTTTTTATTAATTAACAATTTATCCTTCAGTTTAATTAAATATTTAAATTTATCAAAACATTAATGTTAAGGATTTAGATTTTTTTGTAAATGAATTTGTATACTATATATTTTCAGGGGAATTTCTAAAATAGATTTGGGAGAATTTATCTTTGAGTAAATTGCACCCCATTTGATGTCACCTCATCAATATAAAACTTATCAGAGAATATTTTATATTTATAATATTTTTCATATTGATAGAAATGTTTTGTAAACAGAAAATATTTGTTTTATTATGCTTTTTTATATGTCATGGATGGGTATTATAATCGAAATGCCTTGTAAAGATCATATGTCACTGATGATTTTAGTGGTTCTATCTCTTCTACACAATTTTATGATAATCTATATCTCATGATACATTTTGATCAATTTTATGTGGTTTATTAAATGATTTCTATATTAATAAATTATATATCATTAACATTTATGTGGATTCAATAAAAATATAAATTATATTAAGGTAATATATCAATATATTCTTTTAAAAGTTCTTTACCAAATTTTACGTTCAAACATAATTAGTAAGAAATGGTAATGTTTTAAGTAGTAATTACTTGTTTCATGTGATATTTATAAAATGAAATATTAATTAAACTAATTTATGATGGTTTATGGTTATATATATATCATTGTTTTTTGATTATTCGTATTAATTTTTTGGATACACCAATGTTATATATTTTTTATGATAATGAAAATAAAGTTCATTTAATTATTTAATGATATTTAAATAAAAAAGGATAGAGTTGGTTTTGAATAATACATTTTTTATGGAATAATTTTACTAAGATTCTAGTTTCAATTATATAATAGTAATTTTTATTTTGATTGTTTTATTAGGTAGAAATAAGTAATTTTCATGTATAATAACATTTTTAGTTTTGATTAGACTGGTACATTAAAAAAAATCCTCATTTGGATGTTGAAGTTGTGTAATACTATGTAATTTTAGTAGTAAATAATTTTCATCAATTATTAATAATCATGATTATATATTATGGGTTATTATTAATTATAATTATTTATATTATTTTTCAAATAAAATTTGAAATAGATTTATTCAAGCTAATGTGTTTTCATAATGTTTTATGACTATTTAAAAGAAAAACCTCTGAATTTTGTATTTTTAATTTTAATAAATAGATATAAATTTTGATATTTTAATATCAAATATATATTAGGGTTTATTTTTGTAATTTTATTTAATTTTTTTATATTTTGAGAGTAGAAGAAAATATTTATTTTAATAAAAACTATATATAATTATCAATAATTTATAAAGATAAACTCTATTTTTTATTGTGATTAATTAAATTATAGACCATATTTTTCATAAAATAATCCAATAAATTTCAAAAAAATTATAATTATCAATTATTTTTTTATAAATTATTTCTGGACATTAACGCACATTTTTCAAAAAAAATTTATTTTATTTATTTTTTGAATTTATATTATAAGTAATTTATTTGAATTCATGAAATTAAATACAAAAAATTATATTTGTATTTATAATAATATTTTTATGTTTTTTAACCCAAGAAATTTTATTTTTTATCATAATTAATAGTAACCTTGCTAAAAATACTCCACCATTGTAATCGATATTTTTGGTTAACTATGAAAAAAAAAATAATGTATAAAAATGTCTTATTAAATATTTTTGGATGAGAAGAATTATAACTATTCTTTTGTCATTGAAATATTCTATTTCAAGACCCATCCCCTGGGGTCGGTATCGTGACTACCCCAATCTCGCCTTCCATATGCCAGGGTTTGGAGACGAGCACTAAGGGTGCAAATCCCTAAACTGGGAAGGCATTGCCCTTATAAAATGATTCTCAAACAACAGAGTACACAACTAGAAGTAGAACACTAAGTAAAAACATAATACAGAAGAAGTGCTAGAAAGTAAGAGGGGCCGGAAATACAAGCCCAACAGTAATGTACAAGTACAAATGAAACAAGTATAACTGAAAACGGATAAATAGCCGAAAGTTAAAGTGAAACTCCTGGATCATCCTCTGGGGTTTCTACCAAATGTGTAGGTACAGATGGCCACCTCAACACTCCATGTTCGTCTGACTCGACTATGTACCAACTCTTCGTAAAGTCCACCTCCGGATACCGTCTAGTCCCAGCGCTCTTGACCTCCATTAGCATTGTCTGTCACCTGCATCCAACATAACGAGGTGCGGGAAAAGCCCATGCAGGGGTGAGTATAATGATACTTAGTAGGGATCCTTAGACCGTCAAGGTCTTACAATATGAAACATGGATAACCAAAAAGTAATGATATAAACCGAATATCCGACATAGGTATACGCCCATACATATACATAAGTTTATCAAATGATGCATCTTAATCATGAGCAAACACAAGAGTTACTTACTTTTCTCACATAGTTAAAAAACATTTGGAGAGAGGTATATATGATCATATATAGCCACTAAATCATCTATGCTATCAGACCAACACATGATCAAGGACCAGCTATTTTGTCGGACCAACACATGATCCAGGAAAAGATGTCAAGAATGTCAGACCAACACATGATCCAAGTCCAGTCGTTAGAGTTATCGGACAAACACATGATGTAGGTCCAATTATTCTGTTGGACCAACACATGATCCAGGAACAGGAAATTAGAACTTTCAATCCAACACATGATCCAGGAACAGTCTTCAAAACTGTCACAACAACACATGATCCAGGAACAATCAACAGTGCACAACCAACCACAATGTTCTTCTTCGGTATGCTTGATTTCGGGAGATCCTTCTCTTCAAGAAAAGTGTCTACACATCAACTTCCTCGTAGATTCATGTTGATGTATTTGGAAGGTCCATCACGTCATAGGGGGCTAATCAAAACAGAACGTACCCAAGATACTGAGTACAAGATAACCAAGACTTTACCAAAAAGTACACAACGTGTTGGTATAAGGTACACGCCGTGTATTCAGACCTCGGGTACTGCCCGTGTACAAAAACCCATGTCAAAAGGCTTATCATGTAGAAAAACAAGTGCACAATGTGTTGTATGATTACACGCTGTGTCCATGCTACTGGGTTTGACACTGTGTACACTGGTCATGTTCCCGTACAAGGCCTCAACCCGTGTTCTACAAACTGTGTAACTGGTACATGGGGTAGCCCATTCCACTGGTCGTGCCTGGCTGTGTGGTGGAGTACATGAATGTGTACTCCACCCCATTTCCGTGTATCCCTAGGATACACATCGAGTCTCTCTAAGCCGGTTCTGCCATTCCGTGTAGAGAATACACATCGTGCTTCTTGGCTGTGTAGTTCTACCAGTGCCTGTGTATTTCCCAAAATACATGCGAAGTCTCACGAAGCCACCTCTGACTTGCTGCATAGAAGGTACATGCCAAGTGAATGGAGTCACACGCCATGTGTTACTTGTCTGATGATAGAACCTCAAGCCACAGTACACGCATACTACACAACGTTTGCTTCTGGAGGACATGTCGTGTATTTTGGAATTTTTCAGAACTGACGCATCTGGCCAGCGCACCTCTCATGAAGTCCGTTCTTCGTTATGATGGTTTTTTTGTCACTAAAATTCAGACACTAGGTCACCCAGATGTCCTGTAATCATCTACAGAATTTTTAGGCATCTGATCAGCTCTGAAAACATGATTTGATTCACCTTCTCGAAGAATGGTTGAAGGATGGTATTTCCCATTCCGGTTCAACCTATCGCCCACTATCATCATCGCACCTCGGATAGGTCATTGTGATATTGAAAATATATTTTGGGATCGTTGCGTCACACATCAAACTCTCAACAATCCGGTGTTCTTCACCCATGAAAGACGTGAAGAACACACACATATTCACAACACCAATGGAAGGAATTGGGCCGAGTTTGTTTTTCCTGGCCCTTTCGCATTAGTTTGATATTAAGTGGATCAAGAGGAAACAATCCAATCATGGATGGAAGAATTAATGTTACCCAAATCCAAAATTTACCCCAAAAATTTTGTTTGGTGATCTATGATGTATTCACGGAAGGCAGACGTCATTCCGTCAATGTCGGAGGAGGAATAGCTTAAAGAAGATGAGTCGAGATGATGTCATCGGTGTACTTCACGGGCGGTGGTGCTTCCCTTTCTTACCCCAGTTGAAGAAGTAAGAATATGGTGTTCATCATCCTTCTGTGTTGAGGGGAATTCTTCGTGGTCTTCGTCGAGAGGATGGTGTCCTCTAAATTCTCCATGCCCTCTCTCAAGCTCCACCCAATGATTACGCCAACACCAAAAATAATAGACACACTATTATTTTAATGGATGGAATGAATTCAAAAACAATTCGAAAAGGAGATAATTAATTAATTGAAGGTGTTTAATTAATTAATCGTGAGAGACCTCTCATATTTATGTAATGGGGGAAGTGGAGAGTCTAACCTACATAAATAGGGGGTTAGAGGTGTTCCAAAATTAATGGGGAGTTAGAATGGTAAATAAACTCATTTGGGCCCCACTAAATAAAATCCTCCCAAGGGAGGCTATGTGTGGGTGGCCCCACCACTAACCTCCACTTGGATGTTTTAACCACCATAAAATAAAAATAATATTAACACATATTTTTTTCAATTTAACTAATAACCCCAAAAACTATCTTCCAAACTCATTAGAACACAACTATAGTGAAGGTCACAATAAGCATTCACCGACGTTGTGAGTTCAACGGTGTCCTCAGATTTCAATTCCGAGCATCAGTTCAAAAGATATAAAATCCCGCTTGTACGTTTACTGAACGTACGAGAACAAAACATCAAAAATTGATTCTGGACACATCCGGCCTCGGAATCAAGCGCCGTCAGAAACTACGGATTTTTAAAATTCCCATGTATTTATGAAAAAAAATTCCACAGAAATTATGGGTCTTTACATTCTATAATCAGTTAAACTTTCTTTGTAAAAATTTTTTATATTGTTTCTATACCATGAAAAATTACTAGATTTCTACTCCCTACTAATAAAATAGGACCTCATCTCTTCTATTATTAACACGCATTGTGAAATTTATATTAGTCAATAGTAGCCCAAATACATTACGATAATATAATACCATGACATATAGTTATTTCAATCACCATAATATAATCTAATTAGTTATATGGTGTAATATAAAGGATGTTTCACAAGGATTAGTTATAACTCGTAACCATTTTCTTTCATGATTAATTTTTATTTTAACTACATAATGTTTCTATAACAATATTGATAGGATTGCATATGTATAATAAATTAACGAAAATTTTATGATTTTTATGTTACCACCCTTCATCATCCAATGTTCTATATTTTGGGAGATTAAAACATTACATGTGCATACCTATATACTACCATCTACAAATAGCGATGTTTTTGATTTCTCTACACCACATCACACGGTCTATCATAATGATATAATTTATAAATAGATTTTATATTCATGAAATAATTAGGATTCTATAAAAAATAGAATCTTTCTTACCTTATAACCCTCCCATGAATTGGAAAATTATATCAACGCTGGAGAGTTTGTGTAAACTACCACCTCACCGATTACGTGTGATTCAATTTTTATATCCACATTTCATAAATTGTTAAAAATTTGTATTTATTGTATAAAAATGATATATATTTAATTATTAATATTATTAATATTATTTTATAATAACTATTTTGAATATGTTCAACCTAATAATTTTGTTTTGGGATTATGAAACAATCATCATCAAAACAACTCACATGATGATATTAAGATTAAAAAATTTATAAAATAGTATGAAATGAAATAAACTGTATCATGATTAGGTAATAAAATGAATAAATAAATTTAAGAAGTTAAATAAATAATATATTATTATTATACTATATTTATATAATTTATGTAGTGACACATCTTGAAGTATGATATTTTTCATTAAAACCATATTGTAAATGTTTTCATGTTTTCTACACATTTCCCACCATATCTGTGTTAGTAAAAATGTTTTCGTACTCTTTTTAGTATTATGAAATGTATTTTAAATTTAATTTAATAACATTTATGACTTTACCTATAATTATTCTAAAATATTTCTTGTCAACATTTTATAAATGGATTATTATTTTCATTTTTTCAAAAGTGGGAAAAAAATTTCTTTTCACATATATGGAATTTGAATAATTTATCAATATCATGATTGTTATTATTAATGAATATTAATCACTAATTTCACATGTAATTTAAAAAAATGTATTATTGTCTACAATTCTAGTTATACTTCATTATTATAGTATTTAAGGAAATATAATATTTATACATATTTTAACATGATTTTTGAATGTTCTTATTCATATGAATCAAATATAATAATTTATGACATTTTATTATATAAATGACATTATTTATGTGTTTTATATATTTTATGTTCCTTTTATATTTTTCGTGATGAAGAGTGAGATCAATATATAACTTAAATTCATTGGATAACAATTCCTTCCTAGAGGAATATACATTTGAAAAAACAGATATGGTTATTTCATATATAAGGGTGCTCATAACCGAGATTATAGAGATGACATTTCAAGTTACCTACATGATTTATTATTTCTAAAAATAATTTTTTGTGCACTTATTTTGATTTTATATTGTATGATAATAGGGTTATGTAAACAATTTTAGTCATTTCCAATTAAAGTGATAAACATTTGTTTTAAAAACATTCATGAGAATTCATTCATTATAAGAACACCTCATGATTATGATTTTTAATTTAAAATTTCTTATAATAATATTTTTTTAAATTAATTGATAAATACATATAATTTCATGTTTCATTATTTGAATATTTGATACCAAATTTTATTATGTAAAAAGAGAAATATATTATTATGTTATTTCTGAATTTTTAAAATTTACTAATCGATTTTTTATATTTTAAATACCATAATAATATGTTTTCCCCATACAAAGTTTTGAAATGTTTTTAAATGGGCCTTGAAATGATTACGATATATATAAGGGTATATATTTATATGATGGAGTTTCATCTTAAATTAAATGAATGTTATTTAAATGAAAGTTGATTTTTAATTCAAGAATATTTTATTATGTGTAAATGAATACTGAGGGGATGAGTAAAATTTTTATTGATTTATTTTGAATAGTTTTTCAAAATTCCATAAAAGAAATGTAAATAATAATGGGAAACTAAAAAGGGTGAAATTCTAAATATTAAAAAATAATATTTTGTTGTAAAATGAACACACCGTTATAGTTGAAATCAATAAAAACATATATATTGATGAGGGCTATATTTTATTATAAAATTATATTTTTGGGATGTTATCTAATTATTATATAATCATTAATTAAAATATGTTTTTAAATATTGCATCATATAAAATATACATATTTTGAGATGGTTTTTTATATAGGAATCATGGAAAATTAAGAGAAAAGGATTTTAGAAGATAATAATTTTTTGAATCATTAACCAAGAATGGTTACAATTTAAAATGATAAAATAATAGTAATTCATTATTAGTGGAAACATGACATTACTATTTCTAAAATTATGTAGAGTGATCAGACTCTCCATAGAGAAATAAGTATATTGTATTGCACTTAATGACATATCACAATCCAAAATTTGATGGAACATCAAATACAATGGCATTCAATGAATATATTGATTATATAGAAATTATATTTTAGGTTTTACATTATTACAAGAAGAATAATATAATTAATTTAGTTTATCATTATGAATTAAAAGCTAGTTAGTGGTGTTCATTAGATAAAAATATAGTTGAGAAAGATGATATTTTGGACAATGGAGTGGTTATTATTTAAATATATATTCCTTGATAAGTATTTTTCTATGGTTTTTTACTAAGGATGTAAAAATGAATTTTTGGAAGTGATGAAAATAGTGGACGACCCTATTTCTAACTATATATCGATTTTTACATGATTTTTTAGTAATAAAAAAACATTTTAGAAAATAATAGAAAAAATTTATTTTTATCAATAGGGTTGAAAACAAACAAAAAAATGTTAACTAGACACTATTTAATTTATAATATATGAGAAATATATACAGAATGATAATATTGTTGAGGAAATGTTTTTGTAATTTAATAACAACAATGATAAGAAGTAGTTTATCTGACAAGAATGGTAAAAATACATCAAATAAATATAAAGGAAAGAGGTATAATATTTCCTATAGTGATATATGGCGTATGATGTATCATTGAGAGTGTCATTTAAAATCATGACAGTTTTATTGATTTGGTTTAGTGAAAAATATGGATAATGATTACAAATAATATAATCATCATAATGGTCAAAAAATATCATACCAATATAATGATATTTTTTAAATATAATGAAATGGGGGTTTATTTTGATGCATGACTAAATAAAATATTTAATTATGTAATTCATCTAGACCCTACTAATATGGGTGTGGAATATTCATTCATGAAAAAATATGAAAATATATAACCCTTAAATATAGTGGTGTGTATATTACTTATTTACTCAAGTTATGATAATTTCCTATTGTATTTAGGGCCAATACATTGTTTTATTTATACGGAATTTTTTAGGGAAATGGAAATATTACATTAATGAATAGTGTAATAAATTATTGTAAAAACACTAAGTCGAAGATATAAGATAAAAATATATAGTAATATTCCAATAATTATTTTCTGAATGTTCTTTTCCTAGTAATATTAATTTCATTCCCATAATTGTGTTTGATGTTATTCTGGGCATGGATTATCAATAAATTTATCATGTTAATACTGATTTCCAATAATTGTATGCTACATTCTGTTTTAAAATTGAGGTTGAATTATCAAATAATATTTAGTTCATACCTATGATAAAATTTGATGACACTCAGAAATTGATTAAATATGATAGTGAATGTTATATTTCATATATTTTTCATAAGAGGGTTAGTGTTTAGATTAGTGATGTGTTAGAAGTAATAAAATATAAGGATGTAGGTACTGATGATTTTATTAGATTTATTATTGAATGAGAGGTGAATTAACCATTTAATTATTTTTATAATCTAAGAAAATATCAAAACCACATTATCAAATGGATATCTTAGTGTTTTTGGAATAGAAATAAGTTACATGATTAGCTTGAGTAGGTATTTATTATTCATAATACTTCACTTCGGTGTACTATTGTTTTTTTATAATGTAGGATGGTTCTATGAAGGTTTTCATTGATTATAAGAACACAATAACATTAATGTTATGGAAAATTATTTGTTTCCGTATATATATGACTTGTTCGATCAGATTCAAGTAGTGAAATATTTTTCAATGATTAAACTTAGGTCCATATATTATCATGTAAAATTAATGGAGGAACACATTTTATGGATACTAATTTGTATCAAATGTCACCATTATATGTTTTTCGGTATGTCTTTTATGTTTAAAAAAGAACCCATTTATTTATGGATATTAATAGTGTTTTCCATGAGTATTTGGAATGATTTATATCTTTTTCATTTATGGAAATATATTTAATTATAATTGTTATTAGGAACATGGGAATTATCTAAGTATTGTTCTATAGACATTAATGATAATAATTTTCCCAGAAAATTATCTAATTATGACATTGGGTTATAATATATTTATTTCAATTAAAATATTATTTTAAAAAAGGGAATAATTTTCTATCATTCTAATGATAAGGTGGTGGAAGAGTAGAAAATCCCTACAATGTTCACTGAGATTCATAGTTTTCTTAAATAATTGGGTCACTACAGATCATTTGCGGAAAATATTCCATAGTTATCTAGAGAACTAACAAATTTAAGTACAAAAATATAAATTTATCTTGATAAAGGAAAGTGATTAATGATTTTTGATATTGAAAATAATATTATTTGAAGATCATGTTTTATAATTTTCATTTATAAAAATATTTGTTTTATTTATAGTGATTTTTATTTTTAGGGAATTAGGTTTTTCTTGATAAAAGATTATATGGTAATTTAATATTCATTATTCATTTAAGAAATATATTTATATAATTACAATACACATGATATTTCACTATCTATAGTATTATTTTATTTATAATTATTTATACATCATTTATATATGTTAAAATATTAAATATATAGTAATTATAAAATATTATATAGTAATTTAAATTCAAAGATTGTAGAACAAGAACCATTGAATATAGTAGGAACTATTAATTGATAATGATTTCATTATTCATAATAATCTATGTAATTAAAATAAGGAATCATATTCCTTAATTAAATATGATTATGAATCATTAGATTAGTTATTATTAGAAAATGATAATTTGGTAAAGATTTTAATGAATATTTTCCAGGATATTATTCTTGTAGAATTCCGACTCCATTGTATAAATGAGTAGAGTTAGTCAATATGAGTATGTTTTCTGAATTTATTATTGTTAAATATTGTGTCATCAAATTTTAAATTGGATTATTTGATCCATGAGATCCCCAATTGATGATGGAATTATAGAGATAATCTCATAGATCTCTATTCTTTGTTCATCATAATAACACAATTATGTATAGATTCCATAGAGAATATTGTTGGTGGGAATGAAGGAAAAATGATATTTTTGACTTTATAATGAATTGATTGAATTATGTGTAGGTTATAGAATAAAGAAAAAATGGAAAATTTGATTTAGGTAACACCCCTTGACCATTCATTATAAATATTTGGTTTCATTTATTTTGAAACACACAACACCAAACTAAAATGACCTAGGATAATTTTTTACGAAAAAATATTATAATGAATCATAGTAACTAATATATTATGATGTTGTAATATGAAATGACATGATGTAAAATATAACTGGAGTAAATTAATATAAATATATATATATATATATAAATTAAAAGTATAAAATTTTTATCCTCATGATTTTCCCTGATGATTGTGACCCCAAATGGGGCTATCTATATAAGGAAAATAATTATTCTTTAATCATAATATTTTTATGATGGATATAATGGGGGTAAATTTTAGTATAAAAAACTAATCAAAAAACACAACAATTATTTATTTATAAACATCATAATTAGGCATCATTCGATTATCAGAGTGTTATAATAAGATTCATTAGCTATTCAATTATATCACAGTTTATCAGTATCACTACCAGTCCAATAAAAAATATTAGAAAGTTAAGATAATACATATGTTATAAATTAAATTAACAAAGTAAATATTTACATCTAATGATAATAAAAACATCAATAATAAATTATTAAATGTGGATTACAAGAATAATTAAATAATTTACTATGTAACCTTAATATTAATGGTATCTAGTAACCTTTACTTAAATAATCCATAATTTAATCACTATTGTAAGGTTTTTCTCCCCTTATGAAGAAATACCACGATATAATGATCTATATAGATATATATTCATATCCCTATATGTTGTTTAGACTTTTTCTTTCTATTCATGGTGTCCCTTGATCGGATGGATCAGATTCAACATCTTCTCATCCCCAAAATCCATTGATAAGTACCATGACCATATAATATATTACATATTAAAAATAGATATTAAGAAATTTCAATCCACATAAGGATTCCTTATAATATAATATCCTTAAATAATTAAAAATAATTGGAATGTGGTGTTTACAATGAGAAATATTTAGATGAATTGAGTTGAGAATATCATCAACTTCCTTCTCTTCATGAAAACTCATATTTATAGTTGAAGCACCAATGGTCATATGTCGGAGTTGGTTGTAATAAACTTATAAATACATTACATGAATATAGTATATAAAAAAATGGTCAACGTGTTTTTTTAACAAAATTATGGAACCAATTTATATTACTTCCTTAAAAAAAGTCTTTATATTTTGATTATAAATGTAGACATTTATTTTGAATTCCTTATTGAATTTTTATTCGATGGAATGAATGATGGTCAATATATATGATCGGTACCAAATTCAGTCAGATAGTCAAGAAATTTGTTATTATTATTGAAAATACATATGTACAACCACTAGCAAGAACAATTTTCAGTCTGATTAATCAGACACACCATCAGTCTGATAGATCAGATTGAATAATAAATGTTTATATTTTCAATACAATAAAATAATTTTTATGTGCGATATAATATAATGTTTTCTATATAAACATTATAATTGTGTTATTTAAAATAATTATTAAAATATTTTTAATATGTTGTTTTTGTTTTCAAATACTCAATAGATGGAAAAGTAAAATGTAATACTTTTGACACAATAATATCCCCAATTTTGGAATGAAAACATATATTTAAATGAAAAATAACATTGAAAACATAACATCATTTTTATTTTTATTATCATAGAAGAAAAAAATTATATAATTACTCAACATGAGTTTATAACTACATCATAAAATGATGAAAAAATATTAGTACATTTCATTTTCTCCCTAATTCAAAATAAATTCTTATGAATTTAACCATAATAGAAAATTCTCCCCATAAACATATCTCCAATAATCTACATTACATTATCCCATTAAAATTCATCCATTAAATATCTACTCCCTCTTATAAATCAATCAAATCTTCTCCCCATTTATGATTTAAAAATTTTTTAGGTAATGTAAATATCATGAAATGTTAGTAAAATATAACATATGAAATAGTTACTATTTAAAATAACTAATCAGAAAAGAAAGATATGGAAGAACAAACATTCAATTGTAAATGGAAAAATTCAAACATAAACTATTTTGATGAAAACAAATTCAAATTAAAAACAATTAAAATATTTAGGAATATTACATTAAGAGGTCAAAATAACAATTTGTATTCTTTTTTTCATTAACTTATCAATAATTTCATTCAATATTTTGAAGTCATCGTCATTCTCATAAGACTCTACCACTGATTATTAGATCATCAAATTATGGTTTTCAATTAACTCTTTATTCTGGACATCGAATTTGAATCGTTCAACATCCAAAAAATAGTCATATTTTATTCATCAATAATAATCAATTAGTCATCAATCATTTTTATATGAATATACTCAAAATATAAAATGTGAACCTATTCTTCAAAATCTTCTACATCAACTATATGTTCAGGGGTTGTATCCCTGATGTCTTCTATAAACAATATATTTCTAAATACATATATTAAAAGCATATATAATGAATCATAGATTTATAAACAAATTTTTTAGAATTATATATTTTTTTAATAATTTTCAATGAGATCTCAATAAATTGGATTCAACTAATTCAACATTTTATTATGGGATATCTTCCATGTACTATAATTTTCTTGGAATGTTTTCAATTACGCATCAGTCCACAAAAACAATTATGTGAGGAATTTTGGAGACTTTATTTTCGCATTAAGTCGGTTCTAAAATGCCATAAATATTACTTAGTCATTTTGAAAATATAGAATTGTGTTGCATAACATTTTATTTTTTTGAAAAATAAATTCAAAACATATTTGTGAAACTATTTCCTCCAAGTCTAATGACAATTATGATACTGTTAGAGGTATATTTCTTGAAGATTTGACATCAATTTTTATTTATTATTCATTTTTGTTGTTTCTTTTCCTAGAAAAATTATTATCATCAGAAACTTGTATTATGTCTTTATCCTTAGAATAATCAATTTTTTCATAAATGTTGGTTTCTGACTATTTTTCTTATTGCTCTACTTCTGATAGAGTCTTTTAGTCATTTTTCTTTATAATTTCTTTTCTTATAACCCATTTACGAAATCACCTTTATCAGACTATGAAGCCAATGTGGTTAAGGATTCTTATGAGTCAAATGTTTTCAATTATTTTAACTCAATATCTTTGTGGTTATCATCATCGTCATTCTCATCTTTTTCTGTCCCCTATTCATATTTCTATTATTATTATATTTATACTACATCTTCTTATTTTTTAGATTCATCTGCTTATTCTCTGTATTATTTATCATATTCTTATTTAACTTCATTTTCAACATCATTTTCTTCTTCTTCTTCTTATTCATTTTTTCTTCTTCTTCCTCTTAAATAATTAATTGTAACTTTAGTGTGGTTTATAAAACACCCTTACAAATTTTATTTAGCATAGATTGTTTTTCCCTAACAGATTCTTCAACGGATTATTTTCCAGTAGCCATTTTAGTAATTTAGGGAGTACCAGATGATATAAATTTTGTTTTAATAAATTTCAATGCGACATTTAGAAATATTTGATCACATTGAGAAAATAAAAATATTAAATTTTAGAAGCCCTTTCACAAACATTCTAAAATGTATCACAAAACTTATCCTCTTCTAGTATCTTCATTTTTTTCATTTATATTATTCTTCATTCCTTAGTTATTTAGTTACATTCTTCTAGGATAAGGCATCAATATTATCAAGACCGATCTAGGGGTCCCATTATTTATTCTTTTCCTTATGATCCTTGAATTATATGAATTGCTTATCTGCCATTTTTCTCATTGTTTTATTTCATAAATGGGGAAAAATATACCAATATTAAATTTTTCAAATCCTATACTTTCTCAGAATTTTAGGCTTCAGACATTATTTATTCAACCATATCTAAAACCAATTGTGGCATTGAATGAAAAAAACTTCATTCATGATATCATTTATTCACTAATGAATTAAACCTTTAATATCATGGGATTATTTCTTATTTTTTTTACTTTGAATAGACTGATTCATTTCATATGTAACTTATTAATGAAATAATAACAATATGATAATATTCTATTATATTGAATAATAATTCATTGATTCCACCATAATGATAAAATACATTACAATGTAAACATGCCTCATATTTACCAATAAATCCTAGACAAATATATGAGAATCCTTTATGGCATCTGTGTCATCGTTCCATGGTAATAGGTCCCCAATACAATCATGACTCTACAAATATACAATGCACTGATAAATGAGAGGCTTTCTTGACTTTAACATAACTCAAAATGAAATAATATTTAGCCTTTAAATTATTTTTAAAAAGATTCAATTAATTCACATAATTTATTTGATTTTAAATTAGTTTAACCTATAAAATGAACACCAAAAAAATATAATAAATTTTTTATGTGGTATTATATATCATTGAAAAATGTGGAACAAACATAATCCTTACCATATTTTGACAAAACATAAACCGAGTAATAGAATTTTATAAATCATTCAAGGTAATGAAAATCACAATTCTTGATAGATTTATCAACCTAGAAATTCTTCCATCCTTTAAATGAAAAAATATTTTTTAGAATTATGTCATAGTTGTCAAAGCTGATTCATTATTAATGTAATTATTTCAATAATTCTCTTTTTCCTTAATCTTCCCCAGTGTCCATCATACTGATTGTTGGTACTGGTAATCAATGAATAAAAAAATAATCATACAATGAAAATTTTGGAGAGGTGTGTCTTAGGAGTGATTATTCGTATATTTGATACGGGACATGATGTATCCCAAAATTATATTGGTACATAGAAACAATGGTTGAAATTCTAAAACATTCAATGATTTTGATTAAAAAACTTAACTAACCTAAAAATAGATATTTAATTGGTGAATGTTTTATGTGTAATTTTGAATACTAAAAGTTTTATGAAAAACCTTTTAGCAGAGTATAAAATAATCAAAGTAGAAAACATTTATGTCAGAAAATCTAAAAATGTATTGAAAACTAAACATATAAGTGATAAAAAAACATGTATAAACTAAAGTAAAGGATGTGTAAAAAACTAAATGAATAAATGAGTATGTTTTAGAGTAGAAAATTGTTTTCCATATGAATAACCTGATCTTATATATTATTGTATAGAAAATTGATTATGATAGTTTATAAATAAAATTTATCAACATTAAAATGATTATTATATTTTTACAAGAAAAAATATTTTTGAATATTTTTAATAGAAACTCATTATGATATTATTTATCAAATAATCATATGGTTAGATTTTTTTTCCAAAAACTGAATATGATAGTTTTTTTTAAGAAAATTAGATTTTAATAGTTTTTTTTGAAAATATAATATTATAGTTTTTTTAGAAAAAGTTGGTTATGTTTTTTTTTACCAAAAACAATTTATGATAGTTTTTAAACAAATATATATTACATTTAAAACATTTCAAGTAATAAAAAATTTGTAGATTTTTTTTCAGAAAACTAAAAACATTTGTACTCACCCTATGTATAAGAGTTAATTAATGTACAATGTTTTTTAGAAAATAAGTAGATAAGAAAAATAAATTAATATAGATAATTCCTATGTTATTTATATGTTCAAATCTATTAGAACTAAGGAGTTTAGTAAAAACATCATGAAGTTGTTCTTGAATTTTGTTGAATTATAAATTCAGATATCCCTTATGTGTGTGATCCAAAAAGAAATGGGGTCTTATATATATGTATTTAGCACATGATTGATTTTATAGTTTTTTACATAGTGTAATGGATCTTGTGTTATCACTATATATTTGAGATTACAAAAAACTCATTCCATAGTCTTTGAGCATGTTGTGAATCCACCTTATATTAGCACACCAACATCCAGCTACCAAATATTTTACATTAATAGTGTAAATTTACACTAAATAATGTTTCTTATATGACATTGGAAATTAAGAGTCTCCTAAGTTACTAAATATTCTGGATTTACTTTTTCTATCCATTCTACATACATAATATTCAGCATCCAAAAACCATTTCTGTTCAAAATCATTTCACTAAGAATCGAATTATCCTAAATCCATAAATCCCTTATGGTAAAGAATTATTTTTTAAATTTATTTATTATGGGATTCTTTTGGATTCAGTTATTATATATAAAAATATAATTGTAAATAAATTAAATATGGATGACACGATATTATTTAAATTATGCTTCATATTATATTTCTAAATGGTTTTTAATAAATAGTCATGCCAACTTCATCAACATCTAAATTATTCGAGGCACCATTGTGAGTAATAATTACTTTGGTTTTTTAATATCCAATTTTCCTTCGTATTTTATATACATATATTATGATATAATGGTTCCTTTTAATTTTTGTGATATTTGAAAACATAGAATGTATGTTAACTAACCCATCAAACTCATTTCAAATTAAGAACTCATAATATTCACAAAATAATCTATTAATTATTTTTTAGTTGAAAAAAATCAATTTCATCAGAATATATTTATGAAATCATAATTTCATTGTTTATTGATATTATAAATGTTCTTGGATATGAATATCCTTTAATATTTTTTGTAATAAAAATATATCATAACATGATCAAGGGTCTTGTTTAATTACATAATTTTTCTTTATTTGTTTATTAACATCCTCTTATTGATTTTTATTTTGAAAAAACCTAGGGTTATTTTACATGATATTCATCATTGACAAATCATTTATAGAAGTCCGAATAAACATCAATTGGAAGAAGTTTGAAATTTAAGAATATTATATAAATTATAATAATTAGAATACCCCTAGTCATACTACCATAGAATATGTGTCATCATTGTATATTCCCTCTTGTTGGTTATATATCTTACCAAAATTTATAGCTTTATTTATAATTATTATTCCATTTTAGTCAAACCAATTCAGAGAAAACCATTTAACTACATTTACAGAGGAATATTTCGGTCTTTCAAATAATGTTCAAACATGGTTCATTTTCAACTCATTGATCTCATCTGGTATTACTATTATCATATTTTCATAACCTATACCATTATAATGATTATTATGTTTCAATTTGAATAATAAATATAGCTGAAAATTCACATTTCTCAAGAAAATAATATTCTTAACTCGTTGACCAACATCACCAATGATATTATCACTAGTTTGATTCCTTAGAAACAACTTTTTTCATTGGTTTTAAAAACTATTTTCTTCAACAATAAGTTGAAAATGTCCTTGAAGAATAAATTAAAAAACATCTTATTGGGCAATTTATTAATGATAAGAACATTAAATTATTTGTAAAAAATAGTTTTAGAAATAAAATTAGAAGATAAAGGTTGGGTTTTTTTGAAAACCAAAGGATTATTCACATTAAATTTAACATAAATTGATTCATCAATAATACATATTTTGTTGGAAACTCTTTAAAACATATTATTTATTGAATAACCCTAAAATAAACCTTCATTGGATTTTGAAAAAAAAATTAAATAATTTATCTTTAGTATTCGAGATGAATACATTGTATCCAAATATGTTGAAGTAAGGTACTTATTGTTTTTTTCCTATCCAAAACTCATATATTATTTATTAATAAAATTTATTAAAAAAAATTATAGTATATAAATGTGTACTAACTTCTTCAAACAAAAATGGTTTATAAAATAAGTATCCACTCATCATTATACTATTAATATAATAATGAATTATACTTCATTAAACTACACCAGTTTTTGGTGGAGCTATTTGTGCTGAAAAGTTAAGTACAATTCCTTTCTATCTAAATTTTTTTTGAAATCAGAATTTAAAAATTATTCACTATGATCAATACGAATAGTTATCAATGATCGATTTTTCTCATTTTTATCTCCCTCTATGAATTTTGAAATATAAATAAATACTTTGGATATTATTGATATAAATTATACCATTTTTTATCTTGTGAAGTCATCAAATAAAATATATAGTTTATATTTTTCACCAATAATTGATTTTATTATAAGAACAAATAAGTCCATCTTTACTAACGATAAATTATCATAAGTTATAGTTTTGCTACTAGATATCAAAATTGACCAATTTTGATTACCATATTGATAAATATCTAAAATATTTTAACAATAAGACATATATTCTTTAGATCCTATAATAATCCTTTTTTTATTCAAATTCATTAATTTTCTATTGTTAGAGTGTCCTAAGCATCTATTAAATAACCAAAATTTATCATTCCTTACACTAAGATGTGGTAAGACATTTCTTCTATGGTCTTCTATGTTTAAATTGTGAACACTCACATGACAGTTAGAAGAAATAATTAACTCTTCATTCAAAAATGTAAAATTTTCTTATCATACTATATTTTATAAGATAAACATTATCACATAATTGAAATACACTAATATGGTTGTTCTAATGTCCAAAAAAATAATCTCATTAAAATGAGATCATTTCCATGAAAAAAACTAAAACCCATACCAATGATATTTTCTTGATAAATATCCATGATAGAAACTCTTCCACCATTCATCATCAATAAAAATATTAAAAAATCATTTTTAGTCATATGTAAGGATAAATATCTATCCTTGTGCTAAATGTTATTTTTTCGTAATTTTTTTTTCTTAAAAAAAGATAGTGCCTCAGAGAACAAACCTTATAGTGTTCTGTTTCATTAGAATATAAAATATTAGGTATCCATAATTTCCCAACATTACTCCATTGAGAAAATGTCATTTAATTTGAAAAATATACTTTATAGATACCTAATGAATAGACACTGTTTAATGAACCATCTTTTATCCAATGTATATTATAAATTTTTTGAAAAGATGGATCAATTTTAGGTAAAATTTAATTGTTATTGAAAATGTATTGTATTTGTATTACCTATTCTAGAAATTTTAGTATGAGACCTTATCTTTTATACATTTCTAAAACCTTCCCTTATAGAGGAAACATGAATAATGGATTATTAAAACTAGAAATCTCAAAGTTATGTTCGACAAATAAGTTCTTATCCTCATTATAAATAGTATTTGAACATATTTTTTCAAAAGCTATAATAAATTTTTTTCTCATAAATAAGTTTTTCATAGACTTTTATTGGAGTATATATTTCAAATTTTTTATCATGATATTTATAATGATATAATTTTTTATAAGTTAAGATATTTTTCCATTAATATATCATGACATTTTTTACTTTGAAAATTTCAATTTTGATTAAAATCAGTTTAATTTAACTCCTCATGTAGTTTTTTAAACCTACATACATAATCACAACTAGGGAAGGTGTTATCATTTATAGATGAAAAATATTTTTCATTCAGAGATTTTGAATTTTTCTTATCATAAATTTTACAACAATTAGAAATTAATATAATATTGGTATGGGATTTAACTTTTTTTCCTATTCAATAATAAATTTATTCACCATAGGTTCGTCAAAAAATAATTCTGTATTTCATTGTACAAAATTATTATTGTTATTGGAAAATTATAATGAACTATCATAACCACTTGCTCTCAAAGTGTTAGAATATTTTATAATATTCATTCTATTATACTTGTAATAAATCCTTTCATTTCTAAACATATTTCTTTTTTTATTTCCATTGAAATTAAAAAAAATGGATAAAAGTGTCTCGTTTTTTTCATTTATATAATGTAACCTGATTAGATTATTTCTTATTATTATTAACTTTATAACCCTTTTTGAATCTATATTAAAAATTTATTTCCAAAAATCTTGTTTGTCATTGTAAAAAGATCATATAATACATTCTCAAAAGGTTGTGATGAAATAGAATCAGATTCAATAATAATATTCTTTTCATGGATTGTTTCAAATTTTTCTCAACTGATTTAACATTATTTGGATCACTAGCTATTATTATGAATGACCCTCCACCATTTTCATTTCTATTTGTTTCAGTATAATTTTTCAATATGAATAATTATTACATAATATAAAAAATAATATAATCTAATATAATATTACAAGTCATTCGTGTATCATTATTCCTAACACTTTTTTTCAGTGAGCACATCCTCAGGGAGTGTCAAGCTGATTGTTTGTCTAAATTATCTCTTTCAAAATTTGGGCAAGATTCTTCAATTCTTCATATATAATTTTACCTTGATCAAAATGGGATAATGGGATGTCAGTCCCTCCATCCATGGATTCCTTCTCGGAATATGTCACCTAGTCTGGGTCTCTCATTTAGATTAAGAAATTTCTTTTGAATCTCATTCGAACTTCAATATCATCATGGATGCTAGTTAATTACCCTACTTCTATAATGGCATTCCTCTAGGTCTTAATATGGAGGAAACCTTCGGATAGAGTAGATAATATCATTAGTCATGTCGGGGCATCTCCAGATGCTAGAACATTAGAGAACCTATATTCATCTTCGTAAGAGGGCTTCTCAAGGGTGTGAAAACCCAATACATCCCACATCAATCACATGGTATATTATCCCATAGGAATTCCTTTCATGGTTTTCCTCAAATTCTTATGTTTATCACAGGGAAAGGGGTGATTTTAATATCTTATGAAGATGATTATGCCAAAGGCGTAGTTTTTGAGGTTCTCCTCAGACATCCCAAGGTCAATATGTGGAAGGCCATGAGTTTAACATCTTTTGGAGGTAGTTTGAGAGTGATCAGAACATCCCATAGAGATGAATCAGATTGGTACACCCATTAGAAAGAGAACCAAGATAGTTTATAGTTGGGATGATAAAATTTTTATAAAATATTAGACCCATGATGGCGTCTCCCAAAAACAGATTATGTCATACCATGTGGGTGGATCCCAAAAAGGAATCACCAGATAGATGGACCATGACACCCAGAAAAAAGTGGACCTTGGGTTGTGTGTCCCAAAATGGAAAATGTTACACCATGAGGGTTTATCCTCAAAAGGGAGCACTAGATAAACTGACCGGATCACCCAATAAGAGTAGACCATGGGTGGTGTGTCTTAAAAAAATAATATATGACATAGTAAGGGTTTATAATAAAAAAGGAGCACCAAATGGATTGATTAGAATGTCCAAGAAGAGTTGACTCATTATGGTGTACCCTAAAAAGGGAAGGTGTCACACCGTGAAGGCTAGTCTCAACACCACTAAGGGTAGATTAAGATATTGTAACCTAAAGAGGGGGACAGAAAGGATTTCAATTTACTAGGATTGAAACTCGTGGAGGCTTCCTACATACCCATTGAAAATGATAGGGATAAAAATAAATGTAGTTTGAAGGGGTGGTTTGGGTCTTACACATGGATAGATTCCGATCGTATTAAGGGAACTCATTCATGAAATAATATAGATTTTATACAGCATGTGCATGGTTTTCTTCCTTGGTGCTACTAGGAGTATGGAGGATGTGAGAGGCATGACCTCACCCGGATGCGGCGGCCCCTATAAGAATCGGGATGGATTGTAGAAGAAGTGTTTAAGGATGAAGATCAATGGCATGAAAACGAATGTGAATATTACATTATTAATCATGAACATTTGGGTGGATTCCAACATATATAAGATGTAGAGAATCAAAGTCTACATAGATTAAGATTGGGAATTGAATTGTGTTGTACACAATGTACAATGACCCATAGACACACATGAGATTATTCATGGTTAACATCCCATTGTAAGAGGGACACTCATTCTTGGAGTAATATGGCGATGTTCATGGATTGTGAATGGTTAAATGCTTATTGAAATGAGACATGTGGTTGGAGTATAAAAAAAGGAAAATTACACATCAACATTCAAGGGCTCCTTCATGGTTAGAAACCTAATTGACTTGGTCAAAAAACCATAGGGAGGTGTATCCGAGTGATGTGTAGCCAAGAATTTCGGGTGTCCCCTTAGGAGGGTACTTCCCTATGATGGAGCACCGGGTTTTAAAATTGATTGGGATTGAGTCTTAGAGAGGTTTCCTATGTAACATGTATATAAAATATATATCAAAACTCATGTAGATTGGATTGTGCAGTTTAGTGTCATGCATGATGAATTTCAACCGACGTGAAGTGGTCGGGATAGATGGATATTGAAGGGTGATATGGTTGATCCTCGAAGAGGCTTCAGACATAAGATGGTAAGAGAACATGGGTCAATGTCTATGTAGTTCAATAAGGAAAAGTGTTTAAAAATATTTAGGATGGGGGGAATGGGGTTACACGTGGAAAGATTCCTAGGGATATGCTTGGGCATTCACATGGTTACTAGCCCAAAGAATATTTCATTGTCTCTGTTTACTCTATGATCATATGAGTCATGATCCATGGGAGAAACAAGAGGAAATATCAACCTAACAGATGTGTCAATGAAGGTATGAACATGAGGAATGCTGTATGTGGAATATGCGTGGAAGATGACCAAGTGTAGATAAGGAGGGAAATGATGGATTTGGATTACACGTTGTAGCTTCCCTTGTTCTACTAAGGAGAAGAAATAAAAGAGGGGGATTACACATGGTAGTTACCGGGGTGTTACTAAGAAGGGAAAATGATGGATGTGGCTTACTCATGGTAGCTTCCGAAGTGCTGCTAAGGAGAAAAAATTATGGATGTGGATTATATGTGGTTGATTTTCAGGTGATTATATGGATCAAAAATTAAGGATGGGGATTATATGTGGTAACATCCTAGTTCCCATGAAAGAGAATCAATTGGGGTATGACTTGTATATGATAGTAGCCCGAGTGGATCTAAAGAGAAGTAATGATGAATGTGGCTTACACGTGGTAGCTTCCAAAGATATCCTCCTTATCTCAAGTCAGGAGGGAATCCCATGTTCTTTATAAGGGGTAATCATTTAGTTTAACGTCATGTAAATGGATGAGTAGTGCATGCCTTATATAATGACTTGTTGTTATGTCATCTTCATGTCTAGTCATGTGGGAATATTTACATGTTTATTGGTTAAGGGATGATAGTTTGGTGTTTTTCTCAAAAGAAGAGGCCCACAGTGGTAGTTTTCTTTTCATCTAATGATGAGGCAATATATGCTTATTTCACAAGTAATCCTATTATTGAATGATAGGTTATGAAATTGTTTAATGTAATGTAGTGAGGACTACTGGCATCTTAATCTTGGTGCATAAGGAATCTATTCCATGAAACAAGAGGCATCGTATGCATTTCATATAGAATATACTAATGTTTATATTCATGTAGTAATGACTATTAGTAAAAAGACTACTATAAATGTATATTTTTGTGACTTATGCAAGATAATTCCATTCTGGGAGTACCTAACATATCATGAATGATCTCACATTGAGGGTTCCACTATTCCATGCAGATGTGGAAGGGGTGGTCTTAATCGTAGAAGAGTGGAAACCAATCTCAAGAAACATACCCTAGGGAAGGGGAGGGGTGAACTCGTATTATTGGTGAAACCTTCAATGATTCCATGCATGATTTTGGGCATGGAAGAGGTCTTCTATATGACCTTTGGCAGGTGGGTGCGCAAAGGTGATTTTTGACGTCGCATATGGTGCTAAAGGGCCTGCACACAGATGAAAATATTTGGCACACATGTCAAAACACGTGTGAACCTTACTTAGCTATTTTTGGGTGGAAGGGGTTAATGATTGAAATTGTTTTTGGTGCGTAAAAGTTTTACACAATGATTGTGTGAAAGATTCCATTATAGTGTGAAAAAATTCCATTATTGCACACAAAATTTCCATTATTCCTTACAAATCCATACATTGCCCCTAAAGCATCCTGACTGGTCATTTTTATCTATCTCATAAAATGAAGATAACATATAACCCCTTACTTTGTTCAGTCTCTATGACCAATCAAATAAAATCCTTCTAAATGAGATACGTTCTAGGATGAACATTGGTAGAATTCAGTGGATTCTATTAATGTGTTTTATAGGGTCAATAATAATCTATAAAAGTTAATTTTGATTCCCAAACCTTAAAAATAATCATTTTGATCTTTTCTACAAAAATTACATTAGTAATATATTTTTCTACATGAGAATAAAAATAAATTGAAATATTAATAAATATTTGATGCATTTTTCTACTGATTATCCAAGTAGCAAATAAGAATCTTGGTAATCTACTCTCATCATATCTCTTCTAGTTACAATAACATTTCAAGATCAAATGTGATTATCTTATAACATTTTAAATATTCCATTAGTAGAATCCTAATAAATGACATCACTATATAAAATTTTATTTATAGAATATAAAATATTATTCTTTACTCTATATGTCAGTTGATATTCATGTTTGTCTTGATTATTAAATGTAGTGTCATTGTTTTTAGGTATCATGTAAATAATTCTAATCATTACACAATTAACAATATAGTGTTGGTTAAAAAATATACTATCAAATATCTCTAGTACTCATAGTCATTACCACCTAGTATAAGTTTTTTAAATGGATTTAAATTTTATAAAATTACCACATTAAGAAATTCCATCTTAAAAAAAATATAATCATTATTCTACTAACACGTTTATCTATAAATTTTTATTGATAAGAAGTTTATATAAAAATTAATAATCATTAATATATAATGAAATTAAAAAAGTAGCACGTATATGTAGTAGAAGATACTCTAATACCAATTATTGGATCTTAAGAGTTAATGATGGAAACAAGAAGGGGTGGGGTGAATTGTACAATAAATAAATTAAAAAAACATAAAACCTATATCTCTAAATATAACAATATCTGAATGAGGAATTGTTTTATTATGAGAGTGTAAAAATCATATTCAGTAGCTATCAATTCATATCAAATATTATTAGCATTACTACCAGCCTATTGAGAAAATTTTATAAAGATATGTAATGTCATAATTTAAAATATAAACGAATATTGAAAATATTGACCTGCACCAAAAAAATTCCAATAATATATTAATAAGAATGTATTACTATAATAATATTAGAATTTACTTTTTATCCATAAGAGTTTAGGTAGTCGGTAACCATGAATAAAATTATGTCCAGTATTATACATACTATGAGGTCTGTCATTCCATTCCAAGAAATCCCACAATAAGATGGTTGTTATGGATCTGTCTTCCTATCTCGGGAACAATTAAAAACAATGGTCAAATGTTGGGTTCCTATTTCAGGATTTCCTTTTTAAAAAGGATAAAATTCAACATATTATGACCCATTTAATACCTCAATTAGTACTATAATCATAAAAGTGATTAAAAAAATAAAAAAGGTTTTTAAGGAATTAAAATCATTACAAGGATTACATAGAAAATAAACTCTCAAATGAATTACGAAGAATAGGAACAAGGGGTTAAAAAATATTTAGAGACATTAGTTGTGAATTTAATTATCTATTAGATCATCAAATTACCTTTTATTTTAGGTCAAGGTCCATCATTCATATTTAGGTGTTGTTTGTAATGGCCTTAGATAGTTTTCACTAGAAATATATTCTATAACTAAAAGATCGACATCATTTTGTTTTACCCTATCATGGTGCTATCTTGAATTACATCTTATAGAAACATATCATTATATTATTATTATAAATGATGGATAATATATTGAAATTTTTAATTTATTTTCAATATGATAGACTGAATGAGTTTCACTCAAATTCAACGATACTAAATCAAGTTAGATAGTCAAGAATTGATTTAGATTGATTGATATGACATATTTTTAACAACTAGATATAGGATTGGTCAACACGATTGATCAAACACACTATCAGTTCATTGGATTATATTGAACAATAAAATTTTATATTTTTAATACATTAAAATAATATCTATGTACCATATAAATCAATTTTATATACAAAAAATATTCAGAAACATGTTGGATATAAAAATATTGTAAACATAGTTTTAATATGCTCATTTTGATTTAAAAAAAAGGAATGGAAAAGTATAAATTTTTAATTTATAATCAATAATTAAAAATATAACTGATAATATTTGTGAGAAGTAAATGAACAAGATTATGAATATTTAGGGATTCATGAAAGAAAACATGTATATGTGAATATAATATTTCCAATATATATATATGGTCATTGGAAACATATCCATTATATATATATATATTTGGTATAAAATAATCTAATTTGTATATAATTCATTGATAAATATAATAATTCACGGCACCCATATAATTATTTATTTACATGATATGGATTAATAAAGCATAAATGATTAAAATTTTAATTTTTTAAATAAAATTTATTTTATTATATATTTTAAAATAATTTTTTTTTTAATTTTATCTATTTACTTTGATAAAAAATGATTTCATTATTGGTTTCATAGTATCAAAATAGAGAAATTATTAATTTTTTAAATATTTTTCTAAAATGTTCATCTTTTAGGAAAATTGTAAAAAATATTAATTTTAAATAGAATTACACTTTTATGAAATTATATTTATATATGAATGAATTAAAATTTTGTGAAACTTATTTTAAATATTAAATATATATTTATGAGGTAATATTCTGAATTTATATATATAAATATTTAAGTAAAAATCAATGTCTTCCATTTTGGAAATCCACGTATTTTTTTATTCAAAAAAACACAATTTTGTAATTCTATTTTAGTCATGTGTTGAAGAGTTTTATTTAATTTTCTTATATATATTCTAATAAAAATAGGTATCATATCATTTATCATAATCAAATAAATTCCATAGTAATAAACATTATACATTATTTTGATGTAAAATCAGTTTAATACTTAGTAAAAGAATTTTTTACATTGTATTTAGGGAATATTTTTTTAAAATATATTAGAATAAATTTCTAGAAATGAAATGATTTTAGTTTTATAACATGATTTAAAAATCTGAAAAAATCATGTTAAAATTAATTAAATATGTTAATTTTAATTTTTTTCATAATTATTTGTAACCGAGGTAAAAATTCATTACTACTATAATTGTTATGATGTGTAGAAGGGGTGGTTTTCTAAAAATATAATGGGTAAAAGGCATAAAAACGTTCTTAAATTATATTGGGTGATGATATTTAGATATTATGCATTTAATAAAATATATTATGAGAATTTTGATCCACATGACATGAATTATACATATAATATACAATAATATTTCTTGTATTCACATGATTTCAACCCACCTCACTTATGAAAGGAGACACCTATCCACTCATGTTTATATGCTTCGATCAATGTAGATATGCCAAACCTTATAAAAATACCACTATATATTTATTCCCTACATTGATCTTCTTTTCAACTCCTAATATAATCTTAATATGGTGAAGGAGTAAGATAAATATGGTTACTAGAAGAAGAGGAGGGTTAACAACAGATGAATAAGTAGATACCCATGTAATGGGTTTTTCATCATAATCCCACTCAAATTTTGTTATATTTTATATTATTCACCTATTTAATTTATATAGTTTATATACATCACATTTGACATATAATTCCTATATGTTTATATATTTCATGTTATCTATATTTTAATTTAGGTATATCTTTTTAAAAGGGTTTGATTAAAAAGTTATTTAAGCCATAAATATTTTGATATAATCTTATTCTAATTTGGGATTGTTTATATTTTGAATATCTATTTGAAAATTATATGATCCTAATATCATAAACCACATCCCAATTCTTAACCTCTGGTTATGCATGTTATTTATATGTTTATTTTACATATATTCACTTATATTCTTTGGAATCAGTATGTATGTTTCTTGTATGGGATACCGACATTGTCTTTTATTTTCAATTCAAATTATTGTCTTATAATTATATATTATTTGAAAATTATTATAGTTATTTTATAACAAAAATTTTAACTATTACTAAGGATATGTATCTCCTAATATTTAATTTCATTAAAAAATTTTAGAAGTCATATATTCAATCATTCTAAAAGAATTCATTAATGAAATTTTACAAATGTGTGAAATGAATGTTATTTTTAAAATATATATAAGGAGTGAATTTTACCACCTTTATGATAGATATTATATTTTTATATTAATCAAAAATTAAATGTGGTTCATTAATGATTATCCTTTTCTAGGTATTTGAATATTGGAATGTGAAGGATATTATTTTTTTAATGGATTGAAAATAATTATGAAATAGATATATAATTTCATTATTACAAAATATTACAAGAATCATATTTTAATATTTTTCTTCTTATTTATAAAGGACATGGATTAATTATTGAAAATTAATTACTAATGAATTTATTGTCCTCTTTCATCCTTCTTATATTTATGCGGTTTTTTCATTTACTATCCCACTTTAACATTCCTTGTCACTCTCCATCATTTCAATTGAAATTATTTTCTCCTTGATGTTTATATTTTATGTATCATATATTTATATGGTATACGTGTAAGGAGTAATATTATAAATTTGACTTCATTGATTGGGAAAATATACTATATTTTACTAAATAAGAATAAAATATTATTTATAAAGAATTTTTTGAATGTATTATATTGTTAATTAAATATATTAGGAATATGTTGGATGTGAAAGTGATAGGTGGGGTCTTGTTTCATACATCTCATTGATGCATCAACTAGTCTGGTGAGAAAAAATGTTGGGATAAAGTGTATGTTAATTATATAAGATCATATCATAATATTTGGCTAATAAATTAAACACCATATCTAGGTTTCTTAACTCAGCGTTTATACAATGCTTCTGATTTATCCAATTCATAAATCGAAATCTGAGAATACATCCATGGATTTAATAGTGGGATTAACATATACAGAATGATGTAATAGTATTATTTGGGTTATAATTTATAGATTTAAAAAATATTTACATTTTATTTATAATTGAGATAGTATATATTTGTATAAAAATTATACATTCATCTTTAATGAGATAATAAGATTACATGGATTCCATCTTTTTGTAGTATTGAATCATTATCCTAGCATTACCTATAATTTTTTTAATGTAGCTTAAATGTATTTGGGTACAAATTTAAATTTAATTAGAAATTCTAATTCTCAATATGTTGGATAATTTTAATGAACGGTTCATATATTTAAATATAAGTATCGAGATTTCTCATTATATTATAAGAGAAGTTACCATCTCTAACACCTTGGGATTTTGTGAAATATTTTTTTTCCAATCAATTTAAACATTTGATGTATTTAGTTTCATGAAACACTGAATATATATTGTGTTATTAAAATAAACAATTTTAACTTTATTTTTATGCAAGTCCAATTTAATCATTCATTATACAGTACCCCACGAAAAGCATGCATTGTATGATAGTCTGAGTTAGCTAGTTTTATATAAAAGACCATATTCTACCACCTTTTATGGGTAACCCTATTTTGAATCTGAATTTTGATACTATATTATATTTTATTATTAAAAATAATCATTATTTTTGAATTTCGAATGTCAAAATAGTCTTAGGGTGAATTTTTGGTATTTCTCTATGATGTTTTAATTTTTGATGAATAATACTGTATTTTAGATTAAAATAACTATTTGATTAAGTATTTATTAATGTTAAATAATATTTTAAATATTTTTAAGTGAAAATATATAAATTATGTATCTAATGATACACATTAGTTCATCTGAATCATTTTTATTTATAATATAGGTATAAAGACTAAATTAACTTTTGAACATTACACATTAAGAACTCGTTTTCTCCCCAGGCCTATGAGATTAAGTCTAAAATTAATCTGTCCACTATTGTGAATTTATTTGAGAAAAATACATTTAAATGGTCATAATAATTTTAAAATTTATAATATAATAATAACATATTAAATTTTTCAACCAAAAATATTTATGATTGTGATTGAAATTAATTACATCGATTATCATAAAATTAAACTTAATATGAGAATAACATTAATATGAAGTTTCAAAATGACCTGAAAACATGTCTAAACGAACTTTTATACCCACATTTAGGCAATATACCCTCTTATTTCTAATTTTTTTGTTATTAGTATACTATTCCATGAAATTGACCTATATGATATAATAAGTAAATAAAATTAAATAGAAGGAACCTTCCTTACCTTTTACATTTTCAATGCATTAGATTATGAAAGAAGTTACATAGATTCGATGAGAAAAAATTAATTTAAAATTTAAATGATTTTTTGTCATGGTAATTTAACAATAATTTTTACAACTGAGTCAGTGGAATTAAACTCTTAATAAACGCTAATGCATGGATTTATTTGTTAATTAATAAATAAAATAAATGTTGTTAAAAAGAGAAAATTGTATGTGGATTTAGTGAATTAAAGTGTTACCATATTTATTATATGAATATATCATGTTATATAGTTGTGAAATTAATAATTCATTATTCTATAATTTTATTGATACTTTTAAATTAATATTTAGTTAATCATGTAAAAATTTACAATGATGTTATTTAATAATAAATGAAGTTACATTAAATGATTTTAAATTTATAAAAATAAGATATTATGAAAATTTATTTTTATGTTTCAATAAATAAAAATTGTGATCCATTAAGGGACCATTTTACAATTTCTAATTAACATATAGACCAATATATAGTAAAAACATTGTCATCACTCTCTGAGTTAAAACATTGTTTTTTCAAGTTAAATGGTCTTATTTTAATATGTATTTCTACCACACAAGGGTTTATTGTTTTATAAATTAGAAATAATATTTATAATATTGTAGGACTATATTATTTGAAAAATAACACCTTTTTATGTCTAAATTGTAAAACTATATAGGTTGGAAGCCTACTTGTATAAATGAAATAAAAGCATGAAAAATAATAAGAAACATAATTACCAACGAACATAAATATAAAAATGCACTTATTTTTGTGCATATATGACTTTTATAGAACCTAAATTAAATTTAATCCTTTAATTTTAATTTTTTCAATCACATTTTGTAAGGGGGACCTTCTAATAGTGATTAAATATTTGTATATTAAAGAGTTCCACTCCCCCATTATTATAAAAAATCAATCACTCTTCCCTTTTTATACACCTATCAAAAATATTTGACTAATCCAAAATCTTTCCAAATATTCTTACCATATCCATAACCTCATCCTACAATCCTAAACACGGAATATATAAAAATGGTATCCCTTTGATGTTATCAAAAATGAGTTACTTGAAAAAGAGGAAACACAATTCAATGTGCATTTATGATTTATTTATTTCTCCACACATAATTTATTATTAGTAATTTATAATTGTAAAAAATTACTATAATAAATATACTGATATTTGGGTATTATGTGGGTTCTGAAACAAATTACACACAATACAATATAATGGTTAACAAACATGTCGTTCTTGAGTAGGGTTAAATGATGCCTCATGAAACGATGTTGTTCATTTTTACTTTACCATATATCATGGTTTGGAATTATTAGAGACAATATATTATTATATGTTATATATGATATTTAATAATTATTTATTCTTCTAGTATTATAATAAAATATAGACCATAATTCATTCCATTTTTGTAAAAAAATAATAGCTTCATTTGTGCACGTGTGGACTACCACCACCTCAAAGAAATGTGATTCGTTCACACAATACCTGGATTGTATTAAGGATGATTTGCAGTGAAATTATATGATATATAATAAAAAATAATTCTAATATAATGATATTATATATACAAATACATATATTCCATCTAATTTAATTCATTCAATATGAAAATAAAATATAAATAATGTTCATTCATATATATGACCAACCATCTTCATGAACTCTGTATTATATTACAAATTTCAATACATTATAGATTATAATAAATACATATATAATGAATATATATGTTATTTATATCATTTTTATCTTTTGAAAAATAATTAAATCATAATATAAGTAAGAAGATCAAGAATAAGATGTGAAACATGTATGAAAAACAATGCGGATATTACCTGAAACATATCATTAAAATAGAATCATTAATAAACATGTAATATAATTTAATAATGAAATAATATTTGGTCATATATATAATAATATGGATCTTAGGTAGAATTATAATAAACATATATTTATTATGTAGGATGTTTTTAGAGTTATTATGTGAATAATGATATAAGGTAATGGTATTCTTAAATCACTTTTTATATCTTTAAAATACATTAGATGTTCAAAATTAATTTATACTATGAAATGTATATATTTACAATGAATTTTTTTATGATACTTATAAAAAAATTAATATATAATTACATATCATCTTTATGATCATTATTTCATGAGATTTTTTTGTTAACATATTACCAAATAGTTAAATTAATTTTTCTCAATTTCCAATTTTTGAGACGCATGCTATATTACGCACCTATATTTATCAATGAGGTTTAGATAAAACATAGTTACATGTTATATCATTAATATACTAATATTAATTATATTTTACATTTCATGTATATTTTTTATTTCCATTATATTTTTTACAAATATACCAAGGTGGTAACAGTTTATTAAAATAATCTTATTGTTTGTTTGGATTGTTTATGAATCTGGATTCATTGGAAAAATATTACAATATATCTTAAGAGAATAATAATTAATTATATTCCCCTTTGGTTAGTCATGATATCTTCATGTATGTGTTCTATTTTTGACACTTTGGTACAAAAGATAATTAAGAAATTTATTTAAAGAAAATATGATCTTATCTCAATCATCAGTAAGAAGTCTCTCTTCCATCAGAACAATTTTTTTATAAGAATGTTATTATGGTAATGTCTTTTAAATTATTTCTAATATTTATTATATGGATTCAAATTATTTAAAAAAAATGATTCCATTTTTTTTTCTAAAGACTGTTTTATATGATCTAAATGCAAATGGGTTTCAAAATTTTTTCAAGATTCATTTATAAGTTTCGATGAAAAAGGTATTAAAAATGTTTTCTTGAATAATTTATATTTATTCAATGAAAAAAAATCAAATTAATTTTTAGCTTAATTTATAAATTTTCATGTTTATAATCAAAATAAATGGGGTTTTAAAATGTTTTATGCTATAAAAACGATTTTTTCAAATGGGAAAGGATATTTTCCTCAAGAAATGTATTGAAAAGTTATTACAAAATTATTTTCCATGTATGATGATGTACCCTTGAGTTACTAATTCAATAAATAAATATTATATCTAATGGTTCCATTTAAATTATTTATCTTAGATGTTTTTTTATGGCTTGATTATTGTTGAAGTTTCTTCTCTATCACAGGTTATATGTTTTTTTAAGTTGCCTCTTTCATGGGTTTTAAATTGGGGAAATGATTTTTAAACATGTCTCTTTTCCCTAGGAAATTACATGACTAAATTTTTATTACATGTATTTAATTTAATGTGTTATGATATGATTATTTATTATATTGTGGGACATGTATGTATGATTTCATGACGAGATGGGTGGGAATTATATCTCCCTCCTATTAATTGGTAAAGATTTATATCTCATGTGATAATGATGGGAAACATGTTGATGGCTTGATCCAAAATGGAAAACTTGAATATTGATATACTATGGATGATGGGGAAAACCATTCCACCATAAGAATATAGGGAAACCTCATGTACACTAGGTAGAAGGAGAAACTCATTCTATAATAGGAATATAATGAAACTCGATCCCTTATAAGGATAGGCATGGGACTGGGGATGGTGGTGTGACCCACCCAATAGGTGTAGTCCCCATGAAGTTACCTATTATTTTTTGGCAATGCTACTTTTCTAATGGGGAATGATGTTACATGTTTCTATGTTTACGACAAATTTTTTGTCTTATGCCATTGATATTCTGACATGGTTCATGTTCTTAATTATATTATATTTTTTGTCTTATAATCTTCCAATATATATTCAATGACTCATGATTTTGAAATTTATATAGAGGGAATGACATTAAAATGTCATTCTCTAGTCCTCATACCCTTATTTTCATGTTGGGATTACTTATTTCCTTTATTTACCATTACCGAGCATTCAATATCACCCATTTCTTAGGTTTCATGTCCATAGGTTATGAATAAATATTATAAGTAGGAGAAATAAAGGGGAATATTTTTACATAAGATTTTGAAAAACATATACCGATGCATAATAATGTGTTCCACATTTTAAAAGACACTATACTATTATGGTACTCATGAATGTAATTTTTTAATGTTCTAGATATACATATAAATAATTTAATATCCATGTATGTGAATCCTATGATTTTATAGTTTGGATTAAAGGAATTTTTTAGTCAACCACTAGAATATATGATGTGAAAAAATTAATGTGATCCCATGTAATATTTCTAAGTATATTTGTTGGGATGTCACTAAGGATAAGTTTAAGGATGAGGAAAAATATATAAAAAATTTCGAATATTTTGGAAGAGGATAGAGCTTTTGATTTCATAGAATTACCATTATGTTTGGATACAAAAAGTGTATTTGGATATAGAAGTGATGTTCCTAGGGTTAACAAACCTAAAAATGTTCTAGAGGTCTGACTTGAGTGTAACCTGTTACATGAAAAAGGGTCTTGATCTACACATTGTTTAACACTCCTTGGGGATATTCTTTTGGAATTCACAAACACATTAAAAATCATCAGAAAGAATTTATGTAGAATATTAAAATTAAAATACTATGATAAACCTTATGTGTCATAGAGTATAAATGTATGAGTAATGATTTAGCAATCCTATAAGTTATTTTTCATCAATGATTGAAACTCAAAATCATACTGTGAGAAACATTTTTCATTATGGGATATATATATATATATATATATATGGAATAAATTAATATAATTTTTATATAATTGATTAATAAATATAATAATTCACAACAACCATATAATTATTTATTTACATGATTTGGATTTATAATGCATAACCGTTTAAATTTTTTATTTTTTAAATAAAAATTATTTTGTTATATATTATAAAATCACAATTTTTTAATTTTAACAATTTAATTTGATAAAAAATGATTTCATTATTTGTTTCATAATATCAAAATATAAAAATGATTAATTTTTCTTTCATATTTTTCTAAAATGTTCATCTTTTTGGCAATTTGTAAAAAATATTAATATTAAATAAAATTACACATTTATCAAATTATATTTATATATGAATGTATTAAAATTTTATGAAACTTTTTTAAATATTAAATATATACTTATGAGGTAATATTATTAATTTATATATATAATGTTTTAAGTAAAAATCAATGTCTTTCATTTTGGAAATCCGCATATTTTTTTATTCAAAAAAACACAATTTTGTTATTCTACTTTAGTCATGTGTTGAAGATTTTTATTTATATTCTAATAAAATTAAGTATCATCTAATTTATCATAATCAAATAAATTCCATAGTAATAAACAATATACATTATTTTGATGTAAAATCAGTTTAATCCTTAGTAGAAGAATTTTTTTAAATTGTATTCAGGGAATATTATTTCAAAATAATTTAGAATAAATTTCAATCAATGAAATGAATTTAATTTTATAACATGATTTATAAATATGAAAAAATAATGTTATAATTAATTAAAGATGTTAATTTTAATTTTTTTTCATAATTAGTAGTAACCGAGGTAAAAATTCATTAACACTACAATTGTTATGATGTGTAGAAGGGGTGTTATACTAAACATATAATGGGTAAAAGGCCTAAAAACGTTCGTAAATTATAATGGTTGATAATATATAGATATTATGCATTTAATAAATTAAATTGTGAGAATTTCGATCCACTTTACATGAATTATAGATATATTATACAATAATATTTCTTGTATTCACATGATATTAACCCACCTCACTTATGAAAGTAGACACTTATCCAATCATATTTATATGATTCGATTAATGTAGATATGCCAAACCTTATAAAAATACCACACTATATTTATTACCTACATTGAACTTCTTTTCAACTCCTAATATAATCCTAATATGGAGAAGGAGTAAGCTAAATATGGTTACTGGAAGAAGAGGAGGGTCAAAAACAGATGACTAAGTATATAACCATGGAATGGGTTTTTCATCATAATCCCACTCAAATTTAGTCATATTTTATATTATTCATTTATTTAATTTATATATTTCATATACATCCCATTTGATATATAATACCTATAATTTTTTACATTTCATGTTATTTATATTTTAATTTAGGTACATCTTTTAAAAAGTGTTTTATTAAAAAGTTATTAAAGCCTTACTATTTTTATAATCTTATTCTAATTTTGGATTGTTTATATTCTCAATATCTTTTGGACAATTATATGATCCTAATATCATAAACAACATCCCTATTCTTCATCTCTGGTTATGCATGTTATTTATATGTTTATTTTTTATATATTCACTTATAGTATTTGGAATCAGTATGTATGTTTCTTGTATGGGATACAGACATTATCTTTTATTTTCAATTAGAGTTATTATATTCTAATTCCATATTATTTGAAAATTATTATAGTTATTTTATAACAAATTTTAAATTATTATAAATAATATATTTCTCCTAAATTTTAATATCATTATAATTTTTTTAGAAGTCACATATTCAATCATTCTAAAAGAATTGATTAATGAAATTTTACAAATATGTGAAATGAATGTTATTTTAAAAATATATGTAAGGAGTAAATTTTACAACCTTTATGATATATATTATCTTTTAATATTAATCAAAACGTAAATTCGGATCATTAATGATTATCCTTTTAAATGAATTTTAATATTGTAATATAAAGGATATTATTTTTTTAATGGATTGAAAATAATTATGAAATCGATATATAATTTAATTATTACAAAATATTACAAGAATCCTATTTTAATATTTTTCTTTTTATTTATAAAGGATTTGGATTCATTATTGAGAATTAATTTCTAATGAATTTATTATCCTCTTTCATCCTTCTTATATTTATGGGTTTTTTTCATTTACTATCCCACTTTAACATTCCTTGTAACACTCCATTATTCCAATTGAAATTATTTTCTCCTTGATGCCTATATTTTAACCGAAAAGGCTCGATCATGGGCACAAAGACCCATGACCCCAAATTTATTAAAAAGATAAAAGTTGCCAGGAGCAGGATACAGGGGAAATGCTAAAATGCCGCAAACCACATCAAAAGCAAGGCACCACAAATAGAAATCACCTTTTTCGAGGACGTCCCCGACCCTTAGCCCCTCGATTGGCTGGAGGGCGCCCACACCCCCGTGAAATTCCAGCTCCTGGCTCCACCGGATACTCCACATGATCTGCAGCCGCAATCTGCTGCCGATCCTCTAGAATAGTCTGAGACACCAGCCAGTCTTGTTGAGTAGGCTGGGACACATGCCCTGGAGAGGTCTGCTCATCCAGTGTGCCATCCACAGCCACCTGCATTCTCCTAGAAGAAGACCCCTCACAATTGCCTTCCTGGCGAGCTACAGCAGCAGGGAGATCAACTGGGCGAGCCTCCTGTGAATCCCGGATCACCTGCATCTCATCAACTGGCCGAGGCTCCTTTGTTTCTTGGATCACCTGCGTCCCAGAAAAGGCGAAAGCAGAGTTGGACACTACCACATGGGACTCCATCCCCTTATCAACAGCGGGTCGCAAGGTGATAACGCGATGATTGCTGCATCCTGCATTCTTTAGCCCTTCCAAATTAAGCATATCAAACTCCGGAGTATTAATGGACTCCAGCATAGAAAAGAAACTAACTCCTGTCGCTGGAGTTTTTTGCTCAGCACTCAGAAAATCCTTAGGAGAAGCCTCCATAGCAGCAACCGGCATAGGTGAGCCCTCCAACACAACCATTTTCCCGATATCAGCATCTACCTGCTGGGCAACATCCTCGCCTACACTATCACTATCCACCATCACCGCACCTTACAACTGGGCTCCCACAGTGGTTACCTGGGCAGAACCTGCCCTCAGCTTCTTCAACGTCACCAGAGTATCCTTTGGGGCAGCCTCCGTAGCAGCAACCGGCAGAGGGGAGCTCTCCAACACAACCGCTTTCCCAATATCAGCATCTGCCTGGGCTGAACCTGCCCTCAGCTTCTTCGACGTCACCAGTTGAAACCCTTCTTCATCAAAGACCTTCATCTTACCCTTCATACAAGCCGAGGCCACTGTAGCACGATCAAGCTCAGCATTCACATCGTCCTGAACAGCTGCCTCATGCTCTGATTGGGCCCCTTCCTCTTCATCAACAAGCAAATATTCACCCTGATGGGCATCAACCGTAGCCCCATGTTGAACCTCAGTAGCCATTGTGGCAGCATCCGTAAGCAGGAGATGACACCCTTCTTCCTCTTCCGCAATGTCAGCCCATGACCTGCAAACATCACCCCTAGAAATTCCAATGATAGATGAGTCCAAATACTTATCCACTGATCGAGCAGCAGCAGCAGCCGGCTGGAAAGCAGACTGCTTACCCAAGCCAAGCTGGACAGCCTCAACAAAGGAGGAAGGACCTACCTTGGGAGGCTCTTGAACTCTGGAAACCAACTTGGAACCAGCCTGCACAACCGAATTCCTTTTTCACTGATCAAAAGTATGCCCCCTATATTTTATGTTTCATATATTTATATTGTATACGTGTAAGGACTAATATTATAAATTTTACTTTGTTGACAGGGGAAATATACTCTATTTTACTAAATAAGAATAAAATATTATTTGTAAAGAATTTTTAGAATGTATTATATTGGTAATAAAATATATTAGGAATGTGTTGTCTGTGAAAGTGATAGGTGGGGTCTTGTATCATACATCCCATTGATGCATCAACAAGTCTGGTGAGGAAAAAAGATGGGATAAAGTGTATGTTAATTATATAAGATCATGTCATAATATTTTTGTAATAAATGAAACCACATATATAGGTTTCTAAACTCAGGGTTCATGCAATGCTACCGATTTATCAAATTCATGAATGGAAATCTGAGAATATATCCATGGATTTAATAGTGGGATTAACATAGACATAATGATGTAATAATTTTATTTGGGTTATAATTTATAGATTAAAAAAATAAGTACATTTTATATATAATTGAGATATTATATATTTGTATAAAAATTATACATTCAACTTTAATGAGATAATCATATTACATGGATTTGATCTCGTTGTAGTATTGAATCATTATCCTAGGATTACCTATAATTTTTTAATGGAGCTTAAATGTATTTGGGTACAAATTTAAATTTAATTACAATGTTTAATTCTCAATATGTTGGATAATTTTAATGAACAGCTCATATATTTAAATATAAGCATCGATCTTGCTCATTATAGTATAAGAGAAGTTACCATCTGTACCACCATGAGATTTTGTGAAATATTTGTTTTCAAAATTAATTTAAACATATGATATATTTAATTTTATGAAACACTGAATATATATTGTGTTATTAAAATAAATAAATTTAACTTTATTTTTATGAAAGACCAATTTAATCATTCATTATACACTACCCCACGAAAAGCATGCACTGTATGGAAGTCTGAGTTAGCTAGTTTTATATAAAAGACAACATTTTACCACCATTTTTGGGTGAACTTATTTTGAAACTGAATTTTGATACTATATTACAATTAATTATTAAAAATAATCCTTATTTTTGAATTTAGAATGTCAAAATAATCTTAGGTTTAATTTTTGGTATTTTTCTAAGCTGTTTTAATTTTTGATGAATAATACTGCATTTTAGATAAAAAATGCCTTTTTGTTTAAGTATTTATTAATGATAAATTATATTTTGAATTTTTTAAGTAAAAATATAAAAATTTTGTATCTAATGATACACTTTAGTTCAGCTGAATCATTTATATTTATAATATAGGTATAAATAATTAATTAACTTTTGAACATTACACATTAAGAACTCGTTTTCTCCCTAGGTCTATGATATTAGATCTAAAATTAATTTCTTCACTATTGTGAATTTATTTTGGATGAATACATATAAATGGTCATAATAATTTTAATATTTATAATCTAATAATAACATATTAATTTTTTCAACCAAAAATATTTGTGAATGTGATTAAAATTAATTACATCAATTATCGTAAAATTAAACTTAATATTGGAATAAAATTAATATTAAGTTTCAAAATGACCTAAAAACATTTATAAAAGAACTTTTATACCTACATTTAGGCCATATAACCTCTTATTTATAATTTTTATTGTTATTAATATACTATTACACTAAATTGGTGTATATGATATAATAAGTAAAAAAAATTACATAAAAGGAACATTCCTTACCTTTTACCATTTCAATGCATTTGATTATGGATGAAGCTACAGAGTTTCGATGAGAAAAAATTAATTTAAAATTTAAAGGATTTTTTTTCAATATAATTTGACAATAATTTATACAGCTGAGTCAGTGGAATTAAACTCTTTATAAATTCTAACCCATAGATTTATTAGTTAATTAATAAATAAAATAAATGTTGCTAAAAACAGAAAAATGGAAGTAGATTTAATGAATTAATGTGTTACCGTATGTATTATATAAATATATCATGTTACATAGTTGTGAAATTAATATATTCTAATTATATAAATTTTTTTATATATTTAAATTAATATTTAGTTAATCATATAAAAATTTACATAAATGTTATTTTACAATAAATGAAATTATATTAAATGATTTTAAATTTATAAAAATAAGATATTATGAAAATTTATTTTTATGTGTTAATAAATAACAATTGTGATCCATTAAGGGACCATTTTACATTTTCTAATTAGCATGTAGACCCATATATAGTAAAAACATTGTCATCACTGTCTTAGTTAAAACATTGTTTTTTCATGTTAAATGATCTTATTTTAATATTTATTACTAACAAACAAGGGTTTTTTGTTTCATAAATTATAAATAACATTTATAATATAGTAGGACTATATATTTTGAAAAATAAAACTTTTATTATGTCTAAATGGTAAAACTACATAGGTTGGAAGCCTAGTTATATAAATGCAATACTTGTATGAAAAATAATAAGAAATATAAATACCAGTGAACAGAAATATAAAAATGAACTTATTTTTGCGCATATATGACTTTTATAGAACCTAAATACAATTTAATCCATTAATATTAAATTTTTCAATCTCATTTTTGTAAGGGAGACCTTATAATAGTGATTACATATTTGTATTTTAAAGAGTTACACTCCCCCTTTATTATAAAAAATCATTCACTCTTCCCTTTATATACACCTATCAAGAAAATTTGACTAATAAAAAATCATTACAAAAATTCCTAACATATCCCTAACCTCATACTATAATCCTAAACACAGTATATATAACAATGGTATCCCTTTGATGTTTTCAAAAAGGAGTTACTCGAAAAATAGGAAACACTCTTCAATGTGAATTTATGTTTTATCTATTTCTCCACCCATAATTTATTATTAATAATTTATTATTGTAAAAAATGACTATAATAAATATATTGATATTTTGGTATTATGCGGGTTTTGAAACAAATTACACACACTACTATATAATGGGTAACAATCATGTCGTTCTTGAGTAGGGTTAAATGATGCCTCATGAAACGATGTTGTTCATTTTTCATTCACCACCTATCATGGTTTGGAATTATGAGAGACACTATATAATTATATGATTATATGCTATTTAAAAATTATTTATTATTTGGGTATTATAATAAAATATAGACCATAATTCATTCCATTTTTGAAAAAAAAATGATAGCTTCATTTGCGGACGTGTGGACAACTGCCACCTCAAAGAAATTTGATTCGTTCACACATTACATGGATTGTATTAAAGATGATTTTAGTGAAATTATATGATATATAATAAAAAATAATTCCAATATAATGATATTATATATACATATGCATATATTCCATCTAATTTCATTCATTCCATATGAAAATAAAATAGAAATAATGTTTATTCATACATACGACCATCCATCTTCATGAACTCTGTATTATATTACAAATTTCAATACATTATAGATTATAATATATACATATATAATGAATATATATGTTATTTATATCATTTTTATCTTTTGAAAAATAATTAAATCATAATATAAGTAAGAATATCAAGAATAAAATGTGAAACATGTATGAAAAACAATGTGGATATTACCTGAAACATGTCATTAAAATGGGATCATTAATAAATATGTAATATAAAGTAATAATGATATAATATTTGGTAATAGATATAATAATATGGATCTTCGGTAGAATTATAATTAACATATATTTATTATAAAGGATGTTTTTAGATGTATTATGTGAGTAATGATATAAGGTAATGGTATTCTCAAATCACTTTTTATATCAATAAAATACATTCGATGTTCACAACTAATTTATACTATGTAATGTATATATTTACAATGAATTTTTTTTATTATAGTTATAAAAAAATTAATATGTAATTACATATCATGTTTATGATCATTATTTCATGGGATTTTTTGTTAAAATATTACCAAATAGTTAAATTAATTTTGTCTCAATTTCCATTTTTTGAGACACATGCTATATTACGCACCTATATTTTTCTATGAGTTGTAGATAAAACATAGTGACATGATATATCATTAATATAATAATATTAATTTTATTTTACATTTCATGTATATTTTTTATTTCCATTATATTTTAAACAAATATACCAAGGTGGTAACAGTTTATTACAATAATTTCATTATTTCCTTGGATTGTTTTTGAATATGGATTCAGTGATGAAATATTATAATATATCGTAAAATAATAATAATGAATTTTATTCCCCTTTGGTTAGTCATGATATCATCAAGTATGTGTTCTATTTTTGACACTTTGGAACAAAAGGTAATTATGAAATTTATTTTAAGAAAATATGATCTTATCTCAATCATCAGTTAGAAGTATCTCTTCCATCAAAACAATTTTTATTAAAAATTATATTATAGTAATGTTTTTCAAATTATTTCTAATATTCTTTATATGGATTCAAATTATTTTCAAAAAAATGTTTCCAATTTTTTTCTAGAGTGTTTTATATGATCTAAATGAAAATGGGTTTCAAAATGTTTTCAGTATTCTATTATATGTTTTCGATGAAAAAGGTATTAAAAATGTTTTCCTGAATATTTTATATGTATTCAATGAAAAAAATATCAAATTTGTTTTAGCTTAATTTATAAATTTTCATGTTTATAATCAAATTAAATGGGGTTTTAAAATTTTTAATGTTAAAAAAACTATTTTTTCGAATGGGAATGGATATTTTCTTCAAGAAATGTACTGAAAAGTTATTATAAAATTATTTTCCATAAATGATGATGTACACTTGAGTTACTAATTCATCATATAAAGATAATATCTATTGGTTCCATTTAAATTCATTATCTCAAATGTTCATTTTTTTTATTAATGATTGTGGAAATTTTTTCTCTTTCACGGGTTATATGTTTTTTTAACTTGCTTCATTCATGGGTTTTAAATTGAGGAAATAATTTTTAAAAATGTCTTTTTTCCCTAGGAAATGACATGATTAAATGTTTATTACACATATTTAATTTAATTGGTCTTGATATGATTATTTATTATATGGTGGAACATGTATGTATGATTTCATGATAATATGGGTGGTAATTATGTCTCCTTCCTATGAATTGGGTAATGATTAATATCTCATGTGATAATGATGGGAAACATGTTAATGGGCTTGATCCAAAATGGAAAAAATGAGTATTGATCTACTTTGGAAGATGGGAAAAACCAGTCAACCATAAGAATATAGGAAAACCGTATGTATAATGGGAAGAAGGGGAAACTCATTCTATAACAGGAATATTGCGAAGCCCGATCCCTTATAAGGATAGGAATGGCACTGGGGATGGTGTTGTGACCCACCCAATAGGTGTAGTCCCTATGAAGTTACCTATTATTTTTTTGGCAATGATACTTTCTTAATGGGGAATGGTGTTACATGTTTCTGTGTCTACGACAAATGATTTGTCTTATAGCATTGATATTCTCACATGGTTCATGTTCTTCATTATTTATGATTTTATGTCTTATAATCTTCCAATATATATCCAATGACTCATGATTATGAAATTTTTAGGGAGGGGAATGACATTAAAATGTCATTCTCTCATCCTTATACCCTTATTTTTATATTTTTCTTACTTATTTTATTAATTTACCCTTACCGAGCATTCAAGATCACCTGTTTATTATGTTTTATTTCCATAGGTTTTGAATAAATATTATAAGTAGGAGAAATAAAGGGGAATATTTTTACATAAGATGTTCAAGAACATATAACATCTCATAATAATGTGTTCCACATTTTAAAATACACAATAATATTATGGTACTCAAGAATGTAATTTTTTTAATGTTCTAGATATTCATCTATATGATTTAATATCCATGTATGTGAATCCTATGATTTTATAGTCGGGTTTAAAGGAAATTTTTAGTCAAGCACTAGAAAATATAATGTGAAAAAATTAGTGAGATCCCATGTAATATTTCTAAGTATATTTGTTGGGATGTATCTAAGGATGAGTTTAAGGATGAGGAAAAATATATATAAATTTTCTAGAATTTTGGAAGAAGATAGTGCTATTGATTTCATAGAATTACCTTAATCTTTGGATAAAACATGAGGATGTGGATATAAAAGTGAAGTAACATGGGTTAACAAACCTGAAAAGGTTCTAGAGGTCTGACTTGAGTGTAACCTGTTACATATAAAAGGGTATTGATCTACACCTTGTTTAACACTCCTCGGGGACATTCTTTTGGAATTCAGAAACTCATTACAAATCATTAGAAATAATTTAAGTAGAAGATTACAGTGAATATCCTATGATAATCCTTATGTTTAATAGTGTAGATAAGTATGAGGAATGATTTAGCTATCCTATAAGTAATTTTTCTTGAATATGTGTTTTCCAAATATGGAAAATGTTTCTCACAGTATTATTTTGAGTTTCAATAATTGAATGAAACATGAATGAAGTTGGTTAAAAATGATTCTTTCAGATGTGGAATGTATGTGAATTATAAAAATCGGATTCCTATGTGGAATATCATAAATAGAATCAGAGAGGTGGTACAAGTATTTGTTATACAACTAAATATATAGATATCATGAATTATATATGAAATTAATGGGACGGTCTAGAAGTATTTTTTACATTTAACATTTAAATCATTGTTAGAATGAGTTTCTAAAACAATAATACATGATTTGTTTTTATTATTATATATATGTGGTATTAATGAATACGTTGATAAAGAATTAGTAATTATATCAGAATAATATTGGTTGAATCATGTATTTATGTTTGAATTAAAATATTATGTTATATGAGTCCTTAATTATATTGGTATTTTTAGTATATGTTTGTAAATATAAATATGAATTTTTGATTAATGAAAGGAAACCATTAACGTGTTATATATAGAGATAAAATCATATTTTGAATTGATTAATAGATGATTTATTTAGATAAAGTAAATCATATTGTATCGAAGACATATTATTTGATTAAAGATTTGATGAAAAGGTTTTTTATATTATCATGGATGAAGTTCATAATATCTTGGATTTAATGAATACTAATATTAATCATTGGAATAATGTAGAATTTATATTTTCCGATAGGATTTTGGCAAATTTAGGTTATTACAATGTTTTTAGAGAATATATGATGGTGGTATTGAGAATATTGGAATGTGAAACCCATATATACATTATGAGACATGGTGGATCAATATTAATCATATTCAGTGAAGATAATCATAATGTTTTGGAGTTTAATATTTGGATGGGTATGAAGTTTAATCATTTAGGAAGTGGTTTATGTTAAAATTCAGTTGAGTATTTACAGATTAAAGTATTATCTCTCCACAAGTGGATTTATGCATATTGGATAACATCTACTAAGAATCATTATGTGTTGTAAAATAATGATATATAGAATGAATTATTATTCAATTTATATATCTCATGATCATTTAGTTTTTGAAGAATAATAAATTCACATTAATTACCTAGAGTAAGACATTAATTGTGAATTGATCAAGTCATAACTAAATGCATGGGATTGTGCATATGGAATGGAATAAAATAAACTAAATTTATCATCTTTAGGAGAAGGGTCCTGATATACTTTTTTCCTATTATTATTATTATTATTTGAGATATCAATGAACTCTTTCATGCTTTTCCAGTTTATGGTTTGGTGATTGTTAACATTATTTGTATCATCCAATTTCTTGTTATCAGCGATATTTATCAAACCCTATAATATAATTTTCATCCATCTCTTTTTTTCACTTATAACCAATGTTCTTATACATATGAGTTACTTTCGGTAAATTTATGGTTCCAAAATTCCCTTTTTAAAAACGATGTTTTATAATTCAGATTTATGACCTGGGGTTCTATTAATGTAACATCCAAGTATTAATCCTTAAATAAGTTAGGATCATATTGAGGGATGAATTAAATTTAGGGGGTAGAATATAACACCACGAGATTTTACGAAATAAATGTTTTTCTAACTAAATTTATATTATGATATTTTCCCTTTCAAGAAACATTGAATATGTGTTTTTATTAAATATCACCAATTTATTCTTTATTTTTACACTATAATAAGTTTTTATTTAATTATCTTCTACAAAAAGATAATCTTGCACTATAAAAAACATTATGTTAGCATGTGATACACGTAAGACTGAGTTTTATCACCTTTTAATGGAACACCGATTTTAAAAATATGTTCTCAAACTTTCATGTAATTAATTATTAAAAGAAAACATTATTTTTTAGATATTTATGATAAAAAATAATTAGTGTAATTTTTTTTAATTTTTTAAGCTGATTCATTTTTTGATGAATAGTTTTAAATACAACATTTTAGTTAAAAACAAACATTAATTAAATATTTATTAAATATAAATTATATTTTATATTTGTTTTAAAGTCAAAATAGATCAATTACGTATCTATTAATATAATTATGGTCATTTGAATCATTTTTATTTTTTATTTAGATATTTATTTTTATAGTCTTTTTTACATTTCATATTAGAAACATGGTTTATCACCAAATGTGTGAGATTTGGTTTAAATTTAATCTAGAGACATATGTGAATTTAATTTGAAAAAATTTATATAAAAGGTTATAATTAGTATAATATTTATAATCTAATAATATAAACATAATTTTTAACAAAATATACCAGTGAATGTGATTAAAGTTAATTACATTGACTTAGGTAAAATCAGATGTAACAAGGGAATAAAACTTAAACATAGTAGAAAACATTTATTGAAAAAATTTTAAAAAATAAATTTTATACGAATATTTTTACCATATCCACCATTTTCTAATTTTAAGTGTTTTTGGGATAGTATTCCATGAAATATAAATATATAATATGTTAAGTAAACAAAAAACAAAAAAAAAAGGAACCTTTATTACCTTTGATAGTAATAAAGCATATGAGTATGGAAGAAGCTACACAGTTATGGTTATAAAAAATATTTTGAAATATAAATGATTTTTTTGAATCATGACTATTTAAAAATAAGATTTAGATATGAATTAGTTAGATTCAGCTACTAACAATCACTAACACAAAGATTTTATAGTTAATAGTTTTAAAAAATAAATGTCGCTAAAAAATTAAAAGCGAAGTAAAAATGTTGAATTATTGTGTTACATTATTTTCATAGATTAATATAACAAGATACACAATTTTAAAATTTATATATTTTAATTCCTTAATTTTTTTGATAGTTTTAATTTATAATTAAGTAAATAATTTCCAAATAGACATTAATTTTATTTTAACAAAAATGATATTTTGAAATGAATTAATTTTAATAAAAATAAAAACATACTCCAATTTATTTTTATGTGTTAATTAATAGAAAATATAGTCCATTCATGTATAAATTGACTTTTATAATTAACATGTTGACCCATCGATAGTAAAAACATTGTTAGCACAGTTTGAGTTAAGGAAATATATTTTCATGTTAAATGTGATTATTTTAAAATTAATTTCTAACACATATTGGATTATTATTATATTAAATTAGATTCATATAAATAAAAAATTTGGACTTTATTTTCTAAAAAATCTCAATTTATTTTATTATTAATGATTAAATTACATAAGATGGAAAACCAGTTACGTAAATGAAAACACAAAATAAAAAATATAATGAATTTTAAAGACTAAGGAACAAAATTATAAAAATTAACATATTATTTGTGTTGGATATTTATATAGACAATAACTTAAACTTAATTCATTATTTGTACATTTTAAGCCCATGTTGTAAGGGAGACCTCACAAAAACTATTAGTATTTTTATTTTCAAGAGTACAACCCCAACACCATTATAAAAAGGAATTTACTCTTCCCTTTCCATACACCTCTCAAGGCACATTGGCTCATCCTAAAAATATAAAAAAATCTCCCAAATTTAATTCCACTCAATATATAATTCTTATATTAGGGATTAATAAAACCACTAAATTCATATATATTAATCCAAAATGAGTTACAAAAAAAGTTGTATCATTCTACTATGTGCATTTATGTTTGATTTTTTCTATAACCCTCAATTTCCTATAAGTAAATGATTATATAATAACAAAATTATGATAAATATTCGGAGTTTTTTCAATATTAGTGTTAAACCTACTCTTACAAACACGTGCATATAATGTGTAATTGACATATAATTCCTGTGTACGAAAAACTACCGCCTCACGAAACGATGTTGTTCATTTTTTTACGTTACCACATATCATGGTTGGGAACTACGATGAAAACTAGGTTTTAATATGATATATAATATATTATTGATGAATTTATGATTATTTAATTATTATATGAAACATAAATTTATTCTTTTTATTTTTTGGTATAAACAATAACATTGTTTGTGGATGCGAAAACTATCACCTCGTCAAAGTGATGAGATTCATTCACACATTACATTCAATGTATTAAAAATGAGTTTAACGAAGTTATATGACATATATGAGATATAAATTATACTATAATGATATTATATATATACTTATATTTCATTTACTTACTTTCTTTCAATATGGAAATAAAACAAAAATAGCATTCATGCATACGTACGAGCTACCGTCTCCATTAATTGTTTATTCCTTTTAATATTTATATATTTTATAGATTATTATAAATATATCCATTTATTGAAAATTAATGATATTTATATTATGTTTTAAAATTTTAAAATAATTAAATTATGATACATGAAACAGGATTAATAATAATAAGTCAAAACAAGTAGTAAAGGCAATGTGGATATTACTCGAAACATAACATTTGCATAGAATATTTAATAAATAGGTAATATAATGTCAATAAATATATATGTTATTATATAAAATAATTGGTTATTGTGGTAGATTTATAATAAAATTATATTTATTATTCATCATTTTTCTATGATTATGATAAGAATCAAGACATTAAGTAAGGGTTTTCTCATCTCACTTTTTTATCCTTGTGATACATGCCTCGTTCACAACTCAATTAATTTTCTTTGGTATATATAATTTCTCAAAATGAAATATATGATTCATATATGTAAATATAAGGTTATATATATATATATATATCTCTCTCAATTTTTAATTTTCTTTCATGGGTTTGAAGGTTCAAAAGTTACCAAATCAGTTAAGTAATTCTGTCTCAATTTTCCTTCATTGAGATACTATCCATGTTATACAAAAATATTTTTATATGAGGTGTATATACATCACTTTTAAATGTTATGTAATAAACCTCATAATCAAAAATATATTTTATGCTTCATGAAATATTATTATTTAATGTTAATATGGTTCAATGTTACCAAAGTGGAAATAATGTATTACAACAATCTCATCGTTTATTGGGATTATTTATGATTATTCTCACATTAATGAAATATTATGATCCATCATTAGATAAAACTAAAAAAAATTCTAATACATAGGAGAGTCATGATATCTTCATGTATTAGTACCATGTTTCCACTCAATGGTAATTAGGACAATTAAGAATGTGATTTTATAAAAATTGAACTTTATCTCTCTTTTTGTTTAGAAATATACATTACTTCAAAACAATATTTTATTAAATTGATTATAAAAATATCCTTAAAATTAAATTTTTTAAATGATTTTTAGTATTTGTTTATTATTTTTCCATGTATTTTCAAAGAAAATTTATATAGATATTTCATGTTTTTTATACATACTCAAGGAAAATGGGTTTCAAATTAATTTGAGGATAATATTATAAGTGTTCAAGTAAAATTGCCTTCAAAATTATTTTAGGATTCTTTTTTAATTTGTCAAGAAACATGTTTTCAAAATATATTCTAGATTTCTTTATAAAGATTCAAAATTATTTTAAAATAAAATAGTTTATATGTTGTTTTATGTTTTAAAAAGATATTTTGAAAGAATAATATATATCTATCTAATGAACTTATTTAAAATATATTTAAAAATTATTTTCCATCATATATAAATTCCCTTAATGTAACTAATTAATCTCCTTGGGATGATATCAAAGGGTGTAATTCACATTATTTCTTTTAATGGATTAATGTTTTATGAAATAATGATTATGAAACCTATTTTTATTTCACGGATTATATGTTTATAAATACATCTTTATTTTAGAGGTTACACTTGGATTAAATGACTATAGAACTAGTCTATTTTCTACATTAAATGATATGATTATAGTTTTCTAATTCCTATTTCATTTCATGGGTTAGGATATTGTTATTTTTATTCATGTGGAATATGCATGTATGATTTCATTATGTTATTGGTGGGACTAATATCTCCCTCGAATAAACTGGGAAAGGATCTATATATCATGATATAAGGATGTGAAACAAGTTTACAAGCATGATCTGAAATGGGAAACATGTGTGTCCTAATCAACTATGGGATGATAGGGAAACCTGATACACAATGGGAATATGGGGAAACCCGATCCAATATAGCATGATAGGGTTACTTTATCCATAATGGTTTTATGTATGATTTATAAAGGGGTGATATTTATAGAAGATGTTGATGACATTTAACCAAACATGAAGAATGTCTTCCATGATTACAAATATAGTAAACAATTAAGGTCTATGGGTGTGTAATTTTTTAATGTGATTAATATTAATAGAAAAAATATGTAGTATTTATTTATTTTAATCGTAGTTCACTATGATATTAGGTTTATTCATTATATAATTTTCTTATAATAACAGTTTCCATTCATGTATTCAGATGAGACCTTTTGAGGTATTATATAGAGAACAGTGTCAAGCTCAATTAATTTCATATAATGTTTTTGAAAGGACATTGTTTAGACTAGATTAAAAAAGTTGAAGATTATTTTTCATCCCATGATGTAAACTCATAGAAGGTAGAGGTGTTATGTTGATAAATATGGGAATGATATTTTTTTGTAGGCATTTATGAATATCCTAAAAATTTTATATGTAAATGTTTAATGTGTTTTTGAGTGATTGACGAGTTAAACCATAAATGTTTTTTCCACATGATATTCTATAAAAATTGGGATCAATTGATTTTTAATATAGCTTTACCTCTGAGATTATTTCATGTGTATATATGTTGCATGTTTCGTTGTTAAGTAAAAATATACCTAATAAATCCCATTTTTTGAGTCAAATGGTGGTATAGATAGAATAGAATAAATTTTAATGGTAAAATCTACTGAATATTATAGATAATAGTCAAAAATGTTTTATAGACATGGTAACTCACCTCGATAATACATTGCAGGTCATCTACATGATTAAGGAAGGAACATGGGAACATGAAAATTCTTAGAGGGACGAATATCGATAATTACATAAGTGATGAAAAAATTATTATGATGTACTTTTATTAAAGAGGGAGGAATTTAATAACACATATAGTTTTTATTATAAATAAATTTTATTTATTGTTAATATTCATTATTATATTTTATGGTTTCACATTAGCAGCAATAATTTTATATGATTTGTCTAATCGAAAAAATAGTTTTATACTAACAAAACTACATTTCATGTATCATATGATTCTATTTTAGATTTAAATTAATTAATATTAGAATTTTTATTTTTAAAAGTAGATAAATTTTTTTATATTATAATAAAAATTATATATTATGGTTTTTTGTATTCTTAATAAAATATTTATTTATTTATTTTTTCAATTTTGAAAAATAATTATTTTTATAAAAATTATTATTTCTTTATAGGTATTTTAAACAAAAAATTATATTCTATACTAGTTTAAAAGACAATTCAGTCTAATTATAATTAAATAATCTAATTAATGTTTATAAATTTATAATTTTACATGATTTATGTGTAAAATTATTGTTGGGATTAAAATGCATTAAACACATGTTATTATAAGGTTTTTGGAACTAATATTAAAAGGAAATTCTAAAAAATAATAAAACACAATATTTTAAAATGGATATCATATTATAGACTAGTATATTCACATTTAGTGATGGGTTAATTTCAGTTATTATCACAATGAATAGATATTAAGGGACAAATTTCTTAAAACGATAATGGGTAAAATAGTTTAATTATTGTTAAAACTATTTTACATAGTTACAAAATATCATATTAAATCGTATTGTATGTGTGTAATTTGAAAATTTTAATAATATATTAGTTATTATAAATGTTTAGTTCCACTTTAAGATGAATACACCATTATATTATTTTAAAACATTGAAAAAGTTTAAGAGTACAACTGCACAAACTTATAAAACAGATCCTCCTCTACTATATTATTCATTTACATTGATCCATTTATTTCAAACAATATCAACTAAAACACCATGAAAAAACCATACCCATCTTCTAATGGACTTGGTTTTATTTCAAAAAACATTTAATATTATGTTATAAACCTAATTTGGTTGTCCAAAGAAGAGGTAGAACTATTAATGAAGTTCTTTCTTTAATATTTCATATTCTACCACCTTAAAATATTATATAACGATATTAAGATAATAATAATAATATTATATATGTATATGGAAAATATTTAATGGTTATGTTAAAAAAAATTCATCCCATTTTAAAAGATAAGGGATATTAAAACATCGCTAGTGTGCTTGTGTGGTCCACCATATCCATCAAGCATTGAGTTTCTTTTCTTTCACCACATAACAAAGATACATTTTATGATATATTTAATAAATATATATAAATAATTTTGGAAATTATTTTTAATAAAGTAATATAATATATTATGTAACATATTACCCTTATATATACTGGAAAATGATATCATCACCGCTTTATAATTGTGGGCTACAATTTCCACGATGTGGTACAATTATTTTTTGTATAAACTTTTCATGAATTGTAATACAATTTATTAAATTAATAAAATAATAATTAGTTAATTATTGACAATATATATGATTCAATAAAAATATATTGGAACATGTTTAGCCTATCAATATTTTTGGAATAAGAACCAACCATCCCAAAACAACTGACATAGACATAAAAGATTTATTACTTATATATTCCATCCTAATAAAAGAAATAAAATATAATATTATAAGGTAATAAAATAGAATAATATTTTTAGGTATTTACATAATTAATATTATATTTATATATTGGACATAAATAATGTTCTTTAAGAGTCACAATCGATGAAAGTGACTTTTCTAGTAAACATTATTTTAATTATTTGAAATTGTTTCTCCATTATTTTCATCTATATAAATTCTCTTCAAAATGATTTAGCTATTTTATTAATATAATTATATGTTGTTTAAAATTCATTTCATACAATGTTGGACATTACTTATTGTGGTTATAGGAAAATAATTTTTAAAATTTTCCTTAACGGATTTTTTTGATATTTAAAAAAATGTCTCAATTGAATATTTTTCTAATATTTATAGCATGAGAATAATTTACCACCATCATGATAGTTATTAATAAATAAAAATAATCTCAAATTCAATTTTTTTTAAGAATATGCAATTTCATATACTTCCCAAAAAAATTTATTTTAAGATACTTCAATGTAAGAATAGGACTTTTATCTTTATGTTTCCATAAAGCTACAATGTTATTATGAATATGAATTTAATGGAATAATTTTTTATATTTTATTATCTAAATGAATGATTATATGTATGTTATTTATGTTAAGGTAGTTGGAAAATATTCACGTTGAAAGGTGAGCTAGATATAACTCTCCAGTTCATTATTTATGGAATTTCTTATTCACAGAATATATATAATAATTAACTATATAGGTTATTACACTTTTATGAGTCATTATAGGAGTTATTGTAAGAGTGACATGAATATAATGTACAAATACATGATATTGATTTTTTTTTATTTCTAATTCATTTTCATGAAATCCTTTCTATTTTCTAAGTTATCTTTTGATATTATTTTCAAATTTTATTTTTCCTCTTTTAGGGGTGAATATTTTGTTATCCTAAAAAAATGTTTTCTTGAGTACTAATGTTTCACAAGAAAAAATCTTGATTATAATTTTTCCTTTAATATTTTCAATGACATAATTTATAAAAATATTTCAAAAACAAATCTTATTTCAATAGTATATAAAATAATATTTGTGCTAATAGAATATAATGTAAAAATTGAATAATTAATTATGGGATTTCCTAATTTTTTAAATTGACTAATTATTTTAATTATTTTTATATCCATTAATGATATTTATAATCTCATCAAAATCTATAAACCGTTTTTAGTAGTTCCTATGGTAGAGTAAGAATTAAATAAATTTACATGTTTCTATAATGGAGATTTTTCTTAATATAATATACCATGTTTCAATGAAATATGATTTTAAATCTAAGAAGATTATATATTATGATAAAATATAACATTTATAGTGTGTGTCTATTTTTTAGGAAATAATATTAAGAGTTTTTAATAATTATGTAAAACTATAAAACTAATAAATCATGGTATGTTTTAATAGTGTAATCATTTCTAATTAACTCCAAAATTTTGGTCGATAAATGCTTGATTTTTTAGAGAAGGTATTTATATGATTTTACCATGGTTTAGATGTGGATTTGGATGTGAATAAATCTTTTTTGATGGTTTATAATCCCTTATTTAAATGATTTTATACTGTTTTATGGTCTGATATACATTTTGATGAATTTTTATGTATTTTTTAGAGAAATTTCACTCTATATATCATTTTTCTAAAAATTATATTTAACGAAATATATAATTCTATTTATTGATTTAAATACCAAAATAATGTGTTTATAAAATTTTACACTTCATTATTAGAGGATTGAAAGTTTCTATGATTTTTTACACATAAAAATGGATTTTTTGTGTCATGTAAAATCTATATTTGGGATATATTAGTGTATTTTGTATGAAAAATTTTAATATTTGGAATTATAGACTCATGAGACCACTAATTTATTATATATGATCATTTTAATTTTTAAGGATAATTTTTTACATAGAGATATTATTTATGTATATATTTGTACATTTACATGAGAGGGAGTTTAAGGGAATATTTAATGATAAATTTTGGAATTCATTTAATATTACTTGTTTGGTAGACATCATGTGACTACACAGAGATTAGATTTAAAATTATTTTGGTTTATGATTTAAATATTAATATGTATCATAAACTATTTCGGTGTTTTTGAGAAGGCTTGGAGTGATCACACTGGGTTTTTATGATTAATATATCATCGTGTCTTAGCATGAGGTTTTTTATTCCAATACATTATATAATTCTCCCTTTTTCCATATAATATTTAATTATTCATTAATGATGATTATATATATTACGTGGAATTTATTTTAATGAATATTTTAATTATGTGACTGTTTAATGTCCTCAACTGCAGTAGTCTAAAGCTAGTTGTTACTTTAATACATTGAAATCATATAAAAGTGGACAAATCCTAAAAGAAAAATTGCTTAGACCACTTGGAAATCTAAATAGATACTGGAATATCACATTAAAATTGAAATGATAATAATAATATTTTATTTTCTATTAAAACACCATTATTACCTTTATAATATAACATTATATCAGTCATAATACACTTCTAATAATGTGAGACAAAGTAATCATAAGAAAGGTTGAAAATAAATTATTATTAATGGTTTCCATAGAAAAGTAGTTATTATAAAAAAATAATTAATTATCAATTGGAAAAGGTAAATAGTTGAAAAATAATCAAGTTTATTAATAACTACAAAATGAATAATAATATTTTTGGTACAAGTGATGAAAAAATAATTCATTATAAATAATGACTTTATATCGAAACAAATCAATAGTTTTCTTAACTAATCTCATAATAACATGGACATAAAAAATAATTATCATAATTAGAGGATGAATAATCATAAAAATCAGAACCATATAATCAAGGCCTTGATAAATACATATTACAGAAATGGGTAAAAGATTATCCAAATAATCTAGGTGGTTTTTCTAATGAGACCTTCCCATGCATCGGGTGGATATGGGGGGAACCACTCACCACATTCTATGTCTAATGAAATACAAAAATGTAAGGGGAGAAACATAATCAATATAAACATTCAAATTGAAAATAAAGAATTACTAAAATAAAAAAACATAATGATCATAATAATTTTCATTTGAAAATGAGCATATATAAGTTGTTAAATTCCCAGTGAAACTATTCATAAAACATTTATATAAACAATAATGATGATTTTTAATTAGTATATACCCAATAAAATTGATCATAAACCATCTAGATAAAAAAATGGAATTTTCATTACAACTTATTCAAAGTATAGAATAATTAAAATGAGTGTTGTACCCATTAATTAACAGAAATTCGATAACATTTTCATTAAAAACATTCTTGGGGGAATTTCCTTTTCACTTTGATTTTTTTTTTAAATATATTTTTTTCAATATTAGAAAAAAAATATTATTTCAACATAAATATGGAAAATTAAAATGGTTGTTTCAAAACAATATGTATTCATGATGATTGGTAATTTTGTACAAGCTGTTATAAATATCCAATTCTCAATGTTCTAAAATCATTAAAAAGTAGATCATTTCGAAAATGATAATTATATGATATTAAATATTTTGTCTAAAAATTTAATCATGGGTAAGAACTACTTTAATAACACATTTTGATAATGTTGAAAAAAAATTGAAAATATTTTTAGAAAAGATTGATATAGAAGAAAAAGAAGATTTTACTGATGTGAGAAATAATGAAATCTTTTATTAGAAAAATATTTTCAATAATTTAATGTATAAAATAGTTTAAAATTTCACTATAACATTAAATTTTCATTAATAAATAAGATATAATAAAATGAATCAGTTTCATGAGAGATATATAGTAATATATCATTAAGAGAGTATTAATCATAAACAATAATAATGAATAATGAAATTATAAATTAATTTCTTATAGATTTGATTAATTGCTAATAATATCCCCTATAACGTTAAATGAAATATAAAATAACATTATTTTAAATAAATTATTGACATAAAATATGAAATGTGTATTATATACACCACAAAAAATAAATAAGGTGTGGATATAGAAGATGTCTCAAGAAAGAAAAAGTGAGATGAGAAACCTATACATGTAGTCTGATTTCCCTCATTCATGTTCAAAAATTATTTATAATAAATATAGAGTTATAATATATATATTATGTATCAAAAAATATATATATTATATGACATATTAATCTCTTATAACTATTTTCCATATATTTATTAACAATTATTTATCAAAAGCACTGTTTTGAGTGATAACTGCTTCATTTGTAATGTTTTTTTTCGTTCAGTAGATTCAATACTTCTACTCTAATCATTATTAAATAATATATGTAATGTCGATAATGATACAAATATAATATTTAATAATTTTTTATCTATACTGATAAATTGATACCATTTAGATAGAAAAATGGATTACACTATTTCTGGATATGGTAGGCCATACGTACTCATGAACATTGTTTCCCTTTTCTTAATGGATGGAATTTTTTTTTAATAATATCACTTATTTTAAGAATCATTATTATCTCATACATATAATATATATTTATTAAATCAATCAATATTACCATCCATGATAACATAACATAAAAATAATGTCATATCACAACGTGGTGCTCGTAGTCTATATGTACGAACAAGAAAATTCGTCATTTTCCAACGAATTTGAAGGTAAGAAGGTCGATGTGCTATTAAAATTACAGAAGTATAATTATTTCATAAATTATATATATATATATTAAATACGTCATTATATATATATCCATGAAGGGATGTGATGGAAAATGAATTAAATCAATTCGTGAGTGTCACAACCCATCCCCCGGGGCCCGTATCGTGACTACCCCATGCCCGCCTTCCATAGGCTAGGGGTTGCGACTAGCACGAAAGGCGTAACTCCCTAAAAACTGGGAAGGCATTGCCTTTATAAAATGTAGACACACACACAACCAGAGTATAAGAGGAAGAAAACCCTAAGAAATGCAGTAACAAGTATGATGAAAGTACAAAGGAGCCAGAAATACAAGCCCAAGAGAAAGGTACAGCTACAATGGAAAGAATGTAGAACAGAAAGGCAAACAGCTGGTAGATGGAAGAAACTCTTGGATCGTCCTCCGAGTTCCTACCCGAAGGATAGGTACAAATGTCCTCTTCAGCACTCTACATCAATCGATCTGCTTTGTTCGCCATCACACTGAGTGTCCACCTCCGGGTATCGTCCAGTCCACATACACTATTCCTCAGTCAGTGCTGTCAGTCGTCTGGATCCAACACAATGAGGTGCGGGCATAGCCCATACATGGGTGAGTATAACGATACTCAGTAGGGACCCCGAGACCCTCAAGGTCCCACAAAATCCCGCAACGATAAACCAAAAATAAATATCTCAATATATAACCATTAATTAGTTATATGCCTATACATAAACATAAGTTATCATGTTACCCATCTCAATCATTAGTAAAACACAAAGGTCATTGACTCAGCTCAAACTAGGATTTTCATTAATGAAACCAAAACTGCTGGAGAAATCCTCCTCTATTGAGTACAGTGGCCCTATCTTAACTCTGAGGCGCTACTCACTAACCATAGACTGGTGATGTACTCCTCCTGTCGAGTATCATGGGTCTGCTGCCAAACCAGGTGCTCCTCCACTGTGGCTCTACTGCCAAACCGGTCTCTCTCTATAATAGTCGTTAGAGGGACGCCTCCTGTCGATTACCGCAGGTCTGCTGTCAAACAAGGCGATCCGTCCACCGTGGGTCTGGAACCTAACTGGTTGCTCCGTCCACTGGTCTAGTCGAATCAATCAGAGTCGAATCGGTCAATCAATCATCAGTTCTACAACTACTAGGTCTTTACACTCTGTCTACTCATCTCTATGAGGATCTGATCCATGAGCTACTGGTCGATACTCCAAGTGTTACGAAGTCTCACACAAAAGTATCTCAAAGTGCTGCCACGTCATCAGGGTATCAATGCAACAGACGACGCGTCAATCGGACACCCGGTCTGTGAGTGATTAGCATATTAGTCCAAGGGTCCTGGTTGGATTCATTTACGAACCAACCTGACCGTGACTCAACTATACCCTGAACTCTAGTGTGGTATACTCAAAGGGGTGGTTATGCTCCAAGAATACCAGCGCCGCTGAGGGTTCGTTAAATGGACATCTGGTGCCAATGATATGGCCCAAGAAGGTAAAGGGTCAGTAATGGTCCCTGGTCCGGTCCGACCCGGTCGGACCGACTCGGCACGACCCCGTCTAGGCCGACCTCATCTGTGTCGACCCGGTCAGACATGCTGGGTCTAACCCCGCCAATTGGGCGGTTCAGCCCGCTGAGTTTGGCCCAGTCCGCTGATCCCGACCCAGCAGACTGCGTGGACAATTCAGGACGAAGTCGCCAAGTGGGTGATTCAGCTCGAAGGCCAGTGGCAGGTTCGACGGGCGCTATAAGGGGCGTGGCTCAGACATCTCGGCCTTTGAGGCCAGCGGCGGGCCGCGCGGGGTGAGGGAAGGACACAGGTGGACTGGGAACGGCGCATGGCACTCCAGGTAGCCGTCCGGGCACCGGGAAGATGACCTGGGGTGTCGGGTAGGCACCGGGTAGGCGGCCTGGGCGCCGGGCAGGTGAGGGGCGTGCCGACAGCATGTGGGTAGGCTGGTCGAGCACCACTCGACCGACGTCGAGGTTCGCGGAGGTCACGAGAAGAGCGACCTCTATTTTCCATCTTCTTCGTTGTCACCACATTGTAATGCCGCTATTACGTCACCATCGATCCAAGTTTCCAAAACCATAAAGGATGCAGAGGGTTTGGGTTGTGTTTGTGTGGCCCGAACCCTCCATGTTAGAAAAGTAGCAAGAGGCTCAAGAAGTTGATTTAATGAGAGATGATTAAGTTCTAAACAACATAAAACACACCCCTACCTCGTTAATTGTCGGGAGTTCATTTGTCACGGGGGAAGAAGATGTTGTCATCGTTTGTCGTACGCTTCCACTACCGAGATCCTGTGTCGGTCCATTGTTGACGAAGAGGAAGGAATATAGTTTTTCAGAGAGGTCCTACGTCGAAAGGGTATTTCAAGGAAGAATTCAAGGAAGTAGCGTCGTTGTCTACATTTTCATGTTCTTCATTGGTGAAGATAAGTTTCTCCAAGTGTTGGGCATCACGATACATTACCAGCACTTCATTGCTTGGTGAAGCCATCCCAAAAGGGGTCGGGCGAATTAAATTGTGTTGGGACAATTTAAGAGGTGTGTTGGCACAGTAAAAAGGGGTGGATGCCAAGAAGTTTCCCCCACCTTTCCTTCGTCAAAACTAAAGACACGAATTAATTTTATGTTCACACATAAAATTAATTGACAACAATTAATTTTTATGTTGAGAAAAGAAATTTTATTGAGTATAAACAATTTCACATCGACACATAAAATTAATTGATAGCAATTAATCTAATGTCTACACATAAAATTAATTGATAGAAATTAATTTTAGGTCGTCACATAAAATTAGTTGATAGTAATTAATTTTACATCGAAACATAAAATTAGTTTCCAATAAATTATTTTTCGTCGACTCATAAAATTAATTGAAGGGGGGGGGGGGTTGAGATGTTTCTTCACCCTCCCCATTAAATTGAGTGTTAAGCCACATGTGGACCCCACGTTATAACCTCTTGTGGGAGGTTATGCTGCTCAGGTGGTCCCCACCACAATTATCCTCCCATGGGAGGTTAGGGTGTGGGGGTCCCACCACCAACTCCCAAGTGGAGCTTTTAACCAACTAAGAGCACATACAAAACATGACATCTTAAAAATAAAATAATGAGTTGTACTTTATTTTATTATTATTTCATTTAAAAAAAATCTTGAAACTAACATCCAAACTTGTCACGACGCAACTACGGTGAAGGTCTCAATAAGCAATTACCGATGCTGCGAGTTCAATGGTGCCCTCAGATTTCAATTCTGAGTATTGGTTCAAAATATATCAAATCCTAAACGTACGTTTAATAAACATACCTGAAAAAAAGTTCATAAATTTTATATCAGTCACCCTCTACTCGTGCCGGTCGAGGTTAGGCTCTGCCTAGGTGAGAAATGCCCTGAATATCTCAAAGGTACTATCATATTTTTATTCCGACTCACCATTTATAAGTTATTAATTTTACAATAAAATAATTGTCACTTAATTAATTTATTTTCGGAAAAAAAATTAACTTTTTCTACTAGTCCATGCTGGCCAAAGTTAGTATCTGCTTAAACAACACAAGACATCACATGTTTAGCGGTGGTCTCAGGTTTTTTGTCTGATCTACCCTTTGTGAGTTATAAGTATTTGAAAAATAAAATAATCTATTTAATTATTTTATTTACAGTTATTCCATTTTAAAATTTTTTCACAGGAGGCCCACACTGACTATTATTAAGTCGCGCCTAGAGTAAACCTATCATCCAGAGTACAACGGTGCCCTCATATTTTTGATCTGAGTAACCATTTAATATTTATTCCACATTTTCAAAAAATTGCTTACGTGCCTTAATTTAATCTTAATAAAACATCTAGGGATTATTCTGGGCACTCCGGGCCTCAGAATTAGGCACCGTCAGAAACTGCGGACTTGAAAAATTCTAAAAAAATTTTTGAAAAAAAATTTCCTTGAAATTTTCAGGCCTTTACATTACTCCCACCTCTGGGATTTACGTCCCTGTAATGCTAAAACATAGACTAGGTGAACAAATGAGAGTACTGAGCACGCATCTGAGCCTCCCGCTCCCATGTGCTCATCTGGAGGTTCCCGTACTGCTAACTAATGCGCACTAGAGGAATCGACTATCCATGTAGGAACATCTCCTGTGAATCCTCGATCTCCACCAGGACCTCTGTGAAAGTATCCCCATCATCGATGTTCAGCGCCCTGTGATCAATGATGTGAGAAGGGTCATGGACGTATATCCTCAGCTAAGATACGCAGATAACGTTGTGCACCCGATGCAATTGAGGTGGAAGGTTCAGGTGGAAAGCCACCTTTCCTACTCTGTTGAGGACCTGGAAACGTCTGATGAAGCACAGATATAACTTACCGCCCTAGCCAAATCTCTATGGACCTCATCGAGGTGAGACCCATAGGAAGACGTGGTCACTATCCTCGAACTGCAGTGTTCTCCGACTCCTATCAGCATAGGACTTTTGTCTGCTCTGTGCAGTCTTCATCCACTCCTAGATGATATGTACTTCCTCCATTGTAGACTGAACCATCTTTGGTCCTACAAGAGCTGCTATGATTTCCCCTTTTCAAAAAATGGAAATACGATCTCATCCCCTGGATTAACTACCTTCTTTTCCTAATATAGTCAATCCTGACATGAACGGTACTAATTCATTCCATGGAAACATTGTAAGGCCTAAGAGCTACTACCAAGAGATCCAACTGTCACTCTCTCCTCCAAGGGTAGAGTCGCATTGTCGACATCAGTGTGTAGTCACTAGGTCTCCCCCAGTTGGAATCTAGAATGTGAGGGTCAAGTCAACAGTTTTAACCAGAACCTCTTAGTATTTACCACACTAAAATAAAGGAAATCAATGTCACAAGGAAAAGTGTCTTTTATTAATGTTGCTCAAATTACAAAGACCCAAAGAAAGAAAAAACAACAACAACATGGAAGCAAGAAGAACCATGAACAAAGACCTCCATGACTGAAACTATTCTTGCTCCTATCCACTAGCTTCTGGAGCTCCATAGTCATATGCTTCAGCTGCATGAACCTGTGCTCTTCCATGTCCACCTGTTCCTTGCGGTCGGGGTGGACCTCCTGGTGGTGGTGGTGGAAACACCCCGATGTGTCGTCCACCACCAACTGCACGGCTAGATCCTTGTTGTTCGTGACGATCGAACCTCTACCACTGCCTGGGAGGTCCTTCATCTATCTACTGATTGTTAGCATGGTGGGTCAGACATTCACATACCATGTGACGAAGCCCACCGCATGAGTAACATTGTCTGTTCCTGGTATTCCTGGCTTTGTCTACACCCTGGGTACCCCACACCAACGATCCTGAGTCGTGAGGACGACCACCCGTAGGTCTAGTCCTCATTGACCTTTTCATCATCTATCTACATCCACCTGGAGAAGGCTCCGCTGCATGTAGACTTGTGGCGGGTTCCACTGCTGTTGGTTGCTCAGTAAGTAAACTCTCTACTAGGAGGGTTCACTCCAACACCCATGTCTGCATCGGGATGCCGTGAGAATCAACTTACGCTCTCATCTCTTTCCTGAAACCCTGCTCGAAGGTACGGGCCTTGAAGAATGGGTCTCGTATCATATCAGTGGAGTAGCACGATAGGTCGGTGAACCTCACTGAGTACTGTGCCACCATCATGCTACCCTGGTGAAGATGTAGTAGCTCATGTATACGCACCGCTCGAAGGTAGGCTGGTACAAACTCCGCCCAGAAGAAGCTCTCGAAGTATTCCCACAGAAGTGTCGCCTCATCGTGCATCTAGAGCATTAGGCTCCACCATCTTACAGCGGCTTCCCGAAGGAGGATGTAAGAAAGAATCACTATGAAGTCTTATGGTGTCCCTACTAGGCTGAAAACCCTAAACACAACCTCCATACATTCCTTAGTTACATGCGGGTTTGTCTCTACCCTGAACCTGGGTGGCCTCTAGTGCTGGAACTCATGCAACACGATCAAGCGGTGTCCATTTCCTGCTGTAGAGGATGGTGGCATCAGTGTCCCAACAGAAAGTAGTACTGCTGGTGCCTCCGCTGCTGCCTCAACTGGATGAGGGCCGTGTAGTGAGGCCTCATCACTCTGCAGGCTGTAAATACGTACAACTCTCGGGGCTCTAGCTGGTCGTCCGCAGGGTGGCATCATGAAAGAAACAAATGCGACATAGTCAAAGACTATACCTTGTAAGCTGACCTAGTTTGAGCTGATTAAAAATATTCTTTTGAGAACACACTCGCAATCAGTGTTTTCGTGCAATGATTCGGAAATCAGAAGTCAGGGTCCTGGTGTATAGATACGTCGGCCGCCCGCACCAACACTAGACTCCATGAACTGAAAACCACACATAGTACCCTTAAAACTATTTCTTCATATAAAGAAAATATCAGAGTCCTATGTGTTGTGGTAGAACCGACTTCTCTGATACCAATTTGTCACAACCCGTCCCTCGGGGCTCATATCGTGACTACCCCAAGCCTGCCTTCCATAGGCCGGGGGATGGTGACTAGAACCAAAGGCATAACTCCCTAAAAACTGGGAAGGAATTTCCATTATAAAACGTAAACACACACACAACTAGAGTATAAGAGGATGAAAACATTATGAAAAGCAATAACAAGTATCATGAAAGTACAAAGGGTCCGGAAATACAATCCCAATAGAAATGTACAACTACAACTGAAAGATATTACAACTGAAAGAAAAACGACTGGTAGACAGAAGCAGCTCCCAGATCATCCTCCAGGTTCCTACCTGAAGGGTAGGTACAGATTCCCTCTTCAGCACTCCGCATTAATCAGTCCACTCTATGTGCCATCACACTGAGTGTCCAAATCCAGGTACCATCCAGTCCTCGTACACTCTGCCTCATTCAGCGTTGTCCATCGTCTGAATCCAACACAAAGAGGTGTGGGCATAGACCATGTAGGGGTGTGTATAACGATACTCAGTAGGAACCCCGAGACTCTTAAGGTCTCACAAAATCCAGAAAGGATAGACCAAAAATAATTATCTCAACAGATAACCTTTACTTAGGTATATGCCCATACCTATACCTAAGTTATCAAGTAACCCGTCTCAATCATGAATAAAAACACAAAAATCATTGACTCATCTCAAACCAATATTTTAACTGTCAAAACCACAACTGCTGTAGAACTACTCCCTTGTCGAGTATAGTGTCCAGGTTGTGTCTCTGAGGTGCTACTCACTAACAATATAATTTTGAGGTACTCCACCTGTCGAGTACCGCAGGTCTTCTTCCAAATCGGGGACTCCTCGACTGTGGGTCTACCACCAAACTAGGCTCTCCCCCTAATAGTCGTCATAGGTACTCCTCCTATTGAGTACCGTGGGTCTGCTGAAAAACCGAGAGATTCGTCCACCGTGGGTCTGCTGCCAAATTGGGCGCTTCGTCCACTGGGCTAGTCGAATCACTCCAAGTCGAATCAGTCAAGCAGATGTTATTTCTACAGCTACTAGGTCTATGCACTATGTCTACTCCTCTATAGGAGGATCCGCTCCATGAGGTACTGGTTGATACTCTGAAGTCTCATGTAAAAGTATCTCAAAGGACTGCCATGTCATCGGGGTCTCAAAGCAATAGACGGCGTGTCAATCGGACGCCATGTCTGTGAGTTAATTGAATTTTAGTCCAGCGGACTGATTGGATTCATGTACTAACCAACCAGACCGTCAATCAAATATACCCATAACATTAGTGGGGTATAATCAAGAGGACGAATATTCTCCAAGAATACCAGTTCCACTGACGGTTCATCAAACGTACGTCTGGTGCCAATGATATGTCTCAAGAAGGTAAAGAGTTCGTAATGGAATCGGGTCTGGTCCGACCCGGTTAGACTGACTCGGCCCAACCTAGTCTAGGCCGACCGAGTTTGGGTCGACCTGGTCAGACTTGCGGGGTCTGATCGGGCCCGTTGGGCAGTTCATCCCACTGAGTTTGACACAGTCCGCTGGGTCCTGGCCAGCAGACATCGTGGACAATTCCTGCTGAAGTCACCACGTGGGTGATTCAGCCCGAAGGCCAGTGGTAGGTCCGGCTGGCGCCACGAGGGATGAGACTCTGAAGGCTCGGCTCGAGAGGCCAATGGTTGGCCCCATGGGGCATGGGATGGCCTCTTGTGGAACGGGAAGGGCATGGGGTGCTTCAGGAAGCAGGCTGGGTGCCGGGTAGATGGCCCGGGGCACCGGGAAGGCATCGGGGGGGCGCCTGGGAGGCATCCTTGGTGTCAGGTAGGTATGGGGAGCACTTGCAGCACGTGGTTAGGCTAGTCTGGCACCGCCCGACCAACGCCAGGGTTCGCGGAGGTTTCGGGTAGTGTTTCCTCTATTTTCCATCGTCGTAGCCGTCACCACATTGTCATGCCAATGTTACATCATCATCGATCCATGGATGAAAAACAATAATGGTTACGGAGGGGTTGGGCCATGTTCGTGCGACCCAAACCCTCCATGATAGATCTATAGAATGTGGCTCAAGAAGTTAATTTAACGAGATATGATTAAGCATCAAACAACTTAAAACACACCCCTACCTCTCTATTTGTCGGGAGTTCGTTCGTCACGGGGGAAGATGATGTTGTCGCCGTTCGTCGTACGCTTCCACTTCCTAGATCGTTCAGTCTGTTTATGACGAAGGGGATGGAATAATGGTCATCGGAGAGGTCCCGCATCAGAAGGGGGTTCCTAGGATGAATCTGAGGAAGTAGCGTCATTGTTGGCGTCTTCACGCTCATAGTTAGAGAAGATAAGTTTCTCCAAGTGTTGGGCGTCGTGATACATTACCAGTGCTTCGTTACATGGTGAAGACATCCCAAAACCTTCTCCCAAGCTCCCTATATATAGGAGAGGGGTAGAGGTATGTGACCATTGAGGAATTTATGATTGTTCTATTATTAGGAGCCTTCCTAAATTCCAACGATGTGGTTACTTAATTAAAAAGGGGGGTTGGGCGAATTAAATTGCATTGGAACAATTTAAGGGGTGTGTTGGAATAGTAAAAAGGGGAGGATGCCAAGAAGTTTCCCCATCCTAGCCTGCGTCAAAACAAAAAAAAACAAATTTATTTTATGTTGACACATAAAATTAATTGACAACAATTAATTTTTATGTTGACACAAAAAATTAATTTAGAGCAATTAATTTGACCTCGACACATTAAATTAATTGACAACAATTAATTTCATGTCGACACATAAAATTAATTGACATCAATTAATTTAACGTCTTCAGATAAAATTATTATATCCCTTATTAATAATCATAATACCATTATTATCATCATGGAGAATAGAATCATATATAAGTGGTGACCTTTGAAGCTCCCTAGGGGTACACGTAAAATGAAATATTTATTGAATACATTAGTTGTAATCAATCTAGAATGTGATATAACTAAAAAAATCAATTTAATGAATCTATTTATCATGAAGAAGAACATTAATGGGATAAATGAAAAAAAATAATTCCATATAAATAATAATTTGATCCTAAAATTTATCCATGGATATTGTAAGTAATCAAAATATAACATGGATATTAATAACTAATATCATAATGAGTTAATATAAAATTCCAGACATAATAATAATATAAAAAAGGCCACGTGAAAATATATCTTACGTAATTTAATAAATCATCATAAAAAAATCAATGTTATTTTGTCTCATGATACCCACTGTTGCATCAAGGGGATTTAAAAAGAAGTTTTCGTCACTTAATAAGTGAAAAGAATTATTCGTAGGAGAGGGGAAAACATAATGAACCAAAAAATTTGTAATGATAAACTAGTATAAAACTAATTAATAATTTTATAAATTAAAAAATATAATCAACATATAAATTTATATCAGAAAACTATCATACAAATATTAATATATTCCCCTTTTAATCGTAACATAAAACATGCATAGAAATAATAAAGATGACATAATAATATTATATCCACAATCAAACTGAGGATAAAACATTTTGAAAAATAATATGGATGGTATCATTAAAATAAATTCTCAATAGAGAGTAATTAATATGTGGGTTGGATTTTTTAATGAATACAAATATGAAAAAAATACAATAAAATATTTTTGATACGATTTTCTTTTATTTTTGAAAATATCATTCAAAAACTAAAAAATTATATAATATTAGGGAAAAAAATTTCTTCGAAAAATAATAAATTAGACATTTAACGAAATATTTAAAGTAATGAGTGGTCCAGATGGATGGTAATTATATATATTCCATTAAAAAATATTCTATTCTCAATTTTGCAAAAGGACAAAAAAGTACCTCATTCAGAGAATGAAAAGATAATTCCATTCAATTTTTTAAGAAAAATAAATGGGTAATGTTATGTTTATAAACTAAATTTTAGAATGTTGAAAATATTCTTGAAAATATTTTTAGTAGACCTAGATAGCTATAGAAAAGAATTATCGCTCAAAGGGGGAAATAAAATTTTCATTTAATAAACACATTTTTGCAACCATTTTATGAAGAAAAGAAAGGAAATGTAACTATTTCTTAAAAATTTCATAATGAATAATAAAATATGAGATTATATAATTTTAGTGAGATATATATCGAAATATTTCATCATAATAAACTAAATAATTAATAATTTCGATAAAAAAGAGATTTTAAAGAAATCCCTTACCACTTTGGTATATCTTGAATCATTATACAAATTAAAAATCACTACTTAAAATTAATAAAAAGATATTGATGATATAATAAATTATAGGTTTTTCATATAAACTACAATAAATTAATTAATTATGAATATGACATATATCTCGTGGAAGAAAAAGTTAGACCAGAAGCCCTTAACTCAGTTATGATTTCCGTTGGACCTATTTAAATCTCATTTAACATTAATATATATTTATTATAAATATATTTAAGATCTATATTCATGTATATTTTACCATATATTATTTTCATATTAAATTTTATAACTTTTTTTAATATTTATTTATCAAAATAATTAATCTAGTTGAAGACTACTTCTTTCTTATTGTATGTTTTGGTTCTGTAGATTATATCCTTATAAGTTGATCATGGTTCCACAATCTCACAAATTATTATCATGATATAAATATCACATATATTCATTTTTTTATTTATAGTAATACTAATAAAGTATTTATTTAAATGAATTAAATTGTTAATAGAGATGATTTATTACTTGTTTGAATCAACGCTGTTTAAATTTTCTTAATGAATTGAAAAGAACAATGGTAAAACAAATATTTCACCTTTAATTTAATGTTATTTTATCCTATATATAATATAATCCTTAAATAAATTATTATTAACATCCATTTGAAAATAAAATGAAAAAAATATCTCATCTCTATGTGGAGACAATAGTCCACACGTATGCATAAGTGACATTATAACTTTCATATAGATTGAGAAGTATTAATTAAGTTTAGATACTATAATTTTAGAACAATAAATATGTCATTAATATCATACATATACCCCAAATTCATCATTATATCAATCTTTGAGAGTCAGTGATGGGAAATGATTTACATCGGGTAGCGAGGCTGTAGTCTTCTTTACACATGATCGAAAGTCTCATTTCCCATTTGATGGAATATGGGATGGATATAGGTTATTAAATAGATATAATAAAATATCAATAATTTTAATATATAAATATATATAATTTTATAATAGTTTTATAAGATAATAAGGAGTTATAGGAAGAATGAAAATGAAGATTCATAATAACTAACTATACATCTTATTTAAATATCCTCATTAGGTTTCTTCCAATGCATTGATAGGATGATTTTATGATTGAAACATAGAATATAATTCCTGATGAGTTATTTAATTTATTAATATGGTTTGGTATTATCTGGTCAAATAGTCTACAAAAGCTATAATAGTACAGGAGATGGAGTTTCCTACTATATGTGTGCTAAAGGACACATGTGGTTTTTTTAAATATAAATTATGCACAAATTTTTGAGACACCAAATGGATAAAAAATGGACCCTTAAAAAAACTTATAGGATAATAGGATGAAATATATATATAAAATAAGAATTACTAAATATTTTTATGTCATTTTATCCCATATCTTTTTAGTTTAAAACCCTAGTAAACCCATTCTATCTTTAACCAAAAAATTTAATATTTAATATTATTACAATTCATTATGAAACAAATTCAGTTTGAATTTTTTCATATTAATAATTTTGCTAAATATAAATATGGAATACATTTTTTCAAATTCAAATCCCATAAGTGGATGAAATTTATTTAAATTTAAACATGTAACAAAAATGCTGAAATGATATTCCAATGAAAGGAATTCATAGGTAGAATAAGTATTTATAAAAAATTGAAAATATAATTTATTTTATTTATCACAATTGTAAAATGTATATTATAATTTATCTAATTTAAATATTCATTGGAATTAAATATTATCATAAAATTCTCACAAATTCTTTATAAGATAATTATGAAATTATTAATCAAAAAATAATTTAAATTCAAATAAATAATCTAGAAGTGGTAAACGATTATTTTAAAATAAATGCGTAAAAAGTTATGATACTGGTTTTCAAAAAAATATTATCTTTCAGAAAAAACAATTTTTTTTCGTTCAAATGATTTTTATTATCATTTAAACTTAATTTAAAACAAATGAATTAATTTTATAGAAGTTAAAACTATATAATTTTCAAAATATATTTATTATTTTTCATACACACCAATTTAGTAGCCAAGTTATAATAGTATATCAAATTACAGTTTCTATAGATATAGTATTGTGTATTCCACTATCTATCGTAGCGAGTAAACTTATTTAAAAATAATTATATCATAAAGTCTTCATGTGTTAAAATTTAAATCGTTCCTCTATAAATTTTTTTAAAAATTAGATGTATATGTTTATTCGAGAAGGTATAAGAATATTTTTTTCTTTAATGTATGTATTCTTCATGCTTATGGTTGGGAAATAAAAATGGAAAACATAATTTTTAAATTTATAAAATCATCCAATGATAAAATTATTGGTATATTTATTTATTTTTTTAAAAAGAATTTTGTTTAATTTTTAGAGTCACTTTTTATTAGATCATTTTAGGTATCTTAGTGAGCTTCATACTTCTACGTACATACACATTAATGTTAATGATCTAGGGAGAAGATCTTTGATCACTAAGTGGGAGAGGGGTTGAATCAAGGATCTTTTATTTATATATTTTCTATAATAATAAAAAATATTCACCTTAGGTGAAATATTTATAACTCTTATGAATGAATAACAGAAGAACAACCCATAAATAAACAAGTATTAACATGGTTTTGCACTCAACAATAGTAGCTAGTCTTTAGAATGCTACAAAATTAGTCCAACGTTGCACAATACAATATAAATAAAATTATTTTATATGTTTTAAATAAGAAAAAATTATCCTTAATATTATATTACTCTAAAATCAAACAATAATTTATTATATATATATATATATATATATATATTATACATCAATTATTTTCATTCAAAATATTAGAAACCTTCACCAATATAATTTAGTTTGATTTATCATTGATTCTTATACATCATCCCACATTATATTCTTGACATCACATCTTCATAAACATATTTCATTATATAAAGAAAAAAATTTCTCATAGGAAATCTGTATATAATTTCCTTTGAATCACATATTTTTCTAATTTCTTCATCCAGTCATCTGTTAATGAAACCCCATCAAGTGAAATTTGAAAAAAAAACATTATTACACATTATTAATCTATTATCATCTACATATATTATGTATTATCCACCTAATATTAGAATATACATGTTTTATTATTGGTGACTATTGCAAACATTAGACTATAGACTTTTTGGAACTATTCATTTTGATATCTATTAAACCCCATCTATTATATAACAATTGATGTGAGATCCATGTATGATAATTTCTATCCCATATTTCTTCATAATGAATTTAAAATATATATCTCTAATATATAGTTCTTCATTATACTTATTCACTTTTGAATAGTTTCAATTTTAGTATGTATGAATAACCCCTTCATATAGTAGTTCTTTATGTAGAATTGTAAGAAAATCGGATTTATCTTACCACTTATGAAAAAAAGTAATTTTATTTATCCCATAATTTTTTGATGTATTATTATAATGAAATGTCATGTATAATTAAATAATTTTGAAAATTAAATACTAATAAAATTCTAAAAAAATATCAACCATAACATTATAGATAATTTTATAAATTATCTTAACACATGGAAACAAACATAATTGTTATTCTTGATTTCATAAAAGATAAATTATTAGCTCTACGTGACCAAATTTATATATTTATGATAGTTGAATAAAGACCTTTTAAACATTAAAACATTATAATAAACAGTAATCTAGAGAAAATTTTTGACAACCCTTTTAACCGATGACAATCCATTAAATTTATCATATATAATGTTTTAGGAACATTTCTAAATTAATTAATTCGGTACTCTCATCATCTAATTACATAATATAGACAAATTCGTTGATTTTTTTCCAAAATCATACTATGAATAATGAAATTTTTATTAAAGAATCTATCTAATGAAATTAACTAAATGAAATCCAATATGGTGACATAAAGACTTCAATGGAATCTTCAATTTCTGTAACGGACTCCATCAGATGAACATTGTCATACTGGACTCTTTTTCATAATATTCATCCAATTGGAATTCATTTTATTAAATAACCCAAAATATTCCCTTTATAATTCAGTAACATTAAACTATATAAAAATCGTTATACAACTCCAAAAAAAAACTTGTTCTCAACCAATCCTCTCTTTAACAACATTTTTGCGGTGAGCGTTCTCAGAACATTATTTCATGAAATTTGTACATAAAAATGAATATCTCACCCTTTCCACTTACTCTCAGATCATGAATTCCTTTATTAAACATGATTTTTGGAATTTTTTTTAAAAAAATTCCATATATATTTTTATATGATACTCTGTAAGATATAGATTTTGAATATTATATTATATAATAATCGGCACAAAATTCCATCTGATAACTTCTATCTAATTGAGAGGCCTATAAAAAATTTTCATTTATTTTATTTTCCATTTTATAAATTATATGAAACATGAAAATATAATATAAACTATTTTATGACAAAAAATATAATACTTGGATCAAATCTTTATCATGGTAACCTATATCTCTTTAAAAATAATTATACTCCTTAAAAAAACCATTAAACATCTTATTCCCAACAATATCCACCATTTTTTTCAACCAATAAACATAAATCAGAAAACATTGTAACTCAGGAAATATATTATTTATAGAAAAAAATTTAATCCTGCAAGAGTGAAATAAGTGTATGATAAAAGAATCATTGATTAATTAAACCATGTTGTAAATAATTATTGACCTATGAAAACTTTGCATACACCTAACAAAATAGTTTTTTTATCATCTATCATTATAATTTAAGAAATTTTTTCATATATATAATTGATGAATCATTTAAAATATTTCATCCATGATTAAATCCCAACATACCAATTTTAAGAAAAACCATTTGTCTTCCCTATAAATAAATGTTTTCCATAATATGTTAATAAAACATACAACAAGATAAATTTATGTTACAATAATATTACCGCGTTTAAAAAACTGTCCTATAAAAAGATAGATAGGGGATGAATATCACATACCATATCATTTATGATAGGTAAGAGGACTTCCTCTTAACAAGAAAAGGCAAAAAAATGATTCCTTTAAAAATGGGTTTGTGAAGATATCTGTTATTTACACCAATGTAAGAAAAAACTCAAATACTAGTTTATTTTTCTCTATTTTATATTTGATGAGGTGATATGTTATATTAATGTTCTTCGAATGATAATGTTAAACTATATTTTTAGTGAGATTTATCAAACCTTGGATATCTAATCCTTTGATAAGGGAGAATATCAAATAGAAAATTATGTTTTCCAACTATTTCTTCTTACATATTAGTTTTGGTATAGATTATTTTGTAAAAACATACTCTACATCTACTATACTAAAATTTACTGAATTTTTTCTTCGTATACCAGCTACCATATCATTTTACCATAAAAAATAATCCACATCATGTTGATTTACTATCATAAATAATTACATCCCAATATATATCTATATACGAAAAATAATCTATAATTTAGTCACCACAATATTTTAACCCAAAAACATTTTTGACTCTTATATATAAAATAAATTTCATTCCAAAAATTAGATGAGAAGACCTTAATTCACTTTCATACGTAGAAATATTTGTAATCACATAAAATATATATATAATTTAATCTACTATATATGATTAATTCCTAACAATATTTTTAAAAGACTTAGGATCCACAAAATTACATTCCCTATATTTTTCTGACATCATTCGAAATGAGACATGTTTATAATTTGTATTTGAAATTTTTTTTCAAAACATGCAAATTTTTTATATCATAATTCTCTAGAGATAACCATATATATTTCTTATTTTGAAATATTCTTATGAAAAATATATATATATAATTTATCATATAATGCACATTGAAAATATCATCACCGCATCATTAAAATTTCCATAGTTTATGTATGAATCTATGAAAATATGATCTCAACAACAAAAATAATAGTAATGAGAGTATCATTTTATATTCCGTTATATAGAGGTTTCCCTCAACAATTATTTTCTAAAAGGTAAAATTCCTTATGAAAGTATAAAATATTTTATATGCATCCCTTATATCTTGATTTGGCCTATAGAAATACCTTTTTAATATGGACAAATTAGTCTCTTTCCTTTCCTGCATGAATCCAAATGTTTGTTCAACATAATGTTATTCCTAGATGTCTCTGCTAAAAAAATATAACTTGAAATCCATCTAAAATATTTTATATCATCATTGTTATGTGATACCTAGAATTGTTATGATAGTATATATTATTTCCACTACAGTTAAATTATTATTTATGTCAATTCCTCAAATTTGAGTAACCATTGCCAACTAGGTGTGCCTTGTTTTATATCACCTAACATTTCTCATTAAACATGTTTTAGAACCACAAATATTTACCAATAACTTTATTGTTTTCTAGTTTTGTTAAAAGTTTTCATGTATCATTATTTATGAAATTATTGAGTTCATTATTCCTATTATCTATAAAATATTTATAATCAAAAGATTCATAAACATATTTTGATTTATCCTTTGAGTATAAAAAATTATATGAAAATAACATTGATATTTCATTAGTTTCAAGTTATTCCCTTTGATCTCCAATGATTTTATTCACTCCTACTCACATTATTATACTTGGATGAGATGTATATAATTGTTCCCCATCACATGAGAATGATGACTGTGAATCTACATCTCATGAGGTTTCAATATTTTTACTATCAATAGAAATAATTACACGTTGTTTAATATCAACCACACTTCTTCCCTTTATTAGATATCTAATACTATTTGGAAAACATTATCATTACATTTTTAGGAGAATTCAAAAAATCCATGTAAAAAATATTTCCCATTTTATTTTTATAACACCTATATAATATACCATTATGAGGGATGATATGAAATATTCCATCAATATATCACTCATGATACTTCCCAAGGTTCTCAACCTTTAATATTATAATGCGTGGATTGAGAAACAACCATAGTTGTTATAAAAATTGGGTTTCATAACAATACCCACCACAAGGATACATAACTATTTTCAACCTATAGAAACATTAATTTCGAACAAAAAATGATTATTTGATTTCTTGCCTCAAAAAAATATCGAGAAGTATCACATTAAATCCACATTGTTCAGTTTATATCTACAAAATATATATTTCCACATTAGTCAACCACATTTAACTATATTTTGTATCATTCACAAAACATAGGAGCAATTAACTTCCTTTAATGATAATAGATATATATTAATATTTTATATTTCCCACACTATCTATAGTAATTATCATTAGGTAGTATCTACATTCATTTTCAACACTTATCTTGATACTATAAAACATTTTTAGATCCGATGATTTATGTTTAAAACAAAAATGAAAAATAACTATTGTAAATTTTTCAAAGAAATAAATAATGTATTTATCTTCGACTATTGACTATTTACTTTTGGTCCCACAAATGTTATAATGTTCCATCTATAGGGGATGGGTTGAATGTATATCAATTTTTTTATGTATTGTGTGTGAAATATTCCCTTTATATAAATTAGAATAAATACAATTTGTTATTCTAGTAATGGTATGAATAACATAGATAATTTCTATCGTTGTAAGAGTAATGATATTATTCTGACACATGTTCCCCAACATTTTATGAAAATTTTAATTTTCTTCCTCCATGCTTTGAAAGCATGAACTATTTTAATCACCAATATGAAATGAGTATCCTAAGATAAAATGGACTGTTTGTAAAGAATTCCCATTTCCAACTCATTTAAATATATATTTATTAAAAAAATCATTTTTACCTTTATAACAAATTTTTGATATTCATACATTTTTTCAACCCTTCAGAAAAAAGGCTCATTCTGATTTTATCTTTTCTTACCTAATGTTAGTAGATACAATTCCCTTGATTCATAGCCTCTATTAATTGAAAAATGTTATTTTATAATAATAAAAATATTTCACATTATTTGAAAAATTTAAATCTCTTATCATATTTGAATAGACAAAATATCTAATATCTGTGGACATTCGCTTTTACTTCCTTCAAGAAGAGTTTCAATAAAAATGTTTTAATCTTCTGATTTTTCATTCATCCCATGAACCTCATGGTATTTTTCTATAAAGTTTTTTATTAGAATCATGATAATATGTATTTTATAATATAACATAGTTGATAAAATAATTATTAAATATTTTTAAAGAGTGTAGTCTAGTTTATACATTGAAATTAACATTCTTATGTTTTCTTATTTGTGTGAGTTTAATCCCCTTAATAATTTTCCCCCAATATCTTATGGAATCAAAATATTGTTTATGATAAAAAAATATGTTTTCACCAAAACCTCTATAATACTAGTAGTTACCATATAATATATATTCCTATTTTAAATTTTTAGACTTTCTAGTGTTGAGATTCATATTTTAATATGATTTATTATCATCGGATTTTATATTTAATTGTCTACCAAAATTATGGTTACCTCAAAATATTTTGTTTATTTTCCTAAAACAAACTTTCAATTATATCATCTTTTGATTTAGGCATTGAAACCATAGATTCATCATTTTTTTCATCTCTTATTTGTTTCGTACAAACATGGTCTTTATAACTTGACAATTTTTCTTCACATTTTTTATCTTAAAATTTTGTGAGGAATATTTTTTTTCATCCTCATATGGTTTAAACATATAAGAACATTAAAAACACTTCTAACTATATTTTTAAAATTTTTAATTCCATCATCAACATTAAAATATATTTTTTGAACATGTTTTAAATACTCCTCTTTCACCTTAAAATTTTATTCCATATTGTTGTTAATTTTTTAATTTTAAAGAATAAAACATATTAGATAATCCATTCATTTTAGAAACATATATTTATCTTTAAGTGTATATTCATTATTTTTTGTCGAAATATTTTGTTTCGTAAACATATTGTTCCCTATCTAAATTCTTATAATATTGATAAGACATAAATTATAATAACTATTTATCATAAAATTCGTCTAAGAAGATTCTTATTCTAAACAAAGTCTTTCATCACTGTTGAATTTTAATTAATCTAATTATAACTAATTTGTTTCTTTAGTAATATCAACACTAGAGTTATCTACCTCTTATTTTCATTTTACATCTTCCATTGACATGGGAAAAAAGTTTATGCCTTTTTATATAGTTAAATTACTAAACATTCCCTAAGAATATGATTTGGATTTTTATCCCTTCATATTAAGGGATCTAAATTACATTATTTCTTCTTTATCAATTTACTCAACTCCTACTATATATGGAATATTTTCAGAAAAATAAAAAATAGCTTGGTAGAAAAACTATTTCAATGGTAACATTACATTAAAAATTCAAATACCTACATTTACCATTTTATAAAATAAATACATAAATTAGTTAATATATTTAGTAATATCATATTTAGTTTTAGAGTCACTATCTTCTTCTTCAATATCATTCATACACTTTCTATTCTTGGAAACATTGAGTGGAATTTCTTTATTAATCATCTCATTATTATTCATATAATTTTTCAATTGCTTTTCATAATTGATGAGAATTGTATATGGATCATCAAGACATAGAGTTTCCAAATTCCTATTATCCAATAATTATTATTTTTAAATTTATCATTATTTATTTGGAATCTTTTCTAATAATAGTTTAGTAATCCCAATTCTCACTAACAAATATTAATGTGATAAAAAAAACCATTAAATATTATAATGAAGAGACTAGTAGATTTAGTATCACAATTATTGTGATCTTAGTAAATTTTTCCATATTTTTATCATTTCCCTCTTTACATTCAAATTTACTTCACATATGTTTGTAAAATTTTCCTAGACTCCCTTATCAATTTCTAATCTTTTATGCCTATTTGGAAATACCTTTTCCCCTATATCTGAGACAATATTGTTAGTTTATTACATTGATACTAGATATAAGAGATGGAATACAAGCGGATATAATAGTTTATTATTTTTAGAAAACATGATACATACATTATTTACACATAAAAATTGAAAACATAAATTACAACATAGCATATACATTGATAATAAAATTATTCTATTTAGAATATAACTGAATATCCCACATAATAAACCATTTTAAATCCTTGGGAAATGAAATAAGAACATAGTTGGCATAAATGGACAATGAGTGTTTGTATATAGTAGAAGATATCACGAATTAGTAAGGAAAAATTAATATTTAATATTAAATATATGAAATGAAATTACAGTTCATGTATAATTTGACTCTAGAGAATATTAATATAGTAATAAATGTTAATAAATTAATACCATTTAAATAACCGCTAAATATTGAAACATATCTATGGATATCATGACTAATTATAAATATCATGGACAACAACAAATAATCCCATAATCATAGAATTCGTAATATTGGGAATCATATCCACACCATCAAGGCCTCATTATTTGAAATATTATAGAAATGGATAAGGCCTCAGAAAAATACCCAATGTAGTTTCACTTATGAGATATATAAATTCATAATGGTTCATTAGTAGCCTCCACCCAACCCTTTCTAAGTCCAACATATTCCTAACATGAAATGGGAGAAAAATAATCTATTTAGACATTCATATTACAAAATCGTATAAATTTTTAATAATTTACTTAATAAATGAACATAATCATCAAAAATTCAGAGTAATATACCGAATCGTATCCAAATAGTAAACCCTTAATAAAACTAATCATTTTCCATATAATGAAATAATAAAATTAATATCATTATAATATATCCATAGTTTATAATAAGTAAGACACTGGTTTTTTTTCCTTGATGTATAGAAATAGTATAAATATATAACATTAAAAATTATTTAGGAAAAATATCATTTTAACATCTAAAACCAATTTTTAAAATAATAAATTTCCAGAATATTAGGAAAAAAATAATCTTTGAAAAAAAATCATGGATACTTGTGAAGGATTATTCAAATCATTGAGTGTTTATAATGATAACAATATTATTCATTCCGTTAATGTTAAGAAAACATTTCATTTAACCGTTATCAAGAAATGTCAAAAATAATATTGATTGTAATGTGATAGGAATAATTATTATAAATTATTTTCTTATAATCCAATAAGGGGTTGAAATTACATTAAACTATCCTAGATTAATATTAAAAACATTCCTAAAAACATATTTTTATAACATGGATATGGATGAGAAATGGTTCTCAACTGAAGAGATAAATTATGTCAGATTTCTTTAGCCACAATTTATAATCATTTTAAGTACTAATTATTGAAGAAGGTTAATATTAATTAAAAATTTCATGAATAATAATTGGAGATGAAAATAAATTTGATTTATTGTACAAGTTAAAATAATTTCTTTCAATGCAAATTCAAACATATCAAATCCTGATCGAAATGTGATTAAATAATAGACCTCAACCACTTGGGTATCTATTTAATCATAATCCCCATCTATGTAAGAAAATTATGTCGGTATATATGTTATAGCAACCAAAACTCGCACTCCTCAAACCTATTCTGAAATCTATAATATTACATTTTAAGAATTTATGGTCATAATTGTGACCCAAATTTTTCATTTAAACCCTACAACATCAAAATAGAAACAAGGATCATCAATAACTTTGATGAAATTTTAGGTTTAGAGTTTTAGAGAATTAATACAATATATTACATTATAAATTATTATCAAATTGTCTTTAAAAGATTATTTCTCCCATTGAACAAAACATTTCTTATTTCATAATAAGTTATTAATATTATCCCTGGGAAAACCTTCATAGATATAAATCATTCAACATCATCATTTATAACCTAGAAATATGTAAACATAATAAGGCTGAGATCATTAAATCAGAATAGATGACCATAAAAATAATAATTAATTGTCATCAATGAGAATAAAAGTACATAAGGGTTTGAAAAAATAAACAAATTTCATGAGGAAATCATAAAATAACTCATTACTATAAATACCATGACTAAAATATTTGAAATAATGGATTTAAACTAGTCATAAGTTTCAATAATCTTTAGATATGTGATATCAGTCTCTATCATTAAAATCATTATGAACCAGTAGTAAATAAAAATAAAAAAGATAGTGTCCTCGAACATCATATCATTTAACGATTATAGAACCCTTATAGTATACTTAAAAATGGAATAACTAATATGGTCTACTTATATATCTAGAGTAACCAATTCATCAGATTTCTATTTGGGTTCACCTATTATATAAGTAAGTACGATCTCACCAGATGCAATATTGGCGCACAGATAATTTTTATTGTCCATAAACAAAATACCAAGATAATTCATCCAAAATTATTGAAATAAACATTATTAATTTATGTTGTCAATAAACCAATGAAAATTAAACAACTTTAACTAAAATATATTTGAATCAAGTTTAAAAATTGGAAAATATATGGGTTCCAAATCAATTTAATTAAAACATGAATAACTTATAAAAATAAATTGTTTAAAAAAATATTTGATACATGGGTCACCTCTGTAAAATTTATGGGTTCAATTAAATACTCTTTAAAAATGAATAACCCAAGAGAAATAAGTGGGCTACAAATCAATATCCTTAAAACATGATTAACCAATGAAAAATTAATTTGTTAAAAAACAATCTCTTTGAAAAATAATTGAACCACGCAAATGAAATGGGTAATAGTATAATATATTTGAAATTTTGATAAATCCAAGTAATGAAATGTTTCAAATAAAAATATCTTGAGAACATGAATAATCCCTGGAAAAGAAATGGGTTCCATAACAATCTGTTTAAAACATGTTTAACCCTTGGAACCGATATGGGTCCTATAACAATATCATTGAAAAAAAATGAATCCATCAAAATATTGAATGAGGATTGTATAAATAAAAAAAATAACCTTGTATATAACATGAAATATTAAGAGTTAATGATGTATATGAATGTAAATTACCTCAAAATATCATTAAAAAATTTTCAAGGAAATTAATTGTTAAATATTTTGAAGAGTTCATTACTACTTTAAAACAATTGAATCAATTACCCTTTGCGAGGAATAAAATAAAATTAAACATACAATGTCATTATAATAAGTAGATTTATTATATAACATTTTAAAAAGGTAGTATATACACATTATAAAATAATTTAGGTGTATAACATGACTAACGTCACAAAGAAGGAAATTTGTGACAACAATACATTACTGGTTTGGTATCTCTGATAGCATAAACCCTATGAAGGTATAATCATTAAATGAAATAATTAATATCATAAAAAATAAGTATATAAATGATATCATATTTTACGTCTTCAGTATATAATCCATATAAATGAATATATATGTATAACATGACAAACATCATAAAGAATGAAAATTGTGACAATAATCCCTTACATCTTTTGTTACATTGAAACCATAAACGCCATGAAATAATAATAATTAAATGAAACATTTAAATAAAATTTAGACAAAAAACTCATGACATAACATAAAAAAATGGTTTTAGATACACCACAAAAAATAATAAAATGTTGAGAATGGAATATGCCTGAGAGAAGTAAATGTGAGACAAGGGTCCCCTACCATGAGTCTTATTTGGCATTCTTGGTCTCTATATTCCATAATAATAAGCTTCTGTTAATTATATAATTTCTCAAAATATATTTAAAATTTTATTATTATATTTATTTAACCTATAAAAATGTTATATATAATTACATAATCATTAATTTTTAATATGCATTTTTTTACTATAAATGGTTTGTGTGTTGAAAATGACTTTGTGAGGTCAACAATAGTCAGAAGGGGTCTTTAATAAAATATATCAAAAATAATTATCATGGAAAATTATAATATTCATTCATGAATTATCCTTTTAATATAAATAATGAATGATAGTTATGAGAAAAGAACCAATGTTATAATCATGGAGACGACATGCCATATGTACGGATGGGTATCATACGAATTTTCTAATGATTATTATGAGAAGAAGGAAAGTAAATTTTATCAATCAAAAATTAAAGTTTCTTAATAAAAACCATATGAATTAATCATGAATATATATATATATATATATATTTCTGTTAAAGCAATCACATCACATCGAGGAGGTGGTAGTCCAAACTTCCACAAAAGACGTTATCCCATTTTTAGTTTGTGAAACTGTAATACAAATATAATATTTTATATTTATATAAATGTAATTATTTAATGAATATAATATATTTTTTATGAATGTAATATATTTTTAATTAAACAGATCCTTAATACATTTAAGGTACGTTGTGATCATATCACCTCACTTTGAGGAGACGGTAGTCCACATAAAATGATGTTATCATATATACACAAAATAGAAAGAATGAAAGATTGTGTCATATAAAAATTATATACTAATGTATAAAAAACTATTATAATATATAGATAAAATATATATATAGTATGTATATCATAATTACCAGCCATGATAAGTGGTAAAGTAATAATGAACAACAATGTTTTGTGAGGCGATAGTTTGCCAATCGCGTGAACAGTATGTTCGTTAACATTCGATGGATGTGTGTGTAGGTATACGTAGAAAAAATAACATAAATAACATTATATGATTTAATATACTATTTTAATTATATAATAATGTAATAAAAATAATTTAATGTATGGGGAATGATATGTAACATAAATACATGTTTCAATAATGTTACCTATTTTCAGGTAACCAAATTTAGTTTGCACTGAAGGGATTCCCTATTTAGATTTCCACCTAAATTTAATACATTATGTTGTGGGTATAGGTGTTGGGAGATTATTTGGGCTTCTTTTAGAACAGACAAAGTGGAATTATATGTGTTAATAAGGGGAAGAGTGAATTCCTTTTGATAGTAGAGTAGAAGTAACATTTTTTAAATACCAAAAGGTACACCATTGGGTATTATCCCATAACTAATATGATTGAATAATAAAAAAAATGTATGAAAAAAGAATCTTGTTTGATTAAAACCATTATCACAAAAAAATATTTGATTTTTTTTAATTTTATTTCTCAGTCACTAAGTTTCCATATATTTTTCCTTTTGGATTTTCATATAAGATAAGAGTAATTTATCATATAAAAGTAATACATTGGGAATAAATTAAACTGATATTTATTAAACAATAAATACCCCATGAATTATAAATACGGTACCTATTTTAAAAAATAAAAATACCATGTGTTTTGGATGATAAATTTAAAACAAAATAACATAACATGCAAAAACATAGCTTTAACTTGAACAGTGCTGACAACCTGTATACAATCAATTGGATATCATGTCAATTATAAAATATCAATTGGTAATTAGCATTTCCATATTTTATATTTATTGACATATAAAAATCAATTATCATAATATATGATGTTTAGTAATTTTATTTATTTTAATAAAATATCATTTATTGTCAAATATCATAAATTCCAAATGTGACATTATTTATTTATTTTTAATTTTAAAAAATGAAAACATTTTTTGGAAAAAAATATATTCTTTTATCATCTATCATACATTATAAATTCATCTATTAAATTATTTAGTACAATAGTTAATTAAATATTCCTTATATATAACTTTTGTAGAATCATTTATTTTATATAATTATTTAATATGGGATGCATGAATTATCATTTTTAAGTGTTTCATTTAATTATACCATATCCAAATATTAATTTTAAATTACCATGAAAAATAAAATATTTTAAATTTTAAAATAATTTTATAACTAGATCTATTTAGATTCTTCAATTCTCTAAATCATTATAATGGATAATGGTAAGGAATGTTATTTTTTTCTTTTTATTCACATAACATATCAAATAGGTAAAATTTATTGTATAACATATTACTTACTCAAAAAATAGAACCAATATATTATATGGTTAAACTATCTCTGCTGATGACTTTTGGGAAATTTCTTGGTCATTTATGGCCTTAAGTTAATGGTTTTTTTCATTGTTAAGCTTAATTATACCTTAATTTCATTTATTAATTTAAATTACATTTAGTAATATTTTTGTTCCAACAATATGTTAATCGTATTAGACTATAATTATTATACTTATTACAACCATGAATTTACATGTTTTTAAATTCAATTCAAAAATCTGAAAAAAAAACTAAATTTAAAGCTAATCCCATATATGTGGTGAGGAATAACTTTATAAAGAGAAAATGATCACAAAATTATGAGTTTTTTTTCTAAATTAAATGTTAAATTATTAAAAATAAATTAAATTGGTTTAAAATATATTAAATTTTTATATTAATTATTTAAAATCAATTTTAGACATCAAATAACTATATAAATAAATTTGACCAAATGTTGTTTTGAACTAAAATTCAAAATTATTCACTATTCATTGATATTTTAATTTTATAAAAAAAATTCGCAAAAATCACACAAAGTAGTGTTTTGTATTCCCCAATCAAAATTGATGCTTTTTTTGTAATTTAAAAATAATAATCATGTCAAAATTTAGATTTAAATTATTTTTTCCATTAAAAGGTGATAAATCTTATATATTAAAAAAGTATATTATTGTTTACTATAACTCGGTCATTCCTATAACATAATTTATTGATAAAATTCAATGTAATGTGTAACATAAGATAAAAACTATGTTGAATATAATTCAATATAAATGGTTCATTGTATGTAACACACTTGATTATTGAATTTAAATTAATTTGAATTAAGATATTTCTTAAAACTCGTGACATTACATTCAACCCCAACAAATCAATTTCACCATCATATTTCACATTGGTTATAAAAGGATTATGATTTTTGGAATTATTTTTTTAAAACTCATAACCTTAAAATATTTAATAAAACATCATTTTAAAAAGAGAATGTGTAAAACATAACGGCTACCTAAAGATTCACATTACTAAAATTCCATCAAGGGAGTACATAAGAAAAAATATAGAAAAAAATTAAATAATTATATAGGGCGATTGAGGTCAATGATTAATAACATTTGAATGATCAATCAATTGTTAAGGGTCTCAAAAAAATTGATGATCTAAAAGACCATCGATTCATAAAAAAATAAAGATATTAGGATTATACGTTTTGTATCTTGATTATTATATTATATTTGAATAATTAATTTACCATCTATATCCATAAAAAATAAAGAAATATTATTAATTTACGAGTATTATTTCATCCTTTAGTCAAATTCCACCAATGAATTAAATTTTTATCCCAAATATGAGTATTAAATATTAATTGTTGACTCTTAAAGCACTAAAATAAACTTTTAAATACCACAATACCATAAAAGTTATTGAAGAACTATTCAAACTAAATTTAGAAACTATCCAAAACCAAAATCTTTATATCATGGTAATAAAATTCCATGAAGGTGTAAACCATCAAATGATAAACTAATCTACAAAATATAATATTAATTCCAAAATATTAAGCTAAATTAGTCTATAAATAACTGTCCCTTTAATCATTCATACAACTTCTAAGAATGTTTGAATCCCAAATATTAAAAGGATTTGATCATATATTACTCAAATATAAAAACATTATTCCTCATGTGAAATACCACATGGTTCCAAAATAATGATAATATAGACCTAAAAAAGGACATACTAACCCAATCATCATATAGTCCAATGGTTGTTCATGAAACCCTTATCATTATTTGGTCATGGGTTCAAGCACCACCACATTACCGAAAGAAAAAATGTTTTCATTAAGAATATTGATATTACTTTTTTATTCCTTAAACAAGAAGACAAATTCTTTTATAAAAACTATTAATTTTTTCCTAGGTTATAGAAATAACATATCCCAAAAAACAACTTGATAAATCACATTAAGATCTTATCACTTAAAATCTGAATTGGATGTAAAATACATTGAACTTATGGACATACATAAGTTTATGGATCAATGATGGTATCCCTAAATCATAAGATAACATCACAAGGAACCATAATATTCTCTAAATTTATAGAAACTGACAATTAATACCAACAATAATTTCATAGAACCCACACTCATGGATCCTATGTTGAAATCATATACTTTTTATTTCTAGATTTGGAGGCGATAATTGTAACCTAAATTTATCATGTAACCCTTAGAACATAAAAACCAAAAATTTGATCATGTACTGCCTTAGGGATGATTTAGGTATAGAGATTTACATACATAAGAAAAACTCTTACATAATGAACTCATTTCAACATGGACTCAACAATATTCTATTGAAAAATTCTACCGTTTAACACATCATTTCTTATTTAATAGTAGTTCATCAAAATAATCCTTGGGAAATCATTTTCAGATATATACAATTGTCATAATTATTACATAAAACATGGGAAAATGGGAAAATCATATGTGTGACTTCAAAAAATCAGTATTGGTAAACATATGGATTAACAATTAAATGTTATCAATGAGAATAAATGTGCATAAGGGTAAGATGATATAATAAAAGTGAATGATTAAATCATAAATTAACTCATACACATCAATACCTAAACAATAAAATACGAATGAATGGAAAATTTAATAGTCATAAGAATCAATTATCACGAGTCATATGATCATTCTATTTCTTTAAAAGAATTATAATTCAATTATATTAAAATTAAAACATGTTTTATAATGGAGAAACATATCCATGAACCCTTATATAACCCTTATATAAACCTTACAAATTTATGATCAATATTCCTGAATTCCTTATCCGGAGTTCCTAATACATTAGATCACTATATGGGCGCATCCATCATATAAGTTAAAAGAAGCTCACCCAGTGATATATATGATCATCCATCATTTAAAATGTAAAATAATAGAATACCAGGATAACTCATCAAAACTCACTAAAAAATCATTTTTATTTTCAAATTGATATTAACCACTAAAATTGAGACAAGATTCATTTTAATATCTTTGAAACATGATTAACCCACTCGAAATTAATGGGGTCAACAAAATCATTAAAACATTATTAAAGTATCAAAATAAATGTGTTCAATAACAAACTCTCTGAATCATGGTTAATCATTTAAATTTAATAAGTTTAAATAATAAACTCTTTGAAACTTTAATAACCCATGGATAAAAATTTGTTCTTAAATAATCTACTTGAATCATGATTACCCAAAGGAAAAAATAAATGAGTATTAAAACAATATTGTTGAAACATTTTTAACCAACTGAAAAGAAATGGGTTACAATAGAATCTATTATAATCATGAATAAACTATGGATAATAAATTTTATGCATACCAATCTTCTTTAATCACTAATAATCCACTAAAAATAAATGTATTCGAAAACATTATTATTGAAACATAAATATCCCGTGGAAAAGATATGGGTTCCATAATAATATCTGTCAAAAAAATATCCTTACAAATAATTAATGGGGATGGTATAAATAAAAAAAATTCATTGTAGGATGAGTAAAACTATGGTTTTTTGAATGTTATGAATGTAAATGACCTAAAAATATCATGAATGGTTTTCAAGATTCAAATAATCATTGAACATTCCCAAGAGTCACATACCACCTTGAAATATTTGAATCATTCTCCCAATGAAATGAATACAATTAAATTAAATATGGAATATCATGATAATATGGATATTAATTATATAAAATGTAAATTAGGTATTACATTCTCCCTATAAAATAAGATAGGTTTATAAGATGAAAAATATCTGATTGAAGGAAAATTGTTACAAAAATCCATTAGCTTTTTGGTAACATTGAAACTATAAAATCCATAATATAATAATCATATAATGAATTTATAATAACTTTTCAAATAATTTTATTCATGATATAACAAATAAAATAGGCATTATATATATATTATAAATGAATATTCGTGTATAATATGAAAAACGCCAATAGGAAGGAAAACTATGACAAAAATCCATTACCGCTTTGGTAATTTTGAAAACATAAACCTCATGAAAGAATAATAATGAAATTAAAATTTTAAATACCATTATGATAAAATAAATCATTATATAATATATCAAATTGGGCAGTACATAGACCATAAAAAATATGTATGTGGTAAAAATAACATTTTCCTCATGAAAGTAACTGTGAGACAAGAATACATTACATCGAGTCTAATTTTTCCCGATTCATCTCCATCACCCAAAATATTAATATTATGTTAATTATATTCTCTATTAAAATCCATATCTATTTTTATTATTAATATCATTTCACTTATTAATGTTTTATATACAACAACTTAATCAATAATGTTTAATATTGATGTTTTAACCATAAATGGTTTATATAAAAAACATCATTTGTAGATCAGACATGGTCAAAATGGTATATTATTAGAACAAATAAATTATTATAATAATGATATAATTATCATATTTATATATCAATTATTATTTTAAAACAAATCATGAATTATGGTAATGAAAAATGACCTAATTACACAATCAAAGAGACGGTAGGCCGTACGTAAACATGAGTAACATTCTAATTTTCAATTGATAATTATGGATATAATGAAAGGAAAATATATAGTTCCATTTTATTATTATTATTATATAATAAATACCATATTATTTATTCATATATACTTATTCATAAAATTATTGTGATCTAAAAGGAATCATAACACTTTGAGGGGGAGGTAGTTCAAACGTCCATGATTTAGGTTATCTCTTTTGTAGTGTGTGAAAATGTCACAAATAAAATGGTATATTATATTTTCGAAAGTGTAACTATTTATTGAATATTATAAATATATAACTTATTTTACATTTGTTTAATTAAACCCATACATAATAAATTCCATGTAAAGTGTGAATATATTAGATCACATTGAGGTAATGATATTCCAGACATCCACAAACGATGTTATAATATTGACAAAAAATAGAAATCATGATGAAATATGTTATAATTTTTTTATTATCATGAATTAAAATTAAATATCATAAATATTATATAAATATGGGGTTTCCATCATAATTCCCATCCATGAGAGGTGGTATTAGAAAAATGAACAACATCATTTCATCAGGTGGTAGTTCATCATACAGATTAATGGTAAGTTTTCTACCAATTAAATGGTATTGTAAGTAGGTATAGGTTGAAAAAATAACTTAAAATATATTAGTATCTTGAGGATACTATGTAAATCATATAATAATGGAAAATTTTTAATTGGTGGAGAATGAAGTAAATCATAAATGCATGTTTGATAAATGCTAACTCTTTTCAGGTTACTCCTTTTGGTTTTTTACAAAGGGATTACTTGGTTGAAATTAAGAATAAATTGAAGAATATATCTTGAGGTAATGGGTTTTTCAAGATTAAATTTTTATAGTTTTGATGAGACATAGTGGATTAAGAGTTTTGAGGAAGGGGAGAATGAATTCCATTCTATATTGGAGGCGAAGTGGTATAATAGTAAATATCAAATGTTAAAAACTATTGGGAGGAATAACATACATTATGTAAATTAAAAATGGAATAATAATGTATTAAATATGAATTATGTCTATAAAAACATATACCATACAAAAATATTTTAATATTTATAATTTTGGTTGTTTTTTATGTTTCATTATATTTTTTTATTTTGTTTTTTTATTTCATAAACTAGTTTTAAACCTTTGTTTGTCATCCATAATGACTATGATAAAGTAATTTTTTTATAAAATATATAAAAATATCAAAATTAAAATTGTATCTAATTTAAAAAATAAAAATCCCTTGTGTGTCAGAATTTATTTTAAAAATAAGCCCAGGTAAAGCGAAAATACCTTACTTTTACCTGAACTGTGCTAACAATGTTTTGTCTATATATGGGTAAACAAGTTAATTATAAAGTTTCAATTGGTACATTGTCATAAAATATGTTTTTTTTTTCATTTTTACAAATCAATTGATAGAATAAATATTTTTAGTAATTTTAATTCTTTTAATATAATATAATTTGTTTGTCAAATAACCATAATAAGAATTTTAACATTAAATATTTTTTAAAAAATTTATTATATATTTAACCCTTATTGGAATTAAAATATATTTCTTTAATATCTACATAATATTATATATTCATCTACAAAAATAATTGAGTCATTAATATTAATTTCCATTTAATGTTTTAGGATCATTTATTTTATTTTATTATTAAATAAATAATCTATGAGTTATATATTTTTATTCATTTAATGTAATTATATAACCTATAAAAATTAAATTTAAATTAATATAATAAAAAATTTGTTTACATTTCAAAATAATGTTTAAAATCAAAACTATATATGTATCTTATTCTATACTATATATCTCTATATTGTAACATGTAAGGAAAGTTCCTTTTTTATATTTTTTCCTTCCATAACTTATTATATAGGTCACATTCATGGAATAATATACCACTAAACAATAATAAATATAAAAATAGGAGATATTGTCTAACTATTGGAATCCAATGTATTTTTGAAAAATTTCTCAGTCATTTTGGGCAATATGTTAATGTCATTGTCCATTGTTAAGCTTAATTTTACCTTAATCGCAATATTTAATTGTAATTACATTCACTGCCCTTTTATTGTCCATAACTAAGTTGATATTATTATAATATATATATATATATTATACTTTATATAACTTTTTATGACCATTTTGTAAATTTAGTTCATAGAAGTTGCAATATTAAATTTAAAATTAATCCTGCAGACATGGCGAGAAAGTGGGTTTTTAATGTGATAATGTTCAAAAGGATGGTAAGTTTTTATATAAAAATTCAATATAAAATTATTTCTAATGAACTAAACTGGTATAAATGATACAAAATAACTCTAAATAAACTCTAAAATGACGTAAAATCATTATTTAACAATCTAAATAAATTATACAAAATGTAGATTTAAACTAAAATTTTGGGTTATTCACTATTCATAAAAATCTAATAGTTCCCAAAAAATAACAAAAAATAACCCAAAGTAAATTTAGATATTACTATTTATAAAATAATGTTAAACTTTTCATATAAAAATTATTAATGTACAAAATTTTGTTTTTAACACAAGGCTTCCATTTGATACAAAGTGGGTTAGGAATGCCCTTTAAAGGCATAGATCCAACACCATTTTTTCATTTTCAAATAGCCAGTTTTTGGGTATCTAGTTCCCATATAAAGGCATTAGCCCATTCAATATCCTGAAAAAACATCCAAATTCAACTTCAAATTCAAATTCAAACTTCAAAAACAGACACTACCATACCATATCCCTGACAGATATGTCGTACAACACACGGATCGTCATACACCACCGCCTCGAGTCAACCATCCATCCGTCAAGCATTCAACCAGAGCAGAGAGCCACCTACAAAACATCGTCGATCATTACTGATGATAACGGTCAAAAGAATCATCCACAAAATCACCATCCGCTCCACAGAAAAAATCAACTACAACACCGAGTTCCAACAGGATTAAACAAAACACCCGATCCGCACCAAATAACAAATTCCAAAATTCTAATGCATCTAAATCACATCTCGAACCATATTAACATGAAAAAAAACTACAGTGATTCATGAACATCAGATATCCACCATGAATTCAACCATAAAAAACAACCACATCCACCACCCTAACCACTGAAGAAGTCCTCAACAGACCCTCAAAGCACTCAACCACGCAGGTGACAACCTTCAAATGCTAAGAAGCCACCATAGGACAAAAAAGAGCTTCCAATAACAAAATCATGAATGCCTTGAAGAGTATGCCAACATCCAGTCTTACGACCGAAAATCTGAAACAGCAGTGCCATAGAATCCCATAGTGCAGCTCCGCAGCAAGAGAGGAAACCACAAACCATCACAGAGAGAAAATATGAATCCGAAGAAAATCCACCACTGGAGGGAGGCGGTGATGGGATAAATCCAAGTGCAACTATCCCATAAATAACTCAACCAGAAGAAACCTAGAGAAAACCATCAACCCAGAAAAACATCACAAATAAAAGGGAAGCAAAGAACTCCCATCCCCAAACTAGACCAGCTTCGTCTTTAGCCTTCAAAGGGACATTGACGTGTTGAGACCAGCCATGCAGGGCCATCTCCCCACTACCGAGAAGACCCAGTTGAAGGAGACTCAATACCAGGTGGTCGGAGAGGGAAGGAATGCGAGATTGAGGGATAAACCCTAGTTTCCTCTACAGTAGCTCAGAGACCCAGCTCAGAGGCCTCCCAAACTATTGAGCATATCCCCACAAGCCTTCCATTTAAATATGGAATAACTAAAATATTAAATAAGTATAATATTATTTCCTATAAGTTGGTAATTCTTAAAACACACGTTATTGAGGAAACAAAACGTTAAATAAAACATAAGAAAAATGTTATTTTGTATTTAATTGAAAATTAATATTGAATTGTATGTAACACAATCTATTAATGAACATAAATTAATTATAATGAAGATACTTCTTTAAATCTCATTATGTTACACATGTATCATATTTTTCTTGATTATAACCATTATATATATTCATTGGCGGTATATACAAAAAAATATTAAACGAGTGGTGAATATGAAATTTTCCTATAACAGAAAAATCACGATGTAATCCCTTACCATAGGTCCAATATTGATTATATATTTATAATTTTTTAATAATAAAATATTTATTATTACACTTTTCACAAACCATATAAATATAACCTATAACTTATATGATTTTATTTGAACCTTTTACACCTATTTATTAATAATTCATTACTAAATTAAATATTCCGGATGATAACTCCTTTGTTTTTCATGTATTTTTTTTGGTTCAATAGCGTCAGTAGTTGAATATTAATCAGGGATAAAATCTATCTTGAATTTTAATCATGATTTAACTAACATATATATCTATTATAAACATATATATAATGTCATTAATAGATGTTATATTCAAATAAATTATTTACACCATTCATGGTGGAAGTAGGCTATATATACACATGAATACTGTTTCAATTTTTTCAGTGGATGGATGATGAAATTTTAAATGATAATTAGCCTTACCGGAGTCAATAATATGTCCTATATATCATATATATTCAGCAATATATCTTTATTAACATCTGTGTTATAATAAATTGAATAACACATCACATATCTTCGCAGATGTTGTAGTCGATACGTTGACAAGGTCGATGTTATAAATTATTAATTTGAATTAAATTGGTATCCAATGATTTTATTTTATAATGACTAAAACATAAAATTTTAATAATTAATTTATTCTTATTCAAAACATCCAATTTATGTCATTGGTAAAAATTAACATATTTAAATAATTGTAGCATGCTCTTAAAAATTAAGGATTTTCCATATGAAAATACTATTTAATAAATTCCACATAGAAAAAGGGGTTGATAAAACTTATCCTTTATAAGATGGAAATGGATAGGAAATTTTCATTTATAATAACATGTAAATAGGTTTCATAGTAGGAAAAAATAATAATTAATTAAATATATATATATATATATATGGAAAAAAATTGTAAATAATTATAAATGATAATAATGATCATTGATCTTAGAAAAACGAGTGATTAAGAGTAATTTAATAACCAAAAAAACCATAAATCGACAAGGCATTATAAAGGTCTTTGATTAATCCTAGATGAAAGAAATTAAATAACATTTTTATTTCAAGATTCATTTCATAATGTTGAGGTATTAATTTACTACTAAGAGAAAGAACAACACAAAAATATACTTACTTTATATATAATTATTTCATAATCATGATTTCATAGCTTTTTTACTTCATGCAATTTACAATTCATTTCTTAAAACATGAAATGAATATCAATTTTTATTTTTTTGCCTAAAATATTATAATTAATATTTAATGGATCATATGATCTATAAAAGTGTTACATGTCTTTCCATATGTCTCTAAATATTTTCCCAAAGTAAAATGATTAAAATATACAATCTAATATAATTCATTAATCTCAAAATCTCAAAAATAATAGTCAAAATTGAATATAATATTTCTAAATAAACTCATTTAAGGAAAAACAAATTCATATTAATCAGAACATCACATAAGACAATTGTAGGCGATTTACCCTTGTCACTCTTTAGATGTGATTTCATGCCCCTATGGACTTTATTTATATGATATGTTGTATCCTATAATATGGGTTGTCCATTTCATAAAACTATACTATACCGATACTAATATCCTTTAAAAATTATGGTTAACATCCTAAAAAATAATATTATTCATTAAACGACTATATAAAATATACTGATTTATACGAAACATATTTTATCCAAAAAATCCAATAATATTATTTGATTATTATTAAATTAAATTCAATTATCATATCAATAATAATGTTTATCAATACATTTAAACATATAAAAATAATATTCTTTCTAAAAAATATATTTCATGCTGAATTAAAGGGTTATATATAACTCAACCAAAAAAATGTCTCCCAAAATTTCATTTATCACATGAAAATCGCATAACTAATATCATCAATATGGGTGTCTATGAATTTGAAATTATTATCAACCAAAAAATCCAAAACCCATAATGGTATCCGAAAATAATATTTTAATATTTTTTTATGTTATATATTCTTCCAAAAAACAACCAAATCCCTAGATGTTTCATAATTCTTATAACAAAAATTTGAAAAACATACTTATACATGACAATTATTGCATGAAAAAAGATAAATACTTAAACCCTTCTACATTAGTGATTAATATAACATTCATTATTATTATAAGAGATAAATTATAAAATTAGTAATTGACATAGATAATTCTCAAGATCCCCATATTAATAAAAACAAACTATAAATTGATATATAGGATGAAATTCATTTTTTGCTGTTTAACTCATCATTTTTACTCATAAAATTGAAGATATAATACGTTATATTCCACACATAATTTTATTTCATTTTACATAAATATATTCACTAATGTGTCTCATTCCACAATTAAAAAATTATGGATATTGACACTTCATTTCACCATAGCCTCTACCATTGAAGCTCTTAGAAAACTCCATCCTTCTCTTCTTTTGTGAGTCTGCGAGAAGGTTAATGTATATGATTTTAAGAAAATATTGATATAATTGATTATTAATAATCAAAAATATCATTTAGTCCAGTAATCATATTATTCGTTTTCCCATAATCACCACATCTTACATCACACCCAGTGTTATCAAGATTCTTTATAGTTAAATCGACTGACTTAAACCAAACTATAAATAATGAGTGACAATATTCATAGTGGAATAACATATCATCATTTATAGGTTTTATAAATCAAGAATCATATTTAAAAACATAGACATCCTAGTTCATTTATTGTTATTATCTATATAAATCCTACACAATTTTTTTTAATGAAAAAGTGAACATACATAATCATATCACTTTGGAGTGTCAAACCAAATTTGATGAATGTCCTGTTATGATGCACTGAGTGAAAATAATTTGAAATACTAATACACCCTTCTCAATGTTTTTACCCCTTGGTAAAACTATTCCAAATCCACATCTACTTGTAGAATCTATATAATTTTGTATTTTCAGTAAAACTACCTTACCAAATTAAAGGATTTTATATTATACATAAACTTGTCCTCAAAGTAAGTTAAAGGGAGGTATTACCGAATCCATTATTTCCTAAATATATATCCCAATGTTATTACAAATATTGTTCTAATACATAATATGAATACCCAAACTATAGTATCTTAGAGTGAGTTGTTATTTTATTTCATTTATAGTAGATATAAGTGACAAATCGCAAAAGAACCCACAGTTTAATATTATTGGGAAATAGGATATATTATTTTTTTTCACAAAAAATTACATAAAAATAATAATAAAAATTATATTATTTTAGAAAACAATTATTATATTTGTTATATCATAGTATATCAATCATAAAATACTTCATTAAATCCTAGGGAAACGAATTATAAGGAATCTTTGAGATGAAATCCTTAGTGAGGGTATGCATATATTAGAACCTATCATGAATAAATAAGGAAAAATTAATATGGAAAGTAAATATATGAATATAAATTCTATTTTATCAATAACCTAATCATGATGAATAATATGGATGGAATAATTAACGAAAAAATTATTATATATAAATAATTCTCAAAATTTTAAACATATCCATGGATGTTGTATCTTACAAAATAAACACATGAGCATCCGAATCGAATATTATATTCAGGGAATGCATAATGTTGAACATCTTAACCAACCCAAAAAGGCCTTATACCATATATTCTTAAATAAATGAGAAATACCTCAACTAAAATCCTAAAATAGTTTTTCTATGATACCTACTATTGCAACAATGGGTTAAAGAGGGATATTCCCATAAAATTCATTGTTTAATTCGTTACACATATGAAAAGGGAAACTCTTAATCAATGTAAATATTAATATTGAAAAATCATCATACAAAATTTTAATAATTTTACCCATCAATAAAAATAATCATAAACCATTCATATTAATATACGAAATGGTATAAAAAAGTACATTTCTTGTCAAACTAATCATAAAAATGTTGATAAATAATAAGGATGATATCATGACTATATATCTTTTTATAGAAGTGAATTACATAAGAGGGGGAGAAATGGGTTTTAAATAAAAAAATTCTACATAGAAAAAATAAAAAATAAATCCCCTAATTTAATAAAAATTCCCAATTTATCATAATAGTATTAATATGTATATATATAATCTATTAAATAGTTTACAAGAAGTAATATTAAAGAATATTTTAAATAACTTTTAAATACATTAACATTTTATGCTATGTTACATTATCAAATGATTTATAAAAACCTAAATTAACACTAACATTCATTGAATTTATTTATTTAATAGTTTATAAAACAAAATGAAAAATATTAGATTAAAGATGATTAAAATAACCAATAAATTAGAAAACACATTTTAACAATGAAAATAAAGAAAAATATAAACCAAGGGGTTCAGTATCAAGCTGAGACAAATTCATTTTCACTTATAAATCATCTTCTACCAGGTAGTTTATTATTAAAAAATGGATCCAAAACATATATAATGTTTTATAGACAATAATATTTTTTTGGAATTTAAAAAAAAATCTACTTCCATTATTTTATATAAGATGAAATAGGAACAAAATCCTACAGAACCTCACCCTAAATTCATTATATGTAATAATTAAACAATTCAACATATTATCAATTACTCTATAGTTTAATATAAAAGATATTATTTTTACATATAAATAGATATATACAATACATTTTTGAAAAATTATTAATAAAAGAATGTACTAATAGATTATAAATGATGTTATCTGATTCATATTGATCTAATTAGCTTTTGATTTTTGAAGTCCTTGATATTTTTGGGAAGAATGTAGAAAATATTGTCAAAATATTAATGAAATAGACTGTCATAATGACTCCCTTGTAGAAAATGAGCAAACATATTAAATCCCCTGTTATGTCTCACAAGAGAACATGTATTACATTTCATCACACCTTGACATGATTATATATTATCCTAAGAAAATATTTTTCAATGTATTCATTATATAATATTTAATGAATTATTAAATACAATTATACGCTATTTAATTATTTAAAAAACTATTTTTTGGAGATTTAAAAAAATCCACTACAAAGTTAAAAAAATATTTCATCATTTAAGAAATGGTTAGTTTAGATCACGGTAAAATTACATGGTCATTTAATAAATTCAGGATGACACGGTTGGTTTATCAATTCATGTGGTAAGATCATTTTCACATGTGGTAGGTTCATCACTTCATGAGTTTGGTTGTTACTTTATGATATAAATATATTTAAGTTCAATTTTTGTAGAATAATTTATGAGAAAATATACATATCATGGAGTTGTAAATATTTCTCTTAAGGTGATAAAAATTTACCTTTATATGGCAACTTTACTGTTTTAAATCATTTTTCCTTTTTCTCCCATGATGGATTGATTTTATAAATGGTATGGTGATTCTAAATATATTGTATGAGGAAACATTAATTTGTGGCCACTTCATGACATATAAAAATTTTTCTCATCTGACTCTTGGAAATAAATTTTCATGAGTTATGATTGTATATAATGTGTATGTGGTAAATTATTATGTTTCGTATGGTTATATAGTCGCTGGACATTCAAATGGTCATGAGGCATGATAAGATCTAGACATAGCCATTTTTGGAATTTTTTTCATGTAAACTATTTTCTAATAGAAAAAATGAAACTCATTAATAACATTTTTAAAAATACTTGGAATCATTCAAATATGTAGGTAATAGGAATGGAAAATAATATCCCCTATTTTAATGACCATAATTATGAACATGTAAATTGAAATGAATTGATTGCATCAGAAGTATATTTCTACAGGATTGAAAGAAATGATTAAAAAGTACATAAAAACATGCATATTTTTTTACTGAATTATATTTATTTTAATTTTTGATTATTCATTACTCTCGCTTTTAGTATTATCAATATAAAACAAAATTAGTAAATAGATATAAGAAACATGCGATTAAAAGATAATATTACATTAATAAATCAATATATATTTAAAAAAATATTTGAGAAGGTAACTATTAGAATTTTTATTCTATATCTAAATGAGAGGTAACCAAGAAATCTAAATGGTGGATAGGATCCTTAAATTTGGTTATAGTTTTATCAGTATATGTTGTATCAATAAAAGATGATGTGGTTGGAATTCCAATAACTACACACTTAGGATTGGTCTCGGTTGCAGAGAGGATTAGAAAGGTGTTACTCCAAATGGGATAATATTGGGTGATGTAGTTGTCTATGATAAAGGAATCACTAAAGGGGAATTCACAACTATATGGTAAGTATATAAATTAGGTTTCATCAACATGGTGAAAGATATAATAGTGCATGGACTATTCTGTAAGGATTTTATTCAAATCATCTTAATTCTTTGTGAATGCTTCAAAAATTAGACTAATAACTCTTTGATTATAAAATTGGATTTAAAAGAGTGTGTTAGAGTAGAATATTTAAGCATAAATAAATATTTCCAAACATTCATTTTATAGATAAATCTTGGATAAACCATCTTAGATACTGATCAATATCCCTCTAGATTGTTTCATTGTATTGAGTAGCCTATTTGTTAACCTTTTAAACTAATTATATGGTACTGGTATCATTATTTTTAATCACATCGTAAAAAGATTAGATCATCTATCTAAACTCATCAAAATGAAATTTTAACTCATCCTAAATAAACTATTTGATATTATGTTCATCTTAAACTATCTAAGAATTAGGAATTTAAAAAACATGAGAATGATGAAACATAACATTGATAAATCTAGAGTCTAACTAAATTATCATGTCAGATTGTCCATCCTTAAGAGCACCAACCCATTCTCTCAAAAATATAATCTTATTTTTCATTTTCTCTATTTTTTAATTATATATACGGTGAATATTATTGTTCACTAATTTAATATATTATAAAATATCAACATTTCTCATTTGTTGTATGGAATTTTAAAAATTACCAAATTCCTTCTTCAAGAGACCCATTTTCTCAAATTTGAAAAAAAAATAAATTTAACCCTTAGGTAAAAATGAATTATATATAATGGAGGCTATAGAAGATAAGGGAGATGTATCACTATAATGATACCAAAAATCTACCTTAGGAGAAAACTCTATTGTTCTATATCTCATAGTATAATCCTCCAACATTATTAAAATATTAAACATCATATTTATCATAATATTCAAATTTATCATCTAAAACAAAAAGTTTGGATCCCTCAATTCTCTCTTCAATGATAACTTCAGAAATAAAAGATCCTTCCAGTATTTTTTGAAAATATATAATAATAGGTACAAAATATCTTGGGGCACTACCACCATGATATTCATCATTTGAATATTTGTATTCTATGACTAATTAATGAGATCCATTGTATTTATCCCCCTTAAAAGGTGTACATGGTATATGATTTTAATGTCTATTTCAAAAAATATGATATCCTTAAGGGAAAACAACCTCTTCAATAGATCCAACAGAGTGGCCTTAATCTAGGTCATCCTAAAATGTTATTGCTACTTTTTTTAATGTTTACAACCTCTATGTCATTTTCTATTTCCATATCTCATATGGGTACTCCCTCAACAAATTCATTAAATGAAGAAACATAATAATATGAAAACTCTACATATTAATCATGATTGATTACTATGTCCACTAGGTCCCAATGTATAATATGATACCTCAGTAAGATGAGTTATTCATATAGTATATATGGAACATATACCCATTCATTTTTCGATGGATTCAAATTGAATATCATTTTCTAAAAAATACTTATGGGTTGGAAAAATTCTTTTAGATTCATTTATTATTTAATAATATAGAAAATTAGATTTTATACACTTAGAAGGATGAAATGAGCTTAGTATATGGTAAATAACTAAACATTGATGTTGAGGGTTAAAAGATCATCCTTATGCTACATAAAATTTCTTAAAATTATGATTTGAACTGAATTCTTCTTCATAAATAATAAAAATAGGTCCTCGTTCCTTTGTATACTAAACTAAATTTTTCTTGGGCATAGTACATGCTATCAAAATTACTCTAATCCTATTTTCTATAACAATTACAATTATTAATGTTATCGGTAGGTTTATATTTCTAATTTCATCATAAAAATAATTTTTAAACTAAAAATGTGAATGATTAATAGGATATGACCTTTAATAATCTTCATATTTTCCTATTTATGGAATAGCTAAAAAAATTTCCTTCATTTTGAAGATAATTCAAGAAAATTAATATTTATCATTGAATATATAAAGTCTATATTCTCACTAGGGAATACATAATGTTTTACATAAAACTCTTTGAATATATTCGGATAATATAGTCTACCATTTTCAAAAAACTAATAATCCAATCCTTATCCCTGAATCACATGACATGATACATATTCATCACTTCGTCAACATTTTGTTTTCATTCCAAATCTCTAATGTTTCAAAAACGATAGGATAAATATAAGTGTTTGTGTTTCACAGAGAGAGATTATCAAGAATGATATAATCAATCCAATAAAAATATCATAAAAGGGGAGAGGACATAAAGCTGAAAATAATAGAAACTGAATAGATTCTAATTTGAATTTTTACATAAATTATTTATGGAATACAATAATAAAAAATCAAATGTAATCATACTCAATAAATTTCATGAATGTTTTATAAAAAATAGAAAAGGTATGTATACAAAAAATGTATCTATTAATTACATAAGCTTGATATACATGACAAATATACCTCTGTTGTAGTAATGCTAATCACACGACAATGATTTTCATAGTATGTATCGTGATTGTGGGAGTATATTCTACAAATAACTATGGTGATTACAATAGTAAGTTATAATGTTAGGTATGCTGAACACATTAATAAAAACTCATGGTTAGCCTAATAATAATTTGAATAATACATCATGGCTAATTCCAAAAAATATCAAAGAAAGAAAAATAAATAGATTAACACAATATTTAATTATTAGTTTTAAATTAAAAATTTCGATATAATCTCTCATGCATAATTAATTTTTAATATAATTGATTCTCCCAAAATTAAATGGATTTATAAATATATCATAATGATGATGTTATGTACTAATGAATTATAGACATATACCAACTCTTTAGAAATGGTCACTCAAAAAATGATGTATTATATAAATAGTCATTGTTCTATTATGTTATATAATATTATTAGAAACACTTATTGCACATGTATTATAATAATTTATAATAAAATTTTAGAAGTGATATTGATAGTCTAGTATTATTTGTTACATTTTCATAGTCTATGGCCAATAACTGTATGCACCTAAGTACTTTGAATCAACAGTATATAATGTAATATAATTATATTTCTTACTACACCATGAAACTGGATATATTCTGAAAAAGTGATGTGTTCCTAGAAGTTTTTACAAATATCCCAACTACAAAATTATACATCTATATAACTTACCAAATAAAATGCATAACCTTTAAAATAAAACAGTCCAAAATTTATAATATTTTGGAGGTATTTGAAAATTAATATAAGGACATATAAGTTTGATTATAAGTCCTCAACCTTAAACATTAAATAATCTTCAGATAATTTAATGATTTGACATTAATTCACAAGGATGATATACTCATGTTTAGAGTTCCAGAGAATTATTTAACAACTCATACCTAAGAAAATAAAGGAAATATAATGTTTACACTCCCACTAGTTTCTGTTTCATCCATAAAACATAATCATTAAAAATGAATCGTGGATTATTTTAATGTTTAATAATAACTTTTCCATGATCCAATCCTTGACTTTATTATTCTCTAAACACGATTAAAAAAATTTCACAACATGTGATGAGTATAAAAATCATTGTAAGGGATACACAAAGAATGAAAAATGTTATTCTTGTAAAATCATGTCAACATGTAATAATTTATCATAATTTAATAATTTACAAAATTATGATGTTGTAAATACACTACATTTAATTTCACATCCTTACATAACCTTTTTGTAACAAAAATATTACAATAATACCCATAGATTACATCATATAACATATAATGGGAACTTGGTATATAATTATACATATGTGAAATAACTATATTGTCAACTTCCACACATATAACTAAATAGAATAGCTATATGTCTAACATCCAAACCCAATTAATTGAAGGTTATAACGTATTCACACACCCTTGTATTATTATGAAACAACCCATCTTTAGTTTATCTCGTTACCACTTGTCTATGGTTTATTACCTATCTACCAATAAAATGTAAAAGTAATTTCATATAATAATAAAACAAAAAATATTTCAATATTCAATATTTCACTCCTAAAATTTCATTTCCAGTCAAAATAAATATTTTTAAGATATTGAAATATTCAATACATTTCTAAAAGAATATAACAAATATAATAAAGAAAATTTTGAGTCAATGTGACTCATTCCAATTTGAAAATTTGGAATTGAATTTACCATTTAAGGCATTAATGTCTAAATAAGTAAATTCATAAAACCATTTTTAATACATAGACATTAAATGGAATGTTTTCAATGAATACATCATTAAATCATTTAAAATGACGTTTTAGTTATCGAGTCACATACCAACTGATAAATACATTAATATAAGTAATTATGGAATAAAATTAAATAATTCATTAAATATCATGAGAATATAATAATTCATGATATAACATGGTGAAAGGGTCTGTATATACACCATATAGGACAATAATGGTGAATAACATCAAGATATTCCTCAATGAATGGAGATTGAGAAGAATACCCTTACAAAGACCATTTAATCAGATTGAGGATAAATCAATTAAATAATTATGTGTAAAAATATATATACACCCAGTATATGTGGATATTTAGTTTAAAACAGCCAGTGGTCATTCACACATATTCTTTAAAAAACAAAACCAATGTGACATTTGTTTAACTCAATGAATGGAAATTGAGTAATTTCTTCCCTTACATTGAGTCTGGATTGTCTTTACGTTATTTATTTTCTAAATTATTAAACTTATGTTAATTTATAATTACATGAAAACTATTTTCAGGTTATTTATTACTTATATATGACTTATTATTATGTTATAAAAACTACATATCTATATAATTTATCTTGGTTGTTTTGTTGAAATTTGGTACTTGAGTCAAAAATGAACTTTTTTTGATGTAAATTGTCTATTTGGACAAAAGTAGATCATATCATGAATAGTATTCATGATTAAAATATAATATATATAAATTATATATGTTTTTATATTATTCCATAATATTTGGAGATATTAAATGAAATGAACAGTTCATGGAGATGGTTGGTCGTATGTACGCATTAAGAATAATTTTATTTTTTTCATATTAAAAGTGTAATAATTTAAATATATTAATTTATATTATAATTCTTGTTTTATATTAGTGTTATATATTACTCATATTATTAATAAATCCATCCTTTATATGTTCTATGTATAGTCGGAACATTTCATATCGCTTTGAGGGGGAATTAGTCCAAACTTTCACAAATGAAATTCTCATATTTACACAACATGGAATTAATAACTGTATGTTATAAATAAAAATTACAGAAGAATAGAGTCTTTATAAATTTAATATTTATCATATGTAAAAATAGTTTCCATTATAATGGACACCATGAGAGGTGTTCGGGGAAAATTTAACAATCATCATTTATATATGTAGTAGTTCATCGTACACCGAAACATTATTTACGTCACCCATGAAATGGAGGTCTGTGTAGGTGAAGATACAAAATTTAACATAAAAAACATATTATATATTTCATACTGATCTTTTAATGTACTGATAATATAATAAGAGTTTAGGGAGTGAAGAATGTAAATGAAACTAAAAATCCTGAGACATGGTGTTACCTCTTAATCGGGTAACATATTTTACTTTATTCAAAAAGGCTTAATTGAGAGGGTTTCTTCTATAAGGAATGCTTTTATAATGAGTTTAGGGATTCATGTAAGATGTTAGGGAAGGACTTGGCAGAACCAATGGGTTCATTTAGTGTGAGTATTAGAGAAGCATGAGTACATTTTTATAGTTGATGGAAGGGGAACCCTTGGAAAATCTGAAATTATGAAATTAATATAAATTAATTTTTTATATCCAAATCATTCCAAAATTAGATATTTCTATGATAAGATTATTATATTTCATAATACTCTCAAAAATTATTTTTATGCATATATTGATTTTATTTTAGATATTATCTTTTTTGTTTTACCTTATTTATTCTTTTTTAATTTTAATTGTGGTAACAACATTTTTATTATTAAGAGGCTATTAATTTTAATTATATGGTGTAAATTTTACATAATTGTAAACTTAATAAAATTTTAGACATTATCATAGTAAATTTTTTATTTAAATTCTATTAATATTTTTAAATAAGTTAATAAATTAAAACTTTTATAAAACATTAATTATGTCAATTATTATGCTATTCATATTATTGAATTTATAAAATCTAAAATGAGTGGAAAATTAAAAAAAAATTAAATATTCTTATAACATGTCATATTCACCTATAAAAATCTTTTATGACCTAAATTATGTCAAATAATATTTATTTTCATATTTATAATATAATTTATTTAATTGTTTCATTAATAAAGAATCAACTGCATCATCATGGTTTCATACATAAATATAATTATTTATTGTCATAAAATTATAAATAAAATACAATGATGTAAGAAATAATTTTATATTTATAATTAATATTTATATTAGAATTTATAACAAATATAAACCAATATAAAATTTTTTTAGTAAGAAGATATATGTTTACAACATATTATCTATTACTTTAAACTAAAAGTTAAAGTTTCACAATCACCCCCAAGTTGATTATGAAGGAAAATATTTCATCCCAAGGGATTTATTGGTAGTAAATATATCATATGATAGGACTAGAAGAAGATTTAGGGTATTTCTTTATTATTATAATATTTTTTCCCTTATTTACCTGATTTACCATTTAATCGTGGTAAATAAAAATAATTACTAATGTTACTATTCATGAAATCCAAAAATTTAAGGAAACTATTTAGATAATTTAAATAATGTTATTCCAAATATGAAATTCATGTTTACAATTTCAAAGCACAAAATATATTATAATTAATTCAAAATTAATTAATATTGTCAAAATGAAAAAACGAGTTTTTTTAGAAGTAAAACCCATAAAAATTTTGAAATCTGTTTATATCCAATTTCAAATTTAAATTTCATCAAATGAAAAAAAATAATTTAAATGATTAAAACATAATAAAATTAAAAATCACAAAAAAATAAAAGTACAATCTAACTATATATATATAATTATACAGAAAGAAAATTATGAATTAAAATGAAGTTTTCTTTCACTATTCGTTAAAAACAAATTTTATCAGAAAAATACAAAAATTCAAACCATGTAGAATTTTATCTCTTGAATATAAAGAAGAATTTTATCATCTATATCATATAAAATATTCAAAATATATATTTAAAATGGGTTTAGCATCAAAATGTGGTAAAAATTACATTTTGAAAGATACTTCTTTTTTGCATAAAAATTTATTTTCTTCTTATATCTAGTATATAAATCATATAATATGAATTTTAAAATTAAAATCTATTTTATATTTCATTATTATAATCCAAAAATGGTGATATGATTTTATATACACAATTATTCTCATTTAAATAGATTTTTATAAAAACAAACCCTTTATATTCATTAGGTTTTTATTTCCAATTATAGTAAATTTTGTAAGGAATACATCATTATATAAACATCTGTAAACCATATTTTCATAATTCAGTCAATAATATTCATTCCTGCAGTTTGAATGGATATGTTAAAATGGTAATAATTAAATAATAATATTTAGTTGTTCGTTTAAGATCGATGTAGCATACCATATTTGAAATTTATCATAATGTTTCGTTCATAAGACAAGGGATGTTATAGTGATTAATTTAGGATTTATTGATAATTGAAAAACATATAGAACCCGAGAATTATATCCGGATGAATAGTAGTTACTTATAGTATCATTCGAATCATCCTGTATAAGTTGTTTGATCATCTAGTTTCAAAAATTAATCCTGATCTAATATATGTCTAGTAATAATAGTAGATTCAAAACCTTTTGTAATGTACATAGAAAAAGATTCAAAAATATATTTAGTGTCATTTATTTTATTTAAAATAATAACTTCTTTATTTTGAAAAATAATAAATCCAATAATTTTTTTACTCACCAATTATAATTCATGTTAAATTCACATTCAATCATTTTATGGAGCACAATTCACAATGTATTTCTTGCAGATCAAAAAAATAATATCATCAATATATATTTTTAATTATAATAAATCAATTAAAATTAGTTTATAAAATTAATTAGGATTAACACCTCCTTTTGAAAAAACATTTTGAAATAGAAAATTGTGATGATTCTTTCACACCAAAATACAATGGAATGCATTAACCAACCTATTTTTTTATTAATTTGAAAACTCATTTTGCGATGTGGGGGATTTGAAATCTAACGGTTTGTTCTATGAAAAATGTTTCAAATATATAAGCATTTAAAAATCTACTATTGACAACCATTTAATAATCATTGAAGTTAAAATTTATTTTATATGGAAGAAACATACTGATGGATTTTAATGTATATACTGGTGAAATAGATTCCTCATATTAAATGAATTCTTTTGGCCATATCCTTGTGACAAAAATTTATATTTATCTGTATTTATTTTTATTGATTCCTCAAACATGTTTCTAAAAATCAATTTACTTCCAAAAGATAGGTAATCATTATATATTTCAATGAATTCCAAAACTAAATTTATTTCAGTATACTTTAACTATTCTTACACAACTATTACCCAATACTCATCATCAATTCCTTATTTTTTGATCTTATGATCATTCATTGAAAATATTTTTTGGGGTTTATCCTAATTTCATATATATCCTCTAATTTTAGTTTCATTTTCAAGATAACCTATAACATTTTGGAAGTAGTGGTAACTATATTTTCTAACATATTTACGAATAAAAATAATTTGTAACTGCATTATCATCAACATGTCATAGTTAACGATGTTCACACAAACTAGATCAGTCAATTATTGGTGATCTGGAAGAATTATTAGCTAGTTTAGAATTTGTATCCAGACTAGAAAATTAATCTTCTAGATTTTATAATGTGGCATTTGGATCATGTGGATGTTTTTACTAAAAACTGATATATAATGAGTCTACCATAATATTATTCCTTTTATTAAACACCATATAATATTTTATACTGATAAAATATCTATGTAAAATTTGTTCATCACTCATAGATGAATTTTTTTAAATTATATTTTCTAATGTGTTTAATGATTATATCACCCATATCATTAAACTAATATATCATTGATTTTCAAACATTCCATAATTGATAATGGTTTTTATGGAGGAAAAAATTAAAACAATATTGATGATATTTTTTTGTATTTTATAATTTAATTAAAAAATAAACACACAAATCATACTCTTGGAGAATGGTCTATAAAATTTAATAAAGGGATATATTTCTTCTCTCTATAACACCATTCTTTTGTGGGGTCCTAGGAGAAGAACATTTGCGACTACTGACATGTTTTGAGCACAATGAGTCAAAATCACGGTTTCCAATATGATGACCATAATCACTTTTTATTTTATTAATTATATATCAACTAAGATTCCATATCGATATTATGTATTTTGAAAAACAACACAGAAATACAATTTTTGAACAAGGAAAAACAACGATGTATAACATCCATAATCACCCCCATAAAAGAGGAATAATGGTTTATGAAAAGAACTAGAAAATATATATTGTAAAAAAAATAAATGTGAACCCAAACTAATAGTTGTGATGTTGTGACTTCTTTCTTAACAATAAAGTTATTGTTTTTTTCCATTATGATAGGGAATAAGATATATTCTGTTGTAAATTCTATATTAGTTATATCCTTCAATAAACCCTTTTTAGTTATCTCTCTAATTGTGTGTGTATTTAAATCTCATATTATTATATTCCAAATTCAGAATTCGTTGTGAAATTCACTCATATAAGAAATATTTTGAGAAAATATATAATTTAAATATACAACATAAACATTTTCATTCATTAGTGTAGTAAAAACAAATGCATGTTTAACATCTCAATCATTACAAGAATTGTTATCAAACATGAATATAATACCATTATCACAAAATTGTAAAATTATAAGTAGATTATATTTCAATTCAGCCAATGATTAAACATTATATATTTAAACTGTACAATAATTACATATTTAATATTGTCTAACTATATAACATTTGGAATTGTCCTAAAAACTTAAATATAGACCGTCCAAATTAATTATATTATTAAATATTTTGTATTCCCAATTCATATTTATAGAATATTTGCTATCCATATACCTTGATTTTTTACTGGTGATTGTCAAATAAGTTACCTATAAAATACATTTAATCCAAAAAATGTTTTTGTACCCATATTTTTGGGTCAGATTTCCAAATAAAAATTGAATTATAAATACATAGTACTCTTAAAAATTTAGTATGAGTGGGACATAAACACTTATAAATAACGAAATTATTATGAAAATAAGAATGAAAATATATTGAAGAACCTGTAGTAATAGAACATTGAAGATATTTTTTTATTTCCCTGTAACCAGTGTGGGATTGGATTCTTGTGGTACATTTTGGAGTATTATAGTTACCAATCATCTGACTAAGAGTATTTATTTTTGTTTGTATTAAACAATATAATTTCATAATTTTCCTTATGAAATTGATGGTTTTAGTTCTAATCTACATGATGAATAGTTTTCAAGTGAGAAGATATTTACTGATTATTATTTAAAATTTTTTATGTAACATTTAAAAAATTAAATGTGTCTTCCATTATGTTAAAATATTCAAATAATTGCACACTTGATATATTTTATTCATCATTTACATTCTCATAATGATTTTAATTGTGACTGTGAGATTTAGAAAAAAACATTTAATACCTATGAAATTTTTTTATAAAACACATATTATGTTTTCCAATTTTATCTTATATAATAGATTATGATTCAAATGACCTCTCCTCAGATTCAGTTTGAATACATTTTATTTCATTTTAATACATTTTAATCATTATCAATGATTTTTTCAAATACATGAATACAAGAAAATAGTTTTTGATGTGATGATTTGTCTTACAATCGTAAAACATTACATCATATTCATAAGTGTCCCTCCTCTAATATTTTCATTAATATCCCCTCAAATACTTACCCATTTTATTTCAATTCAATATTAATTTCTTTTTTGGATCATTTTGAAACTTCTAGAAAGATGTACCATTTACTCATCATTATCAATAAGTCATTATTAATCATTTTAACTTTTATCTTTGATCATTTATTTTTTAGAATTAGTAGTATTAAAGGATAAATACTTTTTTTGGTTCATCAACTTCCTCTTTATTCAATTACAATTTTTCTTTACACATTATTAGCATTTAAATTATCACATTTACTAGTAGTTTACAAATTTCAAGAGAATTAGAAATGGATATACATATTTATCTCCATTTTTGGTAAAAATACAAGAAGACATATGACATTATATTTTTCAGTTAACATCATTCCAAATTTTTGCATATCGTTTTTAGTACCATAAAACCTATGATATTTGATAAATATAGACTCATCCTGATTTATCATAAGATTATTATATATTATAGAATTAATGTATGAATTCATTTATTTAACATTAGAATTCTTATAATGATAAATAAATTATACATTCTATATTTCAAAAGCATGTGTACATGAATAATTTTTCTCAAGTTCCTCGTTACCTAACTCATAGTATAGTTCATTCATAGATTTATAGTTACAATAATATTTTTCTTTAGTATAATCACTCTAAATAGCTCTACCATCTTGCTTTTATTCATGTTTACCATCAATTACAATCCATATAACAAATACCATGCTCTGTTAGTGATTTTTATTTTAATATTCCTTTGAAAATAATTATTTCTGTTATAATATGGAGGCTGATTTGGGATATTTCATCTTATATATTGTTAACTATAATGAATTAAATATATATTTAAAAAAAAATTGAGATCATTAAATGATATCTAATCATAGTAAAAATATTTTTGAAATCTTCTAATTCTAAATTATGGTATGATTGTGTATGTCATCATGGGGGTGAATTGTGATCTCTATAAAAATTTTTGTTTAAAAAATCAAAAAAATAATTTCCCAAATTTAATATCAACAAAAAATTAATCAAAAGAACAAAAATATATAAATTATATCTTTCAAATAGTTTATCAAAAACAGAATTAATATTTACTTAAAATAAATTTTAAATACATTATACTTTGAAGCGAATTTACTTAATAAATCATTTTATATTAAAAAATGTATAAATAAAAATAGATGTAATTTTATTATGTTTCTAGAAAACCAGGGAAAAAATTATATAATAAAATGAAAAAATGATAATAAAGTAATCAAATTAAACTCCATTTAAATTTTCAACAAACATACCATTGAAGATTTTAAATGTTCTACTTATTAGTTAGACATAATACAATGTAATTTTATTATTCATCCATATTTTGACTCATGACATCTTGAAATGGCCAGTGGAATCCGGAAAGAAGACAGAACTGTTTCATACCCTCATACGTTTAATTCATTTTCAGATGATATTTCTTTATTCATTTATGTGGTATATTTTTTCTTCATTTTGTAACTACATTAAAATAAATTATTTATTTATATATAAAAAATTATAAATACCTTGGCTTGATATAAAAATATATTCATGAGAAATATAATTTCTTTTAGGTGTTCACTTCACATATTTTCATGTTCATATCTTTTACTCTCATGTTTGGGTGATTGTACGTATGATAATTTGATTCTCAATGTCGGGTAATATTAATGTTCAATTCATAGTTAGTTCATGTCATAGAACACATTTTTGTATCTATAAAATAGTTAGTAATTAGTTCATTCATTAAAGTATAGTTTAATATATTGCATGGTGAAGAATATTGTGAGGTAATAAAAAATTGTCTCTTGATGTTCACACTGTATTGTATTGAAGTAAGCTTTGAACATTTCCATTTTCTCATATTTTTTATAGTGTACCATTTTGTAATAGAAAAATTTAATTTCATATATATCATTATAAATATTATATGGTATTATTAAAATAATTCTATGATGGTAAATAATAATAATATACTAAGTAGGAAATATATAAAATAAAGATTGTTGTCAATGATGAATTGAAATACCATAACATGTCATTATAAAAATTTGTGATGATATTTTAATTTTCACTATAATGATGAATTCTAAAAAAGAACTATTTCCAAAAAATCATGAAATTGTTTTTCAATTAAAATAATCATGGAAAATTATTAAGTATGATTCAAATAATTGAGCTTTCATGATTATATGGAATTCTGGACAAGATGTGTAAGTTAAATAACATTCATTAAAACATTTTGTAAAATAATTCATAAGGTAATACTCATTGAAAATGATAGGAATATTATATTTATCTTTATTTTTTATAAATATAACTAGTTTAAAAATAAATTTTAAAATCTATATAGAATGTTAAAAACAATCATGATTTTTTTGAAAACATAGATATGGTTGAAAAAGTGTTTTCAACCGTAATGATAAATATATTAATATTTTCTAAAAACGTTAATAATTTTAATTCCAAATGGGATAAAAATGGTTATATTAATTGATATTTTTAATACATGTAGGAGAAAAAAATTATCGTTATTTATTTGATAGTGATCAAAGAATTTTCATTAATGGAAATTTAAGCATAAACAATGCCGATTAAAATATGATTGATGAATAAAACCTTACATATTTAATAAATTTTTAATAAGAAGGCTCATGAAAGAAATTATATAAGGTGGATATATATATCTCAAAAGTTTCACAATAAATATCATAAATGTCATTGATGTGAATTATATACACAACCCAAATGAAACATGTAGTTAATATGGAATCGGTCCCGTATAAATAAAATTGAGAGGACATATACATCTTACTTGGTATTTATCTAAACCTCTAATATAATAAATATAGAATTAATTTATATCTATTATATAATAATAATAATATATATCATAACATATATTATTTATTAATAACTTTTTATTGCATGTTTCTTAATAATTATTTATATAAATAATTACTTATGTCGATAACTATTTTGTTTTTCATATATTTCATGGTTTAGGAAGATTATGTCCCAATTATTTTATCATGGTTGAATAATCTATATAAAGTTAATTATTATTTAAAAATGAAATATATTATAGTCATTTACAAAGATTTATATTGAATAATTAATTACAGAATACATGTAGACGGAACGTCGTATGTATGCAGGATTGTTCTTTCTATTTTTTTGAACGAAATTATGGAAAGGTAAACCAAAATTAAAATGTTTAGAATAATATTTAAATCATATATATCATAAATTCCTAAAAATATATCTTTCATAAATATTTATTTCTATGAAAATTGTAAAACATATCATTTTATATCATAGAGACGGTATTCCACATATACAAAAAAGTGATGTTATTATTATCCATCAGATTGAATAGGGAGAAGGTATATGAGATATATTAAACCCAAAAGTATAATTATTTCAAAAATAATATATATATATATATATATTGTAAATCATTATTTTCATTTAAGTAAGGGAGTGATAGAATTGATTTATATCAGTTTGTGAGGTTGTATTCCACCATATATAAGAAAGATAATTTATTTCCCCGTTATGATTTAATAAGGGATTCATATAGGTATTTAAATTAAAATTATAAAATATAAGAATATTAAATATACGGATTTTAATATTTTATCATAGATATAGAATAATTGTTGGGGTAGTGGAAGAAATAATATGTAAATGCATGGTTAAGAACTACTCCTCTTCTTCGTAGAACCTTTTTATGGTTTATGCATAAATTATTCCTATAATATTATTTGTGTCAAAATGGGGACTCTAGATCATGGGGATTGATTTAAGAAAGGTAATTTAATACTACTTACTTATTAAAATTTTCTTTTATGTGGAGATAATAGGGGAGAGGCGATGTCCTTTTTTAAGTATGGGAGTGGACCTTCTTGAAAATGTAGTTATATAATTCAAATTGATAAAGTCATTACTATGAAAAATGATTCCAAATAGACATATATTCAAAGGTGGGATGAGATAATGTTTGAATTTGGAAATATGGTATGATTTATAAATGTTTTATTGGAATAAATAATCATATCATTTTATTTAACCCTTAGTAAATGTGTTTTAACATTAACATTTGTAATTAATTTTTATTAATGTTTTCACAAGTCAATATAGACACTAATTTATTTGAAATTATTACATAAAATTCATTATTATGATTCAAAATATGAAATCCATTTTACTGGAATTCTATTCATTGAATTTTTAGAAATTATTATAAAGTCTAACCGTAAATGGTGAAGAAACTATTTTTCTAAAATGAAAACATTTTCAAAAATGATAAATATTTTTATATAAAAAAATGCATACCATTTGTTCAATTTACCTAATTTGGATTAATAATAATATATGTGAATTAAATGTTCTTTTAAACCAATTTTAGAAGAAAATAAATTTTGGTAAATTCTTTAAATGAAATAACATTTTACAATATAAAACTATATTTTAACTATTCATTTAGAACAATTAATATCTCGTAAAAAATATAAAAATATAAATCTATGATAATATTCACGTGATGTACTGAAAAAAAATTTCAATTATTTTTTTAAATGTTAAAATATAAATTTCATTAATATTTTAAAAAAACCGTTCAATTTTTTAGAAAAAATATAGTTTTATGCATAAAACTAAATTTATTATTCACTCATGCGTATAAATAATATTAGATGAATGAAAGGAATTATATTTAACATATAATATATAAATTTATTTAAAAGATTCCTTAATACTAATTAATATAATCTAAGAAGATAAAAACATATTATATGAAAAAAAGAAAAAAATGTAAATTTTTCATTGAAATGATATTTATTTTAATTTCAAATAAATTAATAAAAAATGAAATTATATTATTAATTTATAAAAAATATAATTTTTATGATTACTTTATTCTAATTCAATGACACTAATTTATCATCTAAATTATGACAATCATATTTAAATATTTTTTTTCAAAGATTAGTCAATCTATTTGTTTCATGTCATATACATTATCAAATAAAATGTCCATATTTTAAAATCATGGGATGATACACTAATAAATTCAATTTTGTGGATTGGGGAAAGCATATCATTTCTAGATCGACCATCATTCTCAAAATTCTTCTAATCAACATCAGTTTTGGGAATTATATTATCAGTATGTGGTAAACCATTTCTATCATATATTGGAATATCATAATTAAGTGATATATGATAATGAAGTCTTGTAAATTTATTAATATGGTAGTTTTATAATAACAAATAGGATTCCATCTACATTTAAATGAATTATAAATATACTTGTACTCGTAAATTTTCATTTATCTTAAGGAAACTGTCAACAAAGGGAACTTGTACTCTGATACCACATGAAAGGGACAATTATGATATGTGTGATCACTATGAGGGAGTGTGATGGGGTTAAACCATTATATTTTCTTATCATAGGTCCTTATATAATAAATATCCCCCCTATTGTTAAATTGTTATAAATTCTCTAATAACAATATAAAAATAACATCCAATAAGAATATATGTATTTACATGGTTCGCTACTAAACATGAGTAGGTAGTCCTTTTCATGGTTCAGAGATAATTGAATACTGTAATACCAAATTGAAAATAAAACAATTTTTTTTTTCAAAAATCATGGAGTATCCTTTCACATCATTTTCAATATAATAATAATATAGTTAATGCACTCCCTACATAGATAAATGATGTAATAACGAATTTTTTAACATCTATTATATCCTTTCAACAATAGATGTTAGTATGTTGGAACAATTATTTTTGAAATTATTCACATATGGTATTTTTCAAGCTAAATAATATTCATTATATTTCCTAAAAACAATAATGAAATCACACATGGGACTTATGTATACAGTATTCATCTAATCACATGTTCATATAATCATTTCATTCAGTCATCTATCTAGAAAAGTATTACTTATTCCTCCAAAAACAGATATAACATCATTATGGTAAATCTATATATTAAATTACACATATTATCTATATGATCCACCTGATATGAAACTATGTTTTATTTTTTACCTATTCTTATTAAAACTACTCAATTGATACTTTTCAAACCGAGTTCACCTGATCATTTATGCACACCTCCTATCTGATACCAATTCACAAGATTTATGTATATGGAAATGTTTTTTCGATGTTTCATAAGAAATTATATCAAAAAATTACAAATTTTTATTTATTTCCTTGCATATTTTAATTTTAATTGTTCTAATTGTTGGATATATGATCCCCATTTATATTGAGCACATTAATAGAATATGTGATAACTCTAAATTATTTCCTCACTTATGAAAAACTAAAACATTGAATCCCCCACATATATCATTTTATCCAAATTATCCCCAATACTAATATAGTAATATTGTATATTCTTGAAATCATAACACCATTTAAATTTATTGAACATCCTCAAACTTAGTGTTAAATAACTTTATTAAACATAGATAAAAATTAAAAAATTCATGATCTTCTATTATAATTTTATGGATATTGTGTGATTTTATTAAAATAACTCCATTTATATCATTATAAAAGATACATAAATACCTTAAAACTAGTAAAATAGTATGAAATATATTCAACTAATGAAACATTTTAACAACCCTTCCACCAGATGAGACTAGGTCAGATTATTTATGTAATAATTTATAATGACTTTTTAGATGTCTTTAATTTGACACAATTATCATCCATTAAAATTAATATGAACTATTTATCTATATACAATAATCATCATCCTATGACTAATTAAAAATATATAGAAAAATTCAAGTAATGATTTCATCCAAAAAACTAATTTCTAGTGAAATATTTCCTTCCATTATTTTTGTGGCTCATATGATGGAAATTGATAGATAAACTCAGTCCAATTGGAATTTTTTTATGATATAAATAGAATTAAACTCCATATAATGAAATTACTCAGCACCATAACCTTATAATTTTTATTAGTATATCTATGTTTAGAAAACATAGAAAAACTAGAAAATAATCATCTTCTAATCCAAACCACTTTCTGCAAACATTTTCCAAGTGAACATCCTTAAAACCTCATAGAATTAACATTTTCCATAATAGAAAATACCAAAGAAAATAATGTAGTTTATATTAATATTTTAAATGTCTTAATAAAATAATATTGTTTATATTAATAAAAAAACTAAAAATACATGGATCACAACATCGTTAAGCCAAACCAACATCCTCTAAAATTCTTCTATCCCCTAAGAAACACCAGCAAACATCGTGGTCCCAAAAAATGGTGTAAATTTGGCTATATAAAATATTAATTATATGAAGGATATCAAAAACCCCTATTTGGAGTGGAGCCCATGTTCTTGGGGTGCATCTAAAAAGGTGATGGATTATATATATATATATTTTTTATATGTAATGTTATAATAAAATATTTTAATTTAGTTTTATATTAGTATACTTTTTCCACATAGGATATACCAACTCTATTTATTCATTTTTGAATGGTGTATTTATATTTTATAGTTTTTTGTATATGTTTTAATTTTTTCTTATGTTTACATGTCTGTTGGATGATTAATTTTGAGTATTAATTTAATGAATGAATTTTATATACTTTAGGAATATATTTATCATATGGTATCTATTGTGATTTGTTTTTTTGAACTATTTACAATTTGTAGAATAAACCTTTAGTTTATTCTTTATTATTTATAATGGGAGAATGATTCACATTTTAATAGTGTTACACTTATACCACTTGTTCCAGCCTATAGAAATTAAGAACACACCTGATGATTATGAAATGCATATATAGGTATTAGGTCAGGGTATATGATTTTTTATGTTACATTAAATGAATATACTGATTTTTATAGAGGATAATTACATATATTAGTTTTTAAAACTACCCATTCCTGAATGTGATAAATAAAAGAAATGTATTATAAGGATTCACTGAATTATTTTATCCATGTTATATAGGTATTGTTAGATTTGACTTACTATTTGTATAGTTATTAGATTTAAGTCATTTTCCATTGAATATAAGTATAAATAAATGAGTTTAAGGAATTTTCATTTCCACATAGAAATGATTTTCCTTTCACTTTATTCTTGTAAACCATAAACCATTATCGATTATTTCTGACCCAAATCATTGAAATGTTGTCGACTAGATTGCAAGAGTGTATTAGTGTAAATTTTTGATTGAAATTAAAATTTTAGGAGTAGTCTATAATGGCTGGTGGATGGGTTCTTTAATAAATTATAATTGGTGGATTTTTTAATGTAACAGTTACATAATGATTATTGAGTGCAATTTCGTGCGGATAGTGACCTATAAATACAGAAAAAAGAAATTGGATTAAAATTTAAATTATTAACATTATATATATATATATAATTTAAAATAGAATATATTTTACTATATTGTTTGTTAGTAAGGATATTTTTCACTATTCATTTGAGTTATTTTTCAAAACATTCATAATTACATTATTATCAAATTTCAATATCCTGATTCAAAATAAGTAATCCATTTTATTAATATCAATATCTAAAAATGTGAAGTGTAGTTTTTGAATATAACATAATAATTAAATAAAACATAGGTTTTTAAAAAATAATTATTTAAGAATAAAATAATTAATCAATGTCTATATTTGTATTGGTTGGTTGATAATTATTTATTTTTATAAGTATAACCGATATATTTTTTCAATGACATATTTTTATTATAAGAAATTTTATTTTTAATTACTATTTTTAAATTCATAAAAAGATTAATTTTAAATAAATTGATTTATAATTATTAAAAAACAATTATATTATTAAAAATTGGGTAAAATAATACATGAACTTCAATTTATATAAAATATTAAGTAATTATCAAATTATCTAATGGTGATATAAGATGGGGTGTTATTTTTTATGTTCTTATTTAGTTAAAATATATTTAAATTTTTTATCTGTAAATATAAATTTATCGTATCAATGATTCTAATACAATTAAATTTGATGATATTTAGTTTGGTATTGGACCATGAAAAACCCTACCAATTCTACGTATTTCCCAATATTAGACTAATGTGGATCATTTGGGATTATTATATAACTTGATATATTATGTTTTGGTTTTTTAATAAATTTATAAACATTATTACTCATAATTGTAACCTCTATACATTATATATATAATAGTCATCTACTAAGTTATGTAATCATTTTGATGGTTATATTATTATTAATGCAACAAATTATTACCATAATTGGGTGTCTAATACTTTAAAAAGAAAATAAAATCATTCACCTTACAACTACTCAATAAACCATATAATGAACACCTTATCCCATAAATTACTATAACATCCTTGAACCATTACTCCCGTATATAGTTCTAAATTCAGAGAAATTACATCTCTATCAATAATAATAATAAAAGTGACCCTATTTTTTCTATCTAAACTGTACCACATAAAAAATAAAATATTTGATCACTTGTACATAGAAGGTTATTTTGTATTTTTAATTGTACGTAATTTGGAGAAAAATATTATATAAATAATACTGTTGATATAAATAGATTAAATTTCCAAATATACAAAGATTTTAATATTCAACATTAGGTTATCATCATCATCTAAATTAAAATCTTCAAGAAATAAATTATTCAATATGATTCTTAATATCATAAGGGAAATGTATAAAAATAATGGAAATATAAAATTTATATTCAGTTTAATCATAATCAGTAATAATTTTATTTCATCAATGAGCATAATAAGTGAATAAATTCATGAAAACATAATTATTATGTATTAGAAAACAATAAATGTTCTCATAAGCAAAAAAACTTGAATAATTGATAATGAAATACCAAATAAGTCTTTAAAAAATGTAAGATTCCAAATAATAAAAATTCCCTAACCATATAAAATCAATCATCATTAAATGAAGTATTATTAACCTATGGAATGTATAAATAAATTTTGTTGTTATATTAGAACATCATCATTATATAACCCTTAAAATTTGAATAACAATACATCCCTTTTCAAATATTGTTCTCTAGAGAACATAATTATTAACCAATTCATTAGAGCTTAATCTAGGTGCACCCAATGTATAAACTATATCGTGATTAAGAAATGTTATCTGAGTGAACCTATTATTTATTCCATAATGGGTCCACCAAAAACTATCTTAATACACCCAACATTTATTAATTAAAAATAATAATATAATTATTTAATTTCATCTTAAATGTAAAAAGAAATTATAATTCCACTCATAAATTGATTAAATGATGGGAAAGAAATGGGTTCCATTAAAATATATTTGAATCCTAATTATCCAATGGAAAATAAATGGTTTCCATTAAAATCTCATTGAACTAGTATTAATCCATTAAAAATAAATTGGTTCCATAACACACTTATTGAAGCACGATTAACCCATGGAAATAAAATGTGTTCATCAAAATATATTTGAAAGGTGCTAAACCTTTGTAAAATAAAATTATTCCATAAATATCTATTTAAAACATTATTATACCATTTAAAATAAATGGATTCCATAAAAATCCCATTGAATCATAATTAAAAAATTGAAAATAATTGGTCCTAAAATGATATTTTTAAAATACGATTATCCAATGAAATATATATATTTTTCTGTATTAATCGATTTTAATAAATCATAATGCCACTAGAAAAAGAATTAGGGTTGATCGTTACTAAATATCAAAATACTATCATAAGTGAAAAAATGGGTTGTTGAAATATATTATCAGAAATACTATTAAAACATCATTAATTTTTTTTCAAAATATCCCTATAATTTTTAAAGAAACATAATTATTTTTTTACAAAATATGGTGATAATATTTTTATTTTAAAAACCCATTGAAAACTATAAAATATAAATTACGTTAAATATTTAAAATGGTGATGTAAAATTATTTTCTTGTCAAAAATGCTAAAAATAAATATTATTCTAAATACATTTTTAAAAAGGAAATAATAATTATACAATTTAAAAAATGTTAAAAAAATTAATTTAAAATACTTGTAAAAAAATATAATGGTCTTGTAAAATATCATTAGGAAATTATTTATTTTTATATGTTTCCATTTTTAAAATCATTTTAGAAAACATAAACATAGAATGGAAATATAATCAATATAAAAGAAATATACCAGATCAATATTAATTAAATATAATTTTATTGACGTTTCTTTTATAAATACGGGAGAAAATGGAAATAAAAAATGTCTTCCATATTTATAAAAAGTTGTTAAGAAATATATATAGTACAATAAAATAAGATAAATTATTTTATTTAATGGAACCATGACCATAAATATTATTTAAATAAAATAGATTTCCTAATAATTCTACCTACACTTTAGAAACTCTTAAATAAAAAACCCAATGAGAGAATAAAATCAAATGATACATTAAATACCATAAACATAAGCATATTCATTATATAACTAGTAAAATGTTTTTATATACATAGTATGAAATTTATTAGTTGAATAATAATAAAATATGTCTTAATGAATGTAAATTGTGAAGAAATCCATTATGACTTTGGTAAAATTTGGATCTAATCCCCATAAAATATGGAACCTTATAGGGATTCATAAATCATAATAATTTTCATTAAATTAATCAAAAAATTAATTCATTAGACTTATGTACCCCATAAAACCAAAATTAATGTAGAATATTTCATATGTAAAATAGAAATAAATGTGAGATAGGAAGACCTTACATCGAGTCTATACATTCCTCAGAAATACATTAACTATTTCAATATAAATTTATACAATTATTTTCTTTGTTAAAAAAAATTCTAGGGTTTATAATTTTCACTTAAATAATTTATTTTAATTTTTTAAATAATATTCACATTCTTAATAATGAAATTCAATATTGGGTGACTTGAGAACATCTTCTTTACTGATTCAAAATGGCTTCGGTGTGTTGTCCCTGTTCAAAGAGGTAGTTATTTTATAATTTTCCAAACAATAATCTGGAAAAAATTTTCATATTTATATATCAATTATACTTTTAAAACATATAGTTGAATATGGTAATAAAAAATGAACTATGATAAAGGCACAAAGATGGTAGGCCATACACACACATACGTAATGATTCCATTTTTCTACAATCATTTTGGATAGAAGGTAAGTAATATTGTTTCATTAAATAACTATATTAATATTATAAATACCATAATTATTCACTAAATTTTTTATATGTACCATCCATTAGTTTTGGTGATGAAAAAAGACTCACATCCCTTCGTGGGGGTGGTAATCCACACATTATGCAACACTACATTGTTATTATTAATTATATTAAATAAAATGATATATATTCATTTAATAATGATAAATATGTCATTATTATAATTATTATTTAACTTATTTCACTTATAATAATTAATATTATCCATATTTCCTCACATTTTAACCATTAGTGAAAAATGAATAATATCGCTTCCTGAAAATCTATTCACCTGTAGACATGGGTGACACCATTATACCTCTCATATAATTTAATGTAAGAAGGTATATATTACACCATAAATATATAATAATAAATTTCAAAAAATATCGTATAAAAAAGTTATATACATCATTAAAATAATTTTTGAGAGGTGATGATAGAAAATGAATTACAATGATTCGTGAGGCAGTAGTACTCTATACAAACAAATGATAAATTTTAATCCCATTTGATGGAATAGGTGATTAATTTGTGTTATTAAATTATAAATATATGTTATAAATATATTTTTTATAGTATTATTACTCATTAATAATTATTTTAGTGTATATTTTTAGGTTGGATGAGGAAATAAAACAATAACACCTCGATAATCATGATATATCTTCTTCGGATTACCTCCATAGGTTAGCACCAGATGCCTTATTGAGATGTATTTTTGATACAAATATTTGATCTAGATTGTTTGGATGGAATTAATGAATAAATTTTAATAGGTCACCATTGATTAAATGTTATTTTATGATTTTAAGAGAAGAGGATAGGTGGATGAAATTTTATAAGTTATATTAATGGAACTGTGGTAATTTTTAAAAATAAAATGGTTTAACATCATTATTAAATTTTTAAAAGGGTCCAAAATCGATAATTATCATAAATTTGAAATTATAAGGTAATTATTTGTTCATAAAATATATTATAGAAACATATTTTGGTCATTTAAATCATTATTTGTTTTGTTTTTCACCTGATAAAACTTTTATAATCTTAACCACGATAATTAATTTTTTTAATTTTCACTATTCATTATGGTAAAAAATTATGTTGAAAAAATTATATAATATATATTATTTTGATTAAAGAAAAGGATGTACAATTTTAATAATTAAATTCTTATAAAATGAAAATTTATTTCAAAAATGAATCCCTTATACATGAAAAAAAAGGGATTTGTAGAAGTGTACTTTTCAGGAAAAAAATGATTCTATATTAACTCTATGACCATAATAATCATATTATAAATCTAAATTAAAATTTATTTATTAATAATATATTCATTTAACTTAAATATATCTTCAATATTTTTTATTATAATTAATAAAAATTTAAAAAGTTATGGACTTTAACATTGTTTTCAAAAAATATCCTATTTTTAGACCAAAAAATTATGTTATAAAAATAAAAAATATTAATAATATTAATATTAACTTATATGGAAGAAATATAGATAAATAATATTTGTCCTAAATTAAATGATATTTAAATTTTAATTTTCCTTTTACGTTAGATAATTTATTTAAATAAAATAACATTTTTAGAAAAATTGACATTTTTCACTATTCATTGAAACAAATATCTTCTAAAAAACCCATAACATCACCAAAAGTAAATATTTATATTAAGACTTCATAAATTTTTGATAATTTTATGAAACATATTTTTTAAATGTTTTACAAATTCATGATAATATATTTTTAGTGGAGAGAAAAAAGATCATTTTTGATAAAAAAACCTTTTTGAAGAATAAATCTATATTTATAAATATTTATTAATTATTTACCCAATATTTATTAATAAATTTTACTGAGTAACAAAAAAATAAATATATAATTATATATTTAGGAACATTAAAACCTACAAAATTATTAGATATGTTATAAAAGTTATATATTTCAGTAGTCATTTATGATCAGTATGGAGTGACTAATATGCTATCAATAATAGTTTTATTATCTAAAATATAATGTTTTTACATAATTCCCCATTTCATAAATTTTTTCCTAAAAATTTTATCATGAAATTGGTAATAAAATGTTTTAATTTTTTAAAAAATATAATGTTTCAACTGAAAATTGTAATAAAAGGTTAATAAAAAATCTTCTTGATAAGAGTGAAATGGAAATATATAGTTCATATGAAATAACACATAATTGGATTCCAAATATGAGGAAATGGGTTGTAAATGAAGATAATGAAAAGGGAAAAAGTTTAAATTCCAAATATTTATGGGTAGTGACAGATAACATTTATTTCAAAAAAGTAAATTACCCAGAGAAATTTAAAATCCACAAAACTATAAACTAAAGAGGTGTAAAAAGGACCATTTTTTTAATGTATGTTGCTAAAGACTCAATTTATTATTGAATGGAATGATCTTATTTAGACTAGGTTGAGGGAGACCCATTACATAACCTGAAGGCCTAATGCTAACCGGCTTGAATACAAGGCTTAAGAGCCAAATTTTTGGCCCAAAGGACCACTTGGTGAATAGTATCGCTATAGTACCCATGCTACTACAGTAACTACTACAGTACCGATGCAGATACAGTACCAACGATAGTCCCTCTACCGCTACAATGTCGCCACTACTATAATTCCCTACTATAAGGGTGAAAAGGACCGTTGATTTCAAAATGATTGATGGTAATAGAATTTTTTAAATATAATTTCCCAATAAAAGAGGAATTACATTTTCATATAAACTTGTAAGATAATAATATATATACATATAAAAATATATATGATAATTATAGTTTAATCCTTTTATCATTTTCTACCAAAATATCATATTTTTCTCCAAAAGATGAGTATTTAAAATGATTTTTCATGACCTAAGTACTAATATGAACTTTTGAAGGACAACATAATCATAAAAGTAAAAAATATACATATTTCATGTATCGTTATAAATTAACTAGAAATTAAATAATTTTTATGTGTTAAAAAAATTCAAAATATTAATAAACCTGCATATGATGGTATAATTACTTAATCTCAAAAATTCATCGTAACACTCATAGTTAAAAATAATTCATTCGATATATAAATGTCTCTATATCTAAAATAACCTTAATAGTATGACCAATGCAATTTCATTTAACTTCTAATGTTATCTAATTCGTTCATCTTAAAATCAAATAAAAATAATAATTGTGGTTTCCTTTTGAAATTACATTAATAACATAGTCAACGGATAACATCTAAATCTAATGTTCATCTATCTGTCAAAACAAATGTTACCAAAATTACCTTAAAATACACACAAAAATAAACCCTAAAGTATTTAACATCCATAAATCATATTTCAAAAAAAATTAAATTCATACATTATGTAAAACAAAATACTTACAGGTACGTTAATTGACGTAAAATGTCTCTTAAATTTTCATTAATAACTTTAAAACATCATGACATAAAACTATATTGGGATTGAAAATACATTAACCTTATTATCATGTATAATCATATATTACTATGATATAATCCATAAGACTTTATATAAACTCACATGAAAACATCTTAACAACCAATTTTATTAAAACAGTTATTTTAATACCAACTATAATAGCCCCAAAGCTATAACCCCATATCTGATGCTAAATTCATAAACATTGCAGTTCTGAGGTTGATACTGATAAAGGTGAAAAAATTATCACCAAATAAAAAATATAAATTTAAAAGGAACGTATTTGATATCTTACATCATGAATGAAAATTTATTTTTATTGTTAAATAAAGTTTGGAAAAACTATCACAAAAAAAACAATACCCATGAATTTAAGAGAGAATTTTTTTCAAATAAAATAATTGTTTTATATTCCACATTAGGTTATTATAATCATCCCAATGAAACCCCTATAAAAAATAATTCAACATAATTTCGGATAAATTGGTATAATGGAAACATTAGAATGGTTATGTAAAATTCTCAGTAAGGGTAAACATTTGAATTATCAACTGAAATTCATAATTGAGAATAATAAGGGCATATAGGTAAGATGATATAATTATAGTTCATGAGAAAGTAATAAAATAACTCATACCCATAAATAACTAAATCCTTAATTATAACATATGGAATAATGAATTAATAAAGGAAATAGTAATAATAATCAATAATCATGAGCTATATCATATAAATATTTATCCATGGAAAAAATATACACACAGTGAAATTGTAGATAATATGTTTCGGTATCTTCGAACATCAACATCATATAACCCTAAAAATTTTGAATAACAAAATGTATAGCCAACAATATAATCATCCATAGAATACAATAATTATCCAATGAATTGAAGTTATATATGGGTGCAACCCTCATATAAACTATATTTGGTTCAATCAACTCAATATAAACACACTAATAATATAATATGTAATATACATAGCCAGTGCTATCTAGGTGTACCCGTAATATATTAATATCTACGAACTACATAATTATTTAATGTTACAATAAAACTAAATGAGGAAATTATAATTGATTTCATAACCATATTAACCCATTAAATAGAAATGGGTTCCTTGATAATCTCTTTCAAAAATTATAAATATGTGGAAATGAAACATGTTCTAGAAATTTCTCATTTAAATATTTTTATCCCATGGAATAGAAGTGAGTTCCGTAATAATTTCTTTGAAACAAGATTATCCCATTTAAATGAAATTGGTTATATAAAAATATCATTAGGAAATTATTAACCCATGTAAAATAAATGGGTTCGCTAATAATCCCATTGATACATGATTTACCCATTGATAATAAAAAAGTTCTTTAAAAATAAGTTTGAAACATGATTAACCCATTGAAAGTAAACATTTCCTTAAAATTAACTATGAAATAATAATAATCCATCAAAAGAAATAATGAATATAAATTATTTTCAGTATGTCCAGATAGTATAACAAGTCACAATAAGGGCTATTGGTGTTCTTGAATGAGAATACCACCAAATTAGCATTAAATTTTTTTTGGGGAAAATGACCAATATACTTTGAAAATCAAATTTAAAAACTATAAAAAATTATATATTTTTTAAAAAAATTTAATTTCAAACAAAATTGAAAAATATAAGGTAAAATTGATGAAAAATAATTAAAATGATGGAAGGAAAATCATTTCATTTCATTAATAGTAAACATAAACATTTATTTAAAAACATTTTGAAGAAGGAAGTTAAAATAGACCAATTTAGAAAATTATATAAAATTGCTCTTAAAACTATGTGAAAAAAGATAAATGATCATCTATAATATATTTTAGAAATCATTAATTTATTTAAAAAAAACTTTTGAAAATAATTTTTTAAAAATTGATAAGGAATAGAAATACATCTAATTTAATTTAAACATACAATATCAGTTCAGTTATAAACAAATTAATTGATGATTCTATAAAAAATAATGGGGGAATTATATATCAAACACGGTAACCACATTTATAACCATTTTAGAATAAATAATTTTATTTTGAAAAAAATGGAGAACATGATTTCCTCCACAGGAACCATGAATATAAAAAATATAAAAATGAATGATAATGTGTCATAATTAATTTCCCATTTTGGTAAATCTTAAATAATAAGCCTCATAAACTAATATCATCAAATAAAATGATTAATAACATAACATTAGGAGTTTAATGATTTAATATTTAAATGGGAATTATATACACTATATAATATAAATTTGCGTTGTAAATATAAAATATTCCTCAGTGATTTTAATTAGAGATGAAATCTCGTACTAATTTTGTTATCTCTTGATCAAAACCCAATGAATGAAAGAAACTCAGATAGATTTATAAAATCGAATACTTTTTATTATATTAATAATAAATACATTCATTATAATTACATTCACCACACAACAACAAAAATAAATAACTTGGTATATGTCTCATGGAAATTATAGTGACATGAGAAAACCTGACACTGAGTCTAAAAATTCCTTGTGTGTACATTAAATCATGATTAATAACATTAAATAATAAATATTATTTCATAATAAAATATTATTGGTTTAACAAATTATATATATATAATTTATGTAATTTTTTATGGACATATTTAAATATTATATTAGTTATTTCCACATCAAGTGTATTGAGGACGTTCAGATAATTGTTTCAAAAAAAATTGGTGTGTTTATTGTGGTCAAAGAGGTCAATATTTCTATACATCAAGATTAAAAATCATAAAATATTTATCATTTCGAAACTCAATTATACATTTTATAATTATAAAGCAATATGGAGTGAAAATATGTATTATGTTATAATCATGGAGACATTTGGTTGTACGTACACATGAGTAACATTTCCATTTTTCATCAATCATTATTAAAAGAAGGTAGGTAATTGTTTTTGTACAGAAATGATCATAATGTCATAAATATCATAATATTTCCTTTTATATTGTTATATAAATAATCCATGTGGTTTAATGTTCAAGATAGAATCACATCACTTCAGGGGGTATTAGTCCACACGTGCTCATAAATGACATTATATTTTCTCATTGAAGAATAAATTTTTATTATTCATTTTAACACATATCTTTTTAGTTTAACCCCTAGTAAAATCTTTTTTCTAAACAGTGGAAATTAATTATTATTGGTTTCATTATTCATTATGTTGAAAAATTAGGTTTACCATATTAGATAATATATATAATTACTATTTCAAATATGTAATCCATTTTATTAAATTAAATTCATATAATAAAATATATATAATTAAAAAATTAATCTCATAGAAGTGGGGACAAAGAGAGTTTTAATGAAGTGTATTTTTCAAGAAAAAGATGGTATTATATTAAATTTGTTGACAGTAATATCATTTTTCAAAAATCAATTACTTGTAATTGATAATTTAAATATATATACATCCATTAAATCATTCCTCATTACTATTTGTTTATTTAATAAAAATAGAGAAACAATAATCACTTAAAAGAAGTTTTTAGTGAAATCCCATTTTAATCTCAAAAATAAATATACAATAAATTCCAATATTACATTGATTAAAATGTAATTTATTTTTCTATATATATTTTATGATTATTTATTTTACAAGAAATAATCATCAAATCATAATGGAACTCTTATATTTCTTTATATATAAAAAATAAATGAAATTTTTAGAAAAATTATTATTTTTCAACATTCACCGAATGATAAAAATTTATTAAAAAATGCCAAAATTTCACAAATTAAAAATTTTGATCTTAAAATTTAAATAAATATGATATTTTTATAAAAAATATCGAAAAATTTAACAATTTAATTATTATATTATTTCATGATAATTAATAAATATCATTTTTGAAGAATAATATTTCACTACAAAAAAATTGATTTATTATTTACTAAAAAAATTTAAATAATTTATATTCAGTAGAAAACTTCTATATTTATTTTTCATAAATTAGTAAATACTATTCAAGGAATGTAATCTAAATTCTAGTTTATAACAGTTATATATTTCATGGGATTTTCATGCATGATATTGCATGTTTAATATTATATCTAACGTAGTTTTATTTTCTAATATATAATGGTGTTACTATTATATTATTCAATTTTAAATTTTCATAAATTACCACAAAATGGACACATTCCCCTATTTTATATGAATTCTTAAAGACTATATATAAATATATATATATATTACTATCTCGATTATACTTTTATAAATACCTCCAAGAGTCATTAACAAAAATAATTCAATTTTTTCTTATAAATTATCTCATTTTTCTATAATTATTTCAATGTCACTAGATAAATACATATGATTATATTATTAGTTTAATATTATATCTACATTTCATATTTCTTCACAACTGTATTCTATTTTATTTCTAATCTATTTTATTCTATTTCAATAAGTAATTTATCATCATTTTAACCATTAAATTAAATATAATTATTAATTTTATATAATGTAAAATTCTATAATGAGTTATCATCATGATTCTTCAATTTTTTTTTCAAATTGTTGAAAAAAATTGACCCAAATAAATATAAACATCCTTATTTAATAATAGAGATAAAGTTCTTCCATTTTAAAATTTTCTCACAGAGGGTCACAAAATATACTCACAAGTGGTTATAAAACATATGCACACATCCAAATAATATGTTTGGAGGATGGGGGCATGATGTGGTGGTGGAGGGGGGAAGGAAAAAACCATTTACCCTAAAAAACTCCAAAAAAATTATAAGATATCATAAAACTCCAAGATTAGTAAAACATTTCCATATATTTACTAAACATACACATGATTTTAAGAAAACATATCTTGAGTAGATATAACATAATAAGATATGAAATTAAATTTCCTTAAAAAAAATTTTTTATATATAAACAAAAAAATTATAATTATGTTGATTCAATAGGATCTACCTTAGGATTCCAAATAAAATATTTGATTCATAAGAGGATGATATGAAATTTTTACGATCACTTAGTTTTTTTTAAAAAGATATATAATTTAGAAAATAATGTTTAAAAATCAATTTCAATATGATTTTTTATATTAATGATCTATTAACATGGTATTTGATGATAGAGATAGAAAATTTTCAACCATAAGGTCCATAACACTTGTAAATGGAGGGTGTGAATTAGGATATCCTATTATGTTTTACCAAAACGTATTTTCATCATGTTCGAAATAAAATCATAAAACACTCAGTATCAATAAAACTTTTATATAAACTAAATGTATAGAAATTTAGTGACATAATTTTTTTGATTATTCAACGAAAAAGGGATATATTTACAAAATATACAGTGATAATATATTGATGTGATATGAAATAAATAGGGGAATATAATGACTATAATGGTTTAAGATTAAATCAAAATTGAGTACAAGGTTCCCTCAAACTTCTATATTCTGACTAACTACTTCATTTAATAATATTATAGAATTTCAACACACACTATGAAAAAATATGGAAAATATAAAAATAGAATACCAGTGTATGTGTTTTGAATCGATTTCATCATTTTTATCTAATTTAATATATTTGAGAATAAAGTAATTATTTACAAATACTCTGTAAAAATTTATATATGAGATAAATTTTTTAATATTTTGTTGTTTCATGTCATCTCTTTCATTTCTATCAATATTTTATGTTCAATATCTAAAATATTATTTCTCAAAAAATATTTCCTTTCTCATCACACATTTTATAATATATTTTTCTATAAAAAATATCCTCCAATAATAAATTAATTCATGTAATATCAAAAAAAATTACATATGAAAAAACAAAAATATATATATTTTCTTTTTATATGGTATATCATGTTGTAACACCGGAAATTATGGTGTGTAACCACATCGATCCAAACACTTGTATAGTACTCAAACTAGTTTTCTAAAACCCCTCAGCAACACTTCCCAATAAATATTGTATCAAATTATTTGTAATATAAACCTATTTTGGAGAAATTTTATCACAATTTATTTCATCTAAATATCAAACATGTGTTACGAAAAATTTGGCATTTAATTTTTAGTTGATGGAAAATAAGAAAAATAAATTAACCTATATTCCCCATATATTAAGACATCTATAAAATAGGGATACAAGTAATTAATTTATAATAAAAATAAAAATATTCCATTTGTATATAGTCTCCACATAATGAGAATCCAATATATAAATACATTCAATGACTCTACGCAGTCATATATACATGAATATACGAAATTGAGTAAAAGATGCTATTAACAGATAAATTGATATTGTAAATATAGAATGTTATAAAATGTAAAATATAATGCATCCATATATATCCTCAATCATTACATCTATTAAAATCTAAAAAATTCCATCATTACTCTATACCTCAAATAATATGAATCACCGAGTTTTAGAGTTCTATTTACCTATATCTTGAAAAATCGTGTTAACATACATAATAAAAGGAATATTTATATGGTGTGAGTATATCATAACCGTTAGGTAGTCACCAGAAAACCCTAGAATCATGATCATAAACCCAATTTAATAACATAATAATATAAAAAAAGAAAAACAAAAAGAAAATATCATTGCGTGAGAATTTTATGGTTTTCAAACATTGTAACTACTAGGTAAAAAATAATTAACTCCTAAAATGGTATCTAAATTAAAAATATTCTGAAATAAATATGTTTTTTTCATATTTCTATATAACATAGCATGTAGAAACCATAGTACCATCATAACTTGTGTTTGAATACCATGAAGGAAAACATGAATAATGGATAGACACCACAAAAAATAAACAATTTTCCATGAAAAGTCTTTTTAGTTCAAATGTGTGAATGAAAAAACACCAAAAATGAAATCAATATAACTCAAGGTGGGAACCATTATATTTATTCCTTTATATATATATATATATATTGAAAATTCAAATCCCCTTATAGGATAAATTTCAATAGTTGTTTACACTAGTCTCCCATGTGAAGGAAAACCCATTGATACAGATGGTGATAACAAATATCCATATTATGTTAATTTACTAGTACAATAGTTAATGAATAATAATATAGTATAAAACAACATCCCCAATTAAAAAATTTAGGTTTTGAAAAATATATTTTTTCCTAAACATCTAGGCTCTAATGCACCTATATAATTTTTCATCCCTAAATCTATCCATAAGCCTTCATCGATATAGTAAGTATAAATAATGATTATATAATAAAAATTTAATAACCATCCAATAGAATTTTATTTTATTAAAAAGTATCATTAATTATATTATGTTTTTCCATTTACTATATGATCTATAATTAATTAATAATAAAACTCATATATAACAGGATTATACCTAACCAATACAAGATATTGGAATATATCAAACATTGTATAATATATAATTAAAAGTATGAATATGTATATAATGTCATGAATAACATACGACATAAATATTTGACATGTAAAATGAAAATGGGACACTGATGGTGTTATATAAATTTCACTAAACTATTGAACCATATAGATGAACCAAAAATGATAATCAAGACATTTATTATTATAATTTATATTCAATGGAAAGATAGTTTTCATGTATTACACCCAAAATAACATACTAACACTTAGTTGCCAATAATTACAAGATTAAAAAATTAATTTAGATCTATTTTATTCTAAAAAACATTTAAATACTATTTATATTCCTTATACCCTATCGTATTATTGTAACTTTCTGTAAAATAATTTGAGAAAAGAGAAGGGTTCACTTACCAAAGTAATGATGAACCTCCATTCCATTTCAAATAGAATCGAGGTTTTCAGTGTAATAAATACATGGAAAAACATGTTCTTGGAAAAATAATGTTTATTCTAATTGAATAAAAGAAGATATAAAATAAGAGGAATGAATAGATCATATTAACTCAAAATTAATAATTCAGTATTTCTCAAATCACATGGTTTTAGAAAAATATAACGAGACAATAAGAATTCCATAACATAGGAAAAAATGATTTATGTATTTTATTTATAATAAAATATAACTACAGAATTGTAATAATGTTATATACCATATAAAAATCTACTAAAAAAGGTTTAAACTCAAGGTTGGAAAATACCTGAGGCAGCCTAGAGAAATGATTTCATTAGATGATAAATGGTTGGTTTATATTTCAAATATGAATGGTATGTAGTTTCTATATATGAAAAAACCCATGTAGGTATTAGTTTTTATGGTTTGTAAGATTAAAATTTAAAAAGAAAAAGTCACCCTTCAAAAAAAATTCCCAAAACCCATTAGAACACTTTTTAGTTACCACTAGTAATTCGGTGCCATAAAATGTGGAACATGATTCATGGTTTTTATCATAAGGACTTTAGTGTCTTTAGTTCACCATTCCTTTTCACTGCTCTTCGTAAATTATCATCACCTACCATCCAATAATACTCCATCCCATCCAAAATGTATAATCCAACTATTTATGAATTAAAATACCAAGAAAATAAAGGAAATTTCATTAGAAATAATAGGGTTACTAAAAAAATCCATATTATGATTATTATCCTGAAATTGAATTGATGATACTCATGAGGGAATAAAAAACTATAAAAATTTAATTTCAAACTCATGTTTCACTGTCTTATGTAGTAGATTTTTAAGTCACTCATACAAACAAATAAAATTGTTATATACTTATACCATAATATCTTCACCCAATAATCAATGATACTAATTATTTTGTCTCATATAAGAACTTTATATCTCAAAATCAATATGAAATAATCAAATTACATGAAGATAATCAATTTTGTATTTCCTCAAAAAAGAAACACGGGGAAAAATTAATAACCTAGAAATCATGGAGGTAAATAATTCGTATAATCTTCTTACAAAATTAAATTTTTTATATATTGGTATCTTTAAATCATATAGTAATATATTCATGAATAACCATTGATTAGTATCCTAATATATATGAGACTAGAAAAGTACCATGTTCAATAAGCTCGTAACTCTATATATTTACATCTAATTATTGAATAAATTCTTGTAGTTTTATGTATAAATAATTATCTAAAAATCATCACCACTTGTCTCAATATTTAATAATATAAATTTGAACTAATCTACAATGATTCACTAATATCAATATAATATAAATATAATGATAAGTGTTACCATATAATGTATAGATAATATTCATATGAATATATGACTAATATCTAGGATTATAGTACATGTTATGATTGAAAGGATATCATCTATAAAACCACCACTAATAGGTATATAATCCTTGATAATGTCCTTAAAATTTGAAACAATCATATTTATCTAACAAATCATATATGGTGATGATCTATACATAGTTTATCATGATAACCAATATCCCTTTGCAACTATAAAAAATGTCATAGATATAAATTGTGGGAAATTATTTGAAATTATACTTGTTGGAACCTCAAGAAGTTTCATGATCACCCAAATTATAACTAAAATATTTCACCAATGGAAGAATACTTCTAAAAACATATAAAATATACCAATTTAGTCATGTGATCATGCAAAAACAACAAATTTTATTATATATTTCTCTTTAAATATATATGATATTATTTTCTATATTTTTTTACAAGCACTAATGAGTTTAAAATACCACAAAACACTATTAAATTTTTTTTATTTAATGTTACAATTAATTTATTGATGTTTTACTTCCTGGTATAAAGTGAAATAAAGAAATTATAAAAAATAATTTTTTACGTGTCTATGAAATGATTTAATCAGTTTTCAATTTTTTACAGTTGATAATTATTTATTTTGAATGTAAAAATTAGAATTTTTCTAAAAAACTATTTTTATTCCCACAATGTTTTTCTTTCATGAATAATTAAATTGATATATATTAATGAATTATTTTACTTAATTGTGTATATAAGTTATTAAATTATTTTTTTTAACATCCACGATTTATTTTTTAATATTGAATGGAATGAAAAATAAAAAAAATTTTGTTCTTTGAAATATATTTTCTAATAACTGGTTATATATTTTATTGGTATTTATTTTAAAATGATTTTTTACTACTTATAGAAAATGATTATACTAAAATGGATTCCATTTTTAGAATAATTAAAATTAATATTATTTTATATGGTCAAACTAATTTCATATCATAATAAAAATTACCTTATTTGGATTGTTTTATTTGAATTTAACATTATCCTTCAAGTATTGTATAATTTTTAAATTTGGAGCAATATGACATGAGTAATAAATTAATATATTTTATTCTTTTGAAATATTTCAAGTGTGGCATCCACTTCCATTATAAAAGGACACCACATCTTCTATCATACTCACGCTAAACATGCCATAATGTTCAGGCAGTTCAAACACAAGTCCATTTTTAAAATCCTAACACACATCCTAGGGGTATTCGATTTATAATAATACAATCCTTTCAAGGAATAATATATAATGAAAATTAGGTTTCTCAATGAATAGGTATTACACATAAAGAATTACATTAAATGTTTTTTCATATTCTACATACTATAAGTATATGGTATCCATTATACTAAAATTAACTATAGTTTTTCAATATATTTTTTTTATTAAAATAAACAATCAACCATTTTATATAAACAATTTAGTAAATATAAAATGAAAGTATCCCTCTTGTGTATGTGTAGACTACCGCTTCCACATAATATATAATTTTGTAAACATCAATATAATTCATGAATATTTTTTATGTTGTATTTAATGTTTATATATTTTATTTATGAAATGAAAAATGATTTCCACAATATATTATATACCTTCCCACCTTTCTATATATTGTAAAATTATCACATCTCTCGAGCTTACGTGTGGACTACCACCTCAACGAAGTGATGTTAATTTTTTATCATTTCTATTTTCTTGGATGTTAATAAGGATATATTTAAGTATAGTATATGACATATAATAAATAATTATTATTATTTATTTCTAAATTTTCTTTTTTCCTACCATCAAAAACTGTAAACATCAATTGTGCATACATATAAATCACCATCTCTGCAAAGTGATGTAATTAATTTGGGATCATCTATTAATATGTATTATTAAAACATTAACTTGATGAATAAATATGATATTATTTTAGGATTATTATTATCTAGATGACAAAATCATTACTATGTCCTTGCATAGGAACCATCAAACTGAAATATTCCTAGAAAATAGACCATTTTCAACCAAATTTTCATTTAAATGAATACATTAATAATAAAATTATAATTGGAAATTATAAATAAATGACAAATCAAAAGATACATATATTTTTCTAGAAAATATTATATATTTATATATATTATAGGATATTTGAGCTCATACAGAGTAAAATGAATCTTGATGAAAAATTTCATTGTTTCATTCTCTTTTTAATAGTGAATTCTTATTGTAGAATTTATATTAAGGGAAATTATATAGATATATTCATTTAAAACCAATATATTTTCATCACAGATTATTATATTTGTATTTATTATATATTATTTCCACTTTCCACTCATTTTACATAAAATAACTGTGAATATTTTACAATGAAAAATTCTATTTATTTCTGCTTTTATTAAGAAGCATATTATTCTATATCCATTCTCTACAAAAGTGTTTCATAAAAGATAAATTATAGAAGTAAAATGTTTAAAAAAACTAACTTTTACTACATTTGTATTTATTATGAATGTTTTAAATTATTTTTTTTATCAAAACTTAATTACAAAATATTTCATATCCATTTTTAAATGTTTGAAAAAATAGTTTCTTTGAATAAATATGACATTATTTTTTATAATATCATAACATCTTATTCTATAAAAGTTTAATTTATATTGTTCCATGTTTATTTTCAAAAAAATTACTTTATAAACATTCAAGGAAATTTTAGTAAAAATGATTTCAAATTAAAATGATATAATACCATTTATTCCATGAAATGCATAAATGTAATTTTAGAGGAAATTTTCCTTTATATTATAATCCCTTAAGAGTTGTTATGATTTACAAAGTATATTATAAAATGATACAGAATAATTTCTATCCCAAGATACACTTATGATTATTAATTTGAAAGTATAAATCTATGACATTGATTTATATCAAAATCGTTAATTTTGTTATAATGGGACCCTTATAGAAACTTGTTTCATTTCCATGGGTTATGATATGATGAAATTGTGAAATTTTTTTATAACTCATTTTCATTCAATGAGATATTATATGATGACATAATGAAATATATATGATCCCGTGGTAATCATTTTAATGATTTTCGTTATGTAATGTATGCGCCAATAACAATATACACCTCAAAGCATTTGGTTGAATATGGACACAGTTCGAGATAACAAAGACTAGAATGGGGTATGATACTAGTTCAATAAGGTGATCTGTATAATATGACCTCCTTGGAAGTGTACCTTTATTCTGGAAATAAAGGAATGTGAAGTTATCCTAATCCACATTGATATACATTGTTGAGATCCTAGGATAATTGAAGGATTTTTTTATGTTTCATCCCGGGACATAGGTCTTGTGATTATTATATATTTTCATGTATTATGATTTATTATTTCTAATTCTTAAGACATATGAATTAATTATTTTATTATGATAATGAATTATTCCATGATTTACGAGTAATGATATTTGAAATAGTTATTATGAATAATTTCTGTTAGGGTTATGTTCCAACACACATAAGAATACCTTATGCACAATTTTGATCAATGATTTATATCTATTATGAATCCCTAAAATGATAATATGATATAACCCTTTCTTATGTTTCATTCTTCCCCAAATTTGAAATAATAGTATTAATGAATAAATTTCTATATAGGTAATAATGAGACATGAACATTGTGGGTGATTCTTAATATAAACCATGAAATAATATAATTTTGTATATAGACATTAATGAATCTAAAACATGATTTATGTAGAGAATGTATTATTATGAGATATATTTAATATTCCTCTACAATTTTATAATATATTTTAATGATATTAATGGGTATCTCTATTTATCTTTAGAGCAATGTTTAGTTTTCTTTAGATATTTGGGTTAGAAAAGTTTATTAAAAACCTACTTGATAATTGCACTTATAGGATAAAATCATGACTCCTTCGAAATGTAAATATGTTTTTATTTTCATAGGAAATAAACCCATATATAGATGCTTGAAAGTAGATAATGGTGGGGAATAAGAGGGACTGTGGGTAAGGACTCAGAAAGTGGTGGATTTGGTATTAGTACAATTGTTACCAGTTCACAATAAGTGGGCCGAAGACATCCTACATGGGTAGAAACTATAATGGGGGATATTGTTAAATTGATTCATGTTGTATTTATAAACCATTACAATGAATTTGAATAGATGATTACCATGGAAGACTTCTATTGAACAAATATTTTCATGAGTTTAATGATTATTTCATAATTTAAAAAATATTAATAATAATATTTATATTTACATTATTATTTATTATAATTATTAATGAATGGTGATGAGGTAAACAATTTTAATTTTTGTAATAGAATAAAGATACAATGAAAAAGATTATGTAATGAATGTTATGCACCAATATTGAAATATCATATATGATCTTAGCCATATGAACTACTTTATATCATGAAAATATAATATGGACATTCACTTGTATGTTCAATTATTATATTTTTAGTTAGGTGTAAAATATCTCAATGGTATGATGATTTCATATCATGTATTGTTCTTCACTAGGAGATAATTTTCTGGAAATGTACTTCCCTTAAATATTACTATCTTCCTTCAAGTTTAATTTGATGTATTTTTTGGCATAGATTGAACTTTTCTATATAAATCCAATATTAATTTTAATGAAGTGAAATCAAATTTTTAATTCAAAATCAATATAAAATATAATTTTAATCCATTGTACGAGTCTTTCTATCACTTCATGATTGATATTTTCTTAAACTGGTAGGAGAGAAACCCAATATCTAAGATATTCCAATTATTTAAGATTCTATTGATTTATTTCCTTGAGAATTTCTTTTTTATTCCATTAAATCGGGAAGTTGAATTACTAATAGAAAATATAATAGGCTCTTCACATATTCCATTGAATACTTATTTGATGTCCATGAATGAGATGTCGGGATAGTGGTAACATCTTAAATAGAATAATGATAAAGTATTCATTCACCAAATTTTATAACCATGGGGATGAACTGTTTTTTTTCTAAAGGTAGGACATGGGAAAATGTGTATTGATTATTATTATAAATAATAATACATGATTATTACCAAGAACAAGAATCATATACCCCATATTAATGAATTTTTTTGGTAATCTTTTAGGATCTAAATACTATTGTAAAAATGATATTTGTTATAGATATGTTCAATTGTTAGTAAAGACGAATGATGATCCCTTGACAACTATCCATATAAGGTATGGACTTTATTAGTTTTCATGTATTAAATTTGGACTATCCAATTCCATTTATATCTAAATAAACAAAATAAACAAAATATTTAAGGATTACTATTATCCAAACTAGGATAAATAATCATAGAGTGCGAGGGAGGTGGTTAATAGCTATATAAAATATTAAAAAATAGAAACTTTGAATCATGTTTCATTGTTAAATAAAACAATATTTCATACCATTCCTATAGTAGTGATTAATATAAAAATTAAAATATTAACAAGACATAACATTTTTACTTGGTTCACACTCAATGTGGTAAAACATAGGAGAATAAAAATGGAATATGATTATCTACCAAATACACTAAAGCGTATTAGTATTATAATGTTCATAGAAAAATCACTATCCCTTTTGGTTTATAACCAATCATTATTTTAATTATCACTACACCCTCCAATAATGTGTGCTCACTAAATATTCCAAGGAATATTCTATTATTCTGAATCAAATAAAAATATTTTCACATTGACTTTTCCAAGAATCCATATTTTCACAAAGTATATGAAATAAAATTCACTATGTATCATTTTTATTTAGGGAATACAATAGTAAACTGTTTTTTCACATTTCTAAATTGTATATATATTTTTCTAACCTACCTATACACCTTAAAATTCGTTTAATTATGTAAAATTAAAACATCTAAGAAATAATGTCATCTAAATATTGATGAAGTCTAATGAAAAACATATCTTTTGGTAGCTTCAGTGAACCTCAAACAATTATTCCTACATGAAACCGTTATTTTCAAACTACCTACTTCATAATTTATCTCCTCCATATAATACATACATCATGAAATAATTTATTCGTGGAACACATATATCATGAAATATATCCATCGCAAAATGCCACCATTTTGAACAACTTTTAGAATTTAACAATTTCTTCTAGGGATTATCTGATCTAATGTAACTCTATCAACAAAATGATGTGATTCTCGGTCCTTTATATATGAAAAATAACTTACATAACCTGCTAATACAAATAATAGAAAATTCATATGTTAATTTGGCATCAACAGAAATTTTATTATACATTATTTTATTGTAGAGGCCTTTGAAGCTTCACCATCATCTGCAATGGAAAAATACCATTACGATTCTATTAGAATACCCACTTTTCCCATAATGAGGGTTCCATTGATGAATATAACAATTCAACACATTATATTGAAAATGAATATTTTTCTCCCAACTATGTGATTTTCATAGCACATATGTTTTGTATAAATCACTCATTTATCGGTTTTTATTTTATATTCTTCAAACTCTCTATGAAGTTTCCATTTTGAAATTATTATCTTGTCAACCCATTTTAGATGTTGGAATCTATCATTTATATAAAACAGTTCCTTATTTTTAGGAACCAAAATATGTAAAATAATTGGAAACTCCACCACCTTCATAAAAATATTTATTCACTAGCAAATATATTTTCATATTTTAAACTAGTATTATAAAAAAAACCCAATCAACCAAAAAACAATAATGGTACCTAGAAGTTTATCATCCCAAAATTATACCCCTTTGGGTACATTAAAAACCATATTCCTTTTGATATCACTATTAATTTTATATGTCAAATATGAAGAGAAAACATTTCACTCCTCAATATTCTTTGAATATTGACTTCTTGAAATTCAGAATAATGATAAAATATTTACTCAACACACACTCTTATCCTACATAATACATTTTTAGTGTGAGAGATAAGATTATAATAAAATGTACATCAACAAATCACATCCTATTTAAATCAAACAACTAATTTCATCACAGACCCCATCTATTGTGATATCTAAACCCTTGAAGAACATCTTTAACATCATCATATTTAAATATAACCTTAATTGACTACAATACCTATAATATTTTCCCCTATCTTGATTATGATATTTTCTCCCCCTTTATCAAAGAACCCATAGACCACTCCATTGTTTCTACAACAATGTAATGAACACATATAAACACATATTGTTAAAACACAACATGCCTCAGGTGGGGGGGTCCCATGTCCACAGTTTTTCAAGTATAGTTAGTCATATGATCTCAAAGATCCGATCAATGGTGTTAAAATTATTTTATTGGTAATCCCTTTATCATAATACCTACAAACAATTTTTCTTTAGTACATAATCCAACATCAAAATCCCATGATCCATTATCTCCTAGATAAAATGATACCTGATTTCAATGTGATTCCTCAATGAGTGACTGCCTATTTTTTATGATTTATAGAAGTTTAATTATCAAAATGGATTCATATAGGGGACTTTACATCAACTCCAATGACATCATGTTTCTACTCTATCAACAATAACTATGTGAAATCTTAAGTAGGAGCAATATATTCTTATATTGATGTTCTAAATGAAATGAGATATTATTCCCTATATAGAAAATAAATACTTAATCCATAAAGATATAATTCTACATGTAATTTTGATTTTATATATTATAATAAACCATCCCAAAATACATCTATATGGAATGATAATTATTATTTCTATATTTTACTTGTATAAATAACACAAACCCTACATTCCAATGATATACTGAAGTATTCCTTTTATTTTATGTAAATAAATTTATTTTGGATTTCAATGATACCTTACTAATTAATATATAGTTAAGAAAATATCAGGTCATTTAACTATAATTTTTGAGAAAAATCCAATGATTTTCTTTTATTATATAATATTAACCACTTTGTCTTCTTCATCTCGTTATGGTTTCATCTGGTTATCCATCAGAGTCATAATCTCCATTTAATTATCCAAAAAATTATTATCTAAAAGACTTCTTAGCATATTTGGATTGTTAAATGAATGTTCTATTAAATCCTTGTGTCTCTATTAAAATAATGGAAAAGTTTAATTTACCAATCATTAACGTATCGAAATCGCCTTTCTAGAATTCTACTTACTATTATAATTTCATTTCATCCAACACACTATAGAATATGGTTTTGACATTTTTGAGCACCATAATACTCTCATTACTATCAACATTATAAAAAAATTAATCAACTCCACCATACTAAAAGATATGATTATTAAAAAATGGATGATGTCATGAAAACCACACACTTTATTATTTCTTGAACCTATATATATCCTTCCTCACCCAACATGCTATTTTCTAATCATCAAGAATGAGAAAACCATATGAATTTTTGATATAACCTTATATTTCTAGAACCCCATTTAGAAATAATAACCGTAGTTCTATCTATAATACATTTTACATTAATTCCACTACAATGGATAATAATAGGTGAATTGTCTCATGCCTTGCAATATAAGAAAAAAATATCTCCTCAACATTGATTCTATCAATACGGTAGTATCCCAAACACACTAGTAATTATTTTTAATAAATTTCCAATCCATATTCATTTAGTTTATTTTGGAAGAACCATTAAGTCCCATGGACACTCTTATTTTTGAGTCTCGAAAAAATATCCCATGTATGATTATTATCTAATTGGTCAATCTATTTGTTTATAGCCAAAACCCAGTACACATAAAAATCTACTGCCACACATTTTGAATCTACATTAAACATGAAGGATTCCTTCTGTAAAGAATTCATTCTAAATGTTTGAACTAGAACTGTCTGCTAACCAATGATGTTTTTCATATAAATTTCATCATGAATATTTATCAAATGTTCAAATATTGATTTTTCTTTTTCCTTATCATCATTACTATCCTCTTCTTTATCTACATTTTTATCTTCTACTCCCTCCATGATTGTTACAACTCATAACTACAATAGTAGAACTATTCACTATATTATTTATGATTATATTCATTATATATTATTAAGACATCATTTCATCAAACCAGTTTTTCCATTATTTTATTAAAAAACATATATTCTATTATTTTTCATTAGTATCTAATTTCTATTCCATCATATCCCAACGACATAATAATTATATAATTCTACTATTTCAGAATAAAATAATTACATATGGATATTTGAATGTATTTAAATGATGTATTGATTCATTACACGAAAAATATAGGGTCATTTCATTTATAGAAAACAAATAAAAACATATAAACTATTGTTAAGACTACTTTCTTTTATAATTTATCAAACATGACTTTTCAATAATAATTTTTCTATCTATGTTGTTTATGATATGATATCTCCTCTCAAAAACTCTATCTTGTTGAGTAGTTTTCATTACTAAAACATGATTCCTTTTATAATGATTCTCATGATAATCCCTATCTTGAATGTTTTATGAATTCTATACGATCATTAGATGAAAAAATCATAATCATCTTTCCATGAATTATTTTATCTTCCATGTGATATTGTTCTATTCAACTATGAACATCAAAATTTGTGAAAGTGAAAAATATCCATGCCATCTTGTGGAATTCATCATTGAAAAGAACATAATACCTCTTTCATTCAATATAACTTGATTACATTTGTCCACACACATCTACATGAACCAATATATAAACAATGGTGGATTCTTTTTTTTTACATATTTTTTATAATATTAGGCAATTGAAATTCAATGCACCTATGAGTATGATCACATGACAGATTGGTGAAATATTGAGATGAATCACATTTGACTATAAATTATAGGGTTGGATAGAATATAGGGATAATATATTTATTCCTAACATGTTTTATTCATCACTAGATAAAAGTAACACACATTCTTATCCAATCACAATGTAGAGATTCCCCTTTATTACATCCCCTATAAATCAACTAGACAATATTTTTCATTCATGATACAAAACATCTTAGAAATTATATTAGCATGAATTGAGTCACATAATTCCCTGACACATAGAATTCTGGGATTGAGACCTTAAACAATAAATATGTAATGTTTCATATATTCAGTTTATTACTTTTAAATATTATATTAATTTATTTGAAGACCAAACCTTTCAATGAAGTGTGGTTCCGAGGCTCACAATCCTAATAATAATTTTTTTAAAATAATCTAAACATTTAAATAGTGCGTGAAAAAAGTTTTCTGGAAGAAGTGGAATAACATTCAAATGGGTTCTCAGAACCAAAATTTACTGGCATTGCAACATTCAGAGCAGAACCTTTTTCATTAGGCGGTTCCTTACATCGACCGGCAAGGGTAAGCTACACGATTATTCATTGGACATTTTAATGAAAATAAAATAAATTAATAATATACATTGTTTAAAATTCATTTTTGATAGTGTCTAATTTTCCCCTATAATTACATGATTAAGGAATGTTCGTATGTTTAACCGCATAAACCAACAAATTGTGGGTCTTCCATTGAGGTTTCGGAGGAGAACCCATCGGAGGATAATGATGAAGTGATTGATCGACACTTCCCATATTCAACGAACCTCCCCAAAGAACATGACCTGGAGATCTTTCTTCAACCGGATTGAGGTAGGTGTTTTCTATTTTGATTTAGTTTCTTCATGTTATTCGATTATACGATGAATGCATATCATCCCATGAACAGGTTGATCTGTGGATCTTGTATTCTTATGGATGGGTTTTTATTGGGATGATTTTGAGAATTAATCCACAATTCTAAAAATCCATGTTTTGATTACATTTCTTTAAAACCATCTAATATGATTATATTTATGTCATTAATAATGATGGGGAGGTTCGTTCCTCTTTTGTTATTTGTATTTATCCCCCCCCCCCGCATTCTTTGTGTTCATTATGGGTAAATGAACAAAATATTTTTGCATGTCCGTTTCGCATCGCAATGATCCCAAATTAAATATTCAACATTGTAACGACCTAGAGGAGGTTTGACAGTGATGGAGGAAGACACATCAACCCGGTTCAGGAGAAAACGTTCTTCGATTATTCTTTATGCGGATGATAAATCCTAGTTTTTGAGGCCGATCGAATACCTGAATTCTCCCGAATCATTGATGTAATGGAGGAGAGACCTTGGATCTTGAGTATCGCGATGATCAGACATCCATATCGAGGAACGAAATAGCCCCGACGAGCGGAGAAGAATAATGACAGTTCAAAAAATTTCTGAAGAACATAAAGTGTATCTCGAAGAACACGCTGTGTGGGATAGGCATAATGGAGACTAGGTTCTACGACACACAAAGAAATAATATGGCATGTTCTATGAAGAACCTTGCATGTGTGTCCTTACGCCAGACTCTCTATGTATCTCAGACAATTCACAGACACGGGGTGGAGTTCATGGTCGTGTACTCCACCACATGGCCAAACCTGGTCGGGTGCATGGGTCACCCCGTGCACCAGTTACACTGGTTGGAACACATGGGATGACTCCATGTATGGGAACATGGGTATTTTATACTGAGTCATCCCTAGATAGAACAACATGACATGTCACTACCTTACAAGATGTGTATATATTATTTTGAATGACAAACTCTATAACCCGAGTTGTTGTACACAAGCAGCATCCAAGGTCTGAGGACACGGCGCATGACCATTCTACATTCCTTGTACTTTTTAGTACAATGCTTGATCTTTTTGTCCACCATATCGTTGAGATATTTATTTTGGGTTAGTGCCCATTTTTTTCATTCCCCTGGAGGCCAGGTATAATTTTCATTTTTAGGAGTATAATCTCATCAGCAGAACATTACAAGATAGAGTCAGGTATCCCTCTAAGAGACCCGGAGCGAGATCCTCTATACATTCATGACCATTGGAAGAGTCAGCTATCGACGTGACTATTCCCACATGGCACCAATCCTTTACCTAGCAAGAAAATCTAGCTGAGTTGTGGTATCCTCCAAGGCCCTGGCAGTGATCTTCAACCATGTATCATGGTCTTTACCTACTCAAGAGTGTGTTCTCTCGGAATGAGTGTATCTATCTCTCGCGACTTTTCCAGAAAGACAGTACTTTTCAGACAGATGTCATCAGAGCTATCAGAATCGTAGAGTGAGTTGTCCCATATGAGTTGTAACATCCCAAGTAAATGAAGAATAAGATATTTTTATACTTATTAGTATATATTAATTAAATAATAATTTTACATTAAAAGGGTTTCTATGATTGATTGCATACCCGATACGCAACAATGGGTTTCCTTGAAATCTTACATTGCACACAAATAATATAATATTATTATTTTAAATGGTAGTTAACTCCTAGTAGTTGTGTTGGATGGAATGAACAAAACTAACAAAAATTTGATTATACATGTTTGTTAAATGTATATACATTTATTCAATAAAAGTTAGAGGCTTAAAATGTGAATTAATCAAATTTTAAGCATAATTTACCTTAAAAGGCCCATTTACCGCCTTTTATTGGTGAACCCTCATTAAATAATGTTTTGGACATATTTATATGTTCTATTTGACCAAATAAAATTATTCTTTAGAATGGCCGCATAAAAATTTACTTTGTGTAAATTTTTTGAATTTTTATGATATAGTTCATTTTTCAATGAATAGTAATAATATTGTATTTTAATTCAAAATTATGTTTTAATATAATTTATTTATATGGTTAGATTATCTTTTTAATTGGTTTTAAATTTTAATTAGAATATATTTTTACTATTTAATCCAATTTTGGTCATTGGAATTAATTTCACAACCAAAACCCATGTGAAATACACACTATGAAGATGAACATGGATGTCAATGACAGATGTGTAATGCCCCGACCATAGAATCCTAAATCCGATGCATTATTTTAATACATTGGTATGATTAGAAGGATTAAAATCCCAAAGGACTGATAAATTTAGCATTCTTAAAAAGTAGATTACATTAATGAAAAATAATTTAAAATTCAAAACAGAAAATGCAACATAGATAATTCCTTGAAAATGCCATTATTCTCCCAACATGAGCCTGCTTATAAATCATAAAACACTTATTAGAATCCTGGAAAAAAAATAAAAAAATATGAAACAGGTGATATTATTTGATCAATAAGGATAAAAATATCGAAATAGACATCAAAAATAAGAAAAAACTATTTTGTCAAGGTACCAAACTAAAACACAATCCTTTTAAAGAATTATCTTCAGATTAATATGCCAGAATAAATTTAAAAATGCTATTTAAACATTAAAATGGATATTATACTTTCCATATAATCACATTTAATATCAATAACTAATATAAAAATTAGAAAATGAATAATAGTGGACATCATAACCATACAATCAAGGCATCATTCCTAGACCATTAACAAACCATTATTGCATTATGCCAAGACCATTATCATACCATCTAGGCCTTATGCCAAGATCATTACCATACTATCAAGTCCTTATTCCAAGACCATTACTATAAAATCCCATGTAAATGAAGAATAAGATATTTTTATACTTATAAATATTTTTGAATTAAATATTAAATTTACTTTTAAAGGGTTGTTATGTTTGATATTGTACCTGATACGCAACAACAGGTTTCTTTGGAATCCCATGTTGCACACTAATAATATAATATTATGATGGTAGTTAACTAATAGATGTTTTAGTGGTGGGAATGAACTAAACTAATCAAAATATGATTATACATGATTTTTAGATGTATTTACTTTTATCCAATGAAAGTTAGAGGCTTAAAATGTGAATGAATATAATTTTAAGTTTTATTTATATTAAAAGGCCGATTTACCGCCGTTTAATGGAGAACCCTCATTAAATCAAGTTTTGTTTATATTTATATGTTATATTTGACTGAATAAAATTCTTATTTATATGTGGGACATCAAATTTTACTTTGGGTAATTTTTTGGTATTTTTCTGATAAAGTTCATTTTTTAATAATAGTGAAAAATACTGTATTTTAATTCAAAATTTCATTTTATTATAATTTATTTATATTCATAGATTATATTTCTAGTTGGTTTAAAAGTTAAATTGAAATATATTTTTACCATTTAATCCAATTTTGGCCATTTTAATTAATTTCACTTTGAAATTGGACATAAATAAGTATCAATCTTTTGATAGTTATTATTTCTCAAAAACACGCTATTTGTTTTCACAACAAGAATTAAATTTTAAATAAATTAATTCCACTTATATTTTTTGAATTTGTAAAAATAGACATAATTTTTGAATTTGGAATATCAAATATAGCTTAGGATGATTTTTTTTTGTATTTTTCAGAAAAACATCAATTTTTTATGAATAGTGACACCACTTAGTGGTAGTTAAAAAAATGGCGTTTTCATTTAAATAAAATTTTACCACTTCGTTGAATTGAATTTCAAAAATCCGACATACATGGTTTTTATCAAGAAGTGAAATATGGTTCATTAAGATGAAAATAATTTTTTGTGAATAGTAACTTTTGACTTTTATTTAGCGCGGTTAAAGGTAAAAAGGGTAATTCAATGTAAAAAGAATATAATAATAATTCAAAATTACATTAAAACCTGTTCAAAACTTATTTTATGAGTAAATAACGACCATGAGCATATTTGGGTCGATTTTTGGACCCCTTTGATCCACTTGGGAGTGATAATGACAATTTAGATTAATTATCTTAATGTAAAGGAAAATTTGACAAAAGTAAATATCGTTTATTAAATTAAATTTTAAAAGGGGTTATATATAATATCTATTCGACTATAAATATTCATTAAAAATATAAAATATTTTCCTATATCATGGTATTTTTTTTATAATTTTTAGACATCAAATAAATTAAATTATTTATGACACAATAATGATGCAGTATTTACCTCATTAATAAATGATTTAAATAAATAAGATTATAATTACTAAAATATTATCCAAAACATGTCAAATTATGATTGGATTATTTTATTTCTACCATGAGTCATATTATCTTCAAATATAATTATTTTTGGACCATTAGAAACTGAATATCATTATATAATAAAATAATATTTTCACACTTTCCTAAAGAGCCCCTCCTCCCCCTTATAAAAGGAGACCACTTCTATGCAATTCCCCACACCTATCAAGCCATTTGTCTCATATAAACTCTACCCAATTAAGCTCTCACCTTCCATAGCCTCCCCCTAGAAGCCTTACCTTAAGCATAAGGCACTTCAAGAAGCCCTTTGGTTCAAACCAAAGTAGTTACCCAAATTAAAGGTAACGATTTCCCTTAAATTGTTTTCATTTATTTTACTTCTCCAACCCCTAAAATCTTTTTTATTCCACTATTTTGTAACAACACCATTATCATAAATATATGAGGATGCTTTTATGAGAAATATTCGACCTACACTTACACACCACTCCATCTAATGGATGAAGAACATAATGTTTCTATGGATGGAAAACTAACGCCTCCCGAAATGATGATTGCTCAATTACATCTTACAGCCTCTCATGGTGGCCATTATGATGGAACTATATTTATATATGATATATATATTTTTTATTATTTCATTATTCTTCTGTACTTCCCAATTATATCAGGCCTTTATGGTTTCCATAGTGGGTAAATATGATAATATCATTTAAAGTAGTGCGGACTACCGCCCACATAAAGTGATGTGACTCGTTAATTCCTTATATGGGACGTATAAAGGATAGTGTTATTGATATTATATATTATATTATACTAGAATTAAAATATACCTATGTATCATTATTTTTTACTTCCATTAAAATAAGAAATATAAATCCAAGTAGCGTTCATGCATACGTACAACATACCGTCTCCATGAATGGTGCATTTCATTTCTTACCTCCAAATGTTAGGTACTATTATAAATGTATGTATATGCTAGATATATATGATATATATGATATCTAAACCATGAATACCATTCTGTAAATAATGGATTTTTGACCACATGAACAACATGTAAATATAAGGTGTTCATTTTTATCTCAAGTACCAAATATCGACAAAATGAATGTTATTAACTTAAATTATTGCATAATGTTTATAACATGGTAATAAGTGATATAAAAGGAATAATAAACGTGAAAAACGTTCTTAAGAAATTAGAAATTATCTTTAGTTTATTATTCAAGATATCAAAGAATGATCAAGTCAAGTCGGACAAGAGGTAAGGGACTTCGTCTCAATCTCTTTTCATTGAGGCATATTTCATTTATACACAACATTATTTTATATGGTGTATAAACTCCTTTGACATTTAATTTTATTCAAAAATAATATTTTTCTATGATTCTTTTTACAAAATGAAAAAATCAATGTTCCATTTAACGTACACGATGACAACGACCTTTTCCGCCGCAGAGAGTATTATTTGATCGTTGGATTATTCAATAAGTCATGATATTTTTAAAATAAAATAAGGACCATATACACTTTTAGGTATTTTTTGAATTTAAAATGGTTTTGAATATGGATTTGTTATTTCAATTTATTTAAGTGATATATTCTAATTGAAATGTGGAAAAGTTTCCTCTCCTTTTTATTTATTGTATGTGATATGATTTTATAACGGTACTTAGGCATTTGACAGTTGGTTACATGATAAACCAAATAACAGGTGGTGCCGTGAATACAAGGATGGGTGGTTACATTATAACCTCCAATGCATTGGGTATGGAAGTCGGTCATATGGCTATTCCATTTAGTCATATGTGAGGAAGTCTACCGTATGGTTATTCTATTTATGTATGTTTATGTCCCAAGTTACCTTTATATGTTATGTGTTCTTTATATGGGTTTTCTGGTAATATTCTAGTTACAAAAGGGTAAGTAATGATCTTTTACTTAGTGAAGAGTATTTACTATTCTTAATGGTAAAAAGTATTACTTAGATAAAGTATTCATGGTTTACTTAATGTTTTTAAAAACTAACAGTTTCCCTTCTTTGTGTATCCCTTACTGAGATTTTTATGCTCATCCAATGTTTTTTAAATGTTTTTTAGAGGACATAAAGTGGAATAGGTTCAAGGATGGAATCAAGGAAATGGCAGGCTGTCTAAAAACAGGAAATAGACATCAATCTTTTGTTCAGGTGTTTTTATTTTGGTAAAAATATTGAAACTGGGTTGATGCGACTACTATGTGATCTTTGAGATGTAATAGTTATGTCTAAATTCTCTAAAACTATAAACCTGAAAGGATCCTCAATGTAAATTAATCATTTAATTCAATATTAAATGAGGTTTAAGGCTGGGTCCTTATAGTTGGTATAAGAGGTCGGTTTAGAAAACATTAGGAGTTAGAAAATTGTTAAATTTATAAATTAATTTATGGTATGATTAAAATGATAGAGCATTTAAAGATTACCATATTGATTCTTCTAAGATATTTCTATTTTCAGAATGGGTTTCTACAGGGGAAATAGGGAAGTTATGTTGGTACATCATTAGGAGGAAGACTACCTTCCTAATTAGTACCCTGATATGGTTGGAATTGGAACTGAATAGTTTGTTATAGTGATGGCACAGTTTACTCATGCTATAAATGGCGGTGGAATTTATGTAGGTGATTAGCCAGATCAATCGCAGAGGAACATGTCAGTAATGGATAATTTCATGAGGCAACATCCCCCATCATTCAGTGGATCATATGACCCAATTCTAGATAAAGGGTGGATTAAATCACTGGAAAATATTTTCAATGTTATGGGATGTTCAGAACATCAAAAGGATTGTCTCGCTGTTTAGCTTTCTGAAGGTGAAGCTGATCATTGGTGGTCGATGGTGAAAAATATCAGGGATATTGAATACATTGATGCTCTCAATTGAGATGAATTCAAAGGTATGTTTCTTGTGAAATATTTTCCTATAGTGGTTCATCTTAGGATGGAAAAACAATTCCTGGAATTGATGTAGGAGGATGACTAAGTGGCTGCTTATGAAGAAAAGTTCACTGGACTAGCTGGGTATGGACCAAATTTCATCCATGAACTTGATAGTAAGATAAATTGTTTTTACATAGGTCTGAAACCATGATATAGAAGAGTGTTAGCCTCTCGTGAGTTCAGAAGTTATGAGAAACTTGTCCGATGTACGGAGAAGGTGGAAATGGAGTTTTCCGATGATCATGTGTTCTTTGAAAAACAAGAGAATAAGATATCCAGTTGGCAGGAAAAGGGTAAGAAGTAATCATAGAAGCCTGGAGTTAAGAAAACTAAATATCCATCTTGTGAGAAGTGTGGTAAAAAGAATCCCAGAGATTGTTTATCAATGTCGTGAAAGTGCTTCTAGTGTGGTAAGTCTTGTCATATTTCTCGTAACTCTAAGGAAGATGATCAATCAGGGAATGATAATCTATCGGTAAGATGTTTTATGTGTAATTAAATGGGTCCTTATTCAAACATGTGTCTAGAGAAGAACTCAACTGAGGGAAAGAAACTAGACTACAAGAATAAAGGGGTGGTGAAATCCTTTGCAACTACTTTAGCCGATGTTGGGCCTTCAAACGATGTAGTATCATGTACACTAGTTGTTTGTTTAGATTATGCCAATGTGTTGTTTGATTTAGGGTCTACACACTCTTTCATTTCTGAGAAGTTTTCTAGTAAATTGGTAATTCGGTCTCAAAATATGAATACGAAAATTATGGTAAAAACACATGGAGGAAATTTTGAGACAAAAAAAACATAAGAAAATTCCTACCCTTGGGTGCGGAATGAATCTTCCTACAAACCTTATTGTTTTACCTCTAGTAGAGTTTGATGTTATTTTGGGCATGTATTTGGTTTCAGTTTATCATGCTAAGATTGACTGCCAAGCTAAAGAGGTTTTATTTCAGAATGATTTACAGTTTTTGTACTAGAATTAACCCTTGGTTGTGATAACATATCAGGAAGTTGCAAAACTAGTAAAATAAGGAAAAGAATTTTACCTTTCTTATATTGTTGAAAATAAAGAATGTGTTGATATTACTGATGTGCCAGTGGTAAATGAGTACCCCGATGTATTTCCTGATGAGTTTCTTGGTATAATACCTGATCGAGAAGTTGAATTTACTATTTATTTAGTTCTGGACTCTAATCCAATTTCAAAACCCCCTTATCGAATGGATCAAATTGAACTTTTAGAGTTAATGAATAAATTGTAGGAGTTACTAGATAAAGGTTTCATTCGACCTAAAACATCACCATGGGGTGATAATATCTTGTTTGTTAAAAATATAGATCGTTCAATGAGACTATTCATTGATTATAGAGCATTGAATAACATTACTATTAAGAACAAGTTTTCCTTTACCTCATATCAATGATTAGTTTGATCAGCTCTAGGGAGGTCACTATTTTTCAAAGAATGAATTGAGGTCAGGGTACCATCAGTTGAAGGAAATGGAAGCAGACATTTTAAAGACCATGTTTCATACTGGATATGGCCATTATGAATTTGTAGTTATTCTTTTTGGTTTAACCAATGCACTTGTTGTATTCATGGATCTTATGAATAGATGTTTTCATGAGTTATTGGATAAGTTTGTGGTTTTTTTCATTGATGATATTTTGGTTTATTCAAAAAGTAAAGAGGATCATGAAGTTCATTTAACAGTTGTCCTGAAAACCTTAAAGGAAAAGAAACATTATGGGAAATTCAGAAAATGTGAGTTTTTGTTACAAAAAATTTCTTTCCTTGGTCACATTATTTCAAAAAATGGCATAACTGTTGATCCTGCTAAAACAGAAGTTGATGAAGAATGGCCGAGACCCACAAATATGATTGAGATTTATAGTTTTCATGGTTTGGCAGGTTATTACTGGAGGTTTGTTGAAAATTATGTACGGTTATCTAGTCCAATGACTAAGAAAACACGGAACGGTGTTAAGGTCATCTGGACAAAAGAATGTGATGATTGTTTTCAGGAAATGAAAAGAAGATTGGTGAATGCTCCAGTTTTGGCACTTCCTTCTAGGAATGGTGAGTTTTTCATCTACAGTAATGCTTCATTGAAGAGACTTGGTTGTGTCCTTATACAGAATGATCAGATAATTGCTAATGATTCACGTCAGTTGAAAACTCATGAGGTAAATTACCCTACACATGATTTGGAATTAGATGTTGTGGTTTTCACTTTAAAAATTTGGAGGCATCATTTTTAAGGAGTAAAGTGTGAAATATATACTGATCACAAAAGTTTAAAGTATATATTCACTCAGAACTAATTGAACATGAGACAGAGGAGATGGGTAGAATTAATCAAGGATTACGATTTTACATTTCATTACAATTTGGGAAAATAAAATTAAGCGGCTGATGGTTTGAGTCGAAAAGGTAATGCTTCATCAACCATGTTACGTTTAGAACGTGATCCTTTGGATAAAGATTTGATGAACCTTGGTATAGAAGTTGTTAGTGTAGGAAGTCCTTCTGATTTCTTTCAGGTGTCAGTGAGATCATCTCTATCAGACAGAATAAATCAAGAACAAGAAGAATAATGTGAGTTGCATAAAAATGTAGAGTTGGTTCAGAAGAGTATGTTTCCTGATTTTAACATTGATAATGATTGTGTTTTGAGATTTGGAAAGAGATTATGTGTACCTTGTGATTCAGTGTTGAAGAATGAGTTGTTATGTAAAGCTCATAGTTCTCTATTTTCAGTTCCTCTTGGCAGTACTAAAATTTACAGAGGTGTCCATGAGTATTACTGGTGGGATGGAATGAAAAGAGATATTGCTCATTTTACTATGAAGTGTTTGACATTTCAGAAGGTTAAAGAAGAGAGGTAGATACCAAAAGGAATGCTTCTACCTGTACCAGTGCCAGAGTGGAAATGGGAAAATATATTCATGGAATTTTTTGTGGTATTACCAAAGACATCTCGAGGTAATAATGAAATTTGTGTTATATTTGATCAATTGACTAAATCTACTCATTTCCTTCCTAGTCGAGATATTTTGTATCTAGATCAACTTTCTCGGTTGTATGTTAAAGAGATAGTCAGGTTGCAGGGTGTTCCCCACTCCATTGTATCTGATCATGATCCGAGGTTCACTTCTAACTTTTGGAAAGGCCTTCAGATGTCATTGGGTACAGAATTAAATTTTCATACAGCTTTTCATCCTCAATAATATGGGCAGTCAGAACGAACAATTCAGACATTGGAAGATATGTTACGAGATTCCTCGATGGATTATCAAGGATGTTGGGACCAACATATTTCATTGGTTGAATTTTCATATAATAACAGTTTTCATTCTAGTATACAGATGGCTCCATTTCAGTGATTATATGGAAAGCGTTTTCGAACTCCCTTTTTTTGAGATGAAGTAGGTGAATGGTAGCTGATGGGACCAAAATTGGTAGAAGAGATGGCAGAGAATGTTCAGTAGATTAAGAATCACATGAGAACAACTCAGAGCATGCATAAAAGTTATGCCAATAACCATAGTAAGGATCATTCCTTTGAGGTAGGTGATCATGTCTTTCTCAATGTTTCTCCATGAAAAAGTGTGATGTGTTTTGGAACGAAGGGAATGTTGAGTCTGAGGTTCTTTGGACCTTATGAAATTCTGGAGAAAGATGGATTGGTTGCGTATAGATTGTATTTACCTCCAAGTGTATCCTAGGTACACAATGTTTTTCGTGTTTCAATGTTGAGAAATTATATGCCAGATCCATATCATGTTTTGAGCCCAGAGGTAGTTCAGTTGGAAGAGAATCTTTCTTCTGAAGAACAACCAGTCCAGATTCTTGACCATTGAGAGCAAGTGTTGCGGAATAATGTAATTCACTAGGTAAAGGTTTTGTTGAAAAATCGTATGGTCGAAGAGCCAACGTGGGAATTTGGAAATTCTATGAGAGATAAATACCCCCACTTATTTTGATAAGTGAATAAAAATTGAGAGGACACAATTTCCAAAAGGGGGGAAGGATTTTACTTCCCAAGAAAATGAAGAATAATATATTTTTATACTTTTTAATATACTTTAATTAAATATTAATTTTACTTTAAAGGGGTTGATATTTTCTATAGCGTACATGATACACAACCACAGGTTTCCTTGAAATCATACATTGCACACAAATAATATAATATTATTATTTTAAATGGAAGTTAACTCCTAGCTGTTGTGTTGGCGAGAATGAATAAAACTAACTACAATATTATTATACATTTTTGTTAAATGTGTTTACATTTATCCAAAAAAATGTTAGAGGCTTAAAATGTGAATGAATCAAACTTTAAGCATAATTTACATGAAAAGGCTGATTTACCGTCTTTTAATGGAGAACCCTCATTAAATCATGTTTTGGAAATCTGTATTTGTTCTATTTGACCAAATAAAATTCTTATTTAGAATGGGGACATCAAAATTTTCTTTGTGTAAAATTTTTGGAATTTTTCCGATAATGGTCATTTTTATTGAATAGTGAAAATATTGTATTTTAATTCAAAATTATGTTTTAATATAATTTATTTCTATGGTTAGATTATCTTTTTAATTTTTTTTAAGTTTAATTAGAATATATTTTTAACATTTAATCCAATTTTGGTCATTGGAATTAATTACACATTGAAATTGAACATAAACAAATATAAATCTTTTGATAGTTATTGTTTTCTAAAAACACGCTATTTGTTTTGATTACGAGAATTAATTATAAATTTAATTAATTCTACTTCCATGATTTTATTTTGGAATAAAAGACAACATTTTTTAATTTTGAATATCAAATATAGATTAGGCTGAAGTTTTTGTAGTTTTCTGAAAAACTTTAATTTTTGATGAGTAGTGACACCACTTAGTGGTAGTTAAAAAAATGACTTCTTCATTCAAATAAAAATTTACCACATATGTGAATTGAATTTCAAAATTCCCACATTCATGGTTGTTATGAAGAAGTAAAATATGGTACATTAATATGAGAATAATTTTAGTAGAATAGTAACTTTTGACTTTTATTTACCATAGTTAAAGGTACATAGGGTAGTTCAAGGTAAAAAAAATATTATAATAATTCAAAATTAATTCAAAACTTGTCCAAAACTTATTTAATGAGTCATTAACGACCATGTAAATCTTTGGGTCTATTTTTGGACCCCTTTTATCCATTTGAGAGTGATAATGACAATTTAGATTAAGTAACTTAAAGTAAAGGAAATATAACAAAAGCAAATATCGTTTAGTAAATTAATTTTTAGAAGGGGTTATATAAATTATCGTTTCGACTATAAAAATTAATTATAAAGATAAAACTATTTCCTATATCATGGATTTTTTTTGATAATTTTTAAACATCAAATAAATTAAATTATAAATGACACAATAATGATGCAGTATTTACCTCATTAATAAATGATTTGAATAAATATGATTATAATGACTAAACTATTATCCAAAACATTTAGAATTAGGATTGGATGATTTTATTTCAACCATGAGTCATCTTATCATAGAATATAATGGTTTTTAGACCATTAGAAACCGAATAACATTATATAATAAAATAATAGTTTCACACTTTCTTAAAGGGCCCCACCTCCCCCTAATAAAAGGAGACCACTTCTATGCAATTCCTCACACCTCTCAAGCCATTTGTCTCGTCCAAAATCTGCCCAAATTAATCTCTCAACATCCATATCCTACCCCTAGAATCCTTAACCTAGGAATATGTCACTTCAAGAAGTTATTTTGGTTCAAAAAAAGGAGTTACCAAATTAAAGGTAACCGTTTCTCTAAAATTGTTTTCATTTATTTTACTTCTCCAACCCTTAAAATCTTCTTTTATTCCTTTATTTTGTAACAACACTAGTATCCTAAATATACTAGGATATTTTTATGAGAATTATTCTAACAAGACTTAGACACAACTCCATCTAATTGATAAAGAACATAATGTTTTTGTGGATGGAAAACTAACGCCTCACGAAACAATGATTGTTCAATTACATCTTACATCCTCTCATGGTGGCCATTATGATGGCACTATATTTATATATGATATATATTATTTTTATGATTTCATTATTATCCTATACATCCCAATTATATCAAACCATTATGGTTTCCATATTGGGTAAATACTATAATCTCATTTGAGGAAGTGCGGACTACCGCCCCCTAAAAGTTATGTGACTCATTAATCCCTTATATGGGATGTATAAAGGATAGTGTTTATGATATTATATATAATATTATACTGGAATTATAAAATACCTATGTATAATTATGTTTTACATCCATTAAAATAAGAAATAGAAATTAATGTAGCGTTCATGCGTACGTACGGCTTACCGTCTCCATGAACGGTGCATTTCAGTTCTTACCTCCAAATGTTAGGTACTATTATAAATATGTGTATATACTGGATATATATGATATATATGATATCTAAATCATGAATAACATTCTGTATATAATGGAATATTGACCACATGGACAACTTGTTAATATAAGGTTTTCATTTTTAACTCAAGTACCAAATATCGACAAAATGAACGTTATTAACATAAATTATTACATAATGTTTATAACAAGGTAATAAGTGATATAAAAGGAATAATCACCATGAAAACAGTTCTTAAAAAAGTATAATTTAACTTTAGTTTATTATTCAGGATATTAAAGAACAATCGAGTCAAGTCGGACATGATGTAAGGGACTTCGTCTCAATCTCTTTTCATTGAGGTATATTAAATTTATAAGAAACTTTATTTTATATGGTGTATAAACCCCTTTGAAATTTAATTTTATTCAAAAAGAATATTTTTCTACAATGCGTTTTACTAAACAACAAAAAATAATCTTCCATTTAACGTACACGGTGACAACGACCTTTTCCGCCGCCGCAAGTATTATTTGATTTTTGGCTTCCTCAACAAGTCATACTGTTTTTAAAACAAAAAAAATACCATATACTCTTTTATGTATTTTTGGTATTTTAAATGGTTTTGAAAATGGATTTGTTATGTCAATATATTTAAGTGATATATTGTGATTGAAATGTGGAAATATTTCCTTTCCTTTATATTTGTTGTATGTGATATGATTTTATAATGGTACATGGACATTTGACGGGTGGATACATGATAATCCAAATGACGGGTGGTTCCGTGAATACTAGGACGGGTGGTCACATTATAACCTCCAATGTATTGGGTATGGAAGTCGGCCATATGGATATTCTATTTAGTGATATTAGTGGAAGTCGATCGTACGATTATTCCATTTATGTATATTTATATACCAAGTTACCTTTATATGTTATGTGTTCTTTATATGGGTTTTACGGTAATATTTATGTTAAAAAATTATAATTAATGACATTTTACTCATTGAAGAGTACTTTATACATCTTAAAGGTGAAAAGTGTTACTTTGATAAAGCATTCTTGGTTTACTTGATGTTTTGAAAAAATAACAGTTTTCCTTCATTGTGTGTCCCTTACTGAGCTTTTTATGCTCATCCCATGTTATTGAAATGTTTTTCACAGGACATAAAGTGGAATAGGGTCAAGGATGGGATCAAGGAAATGGAAGGCTATCAAAAACAAGGAACAACACATGACTCTTTTGTTCAAGAGTTTTTATTTTGTGAAAAAAATTGAATCTGAGTAGATGTGTCTACTTAGTGATCATTGAGTTGTAATAGATATGTCCTAATTCTCTAAAACTCTAAACCTGAAAAGATACTCAATATGAATTATTTATTTAATTAAATATTAAGTGAGGTTTATGGTCGGGTCCTTATATGAGTTCTTCATGTAATATTTGAACTGAATTCCTAGGATGGGTATGAGGTTGTGTAACATTTTCTTAGACAGCAGTTCTGGTGTCAGAGTATATCTGGATTTTTGGTACTCTCGAAATATTTCCAATTTTCATATATTGTGTAGATCTAATTGTACCTTTCATTTGTGTATTGCTTTGTGGTTTTCAGGGTCCTATACCAAGTATGGTTATACTCACCCTTGTACAAGTGTTTCCTGAACACGTCATGTACTGTGCAGATGAACGGCCTTTTGATGAAGTCAAGGGTGGGAAAGGACATTGAAAATATTTCAAAGATCCATATCGGTTGAGGTGTTTTTATTTTTATTAGTATCAGTCCCAGTACTTATTTGTGATTACAGGTTAGACATTATATTTTTCAAACTCTTTTTTGGTGGTCTTGTATTGTGGCCCAGTTTACATTCAGTAATCTACTTTCCATTACACTCTCTTGGTAGGGATTAGTTGTATCCATGAATATTATTCCATAGTGTTTGATTCACATTTCAATAGTTTGGGATTTAATATATGTGTGTCTGTACAGGTACATAGGAAATTCCTCCCATGTTTTTAATATGCCTACTTGGTACTAGTCATCATCCTGTAGATTATTAGAGGAGGGCTTGGGGAGTTATGGCATGGGCCCCACTGAGATGGGTCGTGACAGTGTGGTATTAGAGGGTGGTATTTTCTATGTTAGAACCAAGAGACTGTGATATTGGATAGGGGCATCAATGTTATGTGTTTTGCGATGGGATTTCAGGTTAGAGACTCTAGTGTTGGTCCGGGTGACTGATATATCTATACCCGATGACTCTAATAACCTTCATTTTGACTGGGTATATGAAAACACTAGTTTCTGGGAAATAATATATTGGTACTTGCATCAAATAGAAATGGTTTGTGTTTTCCATGTCTATTGTTTCAGCTATCTAGATATACACTATGACCATGGTACATCGTATTCCTTACAGGATGCCTCCGCGAGCCATACCCGCTAGGATTCAGTAGCACGATCACGAGGATGACCCAATATTGGACAATACTTTGATAAAGTGACCAGTTCAATATGCATTTATACTAGGTGGTACACCTGTTATACCACCACCAGTGGAGCATCCCGTTGTACTTGAAGTATCGACCGACAAGGGGAGTAGCCTGAGCATGCTTCATGAGTTCTAGAGAAAGAGACCCCTTTTGTTTTGAGGTGATGCCAACACTCACGTGGCTAATGATGTTCTTGAAGCGGTGACCAGATTTTTCAATCTCGTAAGGACACCGGAGGACCAGATAAAGATCCTAGGAGTGAGTCTTCTTCATGTTTCAATGGGATAATGGTGAAATTTGACTTCAAAGACTCACGAAAAGGAGACTCTTTCGTGGATAGAGATTGAGTGAATCATTAGGGATGAGTTCTCGCATGTTATGCTGAGAGTAGTGCATTTCCAAGAGCTTCTCCAGCTATAACAGAGAATTTTGACGATGATTGACTATTCGTCGAGGTTCACCAACCTCCCTAAGTACTTGATGGATATGGTACGGGATATGTACTTTAGATATCGGACCTTCAAGCGAGGTCTAAGAAAGGACATTCGAGCTAGTGTCATGACTCATTGCATACCAAATAATGTTTGAGTGATCATGTGGACTTGGTGATCAAAAATTCATGGTATAGTAGAGACAACTGACGGTAGTCAAGAGTAGGTAGATAGGTGTGGAGAACTCAGTAGTAGGAATCTGATGTCAGACACAAGTATTAAGATGTGGGAGACATCAAAGGAGAACCCATTATAGGGGTTTGGTAGTCCATTGCTCCTAGGATGGATCCAGTTAGCCTATGGAGAGATGATGTCACCCGTGTGACGGTAGGGGACATCTCTTTAGAGATTGTATGAACTGTCGAGCTACTGATATGGAGGCAATGGGTGGACCACCGAGGAAGAGGCAGAGAGTAGAGCAGATAGACCCTCCAATAAGCAGACGTGGAATTGGAGTAGGGATAGTTTTAGGTGGTGGAAGACACTTATATCTAATTCTACCACCACCCCCATGAGGTCCGCACCAGGCTCTGGGAGATGGGGGATAGGGGTGGGTATAGCTTCATGCAGTTGAGTTGTACGACCCAGGGACTATATGGATGATCTGAGATACGATCAGTGACTTCTATACCTTAGATTCCAAACTAATTAACATAAGATCTATTCATTACTTCATCACCACATGACTTGTGAAACCCTATGAGATTCTTGTATAGAAATTTACATGATCCTTACTCTTGGAGACACCTAAGAGAGGAGACTAGATGACCACAAAACATTGTATACAGTTTGATGTTACCCTTGGAGGTGAGAGTTTCGATTGGAACCTCTTGGTGGCAGCATCGAGGCCTTACCACCTCATTCATAGTATGGATTTATTATCCTCAGTCCATTCCATGATTGACTGATTTAGGTAGAGAGTGATGTGTGTCCACTTTTATTGGATTTGATTTTTATTTTTTTGTAAAATGGAGACTCCGGAAACACAGAATGGGATCATGCATAGGATGGTACATCTGATCACTGTTGAGTTAGCTAGTCTTACCCTCAGAGGAGTAGATGTAGTGAGATTTGAGATCCTAGTAGTAGTGGTGGAGTACAGTGACGTATTTCCCAAAGTTGTTCTAGGACTACCTCCCCATAGGGATATCAACATTTGCATCAACATACACCCTTGGACAACATGGAATTCCACATTAGCATATTGGATGACTCCCATAGAATTTCACGATTTGAGGGTGTTGTCAGAGAATCAGAAAATAAAGGGTTTCATAAGACCTAGCATTTCACCCTGGGTAACCCTAGAATTGTTTACGAAGAATCTATATAGGATCTTTTGGTTTTGCATGGATTACCGGTGCCTGAACTAGGTAAAGGATAAGAGAAAGTTTCCATTACCATGGATCATCATCCTCTTCAACCAGCTGAGAGGGGCTTGTGGTTCTCGAAGGTTGACCTTCTTCCAGGATAACTCCAGTTATGAGTACGGGATGATGATATATATAAAGAAACTTTCAGATTCCCCTATTGTCACTATGATTAGTTGGTGATGTTGTTCGGCATGAATAATTCCCCCACACTATTCATGGGACTAATGAACCGGATCTTCCATCCATAATTAGACAGGTTTGTAGTGGTGTAAATTGACAACATCCTTGTGTAAATAGTGTCAGAGGTAGATCATGTGAGAAACATGCAGATGTTTCTAGATGTACTATAAGAGAACCAACATTATGGGAAGCTCTCAATGTGCCAGTTTTGGACTCGGGAGTTCAAATTTCTTGGAAATTTCATTTTAGCAGATGGAGAAATTGTGCCCCCATCCATGGTGGAGGCAGTTTTTTAATGGGAGCCACCTCGCAATGTGATGGAGGTGCGAAGATTCCTTTGGTTGATAGGATATTTACGGATATTCATATCTAATTTCTCCCCAAAATCAACACCAATGAAAGCCTTTACCAGGATGGGGAAGACATTTTTATGGATGGAGGAGTGTCAGCATGCTTTCAAGTTGTTGAGGTGGAGTTTGACGAGCACCCTAATAATGGGATTACTAGAGGAGGGTATCGAGTATGTTGTTTTCTATGATGCATCGGGGACCAGGCATGGCTATGTATTGATGTAGATATAGGAAGTGATTGCTTATGGTTCACTCTAGATTATACCACATGAGAAGAACTATGTGACCCTTGATCTTGAGTTGCTAGTGGTAGTGTTCATGTTGAAGATATGGCGATACAAACTTTTGGGATAGTGATTCATCATCTACTCCAACCACAAGATCATCAATTACATATTCTCATGCATGTATCTAAATATATGATAGTGTCATTGGATACAGATCTTCTAAGACTATGATTTTGAGATCATCAATACACCTCGTTAGGGGAACAAGGTGGCAGTTTCTCTTTACATAAGGTCGAGCTTGTAGCTGTTGAGAGAGGCGATAGAGCAGGTAGCCATGTTGTAGTTATCCTTTGTGGAAAGAGATGATGTGGTTTACCATCATCTAATGGGTGTCACCCCTCCACACTTACAGCTTGATAGGGAAGAATAGCATGGAAATTTTGTCTGTGAGGATTTACATGCTCAGTTATCCACAGGACATTCTCCTAAGGGATATACATAAGGTGGGGAGAACATAGTTCTTTTAAGAGGAAACATTGTTGTATCTGGGGTGTCACAGGGGTAGGTCCTAAGGGTGTTTCGTACATCCCTAATGGCGATGCATCATAGAGTGATCATTATGTACCAAGATCATTGATGATAGTTCTGGTGGTCAGGCATGAAGAAGGTAGTAATAAAGTTTATTTCTTGATGCAATTTGTGCCAGTAGGAGAAGGCTGAGCACTAGGATCCAGCAAGAGTAGCTAACCCCTGGATGTTTCAGAGTGTAAGTGGGATTGAATATTAATAGACATTATGATGGGTTTACCACATACGTCAAAGGGGCATGATTCCATCATGGTTGTCATTGACCGACTCACCAGGTCATCCCACTTCCAAGCAATCAGAGAGTAGAGTTCCATAGAGATCATGGAATGCCTCTACATGTAGGAGATAGTTCGGCTTCATGGCATCCCATCGATGATAGTATCAGATCGCAATTCCTGCATCACATCTCGATTGTTGAAGGGATTAAAAGAGGCTTTAGAGACTCAACTACTGTTAAGAACAGTGTTCCCTCCACATGACGATGGTCAGACGGAGAGAACCATTTAGGATATGGAGGATATGTTTCAGGCCTGTACCATGGAATTTGGTCATTGTTGGGAGGACCACCTACCACTTGTGGGGTTTGCATAAAATTATAGCTAACACTCCACCATTGGTATGAAGCTATTTGAGTCATTATATGGGTGACCATGCAGGACACCGCTTTGTTGGATTGACCCCGTAGAGTCAACAGTCATTGGTCTAGAGTTGGTGAAAGCTACCACTGAGAAGGTACAGATCATCCGGGAGCAGATGAAGACTACACAGTGCCGGTGGAATTTTTATGCGGATAGACGACGGAGACCACTGGAGTTCGAGGAAGGGGGAACCATGTATTCCTTAGGGTCTCACCAAGGCGAGGGTGGTTGATATTTGGTCGGGGTGGCAAGCTATCTACTAGGTTCATCGGCCCTTTTCAGATACTACGTCGAGTTGGCGAGGTGGTGTATTGCATATCCTTACCACCAAAATTGAACCAGGTACATGACATTTTCCACATGACATAGTTGAAGAGGTATGTGCGTGACCCATCACACATTATAGACTGGGGTGAGTTAATCATCGAGGATGTAGCGACCTTGATGAGTACTTGGTGGAGATCATGGATTGGCTGGAAAAGATCCTTCATGGGTGATCGATTCCCTTGGAGCATGTTCGGTGGTAGTACGATAATCTTTAGGAGAGCATGTGGGAGAAGGAGACTCAGATCTACGCCCACTACCCACATATTTTTGAGTAGCCTTGTTTCAGATTTTCAGGGATGTAAATCCCCAAGGTGGGGATAATGTAATGTCTTATATTTCTCATGTACAATTTATAAATATTATATGAAATTATTTCGAGACCATAACTTCTGACGGTGTGTGGTTCTGAGGCATAGAGTTCCCAAAAAAATGTTTTAAATAAAATTAAACTTTTAAATAGCACGAGCAAGATGTTTTCCTAAAAAGTGGAATAACTATTAGATGGTTTCTTGGATATAAATCTGAGGGCACCTTTCTGTTCAGAGTAGAAAATTTTCCTTAGGAGAGGCCTAACATCGACTGTCATGGGTAAGCTGGAATAGTTAATTTTTGGACATTTTAATGAAAATAAAATAAAATAATAATTTTTTTATTTAAAATGATTTTTTTGGCGCAATGACCTAATAGTCCCCAATAAGTACATTCTAATGGCAGGTTTGCAAGGATAGCTGCATAAACCTAAAAATTGAAGATTTTTCATTGATGTTTTGGAGGAGATCCTATTGGTAGATGATGACGACATGATTGATTGTTGCCTCCAAGATTCGACAAACCATGCCAACAATACAACCCTTCAATTTTTCAAAAACCTGAGCAATTTGGGGTTTTTTATTTTTATATAGTTCTTCCATTTTCATGATGAACGCAGATCATTCCATGAACAGTTTGATCCACGGATTATGCGTTCTTACAGGACGGTTTTATTTGGATGATTTTGGGGATTAATCCACAATGTTAAAAATCCATTTTTCTATTCTTTCAATTAATAACATTATAATTGGATTAGATTAATTCAATGAATATTGATGGAATTTTTTTCCTCTTTTGTTATTGGATTTTCTTCTTCTCCATCTCCACCCACGTTCTTCGTGTTCTTCATGGGGCGATGTACAACGAATCATTGTATGTCGGTCTTGCATCACAACAATTCCAAATTAATGATTCTACATTAAAACATCCTAGAAGAGGTGTCACGATGATGGAAGAAGTTGAATCGACCAGGTTTAGGAGAAAACATTCTTCGATCGTTCTTTTTGTGGATGATCAAAAGAAGCTTCCAGGGCCGATCGAACTCTCGAATCCTCCCAAAATATTTCTGGCATGGCGGGGTGACCTTGGATCTTGAGGATTGTGAAGATAGGATATCTGGATCAAGGATTAGAAGATACATGAGGTGTGATGATGAAGAAAGATAGTTCTGGAAATTTCTGAAGTACACAACGTGTATCCCAAAGAACACGTTGTGTGGGACCATATTAGGAGAGACTAGGGTTCAGTGACACACAAAGCGATGACACAATTTATTATCCAATAAATATGGTGTGTGGGTCCTTACATGGTACTCGTTTTATATCACAGACAATACACTTACATGGGGTGGAGTACCCGACCATGTACTCCAATACAAGACCACATGAGGCTAGTAGAATGTGTCACCCTGTGCAACAGTTACACGAGTAGGAAAACATGAGTTGAAGCTATGTATGGGCTCATGGCCCACATATACAGATTACTCCACAAATATAGGAACATGGAATGTCACTCCCTTCCATGTCATGTATATCTTCTTCTGCACGACAAGCCTTGGGACACGGGCCGTTGTACACAGGAAGTACCTAGGGTCAGCGGATATGGCATGTTACATTTCTACACACTGCGTAAATTTCAATACATGGATTGATCGTACTTTCCACCCTATCTTGGACATGTTTTGTTTGGGTTTAGTGCCCATTTTTCTCATTCCCCTAGAGCTCATGTATCATTGCCTTTTTCAGAAGTATGAGCCCTTCGGCATGAAATTCTAAGATAGATCTAGGTATCCCTTTGAGAGGCCCGAAGCAAGATCCTCTATCTATTATTGACCCTAGGTAGAGTCACGTATGAACATGACAATTCAAACGTGGTGCTGCTTCTCTACATAGCATGTGAATATGGTTGAGTCACGGTATCCTCCAAGGCCCTGGCAGTTAGCTCATCTACGTATCATGATATTTTCCCACTCAAGAATGTCTTCAAGCAGAATGACTGTATATATCTCTTGTGAAATTTCCCGATGGATAGTACTTCTCAAACGTACATCATTAGAGGTATCCGACTCATGGACTGAGTTTTATCAGACGATTGATTTGTTGAATATTTAAAATGAACTCTTAGTGGGGGTATGCAGTTGTGTGACATGTATGTAGACTGGAGGTCTGGGGTTTGATTATATAGGGATGTTTGTTACTCTTGTTATATGTTTAGTATTCATATATTTTGTAGAGATGACGGTACCTTTTCATTGTGTATTGATTTTTAGTTTTTGGGTTCCTCTGCAAAGTATTTTTATTCTCACCCTTTAACAGGCATTTCCTACACGCGTCATGTCTTCTGCATATGAGCATCTTTTTTATAGAGTCTAGCGCAGGCCAGGACAGGACAGAGCTGTCAGAGTTACCTATATGTAATGTTGTTCTTATGGATATTAGCAGTAGTCCCAATACCCAATTCTGTTTATAGGATCGACTTTTTAGTTCTCAGAATCATATTTTTAGGGGGCTTATATTCTGACCAGGTATACCTTCTGTACTTTACTTTTTATTATGCTCTGCTGTCTAGGATTAGTTTCATGCATGCATTTTATTCATTATTGTTTTCTAGATTTCAATATTTTTTTCTTGGAGATATGTTTTTGTGTACATGTACTTATGAAATGCCTCCCATGTTAGTAATATTCCTACTCGATGCTAGTCAGCAGCCCCTAAACTATTGGAGGCGGGCATGGGGAGTCCCGATATGGGCCCCATAGGGATGGGTTTTGACAATAGATATCAACATGTCTCAAAACGTTTCCCATAAAGAGGTATTTCTAGGATACAATAATCATTATTAAATCATCATTTTCAATTTTCAAAAAAACTTCCTGGTTATATATTAATCGTATAACAATATCCCTATTTCCCATGATATGGGGTGTCAATACAATATCATGGATCCATATGACAACATGATATGAGGCTATGAGCACATCCTTTAAATATAGTTATAGCACAACTCTTTTCTTTTATATCATCATAAATTACTTCATAAATACTGTGGAATGTTATTATTGAATTTACGTAGAGTTTGACCAAAAAAATTAATATTATATTGATTGAAATATATTTTTAATTTTTAACACAGTTGATGATATTTTTGGATGCTGCTTACGCTTATCATGGGTCTTGTTTGGCACATTAATATTATTTTTACATACAAATATCTATCAATGTGTCCAAATCCTCTCAAATAGAAATAGCAACCATCAAAACTATTCATTGAATATTGAACTCTATATGGTCACCTATTGTAAACATAATCTATTCAGTTCCTTTTAGTTATAGAATATACATTTTATAAATGTCCCATTATTCTATAGAAATAACACTTGATATGATGAGAGTTCTGATGATTTATTTTTTCAGAGCTCTTTCATCTATTGGTTTTCTAAACTCTCTAATTCTAATTTATACCAAATTCAATTTTCAACCTCAGAGTGATCATTTATAGTCTGAAATAAATCAAAAAAATTATCTTTTTAATTAATTCCCATTTCATCCTTTTCACTTCAATAAGACTATTATTTATTTTTTACTAGACATATATACACCACATTCATCTTTTTGTTGCATGGGTTCTCTTGTTTCCCGATATCATAATATGGGTCAAGATTTTATACAAATTTCTAATTTTTTTCATAGGTCAAAAAATTCAAAATAATGTTCTATAATATATTCGATTTTATATTTTTTATGTCATTCAATCCTTGGATATGAATTTTATAATTTTCAAATTTTATATTGTGGTCAATTATTTTTAGTTCAATATCATTGAAGATGCATGAATTTCAATTTCTTCCTCTTACTTTGACATCTCTTCTCACTACATCTAGATATAACATATTGTACAATGAATAATTCTATTTGATTTATTGGTTTTGGATCTGCAAAAAACTATCTTATCATGTGTTTAATCTAATTCATCATAGAGATCAACTCTTCCTTCTAATTCTATTCATCATTGTTTCTTCCTTCCTATTTTTATGAAATTACTATAACAACCAGTATAGAATTTTTTCCATGATCTTTATAGTTATTGATATCGTTAACCTCATATTCATCTAATCTATTAATTCCTTCTAATTGGATATTCACCTTGTTGAATAAATTTCTTTTAAAAAGATTCTTAACTTTCCCATAGGCTACAGATTTATTCAGGGGAATTTCAAATTCATCTAATCATTATATTGATTCTTTCTGTGGGACTATGTTGTATGAAGAAAAAAAAAATTCAATTTTTAATGAATGTGAATTAATGTTTCCAATTTAGATTTCCCATTTAAATTTTTAGATTGGAAGAAAGGAATGAATGAAATAATTCGTCTCTTCTTCGCCCTCCCCATATTATATAGTGAGATACTTACTGTTCTTGAATTCTACCACTTTGGAAATCCATTTTTCCATTAACTAATAAGCATCATTTTAATATTTTATATAAAATTTGTACTGTGAAAACTATCTAATGTTATCCCAAATGGTTCAATATCTTCTATAAAGGATAATTTATAATTGAACATAGTTTGAAGTATTATCATGATGTTCTTAACAATCTTTAAATGTTCATCAATTTCTCTAATACCATGCATGTATTCCAATGAAACATTCTACTCGATAAAGAATACATCTATAAAAACATTTTGATTTTTTTCTCAAGACCTCATATTCGATCAAAAGAACCTATAATTTCTCTTTTCTATCTTTTGAATCACCTTTATAGATAATTAAAATCTTTTCCCAAAATTCATGACATTACATACCTAACATCACATTTATTTTTCTGTTCTTGATAATGCTCATCCTAAGGAATTTGTTCCATTTGAATCAAAATCATCTTCACTTAAGCCTTATTATGATATAAATACACTATCCACACTAGTATAAACACAAAAAATTATGTTTGTAAGGACAATAATACATAATGATTGAAAGTAGTATTGCATATGATTCTTCCACAACTAAAAACTATTTACGTCAAAGAATATCTTCCCTTTGTGGTTAACAATGTCCATTGAAACCACAAGGAGAGAAATATTGATTTTAACATTTCCATTTGATACCAATTTTTAGCTCAATAAAGACAAATACCATAATAGGGGGATTAATCACGTATTGAGGAATTAAATTGACTTTCCATGTGGATAATTGTTTATCATTAAACACCATTATATTCAATATATTTCTCATAAAATAGAGTATTATGTGAATTTAAACATTAACTTAACACATAAATTTAAATGGGTCACCCTAACTGAGATATATCAAAAGAGCATAAAAATCAAATGTGTATATGTTACAAGTCCACTAATGAACACTATTAGTAAGCGTTTTTGAGATGAATCATTTTTCCATATAGTTTAAAAAACAATTCAATTAATATTCTCATAAATAACTGAACTGAATATTTATCAATTCTTATTCAAAGGAATATTTTATTCATCTGAATAACAATATAATAGTTTCACATTGAGTGTTCCATGAATCCATTTTTTCACCTGATAGAAGACATACACTTCACTGTGTGGCATTTTATAAATGGAGATACATTTTCAAAAAAATTATTCTATTTTGCAAACATTACATATCCATTATAGAACTAACTATATCACATCCAAAACCACATTCCATAGTATATCTTTAATTCTTTATGGAAATACATCCCTTCGTAGATAGATTATTACTTATAAGACAACACTCTATGATGAGATCTAGTGAACCAAAAACAACATTTCATCCTAGATAAGATTAATTTTGGGCCACCTACTTAACAAAAAAACCCCTTAATAGAATATCATCTTCATGGTAAAATTCTTTCATGGATTTCATCCTTCATGAAGTACCTCCTTCACAAAATGCCTCTTTTGGAACCAAATTTCTGAAATCGATGAATTTTTTTTATGGTAATCTTCTATAAAGAAATATTATATAACTTATGATGTGATTTGCGGTATTTTATATAAGAAAATTAATTCAAAAAATTAACTAATCACAATTAAAAAAACTACATTGTTGATTATCCATCATCGCGTAATGCATATTGTATTATTCCTTCATAGAGGCCTTTGAAGATTTCCCCTCATCTATAATAGAAATAATACTTTTTGGTTCCTCCAAAATTGACACATTCAATAAACAAATATCCCTTTTGGAATCCAATAATTTACCATTCATTCCAAAATCATCAAGCTCATTCCCTTATCTATGTTTTTCAAAGAGAAGTTGTTATGTAGAAACATTTCATTTTCTTTTTTTATTTTATATTCCACTGACTCCATATAAAGTTTTCATGGTGAAATTGAAATGCAATCCAACAATTTTCTAAGAGGTAATGTTTCCTATTATGTAATATCCCTATTTTGAGGCATAATTATATAGAAATTAATAGAAAACTTCACCATAGATAAAACAATATTATATATCTACAATAATGATGGAATTTCATATACTATCATTATCAAGAAACACACAAAAACCAAAGACACTACAATGTTACCTGGAGGAATTTTCCCCAATTTTAACCTTTTTAATTTTGTGGTAATATTTATATATGTAATTATTATATATTTAAATAGTATGGAAGAACATGAAGATCATTTTAGTAATACACTAAGGACCCTAAGGAATTATAAACTACCTAATAAAGTTATAATGTGTAAATTTTGACTAAAAAGGCTTCTTCATGGTTTATATTATCTTAGGTAATAGATAATATTTGGATACATGGATGATGGATTATATTAAATAATATATAACATCAATAATAATACCAATGATTTATATGTTTTTGGGTTTTAAACTAAATACAATTTTTTTATAGATTTATCTTGGATATATGATTTAATAACCATGTTTACATAGATGGGATACCAACTCCTTTAGAAATATGAATGCAAGGAAAACATCTTGTATATGAAAATAAGGTTGGTATAGAGAACAATAAATACAATACCATTTAGTGGAGGAGTGTTAATTATCATTAGTGACATTTTAAAGATGTCAATGGGATGTTTCCTCATGCAGAATGCTATGGATATAGATTATGATTTATTCAAAATGAGAATTCGTGATTCAAATTATCTCACACATGAATTTGAGTTTGTGGCAATATTTTTTTCACATAAAATATAGGTGAATTATTTTTACTGTGAACTATTGTATTCACATACAGATTTTAAAATTTTAAATTAAATATATACACAAAAAGAGTTAAATATAAACCAATGGTGATTGGTAGAGTTGATTAAATATTATTAGTACTCAATATACTACCACCCATGGATGGTAAACATGGTGGCTGAACTTATGATTCTGAAAGACCATGATATTTTTTCAATGATGAGGATTGAAGTACATAATATAGTTAGGTATTTTAATAAAATAAATAATAAATTCTTGATGAAATTGTAGGGACCATATCTTTCTCAGATTAATGTTTAAGAATCAATTCATATGAATATTAGAGAGGGAACAAATTTAATGACCTTGGTTTTTTTACTATAAAATTGAGTACGAATTTTAATTATTTCTTGTAGATACCCATGAGGTAAAAAATGGTATATTTTCCTTCAAATATTATCTAATATAATTTTTTGGATAACTCTTTTGGTTATAGAATATTCTGTTTAGCCTATGATATGAATTTTCCAGAATATAATGGAACTAAAATTTACAAAAAAATTAATTAATAATAATTGATTAAATATTACTTTATTCACATCTGTGTTTTTTGGAAGTAATGTTTTAATATAACATAACATTGAGTTTTTTTATTTTATATTGAGTCTAGAAAGAAGGTTTTGTATTATCAAGGCATAAACTCATGTAAAGTGTCAAACATGGGCCCTTGACTCTTTATCATCTTTTATTTCATTTATTTATGATTCTTTTGTCTCATAATTTTATTTCTTATATTAACCATATATTTTCATATATTCCCAATATGGTATTTACCCTTCACCAATTGCGATATAAATGGGAAAGGGAGAGATAAACAGAGTAAAAAAGTGGTGGTTTCTCTATAGAGATCAAGAGGAGAAATATCCTTGTGTGACAACCATAGACATCAGATAAATGTGAATCATTAGTAGTTTCTTCCCAAATATATGCTATTTTTTAATCCAAATATCATACATGATTTAACACATTCAAGTCATCAGGCCTTATGTTGTCTTATATAGACCCCCATGGAGCTGATCTAGGCATAAATGTGGATAAGATAATGTTATAGGATAATTATATGGGTTATTTTTTGAAAAATCCATACCTCATTATGTGTAGATCAAGGAGGAAATTCAATTAATTATTTTAGTCTATGGAAGATGAATTTTTATATGTAAACATTTGGAATTGGTACTAATAATTGTATATTGTTAGTTTTCTTTATTGCCAAGTGGAAGTGAATATATAGTTTTTGGAACTACTTGTCATGTACTAGGGAAACAATTTTTATAGTGGTGAATAGACATGTAAAAGAGTAAATTGATAGAAAACCCTTGTAGAGGCACCATGATATATTTTTTACACAACCAAACCCCATGTGAAATACACACTATGAAGATGAACATGGATGTCAAAGACACATGTGTAATGCCTTGACCATAGAATCCTAAATCTAGTGCATTATTTTTATACATTTGCATGATTACCAGGATTCGAATCCCAAAGCACTGATCAATTTAGAAATCTTAAAAAATAGATTACATAAATGAAAAATAATTTAAAATACAAAAAATAAAATTCAATAAATATAATTCCTTGAAAATGCCATTATTCTCCAAGCTTAAGCCTGCTTATAAATCATAAAACACTTATTGGAATCCTGTAAAAAATAAAAAATAATAAGGGGGTGAGATTGGATGATCAGTAAGGATAAAAATATAGAAATAGATATCAAAAATAAGAAAAAACTATTATGTCAAGGTTCAAAACTAAATCACAATCCTTTTAAAGCATTATATTCATAATAATATGGAATGAATAAATATAATAATTCCATTTAATAATTCAAATGGATATTCTACTTGTCAAATAATCACATGTAATATCATTAACTAATATCACAATGAGAAAATGAGTAATTTTAGACATCATAATCATACCATCAAGGCCTCATTCCAAGACCATTAACAAATAATCATTTCATTATGCCAAGACCATTATCATACCGTCTAAGCCTTATGCCAAGATCATTACCACACTGTCACATCCTTGTTCCAAGACCATTACTAAAACATCCCAAGTAAATGAAGAATAAGATAATTTTATACCTATTAATAATTTTTAATTAAATATTTATTTTACTTTAAAAGGGTTGCTATGTTCAATAGCGTAGCTGATACGCAACAATTGGTTTCTTAGGAATCTTACGTTGCACACTAATACTATTTTATTATTATGGTAGTTAACTCTTAGCCGTTGTAGTGGAAGGAATGGATAAAACTAAATAAAATATGATTATACATGTTTGTTAGATGTGTTTACTTTTATCTAATAAAAGTTAGTGTCTTAAAATGTGAATGAATCAAATTTTAAGCATTATTTACATTAAAAAGCGCGATTTACCGGGTTTTAATGGACAAACCTCATTAAATCAATTTTTTTTCATATTTATATGTTCTATTTGACCAAATAAAATTCATCTTTAGATTTAGGAAATCATATTTTACTTTAGGTAATTTTTGGGTATTTTTCTGATGAAGTTCATTTTTAATGAATAGTAAAAAATACTGTATTTTAATTCAAAAGTGCCTTTAAATCTAATTTATTTATATGGATAGATAATCTTTTTAGTTGGTTTTAATGTAAAATTGAAATATTTTTTTACCATTTAATCCAATTTTGGTCATTGAAATTAATTTTACTTTGAAATTGGACATAAACCATATCAATCTTTTCATAGTTATTATTTCAAAAAAACACGCTATTTGTTTTAACAACGAGAACTAATTTTCAAATAAATTAATTCCTCTTCTATGTTTTGAATTTTTCAAAATAATCATAATTTTTTAATTCGTAGTATCAAATATAGCTTAGGCTGAATTTTTGGTTTTTTCTAAAAAAACATCAATTTTTTATGAATAGTGACACCAATTAGTGGTAGTAAAAAAAACTAACGTTTTCATTTAAATGAAATTTTACCAGTTCTGTGAATTGAATTTCAAAAATCCGACATACATAGTTGTTATAAAGAAGTAAAATGTTGTTCATTAAGATGAATATATTATTTGGTGAATAGTAATTTTTGACTTTTATTTACCTCGGTTAAATGTAAATAGGTTAATTCAAGGTAAAAAGAATATTATAATTAATAAAAATTAACTTAACACTTGTCCAAACCATATTGGATGGGTCATTAACGACCATTGGAATATTTGGGTCGATTTTTGTACCCTTTGATCCACTTGGGTATGATAATGACAATTTATATTAAATAACTTAATGTAAAAGAAAATATGACAAAAGTAAATATGGTTTAGTAAATTATTTTTTATATCGGGTTATATAAATTATCATTTCGACTATAAATATTCATTAGAAGGCTAAAAATATTTCCTATATCATGGTAGTTATTTTATAATTTTTAGAATCAAATATATTAAAATACGTATGACACAATAATGATTCAGTATTTACCTCATTAATAAATGATTTAAATAAATAAGATTATAATTACTAAAATATTATCCATAACATATCCAATTATTATTGGATGATTTTATTTATCCCATTAGTAATCTTATATTCTTATTTAATAATATCTGGACCATTAGAAACCAAATATCATTATATAATAAAATAATAGTTTCACACTTTCTTAAAGAGCTCCTCCTCCCCTTATAAAAGGAGACCACTTATAACCAATTCATCACACCTATCAATACATTTGGCTCATCCAAACTATGAAAAATAACTCTCCCAACATCCATATCATTCCTTTAAAATCATTAACTTAGGCAGAAGGTACTTCAAGAAGTGTTTTTTGTTCAAACCAAAGGAGTAACCCAAATTAAAGGTAACAATTTTTCTTAAATTGTTTTCATTTATTTTACTTCTCCAACCCCTAAACTCTTTTTTATACCTTTATTTTGTAACAAAAGAAGTATAATCAATATAATATGATGTTGTTATAATAATTAGTCTTACTAAACTTACACACACCTCCATCTAATGGATGAAAAACATAATGTTTCTGTGGATGGAAAACTAACACCTCACGAAACGATGATTGTTCAATTACATCATACCACCTCTCATGGTGGCCATTATGATGACAATATATTTATATACGATCTATATTATTTTTATGATTTCATTGTGCTTCTGTACTTCCCAATTATTTCAAGCCTTTATGGTTTCCATTGTGGGTAAATACGATAATCTCATTTGAGGAAGTCTGGACTACTGCCCCCTTAAAGTGATGTGACTCGTTAATTCATTATGTGGGATGTATAAAGGAGAGTGTTAATGACATTATATATGATATTATACAGGATTTATAATATAACAGTGTATCATTATTTTTTATTTCCATTAAAATCAGAAATAGAAATGAAAGTAGCGTTCATGCGTACGTACATCTTACCGTCTCCATTAATGATGCATTTCATTTCTTACCTCTAAATGATATTTACTATTATAAAAACATGTATATACTGGATATATATAATAGATATTATATCCAAATCATGAATATAATTCTGGATATAAAGAACCATTGACCACATTGACTACTTGCAAATATAAGGTGTTCATTTTTACTCAAATACCAAATATCAAAAAATGAATGATATTAACTTAAATGATTAAATAATGTCTATAATAGATTAATAAGGGATATAAAAGGAGTAATAATGTTGAAAATGGTTCTTAAGAAATTATAAATTAACTTTAGTTTATTATTCAGGATATTAAAGTTCGATCGAGTCAAGTCGGTCACGAGGTAATGGACTTCGTCTCAATATCCTTTCATTGAGGCATTTTTTTCTAACACAAGACATTATTTTATAAGCTGTATAAATAACATTGAATTTTCATTTATTTCAAAAGGAATCATTTACTATGAAGTTTTTTACTAAACGATAAAAAATAATGTTTCTTTTACAGTACACGGTTACAATGACCTTTTCCGTCGTCACAAGTATTATTTGATATTTGGCTTCCTAAAAAAGCTATAATGTTTTTAATAGAAAATAAATTCCATATACTCTATTACATATTTTTGGTATTGAAATTTTTTTTGGTAAATGGAGTTGTTATGTCAATATATTTAAGTGATATATTTTGATCAAAATGTAGATATTTTCTCTTTCTTTTATATTTGTTATATGTGTTATGGTTTTATATTGGTACTTGAACATTTGATGAATGGTTACGTGAAAAACCAAATGATGGGTGGTTCCGTGGATACCAGAACATGTGGTTATGTTATAACCTTTAATTCATTATTTGTGGAAGTTGTTCGTATGGCTATTCCATTTAGTGATATGTGTGGAAGTCGTCCGTATAGTTATTCCATTTATGTATGATTATTTCCCAAGTTACCTTTATATGTAATGTTTTATTAATATGGGTTTATGGTAATATTTTGGTTACAAAAGGGTAAGTAATGATCTTGTATTCAGTGAAGAGTATTTACTACTTCATAAAGGTTAAATATATTACTTATGTTAAAGTATTCATGGTTTACTAGTTGTTTTGAAAAATTAACAGTTTTACTTATTTGGGTATCCCTTATTGAGCATTTTATGCTCATCCAATGTTTTTGAAATTTTTTTCATAGGAAAAAATGTGGAACAGGGTAAAGAATGAGATCTAAGAGAAGTCATGCTATCTTAAACATGGAACTAGACATGACCCTTTTTTTTAAGAGTTCATGTTTTTTAAAAAAATGGAAACTTTGTTGAAGTGTGTACATTGAAATATTATGAAATGTAATAGTTATGGCCTAATTCCCTAAAACACTAAACCTAAAAAGATCCTCAATGTAAATTATTCATTTAATTTATGATTATGTTTGGATTATGTTTGGGTCCTTATAGTTGGTATTAGAGGTCGGTTTTGATAACATTAGGAGTTAGGATATTTTTAAATTAATATCCATAACGTAATTTAGGATAATATTGATATCATATAGAATTTACAGATTAACATGTTGCTTCGTCTAAGATATTTCTGTGTTCAGAATTGTATTCTGTAGACGAAACAGGGTAGCTAGGTTGGGACAACATCAGGAGGAAGACAACCTTCAAATCAGCAACCTGAGATGGTCGGAATCAGAACTGAACAGTTTGTTGTAGTGATGGCGTAGTTGAATAAATATATAAATGGTGGTGGTATTCATGCACGAGATCAGCCAGATCAACCGTAGAGGAACATTTCAATAGTGGAGCATTTTATGAGGCAACATCCCCCATCATTCAGAGGATCATCTGACCCTGTTCTAGTTAAAGGGTGGATTAAAGCACTGGAGAAAATTTTTGATGTCATGGGTTGTTCAGAACATCAAAAGGTTTGTCTTGTTGTTTACTGTTTTGAAGGTGAAGCTGATCAGTGGTGGTCGATGGTGAAAAATATCATGGATAGTGAAGAGATTGATTCTCTCAATTGGGTTGAATTCAAAGGTATGTTTCTTGAGAAATATTTTCCTACGGTGGTTCATCTTAGGATGGAAAAACAATTCCTGGAATTGACAAAGGGGGATGACTCATTGACTGCTTATGAAGAAAAGTTCACTCGACTTGAAAGGTTTGCACCAAATTTCATCTATGATCTTGATATTTAGATAAATAAATTTTACTCAAGACTGAATCCATGATATATAAGAGAATTAGCCACTCATGAGTTCAAAAGTTATGAGAAACTTGTTCGATGTGAGGAGAAGGTGGAAATAGAGTTTTCCGATGATCATGTGTTCTTTGACAAACAATAGAATAAGAGGACCAGTTGGCGGGGAAAGGGGAAGAATTCATCAAAGAAGCCTGGAGGTAAAAAAACTAAATATCTAGAATGTGATAAGTGTGGTAAAAAGCATCCCAGAGAATTTTTATCAATGTTTGGAAAGTGCTTCTGGTGTGGTAAGTCAGGTCATATTGCTCATAATTGTAAGGAAGATGATCAAGCAGGGAATGAAAAGAAATCGGTAAAATGTTTTAAGTGTAATTAAATGGGTCATTATGCAAAATAGTTTCCATAGGAGAACTAAACTGAGGGAATAAAACTAGACTACATGCAAAAAGGGGTGGTGAATTCCTTTGCAACTATTTCAGCAGATGTTGGGACATCAAACGAGGTTGTATCTGGTACACTATTTGTTTGTTAAGATTATTCCAATGTGTTGTTTGATTCAGGGTCCCCACACTGTTTCATTTCTGAGAAGTTTTCTAGTAAATTGGGAATTCCATCTCAATATAGGAATACAGAACTAACGGTAAAAACACCTAGAGGAAATGTTGAGACAAAAAGAAAACATAATAACATTCATGTCCTTGTGTGAGGAAAGAATCTACCTGAAAACCTTATTATTTTTCCTCCAGTATAGTTTGATGTTATATTGGGAATTTATTGGCTATCTTTTTATCATGCTAATATTGACTGTAGAGCTACATAGGTTTAATTAAAGAAAGAATTTTAGTTTGTGTACAAGAAGGAACCCTTGATTTTGATAACATATCAGAAAGTTGAGAAACTAGTAAAATAAGTAAATGAATGTTACCTTGATCATATTGTTGAAAATAAAGAATGTGTTTAGATTACTGATGTGCTAGTGGTAAATGAGTCCCTTGATGTTTTTCTGATGATTTTCTTGATATTTTAACGGATCGGGATGTTGAATTTACCATTGACTTAGTTCCTGATGACAAGACAATTTCAAAACCCACTTATCGAATGGCTGAAATTGAACTTTTAGAGTTAAAGAAGAAATTGCAGGAGTCATTAGATTATGTTTTCCTTCGACCTAGTGCTATTGTCTTGTTTGTTAAAAAAAATATGGTCCTATGAGACTTTTCCTTGATTATAGAGATTTGAATAACATCACTGTTATGAATAAGTATCCTTTGCCTCATCTCGATGATTTGTTTGATCAGCTCCAGGGAGCTCAGTATTTCTCAATGATTGACACGAGATCGGGGTACCATTAGTTGAAAGTAAAAGGAAAGGACATTCTGAAGAAAGTGTTTCGTACTAGATATGGCTATTAAGAATTTGTTGTTATTCTTTTTGAGTTAACCAATGCACTTGTTGTATTCATGGATCTTATGAATAGAATTTACCGTGAGTTCTAGGATAAGTTTTTAGTTGTGTTCATTGATGATATTATGGTTTATTCCAGATGTATGGAAGAACATGAAAGTCATTTAACGGTTGTTTTGCAAACCATTAAAAAAATAAACTATTTGGGAAATTCATCATGTGTGAGTTTTGGCTATAAAAAATTTCATTCCTTTGACACATTGTTTCAAAAAAAGGAATAACTGTTGATCCTGTTAAAAAAAAGTTGTTGAAGAATGGCCAAGACCCACAAAAATAACAGAGATTCGTAGTTTTCTTGGTTTGGTAGGTTATTACCGAAGGATATTTAAAATTTTTGCATGGTTATCTAGTCCAATGACTAAGATAACTCAAAAAAGGTGTTAAGTTCATCTGGACATAACAACATGATGATTGTTTTCAGGAATTGAATATAGGATTGGATAATGCTCCAGTTTTGGCACTGCCTTCCAGAAATGGTGAGTTTGTTATCTACAGTGATGCTTCATTGAAAGGACTGGGATGCGTCCTAATAGAAAATTATCAGGTAATTGCATATGCTTTATGTTAGTTGAAACCACATGGGTTAAATTACCTTACACATGATTTGGAATTAGCTGCAATTGTTTTTGCTTTAAATATTTGGAGGCATCATTTGTACGGAGTGAAGTGTGAAATATACACTGATCACAAAAGTATGAATTATATATTAACTCAAAAAGAATTGAACATGATACATAAGAGATGGTTAGAATTAATTAAGAATTAAGATTGCATGATCCATTACCATCCGGGATAAGAAAATAAGGAGGCTGATGCTTTGAGTCAAAAAATAATGTTTCATTAGCCATGATACATTTGGAACAAGATCCATTGGTTTTTGATTTGATGAACATTGGAATTGATGTTATTGGTGTAGGAAATTCTTCTGTTTTTTTTTCAGCTGTCAGGGAAGTCATCTCTATCAGACAGAATAAGGCAAGAACAGAAAGAAGACAGTCTATTCTAGAAAAAGGTAGAGTTGGTTCAGAAGGGTATGTTGACTGAATTTAACATTGACAATGATCATGTTTCTAGATTTGGAAAGTGATTATGTGTGCCTTGTAATTCATATTTGAAGAATGTGTTGTTATGTGAAGCTCATAGTTCCCCGTTTTATGTTCATCCTGGTAGTACTATGATGTACAGAGATCTTCAAGAGTATTACTGGTGGGATGGAATGAAAAGAGATATTGTTGATTTTACTGTGAAGTGTTTGATTTGTCAGCAGGTTAAAATAGAGTGGCAGTTACAGAAATTAATGCTTCATCCATTACTGGTTCCAGAGTGGAAATGGGATAATATATCCATGGACTTTGTTGTGGGATTACCAAGGATATCTAGAGGTAATAATGCAATCTAAGTTATATTTGATCGATTGACTAAATCTGCTAATTTCCTTCCTATTAGAGATAACTTTTCACTAGATCAACTTTCTCAGTTGTATGTTAAAGAGATAGTAAGGTTTCATGGTTTTCCCCTCTCTAGTGTATCTGATCGTGATCCAAGATTCAATTATATCTTTTGGAAAGGCCATCAGAAGTCATTGGGTACTGAATTATATTTTAGTACAGCTTTTCATCCTCAATAAGATGAGAAGTTAGAACGAACAATTCAGACATTGGAAGATATGTTACGAGCTTCCTTGATGGATTATTAAGGAAGTTGGGTCCAACAACTTTCTTTGGTTGAATTTTCATATAATAACAGTTTTCATTCCAGTATACAGATGGCTCCATTTGAGCCATTATATAGAAATCATTATCGAACTCCAGCTTTTTGGGATGAAGTTGGTGAAAGGAAGATGATGGGACCAGAATTGGTAGAAGATATGGAAGAGAATGTTCAGTTGATTCAGAAGCACATGAGAATAGGTCAGAGTAGACAGAAAAGTTATGCCGATAACCAGAGGAAGGATCTTTCCATTAAGGTAGGTGATCATGTCTTTCTCAAAGTTTCTCCATGGAAAAGTGTGATGCATTTTGGTAAAAAGGGGAAGTTTAGTCCGAAGTTCAGTGGACCTTATGAAATTTTGGAGGAAGTGGGATCAGTTGGGTATAGAGTGGATTTACCTCCATGTTTATCCCAGGTAAACAATGTTTTTCATTTTTCGATGTTGAGAAAGTATATGTCAGATCCAATTCATGTTTTTAGCCCATAGGTAGTTCAGTTGGAATAGAATCTCTCTTATGAAGAAGAACCAGTTCAGATTCTTTACCGTAGAGTGAAGTTATTGCAGAATAAGGTAATTTACTAGGTAAAGGATTTGTGGAAAAACCATATGGTTAAAGAGGAAATAATGGAATCTGAAAATTCTATGAGGGATAAATACCCCCCACTTATTTTGATAAGTGAATAAAAATTTTGAGGATGCAATTTCCAAAAGAGAGGAAGGATTTTACATCACAAGTAAATGAAGAATAAGATATTTTTATACTTATTAATATTTTTTAATTAAATATTAATTTTACTTTAAAAGGGTTGCTATGTTCGATAGTGTACCAGATACGCAACAACATGTTTCTTTGGAATCTTACGTTGCCCACTAATAATATAATATTATTATGGTAGTTAAATCCTAGCCATTTTAGTGGTTGGAATGAATGAAACTAATTACAATATGATTATACATGTTTTTAATATGTATTTACATTTATCTAATAAATGTTAGAGGCATAAAATGTGAATGAATCTAATTTTTAGAATAAGTTACATTTGAAGACCAATTTTACGCCTTTTAATGGAGAACCCTAATTAAATCAAGTGTGGTTAATATTTATATGATCTACATGACCAAATAAAAGTATTCTTTAGATTTGTAACATCATGTTTTACTTTGGGTAATTTTTTGGTATTTTCCCGATAAAGTTCATTTTTTAATGAATAGTGAAAAATACTGTATTTAAATTAAAACGTACCTTTTAATCTAATTCATATATATGGTTAGATTATATTTTTAGTTTGTTTTAAAGTGAAATATAAATACATTTTTACCATTTAATCCAATTTTGGTCATTGTAATTAATTTCACATTGAAATTTTACAGAAACAAGTATCAATCTTTTGATAGTTATGGTTTCTCAAAAACAAGCTATTTGTATTAATAATGGGAATAAATTTTTAAATTAATTAATTACACTTATAATTTTAGAATTTGGAAAAATAGATATAATTTTTCAATTCATAATATAAAATATATCTTAGGCTGAATTTTTGGTGTTTTTCTGAAAAACATCAATTTTTGATTAATTGTGACACCACATAGTGGTAGTTAATAAACTGACATTTTCATTTAAATAAAATTATGCAACTTATATGAATTGAATATCAAATATCCAACATACATGTTGTTTTCAAGAAGTAAAATTTTGTTCATTAAGATGAAAATAATTTTTGGGGAATAGTAGCTTTTGACTTTTATTTACCGCGGTTAAAGGTAAATAGGGTAATTCAAAGTAAAAAAGAGTATTATAATAATTCAAAATTACCTTAACACTTGTCCAAAACTTATTCGATGAGTCATTAACGACCATGGTCTTCTTTAGGTCGATTTTTGGACCCCTTTGATTCACTTGGGAGTGATAATGACAATTTGGATTAATTAACTTAAAGTAAAGGAAAATATGACAAAAGTAAATATCATTTAGTAAAATAAATTTTTAAAGGGGTCATAAAAATTATCTTTTCGACAATAATTATTTATTATAATGATAAAAATATTTCATATATCATGGTATTTTTTTATAATTTTTAGGCATCAAATAAATTAAATTATTTATGACACAATAATGATGCAGTATTTACCTCATTAATTAATGATTTAAATAAATAAGATTATAATGACTAAAATATTATCCAAAACATGTCCAATTTTGATTGGATGACTTTTTTTCGACCATGAGTCATCTTATATTCATCTATAATAATTTTTTGACCAATATATACCGAATATCATTATATAATAAAATAATAGTTTCACACTTTCCTAAAGAGCCCCTCATCCCCCTTATAAAAGGAGACCACTTCTAACCAATTCCTCACACCTCTCAAGGCATTTGTATCGTCCAAACACTTCCAAATTAATCTACAAACATCCCTATCATCCCCTTATAATCATTACCTTAGGCATATCGCACTTCAAGAAGTCCTTTTGGTTCAAACCAAAGGAGTTACCCAAATTAAAGGTAACAGTTTTTCTTAAATTGTTTTCAATTATTTTACTTCTCCAACCCCTAAACTATATTCTATTCTTTAATTTTGTAACAATACCAGTATCCTAAATATACTAGGATGTTTTTATAATAAGTATTCGAACTAAACTTTCACACACCTCCATCTAATGGATGAAAAACATAATGTTTCTGTGGATGGAAAACTAATGCCACAGAAAACGATGATTGTTCAATTACATCTTACCACCTATCATGGTGTCCATTATGATGGAATTGTATTTATATATGATATATATTATTCTTATGATATCATTATGATTCTTTACTTCCCAATTATATAAATACATTATGGTATCCATAGTGGTTAAATACGATAATCTCATTTGAGGAAGTGCGAACTACCGCCCCCTTAAAGTGATGTGACTCATTAATGCCTTATGTGGGATGTATAAAGGATAGAGTTAATGATATTATATATGATATTATACTGTAATTATAATATAACTATTTATAATTATGTTTTATTTCCATTAAAATAAGAAATAGAAATGAAAGTAGCGTTAGTGCGTACTTACGGCTTCCTGTCTCCATAAACGGTGCATTTCATTTCTTACCTCTAAATGTTATGTACTGTTATAAAAACATGTATATACAGGATATATATGATATATATGTTATCCAAATCATGAATATCATTCTGGATATAATGAACCTTTGACAACATGGACAACTTGTAAATATAAGGTGTTCATTTTTACTCAAGTACGAAATATCGACAAAACGAAAGTTATTAACTTTAATCATTAAATAAAGAATATAACACGGTAATAAGTGATATAAAAGGAATAATAAACATGTAATAGGTTCTTAATAATGTATAAATTAACTTTATTATATTATTCATTATATTAAAGAACGATTGAGTGAAGTCGGACACAAGGTAAGGGACTTCGTCTCAATCTTCTTTCATTGATGCATATTTTGTTCAAATACAAGACTTTATTTTATCTGTTGTATAAAAACCATTGAATTTTAATTTCATTCAAAGGGAATATTTTTCTACGATTATTTTTACTAATCGACAAAAAAGAATGTTTATTTTAACATAAGCGGTGACAACGACATTTTCCACCGCCACCAGTATTATTTGATCATTGGCTTCCTCAACAAGCTGTAATGTTTTTAATAGAAAATAAATACCATATACACTTTTACGCATTTTTGGTATTGATAATGGTTTTGAAAATAGATTTGTTATGTTAATATATTAAAGTGATATATTGTGATCAAAATGTTGAAATGTTTTATTTCCTTTATATTTGTTGTATGTGTTATGGTTTTATATTGGTACTTGGACATTTGACGGGTGGTTACATGATAAACCAAATGACGGGTGGTGCCGTGTATACCATGATTGGTGGTTAGGTTATAACCTCCATTTTATTAGGAATGGAAGTTGGCCGTATGGCTATTCCAATTAGTGATATGTGTTGAAGTCGAATGTATGGTTCTTCCATTTATGAATGATTATGTCCCAAGTTACCTTTATATGTTATGTGTTCTTTATATGGGTTTTATAGTAATATTTTGGTTACAAAAGGTTAAGTATTGATATTTTATTCTGTGAAGAGTATTTACTACTTCATAAAGGTGAAAATTATTACTTATGTTGTTGTATTTATGGTTTACTTGTTGTTTTGAAAAATTAACAGTTTTACTTCATTGTGTATCCCTTACTGAGCTTTTTATGATCATCCCATGATTATGAAATGTTTTTCACAAGACTTAATGTGGAATAGGGTAATGGAGGGTATCAAGGAGAAGTCATGCTATCTTAAAAAAGGAACTAGACATGACTCTCTCTTTTTTCAAGAGTTCATGTTTTGTAAAAAAAATGGAAACTATGTAGAAGTGTCTACATTGAAATATTTTGAAATATAAAAGTTAGGGCCTAGTTACCTAAAAATATAAACCTAAAAATATCCTCAATGTGAATTATTTATTTAATTCATGATTATGTAAGGATTATGGTCGGGTCCTTATAATTACCATATCATCAAGGCCTTGTGAGAAGACACTATGTTATCCCATTAGACCAATTGATGCATCGTGGGGCAAAAGGGTGACTCGCCCATCACTTACTATGTCTAGTGCATTCCACTTATGAAAAGGGTGAATCATAACATAAATATTTTTATTAAAACTAGCGTAGAAAATGTAAATACTTTTACAATAAAACATCAATGGTAGAAACAATGAACATCCACGATCAAATATATCGTTAAAACATCAATAAAATATGAAATATTTTATCATAATAATTTAACATTAATTAAGCATAAAATATAGAAAAGGATGTTGACATATATGAAAATAATTTAATAAATTCATTATAAATCTTTGACGAAAATATCTCCTTTTACATTTAATTCATTTAGAAGACTTCATAATTATAATATGATTAATTTTAAAATTATCCTTATGTGATTGTACGGAATGCTTCCAAATCTTATTGTGTTGTAATGGGTAAAATAGCCTTTTTCTTATAAGATAAGAAACATTATTTCCTTAATGTTGTAAAAATGTTTATAAAGTACCTCATTTGGAAAAAAACAGATAGATTCCATTCAAAATGATTGTTTCAAATTCAATCATTGGTAAAAATGAATTTAAATAATTTTTTATAATATTTTAAAATGTATTTTTTGAAACATAGACATCGATGATAAGGATGCCTAAATATATTCTTACATATAAGCAATCACGGATTCTAAAGTGATTTTGAAATTTATTATTTCTTTATATTATCCTTCATTGGAGGGTGAGTTAGCCTTCTTTATAATGGTTTAAACATGTTAGTAATTTTTAATTTCACCATAATAATATTTATGATATCATTTATTATCCTCTTATATCATTTTGGTAATAATATTTCAGTATTCACGTTGTTTTAGGTATTAACTACTTCATTTTTTTCAATCTTGTTTTGTCATGTACGTAATGGTTTTCATGTATAGGATATAGTTTATTCACATAAAGAATGAAATTAAATTAATAATTATTATTTTTACTCACTATATTAATTTTATAATCACTCTTGAATAGTTATTGTATAGAATTAATCTCATCACGTCGTGGAGACTATAGGCCATATGCACGCATCAACGATAGTATCATTCACATTGTGGTTAAATGGTATAGAATTAGATGACATATTAATATTACAGAATAATATTAAATTTATACTATTTTATTTATTTCCATTACACTCATCATTATTCCCATATAAATCATGTAATTTTGATTAAAAAATTACACCATAGTTCGGAAATGGTAAGTCGTACACATGCACACATGTTGATATTATTATTCATATGATGGATGAACTAAAGAATATGGGTGTCCCGTGATTATAATAACATCTCAGTATATGTATTATACTATAGATATTATTTCGATAGGAAAAACTATAGAAATTTTAAGCATAAGTAGAAAATATCATTGAAATAGATGATAAAACAGTTGCCTCTTTTTCATGAATCTTTTTTTGGGTTTGCACAAAAGGACTCCATATGATGGATTTCTGCTAGAGGAGTGAAATCTAAGTTTTATTGAGGGATGTTAAAAGAGTTAAAATGTAGGGTTTTGATGGGACAAACGCCTTTAGGGCTTTTATTTAAAGATAATGAGAGGTTCCCTTGTATAAGAGAAGGGAAGGGTACCTTTGAAAATACCAAAACAATTATATTAATATAATTAAAATTTTAAATTTTAATGGCTATAATTTATATTATTTGAAAGATAGTATGTGGATATGTCAAAATAATCTTGAGAAATAAAATTTATATATGTTTTAATTTTATTTTAATCCTTTTTATTTTGATTTATCTTTATTTATTAAATTTAATTTTAAATATGGTAATAATATTCTAAATGTTAAATTTTTAGAAATATTTACTTATATGGTGTCAATTGTCCATAATTTGACAATTTATGAAATTTTACACCATATATGTTTCAATTTGTAAATGTTAATGATTTTTATAGATTTTAAATAATTTAATTAAATGTTACTTTTATGAAATACTCATAATGTCAATTTTTACACTATTAATTACATTGAATTTAAATATAAAATAAATAGAATGTTGAATTCGAAGAAAAACATTTTATACACTCCTAAAATTTCATAGAATCCTGGAAAATTCTTTTAGAGCCTTAAATAATTCTAATTATATTTCTTCTAATATTTTTAAAATCATTTATTTGATATTCTTATTAATTAAATAATTTATGTGTCACTATTGTGTCATCTATAATGGTAATTATTTAATAACTAAAATAATTGAAATAGTTAATTATATAATATTTAAAGAGACTTCCTATAGTAGATTTTATCTCTTGGATTTCACAATATTAAAATTTACATAATTAAGTAAATTGGGAGTGTGATATTTTGTGACATTCATTGATTTTAATAATATTAATTTCATATTCATGGGAAAGTGGTCATTAAGTGATTCCATATCTAACCAAAGATGTTAAGGTTATAATTTATTCATCGTATAGGATATTATAGGAGCGAAGGTAATATTAGAATATTATTTTTTACTATGATTACCCGATTTACCATTAACTGTGATAATTACAAATTTACTAAAGTTACTATTCATAATGGTTGAAAATAAAAGTATCTTATTAACATATTTTTGACCTACTGATTCCGAATATGGAATCCATTTTTAATAATTTTAAAAAAATGAAATTTTAGTAATTAATTTAAAAATAATTCCCTTGTTCAAATTGAAAAAATGTGGTTTTCAAAGGTAAGAACCATCAAAATATTAACATGTGTTTATATCTAGTTTTAATGTGAAGATAAATACAATTAACTACATTATATTAAATGATAAAATTTTAATCTCATTATACTTAAAAACCATTCATATGGATAAATTAAAAATAAAAATTATTTCAGTTAAAAAAGTTGTTTTAAATTAAAATTTAGTATTTTTACTATTCATTAAAAATGAATGTCATTAGAAAAAACAAAAAATTTATCCAAACCAATTGTTGATGACTAGATTATGATGAAAAATATTATATTGTAAAATTGAATATTTAAAAGTTTCAATTTTTGAATTTGGAATGGGTTCACCATTAAAAGGTGGCAAAAATAATTTTTTTTAAAAATTCTTGTTTTATCCAAAAAATTGAATTTGTTCTTATATTTGCTTATAGAAACACAAAATATGAATGATAAAATTTAATCAAATATATATAAAAATAAATACGTAGTTAATAAAAATCACGACCTTTAATATAATTACTATTTTATTTATCATTTTAAATAAAAATATTTTATTATCAATATACAGTTTTCGGTAAAACTGGGTCTTGCAAGAAATGGAAGACAAATTATTATTGTGGGGTGCATATTATTAATATGTTCTTGTGTAAAAACAAATAATGAAATAAAATTTAGATTATTTAAAAATGAAAATACTGTAAATCTTGGGTTTTTACATTATCAACTCCTTCAATAAATTTTGGCCTCACAATTTGATCACAAAATTCAAAACTATGGGTTCGACTTTTAAAAAAATATCTTTATTGAAATCCCCCATATGAGAATTTATTAATGAGACCCCCATTTTAAATTAAATAATGATAAATATGGAGATCACTAAATATAACACATACTGGTGTTCCATATATGAAAACATGAACATGAATGAAAAATTAACCATCGAGTTCTATTCGAGAGAGATAGATAACATTATTATGAGAAAGATAATAATAAGAAAGCTATAAATCTGTGATGATCTAAAGAGCCATTTGATTCATCAAAAAAGAATGTTATATGATTTCATATTTTTTTGATGATCCATTACCTGGTGTTGATGTGTTTATTTAATTCATAGACAAAGAACACATGAAATAATACACGATTAACATGTAGTGTTTCATGCATTAACTAATTCCTACCACAAACTCATCATTATATTCAAGAGATAGTAAAACACAAAAATATAATATTTATATTAATAAAAATAGGTTCAAAATATAAAATTATACCATTAAAATAATGAAAACTATTTTAGAGTATTGTAGGACTTTTTATAGGACTATGGTAGGTGAAAAATCCCGGTTGCTCTTCAGTTGTGTGTTAGATTCCTAAAGCCTTGTCTGACGGGACAAGTTATCACCCAACCTGCGGGTTATCTTTTTATTAAAACTATATTATTATAAAATATAAAAAAATCTTATGAAATGATTTAAAATAAAACAATAATATACAATATCCAACATAATCTATTCTAACCATTAAACTTGTCAAAATTACATCTGTAAAAAATCTCTGTCCAAAAAGTTATAAGGATGGTCACATTACATAATGAAGATATTTTTGTCACATAACAAGCATGTGAATACCTTCATTGTGTATTATCTAGAAAAATTTTAATAACCTAAATTACCATAAAACCCTATATGAATATGTATTTTCTTACTTATTTCTTATAAAAAACATTGAATACTAGATATACACCATAAATCAAAAAAAATCATGAACTCCAACAATGATAAAATAAATAAACAATTAATTAGATCCAAGGTAGTTAATTATATCCAATATACTTAATCCAAATATATCTTCTCTTTAATACAACATAATTGTCTCAAATATAAAAAGGGTTATCATTTCCTCTACCATATATTTTCCATAATTTTTAACATAAAAATTTGTCACTTTATTTGGTACCATACAACCTAAAATCCTTTTTATAATAATACTATACTACAAACTTATTTACTCTATAATTTTTATAATATGTATATTTAAGAAAAGTAATTAAAATAATAAAATACTTGAATAGGAATATAAATCATTCCACTTCATTTGATGTAGTATCATAACATGATCATTATCTAATAGTATCACATGGGGTATAATAATCTGATAATTGGGGCATTGATTCTCTTATTGTCCCATCTCCTTGTTGATGAAGCATTGCACATTTGAACCCTTTTTCTTACCCTTTCAATCATGGTATTGGTCTCATTTTTCTATGCACATATAATAATCTCACATTCCCTTCATGAATTTTCTAGGGTGATTCCATACAGAGTTATCACATGAGGGAAAATCCTTCTATCCCTTTATTCCTTTATCCATATTTTTCTCTTACATCATCTTCTACCCTTGATTCCATTTATAAACTTATGAGTCAAAAAATTATTTATTTTTCTTAATAACAAATGATATTATTTCATTATAATATGAGAATATGTTGGAGGTTTCATCCCTTTGAAATATTGTTTTGTGATCATGAAAGTAGGATCCTTCTTTATATATGGAACATGTTCATTAGTTTAGTTTTCATTATTTTTGCATGGTTCCATTTCAAATTGAATACATACACTAGGTTAGATTATCTCATAATATATTATCCAAAAACTAAAAAATGCATAACACAAATATTTATACATATCTAATAATACACATATAAAAATGATTTCTTTTTTGACCTATTTACAAATATATTTGTCATAATGGTTTGTAAAAAAATGTGAATTATCATAAGTGTATCCCCGAGGAGTGTTAAACCTGGTGCGCTGTATGGACCATTGTCATGTAGCAAGATACCTTGAGTCAAGCCTAGAGCACCTAGTTTTAGTTGTTACTCATAGGTACATCTGTTCTAGATACAATTCCACTTGTTGTATCCATATATGGATGCATTGCTTCAAAGACCCTCACAATCACTATTTTACCAAAATTCTAGGATGTTATTATATACGTATCCTTAAACTATATTATTGGTCATATTCCCATATGATGGTTTTTTTTTCTGAATCTACTTTTCAAGGTTGTTTCTAATCATCCTTGGATACTAACTATAACACCCCAACCGCAGAAGCGCAGAGTCGGTGCATTATTTTATTACATTATCATGATTACAAGGAATTAAATCATTTATGATAGATCCATTTAGCATTCATGGAAGCAATATTACATTCAATAAAATTACATTAAAATTAAAAACAGTAAACGAAACATATATAATTCTTTAAGAATTCCATTATTCTCCCAGATTAACCCTTCAAATAAATAAAATACACATCTTGGAATCCTAGGAAAAATAAAACATTAGAAAATGGTAAGAATATATTCTCAGTAAAGATAAAAAAATATATCAAAATCTATCATAAATAAGCACCCTCTCTTAATCAAGTTATAAAACTAAACCACAGTCGATTTAAAACACTTTCATCCGCATAATATTGCAAGAATGAATTACATAAATTCATTTAAACATTCACATGGATATTCTACTTGTCAAATAATCAAATGTAATATCAATAAATAATATCATAATGAGGAAATGAATAATTTTAGATATCATAACCATGTCATCAAGTCGTCATGCTGATACCATTACAATACCATCAAGGCGATCTTCCAAGACCAATAACGTATGATCAAGGACTTGTGCCAAGACCATTACCATACCATCAATGCCTTGTTCCATGACACTAGATTGTCTCGTGAGACCTACCAATGAATCGATGGGAAATAGTGGACCCACCCATCACATACTAATCCCAACGAATTCCTATTATAAAAAGGGTGAAATATAACATAAACATTTGTTTTAAAACTATCATACACCACGTTAACAATATAACCATTAAACATGATTCATATAAATATAGAAAATCCACTGTAAAATATATCATAGACCCATAAATAAAATATGGAAGATTGTATAAAAATAATTCAATAAAAATAAGCTTAAAATCCAACAAATAATGTGGACATTAATGAGAATAATTTAAGAAATTCATTAAAACTCTTTAATTGAAATATCAATTTTCTTTTTTATTTGAAATCATTTAGAAGCCTATGTTATTATAAAAGGAACAATTTCATTTAGTAATTAACTTATAAGCTTTTAAGGAAATCCTCAAAATGTTAATGATTAATAATGGTAGAAAATAGCCACTAGTACTATATATGTAAACAAATTCTTTCTTTAAGGTTGTTGAAAATGTGATAAAGAATATCATTTGTAAAATGATGGAAGGATTCATATCAAAATGTTTTGAAAAAAGGCAGATATGGTTAAAAATTGAGTTAATTTTATTTATAATAATTTCATTTATATTTTAATAAAGACGAACTTGGATGATAATGATTTCCTAGTAGAAACATATATATAAGAAATCTCGGATAATAAAGAGGTTGCAAAATTATTCTTTACCTTAAACATTCTATCAGTAGACTATGAGTTGGATTCTTATATAATTTTTAAAACATGTTATTAAATTATTCCAAGACCAGATTCACATTTATTATATCATATATTATCCTTTTATACCTAATTTTTAAAATATTTCAGTATTACCATTGTTTCGTATGTTAATTTCGTTGTTTTTATATTATTTTTTTGTCCTAAAAGTCATGTTTTTTATAAATAGGATATATATTATTCATATACAGAATGAAATGAAGTTTATAATTATTATTTTTTCTCATAATATAAATTTTAGAATCATTCTTGAGTTGTTAATGTAGGGAACGATTCTCATCCCATCGTAGCGATAGTAGGCTGTACGAACACACAAGCGACAATAGCGTTACATCAGTGGTTATATGGTATGGAATTTAATGTTATATTAATTTTATAGAATCATTATAATTATATATTAATATTTTATTTAAATTATAATCATCATTATACAAATCAAAATAATGTATTTTTGAATAAAAAATTACACCACGACATGGAGACGGTAAGTCGTACGTACTCAAACATTGTGATATTGTTATTTGTATGAAATATACAATAATGAATATGTGTGTCCGATAATTATAATAACATATCAGTATATGGATAATACAAGATATATTAGTTTGATACGGAAACAACATATAGATTGGATGTATTAGGAGAAAAGAAAATTAAAAGGTGTAATAAAACAATTACTTCTTTTTTAGGTATCTCCTTTTGGTATGCAAAAATGAACTTTTTAGGATAGCATTATTCTCAAATAATGGATTATATAATGAATTTTGGGATGTTGAGAGTAGGAATTGGACGGGTTTGGCTGAGCCAAATGGATTTATAGGTTCGATTAAAAGAGAAGGAAAGGTTCTATATTATAATAGTGGGGAGGGGAAACTTTCGAAATACCAAAACTATTACATTAATATAAATAAAATTTTAGCATAAATTGGATCAAAAGTATATTATTTAGAAGATACAATTATAATATATATAAACAGTATCATAAATTAAAATATATAATTACTTTATTTTATTTTAATCCTTATCATTTTGATTTATCTTATTTAATATATTTAGTTTTAATAACGGTGATAATATTCTAAATAATAAATTGTTATAAATATTTTCTTATATGGTGTAAATAATCCATAATTGGAAGCTTTAAGAAATTTTAGACCTTATAATTTTCAATTTTTCATTTTTAATGATTAAAATGATTTTTTAATTAATAAATAAAATTTTACTTTTATGAAATACAAATAGTGTCAATTGTGACACTATTCGTTAATTTGACATTAAATAAAATACAAAAAGAAAGATATCTTCGATCCAAAACATTAAATACACCTATAACATGTATTAGTAGCCTAGAATATTTGAAAATAAAATTAATTAATTTAAATTATATTACTTATAACATATTTAAAATCATTTATTTGATATTTCTATTAATAAAATAATTTAACTATCACTGTTGTTCCATCCTTAATGGTAATTATGTAATCTATAAAAATTATAAATTAATTTATATGAATTAATGAATTCTATTATATTTACAAATACTGATAATATTTGTTTTTATCTCATATTTATACCTATATTAAATTTAATATACTTATTTAAAATGAGAGTCTGTTATTTTGTCACATTCCATGATTTTAATAATATTAATGTCATGATCTTGGGAATATGTAAATTAATTGATTCTATTTCTAAACATAGATTCTAAGGTAAAAAAAATATTTCCAATACATGTTTTATAGGATTTTGGGTAATTTTATAATATTATTGTATCATATAGTTACCAAATTTACCCTCAACAACGATAATTAAAAAAATTACTGATGTTTCTGTTGATACTAACAAAAAATAAAATTAGTTTATTAAGAAAATTCAGAAACAATAATTCAAAATATGGAATCCATTTTTCAAAATTCTAAACACATTATTTTGTCGTAATTAATTTAAAATTATTCCATGATATCAAAACAAGAAAAATATTTTTTTTTAAATTAAAAACCATCAAAATATTGACATGTTTTAAATATAATATTAATGTTGAAATAATTCAAATCACATAAATTATATTAAATTATAAAAATATAATAAAATTATACATCGAAAGAATTCATATTCATAATTTAACAGAATAAATTATTAGGATAAAAAAGTTCTTCTCATTTTAAATATAAGATTTTTAACTATTCATAAAAATATAAAAGTTACTAGATAAACAAAAAAAAATATCCAAACTAAATAATTCTTTATTTCATCCAAAGAAGAAGTTTATTTTTCCATATTTAAAATATTAATGTGTCAAATATTGGATTTGAATTGGATGCACCAACAAAATGTAGTAACACTACATTATTTGGAAAAATATTTTTTTCTCCAAAACGAAATTGAATTTATTCTTATATTATATCTCTAAAACCCATAAGATGAGTTTAAAAAATATATGGAATATATATATAAATAAAAATTTGGTTAACATTATTTATAACGTCTAATTTAATGTCTAGGTTTTCAATCATATTAAATAATAATATGTTATAATTAACATATCCTTGTGATGTAAAAATAGGGCAAGCATGTAATGAAAGACTACACATTATTGTGTGTAGAGAATGATTAACATGGTGTATTATAAAAATAATGCAAGTAATAAAATTATGATTATTCTAAAATGGAAATAATATAATGTCTTGGGCTATTACAACATGGGTATTCCATATGAGGTACACGAGCAGGTACCTTGTATAGGGTGTATTCCATGTACATGAATTACATGCCATGTACATGGATTTTACATACGTATTCTAAAATAAAACTAGTAAAACTGTAATTATTACATCATCATTTTTCATTTCTGTTATTATATAACTAACATGAAAAATCCATATATTTTTTATTAACATGTCTATTAATGAATAAACTGTATGAAAAATCGAGAAATTTTGATTTTTCACATCCGTTATTATATAAAAAAATGTCAAAATAAAAATTTGTAGGTTTAATTAGGTTTATTATATTAATTTACATGATAAAGATCAATTTTCACACTAGTTATAAAATAACTATTATGAAAATGAAATCTTCGTTACGTTATCACACTAGTTATTATATTAATAATTTTATATACCATTAAATGTTTTATGAATCATTGTCTTGAATCATTTAATTGTTATTGAATATCAATAAGTAAGACTAATTTCTCTTGCGAGAAATCCACAAGCCTCATTTGATTGATCTGTAGGAATCATATCTTGTATTTTAATCTTCATACATCCTCAGAATTTGTTAGGCACACTAGAAAACATTTGATACTCTCATCTCTTCATGTGGGACTCACACATCGATCCTCTATTTCGATCATTAAATTTTGAGGAAACCCAAACTCTTTTTTATTTATTTTATATAATGAAATATCATATTATAATCTTCATAAACCTTCACGTTTCTTCAACATCACTGTATTAAATTTGAATATATATCTTCTCACATCAAATCTCACATTGAAATATTCATTAACATTAGGAAATCATTAAGTTATGTGTAATGGTATGTGGATTGAAACATATAATAATGTTCTTTTATAGATCATAAATTTCATAATTATATCATAGTATTCTAGTGTTTCTAATATATTGAAATTTATTTTCGATGAATTTTTTCACAAATATTTATAATACATCATATCCAAAATTTCCACATTGAATATATAAATGTTTCTTATTGGGAATATGATTTTGAATCATTTATATTTTATCCATACACTACCATGTGTATGGATAAATTTCAATTAGTTTTATGACTTTAATAGTGGTGTAGAAATATGAAAATGTAATTTATAAATATATTGAAATTTTCATATTGATTAATAGAAAATATCTTATAAATAGTATATATACATATCAACACATATATCATGGTGTGAGAATGTTTTTATATTGAAAAAACATATATTTAATATGACCTATATATATATTATTAGTTATTGGAAATATGAAGTCGACATTATTGGTGATTAAACAATAGGAACATTCAATTGGATTCATTATTTATATTTATTATATTCTTAGTGATATTTTATAGTTTTCCACTACATTGAGAATAATTAACCCATTTGGTACAAATGATAAATTATCTTGATGCACTTCTTATCACCATTTATACATTAAGTTAAATTAATTTTTCAAATTTATAGGATTTACCTCTAAACTGGTAGAGTAAATATATTTTATGTTTTCATGGAGTAATTATGAAATCTTAGATCAGATTACTAGTATGATGGTAGCAATAAAGGTGGGTCACCTAGTCTCAAGCACATATCCTCATATTCTACAATATACTAAACAGAATCAATGGTCTATGGATGTGAAAATATAGAGACTATACCCTTATGATCAGTGTATCATAATAGTGGATTAGAGAAATAACAAAAAATAATACAGGAAGCAGAAATAAATGAATGACAGAGCAATACATGAACAATATAATCTACATACAAAAGATTATAAATGCCAACATACAACAGATGCATTCATGTCTTGATGATAATACATAATAATAATGGTATACATAAAGAAGGAAAAAATTATACAAGGCCATAAAAAATAACGAAATTACAATAGAAAACCCCAAGGGGTATTAATGTGAATCTCTAGATCTATCCTAGTCATGTTCTCTTAACTCCCATGTACAATAAAATCAGCATAAGAAAATATCAATCTGCTATGAACATAAGCTCTACTAGGGTACCTAAGTGAAATTGCAGCTCAATTAGGGTGTGAGATATATGTCCTAGTAGATTACCACCCATGGTGTTTTCAACTGAACACATTTCAAGAACAGAAGATAAATTATTGTGAAATTAATATGACTATCAAAAAAACATTAATACATAAATATCCCCCTCATTTTCATAAAGGAAACCTAGAATCTCTACCTACTTCAGCTCTTGTATGAATAGAGTGTATATCGAGTAACTATATATATTTATATATAGTTTATATATAGTTTATATATAGTTTAATAATATATTACATCAACATATATAAAACATGTTTTTATTGATGTAATTGTCTATATACCTAGAATACTATGTTCTGGCTATACTGGTGTGTAACTTAGTCATGCTAACAATCCTAAACAATCTTATAAGATCAAAAAAACTGTATATGATCTATATCTCATATCAAATTGGGGAAAACATGCTCATCACCCAATATGGAGATTTTTTTTCCATGTAAACACTCAAAACATTAGTTTTTCGATAGTGTCAAGGGGCATGGAACAAAATTACAACTTTTCTACGAATTTCAATTTTACAAGACACCATAACGTAACACCATTTGTAAGGGGGAGTAATTCTTCTATTGTCAATAGTATCCTTACTATAATTCCATATCCTATATAAAGGTATAATCATCTTTATAATAAACACCCATGAGGTATAACCTATCATGATTTACATATAATAATCATATTACAATCAGGGAATAATAATTCAATTGGAGAATGTACATACGTATTCATCGATCATATTTTCCTTTTCACCATTTATAATTAATTTAAAACACCCCATTTGATCATGGAAATAAAACCAACATTGACATATCATTCTATTAATACCAAACAAATCACATAATTGAAAAATTTCACTCTGAATATACTATTCAAAAAAAACATGCTATTGAGTCTATCCAAACATGGGAATTCCATTACCAAGTTCAACTTGGAACATAAAAGAGACGATGAACAAATTATAAAATTAACTACATGGTGATTCACATTTGTAATGTACAACAATCCCTTAGATAGATCTTGGTCCATTAGTTGTCTATATTTGAGAGGTCTTACCAATCAATTTACAATTTGAGACATGGACGTAGAGGTGATATGGTTAAATAAAAATTCTTATATAAAAGGTTGGATAATTATTTTAAGAACATTATAGGTGGAAAATACTAACATGCCTTATATCAAACACTATCAGAAAAGAATAAGGAAAAATCAATCCATAAGTCAAACATGGTAAAAAATAACTAATGACTACATTTTAGTTTAGAGGACATCACACCTTATCTAAGAGTTTTTATTATAAAACATGTCATTGTTGATAAAAAAATTATTCTAGTCCTTTTTTAGAATTAATTTCATGTAACATAATTGAAACCACTAATAGAATCATTAAGAATGAAAGAAAAATATGATAGGAAATTATAAGGATCCAAATTTCACTTAGGAGGTTCCACTCTCCATTGGGCCAATTCCTACAAGGAGAAATCACCTAAAAATATAATCTGAATTATTATAATCCATTTTAGGGAATTTAATGATGTAATTATAAAGGGAAAAAACATGATGACTAACCCAAGGTTTAACCATGATCGAGGATTACATTCTCAATATAGTAAATAAGTATCATATAGAGTGTGCCTTGGTATGGAGATTAATTTGATATAAAAAATCAATTAATATGAGATTCATAGAAAAATATGTTTTGTGGAACCTTGAAATTGTATATAAAATAAGAGAAACATGATAAAAAATTGCATAGACCAACCACCTCATTATTATGATGTTTAACACTTCCAATATCAATCTCTAATATGTTTTTGTTTGGAATAAATTGAAAAAATGGAAATCCACCCTAAAATAGGTAAAATGAGCTTCAAGACTGATAACAAGGTCAATATATGAAATAAAATATTCAAAAAATAATATAGATCTTAGCAAGAGGAAACCATTGGGATTGATGATGCTCTATTCAGATGATGTATGGAGAGGATATCATGATCTCTTTAACAGGGAAAAAGAAAAACAAAATACACCGTGGTGGAGGCTCATGAGTATTAAGGATAGAAAAATAATAAAGAAATGAGTATTTAACAATATATAGGGTAAAATTTTAATTTCGCAGTAAAACTAGGTCACATAAATTGGATGCATGGTTTAGTCAAACTGTGTGCCAACAATGTAGGTCCCACTACATAGGAAACCTAACTCACATGGTTGTGCCAAATTGTTTTCCTAATAGCACACCAACTGTGTGATTAATAGTCCTTAGGTAATACCTATGTGGAACTATCCGTATGAGCCTAGTTCATGATTTCTGTAATGTGTTCATAGCCTCTTCACTTCACATCTTCTACTCTAAACCGGCTACACGGTTTTCTATTGGGGTCTGCATAGTTTCTTACAAACTGTGCATCCATTGAAGTCCATCCAAAAATTGGATTTCCATAACCATATGCACTTGAAACTCATCATTACACCTAAAGCAGCTCTCATTACTATACCCAGGTCTAAAAAACTAATTTAAGTGTACCAACACTAATAATTATGTTGAGAAGTTTATTTCAAATAATGACATGTCTGGTAAATGATGAAATTCAAAATCCCATGGAATTTTAACCTAGCTTAAAAACAAAAGGCATTATAACTTCCCCAACATAGAACATATTATCCCCAAAATCCCTTTAGGAACCAAAAACATCAACCAAGCTACATGGGTTGTGATGTCTCAATGAAATAGTTTTTTATTTCCAAATTCATAATGTATCTCAAAGCATCACTTTTAGTATATGAAACATAAGACAGCTAGGCTCAATAGAATAGTCATTTTCCAAACAAAACTATAAAATAGATCATACCAATCCTATCATACTAGAGACACAACCACCTCACCATATCATTAAACATTTATCCAATGGTTCTCCAAACCATTGGATTTAGCATATAAATAAGTAAATTTTGAGCCATAATACCTCCACTACCATTTCATCCTTTCAAATAACTCTTCATAAAATTATAGAGATTCTCCTAGAGTTATTTCGTTAATCAAGTGTACTTAATTACATCTAAGGGCTTAAAAACAGGACCAAAAATATATAGTTGAATCTTGATCGACCAAACTAAAACTAGTCACACATGCTTTCCCAGAAGACATTATCCACTTGAAAATGATACCCAAATTAACCCAACAGATTGTTTTAAAATGTTTCCATTCAACCATATTCGTTGAAAAAAAGGGTAACAAGTCATGATAACATTAGATGATTATTCTAATTTTTTTGGCATTGAGAAAACATATCATTTCAAACAGAAGTGAAATGAATCCCTCTAAAGAATTTTTCATTCATAATAGGTAAGCTCGTTGAAGATTATACCTGACTTCTGGAGGTGTTCTGGGATCAAATAATCACATTTATATTTAATTATGTATGCCTAAAAATGAATAAGGGGGTAACCCAGATCCAGCCTCCTAGAACTCTTCACCCATGAAATAGAATCTTCGATCCCAACAAAAACTGTGCGGTAAACTCAGATTCAATTACATGGAGTCCGAGGAGCTATCCAATGGTTTTCCATACTCTGTTTTTAAAATATTGATGTTGGTACCTATACAATATGTTCAAAAAAGAACATTAAATGATCATATAGGGACATCCTATTGGTGGTCACGTCAAATGAAAATAGATAGTGTTCGATATTCCATCTAAGGGATTCCTACAACGGATCCCAATAATTACAAAGGACTAATTAGGCCTCGAATAAAATCCATGCATCCAACATGAAACTAAGATGGAATTAAAACTGCAAGTAAAACATATATAAAACATTAGTGTAGTGTAATATAGATTCTCTCTTATTTCATTAATGAATATTTCACGATAGGGGACATTATCATCTCCTTCATAAGAGTACACTTAGTGTATTTTAACAGTTTCCATCCAAACAACATAAGCAAAAGAAAAACAGTCGAACCCCTACTAGAAAGCTTCTCAAATGAAACGTGGTTGAACCTACCAAAATATCACCATTGATCGATCATAAGCCTCTAACAATCAGTTCATTTCATGATCACTCAACCAAACCACTAAATACATTCCAAAACAAATAGTTTTCCCTTGGGTTTTTATACATATCCAACCTCATCAGTGTCATTATATTGAGAAATCACTAACATGATTAATAACAAGCAATCCTCAATTGAATTGAAGTTAGACTAACTATTTCCAAATGGCCCTCCTTAATTTTTTCATTATACATGGAAGGACACACACTTACCAGATCCGGGATGAGTTTCTCACCTTAGGAGTTTTTTTGTTATCAAAAAACCAATTGACCAGCTACTCATAAAGCTGCTAGATTTGATTCATCATAAAAATATGTTTAAATAATTTATTACGATGAATAAAACCATGTTTTATAGAATTTCAAGACTCCCAATTTCATTTGAAAATTCATCCCAAGAATTGGGACAAGTTTATTTACATAACTCAAAAATCACCCTATAATGGATATGACCTAGGAAAATACTCTATAGCTCAAGGATTAATGAGTTAACCTAACTAAACTAGCTCATTACTCCATTAGAAGCTCAATGGGTACCATGTATATGAATTTATACTACACCAAAATTATAGAATAATCTTTTCACACCCATGATACTAACCATACATTGTCAATCCTATGCATTCATGTTTTAGGTGGACTATAAATGATATGTAACCCAAATTCATATGTCATCATACGACCACTAACATAGATTATGAAATATTAATTCATCCATCACTAAGGAAGATGGGAGGGTAACATGACCTATGAAATGGCTGAAATTTTCATAGGATTATATGAACTGGTGAAACAGATCAATACATTATGGTCACAACCACAGAAAGTACAATAAAAACATAAATAATCATCCGAAAAGGGTGTCACATACAATACATGATTCGTATAAGGGACAATAGCACACGAATGGAACCATATTTTAGAAGGTGCACAACATTGTCAATGAATTTTATCTCTAAGAGTGCTACCCACCATGGGATAACACTTTATAGAGACACATTCACCAAACCTATAACAAGGACACCCAAAAAAGTGTCATGAGGCTCAAGATACCATCATTTAAGCCATTTATAAAAATAAAAAATGGAATATAAAAAAAAAATAATATATCAATTATAATTAAACTAAAATAAAATTTTAATATACACATACACAAGGGTTTAAATGAACAAAACCACTTCAGGTACCATTTTAAATCATTATATCGATTCACATTCAAACTTAAGACTTTTAAAATATTTAATACAAATCATGAAGGCATTCCATGAGTGTCTCATCAAAAATAATTTATTATAATTCCAAATTCATTTACATCCAATCATAATTAGTCTATATATCCCACAAATAAATTTTTATTAATATTATATAGTAATAGATAAGGCAACCTACTAGTGACTGACTTAGCCAACCTTGGTTCGTTAGAATGAATCCCAATAACAGCTTCTTAATTATTATTATTTTCAAAACACCCATAGAAGGTTATGTCATATGAAACATACCCCAATTACACAAATGGGTCCAATTATGCATTTTTTTAAATTTTCTACATGGGTGATTAAGCCCAAATATTTGGGGTACAAGCTATAATAAGGAAGAAAATTCATTTGAGTTAATATTATACATTCAAAACAATTTTGAAATATATACTATAGTCATATATAGGAGTCTAGTTATAAGGTTAACCATCTACCAACATATAAAGATCCCATACAATTTACATTTTTCATTTGGATCCCATTCATCGAAATAAATTAAAATTTTAATTTTGAACATTATTACCCTTTTATATTTTTACAAATATACCGAGATATATATAAAAATATCAATGATGGATATAGTACATGTTTTACTATTTCCCAACTATAAGATTAACATACAAATAATAAATGAAAACAAGTACACATTCAATCACATCCAATATATTTATCTTATACAACCATTTATATAGATCAAAGCAGAAGTATCAAGTTATCATAATCAGTAAATTTAGAAAAAATTATAATTAAATATAACACATTTATTATAATGACTTAAGAATGTTATATATTAAATAATTCTAAATATTACTTAAACATGTATAATATAACCATTGAATAGCACTCAAGCCGTGCAATCAAAACCAAAAAAATTATAAAAATTCAACTACTTGAAATGGAATATCCATGAAATGTCAATTTCTAAGTGCCAATAATGATGAAAGAAATGCATCATCATTTACAAACCCTTTCAAGGGTATAATACCAGAAATTCAATAAATAAATAACATAGAAAGTAAACTAGTCACTCAAGGTGATATAATAAACAAATATAATTGAAAATGGAATGAACAAAAATTATAGCCATTGCCACATTGGATTTTCCCCATACATGGATTTATCACTCCCATGAATGATATTTACCAAGGGTCAACACTTTACTATTATACTTTCAACCAACCCAATGTAGTATGAAAAATAAAAATAGAAAAATATTTTGATACATCTTTGTAACATCCCATCATGACTGACCACTAAGACATTTCCCAGACCGGTGGGTAATATGGCCTCAAGCATGCCTCCACATATTCCAAAATCTGCTGAATAAATGTGATTGCTAAAAGAGATAATAGTGGGAAACATATACCCTCACGACCTGAGTTTCACATCATTATAATAGAAAATAAAAAAAATAGAAGAATCAATAATAAATGAAAGATAGAGCTACAAAAGAAATATATTAACGTAAAAAAAAGATGGCCAAAAACAGTATAAAATAGACTCATGATAGTATTGATGATAATAATTTACAAAAAAGTAGACATAAAATAAGAAATAATATATACGGTAGTATGAAAATTTATAACAGAAAATTGAAATACCCTCAAGAAATCTCTCTGAGCACCCCAAGGTCTAGATTGGTCTTGTGATCCTAATTCCCAGGTATAAGAAAACTAGCACATGTAAGAACCCATAACCTAATGGGCTTATGGTCCACTCAGTACCACAATGAGATGGAAGCCCAAGCAGGGTGTGAGATAAAAATCCTAGCAGTTTACCACCCAAGATGTCTAGGACTAAACCTATTATGTGATCATATTTTAAAAAAACAGGCAAGTAATTTGAATACAAAAATAGCCCTATATAGTTCTCAATGGACACCTGGCAAATATACCTACTTGCGTTGATGTCTAGAAAGAGCATATGTCTGGTAAATAAATATTTATATATATTTCTTATTATATATATTTATATATATTTTTAAATTTAATCCACCTATATGAATGAAGTACACATGGACATTATTGGACATATACCATAAATACATGGTACAGGAAGGACTGGAGAATCACTCAGTAACACATAATCCATTTGAATGATCTTATAAGCTCCAAAAAGGGTTCATTCACTACATCTAAAAATTAGTGGGAGATTTCATGCTCATCACGTGAGTAGGTGGGTGTTCTATTCTGTCAGCCCTCAATACAGTGAGTGTTCCATCATTTCAAAACTCATAAGGGATGTGGTAAAAATACCTATAGTCCCAAGAATGTCAATAATGTGAGACTCTACGACTGGACACCCGATGTAAGTGATAATGGTTCCATAGTTCTCAATAATACCATTACTATCATTCAAAAACCTATATCATGGTTTAATCAAATTAATAATAAATACCCATGAGGAAGTTCCCATCGTGATATTAATTTAATAATACCATTAAAATAAAGGCATACTATTTATATTATAACATGTATATAAAATTGAATTTATTGTACTGGAGTTTCCACCGATTATAATAAATTTAAAACATTAAATTAATTCATTGAAGAAAAACCATCAAGGACATGACATTCCATTAATATCAATAAATTCAATTTTAGAATACAAGCTACAATTAATAAAGTATCCAGCATTAAAAATTCCCTTGAGTCTATCCAATGATGGAAATTCATTTTACATGTTAAAGTTGTAACATAGAAGATACCAATGTAAAATTCAAAAATTACCAACATGGATAATCCCGTTTATGCTCACCAATGGTATTAAGATCGTAGAAATATGTTGATGGATACAACTTATCATAAATCTACCATCTCTAATCCTTGGTTAAATTTGGGGGACTTCAATGCAATTTTGACACCATATAAAAAAAATGGGAGAATCAAACAAATCAATATCTTAAAGGGATTTTAGATTATGTATTGATTTGAATGAACTGATTGAGATTAACATGGGTGGTTCAAAATATACATGGTGTAGGAAGCACCTGAATAGCTTTATGGATTTCAAGATGGATCAGGCCATTGTTAATGGGGCCTCTCTAGACAGATGGGGTACCATATCATGATCAACACTCTCTATACTCAATTATGATCATCATTATATTTTAGTGGATCTTACGTAGAATGAATCAAACAATTTTTTAACTTTTAGGTTCAATATGTATTGGGTCTCTCATCCTATATTTGAGTCCATTGTTAATAGCACATGGAACTTAGTGAATTGCACGGACAATAGATCTTCCTGTATAACCAAACTCGTAATTCTAATGAGGAATTTAAGAATGTGGAGTAAATATCATTTCACTTTTCTTGACTCTGATATCTCTGCAATGAAGGAATTTTATTAATGGGTAAAAGAGATTAAAACATATAGTTATTTTTTGGTGGAATTTTAGTGGAAGCTGATTTGTCTTTTATGCTGAACAATATTCTTTATATGAATGATTCATTGCAAAGGGAATCTTTTAGAGACAATTGGTTAAAGGACAAAGACATGAACTCAAAATTATTAAACTCTCTTCAAATAATTATGAATTTTTCTAAGACACTTTCATTGATTAATAATGGGTATATTCTTATTGAAAATAGAGTGGATCTCTCAATACAGGTCCCATATTACATTAAAGACCTCTTTAACGGTTCCCATTACATAATTGATCTTATGGCAGGGATTTTCCCGAGCATGATGAATCAAGAATATAATTCCAGTCTAATTGTTTTTCCTATTGACCCATAGATCATGGAAGCTATCTTTTACTTCAATTATGAGATTTCACATTATCCTCATGGATTTTTTAATTTTTCTTTCAAACTTTTTGGGATCTCATATGCAAAGATGTCTACACATTAATCATTCATTTTATAAGAGTTGGATATCGTCCTAGAGGTTTTAATGCTCAATTTCTAGACATTATCATGAAAAATGATAATTCCAATGAATTGAATTTCTTCAATCTTGTTGCATTTTTTAACACCATTTATAAATTCATTTGCAAAATCTTTCCCATTAGGATCTCCTCCATTTCCTGCAAAATTGTTTCTACAAATCATCATTCCTTAATCAAAGGGAGATTGATACCAAATTTTATATCACAGCATAAGAGTGTGTTAATATTCTTAATAAATTCATTATAGGAGAAAATATTTCTCTCAAATTATATGTCATGAAGGCTTGACACAATAGACTAGGATTTCTTCTACAAGATCCTTATCATGTATGGGTTTGATGATATTTTCATCAACTATATTAAAAATATTTTATGATCTTCTCATATTCCAGTTCTCATAAATGGATCCCCTGATGGATATTATAACTATTTGAGAGGTGTTATGCAGGGTGATCCTTTATCATCCATTATTTTCTCTATTGGTGAGGATTACCTTAGCTAGATTCTTTCTATAATATTTGGTAATGGTATTCTGAATTCTAATAATGCTTGAAGGGGGATTGTTACTCCCTCTCATCTACTATATGTTAATTACATCATCCTCATCACACATGTGGATAAAGTAAACATAAATTATATAAAGAGATACCATTTTCACTATCAATTTGTTTATGGGAAGGTGGTTACCTTGAGAAAATCCTTTGTATACTTTAGAAGGGGATTCTATTCCATTATGAAGAATTATATCATTAGAAAAATGGTAATTCGAAATAGGGATCTTCCCTTCAAATATTTTGGAGTTGCTGTGTTATTATGTATAACTATGTTCTATCACTTCTCTCACATTTCTATCATGATTAAAAGATGACTGTCCACTTGGGAGAGAAAATCCTTAACAATATATGGTCTGGTTTTCCTGGTAAAATCAATTATCATATCCAAATATGTGGATAATTTAATGGTGTATAAAATGAAAATTTCATTAATCAAGTGTATCTATACTTATATTAATAATTTTTTCTAGAGTGGAAACATATTGTAAAAAAGTTTGGCAATAGTTCCATGGAATACGGTAAACAATTCTCAAGATTAGGGTCATTTGAGAATAAAAAATCTAGGGTGGATTAAAGACTCTCGGTATGAATGGTTCATATAGAGGCTTACAAAAATGTAATATGAGGCTACATTTTTTCTTCAGAACATGTGCATTTATAGGTTTATGATAGGAAACCTCGACTATGTTAACTTCTCAGTGTGGCCCCCCTTCAAGAATAGTTTTTCAAAAATTGATGTTGCCACTCGATGGAATGTTTCCAATAATTCATCTCTTCTATTTTAAAAATATAATTGTATTGGGAACCATCTGATTGAATTGGTCATAGAGGGGGACTCAAATATGGATTTTTATTTGTCAATCATGGAACAATGTGGTAGCATTGGTAACCATCCAAATCATATCACATCCACTGTGGAAAAATATTATTGGTCCTATGTGGGTGAGTTTTGGGAAAGGGAAGATGTTGTTAGGGGAATTATCACCTCCAAAGGGTATTATAATCACTTTATTGGAAGATAAATTGATTCAAAATGGACGAGTAACATGTAGAAATAGTTTTTAAGGCCATCTCCGTATATTATTTCATGGTGTTTGGCTGACAATAAAATACCAACCGATGAATTTTTGAGGGTATGTTGAATATATCTTTTCTCTATTTATGTTTTGTACATTAAGAATAGAGAAGATCCAGACCACCTCTTTATTAGTTGTGTTGTAGCCTTGGTAGTGTGGAGAAATGTTTATCACTTGTCTGATGTTCTACTGCATCACTTGAACAGAACTGGAGACTTCATAAAGAGATGGATCTCTTTGGATCTGTCCCCACAACTCATGGTTTTCTATCATGCTGCTGATGAAGAGTATGTCCAACTAATCTAGATATCATGAAACAAATTTATATATTAATTTCATCGCCTTAGATTTGGTGTTGTTCTTATTGGGATTCTTTCGGTTGTTCATGAGTAGGAAACGCTGAAAGTTTAATTTTTCTCAAACCCAAAACATGATTTATTGGTGCTCAATTGTATTGGGATAAAAGATAATTTTAAACTTCCATATGGTACAATGTAATTCATTTTGAAGGACCCTTTTCATGCGTGGATAGAATTTAACACTGATGGATCTTCATGGGGAAATCTGTATCCCTCTAGATTTAGTGTGATCATTAGAGATCATTAGGGTTGTTTTCATGGATACACATATGGATCATGTGGTATTTCCACTTCCATTGAAGCAGAAATGTTTGGTGTTATCATGGAAGTGGGTAAAGTGGAATGTATGGGTTAGAACAATATTTGGATTGAATGTGACTCCATGGCTTTAGTCACTACCATTCAAACTACGACTTTTCATATTTGTTGGAATCTCACTAACCACTAGACTAGATGTATGGATTCTATCTACTCCAAAGATCACTTCGTTACTCATTTGTATAGAGTGGAAAATGATTTGGATGAAGGGATTGCTAACAAATGCATACATAGTAATGATTCTCATTAGGTTGATCATGTTCTGGATGATCTCCTACCTTTTTAGAAGGGTTATTTATAAATCATCTACTTTCATACTTGTGTAATATTTTTATTCTAATATATGGTTATTTATTTTCATGGAAAGATCTCAGTTTTCTAAAAAAACATTCCACGCACTATTAATGTGCTTCGGTTAATAAAAAATTCATATATTAATGGTAGTATAGTCTCTTTGATAAAATCAAATCATCCATGTACTATAACGACACATATTAAACACTATCACAATGGCATATGTGAAAATTAGGCCATATGGAATGAATGATATAATATAGTAATCCAAAAAAAATTAGTTTAGAATAAAACACACCACATATATGGGGTTTTATTTTAAAACAAGTCATTTTTTATCAAATAATTCATTTAATTCTCATATTTCCTTTAATTCGTGTAACATAACTCAAAAAGCCAAAATATTCTTTTAAAAAGCTACCAAAACTAGAAAAAAATTAAAAAGGCTCTATGATTCTATTAGAAGGTACCATTCTGAGTTGGTCTATTACCTAAAAGGGGAAATACCCTTAAAAATAAAATTCAAACCCATAGAATGAATTTCAGTCATTTAACAAATTAATTATATTGGGAAAAAACAAGATGACATGTTGAAGGGGTGTATTTTATTGATGAAGGAATAAGCTATGAAGTAAATAAAAATAATAGGTAGTTTATATATTTTCATTGATAAGGTTGATATAGAGAAATAAATTAAAATTAAACACTCATAAAAGGTATGTGCAAGGAACAAAGGAACTATTTATAAAATAACTGAAAAATGAATAAAATTTATATGCCAACCACCTTGTTTTCAGTACATTCAAGTGGTCCTATATCAAGTTCTAATATGGTCAGGATTGGAATAAATAATTGAAACATAAACACACCCAAAATTAAAGAAAATTATCTTGCACAATTATAACATGGCTGAGAAAATATTAAATGTGGAAATGTTCAAAAGGAATGTAGTTCATACCGAGATGAATGTATTGGGATCAATGGTTATTGATTATGATGACAGAGAAAGGTGATATCATGTACCCTAGAAAACTATGTAGGAGGAAACCTAAGCACCATGAAGGAGGATAATGTGGCTATATGAGAGGAAAAAATAATTAAATGTGGATATAATCCTAGTAATGGATGAAATTTAATTTGACACTAAAAACTGGGACACATGGTTTATCCATATGGTGCAACTCCCACTACCTAGGATACCCACCTCACACGATTGTGCCACATAGTTTTCCTAACCGTGTTGAATATGGGTAACAAATTTGTATTTGGTACTACTTATGTGGCACTAAAAAAGGGAGATATGGACATAATTTTGGTAAACTATGCAAAAACTCTATGCTTATCATCTGTTTCTCTGAATAGGACTCACAATTTACCATTAGGGGATGCAATGTTTTTGGAAAACTGTTCCCCCTATATAGACCTTCCAAATATTGGATTTCTAAGACCCAGTGATCCAGAAACACAACAAGACACACAAGGAACATCTCAAGGATTTACCAAATTATAGAAATAACTCATTTACAAGCTCGAACACTTAATAATTATGTTATGAATCTATTTTAAAAGAATGGTCCATCCAATAAATGCCAATATAAAAATTCACTTATTATTTGAAATTGGATAAAAAACGAGCATTACAAAATCTTGTGTACTACTCCATCTTTGGGGAATCCCACACCTGAAACACCATCCAATTTTAATCATACCACCAATTGATATCATTCTCATGGACCTACACCATAATGATTCCATGATAACCCACGGATGGAATTGTCCCCTTCCTTGAGGGGTTTTCAATTTGCATCCCCCATAACTCGAAGATATCACCATAGGCTTAACAGCTAATTGGGTAGTGTTATGAGTATCACTAGATTATGTGAACTCATAACCCTTCCCCATTTACTATTAATAATTTGGTAATGAGTTCGATTTGCGCTTTTGGAGAATTTGTAACACCGCCAGACATGGGATAGTTCTTTCCACATGTTATCTAGGCTATCATGCGATGTGGACCTGATGTAGTGTTATCTACCAGTGGTGTGATTAAGTGTTTTTAGTATAACTTTGTAATATTATCTTAATATGGTATTTTTAAAATTTTACATTCATCACCTGGTATTCACATAAAAATCATTTTTTTCCAACAAAATTTGGATTTTTGTTGTATCAAATGATATAGATAGAAATATTTCAAAGCTATGATATTAGAGTGTTAAATTTATATAAAACATGTTTTCATAAAATACACAATATAAAATATTTTTTCCATATTTTTTATAATACACTAGAAAAAAAATAATATTATATATATATGTACTACATTATATTTCATTATTGTGTTGTTTGAACTCTTCTATATGATTTTATTATTGAATGAATTATAGTTCCCTCTGATAACTATTGGTTTCTTCACCAAAAAAATCCATTAAAAATAATTACAATATATAATCAAATTAAAATGGAAAATGGTCACTTTATTTGGACTCTATTCAATAATTTTCAATTTAAAGTTTCATCTAATTTCACTAAGAAGAAACAGAAAAATAGGAGAATATAAAAACAATATTTTCTTTTGTAAATTATGTTAATGCATTTATTTATATTAGTAATACTTAATATATAAAACTACATTCCATTATTTTCAAGACATTATAATTGTTCAATTCAATAATTTTTTTTGAATTTATTTTTTTATATTCAAATTATGACATATTTGATACTAATTTAAACTATTTTTCATTTAATTACCTTATAATCATTATAATTAACATTAAATATAATCCTAAATACTGTTAACATTTTTAACATCATATTCAATATAATTTAATATAATAAAAACTTTTTACTATTGAATTACACAATACGTGTGTCTTAAAGATTATCATTGGAATAGTATATAATTTCCCCCTCTTACTTTTATAATCACTATATTCTTCTAAAAACATATCTAATTTTGATATTTTTGATAGATAATAATAATATGATGATTTATTACAAAACATTGAATAAATGATGAATATAAGGAAAATTTGGAATCATTTTTTAAATTTTTAGACAAAATGTTCTAAAAAATGACATGTTTTATTATCTCTTCTTGACAAGTTTAAATATGAAGAATTTGAAAACATGAGAGATTAGTGATAATTTAAATTATCATTGTATTAATCTTAGTTACAAACCTTGTATTTGGGATTGTAAAAATAGATATAATTTGGTATGTATTTATGATTACCCTATGGAAGAGGATAAATCTTATTAAATCAGTGAAATGATTCATGATATTTAACTGGTGTAAATTGGGATAGATTTTAAATTTTATGTTCTATATGATGATTCTGAAATCCAATTAAATCTAAGTTGTATGTGATTTATGGTTTGGTCAATGGTGTTAATATTGATTAGGGTGATGTTGAAGTATCTATGGAGTTACAAGAGTTTTAGGGAGTTTTTACAATTACTGAAACAAATTCATCCTAATTCTATTAATATTCATATTTACATTATTATGTGAAGAGAATACTATTCATGATCTAATTAAGGTAATAAAAAACAAATTCATACATGAATTACTGTGTTCTATATAGGAAGGAATTAAAATTTATGTATAGTTGTCCAAAATGGGGGATGTCATGGTATAGGTTAAAAGAAAAATCACAAGCTGATTTAATAGTTATAGGGACGCATGTGAATAAGGTGTTTTGGTATATTCCTAAAATTTCTCACTTGGTATATTTATTTTCAAATTCAAATTATGACAATAGGATAAGATGGAATTCATATTATTGGATATGTTATAGACAACTATGACATCTAGCTGACTGTCCATAGTGGATGAAGTTCGACCAATCATTTCCTATATTAATAAATGAAGTTATAAATCTCAAAACTAGACTATGCATAGATAGATGAATTCATATAAATTTTATTATATCACACATTGTTCATTACATTTTTCATTGTTAATTTTCATCTTTTCTATTGAATTTTATAGGAAGTGGAAATATTTCATATTTACATTAATGATCGATGGACCAAAATATCCAAGAAATTATATTGATGTTTTATTTTCAGAATTAATTAATGATTTGAACCATTTATTGGAGGAGGTATTAGGGTAAAATATTCTTATAAAATAGAATATTTTCAACTCCATACTATTATTAAATTTACTATAAATGAAATCCCATCATATGGAATTTTTTTATGGATATAGTGTTAAGGGGTTTAATAATTATCCGATTTTTTAAAACATGTATTCATATTATCAACTAAAACACAGTTGAAAAATAGAACACATGGGTCATAAAATTTTTCCTCAATTGATCACTCTTTTATAAGATTTAAAAAAACATTCAATAGCTCAAAGGAATATGATATTTCTCTAAATGTTTTACCCACTAATCAATATTTTGAGACGATGAAAAATATTGATGTTTCATTTGGATAAACATGTATATATTTTATTTATATAAATACTTATATGAAATTGTCTATATTATTTGAGATGTCACAATATATATATAATTAGGTCAAACAAAACATTGATTTCATTCACATGTGGAATAATATCTATGATATATTTATTATGTCATTGATAGATATTAACTGAAATACTAAATATATGTTGAATGAAAGATTTGACTTACTATAAATGGGAATATGTTTGATGTTTTCTCCCACTATTGATGGAAAGTGATCATTCATTCCCCTATAATGTCTTATATAATTCAATAGGGAGGAAATTATCTTTTTTTCATTTTCTTCATCATCTAAAAGTGCCACAAAGATGTTCTTAAAATGAACAAAATATTATGTATTTAAAGAATGTGATGTTAATTGTTATGAAATATCAATATTGTCACATAATGATGCAAAAACACCTACCAGATACATTGTATGGAATATTGTCCATTAATTTCCGAATGACTATCAGGAAGGATTATTATTTTTTCAATTAAATTTTTAATAGTGTTACTAATTTGAAATATTTGGAAAATTTGTATAACGAAGTGGTTCATATACTTTTCCAATTGGAAATATATTTTCCTCCATTATTTTTGGATATCATGGTGAATAGTATGGGTAATTTTTTTAAAGAAATATTTCTTTTCCAACCAATACATCTAATACCCATGTATCCTTTGGAAAGGTATATGAAGATATTAACGCTTTATATTAACAATCCATATCGACATATAACCTATAATGTTGAGTATGAAATTTTTGACGAGGTTGCAGAGTTTTCTCAAATATAATTTTCTATAGTAGGGGACATTGGTCTTCCAACATCTCTCTATAAATGAGTTCATTATGTGGTAACAGGGATCCATGGAATGAAATTTAAATCATTGTAAAGTGAACTGATAAATAAGGTACTTTTATACATATTTAATATAATAAATTATTCTCAAACATGTATATCATTTTTCATTATTATTTTTTAGATATTTTTATCCAAATAATAGAGATATGTGGATTTTTAGTGATCGTATAAAAACATTTTGGATATGGTTTAATTAAATCTTGCTTAGTAGATCCGATTCATCTGAATCATTCAGTTAATTAGTGGGTGGTTAATGATTAAATATGATAACCTGGCCCATGTATGAAATTAATGGATTTAAATTTTATATGAATAATCACGAAAATATAATTACATTTCCAAATATTAGTGTATTGGTTATTGTAGAATCAATTCACTTTTTGGGTGACAATGTCAAAAAACAAATATATTTATTAATGGAATATTGTGGATTCATTGTTGAAACATGTGAGGTTATTTACATCAAATTTCATGTTCTAGTGTTCAACTAACAATCAATTTTCAATAAAAATTGTTCCATGAATGATGAACTTGGAATGAATCATTTTAATATGAATAGATAGGAATACATAGCTAATCATTTTATAATAGAAACCAATAAAAAAACAATTTTCTATTTTCTTGTTCAATATAATATATAGTGTTCTTTTATTTTACAATGGAAAAACCAAATGTTTGTCAGGATAAACGAGATGAAGAAAATGATTGTTGTGACATCCCTAATTCCATGAATATATAAAGATATAATATTCATGACAACATCATAGACACAGTTTGTGCCATATATAATGATCATGATGAATGAATTTGGGAAAACAATCTTTTAGTACATTACTAATATTACATGTAACATATGATTATTTCTCCTGTATATTATAAAATTTCAAAAATTGATTATTTTCTTAATTTTTATTATTATTTATACTTGTTATCTTACTAAAAAGATAATATTTCTCTGTTTACATTAATTTATTTTCGGTTAGTCCACCATTTTTAACATTACATAGATTGTAAATTATTTTATTTTGTTAGACAAAAAATATTTTCAATATAATATGATAAATAAATACATATATATTGTATAAGAGTATATTCCAAAAAAATATTCTGGTGTAAAATATGATTTATTAGGTTATATAATTTTTACAATTCAGACAACATTTTCAGATTTTTTTTCATTCATTTCTATGTAATTTCATTTACTAGAATTTTTTATAATTTTAGTTGACAATAAAAAATATGAATATTTTTTTAATATTAGTTTTATATTAATTTTCATTTGATTTTGTAAGATCCTGGATCTTATTATTGAGGTACATGTTTCTTCTTTTCCCTTTTCCTTAATTGTTTTTGAGAAAATAAGAAAAATAGATAAAATTCCAAAACATTGTGGGAACATGTAGTGTACTTTTCAACACGCCATGTACTTTGGTCGTGTGGGATGATTATATAGGGCGTAGAGGCCTGTCGGTGATGAAGGGTGTAAAAAACTGACTACACGCTATTTATTTAGTATATACATGTCGTGTAATCTTTCGGCATGTGATCATTAAGGTGGTGGCAGTAACTGCATGTGGAATGGTAGTACACGTCGTGTAATGTAGTCGACTGATGAACAGTGAGGCAGTGGAATGTGTCTGCCAAAGGAACAGTAAAAAAAGAAAGTACACAATGTGCACTTGAGAATACACGCTTTGTAGTTATTTTCTTCTCTTAAAATTGGATGTATCCCCCACATTCACTATAGGAGGCACATATCACCATAGTATCTACGGAAGAGTATCACTAGATTTAGAGGAGCTCCCGATCACACACTCGCACTCTGATTCTTCCACCATCGATCTCATTTGAACTGCGTGGGTGAGTTATTCACTCTTCTTGAGTGTTTTATTCCAATTATTTCATGAGGGGATGTTATTTAAATTTTAACTGGAGAACGTTTATCCCAGATCTATGCTGTTATCAGTTCTTTCAGGAGGTGCCTTTCATGTATATCCATCAGAGGAGATTGAGGTATGTGGTTTGGTGTTTATTTATAACTGTCAAGTTGTTTTTTTGTAATTTTTTGCTACACTCCCATGTTTGGGGTTTCTTATGGACGAGGCATTGACTGATAAAATACCTAGAATTGTATAAGTATGTATAAACTACTGTTTGGGATAATGCTTTGATCCAGGTCCACCCTGTGTGTATGTTTACATTGTTTATCCATTTGGAATGTATATCGGATGGGATGTCGTGTTTTTTAGCATGATATTATTTTTATTGAGATAAAATGGATATATAATTTCTTTCTTATGAATTGGGATTGGCCCAGTTACTTTATTAGCCCGAGGGTAGTGTTTGTTTAGCCTAAGGGAAATTTTTTGTTTATCATGAGGGCAAGATTACTTTTTCTTGAGGGCAGTAGCTTTTGTGCCTGAGGGGAACATCTCGTATGCCTCATGATAATATTCTTTATGCCTAAGGGAAATCACCTGAGGGTTTCGATTCTGATTACCTGAGGGTAAGGATTTTAATGTCTGAGGACAATGTTTTCTTTGAATATTCTCTGTGGTGATTTCATGTGTTATATCTACCAAGATAATGTACTTTCTTCGAATTGATAAATATTTATTAAAATTGAAATATAAAGGGTATAAAATTTTTATTTTTGAGTACTACATAGATTACTGCATTTTATTATTTCATACTTCTGCTGGACATATTCACTAATAGTTGGGCACGGGCCTTTGGTGGTTTCCTACTAGGATTTATTTCTCATACCCTATTTGAGTCATGTGTTCTTTTCCTAAACAAAATATATTTCTACATGTTTTGATAAGTGAAAGAGTCCCTATACAGGTACTTGATTGTTGTAGAGGAGTAGGAGATCATGGGACCGAGCATAGACTTGTGATGCTGCTGAGTTCCTAATACATTGTTTTTTTTGCCTTACTGTACTTGTACCTTATAATGTATTGTTTTAGATTGTAGATTATTCTATTTTGGCTGATTTCATAAGCATAGGTAAATATTTCATCATCATATATATATGACTCTTTTCATCTTTTAAATATGTATGGTTTCCCATTTCAGCTTGGTATTTTTTACTTCTTCCACTTTTGGTAGGTTTATATTTGTCCACTATGCTACACTTTGACAAATGGGGGCATAATTTCCCCACTATCAGACCTAGTCCCTCACTGCTAGTTGGTAGCCTCTCACATTTCGAGAAATGCGCTGGAGTTCATGTGACCAATCGGGTTCAGGGAACCCGTGGTGTGGAACCTGAATCTGGGACATTACAAAGTGGTATCTAAGTTATTTATTTTCTTTGACTTACTGTTTGGAGCCTATAGTCAGGGATACGAAAAATTTTGTATTTGGTAATATGTTATGACCAGGAGTATCTTACCAGTGTATAGGGAAAATCTAATTTACCTCATGTTGTAAATTATTATCTGGTTTTTCAATTTTATAGTTGATTTGTTTTTCACCATTGGGTGACACATTTGTGGTGTGCTGTAATATTTTTTATACTTGGGTTCTATTTAGTTTCAAATCGATGAGATAAGGGTATTCCATCTCATGCATCATTAGTCACATGTTAGAATCAAATAACTTGCATAGTTTCCATGTCATATGGTTTCATTATAAATTTCTTGTTGTTGTGATAGATGATGTGGTAGAAAATTCATGATGTAGTGATAGGCAACTTTTTAGATACACCTACTATTAATAGGGTATTGGTACATATTACAGTTGGATTTATGGACACTAAACATTTGTTCCTAAGATGTATGGGCTCTCTTGGACTAGAATATAGCAGATCATGATCCACCCTTTTGTTGTTATTTGTACTATAAAGTGAAAGGATTGGTGTTAAACATTTTTTCGCGAGGAGTATTGGCCCCCACATATCGGAATTTGGTATACTGACCCTTGAAATTAAAGAAAATGGGTCTCCAGAGTAGTTTTTGAGGTGTACTGTCTGGAAACACAGACATCACGACATGTGTTTCTATGAACACATGCCATGTACTCATTTATTCGGGATGAAATGAAAATTTTTTATGTACATGTTCTGTACCCTATGTATATTTGTGTAGTTTCTAACCGTGTCATAGGCTGTGTAAGAAGAAACACGGGAGGGGAAAACTATAGAGGGAACACGTTGTGTACCATTGTACATGCCGTGTTGTGTTGACCATGTGTCCTCCATGTCATTAACAACATGGATAGAGAAATCTGTTTTTTAACACGTTGTGTCAATGATGAACATGCCGTGTAGTGTAATCTAGAATCTGGCCATGTAACTAACAACATGGGTCAATGTTATCCTTTTTAATACACGTCGTGTGCCAGTGGGACACACCGTGTAGTCTTGACTGGTGTATGACCATGTATCCTTGGCTGTGTGAATGGGGAAACAAGGTGATATATACGCCGTGTGCAGGTGGAACACACCTTGTAGTTTGGGATATGTACTCGGCTGTGTCACGAATAACACGGGTCGTTGAAGCTCATCTAGTACATTCCATGTAGTCTCTTTCTAAGGCGATTTTTGTGACTATGTTTTGTAGAAGGTCTCGGCAGGGAATGAAAATTAAAGTACACGTAGTGTTTGTGGACAATACGCCTTGTGTTTGGGGTGTTACATGACCAGTGTCGATAGAGTACATGCCCCAATAAAAGGCATATGGGAATACTCTGTGTAGTTATTATACAGGTCGTGTAGTATTGTTTTGAAAAACATCATTGCATTACTTCTCTTATTCCCTTCATACACTCCTTGTCTTTTGTCCTTGATGATCTTAATCTAAAACATGTGTTCGACCTTATAGAGTCTTTCCATTGAGACAACCACATGTTGTTCTCCAAGGGAGCAGCAATGATTATACTGCAGATATTGTAGGACATGGGCTTCCGATAGATCCTCCAGCGGAGCCAGCTACAGTGCCAGCCATTATACCGGACGCGGGCACGAATGTGTAGTTCAATGAAGACTTCATGCAATTCATGTAGACCGTTCAGGGAGCACCGCAAGGTGCCACATCTATTGTAGACCTGACACATATATTTCATCAACCGCATCCACCTATTTTTCTAGGGGATGGAGGACCATAGGCTGTGGAGTCATTACTGGATTGATTGTAGACTATCTTCGAGCATCGAGATATGCCTCCAAGGATGAGTGTCGTGCTCGCTACATATATGCTGCGTTATTCTGAAAATAGGTGGTGTGATGTTACCACCCTGACCGAGCATCACCGAGACATGGCTTGGGAACATTTTCAGGTAGTCTTCTATGGATTTTTCAATCTATATATTCTAAGGGAAGATCGAGCTCGAGAGATCATGAATCTGCATCAGAGCTCCCTATCTGTGATGGATTATTAAGACCGCTTCATCGAGCGACATCTTTTTACACCTATTCTGGTGGGTGAGGATACGTTGAGGGATAGACACTTTAAGGACAGTCTTCAATATGACATCTGAGCACTGGTAAATGTTTTCACGTTTCCTACATTGCAGGCTATTGTAAACCAGGATTTTATTACTGAATGGAACCTACAGGAAGCTATTGGTGCAGGCCTGAATGGTTCAGCACCAGTTTCTGGTACTATTTCAACTGTATGAGGAAGAGGTAGATGGATTTATATCATGGTGGAAGTAGTAGACAAAAAATTATTCATGTGGCCATGTAATATGCTACCAGTGTGGTAAGGGGGGACACATGAGACCTCAATATCCATGTGACCAAGTGGAGTGGAGATCTTGCTGCAAGATGGGCCATCTCTATAGTTTTTGCAAGGTGTTTCTACTAGTGACGAGTGAGAGGGGTTCTATTCAAACTCCATGTACGGGAGCAGGTCCAGCCGCTTCTTACCAGTCTGATAATTGGAATACATTAGAACATTTAGGCTGAGGTAGTGGTCGTGGCCACGATAGCCAGCCACCGAAATCTCAGAGACAACAGAGTGAATCAGCTCTGGGTAGCCAGGATGTATCGTAGGACCATGGCACTGGTCAAGAAATATGAAGTGCAACAGAACCAATAATAGCAGGATCCAGGACCTTCTACTATTAGAGGTACAATTCTAGTTGTTTCTGTTTTGTCTTCAGTAATTTTTGATACTGGTGATATACATATCTTTATATATGTGCCCATTGTGGAGAGCCTTGGGATCTGTGTTTCTTCTTCTTATGATATTATGATTCTAGACACTCCATTGGGGATTAGATCAGTATGTGTGCGTCAGTGAAAGCAGTGCCCCTAGAGATTGGCGGGTGTCACTTTCTATGGCACCTCTATGTCTTAGAGATCATGATTTATGGTTCCATTCTCTGGATGGATAGGTCTGTACCCTTTTGAGCCTTTGTAGATAGATATCGTCGTAAGTTGTGTTTCACATCACAAGAGGGTGGAGAGTTTCTATATAGGGGTGAATATGATGTCCAGGTGAGACGAGTTGGACCCGAGCATCTTGGGTGAGGTGGAGTGACAACCCAGATTGTGAGTTTATATCTAGATGACCGAGGAACATGTCAGAAGGATTTCCCTCCATTAGTATACCATTTCCAGGATGTCTTCCTGGATGAATTATCATGTCTACCTACCAAGGGAGAGGTGGATTTCACTATTGAGCTTGTGCCAGGAGAGGAACCGGGGTCCATTCCTCCTAACAGGACGACTATGCCAGAATTTCAAGGGCTCAAGATTCAGTTAGAGGAGTTGCAGCAAAAGGGTTTCATTCGACCAAGTATTTATCATTGGGGTTTGACTTTTTCATTTGCAAAGAATCCCAACAATACCTTCAAACTCTATGTGGATTATCGGAAGCTAAACCAGTTGATGGTTAAGAACCAAAATCCCATGTTGAGGATTGATGATATTTTTTATCAACATTGAGGATCACGAGTGTTCTCGAATATTGAATTGAGATTCAGATATCATCAGTTGCATATTAGACCATCATAAAAACCAATTACTTCCTTTCATAACAGATATGGTCTATACAAGTACTTGGTTATGTAGTTCGGACTCACAAATGGGCTAGCATTTTTCATGGATCGGATGAATCATGTGTTCCACCCATATCTGAATTCTTTTGTGGTATTATTCGTAAAAAAATCATGGGGGACTCCCGCACTCGACAGGACCATGCCATACATCTTGAGATTGTATTGAGTACACTGAGATAGCATTAGCTATATGCTAATATCTCAATGTTCTACTTTTAGATGTACCATATTCACTTACTAGGTCATATTATCACAGAGATAGGAGTTACAGTAGACCTAGAGAAAGTGAGAGCAGTAGTTTCCTGGGAACAACATAAGAATGTGTTTAAAATATAGAGTTTCTTGGGGATGGAAGGTTACTACAAGCACTTCATACAGGACTTCTCCTGCTTAGAAGCACCATTGATGGGTTTGGCTAAGAAAGGTGTGATGTTCATTTCTTCAGAAGCATGCAAAACAGACTTTCAAGAGAAAAAGGGATGGTTGACATTAGCAGCAATCCTAATACATCCAAATAAAGGGTGGATATATACAGTTTACTATGATGCATTGGGTATTGGGCTGGGAGTATTTTTGATGAGGTGCGATCGAGTAGTTGCGTACGGGTCTCGGTTTTTTAGGCCACTTGAGTGGAATTACCTGATACATGATCTCGAGTCAGCTGTAGTAGTTCTTGTATTACGCTGTTGGAGACTTTATCTCTTGGGAGAACGTTTTGTTGTATTTATGGAACACAAAAGACTTAAATATAAATTTACCCAGTGTGACCTGAATTTGATATAGAAATGGTGGTTTAAATACCATCATTCCTTCAACATCGATCTTCCCTATAGACCTGGTATGGGTAACGCAGTAGCTAATTCACTGAGTAGGAGGACTCAAATACATGCAGTGTAGGAGGGCCGTGGTGAGTTGAAGATTTTGTCTTTGTTCTCTGATATGCACTTAGAGATGCACGATAGTCATGAGTGATCCTATATTTCATCTTTAGCTGTGACTTATACCCTCCTGGATAGAGTGAATACGAGACAACTATCAGATTATAAAGGCCTAGTTCTATAGGATTCGGTGACAAGTGAGGACCCTCCTCCTGGTTGGACAATATGCGATGATGAGATACTGTGTATTCATGGAAATGTGTGGGTTCTATGTGATATATACAAGGAGTTGATGTGGTAATTTCATGATTTAACTTGGGAAGTGCATCATGGAGTTACCAAAATGTACAAAGACATGAGACATTGGTATTGGTGGTCATGTATGAAAAGAGAGGTAGCTGGTTTTGTTATGAGATGTTACACCTATCAGCATGTGAAGGTAGGGCATCAGATGCTAGCTAGACTATTACAATATTTACCCATCCCATAGTTGAAATGGGATTATGTTGTGATGGGCTTCGTAACTATGTTGTCGAGGTCACCTCGAGGCAGGGATGCCATGTGGGTTGTTGTAGATAGACTTACGAAAGTAGCTCACATTTTTCTGATCAAGGAGGGCTTCAGTGTTAACGAGCACGAGAAGTTGTATATCCAAGAGATAGTGTGTCTTCATGGGGTCCCTAATTCTATCATTTTAGATAGGGACACCCATTTTATTTCTCATTTCAGGTAGGGTTTTCAAAGATTACTGGGCACAAAGGTTCTTTTGAACAAAACCTACCACCCTCAGACTAATGGCCAATCCGAGCGTAAAATACATGTTCTGGAGGACATGTTGTTGAATGTGTCTTGGACCATGGGGGCTCTTGGGATAAGAAAATACCCATGGATGATATTTTCTAAAATAATTTTTTCAGGAAACTATTTAAATGGAACCTTTTGAGACTTTATATATATGGAAAAGTCGATCCCTATTTTGCTGGTTGGAGGTATGTGAGGCAACATTACTGGGACCACTTTTCATGCAGGGGACTTCAGAGTAGGTCCAGTTGATTCAGAAGCGGATGGCTACTACACAGTATCATTAGAAATCTTATACTACTCACTGTAGAAGATCCTTAGAGTTCATGATCGAGGATCATGATTTCATTCTTGGTTCACTGAGGTTGGGATACAGGCGGATCCAGAGACAAGGTAAACATTAACATAGTTATGTAGGGTTGGTTGAGATTCTAGAGGGAGTCGGGTTGGTTGCCTATCAGCTGCAGTTACCACAGAAGTACCAGACCATGCAAAATGTCTTCCAAATATCTCAGGTGTGCCATTATCACTCAGGCATGTGTCACTTTTTTCAATTGGAGGAGTTTAAACTTTAGGTCGATGCATCCGTTGAGGAGCATCTGATTCATATTATTGATCAGAACATGAAGGTTCTCTAAAGCTAGTGTGTTCCTCTCATACGGGTGTTATGGAATCATGGTTGAGTGTAGGATGAAACTTGGGAGATAGAGACTGATGTACGTGCTCAGTGGCCAGATTTTTTCTTGGCATTGTCTTCACCACCCATAGAAGGAATATTCGGGGATGAATTTCTTTAAGGGGGGATGTTTTTAAGAACATGGTTCTTTATTCATGAGGTATGAGTTTCATCTTTTCTCTATTGCTTAAGTGTTTTGGAGAAAATAAAGAAAATGGAGAAAAATCTCAAAATATGTGGGTACATGCCATGTACATTTCAATACATCATGTACTTTGGCCGTGTGGATGAGTATACAGGGCTTTTAGTCCTATTGGTGATGAAGGGTGTCAAAAAATGACTACACGGTGTGGGTTTAGAATATAAACGTAGTGTAACAATTCGGCAAGTGAACAATAACGCAGTGGGGGTAACTGCCAGTATAATGGTAGTACACGTCGTGTACTCAGTAATACACACCTTGTAATGAAATTGACTGATTAACAGTGAGGTGGTGGAAAGTGGCCTCCAATGTAACTATTAAAAAAATGGGAAGTACATGATGTGTACTTGAGAGTACACACTTTGTAGTTATGTTTTTTCCCTTCAAATAGGCAGTATCCTCCTCATCCAGTAGAGGCGGTATAGAACACACCAGGAGCTGTGAGAGAGGAGGACGAGAATTGGATGACCTACCGATCGCATACTGGGACACTGATTCTTCCACCTTTGATCTCGTTTAAACTGGACGGGTGAGTTATTCTCTCTTATATAGTATTTCCTTCCAATTATATCATGAGTTTATGTTATTTATGTTTGAATGGGTGAACTTTTATCCTAGATATATGCCATTCTCAGTTGTTTCAGGAGGGGTATTTCACGTATATCGATCAGAGGAGATCCAGGTAGGTGGTCTGTTGTTTATTTACAACTATAAATTTGTTTCTTTGTATAGTTATGCTATGCACCCATGTTTGGGGTGTCGTATGGCAGAGTCCTTGACTGATTAAATACATATAATTGCATTGGTATGTATAAACTGCTGTTTGGGATAACTGCTTTTATCCAGGGCCACAACGTGAGTGCGTTTCCCTTGTGTAGCCGTTTTTCACGGATACCCAAGGGTATGCCATGTTTTTTATAATTCTTTGAGTTTTTTATATAAAATTTATATATAATTTCTTCTTATGTGTTGGGCTTGTCCCAGTTATTTTCTGAGCCTATGGGCTGTGTTCGCTTAGCCTGATAAAAAATGATTGTTATGCCTGGGGGCAACGTTTCTTATGCATGAGGGAAGTAGCTTCCGTGACTTCGGGCACATCTCGTATGACAGAGGAAAATATTTTTTATTCATGATGGTAATCACCTGAGGGTTTCGATATATATTACCTAGGGGTAAGAATTTTTATGTCTGAGGATAATGTTTTCTTTGAATATTCATTGTGGCGATTTATTGTGTTATTTATACCCAGCTAAAGCACATGCCTAGAATTATTAAATATTTATTAATATGGAAATATAAATGGTAGGAATGTTTGAATTTGAGTACTTCCAAGTTTATTTAATTTTATTTTTGCACACTTCTGTTGAAAATATTCACTGACAGTTGGGCACAGGACTTTGGTGGTTGCCTACTGGGATTTATTTTTCACACCTTGTTTGGGTCATGTCTTGGGCCCAAACAGACTATATTTCTACAGGTTTTTATAAGGCCAAGAGTACCTATACAGGTAATTGATTGTTTCCATGGAGTAAGATAGCATGGGACTGAGCATAGGCTTGCGATGATTTTGAGTTCCTGCAGCACTGTTTTGTTTTTCCTTTCTTTACTTGCACCTTGTACTGTATTGTTTTATATTGTAGTGTATTATTTTTTGGATGCTTTCTTAGACTTAGGGACATATTGCATCATCATATATATATATGATTGTTTCCATATTTTACTTCTTTATTGGTGTCCATTTTAGCTTGGTATTGTTTAATGCTTCAACTTTTGGTATGTTTATATTTCTCCGCTTCACAACACTATAACAAATGAGGGCATAGTTTCCCCACTATCAGAGCTATGCCCTCGCTGCTATTCAGCAGCCTCTGGAATTTGGAGTAATGTGCTTGAGGTCAAGTGACCAACTAGGCTTGGGGCACCAATGGTGTGGTACCCAGATCTGGGATGTTACATATATTTTTTTTTTGTTTTTTATTTACATATATATGTAATAGTTGGAATTTTAAATTAGTGTACTAATTGAACATTTCATTCATTTGTATTATAATGATTGAAAAATTTTCTAATCCTCCAAAAACTTTTTGAGATGAGCATACTCATACCCTAGGGGAGGAATGTAAACATGATTTTTTTGAAGATAATAATTATTGTTTACATGATAAATGTACTTACATGAGGCCAAAGAATAATTTTTATTTAGTGTGATATCAAACATTTAAAACATTATTTGTTACATGTAGACTAGAAGAGACAAAACCAATATAAATTAATGATAATAATATTCATAGAGAAACAAATTCAAAAAAATTCATGACATTTTTAATAGAACATTTTAAATGAAAACATGTATTTTGATTGAGCATTGGAGAAGGGTTTCCAAATTGAAAAGATATAACATGTATAAGACTATTTTGTTAAGATAGTTTGTTATTATATTACTTATATTGATATTTTCTAATTAATATAAATATTCCCCATCCTTATAAAATGGAAAAAGATTTACATGACTCTGGAGGTGTTAAGAAGAAATGTTTTTCATTGGCTGGTATGAGATAGAGGGAATTTAAATCATCCCTCAAATAAGATTTCATTTTTTTACCACAATCAACTTCATAATCCATATGATATATATCCATTTATTTATGATGATACATGGAATATATTTTCTGATTGAAGATGATGAGAGTAATTTTTGGCAAGTGAAATGTTATATTTTTGATGTTTTTGAATATTAATGACCTTTTTAATGATTTTTTTTTTCAATTTATTGTTCTCAATAAAATCTCCTTAGGATATCCAATTAAGAAACATATACCATCATACCTTACTTTAGGGATGGAATACATATTTGGAAGAAAAAATTTTTTCTAAATTTTTTAAAAAGACGAGATTTAATTATACTTGATTGGAAGAGGTTGAACCTTCCTCCACTCTCTATAAATGATAAATAGAAGATATCTTAGATGTCAAAAACTATAAAACAAATAATGAAAGAGTCGAGGGTTGTAGCTGAGAATATATGAGTATTTATTATTATTTATTTATTTATGTTAAATCTATTTTGTATATATTGGGATTCATTATAGATTTTTTCAAATATTTCATACTATATTCCCTTGAGGAGAAGAACACACAAGGGATATTTATAGTTAAGTATGGGAAATAGATTTTAGCTACAACACTGTGAAATCCAAAACACATATGTCTTGTTCGAGGACACTAGTTATGTTTATCAGTAAAAAATGATTTTTCATGTTGTTATGGTTCTTCAATGGATTAGGTTTTTAAATAAATAGGATACATTGACGGTAAATTTTAGGATATTCATTTGATGATGGAGTAAAGGATCCTACCATTTGTACAATTGATGTATGTGGACATAAAAAAGATAATTTCGTACTACTGATCCCTCTCTACCACCTCCGCTATCAAATCCCACTCTACCACTACCAACTGATCCCATGCCTAGTTACCTTACTTATATACCTTCAACTCGAAACCCCACTCATTACTATTCTAATTATACACCCAACCTCCATATCTTTCTAGTAATTCTCAGTACATGTTAATGATCCCCAACATTATATTAATGCATATGGGATGATATTTTATATTATATATATACCATTCATAATCAACAGAATTATATATAACATCATAGTGTCAATAAATAAGATATTATTATTATATCAACAAGAATTACATTACCAACGTATGAGGTGAGTATAGTTGGAAAATTTTTTGGAAAATTTTTTGTTTTTCAATCTTGACTTCTTCAGAATATTACAATTGAGGTATGCGTATATTTTATGTTTTATTTAACTTTTCTATTAAATTATTTTTAATAATTAAATGTTTATGTATTTATAAATTTTGAATAATAAAATAAAGGTAAGAAAATAGTATATATAAAAATAAAAATAGAATGTGATATGACATCAAACACACACTCTACTAGTCTTGATAGATTGTCAAAATATTAATTTTTTTTGGATGTTTGTGGGATTCTAATTGAAGCTAGATGTCTTGGGTATGTAATTAATATTGTTCATTTGAAAAACGATGGATCATATAAGTATATATTATTTGGTCATCAACCAAACTCATATTTTTCCATGTTATTCGACAAATATTATTTTCCTTTAATTTAATTTATTAAAAATTATAATTTTTTTCAAATTAGGAATTTTTATATAATTTTTAATAAGCATAACAAGTCATAAGTTTGTTTAAAATTGGGAGAAAAATTTATTTCACTTGTAATGTGGAAACTTACCGATGTAGAATGTATATTTTATGTTTCTAAATGATTTCAGAAGAATGAAATTATCCTATGTTGGACGTTTCTTTATCATCAATAATATGAGACATATGTGTAATAAATTATTATACATTTCGAGAAAAAATATCCAACAACATTAAATTAGATTTTATATCAAGGTTCATTAGATGTTTTATTTTTTTTTGTCCATGGGAGAAGGCAATTTATTGGAAATCCACTATCCACGGTGAAGTACAAATAAAATTTTATGAATGTACTAGACATGTATGTATAATATATTTAATACTTGATTATATTATAAAAAATTTAAAATTTATTTGAGTCATATTATTTTAAAAAGGGGGAAGCAACTTATTTCGACATATGATCATAAATAAAAGTGTAAATATCAGATATGTAAAAAAATGTGAAATTTCATTTGAAATTAAAATATTTTGGATACCATTCATAATAAAGTTATTGTTAATGGAAAAATACATTTAAAAATAATTTTCTTAAATGAGAAAAAATATAGTAACATAGATATTATTTTTTATGGATTATGTATAATATAATATCAAGTAGGACTATTACAATTTTCAAGAAGGTTATATATTTTTAATAAAATTTTCATTAATATTTCATTTATTTTGTTCAAAAAAAATGTTATATTATTTACTTATAATTTTTATCTTTCTGGTGATCCTCAACCTTATAGTGTAGATGAGATGAGACACTTAATAATTGATAGGAAGAATAATTTAATAAATTTCACTAGATTTTAGTTTATTTATGCATATTTGATAAACATGAATGTTCTAATTCTAAGTGTATTTTGTTGGTTGTTTTTATTGTTCTTATGATTAATTTTTTATTTTTTATTTTGGGTTTTCTTTTTGTTTCTATTCATGTATAGCATGGAGAAGAAGAACCAGTAGAAAATTTTAGAAGAATGGTTTCACATATTATTTATGAAATAACAGACCTGATAAACCAATATTTTTGTGTTAATCATGTTGGTTATTTCAGATATGATGTGAAAAACTTTTTCTCACGTTAAGTTTTAACTTCTATTATAAATTAAATGATTTGAAATAATTTTTACGTAATATATTTAAAATTTCAGATTTTATTAAATAATGTTAAAATCATATATAAAGAATTGATTGTAATAACTTCTCATACCAACTGATGTTCAAAAAATGAAATATTTTACATGAAAAAACAATTTCTAAACAAGTGTAAGTACATAAACCAGTTCGACATTGAGAGTACAATCCATATACTCAGATATACTTCTATAGCACTTATCCCTTTCCACCCTTCAATGGTCATTCTACTTTTTACAATAAATATTTTGAAATTGAAAAACATGTAGTCCATTTTTAGTATATGTAATCATAATTCAGGATGATAAACCCTTTTCATATTTTAAGGGCTTTAAGAGGAGTTTTATTTTTATTGAAACAATTATTATGTTCTTCATCCTATAAATAAATATAGTTATCTCTTATATGTTATACATGGAATTAGCCTTATCTACCAATCATAATATTAATGAGTGGAAATGGAATAAGATCACAAATTTCATCTTTTGATGTTTTGACCAGATAATAACTATATTTTTGTGCTATATTGTGACTTGATGAATTGATTGGTTCGGTTCTATAACCGAGCTATCGCAGAACGTTGAATACTAACACTAGACATGATTCATCTCTTTAGACCGATGTTTATGTGGGTTTCCCAGGGTAGAACCTCCCTTATTTGTTGTGATAACTTGTTCCTTAAAGGCTAGGATATGTTGGAGATGGGGTTAATGTATGTATTTAACATTGAGGGTTGTTTTAAACCATGGATCCCAAGAGGTATGACTTTTCTTATTTCATGACTTATCATTTACCATGAGGTATTTCTACGCTATGATTGAAACCCAGAAGATTAAATTTTGGATGCCATCATTTATTAAATCATACCAAGGATCCTAGGATGTATGCCTCAACCTATTTAAAATTTTTATGTAATACCAATAAGGCTTCCATTTATTATGTGTTATCTTAGAGGATCTTAATAGGGATCACATCACTAATGTGTGGATCATGAAGATCTTGAGCATGATTCTACTATAGTGTTTAACCCTAGAGAGCCTAGTGCATGCCAATTTAGTTGAACATCCCAGTGCTACCACATTATGGGTATGTGTAGGAATAGTACTGGGTGTAACCATAGATCCTTTACTGAACACTTTATCCTAAAGGGTTGTTCTCATAGTGATAGGTTATGGACTTCGACCAACATTAATCATTTAATTGCACTTATTGAGTAAATGATGATGTATATATGGTTTCTTGATGCACTTCATATTACTTTTATGATGATCTAGATAATATATGAAATAAAATATGGTTGATTGTCATGTTTTATTCTTAATTTACTGACATGGGCTTCTCATGTTGATAGATTTGGACATGATACTCTGCATGTGTGGTTTCATATATCAAACTGGGCCCACAAAATTTGTGAACAATAATAGATGTCACGATTCTTCATAATTATGATTTAGAATGGTAAGAATGTAATTCCATATTGGATATGTTGATTTGTGGTTATGATTGTTAATATTGGAATAAGGGTTCATGTCTACATGTTTCTCCACAATTTTGAATGATACTAGTGTACATTTCATTCCACAAATGATATTGTTTACTGGAATACATCTCATGGGGTATAGATATTGTGATATTCTTAGGGATTGATAGAGATCTCCTAAATTAATTCCTAATATAAACCTCATTTTTAAGGTGGTGACATCAATAATACACAATCCATACCTCCCTGTTAGTGGGGATGTTCATCTATTTTTTTGAATTGACCTCCCCTAATTTTAACATTATTATATTTTTCATTATTTGATTCATGGATTCTAACATTAAATGACACGGACTTGATCATTTATGAAATGAAGTTATATCATGTTTAATGGTTATCAGAGTCCATTATATTATTATATTTATGCATGGATTCTTCAGTAACACAACATGGATCAAAAAAAAATTCATTAATTGTTAAATTTCCATTGATTTTCTAGTGTTTCCAAATCATCTATTGTCGATTGGGATCACAAACCAAAGGATTGACTATGGTTGTATTTTTATTATTTGAGTTTTTTCTTATCGTGGATAATATTATTGCATGAGCATGACCTTATGAAAAAATATTTTAGGTTCACTATAGGGTGTGGCAAATAGATTTTTATTTCACATACATTATGTGTTCACCTTAGATTTCATGCAGCCCATATGAACCCTTATAGGTTGATCACATCCAGAAGTTTGATAGGGATGAGGCGTTGTGTTGAATGTTCAAGATGAAACCCAAATTTAGATTAATATGATGATAAAGGGGTAGTTAAATTGTGTTTTGGGACTAGGAATATTGTTCAGATCAAATTTAGCAGTAGATCCATATACCATTAGTGTTTTCAATTTTTTAATCCTATATATGTTTTCAGACTTGTGGGAAATCAGTGTTATTTTAATGACATGGATCTATATGTAATTAATACATTTCATTTTTTCATTAATGTTTATTTATTTATTTAGATATCAGATTATTAACATCTATTTATAATATTGAGATATTTATGATATTTCTTTCCCTGATACAAGGGCATAGTATCCACACAAACCCAAACTAGGCTGTGATGGCTTGTTGGAATCCTCTTACAGATGGGGAGGTGAACATGAGGCCTTATTTTTAATTTGTCAAGTTACCATTTATGGTTTTAGTCTGTTCTGGATGTGAAAAATTGGCATCATAGTTATTAATTTAGTTTTTATTAATATTTTCAATATAATAGATAGGTTTATTTGGAATGTGTCAAGGATTTTTCGGGATATTAGAGTGTTGCACCAAAAAACAGTTGTCTATTAATAAGTTCCGGTTACTAGGTACATCATATTGGTTCTTCGTGATATGTGATGTAACAAATGTAATTTTTTTTCTTTGATTTACACACATTTGATGCAGAGATATTAATTATTATAGATATATGTATCTCTCAATGTAGTGATATAACATATTATTGGCTTCGACTATTGTATTATAGTTGAAATAGTTTTCTCATGAATCATATTTGGAATGTAGTTCCCACAGGTTTAGGCCTCTTGGGGGTAACATTACTACTTATGGTGTTGATAACTATATATTTCCCCAACAATGACCCAAATGTTGTTATCAGACTACGTTTCTTCGTAGAATTCTACTTAGTTATTCATATATTTATTTATGTTTTATTTTGACGGTAGTTTATTTAAATATATGGTGAGAATTTAAATAATGAGAATGATTAATCATTACTCATGTGTATAAGAAGAAATAACACTAGTGAATTAATATGGAATATGATTCCCCTTTTTCAGATCTCTCATGGGGTGTTATTACTTATTTAAAATTATGTAAAGTTTCTATAAAAACATATATTGTATTTTCCCATTTATCTTTGAATGAAATTCTTCATAGTTGAATTATGTGTGTGTTACGAACAATATAATTTGAGATAGTGCTTTGTGAATAACTTTTTCCTTTGTAGGTCGTTCTTAATAGTTGATTCTATTCTAGTATAACAGTTTTCAGTGATTCCTTTTTTCCATGGTTAAGAAAAATTCATAAAAACAAAAATGGAATTTTACGATATATAACTTATAGTATTTTTCAAAATCAATATTTTTTTATGGTTATCTATTTAGATCGTTATGGGTGATGTGGATAGATTCCTAAACATCTGTATTGAACTATGATCTCATTGGTGTATTATTTCTTGTGAATTTCTAGTGGGATTACATACATCATATATCCTATGATCTTATTGTGACCATTTAGGGAGTATTAAATTATTAGGATTATTAAATAATATCATGTCCTAGTAGGTTGATTATTTTTTAGAGTTCCTATGTTGAATGTTTTTCTTGATCACTTTTCATTGTTATCTTAGCATTACATTGAAAGGGATTACGATGTATTAAAATTCATGTATTGAGATGGTTGTGTGGATGATTCTATATGAGTAATGACCATGTTAATAGGTTTACTTATGGGAAAAATGGTTGGTACTATTATAATTTATATGCCACGTAATCAACAACAGAAGGTGGGTGACATGGATACCCTTTGTTATGATGCAGACCCTTATAAGATGATGTTTGGATTGATTAGAAGTAACCAACGAGAGGGGCTTTCCCATGGTTTACAAATTCTTGTTAAGGTCTTGATATTGGTTATATGTTCATCATGAGACTGACACATTGGAGGTTCTTGAGTTTTGTGATATTGTAATGATGAAGCCTTGGGTTTCAAAGAAACAACAAGGGATGATTTTATTTGAAGTGTTGGTTTAATGGGACTGAATATTTTTGTGTGTTTCTCTATTAACTAGTAGTTTTTCAATTCATATCATTTACCAAGCATGGTTAGATGATCAATACTAGAAGGAAATTGTGAGAGGTAAATTCATAGAAAAAATCATGGGATGGGTGATATTCTTGATTTTTAACTATAGTTATAAGTGATATTTTTTTTAATAAGATGGAAATTCCATATAGTGAAACCATTATTTCCTTATATATACACAAAATTTAGATTCAATGGCTGGGGGATAATATAGTGATAAGGTATTATACACTCTCTATGATGGGATTTATAATAAGGGTAAAAATCTATTACACATGGTATCTTTTAAATAGTTATTCAGTGATCTAATGGGTATGATATGAGGATTGAAGGTTTCAAATGTGATTCATGTGGGTGTATAAACTCATATATTTGGGTAAATTAAAGAAGGTGATCCATGGTGAGAGACATATTTAAAATTCATATTTTTTTTGTGAAACCCTTCAACATAATCATAGTGTTATCTTATTCAAAATGTTATTATGGCTAATATGATAACATCATCCTGTGTATTCTTAGAGGGCATCAGCTATTTGCTGAGATATCTAATTTTATTTGGTATAATGAAAGTGAATAACTAGTATTTGTTCTCATTGAGTGATATATTGTGATTAATTATTCAGAGAGTTCATCATTTCCTCTTTGAAGGTGGTAACACACATTATTATTTTAAATTATATTGTTTCCTTTGATTAATATTCTCAATATGTAGGAGTTGGTGTTTTTTTGTGTTGCTGTATTGTGGTGCAAAATGATCAATTTTTACCACCCTATTCATTGCATTAAGTGATTGGTGGCCTGTAGGCCATTGAGTTTAGATCTTGGTTATATGGAAATCTTAAGGAGACTCATATATTAGGGAGTTCAAAATAATAAGTACATTACCATATATCATGTTTGTAGATTTGTCAATACATTGAGACTTTTCGTTTGATGGTCAGGAGAGTTTCATTTTGTTTATACTTATGGTGGATAGTATTTGACCAACCAAATCTTAGTGGGAAGATATTCATAATGTTGGTGAGCTAATAAGCATCTGTGTTTTTTCAAACATTTATATTGAATAGAAATATTAATTATATTTTTTTATAATTGTTAGGGTAATATGGTATTTTTATATCTGATAACTTTTTTCACTACTTTGTCTTCACTAGTATAGTGTTTTTACCCTAGTACATGTGTTTATTTAAATTCATTAGCATTAATATTTTTAATAAATAATAATTACTAATTAATTATTTAAATATTAATTTACTCAAATGATTTAATTAAATAATATAATACTAATTGATTATATAGTTGAAATTTTCTAGTTATTTGTATTTTGAAACAAGTGGTTTTTCTGAGATGAGGAAAAAAATCATGTATTGTGTCAGGGTACGGGATGAATCCCTTCTTATTCATTTCTTTTTAATTTCATCCTATTTTATTCCAGGTTTTTTTCATATCCTCTATCTAGATTCTCATGTATTCCCCCATACATGGTTCCCATTTCTGAAGATAAGGTATAAAATAGAGAGACATAGGGAGGGAGGTAGAGAGAGAGACAATAAGTAAGGTTCCTCCACAAAGCTCGAGAGGTGATGAATCATTGGGTGTCAACTACTAAACCTTGATATAGGCAAAGCATCATCTTAAACCATCCAATTTTAGGATAAATATAATATTTTCCCCATATATCCCCATATATTTATTGAGTTATAGTTTAATGATTGTATTATGACAACAAATGAACCCCATGTTATCCATCTATGCATAAAAGTGGATAAATATGTGTTTCAATCTGATTTTAGGGGTTACCATTCATGAAATCAATATCACACAACATTTGGTTCTATAAAAAGACCCTCTTCAATATTCATAATTAGGGAAAAGTAATTTTTATAAGTACATTCCATGCAATGGGACTACACATCCTGTACTAGAACATTGACATGTAGTCGAGTACATTGGAAGATGGAGTTTTATGAAATACATGTTGTGTACAAAGGGTACAGGATAAATAGTAACACTCAACCATATAGAAACATACATGGAAGGAAAAACTATGTAGAAAAACATGAATGTTAAGGACACACATCCGTACCCCATTTGCGATACATGCTATGTATAAGCACATTTCTAGGAAAATTCCCACTATAATGCCATGTGAGCCACCCATGATGGTACCCTATTGGAAATATAACATGTAAATAAATTATAAACCATGTAAATGGGGTTTTAATTCTAATTTTGGTTATTTAGCATCACCATGTAGGGATTTGAGATTAAGTTAAATGTACTTAGGTATACCCACCACATACTTCTTCCTTTATATCCATTTGATGGGTTTTCATGATTCTATAGACCGATTTATGAAGTTGATAAATTTGTATTATATCTAAATTTTATCCACATATTATGATGGTTAATCCATTAGGATGTTTTGATAACATTAGGTTGTATATGGGGGTGGTATATGAAATAAAGATGTTCATCCTAATTGAAAATTTATAATATAATATGAAAATGAAGTAGAAGAGACGAATAATTCGGAATATTAGAGATATGAGGATTGATTGTGATGGGGACCATGGAATCCCCCATGATTATGATTCTAAATCCATTGCAATAATACAAGATCATGAAAAAACGGTGTTGTGGACATCCCAACTACCTTCTGATCTAAGAAGATCCACAATGTTATTTTAGTCCCTCCAGGTGTGTAGAATCTCTTTTTTAGTAAGTATAATCCAAACAATCAGGATAATATAAACATTAATCCAATGTATTTGGATAATAATGATGTTAGAATTATTTATAATAGATGAATTTTATATAACAGATTAGAGGATGATTCTATAGGACTAATAAATGGAAAGGCCCACAATAATGTGTATAACCTTGATTGAATTGATGTTCCCCTACCAATGTGGGATAAGAATGAACTGATTATAATGATTTGACTTATGGAAAGGATATGTTGGTTGTTATGAAAAAAATACATTTGAACCATGGAAGTATGTATGTATCATGATCCATCTCTTTGGAATGTTGTTTAGGTGTTTTTTTCCATGACAACACATCCCTTTTTAGGTGTCCTTTTTATGGACAAGAAGTATTTGATATGTAAGAGACGTGGTTGTGGGACATATTTACCTGTGATGATTTTTTATAACTTGAGGGATTTCTCTTCTTATTCCATTGCCTTCTTGTTTGAATAAGGGATTACTCTATTATGTTTATCACCCATATAATCCAATGTATGATGCCATTGTATACATACTATTTTTAAGTATCCCAAGAGGTATGACTCTACCTATGTTCTATTTTTTCTTCGATCCCAAGAAGGATTCCAAATTTTATGGGATGTCTAGGAAGATACCAAGAGGGATTATATAAGGCCCCGACCTTAAACCTTACTTAATATTGAATTAAATGAATAATTGACATTGAGGATCTTTTCAGGTATAGAGTTTTAGAGAATTTGGACATAACTATTACATCTCAAAAGATTACAAAGTAGACTCTTCTACTATGATTCTATAAAATAAAAACTCTTAAAAAGAAACAAGTCTAGTTCCATGTTTTAGATAGCATAACTTTTCCTTGGTCCCATCCTTGACCCTATTCCACATTATGTCATGTGAAAAACATTTCAAAAACATGGGGTGAGCATAAAAATCTCAGTAAGGGATACACAAAGAATGAAAACGGTTAGTTTTTCAAAACAACAAGTAAACCATGTACACTTAATCAAAGTAATACCTTTCACCTTTATTAAGTAGTAAAAAATCTTCACTGAATAAAAGATCATTACATACCATTTTATAACCAAATGATTACCATAAAACCCATATAAAGAACACATAACATATAACGGTAACTTGGGACATAAACATACATAAGTGGAATTACCATCCGTTCGACTTCCACACATATCACTTAATGGAATAGCCATACGGCCGACTTCTATACCCAATGCATTGGAGGTTATAACATAACCACCTGTCCTGGTATTCACGACACCACCCATCATATGGTTTATCACATAACCACCCGTCAAATGTCCATGTACCATTATAAAATCATAAGACACAAAACCAATATAATTGAAAGAAACCATTTCTACAGTTTGATCACAATATATTACTTAAATATATTGTAATAAAAAATACATTTTAAAAACCATTTTCAATACCAAAATACATAAAAGAGTATATGGTATTTATTTCATTTAAAAAAACAGCACGGCTTGTTGAGGAAGCCAATGACCAAATAATACTCATAGTGGCGGAAAAGGTCGTTGTCACCACGTATGTTAAAAGAAACATTCCTTTTTATCGTTTTGTAAAATGCTTCGTAAAAAAATATTCCTTTTGTGTAAAATAAAATTTCAAAGTGGTTTATACACCTTAAAAAAGAAGACCTCGTATAGAACAAAATATGCCTCAATGAAAGGAGATTGAGACGAAGTCCCATACCTTGGGTCCGACTTGACTCAATCATTATTTAAACTCCTGAATAATAAACTTGAGTTAATTTCTACTTTATTAAGAACCTTTTTCAAGTTCATTATTCCTTTTATATCACTTATTACAATGTTATGAACAATATGTAATTATTTAAGTTGATAATGGTCGTTTTTTCGATCATTGCTACTTGAGTCAAAAATAAACTCTTTATAATTACATGATTGTTCTTGGGGTGAAATATCCATCATATCCAGAATTATATTCATTATGTAGATATCGTATCTATAATATATGTCCATTATATGCATGCATATAAAATATTACACAACATTTATAGGTAATACATGAAATGCAGCGTTCATGGAGATGGTAAGCCGTACGTACGCATGAACACTACTTCCATTTCTATTTCATATTTAATGGAATTAAAACATAATGATACATAATATTATTATAATTAAATTATGGTATCATATATAATATCATTAAATCTATCCTTTATACATACCACATATGATATTAACGAATCAAATCACGTTGAGGGGGCGGTAGTCCTCATTTCCTAAAATGAAGATATCACATTTACCCATAATGGAAACCATAAAGGTATGAAATAAATGAAAAATAAATAAGTTTAAGGAAAACATAAAAATAATATAAATCATATATAAATAGTGTGATATCATAATGTCCACCATGAAAGTTGTTAAACGAAGATTTAACAATCATCGTTTCGTGAGGCAGAAAATCGCCAACCACATAAACAGTAAGTTCTTTAACCATTAGACGAAGGTGTGTGTAGGAGTAGCTCTAATACTTCTCATAACAAAATCCTAGTATATTGAAGATACTGGTTTGTTTAAAAAAAGGAATAAAAAGAGTTTAGGGGGATGGAGAAGCAAAATAAAACATAAGAACACAAGAGAAGACATTACCTTTAAAATGGGTAACTCTTTTTGATTTGAGATCAAAGGCTTCCTTGGGAAGACATATGCCCAATGTGAGGCTTCTAGGAGTAAGAGAGGTATGTGGAGAGACAAAATGATCAGGGTTTGGACGATCCAAAGGCTTCAGAGGTGTGGGTATGGAGGTAGAGGTGGTGGCCTTTTATAAGGGGATAGGAGGGGCATTCTTGGAAAGGTATAAAATGTTATATTATTTTCAAATGAGTTTCGGATTTCAACGGTCCCACATTGATGTGTTTCTAAGATAAGGTGATAAGGGTTCTAAATCCACCCATCCAATAGGTTTTTGACATGTGTAGGGAATAGATTTTACATTATCATTCCATTTTATTTAAATCGTTAAATAATGAGGTAATCACTGCATCATCATGGGGTCAAAAATAATTTAATTTATTTAATGTCTAAAAATTATAAAAAATAATATCATGATATAGGGACTCTTTTTATATTTCTAATGAATATTTATAGTAAAAAATATGACTTGTATAACCCCATGTAAAAATTGTTTTAGTAAAACAATACATGACTGTGCCATTTTTAATTTTACTTTAAATAAAAGGAATTAATGTCATTATCTTACACAAGTCGCTCCATTGGGTCCCAAAAATCGACCCATGAGTTTTCTTGGTCGGCCATGACTCATCCAATAGGGTTAGGACAAGTTTCATGATATTTTCATTTATTATAGTATCATTTTTACCTTAAATCACACTAATTACCTTCAATCGCTATTAAAAACTTAAATGTTACTATTCACCAAAAATTTATTTTAATCCCATTGATCCACATTTTACATCCTAATGAAAATAATTTATATTGGATTTTTGATATTCAAATCACAGAAGTGGTAAAGTTCCATTTAAACGAAAAATCATTGTTTGTAACTACCACTTTGTGGTTTCACTATTCATCAAAAAATTAAGGTTTTTCAAAAAAATACCAAAACATCACCCTAAGATATATTTGATATTATGAATTCAAAAATGATTTCTATTTTATGAAAATAAAAAAATAAAAGTTTCATTAATTAATTTAATAATTAATTCCCGCTGTCAAACCAAATAGCTTGTTTTTAAGAAACAATATGTATCAAAAAATTGACAGTAGTTTAAGTCCAATTTCAAAGTGAAATTAATTCCAATGACCACCATTGGATTAAATGGTAAAAATTTATTATAATTGAACTTTAAAACCAATTCCAATTATAATCTAATCATATAAATAAATTAGATTAAAAAGAGGTTTTGAATTAAAATACAACATTTTTCACTATTCATTAAAAAAATGAACTTTATCGGAAAAATACTAAAAAATTAAAAAAGAAAATTTTTATGTCCCGATTCTAAATAAGAGTTTTATTTGGTCCAATAGAATGTATAAGAGTGACCAAAACTATATTTAAAGAGGGTTCCACATCAAAAGGTGATAGTTCGACCTTTTAGTGAAAATTAGTGTATATATGCCTAAAATTGATTTCTTTTCTTATTTTAAGCCTTTATCTTTTATAGGATAAATATAAAAACATTTAAAAAATATATATAATCATATATTATATATTTCTATTCATTCCCTCCAATACAACAACAAAGTGTTAACTACCATTTAAAATAATATTATTTTATTACTAGTGTGCAACCTAATATTTCAAAGAAACTCTTTGTTGCATATCGGGTATGCTATCAAACATAGAAAACCCTTTAAAGAAAAATTAATATTTAATTCGCAAATATTAATAAATATGAAAATGATTTATTCTTTATTTACCTAGGTTGTTACATCCTTCCCCCCTTTTGGGAATTCCGTTCTCGCAATTTTATTCACTTACCAAAATAAGTGGGGGTATTTATCCCTCATAGAAGTTTCAGATTCCCATGTTTCCTATTCAACAATATGGTTTTTCCACAAATCCTTTACCTGGTGAATTACTTTATTTTGCAACACTTACTCTCTTCAGTCAAGAATTTGTACTGGTTGTTCTTTATAAGAGAAATTATCTTCCAACTGAACTACCTCTGGGCTCAAAACATGATATGGATCTGGCATATACTTTCTCAACATTGAAATATGAAAAACATTGTGTACCTGAGATAAACTCGGAGGTGAAGCCAATCGATAAGCAACTAATCCAACTTTCTCCAGAATTTAATATGGTCTAATGAACCTTGGACTCAGCTATCCTTTCTTACCAAATCACATCACACTTTTCCACGGTGAAACTCTGTAAAAAACATGATCACCTACCTCGAAAGATAGATCCTTCCTCTTGTTGTCTGCATAACTTTTCTGTCTTCTTTGAGCTGTTCTCATGTGTTTCTGAATCAATTGAAATTTTTCTGCCATCTCTTCTACCAATTCTGGTCCCATCAGCTTCCTTTCACCCACTTCATCCCAAAAAGATGGAGTACTACAGTACTTCCAATTTAATTCCTCAAATGGAGCCATATGTATACTGGAATGAAAACTGTTATTATAAGAATACTCAACCAAAGAAAGATGTTGGTCCCAACTTCCCTGATAATCTATAGACAAAGCACATAGAATATCCTCCAAGCTATGAATTGTTCGTTCTGACTGCACATCAGATTGCGGATGAAAAGATGTACTAAAATTTAATTCAGTACCCAACGACTTCTGAAGGCATTTCCAAAAGTTAGAAGTAAACTTGGGATCACGATCAGATTCAATGAAGAGGGGAACTCCAGGAATCCTGAATATCTCTTTAATATAAAACTGATCAAGTGGATCTAGAGACAAAGTATCTCAAATAGGAAGGAAATGAGTCGATTTGGTCAATCGATCAACAATAACCCAGATTGCATTATTACCTCTAGATGTCTTTGGTAATCCCACAACAAAGTCCATGGATATATTTTCCCATTTCCACTCTAGAACTGGTAAAAGCTGAAGCATCACTTTCGTTAACTGCCGCACTACATTAACCTGCTGACTAGTCAAACACTTCATAGTAAAATCAGCAATATCTCTTTTCATTCCGTCCCACATGTAATACTACCGAAGATCTCTATACATCTTAATACTGGCTGGATGAACTGAAAACCTAGAACTATGAGCTTCACATAATAACTCTCTCTTCAACTATGAATCACAAGGCACACACAATCTCTTCCCAAACCACAAACCACAATCATTATCAATATAAAATTCAGGAAACATACCCTTCTAAACCAGCTCTACCTTTTTCTACAACCCACTGTCTTTCCTCTGCGCTTGCTTAATTCTGTCTGATAGGGACGATATCACTAATACCTGAAACAAAATAGAAGAACATCATGCACCAAAAACTTCTATACCAATGTTCATCAATTCAAAAACCAAAGGATCTCGTTCCAAACGTAGCATGATTAATGAAGCATTACTTTTTTATACTCAAAGCATCATCCACTTTATCTTCTTTTCCCGGATGGTAATTAATTGTAAAATCATAATACTTGATTAATTATAGCCATCTCCTCTGTCTCATGATCAATTATTTTTGTGTGAATATATACTTTAATCTTTTTTGATCAGTATATATTCCACACTTTACTCCATACAAATGATGCCTCTAAATTTTTAGAGCAAAAACAAGATCAGATAATTCCAAATCATGTGTAGGGTAATTTAACTCATGAATTTTCAACTAACGTGAAGCATTAGAAATTACCTGATCATTCTGATTTAGTACGCAACCAAGTCCTTTCAATGAAGCATCATTGTAGACAACAAACTCACCATTCCTGCAAGGAAGTGACAAAACTAGAGCATTCACCAATCTTCTTTTCAACTCCTGAAAAGAATCATCACATTCTTTTGTGCAGATAAACTTAACACCCTTCCGAGTTAGCTTTGTCATTGGACTAGATATCCGTGAAAACTTGTCAACAAACCTTCTGTAGTAACCTTCCAAACCAAGAAAACTACGGATCTTAGTTACATTTTTGGGTCTTGGCCATTCTTCAACAACTTTTGTGTTTCCAGGATCAACAGTTATCCCATCTTTAAAAACAATATGACCAAGGAAATAAATTTGTTGCAACCAAAACTCACACTTGATGAATTTCCCATACAATTTATTTTCTTTTATGTATTTCAAAATAACCCTTAAATGTCATTCATGCTCCTCTTTACTTTTACAACACACCAAAATATAATCAATGAAAACAACCACAAACATATCCAAAGAAACATGGAAAATTATATTCATTAGGTCCATGAATACAGCAGGTACATTGGATAGCCCAAAAGGCATTACTAAAAATTCATAATGGCCATATCTTGAATGAAACGCGGTATTTGGAACATCTTCTTCCTTTTCCATCAACTGATGGTACCCCGATCTCTGGTCAATCTTTGTAAAAATTTAATCTCCCTGGAGCTGATCAAACAAATAATCGATATGAGGAAAAGGATATTTATTCTTAATCATTTAGTTATTCAAGTCTCTATAATCAATGAAAAGCCTCATAGAACCATCTTTCTTTTTAACAAATAAAACAGGATCACCCCATGCTGATTTTCAAGGTCGAATGAAACCTTTCTCTAATAAATCTTCCAATTGCTCCTTCAACTCTAAAAGTTCAATTTGAGCCATTCGATATGGGTGTTTATAAATTGGCTTAGATTTAGGAACTAAGTCAACAGTAAATTCAACTTCCCGTTATGGTATTATTCCAGGAAACTCCTCAGGAAAAACATTAGGATACTCATTTACCAAATGCACATCATTAATCTGAACAATTCCCTTGTTTTCAAAAATATGTGCAAGGTAACATTCATTTCCATATTTTACAAGTTTCTAGGCCTCCTGATATATTATCAACATTAAGGGTTCATTCTTATACACAAACTGAATGTCTTTCTGAAAATAAACTTCTTTTACTCTATAGTCAATCTTAGCATGGTAAATAGGGAGCCAATCCATACACAGGATAACATAAAACTCTACTAGAGGTAACATAATAAGATTTGAAAGTAGATTCTTTCCACAGATAAGGATATGATGATTCATATAAATTTATTTTACATAAAAATTTCCCCCAGGTGTTTTTCCCACAAGTTCAGGAGTCATTTCTTAAGAAAGAATTACCATTTTACTAGAAAATTTTTCATAGATGAAAGAATGTGTAGACCCTGAATCAAATAACACACTGGAATAATCTAAAAAAACAAAAAAATTACCTGATACCAAAGAATTTGATGGCCCAACATCTGCTGAAGTAGTTGCAAAGGATTTCACCACCCCTTTCAGCTTGTAGTCTAACTGCATCCCATCACTCGAGCTCTTTGTCGGACACTCGTTTTCATAAGGAATCATCTCATTACACATAAAAAATTTCCCTAAATGTAAATCAAATTTGGTCTTACCATCATCCTGATCTTTTTCAGTGCAATCATGAGCCTTATATCCCATCTTACCACATTGGTATCACATTCCAGAATTCAAAAGACATTCCCCAGCATGCCATTTACCACATTTATCACAAACTGGAAACTTAGATTTCTTACCATCAGACTTTTTGAAGAAAGCTTCCCTTTCTCCTGCCACCTCCGTCTCTTTTTCTGTTGGTTTTTATAGAACACTTGATCATCAGTAAACTCCATTTCAACCATCTCAGCACATCGAACAAGATTTTCATAAGTTCTGAACTCACGATAAGTGAATGCACTTCGATATTTTTTCTTTAATATTGAGTAAAAATGATTGATTTTACTATCAAGGTCTCAGATAAAATTCGGAGCATACCTTTCCAATTGAGTGAACCTTTCTTCACAGGTATCGACTGAGTAATCCTCTTTCCTCAAATCCTGGAATTGTTTTTCCATCCTAAGTCGAACAAACTTAGGAAAATACTTCTCAAGAAACAGAATTTTGAATTCATCCCAGTCGAGAGCATCAATATCATCAGTGTCCCTGATTTTTTCATCATCGACCACCACTGATCTGCTTCACCTTCAAAACGGTAAACAACAAGACTAACCTTTTGATTTTCTAAACACCCCATGAAATCGAAAATCTTCTCTAGTGCTATAATCCACCCTTCAGCTAGCACAAGGTCAGATGATCCTCTAAATGATGGGGGATGTTGCCTCATGAAATGTTCCACCACATACATGTTCCTCTGTGGTTAATCAGGTAGATCTTGTGCATGGATAACACAATCATTTATAGCCTGATTCAACTGTGACATCACTACAACAAAGTGTTCAGTTCCAATTCCAACCATCTCAGGTTCCTGATTTGGAAGGTTTTCTTCCTTATGATGTCGTCCCAACATAATAGCTTTGATTCCTCTGCGGAAAACCATTCTCAACATAGAAATATCTTAGGCAAAGTAACATAGTAATCTTTAAATGCTATATCATTTCAATAATATCATAAATTAATTTATAATTAAACAATTTTCTAACTCTTAATGTTGTCTAAACTGACCTCTAATACCAACTATAAGGCCCCGACCTTAAACATTATGTAATATTGAATTAAATGAATAATTCACATTGAGGATATTTTCAGGTTTAGAGTTTTATAGAATTAGGACATAACTATTACATCTCAAAAGATTAAAAAGTAGACACTTCTACAAAGTTTCCATAAAATAAAATCTCTTAAAAAGAAACATGTCTAGTTCCATGTTTTAGATAGAATGACTTTTCCTTGATCCCATCCATGACCCTATTCCACATTATGTCCTGTGAAAAACATTTAAAAAACTTGGGGTGAGCATAAAAATCTCAGTAAGGGATACACAAAGAATGAAAACTGTTTGTTTTTCAAAACAAAAAGTAAACCATGTACACTTAATCAAAGTAATACCTTTCACCTTTATGAAGTAGTAAAAACACTTCACTGAATAAAAGATGATTACTTACCCTTTTGTAACCAAAGGATTACCATAAAACTCATATAAAGAACACATAACATATAAAGGTAACTTGGTACATAAACATACTTAAGTGGAATAACCATCTAGTCAACTTCCACACATATCACTTAATAGAATAGCCATACGACCAACATCCATACCCAATGCATTTGAGGTTATAACGTAACCACCCGTCCTAGTATTCACGACACCACCCTTCATATGGTTTATCACATAACCACCTGTCAAATGTCCAAGTACCATTATTAAATCATAAGACACAAAACAAATATAATGGAATGAATCCATTTCCACGCTTTGATCACAATATATCACTTAAATATATTGACATAATAAATCCATTATAAAAACCATTTTCAATTACAAAATTCATAAAAGAGTATATGGTATTTATTTCATTTAAAAAAACATCATGGCTTTTTGAGGAAGCCAAAGACCAAATAGTACTCGCAGCGGTGGAAAATGTCGTTGTCACCACGTATGTTAAAGAAAACATTCCTTTTTGTCATTTTGTAAAATGCTTCATAGAAAAAAATTCCTTTTGTATAAAATTAAAAGTAAAAGGATTTTATACACCATATAAAAGAAATCCTTGTATTATAACAAAATATTCCTCAATGAAAAGAGATTGAGACGAAGTCCCATACCTCAGGTCCGACTTAACTCGATCATTCTTTAACCACCTGAATAATAAACATAAGTTAATTTCTACATGATTAAGAACATTTTTCAAGTTCATTCTTCCTTTTATATCACTTATTACCATGTTATGAACACTATGTGGTTATTTACGTTAATAATGGTGTTTTGGTCAATCATTGCTACTTGAGTCAAAAGTAAACTCTTTATAATTACAAGTTTGTTCATGGGGAAAAATATCCATTATATCTAGAATTTTATTCATTATGTAGATATCTTATCTATCATATATATCCATTATATACATGAATTTATAATATTACACAACATTTAGAGGTAAGAAATGAAATGCACCTTTCATGGAGACGATAAGTCGTACGTACGCATGAACGCTACATCCATTTCTATTTCATATTTAATGGAATTAAAACACAATGATACATAATAGTATTATAATTCCAGTATGATATCATATATAATATCATTAAATCTATCCTTTATATGTACCACATATGGTATTAACTAATAAAATCACTTTGAGGGGGTGGTAATCCGCACTTCCTAAAATGAAGATATCACGTTTACCCATAATGGAAACCATAAAGGTATTCCATAAATGAACAATTTAGAAGCTTAAGGAAAGCATAAATATAATATAAATCATATATAAATAGTGTGACATATTAATAGCCACAATGAAAGGTGTTAAAAGAAGATCGAACAATCATCATTTCGCGAGGCATAAAATCGCCAACCACAGAAAAAATATGTTCTTTAATCATTACACGAAGGTGTGTGCAGGTGTAGCTCTATTCCTTCTCAAAACAAAATCTGAGTATATTGAAGATAATGGTTTTGTCACAACATAAAGGAATAAAAAGAGTTTATGGGGTTGGAGAAGAAGAATAAAACATAAGAACACAAGAGAGGACACTACCTTTAAAACAGGTAACTATTTCATATTTGAGCTCAAAGGCTTCGCTGGGAAGACTTCTGCCCAATGTGAGGCTTCTAAGAGTAAGAGAGGGATGTGGAGAGACAAAATGGTAAGGGTTTGGCCGAGCCAAAGGCTTTACAGGTGTGGGTAAGGAGGTAGAGGTGGTGACTTTTTATACGAGGAGAGGAGGGGAACTCTTTGAAAGGTATAAAATGTTACTTTATTTTCAAATGAGTTTCAGATTTTAATGGTCCCACATTGATGTGTTTCAAGGATAAGGTGATAAGGGTTCGAAATCCACCCATCCAATAGGTTTTTGACATTTTGTGGTCTTAGATTTTACATTATCGTTCCATTTTATTTATATCCTTAAATAATGAGGTAATCGCTGCATCATCATGGTGTCATAAATAATTTAATTTATTTAATTTCTAAAAATTATAAAAAAAATATCATTATGTAGGAAATATATTTTTCTTTATAATTAATATTCACAGTAATAAATATGACTTGTATAACCCCATGTAAAAATTGTTTTAGTAAAACAATACATGTTTGTGCCATTTTTACTTTTACTTTAAATAAAAGGCATTAATGTCATTATCTTACCCAAGTGGCTCCATGGGGTCCCAAAAATTTACCCATGGGTTTTAATGGTCTTCCATGACTCATCCAATAGGGTTAGGACATGTTTAAAGATATTTTCATTTTATTTTAATATCATTTTACCTTAAATCACACTAATTACCTTTAATCGCGATTAAAAACGTAAAAATTACTATTCACCAAAAAATTATTTTAATACCATTGACCCACATTTTACTTCATAATGAAAATAATTTATATTGGATTTTTGAAATTTTAATCACAGAAGTGGTAAAGTTCCACTTAAATGAATAATTAGTTTTCATAACTACCACTTTGTGGTTTCACTATTCATCAAAAATTAAGGTTTTTCAGAAAAATACCAAAACATCACCCTAAGCTATATTTGATATTCCAAATTCAAAAATTATGTCTATTTTACGAAATTCAAAAAATATAAGTTGAATTAATTAATTTAATAATTAATTTCGGTTGTCAAAACAAATAGCGTGTTTTTAAGAAACAATATGTATCAAATGATTGACAGTAGTTTAAGTCCAATTTCGAAGTGAAATTAATTCCAATGACCAACATTGGATTAAATGGTAAAAATATATTATAATTTCACTTTAAAACCAATTAAAAAGATAATCTAATAATATAAATAAATCAGATTAAAAAGAGGTTTTTAATTAAAATACAACATTTTCACTATTCATTAAAAAAATTAACTTTATGAGAAAAATACCGAAAATTTACACAAAGTAAATTTTGATGTCCTGATTCTAAAGAAGAGTTTATTTGGTCCAATAGAATGTATAATAGTGATCAAAAATATATTTAATGAGGTTTCTCCATCAAAAGGTGATAGTTCGACCTTTTAGTGAAAATTAGAGTATATATATGCCTAAAATTGCATTCTTTTCTTATTTTAAGACTTTATATTTTATTTGATAAATATAAAAACATTTAAAAAACATATATAATAATATCTTTAGTTATTTCAATTCATTCCCGCCAATACAACGGCTACATTTTAACTACCATTTAAAATAATATTATTTTATTACTAGTGTACAACGTAATAAATCAATGAAACTCATTGTTGCGTATCGGGTATGCTATCAAACATAGAAACTAGTTTAAATAAAAATTAATATTTAATTTGGAAATATTAATAAATATGAAAATGTCTTATTCTTTATTTACCTGGGATGTTACATATTACTTCACATTTGTGTGGATGAAAGTATCCTGAGTGGGATCTCCCTCAAGTGTTTCACCTAGGGGACACTAGAGGGCTCCCAACTAGCTGATTGACCAAAAGATATTTAATTATTGGTTTGGGTTGAGATGTTAGTGGATTACAATGTAGTATTCAAACTAAATATATAATACTAATGAGATATATAAGTAGGGATGGGTTAAGTTGTTCATACTAATTCACAATATTATTGATGCTTTCAACTGATTTATATTTATAAAGTTGTGGTGGATGAGGTGCATCCTGATACATGGATGATAATCCAAATGTTATAAATTATGTAATATGGTTGAGTTTTCTTGTTTGGATCCTATTTTACATAAATCATCCACTATATTTGGAAGAGTTATAAATTATGCTCCGCATGTATGGTTATTAATGTTAGGCCATGAACTCCACATCCAATATTGTGATTAGCGGACACAATGATCTCATAATATCATTGAAAATAGTTTATTGGGAGTTCTATAATGGACATGGGTCTCTACGGATATGATGGAGAATATTATACACAACGTTATACAGTATACAATGAACTGTATGATGATACTTTTGATTAGTGGGAATAACATTCCATAAATGATATTTTTTGTGGTTTCACTTCCCTATAGCTCTAGACAGAATGATATTTCTATGGATTGATAATGATCACCTCAAAATATTCTTTGTAAATGCCTCAATTTTGGGGTGGACTCATCATTGCCAAATTATAATGTCCTCCCTAGAAATGGGTCTGTAGAGGAATCTATTAAATTGATATATCCTTATTTTATTATTATTATAACATAACATGGGTGATACTAGTATTACTACACGGTCTCCATGGATGGTATCATATTAAAAAAATATACTTATATCATTCTTGAGGGGTTTTCAAGTACCTTATATGATTATCTTTATATATTGATTCTTTAGTGAAATGGCTCTTGTAAGAATTATTTTTTTAAAATTATTAAAAGTTCATATATAGATTATCACATTATGTAGATTGTATTGTCTATCAGGATCACTGAACCAAAGATCAAGAATTATTTTGTTTATTTTCTTTATAAAATTTGTTTCTATCCTGGGCTAATCATAATGAATGAGAATGTACATATGTATTATTATTATATGTTCTATGTTGGTGGTGGCCGACTAAGATTTATTCCTCACCCATTGTGCATGAACCTCTATGTGTGAATATATTATTTCTTATTTTATGTTTAGATGTGATTCATGATTTATAGGGTTGGGGCCTAGGGTTTCATAATCGATAGGATACAATCATTAGTATTATAATGATCAGGATGTAGTAGAAGGGTATTTCTATAAAGAATTAATATGAGTTTTATAATAGATTTAATATTTAAGCCTTGTAATTTTATTTATGTCTTTTTTACTGATGTATATATGAAAAACCAAGTGGGTGATCAATGTTTTATATATGAAATGGATTTCTGGGACTTTACAATATTTCATTCTTACAACATAGTTTATATTTTTTCCCTTTCACACATTGATTATTTACTACTATGTACTATGTTTTATTATATCCTATATTTATAACTATTGTATGAGTGTTTATTCATTACATGGAAACACACTAGGCCCTTATTATTGGTATGCAACCTCTGGAATATGTGGTGTTTCATAGGATACCTCGTAACGAACTTGTCTGGTAATATTTAATAGAGTGGGATAAGTCAGGAAATGAAAATTATTATCAGATATAATCATTTCATATTTTATTAAAATTATAATATGGTTGAAATGTGTATTAATAAGGATGCAGTTCTTATGATGGATATCAATTTAGTGTGTTGGTAACACTTATTTCTGTAAGAATAATTGTTTCTTGAGATATGGGATTTATGTCTTGATATGTTATTTTATATATTTAAATCATTTTTACATTTAGTTATAATAATGTGATGTGGAATTAATAATAATAATGTTTTGTATGAATCATATACCATTAGTGAGAGGCTAGTGAATGATTTTGGCTCTTTACCATTAGCATTAAGAGGTTTCTCATGCATCATATTTACCATATTGGGTATACTTGTTATTTTTATCATAGAGTGTGATTTTACAAAAAAATTGAGGATAATTGTTTAATGTTTCAAAAATATATTAAATAATATTTTCACATATTGGTTAGTTGTTGTATTATACATAATTTGTCAAATAATTGTATATTTTTTCTTCTAATGTATGTTCTTGTGAATTTATCGTGATATTTATGACAATGATGATAATGACTCATTCCTTACAAACATGAGGTAATGTAGACCTAGTCGCTTGATATGACAAATTATTCTCATTTATTGGAACTTGAATGGGGTGTTTTTAAATAGGATTAGTTATATAACGTTTCACTAACAACCTATATGATTTTTTACCAAGTATCATGGAATATATATATATAGCTAAGGCAACCTTTTATTAGGTATAAAATTGATCTTTTGATACTATGATGTGTGCGTACTATTGACCATGGTAGTTTCGACATTCTTATTGATGCCTTTATAGTAGTCAATTTATCTGTTTTTCATTTTCAGGTTTACACAAATAACAATTTATAATAACATACTTCAGGTTTTTTAGTCTTCAATTCTTTATGTTTTACAAAACTCATCTTCATTATACTAATATAGTCTAATCAACAAGGGAAAATCTGATAGGTACACAAATGTATATAGTGATCTACAAACCTGAGGGGATGTTAATGTATACAAATTCCTATTTAGTGTCAGCCATTGTTATTTATACACTCATATCATGACCTAAATAGTGTAGAAAAAAGTGTTTTCACATTTTTATTATGCATAATGTCGTTTAGTACGTGATGTTATTTTTTAAGATGTTGTGAATATGTCTTTATGTTTAGTTAAAAAATGATGTTCTAAATGAATTATTTGATGGATTTTTCATATAGATTATGTGATTATTGATGGTAAAAATTAATGTAAAAAAGGATTTTCACATTGATTATTGAATAACAGACATGGAGAACTAAAATTTTAATAGTTTACTATTCAACCATCCTCTTCACTAGAAGAATAAAAAAGAAAATAATGATGGAAAGTAGTAAAAACCAATATAAAATATAAATACTAGAAGAAAAAATATAAAAAATATTTAAAATCACAATATTTAAGATTATAATATATATTAGAAACAATATAAAATACATTCAAACAAAATAAATTGAATTATAACTTTCAAGAATAAAATATATAGTACAAACAAACAAAAATCTTATCTTACCTCTCAAATGATTTTATCATTCAATTTTTTTGTGTATCAATATTAGTGCACTCAATGTCTATGGGTTTTCAAAAATATACAAATTAAAACGAATGAATTTAACATGTATTATAAATAAAAGATTATTTATCAAAGAAATGTATATAAGGAAATATAACCAAGTGGAACATCGTAACTATTCAAGTTAAAATTATTTTATACATAAATCTTAAAAATTAATATCCACATTATTTTACACCTTCTTATTTATGAAAACATGGTTTAAAATAGTTTTTCAATTATAAATAACATTATTATGTTTTGTATTAAAAATTTAATAATTGTAAATTAAAATTCACCATTTCTTATACATATTTGATCATAGTGTTATTCATTTTATAATACCACAAAATGAATTTAGTGACCTATTTGAAAATAATAAGATTGAAATAAATTTAAATGAAATTATAATACAATTTTTTTTAAAACAATTCATCCATAAATATCTTGTATATACTTAAAATTTTATCGCACATCATTATGGATAAATCATAACCAATAATGTTTATTATCCCGTGAAAAAACAATTAACATCTAATAGACACTAATAGAAAATTAAATTTAATGATAGTGTTCATTATATTAAAATATATATAACAGTATGAGATATATATTTCATTCTCTTGAATATAATGAAACGTTTAGCACTGAAAAATTTCATTCATTTCAAATATTTTAGTAATATAAACTGTATATTTATTAATTTATTAATTAACATCAGTATAGGTGAATTAGACTATGGGTCCATAAATACATATAGATATATCTTGTCATGATCCTTAAAAATTGTACAAAGATACCTAATACAAAAAAATAAGAATAAATTTCCAATATGTATAATGTATAAAATTATTTATGTTACAATTTACCTGGAAAAAGAACACATAATTTGAAGACAAAATGATCTACGATTAAAGCTCCATGATATCATTTTTGAAAATCTCTATATCTATTTCATATCCAAAAATCAAATCTTCATTTTTAATATCCTCATAATTAAACAAAAAATCCGAATATGTTGAAAAGATATTAAGACTAATATAATTATTCTTTGAAGGAATGCCAATTTATTTTTTATTCTTTATATAATATTTTATTACATTTAATGTATTACTATAAAAAATTATAAATATATAAAATTTAAAATTGTACAAAAATTAACTCTAAAATGAAATCAAAGATAAAATATACACATATATATTTGGTAATAATTAAGACATGTCTAAAATGATAAAATAATAATTTTCTGACACATAGTCCATTTTTACTCACCCCATCTTTTTGGAATGATATTCTTAATTAAATATTAGTAATTTCATATACAATGAACCTATAATTGTCTATCTATTTATACTGATGAGAAATTGTTTCTCTAAAATAAAATATCATCTAGTATGAAACTATATAATATTGGGGATGGAAAACATATGACATAAAATAACATGGAATATGTAAAAGAGGGGGTGTATAAGTATGACAAGAAGGAGTGGGGTTTACTGGTATAGGTGGAGGAGTGGGAGATGTTCATGGGGGTCAATGAGATGGAGCTTCATTCTGAAATTATATTTTCATGTATGAAAACACAAACTGTACCAAATATCATATCATATCATCCGTCATGAGATGAATATCCTAAACATCAACTTATAATGGTTCTAATTTTTATAAACATTCCCCACTGAAAAAACCACAAAATCGGGATGTAGTTTTTTCACTAATATACCATTTGGGTATCCCTATACATGACGCCTAGTGTTTTGGATTTTTTAATGTTATAGGTAAAATAATCATCGAATCCACATCAATTAATCCCCTCTATGTGCTCTTCTTCTCAAGATAATATTATATGATATATTTTACAAAATACACAATGAATCATAATATATAATGAATTTAAATTACTGAAATAAATAATAATGTAAACATCTTACCATCCTCTTAACTTCTTCTATAAACTCTCTTATAAAATATCACTACTGGAAATTAGATCTTTCCCAACACCTCTATACCAACGGTTTTCAAAAACCGTTGGTATAGGTCCCCTTTGCCAACGGTTTGGCCAAACCATTGGTAAAGTCCCCCAAATTGGCCACTTTTCCCAACGGGTTAGCAAAACCGTTGAAAAAGGTCCCCAAATATGCCACTTTTCCCAATGGTTTGGCCAAAACGTTGGGATAGGTCCACCTTTCCCAACGGTTTTGCCTAACCATTGGGAAAAGTGGGCCAAAATTCAACATACTCCACAGAATGGAAATCTCAACAAAAGACCTATACCAACGGTTTTAACAACCGTTGGTATAGGTACTTTCATTTTTTATCGGACCTTCGTACCGAGAACATTATATAAATCAAAATTTAAATTATTTATGAGAATACTTATATATATTTATGTCATTATGATCAAAAAAGTCATGTTAGGTTAGTGGTTGAGTCGTTCAATGATAAACGAGGGGTCCTGGGATCAAATCCCAGTGGATGTTTTATTTTTTCAATTTATATACCAACGGTTCCATTACCGTTGGTATAGATTTCATATTACCTATACCAACGATTTCCAAAACCGTTGGCATAGGTCTATACCAAAGGTTTTTGGAAATCCGTTGGTATAGACCTATCCCAATGGCTTACTTGGCTACGGTTCTCCTAACCGTTGGTATAGGCTATACCAATGGGTTGGAGGCCTATACCAACGGTTCCAAACCGTTGGTAAAGGTTAGTTTTCCAGTAGTGTATTTCCTTTTTCCAATCTATCCCATCATATATTTTTTATGAATATTGTGTTTGTGGGGGGGGGGGCAGTTGATATTGATGAATCGACTCTTAGTTTTCATGATATTCTAGTAATAAATTGTTCTTGAAATAATTTAAACCCTCCCCATGATAAATTATGAGGGTATAAGATTCCAGATTACATCTACTGATGAGATCACCATTATATATGTAAATTAAGATTGAAGAAATCTCTAATAAGATAATTAATAACATAAATTCTATAAGGTAACATTGAAAATAAAAAATAGTATACCCATCATCTAATTTTAAAATTTTTCTAACGTATCTTTATATAAAATATGTTATATATAACATGGATTATTATATGTCCTATACACAAAAATTGAAAAATAATGTGAGGGTTAATTTAAAATATCCCAATATCAATATATCCAATGAAATTGTTTTCCTCCCAACTCCTACACTAATAAGTATATCTTATGTAATTTGGTTAGAAGGGGAAAATATTTTAATAAAAATCCATGAAAATTAAAATTGTAAAAATGATGTTAACTAAACTGTTTCCCACATGTGCGATATTATCAATTAATCAGCACTTATCCAATAGTCAATCAAAATACTATCATTAATTTTAAATTTCTCTAATATAAACATCATAAAATGTTTTAAATTTGGATGTCTTGAAATCTCATTATAAGCATTTTCTACTAGAAACCTCTAGTCATGGATTTGAGAAAATGATATTTTTGGTAAACGTGTGATATACATTTACCAACCATAGAAATCTTCTTTGTCCATGGGGGAGTAGATTTTTGTAACACCCTGATATTTTATAAGAAGTATATTCTTTTATGTCTTATGTTATACGCAACATCAAAGGAATATTTCACGGCACACAGCAATAGCTTGGCATGCGCTACACACAATCACGACCTTCCTCGATAGCGTGCGTAGTGCGCAATACCGAGTTTCACTAAACAACGATATATTGTTATAATTTTATAAATTAGCCATTATGAATAGTATTAACTGAATATTGAATTTTAGAAAATTATTATTCATCTTACATATTTTATAAAACATGGTATGAGAACAAAATAATTTTTTCAGGTAAAATAAATATTTTTCAAAAAATGTAGTTTTGCCGCTTTTTCATGGTGCACCCACATTAAATATATTTTTTGAAATGTGTATAAGTTCGATTTGATAAAATAAAATTATTATTTGGAATCATGATATAAAGTTTTACTTTGGATAAAATTTTTCATATTATTATGGTATCTTTCATATTTTGATGAATAGTAAAAACACATTATATATTAATTAAAAACAACTTCTTTTCATCACAATAATTTATATGGTTAAATTATAATATTGAATGGGTTTAAAATATAAATATAATATATTTTTACCATTTAATATAATTTATGTCAATAGAATTAATTTTACATTGAATTCATATATAAAAACATTTCAATCATTGGCAATGTTTTAACTTTTAAAAACTCGTTTGCAAAACAACAGGATTAATTTTATATTAATTACTACAAATTCAATGTTTTGAATTTTGAAAAATTGAATTCCATATTTTTATTATGTGGGTCCAAATAATGTTAATAGGTTACTGTTTTTGAGATTATGAATAGTATCTACGGTAATTTTTATTTACTGAAGTTAAAGGTAAATCAGGTAATTAAGGGAAACTATAAGATTATAAAATTACCCTAACAATTTCCAAAATCATTTTTGATGAATAAAGGTTGACCCATATTACCTAAATGTCGGACTAGATTCATTTCATGGACTTTTAACCATGAAATAATATAATTATTATTAAAACCAAAGAAAGTGACAACATGTCACTCTCCAAATTCTTATAAGTATAATAATTTTAATTTAGTGATAAAATTCATCAAACATCAAACATGAATAGTATCCAGAATTATAATAAAATTATCTAAATCATATTAATTTATTTATCATTTTTTGGGATTATATAATTATCATTAATTATGACACAATAGTGATGTTAAAATTATTTTATTGATTGAAATATCAAATTAATGATTTTAAAAGTATTAAAATAAATATTATATGAAATATTTAATGTGGTACACTAATTTTATAGATAATAATGACATTTTATGAATCTATTAAATCTTATAGTTAGTACATATCTTCTGTATATATTTTATTTAAACTTAAATAGATGAATAGTGTCAAAATTGACACTATAGTTAATTTATAGAAATTAAAAACTATAAAATTGTTTAAAAATCACAAAAATATTTAAAAAATTTAAATTAAAATTTATATGGTCTAAAATTTAATAAATTATACATTTTTAGGAAATTCAAAACATATAATTAATTATTTATAATGATTTAAAATTTTGAATATTATTACCACAAATAAAATTAAATAGATTATATAAGGACAAATCATGTTGATAACGATTAAAATAAATTTCTGACATGTCTAAATTTTATTTTCTTATTAGATTAAAACCATATATCATCTAAGATTCGGATTTGAGTCATTTTTGGAGGTTTTTATGTTGGGATGGAATTTAATATAAATTAATATTTCTTATAATTCCAAAGGTATCCCTCTCCTCCCTTATAAAAGGAAACCTATTCCCTCTCCTCCTTACACCACTTTTATCCTTCAAGCTTGTACAAACCCTACCAATTTATCCTCTCCACTTACCTAGAAACATCCTAGAGGTCCTCGTATTCTTTAAAGACCAATCACAGTGCCCTAAGAAGAGGTTTGAAAGAAGCGTGTCGAAGAAGAGGTAATATCCGTTACTAATTCTTTCAAAATTATTTCTTCTTCTAGTACTTCTTCTATATTTTATTCATAATGAAGTAATAACTTCAGTTTCACTAATATACTGATATGTTATTATAGATATTAAACAATCCTATTTCACCTTCTATCCATCCTATGAAAAATGAAATCACCGTGCGTGCATACGTACGGAATATCGTCTCCACGCCACGGTGTAATCTCCTTTTCTACAACGCCTTAATTGGATGGGTATAATGATGTAAATAATAATTTTATATAATTATTGTAAAGTGATATTTATTATTAAATGGTATACATACACTTAAATATAATTCCATGATCATGAGAATGATATCATCGCTCGTGCGTACGTACGGCCTACCGTCTCCACGATGTGATGTGACTCGTTCTACATGATCATCATTGAATAATGATTATATAAATGAATTGAATCAGTAAATTTGATATATATTACACTAATATAATTCTGTAAATGAGTTATCTATAACCTAAAAATAATAATAAGAATTTATTTGAAAAAACACAAATAAGAACATAAAGAAATAAACACCATAATAACAAGTAGAAATGAAATATTGCTAATAAAAAGCTAAGAATATGACCATATATGATATCATAACAATGTGTATGATTCTGGAATAAGTCAATGACATTAATTAAATCATTATACATGAGGTTCGAACATGTACAAAGCATATCAGACCTAAGGTAAGCGAAACTCTCACAATCTCATTTTTATCCGAGATTGTTTATACTTTAGAATTTACTAGGGAATATTTATCATCCACATCCATGTTTCCTTAATATGTAATATATTTTCACTCCTCCTAAAATATTTAAAATCAAATTTTACCCATTGGTGCGTTTTTATTAAATGATATTAATGGAATCTTTTGGGGTTTTTAGTACGAGGTACTTTTTGACTTTTCCGACCAAAATACGAGAAAAATGTTTTTAACTTATACGACATGAATGTATTTTTAGGATTTTATAGAACATTATTTTCATGAAGAATCCTTTACAAGTTTTCATTTTTATTTTTAATCAACTTCTTTTAGTTTAAAATTTTATGACATGTTATGAAATGAAAAATGTTTTTGAAGTAGAAAGGATATTTTCCTCAAGAATGGTGTTCATGTTTTTTATCAAAATTATTTTCCATCTAAGATAATATAGGATTCTGTTTCGATCCCTATTTTTTCATTTATTTGATTATATTATTGTGGAATTAATTTTATGATTTCCTTTTACCTATATGGATTATGTTTTGATGGCATGATGTTTTAGAATACCATTTTTATTACATGGGTTAAGCTATGATGTATGATTTATGAATTTGTGGCACTCATAAGGGTGGTTTCATTATGAGATTGGTGGGAACTATATCTCCCTCCAATGCATTGGGTAAATATTTATATCTCATGAGATAGACATGGATGGAACAACATGTTAATCCGGTTCAGTGATACAGGACTGGAACGAGGAGTGAACTCGGTTCAGTAATGGACTTTGTTCGCTACGTTAGTATTGGAAATGAGTCTTGACTAAAATTAATTGATTTTCTATGATTATGTGTTTATTCCACAATGTAACACCGCAAGCTTCCATGGTACGCTTCTCTTTCAATAATGCAATATCTTGATTTGTACGCAAGTTCGAGATTCTGACACACTACGACCAATCAATGTAGTCATTATGAATAGTAATACCCACATTTTGAATTATATAAATTTTATATTTCAAAATGGACATTATTTTTTGATTCTAAATATCGGACATTTCCTACGTTGAATTTTTTGTATTATTCTGAGAACATCCAATTTTTGATGAATAGTGAAAAATACTTAAAAACAACATTTTTAATCAAAATAATTTGTAGTGATAAATTATACTATTGGGGGTTTTTAAAGTATACGTAGAATATATTTTAACTGTTTTATCCAATGGTGGTCATTATAATTAAAATCACTTTGAAATTGGACATAAACAATTGTCAATCTTTAGATATATATTGTTTCTTAAAACACGCTATTTGTTGTGACAATGAGAATTAATTATTAAATTAATTAATTCATCTTATGTGTTTTCAATTTTATAAAATTAATCATCATTTTTGAATTAGTAATATCAAATATATCTTATGGTTAATTTTTTGTATTTTTCTGAAAAATATCAATTTTTGATGAATAGTGAAACTGCTAAGTGGTAGTTAAAAAACTAATTTTTCATTTAAATGAAACCCTGACACTTCTATGAATTGAATTTAAAGTATCCTACATACATGGTAGTCATTAGTATGTAAAATATGGATCAATGGGATGAAAATAATTTTTGGTGAATAGTAACATTTCAGTTTTATTAATCGCGATTGAAGGTAATTAGAGTAATTTAAGGTAAATATAATGTTATAATAATATTAAATTACCTTTAAAGTTTTACTCCCCTTATTGGTTGAGTCACGGCCGACCAAGACAATCCATGGGTCAACTTGGGGTCCCCATGGAGCCACTTGGGTAAAAAATGACATTAATAACTATTTATTTAAAGTAAAAATAAAATTGTCACACACATGTGTTGTTTTACTCATACAATTATTAAATGGGGTTATATAAGTTAACCTTTTGACTATAAATATTCATTGGAAAGGTAACACTATTTCCTACATCATGTTAATTTTTTTATAATTTTTATAAATTAAATAAATAAATCTATTTATGTCACCATGATGATGAAGTGATTACCTCATTAATGAAAAATTTAAATAAAATGAAAAGATAAGGTAAAATCTAAGACCTAAACTTGTCTAAAAAATATTTTATTGGTTTATTTAGGACCTTTATAACTTTATACTCGAAATATATCATTTTGGGACCTTTAATATCCAAAAATCATTTCATAATAATGTAACATTTCATGACCTTCCACGAGTGCCCCTCCTCTCCTCTTATAAAAGGCCACCAACACTACCACATTATTCATACCATAAAAGCCATTTCTCTCATCCAACCTCTTCCCAAATACTCTCTCAACTCCCCTCTATTATTCCTAGAAGACTCACATTGGGCATAAGTCTTACCATGGAATCCTTTGTCTCAAATAAAAAAGAGTTACCCGATTTTAAGGTAATGTATTCTCTTCTGTTATTTTGTTTTACTTTGTTTATCCAACCCCTTAATCTATTTTTATTCCTTTTTTTGGTAACGACACAAGTATCTTCAATATAATAGTATGTTTTTATGAGAATTATGTGATATAAATTAAATCACAACTTTGTCTAATGGTAAAAGAACATCCTGTTTCTCTGGGTTACGAATTACTACCTCACGAAACGATGATAGTTCAATCTTCTTTTAACACCTCTCATGGTGTCCATTAAGATGTAACTATATTTATAAAAGATATATATTATTTTTATGTTTTCCTTATTCTTATTTATTTTTTATTTATTGCAAACTTTTATGATCTCCATTATGGTTAAAACGGTATAATTTCATTTTAGGAAGTGCGGACTACCGCCCCCTCAAAGTGATATGAATCGTAAATGCCATATGTGGGACGTATAAAAAATAGAGTTAATTATATTATATATGATATTATACTGGAATTATAATATACCTTTATATCATTTTGATTTCATTCCATTGAATACGAAATAGATATGAAAGTAGCGTTCATCCCAACGTACGGCTTACCCTCTCCATGAATGGTGCATTTCATTTCATACCTCTAAATGTTATATAATATTATAAATGAATTTATATACTGGATATATATGTTATATATTATATCTACATCATGAATATAATTCTGGATATTATGGATATTTTACCACATAAAAAACTTGTAATTATAAGAAGTTTATTTTTAACTCAAGCACCAAAGATCGAAAAAACGACCGTTATTAACTTAAATAATTACATAATGTTAGTAACATGGAAGTAAGTTATATAAAAGGAATAATGAACTTGAAAAAGGTTCCTAAGAAATTAGAAATTAACTCTTGTTTATTATTCAGGAGATTAAAGAACAATCGATTCAAGTCGGACACGAGGTAAGGGACTTCGTCTCAATCTCACCTAATTGATGCATATTTTGTTTTATACACAACATTATTTATACGGTGTATAAACCCCTTTGACTATAACTTTTATTCAAAAAGAATCTTTTTATATGAATATTTTTTACTAAAATAAAAAAGGTATGTTTTGTCTTACGTATGCGGCAACAACGTGTTCTCTGCGGCCGTGACCATTATTTGAGTTTCGACTTTCTCTACAAGCCATAACATTTTTTAAATGAAAAATAAATACCATGTTTTACATTTCTTTTATATTTTTATTAAAAATGGTTTTAATAATGTTTTGATTATATTAATTTTTTGTATTGATATCTTGTGATTGAAATGTGGAAGTGTTATGTTTCTTTATGCATATTTTATGTGATACGATTATGTTAAGGTTCTTGGGAATTAATTAAGATATGTTTAAACATTTTCATATAAGGAATGCATTGGACATAATAAGAGACGGGTGGAGCTCACTACATCTCCTCGATGCATAGGTAGGTCTCATGAGAAAAACTAGTGTCTTGGCATCAGACCTTGACAAAATCTTATTTGTAGTCTTGGCACGAGGCCTTGGATACGTGGTAATGATAGTCTGTCATTATGCATTCCATCATTATGAAAGTTGTTATTGATATTTCATGTGATTATTTGACTAGTATAATATCCATGTGAATATGTAAATGGAATTATTTCATTTTATTTTTTCAATCTTATGTTCAAATTCAAGTTTAAAAGGTTTTTGTTTTAGTTAAACATTGCCTTAAATGTTTATGTTTATTTATGAATGTTTGTGCTATATTGTTATCCTTATTGGGAATCTGAGCTCACCTATTTCTATTTTTTATTTTCCCAGGATGTGAAGAAATATTTTATGACTGACCTGTAGGGATAGTCTGAACAGATTATGAGTGTGGACTATGAAGACTATGTTATTGTGATTTTTCACTTTATGATGTAATGTAACATTTATGAATGTATCTTGTGTTTCCAAGGCTACTAAACTAATCGTTCTTTCGAGACATGATCTTTTGTGATCATGCCAATGTTACGTAATAATGCACCAACTCTAGGTAACTAGGGTTGGGGCGTTGTAGTTGGTATTAGAGGATGTTTAGTACTAACCATGGAAGCTAGATTTAGAAAAACTCTGATTTAAGCACATAGACATAAGATATACTTTGAGGATAATATAGAAGAACTTTCTAAAATTTTGGTATTATATAGATTTTGTGAGTTTTCCAAGAAATATATCCCTGTCTGGATATGAGCAGGTAAGGGAAGCACTGGCACAGATGTACCTAGCGGGAAAACTAGAAAACACTGCTTTGAGCTAGACTCGAACGAGAATTTGGGCACGACAACAGGCCTTGATGCACTCTTGGTTACGACACTCCTGGGGGATATGCTTAGGATAATTCTCATTTTCCTTACAAACCATTATGAAGGGTTTATGAGTATATACTTACTCAAAGAAAACATTTTTATGATTATGGATTATGTCTATAAACTATTCAATTTCTGTTAAGTGTTTTAAAAGTATGGAATTATGTATTTTGATTCATAAACTGATCTAGTTTATGCCATTTTTCAGAAATGGCGCCTAGTGGAAGGAATGGAAACACTATCAATGCATGCACTCCATGAAAGGATTTCCATCTTGTTAAAGATAATTATAATGGAGTTGGTGATAAATCTGGTGCTGATCATCTTATCACTATTCTAGGACAACTCACTCAGGTTATGAATAATAACCTTACTCGTATGGAGCACCCTGGTCTGCAACGTGGAGGATCAATGTTAGACTGCTTCCTGAGGCAACAACCATAAACATTCAATGGGAGTACAAATCCCTTATTATCTGAGTAATGTAGAAATTACATAGAGAAAATATTCCATGTCTTAGGGAGTAATGAAAGGGAAAATGTTATCATGGCAGTTTACTGCCTCACTGGAGATGCTGATCAATGGTGTTCATTGATTCAAAACACAAATGAAGATGAAGAAGTATCAAGTATGGAATGGAGTGAGTTAAAAGATATTTTCATAGAAAAATACATTCCACATGACCATCGAGCAGATATGGAAATACAATTTTCGAGTCTATGGAAAAAGGAGGATGAGAATGTTGCAAAGTTTGAGTCTAACTTTACAAGGTTAGCGAGGCATGCTTCATATTATATACATAAACCAAGAAGTAAGATTGATCGTTTATTTGATGGGATAAAACCATTTCTCTATTTAGCTCTATATCACAATTATTCTCAATGTATGAAGATATAGTATCGTGTTCTGTCAAGACAGAAAAGGAATTCTCTAAATCTTATGATAACAGTGTAAAGAAAGATAATAAGAGAACAGTGGAACAAGATTTAGAAAAAGGGAAAAAGGGAAAGAAGGATTTCTCATTATGTAATAATTGTTGGAAGAATCACCACAGAACTTGCCTAAAAGGAATGAGAGTTTGTTATAAATATGGAGAAAAAGTTCACCAGGCTCGTGATTGCAAGGGAAAGAAAGAGGATATCAATGTTTAATGCCACAATTGTAGGGAAATGGGGCATTATGAAAATGAATTTCCTAAGCGTCACAGAATCGTACCTCAACAAATGCCAAGGGATTAAGGGAAATCTAATGTTGTTACTACAGTTGAAGTGGAATAATTATTGTATTAGTGTATTTGGACTCAAGAACTATATTATGGTTATAATAATAATGTGAAATATATATAAGGATTGTACTTCAGTACTTGTAGTTTTCAATAAGGTTTTAAAATGATGAAGGTAATCATATTTTTAGTGTGTGACAATAAGAGAAACATTACTTTATTTGGGGAATCTGATGTTACAATTGATTTTGGAAATTAGAGACCTTTTAGAGAAAGTCTGGACAGAGGTAATTTGGATAACTATAAAGGTTGGAATGGATTAAGTTGAACTATGGATAGTATTGTCTATGGCTAAAACATTTCTGAAGACTATTTTTTGAATATTATAATACTATAGTTTAATAAAAAGGACAACCTGCGAGTTGGGGGATAACCCATCGCGTCAGACAAAGCTATAGGAATCCAACCCACAACCATAGTGCGAAAAGCCTTTATTACCTACCACTAGACTAAAAAAAGTGAATGGTTATTAAAAAACAGTTTTCCTAATATAAATTGTATGTGTTAATATTTTTAACCATTTACTATTAGGATAAATATAATATTTTTGAGTTCTATTATCTTTTTGAGTGAAAGATGAGTTTGTGGTAAAAATTAGTTAATGGTTGAAACTATACTTGTCAAGTATATATATATATACCTATCTATTATTCTATGAATAAATTAATTCCTAATCTTTAGGAAAGGGATATTAAAACATAAAATGTGTTATTTTAATACCTTATGTTTTGTTGAACTGATGCTATTTTAAATCAACATAGATTGAAGGATTTGAGGCCCTCAATTTTACAGTTTTTTGTGGATGATGACCTCAATCACTCCCAACACATATTTACAATTTTCCTCCAATTATATGTCTTTAATTTCCTCCAATGTTCTCTTAATCGATATCATAATTTGGTGGTGACTTTTTCATTTCCCTTTCCCTCTTCTTAAGGCTAAATTTTATTAACCATATTTGCGATGTAGATTTTCCCCAAAGGTATTTTCTATTTTCAACCTTTTATTTTCGAAGAACAATTTAAAATTTCAAGGACTCAATTTATTAATATAGGGGAGAATGTAACACCCCAATCTTCCACGGTACGCATCTCTTTCAAAAATGCAATAGATTGTATTGTACGCAAGTTCGAGATTCTAACACACCGTGACTAATCAAAGTAGCCGTTATGAATATTAATAGGCATTTTTTGAATTATATAAATTTTATATTACAAAAAGGACTTCATTTTTAGATTCAGAATATCGGAATTTTCCTAATTTGGATTTTTTGTATTTTTCTGAGAACATCCAATTTTCGATGAATAGTGAAAAACACTTAAAAACAACATTTTTAATCAAAATAATTTTTAGTGGTAAATTATACTATTGAGTGGTTTTAAAGTATAATTATATAATATTTTAACCATTTTATCCAATGGTGGTCATTATAATTAATTTCACATTGAAATTGGACATAAACAATTGTAAATCTCTTAATATATATTGTTTCTTAAAAACACTATATTTGTTGTGACAACGCGAATTTATTACTAAATTAATTAATCCAACTTATATTATTTTAATTTTTTAAATTAGACATCAATTTTGAATTAGTAATATCAAATATAGCTTAGGGTTAATTTGATGTATTTTTCTGAAAAACATCAATTTATGATGAATAGTGAAACCACTAAGTTGTAGCTAAAAAATAATTTTTCGTTTAAATGAAAAATTAGCACTTCTGTGAATTGAATTTAAAAAATACAACATACATGGTTTTCATTAGTGTGTAAAATTTGGTTCAATGGGATGAAAATAATTTTTGGTGAATAGTAACTTTTATGTTTTATTAATCGTGATTAAAGGAAATTAGTGTAATTTAAGGTAAATTTAATGTTATAATAATATTAAATTACATTTACACTTGTCCTACCCTTATTGGATGATACATGTCCAACCAAGACCATCAATGGGTCAACATGGGGACCCCATGGAGCCACTTATATAAGAAAATGACATTAATAACTTTTTATTTAAAGTAAAAATAAATTTGTCAAAAACATGTGTTGTTTTACTAAAACAATTATTAAATGGGGTTATATAAGTTCAATTTTTGACTATAAATATTCATTAGAAGGATAAAAATATTACCTACATAATGGTAATTTATTTATAATTTTTAGACCTTAAAAAAATAAATTTATTTACGACACCATGATGATATAGTGATTACCTCATTAATGTACAATTTAAATAAAATCAAAAGATAAGGTAAAATATAAGACATACACTTGTCTAAATCCTACATTATGGGAGTATTTCGAACCCTTATCACCATATCCTTGAAATATATTATTGTGCGACATTTAAAATTTGAAAATCATTACATAATAATGTAACAATTCATGACCTTCCAAGAGTGCCTCTCCTCTCCTCTTATAAAAGGCCCCCACCTCTACCACCTTATTCATACCATAAAAGCCATTTGGATCGTCCAACCTCAGCAAAAATACTCTATAAAATCCCATATATTACTCCTAGAAGCCTATCTATGTGCAGAAGTCTTCCCAAAGAAGCCTTTGGCTCAAATAAAAATGAGTTATCCATTTTAAGGTAGTGTCTTCTCTTTTGTTCTTTTGTTTTATTTTGATTCTCCAACAACATAAACTCTTTTTATTAATTTACCTTGTAAAAACAATAGTATATTCAATATTCTAGGATGTTGTTATGTTATGAATTTTATTTACAATTACACACACCTTTGTCTAACGGTTAAAGGACACACTCTTTCTGTGGGTGGTAAATTACTGCCTCACAAAACGATGGTTGTTAAATATTTATTTAACACCTCTCATGGTGGCCATTAGGATGTAACTATATTTATATATGATATATATTTTTTTTATGGTTTCATTATGCTTCTCTATTTTTCATTTATGGCATACCTTTATGATTTCATTATGGGTAAACACGATAATTTCATTTTAGGAAATGCGGACTACCGCACCCTCAAAATGATTTGAATCATTAATGCCATATGTGGGATGTATAAAGGATATAGTTAATGATTATATATATGATATTATATTGGAATTATAATATACCTTTATATCATTATGATTTCTTTCCATTAAATACGAAATAGAGTTGAAAGTAGCGTTCATGTGTACGTACGGCTTACTGTCTCCATGAACGGTGCATTTCATTTCATACATCTAAATGTTATGTAATATTATAAATTCATTTATATAATGGATATATATGTTATATATGATTTCTAAATCACGAATATAATTCTGTATATAATGGATATTTTACCACATGAACAACTTGTAATTATAAGAAGTTTATTTTTAACTCAAGTACCAAAGACCAACAAAATGACCGTTATTAACTTAAATAATTACATAATGTTCATAACATGTTAATAAGAGATATAAAAGGAATACTGAACTTGAAAAACGTTCTTAATAAAGTAAAAATTAACTCTAGTTTATCATTTAGGAGATTGATGAATGATCGAGTCACGTTGGACAAGAGGTAAGGGACTTCGTTTCAATCTCCTCTCATTGAGGCATATATTGTTTTATACCCAACATTCCTTTATATAGTGTATAAAACTCTTTGACTTTTAATTTTATTCAAAAGTAATCTTCTTATATGAAGAATTTTTACTAAATGACAAAAGGAATGTTTTGTCTTACGTATACGGTGACAATGACTTCTCTGCCGATGTGACCATTATTTGAGTTTCGGCTTCCTCTACAAGCCATAACATTTTTTAAGTGAAAAATAAATACCACGTTTTAATTTTCTTATATTCTAGTAATGAAAATGCATTTGATAATGTTTTGATTATATTAATGTGTTTTATTGATATTTTTTTTATTAAAATGTGGAAATTTTATGTTTCCTTTATGCATATTTTATCTAATACGATTATGTTATAGTTCTTGGATATTGATTATGATATGTTTAAACCTTTTCATATAAGAAATGAATTGGACTTAATAAGTGATGTGTGGATCCCACTATAGCTCCTCGATGCATCGGTAGGTTTCATGAGACAAACTAGTGTCTTGGCATGAGGCCTTGAAAAAATATTATTTGTTGTCTTGGAACGAGGCCTTGGATATGTGGTTATGATAGTATGGAATTATGCATTCCATCATTATGAAAGTGGTTATTGATAATTCATGTGATTATTTGACTAGTAGAATATCCATGTGAGTAATTAGATGGAATTATTTCATTTTATTTTTTCTATATTATGTTGAAGTTCATGTTTAAAAGGAATTTGTTTTAGTTATACATTTCCTTAAATGTTTATGTTTATTTTTGAATGTTTATGCTATATTGTTATGCTTACGGAGAATCTGAGCTCACCCCTTTCTATGTTTTATTTTCCCAGGATGTGAAGAAATATTTTATGGCTGACCTGCAGGTATAGTCTGATGGGGATATGATTTTGGACTATAGACAATATGTTATTGTGAATTTTCACTTTATGATGTAATGTAACATTTATGAATGTATGTAGTGTTTCCAAGGATACTAAACTAATAAGTCTTTAGAGACTTGATCTTCTCTGATCATGACAATGTTTCGTAATAATTCACCGACTCTGGGTAACTGGGGTCGGGTCATTACAAACATAGTGTCTTGTTGTATGTTATGATTATTTAGGATTACATTTCACCACTATGATTTATCCCATGTTATGATATTATGATATATTTTGTATGATAAGATATTCAAAATGTTATGTTCTTATATGAAATGATTGATATTTCTTTTCTTTACCCTTACTGAGCATTTGAGCTCACCCTTTTGTATGTTTTCTTTTCCCCAGGCTTGGATGAAGGATATAAAGTAGAATATGCTAAAAGGGACTCTAGATATGATGAAATAAATGGGAGGCAACATAGATGTTTTATGAACCAGTTTTTTATGTATCCCAGTTTCTAAAGACACTATACGTATACGGTCCTTTCATGGTTTTGTTTTATGTTGTAATAAGTGTGCTTCAATTTTAACGTAATTACAATGTATGTAATGTATATGTTGTTATTGTTGTTATCAGAGGAAGGGTATAGTCAACCTTGGGAAACAAAGATGTGAAATGCTTAGTAATAACCCTAAGGATATGTCAAAGCATAGAACACAATATTAGTGTTTTAAAAATGGCCATGAAAAACCTACCATAATACCTAAAGTGTGAAATTTTATTCATGATTATGTAGTTTTGTTGTTATGACTAGTGTTTCTCACACTATGCTTATTGGTTTTATTCAATGGATGAAACCTGAAGGAACTGTGTCAATGATGAATGAGACAGGTAATGCAATGATTGTACCCCTGAGCAACCAAATGTTATGGGAGATGGAATAAAAAATCTTCTAGCCATGCTCACACACCTTTATCAAGCTACGAACCATGCAGGAATTCCAAACGAGCAAAGGAAGGAGCAACATTCTGTTGAATCCTTCATGAGGAAGTGTCCACCTTCATTTACTGGGTCTTCTGATCTATTAGGGGATGAACAATGGATTAGTACCACTGAAAATATATTTTCCGTTCTACAATGTTCTTAACATGACAAACGTATATCTTCACACAAAAGGAGATTATTCCTCACGATAGCTTATTCCTTACGATAGTTGAAAATCCATGAGTAAAATTACCCAACTCATGATTTGGAGTTAGCTGTGGTAATATTTTCATTAAAGATTTGGAGGCATTATATTTATGGTGAAAGGTGTGATATTTATAATGATCATAAACGTTTAACGTATATTTTCACACAAAATGAGCGGAATTTGCCCCAATGAAGATGGTTGGAGCTAATTAAAGATTAAGACTGCTCAATTAATTATCAGCATGGGAAATAAAACAAGGTGGTAGATGCATTAAGTTGACAAGACCATGCTAGATTATCCATGATGAGGATCTCAAAGGATCAAATATTTATGGATTTACAAAGGATAGATCTTGGAATTATAATGGAAGGTGAAAATTTTTATCTTTCTCAAATGAATTTTCAACCATCTATACATGTGAATATTTAAGAGGAACATAAAGAATATCTAAAGTTACAGAAGAAGGTGAGAAATGTTCCTAAATTCAACCTTGATTGTGATGGGTTAATAAGGTCCAGGAATCGTGTTTGTGTTCCTCACATCCAAGAATTAAAGAAGGAGCTTCTGGATGAGGCTCATAGTTCATCATTCTATATTCACCCTGGAAGCATGAAGATGTATCAGGACCTGAAAGAGTAATTTAGGTGGGATGACATGAAAAGGGATGTTGCTGAATATGTTTCTCGATGCATGGTTTGTCATCAGATTAAATCTGAGAGACAGATGTCTAAGGTGATGTTATAACCATAACCCATACACAAATGGAAATGGGAAAACATCACAATGGACATTGTCCCCGGACTTCCTAAAACATCGAATAGAAATAATGCTATCATGGTTACAATTGATCGTCTTACGACTTCGGCACACTTAATTGCTAGTAGGGAAGATTTCTCTGTAGATCAGCTTGCTAGGATATATATAAAGGAAGTGGTAAGATTGCATGGAGTACCACTTTCCATTATATCTGATCTGGATCTATAGTTTACCTCGATGTTCTGGCAAAGTCTTCAGTATACTTTAGATACAGAGTTGAGTTTCAGCATAGCTTACCATCCTCAGACAGAAGATCAGTCTGAGAGAATAATTCAAACTCTAGAAGATATGTTAAGAGCTTTCTCAATGGATTTGAAAGGTGTTTGGGATCTACACCTTCCGTTGGTGGAATATTATTATAATAATAGCTTTCCCTCGAGTATTCAGATGGATCCTTATGAATCTCTCTGTGGAAAGAAATGCAGAACTCCAACGTGCTGGGATGATGTTAGGGAATGAAAGCTATTAGGACCTGATATTGTTAATGATATGTCAAAAAAGGTCATATATATTCAACAAAACATAAGAGAAGCTCAGAGTCGACAAAAAAGTTATTCCAACAACCAATGAAAATACCTAGATTTTGAAGTGTCTGATAAAGTGTTCTTATGAATATCTCCTTGGAAGAGAGTAATGAGATTTTGAAAGAAGGGAAAGCCGAGCCCTTGGTATATTGGTTTTTTGAAATACTGGATCATGTTGGGAAGGTAGTTTACCGATTGTCTCTTCCACCAAATCTCTCTCAAGTTCATGATGTGTTCCATGTATCTCTCCTGAGAAAGTACATACATGATCCTTCACAAGTACTATTCTTAGAAGTTGTAACACTAGATGAAGATCTTTCTTATGAAGAAAAGCCGATAGAGATTCTGGATCATGGCGAGAAAGTTCTACAGAACAATACCACTCACATGGTGAATGTTTTATTGAGGAACCAAAATTAGAAGAATCTACATTGGAGCTTGAGAATATGATGAGTGAGAGGTATCCTCATTTGTTTGTTATGAAGTGACCAATTTCGAGGGAGAAATTAATTTCAATGGGGGTAGAATGTAACTACCTTATATTTTATGAGAAGTATATTTTTTTATGTCTTATTTTATATGAAACAATATAAGGAATCTTTCACAGAACACACCAATAGCTTCTATTGTGTTACATGCAATCATAACCTTCATCGATAGCGTGTGTAGTACGTAATACCGAGTTTCACTAAGAACTGATATATTATTATAATTTTATAAACTATAAATTATGAACTATATAAACTTAATTTTGAATTTTATTACATTATTATTCATCTTACATATTTTCTAGAACATGGTATGAGAACAAAATAAAAGTTTCGGGTAAAATAAGTATTTTTCAAAAAATGCAGTTTTTCTGCATTTTGATGGTGCACCCACATTAAATCTAGTTTTTGACTGTTTATAAGTTCAATTTGAAAAAATAAAAGTCTTCATTTGATTCATGATATAAAAATTTACTTTGGATAAATGTTTCATATTATTCTGGTAACCTTCATATTTTGATGAATAGTAAAAACACGCAATATTCTAATTAAAAACAACTTATTTCATCGCAATAATTTATATGGTTAAATTATAATATTTAATGGTTTTAAATTATAAATAGAATATATTTTTACCATTTAATATAATGTATGTCATTAGCATTAAATTTACATTAAATTCATAGGTAAAAACATTTCAATCTTTGGCAATGTTTTATCTTTTAAAAGCCTGTTTGCTTAAAAATGGGATAAATCTTAAATTAATTACTGCAACTTCTGTGTTTTGAATTTTGAAAAATTTATTCCAAATTATGGTTCATTGGGTCCAAATTCTGTTAATATGTTACTTTTAATTTTTTTGAGATTATGAATAGTAACTACAGTTATTTTTATTTACTGTAATTAAAGGTAAATCGGGTAGTTAAGGGTAAATATAAGATTATAAAATTACCCTATAACTTTCCAAAATATTATTGGATGAATAAATGACGACCCATATCACCTGAGGGTTTGACTAGATTCATTTCATGGACTTTTAACCATTAAATAATATAATAATTTTTAAAACCAAAGAAAGTGACAACATGTCACTCTCTTAAATCATATAAGTGTTGTAATTTTAATTTAGTGATAAACTTCATGAAACATAAGAAATGAATAATATACAGAAATATAATAAAATTATCTACATCATATAAATTTATTTATAATTTTTAGGGATTAAATAATTATCATTAATTACCACACAAAAGTGAGGTTTAAATTATTTTATTGATCGAAATATCAAATAAATGATTTTAAAAGTATTAAAATAAATATTATATGAACTATTTAATGTGATCCACAAATTTTATATATAACAATGACATGTTATAAATGTTTTAAAACTTTTCGTTTGAACATATCTTATGTATATATTTTATTTAATCTCAAATAAATGAATAGTGTCAAAATTGACACTATTGTTAATTTATAAAAATTACATATTATAAAATTGTTTAAAAATCAGTAAAATATTTAAAAATTGTCAATTAAAATTTATATGGTCTAAAATGTAATAAAATTTAAAATAATGGACAATTCACAATATATAAGTAATTATTTATAATGATTTAAAATTATGAATATTATTACCACAAAAAAAATAAATAGATTATATATGGATAAATCATGTTAATAATTATTAAAATAAATTCCCAACCTGTAAAATTATATTAGATGATGATATTACAACCCTATCTCATCTAATCATAGGATTTGAGTCATTTTTGGGGGTTTTTATGTGGTGTTGGAATTTATTATTAATTAATATTTCTTATAATTCCAAAGGTTCCCCCCTCCTCCCTCTCCTCCTCACACCACTTTGAGCATTCATGCTCGGCTAAACCCTGCCAAATTTATTTCTTCTTCTACTTATTCTTCATTAGGTTTTTCATTATGAAGTAATAACAATGGTATCAATCATATACTGATATGTTAATATAAATATGAAACAACCATATTTCAACTTCTATCCATTCTACAGAAACTGAAATCACCACACGTGCATACGTACGGAATACCGTCTCCACGTCGTGGAGTAATCTATTTTCCTCCACCACCTTACATGGATTGGTATAATGGTGTAAGTAATAAGTATATATGGTTATTGTAAAGTGATATTTATTCTGAAATTGTATACATACACTTCAATATAATTCAATGATTGTGGGAATGATATCACCACTCGTGTGTATGTACGGTCTACAGTCTCCACGATGTGATACGACTCGTTCTACATGATATTCGTTATATAATGATTATATAAATGAATTGAATGAGTAAATATGATATATATTACACTAATAAAATTCTGGAAATGAGTTATCTATAACCTAAAAAATAAGAATACGAATTTATTCGACAAAACACACATAAGATCATAAACCAATAAACACTTGAATAACAAATAGCAATGAAATATTACTAATAAGTAGTTAAGAATATGACCATATATGATATCATAATAATGAGTATGATTCTGGAATAAGTCAATGACATTATATAAATCATTATAAAGTTGGTTCAGACCCTACAATGCATATCAGACCTAAGGTAAGGGAAAATCTCACAATCTCATTTTTATCCGAGATTGTTTATATTTCAGAATTTACTGGGTAATATTTATCATCCACACCCATTAAATATGTAATATTATTTACATCCCCCTAATATTTTTTAAATACAATTTTACCCATTGGTTGGTTTTTAGTAAAAGATATGAATGGATTCTTTTGTCGTTTTTAATACAATGTACTTTTTGACTTTTCTGGCCACTGTACGAGAAGAATTTTTTTGTAACTTATACGGCATGAATGGATTTTTATGATTTCATACAACATTATTTCCATGAAGTTTCCTTTAAAAGTTTTCATGTTTATTTTTAATCAACTTCTTTTAGTTTAAAATAGTATGACATGTTAAGAAAGGAAAGAACATTTGAAGTAGAAAGGACATTTTCATCAAGAATGGAGTTCACGTGTTTTATCAAAATTATTTTCCATTTAAGATCATATTGGGTTCTGTTTCTATCCCTATTTTTAAATTTATCTGATTAGGTTATGATGGAATTATTTTTCTGTTGTCCTTTTATATTCTGTGGATTATGTTTTGATGGCATGATGTTTAAGAATCCCATTTTTATTGCATGGGATATGTTATGATGTATGATTTATGATTTTGTGGATCACATACGAATGGTTTCATTATAATATTGGTGGGACCTATATCTCCCTCTAATGCATTGTGTAAAGATTCATATCTCATGAGATAGACATGGGTGGAACAACAAGTTAATCAGTTTCAGTGATACAGGACTGGAAGGAGGAGTGATCTCGGTTCAGTAATGGATTCTGTCTACTATGATAGTCTTGGAAATGTGTCTTGACTACAATGAAATGATTTCCTATGATTACGTGTGTATTCCACAAAGTATCATGTTTTATGTTATGATTATTTGGGATTAAAGTCCACCACTATGATTTATCCCATTTTATGATATTATGATCTCTTTTTCATGATAAGATATTCAAAATGTTATGTTCTTATATGATATGACTGATATTTCTTTTGTTTACCCTTATTAAGCATTTGAGCTCACCCTTTTGTATGTTTTCTTTTCCCCATGTCTGAATGAATGGTATTAAGTCGAATATTCCAAAAGGGGCTCTAGATATGATGAAATAAATGGGAGACAACGTATGTGATTTATGATCCATTTGTTTATGTTTCCCAATTTCTAAAGACACTATACCTATACCGTCCTTTCATTGTTTTTTTATATGTTGTAATAATTGTGCTTAAATTTTCATGTAATAACAATGTATGTAACTTATGGGTCATTATAATGTCTCTTGTAAAGAAAATGAGGCTAATCAACATGGGAATATGTACATTCCTCCCAAGAGGAATGAGTGTGATAATAAATATCTCTATGTGGTGGACTAATTGAATGATGTTTAATTATCCAACTAATAAAACCAATTAAAAATTAGTTAAAGAATATTAAATTTTAACTATTACAAACTATTATAAATATAAAACAGAAAAATTATCAAAAATATGAAAACTAAACTAAGATAAACCCATTTTTTCCATATTTATTATTGTTATCTAAATTGATGACGACCTTAATGATATATGAAATAAAATATAAATGAATGAAATAAAATAACAAAATTATATGTGAATATAAAAAAATGATCTAATATAATAAATCAATGTTCTCAAAAAAAGAATATTTTTTAAATATATTTTTATATAATATTTATTTTTATTTAACATATTATATTTAAAAGAATATTTATAAAAAATTATTCAATTGATATGTTATGTAAGGGTAAACCTGGTAAAAAAACTAAAATAATAATAACAAATAATTTAACTTATTATTTTTAATATATGTTTTAATAAATAAAATATAATTAAAATATCTGACATTTTAAAAAATATAAAATGTCAACGAGAAATAAACATTAGTTACCAATAATATTAGTAATGTAATAAAGGCTTGTTTCCCTAATTAATTCATCATGATCTCCCCCTATGTAATAGACCATGTTTACGTTGTTCTAATCAATATTACCTATTGATATTTTCATAGATGTATGGATATCATATAGTTAAACGTATTCTTCACATTTATCATCACCAAATTACTGCTCTTTCTGTTATAAAACAATGTACCACTATATATGAGATTGATCAACAAAATAGAAAATGTTTTTCTTGCATTTATATTATAAATAGATTAGCTAGGTACTCAAATCTATTCACATTAACTAGTTTCATTCCTATTTCATTGTTCAAAAAAACTGTTTTTACCAATAAAAAATTTATAGTTAAACACTAAACACGTTATTAATTTTAATAAACCTTCTATATTTCTTAAATGACTCTATAATATTACTATGATGTGGGAATTGGGTTTTTTGTCTTTGGAACTCAGAAAATGTATTTATTTTATGAACAACAATACACTACTATCTTGAACTGGACTTATATTATCAAGATATTTCATATGAAATGTAAAGATATGAATTTCATATGTGGATCATGTTACCATATTTAAAATTGGATCACCCAATAACCATGTCAATGTTTTGATACATCTGATCAATGAATCATACTCTCCTCAAACAATGGATAAAATGTTTTCTTATGTTCATTGAAAATCCAAATATTTATTTTCTTGGGATAGCATTTTTTCAACAAAATAATATGAAAAGTTATATATGGCTGATAATCATCTATTTTATTCACAATGTCTCTATGTACATTCATTATATTTTCACTTATAAACTATTTGGCTTTCAATCCTTAATTCAACCTTCCACCATAATTAACACATTCATGGTGAGATATAATGAAAATAATGGGCTCCACTACATACATTTAGAATGTAAAAGAATCTGAAACCTCTTCCAAAATATTATTCTCAACATTGGAGGCTTCAGGACGATATTTATTCTTTACATACACATTCAATATCATTATATACATTTAAAAAGGATACATCCAATGTAGATATACAGGTCCTCAATTATTTATTTCTCAAATCAAATGAATCATTAAATGAACCATGATATCAAAAAATGTGGATGGGAATACATTTCCATTTCAATGAAATCATATCATTAATCAAATAAAAATTTTAATTAATAAAACAAAACACCATTAAGATATTCATTATTATACAAATGAGAAATAATCCACCCAAGGCAACTTGTAGGATAAATTGCATCATGACATTAAAATATAGAGATTTCATACCCCTCATCATAAAATAAATATTGAATACATTTTTTTGACATTTATAGAATATGCATTCTTAAAATTGATATCATGAAGAAACTGAAACAAGAAAATATTCCCCCTCATAGATAATGTTTGAAAATTCGGGGGTAAGAATATTCTCAATCCATCATGAGTGGTAGAAAACTCTAGAAAAAATTTCACATAATGAGAAGTCATTTATAGTGAAAGAAAAAACGACATGACATAAAAAAAATTATATTTTATGAGAATCATACACCATAATATAATAATACCATAAAATATTCAAATAAGCAATTAACGGTTAAAATAAAACATTTGTATAATTTCCAGGTTGTTTTGGTCAACAGATCATTAAACTCATTATAAAATATGTTTGAGTCATAAATAGATATGAGATAAGTTATATAATACCAATAAAATAGGCCATAGAAAATGTGTGATTCTAGGATTCAATATATATTCCTTCCATCCATGCATTGTCCATGACTTAGATTTCTAACTACATTTCTAAAAATAGGAAACTACTGCTCAATTTTCACCCACTATAGACAATCTGTTGGATGCTTTAATTTATGCTCACATATCCACTCATCATCATATCATCTGAACATTTTTAAGTCTTGTGAATTAATATAAAATGAATTTGAATGATTAATTACATGAATATACTGAAATACTTTGGATTGGGTCTCTGTAATGCTAAATATAATGGTTATTTTTCATTAAACACATACAATGACATCCAATATTTACATAACCCGAATAAAAATTACTATTACTTCTTATATATAACATTTTAATTAGGTATGACATGTATTTTTTAGTACTATATTCCCATATGAAATTTTATTTTATCCATATTATAATGTCAATATAGAATATCATTGTTTTTAGGGAGAATTTATTAAAAAATTGTGGTAACTCTGTAAAACTCATGTCACTCCATAGATTTTTATCCTTCAATTTAATGAATATTATCACAATCTATATGACCATAAATTCCATACAACTTGTACGTAATGGTTTTTTAATATCACTATATAGATGGTCAATTTTCATTAATTTTAAAATTTTTATCTAATTCAATATCCTGAATCATTTCATCAATTTGATTAGAGTTATTATCTTATAAAGAATCATCATCCATAAGCCCAAAATTAAAGATTTATTTACAAATAATAATCATATAGCTGTAACTTTGATTAAAACCATTACATGATAAATGATTTTTGATCTATCTATTTTTTAACTTCTTCATATTTAAACAGTTCATACATGGATATAAAAACATGCCTTTTTTGAATAATTAGTTTAGAAAATTCCAAAGTATCAGGACCTTCCTCATATTCATCACTTATTAAATATTATATAATAAAACTTTGACTCATTATTATTTATAAAAAAACATAAAAAATATAAATTCTATAAAATAATATAGTGGAAATAATAGTAAGAAAGGGGGATAAATAGTAAATTATTTCAATGATAATCATGAAGACACTATTGATGTAGAATTAATCAGTAAAATGATTTTATTATATTCAATCATAGTGAATATAATGCATTAAATTCAATAATAGTAGAGAATAAAATTAATGTTAATTAGAAGAATATACAATAATCATATAAAATATAAACTAAATTTTTATCAAAGACATCATAATTTAAAAGCAATAAAATTTTGAAATTTGGAAAATATATATGAATGTATGATATGTATAACAATAAATTCATAAAAATAACTTAATATTAGATTAAATATTATTTTATGTCATCAAATATAATCTATGTATGTGATTTTTAAAAAAAATATATTTATAAGATCCTATCATTTTTCATTTTAATTTAACTAAAATTAGAAAAAACTTTATATTGAATATTATTAACCTGAATCCACATTGGTTTTTAAAGAAGTGGTCAACTTTGACAAGTGGGTTTCCATTACATGAGTTGATTTTTTTTCTAGCCCAAAAATAGTGAAATCACCATGTTTTGAAAATAATGGTGTAATATCCCTTTTCATTTGGTTGAGTGACTTATCATTTTCATTCTTTATATTCTCAAGGATTTTCTAATTTATGCCAATAAATATGGGGATAGACAGATAATGATATTTAAATTATGGTATTGAATTATGAATTATTTTCTTCTATCAACAATTTATGTTCAAGATATTGGGTATATTTTGTATAGTGTAAGTCAGTTTGAATCATTGGTGATTGTATGAATTTTTTGGAATCATTCTTTTATTTTCATCTTCATAATACAAGTGTTTATTATTTGTATTAAATAAATGAATTTATAGATGGATAAAATTTAATTTATCAATATTATATGGACTATAGTAAAATTAATATTTTTTTTAATTTTGTAGACTATTATAAACTTAATCCTCTAAAATTATTCATTATTTAAACATATACTTAAAAATTATTCAGATAAATCTAATGGATCATGTTTAAACCTTATTATCAACTAGGATGTCGATCGTAATCTGAAATCATTCTTAAAAGAAATAATCATTCATGAATTATATTTATGTGGTAATAATAATTTATGTATTCTACATAGGTATCAAGATATTTCATCTAACTATGACATATCTAATTACATTACATAATGTTTGGTTTTGAAAAATTGATTCCTGTAATGATCTTAACCACCATTATTTTCAATTCTATCATATCATCACAAATATATTAAAAAAACTAATTGATTTTTCTAATTTTTAATTCACCAAAACTTTTAAAATTATATTTAGAAGATCTGAAAATACAAAGAGTGTATCATTAATAAATTATTTATTATGATTATAATATGATCGCAGTATAATAAAATTTTCTATAATCTAATGCACTACATATATTATATTATATGTTAAAAAACATGTAAATTTCAATGTATTTATATATTACCTTTCAATATTACTATTTCTCTAGAAAATCATGGTTATAAATGAAATTTATCCCAATACATGGAAGTGTATTAACAAACAATTAATGATTCAAAAACAACATCCAAATAATTATTATTTGTAAATTAACTACAAATAATTAATATGTTATGTAGTATAAATAGATTTAATAATATTCAGTGAAAACACATCTCATTAAGTAGAAACATCAAAAATATAATATATAATGAGAAAATTTATGATCTAAAATAGAACACTATGATATAATGCATTCAAAATAGTTTTATAACTAATTCAAAGCATACCTAATATAAATGATGATGGAAATACATGATTTTATATGTGATGATTTATATTTAAACATGAATGATTAGGCCTAAAAATAATGGCTTAATGATTGTTGATAATTTTCTATTTGAGTCATTGGAATTGAAAAAAATCAAGTGGGGGATTTTGTTCCACTAAACAAACAAAAGGATGGTTCAAGGCCTGATTCATACTTGAGATATGATCAGATAGAATATTTAATAATGATATGACAAAAAAGGATGTATGAAGAAGAAAATTTGAGATTAGAGTGCACCCGATCAATGATAAGAGGGTTAGGGATTATGAGTGGGGGTAAAACTATATGTTAATGAGAATTAATAACCCAAAAATGATTAAAAAATACATTTAAAAATATAAATATCATATAATATTGATTATTTGATTAATAATGTTAAAAATATACCCTATGAAGTTAATTATATGATAAATGATGTGAATTTTATTTATACTGGTTACTATATAACCATTGTTAAAAAGAATGTTTATCACATTAGTTATTATATAACCAATAAGGGTAATAGGGTTTCACAGATTATCATTAAGATTATATAATTACCTTTGGGATAAAGTGGCATATCCATCTTGTTTTCAACAGCTTTATAATAACCAGCATCACAAAGGAAAAAATTACTTTTCATGTAGGTTATAAATAACAAATATAGAAAAATCCAATGTGATAAATAAATTTTGTAATAGTGTATTCCCATATGAGGGTTCTTAGAGAGGATCAGTTCTTGGTAGGAAATATTTTTATAGAGGTGAAATATTGACATATTTTGAGTATTAGAGGTCAATTATATCCTTTCCTCCCTTAAATAGGACTTCCAATCATCTTAGATTCCATGTGATGAAAGATGTGTTTGGATAAATCTCTATGAGATGTTAACTTGGTGAGAGGTTGACCTATTGCCTTAGAGGTCGGGAAAATCGACCCAGATATTTGATATGATTGGTATGGATACATGGGATACATAGGTGACCTTTTTATAATCTTACACCTATAGGATGACATATGAGTTAATTATAGGAACACAGTAAGATGGGTTAGCCAAGGTATTATGGATGTTCATTGAGGAAATGAGAATTGTTGTATTTGTGGGATGGGACAGATGTACTAGAGGTGATCATGTCTGTGATATCAGAATAAGAATTCCTTTGGATTCTCATAAACATACAAGGGTTCATTGGAATTAAACTAGATTTGATATGCACAAGTTTTCAAGTTCATATCCTTCATAACCAGTGGTTTTCTATTTAGCAATTTTTTCAAATCTTGAATATATTGTCAAGAAATAAATTTCCCAATGTGAGGGGTTTTGAGGTAATAAATCATGGAAAGGGTGAGGTGATTTATTTCTAAGAGTGGTTCTGATTGTGTTTAAATTGTATATGTCTAATGTTCCATGTAGCACTATCAACAATTTCTTTGTGACTTGCAGATTAATGAAGAGTGGGTCAGGTTATGATCAGGTGGTACGTATAGTGAAGTGAACATTTATTAAAAAAAATTAACTCTCCTAGATTGAAGAAATTCATCTTTAATTAATGAATCTATACAATACATATGATCTATTTTGTTTTTTTGGTAAATTATATCTCAACAGATTTTATATCCCATTAGGTAACATAATCATAGGTAAAATAGACACTCTAAAGTAATCATATTATTAGTAAATATATAAGAATTTTTTGGGGTAATAATGCTCTATTCATCATGACCCTACGAACATTATTAGGAATATTTTATTTTCAATGGAAAAGTTATTTTATTATTTCATTATTTATTTCATAATATAAATTATTAAATAAAGAGTTTTATAAAATTAATTTATGAAAATACACAAATTGTATTTTTAGGGCTATTAAAGTTGAATAAAGGAATTATTTAGGAATAATAATATAATTTTAAAAATAATTAATTTTTTTAAGAAATAATATTATTAACTAATATTTATTACATATTTGATATATGCAATTAATTTAAGGAAAATAAGATTCTATAATGTTCACAAAATTTTTTATTATTAATAAAAATTGTATATTTAAATAAATAGAAATTTTGATATATTAATATAATTTCTCATATTTATATATTTATTTAAATTAAGTGATACCAATGTTATTATTTCATCACTCGTGCGTATGTACGGTCTACCGTCTCCACGATGTGATGCGACTCGTTCTACATGATATTCATTGAATAAGGACTATATAAATGAATTGAATGAGTAAATATGATATATATTAAACTAATACCATTCTGAAAATGAGTTATTTATAACCTAAAAAATAAGAATACAAATTTATTCGACAAAACACACATAAGATCATAAACCAATAAACACCTGAATAACATGTAGAAATGAAATATTACTAATAAGAAGCTAAGAATATGACCATATACGATATCATAATAATGAGTATGATTCTGGAATAAGTCAATGAAATTATATAAAACATTATAAATGAGGTTCAGACACTACAATGCATATCAGACCTAATGTAAGGGAAACTCTCACAATCTCATTTTTATCCCAGATTGTTTATATTTCAGAATTTACTGGGGAATATTTATCATCCACATCTATATTTCCTAAATATTTAATATTATTTCCATCCTCCTAAAATTATTTAAATACAATTTTACCCATTGGTGGGTTTTTAGTAAAAGATATAAAAGGAATCTTTTGTCGTTTTTAATAAAAGGTACTTTTTGACTTTTCCGTTCAAAGTACGAGAAGAATGATTTTTAACTTATACGGAATGAATGGATTTTTATGATTTCATACAACATTATTTCAATGAATCTTCGTTTAAAAGTTTTCATGTTTATTTTTAATCAACTTCTTTTAGTTTTAAAATAGTATGACATGTTAAGAAAGGAAAAAAATTGAAGTAGAAAGGATAATTTCCTCAAGAATGGAGTTCAAGTGTTTTATCAAAATTATATTCCATTTAAGATCATATTGGGTTCTGTTTATATCCCTATTTTTAAATTGATCTGATTATGTTATGATGGAATTAATTTTATGTTTTCCATTTATCTTATATGGATTATATTTTGATGGCACGATGTTTAAGAATCCCATTTTTATTGCATGGGTTATGTTCTGATGTATGATTTATGATTTTGTGGCACACATACGAATGGTTTCATTATGAGATGGGTGGGACCTATATCTCCCTCTAATGCATTGTGTAAATATTCATATCTCATGAGATTGACATGGATAGAACTTCAAGTTAATCAGTTTCAGTGATACAGGACTGGAACGAGGGGTGAACTCGGTTCAGTAATGGATTTTGTCTGCTATGATAGTCTTGGAAATGGGTCTTGAGGAAAATGAAATGATTTTATATTATTATGTGTTTATTCCCCAAAGTATCATGTTTTACGTTATGATTATTTGGGATTAAATTTCACCACTATGATTTATCCCATGTTATGATATTATGATCTCTTTTGCAGGATAATATACTCAGAATGTTATGTTCTTATATGATATGGTTGATATTTCTTTTGTTTGCCCTTATTAAGCATTTGAGATCACCCTTTTGTATGTTTTCTTTTCCACAAGTCTGAATGAATGGTATTAAGTCAAATATTCCAAAAGGGACTCTAGATATGATGAAATAAATGGGAGACAACGTATGTGATTTATGAACCATTTTTTATGTTTCCCAGTTTTTAAAGACACTATACCTATATATTACTTTCTTGGTTTTTTTATATGTTGTAATAAGTGTGCTAAAATTTTCATGTAATAACAATGTATGTAAAGTATGGGTCGTTATAATGTCTCTTGTAAAGAAAAATGAGCCTAATCAAAATGGGAATATGTACATTCCTCCCAAGAGGTATGAGTATGATAATAAATATCTCTATGTGGTGGACTAGTTGAATGATTTATAATTATCCAACTAATAAAACTAATTAAAAATTAGTTAAAGAATATTAAATTTTAACTATTACAAACTATTGTAAACTTAAAACACAAAAATTATCAAAAATATGAAACTAAACTAAGATAAACCCATTTTTCCATATTTATTATTGTTATCTAAATTGATGACAACCTTAATGACAGATGAAATAACATATAAATGAATTAAATCTAATAACAAAATTATATGTGAATTTAAAAAATTATCTAATATAATAAATCAATGTTCGCAAGAAAAGAATATTTTTAAATATAATTTTATAAAATATTTTTGTTTTTATTTAACATATTATATTTGAAAGATTATTTATAAAAATAATTAATTTGATATGTTATGTAAGGGTAAACCTGGTAAAAAACTAAAATAATAATAACAAATAATTTAACTTATTATTTTTAATATATGTTTTAATAAATAAAAAAAATTATAATATCTGACATTTTAAAAAATATAAAATGTCAACGAGAAATAAACATTAGTTACCAATAATATTAGTAATGTACTAAAGGATTGTTTCCCTAATTAATTCATCATGATCTCTCCCTATGGAATAGAACATATTTATGTTGTTCTCATCAATATTATCTATTGATATTTTCATAGATGTAGGGATATCATATAGCAAAAAGTATTCTTCAAATTTATCATCACTAAATTACTGCTCTTTCTGTTTTAAAATAGTGTACCGCTATATATCGGATTGATCAAAAAATTAGAAATTTTTTTCATGTATTTATATTATAAATACATTATCTAGGTACTCCAATCTATTCACATTAACTTGTTTCATTCCTAATTCATTGTTCAAAAAAATTGTTTTTACCAAAAAAAAATTATAGTTAATCACTAAACACGTTATTAATTTTAATAAACCTTTTATATTTCTTCAATGACTCAATAATATTACTGTGATGTGGGAATTGGGTTTTTTGTCTTTGGAACTCAAAAAATGTATTTATTTTACGAACAACAATAAAATACTATCTTGAAATGGACTTATATTATCAAGATATTTCATATGAAATGTAAAGCTATGAATTTCATATGTGGATCATGTTATCATATTTAATATCTGATCATCCAATAACCATGTAAATATTTTGATACATCTGTTCAATGAATCATACTCTATTCAAACAATGGAAAAAATGTTTTCTTATGTTCATTCAAAATCCAAATATTCTTTTTCTTGGGATAGAATTTTTTCAACAAAATAATATGAAAAGTTATATATGGCTGATAATCATCTATTTTATTCACAATGTCTCAATGTACCTTCATTATCATTTCACATATAAACTATTTGGCTTTCAATCCTTAAATCAACCTTACACCATAATTAACACATTCGTGGTGAGATATAAGGAAAATAATGGGCTCCACTACATACATTTAGAATGTAAAAGAATCTGAAACCTCTTCTAAAATATTAATCTCAACATTGGAGGCTTCAAGTAGATATTTGTTCTTTACATACCCATTCAATATCATTATATACATTTAAAAAGGATACATCCAATGTAGATATACATGCCCTCAATTATTTATTTCTCAAATCAAATGAATCATTAAATGAACCATGATATCATAAAATGTGGATGAGAATACATTTCCATTTCAATGAAATCATATCATTAATCAAATAATGATTTGAATTAATAAAACAAAACACCATTAAGATATTCATTATTATATAGATGAGAAATAATCCACCCAAGGCAACTGGTAGGAGAAATTGCATCATAACATTGAAATATAGAGATTTCATACCCCTCATCATAAAAAAAATATTGAATACATTTTTTTGACATTTATAGAATATGTATTCTTCACATTGATATCATGAAGATACTGAAACAAAAAAATATTATCCCTCATAGATAATGTTTGAAAAGTCGGGGGTAAGAATATTCTCAATCCATCATGAGTGGTAGAAAACTCTACAAAAAATTTCTCATAATGAGAGGTCTTTTATAGTGAAAGAAATAATGAAATGACATAAAAAAAATTCTATTTTATGAGAATCATACACCATAATAGTATAATACAATAAAATATTCAAATAAGCAATTGATGGTGATTCTACGGATTCAATATGGATTCCTTCCATCCATGCATAGTCCATGACTTAGATTTCTAACTTCATTTCTAAAAATAGGAAACTACTGATCAATTTTCACCCACTATAGACAATCTATTGGATGCTTTAATTTTTTTCTCACATATACACTCATCTACATATCATCTAAACCTTTTTAAATCTTGTGAATTAATATAAAAAGAATTTGAATGATTAATAACATGAATATACTGAAATACCAAGGATAGGGTCTCTGTAATGCTAAATCTAATGGTTATTTTTTATTAAACATATACAATGACATCCAATATTTACATAACCCGAATAAAAATTAGTATTCCTTCTTATATATAACATTTTAATTATGTATGACACGTATTTTTTAGTACTATATTCCCACATGAAATTTTATTTAATCAATATTATAATGTCAATATAGAATATAACTTTTTTAGGGAGAATTTATTAAAAAATTATGGTAACTCTGTAAAACTCATGTCACTCCATCGATTTTTATCCTTCATTTTAATCAATATTATCACAATCTATATGACCATAAATTCCATACAACTAGTACGTAATGGTTTTTTGATATCACTATATAGATGGTCAATTGTCATTAATTTTTAAATTCTATCTACTTCAATATCCTGAATCATTTCATCAATTTGATTAGAGAAATTATCTTATAAAGAATCATCATGCATAAGCCCAAAATTAAAGTTTTATTTACAAATCATAATCATATAGCTGTAACTTTGATTAAAACCATTACATGATAAATGATTTTTGATCTATCTATTTTTCAACGTATTTAAATTTAAACAGTTCATACATGGATATAAAAACATGTCTTTTTTTGGATTAATTAGTATAGAAAATTCCAAAAAAGTCATAGGACCTTCCTCATATTCATCACATATTTAATATTATATAACAAAACTTTGACTCATTATTATTTACAAAAAAACATCAAAAATACAAATTCTATAAAATAATATAGTGGAAATAGTAGTAAGAAAGGGGGAGAAATAGTAAATTATTTCAATGATAATCATGAAGACACTATTGAGGTAGAATTAATCAGTAAAATGATTATATTATTTTCAATAATAGTTAATATAATGAATAAAATTCAATAATAGTAGAGATTAAAATTAATGTTAATTAGAACAATATACAATAATCAAATAAAATATAAACTAAATTTTTATCAAAGGCATCATAATTTAAAAGTAATAACATTTTGAAATTTGGAAAATATATATGAATGTATGATATGTATAACAATAAATTCATAAAAATAATTTAATATTAGATTAAATATTATTTTATATCATCAAATATAATCTATGTATGTGATTTGTTTTAAAAAAAATATAGTTATAATATGTTATCCATTTTTCATTTTAATTTAACTAAAATTAGAAGAAACATTATATTGAATATTATTAACCCGAATCCACTTTGGTTTTTAAAGAAGTGGTTAACTTTTCCAAGTGGGATTCTATTATATGAGTTGATTTTTTTTCTAGCCCAAAAATAGTGAAATCACCATGTTTTGATAATAAAGGTATAATATCCCTTATGATTTGGTTGAGTTACTTATCATTTTCACTCTTTATATTCTCAAGGATTTTCTAATTTGTGCCAATAAATATGGGGATAGACAGATAATGATATTTAAATTATGGTATTGAATTAGGAACTATTTTCTTCTATGAACAATTTATGTTCATGATATTGGGTATATTTTGTATAGTGAATGTCAGTTTGAATCATTGGTGATTGTATGAATTTTTTGGAATCATTCGTTTATTTTCAACTTCATAATACGAGTGTTTATTATTTGTATTAAATAAGTGAATTTATAGATGGATAAAATTTAATTTCTCAATATTATATTGACTATGGTAAAATTAACATTTTTTAAATTTTGTAGACTATTATAAACTTAATCCTTTAAAATTAGTCATTATTGAAACATATACTTAAAAATTATTTAGATAAAATATAATGGTTCATGTTTAAACCTAATTATCAACTAGGATGTCGATCATAATCTGTAATCATTCATAAAAGAAATAATAATTCATGAATTATATTTATGTGGTAATAATAATTCATGTATTCTACATAGGTATCAAGATATTTCATCTAACCATGACATATCTAATTACACTACACAATTTTTGGTTTTGAAAAATTGATTCCTGTATTGATCTTAACCACTATTATTTTCAATTCTATCATATCATCACAAATATATTAAAAAAACTAATTCATTTTTCTGATTTTTAATTCACCCATACATTTAAAATTATATTTATAAGATCTCAAAATAAAAAGAGTGTATCATTAATAAATTATTTATCATGATTATAATATGATCGCAGTATAATAAAATTTTCTATAATCTTATGCACTGCATATATTATATTATATGTCAAACCACATGTAAATTTCAATGTATTTATATATTACATTTCAATATTACTATGTCTCTATAAAATCATGGTTATAAATGAAATTTATCGCAATACATGGAAGTGTATTAACAAACAATGAATGATTCACAAACAACATCCAAATTATTATTATTTGTAAATTCACTACATTTAATTAATATTTAATGTAGTATTAATAGATTTAATAATATTTAGTAAAAACACATCTCATTAAGTAGATACACAAAAAATATAATATATAATGAGAAAATTTATGATCTAAAATAGAACACTAGGATATAATGCAATCAAAATAGTTTTATAACTAAGTCAAAGCATTCCTAATATAAATGAAGATGGAAATACGAGATTAGATATGTTAAGATTTATATTTAACCATGAATGATGAGGCCGAAAAATAGGGGCTTGATGATTGTCGATAATGATCTATTTGAGTCATTGGAATTGAAAAAAAAAATCAAGTGTGGGATTTTGTTCCACTAAACAAACAAAAAGAAGATTCAAAACCTGATTTTTACTTTAGATATGATCAGATAGAATAATTAATAATGATATGACAAAAAAAGATGTATGAAGAAGTAAATTTGAGATTAGAGTGCACCAGATCAATGATGAGAGGGTTATGGATTATGAGTGGGGGTAAAACTATCTGTTAATGAGAATTAATAACCAAAAAATGATTTAAAAAAACATTTAAAAAAATAAATATCATATAAAATTGTTTATTTGATTAAAAATGTTAAAAATATACCCTATGATGTTAATTATATGATAAATGATGGGAATTTTATTTATACTGGTTACTATATAACCCTTGTTAAAAAGAATGTTTATCACATTAGTTATTATATAACCGATAAGGGAAAGAGGGTTTCATAGATTATCATTAAGATTATATAATTACCTTTGGGATAAAGTGACATATCCATCTTGTTTTCAACAGCTTTATAATAACCAGCATCACAAAGGAAAAAAATGACTTTTCATGTAGGTTATAAATAATAGATATAAGAAATCCAATGTGATAAATACAATTTGTAATAGTGTAGTCCCTTATGAGGGTTCTTAGAGAGGAACAGTTCCTGGTAGGAAATATTTTATAGAGGTGATATATTGACATATTTTGAGTATTAGAGGTCAATTATATACTTTCCCAACTTAAATAGGATTTCCAATCATGTTAGATTCCATGTGATGAAAGATGTTTTTGGATAAATCTCCATGAGATGTTAACTTGGTGAGAGGTTGACCTATGGCCTTAGAGGTCGGGAAAAGTGACCCAGATATTTGATATGATTGGTATGGATACATGGGATACAAAGGTGACCTTTTTATAATCTTACACCTAAAGGATGACATATGAGTTAATTATAGAAACACAATAAGAGGGGTTAGCCTAGGTATTATGGATGTTCATTGAGGAAATGAGAATTGTTGTATTTGCGGGTCGGGACATATGTACTAGAGGTGATCATGTCTGTGATATCAGAATAATAATTCCTTTGGATTCTCATAAACATTCAAGGGTTCATTGTAATTAAACTAGATTTGATATGCACAAGTTTTCAAGTTCATATCCTTCTTAACGAGTGGTTTTCTATTTTGAAATTTTGTCAAATCCTGAATATATTGTCATGAAATAAATTTCCCTATGTGAGGGGTTTTGAGGTAATAAATCATGGAAGGGGTGAGGTGATTTATTTCTAAGAGTGGTTCTAATTGTGCTTTAAAATGTATAAGACTAATGTTCCATGTAGAATCATCAACAATTTCTTTGTGACATGCAGATTAATGAAGAGTGGGTCAGGTTATGATCAGGTGGTACATATAATGAAGTGAAAATTTATTAAAAAAAATTTAACTCTCCTAGATTGAATAAATGCATCTTTAATTAACGAATCTATATAATACATATGATATATTTTGTTTTTTTGGTAAATTATATCCGAACAGATTTAATATCCCATTAGGTAACATAATCATAAGTAAAATAGACATTGTAATGTAATCATTTGATTACTATATATATAAGGATTTTTTGTGTAATAATTATCTATTCATCATGGCCCTACGAACATTATTATGAATATTTTATTTTCAATGGAATAGTTATTTTACTATTTCATTATTTATTTCGTAGTATAAATTCTTAAATAAAGATTTTTATAAAATTAATTTATGAAAATACTCAAATTGTATTTTTAGGGCTATTAAAGTTGAATAACAGAATTATTTAGGAATAATAATATAATTTAAAAAATAATTGATTTTTTAGGACATAATATTTTTAACTAATATTTATTACATATATTTTATATGCAATTCATTTAAGGAAAATAAGATTCTATAATGTTCACAAAAATTGTTATTATTAATAAAAATTGTGTATTTAAATAAATAGGTATTTTGATATATTAATATAAATTCTCATATTTATATATTTATTTAAATTAAAAAAATTATTATTTTTTTATTTATAATTTTGAAATTATCCCATAGTTAATTTATCATAAATTTCTAAGACAGTGAAATTATTCATTAATAAATAAATAAGGTATAATCATACAATATGTATTATGATATAATAATTATAAAAAATTGATTTAATATATTCCATAAATATAATAAATGACCATATATAAGTTTTCCTTCAAAATAATGTTTTTAGGTTATTTTATTATTTTTCTAAATCCTTTATGTTTCCCCTGAAACCTCGGATGTATATTAATGTTTTAAAACATATTATTTTTTAAAATTCCTCAATTCAACATGATCGTGGGAAATATTTTAATTATTTTGGTTCCCAAAATTATAATATAATTAAATACCCTACAATTTTTCAGAAACCATGTGGAAAAACCATGTTAATGATTATGGTTTCCATAACAATAATTTATAGAATCCAAAACCAATGTTTTTGGAAATAACAAAGAACTCCCAACATTTTTCCATTATATCCCCACCAAAGATCCCATTTCTCTTCACTATAAATTATTATGTGACAACCTTACTCTGAAAATTACACTTTAAAAACCTCCAAAATTTAAGCCAGGTTCATAGGAATCTCCTCTCACGCTTATGGAAGAAATCTCTCATGGTAAGAGATCATCTATATCTTTTATTTATTCAAGAAAATAATTTATTTAATACCCTCTAATTTCAAATTCAAAACTTTTCAATACGTTTTTACACATCCCAAATAGATTATTTTTTATTTCATAAGGATTAGATATCCCTTTATATCTCATTAATCCAATTTGTGAGTCTTTCTGTATTTTCATTATTATGTAGAAATTTCACATAAATGTTACATGAAAAACGATTATGAAGTGAATTATGGTTCCCATTTCCACTCAAGGGTATTCATCTACATGTATCAATACATAATTTAAGGAATAATTATATGTATTTAACCTACACGTATCAATAATGCGGATAACAAAGTAGAAATAAATTATTATTTCATAAGATCTAGGTGGCACACATATTTGTGTACAAGATATGAATATGATGGGTGAACTCATATAGTGATTCAATGAATTGGACAATTTTTTAATATCATAAAATGATTTGTAAACTGCAAGAGATGTTATCATAAGTACACAATTTTATGATTTCATGGTGGTGATACTTGATTTATGTTTATGATTACATGTTTATGGTTGTTTCCACATTATTGTGTTGTCCATATGCTATTATGTAATATCTTTCCTAATTTATCATGATTATTATTATCACCTCTTATGTTACATTTCTATAACTCTGGGATCAAAGATAATTATTTAATATATATTATTACATTTTATTCCCTTATTAGGATTTATTTCTCACCCCTTTCTTAAGTATATCCTTATATTATCCTATATTGTTTTAATAGGAAAATGAAAATTTAGGGTATGTGAAGTATGTTTTCAATAATATAGATATATCGATGTATCCAGTTGTCATGTAACCATCCTATTTACCAAATAAACTACTCTTAGTTATATTTTTGTATTGTACAATTTTTACCTTTATTTAATTAATCATTATATAAATGTACTAAAAATTGGGTGTGTCATATTTATAAACATATTCAGGTTAAGTTTTTCTTTGATTAGTATTACAAAATTCCAGTGAAAGACATAATGGTATGAAATAGAATATAGAAATACCTATATTTTAGTAGGGAATTGATTAGTTTGATTTCTGGAAAATATAACCATTTATGGATTTTTACACCCCATTATTTTATGGTATGTATTTTTGGAAAACAAATTTAATCTCTTTGATATCATTCTTTTCCCAAAATAATGAGCTTAAACGAAGTCCAAAAAATTATTATTTTAACAAACATTATCACAAAACTATTGGAAAAAATGATTCTACAAGATTAATTAAATTATTTAAATATAGCTCACTCATGTTTATAAAATGAATTAATTAGTTACTAAAAACTGATAAATTAAAATAGAAAACAATTGAATATAAATAATTTGTTTGTATAAAAATCTATTTTTATACCCTCAATGTAATTTAATTATAATAAATTAAATTAATAAGTATTTTTGAATGAAATTAATTAAATATATCATATTTATATCCAATAATTTTTTATTTCTTCCATAAATATTTATTGTCATATGTTAAAAAAATTCAAATTTAAGTATAGAAATCTATATTATTCTAAAAGATAAATTTTAAGCTTTAAATGTTTCATTTTTATAACGAAAATTCACATATTTATATATTATATTTGTAAAAATAAAATTAATTTTTTAAATTAGGGTAAATAAATATTCTTTGAATTTTTTTTGGTATATTTCTTTTACGGTTTATTTTTTGGAACAGTGAAAAATATTGCACTTTAATTGAAAATTTATTTTTCATCTAATTTTTATTATTATTTAGTTATATTTTAAATATTTTTTAAATAATAATTTTTTAAATAATATATAAATCAATCTAATTTAGATGATTTTATTCATTTTCACATATAAATTGGATATAAAAACATTCCATCCTTATTAAAATTTCACATCATAAAATCGTTTTCCCACTTTTCCTACACGATTAATTTTAAATCTAATTTTCCAAATGTTGGGAATTGAATTTTGTAAAATATTTTTTATATATTTAAAATGAATATATAAATTATTAATTAAGGTCATTTTATTTTTTATATATATAAAAATACCTTGGTAGAAATAAATTTTTACTCTAGTATAGGTAAAATATTGCAACAAGTTAATGTTAAAACGTAGATATTTTAAAATACCTAAAAAATACAACATTAAATGATTGTCTGGAAATTTTATAGACCATATAGAGATATAAAAACACTAATTTTCTTCAAAAATAATTTATATTAATGCAACATCTATGTGGTAGGCTTAAATTATAAAATAATCAGTATTTAATCACCTAAAACACAACTCATCAAGTATAAATACCCCCTCACAACCCGATATGGCCTAAAAACCATCATGATATTAAAATATCTACGAAAACATATCCTACAAATATTCACCACATTCATGTTCTATTGTCTTATCAAAAATCTAAATCCATGGTTCTCAGGGGATCCCTTATAGAGGTGAAATTCAAGAGGATATTTTCTCAAAACACCATGGTTATTTACTATTAATCTTCTACTTTCATCTCACCTCCTTCACCCATAAATGAATGACATATTTAGAATAATTTATATAATATAGTTTTATGTTACTAATGCAATATCTCATTAATATTTCATTTCTTATATCCACTTTTTCAATGAAATAATGCTATTATCAAAATTATTCGGGTTAATTGCCTCAATGAATAATGATATTACTCGATTTCCATTACTACCTTCATGAATATAAATAAAAGTATAATTATAGTTAAATAAGAATTTAATCTATATATAATTACCAATTTCATGTTCCTGAACAAATATATACTCATAATATTAAATAAAATAGAACTATCTCATGTTGTTTAAATAAACCATAAAATAAACAAAACATTTATCATTTATATTTTATCAAATGAATCAACATCATGTAAGAGAGAAAAATTATTTATAAAAAAATTGTAATCTAAGAATTTCACTGATTCCATTTCACTTCACTTATGGTGTTTTTTTGATTCAAAATTCAAATCTATAATTATATACAAATTAACCATCCTTGATAACCATCAAATAAATGCACCTGAAAAAATGAAAATCATGAAATATTATAATATTATTCTTGATAATATATTATATAAATATCACAGAAGGTATTATAAATATTAATAATTAAATTATTAAAATTAATAACATTATTTAAACAACATTACCAAATGTTGATGTATAGAAAATTAATGGGCTGAATGATGTAAGGGATTCACATCTCATATTTTTCTTATGTGATATATATGAATTATTAGCCAATTATTTCTTATGTTTGGTATATATAAATATATGTTATATATAATATCCTGATTCTAATAATATTAATTTATTTCAATATCTATTTTTAAAATACTTTCTTTTATAGTGTATATGAATTTACTGATTATAATGTGGTAAGTAAATTTTTAACCCAAATTACATCTGTTGGATTAACCTTATACTTCATTAGTTATGTAATTATATTATTATGTGTGGAATGATGTTTTCTTATATTATGTTTCATTTATTACTTTAATTTTTTTTGGTATATAGTGTATACATATAATCAATTAATTTATTAATTCTCACTATTATGATAGGATATTTACAGGGGAATTTATTTCTAATTTAATTTATATTTCCATTTAAACTCACGTTTTCTTCCATGTAAATGATTACAGGAATTGTTTCAAATTTTTTTACTATTATATTTTGATTTTTTTGAATTCATTTTTACTATTTTTTTTGTTTTGGGAAATGAATTGAAAGGATTATTTTAATTATTTTCATAACATGTTCCTTTATAAATTTTTGGGATAAAATTGAAAATGGATTGTTTTTTATTTTATATGGAATGATAATAATTTCCCATTATCATGGCGTTCAAATTAGCTAAATCATACACTACCTGATTATAAGGTTATTTGTGGATAATTTTTTTCTTCTATAATTAGGCGGGATTTTAAAAAATGTCTTTAAACATATAATTGATATTTATAGAAGAATAATTTTATGTTTTCTGTCAAAATTATATTCCATGTAATATTACATTTTTTTGTTTTACATATTATTTTTTTGGTATTGTTAATGAAATTTATCCATATTTTCTTTGGTTTGTTTATATTAATGATGTATCGATGTTTAAGAAACCAATTTTTTCATGGATTTTATGATATGATGAATGGTTTATGTTTTTATGAAACACATATGTAAGGATTTACTTATGTGATGGGTGAAAAATATCTCCCTACAATACTTTGGGTAATGATATTATATCTCATGGGATAAATATTAATAGAAATTGTTTTGACCACATTTCAAACATGTCTTTCTTGGAAAGTAAAAATATTTTAGTAAAGGAATTTATATTACATTATAGACTTCAGACTAAACCTAGAATAATATGATGGTTTTGGGAGTGATCCAATTCCATTATGGTAGTTCGGGAAATGATAATTTAACCGTAATGAAATGACTTTATATGATTATTATCCACCGTTATATGTTTTATTATAATGATATTCTTTTCTGATTCAGGAATTTATTTGAATTTTTATGACTCATGATTATGATCCTTCATATGAATGGTATAGTTTTCAAAAGTTATGTTTATATTGTAATACCATATAGTTTATGTTAAGACTCATACTTCCCTTGTATAAACATACGAAGAATCGTTGATCACCGAATTGTGATTATTATTTTTCATAGGATTTAACGGAATGAATTAAATATGAAATTTATAAGGGGTCATACTTATAAATAAATAAGTGAGATATGATAAAGATATTTTATGAACAAGTTGTTTTTATTCCATGATTACAAAAGACAATAAAACCATAATATTCATTCATGGTTTTAATTTGTTATATAATTAATATTCATCTATTTAGATGTTATAACCATGTATGAAATGAGTGGGTTGTTATAGTTGGTATCTGTTGAAGTTTTAGTAAACCATTTCAAACTAGGATTATAAAACCGAAGTAATAAACAAAATGATAATTCTAGGTTACACTCCAATAATATTGGTCACAACATAGGATTAAAAATAATATCTTATAGATTAAAAATTTATTATTAAATACAATATATTATGTGGTTTTTCTACTATGATTATTGTTTATCGCGTTGTTATTTTGGTTCAATTTAGGTATAGAACCATAAATATTCATGTTAATAATGAAACTTATGCGAAATTCAATGACTATGAGAATCCATGATAGATGATTACGATAGATAAAGACACTTTTATTATTTATAATCATTAATAATGATATAATGTCAAAATTTTTAACATCAGTTAGAATTCAAACACGTCGAATAAGAAGAATATGTACTTTTATAAAAAATCGGGTTGTTATAAACATAGAGGAAACACGATTCAAATTCCAATATGTAATGAAATAGGGAATATGAACCTAGATGAATAGCTCATATTTAGGGGAATATTTAATCTATGTGGAAAAGTAGCACATAGAGTGCAAAAAAATATCTAGGAGTTAAATGTATTATCTGTGAGTAATATCGGTGTTATATAACTCAATGTCATGAACCAAAAATTAACTTCTATAAAAAAAGAAGGAATTATCCCATCATAATAATTGAAATGAAAATATTAAATTATATCTTTGGATTCATGAATAATTTTATTAATGTAATTTAATGGTACTATTGTATGAAAAAACATCTATGGATCAGTCTAATATAGTTTTTCCATATTTATTTGAAATGATATGTTGAATAATACAAAGGAAATATTAATATTATTTACTGTTTATATGTTTTTTTTAAGATAACATGATTAATGGGATGATATCACAATATATATGCATGATGTTGGGATAATAATGAGACAAAAAATTTGTTTTATTTATGAAGAAAATAAATTGTATCTTATTGGTTACCTTGGATGTAGAGACCCGTATCTTGATGTACATGGACATTACATTACTTTTGCGGAATACTTAGTACATAACAAAAACACACACACAAGGATCGTAATAGTTTAGTGTCTTTGGAAACTCAGATCATAATCTTCTAAACGTGGTGAAAGATCTTCAATATCTCCCATAAAGATCTTCCCCTTTTTCTTACCTAAAGCCTTTCTTTATATCCTGGGGAAAAGAAAACATAAAAGGGTGAGCTAAAATGCTCAGTAAGGGTAAACAAAGGAAATATCAATCACATAATTTTCATAAGAACATAACATTTTTGGAAATCTTAACCTGCAAAAGAGAGCATAATTTCATAACATGGGATAAATCATAGTAGTGAAAAGAAATCATAACTTAAAACATTACTCATTGTGGCATACACACAAAATCATAGAGAATCATTTCTTGTTAGTCAAGACTCATTGCCATGACTATCTTAGTGGACAAAGTCCCTTTCTGAATCGAGTAATCCTCGTTTCAGTCCTGTTTCACTGAACCGGTATAACCTACCATTTCAGCCATGTCTATCTCATGAGATATAAAATCTTTACCCAATGCATTGGAGGGAGATATAGGTCCCACCCATCTTATAATGAATCCTTTCTTATGTGTGCCACATAATCATAAAACATACATCATCGCATAACACATGTAACAAAAATGGGATTCTTGAAACATCATGACATCACAAATCAATTCATATAAAATAAAGGAATTCATAAACATAATTCCATCACAACATAGTCAAATCAATGTAAAAATATGGATATAAACAGAACCCTTTATTATCTTAGATGGAAAATAATTTTGATAAAACACTTGAATTGAATTCTTGAGGAAAATATCATTTCTTCTTCAAAATCAATTTCTTTTCACAAAACATCATGCAATTTTAAAAGAAAGAGATTTTATTGAAAATAGTCATGAAATCTTTTAGAGGAATATTCATGAAAATAAGGCTTTATAAAATAGTAGAAATCCGTTCGTGTCGTATAAGTTAAAAAAAACATTCTTCGTACTTTTGTCGGAAAAGTCAAAAAGTACCTCGTACGAAAAACATCAAAAGATTCCTTTCATTTCTTTTACTAAAAACTCACCGAAGGGTAAAAATGGATTTAAACAATTGTAGGTGGATGGAAATAATATTACATATTGATGAAACATGGATGTGGATGATAAAATACACCCCAGTAAATACTTACGAATAAACAATCTCGGATAAAAATGAGATTGTGATATTTCCCTTACCTTAGGTCCGATTTGCTTTGTTCGTGTCCGAAGCTCCTGTATAATGGTTTAAATAATGTTATTGACTTATTACAGAATCATATTCATTGTTATGATATCATATATGGTTCACTTATGACATTATATTACCCGTTCTTTTGTAAATTCCATGTTAAAGAAGCGTTTTGGGTAAAATCGTTTCATTTATCGTAGGTGTTTTGACTTATTGTTCTTGACATCATTATTACTTATATCATGATTCACTTACTTCCAGAATATAAAATATGATTTATATATCATATATATTCAGTATATATATATATATATAATAGATAGATAAATAAAATGAAAAACACCGTTCATGGAGACGGTAGTCCGTACGTACGCATGAACGCTGTTTTACTTTCCTTATTGTCTTGAAATGGAAGTAAGTAGATGACATACATAGGTATATATATACATAAATCCAGTAGCTTTAAAATGTCATATATTTCATTATTATTTCTTATATATACATTATAATCATTCTTAAATGGTTAACATGGAGAATGAATCTCATCGCGTCGTGGAGACGGTATTCCGTACGTACGCACGAGCGATGATATCATTTCTATAAATATTGAATTTAATTGGAGTGGATTATACAATATATCAGAATCAATATGATGTTGTAATAACTATTTATAGTTATTCTTTACACCATTATACCCATCCATGTAAGGTGGTGGTGGAAAATAGATTACACCACGGCGTGGAGACGGTATTCCGTACGTACGCACGAGCGGTGATTTCTTTTTCCGTAGGATGGATAGATAGTGAAATAGGGTTGTTTCATACTTATAATAACATATCAGTATATGAGTGATACTGATGTTATTAATTCATAATGAAACAACCTAAGAAGAAGTGGAAGAATAAATAAAGATAAAAGAATTGGTAACAGTAATTACCTGTTCTTTGAAGCGCCTCTTTGAGACCTCCTCTTAGGGCACTAGAATTGGTCTTTGAGGAAGACCAGAACCTCTATGATGTTTCTAGGGAAGTGGAGAAGAGATTTTGGCAGGGGTTGCCGAGCTTGATAGCTCAAATTGGTGTGAGGAGGAGGGGGAGGAGGTGTCCTTTTATAGGGGAGGAGAGGGGCACCTTAGGAATATCTCAAAATATTATTTTATATTAAAGTCAAAATCGGTTTATAATGGTTCCAAAGGGTCTTATTTCGAAGCTAAAGTGGGGATGGGTCGAAATCCTATCAACCAATAGGATTTAGACAAGTTTAGGGTATTATTTTAACCTTATCAATTAGATTTAACTCTAAGTTAAATAATTTAACTTTTACCGTGTCTTTTTGTTTTCTTTCACTATATGGTTAATAAACTTACTATAACATGCCAAACGAACCCCATATTGTATATTATTAATACATATATCCTTATCTAAGTCATTTGGCCGAACCTTAGATTTTTAGGAATAAAATAACAATTAGTAATATAATATTTGATTTAAAAACTATTTTGTGTCAATTTTGACACTATTTGATATATGATTTTTTTGAAAGTCATAACAGAATTATATGTTCGAACCAAGTTGATTAAATCAACACTAATATATCATAGTAACCTAGAAAATTACTGGAATTCATTAAAATCCTTAAATTACATTTATTTTGGTATTTATATTATCAATTATGTCAATATTTCATTAATAAGATAATTACTGCATCATCTTTGTGTCATAAATAAATTATATTATTTGATGTCTAAAAATTACAAATAAAATACCATCATGTAGGAAATCTTTTTATCTTTCTAATGAATATTTATAGTCGAATTTAGCTTATGTATAACCCCATATTAAAAATTATTTACTTATTAAACTTTGATTTTAACTATTTTAACCCTTCTTTAAATAAATTAATAATAAATGTCCTAATCTAATCCAAGTGGGCCTAAATGGTCATATTTTATTCCTAAGATTGTTTTTGGTCGAATTACACTTGTCCAATAGAATTAGGACATGTGTTACGGTAATATTAATATCATATTTACCCTTAGTTACCCTATTTACTATTAACCGCGGTAAAAAAAAGTAAAAAGTTACTATTCACCAAAAAATTATTTTCATCTCATTGAACCACATTTTAGTCCTTGATATTAACCGTGTCTCTCGGATTTTCGAAATTCCATTCACAGAAGTGGTAAAATTAAGTTTTATGCAAAATTCAGTTTTTAACCTACCACTTAGTAGTTTCACTATTCATCAAAAATTGATGTTTTTCAGAACAATGCCAAAATTTCATCCTAAGCTATATTTCATATTCCGAATTCAAAAATGAAGTCTATTTTACCAAATTCATAACATAGAAGTTGCATTAATTAATTTTATAATTAAATCCCGCTGTTAAAACAAATAGCGTGTTTTTAAGAGATAATAAATATCAAAAGATTGAAACTTGTTTATAAGTGGTTTAAATGTGAAATTACATCCAATGACCATTATTGTATTAAATTGTAAAAATATATTCTAAATATACTTTAAAACTACTAAAATTAATAATTTATCACTATTAATTATTTCGATTGAAAAAGTTGTTTTTAATTAAAATTTAGTATTTTTCACTATTCATCAGAATATGAAAGTTATCCGAAAAGTACCAAAATTTCACCTTAGGCTAAATTCGATACTCCAAATCAAAAAATGAAGTTCATTTTGAAAAATAAGATTTACAGAGTTTTAAAAAGTGGTTATTACTATTCATAACGGCTAGTTTTAATAATATTTTAATAGCATATCGTTGTTTAGTGAAACTCGGTATTGCGTATTACACACGCTATCGAGGAAGGTCGTGATTGCGTGTAATGCAAGGCAAGTCAAGGATGCGTGTTGTGCATGCTCCTTTTGGTGTAGCGTATAACACAAGACATTAGTGAAATTAAAAAGAATATTTTTCATAAAATCTTGGGCTGTTACATTTTACCCCACTTAAAATGAATTTCGCCCTCGAAATTCGTCGGGGTTATAAATGGTTTACTATTCGAAAGTTTCTTTAATAGAAACCCACATCATAAAAGGGAATACCAAAACTTGGCTTTAAAAACTAATGTATGAAATGTAACGATTACCCAAATAAACTAATCACTGGGTTTCCACATAGGTGAAAATATGGATATGGAAGAGAAATCTAACCATCATGTTCTGATGGAGAGTGGTAGAGAACATGGCTATGGAAAAGCCAGTAATCACAAATCCATAAATTTGTGACGATCTAAGGTACCATCTGATTCATCAGGTATAAGAGAAGTAGGACAACATTTTTGGTTTTCAAGATCATTTCCCTAAAGTTAAAGAATTTGAATTAGAATAAATACTTACATTATTTTGGTACAATCTCACTGTTGTTCGTGCCTTTAACAATTTCCACTTCATCTCTTAAATAAATGAAGTTGAATTTGTTATTCGTGAAGTGTTAGCAGATCATGTGATAGAATGACGGGTCATTCCATCTGTTTCAAACAAAAGGTTAGCAAAATTATATGCATAAGTCGATCTATAGTGAGATTAATCATATATGGTTCCTAAAATGGACTTATACTTCATATATCATACTGCTTAATATAATAAAACTAGTTTCTACTAAACAGGGACTTCCTGTAGGCCAGTGGTGGGCGATAAAGGCCAGTTGCACTTCGGTTGTGGGTTCGATTCCCACATCCTTGTCCGACGCGATGGGCTGTCGCCCGTCCTGCAGGTTGTCCTTTTTCTAAAACTACGTTACTATAACATCCCATCAATAATATCGAAAATCTTCTATCCTTAAACAATACTAACTTATTTCCAACATAATCCAGTCTAATCTTTAGGCTTATACATAATACTGCAGTCCACTCTCATAATATAGTGACATCGATTACCAGAGATTTAATACTGTCGTTGATCCCCACATATTATAAGATATGTCTTGTTGGTCACATTCCAATCATTCAAAGTCCTTAATTGTGTATTCTCTTGAATACCTTAGTGAAAACATGAGTGCAGTTAAAAGTTAACACTTTCCACATACCAAAATCCTCAAAATTCTATATACTCAAACCATGATATCACTTAGTCCTTATATCAATCATGAGCTCATGAATACTGTCAAACATTTCATTTTCCCCTTATCCCTTCATTATGCGCATATCATCTTCATTCTAAAAATATCTGAATAACCTTTCATGGATACTGGTAACATTAATCAGACAACAATGTTACAATCCTTACATGTCTCTTTATTCCATAGTACCATGAGATTACTTATTACACATGATAAACATGTAATCATTCCACTACATTCTTAAACCATTGATCGAGCTTCAACAATTCTTTCATCTCACATACCATTGGTAGTCTCTTCATCATCATCCACATAAATACTTCCCATATGACCATACTGATTCTCTTCATGAGTCTTTCCCTTAGGGCATTTGTTTGCATAATGCCCATACATTCCACATTTAAAACACTTAACCATTTTTGATGTCGTAGCAATACCATTATCCTCATCCCTGGTATTAACTGAACCTTTTCCTTTGCACTTACTGGCTTTGTGTCCTTCTTTTCCACACCCAAAGCATCTTCCAGTTCCTTTGAAACATTCTCCTTGATGCCTCTTCCCACATGGTTTACATAGGGGAAATTGAACTTTCTTTCCTCTATGATCATCATGGAACTCCATCTTTCTCTTATTAGTCGAGTCAGGAAACTTACCAAATTTTACTTTATTGATCATGTTGTGAGATTGTTGATTCGGCATAATAATAATGTTTGGACATCCAAATCCCATTTCATTTGGTTTCTCATGAAGAATATCATTCCATTGTCCATCATATCCTCCATTATTGTAAATCATCTTGTTTCCATCCATTTTCTAAAACCCAAACAGAATAGTGTTAGATGCAAAAATCGTAATAAAGGGTGAGTAACTTAAATATCTATCATCTTTGGTTTAATCTAATATCGTTACCATAGTTCCAGAACTATATCCTATATGTATACTTATCCTTAGGGGCATCCCTAGACATACCTTAGAAATATCTCTAGGTATCTCACTAATGTTTTCGCATCCTAGTTTCCAAAGGTTGACTAAACCTTTCCTCTGATACCAACTGTAGAGACCCGTATCTTGACGTACATGGACATTACATTACTTTTGCGGAATACTTAGTACATAACAAAAACACATACACAAGGATCGTAATAGTTTAGTGTCTTTGGAAACTCGGATCATAATCTTCTAAACGTGGTGAAAGATCTTCAATATCTCCCATAAAGATCTTCCCCTTTTTCTTACCTAAAACCTTTCTTTATATCCTGGGGAAAAGAAAACATAAAAGGGTGAGCTCAAATGCTCAGTAAGGGTAAACAAAGGAAATATCAATCACATAATTTTCATAAGAACATAACATTTTTGGAAATCTTAACCTGCAAAAGAGAGCATAATTTCATAACATGGGATAAATCATAGTAGTGAAAAGAAATCATAACTTAAAACATTACTCATTGTGGCATACACACATAATCATAGAGAATCATTTCTTGTTAGTCAAGACTCATTGCCAAGACTATCTTAGTGGACAAAGTCCCTTTCTGAATCGAGTAATCCTCGTTTTAGTCCTGTTTCACTGAACCGGTATAACCTACCATTTCAGCCATGTCTATCTCATGAGATATAAAATCTTTACCCAATGCATTGGTGGGAGATATAGGTCCCACCCATCTTATAATGAATCCTTTCTTATGTGTGCCACATAATCATAAAACATACATCATCGCATAACACATGTAACAAAAATGGGATTCTTGAAACATCATGACATCACAAATCAATTCATATAAGATAAAGGAATTCATAAACATAATTCCATCACAACATAGTCAAATCAATGTAAAAATATGGATAGAAATAGAACCCTTTATTTTCTTAGATGGAAAATAATTTTGATAAAACACTTGAATTGAATTCTTGAGGAAAATATCCTTTCTTCTTCAAAATCAATTTCTTTTCACAAAACATCATGCAATTTTAAAAGAAAGAGATTTTATTGAAAATAGTCATGAAATATTTTAGAGGAAGCTTCATGAAAATAAGGCTTTATAAAATAGTAGAAATCCGTTCGTGTCGTATAAGTTAAAAAAAACATTCTTCGTACTTTTGTCGGAAAAGTCAAAAAGTACCTCGTACGAAAAACATCAAAAGATTCCTTTCATTTCTTTTACTAAAAACTCACCGAAGGGTAAAAATGGATTTAAACAATTGTAGGTGGATGGAAATAATATTACATATTGATGAAACATGGATGTGGATGATAAAATACACCCCAGTAAATACTTACGAATAAACAATCTCGGATAAAAATGAGATTGTGATATTTCCCTTACCTTAGGTCCGATTTGCTTTGTTCGTGTCCGAAGCTCCTGTATAATGGTTTAAATAATGTTATTGACTTATTACAGAATCATATTCATTGTTATGATATCATATATGGTTCACTTATGACATTATATTACCCGTTCTTTTGTAAATTCCATGTTAAAGAAGCGTTTTGGGTAAAATCGTTTCATTTATCGTAGGTGTTTTGACTTGTTGTTCTTGACATCATTATTACTAATATCATGATTTACTTACTTACAGAATATAGAATATGATTTATATATCATATATATTCAGTATATATATATATATAATAGATAGATAAATAAAATGAAAAACACCGTTCATGGAGACGGTAGTCCGTACGTACGCATGAACGCGGTTTTACTTTCCTTATTGTCTTGAAATGGAAGTAAGTAGATGACATACATAGGTATATATATACATAAATCCAGTAGCTTTACAATGTCATATATTTCATTATTATTTCTTATATATACATTATAATCATTCTTAAATGGTTAACATGGAGAATGAATCTCATCGCGTCGTGGAGACGGTATTCCGTACGTACGCACGAGCGATGATATCATTTCTATAAATATTGAATTGAATTGGAGTGGATTATACAATATATCAGAATCAATATGATGTTGTAATAACTATTTATAGTTATTCTTTACACCATTATACCCATCCATGTAAGGTGGTGGTGGAAAATAGATTACACCACGGCGTGGAGACGGTATTCCGTACGTACGCACGCGCGGTGATTTCTTTTTCCGTAGGATGGATAGATAGTGAAATAGGGTTGTTTCATACTTATAATAACATATCAGTATATGAGTGATACTGATGTTATTAATTCATAATGAAACAACCTAAGAAGAAGTGGAAGAATAAATAAAGATAAAAGAATTGGTAACGGTAATTACCTCTTCTTTGAATCGCCTCTTTGAGACCTCCTCTTAGGGCACTATAATTGGTCTTTGAGGAAGACCATAACCTCTAGGATGTTGCTAGGGAAGTGGAGAAGAGATTTTGGCAGGGGTTGGCCGAGCTTGAGAGCTCAAATTGGTGTGAGAAGGAGGGGGAGGAGGTGTCCTTTTATAGGGGAGGAGAGGGGCACCTTAGGAATATCTCAAAATATTATTTTATATTAAAGTCAAAATCGGTTTATAATGGTTCCAAAGGGTCTTATTTCGAAGCTAAAGTGGGGATGGGTCGAAATCCTATCAACCAATAGGATTTAGACAAGTTTAGGGTATTATTTTAACCTTATCAATTAGATTTAACTCTAAGTTAAATAATTTAACTTTTACCGTGTCTTTTTGTTTTCTTTCACTATGTGGTTAATAAACTTACAATAACATGCCAAACGAACCCCAAATTGTATATTATTAATACATATATCCTTATCTAAGTCATTTGGCCGATCCTTAGATTTTTAAGAATAAAATAACAATTAATAATATAATATTTGATTTAAAAACTATTTTGTGTCAATTTTGACACTATTTGATATATGATTTTTGTGAAAGTCATAACAGAATTATATGTTCGAACCAAGTTGGTTAAATCAACACTAATATATCATAGTAACCTAGAAAATTAGTGGAATTCATAAAAAGTCTTAAATTACATTTATTTTGGTATTTATATTATCAATTATGTCAATATTTCATTAATAAGATAATTACTGCATCATCTTTGTGTCAAAAATAAATTATATTATTTGATGTCTAAAAATTACAAATAAAATACCATCATGTAGGAAATCTTTTTAGCTTTCTAATGAATATTTATAGTCGAATTTATCTTATGTATAACCCCATATTAAAAATTATTTACTTATTAAACTTTGATTTTAACTATTTTAACCCTTCTTTAAATAAATTAATAATAAATGTCCTAATCTAATCCAAGTGGGCCTAAATGGTCATATTTTATTCCTAAGTTTGTTTTTGGTCGAATTACACTTGTCCAATAGAATTAGGACATGTGTTAGGGTAATATTAATATCATATTTACCCTTAGTTACCCTATTTACTATTAACCGCGGCAAAAAAAAGTAAAAAGTTACTATTCACCAAAAAATTATTTTCATCTCATTGAACCAAATTTTAGTCCTTGATATTAACCGTGTCTCTCGGATTTTCGAAATTCCATTCACAGAAGTGGTAAAATTAAGTTTTATGCAAAATTCAGTTTTTAACCTACCACTTAGTAGTTTCACTATTCATCAAAAATTGATGTTTTTCAGAACAATGCCAAAATTTCATCCTAAGCTATATTTCATATTCCGAATTCAAAAATGAAGTCTATTTTACCAAATTCATAACATAAAAGTTGCATTAATTAATTTTATATTTAAATCCCGCTGTTAAAACAAATAGCGTGTTTTTAAGAGATAATAAATATCAAAAGATTGAAACTTGTTTATAAGTGGTTTAAATGTGAAATTACATCCAATGACCATTATTGTATTAAATTGTAAAAATATATTCTAAATATACTTTAAAACTACTAAAATTAATAATTTATCACTATTAATTATTTCGATTGAAAAAGTTGTTTTTAATTAAAATTTAGTAATTTTCACTATTCATCAGAATATGAAAGTTATCCGAAAAGTACCAAAATTTCACCTTAGGCTAAATTCGATACTCCGAATCTAAAAATGAAGTTCATTTTGAAAAATAAGATTTACAGAGTTTTAAAAAGTGGTTATTACTATTCATAACGGCTAGTTTTAATAATATTTTAATAGCATATCGTTGTTTAGTGAAACTCGGTATTGCGTATTACACACGCTATCGAGGAAGGTCGTGATTGCGTGTAATGAAAGGCAAGTCAAGGATGCGTGTTGTGCATGCTCCTTTTGGTGTAGCGTATAACACAAGACATTAGTGAAATTAAAAAAAATATTTTTCATAAAATCTTGGGCTGTTACATTGGAACATATTAGTAATATGAAGTAAAGTTGTTTATGATATTATATATTAATTGTATATAACTTTCATATTTATAGTATTATGAAATACATTATTTTTTAAAGAATACATGTTTACATTATTTTTTTATTATAATTAAATTTATATACAGGTTTTCAGAGAATACATGATAATTATCTTCTCATGTTTGGTGTGTCACATTTATGATATACATTAATATTTTTCTAGGATTAATGATAAGATGATATAGAAAATATAGTGACCATTATTTAAAAGATTTTGATTTTAGGATTTTAGTAGGTACACAAGAGTAATTGTTTATGAAATTTTTTAAATTAGAATCTAGAAGAGTTTCTAGTGATTAACATATAATTTATCCAAATGAGGATTTATGTGTATTGAATAAACTATTCTAAAAAAAGTATGATACAAGAAATAGTTGGAATGAATTATCATCACATTATATATATTACGATACAATGGTTCTATATGCACTAAAAATTCAACATCATTACCTGGATTAAGAAATTAAGTTGAAATTTATCAAGGAAAAGCCAATGGGAGATATTTTAATAATGATATGAAATCACGTATGTACATATTCCTAATTGATTTTGAAATAAAATATTATCATATCATCACCATTTAGGATTATATAAATGAAATCATGTAGACCGATTATGCCTTTGGTTTCGTGGTCATCAGTCCATCTAGTTACCATTATCTCTATAATTAATCATTAGAACATGATAATATAATTGCCTTCCTTCTTCATGTATTTACATTCCACTAACATTATATTAATAGAAATTATAGTTATTTGGTGATCTTATCCTTTTAATTTCCTTATTTCTTAAATTTTTTAACCATTTTCCAATGTCGATTTTCCCACAAAGTAAATTCTAAATCATTCATCATTAATTTTCATGTGTTGTTTAAATTTTTGGAGGATTTACTTGTTTTTAAATTCATGAACTTATCGAGATGGTTTTATATTGATTGGATCTTTCTACGAATTGCTCTCATGTCTATGTTAGGTTCAATGTATGTCTTGTGCAGTAGTACATACCTGATCCTTCACATGTACTCAACTTAGAGATAATAATTCTAGGGAATGATCATTCATATAATGAAATACTGGTAGAGATTCTGGATCCAAATTATATGGTTTTATCAAACAAAACAACTCACATATTAACATTTTGTAGCAAAACCACAAATGTGAGGAGTCTATGTTGGAATTTTTTGATGGGAAGTGGAAAATATATCCTAAAATATTTATATTTGAGATATGAATATCAATGGAAAAATTCATTTGATGGGGGTAGAATGTAACACCCAACGATTTTACAATATTTCTTTATTTTAAATAAATTTAATCTATTCAATATCTATCTTTTCTCAAAACACTAATCATAAACAAAAACCATGATATTATTATTTAAATAACGATTATCACATAGAAATTGGAATAAATGGAATTAATGTGATTAAATAAATTATGAAAATTTAATTTACACATGCTTATAATATGAATTCATTGTTAATTAATTAATTTGAAATGAAAATAAAAACCCAATTGAAAATATTGGAAGTGTTTTTATAAAAAAAATTTAATAGACACAATTGTATTTTATCATAATAAAATAAAACAATCACTATTTTTGAAATATATTAATTACATATATATAATTTATATTTCCTGTAATCTTTTTTAATTTTCCAATTATGTTTGATAGGCTTATGAAACTAATGATCCAATTTTATGCATAAAAGATATATTTTTCTAAAATGTAATTTTAACTCTTTTTAATGAAAGGCCTATTTTAAAAATTAAATTTGGACACATATATATTTTTTATATGAAAAAATTAACACCCTTTTTTAATGTAGGATATGGAAATTTGAATAATATGATTACTTTTTTGGATTTTTGTTTGATAAATATCATTTTGTATGAAAAGTAAAAAAAAAATTAATTGAAAACTGGTTTCTCATCCATATAATTTCAATTTTTTAAATTATATTATAGGTTTATTTAAAATTAAATTTAGTTTATTTATAATAATAGAAACAAAAATTATGTCATTATAATCTATTTCATATTGAAGTTGGATGTAAAAACATTTCAGTCTTTTGTAAGTTTTCACTTTTAAAACTAAAATTCTTGTTACGTCACTAGGATTAATTTTAAATATAATATAAAATATTATGTTAATTTAATTTTATAAATTAGATTTAATATTATAAGAGACTTTATTTTTTGGGTAAGGTCTCATATTTCATTAAATGTTAATGTTAAAATCATAAAATTACAAGAAATAAAACATTAAATGGTTGGTTGAGTTATTTTTACACCATAGCTAGACATTAAAAAATTATTTATTATCCAAATTCATGGAAATTAATTACACCTCAATGTGGTTGGCTTTAATTTTAAAATAATCGTTATTTAATCTCTTAAAACCACCCTTATTCATATAAAAATTCTACCCCTCACCACCCTATTTCTCAAAACAAGACATGAATATCATATAATATCTACAAAAACCACTCATTAAAACTCTAAAAATGTAAATGTCTTTCTAGAATTATAAAAATATCAAATCAATTGATCTGAAGGGGAAATTCGATGAGGTGATATTCAAGAGGTAATTCTCCCACATCACCTATGTTATTTTCTTTTCTTCATATATATTCTTCCCACAACATTCATCTATCAAGGAATGAAAAATAAATAATCATTTATATACTGATGTGCTTTTTACTAATGGAATTTCTCATAAAAAATTTATTTATCATATTTTCAATTTAAAAATAGAAAATCTATTCTGAAAATTATTCCTGTTAATCACCGTTTTTAATAATGAGTTTGTTCGTTTGTCATTACTATATTAATAGATGATCATAAAAGTATAATTATAGTATAATAATATATTAATAGGTATATTATAACCTATTTAATGATATGGAACAAATATGTACTAATAATAATAAATAAAAATAAACTAGCTCGTGGTTTCTTTATAAACCTTTAAACTACATTAATTATTTATCATTTATATTTTACAAAATAAATCATATTTAAGTAACAAAGAAAAATTATTTATGGGACCATTTATAATTGTAAAATTCGATTAATACCATTTCATTTCACTGATATTTTTTTTATTTCTATTATAAATGAGAATCCATAATTATACACAAAAAACCCACCATAAAAACCAAAAAATTAATAAACATGAAATTAAGAAATTCATGAAATATTATTACTAAATAGGTGTTAATATGTTACGAATGTGGCACATAATGTATTAGAAAAATTGATATATTTATGAAACAAATTACTAACATTATTTAAACCATTATATTTGATATTAAAGTAATGAAAACCAAGAGAATGTGTGAGGTATGGGTATCTCATATCACTTTTTTTCTACGTGATATATTCTTTATTCACCACATAATACATTTTTATAAGGAATATACATCCCTTTCTAATATAATATTTTTAATCCAATTGAATTAATTTTATTTAATATATGATGGGAGAATTATTTGTTTTATGGGTTATATGATTTTACTGATTACAATTTGGTAAGAGAATTATTAACAATATTTAAATTGTTTGTGTTAGACTTCTTTTTCATTGATTATGTCAGCCTAAGATTATTTTGGAAATGAATTCTTACTGTATAATGTTTCATTTTAACATATTTTATTCATAGCTATAGACAATATAAATTATTAGTTAACTTATTGGTGATCGCTTCAATGATATGATAATTATAAGGAATTCTATTTTGATTTTGTTTAAACAATTGGCTTTTAAATCGGATTTTTCATCCAGGTCCTTGTTTACTAAAAGAATTAAATTTTTTTTACAATTCCCTTATTATTGTTAATTATAAATTTTTTTCATGTTTGGATTTTGCAAAAGGAATTGAATGGATTCAATTTTTAGTTTTCTAAAAGGGATCATTTATAATATTTTTTAAAAAACAAATAGATGGAATGTCTTCTTATATTATACGGAATGAGTTTATTTCATTCCATCATGATTATATATTGAATTAAAGATTATTTTATAATATTTCATGGTTGTTTTCAAAGAATATTTTTTATTCTATAATTGAATTTTATTTTAGAAGCATGTCTTCAAAATAATTAAGAAAATTTCAAGAGGAAACACCTCAAATATTATATCAAAATTATATTCCTTATAAGATAAAATTATTTGATGTCACAAATGATTTAGTGGGTGTATTATTCAATGAAATTATTATTATCTTTATTATTTTAGGATTATAATTATCTATTTACTTTCAAGGTTTTTGATATGATGAATTATTTGTGTTCTTATGACACATATATCTATAGTTTACCTATGTAATGGGTGGGAACTATATATTTATCCAATGAATTTGGTAGTGATATAATATCTCATGACATATAAATTACTAGAATTGGGATTGATGTCAGTTTAGACATTACTGAATTGTGATGTGAAACTAGTTTAGTAATGAATTTTTTCCACGATGATAATCATTGGGGTGAGTGTAAACTACATCAATGGTTTGGGGAGTGAATCCATTAAAATATGATTTTATTGGAAGAAAATTATTTACTACTAATTGAATGATTTTCTAAGGTTATGAGATTTACAAAATTCCTTTTAATAATTAAATGTTATTATTTTATGGTCCCTGAGTTTTCCAAAATTTTCTATGATATAAGATTATGATCCTTGATATGCAGTGTATGGTTTTCAAATGTTATGTTCATATTCTTATACCATTAATTTTTTGTTCTAACTCATATATCTCTTTTTACCTTTACTGAGCATCTTATACCACCATTTTATAATTTTTATTTTCCCTAGGATATGAATGATGTAATAAATCATGACCTCTCAAAAGAGTTTCGGTTATTATTGGATAAGTGGGAGATGATGCAGATGTTTTATGAACAAGTTGTTTTATTTCCAATATTGCAAAGCCAATAAACCCATATGACTAGTTCATGGTATTTTTATGTTATGCAATGAATTTTCATCTATTTAATTTTACTAAAAATGCTTGGATAGAGTAGTTGATTACATGGACATTATATGAGGATTTTTCTTCTGTAGAGATGTTCCTTGGGGTAACAACCCATAAAAAACAATATTTCCATAGAATTGTTCGAAAAGAGGTGCATAAACGTGGGCCATATTAAACACATGCTTTGGAACTCCTAAGGGATTGTGATTTTTTAAATCTATAATATCATTATAAACAATTATCATAGAAATCAATAGTTATATTTTATTTTTTGTTATGGGATAAATAATATAAAAACTATATTTAATACTTGATATTTATTTTAAATTATAATTCATCTGTTTTTATTTTTCTATTTAATATTTATATTTTCTGTTTAATTTTTTCAATAATTTAAACATTTTCATCCATAATTTTTCATTTATTCTAGTGAATGGATGAATATAGGCAGAACTGAGTCAATAACCAATGTGAGGGGAAATATAATGGCTTCTTAAATGGGATTATTAACATTAGGGGAGTAAAAATAAAATAATATGTGGAAGTATATTATCTGGAAACCCATGTTTTTATCCAAATACTAAACTATTGAAAAGTATAAAATCATTCTAAGAAATATAATGTTATAATTGAGACCTTCATATAAAAATAGACATAGAATTTCATTAGATCATATGCTCCCTTAATTGTAGTAAAATGGTTCAGATCTATTGAAATGTTTTTCAATATCCTTCAATACATTGAGGAATAAAAGTTCTTATAGGTTATCGAAACTTATCAAAGGAGATGCTCATCTATGGTTAATTTTATTCTAGAGTATGATACCCAAGGAAAATAAAGAAAAAATGCGGTGGAAGGAATTATATAAATTTTTTGATTGATATTATATTTTCACACTACAAATAAAAAATAGAGGTACTACATTAGACTAAAACAAAATTATTAGGTATCTATTGGTGTGCCTGTTGTAAAAATTATATATCATGCATGATTCGACTCTAGATTTGTCATTACTCATGAATGTAAACTTTTACTCCTCTTTACTGGACTCTTTGTTGGGTCTTAAAAATGGATTTGAAATATGTCACATTAAATTTTATGAAGTAATATTCTAATGTTCCCTCAAATTTGAAGTCATGATTAGTGAATATCAATGTTCTCAGAGGGAAAATAAGAAGAAAGTGGATTTCAATTATAATAGAGCGATGGATAAATAAAATAGTGTATATAAAATCCAACAAACAACTTGCCAAAATTGTGTGAATAAGAACACTATAAATTTTCTAAATGGGGTGAGGAAATACATTGTATAAAAAGGAAGGGAAACTTCCTAGTGATTACTAAAAGAAGAAACCCACCAATGTAATAGATGAAATAAATTTTGGAGTCAACCATCATCTTATTGAAAAATGTTTCATCTATAAGGATCATGGAAACTTTTAAATTCACTACCCTATGTTATGTTTTGTTGTAGAAAATCAACACTAATATCCTCCAAAGGATAAATTATGACAATATTCCATCACAACTGTAGAGGTGGATGATGATATCAATGTGGTGAAAAGTACGATTGTTATTCATACCTATATATTAAAAATACCTTTTATTCTAGTTTTACGCCTTTTTTAATATCTCTTATTTTTATAAGAACAATTCATGCACCATTGAAATGCATAGAAATAGAGTTCATGGTGAAATGCAATGGGAGAATTATTTTATCCACTGTATATAACTCCTCCCCTATCTCCATATACTTTATGAACTCATCGGTGAATCTTATCATAATATAAGTTTCATAATTCAAGCATATTATAGGAAATTATTGTAATTACTTATATAGAGCTACATAAATTTCCAAGAGAATGAAATTATCCCCAGTATCAGGAATCTCCCTCCGAATCAATATAAGTGAAAAATGGCAGACGAATATTTTTTTGGTACTCTAGTATCAATAATTTATATTATTTTTCAACGATCAATGAAATCAATCCCAAATTATTTTGAATAATGAAAATAACATCCCCGAATACATTCCCATTATGAAAGAATATGTTAATGCATTTCAAAAATAATTTCAAAGTCTTTCTCATAGCTGAGAGGTTGGATTTTCATTAGAAAATAAACTTGGATCATTCCTAGTATCTAATAAATCATATAGAATGGGAATTTTTAAATCTAAGGAACCTAAGAAAAAAAAGGAAATGTTGGTAAATTATTTATATTCCAAACTGATTCACCATGGGGTGCACCAGTACTCTTCATCAAGAATTATGGGTCAATGTGACTATATATTGATTACCTTGAGATAAATATGTTAAAAATATACAATTAGTATGATCTCCCATGGATTTATTATTATTTTTGATTATTATCATATATCCAAATAATCCTACAAGATATATATTATTTCTGGATATTTTAAATTATAAATGATGAAGGATGACATCACTGAGACTAATTTTCATACATGGTATAAGAACTAAATGTTCATTGTTATTCAATTTGGACTCACAAATGCTCCCGAAATTATCATGCACATAATGAATAGAGTATTTAAAGATTATCTTGATAAATTTGTGGTAGTATTTGATGAATATATTCTTAACTACAACAAAATAATAGAGGAACATTAGGATAATTTGAATACTACACTAAGAAAAATTGAAAAAAATATATATATGAAATTTTTATTAAATTTGATTTATGAATAGAGAAAGTATAATTCTAATGTAATTTCATCACCAAAAAAGGATATAAATGGATTCTAAAAAAAAGGTAAATTATATTCTGATAACGACTAAACTCTTAGTGTATATCCCCAGCTTCCTTAGTTTTTCTAGGTAGCATTGTCAATTTGTCAGAAAAATATAATGATCTTAAATCCCCTATCAAACCTAACTAAAATATTGGACACATTTATATATAATTATGAATGTGAGTAATATTTTAAAGTGTTAAATAGAGTCTAATCACTACACATATGGTCACATTACCAATCATAGGGGAAAGATTTGGGATATACAATGATATATCTAAAAGAGACATGGGTAATTTACTCATGAAAAATTAAAAAGTGATAGCCTATACCACACACTAACTAACAATATATAAGAAGAACTACCTAAATAATGATGTAGAATTTGTTTTAGTGATCATTTCATTAAAAACATTAAGGGGTTATATATGTGAGGAGATGTTTGATATATTTAGGGGTTATAAAATCATTATTTATATATTTACACAATTTAATAATAATATGAACTAATTAATGTGGTTAAAAAGATAGAGGATTACAATTTTCACTCCATTAACATCCTTGGAAATAAAAGAATGGGGAAAATTCCTTGAGTAAGAAGGATCTGGTAACTATATCCAGGATGATTATATTAAGGGATCCAATATTGATGGAAATAAAAAGTATAGAAATCGGTATAATAATAGGATGTTATTTCTAACCCGATAAAGAAATTACTCAATCATCCATTAAAATGAGAATAAAATAGTATCATAAATATGATAATATTTTTTGTTGATGTTAGTGCATATTATAAAGATTAACTTTTCAAAAGAGAGAGTTATAAGGTTTGGAAATGAGAGATGTTTCACTTAATATAAATAACTATAGAGGGAACTTATGGATATCACATATAACTCATCCTTTCTTATTAATTAAGGAAAATCTAAAAAAAATAATGATTTCAATAAAAATTTCATGGTGGAAGACCTTAAGATTGACATTATAGAGATTGGGTCTCAAAATTTGGTGTGGCACTATGTCAGGGATGATTAAAAAATATCTAAAGGTATCATGAAACCATTACCCATAGATTTTTGGAAATGGGAAAATATAACCATGGAATCCATTTTTGACCTTCCAAGTACACCAAGTGGGAATAATATCATATGAGTGATACTCTATCACCTTACTAAATTATGGGATTTATTTGTTTCCATGGAATATTTTCACTAGAATATCTTAACATGATATATATAAGAGATGTTGTAAGACCTCATGGAGTGACACTCTCTATTGTTTCAAATCAAATTTTGAGGTTTACATAGAGGTTTTTGAGATGAATTCAATATGAATTTATTACACAAATAATATTCACCACTTCTTATCACCCCTATATGGGATTTTTATCTAAAAGAACCATTCCAAATCAGAAATATATATTTGGATCATGTTCATTGGATTTCCAAAGAATCTTGTATCCAAACCATACCCTAGTGGAGTTCTTATATAAAAATATATTCCATTAATGAATTATAAAAGAGTACTTATGATTATATGAATGGGAAGAGGTGTTATACTATGAAAATATAGGATAATGTTAGAAAGATGAGGATTATGGGACCGATAATGTTCAAGATATTATTGAAAAAGTTTAAACCATTCCCCTTCATATGAAATCTATAAAAATAGTTGAGAAAATCTATCCATACAATCATTGATGAGACTAGGTGATTGTGGTTAATGAATTTTATTTCATTATATATATCCATAATGGAAAATCGTAATGTTTAAGTAGAACATAATTCTTATTCTAGGTCGCATCAACCCCTTTAAGATACTTGATCACATCATAGAAGTGATCGATATACTAACACTTCCAATAAGTCTATATCATGTACGTTATGTGCTCCACGTATCCTTATTGATAAAGTATGTACGATATCCGTGAGTTTCACAGAATTTATTTGTGGTTCCATTCGATAATGATCATTCATATGAGGAGTATTCAATGAAGATACTCAATCACATAGAAAACGTTCTATGAAATAATAAAATTCATGTGGTCATAGTTTTATGGTGGAACCATAAGTTTGAGGAAGTGACATGGGAACTAGAAGAGGTGATGAAATATAATTTATAATATCTATTTTATAATACATAATAAAAAACTCATGTGAATGTTTTTTAAGGGGAATAATGTAATTACCTGATCATTTATAACTGAAATTACTTATCCTTAAATAAACAATTGCATCATTATGTAATGAAGTTATATTAATCATAATATCTTGATTACTTATTTTAGAATATTTTATCCTATTTAATTTAAAATAACATTATAAAATAGATTCATTGATAATATATCCACAGGATTTGGATCATATGATTAGTATATACAAGGATATGATAATGTCCATCGATATAAATGAAATAAGAGATGACCTTAAACTATTAGATCATAACCTATGTAGATCATTTATAAGATATTATGATGGAGATAAAATATAAGGTATTTTATCTTGACCTTGAACAGTCAAGGATTTAATCACTAAATCATGAGAAAAATCATTAATGGGATAAGTTAAAACACATTGAGATCATGGCCCAACCCATGTTCTCAGAACCACCCAAAAAAATATCATTATCACACGCCTTATTTTTTGGATATTCACTATTGTACGTATGGGATGTGAATATCAACTATAACATTAGAAAAATTTATATGATTTATTCATGGAAATAATAATTATTTTTATTCACTTTTATATTAATTTATAAATGATTAAATAACAAGTTTCATTAAAAACAAAATTCAATATGGAAAATATGAAATTGTAGTTTTTTTGAAATAAAAACTTCAATTTAGTAATTACATTTAGGTAAATCATGAATAATAAAAATAAACTATATTATATTTTATAATTTATTATTAAAAAATAATTATTATGTATAGTTGATAATAAAAATTCATGAAGTCTAAAAAATTACAAGGATCAGAAAACTATTATTTTCTTTGAAATATTATTATCCAATAAATTATGATGTTTAAATAAAAATTTAAATTCTATCAATTATAAATTAATATTATTTTTGGATTCAATATGTAGAAATTAACCAATGATGTTTTTTTCTTTTTTGGAGGTAGTCAAATTTGTAGGATAAAATTAAATATGGTAAAAATATACAGTATGTGTTACGATATAGTAATTAAATATAAGTGATGTTATATATGACATTAAAGGTATTGAATCCATATTCATCATTTTAAATTAAAAATATTTTATTTTTTTGGTGGTTTTTTGATTTTATTATCCCTTTATGAATCCTCCAAAACCTATGATATATATATTTATGTTTCAAAATAAAGTCTTTAGAAACATGTTTCATTTACTAACAACCAAGGGTACTATTTTAATAACTTTTCTAAATGTAATTATAATATAATAAGAAACTACTTTTTGGCCTAAATCATTAGAAAAATTGAGATCAGTTTTTCAGGATTGATTACATCGTTACATGGAATCTGAATCCTAAATTTAGGAAATAATAATGTAATCAAGTATCTTTTTATATGAAAACCTACCGAAGTCCCGAATTCACTTCACTAAAAAACTTTTTAATGACCTTACTCTAACCATCCCTCTATATATCCGCATTAATTTCCCCCTAAAATCTCATGAAGCTCCTCCATACTCTTGTAAATACCTTATCAAGGTAAGGGATCCTCTTTGTATCCCCTTTATTCGTTTACCGTAATTATTTTAGGCCTTTTTATTTTCAACTCCTATTATCGGTAAGTAATTTCCCACATCACTAATACATTGAGTATATTTTAAAAATGAAGTGAGTCCAATTTTCCTCTCATTAAACCATTTTATAACTTTTTATGTACTGTTGTTAGGCTGCAAAGATTCCCTATATTTTTTCCTGGACAAACGATTATGAAGTGAATTTTCATAACCATTAAAAAAAGGATAATTAACATATATTTACAAACACATATTTGGATAGGAACATTAATGTATATATCCCACCATCATCAATCATTTGTTTAATATATATGAAATTCATTCTTCTATTATATGATTTGTGTGGGTCACTTAACAGTGTACATGATTTAATAATTATGGGTGTATCCATATTGTGTCTAATGCAGTGGGTAATGTATTAAACTCATAAAATTAAACGTAAGTTTTATCGGTGTTTATTCCAAGAACACTATGTTATGATGTATTGTTGGTTATACATTAATAATACTTATGATGAAACATTTTAATTTCTTTCCACTTACCCATGTTTCATTTATACTATCATGATATATCATGCCTCATCGTTCATGATTATGTTTCAAACATATTATGTTTTATTTTTATGAGGCTATGATTACATGTATTTTTATACCATTCATTGATTTATTTATTCATTTACTGGTCATTATAGATGTAACACCCCAAGATTTCATAGTGTGTTATTTCATCAAAATAATTCAATAACATGCACTACACGGAACACCGAGTTCAAGCACTCCATGACTTACCAGACAAGCCGTTCAAAAGAGGTTATGAATAGTATTAACCAAATTTTAAACATTATATAATCCTTATAATTTTAGAATCCATATTATGAGTTTCTTATACATAATGTAAGAACAAATTCATTTTCAGTATTGCACTTTTACCAACTTTTTAAAGTGAACCCTATTTTAATCCAATATTTTAAAATTTTATATATTCTATTTGACTAAACAAATTTACTTTTTAGAATGGGGACATCAAAAATTTACAATGAAACATCCCAAGCTTCCACGGTACACTTTCCTTTGAATAATATAGTAGCCTGTGTTATACGCAACTTCAAGTTCTAACACACACCACAACCAATCAAACTTGCCATTATGGATAGTAATACCTAATTTTTGAAATTATATAAATTTTATCCTTCAAAATGGACTTCATTTTTGTATTCGGAGTATCGAATTTAGCCTAAGGTGAAATTTTGGTACTTTTCGGATAACATTAATATTTTGATGAATAGTTAAAAGTAATAAATTTAAATTAAAAACATCTTTTTAATCGAAATAATTTATATTGATAAATTATAAATTTTAGTGGTTTTAATGTATATTTAGAATATATTTTTACCATTTAATACAATTTAGGTCATTGTACATAATTTCACAATTAAACCGGACATAAACAAGCGTCAATCTTTTGATAGTTATTGTCATTTAAAAACCCACAATTTGTTTTGATGACATGAATTAATTTTTAAATTAATTACTGAAACTGATATGATTTGAATTTGGTCAAATAGACATCATTTTTGGATTCATAATATCAAATATATCTTAGGCCTAATTTTTGGTATTTTTTTGGAAACTTCCATTTTTTGATGAATAGTGAAACCACTAAGTGGTAGTTAAAAAACTGAATTTTTCATAAAACATAATTTTACCGCTTCTGTGAGTGGAATTTCAAAAATCCAAAACACGCGGTTAATATCAAGCAGTAAAATGTGGTTCAATGAGATGAAAATAATTTTTGATGAATAGTACCTTTTTACTTTTATTTACCATGGTTAAAAGTAAATAGGGTAATTAAGGGTAAAAATGTTATTAGTATTACCCTAACACATTTCCTAATTTTATTTGACAAGTGTATCTCGACCAAAAACAACCTTATGAATAAAATATTATCATTTAGCTCCACTTGGATTAGATTAATACATTTATTATTATTTAATTCAAAGAAGAGTTAAAAGAGTTAAAATAAATGTTTATTAAGTAAAACATATTTAATATATAGATACACATTAGATAAATTCGATTATAAATATTCATTAGAAATATAAAATTATTTCCTACATAATGATATTTTATTTATAAATTTTAGACATTAAATATATTAATTTATTTATGACACAATGATGATGTAGTAATTACCATAATAGTGAAAAATTAAAATAATTGATATTATAAATACACAAATAAATATAATTTGAGAAATTTTATGAAATAAAACAATTTTATATGTTAATATGACATGTTAGAAATTATTTAATTAACTTTTTTTGAAGTAATCCTTCTGTTGTGATTTTTAATAAAATCAATTATTGAATAGTGTCAAAATTGACATAAAAGAGTTTTTAAAACAAATATTATATTATTAACTGATATTAAATTTTTAAAAATCTAAGGATCGGTAATGAGACTTATATCATGATATTTGTATCATTAATGGACCAATTGGGGGGTCTCTTGGAGTTATATAGTATTTTATTAACTATATAATATAAAAATACAAAGTGACATGGTAAGTGTCAATCTAATTAACTAAGAGTTAAAACTAAAATATAAGGTTAATATAATGACCCAAACCTGTCTAAATTTTATTGGTTGAGTGGTTTTCGACCCATCCCCACAATAAACTTTAAATAATTCACTATGGATCCATTAGAAACGGAATATGAATTTGTTATAAAATAATATTTCTATCTTTTTCAAAGGTTCCCCTCACCCCTCTTATAAAAGGGCACTCCCCCTTCTCACTAATTCACACATTCAAAGCCTTTTGGATCATCCAATAACTAACCAAATACTCTCTAAACTTCCCTCTCTACTACCTAGAGGCCTTATTTTGATCAGAAAGCCATCCTAAGGAGCCATTTTGATCAAATGAAAAGGAAGAACCCAAAGAAGAGTTAATGTATTACCACCCTTTTTCAAATTCATTTCTTCTTCAACTTCTTCTTTCATTATTATTCCCATTATAATATAATGAATATATCATCTCCTATATACTGTAATATTATTATATATATGGTACGACAATATTCAGTATTCTATCACTCTTTTGAATGACATGTCACCATACGTGCATACGTACAGCTTACCGTCTCCACGTCATTGTGTACTTGTTATTCAATATATTATTATTTGGATGGGTAAAATAATGATGTGTAATTCATTTAAATAATAAAAATAACAAGATAATTATTATGTATATAAGATATGCCATCCAATTAAATATTATTTTAATATCAATAAAATTATATTGTCGCTCGTGCGTACGTACGGACTACCGTCTCCACGAACGTGTTGAGATTCTTTCTCCATCGTATCCATCCAAGTATAATTATCATTTGAAGATTTAAAAATAATATTTAAGTACATGATATAATTATGGATATGAAAAAGATACAACCTATCAATGAAAAACATGGCTTATGTAACAAAACATGTAATAGAAAATGAAAAATTTAACACCCGAATCGACGATAATACTAATATATTATTATCAAAGTAATGTTAAAATATCATATATGATAACATAATACTGTATATTATTCTTTTATAATTTAATAACAATTATTTCACCTTCATACAAGAGGCTAACCTACCCCCAACCAAGGAAAAGTACAAGGTAAGGGTTATTTCACAATCTATTCATTATCCGAGGTTGTTTGTACGTAATTATATATTGGGACCTCTTTATCATCCACATCCATGTTTCATGAATGTGTATTTCAAAACATTCATACTATTTTACAGAATATGGGTTAAATTCATTTAAACCATTTTTGGACTTTTTATAACATGTTTATAAAGAAATCTTTCTGTTGTTTTCCAAACAAGATCCCTTTTAGCCTTTTCGACAAAATTAAGGTAAGAATGTATTTTTTTTAACTTATATGGAAGGTGCGGCTATTTTCCACCGTAATAAAATTTTTTAGCTTCCCTTACAATATTATAAACATATTTTCAATGTAAATGTTTTATTTTATAATTATGTGACTTTTAAATGATTTCAAAATGAATATTTTAAGATTTTCTAAAAGGTACTCTTTATCAAAATTAGAATTTAAATTTTTTAAATATTTATCTTTCTAATTACTTTTAATTAATTTCCATGTTTACAAAATGATTTTATGGATTTATTTATAGGGACATGATTTTTTTGAAATGATATTTCTTTTCAAATGTTTTGAAGTGGTATGTGACACTTTGATTCAAAAATCTTTTTTCAATTACTTCCTTAATAAATGTGTTACTTTTAAATGACTTCAAAAAAGAGATATTTCCCTCAAATAGTTTTGATTTCATCTATGTCAACATCCTTTGATGGGTTTTATGTTTATTTGAGGTTGATTTATTATGACACAAAACTTCCAAATTTTTTATGTTTTTGTGATGTTTTTGACTAAGGATGTGTTATTTTTATACCATTTGTGGTTTATGGATGATGTATTTACATTTCGTATGCTAGTTTTAATACGAATGTTTATGTTATGTTTAAACCTTTTCATATGGGAATGCATTGGACTTAATATGTGATGGGTGGATCCCGTTATAGCTCCTCGATGCATCGATAGGTCTCATGAGACAAACTAGTGTCTCGGCACAAGGCCTTGGAAAAATATTATTTGTAGCCTTGGCACGAGGCCTTGGCTATGTGGTTATGATTGTCTGACATTATGAATTCCATCATTATGAAAGTGTTTATTGATATTGAATGTGATTATTCGATTAGTAGATTATCCATGTGAATAAGTAAATGGCATTATTTTATTTTATTTTTTCCATACTATGATGAAGTTAATGTTTAAAAGTCTTTTGTTTCAGTTATACGTTGCCTTAAATGATTATTCTTATTTATGAAAGTCTCTGCTATATTGTTATCCTTAATGGGTATTTGAGCTCACCCCTTTTTCTATGTTTTATTTTTCCCAAGATGTGACGAAGTATTTTATGAATGACCTATAGGGATAGTATGAGGGGATATAAAGATAATTTGTTGTTGTAGTTTTCACTTATTGATTTAATGTAAACATTATGAATATATATTGGGTTCCCAAGGCTACTAAACTAATAGGTCTTTCGAGACTTGATCTTTCTTGTGAACATGAAAATGTTATGTAATAATGCAACGACTCTGGGTATCTAGGGTCGGGGCGTTACAGTTGGTATTAGAGGGAGGTTTAGTACAAACCTTGGTAGCTAGATTTAGATAAACTCTGATTAGAACACGTAGAACTAAGATGAAATTTGATGATTAGTATAAAAAACATCCTAGAATTTTGCATTGTGGAGATTTTCTGAGTTTTTCGAGCAATACATCACTGTCTGGATACGAGCAGGTAGAGGTGGCTCTGGAACAGATGTACCTAGAGGTAAAACCCAAAAATACCGCATTGAGCTAGACTAGAACGGGAATTGGTGCACGATAACGGGCCTTGCTGCACTCTTGGTTATGAGACTCCCGGGGGATATTCTTAGGAAAATTATCATTTTCTTTACAAACCATTTTGAAGGGTTTATGAGTATATACTTCCTCAAATGAGACATTTTTATGATTATGGATTATATCCATAAACTATTTAATTTATGTTATGTGTTGTACATGTTTGGGATTAGGTATTGTCATTCATAAACTAATCTAGTGTATGCCATTGTTTAGAAATGGTGCCCAGTAGAAGGAATGAGAACTCCAGCAATGCAAATGATCCAAAGAGAAAGAAGGATCATATCTTTCATGGTCTTAAGACAGAATTTATAAGAGAAATAGTCTCGCATGTATTATCATCATATGAAGAAATAATATCATGTGTTGATTAGATAAGTAAAGAGTTTACTGAGTCTTATGGCTTTGAAGGGAAGCAAGTGAAGAAAAGGATGGAAGAGGGAAAGATGTATAAAGGGAAGATGGAAAAGAAGAATTTTCCCTTATGTAATAACTATGGGAAGAAACACTCTGGAACTTGCCTAAAAGGAATGTGAGTTTGTTATAAGTGTGGAAGAAAAGGGCACAATGTACATGACTGCAAGGGTAAGAAAATGGTTTCAAATGTACAATTATTCATTTTCAAGGAGTATGGACACTACATGAAACTATGTCACAATCATTAGACTATGCCGCAAATGATGATATTGGAGAATAATAAATTTATGATACAATCATAGATGAAGAGGAATGATTAGAGTTCTTATGTTGATTATGTCATTTGAGTGTTGTGTCAACAATGTACTTGTTATAATAATTATGGAGTATATAAGGATTGTATTGCAGTAATATTTCATTAAGGACTTGAGAATGTGTGGAACAATGAAAAGTGACCCAATAGCAGGTTAAATTTTTGGAAATATATGGTTGAGAGAAAGATAATCCATAATATGGTTCAGATACCGAGGTAGTGACTTTAGAATAATACATGATTGATTTGGATAAATTATATTGGATATTCTTGACTACCTTGAAACTGATTAATGATTTGTATATTCCATCATTGTTTGGGTTTAAAACATTTTTGGATTGAAGGAGTATATATATTATTCTTTAAGGAATAAGGGATCATGAATGTAATCAATACGGTTTAATGGTAATTCAGGATGTTGCAGTGTTTTAAAAGAATACATGACGAAGGTGATGACATGTTATTTCATGGAGAAAAGTATATTCATTGTGTTTACCTTCATTATAAATTTTTTGACTGATGTATTTTGGATAGTTCTAGTTTGGATTATTTTGGATTGCCTTAACAAGACAGCCCAGAGGTCGGGCGGCAACTCGTCGCATCTGGTAAGGCCGCGAGACTTGAACCCACAACCGAAGGGCGACAAGGGTGTATCACCTACCACTGACCCACGTGATGTCCTGGATTGAATAATGTCATTTTTAATGGTTCTAATAGATGAATTATAAATTCATTTTTTAACCCTATACGAATAGAATATTATTTTTAGGTTCTATTATCTTTTATAGTGAAAGATGAGTTTGTGGTAGAACTTAGTTAATGGATGAGACTCTACTTGTCACGTATATATTTTTCTTCTTCTCTTATTCAATGAAGAAATTAATTGTTATACTTTAGTTAAGGGATCATAAAACAAAAAAAATTTGTTATCCTAATACCATATGTTTTGCTGAACCGATGGTATTTTAAATCATCATAGATTGATGAATTTATGGCCCTCAATTTTAAACATGTTTGTGATTGATGACCACAATCACTACCTATAATTATTTATGTTTCTCCTCCCATTATATGTCTCTAATTTCCACAAATGTTCTCCAAATAGAGATCATAATTTTGTGGTGACCCTTTCATTTCTCTTTTCCTCTTATTAAGAATAAATATTATTAACCCAATTTCTGATGTGGGTTTTCCCACAAAGATATTTTCTATATTAAACCTTTTATTTTCTAAGATCAATTTAAAATTGCGAGGACACAATTTATTGAAGGAGGGGAGAATGTAACCCCCCAATATTTCATAATGTGTTATTTTTTCAAAATAATTCAACGACTTGCACTACACGCAACACCGAGTTCAAGCACACCATGACTTACCAAACAAGCCGTTCAAAAGAGGTTATGGATAGAATTAAATATATTTTATTCTTAATATAATTCTTATAAATTTGGAATCCATATTATGAGTTTCTTATACATAGTGTAAGAACAAATTCCTTTTCAATATCGCACTTTTACAAACATTTAATAGTGAACCCTGTTTAAATCCAATATTTTAAACTTTTATATATTCAATTTGACTTAATAAATTTACTTTTTATAATGGGGACATCAAAAATTTACAATTATACATCCCAAGCTTCTCTGGTACGCTTTCCTTTGAATAATACAGTAGCGTGTGTTATACGCAACTTCGAGTTCTAACACACACCACAACCAATCAAACTAGCCGTTATGAATTGTAATACCTACTTTTTGAAATTTTATAAATTATATCTCTCAAAATGGAAATAATTTTTGAATTCAGAGTGTCGAATTCAGCCTAAGGTGAAATTTTGGATCTTTTCGGATAACATTTATATTTTGATAAATAGTGAAAATTACTAAATTTTAATTAAAAACAAATTTTTTAATATAAAAAAATTTATATTGATAAATTATGAATTTGAGTGGTTTTAAAGTATATTTAGAATATATTTTTACCATTTAATACAATTTTGGTCATTGTACATAATTTCACAATTAAATCGGACATAAACAAGTGTCAATATTTTGATAGTTATTATCTCTTAAAAACACGCTATTTGTTTTGATGACAGGAATTAATTTTTAAATTAATTAATGCAACTAATAAGTTTTGAATTTGGTAAAATAGAAATCATTTTTGGATTCATAATATCAAATATACCTTAGGCATAATTTTTGGTATTTTTCTGGAAACTTTCATTTTTTGATGAATAGTGAAACCTCTAAGTGGTAGTTAAAAAACTAAATTTTTCATAAAACATAATTTTACCACTTCTGTGAGTGGAATTTAGAAAATCTGAGTGGCACATTTAATGTCAAGGAATAGAATTTGGTTCAATGAGATGAAAATAATTATTGGTGAATAGTAACTTTTTACTTTTATTTACCACGGTTAAAAGTAAATAGGGTAATTAAGGGTAAAAATGATATTAATATTACCCTAACACATGTCCTAATTCTATTGGACAAGTTTATATCGACCAAAAACAACATTAGGAATAAAATACTATCATTTAGGTCCACTTGGATTAGATTAGGACATTTATTATTATTTAATTCAAATAAGAGTTAAAAGAGTTAAAATCAATGTGTATTTACTAAAACATTTTTAATATTGGGTTACACATAAGATAAATTAGATTATAAATATTCATTAGAGAGATAAAAAATTTCGTGCATAATGATATTTTATTTATAATTTTTATACATTAAATAATTTAATTTATTTATGACACAATGATAATGCAGTAATTACCATAACAGTGACAAATTAAAATAATTGATATTATAAATACCCAAATAAATATAATATGAGACTTTTTATGAATTACACATATATTATAGGTTAATAGGACATGTTAGAAATTATTTAATTAACTTTTTTTGAAGTAATCCATCTGTTGTGATTTTTTAAAAATTCAATTATTGAATAGTGTCAAAATTGACATAATAGAGTTTCTAAAAAAATATTATATTATTAATTTATATTAAATTACTAAAAATCTAAGGTTCGGCCAAGAGAAATATATCATGATATGTGTATAATTAATGGACCACTTGGGGTATCATCGGGATATATAGTATGTTTATTAACTATATAATATAAAAATACAAAGTGACATGTTAATTGTCAAACTAATTAACTAAGAGTTAAAACTAAATGATAAGGTTAATATAATGACCCAAACCTATATAAATTCTATTTTTGAGTGGTTTTTGACCCATACCCACCTTAACCGTTAAATAGTTCACTTAGGAGCCATTAGAAAACGAATATGAATTTGTTATAAAATAATATTTCTAATTTTTCCAAAGGTTCCCCTCACCACTCTTATAAAAGGGAACTCCCCCTTCTCAGTAATTCACATATTCAAAGCCTTTTGGTTCGGCCAAAACCTGCCCAAATACTCTCTAAACTTCCCTCACTACAACCTAGAGGCCTTAGTTTGATCAGAAAGCTAACCTAAGGAGCCCTTTTGATCAAATCAAAAGTAAGAACCCGAAGAAGAGGTAATGTTTTCACCACCCTTTTTCAAATTCATTTCTTCTTCAACATCTTCTTTATTTGTTATTAACATTCTAAAATAATGAATACAGTATCTCCTATATACTGTAATATTATTATAAATATGGTACAACAATATTCTTTATTCTATATATCCTTTGAATGAAATGTCACAATACATGAGTAAGTACGGATTGCCACCTCCACGTCGTGGTGTAATTGTTATTCAATATTTTATTATTTGGAAGGGTTTAATAATGTCGTGTAATTCATTTAAATAATAAATATTACATGATAATGATTCTTTATATAGGATATACCATCCAATAAAATATTATTTTAATATTAAAAGAATGGTATTGTCGCACGCGCGTTCATACGGATTAACGTCTCCACGAACGTGATGAGATTCATTCTCCATCGTATCCATTCAAGTATAATTATCATTTTATGATATAAAAATAATGTTTAAGGACATGATATCATTATGGATATGAATAAGATACAACCTCTCCATGAAAAACATGTCTTACGTAACAAAACATTTAAAAGAAAACGAATAAGTTAACACTCGAAACGATGATAATACTACGATATTATTATTAAAGTAATGTTAAAAGATCATATATGATAACATAATAATGTATATGATTATTTTATAATTTAATAAAAATTATTTCACCATTATACATGAGATTAACCTACCCCAAACCAAGTAAAATTACAAGGTAAGGGTTATTTCACAATCTTTTCATTATCCGAGGTTGTTTATACGTAATTATCTACTGGGACCTCTTTATCATCCACATCCATGTTTCTTGAAAGTGTATTTAAAAACATTCTTACTATTTTACAGAATATGGGTTAAAGTCATTTATACCATTGTTTTACTTTTTATAAGATTTTTGTAAAGCAATCTTTCCGTCTTTTTCCAAACAAGGTCCTTTTTAACCTTTTTGACATAATTATGGTAAGAATGACTTTTTTTAACTTATACAGTGGGTGCGGCTATTTTCTGCCATTATAAAGTTTTTTAAGCTTCCCTTACAATCTTATAAGGATATTTTCAAAGTAACTGTTTTATTTTATAATTATGTGACTTTTAAATGATTTCAAAATGAATATTTTATGATTTTTTGAAAAGTACTCTTTATCAAAATCAGAATTTTATATGTTTTAAAGATTTTCCTTTCTAAATATTTTTAATTAATGTATATGTTTTCAAAATTATTTTATGGATTTATTTATATGGACATGAATGTTTTGAAATGAATTTTTTTTCAAATGTTTCGAATTGGTATGGGACACTTTAATTCACAAATATGTTTTAAATTACTTCTTTATTAAATGTGTGACATTTAAATGATTTCAAAAAAAAAGTGATATTTCTGCCAAATAGTTTTGATTTCATCTATGTCCACATAATTTGATAGATTTTATGATTATTTTAAGTTTATTAATTATGAAACAAAACTTCCATAATTTTTTGAAGTTTTTGTGATGTGTTTGACTGCAGATGTGTAATTCTTATACCATTCGTGGTTTATGGGTAAAGTATTTACATTTGGTATGCTAGTTTTAATACGAATGTTTATGTTATGTTTAAAAATTTTCATATGGGAATGCATTGGACTTAATATGTGTTGGGTGGAGCCCGCTATAGCTTCTCGATGCATCGGTAGGTCTCCTGAGGCAAACTAGTGTCTTGGCATAAGGCCCTGGAAAAATTTTATTTGTAGTATTGGCATAAGGCCTTGGTTATGTGGTTATGATAGTCTGACATTATGCATTCCATCATTATGAAAGTGGTTATTGATATTGCATGTGATTATTAGATTAGTAGAATATCCATGTGAATAAGTAAATGGCATTACTTTATTTTATTTTTTCCAAAATATGCTGAAGTTAAAGTTTAAAAGGCTTTTGTTTCAGTTATACATTGCCTTAAATGGTTACTCTTATTTATGAAAGTCTCCGCTATATTGTTATCCTTACTGGGAATTTGAGCTCACCCCTTTTTCAATATTTTACTTTTCCCAGGATGTGAAGAAGTATTTTATGAATTACTAGCAGTGATAGTATGAGGGGATATGTAGACAATATGTTGTTGTAGTTCTTCACTTATTGATGTAATGTAAACATTATGAATATATCTAGTGTTTCCAAGGATACTAAACTAATCAGTCTTTCGAGACTTGATCTTTCAAATGATCATGCCAATATTATGTAATAATGCCCCGACTCTGGGTATCTAGGGTTAGGGAGTTACCATAGAACACCCCTTTCTTATGATTTTCCCTTGTTATCTTATATAGTTTTAAAAGAGAAATGGAAATTTTGGGCATGTTAAGTATGTTATAAATAATGTTATTATAAAAAAAATTCAATCTACTAATCTTTTTAGAAAATTCCAAAAGACACTATACATAAAAATATTTTAGAATTTTATCATTTTCACCATAATGTAATAAACAATGCAAGATAATGCATTAAATATATGGTTTTCCATAGTGACAATGTTAAAAAAATCTATGATGTGATAAATAGAATGGGTGCATGTTGGCTATTAATGGTACCATTAAAATTGTTAAACGGTGAGAGGATAGATGTGATATGGGAATTGATTTTTTGGAATGTAATACATATATGAATATGTAAATGACATTTCAGGTTAATGAATTATGGGTATCAATGATGATATACATATTGTAATTTGATGGTCATTTGGTTATAATCATTGAAAAATATCTTAGTGTACTCCCAGTGTAGAGACAATCATACATAATATCATAACAGCATCATATGTACACTGAGAGAGAATATAATATGCTCTGATCTATTGAAATGATTTACAATTTTTATGAATGGGGTACTTGTGAGTAATGTAATAAGATCTTTATATGGTGAGCTATAAAATAGGGAGTACTCCACTGGTCGTTTGAGGGTGGTCACCCTATTTTTTAGTTGAAATTAATTTATTGCCTTGGAAACCTACTCTCCAAATGTAAGAATGAGTGATTTTTTGAGGTAATAGTTTTATGTTTGAGAATGACTGATTTTGGCCACACCAATAATTGCATTCATAGATCATTGATATTCTTTGTGAGACTACGATAAGTATAATCTTATGTAGGGTATTTATAAATTGATCAGGGCTAAACATTTATCATGTTAGTATAGTTGTGGATACTATGAGATTGGTCATTTTATGTTCAATATAGTATAGTTTTATTGATTCTTATTGTGTGATCATAGATCTGTGTGACCACAATGGATTCTCAGGGTTGCAATGGATTATAATTGGGAGGATATAAAGACCAATGATTTCACAGATTACGAAATTAAGAATAAATTTGGTATTTTTTGATGATGAATAATGGTTAAATGGTATTTTCTCTTTTCAAATGATATCATATTATTTTTCTAATACCTTTATTAGTAAAATAATAGGGTTTTTACCCATGAAAAAGAGTGTTGCAGGATTTTGAGTCATTTGAATATTTTTATAATAATTAATAATTAAAATTAAATTTATTAAAAATTAATTTATGAACATGTTTTTTGAGAATATTATTTCGATAAAAAATTATATATAGAATCATTCTTCACCATTTGATCTTGGAACTATGGATTTTTATTGTCTAGGAATAAAATATTCTTAGGCATTATGTCTTTTCCTAGTCCCATTTACCTTTTCTTTATATTTTTTCTTTCTTTCTATTCTTTTCCCTCTTTCTATTCTTATCCACCCCCTGAATATTCAGGCACAACACCTGTGGAATTCCCATTTAATTGTAAACAACATAATCATTACATATTGTAGTATAATTAAACAAGAATTCACTTTCTTACACTCCCTTAGACCAGTTAGATTTAGATTTTTTAGAGATTTAGATCGTAACTCATACATAACAATACCCTGTAAAAAAAGTGGAAACTTCTAATAAGTATCCGTTTCATCATAAAAATAATAATTTAAAACAAAATATATATATTTCATCAAAAATATTAATAAAAATAATTTTGACATACTCATTTACATTACCCATTAGTAAAACATATTATAAAGGTTTTAAAATGTGGGATGAGCATTAAATGTAAAATAATTAACATAAAGGGAAATAACAAAACCATAATTACAATATCACATAAAAAATCCTTTTACAAAATAAATATTATACTCAAAATTATTAATTTCATACCCAATAAATCAACATATATACCCAAAGATTTTGAAAACACATTTCATAAGAATATATAAACAATAATAATAATAATAATTGTTTCTTTTCAAGAATGAAAATCATGTGAGAATGTTTTCACAATGTATTAGTTTTAACTATTAATAAGTATCATATATAATCCATTAAATCGTAATAAAATTATAATACATTGAGAAATTATATATTATCTATAAAAACCATAGTCTGACTTGATACATAATTTCTGTAACAACGTAAACAGATTTTCTATATAACTCAAAAAATCAAATAACCTTGTGGTCCACATCCATACCCAATGCATTAGAGGGAAATCCTGGACACACCCATCATTGTATGATAATAGAACCTCACATACTAGATTTATATTTGAACCAATCATCATTGGTCTATAATATACGAAACTATAATCATAAAAAATTTCCATGAGAAATAACTAAATAATTATACATAAAATGTTTTAATTTCCAACAATGCAATAAAAAATTTAATTCAATCCCTATGAATCCATTTGTTAATATTGAAATATCAATTCTATTTTAAAAAATATGTTAAATAAAACATGAATATTGGTATGGAGTTTTTTTATTTAAATAAAATATAGAATCTTATAATAGAATTAAATTATAAACAAATTGTATTATTTTTGGTAAAATTTTTCACCATTCACTTCAAAAAATATTATTCCTTTTTTCTATTTCATAACAAATTTCAAAATGTTCTATATAAAATACATAAAAAGGATTATTTATAAATCGTCAAAAATAAAGTAAAAAAGGATAATAAAATCCCCTATATTAGTTATTTAATTCCATCTAAATAATTTGGTGGACTAAATTTATATAAATTGGGTTTATACGAAAAATGATATGTTTGAGGGAAATAATAAATGGGGTTATTTTGAAAATAATTTCTTCTACCTTAAAACTGAATAGACATGTAAGTAATTTATATTCATGAATAATAAAATTTTGATACTTTTTTTAGGAATTAGAACCTTGTTCATGGTTATTATTCATTTTATATCACTTATTACCATGTTAAAACATTTACATAATCATTTAATTTCATCTGGGGTGTTTAGAATATAATCGGTTAATAAGACAAAAAATGAATTATGAAGTTTAGTAATGGTCACAATTTTTATTATCAAAAAATATAATGGATAATAATCATGATATAATTATCATTTTTTTAAATAAAAAAAATATAAATATAACCATTAAATGTTGTTATAAAAAATGAAGTACATTACAATCATCGAGATGGTTGGCCATAAATACACATAAGTTACATTTCTTTTTTAAAAAAATATATTAAAAATATTTTATGTATTATTTTTTCATTGATTAAATATAATAAATATATTATAAATTATTTAAACATTGTTATATATATATATATATCATACATGTTATTTGGTGATGAAAAATGAATCAGATGACATTGTGGAGGTGGTAGTCCACAAGTACAGACAAACAACAATATTATATTTTAGTGAATGGAATAATATGAATGGAAATGATATTATACTTCTTAATAATGAAAAATATGACATCAAAGTAATATATAAAAAAATTTCCATCATTATAATAATTCTATATGAGATTTTTATAGAAAATCCATGTGGTGGTAGTATTTTATATTGAGGAATGATGGGTTCATTTCCAATTTGATGGAAGAGGAGGTGGATATATTATATTTAAATAACATAATTAACTACTATTATATTTTGGATAAATTTAATATTATTTATCATTGTGAAATAATATTTTATGTATATAGGGGAAAAACTAAAAACAAAAATATGTGATAAGATATGTACATATTCATGAGAAAATATCCTTTCCATGACACATTTAGACATCTAATAATGGTATTACACTGACAATAAGTCCCCTTAAGATGGTATGGGATGATTCAATGTAAATATAAATGTATTGAATAATAAAAATAGGGTTTTATGTTTAAATAATTGAGATTATGTGGATCCCTTTTTAAATAGAGTGTAGGGTAGTCTAGGAATTTCTGAAAATATTAAATTTATATTAATTTATTTTTATGTCCAAATGAATAAAAATTTATATTATTAGAATAAAATAATTTAATTAGTCTAAATCCTTTACTAAAATAATTTTTGGACATGTTTTGATCATATTTTTACACATAACTTTTTGTTTTAATCCCCCATTAACCAATTTTACACTTATAATAAAAATAACTATTTTAATCATTCAAGGGGTAAGATAGAATGTATACATAGAAAAAGGCTCATAAATGGACCATGGATTATTATTTTTATATAATCTTAATAATTTTTCTAATGATAGAATTTTTAGTTATTTTATATCATTTAATAAAATATTATTTCCAAAAAATATCAATAATGACATTTTTTAATAAATTCATTTACATTGACCTTTATATAATTAGGATACAAAATTAGACTTAAATAAAATAATTTAATGCATCTCTATTTTTAAATATATATATATAATACATTATAATTCTTTTAAGTTAATATAACTTTCGTATTTTTAATTTTTATATATTTTAATTTAATTAAAAAAATTTCGCTTCATTATTGTGTATACATTTAAGAAAATTATTTCTTCATTAAAAATTAAAATAAGATACCATGTTGAATATGTATCATTTATATTTCAAATTAATATTTATAACCAAAATTATAATCAATTTATACCTATGTTAAAAATATTACCATTTTTAAAAAGATGATAGTGACCTTTTTAAATTTCTTCAAATAAATTATTATAATAGTCATAATCACATATGAAAGAAAAAACGGCTTATAATAACATGGGATTGTTATGAATGATATATATTCAGAAAATAAAATTCTATTCAGTTTTATGGAGATTTAATTGTATTTATAATTTTATATTTATCATTAATTACATTATTTACCCTTTAACATTGTAACAAAATATTATAAGTGTATATTAACATTGATAAAAATGACAGGGATATATTTATCAAATTAGACCCCTATTATTATAAAAATGGAATCAAATTTTTATGTATATAAAATATAAGTGGAAAAAATTATTTTAAATTATTTCGGGTAAAAGAAGTGAAATCTGGTATTTAAAAAGATGCCACATTTAAGTATAATATTCTTTTTAAGTAATTCATGTATAATGATTGATTTAGAAAAAATAATCATGTTATTTTGGACTGTAAATGACTAAATAAATTAGAAAACCAATAAAAATAGAATTTTACAATTTATATACTTGAAATAAAATTCAATATTTAATAAAAATATTTCATTCCACTATTTATTGGAAAATCATTATTTTCTAGAAATTATCAACTCATTATCCAAAAATATTTTTGAAATAATGAATAAAAAATGGAAATAATTTTTTCCAAATATAATCTATATTATTTAGAAATATATTTTTCTATAAAACCTTATAATTTTTGAGATTCCAATTTAGATTGAAATAAATATTTATTCATGTTGACCTATAGGATAAATAATATGTTTATAATGAATATAACTCTATATTATCTGACAAATAGTTTCCTTATTCTATATTACCTAGGATTCCATATTCATCCCCAATTATGGATTCTTTTACAAAAAAATTTATTCACTTATTAATCATGTTATGATACATTTCCCTCATATCATCTTCAGATTCCCATGTGGCCTCATAAACATTATCGTCTTTCTATAAAACCTTAATCAGATGAAATGGTATTTTTGGAAATACATGATGTCTGTGGTAAATAATCTAGACATGATATTCATCATAAGAAATACGATATTTAAAATAAAAATCTATAAGTCTTAAAAAATGAGATGAATCTAGCCCAAACATATTAACCACAAAGCATGGAAAATATTTTTCACTAAAGATAATCTTAGAGTCAATAATAGCGGGTATTCACCTAATCAAAATTTACCAAAGATGTTTTATGTTCCAGTGAATTTCAGAAAAAATTTACCTTTTTACCAAAATTCACAGCACTTTTCTCTAGAGATGCTTTAATTAATTCATTTTCACCATACTCGATAGAATAATATTTCATTTAGTTATCCACAAAACTTTTCGGACTGTTATGGGGTTCCCTCAGCTGTTTCAAAATTAACTTTACCACATATATAATTTCCTCTAACAATTTTGGTTTATAACAGTCTTTTTACTTAATTTATCTCAATAACATGGATATCGACTCCAATTTCAATATAATAAAACAAAACTTTCCATTTTTATACTAGAATGTACATAGTTTATTTATTAAAACTCATATATAGAAGAATATATAAACTAACATCTTTAGTAATCCATTGAACAAGAAAAATGCATGTCTTCTAATTTCTAAATTTTTTTCTCGGATTGTCCATCATATTGAGTATGAAAGGTTGTTCTGATAATTAATTTAGTTCCTAATTACATCTGAAGTCACTTACAAAAAATATAAGTGATTTTGGGATAGTGGTCAAGTATAATGGAGAGACAAGTTCAATGCAAAATTATTATATTATTATATAAAAATGAGAAATATTCTCCAATTATATTTTTTATATAATGGGATTTAAATGAAAAAATATATGTAATTTATTAATAATATTATTATTCATAATATTAATTTGATCAGTATTTGTTAATCCCTCCAATAAATACATAGATATATTTTCCCATTTTAACTTTCGAACTTGAAATTATTTGGGTATCCCCTTTGGTAATTTTCCTTTCATTTAAACCTATATGGAATTGAAACAATTGATGGTAACATTTGAAATATACCTTTTCATTCTATTCATGAAGTAATACTCAAAATGGTCTTTATACATATTTTGACTACTATGGTGAATGGAAAAATGGGAACTATGAGACTCAGTCAATAATTATATCTTTATATGGGAAACAAAAATTACACATAATTTCATTTTAAATATGTAATTTTATTCTTTATAAAAATTTAATTTCGGATATTTATACATCATAACCAATGTTACCATTTTCTATAAAACACCATCCTAATTAAAAGGTTTCATAATAATTTTAAAGAGAAAAAATTGTACTATAAACTGATAAAAATAGTGGAAGTTCCAACATCTATAAAATTTCGGACCAAATTCATCAAGATATTAACCAAAGGGTAATGTTTGAAAAATAACATCATTAATGAAACATTATATTTCTAACATAAGAAATCATATTTTTTTTCATTTCCATGGTGATAAGAAATTTTAAAATAATAATACAAGATTACATCGAACAAAATTATCTATATCATGTTCAAATATTATTTATTGAATATATCAATTAAACTATTTTGATTAATATATATTTCACAATTTTATCTATATAAATCATTATTCAAAAATTTTAGAGAAGGATGTATATTATCTAAATCTAGATTATGTGTGGGATAATTTAGATGAGGAGGTATTAATTTTTATAAAGTTAATGAAATTACATAATATTTTTTTCATAAATACACAACAATGTCCTTTTCAAAGAATGATTATTTTAGATGAAAATTCACTTTTATTTGGTGGTGAAATACAAAACTATATCATTAACCAATATTATTTTCCATTCAAAAAATTAACAATAAAATTTTTCCCCAATAAATGTAAATCATTTTTTAGTTAACATAGTCAGTGGGATAGAAAAAAATTATTTTTTAAGAAGAAACAGGTAGTAGCATGCTAGTATAATAAAACTAGGAGTCTTTATGAAATTATTTAGTCTTGTACACACCATAATGAATATATTTTTAGTAGGGTCAGTAGTTATTTAATTTTTAGAAAGAATATGTCCAATGAAGAAAATAAATTGTAACCAACATTTATAGTTACTAAATTTTCCATATAAATTATTTTCTTTTATGAATTGAAAATAACCCATCGGTGTTTATCATTGTCCTCCAATATTTTATATTAAAAAGATACATTTTCCATTAACACAACTAAAGAAAAATCTATGAACACATGAAAAAATGTATTCATTCAATCTATAAATACAACGGGTGATTTAGAAAACAAAAAGGGAACAACTACAAATACATAGTGCCCATATCAATTCTATAACACAGTATTCTGGATATCTTCCCCGTTCAACATCAAATGATGGTCACCCAACCTAGGAACAGTCATAAATTTTTGTTATTCAACATTGAATAGATAAAAATGAATTTTTTTGAGCCAAATTTTACAGGATCATAATAATGATTTTATTTAATACACTATAATCAATGTATTGTTTCCTAGAAAAATCCTTATTCTTAACAAACAAAACATTATCACCCCATGGTGAACTTCTATGCTGAATTAGAGCATTATTTAGAGACGTATGAAATTTAATTTTCAATTATGAAATATCTATTTGAGAAATTGTGCATGGGATCATAATAATTGTCTTATCATCAAGTTCTATGTTATTAAAAAACCAAACCTCTCAATTTGGAATAAAACCCGGAAAATTGGTTGGAATAAAGTATCAATATTTATTCATAATGCGAAATAACTAACATTAATAAATTTTTTTACAAAAATATGTACAATTTAACAATATCTACAATTTCCCACTAATTTATCACCATCTTAATCTGTTATTAGAGGTATGAAATCATTAATAAAAAAATTCTCGTCTCTTTAATCTACATTATAATGATAAACAAAAGGTCAAAAAATACCCAAAATAATATCAAAATCGCCAATGGGAATTTCAAGAAGATTAATAGGAAAAAACATTCTATGTTTCATAATAACAATATTACTGCAAATATTGTTTTCATTAATATTTCTACCCAAATATATCACCAAAAGTTCTATATTATTATTTTGAGATGATATTCTCAATTCACTTGTAAATTTTACTAAAATGAAATAATGGGAAGACCCTTAGTCAAAAAATGAAGTATATTAATTTAAATATACTAATAAATATTTTCATAACTTCATTGTATAACACTACATCAACTATAGTAGTGTTAATGTATTTTTCCACACCTTTTTATATTCTATGTAGACTATTTTTTGTCCAATTTACTAGATTTTGTAATAGGATAAGAAAATTTCCCAACTCATTGAAGATAACGAATATTACTTTTTTATTTTCATTATTTTTTTTAAAAAAAAATATCCAGATAGTCCCATGCCATATTCCCAAATATTCGACATCAAAAACTTCCCAAACATCGAGGCTGGCCTCGACATGTGTGAATATTCTGGTGCCTTTTTTTATTTAGCAATGTTGTTCTAGATAAAAATGTTTTCAGAGTGTGGGAAGATTATAATGACTAAAATTATTCCATGTCATGGGTGGATATGGAATAAATCAAGTAATGGGTGACATCCTCAATTATTAAATGAGTTCAGAGAGAGATTATGGATTAATAAGGTTAACATATTCTGTAATACAATCATATTTTTATTAGTGACGTGCGACTTCTGGATGCATGTTTGAAGTTATAACCATGAGGTATATGATTTTACAGGAATTTTGACATGTTAGATTTTATGTTTTTTCATTGGTAATTAATGTTACAAATTAAATCATTATTCGCTGAGTAGCCGGGTGAAAGACAATTTTTAAGGTGACACACTCATGCATTGAGACCTTAATCATTGGATAAACTAAAAAGGGTTATCTATCATGAGTGACACCATGAAAATTGATGGTTTTGCGGGGTAAATCATTGAGTATATCTTACTATACTCCTATAATAGAGATAATCATATATACTATTATTACATCATTATAGGTACCCTAAAAGGTAATCATCTATACAATGAGATATCAAAATGTCCTTCTGTTTTGATGAATGGGACACCTTCAGATTTTCACTTAAGGAATGGTATAAGGTGAGATATGTGGTAAATAAATCATTACTGGATATTTTAGTATGGTGACCCTCTTTTTGAGTTGAAATTAATTTGTTTCCATAGAAAATTATTATTCGATAGAAGGAATGGGTAATGATATAATGTTTCCGTTTGGTTCTCTAGAATGAGATTTTTTATCCAAAAACAATCATTTAAATAAGTTATGGACATTGAGGGGAACATTTAGCATAGATCATGATTATGATGTGACGATAAGGACAATATTATGATTGGGATTTCCTAATTAATCCTGATTGAACATATATTTTATAGGAGACTTGTGGATATTTTGAGACTTGTCATTGGATATTGATGATAGTGTATGTGTGTAGATTGTAAAGGTGAGATCACGGATACAATTTGACCACAATGAATTCCCATGGACAAGAAGTGTTATGGTGTGTTAGTATAAATGAATCATGTTTTCCAAACATTGAAATTGACAAAAAATTTACTTTTTTTTGTTTTCATGATTGTGAGAGGTAAAATTTTCTTTTTTCCTTTTTCAGAAGAACATGGATAATTTTTAAATAGCTAAATTTGTCTAGAAATATAGGTTTTACCATAAGAAAAATGTTTGGTTACATATTGAGCCGTTAAAATTTTTAATTATCAATTAATAAATTATATTTAATAAAAGAAATATTAATTTATTCACACACATTAATTTGAAAATATTTTTCCATTGGAGCATCAAATTGAGCTTTCATCTTCATTGATGAGTTATGGTCTAGGGGTTTTTAAGCCGATAAATAAACTCATATTCGACAATGGAGCTATAACCATGCAACTTTATCACCTTTTTCTTTTATTTTCATTTTTTCATTTTTTTCCATATTTCCATTTTTTCCTTCTCCTGGATTCTATCATACACCACCTATATGTATCACATTTATAAGAAAAAAATATTTAATCATTATATATTCTCATGATATTAAACAATAATTGTAAAGAACCGAATCTTGACGTATATTGATATTACATTACATTTGAAGAATACTTAGTACATAACAAAAACACACATGCAAGGATCGTAATAGTTTAGTGTCTTTTGAAACTCGGAACGTAATATTCTAATTGTGGTGAAAGATCTTCAACATCTCCCATAAATATCTTCTTTTTTTATACCTAAAACCTTTCTTTATATCCTGGGGAAAAGAAAACATAAAAGGGTGAGCTTAAATTCTCAGTAAGGGTAACCAAAAGAAATATCAATCACATCATATATATAAACACATAACTTTTGGAAATGTTAACCTGCAAAAGGGATCATAATATCATAACATGGGGTAAATCATGGCAGTGAAATGTAATCACAATAATCATAACTTAAAACATGAAACTTTGTGGCATTAACACATAATCATAGAGAATCATTTCTTGTTAGTCAAGACTCATTGCAAAGACTATCTTAGTGGACAAAGTCCCTTTCTAAACCGAGTCACCCTCGTTTCAGTCCTGTTTCACTGAACCGGTATAACCTACCGTTCCGGCCATGTCTATCTCATGAGATATAAAATCTTTACCCAATGAATTGGAGGGAGATATAGGTCCCACCCATCTCATAATGATACCATTCTTATGTGTGCCACAAAATCATAAATCATACATCATTACATAACCCATGTAACAAAAATGGGAATCTAAAACATCATGACATCATAAAACAATTCATATAAGACAGAGGAATTCATAAAAATAATTCCATCACAACATAATCAAATCAATGTAATAATAGGGATAAAAACAGAACCCTTTATTATCATGGATGGAAAATAATTTTGATAAAACACTTGAAATCCATTCTTGAGGAAAATATCCTTTCTATTTCAAAAACACATTTCCTTTCTTAATATGTCATACAATTATAAACTAAAAGAAGTTGTTTAAAAATAAAATTGAAAACTTGTAAAGGAAGATTCTTGGAAATAATGTTTTAAAAATCCATTCATGTCGTATACGTTTAAAAAACATTCTTCGTACTTTTGTTGGAAAAGTAAAAAAAAGTACCTCGTATGAAAAATGACAAAAGATTCCTTTCATATCCTTTAGTAAAAACTCACCGAAGGGTAAAATTGGATTTAAACAATTTTAGGTGGATGGAAATAATATTACATATTGAGAGAACATGTATGTGGATGATAAAATACACCCCAGTAAATGCCAAAGTATAAACAATTTCGGATAAAAATGAGATTGTGATATTTCCCTTACCTTAAGTCTGATTTGCTTCGTAAGTGTCCGAACCTCCTGTATAATGATTTAAATAATGTCATTGACTTATTCCAGGATCATACTAATTGTTATGATATCATATATGGTCCACTTATGACTTTATTTTACCCGTTCTTTTGTAAATTCCATGTTAAAGAGCGTTTTGGGTAAAATTGATTCATTTATCGTAGGTGTTTGGACTTGTTGTTCTTGAAATTATAATTACTTATATCATGATTTACTTACTTCCAGAATATAAAACATGATTTATATATCATATATATTCAGTATGTATATATATATAATAGATAGATAAATGTAATGAAACACACCGTTCATGGAGACGGTAGTCCGTACGTACGCATGAACGTTGTTTTCCTTTCCTTATTTTCTTGAATGGAAGTAAGTAGATGACATACATATATACATAAATCCAGTAGCTTTATAATGTCAGATATTTCATTATTATTGCTTGTATATACTTTATAATCATTCTTAAATGGTTAACATGGAGAATGAATCTCATCGCATTGTGGAGACGGTAGTCCGTACGTACGAACAAGCGATGATATCGTTCTCATGATCGTGAACATGTGTTGAAGTGTATGTATAATATTTCAGTATCAATATAAATTTATAATAATAATATATAGTTACTCATTACCCCAGTATACCCCTCCAATAAAGGTGGTGGCTGAAAATATATTACACCACGGCGTGGAGACAGTATTCCGTACGTACGCACGCGCGGTGATTTCCTTTTTCCGTAGGATGGATTGAAGGTTAATTAGAGTTGTTTCATATTTATAATAACATATCAGTATATACGAAATACTGATGTTATTACTTTATCATTAAACAACAAAATAAGAAGAAGTTAATGAAGAAAGAAATTGAAAAAGATCGGTAATGGATATTACCTCTTTTTGACGCGCCTTCACTTAACCTCCACTTAAATAACTAAGGATGGTCTTTGAAGAAGACCAGGACCTATAGAATGATACTAGGGAAGTGGATAATAGATTTTTTCAGGGTTTGTTCGAGCATTAATGCTCAAATTGGTGTGAGGAGGAGAGGGAGGAGGTGCCCTTTTATAAGGGAGGAGAGGGGTACCTTTGGAATAATTAAAAATATTATTTTAGTATAAAGTCATGTTCGGTTTTAAATAACTCCAAATTGATATATTTAAAAACTAAGGTGGGGACGGGTCGAAATCCTCTCATCCAATAGAATTTAGACAAGTTTAGGTTCCTATTTTAACCTTATCATTTAGATTTAACACTAAGTTAAATAATTGTATTTTTACCGTGTCTTCTTGTGTTCTTACACTATAAGGTTAAAAAACTTACTATAAGAAGCCGAACGAACCCCAAGTTGTTTATTATTAATATATATAACCTTATGTAAGTCATTTGGTCGAAACATAGATTTTTTGGAATAAAATAACAATTAATAATATAATATTTGTTTTAAAAACTATTTTATGTCAATTTTGACACTATTTAGTAATTGATTTTTGTGAAAATCATAACAGAATGATAAGTTCTAAAAAAGTTAATTAAATCAACACTAACATGTCATATTAACCTTGAAAATTAGTGGAATTTATAAAAAGTCTCAAATTATATTTATTTGGGTATTTATAACATCAATTATGTCAATATTTCATTAATAAGATAATTACTGCATCATTGTTGTGTTATAAATAAATTAATATATTTAATGTTTAAAAATTACAAATAAAATACCATTATGTAGGAAATATTTTTATCATTCTAATGAAAATTTATAGTCGAATTTATCTTCTGTATAACCCCATATTAAAATTTTTTTAGTAAATAAACATTGATTTTACCTCTTTTAACCCTTCTTTAAATAAATTAATAATAATTGTCCTAATCTACTCAAAGTGGGCCTAAATGGTCATATTTTATTCCTATATTTGTTTTTTGTTCAATTACACTTGTCCAATAGAATTAGGACATGTGTTAGTGTAATAATAATATCATTTCTACCCTTAATTACCCTATTTACTTTTTATCGTGGTAAAAAAAGAAAAAGTTACTATTCACCAAAAATTATTTTCATCTCATTGAACCACATTTTAGTCCTTGATATTAACCGTGTCTGTCGGATTTTCGAAATTCCACTCACAGAAGCGGTAAAATTAAGTTTTATGTAAAATTCAGTTTTTTTAACTACCACTTAGTGGTTTTACTATTCATCAAAAATTGAAATCTTTCAGAAAAATACCAAAATTTCACCCTAGGCTAATTTCGATATTCAGAATCCAAAAATGAATTCCATTTTGAAAAATAAAATTTACACAATTTCAAAAAGTGGTTATTACTATTCATAACAGCTAGTTTTAATAATATTTTAATAGCATATTGTTGTTTAGTGAAACTCGTTATTGCGTACTACACACGCTATCGAGGAAGGTCGCGATTGTGTGGAATGAAAGTAAAGTCAAGGATGCGTGTTGTGTGAGCTCCTTTTGGTGTAGTGTACAACACAAGACATTAGTGAAATTAAAAATAAAATTTTTTAATAAAATCTTGGGCTGTTACATTCTACCCCCTTTAAAATGAATTTCGTCCTCGAAATTCATCGGGGTTATAAATGGTTTACTATTCGGAACTTTCTTTAATAGAACCCCACATCGTAAAAAGGAATACCAAAACAAATCTTTAAAAACGATAGTATGAAACGTAACGGTTACCCAAATAAACTAATCAATAGGTTTCCACATAGGTGAAAATATGGATATGGAAGAAAAATCAAACCATCATGTTCTGATGGAGAGTGGTAGAGAACATGGCTATGGAAAATCCAACAATCACAAATCCATAAATTTGTGACGATCTAAGGTATCATCTGATTAATCAGATATAAGAGCACTAGGACAACATTTTTGGTTTTCATGATCTTTTCCCTAAAGTTGAAGAGTTTGAATTAGAATATATACTTACTTTATTTTGGAACAATCTCACTGTTGTTCATGCCTTTAACAATTTCTACTTCATCTCTTAAATAAATGAAGTTGAATTTGTTATTCGTGAAGTGTTAGCAGATCATGTGATAGAATGACGGGTCATTCCATCTATCTCAAACAAAAGGTTAACAAAAGTTATTAAATATACATAAGTCATTATATAGTAAGATTAATCATATATGGTTCCTAAAAAGGACTTCTACTTCATATATCATACTGTTTAATATAATAAAACTAGTTTCTACTAAACAGGGACTTCCTACAGGCCAGTGGTAGGCGATAAAGCGCAGTCGCACTTCGGTTGTGGGTTCGATTCCCACAGTCTTGTCCGACGCGATGGGATGTCTCCCGTTCTGTAGGCTGTCCTTTTTCTAAAGCTATATTACTATAACATCCAATCAATAATATCAAAAAACGTATTATCCTAACTTATGTCCAACATAATCCATTCTAATCTTTAGGCTTATCTAAAATAGTTCCGTCCAATCTCATAGTAAAAAGAAAATGATTACTTGAAATGTCAGAGAACAATCACGTGAATGCCATCATTTAACCCCCATATATCATAAGATATATCTTGTTGGTCAAATGTGAATACCTTAATCATGCATTCTCTTGAAGAATGAATACCCATTTAACCTTAGTGAAAACATGAATGCAGTTAAAAGTTAACACTTTCCACATACCAAAATCCAAAAATTCTATATACTCAAACCATGATATAACCTTCTCCTTATATCAGTCATGAGCTCATGAATACTATCAAACATTTAATTTTCTCCTTATCCCTTCATTATGCGCATATCATCTACATTCCAAAAATATCTGAATAACCTTTCATGGATACTGGTAACATTAATCATACACTTTCAAAACTCCAAGAATTACAACAGTGTAACAATCCATAGATGTCTCTTTATTCCATAGTAGCATTAGATTACTTATACAACATTACACATGATAAACACGTAATCATTCCACTACATTCTTAAACCATTGACTGAGCTTCAACAATTCTTTCATCTCACATATCATTTATAGTCTCTTCATCATCATCCACATAAATACTACCCATATGACTATACTGATTCTCTTCATGAGACTTTCCCTTAGGGATTGGTTTGCATAATGCCCGTACATTCAACATTTAAAACATTTAACCATTTTTGATGTCGTAGCAATACCATTATCCTCATCCCTAGTGTTAACTGAACCTTTTCCATTGCACTTACTGGCTTCATGTCCTTCTTTCCTACAGCCAAAGCATCTTCCAGTTCCTTTGAAATATTCTCCTTGATGCCTCTTCCCACCTGATTTACATAGGGGAAATTGAACTTTCTTTCCTCTATGATCATCATGAAACTCCATCTTTCTCTTATTAGCCGAGTCAGGAAACTTACCAAATTTTACTTTATTGATCATATTATGAGATTGCTGATTCGGCATAATAATGATGTTTGGACTTCCAAATCCCATTTCATTTGGTTTCTCATGAATAATATCATTCCATTGTCCATCATATCCTCCATTATCTTGAATCATCTTGTTTCCAGCCATTTTCTAATACCCAAAAAGAATAGTGTGAGAGGAAAAAATCATAATAAAGGGGGAGTAACTTCAATATCTAACATCTTAGGTTTAATCTAATTTCGTTAACATAGTTCTTGGACTATATCCTATACGTATACTTATCCTTAGGGAAATCCCTAGACATAACTTAGAAATATCTCTAGGGATCTCACTAACGTTTTCGCATCCTAGTTTCCAAAGGTTGACTAAACCTTGCCTCTGATACCAACTGTAGAGACCCGAAGATTGACGTACATTGACATTACATTACATTTGCGGAATACTTAGTACATAACTAAAACACACACGCAAGGATATTAATAGTTAGTGTCTTTGGAAACTCGGAACGTAATCTTCTAATCGTGGTGAAAGATCTTTAACATTTCCCATAAAGATCTTCTTTTTTTATACCTAAAACCTTTTTTTATATCCTGGGGAAAAGAAAACATAAAAGGGTGAGCTCAAATGCTCAGTAAGGGTAAACAAAAGAAATATCAATCACATCATATACATAAGCACATATCTTTTGGAAATCTTAACCTTCAAAAGAGATCATAATTTCATAACATGGGGTAAATCATGGCAGTGAAATGTAATCACAATAATCATAACATAAAACATGAAACTTTGTGGCATTCACACATAATCATAGATAATCATTTCTTGTTAGTCAAGACTCATTGCCAAGACTATCTTAGTGGAAAAAGTCCCTTTTCTGAACCGAGTCACCCTCGTTTCAGTCCTGTTTCACTAAACCGGTATAACCTACTGTTCCATCCATGTATATCTCATGAGATATAAAATCTTTACCCAATGCATTGGAGGGAGATATAGGTCCCACCCATCTCATTATGATACCATTATTATGTGTGCTACAAAATCATAAATCATACATCATTACATAACCCATGTAATAAAAATGGGAATCTTAAACATCATGACATCATAAAACAATTCATATACGATAAAGGAATTCATAAAAATAATTCCATCACAAAATAATCAAATATATGTAATAATAGGGATAAAAACAGAACCCTTTATTATATTAGATGGAAAATAATTTTGATAAAACACTTGAAATCCATTCTTGAGGAAAATATCCTTTCTATTTCAAAAACACTTTTCATTTCTTAATATGTAATAAAATTATAAACTAAAAGAAGTTGTTTAAAAATAAACATGAAAACTTGTAAAGGAAGATTCTTGGAAATAATTTTTTAAAAATACATTCATGCCGTATAAGTTAAAAAAAACATTCTTCGTACTTTTGTCGGAAAAGACAAAAAAAGTACCTCGTACTAAAAACGACAAAAGATTCTTTTCATATCCTTTTCTAAAACTCACCGAAGGGTAAAATTGGATTTAAAAAATTATAGGTTGATGGAAATAATATTACATATTGAGAAAACATGGATGTGGATGATAGAATACACCCCAGTAAATGCCAAAGTATAAACAATCTCGAATAAAAATGAGATTGTGATATTTCCCTTACCTTAGGTCTGATTTGCTTCGTAAGTGTCCGAACCTCCTGTATAATTATGTAAATAATGTAATTGACTTATTCCAGAATCATACTAATTGTTATGATATCATATATGGTTCACTTATGACTTTATTTTACCCTTGCTTTTGTAAATTCCATGTTAAAGAGCGTTTTGGGTAAAATTGTTTCATTTATCGTAGGTGTTTGGACTTGTTGTTCTTGACATTATTATTACTTATATCATGATTTACTTACTTACAGAATATAAAAAATTATTTATATATCATGTATATTCAGTATATATATATATAATAGATAGATAAATGAATTGAAACACACCGTTCATGGAGACGGTAGTCCATACGTACGCATGAACATTGTTTTCCTTTCCTTATTGTCTTGAACGGAAGTAAGTAGATGACATACATATATACATAAATCCAGTAGCTTTATAATGTCATATATTTCATTATTATTGCTTATATATACTTTATAATCATTCTTAAATGGTTAACATGGATAATGAATCTCATCGCGTTGTGGAGATGGTAGTTCGTACGTACGCATGAGCGATGATATCGTTCTCATGATCGTGAACATGTGTTGAATTGTATGTAAACTTTTTCAGTATAAATATCAATTTATAATAATCATATATATTTACTCATTACACCATTATACCCATCCAATTAAGGTGGTGGTAGAAAATAGATTACACCACGGCGTGGAGACGGTATTCCGTACGTACGCACGCACGGTGATTTCCTTTCTCCATAGGATGGATAGAAGGTTAATTAGAGTTGTTTGATATTTATAATACCATATAAGTATATAAGAAATACTGATGTTATTACTTTATCATGAAACAACTAAAGAATAAGAAGTTGAAGAAGAAAGAAATTGAAAAAGATCGGTAATGGATATTACCTCTTTTTGACGCGCCTTCACTTAACCTCCACTTAAAGAACTAAGGATGGTCTTTGAAGAATACCAGGACCTCTAGGATGATACTAGGGAAGTGTAGAAGAGATTTTTATAGGGTTTTTCTGAGCTTGAATGCTCAAATTGCTGTGAGGAGGAGAGGGAGGAGGTGCCCTTTTATAAGGGAGGAGAGGGGTACCTTTGGAATAACTAAAAATATTATTTTATTATAAAGTCAAGTTCGGTTTTAAATAGATCCAAATTTAAATATTTAGAAGCTAAGGTGGGGATGGGTCGAAATACTCTCATCCAATAGAATTTAGACAGGTTTAGGTTCCTATTTTAACCTTATCATTTAGATTTAACATTAAGTTAAATAATTGTACTTTTACCGTGTCTTCTTGTGTTCTTACACTATAAGGTTAATAAACATACTATAAGAAGCCAAACGAACCCCAAGTTGTTTATTATTAATATATTTAACCTTATCTAAGTCATTTTTCCGAACCTTAGATTTTTAGAAATAAAATAACAATTAATAATATAATATTTGTTTTAAAAACTATTTTATGTCAATTTTGACACTATTTAGTAATTGATTTTTGTGAAAATCATAACAGAATTATAAGTTCTAAAAAAGTTAATTAAATCAATAATAACATCTAATATTAACCTAGAAAATTAGTGTAATTCATAAAAAGTCTCAAATTTTATTTATTTTGGTATTTATAACATCAATTATGTCAATATTTTATTAATAATATAATTACTGCATCATCGTTGTGTCGTAAATACATTAAATTATTTAATGTCTAAAAATTACAAATAAAATACGATTATGTAGGAAATCTTTTTAGATTTCTAATAAATATTTATAGTCGAATTTATATTATGTATAACCACATATTAAAAATATTTTAGTAAATAAACTTTGATTTTACCTCTTTTAACCCTTCTTTAAATAAATTAATAATAAATGTCCTAATCTAATCCAAGTGGGCCTAAATGGTCATATTTTATTCCTATGTTTGTTTTTGGTAGAATAAAACTTTTCCAATAGAATTAGAACATGTTTTAGGGTAATAATAATATCATTTCTACCCTTAATTACCCTATTTACTTTTTACCGTGGTAAAAAAAGTAAAAAGTTACTATTCACCAAAAATTATTTTTATCTCATTGAACCTCATTTTAGTCTTTGATATTAACTGTGTCTCTCGGATTTTCGAAATTCCACTCATAGAAGTGGTAAAATTATGTTTTATGAAAAATTCATTTTTTTAACTACCACTTAGTGGTTTCACTATTCATCAAAAATTTAAAGTTTTCAGATAAATACCAAAATTTCACCCTAGGATAATTTCGATATTCAGAATCCAAAAATGAATTCCAGTTTGAAAAATAAAATTTACAAAATTTCAAAAAGTGGTTATTACTATTCATAACGGCTAGTTTCAATAATATTTTAATAGCATATTGTTGTTTAGTGAAACTCGTTATTGCATACTACACACGCTATCGAGGAAGGTCGTGATTGCGTGTAATGCAAGACAAGTCAAGGATGCGTGTTGTGCAAGCTTCTTTTGGTGTAGCGTACAACAAAAGACATTAGTGAAATTAAAAAGAATATTTTTAATAAAATCTTGGGCTATTACAATAATTCACTTTCATATATTCCAAAATATCTTATAGTTTGATATTTCTAAACAGATTGGTCATAAATCACTTATAAAAAACTCATATATATATAATTTGGAATATTATAATTAATGTCCATTTTCCCATAATATAACGCATTTTAAATAAAAAATATAATTTCCTGAAAATATATGAATGATATTCTACATAAATTATTATTTTTATTTAACAATCATTAAACCTAATGAAATATATTGAAAAATATTGAAGGATCAGAAATATAAAAGTAATGGAAGTAAATATATAGATAAAAAATTTAGCCCATGAATACATATAATTATTTTCAATTTCCAAAATACTCATTGGTATAAAACAAACACTTTCTATCCCAAAAAATAAATATCTCTATCAAAATATTTGTATAAATTATTTAATAAGAATTTAAGATTCTAAATAATAACCATAATGTTTTCTATTCATGAACAGAAATATTTGGATATATCTTTTCACAAATATTTAATTATCACTATTTAGAAGTAGCATACATGCTCTTATAAATAATAAGATCATTAGCTTAGTTCATAGAAAAAAATATTTTGTTATTAAAACCATAGAAATCCTCAATTAATAATGGTATTAATTTGGGATATAATTTTCCATATCACACATACAAATAGAATAACATAACGATCGACTTCCATAGCCACTACTTTGGAGGGATATCACAATCCCACCAATCTATTATTGATAATGTGACCCCCATCCACGTTTAAAAACATAATATCCCATCATTGTATTATAACATAAACAACCATCATTAAAAAAAATTCACAGGATAAATTACAAATTAATACAAATATAAATTCATGAAATTTTCAATAGTACACTAAAATGATATTATTTGAAACCATAAAAAATATTTTGATATATTGAAATATATGTTTAATTTACAATATCAAAATGATATATAGATCAAACCAAGGTGGTTTTTTAATATTAAAATATTGAAGATAATAATTTAATTCAAATATAAAAAAAATTTATTCTGATGAGATAATTTTTTGTCACTGTATATATTAAAAAAGAGAATTCCCTTTTGTATTTTATATAGAAAGAAATAATATTCTGTATAAGATTTATAAAAATATTTCTTTTGAAAAAAATTGAAAAAAATAAAAAAATGAGACACAATATTTCATTTATTACTAATTTATGTGAATTTTAATAAATTCTCAAATTAATTTTAAAAATCATTGACATAGAATAAAATATTTTTTTTCAGGGAAGCCATAAAAACGGGGTTTTAAAATAAAGTCCCTCACATTGAGTTTGAAAAGATGCACAAGATCTAAAACATCATGTATAAAAAAAATCTAGATATTTGATTTCATTATAAACTTTTTAAAATTTTATTATTCATTTTATCTCCCTTATTACTATGTTATAACAATTAGTTAATCATGTATGTTATAGTTGGATGATTTGATGATATATGGTATATAAGCCCAAAATGAGTTGTGTATTTGGATGAAGTTAATGTGGAAATAATTTATTCAACTAAAATATAATACTAATAAAATAATTTACATTTTTAAATATAATTAAACATTTAAATCCAAACATTAAATATAGGTATGAAAAATGATATATGTTACAATTAATGAGAGAGTAGGTCATATGTACGCATTAGTAATGTTTTAGTTTTTCATTGATAATTACAGAAAGAATGTATGTATTATTTTATCAATAATTAATTATAGTAATATAATAAATATAATATTAATTCTTTATATAGACTAATATATTTCATTCTTGTGATGTAGCGAGGAGAAATAAATCACATCAATTCGTGGAGGTGGTTGTCCACAAATATAGACAAAGGAATTTATCATTTTTTATTTAATGGAATGGTAATATGGAAAATGATATCTAATATTTTTAGAATGTTATATTTCTCATGAATATAATAAATAAATATTAATTCCATTTTTATAATCCATCCATTAGATATAATGATGGAAAATGAATTACATTAATTTTCACTGAGATAGACCACCACACACATGAATGATGGTTTTGTTTCACAATTGATAGCAGAAGAGAAGAATATTGGTTTTGAGATTAACATAATAACATAAAAATATTTTGGATCCTTTTTATAATTATTATAGTATGGTTGTAGAGTATTTTAAGATGTTTGATGAGGAAACTAAACTAAAATATCCGGTTAAAACTATTTGTCATATTAAGAAAATATCATGTTCATTAAAACGTCATACATCTAATATTATAATTATTCCCAAAAAATCCTTTATAACATGTTAATGGATTTTTTTAATGGATTTAAAAATTTTATGGATTATCGAAATGGGTATTTATTTGTTATAAAATGAAAATTAATGGTGTCATATTGAAATAGATGGTCGAAGCAGTCTTGGAATTTCATAAAATAGTACGTTTATATAAATTAATTTTGATATCCAAATTAAAAAAATATTATCATATTCTATGATAACATTGGGTCAAAAAAACTTCTTAAAATATTTTTTGTAAGATTTTAGGACATATTTTTACCTTTTTTTGGTTATGACCCCCAATTATCCCTTTTCACAATTTGTCTATCACCAACATTGTTGTACTCATTGTGAGTCATGATTGATACAATAAAGGAAAAATATCCCATAAATGGGCCATGTTACATATTTTAAACCAAAAATTAATAAATTATACGAATGAAATATTTTTTTAATTGAATATCATTTTATGAAATACTATTTCCATAAACATTGAATAATATTAATTGTAGAACAATTCTATTACAATGACTTTTATAACATTCAGAAAATAAAAAAACTAGAAAAAAATATTTTAAAACATGTTTATCATTACATTTGTTTCTATTAAATTATTGGATCAAGATAATTCTATATAAAATTATTATTTTTTATATTTTTTATATCATGCTTTTTATTTTTCCATTAATTGTATAATTATTGTGGTAATGTTTAATAATAACATAAGTTATGTATTTATTTAATAAAATGTAATTATAAATTACTATGATGAATATAAATATTTTATATGTCTAAAATTATTTATATCTGAAAAGATCAAATGTTTATACATATTTTAGAAATATTATTTTTTTTTAAAACAAGATTGTGTAATTTTTATCTATACAATAAATACACTATTATAAATGTCATAATAACATACAAATAAAAACAGAATTCCAAATATCCAAAAATAGGATGACTATGGAGGGATATATTCATAGAATAAAATTTATGTAGGTTTTATTGTCATCTTATACTTAAAAAAAATAATCCCTAATTAACTGATTTATCCCTTACCATGGTAACAATAATTATTAATGTTAGTATTTTTATTGGAAAAAATCAAAATATTCCCTATAGAGAATTTATAAACCATAATTCCATTTATGGAATCCATTTTTGATGACTCATAACATATAATTGTAATAAATCAATAACAATTTAAACTAAAAAAATCAAGAAGACAAATAGATTTTCATAAAAATTTTCCTTTTTATGTCTAAAATATTTGTATATTAAATATATATATATTTTTCATTTAGAAAACCATAAATGTGTCATTTTTAATCAAAACAGAAAATTTTAATTTTTTTTAAAAATCAAATACATAATATTAAATTTTAAATAATTGAAAATACAATAAAATTTTAAATAAAAATATTTATGTACACTATTTTTTGAAAAGTTAACATTGTTAAGATTTTTATGAAAAATGAATCCAAAAATAAATTTTAAAATATGGAAATATTGAATTTAATTTTTAAAAATATACATTATATTATTTAGAAATGAATAATTTATATAAATATATAAAATTACATAAAATTAAAAGTGGTTAGAAATAAATTTTTTTCATTTTCTTTTTAAAAATAACAAATATTTTTATATTGAATTTTACTCTACAATATAAATCAAATTAATAAATTAATCTAATATTTTTTAGTTGATAGATTTTTCTCACAATTCTGAAATTTATCCTCTCTACATTATTCAAATAAATAGAAAGTGGAGATATGTTTTACTCATATTATTTTTAGATTCTCATGTTATTACATCAAATATATGTTTTTATAAAAAACCCTAACCTGATAATTCACCTTGTTTATTTATAATTCATCTTTACAGTCATGAAAATGAACAATATATTCCTCAAAAGAAATATTATCTACAAAATTATCTACCAGAGGTTTCGAAACATTATATGAATTTGGAAAAAACTTTCTTCACATAATATTTTTTTGTTCACCTGGGAAAAATACCGAGGAATAGTTACTCGAAAATAAGATGATCCAAATTTATCTAGGATTTGATATGGTATAAACTATAGACATAGATTTCCATTCTTAATAAAACCATAACACATTAACATAAATATTAATTATAAAAAACATGATACCATACCTTGAACGAAAGGTGTGAAAAAGTTATTTTCATTATCTACGGAGTCCTCTTATGATAATGAATTAATTAATCATACTCAACCATTTCCTTTATCAACTCTAGTCCCATCATCTACCTTCTTCCAGCATCGTCCAAAAAAGTTTGAGATCATCAAATCATTGATTATAAATCAATAATGGTTTATATCTAGATACATTTATAAAAAATGTATTTATATGAAATATCAAATAAAGAATGAATGTTTCCCCAATATCGGTAGTAATCTATTGAACATGCATGAATCATATGATCACCGGTCAAAATTCTTCAATAAAACACTGAAATAGACTAATGATGTAATGATATATTAACGTTAAAATCAGATCAATTAGTATTTTTATTTACTTTAAAAATAAAAATGTGAACACATGATCATGATCTGAAACAATGGAGACAATAATTATTTAAGATTGGACTATTTCCTTTTGATATTGTCATGAAATTTTACCCATGCAAATTTTATCTCTATTGGTAGTGAAATCATATATTTAGTTAATTTATTAATAATTACCCAAGTCACATCATTACCTTGAGAATTATTTTGTAATCCCACTATAAAACGAAGCATATATTTTCTTTTTTCTACACTAGAACTGTAAAAAAATAAAGCATCCATTTTAGAAATTTTCATTTCAATATAACATATTGAAATGTAAAACATTTAAATGTAGTATTTTAAATATATATTTACATTCTATACAACTTTTAATATTAAATAAGGTACCTATAAATCCTCTTTATATTAAGAAGAAAGGAAATCCTTACATTGTGAGCTACAATCAACTATTCTATCCTTAACACGGAATCGTAGGGAACACGTAATATCTACCCAAAAGTACTAACTCATTGTTTATCAATATTTAGTTGAGGTAACATACCATTAATAACTTATTATACATTTTCTTATAAAACATGATCCTCCTTCTATGAATTTATAATTCATATAGATAAGAAAAAAAATACTACAAACTAAAACAGAATATATTTTATTCCTCCATCCACAACATCTAGGAAATAATTCATCAAATGATTATATAAAGTTTCATTATATATATATATAAATATTAATAAAGATTTATTTTTCTATCACAAATAATTCACTCTATTGTTTTATTATAGAGGATGGTAAGGGATATTGAAATAATATTCCATGATTAGTAAAGTCATTTTCACTACCTATTTCTCAAAAAAATTAAACTGAATATATACATTAAAAATTTTCGAACAATATATATAGAATACATTAATATATATAAATTAGACCTCCAAATTTTGAAATAAGAAACCCATAGTAGCTAATTAAAGATCACGGGGAGATTAATTTACCTCAGGAACTTTTTGTTTCCACAAAAAATAATGAATTAGTTGATTATTCTACGTCATAATAGATCCTAGTTACTTAAATGATGAATAAATATAGATGTAAAATTTACCATTATTATTGTGAAGAACCAAAACTAATGCAGTAATTAATCATTATATTAGTTCCTGAAAAAAATCACATTATTTTTTGTGAATTAATTTAAACCATTTTCAAATTTATCACTGAAAATTTTCTAGAGAACCTAGAAAATATTATAATAATAATTTTTGAGTAACATACTATTCCAATAAAACAATGAATATATATGAAATCATTTAGTATTAGATATTCTTCTGGAAAATTATTTTTATTGGGTTAATTTTTTTCTATCATTAGAATCAATGTTTCCAATGAAAAATGGCATTACAACCAATATTCACATGTACGTAATTTTCTATATATCATATTTTCAATTAAGGATTGAAAAATTTTCCGTTGTTTTATTTCATAATCCTAATTACTTTTATAGTATAAAAATATGTCATCATCAAACAAAACTACAAACATATCTCGGAACTCATGAAAATTCATTTTCATTTTTCTATAAATATAGTGGGCGCATTAGACAACCCAAATGGATGACCAAAAAAATTCATAGCAACCATATCATGAAAAAAATGTAGTCTTATGAATATCTATCCCAATCATCTTTAATATATGGTACCTAGACATGTGATCAATCTTAACAAATAAATACACTCCCTATAGATGATAAAAAATAATTCAATATGAAGAAAGCAGTACATGTTATTAATGATGATGTTATTCACTAATAAATTATCAATTATAAATATCATGTAGACATATTTCTTCCAAAAAAACAAAATAAGAGGACCCCATGGTGATGTTCTTGGTTAAATGAAACCATTATATATAAACTACTGTAATTTATTTTCTAATTTTAATCATTAAACCTGAGCCATTTGAGAAGGGGGTTTTAAAAAACGATTTTCATTAGGTAATATCTCAACAATTAAATATACCTCTTGATTAAGAAAAATAACTAGTAAATACTTAGGAAAAACATTGATATATCCATTCACTAAGGGGACATCACTAATTCGAATAATTTATTTCTTTTCAATACAATATATTACATGAATTTCACATTAGTTTTATAAAATTTATCTATTTATTGATATGCAATCAATGGTATGAAATCACCAAAAAAATATTTATTGACTTTACAATATGTATTAGAATGATAAATGAAAATAAAATACACACCCAAAATAATTTCATACCCCACTATGGGATGTTCAACATGAATTTTAAGAAACACCAATCTATTGATAACAATAGTATGATTCCAATAAATCATGGTTTATTTAATACATCTCTCTAAGGAATTCAAAAATATTTATACAATAATTTCCTATAGTTATATTCCAAATATAGTTTCAAATTAAATAGAAATAAATTAATATGATAATCTATAGTCAAATAGTGTTTTGACATAATTCGAATAAACTAGTGACACACCCATAACCCCTTCATCTAACCACCCAAAATAAACTGCAATATTAAGAAAATAAGTTACCATAACATGTTATGTTTGATCTTGATGACTTCCATCTTGAGTTACTAGATTTGAGAAGATGATAGTATATTTTTTTCATGTAAATTCAATTTCAAAATAATATGGTCAGGATTTCATTATTTTTATGATAATTTTTCTCATCATAATAATCCATAACCCTAGAGTTTCTATGTGGAAATAACTATCGATATTTCATAATACATTCCATTGGGTGAATTTTATCACACTTATCAGAAGATATCAACATGACATTTTTACCTAAATATGACTTTGATTAATTATTCCATATTTATTACCATCTGGACCTTTTCTTCTTCAATATTGGATGTAAAATATAATCATTAAATAAATTTATTTCTTCCCTCTCAACACATAAAGTTGTTTCTATTATATTGTAAAAACATTGTAATCTAATTACATTTAATATACTTGATTAAAAATTGATTAAAACAAATTAATTTCACAATAATATTCCTAGAAAAAAGAGGTGCATACCATATTGAAAGAGTATGTTTTTATTCATTTAAATACACTAAATATTCCATAATTTTCTCTAAATTTTATGAATTACATTTTCTTATACTATTATAGGAATCCATTGAGAAATATTTGATGAGGAAAATATTTTTAATGTTAACCAATTATATGAAATCAAACTCTACCCTCTATTTATTATTCTTAAACGTTTTCCACCATTGTTCAGATTTTCCTTCAAAATGGTTAATAAGAAGAATTAACTTTTTATTCTCGAAATAACCCCTAACATAAAATATATTATATAGTTATTTTTACACTCTTCAGTAATTACTAGATCAGAAGATACATGGAATGGTATAAGATTTCATTTCATAAAATGCTCTAGAATCATCATGTTATTATTTGGTAGATAAATTTACTCTCTGACATAGATACCAGGTCTATTTATAGAACATTTTAAATGAAAAATTATTTCAATAAAGGGATTTCTTATAATTCTAACAATTTCAAGTTACTGATTTGAGGAGAATATAGTTATATCAATACCTTCAAACTTCATCTTCATTACTTTTATGTTGGAAACCCATTAAAAATGGTTATATATAAGATGAATATACATAGATATAAATAAGTTATATATAATTTAAACATAACCATATCAGAAAATATTTTATAGGTATTTAATTGACATTATATTCCCCCTAATTTTATTGAAAAATTTTCACTGATACCATTTGTAAAGAACTGGACATAATAATTACATATTCATGTAAAATTATACATCAAATAAATTAATTATAATCCAAAATTACTTTTACGTTTATATTTTATTAGTGTTATATCATAAATCATTCATAATAGAAAAATATAAACACCAAGTGGAAATTTCTAATCAATAACCATTTTATTCATAATGTAAAAAACTTTAAAATGATACACAATTTCTATTGATGATATATCTTAATTACATTCAATTTTAATTCTTATTTTTCTTTTATGAATACATATACATTGTGAAAATAATGTTTTAAATGTTGTTTGGATGCTAAAATAACTATTAGGTTCATTAAACTAATGAAAAAACCATTAGTCTATCGAAAATTATAAAATTTTTCCTTTTTCAAAATAAATGTTTACCTCCATATTTAATCATTTTAATTAAATATATATTATATTTGATGCCTAACGATTTAAAAAAATATTTCATAACAATCTAAAAGGAAAAATAGATTTCAATAATATTTATTTTATAGTATGAAAATCTTATGATATATTTTTCACATAATAATAATTTAATCTTTTTAGAAACAAAATTTAATTTACATTAAAATATAAGATCGTCATGTAGTTTGTGAAATAATAATATTTCAATTAAGTCCCATGGAAACCATTGAAATATATTTTAGGTAACATGGGACGCCATTTTCTATATAACTCATTCAAATGGAATAACCACATAGTCAGACTCCATACCCAATGCATTGGAGGGCTTCCTTAGAACCCCACCCCCAGCATTGGTTTTTAACAAAACCACCCATGATTGGTGTATAAAATAAATCATAATTCGTTTATAATGTAAAACCTATAATATAAATTACTATCACGAAGTGGAGCATAATTATAAAACATTAGATATTTAAATTTCATATATTACGATCATGTTATTATTTTTTCAACCATAAGAAAACATTTCCGAATATCCAAATATTCATTCTATTTTGAAAAACATTTTCAAAATAACATGAATATATGGAATGGATTATTAAATTTTTATAAAATGTAGAATTCTCTAAATTTACTAAAATATCAAATAATTTTATTAGGCGATTGAATTATCATATTTATTATATATGTTAAAATAAAACATACAATTTATATTTTATAAATTGGGTCATAACATTCTACATAAAATAACAATAAATATTTATTTTGAAAAAAATAAATAATATAAAAAATTGACTAAATTTACTTTATAATTCATTTTTCCTGTCTTTAAATCAATAAAATAATTTTTAAGAACATGTCCATGGAATAATATGTGAGTTTTAGGGGAAATAATAAAATATGGTTTTTTAATAGACCCAGCCTTACCTAGAGTCCAAGCCATAATGTATATTATTTATATTCATGAATAATAACTCATATTAATTATCGTTTTTCATTTGAACCATTTTAAATGTTATTATTCTTTCTAACTCATTAAATAAATCGTTATAACAATTACATAATCATTTATGTTCATGTCATATATTTTGATTTTATTCAGTTCATAAGTCCAAAAATATTGTTGTAGGTTGACTGTGATCAATAGTTTAATTATTAAAACTTATAAAATACAATAATATTTCTATATTCATAATTTATATATATAAATTATAACTTTAAATCTAGCCATAAAATCATAATTTTAAAAATAAACTATTTTAGAATCATGGATACAGTTAGATGTACATACACCTTAGTAAAATTTTCATATTTTAATGATCACTATGTAATGAATTTAAGTATTATTTAATTATAATAAAATCGTGAATATCATATTAAATCATTTAATATACTTATATATATATATTTCATGTGTTTGGGTGTTGAAAGAAAATCTCATCGCTTTTTTGAGGTGGTAGTCCACATGTACACAAGATGGATTTAATCAATTTTCAGTGAATTTTATTTTAAGAAGGTAAATGTTATGTTATCCCTTAATAATTATAGAAATTTTATGAATATTTTATATATTAAATAATTAAATCATAATAAATCATCCATGAGGGATGATGATGAAAAATGAATTACATTAGTTATGGAGGTGGTCGTATACCATACACATGAATGTTGGGTTAATTTAAAATCTTATGGAATTAGGGATAGATATAGTTTTTTACATTAGAATAAAAAAATATTATTATTTTTATTATGATTGTATTTTTTATCATGTTTGAATAATATTTGATGGATGTGAAAGAAGAAATAAATCTAAAATATGTGATTAAAACGATACATAAACATAGTAAAATCTCAATTCTCTATCACATTACGAACTCTAATATTTTTCTTATTTTTAAAACCTATCATTTATGTATAATTTTTTAAATTAAATGCAATTATTATGAGACTTCGGAAATTCACGACACGTGATTCCGAGGCTCGGAGATCCTGGAGAAAAATTATGAAATTTCTATTAATGTATAATTATTAAACGTGTGGGAGAGAATTTATATCTTTTGAACTAGGTTATAGATTGAAAATATGAGGGCACTGATGAATTTGGTCCACTAGAATTCACTTAGGGGAAGCATAAAATTGTTCAAAAAATGTTGGTCAAAAAAGTTATTTTTCAGAATTTCGGAAAAACATATAATAAAAAAACTAAAGAAGTTATTTTATTCTTTTTGAAACTATTGATTGATAGTGGTGGGACCACAACATAACGTCAGGATTATAATTAGATTCATTTAATGGAACTACCCATTGGTTGCATACCTATGACAATTGTATAATTAAATGGAACATTAATTATGGATCATTAATTAACCACATTAATGAATGAAACATGGGTGGTTCGTTTTATTTTAATTAATATAACTTTTGGCATGGTTTTTGGGAGATATGAGGAGAAGAAATGATGAAACACAGGTGAAATATTCCAATAATTAAGAACATAGATTCGACCACACCATTGAGTATTCGAACTGGACATCGACAGGCGACGACGAATGCTGATGAACATCTGCTAACAACAGACTCTCCTCCTTCCTCTTCATGAATCCAACATGTTCAATATATGGGTCTTGATTTATATTCTAAGAGTTGATGATATTTAAGTTCATTCCCTTGTTATTACTCTAATGTGGAGGGTGTAGTACGAACCGAAAAAATCTCAAACACTTTGTCGATCTCAGTTTGATGAATTCTTCATGGGAGAATATACATTCTGGCGAAAATTTGAAACTGAGGTTCACGTAGTAATGTGGAATCCCGGGAAACCCATAGGTGCAGTTGGAAATGATATCAGACCACCAGAGCTTCTCCAATTTCCAACAAAAACATTGTCAGTGTCGGTTGTATCTCACAGGCCGTAAGGTGGTGGTAGTGCTTGTAGTCGCTGTGGCGGATAGGGGGTGGTCGGCCGACACCGACTGTGTTGATATCAGGTAGTGCACTATAGAGAAGGTGGGGACATGCTGTGGAGATGGTGGCAGGGCACCATGGAGGATTCAATTTCATGTCACGGAAGAGGAGGCGACAACCAACGAGCTATCGCTACGGAGTCATCGCGGCTCCGAGTCATTGCAGAGGGTGAACTCAGGCCAACAAGTCCCACCTTTGACCGGTCCACACGGACTGGTCAGCTTGAGTGGCGCTAGGATGGTGCTATTGATTGAAGAACCCAAATAGACTTAGTCTGTTTTGAGAAGCTGGAGTGGGCCACACCCAGCCAGTAGGCCGGACCGGACTGGGACCCACATTTGATCTAGTTATGTTTAAAGTGTCATAATTTCTTAATAAATGTTTGTTTGATGACCATTTTCACTATTATAATCATTATGATGAGGCGGTCCTTTTGAGATACATCACATTGGTTTTTGAGAAGGTTGGAGTACGACCGGGTTGGATCGGACTCGAATCCAACTGGGACCTCTATACTCAAATGACTATAAAATACAGACTGGGAATCCGATCGACACACTGTCTATTGCATAGGAGCCCTTATGACAAGTTATTTCTTCTGGTTACTATTTCTAGGGACTTTGTGGTGGATGAGGTATGACTGACGGATTGAGGAGTGGATCCTTATGGAATCAAGTGTGTTAAGTGGGGGAATCCAGTGGTTGACTTGGACGTGAAGAAAAAATATTGATCCTCTGATTGGGTCAGTATCTCATGATCCTATGAGTGGGTCAGCACCTAGTGATTCTCTATAGGCTTGCTCATAGAAATCGTCTATTGGTATTCACCAAGAGATCCTTTGAGTGTATCACCACCTAACGATCCTCTGAGTGTGTCAGCACCTAGAGATCCCCTATAGGTCATAACATAACGATCCTCTATGGGTCAACACCAAGAGATACCCTATGGGTCAGCACCTAGAAACCTTGTGTGGTCTTGCAGAAAAATCCTCTGAACATAATAAGATGATCTAACTCAAGACTAATAATCAATGTTCATATTCTCTAATTTTTATACCTTGTGTGAGCTATATTTTAATTTGTTCATTGTGATTGAGATCATGCATTTTGGGCTTCAATTATGGAATTCTGGGAGACCTTCAGGGGTCTCGGGGTCCCTATTGTGTATTATTATACTCACCCATGTGTGGGCTTCACACTGTTCATGTTGTGTCTTATGCAGACGACATGCAATAGTGACTAAGATTTGGGATCCAGGAGTAGACGATGTACGTAGGTGACCAGTTGATTTGGAGAACCGCAGTAATGAGTTATTGTAACATTCAGTTAGGATCTATGGATGAAAAAAATCAAGACCTATTTTTCCTTTTTATATAATTTCTTGTAGTTGGTTTTGTATTCTATGTCATTCTACTTCAATCCACACTTTTACATTAAGAAGTAATACTATGTGGTTTTCTCTTCATGTGTACCTTGTCTGTTTATTAGCAGGTTTAAAGTCAATACCTTCCATTATTTAGTGATATGCCTTTCTTATGTTAGACACCAACCCCTAGATAATGGAATTTGGGCATGTATTTGTTATGGAATGAGCGTTGAGGGATCAGTCGTGACAAGGTGGTATCAAAGGATTCAATTCTACTAATGAAATATGGCTCTGGCCTTTTCTCCTTGAAATCATGGTTTCTCGTCACCTCAGTGAGATTAATTTTATAATAAAATTATCCAATTTAATGAATTTGATTTTGAAACCAAATAATTAATATTTTATAATAATATAAATATAATTTTTTAATAATAAATAGAAAAAATTAAAAAAATTAAATACCAGGTTTTTGAATAAAGTTGTTTTACATGGCATATAAAAAAGAATATAATGGTTAATAATGACCAAATAACTTATAGAAATACCATTATCTAGATATATTTTCATTATATTTCATATATTTTTTAGAATATATTATTATGGATTCCTTTGGAATGATTTTGTTTCTCTAATGATTAAATACTTTTAAAAAATATATAAGTGTGTCACTCTCTTATCTTATAAAAGGACACACCTTATTCAATGTTATTAGAAACCTAAAAAACTATTTTTTCCAACCAATACCTACCAAGATAACATAAATATACATATTAACATCTTGTAATCCTTATCTGTAGTATAAGTCCAAACGAGGAAGGCTTTGGATCAAACCTATAAAGGATACTCGATGAAGAGGTGATGCTCTTTAATGAACATCTTTATTTTATTTCATTCAAAATCTCTGTTAATTCATATTAAACCATGATGATATAATATCTATAATATGTTTCAGATTAAATTTTTTGAAACTTCTTTAGGACCTAAAGCCATCCACACTATCAAAAAATGGGTTATGATGTCGTTGCTCTTGTGTACAACTAACTACAACCTAACGAATATTTGTCATCTATTTTTGACATTAGAACCTCTAAAATATGGGTTTGATGATTGATATAATATATATATAATTTATATTTACAATAATGATAAACCTCATTATTCTCTATTTTATATACTCATTTTTACCTTCTATTTCGTTGGGTATATAATAATGTCATTCGTTTGTATGCTGCTCTACCCCCTCACGAAGTGATATAATTATTTTTCAGTAACAAATTAAATAGAAGGTAATAATGGAATAAATAAGGAATATTTGTGATATAAATATAATAAATATTATATTAATGAAATATTTATCATTCTTAAATAAAAATATTTCATTTCAATTCTTACCATTTCTCCCATTGAGAAATTCTAACATCATTTGCAAATGTTTGGAATACCACCTTCACAAAGTGATGTGGATCGATTTTCATAACAATAAATAATGGATGATATAAGTATGTTTAAATAAATAATGTGGTATATATAATATTATAATAAATATATAAAAATAAAATAACACTTAAATAATTTTGATAATAAACTTTAAAAAATAGAAATGTTACTCATGCGAGTGTATGACCTACCATCTACCTGATTGTAACATACATCATTTCTCTAAAAAATCTGTAATGATTTCTATGAAATTTTTAATTGATGTGCAGATGTAATAAATTTGGAATTATATTCATTCTAGAGATGTTTATATAAAATCCAATCTAGATACCCAAAGCTTAACGTACATAGACATTACATTACTTTTCCGGAATTGTTAATACATAACAAAAACAAACACACAAGGACCGTAATAGTTTTGTGTCTTTGGAAACTTAGGATATAATCTTCTAATCATGGTGAAAGATCTTCAACATCTCCCATAAAGATGTTCTCATTTTTTCATACCTAAAACCTTTATTTATATCCTAGGGAAAATAAAACATATAAAGGTTGAGCTCAAATGCTCAGTAAGGTTAATCATGGAGAAAATAAAACAAACCATATTCATTTGAACTTAAAAACATTAACATAATGTTTAAACATCAAAATGTTGAGCAATGAAATAAAACATGGAATTGTGTAAGGAATAGATCATAATGGAACATCAATCATGATAAAATAGAATGGGAATAAAACATTTAATTGTGGAAAACCATTAATCACATGATATAATTTCCATAGTAGCAAAGGCATTGATTCCAAGACCATCTTAGTGGACAAAGTACCTTTCGGAGTAGAGATAACTCTTCATTTCAGTCCTGTAACACTGAACCGGATTAACTTATCATTCCAGCCATGTCTATATCATTAGATATAAATATTTACCCAATTCATTGGAGGGAGATATAGGTCCCACCCTTCTCATAATGAAATCATTATTACTTGTGCCACAACATTAACATAAATCATTCATCATAACCAAAAGAATAAAATGGGTTTCATAAACATCATCTCATCATAACATAATCCATGTAAAACAAATAGATATCATTTTATCATAAGAAAATTGAAACCATGTAAAACATAGAGACATTATATTTGAAATATACACATATGAAATAATTTCATCTTATATGGAAAATGGTTTTGATAAAAACACTTGAAATTAATTCTTGAGAAAAATATCCTTTCTTCTTTAAAATAATTTTCTTATCAAAAAATGCCATGAAATTTTAAAAGAAAATGATTTTTTTGAAAATACTCATGAAATCATGTAGATTAAACTTCATAAAAATAAAGCATTATAAAACCGTAAAAAAATTGTTGTAATGCCCCAAGAATTCATAATGTGTTATTTCTTCAAAATAATTCAATAACTTGCACTACACGCAACACCAAGTTCAATTGCACCATGAATTACCAAAAAGCCATTCAAAAGAGTTTATGAATGGTATTAACTAAATTTTAAACTTTATATAATACTTATAATTTTTCCATATTATGAGTATCTTAGACATAATGCAAGAACAAATTCATTTTCAGTATTGCACTTTTATCAACTTTTAATAATAAACCCTTTTTAAATACAATATTTTAATCTTTTTGACTAAATGGGGACATCAAAAATTTAAAATGAAACATCCCAAGCTTCCACGGTACGCTTTCTTTGAATAATACAGTAGCGTGTGTTGTACGCAACCTTGAGATTTAACACACACCACAACCAATCAAAATAGCCGTTATGAATAGTAATACCTAATTTTCGAAATTATATATATTTTATATTTTAAAATGGACTTCATTTCTGGATTCGGAATATCTAATTTATCCTAAGGTGAAATTTTGGTACTTTTCGGATAACTTTCATATTTTGATGAATAGTGAAAATTACTAAATTTTAATTAAAAACAAATTTTTTAATAAAAATAATTAATAGTGATAAATTATGAATTTGAGTGGTTTTAAAGTATATTTAGAATATATTTTTACCATTTAATATAATGTTGGTCATTGGACATAATTTTACAATTAAACCGAACATAAACAAGTGTCAATCTTTTGATAGTTATTATCTCTTAAAAACACGCTTTTTGTTTTGACTGTGGGAATTATTTTTAAATTAATTTCTGCCACTTATGTGTTTTGAATTTAGAAAAATGGATTCCATATTTGGAATCAGGATTTCCAAATTGTGGAAATAGATAACTTTTATTTTTAGACATTTTGAATAATTACTGTGGTAAATATTTTATTTAGCATGGTTAAGGGTAAATCTGGTAAATAAGGGTTAAAAATAATATTATAATAATAATAAAATACCATAAAACGTGCCCTATCCTTATTGGATGATAAATGTTCGCCCATAGGCATATTTGGGTCGATTTGGGGACCCCATGGTGCCACTTGTAGGTGATAGGGACACTTTATTTTAATTAAGATAAAATGAATACAAAACTGACACAAGCATATATTTTTTAGAAAAATAATTATTACATAAGGTTATATATGTTGGATTTTAGATTATAAATATTCATTAGAAATATAAACATATTTCATACATAATTATAATTTATTTATAATTTTTAGACGTTAAATAATTTATTTTATTTATCACACAATGATGATGCAGTAATTACTAAAATAGTGAAAAATTAAATTAATTGATATTATAAATACCCAAATAAATATAATATAAAACTTTTAATGAATTAAACTAATTTTCTAGGATAATATGATATATTTGGATTGATTTAATTTACTTTGTTCGAAGTAATCAATCTTTTATGAGTTTCAAAAAAATCAACTATTAAATAGTGTCAAAATTGACATAAAAGAGTTCTTAAAAAAAATATTATATTATTAATTGATATTAAATTCCTAAAAATCTAATGTTCGTCCAAGAGACTTATATCATGATAGTTTCATAATTAATGAACCACTTGGTGGTCTCTTGGATGTATATAGTAAGTTTATTAACCATATAATATAAAAATACAAAGAGACATTGTAAAAGTGAAACTAATAAATTTAGAGTTAATACTTAAAGATAAGGTTAATATAAGTACCCCAACCTGTCTAAATTCTATTGGTTGAGTTGTTTTCAACCTATCCACACCTTAAAATTTAAATAATCAACTTTGGAGCCATTAGAAACCGAATATAAATTTATTATAAATTAATATTTCTAGCTTTTCTAAAGGTGCCCCTCACCCCTCTTATAAAAGGGCACTCCTCCTTCTCATTTCTTCACACCTTCAAAACCTTTTGGTTCGTCCAAACTCTGCCCAAATACTATCCCAACTTCCCTCACTAAAACCTAGAGGCCTTAGTTTGATCATAAAGCCAACCTAAGGAGCCCTTTTGATCAAATCAAAAGGATGAACCCGAAGAAGAGGTAATGATTTCACCACCCTTTTTCCAAGTTCATTTCTTCTTCCACTTATTCTTCCTTTGTTGTTACCGTTCTAAAATAATAACTCCAGTACCATATATATACTGTGATGTTATTATAAATATGGTACAACTATATTCAGTATTCTATCAATCCTTTGAATAACATTTCATCATAGGTGCGTACATACGGCTTATCGTCTCCACGTCGTGGTGTAATTGTTATTCAATATAATATTATTTGCATGGGTATAATAATGATGTGTAACTCATGTAAATACTAAATATAACATGTTAATTATTCAGTATATATGATATAACATCCTTTTATATATTATTTTAATATCAAAAGAATGATATTGTCGCTCGTGCGTACGTACGGACTACCGTCTCCACGAACACGATGAGATTCATTCTCCTTCGTATCCATTCAAGTATAATTATCATTTGATGATTTAAAAAATGATGTTTAAGGACTTGATATCATTCTGGATATGAATAATATACAACCTATCCTTTACAAACATGTCTTACGTAACAAAACATATAAAAGAAAACAAGTAAGTTAACACCCGAAACAATGATAATTCTAAGATATTATTATCAAATCAATATTAAAAGATCAAATATGATATCATATTAATGTATATGATTCTTGTATAATTTAATAACAATTATTTCACAATTATACAGGAGGTTATCCTACCCCATCCAAGGAAAAGTACAAGGTAAGGGGTTTTCATCACACTCTTTATTCCCGTGAGATTCATGCCATATTGCCACCATCACATTTTGTGTGGTGTATGTACTGCCCATAATTATATTATTTGTGTAATACACTCTAATTTATGTGTATTTACATATTCATTGTATGATACCTCTTTTATGGGTTGTATATTTCATAAGTTACCAAATTGGTAAGGGTTATTTTACAATCTCTTCATTATCCGAGGTTGTTTATATGTAATAATCTACTGGGATCTCATTATCATCAACATCCATGTTTTTTTCAAAATGTATTTCAAAACATTTTTATTATTTACAAGAATATGGTTTAAAGTCATTTATACCCTTGTTTTAATTTTTATAAGAGGAATCATTCCGTCGTTTTCAAAACAAGGGCCTTTTTAACCTTTTCGACAGAATTAAGGTAAGAATGTTTTTTTAACTTATACGGCGAGTGCGGTTATTTTCTGCCGTTATAAAATTTTCAATGTTTCCCTTACAAATTTATAAGAATATTTTAAAATTAAATGTTTTATTTTATAATTATGTGACTTTTAAATGATTTCAAAAAAAGATATATTTCTCTCAAAAATATGAAAATCCAGTGCAAATGTATACGTATTTAACGCAAGCTTAAAAATGTTTTCAGAAAACCTCACTCTCGAGTGTGGTAGATAGGAAGGGATTGGGAGTGGACCCATCAGGGCCTATAATTATTCGAGCAGTATCAAAATTAGTTATTTTGTTTTCAGAAGCTTTCATAATGAATTCAAAAAAACACTGGAGTATTTTTAGCAATTTTAAACGTAAGTATCTTCTAAAAAAATTGCATCGGTAGGTCTCATGAGACAAACTAGTGTTTTGGCACAAGGCCTTGGAAAAATCTTATTTGTAGTCTTGGCACGAGGCCTTGGCTATGTGGTTATGATAGTTTGGCATTATGCATTCCAACATTATGAAAGTGGTTATTGATATTGCATGTGATTATTCGATTCGTAGAATATCCATGTGAACAAGTAAATGGAATTATTTCATTTTACTTTTGCCATACGATGTTGAAGTTCAAGTTTAAAAGGGTTTTGTTTTAGTTATACATAGCCTTAAATGTTTATTCTTATTTATGGAAGTTTCCGGTATATTGTTATCCTTACTGGGCATTTGAGCTCACCACGTTTCTATGTTTTATTTTTCCCAGGAAGTGAAGAAGTAAATTATGAATGACCTGCAGGGATATTATGTGAGGATATGAGTGTGGTTTATGGAGACAATATGTTGTTGTAGTATTTTTTCATTTTATGATGTAATGTAATACTTATGAATATATCTAGTATTTCCAAGGCTACTAAACCAATCGGTCTTTCGAGATTTGATCTTTCTTGTGATCATGCCAATGTTATGTAATAATGCACCAACTCTGGGTAACTAGGGTCGGGGCGTTACAGTTGGTATCAGAGGAAGTTTCGTACAAACCTTGGAAGCTAGATTTAGATAAACTCTGATTAGAGCACGTAGACCTAAGATGAACTTTGAGGATTAGTATAGAAGAACTTCCTAGAATTTTGGTATTGTAGAGATTTTGTGAGTTTTTCGAGAAATACATCTCTGTCTGGATACGAGCAGGTAGAGGCGGCTCTGGCACAGATGTACCTAGGGGTAAAACCCGAAAACACCGCTTTGAGCTAGACTCGAATGGGAACTGGTGCACGACAACGGGCCTTGCTGCACTCTTGGTTACGACACTCCCGGGGGATATGCTTAGGATAACTCTCATTTTCCTTACAAATCATTATGAAGGGTTTATGAGTATATACTTACTCAAATGAGACATTTTTATGATTATGGATTATATCCATAAACTATTTAATTTATGTTATGTGTTTTACAAGTTTGGGATTAGGTATTGTTATTCATAAACTAATCTAATGTATGCCATTGTTTAGAAATGGCGCCCAGTAGAAGGAAGGAGAACTCTAGCAATGCACATGATACAAAGAGAAAGAAGGATCATATATTGTATGGTCTTAAGCCATAATTTACAAGATAAATAGTCTCGCATGTATTATCATCATATGAAGAAATAATATCATGTGTTGATAAGATAATTAAAGAGTTACTGAGTCCTATGGCTTTGAAGGGAAGCAAGAGAAGAAAAGAATGGAAGAGAGAAAGATGGATAAAGGAAATAGGGAAAAGAAGAATTTTTCCATAGGTGGTAACTGTGGAAAGAAACACCCTGGAACTTGCCTGAAAGGAATGAGAGTTTGTTATAAGTGTGGAGGAAAAGGGCACAAAGTACGTGACTGCAAGGGTAAGAAAATGGTTTTAAATGTACAATGCTTCATTTGCAAGGAGTTTGGACACTACGCGAACCTATGTCCCAGTCATCAAACTATGCCGCAAATGATGCTATTGGATAATAATCAAGTTATGATACTACCACAGATGAAGAGGAATTATTAGAGTTCTTATGTTGATTATGTCAATTGAGTGTTGTAACAACAATGTACTTGTTATAATAATTATGGAGTATATAAGGATTGTACTGCAGTACTATTTCATTAAGGACTTGATATTGTGTGGAACAAAGAAAAGTGACTCAATAGTAGGATAATTTTTTGGAAAATATATGGTTGAGAGAATGATAAACCATAATATAGTTCTGATACCGAGGTAGTGATTTTTGAATAATACATGAATATTTTGGAAAAATTATATTGGATATTCTTGACTACCTTGGAACTGATTAATGATTTGTATATTCCATCATTTTTGGGGTTTACAACATTTTTGGATTGATGAAGTATATCCAGCATTCTATATGGAATAAGGGAGAATGAATGTCATCAATAAGGAATAGGGAAATTCAGGATGTTTCAGTGTATTAAAAGAATACATGATGAAGGTATTCATATGCTATTACGGGGTAAAAAGGATCTACATTATGTTTACCTCCTTATAAATGTTGTACTGTGAGTTTGGACATAATTATTTTGGATAGTTCTTGATTGGATTATTTTGGATTGCCATAAAAGGACAACCCAGAGGTCGGGCGGCAACCCGTCGCGTCCGGCAAGGCTGTGAGACTTGAACCCGCAACCGAAGGGCGACAAGGGTGTATCACCTACCACTGGCCCATGATATGTCCTGGATTAAATAATGTAGTTTTTTTTAAAGATCCGGTAGATGAATCATAAATTCATTTATTTTGGTACCCTGTACGAATAGTATAAATAGAAAAAAAAATTACATTCTATTATATTTTAGAGTGAAAGATGAGTTTGTGGTAGAAATTTATTAATGGATAAAACTCTAATTATAAAGTAAGTATATCTCCTTATGATCGTAGCCAATCTCATAAATAATTTCCTCAACATTAATAAAAGGAACTTAGAACAAAAATGTTGTCCTAGATGGTACCTTAAATCATCACTAATTTATGGCTTTGGGATTTTTGGCCTTTTCATAGCCATGTTCTCTACCACTCTCCATCAGATAATTGATGGTTATAATTCTCTTCCATATCAATATTTTCCTACATGGAACCCTAGTATGTGTTATTTTCAGTAATCTTCATACTTTCCACTCTTTGTTTTAAATAGAGGCCTCATTAATTCATTTTTCGATGTGGGATTTCAATTAAGATATTTTGAAATGTCAAAAATGTGTTATCCCAATACCCTATATGTTGTTGAACCGATGGTATTTAAAATCATCATAGATTGATGAGTTTAAGGACCTCAATTTTATACTTGTTTGTGATTGATGACCTCAATCACTACCTATAAATATTTATGTTTTTCCCCCAATTATATGTCTCTAATTGCGAGCAATGTTCTCCTAATCGAGATCATAATTTGGCGGTGACCCTTTGATTTATCTTTTCCTCATATTAAGACTAAATTTTAGTAACCCAATTTCCGATGTGGGTTTTCCCACAAATATATTTTCTACTTTCAACCTTTTATTTTCGAAGATCAATTTCAAATTGCGAGGACACAATTTATTGAAGGAGGAGAGAATGTAACACCCAATGAATTCATAATGTGTTATTTCTTCAAAATAATTCAATAACTTGCACTACACACAACACCGAGATCAATTTCACCATGACTTACCAAAAATCCATTCAAAAGAGGTTATGAATAGTATTAACTAAATTTTAAACTTTATATAATCCTTATAATTTTTCCATATTATGAGTATCTTAGACATAATGCAAGAACAAATTCATTTTTAGTATTGCACTTTTATCAACTTTTCATAGTGAACCCTTTTTAAATACAATATTTTAAACTTTTTGTCTAAATGGGGAAATCAAAAATTTAAAATGAAATATCCCAAGCTTCCACGGTACGCTTTCTTTGAATAATACAGTAGCGTGTGTTGTACGCAACCTTGAGTTTTAACACACACCACAACCAATCAAACTAGCCGTTATGAATAGTAATACCTAATTTTTGAAATTATATATATTTTATATTTTAAAATGGACTTCAGTTCTGGATTCGGAATATCGAATTTAGCCTAAGGTGAAATTTTGGTAATTTTCGGATAACTTTCATATTTTGATGAATAGTGAAAATTACTAAATTTTAATTAAAAACAACTTTTTTAATCAAAATAATTAATAGTGATAAATTATGAATTTGAGTGGTTTTAAAGTATATTTAGAATATATTTTTACCATTTAATATAATGTTGGTCATTGGACATAATTTTACAATTAAACCGAACATAAACAAGTGTCAATCTTTTGATAGTTATTATCTCTTAAAAACACGCTTTTTGTTTTGACAGCGGAAATTAATTTTAAATTAATTTCTGCCACTTCTGTGTTTTGAATTTAGAAAAATGGATTCCATATTTTTAATCAGGATTTCCAAATTGTGTAAATAGATAACTTTTATTTTTAGACATTTTGAATAATTACTGTGGTAAATATTTTACTTACCATGGTTAAGGGTAAATCTGGTAAATAAGGGTTAAAAAATAATATTATAATAATACGAAATTACCCTAAAACGTGTCCTAGCCTTATTGGTTGATACACGTTAGACCATAGGCATCTTTGGGTCGATTTGGGGACCCCATGGTTCCACTTGTAGGTGATAGGGACACTTTATTTTAAATAGGTTAAAATGAATACAAAAATGACACAAGCATATATCTTTTAGAAAAACAATTATTACATAGGGTTATATATGTTGGATTTTAGATTATAAATATTCATTAGAAAGATAGAACGATTTCCTAAATAATGATAATTTATTTATAATTTTTAGACATTAAATAATTTATTTTATTTATGACACAATGATGATGCAGTAATTACTAATATACTGAAAAATTAAATTAATTGATATTATAAATACCCAAATAAATATAATATGAATCTTTTAATGAATTAAACTAATATTATAGGGTAATATGATATATTAGGATTGATTTAATTTACTTTTTTCGAAGTAATCAATCTGTTATGAGTTTCAAAAAAATCAACTATTAAATAATGTCAAAATTGGCATAAAAGAGTTTTTAAAACAAATATTATATTATTAATTGATATTAAATTCATAAAAATATAATGTTCGGCCAAGAGACTTATATAATGATAGTTTCATCATTAATGGACCACTTTGGGGTCTATTGGATGTATATAGTAAGTTTATTAACCATATAATATAAAAATAAAAAGAGACATTGTAAAAGTGAAACTAATAAATTTAGAGTCAATACTTAAAGATAAGGTTAATATAAGTACCCCAACCTGTCTAAATTATATTTGTTGAGTTTTTTTCGACCTATACCCACCTTAACATTTAAATAATCAACTTTTGAGCCATTAGAAACTGAATATTAATTTATTATAAATTAATATTTCTAGCTTTTCCAAAGGTGCCCCTCACCCCTCTTATAAAAGGGAACTCCTCCTTCTCATTTCTTCACACCATCAAAACCTTTCGGTTCGGCCAAACTCTGCCCAAATACTCTCTAAACTTCCCTCAATACAACCTAGAGGCTTTATTTTGATCAGAAAACCAACCTATGGAGCCCTTTTGATCAAATCAAAAGGAAGAACCCGAAGAAGAGGTAATGATTTCACCACCCTTTTTCGAAGTTCATTTCATCTTCCACTTCTTATTCCTTTGTTGTTACCATTATAAAATAATAACTCCAGTATCATATATATACTGTGATGTTATTATAAATATGGTACAACCATATTCAGTATTCTATCCATCCTTTGAATAACTTGTCACCATACGTGCGTACGTACGGCTTACTGTCTCCACGTCGTGGTGTAATTGTTATTCAATATAATATTATTTGGATGGGTATAATAATGATGTGTAACTCATGTAAATAATAAATATAACATGTTAATGATTTAGTATATATGATATACCATCCTTTTATATATTATTTTAATATCAAAAGAATGATATTGTCGCTCGTGCGTACGTACGGACTACCGTCTCCACGAACACGATGAGATTCATTCTCCATCGTATCCATTCAAGTATAATTATCATTTGATGATTTAAAAAATTATGTTTAAGGAATTGATATCATTATGAATATGAATAATATACAAACAATCCTTTACAAACATGTCTTACGTAACAAAACATATTAAAGAAAACAAGTAAGTTAACACCCGAAAAAATGATAATGCTAAGCTATTATTATCAAATAAATATTAAAAGATCATATATGATATCATATTAATGTATATGATTCTTGTATAATTTAATAACAATTATTTCACCATTATACAGGTGGTTAACCTACCCCAACCAAGGAAAAGTACAAGGTAAGGGGTTTTCATCTCACTCCTTATTCCCGTGAGATTCATGCCATATTTCCACCATCACCTTTTGTGTGGTATATGTACTGCCCATAATTATATTATTTGTGTAATACACTCTAATTTATGTGTATTTACATATTAATTGTACGATACCTCTTTTATGGGTTGTATATTTCATAAGTTACCAAATTGGTAAGGGTTATTTCACAATATCTTCATTATCCGTGGTTGTTTATTTGTAATAATCTACTGGGATCTCTTTATCATCCACATCCATGTTTCTTAAAAATGTATTTCAAAACAATTTTATTATTTACAAGAATATGTGTCAAAGTCATTTATACCATTTTTTGATTTTTTATAAGAGGAATCTTTCCGACGTTTTCAAAACAATGTCCTTTTTAACCTTTTCGACAGAATTAAGGTAAGAATGATTTTTTTAACTTATACGGAGAGTGCGGTTATTTTCTGCCATTATAAAATATTCAAAGTTTCCCTTACAAACTTATAAGAATATTTTAAAAGTAAATGTTTTATTTTACAAATATTTGACTTTTAAATGATTTCAAAAAAAGATATATTTCTCTCAAAAATATGAAAATCCAGTGAAAATGTATACGTATTTAACGCAAGCTTAAAAATATTTTCAGAAAACCTGACTCTCGAGTGTGGTAGATAGGAAGGGATTGGGAGTGGACCCATGATGGCCTATAATTATTCGAGCAGTACCAAAATTAGTTATTTTGTTTTCAGAAGCTTGCATAATGATTTCAGAAAAACACTAGAGTATTTTTAGAAATTTTAAATGTAAGTTTCTTCTAAAAAAATTGCATCGGTAGGTCTCATGAGACAAAATAGTGTCTTGGCACAAGGCCTTGGCAAAATCTTATTTGTAGTCTTGGCACGAGGCCTTGGCTATGTGGTTATGATAGTCTGGAATTATGCATTCCAACATTATGAAAGTGGTTATTAATATTGCATGTGATTAATCGATTAGTAGAATATCCATGTGAACAAGTAAATGGAATTATTTCATTTTACTTTTTCCATACTATGTTGAAGTTCAAGTTTAGAAGGCTTTTGTTTTAGTTATACATAGCCTTAAATGTTTATTCTTATTTATTAAAGTTTCCGGTATATTGTTATCCTTACTGGGCATTTGAGCTCACCACTTTTCTATGTTTTATTTTTCCCAGGAAGTGAAGAAGTAAATTATGAATGACCTGTAGGGATATTATGTGGGGATATGAGTGTGGTTTATGGAGACAATATGTTGTTGTAGTAGGTTTTTATTTTATGATGTAATGTAAGACTTATGAATATATCTAGTGTTTCCAAAGCTACTAAACCAATCGGTCTTTCTAGATTTGATGTTTCTTGTGATCATGCCAATGTTATGTAATAATGCACCGACTCTGGGTAACTAGGGTCGGGGCGTTACATTCGTTCATGCCGTATAAGTTAAAGAAAACATTCTCTTCATACTTTTGTCAGAAAAGTCAAAAATTTCCTTATAGCGTAAATAAAATAAATATTCCTTCCATAAAACAAATTAAAATTCAAAGAGGGGTAATCATGACATTAAAAATACATGGAAGAATATTAAACACATTATTAGAAATATTTTATGGGCATGGATGAAAAAATATAACCCCAGTAAATACATACGAATAAGCAATCTCAGATAAAAATGAGATTGCAAAATTATCCCTTACCTTATGTCTAATATCTTCCGTATGTGTCCGAGACTCATGTATAGTGGTTTAATCATATTATTAACTTGTAACAGAACCATAATAATATTTATGATATCATATATGGTTCACTTATGTATTTATATTACCCGTTCATTTGTTAATTCCATGTTAAAGCAACGTTTGGGGTAATATTCTTTTCATTTGTCGTATGTGTTTGGAATTGTTGTTCATGATACTATTATTACATATATCATTATTTACTTACTTATAAAATTTAAATCATGTTTTATATATCATATATATTCAATATATATATATATATATAATACATCGAAAAATTAAATGAAATACATCATTCATGGAGACGGTAGGTCGTTCGTACACATGAACATTGTTTTTCATTTCCTTATCGACTTTAATAGAAGTAAGTAGATGGCATATATATATATATACATAAATTAAGTATCTTAATTATGTTATATATTACATTATTATTCATTATATATACTTTATAATCATTCTTGAATGCTTAACATGGAGAATGAATGTCATCGCGTCGTGGAGACCATAATCCGTACGTACGCATGAGTAATTATTTCGTTCCTATAATTATTGAATGGAATTGGAGCGGATGATATAATATCGTAGAATCAGTATGATGTTATAATAATCATATATAATTATTCTTTACACCATTATACCCCTCCAAGTAAGGTGGTGGTTGAAAAACTGATTACACCATAGTGTTGAGGCGGTATTCCATATGTACCCACGTGCGGCGATTTTGTTTTCCGTAGGATGGATAAAAGGTTAAATAGAGTTGTTTCATATTTATAATAACATATAAATATATTAGTGATACTGATGTTATTGAATTTTGATGAAACATCTAATGATGAATAAGTTGAAGAATAAAGATACTTGAAAGAATCTGTAAAAGAGATTACCTCTTCTTCGACGCTCCCCTTTTAAACTTCTTCATAGGGCACTAGAGTTGTTCTTTTGAGAAGATTAGAGCCTCTATGATATAACTAGAGAGGTTTATAAGAGGAATTGTCCGGGTTTTTCAGAGTTTCAAGGCTCAAAAGGGTGTGAAGAGAAGAGGGAAGGGGTTCCCTTTTATAAAGGAGGAGAGGGGCACGTAAGGAAAACATAAAATATTATTTTATAATAATGTCATATTCGGGTTTTAATAGCTTAAAATTTATTTATTTCGAATCTAAGGTAGGTATGGGTCGAAATAATCTCAAATAATAGGTTTTAGACAAGTTTAGGTTACTATTTTATCCTTATAATTTAGATTTAACTCAAAGTTAAATAATTTCACTTTTACGGTGTCTTTTTGTTTTCTTACAATATATGGTTAATAAACTTACAATAACTAGAAAAAAGAACCCCAAGTGGTTAATTGATTATATATATATCCTTATCTATGTAATTTGGAAGAACCTAATATTTTTATGAATAAAATAAAAATTTATAATATAATATTTGTTTATGTCAATTTTGACAATATTTGGTAATTGATTTTTGTGAAAATAATAACATCATGATTAGTTCTAAAAAAGTTAATTTAATCAATACTTAAATTTCATATTACCCTAAAAAATTAGTGTAATTTTTAAAAAGTATAAAATTGCATTTATTTGGGTATTTATAAAATCAATTATGTTAATATTTCATTAATAAGGTAATTAATGCATCATCATTGTGTCATAAATTAAATTAAATTATTTAATGTCTAAAAACTATAAATAAAATAATATTATGTATAAAATATTTTTATCTTTCTAATGAATATTTATAGTCTAATTTATCTTATGTATAACCCTATATTAATAATGCTATAGTTATTAAACTTTGATTTTTACTATTTTAACTCTTTTTTAAATAAAATAATAATAAGTGTCCTAATCTAATCCAAGTGGACCTAAAGGATAAACTTTTATTCCTAATGTTTTTTTGTTCAAATTACACTTATCCAATACAATTAGGACATGTGTTAGGCTAATGATAATATCATTTTTACCCTTAATTACCCTATTTACTTTTAACCCTGGTAAATAAAAGTAAGAAGTTACTATTCACCAAAAAAATTTTGTCTTATTGATCAACATTTTACTACTTGATATTAAACGTGTCTCTCAAATTTTCGAAATTCCACTCACAGAAGCGGTAAAATTATATTTTATGTAAGTTTGCAAAAAGCTCATAGGAGGTAGGTAAAAGACGGTGAAAACATCAATTAAATTTTTATATATCTAAAATTATTATAAAATGACCCCAATGATTTAAATTGAACAAATATTAATATTATGTATTAATTTTTACCTAAAATAAATTTAAATAAAATATATAATTATTTAAATAAAAAGTTGGTTTTTAAATAGTAACCTAGTGTTTTCACTATTCATCAAAAATTGAATGTTTTCAGAAAAATTCCACAAATCCACCCTAGGGTAATTTCAATATTTCGAATCCAAAAATGAAGTCCATTTTGAGATATAATATTTATAAATTCTCAAAAGGGGGGTATTACTATTCGTAGTGGCTAGTTCATAATAATATTTTAATAATATCTCGTTTAGTGAAACATGGTATTGCGTACTACACACGCTATCGAAGAATGTCTTGATTGCATGTAAGGAAAGCCAGGTCCGGGCTACACGTAGTGAATGCTCGATTTAGTGTTGTGTATAACATAATGAAAACTTATTTCATTTATACATTAAAAAAATCTATAATTAATGTTGCGTAGAATAATTTCCACAAAACGAACTTGAATTTGTGTATAACATGATCCAAGAATAGTGTTTCCTATACTACAAGATAATACGGTGTTGCGTATAGTACAAGATAATCATTGTGTAGTGTATAATAGAAGACATCAATGAAATTTAAAAGAATATTTTTCATAAAATCTCGTGGTGTTACATTCTACCCCCCTTAAAATCAATTTTGTCCTCGAAATTTGTCTGGGATATATATGGTTTTATACATGAAAGTTTCTTTTATAGAAACCCACATCATAAAAAGAAATACTGAAACATAATTTTAAAAACTAATGTATGAAATATAACGGTTACCGAAATTAACTCATCACTCGGTTTCCTCATTGAAGAACATAGGTGAAAATATGGATATGGAAGAGAAATATAACCATCATGTTATGATGGAGAGTGGTAGAGAACATGGCTTTGAAAATTCCAACAATCCACAAAGGAAAATTTTTTTGATGATTTATGGTACCATGTGATTCATCGGATATAAGGAAACTAGGACAACATTTTTGGTTTTCAAGATCATTTCCCTAAATTTGAAGAATTGTTCAATTAAAAGAAATACTTACTTTATTTTGGTACAATCTCACCATTGTTCGTTCTTTGAAAAATTTCCACTTCATCTCTTAATGAAATGAAGTTGAATTTGTCATTTGTGAAGCGTTAGCATATCAGGTGTTAGAATGATAGGTCATTCCATCTGTCTCAAACAAAATGATAGAAAAATTTATTAAAAATACATAATTCCATCTATAGTGAGAGTAATCGTATATGGTTCCTCAAATGGGCTTATAATTCATCTATCATACCACTTACTAATGTCTACAAACTAGGGACTTCCTGTAGGCCAGTGGTATGCGATAAAGGCATGTCACTCATTGGTTGTAGGTTCGATTCCCGCAACCTTGTCCGATGCGACGGGTTGTCGCTCGTTCGGCAGGTTGTCCATTTTCTAAAACATTACTATTATAAAATTCCATGAATAACATAAAAAATTTCAATCCTTAAACAATACTATCTAATTTCTATCTTATTCCATTCAAATCTTTAGGCTTATCCAAAATACTTCTTTCCAATCTCATAGTGTAATGTAAACGATTACTAGAAATGTTATCTACCGAGCATGTTAATACCATCACCTATCATCTTATATATCTTGTTGGTCACATTCCAAACATGTGAATATCATAATCATGTAATCTCATGAAACATAAATTATCATAGAACCATAGTTAAAACATGAACGATATCAAAACATAACACTTTCAACATACCAAAATCCCAAAAATTATATATACTCAAACCATGATATCCCTTTGTCCTTATATTATTCATGAGCTCATTAATAATATCAAACATTTAATTATCTCCTTATCCCTTCTTTATGCACATATTAGGTGCTTTCCAAAAATATCTGAATAACCATTCATGGTTACCAACATCATTAAACATATACTTTCATAAAGATAAGGAAAAACAATAGTGTAACAATCCTTAGATGTCTCATTATTCAATAGTACTATGAGATTTCTTATAAAACATTACTCTTGATAAACATGTAATAATTCCACTACCTTATTAAACGATTGACCAATTATAAACAATTCATTAATCTCATATATCATTTGTAGTCTCTTCATCATCATCAACATAAATACTACCCATACGACCATGAAGATTCTCTTCATGTGACTTTCCCTTTGGGAATTGGTTTGTATAATGCCCATATATTCCACAATTAAAACATTTAATCGTTGTTGATTTCGTAGAAAAACCATTATCCTTGTCCATGGTGTTAAATGAACCTTTTCCTTTTCACTTACCAGCATTGTTTCATTCCTTTACACACCCAAAGCATCTACCAGTTCTGTTGAAACATTCTCCTTGATTCCACTTCCCACATGATTTACATGAGGGAAATTGAACATTATTTTCTCTATGATCATCATGAAACTCCATATTTCTCTTATTAGATGAGTTTGGATACTCACCAAAGTTGAGATTATTGATCATATTTGGAGTTTACTTATTTGGAATAATAATAATGTTTTGACTTCCAAATATCTTTTCATCTAGTTGCTCATGAAGTATATCATTCCACTGTCCATCATATCCTTCTTTATCATGAATATTCCTGTTTGCAGCCAATTTTGAATACCCAAAAAGAATAGTGTTAGACCGAAAAATCATAATCAAGGGGGAGTCCCTTCAATATCTAACATCTTAGGTTTAATAATAATATCATTACCATAATTATAGGATTATAAACTATACATAAAATTATCCTTAGAGACATATCTATACATACCTTAGAAATATCTATATGGATCTCAATAATGTTTTTGCATCCTTTTTTCCAAAGGTTAACTAAACCGAACCTCTCATACCAACTATAGACACCCAAAGCTTGACATACATAGACATTACATTACTCTTTCAGAATAATTAATACATAACAAAAACAAACACACAAGGACCGTAATAGTTTATTATCTTTGGAAGGTCAGGACATAATCATCTAATCGTGGTGGAAGATCTTCAACATCTCCCATAAAGATCTTATTTTTTCATCATACCTAAAACCTGTCTTTATATCCTGGGGAAAAGAAAACATATAAAGGTTGAGATCAAATGCTCAGTAAGGGTAAGCATGGAGAAAATAAAAAACCATCTATATATGAACTTAAAAACTTTAAAATAATGTTTAAACATCAAAATCATGAGCAAAGAAATAAAACATGGTAGTACGTAAGGCGTAGATCATAATAGAACCTCAATCATGATAAAATAAATTGTAATAAAACATTTAATTGTGGAAAAACATTAAGCACGTGATATGATTTCCATAGTAGACAAGGCATTGCTGCCAAGACCATCTTAGTGGATAAAGTCCCTTTCTGAATTGAGTTCACTCCTTGTTTCAGTCCTGTAACACTGAATAGGATTAACTTACTGTTCCAACCATGTCTATCTCATGAGATATAAATCATTACCCAATGAATTGGTGGGAGATATATTCCCCACCCATATCATAATAAAATAATTCTTACTTGTTCCACAACATAAACATAAATCATTCATCATAACCAAAAGAATAAACTAGGTTTCATAAACATCACCCCATTATAACATAATCCATATAAAACAAATTGATATCATTTCATAATAAGAAAAGTGAAACCATGTAAATAATAGAGAAATTTTATTTGAAACATTCACATATTAATTAATTTAATCTTAGATAGGAAATGGATTTGATAAAAACACTTGAAATTAATTTTTGAGGAAAATATCCTTTCATCTTCCAAATCATTCTCTTTTCACAAAATGCCATGAAATTTTAAAAGAAAAGGATTTTTATGAATATAGTCATGAAATATTTTAGATTAAAATTCATAAAATTAATGTTTTATAAAACCATAAATATCGGTTCATGTCGTATAAGTTAAAGAAAACATTCTCCCCGTTCTTTTGTCGGAAAAGACAAAAAGATCATCATATGGTAAAAAAAGAAAGATTCCATCCATAAAACAAAGTAATAGTAAAATAGGGGTAAACATAAAATTAAAAATACATAGAATAATATTAAGCACTTTATATAAAACATTTTATTGGCATGGATGAAAAATTATAACCCCAGTAAATACTTACGAATAATGAATCTTAGATAAAAATGAGATTGAAAAATTATCCCTTACCTTATGTCCAATTTCTTTTTTACGTGTCTGAGACTCCTGCATAGTGGTTCTAGACATATTATTAACTTGTAATAGAACCATAATAATATTTATGATATCATATATGGTTCACTTATGTATTTATATTAACCATTCATTTGTTAATTCCATGTTAAAGCAACATTTGTGGTAATATTCTTTTCATTTGTAGTATGTGTTTGGACTTGTTTTCCATGATAATATTATTACATATATCATGATTTACATGCTTCTAGAATGTATATCATGTTTTATATATGTCATATATATTTATTATATATATATATATAATATATGGATTAATGAAATGAAATACATCGTTCATGGAGACGGTAGGACGTACGTACGCATGGACGTTGTTTATCCTTTCCTTATTGACTTGAATGGAAGTAAGTAGATGGAATATATATATACATATATTCCCTAGGTCAATTATGTCATATATTTCATTATTATTCATTATATATACTTTATAATCATTCTTGAATTGTTAACATGGAGAATAAATCTCATCACGTCGTGGAGACGGTAATCCGTACATACGCATGAGCGATGATATCGTTCCTATAATTGTTAAATGGGATTGGATTGGACGATATTATATCATAGAATCAGTATGATGTCATAATAATCATATATAGTTATTATTTACACCATTATACCCATCAATGTAAGGTGGTGGTGGAAAAACTGATTACACCACGACGTGGAGACGGTATTCCGTACATACGCAAACACGGTGATTTCGTTTTTTGTAGGATGGATAGAAGGTGAAATAGAGTTATTTAATATTTATATTAACATATAAGTATATTATTGATACTTATGTGATTTCTTTATAATGAAACAAATAAATAAGAAGAAGATGAATATTAATGAAACATGAAAGAATTGGTAGAAGAGATTACCTCTTCTTCGACGCACCTATTTTAAAATTCTTATTAGGGCACTAGAGTTGGCCTTTTGAGAAGGCCATAACCTTTATGATATAACTATAGAGGTTGAGAATAGAAATTTGAAGGTCTTTTCTGAGCTTAAAGGCTCCAAAGGGTGTGAAAAGATGGGGGAAGGGGTGCCCTTTTATAATGGAGGAGAGGGGCACGTTAGGAAAACATAAAATATTATTTTAAAATAAAGTCATATTCGGTTTTTAATAGCTCAAAATTGATTTTATTCTAAGATAAGGTGGGGATGGGTAGATATACTCTCAACAAATAGCTTTTAGACAAGTATAGGTTACTATTTTATCCTTATCATTTAGATTTACCACTAAGTTAAATAATTTAACTTTAATAGTGTCTTTTTGTTTTCTTACACTATATGGTTTCGTAAAAATAATATAACAAGCCAAAAAAACCCCAAGTGGTTCATTATTAATATATATATTCTTATCTAATACATTTGGCTGAACCATAGATTTTTATGAATAAAATAACAATTAATAATATAATATTTTTAAAAAAAAACTATTTTATGTCAATTTTGACACGATTTGGTAATTGATTTTTGAGAAACTAATAACATCATGATTAGTTCTTAAAATGTAATTTTAATCAATACTAACATGTCATATTACCCTATAAAATTAGTGTAATATATAAAAAGTATAAACATACATTTATTTGGGTTTTTATAACATCGATTTTGTTAATATTTCATTAATAAGGTAATTACTACATCATCGTTGTGTCATAAATAAATTAAATTATTTAATGTCTAAAAATTATAAATAAATTACAATTATGTATAAAATATTTTTATCTTTCTAATGAATATTTATAGTCGAATTTATCTCAGTTATTACCTTATATTAAAAAAATTTGTTATTAAACATTAATTTTTACTATTTTAACTCTTTTTTAAATAAAATAATAATAAGTGTCCTAATATAATCCATGTGGACCTAAAGGGTAATATATTATTCATAAGGTTGTTTTTGGTCGAAATACACTTATCCAATACAATTAGGACATGTGTTTGGGTAATAATTATATCATTTTTACCCTTAATTACCCTATTAACTTTTAACCGTGGTAAATAAAAGTAAAAAGTTACTATTCACCTAAAATTAATTTTATCTTATTGAACAAAATTTTACACCTTGATATTAAGGGTGTCTCTTGGATTTTTGAAATTCCACTCACAGAAGCGGTAAAATTATGTTTTATATAAGTTTTCAAAAAGCTCATAGGAGGTAGGTAAAATACCGTTAAAAGTTCAATTAAATTTTTATATATCTCAAAATATTATTAAATGACTCCAATTAATAACATTGAACATATATTGGTATTATGTATCTATTTTGACATAAAATAACATTAAATAAAATAAATAATTATTTAAATAAAAAGCATGTTTTTAAATAGTAACCTAGTGTTTTCACTATTCATAAAAAATTGACATTTTTCAGAAAAATATCAAAACATCACCCTAGGCTAATTTCGATATTCCGAATCCAAAAATGAAGTCCATTTTGAAAGATAAAATTTATAAAATCTCAAAATGTGGGTATAACTGTTCAAAACTACTGGTTCATAATAATATTACAATAATATCTCCTTTAGTGAAACTCGGTATTGCGTAGTACACACGCTATCAAAGAAAGTCATGATTGCATGTAAGGTAAGAAATTTCAGTGCTGCGTGTAGTGAAAGATCTATTTGGTGTTGTGTATAACATAATAAAAACTTATTTCATTTATACATTAAACAAAATCTATAATTAATGTTATGTAGAATAATTTCCAAAAAACGAACAAGAATTTGTGTGTAACACGACCAAAAATAGTGTTGCTTATACTGCAAGATAATACGGTGTTGCGTATAGTACAAGATAATATTATTTTAGTGTATAATAGAAGGCATAAAAGAAATTAAAAAGAAAATTTCTCATAAAATCTCAGGGTGTTGCATCCACTTTGACCATTGTTAACCTACTAATGTTATTTTTGTAAAAGAAAACAAGTAGGTCAAAAAATCCTATATAAACATTCCTGATCATGTAATTTTATATAACATGGAAATATGTAAAATATATATATTAATAAAATTGAAAAAATTTATAAATAAAGTATATAATTATCATATGTTAATTACTTTGGATGTTAAAGACACACATGACAAGTCACACTCATGTAATGAAACTTTGTCTCAATTTTCATTCATTATAAAATATTTTGATATTAGACACTTATACTCTTTTATGATGAGTATATATATCTCCTTGGACTTTATATATCACTAATTACTCTATAATGATTGTATTAATTCTCTTTTTTAATTTTATTCTTTCATGGGGATTGTGAATCAAATATTTCCAACTATGATAATTGGATTTTCCATAAAAAATATTTAAATGGTTTCCTTGCAATTCCTTCTTTTCCATGTCAAAGTATTTTTAGAAATATTTTTTGAAAATTATTATATTGACATTAAATATTTTAAAAAGTACATTTTGGTCACTTTTGACATTAATTTCAATGGTTTTAAAAGGGAACCTTTTTATGAGGATTATATAGATCAATTTGAAAAAAAATATAAGAAATATTTTATTGTTAATATACTCAGTGAAAACATATTATTTCATCCATGGAAACTAATATATTTCAAGTTCCATTGAATGATTTCATTTTTTCAACATTTTAAACCCATATTCCTCTTTTTGTGTTATTATAAATGGGGTTTTAATAAAGAGTGGATTTTATGTGAATGTGATTTTAATATGTGTTTAAAAAAGTTTTTTAAAGGGTTTTTATTGTAAAAGTGTTTTATTCTGGATATCCATAATTATATGACACATGTAAACTATAAAAAAAATTTAAGATGTTTTAACCTCTATTTTAGCAAATTAGTGTGCCCACTAAAGCTTATACAAATGGTTTAGCCCCATTATAGCTCATAAAAACAAGTGAACCATATTTAACTCACCCAAAAGGTGAGACCAACTATATATGTCTAATTAATTGGGTAAATATTATATTTTAATCTGGTCATATGTTTTTTCCAATTAAAATTCTTTTGAAATGGTTACAAGAATATGATGCTCTAAGACACCAAAAGGGGGTTTTAGTTGATTTATATTTGTCTTAAAATCCCTATAACAGAAAAATGATGTTATATTTTTCATGTAAAAATGTATTACTTAATATAATCAAATAACATTGAATGTAAAAATAATAATTATATAGTTTTCCTAAATTTTTCTTATAAAAATTGTTTTATGAAATTTATATATCATAAGAAGAATATTGTTCCCATATCTTATTTATTTTTTTCAAAAGGTTTATGGATTTCTAAATGGAAGCAATCAATTTTAAAGTCATAGATATTTTTTATGACTGGAAATCATGATTTATTTTAATGCTTTTACATTATTCAAAATATAGATACTAGTCAGATGTGTACACTTTTACATTTATTTTATTTTTTGTATGAGTTATGTTTTAATTATCATAAAAAATAAACATGAAAAGATCCTCTACTAGAAGAGAATTAATATTTGAATTAATACACAATATTATGTAATGTTTATGGAAAATTACTTATAATTGGTATATTATGATGGTTTAGAGAACGTTAGAGTCGGTTTAATGATAATATCATACCAGTGGATGATTTAACCTTATTGATAATGTTAAATGATATTGAATTTCACAATTAAAATGTTTCTTCATCTGAAATATATTTTTTGAGAATGGGTTTTCTATAAATGAAATAGGGGAGTTGTAGAAAGAAATATATTAGGAGAAAACATCCTTAAAAATAGAATATTGAGATGGGTGTAATTGAAATAGAATTTTTTTGATTGATTGAATGACGGGTTTACAGAAGTTATAAATGGTGGAGGTATCCATGATAGAGAATAAAAATATATACCACAATGAAACGTGTTTATATTGTATCATTTCATTGGGAATCATCCACCATAATTCGGCGGATCATATAACATTTTGGTGTCCTGAGGGTGTACAAATTATTTGAGGAAGATATTATATATCATTAGTTGTTCATATTATCAAACAAAATTCACTTTATTTACCATTTTAATGGTTAAGTGGATAGATGGTGGTCTTTGGATAAGAATACCATGGAAAAAGAAAAATATTATTATATTGAATGTGAAATATTAAAGATTATTTTACAATGTTTTTTTCTTAGGACTGAGAAATAATTATAGAATTAATGAAAATGGATGAAAATTCGATGACCATGTATGAAAAAATGTTTACAAGGATTCACATTTTTTTAGAAGATTTTATTTATGAAATTGATATCATAATAAATATATTTTACTTCAAATTAATGTAAATTTTGTAATGATATTTGGCTAGGTGAGAATTTAAAACTTATTGGAAATTTGTTCATTTTGATGAGAAATATGATGTAGAGTTATTTTAATCTCACATCCCGTGAGGTGAAATGAGTATGAAATAGTCATTGTGGTAGGAAAAATACAATCATCTTACTATAAATCAGGGATTAAATTCCAAAGCATGTTAAAAGTGTGATAAAATACATTTCAGGTAATGTATTTCAAGATCTTGAAAGTGATGTGAGTGTGGTATGTTTTGTCACATGATTTGTGATTAAATAAAATATATTACATAAAAATACATTCTTTAGATAACTGATAACCAATCAACATTGAGTTTTTTAGCTGTAATGATTTCATAAATTAGGCTTACATGTGTCCTAACTTACATAACTTAGGTATAAATATTCATGATTAGATTAAAAATGGGGTGGAAAAATCATTTTCAACTTTTACAGTTAATGATAGAGAATTTGATGAAGCAGTGTCAACTCCAGGATGGTTGGTATTTTTCGATGGTTGATCATAAAATCGATGTCATAAGAGAAACACTTTTAATGTCTTAATTAATTTAAATACATTGGGTGAGTTCAATTGAGTTTTTTTCCGAATATGTAGTATATGTTTTAATGGAAATGATATTTTTTGGAATAACTCATTTATAATTTATAGACCTATGTTTAAAGGAATTTTTAACCATTACGGTTAATTTAATCATGGATTTTATTTTAATAATAGTCAAAAAGGTTACTATACATTGAACAAAATAATTATATTGAAACCAATATTAAAAATTTTCATAAATGATCAATTTTATTTACTTTTCTTCCACTAATTTTTTGGGAAAGTTATTTGAATTATATTAACCTAGTTTAGAAAAATAATAACCGACATATTCTGTGAAAATCCATCTTATCTGGAAAGGAAATAGGGCTTCAACCCCTGACCAAATAAAGATAAGGGTTTGGTGCATCTCATTTTCCTATGTGATGACTTGGTTAATATTAAATTGAATTTAGTTAAATATTTTTAAGAATAAATATTAATGATGAATCAGTGGTTATTTGGAGGTAATGAAATTAAATTATTATATTGGATAACGAATGGTAAAACAATTTTAGAATTTTTTTTGAGACATATATAATAAAATTTTTACTCTTTTATGGATCATATGATTTGTTAAAAAAAATTAGTACATTGGGAATAAAAGATAAATTTTTGGATATTTGTTTCTTTTAGTAATCGATGAATTATGAATTTATTGATGCACCATAAAAGGACCAAATATTTGTTATAAAATAGAAATGTATCAAGTATTCATACTTATAAATATTTTTAGATAGTAAAAAAATTCGTCAACATTAGGAAATGAATCTAAAAAATGATATTATATGATATTATACTCATATATTATAAATTATATGATCTTATAAATGTTCATAGCATAATGGTTTTGAGGTCCATAAATTTTCATGGATCATTCACTTACATGTGATAGATGACCTCAATCCCTCTCTATAATTCATTACACGTTTACTCCATGTCCATTTTGTTAATATCCACCACTGTTCTCCTACATTGAATCATATTTACGAGTTATTACACCTGAACCTTGTACTTACCTTTCTCTTTTATCGAGGAGATATCATATTAACCATTGTTACTATGTGGTCTTACAACCAATGTATTTTTTATTGTCTATCCTTTAATTGCTGATATAAAGTTCAAATTGTGATGAAATAATTTTTAAATGGAGGGGTAAGGTTATAACAACCTGATATTTTAAAACAACAATAATATGTTTTATAGAATATATGACATGAAATAGTAAGTATATATAAGAATGTTACTCTCAAAGAAAATAATAGATTTTAATTTTTTTAAAAAATTAAATATCTTGACTTCCTTTCAATATACACAAATCTAGGTTAATATTAAATTAAATGAAACAAAGATTTTAAATGAAATGTGATTTATTATAAAATAATTATTATATAATATTACAATTATCACCATGCCATTAGAATAGAGGTAATAAATTTAATTAACTAAATTATAAAATATATATTATATACTGTTTAATTTATTATTTATTGATTAGAGATAAAAATTTAACCATTTGAAAGAGAAACAAATACTGATTAATGGTATATTTTTCTAATAGATAGTCTTCGATCACTTTTTGTACATAATTTATAATTAAACATTACCACTAATCAAAAATTTATCTTATAGAATGAAGATAATATTTTAAATAATGATATCAAAATTGGTGTACAAACTACGAACACTAAATCATGTATCTGGTGCCTTGCTTTATTGAATAATAACTATGAACATGAGATCACATCCTAAAGAACTAAATAGTTTAATAGAATTTTAAATCCATAAAATCACAATTATTATTTTAAAAATTATAATGAAATATAATAAATAAACTCTTTTGGGAACATCCATATTCTCCATCCTTACCCCAATATTTCAAACATAATATTCATCATTGTATCCTTGGATAAAAATAAAACAAATTAAAGGGGTGCGATAAGATGTTTAATAAGGGTATGAAATACAAATATATATATCCAATATATATATAAAAATAAGGTAAAGTGATTAATTGAAAATAATTACAAATAAAACATAATCTTGATCATAATATGACCAAAATTAAATTTCCCAAATATTCATATATAAATAATTAGATGAGAATGAAAGATAATGATGTATATTCTACTTGTCTAATAATCATATTTATTGTCTATAACTAATATCATAATGATGGAATACAAAATTCTGGGCATAATAAACATTCCATCAGGGCCTCATCCAAGATGTTTTCATAAACGCGCAAGGACTCGAATAAAATTCATAATAGCCTGTCATATGAGACTTATCGATGAATCGAGGGGAGATTGTTGCCCCAAAAATCCCTTAATAAGCCTATTAATTCATCATATGAATGGTGGGGAAGCATAATAATCATATTATAGCATATGAAATTTGAATAATTTCTCTAATTAGTAAACATAGTCATAAAATATCCTTATTTATCTGATGAAAGGTATAATAAATGGAAAACCACAATCTAAATAACTATAAAACATTCATTAAAATATCATATATGGTATTAGAAGAGATAAACCACTATTAAAGATAATAATTGAACATAATGGTAACCCATGTAACTATATAGGCATCATAATCATGTCATAAGACATAATAAATTGGTGTATCATATTGGTGTCAATGAAAGAACGTATTCAAATCATACCAGTATATTAATATGGGGATATAGGAATATATTATGATAATTTTTGTCCAAATTATGTTGAAACATTTAATGATTGTGTTTATGAGATTATAAATAAGCCACCTCAGTGTGGTTTAATGATAAATATAAAAGTTACGTCATTACCGGCATGGGAATTTTTTTTGAATAGAATTATAAATGAACTAAAATTGTTTTTAATGAGAAATTTTTTTGGAAAAATATTAGTGGGTTAAAACATATAATGGAGTTTATATTAAAATTGCTAAGAAATTGGGATGTTCATTTTATTCAAGCATACTTATTGGAAAGAATTAGAAATTGAACCTTATAAAACATGAAAATCACCATAAAATAAAAGAATAATTGAGATATGTAAACATTTTTTCAACATAGACACTAAATATAGTTGTTTTAAATAACAATTAATAAGAATTAAATTTGGGTAATTAGATTTAAATAGTAACCTGACGAAAAAATAAGGTTAGGGGAGAAACCCTTACCTTATGTCTGAAGGCATTATAAACCTGTTCTTATTGTCCTGGATAATCAAATTAGATTCATTACATTCATAATTTATAACCTATTCATAATATATATTTTTTAATATTATATTATTGAAAATAATTTTTTCCATTTTGATTCAGGATAATATTCAATTTCATTATTCTAGACTGTTCATTTTGTTCGTTTTCATGACTCGTTCACATGTATAGATCTATGAAAGATCATGTATAATGGAAATAGTTTTCCATAATTGAAATTATATTTCATTTATGGACATAAATAATACTAAATGGTATTATATAAATTCATTTCCTATATATAATGATTATTCATTGGATTAAACATTATTGATAACCATTTAGATTATTTTGGATGTTATTCTATCATCTTGCACTGACATAGTTTTCTTCATTAATTTTATATTGATATACTAGTTCCAAAAAACTAAATAATTTGTAATATTAATTTTACAATTATTTTATAATAAAAAATTATTTGTGACATGCCTTGATGGTAGTATTAGAAAACTAAAAAACATCTTCCTTAAAGATGGATAATTAATACCTAACAAATGATGTTTTCATTTTTAGAATAAAAGATGAAGCGAATATAATTTACGGTGGATACACCATTATAAAAAAAATCAAGTTGATTTATGATAATGGAGTTATAATGTAACATTGGATAAGAGATTTGAGAGAAGGATAAGAAAGAAAAAGATACTTATTGAGAGATAGAAGAAGGTTTTACCTATTTAGTGTCCCCTCTATGAGAAACACTTGAAGGGACTTCATAATGATCTTTTAGTCTGACCATAAAAACTATAATGTGGGGAAAATGGTTGGGAGAGTAATTTTGAAGAATATTATAAAACTATAAGGCCTAGAATGCTTAAGGGAAAGAGGTGGCGAATGGAGTTATTTATAGGGGAGGAGAGGGGTGCTTCTTGATTATTTTATTCATTAATTTATTTCTTTTTATCAAGACATTCAATTGTATTGATTATTGTGACTAAATATTATAACCAGAGAATTTGATTTATAACTACTGAGTTCTTACGCAATCCCTACTTAATCCATGACTGAATAATTCCATCATTTCCACTAATGTTAAATACTGTAAATTATAGTATTTGAGTACACACCAAAAAATAAATTATTTTATAAAAATTATTAAAAGTAACTATAACCATTTTTTATGGTTTTTATTTCCCAAATAAAATTAAAATTTTGAAATTAAATTTATAAATATTAAAAAATTTACTTCTAAATCAAATATTCATTTATTTGAAAAATTCGGATTAAGAAATTATATTTTGTTTATGAGAAAATGAAAATTTTCTTCAGGTCTCATTAAATTATCTTATAATTATAATATAAACAAAACATTAATATATGACTCTTTTTTTAAATAAAATTATTTAAAATTTTCATATTAATTATATGATCTAAAATAAACATTTACGTTTCATAGAATTTCCAACACTTAATTTTTTTTATTTTAATAAATTTATATTATTATTCAATGATATAAATATATCAAATTTTCCATTATTTGGTAACTAAATATTATTTATAATTTCACTAGTGAGATAAAATTCAAATCATATATTGAATTTTAATGTAAGTAAATTGATAGTTCTATGATGTTCAGACTATTGCACTATTCATTTGAATACAAACATTTTAAATAAATAATTGTATTTATCCCTAAAATAATTATTAAATTACTATTTTAAAAATTATTTTTATTTCTTATAGTATAGTTTATAAATTTTTATGAATTAAATTTTAAATTATGTATGCCATTAAAAGTATGCAATACTACCTTTAGAAAAATATAGTCGTTTATGGGTAAATATTGTTTTATTATTAAATAATGATTATAAATTTAATATAGATTAATTGAAAAATATAAATTTTATAATGTGGATAGTAAAATTTAATCCCACTAATTTAACAGCTAGGTTATAAAGGTAACATTTTTAATAGTATATCGTGTTTTTAAACTTGATGTTTCGTGCAACTGAAGCTATAAAAGTTGTTAAAATTAAAACATGAATTTGATAATTTCCTAGGGTTTTACATTCTACAGTATATAAAATAATAACATTCTTTCAATTTAAAATTTTTATAGGTATGCATTGAGTTTAAAACTTATATTATCCTTTTTGAAATACAAAATCATTAAAAGGATTTATAAAATTTTCTCTTAAAATAGGGAATGAACCATTTCATGGACACAAACAAACAAGGATTCCCTATAGGTGAAAATTAATGGCTAGTAAAATATATTGATTGAAGACAAATATAAATATCATGTTTTTATAGAGAGTTATAGAGAACATGGTGATCATAAATTTAACCATCAAATGACTTCAAATTGATGATTAGTTGAAATGCCATTGATTTTATAGAATGAAAAGTAATTTTTTTTTTCAAAAATCATTTTCCTAATGATTAATTATTATTTTAGCATAAATATAAGAACATGATAAAATAAAATTACTTAATTTAATTCCATTGAAAAAGCATAATATCATTCTTTGGGTGTGCATCGATATATTTCAACTTCATGTATAACTCTAATATATGGATATTCCAGATAAACTTTTCCTACATAAAGCACTTTTAATGAATCATATGTTCCTTAATTGATTCCATAAACCCTAAAATGATTACTATAACCAAGAATAACAACACTTGTTTTCAATAAACAATTATTTTCATGTATTAACATGAAAAATTCAAGACGATGTTAATATTAAGAATCATCCAAAACATGTATATCCACATACAATATTCAATTATTTATAAGGAAGGCCACTAAATTTCAAAAATCTACTAAAAATATGATTTTATGAAATCATCTCTTAATACAACATATACTATATATTAATACCTTGATCATATTAATAAAATCATACATGCTTCCAATTCTATAAAGTAGAAATATTAAAGTATAATCCTTATATATCTCATGACTCATATAACCAGAACATCATAATATAATTATTGAATCCAATAAAACAAATAATTTTATTATTTTCCATTTAATTTAGTAACAATATAATCATTAGCTTTATCTCATTTCTTGTTCTAATCTAGATTCCACTGATACCACAGATATTTTTTTTGTAGTTCTTTATCTCATTACAGATGAAGCATTGCACGTTGTTGACTAATTTCTTCCCATTTCAATCAAGATATATGTTTAATTTATCTCCTTGATAGTATATAAATACCATTACCTTTAACAAATAACTAGGGGGATTCCTTACACAATTATCACATGTGGGAAATTCCTTCATTCCGTTCTTCATATTATGAATATTTTATCTGTCATCCTATTCTTTTATTACATCCTTTCATATTCATAAGACATGTAAAATTAATTCTCTTTCTCAATATACCATGATGCAATATCATTATGAGAAACATTGTAAGACTATTTCCCTTCTTATAATTATCTTAATCCAATCAAAAAATGGACAATATTACTTCTTGGGTTACATATGTAATCTGTAGCATCCCTTGATATTCCTATAATGTTGGATTCATAATTAGCAAAATTCACATCCTTATTTTTCTATAAGATATAATAATACCTCCTCTATATCTTCTTGTTATTATTTAGTTTTTTTTATGAAATGTCCCTTAAAAAAATTACATTCCATGTTTGAAATATTCTCTTCCTCTTTAGTGTTTTGAATCAATGACCACCATTGATCTTCCTCTCATAAGATATGATAAACAAAAATTACAACCTCTACAATATTATTACATTCCAAAGAATGAAATATGTTTTCAAAGGAACTTACCCATCGATCAACTAAAAATCAGTGTTTAGTCTATTTGAGTAATGGAGGTTATTATCAGAGGAAGAATTCTATCATTATTACATCTTATTATAGATTAGGCTAATCTATGCAGGTAAGGTTATTAATCATAACCTAAGTCTGTTGTACGATTATAGTTATATGTTACTATATTCCAGTCACAGATCCACCTCCAACATTATTATATATCATAGGAGTAAAATACCTAAATGGAATACATTGATTGATATGGTTTCTTGTCCTTCGACTAGGCTGCATTACAAAAAAATGGTATACACTAGAGTAGATCATGACATTATCAAAGAAAATATATAATCTAAAAGTACTGTAATATACAATGTAAATTAAAAATATAGGTATAAATAATCACTAAATACTAATCATTATTTCTTTGGGATTATTATCATGGTCGGTTATATGGTTATATATAAGTAATATACATTTTCTTAAATATATTTTCCAATGATTTTATTAATCAAACCCTAATAAAAAATATAAATTCCCTATCTTCAAAATCCTAGAGAAGGTACCTAAAAAAATTAAATTGGTACTATGAAAAAATGATCACATCCCAAATGACTGAATAGTTTAGTAGCCTTGGAAAACTAAAAACCCACACAATTGTTACATTACAACATGAAAAAAAAACGGTTAACATCTGGTGCAAAAACCCATTTTATTCTTTCTTATCCGTACATGTTAAACATAATATACATATTATAATATTATAGAAAAAGAAAAGATAATAATGGGTCATATCAAATTCTTAGTAAGTGTATTCAGTAAAATATAAGTTATGATAAATAAACATAAACAATAAGAAATTGAAAATAAATAAAATACCATCCCATTAAAACATAATATTGTGCATAATATAAAAGGAATAAATGTTGATAAAATAATTCCACACAAGGAATCTAATGTCAATGAAACATATGCATAGATATTTTTGTATTCAAATATTCACTCGGATTATCAATAACTAATATCATCATGAAGGAATGAAAAATAACAGGCTTCACAAAAATATAATCAAGGGATTAGATAATAATTCCAAATTAATGGGTACTTACTCAATCAAAACCTGGTCTAGGGTGTCACATGCGACATACCTATGAATTAAGGGGCCATGGCGTGTCCTGAACAAATGTAAAAATTATGGGTCCTTAAGGGGAATCCTAAGGAAATTTGGTTATGGGGAAGGATTGTGGGACCCCAATAGTAACATGATTGAGTACCTTCATGATCCTTGTGGTCATGCCACTACTCTAGAAGTGTGAATGATGAGTTTTATTATGATTATGACAATGAAATCCAAATAATCTGGACTAATATCTAGTTCAAAAGTTATTCTTACATCATTGTCCAAGTTATAAGAATGAAAAATCTACACATCTTATAGAAGATAAATGCAATATGGTCCATTTTTCATGACCAGCATCCTGTAATGAATTATGTCATTACTAAAATTTTTCATGAAGCCATATAACTAGCAGATGGTCTTTCAAAAAAAGGATTGCATAAAGAATATGGAAACTGCGACACCATCCTACCTAGTGACATGGTTCCATTCTTTCCATTGTACAAATGTAAAATACCCTAATTTAAATTTATGTAACTTCTTTTTTTAAAATATATATCATCTGAGCTAAATGATCTAAAATATATTTTATATTGTATTATTAGATATCAAACTCAATTAAACCTAATAAATTGACATAATGGTTACCCATGAAAAAAATTGGTATCATTTTCATGTCCAAAGGAATAAAAAATCCGTGTATCATAATGATGTCCATGAAATAATGGATTTAAATAATACGTGTACATTAATGTGGAATAATAGGAGTATATCAAGATAATTAATGTCTAAGTGAAGTAAAAACATGTATAAACAATGTTTAAGATACATTATAAATGGACCACTTTAGTACGGTTTAAGAGAAAATATAAAATATTATTTAAAGTGAAGAAATGAATAATTATTATCGTAAATATGGAAATGAATTGCAATAGATAATAATGATACAGTTTTTTAATTTTGAGAAATATTGGTGTCGTAAAACATATAATGTAGTGTAAAATAATATTGTTATGAAATTGGGATGTTCCCTTTAATCAGTATTTCTAATCATGAGGAATTGTAAAAAGATCCTTATAAAAAAGTATTTCCCCATAAAATAAATAAGAATTTGAGATACGTACATATTTTTTAAACATAAAATAAGAATTAATAAGGAATAAATAATATAATTAATAATTATAATGGATTAAAGAGAGTGAAAGCATTACCTGAATGAAAAATAGTGGGTTAGGAAAAAAATGTTTCTATTTTCTCGAAAGTGTACTGCACATGTTCTTAATATCTTGTATAAATAAATTACATTCATTAATTACATTAATAATACCATATTAATAGTATATTGGATTTAGTGTGATTTTATTTTGATTACTTATATACTTTTTAAGGAGTTATTATATGAAATTTCATTGTTTGGGAGTGTTCATTTCTTTGGTTTTCAGTATTTGTTCACTTGTATACATGTACGAAATATCATGTAATGTGAGAATTGTTACCCATATTAAAATTACAAGTTATAAATGAACATTCAAATGATTAAATGGTATTATATATTATTTTCCACCATATACAAGAATTATTTAGTAGATAAAACATTAATGTTAATTGTTTTTATTATTTTGTTGTCTTTTTCGATCACCACACACTAGTTTCATTTTATTGAATAATAATTTTCATATAAAATTTGTACATAATAATATATAAGTTGTGATATAAATTTTAAATTCAGTTTTAATGATTATATTTATTTTATGACCAGCCTTGATGGCTTTATTAGGAAAAAATGCCACAATCCATGAACGTAGTTAATCAACACCTCATGGATGATGTTTTAATTTTTAGAAAAAAACAGTAAGAGAAGATTATTTATGGAGAATATACCATTATAATAATAAAATTATAGTGTATATATATGATACTATATTTAACATTTTACTTTGGATAGGGGAGGTTATTGATGGATAATAAAAGAAAAAGAAATTGGAAGAGAGAGAGATAGAAGGTTTTATCTCCAAAGTGTTATCTCTTTAAGAACCAACATAAGGGACATGAAAATTTTATTTTGGATAGATCAATAAAACCAAAACATGGTGAATAAGTATAGAAGTTAAAATGGATGAAATGTTATAAATATCTAAGGATTATAATGTTTAAAGAAAATAGCTGTTGAAGGGTGGTATTTTAGTGGAAGAGAGGGGTGTTTTTCATTATTTTCTTAATTAGTTTACTATTTTTGGATTAAGACTATCAATAATATTTATTCTTGTGACTAAATAAAATTAATAGATATTTTTAATTAGATATAATTACTTCTTATCTCATCCCTACATCACCCATGACTCAATAATTAATCTATTTTAATATAAAGTTCAATACTATAATTTACAGTAGTTCATTATTCCGAAAAAATCAACTATTTTAATGAATTCTCATAAAACACCGCAAACCATATTTCTATTTTTATATTTCAAAAAAAAAATCTAAATTTTATTAAAATAATGATCAAAATATGATAATTTTAACTTTTATTTAAAGTCAAAATTAATTTAAAAAATGTGTCTTTTAATATTTTATATGATCTTATAACACTTTGAATGATTAATTAAGATGCCAATAAATTTTCTTATATCAAAAGACAGATAAAATATTAATTATTGAAAATATTCAGTGAAAATAAATTTTTCCTTAAATCATTATATTAATTAAATAATTTTCAATGAAAATTTATGATTCACATAAATACCAATACTGAAATTATCATTTTAATAAAGCTATTTAATTATTCAATGATATATATATATATATAATATTTTCCTTTATGAAAATCATAATGATAATTTATAATTTCATAGTTTACATAAAATTCCACTCATAAAATCTAAATCAAGAATATATCTGTCTGTTTATATATATATATATATTATGTATATATAAAATGTGTGAATATGTTTGTGGGTTAAATAAATAATGAAACAAATGTATAGATATGTATATATGTGGGTGTATATATTAATATACGCATGCCTTTGTGTTTATTTTTGTATAATGTGTATATATATGTGATAAATATTTATTATTGGAGAGATGTTAAGTAATATATAATTAATTATTTAAACATGAATTAAATGGTGAAATTCAATAAAAGAATTCATAATAGCAGGGGGTTTCTTTCTATAATATTAATATAGAATGAGGAAATAATGGTTGATTTTAATAAAATCCATAAATGGAGAAATATTGAAATGAGGATAGTTAATGTGCCTGATAAGGGAATTCCCTACTCACTGACATCTCCCTCTCATTATTATCTATCTCTCTCCTCCTCAATAATATAATTTTAATTTATTATATTTATTCTTTTCCCCAAACTAAATCCTTTGATATCTCCTATGATACTGGTCAAATAGAATCCCAATCAATTCTGTTAGATTCATCCCAATGAGTTAATGAGAAATCCTAATTTTTTGAAAGAAAAACTGTATGTTCAATATGATGTTTTACATATTTTAAATGGATTAAATTTTATAAAAATAAAATGGTAAATTACTAAAATTATCAAATGATAATTATGCAATATTAATTGTGATATTTTTGGAAAATTTTGAAACGATGATTTCAAAATTAGTAAAAAATATAATTTTTTTAATTATAAAATAATAATTACAATGAATTATTTAAGTATAAATGTCTAAAATTATCATAAGGAAATAATATAGAATTATCAAATGTTAATTTATATAAAATTATTATAAGAAAATTATCAATGGGTTATTTTTGGAATGGATGAAATGATAATTTATTTTCAAACAATAATTTAATGGATTTTCAAAAGAAAATTGCATGATATTTTCCCTGTTATTGTAAGAGTTAAAAAATAAAATTTTATCAAATTATCCAAATATGATTATAAATAAAAGATAACTGCCCCAAATTATCAAATTTTAATTTATAATTAAAAATTTTATAGATAATTATTTAATTATGAAGGATAAATTGTAATTAAAGTAAATAGAATATTAATATAGAAATTATCAATGGAGATTAAAAGAAAAATTATCAAGTTACACTGATATTATAAAAAAATAGGATAATTTCAATATTTTCATGGATGGTTATATGGTTTTACTAAAGAATACAGAAAAGGAATACAACATTTGTTCTCTAATTAATTTAGAGATGTAAAATATTGAATGTGTTTTTTTAGTTATTCCTAAGGAAGATATTTAATGTATATATATTTAATGATAATTTGTAAATTATCAAGGAGATATAAAGTATCATAAAATGTGATGTTTTATTTTTTTTTAAATAAAATATCTTGTTTTGTTCTAAGGAAGCCTTGATATGTGGGTTTAATTTTAGAGTTGGTGTTTGTCTAGCTTTCGAGTGAAGATACATTTGAAAAACCTACTTATGAAGTTTAAGACATTTAGGATGAAGAATTTCTTCCTTTATAGATATTGTATTGTTAGGTCAGAATATAAAAATATACATAAGAGGGGGTGAATTAGGAATTTTCAAAATCATCTAAAATTTTGATTTTAGAAACCCTGTATAAAGAATGAATTTTTTTTGGTTTATCTTCTGAAAGAAAATATGAGATGTATATAAAACAAAATACAGAAAACATATTTTTATAGTACTTTGGGTCACAAAGATCCCATAGTCCACTCCACAAATTTCTCTCTTTGTGAGATTGTTTAATTTCACTAGTCATGTCTTCATATCATAAGGCTAATCCACAACTAACTATCAGTAGTTGACACCGTTTCAAATAAGGCTAAATATATATCCTTCAGGTTCATTAATATAGAATAAAATATGAACATCTTAGATCATGAATCTAATACTCCACCACAACTAAGTACAAGAACATGAACCACTCAATCAAAATATATTAATTTAAAAGGGTTTTGATTGTATATCACAATTGTTGCAATAACTGAGAGTAGATGGATCTTCTTCTTCAGGAAAACTAATTTTTTGTGAAATTGTAGTTCTGAAGCAATCCAATTGAAAAAGATCATTAAATATAAGAGGAAATGATTTTCAGAAATATATATACATCAAATACGAGATTTAATACATGTATATCTCTAAAGTGTATCCTCTACTTTGTATACTAGAGTTTGATTAATTGTTTTAGTAGATCTGTAAATGATATTCAATATAATGTAGTTTTATAGAAATTTTTTTCTCTACTTATTTGTTGAATCGTATACATATATATATATTCAACAATTACACTGATAGAATAAATAAATGAGAGATCCTGCTTCACAATTACAGATCCAATAAAATCACCTACAAGATCATGATAATTCCAATTCAAAAAACAACTCAGAGTTCTCATAAATTCCATTAAGAATATTAAAGAACTTATACACTAAATACATTTATTTAAATCGATCATAAAGTGGTTTTAATCAATTGAAAATGAGCTTAAAAATCAGGTGGATATTCCGAAAAGACCGTTGCATGAAGAAAAAGTAAGTTGATGATCCATACATTTATTTCTCAAATGTAGGGTTCTATACTTACGTCGGGTTCTTTAAACATTATTTTTTTCAAATGTATAGTTCCATTCAAACATATAGTTCATTATTCCTATGTCTCGGTCAATATACATTTGATTAACCATACATGATGATCCTCCAAACTATGATTTATTACAAATATAGGGGTTGTTCCTTATGTTACGTTCTTCAATATAGGGTATTAACAGTGTATCCAAAATATGATTAATAGTGTTTCAAACACTTTGATGAATCTTTATCATGAATAAAACAATTGAATATAATTCCAAAATATGATTTATAAAAAATATTATTTTTTTAAATACAAATAAAGTAATATCATTAGTAATGAAAACAAGGGTATTTGTGAGCATCAACATCAATAAAATTTATAGAATATTTTTGAGAAAATACAAGCCGAAAAATATCCCAATTTTTTATGATCACAAATCCAATAATATTAGTAAAATAATTTAAAATTTTTCAATTCATTAAAATAAAATAATTCAAAATTCATTTTGACATAATTATTTTGATAAAAAGAAATGTTGTATTTATCAAAATTTATCTCCCTTTTGTGAGATCAAAAAAATTATATAAAAAGAATAAAAAACTAAATTTTTCACAAATCAGTATGTGAATGTCAAAGTAAATAGTTTAGGTAAATAAGACTTAATTTTTAGTTCTAGATATTAACATTATCGAATATTAAAAAATTAACTATATTTATGAATAAATATATTTTAATGATCAATAATTGTACATGTAAAATAGACAGTTTGACCAGGAAATATGTTATCCAATATATATAGTTATGGTAGAAGAGTTTGGGTAGGATTTTCTGCAATTTATGGTTCTATTGGATTTTGAGAATCTTGAAACATGTATTTTAGCTCTGCCATCTGTACTTGTAATTTTTTCATAATACTATCTCCCAACTTCATAATAAAATCTCTAGAATATTGACAAATATGAAAATTTTCAACATTATTGACTTTAAAAATGTTATTAAAACTATCTTATTTCTCTATAAATTGTTTCAATTTATTTGTGACCTTGTTAAGTGGAAGTTTTATATTATGTTTAGTCTAACTCAATTAGTTAACATTATATTTTTGGTTGTCCAGCAAAACTGACCAAGGAGAACTATTTCATTAAAGTTTTTCTGGAAGGTCACTCATGTCATCCATAATAGTTGTGATTTCCAAAAATCTATGAATCAGACCAAGAGAGGTATATGGGGAATTGGTCGATGTATAGGTCATACCGACACTACTTTTTACTGACCCAAATTTTCTCCCAAAATACCACATTAGATTTGAAAATTATGACATAGAAACAAATTCAATTATGATATTTCCAAACTCATCCAACATTTCTCTCTTGGAAGCATCAAAATAAATTTTGGAAATAGAATTATATAAATGATACCAAGTCTTTTTCTTTTCATGTATGAACTTTTATCGAAGATATTAATTTTCGTTCTGAGATTTATTTTACATAATCATAGACCCCTCAATATAATGTGACAAAGAATCAGAAGATCCATTATCTAGATTCAGTGTCTGATTGACAACCATAATTGATAATGGGTTATAAATTGATTTCTAAATATATTTTTCACAAGATCATGATGATTATTATGAAATTCTATTTTTACTCAAGAGATATTTCTTGATAACCCCATTGATAGATGCTCAACAATATTTATAACATCAGTTAGTGATTTTGGACTTTTTTTCTTCTTGAGAAGCTTCTTATTAAACACTTTTCTCCTAAATATTATATTCTTGAATATTCTCTTTTACTTGAACAATAATCAATGATATATCCAAAAAATCTCTTTCATGACTATCTACATTATTATTTATTTCATAAACTAGTTCATTGAAATTAAATGAGCATTTTGGTTCTACCAAACTAAACCGTGGTTCATCAATTTTATGAAATTATGTTTTTCTTGTTTTGAGGACAAGTCCCTCTTGACATTATTCTTATACTACAAAAAAAACTTCATATTCTAATGAATTATATTGATTATTTCATTTAGCTGTCCTGTAAATACCATTTGTTCTTGATTCATCAAATCCTTCTTTTCTAACACACAATTTCTCCCATAGTGTAGAATATCATGTACCCTATTCCTTATCATCACCAATATGTAACAATATTCCATTCATAGAAATCAAGATAAAAGCATAAATCCTTAGTGTTCTTGCATTTAGTAAATTATTGTGATGAAATTTAATTGAGAGTCAATTAATTTAATTATATATTTCTTAAATAGAATATATGAAATTATCCTTCTATAAGGAAAAAATATTCTTCCATCTAGTTGACAACAATATTGGTGATATGTGACCATATTATTTGGAAAATTTAGCTTTACCTCATCTAAAAAAGAAACATAATGTACATGTCTAGATATAGAATTTTTTTCATTTCATCTATCCATAGAGAAATTTCATTTCGATTAAATTCAACAAATATTTTTTGATCTACCTCGAGATCATAGATAAAATATTCCAAAATTTTTTTAAAACAAAACTAATGGGAATAATGTCTTCAGACTTATGATCTTTATCTCTAATAGATTGTAGATCTATGTGAATAGCTCCATCATGAGAAAAGTTCAAAATTTTGGAAATTCCAGTTGATAAAATGGAATAATTCTTAACATTTACACTTACAAGAATTGTGTCTTCAAAATCAATTAAAATAAGCAGTGTGATTTTGTGGAAAATTTTGGTTTATCCCCAAATTTAAACTCTATGTTTGCTTCATTGAAGATAGACTCCAGACATTGAAACACTAAAACCTATTTTAGGACATTATTATTCTGGTAGAGTCATTTGAAAAGTACCACTATTCTTTGAATAATATTTCTTCTGGAAACTATTTGTTGCATCAGATTACTGGAATCACAATCATCAGTTCTCTTTCTTTTCATTATTTCGTAAAATCTAAAAATCTGAGTTTTTTCAGCTTCTAGGGTTTGGAAGGTAGAAGAAGGTTTGGGTTAGGAGAAAAAATTGGAAAAAAAGGGTGAGGCATTCAATATGTTTCTAATATGTGATGTCATATTTTATATTTTCATTCTAGTTATAGAGTAATTATGAATTTTTTTTGAAAAAATGTTGTGTGAACAAATTTAAGGTAAAATAAACTAACTAAAATATATTGTAAAGTAAAAACATTTAAAATTATATTTAATGTAATCCAAATATAAATATTACATAAATTAATCAAAATAAACTAAAATAAATTTATATAAAATTTTGAAAGACAAACAGTTACACTTATTTAGAAATAAAATAAACCTAACTCCCCCTTAATAAATGAAAAAATACATTGGGGAGTGGATTAGTAAAAATATCAGCTAATTTATATTCAGCGTTAAAAAATTGTAATTATATATAATTTTTATGGACACGGCCTCTCAGAAAATGACACCTAATATAAATATGTTTAGTTCTTGAATTTCATATAGTATTTTTTAAAAAATTTATAATAGTATTATTAACACATATAATAGGTGTACTATTAAAATTTAATCTAATGTCCATTAGTGTGTTTTTCGTCCACAATAAATTTCCATAGTAACTTCTAAGAAATAAATATTTTACCCCAACTATTGATAAAGAAATAGAGTATTGTTTCTTAGTTGTCCATTATACTAAATATTTTCATAAATGGTTATAGGTTTTGAGGTACTTTGTCTACCTAATATTCACCCTCCAAAATTAGCATCTGAATATGATATTAAATTAAAAGAATACTTGTTTGGATAATCAAGATATTAAAAAAATTCCTTTTAAATATATTAATACTACTTTTAACAGCAATAAGATAGGTTTCTATAGGATTTTTTTTGAAATCTAGCATATAAAAATATAGAAAACATAATACCAGTTCTTCTAGTAGTAATATACAATAAACTACAAATAATACCTCTATAGAACATTTTATATACTGGTTTTCCATATTTATCAAAATCATACTTTATATTAGTACACATGGGATTTATATATGACTTTCTCTTCTCTAGACCAAACTCATTCATTACATCAATAATTTATTTACATTGGTTTAAAACATTTCCATAATTTTTCTGATAAATTTTCTTTCCTAAAAAAAATTGAATTCTCCCATTATACTGATTTCAAATTATTCCTGAATGAGTTCTGAAAAAACATTACAATGTTTCTAATTTTTCAACAAAAAATAACATCGTCAGTAAAGATTTAAACTAACAATGTGTTACAAAAAATGGTTTTCATAAAAATAGTTGGATATTCCAAATAAATAGTAAATTTATTTTTTTAAATTAATGAATTTAGTATTTCACGCCAAGCTAAAGGTACTTGTTTAAGCCCCTAAATTGCTTTATTATGTAAAAATATAGAATCTTGTTTTTGAAAATTTTCCAAACTAGGATATTGTTGAAAATAAACTTCTTCCAATAAATAACCATTCAAAAATGCATGTTCAAAATCTATATAATATAATTTATATTTTATATGAGATGCATAATTAAAATGGATTCAAATATCTTCTATTCAAACTACTGTGAAAAATGGTTTGTTCATAATTTATACCTTCTTCATAATTATTTTCATTTGCTACTGATCTAGATTTGTTTCTAGTTATAATACCCTGATCATCTTTTATATTTCTAAAGACCAATTTTTTCTATATAACTGGGTAATTTGATGATCGTTCAACTATTTCCCAAAGTACATTCCTTTGGAATTTGTTTCTCTTTTCTTGCATTTTTGACATAAATCTCTCAACTTCTAATGATTCTTCAAAATATTTGGGTTCTAGTTGAGATAGAAAGGCAGAGAGTTCTACAAGTTTTCCTACATTTATTCCAGTCCTTATTCAAATGTCCATGTCACCTATAATAGTTTTTAATGTATGATTATTTAGGGTTTAAGGCTATCTAAGAAAAACACTTTTAGGTTCATCATTATAATGTTCTTTCGAACTGGACTAAATTTTATTTATTTTATTTTCAAAATCATTTTTCTAGTTTTGAAGTCTCATGTTGTCAGAAGATTCAGTTATTTCATCAGTTTGACTTTTCTATTTAAAAAAATGGTTAGTTTCATAAAACATCACAACAATTGATTCATAAAAAATCTTTGAAACCTTATTAAACACTATATATGATTTAGAAATACAAGAATACCCTAAAAATATTCATTCATAGGTAATTTTATTGAAATTATAATGATTATACTTGGTGTTCAGGATGTACACATTACTTCCAAAAAAATTAAATTACATTACTTTATGCTTTTTTATTACAATTTTCAAATGATTTATTTAAGAAAATTGGCCAAATTAATACTCTATTAATGATATAGTATGTTTTACATACATCTTATGCACATAATTAGGTAGGTGGATTGTATTCATTCAACATAGTCCTAGAATTTTCAAGAATAGTTCTATTTCTTTTCATAACAATTCCATTTATTTGTGGTGTTCTTGGGGAAGATAAGGTTTTTTTAATAACTATATTCAAAAAACTGAATTAATAAATATAAAATTCTCTATAGTGTTCACTTATTAATGATTTTATCTTAAAACATCTTTTATTTTTATCATTTGGATAGAAAATGCCAAAAATAGTAGAAGATTCACATTGAGTTTTAGAAAATATACCCAAGTAAATCACGAATAATCATCAAATAAAACATATAATTATAAATTTCTATCAAAACGTTCTACTGATGATTTCTCAAATGTAACAATGTGTATAAGCTCTAGTGGTTTTGATGTTGCAATTTTTTAAATAGATTTGAAGGATGATTTGTGTTTCATGCCAATTTGGCATGCATCATAGAATCTATAACCTTCAAATTTAGGACTAGGTAAATCAAAAAACTAATTGTTTCTTCAAAAATTAATGTAAATCATAAATATTAAAATTTAAATGTCTCTTATACCATTTACAAGACTAATTTATCTTAGTAGTTACACAATTATAATTATTTTTACATGAGAAAATTAAATCCAAAGAATAAACATTATCCGTTCTTGGTTCCCTAAACTTATGCAATTTATCATCAAAATACAGGGAAGGAATTGTAAGAAAAATCAATATAATATCCATCCTTATAGTTTTTAGAGAAGCTTATCAGGTTTTTCTTCAACATTTTTTCCTATAATAGATTTTTTATTGAGACAATTTATTCATATCCAATGCTTCCATGTCCAATTATATTTCATTTCGCATTATCACCAAAGTTGACTAGACCATCATCTATTTGAGTAATTGTATTGAAGTTTTATCGGTTTCCACTCATATGCTGGTAGATCCACAATTCATATACCATATTGATTTCATTTTTCTATGACATGTTTTCTACAATACATATTTAGAAAAATGATTTTTTTCAAACCCATATCCTCTTAGGTCCATCCGGGTTACCTCGTAAAGATCTAGGAATCCATATCTTCTTTGTTTTTCCATAACTCATATCATTTTCTTCAGATATAATTGTTGACATAGAATCTATTTCCATTCCACTTATATTAGGATTTGTCAAATAATAATTTTTTATCATATATATGTTTGTTCCGCAAAAATATATAGTAAAACTTTTTGAGTCGGCAACAAAATAATTATTCTATAGATCATATTTTTTACCCTTACATCCTATACTAAAACAATACTTTTTAATTAAATTATCAAAAATAATATCTTTCAAGAAATATTATTCTTTTGTAAATAAGAGAGAATCCCTTTTATAATTTTATAATTCATATTGAAATTCATTAAACTTATTTTCATGATTATCACAGTTTCTGTTAGATGAGTTAAAATTTTAAATTAACTCTTAATTTGGTTTAACTAATGTATCCCATTCTCCAAAAAGAATCTTTGTGAATATTCTTTAATGATTTTTGTTTCTTTAATATGGTGTCATATTTCTCTTCTATAATTATGTTTTAGGCGGCTAATTTATAATTTTAACAAATAGAATCATAATCTGAATTAGAGGAATATTAGGTTTGTACCTTGTCTTTTTCAGCCATTAGCACATATTTTCTTTCAGATTTGATTCATAATTTTATTAATTGGATCAATTTGAGCTTCTATAGTCATCAAAGACACTCTGTTTATCCTTAATGTCACTTTTTTCTTTTATATTCATAATCATCATTTTTCTGATATTTATTTTCATTCATTCACTTTTCACCTTTTAGATGAGGACAATCAGGTATTATGTGACCCAATTTCATTCATTCATAGCATTTTACTTCTCTTCAGTCTTTACCATCATTTTTTAAAATATTTATGAATCATATTTTCATCTTATAAAACTTGTTAAACATAATAGTTAATTGAGAAAGTACTATTTTAGAATTAGATGAATCTAAATTCATTTCTTCTATAACTCCTTGCTATATTCATCTTATTTGATTCTGAGATGTTACCTTTAGATAATTATTTTCCTTTTTAAATAACAATTTATCATCTCTAGCTTCATCATGCATTTCATATTTATGTATCATGAGTGCCTGATTTAAATTCTATCATTATCATATTTTTGACAGGTGATGATTGGCGAATTTCAGTTGCTATATAATCCCATTTTTATGTAGTACTCCCATTACTTTCATAGAATAAACTACTTGTTTGGTTGGATCACCTAAGGCAGTAAAATTATTGATTATCTTTGTAATCCTTCCATTCATCTGTGAGATACTCTCCCTATCCAATATTCTAAATGTGTCGAATTTCATCTTTGTTGGGCATACCTTATATGACTTACATTATCTATTCCATCATATGTAACAAAAATAGTTTTCCACATTTCATAATATTTACAACATTGTGAGGCATAAATGAATTTATCAGGTCCTAGACCACATATGATACCATTCATAGGTTTAGAATTCATTTCATGCTCATCCTCTATAACACTAGTCCATGTTTCATTATTTCCAAGAATAATGTAAGGAGTAATGATTTTTAAGTAGATTTTAAATCCCAGATTCATTAAATAGATAATCATATAAGAATTCAATCTTCCATAATTTTAAATATTGAAATAAAAATAAGGAACCTTTAACATTCCTTCTCTTTGATCATTTATTTCCATATTTTTATAGACCATATACTTTTAGGTTATTATAGATTTGTAAAAAATATCTCCTCTAATACCAATTTTTAATGATGTAATATACAAATATACAAATGATACCGTCAATTTTGTGTTTTTTAAATCTTCCACTATTCATATTTTAGACACCCTCTATATATAATGTAGATTTACAATGATGGTATTCTATATAAAAGTATAAGTAGAGGATAAAAATATATACAACATGACTTCTTATGATGGTTTTTGGCACAAGGATCCCATATTCCACCCCAATAATTACTCTCATTGTGAGCTCGGTGAATTTCACTAGTCAGATTCTCATATAATTAGACCAATCTATAACTGAGTGAAATCTGTTGAAACCTTAACAAATAAGGCTAAAAACAGAGCCCTCTGGTTCTCTAACAAAGAATAGCATATTAATAACTTATATCAAGAATCTTATGCTCAACCATAACTGAGTATGATTAGTTAAAACTCTAAATAATAATATATTTATTTAAAATGGTTCTTATTGATCTTCACAGCTGTAATAGAAAATAACTGGAGATTGTTATTCTTCTCAAAAAAAAAACAATTTCCTCAACAAAGAGTAGTTTTGAATGAGTTAGGTTATAATATATATTTAAATAATAGAGTCAATGATTAATACCAGTAGACATATATAAAATATGAGACTCAAAACATGTATATCTCTATTGTCTAGCCTCTTTGATTGCTAATATAGTTTGATCAATTATTACAGTAGATCTATAAATGATCTCTACTAGAATGAAATTTAATAGCATTATGTGTCACTACTTCTTCATTTAATCAAATTCACATATATATTTAAAAACTTCATCTATAGAATAAATAAACCCGAGAGCATACTTCTCAATTCCATATCAAAAAAAATTATTTGATAGATAGTGTGATTTTAAATTTACAAAACAACTGATATTTATCTTAAATTACCATAATAATAAGATAGAATTTATCCTATGAATAAAATTCTATAAATCCATCATAAAATGATTTGAATAATTTTAAAATAATATTTAAAAGTGAAATCATATTTTTCAATTCCCATTGAAAAAATCTCTAATAAAATCGTAAATTCTAGCCACAGATATTGAAAATCCAATCATAAGATTCCTTCACAAAACAACAAAATATAGACCGTAAGGTTAAAATACAGAAAATTCATTCTATAAATGTAGGGATGAAAATGAAATAAGATCACTAATGTAATGTTGTTGATCCATATGATTCTTCTCAAATGTAGGGTCCCATAATTATGTATCATTCCTTATCATAATATTTTAACATTTTCACACATAAGGTTCCATCCAAACGTAAGGTTCTTTATTCATACATTTCTTCAACATTGGATTGATTAACAACACATTATGATATTTCAAGATAATATATAATAAAAGCAAAGGATTTTGTTCCTTACGTTACATTATTCATCTTAGGGTATGAAAAATGTATCTAGAATACACTTAAGAGAGTTTCGAACACATTTCCGAATATTTCATTCCATGTAAAATTCATGAATATAACTCTAGTATAAGAATTATTAATAATATTAATTTCATGAAATACAATTAAAGTAATGTCATTAGTAAAATAAACAAGGGTGTTTTTTATAATTAAATTCCATAATATTTATAGAGTATTGTTGAAAAAATACATTCCTAACGTGTATATATATGATGTTATCATGATGTGATGTTATATAAGGTTAAATAGTAATTTTATTGAGATGCATGTGGGTGTGTGAGTAGTCATGGGGCTGCATTTTTCTATGTGATTATCCAGAATCTGATCATATAGTGACTTATCATTCCATGAAATGAAACCTTTTTGGGTTACATATACAATGGAGTTGTGTCCTAGGTACCAAGATACTCAGGTGGAGCCTTTAGGATGGGTGTATGAGGTTACTCAAACAGACATAGTCTTAACATCATTTTAAGAGGGTGTGGCTACTCCTGTAATGGGGAATGTAATGTGATGAGTTGCAAGGTACTAAGATACTCCGGTAGAGCCATGAGGTTGGGTGTATGAGGTTAACCTACACGATGTGGTCCAAAAATCCATAAATGTAGGAATGTATACCCATATAGAGGGGAAAGCATAGTGGCTATATATATGACATTGAAATATTTTGGTGGATCTTCGAGGGTGGTAGTTATGTGGTTGAGTTGCAGGTTATCAATCGTAACACAGTCTTAACATCCTTAATGTTTGACATGGATACCCCTATCAAGGAAAAAATCAATGTGGCTTGGTTGAAGGTACCAATCATTGTATCCTGCATAATTGTTTTATGGGTGATTAAAATGATAAACAGACCAGAAAAGGCCTGACAGAATGTGTGATGTTTCCATAAAAACCACAGGAATGGTTCAGTGAGCTATGTTACCTTGATGGAGGTACACATGTTATTTACATTCCCAAATGAAACAATTAAATGTAGGTGGGGTTATGGGTTTATATTGGCTTAGTAAGCCCATGATGACTAACCAAATGTATTTTTACTATGAATTTACTAATTTAATTTTATAAATTATTATAAATATTATCCACATATGGTAATGACACCTTGGTGATGTCCTAATAAGAATTCTACTCACACACTACATTGGCATTTCAGTGTGCTCGTAGATTGCAAGGCCAGAGATCCGATGATAGTAATGGCCCTGTGGTGGATGGTTGAGTGGGGGATCATGGAGCAGTTGTGGACAAGAACAGACATCAGAATACCCTATATATTATTTTTTTATCCTTTCTTATATTAACTACTTTTAATACACTATAAAAGATATCCACATTGGCAGATACTTTTATACATATTTTTTTATACAGTTTCCACATTTTACACTGACTATTTACTCACATTTTTATTATTATTCATTATCATCCTACTCAATTATATGATACAAAGGGTATTGTTCCCCACGGTTCGACTTGAGACCCTAACTCTTAGTTAACAATTTCATGCATATGCGGAGGTTTTCATGAAGCCATGTGGCATTCCATATCATACATAATGGATTAGTATGGGATGTTAAAAAAATTGTATCAAAGTTTCAAGATTCAAGAATTAGTCATTATATTTGTCTTCGGATGTGACATGGTAGATAAGAGTTAATATGGTTGGGACATGGGTAGGGTAACTATGACAGTGTTGAGAAAACACATCATAGTGGACCTATTAGTTTCCAAAAATAAGAAATTATGTTGTCAAATTACTATTGTTTAATCCCACATTGGGTGATAAAAATTATGTTGATATGTTATTTATGTTATTATTGGTGTGTCCATACATCATGAATAGTCATGTAGGTTTACATTCCATATATAAAATAATTATTACATTGGAAAGAAGTTCTTTAAAAAAATTCATTGTATTGCACTACTTTGTCAGGATAATATCTCTTGTGTGATATATTTGTTCTTCCATGTTTTTTGGTTTTTCATTATTGGAATTGATTATTTGAAATGAGCATGCTACTATGATAGTATATATATAATGAATGATACTAATGTGTAGGGACTTAAATAAGGGTTTGTGCTAATATGGGTATATACTGGGTTATGAATAAACTCTTTAGAAAACATTATGAAGTCTTATATAATGGTTAATAGAATCCATGTGTGATCCCATAGACTAATTAGGGGTTATCCTAACATCTTCGCTTCTTCCATTAAGTGATTTTATAGTTGTCTAACCAATTTGATTATGTGTTCCTTTAACTCTAGGGAATTACGAAGACATCTTTATCACTAACACATCCTGAGTAGGTGATTAGTTATGTAGTTTATTATGATGCATCATGCCTTAGTTTGGGAGCTATTCATATGCAGAGAGATAAAGTTTAGAAAATGGGTCTTCCCAATTACGACCATTTAAGAGGGAAAACTATACACATGACATGAAGATGGCTATTGTGGTCCACACTTGTATGTGTTGGTGGAACATTCTCTTTGTTGATTTTTTATTACAGACTACAAGAACTGTCTCCATATCTGTAACCAAGGGGAATTAATCCTAAGAAAATAGATTTCTGTTGAGTATCTATGGATGTTTGGACATGATATTATGTATTCAAATGGAGATAGAAAAATCATTTTTGACACTATTATCCCTATGACATGTATTGACTTTGATCTCTGTGCTAGGCCTTTAAAGGAGAAGTGATGAAATGTGAACATGTTGGACGATTTGAGGATTGATGCTTCTAAGGATCATGAATCGTTGACATTTATCCCATTTGTGATCAAACCCTAAATTATGGACTTTTTGATGAGTGGTCATGAGTCTGACTGATATTTTCTTATGATGACTGAATAACTAGATGGTGGTGACTCAATATCAGGATGGTTAATGTTTGAAGATGATATGATCCTTGTACTATATAGAGTAGTAGTCCCTAATTTTATCTGAGAGGAACGGATGAGGTATTATAATACACCCATATTTCTAGTACTTCCTGGTTTAATAATGATGTATCAATAATTTTGGTGGAGGATCTATGGCCTTGGATGAAGGGTGACATTGAAAGATTTTCCCCTAATGCCTTAACTACCATAGGGTAAATAATCGATCCCTAGAACCATGTTGGATTGTTATAGCCACTCCTGAAACTTATGTTGATGTGGGAGGACGTCACTATTAACATTGTAATGGTGTTATCCAAGACCTTGAGGATTCATGTTGTATTCTGGGTGATTTTTGATTATTTAATAATGTCTCGTCAATTGTTACCTATATAAAATAATCAGGTAGTAGAGAATATTAGAAATCATTACATGCAATAGATTTTACTCTATTATGAATTTTTCAAGAGAATTATTTCTAATAGAGACAGGCATTTCATGTCAAACTTTGTTGTTGTATTTCTGAAATCCCAAGGATATTTCTAGAGTTTGAGCACGACATACCATCTTCATACACAAGGAGAAGGGAATGGTAGAGCCATGTTTTTTGGGACCCTTCGAGATAACCAAACGAGTAGGTAAAATGTTGTATAATATGAAATTTTCTCTACGTTATTGAGGAATGCATGATGTGTTCAACATTTCTCAGCTTATGAGGTATATGACCAATCTTGTTCTTGTTAAAAGTTTGGAAGATATTGATTTTCAATCTGATTCATCTTATGATGAGAATCTAATGAGGGTTACAGACCAAATTATTAATTAACTACGAGGGAAAATGACACAAAATGTTCAGATTTAGTGGAAGAAAGGAAAAAACAAAGAAGAATAATGGAAATGTGATTATGATGTTCAAGCTCAATGGTCAGAGTTGTTGATCAAAGACCATTTGAGATACTTTTCCAGGATTGGATGTTGATATATGGGGATAATTAATATATGTTAATTTAATAATGATAATAAAAACCATCATTATTAATCATTTATAAGTATTTTATATGAAATTTTTTTTGTCAAAAAAAATCACATCCTAAATGTTTAATTGTATTTGCATATGGTAAAATAACTAGTTAGAAACGTGGAATATTCTATGAAATATTTTCATAGTTTTGTGTTGGGTTAGTGAAATATTCTGTCTCTAAAAGCCTTAGGGAAAAAATTGAAAACATTATATTATACAAGAGATATTTATAATAATTAATTGATTATCATGAATAATGGTGTGTTATATAAAGAATATTAGACCACTATTAGTTTTGGGAAATGGTTTTTACTGTATGTAGAGTATAACATTTTTGAATGAAAAACATTTGGTTAAATCACATGCAAGGATGATGTATTTAAAATTTTTCCAAATTAATTAAATATGTCACAAAGGGCGCATCCTATGAGATATATGAGAACACAATTAAGTCTGTAACATGGGTTTTACCCTAGGAAACATAAAAAAAAGTGTGTGTTGGGTGTTTTTAAAAATCACACATGTTAATACCATATTTATATTTAGTTATTTAATAATCTAGTTTTTAAATAGTAAATAATTAATATATACCAAACAGTTTGTTGTATATGAAATCTGGGACCTTTGTATTGTATGAGATGTGGTGTTTACACTAGGTGGGGTATAAATTTTTTGAACGTTACACATTTGGTCAGATCACTAATAAGAGTAATAATAATAATTATATTATTATTATAATAATGCCCCGACCCCAGTTACTAAGAGTCTGTGCATTATTACATAACATTGGCATGATCACAAAAGATCAAGTCTTGAAAGACCGATTAGTTTAGTAGAATTGGAATAACTAGATACATTTATCAAGTTTACATTACATCATAAAGTGATAACTACTACGACCTCTTGTCTCCACACTCATATCCCCTTATACTGTCCCAATAGGCCATTCATAAAATACATCTTTACATCCTCGGAAAAATAAAACATAGGAAGGGGTGAGCTCAAATGCCCAGAAAAGATAAAAATATAGCGGAAAATTTCATAATTAGGCATAAACATTTAAGGCAATGTATATTAAAAACAAAATCCTTTTAAACTTGAACATCAGCATAATATGGGAAAAATAAAATGAAATAATTCCATTTACATATTCACATTGATATTCTACTAGTCGAATAATCACATGCAATATCAATAACCACTTTCATAATGATGGAATTCATAATGCCAGAGAATCATAACCATTTAGGCAAGCCCTCGTACCAAGACAAAAAATATGATTTTGTAAAGCCCTCATGCCAAGATACTAGTTTTTCTCCTTAGACATACCGATTCATCGAGGAGCTATAGCGAGCTCCACCAGTCACTTACTAAGCCCAATTCATTCCTCATATTAAAAGTTGAAACATAACATAAACATTTGTATTAAAACTAGCATATGAAATGTCAATACTTTAACCACAAACCATGAATGGTATAAAAATAGAACATCCACAGTCAAACATAACTCATTCGATACAATACGGAAGACTGTATTGTGTCAGATTAACCCCAATCGATAATGATGAAGGATATTGACATCGATTAAAATAATCATTAAAATATTGAGAGAAATATCCCCCATTTTCTTGAAAATAATTAAAAGTCATACTATTTGTCCAGAAGCCATTTAAAATAGATTTTTGAATCAAAGTGTCACATACCACTTTGAAAATTTTAAAATGAATTTTTATTTGAAAACATTAATGTCCATATATATAAATCATAAAAACCATTTTTAAAACATGGACATTAATGAGAAAGATTTAGAATAATAAATCTTTAAAACATTTTAAAATGATAATTTAGTTAAGGTTCCTAACCAAAAGAGAGACACTTGAATAAAAATAATTTAGATAATAAAAACCATGTAATATCATAAGAATAAAGGTATTCATGCTATACTATATCAAGGTACATTATACACACTATATAAAAGTGATTTGATGTATAACAACATAGGAGTCTCAAAGGAATGTAAAATGAGATGAAATCTCTCATAAAGGTTGTATGCTTAAGTTAAGGATAAATGAATGACATAATTTTGTGTGAAAAATATAAATACACTCAATATGATTGGATATTCAGTGTAAAATAAACAAAGGACACTCACACATATTCGTGTAGAAACAACACTAATGGATTGGGTGTTTAACTCAACAAATCAAGATTGAGTAAAAATTAATCGTATCAAGTTCATACCGATGACTTCATAATTTTTCAATGGAGTGATTATGTGTATAATAATTATATAGAACGAAAGAGGAGTGGAAATTATGACATAACAAATTTAATAGTTATTCCACACATAATCTTGGAGTAAAATAATCAATGAAGTATTCATAATGCTGAATAAGTGGAAATTGAAATTTCAAAACCCCTTATCGATTTGGTAACACACGAAACATATAACCATGAAATATGGATCATGAAATGGTGATTTAAATATAAATAAATTATTTTATATTACACACTGAATACAATCAAGGGTATTACACACACCACATTCAATAAATAGGTGGTGATCAATGGAAATCTCACGGAATTAAAAGTGAGATAAAAACCCCTTTCTTTGTACATTTTCCTTGGTCAAGGGTAGGTTAGCCTCCTTTATAATGGTGAAATAATTGTTATTTAATTATAAAAGGATCATATAAATTAATATCATATATGATATTTTAACATTACTTTGTTAATAATATCTTATTATTATCGTTGTTTCGGGTGTTAACTTAATCATTTAATTTTATACGTTTTTTACATAAGTCATGTTTGTTATGGGTATGTAGTATCATATTCATATACAGAATGATATCAAGTCCTTATACATTATTTTTAATCATAAAATTAGAATTATAATTGAATGGATACGATGGTGAATGAATCTCATCGCTTTCGTGGAGACGGTAGTCTGTACGTACGTATGAGCGACAATATCATTCTTTTGATATTAAAATAATATATAATTGGATGTTATATCATATATAAGGAATAATTATCAGGTTATATTTATTATTTTCATGAATTTCACATCATTATTATACCCATCCAAATAATAATGTTTTGAATAATGATTACACCACGACGTGGAGACGGAAAGCCGTACGTATGCACGTATGGTGACAACTAATTCAAAAGATGAATAGAATACTGAATATGGCTGTAAAAAAATTATAATAACATCACAGTATATATAATATACTAGAGTTATTATTTTATAATGGTAATAACAAAGAAATAATAAGTGGAAGAAGAAAGAAACATGAAATTGGGTGGTGAAAACATTACCTCTTCTTCAGGTTCATCTTTTTGATTTGATCAAAAGGGCTCATTAGGTTGGATTTATGATAAAAATAAGGCCTCTTGGTAGAAGTGAATTAAGTTTATAGAGTATTTGTTCAGGGTTTGGCCGACCCAAAAGGCTTTGAATGTGTGAATTAGTGAGAAGGGGGAGTGCCCTTTTATAAGATGGGCGAGGGGCACCTTTGGAAAAGGTAGAAATATTATTTTATAATAAATTAATATTCAGATTATAATGGCTAAAAAGTGGATTATTCAAAGTATAAGGTGGGTATGGGTCGAAATACTTTCAACCAATATAATTTAAAGAGGTTTGGGTCATTATATTAACCTTATCGTTTAGTTTTAACTCTTATTTAATTACTTTGACATTTACCATGTCACTTTGTATTTTTATATTATATTGTTAATTAAATTACTATATACATTAAAGAGACCTCAAAGTGGTCCATTAATGATACAAATATAATGATATAAGTTCTTTTTCTGATCCTTAGATTTTTAGGAATAGAATATCAATTAATAATTTAGTATTTGTTTTTAAAACACATTTATGTCAATTTTGACACTATTCAAAAATTGTTTTTTTAAAGTCTTAAAAACATTATTTATTCAAACCAAATTCATTTTAGCAATCTTATAATGTCATATTAACCAATAAAATTAATTTATGTCATCAAAACATTCAATTTATATTTATTTCCGCATTTATAAAACCAATTATTTTATTCGTTAATTGATAATGAAAATACTACATCATTATTGTGTCATAACTAATATTAACTATTAAATGTCTAAAAATTATAAATAAAATACCATTACGTAGGAAATATATTTATATTTCTAATGAATATTTATAGTCTAAAATCCAACATATATAACTCTATGTAAAAATTGTTTTTCTAAAAGATATATGCTTAGGTCATTTTTGTATTTTATTTTAACTTAATTAATATAAAGTGTCCTTATCACTTAGAAGTGGATCCATGGGCTCCAAAAATAGACCCAAAGATTCCCATGGTCGGAAATTTATTAACCAATAATGTTAGGATATATTTTAGTGTAATTTATTATTATTATAATATTATATTTTTACCCTTATTTACTGGATTTACCCTTTAACAATGTTTTTTAAAATATTTATCGAAGTAATTATTCAAAATGTCTAAAAATAAAAGATACCTATTTACACAATTTGGACGTACAGATTAAAAATATGGAATCCATTTTTTCAAGTTTAAAAAATATAATTGGTAGAAATTAATTTAAAATTTATTCCCTTTGTTAACAAAAAAGCGTCTTTTTAGGAGATAATAACTATCAAAATATTGACATTTGTTTATGTCTGGTTTAATTGTGAAATTATGTCCAATGACCAAAATTTTATTAAATGGTAAAAATATTTCCTAAATATACTTCAAAACAACAATAATTTATCACAATTAATTATTTTGATTAAAAAATATGTTTTTAAATAAAATATAGTAATTTTCACTATTCATCAATATATAAAAGTTATCCAAAAAGTACAAAAATTTCACCGTAGGCTAATTTCAATATTCCAAAACCAAAAATGTAGTCCATTTTGAGAGATAAAATTTAAAAAAATTCAAAAAGTTGTTATTACTATTCATAACGGCTACTTTGATTGGTCGAAGTGTGTTAGAATCTCGAAGTTGCGTACAACACACGCTATTGTATTATTCAAAGAGAATAATACCGTGGAAGCTCGGGGTGTTAAATTCTGCCCTCCATAAATAAATTGCACCCTCTCAATTTTTAAAATTGGGATTGGGAATATAATTTAATGTCCCACATTGGAAAAATAGCCAATAAAACTATCACATTAAAAGAAAGAAAGAGACATAAAAAGGTCTCCCGATATAACCTATACTAGTATTATATGTAGAAAAACATGGATATGGATGATAAACTAAGTGTCAAGTTATGATGGATATTGATATAAAACATGATCAGGATAAATTTAACAATAATAAAACCACAAACTCTTCATGGGACAAACAGTCATTTGTTTCCTAGTAGGAAAAGTAAACATACAACATTTTGTTTTGTTTTAATCCATATTACATAAAGATGAGGAATTAATTTCTGAGATTGACTAAGAAAATAAAGACATATACTTAATTTTTTAGTAGAGTTTCATTCATTAATATATTTCCACAACAAACTCTTTTTTTTAAATGATGAGTATTCAAGAAGACTTGGTCACACTAGATGAACTAGAATGAACTTCTATAGAATCACATGATCCATGAAGGATAACCTATATATTTACATTGTATTTAGATATTAACCAAAACAAAAATGGTTAGTACCAGATCTGATGATCCCCCAAAAGGATATTCCTTTAGAGAAAGAAACACTAATCTAAATTTCTAAAATCAATACCCCAAAGTTAAATAAATACCATACAATAAACAATTGTCCTTAATATCCTTTAATATAATCCAAAATAATATTGAAACCCAAAACATAGAAGAATTTGGTTATGTAGTCTTCCAAGTTAAATTGTATCTCTAAATAACATCAACTTCTCTTAAAGTCATATACTTAAAAGTAATTAAACTAATCACATATTCTCTATAATAGGTTAATCATTTTCATAAATAACTCAAATCACTATAAATCCACAATAAAAACATTGATAAAAATACACCATTAATCCTAAAATAAGACCCCATAGTATTCTATTTTCCATGGGAATATAGTGTTCCCAACAAAGAAAACATCATCCAAAATAACATTTATCACTTAATCACCAAATAATTTACCTATACTAAGGGTATTCATTTGATAAGACATAAGAACCCAAATCATATTATTATTGATAAATAAAATCATTTAACTAAAAATAATTAGTCACACTAACCAGAGACTTCACGTAGTCTAGTGGTAGGTGATAAATATCAATCGCACATTGGTTGTGGGTCCGATTCCCACAGCTTTGTCCAACACGACGGGTTCTCACACGGTATGCGTGTTTTCCTTTTTCAAAAAGTATATTTTATAACATTACAAAAATGAGATAAATTCCTCAAAATAACCATAACATTATTTTAACCAGAAATATTATCTCATACCTTTCATTTTCATCCCAAAATATAATAACTTGTATTTCCTCAAACCCAATGATCATATTAAAACAAATGGTTATTTATAACTACATCCACATGGGAAAAGATAATACTTCCTCAAATATCATTCTCACATGGAAAACAACAGGGTTACAAATACAAGAAAAAATTATTCCAATGTAATCCCATCAACAAGGAGCACTAATACTTTTAAACATTTCTCCAACCACTTATTTCCACATAGCTTCTTCTTTGACCAAGAAAATATCCTATAGAATAGGGAATTCACTCAGGTAATGGCCAAGTCCCCTACATTTACAGAAAATAACTATAAATTGATTCTTGGGACTATTTTTATTTTCTTCCATAGTAGTATTCATTTTTCCTCGACAATTCATCACTTTATGTTTTTTTTCGCACGTAAAGCATTTATTTATTCCATTGAGTCACTTTCTTGGGTGTCTCCTTCCTTATTTCCAGGAAGATGGAAATTTAGGATTCTTTTCTCCATGTTCTCCACTACTATAGCTCTTATCATTCATCACCTTTCTCTTCTTTGTTGAGTCTGGGAGTCGGTTAATATATCTGTTGTTGATCATATTTTTGGAAAACTGATTTGGCATAAAAATGATATCTTTTACGCCTATCAACATCCCATTTTGTTACCCATTTCCACCATTGTTCCCACATTTTATATCATTATCAAAGTTACTATGACTTCCTTGGACTCCAGCCATTGACTAAAACCAGAAAGCATTATGTGAGTAACAGTAGTCATAAAATCATTTAGAGAATATCATGACACCATATTTTGAATTTTAAACACCTTCGGATTAACCAAGGACATTTATTCTCATCTTATATTAAAATACTTAAAATTGGTTTGTAAAGAAAATGCAAATTATCTTATGCATATCCCATAGGAGTATCGTAACCAAGAGTGCAGCAAGGCCCATTGTCATGCACCAATTCCCTTTCATGTCTAGCTCAAAGCGGTGTTTTCTGGTTTTACCCCTAGGTACATCTATGCTAGAGCCACCTCTACCTGCTCGTATCCAGACAAGGATGTATTGCGTGGAAAACTCAAAAAATCTACACAATACCAAAATTCTAGGATGTTCTTCTATACTAATCCTCAAAGTCTATCATAGGGCTATTTTCTCTAATCAGAGTTTATCTAAATATAGTATCCAAGGATTTTACTAAACTTGCCCTAATACCAACGACCCCAGCTACCCAGATTCGGTGCCTTATTACATATCATTTTCATGATCACAAAATATCATGTCTCAAAATACCGATTAGTTTAGTAGCCTTTGAATAACTAGATACATTCGTCATGTTTACATTACATCATAAAGTGAAAAATACTATGACATCTAGTCTCAACACTCATATCTCCTTATACTATCCCTGAAGGTCATTCATAAAATACTTCCTCAAATCCTTGAAAAATAATACATAGAAAGGGGTGAGCTCAAATTCCCAGTAAATATAACAATATAGTGAAAACTTTCATAAATAAGAAAAAACATTTAAGGTAATGTATAACTAAAACAAAAGCCTTTTAAACATGATCTTCAGTAAAATATGGAAAATATAAAATGAAATAATGTCTTTTGCTTATTCACATGGATTTTCTACTAGTTGAATAATCACATGAAATATCAATGTCCACTTTCATAATTATGGAATGCATAATTCCAGACTATCATAACCATGTATCCAAGGCCTCGTGCCAAGACTAAAAATAATATTTTGTCAAGGTCTAATGACAAGACACTAGTTGGCATCATGAGACCTACTGATGCATCGAGAAGCTATAGTGGGCTCCACCCGTCACTTACTAAGTGCAATTCATTCCTCATATAAAAAGTTTGAAACATAACATAAACATTCATATTAAAACTAGCATTAAAAATGTCAATACATGAACCAAAAACCATGAATGGTATAAAAATAGTACATCAACAGTCAAACATAATTCATTCGATAAAATATAGAAGATTTTATTATGTCAGATTAACCATAATCGAGATTAATGAAGGATATTGATATCGATTAAAATAATCATCAAACTATTGAGAGCAATATCCACCATTTTCGTGAAAACATTAAAAAGTCACACTATTTTTTAACAAGCCATTTAAAATAGATTTTTGAATCAAAGTGTCCATAGCACATTGAAACTTTTTAAATGAATTTTGATTTGAAAACATTAATGTCTATATATGTAAATTCATAAAACCATTTTCACAACATGAACATTAATGGGAACTATTTAGAATAATAAATCTTTAAAATATTTTAAAATGATATTTTAGTTAGAGTTCCTAACCAAAAGAGAGACACTTGAATACAAATAATTGATATAATAAAAACCTTTCAATATCATGATAATAAAGAGATTCATGATTTACTTTGTCAAAGTACATTATATAGACCATATAAAAGTGATTTTGTGTATAACAACAATGAAGTCTCAATAGAAAGTAAATTGAGATGAAATCTCTCATAAAGGCCATATCATTAGATTAGAGATAAATCAACGACATAATTATGTGAGAAAAATATAAATACAGTAAATATAATTGGATATTCGGTGTAAAACAATCAAAGGGAATTCACACATATTCTTTTAAAAACAACCCAAATGGATTTGATGTTTAACTCAACAAATAACGATTGAGTAAAAATTACTCTTATCAAGTTCATATCGATGACTTTAGAATTTATAAATGGAGTTATTATGTGTATCAAAATTACATCAACAGAATTTGGAGTGGAATGTTTGACATAATAAAATTAATATTGGTTCCACACATAATCTTGGAGTAAAATAATCAATGAAGTATGCGTAAAGCCGAATGAGTGGAAATTGAAATTTCAAATTCCCTTATCGATTTGGTAACAAACGAAACTTACACCCATTAAAGAAGGATCATACAAAGATGATTTAAATATCCATAAATTAAAGTATATTACATAATTAATACAATCATGGACATTACACAAACCACATGCAATAAATAAGTGGTGAACAATGGAAATCTCACGGAATTTAAAGTGAGATAAGAAACCCCTTACTTTTTAACTTTTCCCTTGTTCGAGGATAGGTTAGACTCCTGTATAATGTTTAAATAATTTTTATTGAATTATATAAGGATCATATACATTAATATCATATATTATATTTTAACATTTCATTGTTAAGAATATCTTAGTATTATCGTCATTTCAGGTGTAAACTTACTCGTTTTCTTTTATATGTTTTGTTACATAATTCGTGTTTGTTATGTGTAGGTTATATCTTATTCATAAAAGGAATTATATAAAGTACTTAATAATTATTTTTAATCATAAAATTATAATTATAATTGAGTGGATACGATGGGGAATGAATCTCATGGCATTCATGGAGACGGTAGTCCGTACGTACGCACGGGCGACAATATCATTCTTTTGATATTAAAATAATATATAATTGGATGGTATATCATATATACAGAATCATTATCATTATATATTTATTATTTTAATGAATTAAAAATAATTATTAGACCCATCCAAATAACAATGTTTTGAATAATAATTACACCACGACGTGGAGACGGTAAGCCGTACGTACGCACGTATGGTGACATGTCATTCAAAGGATGGATAGAATAATGAATATGGTTGTACCATGTTTATAATAACATAAATGTATATATAAGAGACTGGATTTATTATTTTATAATAGTAATAACAAATAAATAAAAGTGGAAGATGAAAGGAACTTGAAAGAGGGTGGTGAAAACATTACCTCTTTTTCGGGTTTTTCCTTTTGATTTGATCAAAATGGCTCATTACGATGGCTTTCTGATCAAACTAGTGCATCTAGGTTGAATTTAGGGAATATTAGAGAGTATTTGGGCAGGGTTTGGATGATACAAAAGGATCTTATTGTGTGAATTAGTGAGAAGGGGGAGTGCCCTTTTATAAGAGGGGTGACGGGACCTTTGGAAAAGGTAGAAATATTATTTTATAATAAATACATATTCGGTTTATAATGGCTAAAAATTGGATTAGTCAAAGTATAAGGTGGGTATGGGTCGAATTAATTTCATCCAATAGAATTTAGATAGGTTTGGTTCATTATATTAACCTTATCTTTTAGTTTTAAAAATTAGTTAATTAGTTTGACATTTATCATGTGACATTGTATTTTTATATTATATAGTTATTAAACATACTATATACATCCAAGAGACCCCAAAGTGGTCCATTAATGATACACCTATCATGATATAAGTAATTTCTCCGAACCCTAGATTTTTAGGATTAGAATGTCAATTAATAATATAATATTTGTTTTGAAAACACATTTATGTCAATTTTGACACTATTCAATAATTGATTTTTGTTAAAGTCATAGCAACATTATTAAATAGAAAAAAATTAATTTATGAAATCCTATAATGTCATATTAACCAATTAAATTCATGGATGTCATCAAAACTTTTAAATTATATTTATTTTACCATTTATAATAACAATTATTTGGTTCTTTCAATGATAAGGAAAATACAACATCATTATTGTGTCATAAATAATATTAACTATTAAATGTCTAAAAATTATAAATAAAATAACATTATGTAGTAAATATTTTTATATTTCTAATCAATATTTATAGTCTAAAATACATCATATATAACTCTATGTAAAAAAAATTTTTCTAAAAGATATATACTTATGTCATTTTTGTATTTATTTTAACTTAATTATTATAAAGTGTCCTTATCAATTAAAAGTGGATCCATGTGGTCCCATAATCGACCTAAATATTACCATGGTTAGACATGTATCAACCAATAATGTTAGGACGCATTTTAGGGCAATTTATTATTATTATAGTATTATTTTTTTACCCTTATTTACCGGATTTACCCTTTAACCATGGTAATTAATATATTTACCGAAGTAATTATTCATAATGTATAAAAATAAAAGATACCTATTTACAAAATTTGGGTATACTGATTCCAAATATGGAATCCATTTTTCCAAATTAAAAACACATAAGTGGCATAAATTAATTTAAAATTAATTCCCATTGTTATAACAAAATGCGTGTTTTTAAGAGATAATAACTATCAAAAGAATGACACTTATTTATGTTCGCTTTAATTGTGAAATTTTGTCTCATAACCATAATTGTAATAAATAGAAAATATATATTCAAAATATACTTTAAATCCACTCAAATTCATAATTTATCACAATTAATTATTTCGATTAAAAAAAAAGTTAATTAAAATTTTGCAATTCTCACTATTCATCAAATATAAAAGTTTCCCGAAAAGTACCAAAATATCACCCTAGGCTAATTTCAATATTTCGAATCCAAAAATGAATTCAATTTTGAGTGAAAAAATATATAAATTTTCAAATTGTTTTTATTACTTTTCATAACGGCTACATTGCTAAATCGTAGTGTGTTAGAATCTCGAAGTTGTGTACAACACACGCTACTGTATTTTTCTGATAGAATCATACCATGGAAGCATGGGGTGTTACAATTATTATTATTATTATTTCTATTGTTGAAATAAATAAAAAGGAAATTATATGTGTAATTAAAATTTTTTAATTAATGAGCGCCTTTTCTACAAGGGTTTATAATTATTGGTGGTTAAAGCAATATAAATGATATTATTACTTTTAATAAATTAATGAAATCGTATTTTTAACAATATAATTTATTAACTATTATATTTTTAATAGATCATGTATTTAAATTTATAATGGTGGAAATAATGTGAGATATCTATTAATAATCATTATTTTTTATATTATTTTTGTTATTAAATTGGTAATAAATATTTTATGTTTTATTAAACTAAGATATGTACACATATATATGTATCTTAGTATATAAATTAATATATGTGAAATTTTATATACTTAATATGTGTGTGTGTGTGTGTGTGTATGGGTTAAATAATTAAATTAATAAATAAATAAATATGTATATATATATATTCAAGTGTATATATACATATATGGTTGCATGTGTATGCGTATGTAATTCATATATATATATGTATATATAATTTAAATATATATTTATTTGATTGATGTTAATTATTATTTAGTGACTGATTTAAACATGAATAAAAAAGTCCGAATGAATAAAAAATTTCATGAGCTTTGGGGGGTATCATTTTGTGTTATGAAGAGGGAATGTGGTAAGAATGGTTGAATTTAATAAAATTCATTAATCTAAAAAATAGGTAAATCGAGAAATAGGGAGAGTTAAGGATCATAAAGAGGAAATTCCCCAAACATTCACAATTCCCTCCTATCCTTCTCTCCAACTATCCTCCTATCTCTTATAAAATTATATTATTTTATCTATTTTTAAAAAAAAATTGATTGTTGATATATCTATTGACACTTGTCGGATTGGCACTACATCAATTCCATTATATTATCCCAAACAAGATTTTTTTTCTAATTCTGTTTTTTATGAAGAAAAGTATATTTAATATTATTTTTATCATTTTGTTAATAGATAATATAAAAGAAATCTTATCAATAGATAGATTACTAAAATTATCAAATGATAATTTAAAAATTGTAAATGAGATAATTGTGTAATATTATCAAAATTAAATTGTGAAATTATAAAAAAATAGTAATTATAAAATAATTATTACAAGAAATTATGAAAGGATAATTAAGTGATATTATCAAATTATAATAATATAAAATTATCAAATGATAACTTATAATAACGTATTATAAGATAATTATCTATCAATCATTTCTGGAAATTATTGAAGGATAATTTATTATCAAAGTGTAATTTCTTTAATTTTTAAAATATTATTACTCGAAATTATTAAAGTTAATTGCAAGAATTATAAAATGAGAATTTCGTAGACTTATCCAATTATTAGTATATAAAACATAATTGATCTAAATTTTAAATGGATCACTTGTAATGATAATTATCAAAGATGATCATCGAATTATGAAGGGTAAATTTTAGGGAAAATTGATAGAATATGATTATAAAAATTATCCATGGGTAATTATAGAAACAATTATGTAGTGACATTGTTAATAAATTATCAGAGGATAATTGGGAAATTTTCAAGGTCGATTATATGGTTTTACAAAAGAATAATTATATCTAATACAAAACTTATTCTTGGATTTATTTAGAGACACAAATTATCGAATGTGGATTTATAATTGTGAATATAGAATATATGTCTAGAGAGTGTCTAGAATGATAATTTAGAAATTATATAGCATATAAAAAGTATCATCACATGTGATATTTTGTTTCTTTTAGAAATTAATTCCTTCATTTTCGTTTTAGTATTCCATGATGTAATGTTATATTTTTATGGATGGTGCGTGAACATGGTTTGGCTGATGAAACCTTTGATGAACCTTCCATTGAAGTCGTCGACTTTGAGGAAGGCGGTTACTTGCCATTATGGGCCTTGTATATAAATGATGTTATCATGATGTGTGGTTATGATGGGCTAACCCATTCTTGTTTTTGGAAGCATGTGTGTATACGAATAGACATCGATGAAATTTATTGTATGTGATTATCTTGAATTTGATCATGGTGTGACTTATCATTCCCTATAAAGAAATTTTTTTTGGTGTCGAATAGCATGTAGTATTCTGTTCTAGGTAAAATGATACATAGGTAGAGCCTTGAGGTATGCTATATGCGGTTACCGAACCTAATATAGTCCAAATTCCTATAATGGAAAGTGTGGATACCCTGTAGATGGGAAAGCATATTGTGTAGCTGGAAGGTGCCAATATACTCAAGTGGAGACTTGAGGTTAGGTGTATAATGATACACAAATTGATGTGATCCTAACATCCATTATGTAATATAATAGGTAATTATAGAATAATTCCATTTTATATTTATTAATATTTATGATTTATATTTTACCTTTAAGAGATTATATATTTGAATGTGTACTTGACATGTAACAAAGGGCTACTTTTGAATCTTATGTTGCACAATAAAATGTGTTATACCGACAAATAATGTATTATTAATATTATAATTTAATATGGTTGTAATTGCCTAGTCCTTTTAATGTAGGGAATTAAGATTATTTACTAAATTATAAAAATATTGTTTACACATGTTTTTATAATGATTCATTAGATACCAAAATAATTTGAAATAAAAATAAAAACCAATTGAATATAAAGGATGTATTTTTATGAAAAACGATTTAAATGTGAATAAATATGTCCATAAAAAAAATTTCTCTTATAGGACAATATTTTTGAAATATAAATAAAAAATAATGTTTAAAATTTATCCTATTTATTTTGTAGACAATATATAAGATCAAACTATATTTTACGTATAAAACGATTAATTTTCTAAAAATGAAGTTTTATCTCATTTTGATGGGAAAAACACTTTAAATAAATAAAATTTAATCTTTAATAAGTTTTATTTTTAATGAAAAAATTAACCTTTGGATACAGGACATCAAAATTTACATAGGATGATAATTGGGTATTTTTATAATAATTTATTATTTAATGAATAGTGAAAAAATACTACATTTAAATTCAAAAATGCCTTTCTGTTTAATTTATTTACATGGTTTGATTATCTATTTGATAGTTATTAATGTATAATTAAATTATTATTTTATCATTTAGTACAATTTTGGTCATTGGAGGCAATTTCACAGTGAAATAGAATATAAAAACTATGTTATCATTTGAACGTTTTACTTTAAAAATCCATTTTATTATTCCATAAAAAAAATTAATTTTTAATTAATATCTCCCAATTCTAGGTTTTAAATTTGGAAATTTTGATTTCATGTTTGGGGTCATGAGGTCCAAATTATTTAATAGGTCCCTTTTATTTTTGGACATTATAAATAGTAACTTTAGTAATTCGTATTTTTACCATAGTTAAAGGTAAATTATGTAATTAAATGTAAAAGTAATATAATAACAATATAAAAATACTATAACACTTTTCCTATTTTAATTAATAGAGTGGATGCTGATGATTAGTACCCTTGGATAGATTTTAGCACTACTTAGAGGTGCTTGGATCACTTTAAAAAAATTTATAATATTATATTCATATAAAAGTAATTTCTTTTAAACTTATGTTATTTAAAATGTATTTTATTTTAAAATAAAGTTATATAGGGGATCTATTTGACTAAAAATAATATTTATAAATGATAAAAATATTTTCTACATTATGGTAATTAATTTAAATTTTTTAAAAATAATATAATTTAATTAAATTTTCACACAAAGATGATGTTGTAATATATTTATTAAATAATGAATTAGATAAATGATATTAATAATGTTATAAAAATATAATTTTAAATATTTAATGACATACAAGAAATTTTTTGATGACTATTACATGTTAGGATTGATTTAATGTAGTTTTTTTTATGAAATAATGTTATCATTGTCACAACCCATCCCGCGGGGCCTGTGTCGTGACATAACCCAAACGCACATCCCAAATTCTAGGGGATATTTACTAGCACTGAAGGCATTGACCTCTAAATGGGAGTCATTTTCTTGAGCACCTATACACAAACAAACGCCCAACCACATCCCAACACAGCGAAAGGGGAAATTCCAACCACTAAAACAAAACTGACTGCTAGTACATCTGAAAGTAGTTGGTCGGAATATAAACCTAACATGGAACATAAAAAAACACAAAAGAAAATACAGATGGCCATCCACAAAAAACTCCACCTGAACAAGAGACTATTGAAGCTACTGGAAGCCGAAATAGAATGTCATGTTCACTTAGTCCTACTAGGACCCGCCTAGTCATGTTCCACCAAGTCCACTATCGTAGCATCCGTCAGTCCTATCTCTCTGAGCATCCTTATCGAAATTCTAGTTGTCTGCACCAGAAAGAAGTCATGCGGGCGAAGCCTGTGTAGGGGAAAGTAACACAGTACTCAATAGGGACCCCATAACAAAATAGAAAGACCACATAAAAATTCCTCAAAGTAAATAAAAAAAGACAAGATAACTCACATCATGTATATTCATGGGTAGTAATACTAGCATAATCAATCACATCTTCAAACACTTCTTTTACTAGATAACTCCTCCTCTAGAGAGTAAAGTGGGACTTTGATGTAACAAAGAGGTGTTTCTCACTAACCCTGGACTACTTAGGTACTCCTCCCCATTCCGTATTGTTGGCATGAAAAGTCACAGAGAGGTCCTTCACACTAGTCATAGCCTACTAAGGTTCTCCTAATCCCATAACATGTGCTTGAAAAGTCATAGAGAGGTGATTCCCTTCGTGGTATTGTATAGTCTAAGATATATGCTTCCCACAAGGGCAAATGACATAAATCTTTACGTCTCAGTGAGTCATATCGTTCTCTATGTAGAGTACATGGGTTAATTCTATTAAATCCCTTCATCACATCTCAACTTTCCAATATGTCCCTATATTGTGGTCCAAAAGATCTGCCTCACTAAGATGGTCCCAATGCCGCAAACAGATTGTCAATAAAATGTGTGTTTAGCAAGATATGGGAGTTTATGTAAATGGGTACCTGTTGTATTTGAGTCTGATTCAACCCAACCATATACCAACCCCTTCCAATGATCTCATGTAGTATCATTGAAGGACCACCACACCACAAGGGTCCTCGTGCCATAGACTGACATCAATAAGACAATATTTCTGCGAGTTATTAGTGTTTTAGAAACCTGGGCACCTGTTGCGATGGGGCCCAGTCTGACCCAGCCAGACCAACTTGACCACCCTGGCCCGAGGGTCCCACATTCCCAGGTTCACTTAGATGGACTCGACTCTACCTGATTTTTGTTGAGTTCGGACTAGACTAACCTAAATAGTGTGCTTGGTCCAATAAGCCTCATTGGACCTAGCTCGGTTGGCAGAGGTACCAGCCTGCATGGTCGCCTGGTGACCCGGTCTAGTCTATCATGGACTAAAGGGGGCGCAGGTCCGGCCTGCCAGTGTGTATCCAATATACCAGTGTGGGTCCGGCCGGCCTGCGCGGTCCGTCCAACCCACTTGGGTCTCGGCCCGCTTGATGGTCTCTGGTCGTGCATTATGGTCATTGGTGCCGACCATCCAGGCCACGGTTTGGCTACCACATCTGGATACCCCTATTCTTATGAGGACAGGGCCCTTCCACCAGCCATGGTTGACAGACCACAAATTCTCCAGTAATCCCTCCACGTGGTTCCCGCCTAGCTCCACATCATCCAAAGCGCTGTTGTGGCTGAAGATTCAGGGCTTCCCTGTCAATGTCGCCCGCCGGTGTGGGCATCCTCCTCCACATGAACCGTGAGGTAAGTCGTCGTTGCTTCCATCGCCGGTTTACTATGGTAGTTTATAGGACCAACAGATGTGCTCTGGTCTTCCGTTCTTCGATCTATCAGAGTTTGGGTCTTATGAGGAGTTCCCTCTTAAATGTCAGGATCCCAAACCTGCATTGTGGTCATTTGGAGGGTACTACCACCATGAAAGCACATGAAGAGGAACTTGGGGATTGTATGTGTTAGCCTTGTGCCTCGACGTTAGAAGATTAATGATGGGGTAGGTTCAGGATTTTTCTGTTCAATAATTAAATGCATTATTTAGACCTTAAATAAATAAACACTAGAGAATAAATCACCTTCCCTCATAAGGCATGAATTTCGAATCAACCAATTAATTGGTTGATCATTTTTTTTCATTTTTAGAAACGGAAGGGGAATAAATACAAATCATAAACCTCATCCTCTTACGACATCTGATGCCCGTGCATTCATCCTCGAGATATTATAACATAGATGTTTCTTCCCCATCTCTGATCATCCAAAGGTGTCGATGATGATGATTTTATTCTGGTGTTTGTCATTATTTATAGGGGGGAAGTCCATCAAAGGATTACCCAAGAATCCTCCAAACTTCTTAATCATTATTTCCCCAGTGTGTCGAACTATAAAAAGGATCATGTCGCATCATACCCATTATGTTGTGAAATCTTATAGTTACACAATTTCATTTATGAAACAACATTGATATTATGGTTAAATATTACATTGGTACACTGTATGATATGGGACATTAATGAGTTTCATTAATGTGACTCGTCGGTGAACCACATTGTCACCGTCTGCCAACCAACGGTGTGAAAAGAAAAAAAATAATTCAGTTAAAATATTTTATTATTTTTCAAGAAAATTACTAAAAAAAATTCAATATTCCCTTACTAACCAATGTTTAGTCATTTCTAGGTGAATCCCAATGTTTTGAAATCAACATTACTCTTATATTTTTGATTGGATTACTATTTCAAAAGTTATAAAATCTCATGTGCACGTTTACTGAATGTACTTTAAAAAATTTTCAAAAAATTATCTTTTACCCTCGGCCCATATGGGTCAATGTTATTCTCCGCCTATGAGGAAAACAACCCTATAAGATCAATGGTACTCATATATATTCAACCCATGTTTCTGTTTATGAGTTACATGGATTTGAAAAAAATAATTGTTACTTAATTATTTTATTCATGGAAAAAAACTATCTCCCATTATTGGCCCATGCAAACCAACGTAAGGATCTTACTAAGGAAATAATACCCTGACGAGTTCAGTAGAAGTATCATTTTTTTAGTCTTAGTCACTATTAATGAGTTATATGAATTCGAATAAAAAAATAATTTTATTTAAATATTTTGTTTTCCATTATTCCATTTTTGGGATTTCTCACTTGAGCATTGTGTTAACTAAATATAAGTCACACCTAGGGTAAATACGCCATCCTAAATGCAATGGTTCCCTTATATTTCTGATCATGGAATCCAATTATGGGTTATTACAGTCTTTCAAAAAAATCAGCCACATGTGTTATTTAATGATTATCATTTATCGACAGATCACACTAGAAATCCGGGCATCAAAATAACCTACCTTACAATTTCATAGTCTTGAAATTATTCCATATAAACAAACAAATTACATGGGAATTCCAAGACATTAAATTCTACTCGACGTAGGGATTTACATTCCCAAAATTAAAAAAAACCTTTCAAATAGATGTGGGTAATGAGTACAAATATTAGCCTCCCGATCCCATGTTCTCTCTGTAAGATTCTTGTGTTGCCACCAAATGCGCACCCAAGGAATGGATCCCCCCCATAGGACCTGATTCTGTTAATCATCTATCTTCATTGGGAACTTTGCAAACTTCTCCCATTTGTTAATGTCCATCTCACCATAGTCAATGACATATGATGTATCATTCATGTACATCCTCATCTATTAAATGTGGAAAACATAATGCACCCGATGCATTTGTGGGTGACGAGATTGGTAGTTCGCCACCTCCCCAATTATGATCAGTAACTAGAAAGGCCCGATGAACCTTGGAGATATCATTCCTCTCCAGCCATATCTCCTCAATACCCGAAGGGGTAAGATGTGATTGAAAACATGGTATCCCTCCACAAAACTCAATGGGTCTCCATATCCTAGCCACCAATACTGACGTCAGAGGTCAGGGTACAACTTCTCCACTCCAAATACGTATCAGAAAAGGGGATGTATGGAACTCCCACAACACATCCTACCATAATTTAACAAGTACAATGGTGTGTCCTTTGAAAATGATAATGTGATACACGCCTATAGAAAATCTATCAGGAGATTTTCATGAAGAAAACTAATCACTTCATGCCTTGTAGTCAATATCCACAAATTCTGCCTCCCTAACATGCTACAAGAGTAGGGTGTAACAGTCATTGACTAAAGGTATGTTGCTCCATCATTATCCATGTAGGATATCGTTAATGCAGATAGCTGCTCCATTGCCTCACTCAATAGCTATAAACCAAACATCCGGCTAAGTGTTTCTGCTACCAAGTTCCCCTTCCAAGTTGTATTACAAATCTCAAAGTCATAGTATTTAAGGAACTATATCCATCACTGCTGCCACAACTGCTTACAAACATACGGGCACCATTCCAACCACACGAAAGGATACCCATTTTAACATATTGATGTTCCCATATACCCTTTGGTAGTGGCTACTCGTTCACCATGAACACTTGATTAAATTTATGGTAGTACACACATAACCTCGAACACTGAATCTTACAATGCTCTTCCTCTAAAAGTCCCCCACCTATGCCCCCTGCACGTGAATCTCTAGAAATTCCCTATGATATACTGATGCTGATATCAGTGCCATCTCGGGGTGCAGAGTTATATAGAATTCCCCCTACCGCGGGGAGGTAATCCTAAAAAATATTTTTTAGGGACGTTCCCACACACTGCCTCTACTATTAGGATCTAAAAATTCAAAACATCTACTACCATGAGGGTAAGTTCAGCCTACATAATATTGATGGGTTTCACCCACCTATGCATGAGCTTATACTTCCCTACACGGGTTTCCCTTTTTTTGCTGACCAAGTAAACTACATTACAACGCTACAGATATACTGCAACATTTTTACCTAATAAAATAAATATGTGAATGAAATATGGATGACTGGTCCATACCCAAACTAACATTGTAATGCCTTGCTGTTGTCATGAAGAGTCTACAACCAAAAACTCTATCCTCGAGATTCAGATCACATCGTCAACATAAGTTTGATTATCAAGTCTCATCCCATAGGTATCTAATGATGTAAGGATCAGGTCAATGTTGTAACAATAAACTCTATGTCTTGAACAATATTAATGACATGAGTAATTATTAGCACTTGTGCGTATTAATATGGGAGATAGTAGTAGACGCAAACCATAATTGGAATCATTCTTGGATACCTTGGGCCATATGTCCATACCACATGCAACTACTCCCTTCCAATGTCCTCTAGTTATACCCTCAATTCATGAAGCTCCGCCAGAGTCATCTGATTTACTGGTGTGTATATTAGTTTCGTCTCAGGGTATGGATCAATGAAGATGTTTAATGATCACAAGATGGGTAATCATGTGACAATATCAAGGGAGACATCCTGAAACTCTAATGACACTATGTAACATGAGGACTCATTACATTCACTGCACTATGGGTAAAACTATCCAACTGAATAAGATTTGGCAACACCATTCTCATCATGAGTCCACCAAGAGCTAGAAGGATTTCCCCTATACCGACAAAGGGTAATCTGGTTCAATCTCCATGTATGGACCACATCCTTTTCCATGTAAAATCAATCCTATCATGAACTATACTAGTCCATACCAAGACTGATGTCGTAAATCCTCGATGCTAAAACCAAAATCTCTGATCTGATACACTCACCTCCAAGAGTGAATTCACATTGTCAGCACCAGTGTGTAGTCATTTGGTCCCTCTAATGGGTGCCTCTAAATGTCAAGGCCAAGTAAACAATGTTAACCGGAACATCTAGGTATCAAATAAGAAAAAATGGAAGGAAATTGAAATCACTAGTACAAGTGTTTATCAATAATGAATCTAAAGCAGAAAGGCAAGCATTGTACATTGATTCAACCAGGGATTATAGGAACCATAAGCCATGATTGTCTGAAACTGTCTCCACTCCTTTTCTAAATCATGAATGGTGGGACAATCAAACAAACGATGTCCTTTTTTACAAAAAGCATAAAAAATACCACCCTTCTAAAAACTATAATTCTACCTCCTATGAACCCTATGGTTCTATAGAATACATTGCGAAGTAATAATATATAGGTCATATTTATAATGTATCTCGGGAGATCCTTGCCTCAAATGCTCGTGACATCCATTCAAACCCAATGCCTCATCGCTATGTACCAAAAATTTCATCTAGAACTCATTCTGGAAATCTGTATCCACCTGAACAACTATACGTAGAGCTATTATATGATCAATTGGTTTTGGAAAAACCGTTATACCACCTGATGGGGCCACCTCTAGAATTGGTCTCAAATCAAACGCCTCGTCACTTGGCAGACTTTCCTCATGGTCGTGTATTAGGATCATGGTTGGTCGTCCATGTGAAGGCATCCTATGATAGGACAATATGTACCACGGTTCGAACGATATACCTTGTGAGATTACACTTTTTCAAAATAAAGATACACTTATGAAACTAGTGTTTTCATGTATTGAGCTGAAAAAAATAATCCATGGTTATGGTGTATGGATATTCCAACCACCTCAACAACACTAGACTCCCCAAATCTAAAAATATGACTCACAACAATTGACAGTGTTACCCCAAAACAAAAAACAGACTTCAGAACATTGATTGGGGGGGATTGACCGCCCTCTGATAAAACTTTTTCACAAATCATACATCGAAGCCCATGCTATGACTAACCCCATGCCTACCTCCCGAAGCCCAGGGGCTAGCGACTAGCAATGAATGAATCCACCTGCATGTGGAAGGACTTTTCTTGAGTACATGCACACACACACGCCCATCCACATCCTAACACGCCGATAGGGGGAAAAAGAAAACCACTAAAACAAAGCAATATGAAAATACATATGAATGTATTTGAAATGGATACAAACCCAACAAAGAACTAAAAACAAGAAAACAAAAAAAATCTCTGATGTCGATCAATAGAAAACTCCACCTCCTTGTGAGTGTAGTGATTCTACTGGAAGCCGAAGTAGTATGTTCGCTACGCTTAGTCCTACTAGGCCCCTCCTGGTCCTGGGCCACTAGGTCCACCATCATAGAATTCGTTATTCTCATCTCCCTAAGCACCCCTATCAAAAAGTCATTCGTCTGCACGAAACACAACACGCGCGAGCGAAGCCCATCCACAGGTGAGTAACATAGTACATATTAGGGACACCAAAACAAATAGGAAAGACCACAAAAAATCCTAAATTTATATCATGAATCATAGGAAAACTCACACCAATTATATTCTAGGGTAGTAATAGTGGAATTATCAGTCGCATTGTCAAACAGCTGGATAGCTGGAGAATTCTTCCTCTAGCGTGTATAGTGGGACATCCATGTCACGAAGAGTTTCTTCCCAATGACCTTGGACTGCTTGGGTAGTCCTCCCCATCATGTACTATGGTCCTACACAGTCACAGCGAGGTGATTCCCACTACACATGGCTTACTAAGTATTGTTCATTTTCGCATACCATGGGCCTTCAAGGACACAAAGATGTGCTTCCCACCATGGGACTGAAATGTCACAGATAGGTTCTTAACACTAGAACAAAAGTCCGTAGCCGTCATGTCTCAGCCAGTCACATGGGTCTGTACATAGAAATCTTGGGAGAACCACTCCTCAATCAATTCCTCCCATATGAAATTACACATGAAGTCACCATAGAGTTTTCCAAAAAATATGCATCCTCGAATGTTTCCCAACGCCCAAAATGAATCACCAATCAGACACTTGATTTGAATGATACTAGGGTTTTAGAAAAAAGGGCAAGGTTGGATTTGAGTCCAATCCAACCCCGCCATATACCATCCCCTTCCAAAGATCAAGATGAGTACCTCAGAATGAACGCATCTTTAAATGGGTATTTGTGCCCCATATAGAGCCTCAATCAGACACTCATTCGGTGAGTTATTATTGTTTTAGTAACTAGGGGGACGTTTCGACACGTCCATTACCAAACTAGTCAGACAAACCTGAACTCCCATCCTGGGGTCCCACTTAACCTGATTTACTTAGATGGACCTGAACCGACTTGGTTTGGGTCATGGTCAGTCTGGCCCTACCTGGCCTGTTGCTCGAGCCTAAAAGGCCTATATGGAACCAGCAAGGGTGGCCGAGGGTTCAGCCCACTGAGATGCCCTGTGACCCGGTCTAGTCTGACCTAGTCTGAAGGGGGTGCAGTTCCAACCTGCTGGTCGTGGTCCAGCCCAATAGGGGCTCAGCAAGCCTATTGGGGACCGGTCGTGTGGGGTTATCAGTGGTACCGACACACCAAAACATGTCTTGTCTATCGTGTCCAGATCACCTAGACCCGTTGTCATGGGTTCCTTCCACCAGTAGTGGTCAATGGACTACGACATCACCATAAATCAGGACAGAACGGACGCTGGTTGTCCCTCCATCTATGGCCATGCCTAGAGCCGTGTCCCCTAAAGCGCCGCCATGGTTGATGAGTTGTGACTTCTTCATCAATGCGGACCACTGGAGCAGGATACCACTTCCACATGGACATTTAGGCCTACCACCGTAGTTGCTGTTGTTGGAACCGACATCGAGTTTAGTGGGCCGCCAGATGAGCTCTAATGGTCCATTCTTTAAGCCGTTTATCTTTTTGGCCTTAGGGGAGCTCTGTATTCACTGTGAGGATCCCAAACCTTCATTTCCAACATTTCGATTATACGACCACAAATAATTCACATGCAGAGGCAGTCGAGCAGTTCTCATGTCGGTCAGGGGCCTCCGTTTTAGTGTTTTAAAATAGATGGAGGTTTGGGGAGTTTCTATTCAATCATTCCATTCCATGATTTGTACCCCGAATAAATAAAAACCAAATAATAAATCACCATCATATTTAAGGGATGATTCTATGATCAACCTATTTTTGGGTTGATACATGTTCGTCGTTTTTAGAAATGGACTTGAAAAAACATCAAATAAAAATCCCTTACATCTAATGAATTTCGATGCCATGATGTTCTTCTTCAAGGGATTAAAACATCGACATCATTAACTGATTGTAATCATCGAAATTCATTGATGATGATAATGTTCTATTACTGTTTGATATTCTTTTCTGGGGTGGATGTCCGTTAGAGGTTCATTAGAGAATCCTCTAAATTTATTAATCCTTATTTCCGTCATGCGTCGTACTATAAAAATGAGTATGTTGTTGTGTTACCATTATGATGCGATGTCACAATGTTACACTATTTCATTTAAGAAACAGAATCGATGTTACACTTACAGTATTGCATTGGTACACTACATGACATAGGCCATTAATGACTCTCATTAATGAGCCTCATCACCACATTGTCACTACAACCCAACGTCCCTATCCTCTACCCAACGGTGTGAAAAGAAATAAAATATTTAATTTACATTAATTTATTATTTTTTATGAAAATTTCTGAAAAATAATATTTTCTATCAATCCTTTCCAGCCAACGTTATTTCATTTATATGAAAATCACAGTGCTATAAATTTAATGGTGCCCTAGGATTTTCGATCCGAGTACTAGGTCCCAAGTTAGAAAATACCACTCGCAGGTTTCCTAAACATTTTATAAAAATAGTTCAAAAAAATAAACATTCACCCTTGACCCATGACAATCAAGGTTAGAATCTACCTATGGTAACACCACGATATTGAATGAAATGGTGCCCTCCGATTTCTGATCTTGGAACCTGTTTAGGGGTTATTAACCTTTTTCATGAAAACCACCCATGCGTGCAATTTAAAGTGTAACATTTTCGGATGGATCATTCCCAGCACTCCAAGACTTGGAAGGAGGTGATGTCAAATTTATAAATACTGAAATAATTACCTATAAAATAAATAAAATTTACATTGAAATTTCATGACATTACAGCTATGATATTTTAAAAAATTCATGTATAGAATAGAGAAAAAATTGATCTAATTAACACTTTAAAATATAAAATATTTAATTAAATGATATAAAATTTATCAAAAAATATAATATTAGGCCAAAATTATTTTATAACTATAAAAAATTAATTAATTACTCATTACTTGGTCTTTTGTTATGATTGGAATATTCTTTTAACCCACAAATTGGAAATAATATGATATAATGTATAGAATAAAAAGTGTAAAATAAGGGTTAAAACAAAAAGATAAAGATTACAAAAATACTCAAAACTATAAAATTTTGAATATATAAGGGTTAATCAGCCCAAAATCATATTAACATCGAAATAAATCATTTTGGGACCATTTAGAAACTTAAATAAATTTATATTAATTTTATACTTTTGTTATTTCTAAGGGTGGCCCTCACCACGCATATAAAAAGGTACCCTTTCCACTATATTAATCACACATTAAAAACCGTTTTGATCTGCCAAGATATTCCCAGAATATTTCATAGATTCCCTACCCATATTATTTAGGCCTTAGATTAGGCGGAACACCCTTTTTAGAGGTGTAAAGGTGTTAAGAAATGTGATCATTCTAAGGAAAGTTAATGTTTTTATTTAAGTGTTTAATATTATTTCTCCATCCATTACCATGAAATATACTCCACGCATGAAAATATAATCACTCTAGTATCATAAAAATAATGATATGTTATTATGTTAATATCATCAAAAAAATTCATCTCCAAATCAATTAAATGGGAATTGAATTGATCATTTGTGAAAACGTGTTAACAATCATCTCCATGAACCGATCTAATTATTATTCCATAACCATCTGTCAAGTATTGTCATAATAATGGAATTAAAAATTTTATATTATTTTACATAAATATTTATCATTATAATAGAATAACATATCAATTTTTTTAGTTTTTGTGAACATAAAATGATAATATTGTTCATGCGTACGTGAGAATAATCACCTCAATGAAGTGATGTGATTCGTTATTAATCACCACATCACATAGATAATATATATAAATATATTTAAAATATTAATTTGGTATTATTGATGTTACGACCTTTCTGGATAGATATACTACTTACTATCTTTCTTCCTTAATTATAAATGAAAAATGGAAGTGTTATTCATGCATACGTATGACCTACCGTCTCTATGATTATAACATTGATCATATTTCAATCTATAAATGAATGGTTGGATTTAAAAAGTAAAATTGGAGTATAAAAGTGATTTTTATTATATTTATCTAATTATGAAGATTATTTACATATGACTACATGGATAATTGATATTAATATAAGTTCAATGTCCACCCAAGATCTGAATAAAGATTGAACGTCTGATATGAACTTAAATGATTATGTAAATCTTAAAACATTATAATAACTAATATAAAAGGAATAATAAATTTTAAAAATGTTCTTAATAATGTTTAAATTAACCTATGTTAATTATATATGAATATATAGTTTATATGCGATGATTTAGATTCATGGTAATGGATTTCATCACAACATCCCTTCATTGAGGTGTTTCCTGATAATATTAAACGTAATTCTTTTATAAGGATTATATACATACACTAAGACATTTATAATTCATATTTTAGATATATTATTTTAATTTAACGTTTTTTAAATGTATTAATTCATGGAGATTATGATTTAAATGTACAATGTGGTGTGGAACACCTTAAACATTTAAGGATTTAATTATCAAATCATTTTCCTTATGATATTAATTTACATATTTATTTATATGGATATAAAAACATTATACATGACATTTTATGTCTACCATGTATTTAATTCAACATATTTAAATGGAATATTTTTAAACTTATTATTTTTATATCATTATAAAAATGAAAAAATTAATGCTTTTCTTTTATAAAATGACAACAACTTCTCTACATCCATAAAATTTTTTCGATATTTGGATACATTAATTGGCCTTAATGATTTTAAAAGAAATTTAACCACATATTCCCTTTTTATGGATATCTTGGTATTGAAAAATGGTTATTAAATTAAAATTTTATTTTCATATGAAAATGTTTTTCATATCAGATTAGAACAACAATTCAAAGTTGTGGTATGATGAATGTGTTTTTTATCATGAAATGGCACATAAGAATTATATGAAATGGGTGAGCCTGATATTTATTATATGAACTATTGATCCCCATTATAGCTCAGGGATGAGCTCAATATAACTTATACAAAGGGTTGATTCCCATTATTACTCATTGGTGACCCAGTTATATCTTTTATGATGGGATGATCCCCATTATATATCATTTGTTATCCAGATATAGCTTATACGAAGGGTGATCCTCATTATAGATAACAATTCCATTGGGTAATAATAATTCTAGTAATCCATATGGTTATTCCAATTGAATGGGGGTTGATAGGGTTTTTTTATATGATTCTCTATGTCACCTAAAATATTATTAATTGGCTTTTTTTTATTTTATGTTGTTCATTGATAAAAATTCAAGACAGTTATATATGATTTTTTTTGTTTCATACACCCAACGAAAAATAAATGGGTTACAATATTTTGACTAGACTAATGATTTTCTTTTTTTATTTCCCTTAATTATCTTTTTATGATGAATCAAAATTATTAAATGTTTTAACATGATTTATGCAAGAATTGAGTCGTGGATAAAATTAAGGAAAAGTTATGATGATTAAAAAACCATGTTTATTTCTAAACGTTTTTTGGTTATGGGAGAAATCAGTACTGTTTGAATTTTCATCTTTGTATTTTTGTCGTTTTATTATGAAATTGTTATTCACTATTTATATAAATCTCTAAACCATACAAGATACTCCAAGTGAATTCTTGACTTAACTCAATATTATGTAATGTTTAATGATATGGCCTTATAGTTGGTATTAGAGGTAATTTTAGATATTTTTAGAGGTTATTATGGTGATATTATCTTTTTTTGAAGATTTTACTTTATTGTTATGTTGAAATAATGTGTAATTTTAAGAATACCTTGTTGGTTCGTGTAAAATTTGTTTCTTCACAATGGTATTCCATAGATGGAATAAAAAAGATGAAACTAGATGTCATTGAGAGAAAAAAACCTTGCAAATAAAAATCATGATGTGATGGAATCAGAAATGAACAGTTTGATACAATGAAGGCATAGATGACAGAGGATATAAATTGTGGTGGTATCTATGAACAAGATCATGTAGATCAACTATAGAAGAATTTGTTAGTAGTGGAACATTTTAGGAGGCAATATCTACCATTATCCAATTCATCATATGACCCATTGGTAGCCAAAAGATTGATAAATACCCTGAAGAATAAATTTAAATTCTTGTGATGTTTGGAATTTGAAAAGGTAAACCTTGGGAGCTATCATATTGAAGTTTAAGATGATCGATGATTGACATTAGTTATGAATACTAGAAAGAAAAATTATCATGATGTCATTGAATGGGATGATGATAAGGATATTTTCCTTAATAAATATTTCATAAATGTGTTCAACTTATGATGGAGAAACAATTATTGGAATTAAAGAAAAAGGATGTTGATTTAGTTTCTACACATAGAAAAAACTACAAAATATTGACTGGGTATGTTCCAGATTATATTCAAGACATTAACAGTAAAACTAATATATATTGATTCATATTTAAACATGTTCTATAACAAGTTATGGCCTCTCTAGAATTTCATAGTTAGTAAAAAGCTATTATCTTTGCTAATAAAGTTGAAATGGAGTTTGAAGATACTTATGTTCCACGAGACTATAGAAACAAATATGGTGGTACGGAATAGAGAAGTAACCAAAAAATAATTCTAGAGGTAATATAACACTCTAGGTAAATAAATAATATGATTTTTTTTATATTTATCCCTAATTGTGAATAAAATTTTAATTTTACTTTAAAGGGGTTGCTATAGAGTATCTGATATGCAACAAAGTGTTTCGTTGAAATCTTACATTTCACACTAGTAATAAAATAATATTATTTTAAATGGTAGTTAACGCCTAGACATTATAGTGGCAGGAAAGAATGGAACTAACTAAAAAATGATTATATATGTTTTTCTAATTTTTTACTTTTATCAAATAAATGTTAGAGGCATAAAATGCAAATGAATCCAATTTTAAGCATAAATCTTCTAATATTATTTAAAAGGTCGATTAACAACCTTTTGATGGAGAACACTTTTTAAATATACTTTTGAAAATTTTATATGCTTTATTTGACAAAATAAGATCCTTCTTTAGAATTTGGACATCAAAATTTACTTTGTGTAAATTTTTGGTATTTTTCTGATAAAGTTCATTTTTTTAATGAATAGTGAAAAATCTTGTATTTTAAATCAAAAACCACTTTTCAATATAATTTTTTTATATGATTAGATTATCTTTTGAATTATTTTTAAAGTAAAATTAGAATATATATTTACCATTTAATCCAATAGTGGTCATTGAAATTAATTTCACTTTGAAATTAGACTTAAACTAGTGTAAATATTTTGATACTTTTTGTTTCATAAAAACTCGCTATTTGTTTTGACAGTGGGAGTTAATTATTAAATTAATTGATGAAACATAAATGTTTTGAATTTTTTAAAATATACATCATATTTGAATTCAGATTATCAAATATTTCTTACGGTGATTTTTTTGGTATTTTTCTGAAAAACGTCAATTTTTGATGAATAGTCAAACCACTAAGTGGTTCTTAAAAAACTGATTTTTTGATTAATTGAAATTTTACCACCTTTGTGTCTTGTATTTAAAAATATCCAACATAAATGGTTTTCATGAGCAAGTAAAATGTGGTTTTATGGGATTAAACTATTTTTTTTTTGAATAGTAACTTTTAAGTTTTTAATCGCGATTAGAGGTAATTACTGTAGTTTAAGGTAAAAATAATGTTTTAATAATTTTAAATTACAATGAAACATGTCCTACCCTTATTGTATGTATCATGTCCGACCAAGAAAATCCATGTGTTAACTTGGAGACTCCATGGAGCCACTTTGGTAGGAAAATGACATTATTAACTTTTTATTTAATGTTAAAATAAAAATATCACAAACATGAGTTTTTTTACTAAAAAAATTTATATGGGGTTATTCAAGTCATAGTTTTGACTATAAATATTCATTAGAACACTAAAAATATTTCATAAATCAGGATATTTTTTATTATTTTTAGTCATTAAATAAATTAATGTATTTATGACACCATGATGATGCATCGATTACCACATTATTTTACGATTTAAATAAAATGAAAAGATAATGTAAAATATAAAACCTAAACTTTTCAAAAAACTATTGTGTGGGTGGATTCAGAACTATTATCACCTTATCCTAGAAATATATAATTTTGGGACCCTTAAAATCCGAAAAAAATATTTATAATAAAGTAACCTTTTATAACTTTCCAAGACTGCCCCTCCCATTCTCTTATAAAAGGCCCCCACCTCTAACACCTTACCCACAACTCTAAAGCATTTTTAATGGCCAAATCCTGCCCATTTTGTCTCTACACATCCCTATATTAATCCTAGAAGCCTCAATTTGGGTAGAATTCCTCCCAAGGAAGCCTTTGAGCTCAAATCAAAAAGAGTTACCCGTTTTAAAGGTAGTGTCCTCTCTTGTGTTATTATGTTTTATTTTGCATCTCCAACCCTCTAAACTCTTTTTATTCAATTATTTTGTAAAAATAACAGAATCTTAAATATACTAGGATGTTTTTATGTGATTTATTCGAGATACATATACACACACCTTCGTCTAATGGTTAAATAACATACTGTTTCTGTTGATGGCGAATTTCTACCTCATGAAGCAATGATTATTCAATCTTCTCTTAAATCCTTTAATGGTGGCCATTATGATGTCACTATATAATATATATGATATATATGGTATTTATGTTTTATATATGCTTCTGAATTCTATATTTAAAATATGACTTTATTCTTTTCATGTTGTGAAAATGCGATAATTTCATACGAGGAAGTGTGGACTACCTCCCCCTCAAGTAATGTGACTCGTTCATGAAATAAATGGAATGTATAAAGAATGAGACTAATGAAAATATGCGACCAATATAACATATATATTATACTGGAATTATAATACATATATATCTCAATTATTTTTAATTCCATTAATATGACAAAGAAATGAAAGTAGCATTCATGCGTACGTACGGCCTACCGTCTCCATGAACGGTGCATTTCATTTATTTTTATCTCCAAATATTATGGAGTAGTATAAAATTAATATTTACTGGATATATATGATATTTAAATCATTAATACTATTCTGGAGATGATTTAATTATAACTACATGGAAAATCATTTTCAAACATGTTCATTTTTGACTCATGTACCAAACATCGAAAAAAACCTCTGATATGAACTCACAATATTAACCAATTATTATAACATTATAATATGTGATATGAACTGAATAATAATATTTAATAGAGGTCCTTATGAAATTATAAATTGACCAATGTTTATTATTCAGGAATATAAATAAACGAACAAGACAAGTCAGACTTGAGGTAAGGGATCCTACCCCTCTCTTTCTTTTTAAGTACACTATATTATGTCATTCCTTTAATCTCGTCTTTATTATGATTGGGATGTTATTTTATATTACTCATACTGTAATTTTTATGTTCATATGATGATATACCCTATTTTCTCTAGTCAATACATTTTGGATGTTTTGATCGATGCTGTTAGGCTGCCGAATTTTCGTAAGAGATCCAACCTCTCTCTTTCTTTTTAAGAACTCTCCTTTATATCACTTCATTTAAGATCATCTTTGTTATGTTTGGGGAAGTTATTTTATATTAACCCTTCTATAAATACTATGATAATATGATGAGAGACCCTATTTGATCTCATCAATCCATTTTTGGATGTTTTATGTGGCGTTGTTTGCTACCAAGTTTTCGTAAGGGATTTTTCATCTCACTTTTATTCCTGTGAGATTTAAGCTACATTTTCCACCATTTTCCTTTTAGTAGTGTATGTACTGACAATTATTCTACTCTTGCTGTATTATAATTTCTTTTATGGGTATTTACATCAATGATGTATAGTCATTCTTTCATGGGGTGTACGTTTCGGAAGTTACCCAATTCGGTAAGGGAACCCTTCACCCTCCTCATTTTAAATGACATCTTTTTTAGGTATTTTAATATTATTATTATGGGATATGTTCTTATATATCCTTATTTCTATAAATTTTATGTTCGAGTGATGAGATACCCCTTTTTATTTCTCATCAACTCATTTTCCGAATTTTGAAGTGACCCTGTTAGGCTGTCACATTTTTGCAAGGGAACTTCTTAACCCAATTTTGATTATTGGGGTAAACTTGTAATCCTTGAATATGTAGTCATATGAATATGTGTGAATAAACTCTTATTGTTTTACACATAATATACACTTATATTTGGTGTATTCGTTTGTCACACATAATTATGTACTTGATTTATCCTTAATCCAAGGATACCATCTTTGTAAGGGACTTCATCTCGATCTCTTTTCATTAAGGCATACTTTTGTTCCAATAAAAGGATATATTTTATACGGTGTATAAACCCCTTTGACTTATACTATTATTTGAAAGGAATATTTTCTATACGAATCATTTTACTAAATGACAAAATGTATGTATCTTTTTAATGTACGCAGTGACAATGACCTTTCCGCCGTCGCGAGTATTATTTGATCTTTGGCTTCCTCAACAAGACATTATATTTTTAAATGTAAATAAATACCATATACTCTTTTTGGTATTGGAAATGGATTTGATAATGGATTTGTTATGTCAATATATTTATGTGATATATTGTTCTTAAACTGTGGAAATGTTTTCTTTCATTTATAATTGTTTTATGTGTTATGATTTTATAATGGTACTTGGAAATTTGATGGGTGGTTATGTGATAAAACATATGACGGGTGGTTCCATGAATACTAGGATGGTTGGTTACGTTATAACCTCCAATTCATTGGGTATGGAAGTCGGCCGTATGGATATTCCATTAATTATATGTGGAATTCGACTGTATGGTTATTCCATTTAAGTATGTTTATGTCCCAAGTTACCTTTATATGTTTTGTGTTCTTTATATGGATTTTATGGTAATATTTTCGTTACAAAATGGTAAGTAATCTTCTTCTATTCAGTGAAGAGTTTTTAATACTTCATAAAAGTGAAATATACTACTTTGGTAATGTACTCATGGTTTACTTGTTGTTTTTGGAAAACTAACAGTTCTCCTTCTTTGTATATCCTTTACTGGGCTTTTTATGCTCATCCCAAGTTTTTGAAATGTTTTACGTAGGAATTAAAGATGAATAGGGTCAAGTATGGGGTCAAGTAAAGACATTCTATCTAAAACATGGATGTAGACATGTTTATTTTTAAGTTTTTATTTTATTTTATGGAAACTTAGTAGACGTTTCTACTATGTAATCTTTTGAGATGTAAGAGTTATGTCCTAATGCTATAAAAATCTATACCTGAAAAGATCCTCTATGTGAATTATTCATTTAATTCATGATTATGTAATGTTTAAGGCTGGGGCCTTATAGTTGGTATCAAAGATCTGTTTAGATAACTGTAGAACATAGGGTATTCTCTAAGCATAAGTGACATTACCATAATGGTTAGGATTTTAGAAAGAGTCCTAGTTTTAGATAAAGTGAATGAGTAAGTATATATTAGTGTTTATCTTCCTCATTAGTACATGATGGATTTGTTGATATACTCACAATATCATTTTTGGTTTTAGTAAATGGCTGGATCTAGAAGGCTCCAAAGTAACAGTGGATGTGAAGGAAACTGTGACAGTTTTCTGAGTGAGCAACTGAATGATATGGGGGCTGCAATGAGAAATCTTGTGTTTATCCTCAACCAACTATCTGGAGTCATGATTGACCACATAAACCATGGTGGTTTCTATAAGGCATCATATATTCAATAAACAAATACCTAAGGAACCACAGGTAATAATCATAAATGTAAGTGTGTTCAAAAACCTATGTGTGAAAGATGTGGAAAGAAACACCTAGGAAAATGTTTCAAAGGGACGAAAATATGCTATAGATGTGGAAATGAAGGTCATAAAGTAAGAACCTACCACGGAAAAATGAAGCATCCAGTTGACTCAAGGATAGGGAAAGAAGTTATTTATGAGGGATCAATTGATTGTTTTAAATGTGTTGTGCATGGTCCTTATGGAAACACATGTCACATGAAGAAGTTTTGGGAATGGGATCACCAAGATCGTACAAATATTCATTTACCAATACCTAGTTCCATTCCGATTGAGGATGAAGAAACTGACAATGACCAATCATAGGTATGAATTATTTCTTAACATTTGTTATCCTATTTTGGAATATTAGGATATAATTCATGATTTTGTTTTTAGTAAAGAACTATTTTGGAATAAGTTGGAAAGGAATGGTTAATGGATCATGATGAATGTTGAATGAGTAATAAGTCAACATATAAGGGCTTCAAGAGTTATGGTGAAATTCTTAAGAGTATTAAGTCTCTTTTGATGATGGGGATTACATTAGAAGAATTATTATATTATGTGTAACCCTGATATTTGATATATGAAAATTTTATTCAAGGAATAGTTATCTGTTCTTTTTTGGACATAGTTATAGAGAAACATTTGGGTTTATATGATCCTTACTTTTGAGTTAATTATGGGTTACTATATGTTATGATGGAAAGGGAAAGGCATGAGGTAAAATTAAGGTTAAATTATGTTATGGTTATTTTTTATGATTTTATCTTTTTTTTGGGGAATGATTTGAGAATAATATGGTTTGGAAATAGAACAACATGCAGACCGTGTAACAACCCATCGCGTCGGACTAAACTGTGGGAATCGAACCCACAACCAAAGTGTGACTGGTATTTATCAACGACCACTGGACTACATGAAGTCCCTAGTTAGTTTGAATAATTATTTTTAGTTAGATGACTTTATTAATTAAGAGTAAGTTGATTTTGGGTTATCTCTGGAAAATATTAACCTATCATGGAGGATATGTGTTTAGGTTAATTACTTTTCAATACGAGACTTTAAGAGAAACTAATGTTGTTTGGAGATAAACGTTACAATTTAACATAGAATATTAGGTGATTAAATCCTTCAAATATTTGGGTTTCAATCTTATTTTGGTTTACTTTTGGTCTCCGTTGAACGATGGGTCATGTTGCACAAATTTTGGAGATTAAGAATAGATTTCCTTTTTATAAAGGATTATCCTTTTTGGGTATTATCCGATCTCATACTAACCTTTTTGGTTTTAGTTTTGGTTAAGGTCCAAAGACATGGGAAGTATATAGTTATCTTTTGTGGATTATGTTATTCTCTATAAGTTGATTATAGCTCTCTTAATGTAAACAAGTCATCCTAAATACTAATCTTTTGGAGAAAATATTATTTCTTGTAGGAAATCTAGTAAAAGTTGAAAGTCAACTTGAAATGTAAGTATGTTTCCTTATGTTTTAGTTAATCTCAAAAATAAAATTCATTAATGAAAAATAACTTAAAAAAATGTTTCCCATTAACTTTTCCTACTGGGGAATCCAGTACCGTTTAACCCATCACAAGTTTGTGATTTTCTAGTTGTTAACTTTCTCCTAAACATGTTTTCTATCACACTCCCTCAGAACATGACCATTTTTTTCTTCCATATCCATGTTTTCATACATGGAATGCTAGTATGGGTTGACTCATGTGACCTTTGTACTTCCCTTTCTTTCTTTTAAAGTGATAGTTTAATTTACTCATTTTCCGATGTGGGGATTTCAATGATCTTTCCGAGCCCAATTTTAAAATTTTGAGGATGGAATTCCCAAAAGGGGGGAAGGATGTAACACCCTAGGTAAATAGAGAATGTGAATTTTTTTATATTTATCCCTATTTGTGAATAAAATGTAAATTTCACTTTAAAGGGGTTGCTATAGTGTATCTAATACGCAACAAAGAGTTTCTTTGAAATCTTATGTTGCACACTAGTAATAAAAAAAATATTATTTTAAATGGTAGCTAACACCTAGACATTGTAATGGAGGGAAAGAACAGAACTAACTACAAAATGATTATATATTTTTTTCAACTATTTTTACTTTTATCCAATAAATTCTAGAGGCGTAAAATGCAAATGAATCCAAATTTAAGCATAAATCTTCTAATATTCTTTAAAAGGTCGATTAACCGCATTTTGATGGAGAACCCTTTTTAAATATACGTTTGACAATATTATATGTATAATTTGGTAAAATAAAATCCTACTTTATAATTTGGACATCAAAATTTACTTTGTGTAAATTTTTGGTATTTTTCTGATAAAGTTAATTTTTTAATGAATAGTGAAAACTGTTGTATTTTAATTCAAAACCCACTTTTTAATATAATTTTATATATGATTATATTATCTTTTGAATTGGTTTTAAAGTAAAATTATAATATATTTTTACCATTTAATCCAATATTTTCCATTTTAATTAATTTCACAAATATATTCGGACATAAACTAGTGTCAATCTTTTGATACTTTTTGTTTTATAAAAACACACTATTTGTTTTGACAGTGGAAATTAATTATTAAATTAATTAATGCAAGTTATTTGTTTTGAATTTTTTTAAAATATGAAACATTTTTGAATTCAGAATATCAAATATATCTTAGGGTGAATTTTTTGTATTTTTCTTAAAAACTTCAATTTTTGATGAATAGTGAAACCACTAAGTGGTACTTAAAAAACTTATTTATTCATTTAAATGAAATTTTACCACCACTGTGTATTTAATTTCAAAAAATCCAAAATAAATGTTTGTCATTAGGATGTAAAATTTAGTTCTATGGGATTAAAATAATATTTTGGTTAATAGTAACTTTTATGTTTTTAATCGCGATAAGAGCTAATTAGGGTTGTTTACGGTAACAATAATGTTTTAATAATATGAAATGACCTTGAAACATGTACTACTCTTATTTGATGTGTCATGGCCAACCAAGAATATCCATGGGTCAACTTTGGGACCCCATGGAGCCACTTTGGTTGGAAAATGACATTAATAACTTTTTATTTAAAGTTAAAATAAAAATATCACAAACATGAGCTATTTTACAAAAAAAATAATGGGGTTATAAAAGTCATAGTTTTGACTATAAATATTAATTATAAATATAAAACTATTTCCTACATCAGGATATTTTTTTTTATAATTTTTAGATATTAAATAAATTAATGTATTTATGACACCATGATGATGCAGCGATTACCTCATTATTTAACGATTTAAATAAAATGAAAAGACAATGTAAAATATAAGACATAAACTTGTAAAAAACCTACTGTATGGATGGATTCAGATCTATTATCACCTTATACTATAAATATATAATTTTTGGACCTTTAAAATCCAAATATAATTTAATAATAAAGAAACCTTTTATAACTTTCCAAGAGTGCCCCTCCTCTCCTATTATAAAAGGCCCCCAACTCTACCACCATACCAACACCTCTCAAGCCTTTTTCTAGGAAAAACCCTGCCCATTATGTCTCCACACATCCCTCAATTAATCCTAGAAGCCTTGATTTGGGAATGAGTCTTCCCAATGAAGCCTTTGAGCTCAAAGCAAAAAGAGTTACCTGTTTAAAAGGTAGTGTCTTCTCTTGTGTTCTTATATTTTATTTTTCTTCTCCAACCATATAAACTCTTTTTATTACTTTATTTTGTAACAAAACCAGTATATTCAACATACTAGGATTTTTTTATGTGAAGTATTCGAGCTACACTTACACACACCTTCGTCTAATGGTTAAAGAACATATTGTTTCTCTAGAAAGCGAATTTCTGCCTCACGAAGAGATGATTGTTCAATATTCTCTTAACACCTTTCATGGTGTCCATTATGATGTCACTATATGTTATATATGATATATATGAAATTTATGTTTTCTATATTCTTCTTAATTTTATATTTAAAACTTTCCTTTATGCTTTTCATGTTGTGCAAATGCGATAATTTTATATGAGGAAGTGTGGACTACCGCCCCCTCAAGTGATGTGACTCGGTCATGCAATAAATGGAATGTATAAAAGAATGAAATTAATGAACATATTTGACCTATATAAAATATATATTATACTGGAATTATAATACATATATCTCCCAATTATTTTTAATTCCATTAACATGACGAAGAAATGAAAGTAGCGTTCATGCGTACGTATGGCCTACCGTCGCCATGAACATGCATTTCATTTCTTTTAATCACCAAATGTTATGGAGTAGTATAAAATTAATATGTACTAGATATATATGATATTTAAATAATTAATACTATTCTGTAGATTATTTACTTATAACTACATGGACAATCATTTTCAAACATGTTCATTTTTGACTCATGTACCAAACATCGACAAAAACGTCTGATATGAACTCACATTATTAACCAATTATTATAACATTATAATAATTGATATGAACTGAATAATAATCATTAAAAAGGTCCTTAAGCATTTAAGCATTGAACAAGGTTTAATATTCAGGAATATAATGAAACGAACAAGACTAGTCAAACTTGAGGTAAAGGATCCTACCCCGCTCTTTCTTTTTAAGTACACTCTTTAATTTCATTCCTTTTCATCTCATATATCTTATGATTGGGATGTTCTTTTATATTACTCTTACTGTACTTTTTATGTTCATATGATGAGAGACCCTATTTTCACTAATCAATACATTTTGGAATATTTTATTGGCGTCATTAGGCTGCCGAATTTTCGTAAGAGATCCAACATCTCTCTTTCTTTTTAAGTACTATCCTTTATGTCACATAATTTAAAGATTCTATTTGGTATATTGGGGGATGTTATCGTATATTACTCTTTCTGTCAATTTTATGTTAATATGATGAGACACCCTATTTTATCTTATCAATCCATTTTTGGATGTTTTAAGTGGCGTCATTAGGCTACCTATTTTTCGTAATGGATTTTTCATCTCACTTTTATTACTATTAGATTTATGCTACATTTTCCACCATTCTCCATTTAGTGGTGTATGTACTACCCATTATTCTACTCTCGGTGTAATATACTTTCGTTTATGGGTATTTACATCAATGATGTATAGTCCTTCTTTCATGGGGTGTAAGTTTCAGAAGTTACCCAATTCGGTAAGGGAAACTTTCACCCTCCTCATTTTAAAAGACATATTTTGTAGGTCTTTTAATATTGTTATGATGGGATATGTTCTTATATATCCTTATTTCTATAAATGATATGTCCATGTAATGAGATACCCCTTTTTATCTCTCATCAACTCATTTTCTGAATTTTGAAGTGACGCCGTTAGGCTGTCACATTTTTGTGAAGGAACATCTTAACCCAATTTTGATTATTTGGGATAAACTTGTACTCCTTGAATATGTCATTCTATGAATATTTTTGAATAATATCTGATTTTTTTACACTTAATATCCACTTATATTTGGTGTATTCGTTTTTCACACATAATTATGCAATTGATTTATCCTTAATCCAAGGATACCATCTTTGTAAGGGACTTCGTCTCGATCTCCTTTCATTAAGGAATATTTTTATTCCAATACAAGGATTTCTTTTATATAGTGTATAAACCCCTTTGACTTATTCTTTTATTCAAATGGAATCTTATCTATACGATGCGTTTTACTAAAAGACAAAAATTATTTTTCTTTTTAACGTACGCGGTGACGATGACCTTTCCGCCGCCGCAAGTATTATTTAATCTCTGGCTTCCTCAACAAGATGTTATATATTTAAAAGTAAATAAATACCATATACTCTTTTTTGGTATTGAGAATGGTTTTGATAATGGATTTTTTATGTCAATATATTTAAGTGATATATTGTTATTGAAATGTGGAAATGTATTCTTTCCTTTATAACTGTTTTATGTGTTATGATTTTATAATGGTACTTGGACATTTGATGGATGGTTACGTGATAAACCATATGATGGGTGGTGTCGGGAATTCCAGGACGGGTGGTTATGTTATAACCTCCAATGCATTGGGTATGGATTTCGGCCGTATGGCTATTCCATTAAGAATGTGTGGAAGTCGACCATATGGTTATTCCATTTAAGTATGTTTATTTCCAAAGATACCGTTATATGTTATGTGTTTTTATATGGGTTTTATGGTAATATTTTGGTTACAAAAGGGTAAGTAATGTTCTTTTATTCAGTGATGATTTTTTACTACTTCATAAAGGTGAATAGTGTAACATTGTTAAAGTACTCATGGTTTAATTGTTGTTTTTGAAGAACTTACAGTTTTCCTTCATTGTGTATACTTTACTGGGAATTTAATGCTCATCCAAAGTTTTTGAAATGTCTTCCATAGGACTTAATTATGAATAGGGTCAAGGATGGGATCAAGGAAATACATTCTATCTAAAACATGGAACTAGACATGTTTTTTTAGTGTTTTTTTATTTTATGTAAAATTAGTAGAAGTGTCTACTATGTAATCTTTTGAGATGTAATAGTTATGACCCAAATCTCTAAAACTATAAACCTGAAAAGATCCTCTATGTAAATTATTCATTCAATTCATGATTATGTGATGTTTAAAGCCGAGGACTTATAGGTAATCCTAAGAGTTGTTATAAGTGTGGTAAAATAAATTTTTATGAGTGTATTTATAGATCTGGAAAGTGTTATTGGTGTTGTATGTTTGGTCACAAGGTTCATTACTGTAAAGAAATGGGTCCAAAAATATCCAATAATGAGATAATATATAACAAGAATACAGAAAGATGCCTTAGCTGATTAAGTTGGGACATTATGAAAATAAGTGTCTGAAGTTAATTACACAATAAGAAATCATTATGACCAGAAAAAAAATGTTTAGGAAAAATCATTTTCTTCAATTATTATTGATGTTGGGATATCTAGTGAAGTGATTGATGCTCCAGAAATACAAATATTCATAAATGGAAAACAATAGGTTTAAGGTTTTAGACACATCGTTTGAGGTTTAATGAGATGTTATAAAAAGTTATTAAGTAATTTTTAGGGAGATTTTTTGTAGGTTTACGTTTATGTAAGGATTTTTTTAATGTGGAAGGATGCCTATACATTTGGAGATTAGTTTTAATACATTGATATCATTTAGGGTTTGTGTGATCATTGATTCATGTGGTTATATTTAGTGATGTACATAATAACTTTTTGAATAATTTGATGATGAAATTGTACTTATAAAATAGAAATACATCATGTTGTTATGTTTCATAATGTTAATATTCTAGGAAGTATATCAATTACTCAACTATATCAAAAAAATATATAAAGAAAACATTATCTTCTTACTTATTTCAATGATCTTTTGATCCATCACATATTTTTGGGGTTTTAACGGGTACCTTTCGAATGACTATGTTCCATATCACTCTCTATTAGTCAACGAGAATTAGTTTTGTCATCCATGTAATTGTTTTCCAAAATAAAACACTAGTATATGTTATCATTGTTTACCATTTTACTTCACATTATTTATTTTAATGTATTGGTTTTATTGACACTTTTTCTGATATTGGATACCAATCAAGTAATTTTGAAAAATCAAACGTTAGTTATCAAGCCTAAATTTAAAATTACGAGGATGAAATTTTCAAAAGAGGGAATGATGTAACATCCGATGAAATTATGGAATAATAACTTTTTATATTTATAAATATTAATGAATTAGATTTTACCATAAATGGATTTTCATTTGCATAAATGACCCATAGTAATGGATCTCTCTGATATCTTATGTTTAAAAAAAGACTGTGTTATATAAAAGAATAATATATTATTTATATTATTATTCAATATGGTAGTTATTAACTCACTATTATAATATAGGGAATGAAAAGTGTTCCCTTAATTATGAAAATATTGATTACAAATGTTTATATATTTATTCATCGGTTTCCAAATTAACATGAGTGTAAACTAAAAACTATTTGAATATAAAAGTGGAATTTATATGAAATGTTATTTAAATATAAAAAATAAGGTCTATAAAATAATAAAATCACCCATGTTGAATTATATTAATGATATTTAAATTAAGTATAATTTTTAAAATTCATCTTATGTATTTCTGATACATGATATGTCAACAAATTCATTTTTACAGAAAAAAGGAGTGCTTTTCTAAAAATGCAGTTTTACTGCATTTTGATTGTGAACATAATTTAAATCAATTTTATTTCACATTTTTATGTTATATCTGAAAAAATAAAATTATTATTTTGATAAGGGGCATCAAAATAGACATTGGTGGAAATTTTGGTATTTTTTTGTAAAAATTCATAGTTTACTAAACAGAGAAATATACTAAATTTTAATTCAAAACTAACTTTTAGTATAATTTATTTATATAGTCAGATTATCATTTCAATTAAATGTAAAGTTTAATTAATTTTTTTTATCATTTAACATTATTTTATTAATTGGAATCAATTTCACAATGAAATTGAATATAAAAAGTATGTGAACTTTTGATTGTTTTACTTAAAAAACATGTTTTCTTATTCCATCATAAGGATTAAATTTTAATTAATTTCTGCCAATTAGGTATCCTGAATTTAGAAAAATATATAAAATAAATATAATCAGAAGTTCCAAATTCATAAAATAGGTCCCTTTTATTTTTGGACATGATGAAAAATAAATTTAGTAATTTTATTTATTTCCACGGTTAAAGGTAAATATAGTAATTAATGGTAATAATAATATTATAATAATATAAAGTTACCCTAACACTTGTTCTAATTTAATTGAATTATTGTATTCTGACCATTATAATCCTTGGGTAGGTTTTAAGACAACTTGGATCGAGTTGGATTACATTAATACATTTATAATATTATATTCAATGAACAGTCATTTTTGTTACACTTGTTTTTTAAAAGGTAATGTATTTTAATATGGTGTAATATAGGGGATCTCTTAAAATTTAAAAAAATTCTTTAGAAATATAAATATAATATATATATATTTTTAATTATTATTTATTTTTTGAATTAAATAAATAAATTTAATTACGAAACAAAGATGATGTAATAATAAATTTATTAAAGAATTTATTTGAAAATGTTAGTAATAATATTAAATATTTATCATTTCAAATATTTTATTCCATAAAATATTTTCATATATGACTATGACATTTTAATATTGATTTATTTGAGTTTTTTAAGGAATAAAGTTGTTATGATATTTTTAAATAGAAATGTAATGAATATTTTCTAGATTGACATAATTCATAGTTTAAAATATCACGTTTTTAACTAAATAGTATAAAATTAATAAAAATATAAATTTAAGAAAAAAATATGAGATAAATAAAAAATTTATTAGTGGAATAATAAAATTTATTTTCAGTATGATTTGGAAAATTTTCTACAAAAAATGATTAAATAATATGATATCATAGTAAGATTAAAAAAATTTGTAAAATAAGGGTTAAAAAAGATTTGTATTATTATATATTGAAACAAAATTATTAATTTTAATTGGATGATGTGAATTATTCCAAAAATCATGTAATTTTAGAAATAAATTAGTTTTAGAACATTTGGAATTGCAATTTAATTTATATTAATTTAATACTATCAATAATTTCAAGGGTTCCCCTCTCCTCTCCTATAAAAAGGTACCCCTTAAACGTTATTTATCAAACATTAAAAACCATTATGATCATCATAAATCTGATAAAATCCATTTTTAGAATCTCTATACACATTATATAGGCCAAATATTAGGCATATCACCCTTCGTAGAGATTATAAGGTGTTAAAAAATGTGATCATGTGAAGGAAAGGTAATGTTTTTATTAAATTGTTAATGTTTTGTTTCTTTTTCCACTGCCTTAATATCACAATAACAAATGATAAAATAATAATTATTGTATCCAAAATACAATGATATTTTATTAGGTCAATATAATAATGTAAATTTATCGACACTTCTATTAAATGTGAAATGAATTAATCGTTCGTGCATACGTGTGAACTGTCACCTCCAAGAACTGATTTAATACTTTTTCCATAACTATCTATCAATACATGAAATAACAATTTAATTGATTTTATTTTAATATTTTCATGACATATTTATCATTATATTAGTATTATATATCAATTATATTCTTAATTTTCATGAACATAAAAATGATAACAACGTTATTGCGTACGTGTGAACTATCATCTCCACAAAGCGATGTGATTCATTTTCAATCACTACATCACATGGATTAAATTTATAACTATATTTGAATGATTAATTTGATATTAATTATTTTATTAAAATTCAGGAAATAAGAAATAATTCTTACCTTATTTCCATAATTATCAATGAAAAAAGTAAATGTTACTCATGCGTACATATAGAATATCATCACCATGATTAAAATGTTTTACATTTTTCATACCCAAAATGAATTTTTTTATTTAAAAAGAATAATTGGACTATAAAATTTATTATTATATCATTAATTTCAGTCTAGATATTATTTACTTATGACAACATGGACTATTAACATCACTACAAGATTATTTTCAACTCAACTACTGAATATTGATTGAACATACGATATGAACATAAATGATTGTGTAATTATTTTAACATGATAATAACTAATATAAAAGTAATAAAAACATGAAAAAAATTCTAAATTTTTTTAACTTTTCATATGTTTATTATTCATGAATATAATGATTGTATGATATGAGGTGGACTCACGGTAAATGACTTCATCTCAATCCCCATTTATTGAGTTATTACCTGATAATATGCACTTCAATTACTTTATATGGAATATATTCGACCACTAAGATATTAATTATCCATATTTTATCTATAATAAAGTTATTTAACATTTTGGTACATTTATTAATTCATTGAGATTAATATTTAAATCAATAAACTGATTTGGGACACCTCGAACTACTAAGTATTTAATTATCTACTATTTTTTATCTTGTTATTCATTATCATATTGATTATATGGATATAAAATTATTTTATAGGAAATTTTATGTCCTCATAGAATTCCATTCGATATTTTCATTACTAACCTTTTTATATGATGAATTTTACTTTCATTACAAAATGACAAAAGAAATCTTTTTCTTTTTCCACGGTGACAACAACTTCTCTGTCGTTGTAACTGCAATTTGATATTTAGATTCCTATATATAAATTTAAATATTGTAAAATGAAAATATTTACTTATTACCTAGTTTAAGTAACTTAGTATTTAAAATGGGTTCTTAAATGAAGATAGCCTTTTTATATGAAAATGATTCTCGTATGTGATTAGAAGAGATTTTTTAAAAGGGTTTTATGAAAATCTTATTTTATTCATGAAATGGTACTTGAGTGTTATGTTAAAAATGTGAGCCTGATATAGCATATAAAACTGGATGAGCCCCATTATAGCTCAAGGTAGACCCTAAAACCACTTATACAAAAGCTAAAGCCCCTTTATAGCTCACAAGTGAGACCGTTATATCCTATATGAAGAAATAAAACCAATTATAGCTCCCAGGTGAGCCAAATATATTTTATACCAATGTTCATCCCCATTATGTATCATCAATTCATTGTGTATTAATAATATTTGAAGTCATATATATGATTATTCTAATTGATAAGGGTTTTAAAAGGTTTTACGAATAAGGTTTTCTATGTTTCCTAAACAATTTTTATTTATTGCTACTGTTTTTAGTGTTTTTCTATGAGAAAAAAGAGTGAGTTTTATTGATGAGAAATTTTTTTATTTCATCTACTGAAATAAAATTAAATGAGTTATATGTTTTAGCTATAAAAATGGGTTTGATTATTTTTTTTTTCATATTTATAGATTTTTTCCAATCATATGTATTAAAATGTTTTTAGTGGACATAAGGTATAATAGGGTCAAGGATGGAATGAAGGAAATTTTTTGGTGAATAAATATTAAAAAACCATGATTCTTTCTAAATGTTTTTAGGATATGAATGAAATGGATACTATTGGATGTGTCTAATTTTTTATTTCAATTGTTTTGATATGTAACAGTTATGGTATACTTCTCTAAGGATATAAACCTGAAAAGATTCTAAATGTGAATTCTTGAATTTACTCAAGAATATGTAAAATTTAATGATGAGTTATTATAATTGTAATCATGTGTAGATAACCTTATAGAGGGGAAATCATAATGTCTAAATGGTAGATTATGATATTCACTAGTGCAATCCTGAGGGTGAGAGTTATGTCATCCATTGTCAGGTTACCCATCACGACGTAGTCCAGAAAACATTAAAAGTGGTTGTGGCTACCCCAATTATGGGTAAAGAATAGTGTCTTAACATATGACATTAGTTATTGATTCATATGGACATGGGTGATGGGTGATTAAAATCATAAGCTGACCAATGATAAACCCATCTGAATGTGCGATGTTATGGTAAGAACCTTTGAAAGGTTGGGGTGATCTAGGTGACCTTCATGGAGGTACATATGTTCTTGATATTATTACTGGAAATGAGATGAATTTGGTGGGGCTAGGTTAATTGTGTATTGGGACATGCATAATTACTTAGTACATGTATCATTACTAAAATTTATATATTTCGTGTTATAATACGTTATATATATTGTGAAATTATATTTTGGACAAATTTTAGGTTTCTTATGGAGTCTTGTAGTAACACTTTTCTATGATGTTTTTGAGTGCTTGTTAATTTCATGACCAGAGATCAAGTGATGGGAAAGAGCCCAATGGTGGTTGGTTTAGTAGTGGAGAATGATTCTTATGCAGAAAGGGAAAAACACTATAGTACTCCACATATGTTTGTTTATTTATTTTTCTTTTATTACATATTTCATAAAATATGGAAAATCTTTCCACAATGGTAGATACATTTATTTTCATGTCATTAATGTTTTGTATTTTATTCTAATTATTTATTTATTGTTTTGTTATTGTTCATTATTGTCTTACTCGATGAAATGATACTAAGGGTGTAATATCTCAAGAGTTCCACTTCATATCATCACTTTTAATCAGATAAAACTTGTGTATGAGGAGGTACAGATGAAGACATTTCGAATTGTGTCTCAATCCATGTGGTTTAGGTCTAGGTGTTACAAATACAAATTTCATTTTATTTAATTAAATTTATAAAACAATAAATATTTAATTTTAAAACATTTGATCCATTAAAAAGATGATAAAATTCATCTATAATGATATATTATTATATATAAATTATTAATTATTCTAGTTTTATTCATTTTAAAACAATTTGGATGAAATTTGAAATAAAACTTTAATAATGTGGTTAATATTATCCATTCCCACAAATTTAGTGTCTACGTTATAACAATCACATTTTCGATAGTATTTCATGGGATTTAATTTGGAGTTGCATAAAATATAAGTTATTATGGTTGTTAAATATAATAGAGTCATAATAAAAAATCTAGGGGTATTACAATCATCATGGTGTGAATGTTTTGGGATTTTCCTGAAATGTTTTATTTTTTTAGGAATAAAAAAAATTGAGTTTTAATTAAAAAGTGCACTATGTATAAGTTATTAATAATGCTAATTAATGTTGTTTTTCTAAAATTGAAATTACTTCAATTATACGTCTATTGATCCAATCCATTCTTTTTGAATCATTTTATTATTATTTATATATATAAAAATATAAATACTTTTGATCATTTTCTCTTTGAAAACTCGCATTTTCATCATGTCTTCATGATTAATTAGAAATTACAATTTTCACTTATGATAAATTAATTTGGAAAAGTAGATTTTATATTTTTAATATGAATAATTTATATTTTCTATAATGGTCAATTAATTTTTGGATAAAAATTAATATGGAATGAATTTAAAATTAATTGCAATGGTTAAGGTAAAAATCGATTTACATTGGGTTAAAGAAAGATGATTAGGATTAAGAATGACCTAGTAGCTAGTAATGATAACATTGGAAGACCATATTTCCACATTATCTCTTATAGTATTGTGGATGACCAATTTTTGAATCATTTTTCATGGTTAAAATTTATTAACGATTGAATCTTTTCTAAAAAATATAAATCCACCACACACCTCACTTACAAAGTGCCACCCCTATCCTATTTTATTAACCCCATCAAGATAGATTGGTTATAACATGAAATGACCATATCACATAAAAACTATAATAACATCATATTATACTTTTTTGGTAAGAAATCCAACCTATAAAAGATTGAGTGCAACCTATAGAAGAATACCTGAAGAATAGGTGATTTATTCAACAAGATTTTTATTTTATTTCCTTCTCCACCAATTTAAATTATTATTAAACCATGATGATATAATAAAATAGTTATATTAAATACACTATGATTTCATTATAGCATGTTATTTACCTTCAACCGTCATCAATTCTATCAAATGAGTAACGAAATCATCATTCGTGTATACTGCATATCACTACCTCATAAACCGACGACATTTATTTTTCTATTACCACCACTCACAGTTTGGTAAAAATATAGATATAAATTACATATATGATATTAATAAAATTATTATATTTTTTTTTAATTATATTATATTTAACATTTTAATTTACATTATATATGGTATACAATAATGATTTTCATTGGTATGGCGTACTATCACCTTACGAAGCGATGAGATTCGTTTCCACTATCTCATTACACAAAAGGTAATATTGGTAATGATAATTAACTAATGTGTTAAAAATGACATAATTTGGCTATTAATTTCACATTTATCTTTATTAATAGATAATATATCATTTTATTTCCTACCTTTTCCCCCACTAAGAAAAGATAACATTTTTCGTGAATGTGTGGATGACCGCCTTGATAAACGGATATGAAAATATTTTCATCACAAAACGAGATGGATTATATATATATATACATATATATGTATATATATAAAAATATTATATATTATTATATAATATTATCATTATGGAATGAAAAAATACAACTTATCGCATCTGTATAATTATTGTTATTAAATATAAACATTACTCATGTACGACCCATCGTCTAAAAAATTATAACACAAATAATTTTTTTTCAAAACCATCATTAATGATTGGTCAGAAAAGTGTAATATATGTTTTATTATGATACATCTATATTCAACCTACCAAAATAATTTTTGATACATATGATAAATATGGTCCAAAACGTCCAACATTAAATTAATTGATTATATAATTTTATATAAAATCATAATAAATAAAATAAAAGTAATAATAAAATCTAAAAAGGCTATCATGAATATAAGTAATGAATATAATATTTTTATTCATCAATATAACTTCAAATGTGACACGTCAGACTCATTGTAATGGACTTCTTCTCGATCTCATCACTTTGAGGCATTTCTCAGCTATAATACACATATCCACTTTATAATTGTGTATATACATTGAATTTTTCATTTTATATCACAAATTCATATTTCTTTCACACTATTAAAATTTTTCATTACTTTTATTCAATCATGGGGCTTATGATTGAAATATTTCTAAAGTTGTATGTTTTGTTTCATTAAAAAAACTCTATTCCAATGTAATCAATTGAAATCAGTTTTTTTCATGTCCATTTTTTAAATGATTATTTAAAATAATTTATATGGATATAATATATTAATAAACTACATTTTAATCAATTTATACATTATTTTTTAAGGATTATAAAGTGAATATTTTTTTCTTGATTAAAATGGAATGTTTTTACAAATCATATAAAAAATATTATATCCATAACATACGTGATGATAACGAATTTTCATCAGCAATTACCATGATTTTATTTTAGTATTCATTTTTAGTGTGTCATCTTATTGTAATAAAAACACATATTTCAAAAATTTTGGGTTTTGCGGTATTTGAAATTTGTTTTTAAAAGAAAATTGTTTTTTTATACAACACATGATCCTCGGTCCAGTTGGTGTGGACTTGACAATTTCATCCTAGAGACCTGAGATCAAATCTGGATATTTATGAGTTATTGATATAGTGATGCAGCTATCACTACATTAGTTACTATAGAATGAACTATTTGATACTATAACAGTCTGAAATATTCATCCATCTGGGATTTCAGTACACTGGTATTTTCCTTGGCTCCTACAGGGCCTTTGGTCCACCCAAGGCCTTCGAGCCAGTTGTCACTCAAGGCCATCAGCCCTCTAGGACACTCCAAGTCCTTCTGGCCACAAGAGAAAATGAAGATAAAACTAGTCAGATTGCAAGGGACAAGGATCATGTGGTGGATCCAGAGTAGTTGAATCCACCAGAGCATAGCACACCTGAATTAGATGATTGAGAGCGTATGCCATTTCCTTCAATACTAGTCATGTGCATCTCTACACAATAAATCTACTTGACCATCCATGTGAATGTCAAGTGTTGATGTCTCAAAATTTGATGGGGAGGGGTAGTTCCATGTTGTCTTGTCTTGTTGATTTCCTCTAAGACCTACGGTTCATCTCATTTTCACATAAGAATTCAAGACTTATAATGGTTCCCCCTCACCCTTGATAGGGGGAATATCAAAAAATAAATAAGAAGTGAAGGCCTTTGAGCCATTCAAGAAGATATTATTATTCAAATGTGTTTATCAAATGAGTTTAATATAGTTTATCCGAGGGTTTGATGATAAAAGTGTTTTATTTATATTATGTAAAATGATAATCTTTCAAGATGGGTGATCCTATTAAATCTTATACAATGTTTTGAACACCATTATTGCAAGGGTGATCCCATTATAGATTAGTAGAAGTGTTATTCCCCATCATAGATCATGAAACACAGATGAGACCTATATAGAATAAATAAAGGGTGAGACCCATTATTAACCTCTAATTCATTGTGTAATGAGTACATTGTTTGTTAAAAATATGGTTATTGCAATATAGATTTATTCTGAATATTTTTTATGAATATTATTTTCTAGTTCATAAAAAACAGTTTTTAATTTCATTTTATGAGATTAAAATGATTTCATTGAGATAAAAGTGTTTGTGGTTTTCATGTGATATGATTAAATTTATATACTCAATGAATATTAAAGGTAAATGTAAAAATTATATAAATTTTCCAATATATCATTTTACCAATGGTATTAAATATTTAATGACCCTTACTGATATTTTTTTCTCATCAAACATTTTAAAATTATTTGCAATGGGATTAAGGATGTTTTTTTTTGGAATGAAAAATTCATGTTGAATCTTGTGTAGATTTTCAAATAAATTAAATCATGCATTATTTTCAAATATTAAATCATGGAAGAAATAGAAACTATTCCTATGTATTGACTATGTATTATTTTTTTTTATGTATGAGTTATGGTCAAATTCTTTAAAACTCAAAAATTTAAAAGATAATCTAATGAATGAGAACTAATTCATGATTTAATACTAATTATAATGTAATTTTTATGTCTATGTACTTATATCAGATAAAATGATTTAATTTATTATATTTTCATTTAAACTGGGACCAAAAATCGAATGATTGATTATGTTATAAATATGGTTAACTATATAGATAGATAGAGATTTATATCTCACCCCTCTCGGCCTCGGAGCGGCTTCATCTCTTACACCTGCGGCGCCTAGGGTTTCAACAGGGTAAGTTCCCCCTTCTCCCTTCGGCCTGGGTCAGCGCAGCGGCTTCTATGGTGCCGACTTGGTGGGGCGCGTCTTGTCTCGGTGTGGCGCGACAGGATCTGGTGACGCTTCGTGCAGCGCAGCTCAGTGGAGCACATCTGTTTGGTGGCCTGGCCTTCAGGCATCGACGTGGCTTCTCCCGGAGCTGCCGCGGACTAGCCATGTGCCAATCCACCCGGTTCGGCACGTCTTGGCTCATCTGGCGTTGTTATCTTTCTCTCAGGGGAACCGCAGCTCGGCGGTGCTCGACCTTCGTCCTGGATCTACTCTGAACGACTCGGGGTCGGTGCCGCTTGGTCTGTCCGAGCGGTGTGTTTTTGGTTCTGTTGGTCTGGCGTGGCCAGGTGGTGTCTCCAGCAGATTCCAGGTGTGGCTCTATGCGTGATCTACAGTGATTTGGAGGGGGGAGAATCTTGATCCGGCGCCGCTGTGAGTTTTTTTTGGCTCTTGGGTTTGGTTTTATGTGGTTTTGTCTTTTCGGCTGTGTATCTGGTGTCTGGTGTTATGAAATGATTTTGGGGATTCTGGATTCAATGTTGATGAGTAGCGGTGATGTCGAATTTGGTGGAATTTGACCTTGATGGCGCAAGGCTGGAGGAGTGCTTCTGGATCTTGGCATCGGCTGTCTTGGAAATGTTTGTTGTGGGTGGTTTGTGATGTCGGGATGAACTTGCGATTTTGGAAGAACTCAAGATTACAGTGAAAGCAGTGGTGCTACGTTGTTGATATCTGGAAGGAATGATGATTTTTTGATTAAACAAGAGATATGCTGGTTTATTGTGTTGACTCGATTGAATGGTTTTTAGTGGTATGTAATTGTCTCATATGGTTGGGAATTTTTATTGGGTTTGGGCAAGATGTTCACCCTCATCCTTTTCCTTGTTTACTGCACTTTTTTATTTCTATTTAATAAATGGTCAGAGGTTTTTCCTCTGACTAATCATTCCTGGTATGGTTAACTATATAGATACATGATTATCATTTTACATTTCTAAGAGAAAATAAAACATAATACATCAAAAAATAAAATGATCTTCTCCCTTTAAATATCCTTTCTATATTTATTCCTCATATCCCATCGGAAAGGAATCAAATAGTTGGTGAGATAAAACTCTATATGGTTTTTGTACAACCATATCATTCAGGAATCCATAAGAATAATGAATTTGGAATGTCAAATAACCAAATACATAATACATTTAAAAAACACGACAGTCATAATAATATCATATAAGTAATAATAAATATATATTGGGAATAACTAAAAAAATATGACATTTAATCAATAAACAAAGAATCAAATGAATTTAGAGATAATATCAAGGAGAAAAGCCAAGGTGTGGGAATATAAAAAAAATCCTAAATAATATAATTTCACAAATATTAAATGGAATGTCTCTGGAATATGATACCTCTACCAGAAAGACCATTCATAATTAGGAATAAAACAACATGGTATAAACTGATTTATTTTTCCTAATTACACTTTTATACTTAAGAACCATCACTAGATAATTTAAAACAACTGGTTGAAAACCATTTAGTTTTCAATAACTAGTTTGTATCATGATACATACTAATTAATTAAGTGGATTTATTCAAAAATTCCCCAACTATAACTTCATGTCTACATAAGTCAAAATATATGTAATAATTGAATAAATCCATGAATCAACATTCTTTATTATGAGATTTCTGTATTGAGTAATTGATATAATTTTTTCGTATTTCCCAGTTAATAAAACATATTCAAAGTAATCATCATATGTAAAAACTGGTAAAATATTTAGGATATAACAATATAAATTTAAAATTAATTGTATATCTAAAAGATATTTCATTTTTAATGAAAAATGATCGCAATAAAGAGATAATTTGAAATGAAATTTAAAACCACAAAATAGAGTGAGATTGTATCATAAATTTTTTTCATTTCGAAATTTTCATGTCAAATATACTTATATGAAATGATTCAATATAGAAATAAAATTATATGTTAATGAATCATGATATTACATGTAAAACGGGTAGTAGATTTACCATATAAAATTTAATTGGTCTAATATTACAACTACATATCAATGGAATTAAAATTGAAATGGAATCCCATACCACACACTTCCATTTGATTTAATGTTATTTTACCACCTTTATAGTGTTTAAAAATCATATTAAATTACACAAAAATAATAATAGTATTTATAATATCCTATATGATAATTTTGATATAATTTTACAAACCATTAATTTATAATATTTCATTTTTTTCAGTGTTTCGGGTTTTAATTGCCTTGTTTTCTCATGCGTGTTTTGACATTAATGATCCAGTTCATTCAAATATAACATAGATTTATAATCTATAGAATAATTATCATGATATAATAATCATATTTATATATCAATTTTAGTTTTATGACCAATAATGAAAAATGGTTTCGTTAAATGGAGAGTGTTCAGTTCCTAGAGATGGTAAACTGTATGTATGCATGGTTTACATTTCAATTTCACAATGATAATTTTGGAAGGAAGGAAAATAATATATTATCGCACAAAAGTTCTGACAATATAATTAATGTCCTATTATTTATTTATATATACATTTATATATCATCTATGTGGTGTGATAATGACAATGGATTCAATGTGTTTTATGACGATTGTAGTCCAAATGTATTACATAGAGGGTATCGTCTTTCATTAAGTGAATTGAGAAGAAAAAAATGATATATATATATTATCTTATCAAAATGATTAATATTCCATAAATACAATAATAATTTCTTCTAAATCACATATTATAGTAAAATTCTATGTAAAGCATTAATGAAAAATAAATGACATCACTTCACAAGGTGGTAGTATGACATGCACATTAGTAACATTATTATATATATTATATAGTGGAAGATAAAAAGGAGTATATGATACACTAACCACATAGGAGAAATTATTTTATAAATATCATATATATACTTTATAAGCATCATCAAACCCAAGTGTGGGATGTTGTAATGTAAAAATTAATGGGGTTGGTTCTTGAGGTGGTAGTCCATTGTATGCACATGTGATGCTTTCATAAAACATTTAATAAATGTGGAGATGTTTTATAAAAATTACAATATAAAAAAAAACCTCCCAATTTATGGAATATAAAAGGCAATATTATGAGCAAGTTTTTATAAGAATTGAATGTGTTGGATGAAGAAATAAAATAAAAATTATCATTAATGAATGTTTCCTCTTCATTGAGTATCCACCCTAGATTTAAACTAATGCCTTCATAGGTTGAGGTTTTTCGAACAAATAAGGAATATAAAATTAAACGATAAAATTTGGGAATTTATTTGGGTACGTATTGGTTGAACAAAATAGGTTTTATGGAGTGAAGATGAGAAGAGAGTGGGTGGGCTTTTTAATTTGTGGTGAGGGAGACACACATGTTTTTTTAAAGGATTAAATCATAACCAATTTTTTTTATCATTCTAAAATCCAAAAATATTACCTTTCTAGAAAATATCTGATTTATGGTCGAAATATGGCTACAAAATTGGTTTTGGACCACATTTTAGGTCATTTATATGTGTTATCTTCTTATATTAACCCATTGTAAATATAATTTTACATTAATAGTGTTAATTAATTTTCACTACTTTCACTATTAATTATGGTAAAAAATAATATATACCTAATTAAATATTAATAATTATGAGGATTAGTTATATTTATCTCATTTTTATAAAAAAAACTTGTTAGCTAGAAAATTTTTAATTTAAAATTAACAGAGTAGGCGCAATGAAAAAGGGAGTTTTTAATGAGAAGTTGTTGAAAGATTTATCCAATTTTTATAAAAATTGAATAATAAATATTCTAAAATGAACAAATTTTTATTAATTATTATAAAATTTATATAACTTTACAATCAAACCAATTCCAAATATAAAGTGAAATTATAAACAATTTAAATGATAATTCATTTTTAAATAAAATTCATAATTTTTCACTATTAATCAAAGGATGATTTTTAGAAAAATATCAAAATGTAAACCTACGAAAATTTTGGTATTATGATTTCAAAAAATATTTTCATTATTGAAATTAAATTTTCTAAATGTGGTAAAAATTAATAATAAATCATGAATTAAAAGAATGACAAATCATAGAATTAGAAAAAGAAATATATTTTTTAAAAAAAATATTTCAATTTCATCCAAATGATTTTAATTTTAATTTATAATAAATATATAAAAATATTATATTTGAATAAAATATAATTTTATTATATTCATGCCCAAAAAAATAGAGGCGATTTGATAATGGACATGTTTAAATAATTTTTTAATTGAGTATCATGTTTTATTTAAAATAGTTATTGTTTGTAAAAAAATTTAATCTCAATGATCCGTGTGATGAAAGATATAATCTATGATTCATGTAATTAAATATAAAATCTATGACTCATGCAATGAATTATATTTAAGAGATTGAATTTTATTGTGAATGAATATATCATAATGCCTCAAGGTGTTATATTTTCTTCAATGTGTGGTATTGTGTGTCATATACCCTATAAAAATGAATTGATTCTAAAATATATAGTTTTCATTTTCTCTCTACATTAAATAATTAAGATTCTCAAAATTTTAAGTTTATCTCAAAAGTCAGTGGTTCGATGTTTTAAAATTACATTTCTGAAATCCTGTATTATAAAAAGAGTTAATAAAACATCATGTTAATGAGATAAAAAGAGAAGTAAAAGGTGAAGTGAAATATCAAAAATATGTTTCAAAATATTATTACATAAAGGGGAATTGAAAACATGAACATAAAAGTCAAAACTAACCCTAAAATAATTAAGGGGAGTAATTGAGAACATGGTTAGGAGGAAGTGAAGGTTAACATGACCATAAAAAGGTGTCAATAAGGTTATTTATATAACAAAAAATATTGATAATAAGATTTTTTTAATTAAAATAAATCATTCCTATAGTGGATAATTTATTTCAAACATTATGAATAAAAGGAAATATAATTGCTTTGAATTTTTTATTTTAAAATAAATATTCATTCTATTGGATGTACATCAATCAATTATCAATTCATCGCTTACTCTAAAAATGACTATCCAAAAAAAATATTTTCAAATAAATAGAGGTACTAAAAGAAACTTTTAATGGATCATAATATCATAAATAGAATTCTAACTCGTTCCTTTGATCAGTAGTTCCTATTATGAAACACGTTTAGCACAGGCTATACAATGTGCATAAATATAAATATTTAGATATACTAAATTAATCTATAAGAACCGATCCACATTTCAATATAAAAAATCCCTAAATAACTATAATTATGTCATTTCATAAATATTTGTATCCAAAACATTAGAAACAAGGTTACTAAAATTAAAAAATGAACTTATTATTCCTCTTCCAAATATCATTATTTATCTTGTAATGAACCCAAACTAAAAATTTGAATAAATTCATCATGTATTGTTTTAAAACTTGTAAATACAGTGAATTTACATAAAATAATACTAATAATAAGCATTCATAAATATTAAATAAGAAAAAATATATATATTTGGATACATTCCTTAATTAAAATTATGTTCTAAACTCCACCAATGATAACATAAACCGGATAGTCAATATATCATTAATTAGTCCCATGGTAGTCAGTTTTATTCAATTTATAAAACCCATATTGATCATATACAAATCCCATTATCATTACCCTGATATAAAGAACAAATTGAGGGTTATATTTATCTCAATAAATTGTTTTTCAATAATATCAAATTTCTACTAAATTATTTTTTTTACCATTAAATATAGTATTTCAAATATTTTATGTAACAATACTAAACTACAATCATTAAATTCTTCAACGTTTTTATATCCAAAATATAATCAACAAAATAATTTCAAAACATATTATTATTATCATTATACCCATTTATATTAATAAATATACTTCATCTATATCAATTGATTGAGTATTAAAGTGATCTGTTAGCTTGTTATGAGGTATATTTTCTTTAATCTAGGCGAATTCATTTTCTTAATTCCTAATATCTATAAAACTTATGAAATGGAAATCAATAAATTGTTTCATCACCTTGAATTGTTTTTTCTAGTGATTATTCTCTTTATAGTTATGATATACTCATAATAACTTCATGAAATTACTAGTGTTATTAATTACTCATTTCTAGAATGGTAGAAATTTTAATTTTTTGATCTTCTTCCTCAACGAATTCCTTTTTTAAAAGAGTTCAAATAACCCCTTCTTCACATTATTTCCTCAGAATTGCTAATATCTAGGGTAATCCATCTCCATTTTGATATAACAAAAAAATCATCCATCATATGATGAATATTTTAGTGATCCATTCTACCAAAATTGACTTGCATTAAAACATTTGGTAAAATATCTAATCTTCTACGTTGTGTTGCATATGTAATCAGAAGCATTCCTATTTAAACTTATAATGCCAGATTTATACTCTAAATAAATTTATTCTACATTATTATTAAATATAATAAAAATTATGTTGATAATAGATTTTTTCACTTGGGGAATTCATTTTTTGAATAATTTAATCTTAAAATCATTCTATTCAATGAGTTCTTCTTGATCTTCCTGCCTAGTATTCTGGTTCGATGAAAAAACATTATCAACATTTCCTTTGAGAATATTCAAAATAGTTGTAATTGTTTTCTTTTCAAAACAATCTAATTCTATGAATATATTCACTAAATACATAATACATTTATCAGCCAAAATTTATTAATAGTCCCACCATATTATGGGGGATTTTGTCACATAAATAGATCCTACATAAGATAATGTCAATGTAAGATAGGTTTCACAATATAGGAAAAGTTATATATAATATCTGATTATGTTTCCCTAATATGGATACCATTTTTACGTTCTAATAATATCTATATTCACTTTGTTGGTAATGAAATCACTACAGTCTCCTTCAGTATCGATACCCTTATTCTGTCTAGGATCCATTTCTAAGCATTGAAATATACCAGATTATCTCTTAAAATTAAGAATTTTAAAATATAAAAAAATTCTAAATATGGTGTAGTACTTATAATAAATTTATAATTTATACATTTTTAGTAATAGAATTTTAAACATGGTTATATTAAGTTATCATTATTCTAAAATCCTTCATAACATTTTGTAAATAAAATGTGAATTATAATTAGCATATATGACATGAGTGTCAATTCAGGTGCATAGTAGGGCTTGTCTTCATGGACTAAGTTGTAATTTGGTATATCCCAATGCTTCATTTTTAATGTAATTACACATAGAAACATCTATAAAACATAAACTACAACATTTGGTATCGATAATTATAGGTATTTATCAGATCAAACACATAATATCTTCCTTAAGAAAATATTAGGAGTTTATTATACAAGTATTCTCAAATTATATCATGTGGTTATTTTCCCTAACCTACGTTTTCCTTAAGCAAGATCCCATGGTATTTACTATGCATACTCTGGGAGCGAATTTTGATTACCTAACCCCATATCCCAATACTGGTTTCTTAAATTATTATACTGGCATTGATAAAAGGAATAAAATCCCTAATAATGGATTAGTTTAGAAGTTCTAAAGAACCAATTATATACATGATATGCATTTTACTTTAGGAATAAATTATAAAGAAAACTCAATAATAAAATAATATTAACTACACGCTTAAAAATTAATTCATATATTTCTTCTTAATATCATGTGGGAAATTAAATAAAATAATGGTGAGGCCTAATTTTCAACAAGGGTCATGTACAATGAAAGTTATCATTAATCAACATGAATAAACAATATGGAAAGGTTAATAACATTAAAAATTTATTTTTAATAACATTACTACAATGATAAGATAAGTCAAGTAATGAATAATATGGAATGGTATATAACTTATAACACAATCTCATTAATAAATAAATTAAGCATTAAACAAATCAATAGATATTATCATGGATAAAATCTCATGGATAATATCAATATTGAATTCACAATAATATAAAATGATTAATTAATGACTGTCATGTCTCAAAACCATGATAAATCTTCCATCAAAAACAATAAAATGTTTGTTTCAAAATACAAGTTACCAAAATTTTTGATTTGGAATGTTATTAATCAACTTTCATGACGCTTCACAAGATATTTATACAAATCCTATGTATATACCCATTAGACTGTGAAAAATAATATTTTAAATGAGTACTACTCATGGATTTACGGGATTTATATTTATGGTACCCACCCATAAATGGGGGTCCAAATCATTCCATATATATATAATACTGTAATTTAATCATGAATCAATTTTCATTTTTATAAAATATCAGTATTGAAAAATGGATAAATACTTCACAATATTTCCTAGTCAAAAAAATATATATCAATGTAAGTAATTTAAGTAAAAATGGTATAAATTTTATGAAATAATAATACCCAACAAAAAATATTAATATCATTTAATATAAATTTAACATCCAATTAAAAATTATAATAATAAATTGACATTTTCAAGATAATGATTAGATTTACGATGAGAGTGAAATTGTAATATAAATTTTACCATTTGGTAAATATGAATTCAAATCCCCTTATTTTAAATGATTCAAAATGAAACAAAAAGTAAAATGAATTGGGAATTATTCAATATGAAACTTTTCAAATGGGTAGGTTATACACCATACAAATGTAAATTGGTGCCTAATAACAAATAAGTATAAATGGAATGTAAATTGATACCCAATCCCTTAGCTCACACTTTGTTTTGAATTATTATTCTCATGAAACACATAAAGTTGTCTTAAAAATTTTATTTAATTTTACTATAGTAGTGTCAATATTTATTATATCATATATTATCTTTTTATAAAATCTTATCACCCATTAAAAAATAATCGTTCTTTAGTTTCATTGTTTTGGGTGTTAATTTCAATGTTTTATCTAGTGTGTTTTGTCATTAAATATATCGTTATTTCTCATATTACCTAATTTAATAATATATATTATAATAAACATGAAATAATTACTAAATTTATAATTAAATTATATTTTTAATACTAATAATGTTTCATGGTTTTGAGAAGTGATGTATGTTGTTAGCGTGGAGACGGTATGCCGTCCGTACGGATGAGTAACATCACCATTTTACAATGATAATAGTTGAACGAATGTAAGTAATATATTAACATTTATGAATGATAAAAATATCAATAATAAAATATTATATCTCTAAATATACTTTTATATCTGATCAAGGTTGTGTGGTTAGAAAGAAAAATAAAATTATTTTGCGATCGTGATATTACACACGTACATGAATGGCATTTTCTTCATCCATTGAGTGAAAAGGTAAGTAAACAATCATATATATTATATTATAAGGGTGATAAATATTACATTAATATAATAAATATTTAATTTATATCAATTTTATGAAAAAAAATCTATCTTTATCACCTTATATGTAAAGCGTTAGTGAATTATAAATTACATCATTTTGTGAATTTGTAGTACAACGTAAACACAGTTTATGTTATCATATATCTTATAAAATAGATGGTAAAAAGGTATAAATTTGATATAATGAATTCATATGTATAATAAATTTATAAATTTCACATTTATATTGCTAAAATCCATTATAATACCCAATAATGGTAAGTGATAAAGGAAAAAATGAATGACATTAGTTCACGAGGTAGTAAATCATTGTATAGATGAATGGTTATTTCATAACACATTTTATTGATGTGGATATGGTTGAAGGTAAATAATTACCTAAAAAAATAAATAGTGTATGTAATAAAATGATGTTATTATATAAATATTTATTACTTATAATTTAAGGATTCATAAAAGAAAACAAAACTAAAAACTCCTTGAAGAATGTTACCTCTTCATCGGGTATCCACCTTAGGTTCACACTAAATCTATAATATAATGAATTTATGCCAAAATTAAAGATACTAATATTAGAGGAGGGAGTTTTTAAATTTATTTGTGATTGTATTTTCAAGAAATATAAAGGTTTTAATTTTTGAAGAAGAGAGAAGAGGGGGTGGTCGTTTACAAGTGAGGTGTGTGGATCACTCATAAATTTTTTAAAACATTCAAACATACACAAATTTTAATCATGAAAAAAAGTGTGAAATTAAGAAAAAGATAATGTTGATATATTTATTGAAAATACATGTTTCAAAATATTGTAGTTAATTTTTAACCCATATCTTCATCGTTTAATCACTTTTATGAAAATTTATACCTTAAACACAAATATAAAATAGATTTCTATTATCAATATTTATTAAGGTAAAAGATAAATTTTTATTATAAAAAATAATAAATTATGTTGACTCCAAATATTTAATCCATTTTTTAACATATAACTAATATTAGGGGAAATTTTTAATTTAAAATTAATCCCACTAATGTGACGAGAAAGTGAGTTTTTAATTTAAATATTTTCAAATGATTATAATGATTTTATATAAAAATTTATCATGAAAATAATTACAAGGAAATATATTTTATTTATAAGTATAAAATATAATTATTTTTACTTTTAAATAATGTAAAAATATAATTTATTTTTATATGTAACTTAATCAAATAAAAAGTTTTACATAAAATTTGTATTTTAACTGTTAATCAAAAATTACAAATTTTATGAGAAATCCCAGAAAATTACCATAAAATAACATTGGTATTCATGATTAAATAAATAATATTATGTTGTAATAAAATTTAATTGTGGTAAAATTTTATTTTAAATCATGTGCACCAAATACTAACAAAAATCCTTTTTTAAAAAATTATTTTTTACAGAAAACATGAATTTTTCTTAATTATTTTTAATATCATTTATAATCAGCAAAAATATTTGTAATCTATGTATTTTTCATACATTACTTACATTTAATCAAATTAGATTGTTAGCTTGGTTATAATTTCTGTGTTTAAATAATATCTTGGTAGTGTATTACATTTCTTTTGAACATGATATTAAATGTAAGGAATGATATCCCCATTGTTGCATGTAATAGAATAAAAAAGTAATGATTCATGAGGTGCTTGAGAAAATTAGTTTTTCATATAGTTCAGGTTGTTGAATAGATTTAATTTTTATAAAAAATGAATATATCTTAATATCTTTTGGTGTTATATTTTCTTCTATGATTTGTGTCTTCTATCATGAACTCTATCGAAAATAATGTTCGTTACAAAAAAATATCAGGGTGTCACTATTATTCATACTTTCAAACATAACATCTTTTTTATAGAAATAATATTTTAATAGGGTATTGGGTTTAATTAAAACAAAATGTCGCAGGAAACTAAATATATTAGTGAAATTGAATTTATTGAAAAATAAATACATTGTAAAGTCATAGGGTTTTATATTTTATTCTAATCGTAGAGTTGTGTTTCATAAATGCAATCGGATAAGATAATCCACATTTTAAAATATCTTGGTGATGCACCCACTATAACATGATTTTCATATTATATATTTATTAATCTATATGTATAATAAAATTCATCACATTATTCACCATTCTAGACAAACAAACAATTAATCTTCATTCTTTATAACTTTTGGACATGTACACTTAAAAATGGAGGGAAAAAATTCCATGTATGTGTAAATTAAAGTATCTAAAATTGAGTTACATCAGTAAGAAAAAGATGATTATAATTTTATGATGTAATAAAGGGTCATGAGAATAATATAAGAGAAATTATACCCCTTATACTTTGATAATTAATCATGTGGCATGGAATAATAGTTTTAAAAAGTAAAGATCCAACAGATTAAAAAATAATTATCCATGTGATATCATTATTGATCAAAGGAAATTTTTAAAAAACATATAATTGAAAAATTAACATATTGGTGTCTTTGATAATGCTCTTCATAATATGTCTTAATCCAGTGTTAGAAATTACTAGATCTGAATTTTATTTTTTAGAGAAACCCTCTGACAACTATATCCTTATTTCTTCTAAATATAATTAAGAGTGTCTAATTCATTCGAATGAAATAATGTGCCTCATCCCATTTTATTATCTATATTGGGTTCATCCATGAGCTATAATGATGCTTCAAACGTCATATAATCTATAGTGGGCTCACAACTATCTATAATGGGGATAAACTTATAATATCTTGAGCTGTAATGTAACATATCCAATCATTCAATTTTTAACGAGCTCAACCGATAGCTATAATTGGGATCCAAAAATTTAATAAGCTATAATGGGGAAACCAGTGAGTAATAATGGGGGTTAACCCCTAATATAAGCTATATCAGCTTAACTCGTGTGCTATAATGTTTATCATGCATTCTTTTCTTGATTTATAATTTTTCTCAAACAATCCTATTCACTTTATCAGGCTCACATGTGAGCTAAGATTTTGCTCAACCATTTTGTAAGCTATATCTGGTCACCCATGACATACAATAGGGATCCACCCTTCCTATTCAATATAAAATGGCTACTACATAATCAAAAATACTATAAATAATCATTATTCATTTCGTAAATTCATTGAATCATTGAAATGAAATGGCTTCAATAAAAATCTATTAAAACAATCATTTTCCATCTAGAGATATAATATGTATGGTATCACATCAATATTTCACAATAGAGAACAAGTAACATCATATATTATTGACATTAATGAATGGAAATACCAATAAAAAATAATTTTCAAAATTCTTGCGGAAAATGACATTTTCACTCATTATAATGTAAATATATGTCATCGTATATGGATATAATTTATAAAGATAACATGGATAAATTATTGATAAAAATACCTTTTCTATTTTGAAAACAATTATTTAATATCTAAAACCTTCCTAACATTTATAAATCATTTTTTAAAATAATCTTTGACATAATAAAGGAATATTTATATCAATAAACTGTTATGTTAGTGGGAAATTGCATTCATATTGAGTGTGGTAAAATAAAACTTTCATTTCCAATTTATGTAAAATTAAAGAAGATAATTATTTAATATTATTATTATTAATTATAAAAAGAATTAATTTTATTTTTCTAAGAAATATCCATAAAAATTAAAATTTGAACATTTTTTAAAATATTATTATAAACCATAGATTTTGAAGAAAAAGGATTTCTAAAATAAGGTAGAGAGATGAAGATAGATTTTTATAAAAATGTTTTCATAAATAATTTTTGGTATTAAGGATTGAAAGATAGTACTATTACATGAAAACATAATTAATATATATATATATATGATTCTAAAATCAAAGGTGTTTATTATAAAATGCTAAATTAATTTCCTTTAATCAAAATTGAATAATTAACAATCCCAATTTATTAGATTGTAATATAAATCTATTTTCTCATTATTAACTCATAAATAAAAAGACACATGAATGAATAACATAAAATGAGTTATTAAATATAATTAATATAATGATATTCATCATATTACTTAAATTATTCATAATAAATTATTAAAAAAATTAGGGTGACAACCTTATAATATACCTCAATGATGGGAAATTGAGATGAAATTCCATACCTCGAGTGCACAATTGATATTAATTCCATTTATCTCTTATGTAAAAAGATTACATCAATTGATTTATTATATAAGATAATTTTTATATATTAATAACTTATTTTTATATAATTTATTTTATTTATTTTAATTTCATATTTAAATAATAGATAAACAATTCAACATCATGTGTTTTGAGGATGCTTTGTTCATTATATAAAATTGGCTTTATAGTGTTATCTAATTTCAAAGAGGTCATTGTTTTAACATATATATAATAATAGTAAATTTTTTATTATATTCATTATACTAAATTAAATCTTTTAACATTAATAATGATAAATGTTTATGAAAAATAAACAACCTTACAATCTTGGAGACGGTAGGCCATACTTACACATCAGTAATGATTCCATATTTCAATGAATATTATGTAAATAAAGTTAGTGTAATTTTATATTTTTATAGTTATAAAAATATAATAAATTCCATATAAATTTCATATATATATATATATTTTATCCATGTGATGTGATTATGTCAAAAACAGTCACATCTCTCCATGGAGGCATTAGTCTACATGTGCACACGAATGACATTATCATTCATCACTGAGTAGAAATGAATGAAATAAAATAATATACTGAATTTTAAGAATGAATAATATTTCATTAATATCATAATTGTGAAATTTTTAACACTTATATTCACTAATATTGTTTTTATTACATTCCATGTATAATGTTAGTGCAAAGTAACTCACATCACTTCGTGAGGTGGTAGGCCGTTGTATACATGAGAAACATTGTTGTAATCTAAAATAATGTTATATTATATTTATATGTCTACCATAATTATAAAATTATAATTATTCCATAAAAATGTTATATATAATTTAAATCCATCATTATGAACATCATTGAGTGGTTATTATGGAAAATTAATTACATTTGTCAATGGGGTGGTAGTCTGCAGCACACAAAAAAGATGGTTTTAGTTCCAATTTTATAGAAGTTGGAATTCATGTATTTTATGATATTAAAAAAATAACATCTAATTATATGGGATAAAATTTTGTTATTATATCGGAATATTTGAAGAAGATATGAATGAGTTGGATGAATAAATAAAACAAAAATATTAGTTAAGAACGATACATTTTTATTCCGAAATAATCATTAGGCTAGCACCAAAAGAATTATCACGATATAAATTTGATAATATTAGAGGATCTAGGTAGTGGATTGATTATTATAGAAATAATGTTTGTGATTCTTGACTGATAAATAAGGATATGATTTTGTTTATAAGATTTGAGAGTGTGTGGCTACTTATAAGTGTGTGAAAGGGCACACTAGAATTTTTAAAAAGAATAAAATGTAACCATGTTAATCACAAGACACATGGAATAAAAAATGGATCATTATCATTCATTATATGATATAAGGTCAAAATATAACCATGAAATATTTTTTCAAATGTATTTTTGTCATTATAACCATCATTATTTTAGTTTTACTTCCCAATATAAATTCATTTTACATTAATTGATATAATCAAATTTTTCTATTTTCCCTATTGACATTTAAAATAATTTATTTTGAAATTTTTATATAGTAGTAATTATTATTTTTAAAAATATGGATTCCATATTTTCAAAATTTCATATAAATAATTGTAAAAACATAATGTAAAATTAAAACCCATTGATGAAATAAAAAAATAGTTTTTCAAGAAATATATTTTTCTTAAATAAGATGGTCTTATGATAACTCTATAAATTTTATTAATTAATATATGAAATTATATTAATATTTAATGATATATAATATATTTAATTAAATTAAATTTATCTTCAATGTATGTTTTTAATTAATTAAAATCAAGACTCATTATGGAATATAATATAGTTTTATGAAAATCCCTGTTTTTAAACCCAACAATAAACATATATTAAAATATGATATCAAGAGGAATGAAATTTACTTATTTTTATTATGTACACAAAAATAATAAATAAAATTGTTAAATAACATAAAATCTATTTGATGATATATTTTTTAAAATTAAGTGAGACTATTAAAAAATATGTATTTTTTATTACTATTGAAAAATCAACAATTCGAAAAAATTCTAAAATTTCATTCCAAGTAAATTTTTGTATGATGATTCAAAAAATTATTATAATTAGTACTAATATATTTAATATAATATCTCTATATTAATTATAATATTTTTTTATAAAGAAGAATAATAATTATTATTTAAGAAAACAAAATATTGATTAAATAATTACATTAATAAAAACTTATTTAATATTTAATTATATTTTTTAATAAATTTTTTTTGATTAGGATGTATATATAATTATTTCCTATAGTATCTAATATTATTCACAACCTCTAATTTCAATTTTAGGTTGTTAAGGTCATATTTAAATTAAGATTATCTCATGCTCATTTGTGATCAGTGTTTAGTTTATTATATTCTATTGATCATAGCATCCTGTTTTCAAATATCTGGGATTTACAAAGATGATAATACATAAATAATGATATTAGATTCATCAATGAATATTAAATTATAATCCATTAAATTATTTACCTACATAAATTTATTCTAAATAATTATATGACGATCCTTTATATTGGTTCTGGTGTTCTTTTTTCAATTATTTTATGATTTTAATCCATTGGACATGAAATTATAGATCATTCTTATCTTAGAATAATAATCAATTATTATTAAAATATATCTTGGAAATTTCCTATCTTCCTCTTTTACTATTCCGAAAACATTTACGTGGTATGAGTGTGGGGTTTCAAAATAATTTGTCATTATTTAAATGACATTAATTGATTTATGAATTTATTATTATTTTTCAATTCTAGTTTAATCGTTCATAAAATAAAAATCAAGATATATCCTATTTTCCCTCAATTTTCCGAAAAATATAATTGAAAATGGTTTAATTATAAAATAAGAACAATTCAAGAACTGCAATGGAGTTTTAATGGATTATTTCAAGATAACATAATAATACATTGTGTGTTTCCCTTGGGTATATTTCGTGTAATCATGTCTAATACACAAATTTGGCCCATGAAATAAAAAAAATTAATTTTTCATTTTATTATTTCAGGTAATCATTAATACATATCCCATATAAAATATTCCAACATGGAAAATGGTTAACCAGGATACACAACACAGAACGTTCCGACATTAGGTTCAGTCCATTGGTCAATGAAAATCCATTTGTTTACTACATGAAATGTGTTACTGATAACTGTGTAGCTCAAAGACAACACATCATGTAACCAAATTAAATTTTATATACACTATTAATGTTATTGGCATGATAACATTCCCATTACCTTTGAATGTTATATCAGCTAATGAAAGTAGACTATAAACTACATGATGAGAGACAATAAACACAATGTATATTAATTATTTATAAATAACTTGTAATTAATATATAATGATATTTAAGCCATATTATAATTTCTTTTTTGTTCCATTTATCATACTCTTACTCACCATGTGATGGATTATATATATATATATATATTAAATTAACAATTAATTTATCTATAATATTTTGATCTACATATCATCTATAAGTCATAATACACCAATTACTCTTCATGCATCAAAATCCCAAAAAAACATAAATAACAAGTGAACATGTGTCATTTATTTGACATTATAAAACATTAAATTATGGTATTAGATGTTCATGATATATGTCATATGAATAAACACTACACAATTATCATACACAATGAATAGTTCATGTGTGTATGTACTATGTTTCCTTCAGTGGAGAATTTCTTATTATTATAAAAAATTAATTATATTATATAATCATTATAAAATATACATATATGATAATATGAAAGACATTAAAATAAAATTAAGATAATATAATTGAAAAATTAATGAAAATAATTAGTGGTTTTGATTATGATTTATATTAATTAATAAATCATTGGATTGAATTTTTGGTTATTACATGCATAACTAATTATATGTATATTTATTACCATGGGAATAAACTAGTTAATTATACATGTTATTATTACTTTAATAATAATAATAATAAAATAAATTTATGGTTTATTCGTTTTACCTCATCTATTTATGTAGTAGAATACATTACCATCATTTACTTTCATGTAAAAACCCTAAAATAATAATTTAGATCTCGTCACCTTGTTTTGAGTAAAATAACTTGTAAAGGATAGAGATCAAATGTATGTGGATGATGTTCAAAATTTACTGTCGAGGAAGAACTAATACCGGAGTTATATGACATGATAAGTAAATTATTGTTACATGTACCAAATAATAGTTCAACCGGTTTTGTAAAGACCCAGATATTTCAAGGAATTTTTTTTCTTAATTATTTTGGATTTTTATGAGTCTGTGGATTCTGACGGCACTTGATTACGAGGCCCGGTGTGCCCAGAATCAATTTACGATGATTAGCTCCGGTATGATCTGTGGACGAATGAGCGAGTTTTTCTATCTTTTGAACTGGTGCTCGGAATTGAAATCAAAGGGCACCGTTGACATCGTAGCGTGGGTTTTCACCTAAGAATACTTTCACCTCGACAGTAGATGATCGGGTATGAAAGTTAGTTTTTGGGTTTTTACGTGGGTTAATAAAATAAAATAAGTGAATAATTTATTTATTTTTTTTAAAGACGTGCAGCATAGATCAAGTGGTTAGAAGATCCACAAAGGGGTTGGTGGTCGGGCCCACCGAGATCTAACCTCTCATGTGGGGTTTATTATGGTGAAAACAACACGAGGACTCCAATTAATGGGAGAGGACTCATAACTCCGTGACTCCCTCTAATTTATTAGGGAGAGCCTCTAGGTTTAAATCCCCCTATTAATTGAGGAGGATGATGCCTCCATTTTTAATGAGGGGACCACCCACAGATTAACCACCCCCATTCCTTTTTGTGGTTAATTAAGGGTGGGGACCCCCAGGAAATATCCTCCCTTAGGAGGATATTCTTCTGCGGGGACCACCCGGGCCAATAACACCTTTTGACTTCCTCCCCATTTTAATGCTCCACTGCAATGGATTAATTGGGTGGAGTCATCTATCATAAATCCTCCATTTATGACTTGCATGCCAACGACGAACCCTCCCACTCCTATGTAAAGAAGGATAAGGGAAGGAGTTCTGGACGACTTCTTCAAGCAGCGGAACACTAGTAGCAAAGCACGTTTCCCGGAACATGGAGTGTTTTCCTACTCCTCCAACGAAGAACAAAGAACAAAGAACGTCGATGCCACCCTGGGCTCCTTCCATTCCGACGTTGACGGAATGACTCCGTCTTTCGCGACTCGCCATCGTTTAATGTCGTTTTACGAGGTAGGGGTTGTTATGTTCATGTTTATGTCATTCATTATCGTTCTTCAAATTCTTGAGTTTCATTGGGCCACCGGAAACAATCTTGACGAAAAGGGCTCGGACCACACGAACACGGTCCGAAACATCCCCTCCCGTTGTTGTTTGTGGAAGATAGAGGCAGACTGCAAAGAACTGTCCAGTGACGGGCCGACCACAAGGGGATCCTCAGTGCATGATTTCCAGGTCGCCGCAAAAGCGCAGCACCAACGTGTCGCATGGAGTAGAGTTGGGCCACGGTTGGGACGGGTCAGTGCGGAGGGGCGCATCGCCGTCGCGGCGTGCCAGAGCTGCAAGAGCCGTGACCGTGGTGGGCCGCTGCGGAGGGGCACGTTGTCATCGCGCCGTGTCAGAGCTTCAAGGGGGTTGTGGCCGGGGTGGGCCGCGGCGGTGGAGCGCGATGTCGTCCTTCCGCGCTAGTCGAACAAAGCCTTGGCGGACCAGGAAGGGAGGACGGCTGTGCTAGATGCATGTTCCCTCATGTGGTGGGACCCAAGGAGGTCCCTCGGTTACCCAAGGCCGACCTTATTGGCCAGCCGTTTCTGAAGAACCGGTGGGTGTGACCCCCTGGTCGCCCAGCCACGTGCCCAACCGCGTGAGTCACGTGGACTGGACCACGTCAGTCGGGACAGGCTGCCAGCGCCGAGCAGGGCCGCGCCAGCCGGGCACGCCCAACCGGGATGGACCCAGACCCGGGACGGGCCGACCTTGGGGGTGTTGGCCCAGGTTAGACCGGTCCCAGACCCCCTATATTCAGACCATCTTCAGTTAAACGCCCATAACTTGAGTTGTAGACCTCTGATCGATGCACCGCCAGTTGAGTAGGATTCATTGGATCGAGACGGTCGCTTCGGTATTTTACACTAAAGGTTTTGGCAAAGTTTTGGTACTACCGGGATGGTTCTAACTCGAAACCAACCGGGACATCAGAGCAGAAACGCTTATGACATGATCTCTGGACTTCTGATTGACATGCCATCAACTTTGTAGGATTCATCATGATGAGAGAGTTCTTTTGGAATACTTCACCAAAGTTTTGGATGCAGTTGAAGTATGTCCAGGTTGGATTATACCCGAAATCCAACCGGGACCCTGGAACGGAAAAGCCGAAAACTTTCAGATCAGACGTCTGTTTGGCGAACCGTCAGAGGCATTGGTGATCTCATTGAGAAACGGTTCCCATGTGTATACCACATGGGAGTTCATGGTACATTTGAGATATGGTTGGGTTGGTCTGTATAGGAAAGCAACCCGACCTCGAAATAAAGAGGCTAATAACTCACGGACCGGGCGTCTGATTGACGCTCCATCTGTTGCTTTGAGACCCCAATGATGAGGCGGTACTTTGTGATACTTCTTCATTGGACTTTGGGATACTTGTAGTATCGACCAGTGGCTCATGGAGAGGATCCTCCTTGAGGAGAGCATACGGAGTACGGTGACCTTCTAAATGGCTGAGACCTGATGACTGCTTGTCTGATTTGATTCGGAGTGACTTGTATAGCCCAGTGGGGAGCACTACTTTGTGAGGTGGCGGACCCACGGAAAAGGAGTACTAATTTGTGAGGTGGAAGACTCATAGTAGTCGACAGGAGGATTACCTCTATAGGCTATGATGGGGGGCACTACTATGTGAGGTGGCAGACCCATGGCGGAAGAGCACTACTCTGTGTGGTGGAAGACATGTGATACTCGATAGAAGGAGTACGTCAACAGTCTAAGGTCAGTGAGTGGAACCTCGGAGTCGTTACAGGACTACTGTGCTCGACAGAGGAGCAGTTATCTAGTAGTCGTGTTTTTCGTCATCATGAATAAAAATCCTGTTTTGAGCTGAGTCGATGACTTTTTTTGTTTTCCTCATGATTGAGATGGGTTACTTGAAAACATAGGTATATGTATGGTCGTATAACTATGTAAATGTTTTCTTTTGAGATCGTTTTTTTTGTTTATCCTTGTTGAATTTAGTGAGACCTTTCAGTTCTCGTGGTCCCTACTGAGTATCATTATACTCACCCCTAAACGGGCTATGCCCACGCCTTGTTATGTTGGATGCAGATGACGGACAACACTGATCGTGGTTGAGGCTTGTAGAGTTGGACGGTACCCAGAGGTGGACATAATGACGAGATGGTACCTGGAGGTGGAAATCATGAGGAGATGGTACCCGGAGGTGGACTTCACAACGAGACAGTTCCAGGAGGTGACGGACAGACGTGGAGAGCTGAGATGTCCATCTGTACCTACCCTTTAGGTAGGAACTCCGGAGGATCATCCAGGATCACCTTGACACCTTCGGGCTATTTTGTATTTTCCTTGTACTATACTGTTGGGCTTGTATTTCCAGCCCCCGTTGTACTTTTATCATAGTTATATTATTGCTTTACTTTGTGTTTGCTTCCTCTTGTACTCTGGTTGTGTGTTTGTTGTGTTTTATAAAGGCAATGCCTTCCCTTTTTATCGTGATATATGCCTTTCGTGTTAGTCACCAGCCCCTGGCCTATGGATGGAGGGATTGGGGTAGTCGCAGCACGGGCCCCGAGGACAGGTCGTGACAGGTTTTCCCCTATATCTAGGAATAGTTTATCATCCACTAGATAGACAAACCATTTGGATTGAAAAATTATTATATAAACTAAAATTATATTATTTAATGAATTCATCATGATTAACTTCATTATAGATGTTTATTTTGATCAAATAAATTATTGATTTATCTATAATGAAAAATTGGTGTAAATTAAATAGGATTATGGATACAAAATTTATAATCCATGGTTAATCGAATAAATAAATCAATATGTTATTAAAATAAAATTAATAATGATATATTGTGAAAATTACACCAAAATATAAAAATTTCTAATATAAATATAAATATATATTATTTTGGTATTGAATTTTATATATGATGTTTAAAATGAAACTAAGATCAGTGTGCTTGTCTGAACAATTTCTTGGTGATTACAATTATCAAGAAATTGTAACTTTATTTTTGGGTTCACATAAATTATTTCACAAAAAGGGATGACTGCCAAAGAAGAAAATTGAGTTACTATAATGAAAGGGGTAAGGAAAACCAAATCTAGGATATCGAGATTGTGCAGTACACTCAACAATTAAAGGAACTATGAGTCACTATTGTTACTAATAAATTTTCTTATGATAAAACATTAAATTTTTTTGAGGAAATTCCTTAGGTTATGAAAATAAGAATGTGTCATTGTAAATAAAATATTGATTAAATATGATATTAGGAAACTAATGGTGAGGAATATTGAGTTATTAAAAAATAGTGGGAGTTAAATAAATTAAATATTTGTCTACAAATTTTGTAAATTTTAAAATATATAGAAATTTACTATTATAAACCTATAGAAGCAGCAACCCAATTGACTTTAACTATGTCACTGTGATAAATATATGAGAATGATAATAATAAGAATGGAAATAATTTCCAAGAATTCAAAAGTATATTGTCTATTTTTCTATTCCTTGAAACCAAAGTATATGCGTTAGAATACCCCATTCATAATGTTCTTGGACAATATTCTTGTGTTCATTAACTTTCTCTATACATAAAAATTTTGTATAATCCCAAAAATGTATAATGATTCATGTTGTCATCTATGTCCAATGATATTTTATAAAATCTCAAGGGAATAAGTTTGTATTTCCTGATGTCTCGCAATCATGATCTGTAATTGAAATAAATTTTTTACTAGAAATATACGACTTATAATTCATTTTTATTATTAAATATATCATTTTGACTGCCAACATGGAATCATATCATCAAACTAATTGTCTATATAGTGTTGTTAGATATCATGGGTATTAAATTTATAAATTATTTTCATAAATATCTTAAATATAATCAGTTTGTAAATCATTATAATATATTATATTTAATTTTTTCATGGTAAATCTCTAGAAGATTATTTTATAAATTCAAACTCACAATCACATTGTTGATTAGGATATGGGGAGTGAAAAGATATATAATATGTATGGTGACCAAGAAAAGGAACAACAAGGAAAAAGGGCCGAATAATTATATTAAGTGTATATATCTCAATAAAAATCCTTAAAGAAAAAGAGTATCCAATTCTAAATGATCGAGAAATATACTGTATGTTTTCAATGTGGTATGATTGGTTGTTGGTATAAGAAAACTGACTTGATGAAAGGAAATCTATTGGTATTCTCATCATTGAGTGTAATAATTCAATATATTCAAATTTTATATTAGATATAACATTTTGATATCAAAACTATGCTCTATTTTTGGAGAAAATATATTTAAATTGATTACTATATGAGAAGGGGATATTTGAGCATCCAATGGGGAAAGTTTTGGTACATTTTTTATTAGATACTAACACATTACAATTCCAACTAGAATTTTTTCCATTTTTTGGATCATTATTATTTTCTTAGTTTTATTAAATCCATCGTCATTATATATTTTCATGAAATGGATTCATTTATTTATATATTTTTAAATAGAGAAAGACTTATTTGGGTAGGAAATTTATTTCTGTTATTGATCAATTTAATAATGATCATTATAAGTTAATTTATGAAAAACAATTATTTTTAATGGTTAACAAATCATGTTCAAAAGTCTCATATAACATCTAAATGTTTCATCATTGAATTTTTCATATAAATGATACGTATCAAAAAATAATATATTAGGATATTTATATTGACTCTTTTTATCTAGAAACACCTATTATATATCATGCTTGTTAATAAGTCAAAGTGACCGAAACACCATTCGTTGTGTAGGCTGGAGGTTACACAATGTTTCTAGGATGATAACACAATGGTGTATATAGAACATTTCCATTATAATCTAAAGGTGGAAATTAATAATTCATAAAAATTACTCATTACATACATATATATTTATTTAACTACACAATGTGTTATAAGAATGATACCACTATGAAATTAAAAAATATCAATAATTAAGTAGATAATGAAAATGGTAAGATGATTATGAAGTATCAATCTTGTCCTGGCGATGAATTTATTAACCATGACATTATCAATTTTTTTGGAGTTTGAGATTATATATCAACTCACTCCACCTTAAGCACCACTATGGAATGGTATGATTGATATTATGAACCCTACCTTAATATACATGATAAGGTTGATGATTAATCATGATGAAGTAAAATTGAAAATAAAGGGATATTCATTTTAAACTGTAAGATACACATTAATACGAAGAATAAAAAAATTTCAAATGGTATTCCCATTGAGTTATATATTGAATAGAGACTCATTTGTTCCCATAAATTTGTATTGAGATGTGATTAATTATTAAAGAAAACATCAAAATTAAACTATATTTTGAAGGGACAAAGTTTACATTTATAGGATATCATAAGGAAACTAATGTATATTATCTATTAAACTAATAAAACATGAATATGACTATCACAATTTTATGAATATTTCAATGGTAGAAAAAACATCATGAATAATTGAAGGAACATGATAAAAAAATATTAATTTTATTATCAAGATACAGAAGAGTTTTTATAGGAATATAGTCTATAGTTATCCATGTAATATGTTCTTTCAAAAACATCAGTATTATCTCGAATAACTAAAGTGGTAATAGAACTATAAATATACACTTTTTTTATCACTAAAGATGGCTTATCATTATATATTGAAAATAAAGATCTTATTAACAATAAAGAGGAAAGAGAGTCTGTGGAATATTTATCTTAGATAGAATTAATGAATTTTGAGAAGGTTTTGGTATGCTAGATCCAATTTTGGGTTTTTTCGATCCACCCAATGATATAATTATTATTAGGTATAAATATATATTCAAGAGAATAATGAATCTTGAATTTAGAGTAATTATCTGAAAAGAGTAGAAAGTAGATAAATTGTTTAATAAAAAACACGTCATTGAATATTAAGAATCATTTTCTCAAGTTTCTATGTTTAAATACATCACATTTCTCTCTAATATTACTACTTTCCATGACAATAAAATTTTCTTGAATTATTTAAAAACATATTTCCTTAATTGGAACCTTCTAGAATATTATTCTTATGTATCAAATAGATGTGTTTATAACTCTAAATATTTCATAAAATGGATTATAATTCTCATAGATCCATATATTAATTGAAATAAACAACCAAAACATGGAACATTTGGTTCAATGAATCTATGAAAAATATGTTTTGATTTAGAAAAAAATGTGATGCATGTTTATAAATATTGTTGAATGATATATAGTCATCATACTGGTAATATACATTAAAATGTTTACATATTGGAAATGTCATACCAGGCCTAATGTTAGTAAAATACTATCCAAACGAAATATTCCCCCTAAATGAAACAAGTGTTGAATAAAAAATTAAATATTCAAGATCATTAATGATAGATAAATCATGATTTATTTATTAAGTCATGGTATACACATTTAATGAAAAAAAATTAGTTTTAGTATGGGAAATATTAAGAGATGAATTTTTTCCAATGTCACAAGCTGTACATATTTCGATGAAAGTGTGTCCTCAAAACACCAGTAGTTGATATAGAGAATGGGTAAGATCCCAAATTTTTTTTAAGAGGTTAAATAATGTATTCAATGATATGAACTAGTCTTAATTTAGCTTACAACTTGATTTTGGGGGGAATATATCATGTTGAACTAGGTGATCATCAGTAGAATGTTACTTATTGTATCCATATGATTATATGACTAACAAAGGATATGTTCCAAGTGTATGGTGGTGATGAGGTGACAATAAATTGGGTTTATAATAATTACATCGTTAAAATAGATAATAATGATATAATTTCATTATTAGGATATTAATCTAGTCTTACTAGAGGATATGTGATGTGGATGATTTCATAGAAGATATTTTCACAAAAGCTTTAGCGGATTCAGAGAAAATTCGAGATTTTGAAGAACCCAATAATGATTTTTAGATATAAAACAATATACTTGATTTTTATGGGGTGTCCATATGTAAATACCCAATATTACTATGTTGTGATAATATTGCAGTGATGGATCCCACTATGAAGACAAGGCCACACCAATGGAAAAAAAGAACTATATTTAGATGTATCCCCTCTAGAGTGATTTTTCTTCAAAAGGGTTAAGTTATAGTTTGTAGATTAACTATGATCAAGAATGAGGAAGACCCCTTGACTAAAGGCTTATTATACAGAAACATAAGTATCATGTGAGATTTAATGGAATTATTTTTATTATCTAGGGTGTCTAGTTCATGTGGGAGTTTGATGGAGTTAGTTATATTGAACTAATTTTAATTTTCTTTATGATTACATTAATTATTTTTTTGACAGGTAATAAAATTATTTTCACAACATTATTATTTTCAACATGATGTAGTATATGATAAGTTCTTAAGATTATAAATCATAATAAATGTCCATAAAAGCACCCTACTAGGTGGATTACATACACATTATGTGAAAGTATTCATAAAATATATATTTTATTGATTTATTATATAACTTTAAGAGATAATAATTACATTTTCTATCAATGGTGGGTTCATTTGAATTTGGGGAACTTTATCAAATTTTATTCAAATTATAATTTCTTGTGCATATGATTCTTAAAATGTGACCTATTTATATGAAATAAAAATTTATATATGGACTTAGTGTTATCATATTCTAACTTTAATTTGATACTTAGAAATTAAAATAATTTTTAGTGGATATTATTAGCCAGTGCTTTGATGTGTTGATGAAAACCGTGATGACATGAGTTCTTGGGGATGTAAGATATTTTTGGAGAAAAATTACTGATATTTAATTAATGACTAATGATATAATAAATATTTACCCTATTTTATTTAATGATATATGTTATCCAAACCCTTCTAATGAAAATGGAATATCCTAGACAAATAAATTTTTGTTTTGTTCTGTAATCATGTTAATATCAAAAAACTCATAGAAAGAGACATCGAGCACATAAGTCAATGAAACTACCATGAAACTTTCATGATTTGATATATCATAATAAAGGGATTATATTACATAAGAACTATTCATGTGAGGTTTTATGTTATTTCAAAATCAATTACATTTTATATGGATTCTGTTCCATGTTTCTAAACACTATACTCAATCCTTCTACAGCTCTTCATAATTCTAAACAGAAATTGGACTAGAGGATTTTTTTATCGAGGGTCCCAATTAATTATTCTTAATTAATAGGTTTATTAAATATTATTCACATATGGTTTTTAATAATTATTCATTTTTTCTTAATACAATATATTTATCTACCTGCTATTCGATGGAATAATAATTATAAGAATGTTTCATAATTATTAATTTCCAATTTAGTTAATATATTATTTAGTTATTTATTATATAATAATATATCGGTAATTTTTTATTAAAGAAATATTCATTATTCAACGATTGATGAAATTATTTTATGAATGGATGGAATATTTTAATAGTTCTAGGAAAAAAAAAATATTTAATACTATTTGAATAAATTTTATGCAATTTATTCCTATAATAATATTTAATTAGTTAGTGAGTTATTTTCATCTACATAATAATTATTATAATATTTTAATTATTTTTACATGTTGTTTGTTTGTTATTAACAAATTAATATGGGACTATGTGCAATTATCATTTTCTAAGCCTTAGACTATTTAACCCAAATTATATTTTTCCAAACCTTTATTATATAAATTTATTTTGGAGTACACAATGTAATTTATAGAATCTTGTATATTCCACTGGGTTCTCCCCTCCAAAAAATCACCCAATAAAAAAGGGAAATATTTCTCTACTACCCATATTTAATCTAAAGAGAACAGGTAGGGTCTTTATTTGAAGAAATTCTCATAAAAATCAAAGACCAACAACAAAAGCATTAGGATCCTCCATCCTATTACATGGATGTCACTTAAAAAATATTTAGAGTCTTGGGGTGAACATGTATATCACTACATAGGGTAATACTCACATGATTCAAACGAAACATTTTTGGATTTTTATAGAGATAGAGTAAAATTAAATAATTAGGATAGAATTCATCATATGTAAATTATTTAACCACTTCAATTAATTATAAATCATTTTTTGATGATCCTATATATTTGTTCCCACATGATTTCATTAATAATAATTGAAATAATTTCATTGTACATTATGTAATATGTTATTTTAATCTTAGATTAATAATCTATTATACAAAAAATAAATGTTATCTTTTGTTAATAAGGCACTTACACCACATCAATAACCTTCTTGAAAATGAATAATACACAAGGTAATGTTTTTAGTTTTTTCACATTAATAACTGCTAATACCCAAAATCACTATATAATAAATTTTAACTCTATTTTCATTCAAACACAATCCATATCAATATTATTAAAACTACTATTTTGTAACGATAGTACACACTAATCAATTGACTCAAATACCTTTTTGATATCATCTTGAACCTATTTTATTTATTCCTTAATAAAAAAAGGTAATAGATTACATATAATATGAACAAGCGTACTATATAAGGGAAAAATAACATGTATTAATTTTTTATAACTATCTACCTATCATATTAGAAATACATCTATGTATCATGGTTAAATCAACTCTTAATTATTTATAATTTGTCATTTTTTTTGAATGAAATATTTTAAAAAAAATTATTAAAAAAATAACACTAACTAATGAGATTATAGAGGACTATTATATGTCAACTTGAAAGAGTTATTTGTTTTTATACCATGGATAGATGTAATTTAAATTTTTTAATAAAGCTACTATAAAAATTCTATAAAAAATTCACTACCTAAAATAATCATCTGTAACAAAATTTTGAATGGGGAAAATTTATTTAATAAATCCATTTCATATCCTGGATGTGGTAACTAGGATTACTATTCCCATTTTGTGAAATTTATTGATATATTATTTAGTATCTATTTATCAATGATGAAAATGTAGTGTTTTCACATGGGTTACCCATGAAGAAAACTAAAATCCCACTTAATTTTGAAAACTGCTTTTTTATTTTAAATAATTTTCTATATAAAAATTATTAAACCCTTATTTCCTATTCTCTAATATTTTAAATGTGGTGGGAGAGTGATTTAATCCTAGATTATTTTCACTCCTGTGAGGTTTTATTTTTACACATAAATGAATTCATGAATTTTATTGATCCATTCAGTACAATTTTCAATCTTCTATTATGATTGATCACCCCAAATTTTTGGATGACCGCTTAAAGGAAAAGGATCGGATCAGAGAAATATTACCCCTATTGTATAGTGATTTTGAGAGAGTTCAATTATGTCTTTGAGTTCCAAGAAAATTATTAATTGTGAGAGAATTCTAATCAAATCCTTCTGAAAGTTATATATGTTTTTGAAAGAAAACATACTATTTATTAATGTATAGAATAAAACAGAATTACTTTTAAATGAATCAATGAGCTCATAAATGAGTTTCAATACATCCAATATATTGTTTAAATATATACCCATCATTTTTACTCATTTTCAATTTAGTAAATTATTTTCATAGATAGAATAGATATTTAAAATTATTTTCAATGATAAAATTAAACAAAAAAATTAAAATATAATACTACATAAATCAGTAATTTGATTTTCTAAACAATATTGATAATATAATAATATATATTTATATTATAATCACTAATAACTAAATACTAAGATAATATTACTAATTTTTTATTTTATAGTTTTTATAAATTATTAATTAATTATAATAATATTTTAATTTAAAACTTATAGTCCGGAATCATGATATGTGGTCCTATATATTTCCACCAATAAATATTGCTTTATAATGAATTATGTTAAAATGATTAGGACCAACTCTAGATCAATGTTAGACTAACAATGAAAAATCTCTTTTATACTAAATATACTCTCCATTATTATTTATTGGTCAATTCATTTGTTCTAATAGTCTTATATTCAATCTAGTCTCACACAAAATATTTCTTAGTGGTTTTTGTCACGACCCGTCCTCAGGGCACGTGACGTGACTACCCTAACACTCCTTCCACAGACCAGGGGCTGGTGACAAGCACCAATGGCGTAAATCCTGGTAAAATGTGAAGGCATTACCTTTTTCAAAGTAAATAAACACAATAGAGTATGCAAGTGAAGTAAGCACTAAGTAAAACTGAGTACAAAAATAAGTTATAAAAAGTAAATGGGCCAGTATAAAAATCCAAATAAAAGTACAGTACAAATGAAAATAAATTATAACAACAATAAAGAAAAGAAGCAACAACTGAGTCATCCTCTAGGAATCCCACCTGAAGGGTGGGTACAGATAGTTTCTTCGGTACCTCGGGTCCGTCCGTCCGCTCCGTGTATATCCCGCTAGGTGGTCCACCTCTGGACACTGTCCCGGTCTACAAACCTCTACCTTGATTAGTGCTCTCCATCATCTGCATCCAACCCAAATTAGGGCAGGCATAGCCCGCCCAGGGGTGAGTATACGATACTCAGTAGGGACCCCGAGACCCCCGAAGGTCTCCCAGAATCCATGAAGGATAAATAAAAATGAAAAGATACAAATATTAAGTATCAATAAACTCTACATAGGTATATTCCCATACATATACATAAGTCATCAATTCCAGTTTTTCTCCAACTCTCGATCCCTTGCACATCCCATTCCACACAGGAAATAAGTCAATCACACCGTTGGTAATGACTGCAAGTCAAGACTTAGCTCACACAGGTATACTAATTTCAAAGAGGGGTGAAGATGATTAGATTTAGCCTCTGAATCATCTACTCTACCGAACCCAACTATGATCCAAGTACATAAGTTATCTCTCCTGAACCCATGTAGGATCCTAATACAGTAACCATCGCTGCCGAACCCACATAGGATCCATGTACAATCGTCACCGCTGTCGAACCCACGGAGGATCCATGTATAGTCCTCCTCACTTTCGAACCCACGTAGGATCCAACTACAGTCGAAATCATTGTCAAACCCATGGATGATCACAACACGGTAGTCGTCATAGTCGCAGCCAGCTCTAGGGTTCCTGCACACAACATACTCGATTCTGGGAGGGTCCGCTCCTCGATTAAAGGGAGTCGATACATCATCTATCATGTTGTACAGAGTTGATGTATCCCAAAGTTCTGTCTCATCAAAACGAACTCAACGTGACAAGTGGCGCGTCAATCAGACGCCCGGTCTGAGAGATATTGGCTTTGTCGTTCTAGGGGCCCGGTTGGAAATATGGTCGTTCCGAACCAGGACATTTACCAAAGTTGTCCAAAAATATCATAGATTATCACAAAATGACCTCATCGTAGAAAGGATCCTATCTCCACAGACGACGCGTTGATCAGATGCATGATCCTTAATTTATTCACGTTTAAGTGAATAATGGGCCCGACCCGTTAAGCCCAGTGGGCTGGCGGGTCGAGTCACCCAGTTTTGGAATGTCCGACCCGTTAGGGGTTTTGGACTAGCCCAAATATTTGCGCAACCTAGCCTGGTAGGGTGCGGCCTGAAGGTCGAGTGGTCCGAGGGGGGAGGGGGGAGCTGCCAGATCTGGCGGCACCGTCCACCCAAATTGGAAGGCTATTCCGGCCGGCCTTTTTGTGCCAGCAGCTCGCTCAGGTGGGCCCCAGGTTCTCCACCATGGCACCCTTCTAGCGTCGTGATTTTTCTCCGCCCGACCGGCCGATGGGCCATCTAGTTCTCCAGCGCGACGCTCTCCTGGCATCGTGGCTCCCCTCTGCTCGGTTGGCCAACGGGCCGGCCGGTTCTTCTGCCGATGTGGCCCACTCAGGCGGGCCGTGGTCTTCCGCGACATGGTGCTAAGGGGAATCGTGGTTTCTCCATTCGTCCTGGTCTTCTATGGCCGGACGATTCTTTCTCTTTCCAGCGGCCCGTGGTTTAAGGTCGAGGTTCCTCCACATACAGCTGGCGCGTGGCCACCGCCTTTGCTCGTCACCACATCTCGATTCCAAACAAGACAAGGAACAATAGAGGGTCGGCAGGCCGTCATTGATCGGCACGTGCCCTCCGCGTTAGGCGGTAACAATCGGCCAATGATGTCCACCTGAATACAACAAGAACAGAGGAGTAATTTAATTAAAATAAATTAAGCAAACCACCTACCTTGAATAAGGATTTCAGTTGAAAAGCATCGTGGATGAAGATATCATTTCTGTCATCGTCAGAGTGCATCCGAAGAAGAATTGGTGTCTCCACTCTTGTCATGGAGAAGTGAAAATAAGGCATGGTGTTCTTCGTCGAAGGATTGGTGTTCTTCAACAAAGGAGAAACTCTACTCTTATTTCACAAGAGCTCTCTCACAAATATTTCCCCCAACACAAAAAGTTCCAACCAAATTAAAATAATGCTTCCCCTTATTTTAATTAAACTTCTAAGTAATCAAAATTCAAAATTCAAAATAATTAATTAATAAATTGGAGGGTTTAATTTATTAATTAAGGAGTTGGCATGAATTAATGGGAGATGTGTCAACATTAAACAAGGGAGTTTAATGGGGCTTTATGAGAGTTATGGGAAGTTCAGGGGTTTAGGTAATGTGTGGGCCCCACCACACAAATATCCTCTCATGAGAGGTTATGTGGTTGTGGGACTCACCACTAAATCCCTTTTAGAGGATATAACCACCATCCTTAAAAATAAAATTGTGCTATGGTAATTTGATTTATTTTAATCTAAACCCCAATGTTTTTATTCTCAACCTGCATAAAATGCAACTACTGTAAAGGACCCTTAAGAAATTACCAGGGCTGTGAGCTCATTGGTGCTCTTGATTTCAATTCCGAGCATCTTTTCAAAAGATATAAAAACATGCTTATTCGTTTTCGGAATGTACCCGAGCTAAACTTTAGTAATTGATTACGGGCACACCAGGTCGTGGAATCATGTTCCGTCGGAAGCCACAGACTAATAAAATTCCAAATTATTTTAAAAAAAATCCTCAAATTTTTGGGCCATTCAATTACTCCCACCTTAGGGTCATACGTCCCCATAAAACTACAACATAAACTAAGGAAACAAATGAGGGAACTGGTCATGCATCTGAACCTCCTACTCCCATGTGCTCTTTTGGAGGTACATGTGCTACCAACGAATGCACACTAGATTAATCGACTGTCCACGTAGGACCCTCTCATTTCGATCCTTAATGTCCACTGGAACCTCCGTGAATGTACCCCCGTCATCGATTTCCAGCTCCTCATGATCAATGATGTTGTTCGGGTCGTGCACGTATCTCCTCAGCTGAGATACATGGAATACATCATGCACCCGATGCAACTGATATGAAAGGGCCAGGCGGTAATCCACCTCACCTACATAGCTGAGGACCTATAAAGGCCTGATGAAGTGCGGAGATAACTTACCGCCCATGCCAAATCACTGTAATCCACGTTGAGTTGAGACACATAAGAAAATGTGTTGACCATCCTCAAAATCAAGTGGTCTCTGTCTCCTATCAGCATAGGACTTCTGTTTCTTCTGTGCAGTCCTCGTCCACTCCTGGATAATCTGCACCTTATCTGTCATAGCCTAAACCATCTCTGGTTCTACAATTGTTGACTCCCCATGGTCAGTCCAGCACATAGGTGATCTTCAAGGTCATTCGTACAGTGCCTTGAATGGTTCCATCCCGATAAAGGAGTGGTAGCTATTGTTGTATTTAACTCCACCAAGGGTAGGTGATCATCCCAACTAAAACCAATGTCTAGGAAAAATGCACAGAGCATGTCCTCGAGAGTCTGAATGGTCCTCTCTATCTGGACATCTATCTGAGGATGAAAGGCGATGCTCAGACATAGCTGCATCCCAAATGCCTCCTGCAACCCCTTTCAAATCCGGGAAGTAAAGAGAGTGTCTCGGTCAAAGATGACAGACGATGGCGCACCATGAAGTCGTACGATATCCTGATCGTAGAGGTGTCCCAAGCTCTCTACTGAGACCTGCTCAATAATTGGAAGTAAGTGGGCCGACTTGTTGAGTTAGTCTATAACCACCCAGATGTAGTCGTGTGCTCTGGAAGTACGTAGAAACCTCGTCACGAAAACCATTTTCATTCAATCCCACTTCCACTCCGGAACCTCTAAGGGATGTACCAAGACTTCTGGTACCTGTTGCTCTGACTTCACGTGCTGGAATGTGAGGCATCGTGAAACAAACTAGACTATAGACTTCTTCATACCCGGCCACATGTGCTGTCATCTGAGGTATTGGTACATCTTTTCCACTATAGGATGTACCATTAAGTGTTAAACTCCCTCAGAACTTCCTCTTGTAGTGCAACTAGTACCATGGTGCATCCCTTTAAGAGGATGTCCTACTCTCCTCCTTCAGAAAATCCATCAGGCACCTACCCCGTGGAAAATTGAGCATGTTCCATCTCACAGTCAATGTCCCCATGTTGTGCCTCTCTGACCTCATGAAGTAGTGGAGGAGTGACTGTAGAAAGGATTCTCCATCACTATCCATGATGGATATCTATAAAGTGGCTAACTGCTATGTCACCTTTCAAAGTAGTTGAATGCTCGATCTCCTGCTGAGAGCATCCGCTACTACGTTCCCCTTCTTAGGAGTATAGAATATATCAAAGTCATAGTCCTAGAGGAACTCGATCCATCACTACTGTCTCAGGTTCCGGTCCTTCTGTGAGAAAATGTACATGAGACTCTGGTGGTCAGAGTAGAATGTAAAGTGCTCGCCCATCAGATAGTGCAGCCACATATTCAAAGAGAAGAACACTGCTACTAACTCCAGGTCATGGTTAGCATAGTTATTCTCATGATTCCTCAACTACAGTGAACCATAAGGGATTACTTCTTTCTCATACATCAGGACACACCCGACTCTTGTACCTGATGCATCGTAGTGAACTACATACCCTACACCCTCCTCTAGTAGCCTCAAGATGTGCGCTATGGTCAATATCTGTCTCAGCTCCTAGAAGCTCTGCTGGCATCTATCTGACCATATGAAGGGTTTCCACTTCTTCGTCAAAGTTGAAAGTGGTGCTGCAACTCTGGAGAAGTTTGGCACCAATCTCCAATAGTACCTAACTAGACCTTGGAAACTCTGCACCTCCGTCATTCTCATGGGTGGCTCCCAAGCAAGTACTGCCTCGATCTTGGCAGGATCCACCGCAAGTCCCACCTCCGAGATGACGTGCCCCAAGAAGTGAACCCCTCGAATCTATAAGTAGAACTTCTAGAGATTACCATAAAGCTAGTCCTCTCAGAGTGTATCCAGTACAACCCGCAAATGGTAGGCATTCTCCTCCTAAGTGGTCGAGTAAATCAATATGTCGTCGATGAAGGCTACCAAAAATCGACCGAGGTAAGTATAGAAGATCATATTCATGAGACTCATGAAGCTTGTTGGTTTGTTGGTTACACCTAAGGGCTTATCAAGGAACTCTTAGTGGCCATAACGAAACCTGAAGGCTGTCTTTTGCACATCCTCGTCTCGAACTCTGAGCTGGTAATAGCCTGACTTGAGGTTTATCTTCGGGAACCATCATACTCCCTTGAACTAATTAAAGAGGTTGTCAATCTTTGGGTGTGGGTAATTATTATTTACGGTCACCTGATTCAGAAGACAGTAGTTGAAACATTGTCGTAAGATCCCATATTCCTTCTTAGCGAATAAAATCAGAGAATCCCAGGGAGAAACACTGGGTTGGATGAATCTCTTTCCCTGCAAGTCCTCCAGCTGTACCCGCATCTCAAGAAGCTCGGTGGGTGCCATTCGATATGTTGGAGTAGATATTAGTGTTGTCTCGGGGTACAGGTCAATGTCGAAATCTACCTCTCTACGATGAGGTAGTCCTGGAATGATATCAGAAAAAATATCTGCATTCTGATTCACCACAATAGGAAAACTCGAACTCCACACATCAACCACTCTTAGGATGAGACTAGCCATCGGATGTGTGATTGACTACCCTCTCCTCTTAGTAAGTACATCCTACACTGTAAAGACTCCCATCTCGCCACTGAAGGTGATCCTTCTCCATCTGTGTGGACACACCGCACTTTGCGCCTAATACAGTCGATTTGGGAATGGATTGTAGATAACAAATCCATACCCAAGATGATGTTTTACGGCCTTAACGTTGCTACAAGAAGATCCTATCCAAAGCTCTCGCCTCCTAGAGTATGCTCTCCCTACTAGAAACATTGCATAATCATCAATTCGGCTTCTTTAAGAGTCTCTAACTGTAAGGATCGAGGCTACAACTCCGTCAGAATATCCATGCTCCAAACAAGGTCAACAGAAATAAAATAATAACACACTCTTTTGTATATAAGAGCTACATCAAGGGTGTATTGGACACATATATTACCTCGAATAATCACAGATGCGTCGTGGTCATTGGCCTCGACTGCCTAGAGCTGATCCTGCCCCTGTCTTCCAGCTCAGTATGGTCGGGGTGGTCCTCCTAGTGGTGGTGGTAGAGCCTTGAAGTGTCTTACACCACCCGTTGCTTGACCAGCTCCTCTTCCATGTATTCCTTCTTCCTACGGACTGCCATGGTCAAACCTCTGCCTCTACGTTAGAGGTCCCTCCACTGTCTTCTGCTCATCTGCATGGCAGTTCAGGCTGTCACGAGCCATGTGGCCCAGCCCGCCGCATGCATAGAACTGCCTGCCCCTTGTATGGCTGGATCAACTTCGTGTGCGCTGCACATCCGAACCAGTATCCTGAGGTCGGCCACCTGATGGTCTAGTCTACTTGGACCTCTGCGACATCTATCTATCGTTGGCTGCAGTGGACTCCTCTATGTATCGCCCTACGGTGGGTCTCACTGTTGGCGTCGGCTCAGCAAAAAATCTCTCCACAAGAAGGGCTCGCTCTAGTACTCTTTCCTACGTCCGAATGGTGAGGGAGATCAATGAAGCCCTGATATCATGCCTCAGTCCCTTCTCAATGGTCTGGGCCAGAATGAAGGGTTCTCGTATGTTGTCTGTGGAGTAGCGCGAGAGGTCTGTAAATCTCTCCAAGTACTGGGCTACTGTCATGCTTCTCTACTGAAAATGTAGAAACTCCAAGATGTGCACCGCACTGAGGGTGGCTGGAACAAACTCTGAGCTGAAGAGTCTCTCGAATTCCGTCCAAGGTAGTGATACCTCATCATGAAACTGTAGAATCAGGCTCCACCATCAACCTGCTACTGCTTGCAGGAGACTCACGACATGGATCACCTTAAGGTCTGCTAGTGTCCCTACTAATCGAAGACTCTGACGATAGCATCCAGCCAGTCCTCGGCTGCCTGAGGGTCCGTCTCTCTGTGGAACCTAGGCGGCCTCTGTTGCTGAAACTCGTGCAATGAACTCAGGCACTGTACACTCTCTGCTGCTAGGGCTAGTGGCATCGGTGGCTCAGTAGGTAATGGTACTGCTGGTGCCTCCGCTGCAATGGGGCCCTGCACCGAGGCCTCGTCGCTCGGTAGGCTTCCATCTCAAACGTAACTCGGAACCCTAGCTGGCTGCCTTCATGGGTCCATACTGAACATAAATTGGTGTGCCACGGTCAAACAGTATATCTGATGAGATGACACAAAGTAATCAAAAATAAATCATTTGAAACAAACATGAAATCATTATTTTCAAGCACTGAGTCAAAAATCAGAAGTCAGAGTCCTGGTGTATGGATATGTCGGCCACCGCACAAACACTGGACTCCCTGGACTGAAAACCACACTCAATACGCTTAAAATTATTGCTTCACATAGAAGAAATTATCATAGTCCTGAGTTATATGGTAGAACCGACTCCTCTGATACCAATTTGTCACGACCCGCCCTCTGGGACCGTGTCGTGACTACCCCAATCCCAAATTCCATAGGCCAGAGGCTGGCGACTAGCACCAAAGGCGTAAATCCCGGTAAAAAGGGAAGGCATTGCATTTATAAAATTATAAAAACACAACAGAGTATGAAAGTGATGTAATCAATAAGTAAACTTGAGTACAAAAGTATGTTTTGAAAAGTAAATGGGCTAGTATTCAAACCCAACTGAAAGTACAGTACTACTGAAAAGAAAGTACAACAACTGTGAAGTAAATAAGCAACCATCGAGTCATCCTCTGGGAATCCCACATGAATGGTGGGTACAGATAGTCTTGTCGGTACCTCGTGTCCATCTGTCCACACCATGTATGTCCTGCAAGGTGGTCCACCTCCGGATACTGTCCAGCTCCACAAACCTCTACCTCAATCAGTTCTGTATGGAATCTACATCCAACAAAAAGTAGTGCAGGCATAGCCCATGCAGGGGTGAGTATACGATACTCAGTAGGGACCCCAAGACCCCCGATGGTCTCCCAGAAATCACGAAGGATAAACCAAAAAGGAAAGATACAAACACAAAGTATCAACCAACTCTAATTAGGTATATGCTCATACATATACCTAAGTCATAAATTCTATTTTGGCTCCAACTCTCAAGCCCATGAACATCCAAGTCCACACAGTAAAGAAGTCAACCACACAGTTGGTGATGATTGCAAGTCAGGACTCAGCTCACACATGTATACTACATTCAAATAGTGGTAAATATGATTAGATATAGCCTCTGAATCGTATCCTCTGCCGAACCCACGTAGGATCGAAGTACAAAATTCATCATTGTTGAACCCACGTAGGATCCAAGTACAGTAATGATCACTGCCGAACCCACGTAAGATCCAAGTACAGTCGCCACCAATGCCGAACCCATGGATGATCCAAGTACATTCATCCTCGCTGCCGATCCCACATAGGATACAAGTACAGTCTTCATCGTTGTCGAACCTACGGAGGATCCCAGCACAGTAGTCGTCGCAATAGCAGCCAGCTCTAGGGATCTCGCACATAGCATACTCGATTCCGAGAGGGTCTGCTCCTCATGTAAAAGGGGTTGATAAATCAATTGTTATTAAGTTGAGATTTTATGTATCTCGAAGTAATGTCTTTTCAAAAGGTACTCAACACGAGAGATGGTGCGTCAATCAGACGCTTGGTCTGAGTGATATTGGCTTTATCGTTTCAGGGGATCGGTTGGAAATATGATCATTCTGAACACGACCATTTACCAATGTTGTCTAAAACTAACTTATAGTATCACAAAAGGACTGCCTCATCTAAAGGATCCATGTTCCGCAGACGGCGCGTTGATCGGATGCGTGTTTTTTATGTTATTCACGTTTAAGTGAATAACGGGCTCGGCCCATTAAGCCATGTGGGCTGGTGGGGTTGGTCACCCAGTTTTGGTGGGTACGACCTGGTAGGGGTGTCAGAACAGCCTTAAAATTCGCATAGACCAGCCTGAGGGGCGCGACCCGGCGCGGCTTGGCCCAGCGCGGCTCGGCTCGGCATGACCCGGCACGACCCGGCGCGGCCCGGCTCGCCATGGACAGACACGGCCCGGCGCAGCCTAGGTGGCTCAGCTTGAAGGTCGAGCGGTCCGAGATGGGGTGGGGGGAGACATCTCAAAATGATGGCACCCTACCAAACTGACCGGTTAGGCCGTCCAACCTTCTGGTGTAAGCGGCCCTCTCCGGCGGGCCGCGATTTCCCCAGTACAGTGCCCTCCTGGCGCCGCAGCTCCCCTCCTCCCGGCCGGCCAGTTCTTCCTCGGTCGAGCAGCATGCGGTTGCGGGCCGTCATTCCTCCACATATGGCTAGCGCATGGCTACCGGCTTCAATCATCACCGCTTCCTGATTCCAAACAAGACAAGGAATGACGGAGTGTCATCAGGCCGTGTATGATCATCCCACGCCCTCCGCGATAGGCGGTAACAATCATCCAAATATGTTCACATTAATACAATAAGAATAGAGGAGTTATTTAATTAAAATAAATTAATCAAACACCCTACCTCGAATAAGGTTCCCGGTTGACCAGCGTCGTTGATGACGGTGTCTTTTCCATCATCGTCGGAGTGCACCCGAAGAAGAATTGGTGTCTCCTCTCTTATAGTGGAGAAGAGAAAAGAAGATGTGTTTTTCCTCATTGGAGGATTTGTGTTCTTTAACAAAGGAGAAACTCTCCTCTTCTTTTACAACGACACTCTCTCAAATATTTCCCCCAACACAACAAGTACCAACCAAATTAAAATATGGCTTCCCCTTATTTCAATTAAACATTCCTAGTATTAAAAATTCAAAATTCAAAACACTTAATTAATAAATTGGAGGCTTCAATTTATTAATTAAGGCATTGGCATTAATTAATGGGAGATTTGTCAACATTAAACAAGGAAATTTAATGGGGGATTATGAGAGTTATTGGAAGTTCAAGGGTTTAGGTTTTGTGTGGGCCCCATCCCAAAAATATCCTCTCATGGGAGGTTATGTGGGTGTGGGCCCCACCTCTAACTCCCTTTGGAAGAATATAACCACCATCCTCAAAAATATAATTATGCTACACTAATTTTATTTATTTTAATCTAATCACCCACATTTTAATTCTCAACCCGCTTAAAACGCAACTACGGTAAAGGTCCCCTTAGGAAATTAATGGCGCTGTGAGCTCATTGGTGCCCTCAGATTTCAATTCCGAGGACAGGTTCAAATGATAGAAAAACATGCTCGTTCGTTTACTGAGCGTACCTGAGATAAACTTCTAAAATTGATTCTGAGCACACCAGGCCTTGGAATCAAGTGTCGTCAGAAGCCACAGACTCGTAAAATTCCCAATAATTTAAGAAAAATCATTCAAATTTTCGGGTCATTACAGTTTTCGACAAAACGTTTTGATAATGTTGACCTAGACAATTAAATTGTACCTGAAAAAGTACTCCAAAAAGCCATATGTGGAGTTATTAATCACTAGATTTTAGTATAAATGATTATAGAAAATTCTAAACTATTAGGGATGTGGTTGACAAAAATTAATATTTCAATAAAACAATACCAAATCATATCATAAATATTTTATGAAATATTTCGGTAACATAAAAACATAAAAAAATGCGACATATATTCAATGTGGAATAATTTTGTAATATCAAATATAATCATACCTCTATAAATATATAATTACTAATAAAGAATAATCTCAAATATTAATATATTCAAGGACATAAAGGGCCACCTAAAAATGAATATATAGAACCATGTGAGTAAAAGATACTACTAATTTAAATGTGAAATTCCATTTGTGGAACTTCGTCCAATGGTTCATCTAATAAAACACATAGTATGATGTTTTGAGTCATTTTTAAAAATTTAAAAAAAACCAAAACTGACCCCATTGTTTGGAATCTTAGGATTATTGAACTCTAGTAGTTTCCACATATTTTAATACCATAAAATTGGGGTAACATATAACCAATAATGGCCCAATAAATGGTATGAATATCCCATACACCATATTTTTTACTTACATAATCCATACACTCTAGGATAAAATATACATCATGATATTGAAACCAAAAGTAATGTTCATAAAATATAAAACAAGGAATATGAATTATTAAACATAATAAATATTGTAACTAATAATCCATTATTAATGTAATCATTTAATAAAAAATGGATATAGGTAATTTGGATATCAATTATTTGGTTTCCAATGATAGATGTGAGAAAAATTAAAACTCACAATACTATATTCAATCTGTTCTTAGAATACAAGTTAGTAAACAAATAAAAAAATTAAAATGTAAAAATGATAAACATGATTCCTATAAATATATATATTGAGAAATTTTTCTCAAGTAAAATATATATAGGGAAATAATGTGACATGATATGGGGATCATCAATAATCTCCTCATGAAAATATATATATGTATATAATGTGAAAATGGATTAAACATTACCAACGCCATCTTCTATTTATTGACACACAATGGTGTCTTCAAATAGAATAAAATAAGAAATCATATATATGTCAATAATTATCCAAGTCATCATTTTATAGATTTTAATACACCAAAATAATGTAACTTCAGTTGAGTCATCCTCAAACATGTATTTACAATGAATATAGGAAAATGAATTTTATGTCATAAATTTCACAAAAAATATATGACATGCTATTATATCAATAATTATTTATAACTATTAGTGGGTACATTATTTATTATAGTACATAATAATGAGAAATGTTGTTTTTCATGTATAACACCATTATCTATAAAGAGAACATATTATTTTAATATATCAATCATGGAATATTATAACATAAAATCAAATAATGAATGTTCTTACATCAAAAAAAATATAAGTCATAGATATATGAGATGTATAATTTAAATGAAACAATGATAATGGGTTAAAATATTTCTATAACGTATTTAATAATATTAATAATCCAAAAAATATAATAACGTTACATGGATTACTAAAAAGAAAACTCAATGGTAAGGTAATTTACAATGATTAAATATAAAAACATGAACTATTACATAGAAATAAAATAAAAATATGTTGAACCATGATTATATAAGTAATTTATTTAGAAAAATAATACTTTTTAAATTAATATTTCGTGTACATCATGTTGTTATCGTTATATTAAATAAAATTAATTTATAAAATATGAGGGTTCACCTACCAAAATATTTTCTGAAACCACAAATGATGTTAAATAGAATAAATTAATCTACATACTAAATGGTTTTCAAAATCACGGTTTTGAGATTTATTTAATTTATATCACTTCCATTAAGTAAATATGATATTTATTGTACGATATAACAAGCATAAGAAAATAAATACAATATAAGATTCCACTAATACATTATGGAAATAAAAATTAATATATATGTTTGAAATGAAAAAAAGTATTTTAGAAATGATTTTTGTATTTGAAAAATATAAAAGGTGGTTTCTGAAAATATAATATTGGTAAATCCCTCTTCTATATTTCATTGAGTGTTATCTTTTAATCAATATTTTGAAATCCATTGAGGCATACAAGGCCATGGATATATTTAATAGTAATTAATACAGGATTGAGAGTGTTTGTAGGGATATCTAGGTATAGATGGTTCTAAAAAATACTCAAGGAGATTTGGGCTTTACTGTGTCTAAATTTTAAATTTCAAAATGAATGTATTTTACATAATTAATTTTTTACTAGAATGCTACAAAAACAGTAATTGGTTACCAGTAGGAATTTTTTGGCCTAATTATTGAATTTCAGAATCAGTTGTATCCACCATGAATATGAAACCTCAACTCTACCACAAAACCATTTTTTATTATAATATAGTATAATATATATTTAATCCCAATAAATTATCTATTTCCCCAATCCTTAAATAACCAACAATATATTAAAAATTCTTAAAATAAATAAAAACTCTTATGTAATTATGAGGTGTAGTATAAGGTTTTATGTTCATCTATTAGCAGATCTATCCAAGAACCACGATGTGATGTGATATTGAATTCTATAAATAAAAATGTTGGATGTTATATTTCTTACATCTTCATATTATAATATATTATAACACATTAACCTATACTAATTCATACCTGATGAAATCACAAACTTTTATTATATCAATACACCAACGTTATAATCCTTTTCCATTTTACATAATTCATTAAAAACATCTTAACAAATCATTAGGCCCAATTAAGTCATTATTATTGATTTCATCAAAATATTATGAATAATTCCTATAAACCTACATACTATTATGTAATAATTATTAGTATTAAATGATTGACTTACATAAAAATATACCATCTCCCCTTGTTTCATGTAACCATTATTATCTATTACGATAATATTTTACCTCATCTTAAACAACTTTTTAATAATACTTAACAAACCCAAAAATAATCCATAGATAAAATTTATTGTTCTATATTGACTCTTTATATTTAAACATCATCCTATAATAATGTTATACCCTCACTGTGATGTTTTAATATCACAATATACAGAAATTAATAAAAAATTATTATTATGTGACCAAAGTCATTGTAGTGTAACTATTTTATAAAAATTACATTATCTCTCAATGTCCTATAACATCTCCAAAGTTCATTTATGAAATATCAAATATATATTCAATCCAAAAATTTATATTCCAAAAAAAAAAACAGAATCAAATTTGGCCATTCATCAATGATAAAATCAGTCAATCCATAACTCTCCTATAGAAGATCCAGGATTATAAAATTATCTGCCTTTGGGTTTATGAGAGATTGAATGAGACTTTAAATATTATATATATTCAATTAAAATGAAAATGTTTTTTAATCCTTTATATTACTCTATTTATATATAAATAATTATTGTTATTCAAATTAATAGTTCAAGAGTGTTTTCTATGCTTACCATGAATCATTAATCATGAAGTTCTTAACCAAAATTTTTTATATAATTCCTATATATATTCAATTTTTTTATTATCATTGGTTTTTTATATTTTCCACCTATTCTTTTATAAAAAATGATATTTTTCATGTAAATTTTTCATCCATGATATGATAGTAATATCCCCATTCCAATTACTAATATATATATATATTGGTACACATTCTCTATATTTCACCGATTTCTCCATTTGACAACACTTTCAATATATATGACAACTCTATCAAAATAAAAATTTCATGTTAACCCTGATATATATTAAGTGAAATAGGGGTCCTCAATCCTACTTATTCCTCAGGTGATAGATTAATAGTAATGCTAATTTTTTTCCAAATCCAAAGTGAAAAGGGGTATATGAAAATAATTGTTATTTATTATTTTTTACTAATTTTTCCCACTGATAAAAGAAAAAATTATTTAATATATTATTTCATGTTAATTATATAATTTTATACACATTATATTATATATTATTATTTATAAAATATTTCAGTTTATATCATTCTTTTGAAAATTTGATGGAAATTTCAGTTTTACTCATTAATGTTCACTATAGTATTTCGACTATAAATATTATTATTTTTTTCATTTGAACAAAAAAATTTATAACTATGTTCCAATATTAAAGGGATACAACTTTAATTATGAAAATATGATCTGGAACAATCATTTCAGTAGAGTAAATGGTTTATGTTGTCATAGCTAAGATTTAATCACTAGATTAGACATCACTTTACCATTTTTGCTCTATCTTCATCATAAATGATTGTATTAGGCATATATCTTGATAGGATCTCGAGGAACCATTTCCTAAAAAATAATAATTCTATAATGGTAGATGATTAATAGCTTTTTGTTTCAAAACATGTGATACAATATGGATTAAATTAATTTTCAAAATTTCACCATTCTCACTTCAATCCTCTTAAAACAATGACTCCACTACACTATATAGATTTATTTTTTAACCTTATGAGTTGTTATGGATGATCACTAGATAATTTGGGTATGAGGAGAAGTGGATCCACTAAATTTATCGAAGTGTTTCAATAATGGTATCTCTTGATGCAAGGATCCCTTCATCCAAGCCTTCTTCTTCTTATTCTTCATGTTGTGATATATTTGTTTGTGTAAATAAATTCTTTGTAAATATTCTATTTATTTTTATTATTTAGTTTCCATTAATTTTATTAATATCAAATATTTCCCTTTGTGATGGAGATAATTAATGGGAACATGATTTTGTTATACCCTTTCCTTTACCTATGAGATTGAAAAATGTTTCGACGAAGACTACAACACCAATAAAAGGGTACTTCTTTTTAGTAATAAATCTATATCCTAAATTGTTAATTAATTTATTTTGGACTAATTAGATACTCTAATTCACATAATATTATACATGAATTAATTTTTAAATTATAATTAACTATTAATGTAATTGAATAATTAATCCAAAACACTTGAGGTTGAGTACTGTATAAATAGTTTGAGTGTGGACTTAATTGGTAATACAAACCCACATGGGATAAATTTTTAGTGTCAATATATAATGCACAAAATCAAATCAATCTTATTTATATAATTGTTTTATTCCCTAGTATACCATTGACAATAAGGTATACATTGAATGAAAATCTATGATGGGTGTGAAAATTTCTCTTTTTAATGTTATCCTTGGGTTTTACTCTTTTAATATATGTGATAAATTTAACTCTCCTATGGATTAAGGTAAAAAAATTATGGTATTAATATTAAATATAATTTAATTCTATTATAATGATTAATAATTATGTGAATAATTTGAGTAATAATGTTACTACTTTAAAATATTTTTTAATAAAATATTTGTGTTGAATTTTCTCAATCTCATTTCAAAAATCAAATTTTTTACAAACTATAAAATATTCCAACATATATTTTAAAGAATTATATATGATAAAACCCCCTAAATTTATGAATTTATTATTTTCTTTTCTTTTCAATTCAAAATATCATTAATATATGGTTAAATTTACTTCATCCATTGAGATACATCCTTGGTCAACCACTATGTTTCACTTAAGAAGTTAAAACAAAACTTCATTTGAAAGCACCCAAAATAGCAACATTTAGAAAATTTCAGTTACCAAAGCGGAAATTATTTAAATAAATTAATTAGAGGTATATTTTTACTTAAATTTTATCCTTTTTATATTATTTCTTTTTCCACCTTCCTAATTTTTGTTTGTTTGTTTTCATTTCTCTATCTTTTCATCTCTATTATACCATCATTTTAAAATTATTTTTATCCTATTGTGGTATGATATTATAATTTCATATAATTTTTTATACAATCCCATGATAGGGATATCTTCAATCTAGACCCTAAGATCGAATTCTACCTTAAGGTTTGATTTAGATATAATCGGTCTATACGAAGTGTCAATATTTAACCGACTGGGGAATTCCCCCTATATGTATATTGAAATTTAAAAAAAATATTAATTTGACCTAAAACGAGAACCCATTTTTGAAAACAATAAAAATTAACTTAAAAAACATATTAGAATTGCATGCTACATAAATTAACTATCAACCAATATATATTTAATTCCCAAATCTCGAGTCAGGCTTTGCACTGAAATCTACATTAATTCAGTTTTATCCAAAATTTTAGGAATTATCTGGAGAGGATGCAATTTTTGTGCAAAATTTATTTTGGTTTTCTAAGCTGTATAACCAATAAATTGCAATGAGGATAAAATTAAACTAATATAATTCCAATTACCATTTTATGGAACTGAAAAACATAGAATGTATGTTTTATAACCTGAATACATATCAAGTTGGAATGATATGAAACTTATTTTCTTAGAGAGATTACTTTCATAATCATGGATAACATTCATTTTTAAGGGGATCATAAGGATCATGTAGAAACAGGGGGAGTAAATTCATGAATATTGGGAGCAATTCCAGATGTTTTCCACCAGATGTCCCTGTAGACCAAATCGGTGATAAAAAACACATCCAGTACTTATATGAAGACGTCACACATATGGATAAAATAATGGCTGATTTTATAAATGGAGGGGAATTTGATGACCAAATACCAACAACTACACATGTATTTATCAATAATATAGGTCAAAACTCTAACAATTTTGTGATCGAGGTAAACCATATCTTAGAGGAGTATATAAAGTCAGTCCTTCCTCTCTTAAAAATAATTTTATTGATAATAATTTTGAGGAATTTACCACTATGGTGAGATTGATTTCTTTATTGGAAAAGGCATCAAAACCCTCTCCAATGAGGACATATTGAATTTCCACTGAAAGAGACCGCCCAACATATTACTTCTCCCAACTACAAGAGGCAGAGGATTGTGAATCAATATTTAATCAGATACCATATCAACAAAAAAACCCATATCCTCTTATGAAGTGTGATTATTTTTAACTGACATATAACAATAGATAAAATGATCAATAAGATATGATTTATGGTTTGGCAGAACAAAAAGGACCACTTTGTAATTAAATTTCAAGTAGCCTCCCCTTTACCATTAGTGATTCCAACAACACCAAAATTAAGTTGAACCACAAGCATTAAAAAGTAAATAAACAATTTGTAAACAAAAGATATATTTTAACAGATATTATAGTTTGAAAAAAATCGTAATCAATCAAATGAGTTGAAGAGAAATAGTTCTGAGTTGAAAGATTTGAACACACAAATTAGAAAAATTTAAACAATTGTCCTTGAACTGGTGTGTATGAAATTTGAGTCTTCTAAATCAAAATACAATAAATACCAAGGTTATTTTTAATTTTATCACATTGAGATGTTGTAAAAAAATGACTGATACATTTGTATCTACCATTCCACCAAGATTCAGCTCTACTCCAGATAAGCCCCATTCAAGAACAACTAATGCCCCGCCCATAGAGAAAGTAAAATAGAATAAAAATATTGATGAAATTCCTACCAAACCCCTTATCGTTCCAAATAAAGACCTAGCCAAGAAAATGGATGAAGAGGCAATGTAAAAAAGACATATTAGAAACATTCCAGCATGTTGAGATTAACATTACTCTACATCAATCTATTATGAAACACTATGAAATGATTTTATAAGAACATTTTACTAATGGATGATTGATTGATGGAAGTGAGAGGATATTTCTTGGAAGGAATGTGTCAACAGTCATTACATAAACTCATGTTATCCCAAAAAAAGTGCATGGATCTAGGTAAATTTACATTACCTTTAACCTTAAGAATGATATTGTTTTATGATGCATTATGTTGTTTAGGAGCTTCTATAAATGTGATTCATTACTATATATTATCTTCATTATAGTATGATTAGTTAAAGACATTGATTGTATTTGTGCAGTTGTTTAATAGAGTTATTTCATATCACCTGGGAGTCCTTGAGGATGTACATGTTATTTTAAGAGACATCATTTTTTCCTTATATTTCTATGTTCTTAATAATGAGTATGGTTAGGTAAATTCATGTGCTCCCATTATCATAGTTATTCCCTTACAAAAAAATAGAAAAGATATAATAAATTCGTATAAGGGTTCAATTTCCATGGTGTTTGAAGAAAATGCTATGATATATATTCTTATAGAATCCATGAATTACCCGTTATAGGGCCATTCTTCTTTCCTACTCTCCCATTTTGAACCACCACATAAAAACCCCAAGTAGTTTTACTATATTTTTCTTAGGGATATTATGAGTCATGGTTCTAGTTTTATGTCTAAGAGTTCTTTCTACCCTACTTCTAACACAAAACCCTATATAAGAATTTATTTTTAAAGGGATCGATATTTTTTTATTATGTTCAGTCTGATTATGAAATGGATGTTTAGTATGTTGATCAATTAGATGCATTTTTTTATTTTGATGAAGTGTATTCTGTTATATATGTTAATTGTGCACATATTTCAAATTACTCCAGTGTTTTCATCCATACATGACCCCCTACATTAGAAGTCAAGTCATTTCCATCAAATATAAAATAGTCATATGTGTTAAGTGGGTAGAAATTACATGTTATCATTATAATCAATATCAACATTGAAAATGAGAAAGCAGATGAATCATTTGAAGGGGAACATTTGATAAATTGGTTGCAGCTTAGCTAACATATCAATTATTAGACCCTCTATTTTTATCTATATGATTCTTTATAACTATGATTCTAAACCGTTTATGCTGCAACAAAAGATAGTTAATCCAATAATTATAGAGGATGTTAAAAAATAATTTGAAAATTTATTTGAGGTAGGTATAATTTAACCAATTTTAGATTCCTAGTGGGTGATTAATATTTAAGATTTCTCAATTAAAAGTGTAGTTATTGTTGTTAGAAATTATATAGAGGAGTTACTTACAATGATTGTACAAAATTGTTTGTGTGTGTGTATTTATTATAGGATACTAAATCAATACACTTACACGGATCATTTACCCATCCCATTTATTAATCAAATGATTGATACTAGCTAGGATGGTATAGTATTGTTTCATGGATGAATTATTTGGATATTTTTTGATTCTTATTGCACTAGAAGATCATGAAAAGATGACATTCACTTGTCTATTGGGTATATTTCCCAACCAAATGATGCATTTTGGGCTATGCAATGACCCATGTACCTTAAAGAGATTCAAGGTTTGTATTTTTTTTCATATTTCATTATGTATTTTATGGAGGTATTTAAGGATAATATTACAGAATATGGATCACCATTTGATTAATGTCTCATTAGTTTGGGGAAGGTGTTAAATCATTTAATTGAGAAGAATCTAGTCTTGAGCATTGATAATTTCATTTCATAGTAGACCATGAAATTTTATTAGGTCATACATTGTAAAAACATGGGATATAGGTTCATATATCTATGGTTGATATTATATCATCCTTACCCAATCCATCATGCATACATGATGTTAGATCATTCTTAGGGAATATATCATTTTATCAGCACATAATTAATTATTTTTTGTGTTATTTCTATTGATATGTCTTGATTAGATCAAAGGGAATATAATTTTATATCTTATGAATCTTGTAGGACTTCCTTTGATGAGCTAACGATGTGTCTGAACACTCCACCGATCTAATAACCCCCATGGTGGGAAATTCCTTTTGAGCATATTTGTGATGCTTCAAACTTCACAGTTTGAGATATCTTATAATAGAAGGTAGAGTCGTTCATATGATTTTTCTTATTATTATAGAAAAGTATATTATTCCCAATGAAATTATACAACCCCAAAAAAGGACTCAGAGGTATCTCTTGAAGAATCCAGAAGATAATACCAAACTCATCTGATGTACAATCCTTCTTTAAGAATTCAATTTTGAGATAAACGAAAATAAGGGGTCAGAAAACCTAGTGTGGGCCACATGAGTATGATTACTCACGCACTTGAGGTTGACACCATGAACCATGTACCTATTTAGGACACCTTTCTAGATTACAATTTTTATTCACTCTCATGTACACCTCTGTGATAAGCTATTTTAGTTAAGTACCATGAACACTAAAAAAATATTATAAATTTAAAGAAACCTCAAGTCCAAAAATTAAATAGTGACTCTCGGATTTATGTTATGTATGATCCCAACCTCTGGAAAATTTGAAATTATCATGTAATAGGAGGTTTGTTCCTGATCATGATTATGAGTTTCTTCTACATTTCTACGTTATAATTTCCTTTAGGGGACACTTTTGACCACAATAGATTTCTAGTAAATTCAATGACATTGGATTATATTGGACAATCTTATTTCATAATGCTCATGTGTATCATAATTCATGATCTAATTTCCAATAAAATGGGACAATTTCTTGGTGAAATGAGATGTCTCAACAACCCATATTATTATATGATTTTTTTACGTTTATGGAATTTATTTATAGGTCCTTTTCTATGTTCATTTGTTTTCTTGTAAATTTATGTCACTTTTGGTTATGTGTGAATATGGGTAGAGGATAAGGCCACTAGTACTAATGAATCTCATGTTGTAGTTGACATTATCATGGAATAGTTTATTTGTAGGTTTTGAGTACCAAATGATGTTATCAATGATCAAGGTACACGCTTTTCCAATATTACTTTGGCTTCCCTCATTTGGAAGTATGGGGTGAGACAAAAAACACGAACTCCATTCCACCCCCAAACAAATCAAAAGGAAGAGGATTCATATTAGGAGTTGATTTTTTTGAGAAAATAGTTATGCCAAATTGGAATGATCAATGAAAGTGTGTGGATTAAGTGGTGTGGGGATATAGGTGAGAATAAGAAACACCTATCGATATATCCCCATTTGTTATTATTTTGGGAAGGCTTTTCATCTCCCTGTAGAGGTAGAGCATCAGGCATTTTGGGATATATAAAAAATCAACATGGATTTGGGCCATGATAGAATTCAATAGAATCAAAAAATTAAATAGTATGAGGTGATTCTATTATCATGATATAAAAAGTCAAGGCTCTAAATGGAATTATCAAAAAGAGATAATTATAGAATTATCCAAAATTTCAATTTCATATTGGAGAAAAATCCCTACTATACAGTTCAGAAATGAAGCTGATGTCTGGTAATTTGTGTTCCATATGCTTAGGCCATTATGTTCTATCATAGGTTTTTATATATGGTTTATTGGAAATCACTCAAGAGGAAATATGAATATGATTTACATTCAACGGGATGTATTTAATGAAATCTATTAAGGAATTTGAATCCCATGGAATATATATCGTCACACTGTGTAAGCATATCATCACATGAAAACATCAGTCTATCCCATACCCTATAACATTTATATTATATATCGAAATTTAAAATATGCATTTCTCAATCATTTTATAAATTCATAGAGTCATATTATGTAAAATATATTATTATATGTGGGGTGGAGGTGATAGAATTTTGGGTAGATCTCTTAGGGTTTTGATTTTTTTATATATTTTTTATTTGAAGGGTTGTTATTTCAAAAACAAAAAAAAAGGAATGAAATATTTTCATACTCACATTAGATTCATGGAACTAATTGAGATTTCATATTCAATTTTTCAAACCTCATGGGAATCATGGTATGTTATGGAATGTTTTCATCTTTTGATGTCTATTATTGTGAATATAGAAATTGGTCATTGATATGTTTGATAATAGTTATTAATGCTTCATGATTTCTAACTTCATTTATTGTGCGACATTTGTGGGTAAACTGGGTCATTTAATCTCTTCAATCACATCACACACAGTCATGACATTTTAGTTTCACATGACTTATTTAAGATTTAGTAACCATAAGTAATACTTTTCAACTAATAACATGGACTTTCTATATTCTCATTTATCTTTTGATCATCTCCATTACCTTACAATATATACCAATTCATTTCTACCTAATATTAAATTATTTAACAACATAAATAAATTTAAAATTTAAAATTATGTATAAAATTAATTAATTAGAGAGTGAATAAATGTACAATGTATTGGGATCTCAATGATGGGAGCTCCAGGTTTGACATATGGGAATGCATAAATAAGTTGATTTTGGAATTTTATTAAAAAGGATGTTGAACATGTTTGGTGGAACATAATTAGGAAAGGAAAATTGTTTTAAATGCCATGAATATACTAAGTAAAGGGTGGAGAGATAATCATGATATGATTAGCACAAACACACCTATGGAATTTATGGAACAATTAACTCATAGTATTTTTTCACCTGATTAGTTTCATTGATTTCATTATATTTCATTTTGATTTAATTTATGATACACTAACTTCCTGATTTTTTTAGATTGAATTATATTTTTTGAATCATACCATTCTAATATTTAATTCCACGAATGGGAAATCTGAACATGCATGATTTCCTTCAATACATGATATGAAGTTTTATTTTTGAGTGATAAAGGGTAATTATGATGGAGTTTGTTAAACAAATTTTTTTTGAATATTTTATTTATGATAAATGATATAATTTTCTCACATTGTGTTACAAATGTTTATTTATAAATCATTTGTTATTAGATCTTTCATTTGAAAATTTGATCTAAATTCTAGTTTTACCCTTTAATGTAAATAATATTATTTCAAGAAAAAATATTTTTCTATTGTTAATTTGAACTTATAATTTTCTAATGATGATCCTCAGTAAAAGGGATAAATCTTTAATTAAGAAAATCTGAACTAGAACATGCATTTGAGTGGAGTAAATGGGCCCTGAATTCAATGATGGGTTGGAATCTCCATATTGGACATCACATCATGTAACACCCGAGACTTTTATGTTATATAAATCATCAAAGGAATCTTTTTCTACACAACACTTGCTTGGCTTGCTTTACACGCAATCGCGACCTTCCTCGATAGCTTGCGTCGTACGCAATACCGAGTTTCACTAAACAACAATATGTTATTAAAACTAGCCGTTATGAATAGTAATAACCACTTTTTAAAATTTTATAAATTTTATTTTTCAAAATGGACTTCATTTTTGGACTTAGAATATCGAAATTAGCCTAGGGTGAAATTTTGGTATTTTTCTGAAAACTTTCAATTTTTGATGAATAGTGAATCCACTAAGTGGTAGGTTAAAAACCGAATTTTGCATAAAACTTAATTTTACCGCTTCTGTGAATGGAATTTCAAAAATCCGAGAGACACGGTTAATATCAAGGACTAAAATGTGGTTCAATGAGATGAAAATAATTTTTTGGTGAATAGTAACTTTTTACTATTTTTACCACGGTTAATAGTAAATAGGGTAACTAAGGGTAAATATGATATTAATATTACCCTAACACATGTCCTAATTCTATTGGACAAGTGTAATTCGACCAAAAACAAACTTAGGAATAAAATATGACCATTTAGGCCCACTTGGATTAGATTAGGACATTTATTATTAATTTATTTAAAGAAGGGTTAAAATAGTTAAAATCAAAGTTTAATAAGTAAATCATTTTTAATATGGGGTTATACATAAGATAATTTCGATTGTAAATATTCATTATAAATCTAAAAAGATTTCCTACATGATGGTATTTTATTTTTAATTTTTAGACATCAAATAATTTAATTTATTTATGACACAAAGATGATGCAGTAATTATCTTATTAATGAAATATTGACAAAATTGATAATATAAATACCAAAATAAATGTAATTTGAGACTTTTTATGAATTACACTAATTTTCTAGGTTACTATGATATATTATGGTTGATTTAATCAACTTGGTTAGAACATATAATTCTGTTATGACTTTCACAAAAATCATATATCAAATAGTGTCCAAATTGACACAAAATAGTTTTTAAATCAAATATTATATTATTAATTGTTATTTTATTCCTAAAAATCTAAGGTTCGGCCAAATGACTTAGATAAGGATATATATATATTAATAATAAACAATTTGGGGTTCGTTTGGCATGTTATAGTAAGTGTATTAACCATATAGTGAAAGAAAAAAAAAGACACGGTAAAAGTTAAATTAATTAACTTAGAGTTAAATCTAATTGATAAGGTTAAAATAATACCCTAAACTTGTCTAAATCCTATTGGTTGATAGGATTTCGACCCATACGCACTTTAGCTTCAAAATAAGACCCTTTGGAACCATTATAAACCGATTTTGACTTTAATATAAAATAATATTTTGAGATATTCCTAAGGTGCCCCTCTCCTCCCTTATAAAAGGGCACCTCCTCCCCCTCCTCCTCACACCAATTTGAGCACTCAAGCTCGGCCAAACCCTGACATTTTCTCCTCTCCACTTACCTAGAATAATCCTAGAGGTCCTGGTCTTCTCCAAAGACCAATCTTAGTTCCTTAAGTGGAGGATTCAAAGAGGCGTTCGAAAGAAGAGGTAATATCCATTACCGATCTTTTCAATTTCTTTCTTCTTCAACTTCTTCTTCTTTAGTTGTTTCATGATAAAGTAATAACATCAGTATTACTTACATACTGATATGTTATTATAAATATGAAACAACCCTAATTCACCTTCTATCCATCCTACGGAAAAATGAAATCACCGCGCGTGCGTACGTACGGAATACCGTCTCCACGCCGTGGTGTAATCTATTTTCCACCATCACCTTACAAGGATGGGTATAATGGTGTAATGAGTAACTATATATGATTATTATTAAGTAATATTGATACTGAAATAATATATATATATACTCCAATACAATTCCACGATCATAGGAACGATATCATCACTCGTGCGTACGTACGGAATACCGTCTCCACGATGTGATGCGACTCGTTCTACATGATCTTCATTTCATAATGATTATATAAATGAATTGAATGAATTAATATGGTATATACTACACTAATACCATTCTGGAAATGAATTATCTATAACCTAAAGATAAGAATAAGAATTTATTCGACAAAACATGCATAAGAACAAAAAGTTATAAAGACCCGAGCAACAAGTAACAATGAAATATTACTAACAAAAAGCTAATAATATGACCATATATGATCTCATATCAATATGAATTATTCTGGAATAAGTCAATAACATTATTTAAACCATTATACAGGAGCTTCGGACACGAACAAAGCAAATCGGACCTAAGGTAAGGGAAATATCACAACCTCATTTTTATCCGAGATTGTTTATTCGTAAGTATTTACTGGGGTGTATTTTATCATCCACATCCATGTTTCCTCAATATGTAATATTATTTCCATCCACTTACAATAGTTTAAATCCAATTTTACCCTTCGGTGAGTTTTTAGTAGAGAATAAGAAAGGAATCTTTTGTCATTTTTCGTACGAGGTACTTTTTGACTTTTCCAACAAAAGTATGAAGAATGTTTTTTTTTAACTTATACGGCATGAATGGATTTTTAAAACATTACTTCAAAGAAGCTTCCTTTACAAGTTTTCAAGTTTATTTTTAATCAACTTATTTTATTTTAAAGTTGTATGACATGTTATGAAAGGAAAAATGTTTTTGAAGAAGAAAGGATATTTTCCTCAAGAATGCAGTTCAAGTGTTTTATCAAAATTATTTTCCATCTAAGATAATAAAGGGTTATATTTTTATCCCTATTATTACATTGATTTGATCATGTTGTGATGGAATTATTTTTATGAATTCCTTTATCTTATATGAATTGATTTATGATGTCATGATGTTTCAAGAATCCCATTTTTGTTACTTGTGTTATGCGATTATGTATGTTTTATGACCATGTGGCACACATAAGAAAGGATTCATTATAAGATGGGTGGGACCTATATCTCCCTCCAATGCATTGGGTAATGATTTTATATCTCATGAGATAGACATGGCTGGAACGGAAGGTTATTTCGGTTCAGTGATACAGGACTGAAACGAGGAGTGAACTCAGTTCAGAAAGGGACTTTTTCCACTAAGATAGTCTTGGCAATGAGTCATGACTAACAAGAAATGATTTTACATGATTATGTGTGCATGCCACAAAGTTTCAAGTTTTATGTTATGATTATGGGGATCTCATTTTCACTTCTATGATTTATTCCATGTTAAGATATTATGATCTCTTTTGCAGGTTTTGATAAAGATATGATATGATTTTTATTTCCTTTATTTGCCCTTGCTGAGCATTTGAGCTCACCCTTTTATGTTTTCTTTTCCCCAGGTCAGGAAGATGGATATTATGTAGAATATGCTAAAAGGGACCCTAGATATGATGTAATAAATGGGAGACACTGTAGAAGATTTATGAACCAGTTGTTTATGTTTCCCAGTTTCTAAAGACACTATACCTATACGGTCCTTTGTGGTTTTGTCATATGTTGTAATAAGTGTGCTTCAATTTTGAAGTATTAACAATGTATGTAAAGTGTGGGTTGTTATAGTTGGTATCAGAGGAAAGGTATAGTCAACCTTTGGAAACTAGGATGTGAAAGCCTTAGTAAGAACCCTAAGGATATGTCTATGCATAGAACACAATCTTAGAAATGGCCATGAATAACCTAGGATAAGACCATAAGCATGAAATTTTTTTTTAATAATGTGGTTTCCTATTATAATTAGTGTTGCTCACACTATTCTTCTTGGTTTTAGTCAATGGCTGGAACCCGAAGGAACCGTGTTAATGCGGAATGCGATGGGCAATGCAATGATTGTCCCCCTGAGCAACCAAACGATATGGGAGCTGGAATGCAAAATCTTGTAGCCATGCTCACACAACTTTCTCAAGCTATGAATCATGCAGGATTTCCAAACGAACAAAGGAGGGAGCAACATTCTGTTGAATCCTTCATGAGGCAGCGTCCACCATCTTTCAGCGGGTCTACTGATCCATTAGTTGCTGAACAATGGATTAGTACTACTGAAAAGTTATTTTCAGTTCTTCAATGTTCTGAGCATGATAAAGTTATCCTAGCAGTGTATCGTTTGGAAGGAGATGTGGATCAATGGTGGAATCTTGTTAAGAATACGAGGCAAAGGGATGAAATTGAGTCTATGGAATGGGATGAGTTCAAGAACTTATTTTTCAATAAGTACTTCCCTCGTATTCTCCGAACAAAGATGGAGAAAGAGTTCCTTGAAATCAAGCAAAGGGATGATGAATTTGTTAGTACCTATGAAGCAAATTTTACAATACTTGCAAGGTACGCTTCTGGTATTATTATCCAACCTGAGAGTAAGATCGATCGATTCTTTAGTGGCTTAAAACCAAGTCTTCGAAGGGCGTTAGCCATAAGGGACTTCAATAGCTACGAAGAAATCGTTCGATGTGCTCTCAAAGTCGAGATGGAGATTGGAGTAACCCATCAGTCACATGGGTTTGATAAGAAGAGGAAGATGGAATTCAATGAAAAATCTAAAGAGCACACGGAAAAGAAGATGAACTTTCCCTTATGCTCAAAGTGTGGAAAGAAACATCGAGGGAGTTGTCTTAAAGGGACAAGTAAATGTTTTAAATTTTGAAAGGAAGGTCATCGGGCATTTGAATGCCGTGATAATGGGAAGAAGATGTCTAATGATGCAAACAAAGGAAGGGATACACATAATGAACCTACTACACTTCAATGTTTCAAGTGCAAGGAGATGGGGCATTATGCCAATCAATGCCCAAATCCAAGGGTTGATGATGATGGTTGACGTCAACAAACTCTTAAGGCTAAAGACAAAGGAATGTCACATGAAATTTCTATCAGCGATGTGGAGTACGATAACGATGTGGTGAAAGGTACACTTACCATCCACTCTAAAGTAGCAAATGTTTTATTTGATTCTGGATCCACCCACTCTTTTATTTCTGAAAAATTTTCTAAGGGTATCACCGTATTACCTCAACAATTAGATGTTGAGTTAGCTGTGACAACACCTAATGGCACATCAATCGCATCAGAAGTTTATAATTCTTCTCCGATCGAAGTTTGTGGGAAAGTGCTTCCTGCAAATCTTGTGATCCTTCCTTTAGTGGAATTTGATGTGATTCTTGGCATGGATTGGCTTTCTCTACATGGAGCTCATATCAATTGCCAAAGAAGGGAAGTCACATTTCATATTCCAGATCAACCTACGATCGTCTATCAATGCAAGGATGAACATAACCATCCAGTGGAAATTTCTTCCATCTTATGGGTATTGATTCCACTAAATGAAGGTTATTTATCTCAAATAGTTGGTGAGAAACTCACGATTAAGAATATGCCCATTGTACGGGAGTTTGATGATGTCTTTCCGGAGGAATTACCGGGTCTTCCACCAAATCGTGAAGTTGAGTTTTCAATAGAACTCGTACCGGGTGATTTGCCTATTTCAAAGACACCTTATAGAATGGCCCCAATTGAGTTGCAGGAATTGAAGAAGCAACTCCAAGAGAATCTTGATAAGGGATTCATATGCCCTAGTGCGTCACCTTGGGGAGCACCTGTTCAATTTGTTAAGAAGAAAGATGGATCAATGAGACTCTGCATTGATTATCGAGAACTTAACAAGATCACTATCAAGAACAAATATCCTCTCCCATGCATTGATGACTTATTTAACCAACTACGCGGAGCTCAATACTTTTCCAAGATTGATCTTCGTTCAGGGTATCATCAATTAAGGGTCAAAAGGGAGGATATACCAAAGACGGCTTTCCGTACAAGGTATGGACACTATGAATTTATAGTGATGCCATTTGGTCTTACTAATGACCCTGCTATCTTCATGGATCTAATGAATAAAGTCTTTAGAGACTATCTTGATCAATTTGTGGTAGTCTTTATAGATGATATTATTGTCTATTCAAAGAGCAAGGAAGAGCATGAAGATCACTTGAGAATTATATTGAAGACCCTGAGAAAGGAGAAGCTTTATGCCAAATTTACCAAGTGTGAATTTTGGCTTCAAAAAGTTGCATTTTTGAGTCATATAATCTCAAAATAGGGGATATCTGTGGATCCAGCAAAAACAGAGGTTATCGAAAGATGGTCAAGACCAACAACAGTAACTGAGATCCGAAGTTTTCTTGGTTTGGCTAGATATTATCGACGTTTTGTAAAAGATTTTTCATGATTATCTAATCCAATCACCAAGTTGACTCGGAAGGGAGTTAAGTTTGTCTGGACAGAGGAATGTGAAGAGAATTTCAAGGAGTTGAAAAGAAGGTTATCCAGTGCACCTGTGCTCACACTGCCTTGTAGTGGAGAAAGGTTTGTGATATACAGTGATGCATCCAAGAAGGGATTGGGGTGTGTTCTTATGCAAAATGATATGGTGATAGCTTATGCCTCACGACAGTTGAAAATCCATGAGCAAAATTACCCAACACATGATTTGGAGTTGGCTGCGGTAATCTTTGCATTAAAGATTTTGAGGCATTACCTTTATGGTGAAAGGTGTGATATTTATACTGATCATAAAAGTTTAAAGTATATTTTCACACAAAAGGAGTTGAATATGCGTCAAAGAAGATGGTTGGAGCTGATTAAGGATTATGACTGCTCAATCCATTACCACCCTGGGAAAGCAAACAAGGTGGCAGATGCATTAAGTCGACAAGACCATGCTAGTTTATCCATGATGAGGATCACAAAAGATCCAATATTTATGGATTTACAAAGGATGGATCTTGGAATTATAATGGAAGGGGAAAAATCTTATCTTTCTCAAATGAATGTTCAACCATCTATACATGTGAAGATTAAAGAGGCACAGAAATAAGATGTCGAGTTACAAAAGAAGCTGAGAAATGTTCCTGAATTCAACCTTGATTGTGATGGGATAATAAAGTTCAGGAATGAGGTTTGCGTTCCTCCCATCCCCGAATTAAAGAAAGAGCTGCTGGATGAGGCTCATAGTTCTTCATTCTCTATTCATCCCGGAAGCACGAAGATGTATAGGGACCTGAAAGAGTACTTCTGGTGGGATGGCATGAAAAGAGATGTTGCTGAATATGTCTCTCGATGCTTGGTTTGTCAACAAGTTAAAGCTGAGAGACAGAAGTCTAAGGGGATGTTACAACCATTACCCATACCCGAATGGAAATGGGAAAACATCACTATGGACTTTGTCACAGGACTTCCTAAAACATCCAAAGGCAATAATGCAATCTGGGTCATAGTTGATCGTCTTACAAAGTCTGCACACATCATTGCTATTAGAGAGGATTTCTCTCTAGATCAGCTTTCCAGGATATATATAAAGGAAGTGGTAAGATTGCATGGAGTACCACTTTCTATTATATCTGATCGAGATCCGAGATTTACCTCGATGTTCTGGCGAAGTCTTCAGCATACTCTGGATACAGAGTTGAGTTTCAGCACTGCTTATCATCCCCAGACAGACGGTCAGTCTGAGAGAACAATTCAAACCCTAGAAGATATGTTGAGAGCTTGCTCTATGGATTTCAAAGGAGGTTGGGATCAACACCTACCTTTGGTGGAATTTTCTTATAATAATAGCTTTCACTCCAGTATTCAGATGGCTCCTTATGAAGCTCTCTATGGAAAGAAATGCAGGACTCCAACTTGCTGGGATGAAGTTGGGGAAAGAAAGCTATTAGGACCTGATCTCGTTGATGAAATGGCAGAAAAGGTCAGATCTATTCAACAACACATAAGAGCAGCTCAGAGTCGACAGAAAAGTTATGCCGACAACCGAAGAAAAGACCTAGAGTTTGAAGTGGGTGATAAAGTGTTCTTACGAATATCTCCCTGGAAGAGGGTTATGAGATTTGGAAAGAAGGGGAAGTTGAGCCCTAGATATACCGGTCCTTTTGAAATACTGGATCGTGTTGGGAAGGTAGCTTACCGATTAGCGCTTCCACCGAATCTCTCTCAAGTTCACGATGTGTTCCATGTATCTCTCCTGAGAAAGTACATACCAGATCCTTCACATGTACTCAGCTCAGAAGTTGTACCGCTGGAGCAAGATCTTTCTTATGAAGAACAGCCGATAGAGATTCTGGATCGTAGAGAAAAAGTCCTACGAAACAAGACCACTCGCTTGGTGAAAGTTTTATGGAGAAACCACCAACTTAAAGAAGCTACATGGGAGCTTGAGGATATGATGAGGGAGAAGTATCCTCATTTGTTTGTTGCAAAGTGACGAATTTCGAGGGCGAAATTCTTTTTAAGGGGGGTAGAATGTAACACCCGAGACTTTTATGTTATATAAATCATCAAAGGAATCTTTTTCTACACAACACTTGCTTGGCTTGCTTTACACGCAATCGCGACCTTCCTCGATAGCTTGCGTCGTACGCAATACCGAGTTTCACTAAACAACAATATGTTATTAAAACTAGCCGTTATGAATAGTAATAACCACTTTTTAAAATTTTATAAATTTTATTTTTCAAAATGGACTTCATTTTTGGACTTAGAATATCGAAATTAGCCTAGGGTGAAATTTTGGTATTTTTCTGAAAACTTTCAATTTTTGATGAATAGTGAAACCACTAAGTGGTAGGTTAAAAACCGAATTTTGCATAAAACATAATTTTACTGCTTCTGTGAATGGAATTTCAAAAATCTGAGAGACACGGTTAATATCAAGGACTAAAATGTGGTTCAATGAGATGAAAATAATTTTTTGGTGAATAGTATCTTTTTACTATTTTTACCACGGTTAATAGTAAATAGGGTAACTAAGGGTAAATATGATATTAATATTACCCTAACACATGTCCTAATTCTATTGGACAAGTGTAATTCGACCAAAAACAAACTTAGGAATAAAATATGACCATTTAGGCCCACTTGGATTAGATTAGGACATTTATTATTAATTTATTTAAAGAAGGGTTAAAATAGTTAAAATCAAAGTTTAATAAGTAAATCATTTTTAATATGGGGTTATACATAAGATAATTTCGATTGTAAATATTCATTATAAAGCTAAAAAGATTTCCTACATGATGGTATTTTATTTGTAATTTTTAGACATCAAATAATTTAATTTATTTATGACACAAAGATGATGCAGTAATTATCTTATTAATGAAATATTGACAAAATTGATAATATAAATACCAAAATAAATGTAATTTGAGACTTTTTATGAATTACACTAATTTACTAGGTTACTATGATATATTATTGTTGATTTAATCAACTTTTTTAGAACATATAATTCTGTTATGACTTTCACAAAAATCATATATCAAATAGTGTCAAAATTGACACAAAATAGTTTTTAAATCAAATATTATATTATTAATTGTTATTTTATTCCTAAAAATCTAAGGTTCGGCCAAATGACTTAGATAAGGATATATATATATTAATAATAAAAAATTTGGGGTTCGTTTGGCATGTTATAGTAAGTGTATTAACCATATAGTGAAAGAAAAAAAAAGACACGGTAAAAGTTAAATTAATTAACTTAGAGTTAAATCTAATTGATAAGGTTAAAATAATACCCTAAACTTGTCTAAATCCTATTGGTTGATAGGATTTCGACCCATCCCCACTTTAGCTTCAAAATAAGACCCTTTGGAACCATTATAAACCGATTTTGACTTTAATATAAAATAATATTTTGAGATATTCCTAAGGTGCCCCTCTCCTCCCTTATAAAAGGGCACCTCCTCCCCCTCCTCCTCACACCAATTTGAGCACTCAAGCTCGGCCAAACCCTGCCATTTTCTCCTCTCCACTTCCCTAGAATAATCCTAGAGGCCCTGGTCTTCTCCAAAGACCAATCTTAGTTCCTTAAGTGGAGGATTCAAAGAGGCGTTCCAAAGAAGAGGTAATATCCATTACCGATCTTTTCAATTTCTTTCTTCTTCAACTTCTTCTTCTTTAGTTGTTTCATGATAAAGTAATAACATCAGTATTACTTACATACTGATATGTTATTATAAATATGAAACAACCCTAATTCACCTTCTATCCATCCTACGGAAAAATGAAATCACCGCGCGTGCGTACGTACGGAATACCGTCTCCACGCCGTGGTGTAATCTATTTTCCACCATCACCTTACAAGGATGGGTATAATGGTGTAATGAGTGACTATATATGATTATTATTAAGTAATATTGATACTGAAATAATATATATATATACTCCAATACAATTCCACGATCATAGGAACGATATCATCACTCGTGCGTACGTACGGAATACCGTCTCCACGATGTGATGCGACTCGTTCTACATGATCTTCATTTCATAATGATTATATAAATGAATTGAATGAATGAATATGGTATATACTACACTAATACCATTCTGGAAATGAATTATCTATAACCTAAAGATAAGAATAAGAATTTATTCGACAAAACACGCATAAGAACAAAAAGTTATAAAGACCCGAGCAACAAGTAACAATGAAATATTACTAACAAAAAGCTAATAATATGACCATATATGATCTCATATCAATATGTATTATTCTGGAATAAGTCAATAACATTATTTAAACCATTATACAGGAGCTTCGGACACGAACAAAGCAAATCGGACCTAAAGTAAGGGAAATATCACAATCTCATTTTTATCCGAGATTGTTTATTCGTAAGTATTTACTGGGGTGTATTTTATCATCCACATCCATGTTTCCTCAATATGTAATATTATTTACATCCACTTACAATAGTTTAAATCCAATTTTACCCTTCGGTGAGTTTTTAGTAGAGAATATGAAAGGAATCTTTTGTCGTTTTTCGTACGAGGTACTTTTTGACTTTTCCGACAAAAGTATGAAGAATGTTTTTTTTAACTTATACGGCATGAATGGATTTTTAAAACATTACTTCAAAGAAGCTTCCTTTACAAGTTTTCAAGTTTATTTTTAATCAACTTCTTTTATTTTAAAGTTGTATGACATGTTATGAAAGGAAAAATGTTTCTGAAGAAGAAAGGATATTTTCCTCAAGAATGGAGTTCAAGTGTTTTATCAAAATTATTTTCCATCTAAGATAATAAAGGGTTATATTTTTATCCCTATTATTACATTGATTTGATCATGTTGTGATGGAATTATTTTTATGAATTCCTTTATCTTATATGAATTGATTTATGATGTCATGATGTTTCAAGAATCCCATTTTTGTTACTTGTGTTATGCGATGATGTATGTTTTATGACCATGTGGCACACATAAGAAAGGATTCATTATAAGATGGGTGGGACCTATATCTACCTCCAATGCATTGGGTAATGATTTTATATCTCATGAGATAGACATGGCTGGAACAGAAGGTTATTTCGGTTCAGTGATACAGGACTGAAATGAGGAGTGAACTCGGTTCAGAAAGGGACTTTGTCCACTAAGATAGTCTTGGCAATGAGTCATGACTAACAAGAAATGATTTTCCATGATTATGTGTGCATGCCACAAAGTTTCAAGTTTTATGTTATGATTATGGGGATCTCATTTTCACTTCTATGATTTATTCCATGTTAAGATATTATGATCTCTTTTGCAGGTTTTGATAAAGATATGATATGATTTTTATTTCCTTTATTTGCCCTTGCTGAGCATTTGAGCTCACCCTTTTATGTTTTCTTTTCCCCAGGTCAGGAAGATGGATATTAAGTAGAATATGCTAAAAGGGACCCTAGATATGATGTAATAAATGGGAGACACTGTAGAATATTTATGAACCAGTTGTTTATGTTTCCCAGTTTCTAAAGACATTATACCTATACGGTCCTTTGTGGTTTTGTCATATGTTGTAATAAGTGTGCTTCAATTTTGAAGTATTAACAATGTATGTAAAGTGTGGGTTGTTATACATCACCTTTTTGGCCATATATTCTTCATCCATTCTTGTATTGTGACATAATATGGTTCCTAGAATGATGGACCATTTTATAAAAAATCACTATTCTTGGAAACTATATGGTTTATGTGTTTCAGTGGTAAAATATTCAGTGGAATTTGGATTATATTATTTGGATGTATGTCCCCATTAACAATTTAAAACTCTTAAAAGCTAGCCACCCCACAGTATAAATTTATGTTTTTCCCATTTTGATATTTTTGGACGTGAATTAGGATGTTTAGGGCATAATATAATTGTTTAAACAAAATTTATCCAAGAATTTCAATAAGAGAACCTCTTGACGTAAGGATTTCTTCATCGATTCATTCTTCTTCTTATTCACATTGTGATATTTGTGTTTGTGTAATAAAATTCTTAGTTCCTCTTCTATTTATGATGATTTATTATTTATTATTAAAGATTATTCTCTTATAATATTACCTTTTGTGATGGAAATGATGTGTACAAAAATAATGGGTTATACCAATTCTATGTATTTTGCGAATAAAAAACATTTCTACGATGACTACACCACCCAGGGAAGAGTAGTTTTTTTAATAATTGATATATATCATAACCTATTCATTAAATTATTTGGAATAAATGATATACGATAATTAATATAATATTATCGATGAATGTTTTTTAAAATTTATAAAAATTAAGATAGAAGTTTAATAACTAACACAGAATACTTGATGTTGAGTAATGTTTAATTTGTGAGAGAGTGACCTTAATATATAAACAATACATCATGTTATAAATTTACAGAGTTAAAATATATTACTTAAAATCTATAAATACGTATTTCCAGAATTAATTTAGGCCATAATTTACCACTTACCATAATCTATACTTAAAATAACAATCCAGGATGTGTGTCGAAATTTCACATTCTGAAGCCTGCCAAGGGTGTAACTCTTTTCACATTTGTGAAAATGTTAATTTTCATATGACATAATAATTCATTGAATAAAATATCTCTAAAAAAATTAAAACATATATAAATTTTCATTATATATGTATATTTTATACACTTTCTCTTTATCTCTATATTACATGATAATTTTATAACATCAGTATATTAATACAGAACTCTTTATATAGACACAATAATCGTCACTTCTTCATAGAAATTAGTTATAAATATTAATTACCATAAAATAACCTACACAAGATTTACTTTTTATTGTAATTTATTTTTTATATACCATTATAAAACATTATTTTTGTTAAAAATTAAACCTCCCATGTTATATTATACAATCCAAAACATTTACAAGCCAATTTTAAAGATTCATGGATATAAATGATCCCCTAGGAGGAGACTAACGATTATTTGATGAAAAGGGAAAGATGATGTGTTATAGAAATTTTACATTATACATTTGATTTGAATTGAAGAATTATGTGTTTTGAGTTATCCTCAAATGAGAATGGACCATAATAGAAATGCAATTACACATAAACATGGATTTTTCTCATGAATATCATTTATGAAAATATTGTTTTATTTCTAAAATATATACAATGGTGATAGATATGTGTTGGTTCATGATACAATTAATTATTGAGTTATAATTTTGTTTATGGTGTATTTATTGAATATGTGCTCATAGATTAGTTGAAGTCTTGTTAAATTTGAGTATAGTTTCAATAAAATGATGAAATATTAATGAGGCCTTGACTATGAAGTGTTGACTATGATAATAGGTATGTTGATATGTCCAAAAGTACATGTGAATAATATTAGTCTAACCATAATTATAGTTGTTATTTTTCCTTTTTATGAGTGTAAATATGCCTTCAAAAAGATTAGATATCCCATAATATTGGGTCTTGTATCATGGATCCCTAAAAAAGGACACGGGGATTCCCAAAATTATAATATTAGATGTTGTGGTCTACCATGGAAACAACAATAATGTGTGTGGATATATAGCCTTGGTTTCCACTATAATGACTGTAAGATTGATATGATCTACCTAAAAAATATTATAGGTAAATATATGAATGGTGGATCCCTATTTAGGATAAATAATTTCGTGTGTGAATTGGGTAGAAGAAAAATTACTATAGATCTTACCTATTTTTGGTGGATGCTGAGATGTCTAGGATAATATATTAGAATAAATTTGACATAGTTGGTCTGGAAAAAGACACTGAGGAAAAAAAGGAATTTCAATAGGATTTTTTAGTTAAAATTATATATAATATTTTAAAAGGACTAAGTAAATGTCTGCATGGGGAATAGCACTAGAGATTTCATTTTGATGACTCAAAAATTACATTTTTTAAACCTCCACACTATTGTGATGCACTTTCTATAAAATCAATTTAATGATGAACATTTAAAAATTGTGATGAGAAGCATATTAATATCAACGAGAATTGGAGGCCTAATTTACAGATATTTTTTTGTATAACTATTGAGAGAATCAATGGTGAACATATGATCCAAATTCCATAAGCACTTGAGGTCGTGGAATGTAAAGAATGATCATCTTTTAGGTCTCATCATTTTTTCAAAGAATCTGAGTTTGGGTCTATATTCCTTATAATTTTCTTTTTATTATTGATAATAAAATATGACTTCATGTAATGAGATTATAACTATTTATAATTGTTTATTGATGATTTATAACAAATTCTGATGATCCTTATATATACCCTTTTGATTTGAGTCGGGTTTCACACTATATCACTAGTAATCACATCATCACCATTGAAATCCAATCACATTAATTGATGAAAATAACATTTTCTGTTGAGATATATTGTTTTAAGTCATTAATAATTAATACAATTAAATGGTAGTACACTCTCTTCTATGTATACTAGCTGGAATTACTATATTTATGAAGTGTATACAGGTAATTATTTATATTGATATGATATAAATTTTCTTTAATAACATATTTAATTTAATATATATATATATATATATGATATTAATAACATCTAAAATAATAGAGTTCTTATGTTTGATGGTTATGGGTGATATTTATTTTTAGTAGGTATGTTTATGTACCTCCTTTACCGGGTTATAATCACTATTTTATCATTGAAAATTGACTGCATCATCTAAAAATTAGAAAACCATATAATTTTGTTAGAAAAGAAGAATATTGAAGTTGATGGGATAGAATGAAATTGATTACTTTTCTCCCCATTTGAGATATATTTTACATTAGTCATTATCTTATGTATGGAAAATAAAATATGGAATTAATCTATGATTTCTGTGAGGGATATAAAGTGGATAAGGTGATATGATTATAGAAATTATTGTCTCAATTTGAGGATATTTTGATTAGTGAATTGGAAAGATGAGATAAGTTCTTTTTTAGTTGAAAAATTTAAAACCATTAGGTTTTATGTTAATTTTTATTTTAATAAATTTCAATTTATTTGGTAGAGTTCACTATATGAAACTACTAGTTTCAATGAACCAAAATATACTATTAAAATAAAATTATGTCAAAATTATAAAAAACCCTTTAAAATTCAATGGTATGAATATGAATAACTAACTTATAAAAAATATATTACTTAATATGAATTTATTATTAATCATTTTTTTAGAAATTAAAATAAAAAAACATTTAAAAATAAAATAAATGTTTGTTGAAAAAACAAATATTGTGAATGTAATTTGTTTTATAGTGATAAATTTAATAGATCTCTATTTTTTAATAGTTATAATGAAATTTATGTATTATATATTAAATAATTTATAATTTTTATTTTTATATTTTTCTAACATGAGAATAGAATAAATTTGCTTTTATGATTATGAAATATTTTTTTCTAAAAAGTAGTTTCATTGTGTTTTAAAAACTTTTTTTAAAATAAATTAATCCCAACTACAGAAATTAATATATAAATAATATATTATATATTTGGAATCATGATGTTCAATTTTTATAAACATTTATCTTTTATTTTTGGTCATTATGAATATTAATCGTGGTAAAAATTGTGACCCTGATAAAGGGTAAATCAAGTTATTCTAGGTTAAAACGAAGGGATACGAAAATAATATTTCATATTAGTTCTTATTGTATAAATTTTATTAGATCCATATCACATTATCATTTAAATTTATGGTTTTCATTATAACTAATCCCTGAAAATGACTAAAATAATATTCGAATCAAATAATGTTTCACAGTGTCATTATCATAGTTGAATACATCTCTTTATGTTCATATTGTTAATAAATAAATATATTAATGAATATAAATGTCTAATTTTAGATTAATGAAATTATTTTCCTGATTTAAATTTATTTATAAAAACTAATAATTATATAATAACTAGGCATTCTTAAAAAACATTGATGTGGTATGTCATCAATTTAATAAAAAAATAAAATAAAATATTTAATTTTTTTAAATTTATATAATTTCAATGATTTATACTGTTAATTAAATCTTATAGATAAATATGACATATTTTTCTTTCAATTATTATATATGAATTAAAAATTAGACTAAATGTCTTATTTTTTTATTAAATGAATATTGTCAAAATGAAAATAAAGATATTTATTAAAAATTCATATTTTTTAATTTATTTAAAAATAAAAACAATGTTAAAACTTGACAAGGATGATAATGTAATGTCCAAAATGGATGATTTTCTTATATATGATCAATTTTTTCCTTATATATAAAATTATATTTCTCTAAGAGATACAAATATGTCAGTGTAGTGAATGTTAAATTTGGTTTACTAGAGGGTTACACCAAAATATATGTTTTTAATGACCACCCAATGATTTCTATTTATTTATATCATTTATTCCCCATCTCACTTTATGATCACTTCCGTGTATATTTGGAATAATTTTGATTGAAAATGAAATTATTATAATTTTTTTTCTAAATTAACTCTCAATTGAATTATAAAAGGGAACCTCCTCCCACAATTTGATACTCCACTTTGAACCATCTATGTTGAACATAACCTAAAACAAACCCAATATTAAATTATTTGTAAACATTATAGAGGTGTTATTCCTCTTAAAAGGAATACCTTATTTCTATTATGAGGATATCTAAACGATTTATTTCAATGAAGTGGTATACTCCTTAACCAATTATTTTCTTTTCACATCATAATTAGCACCAATAAATATATTCGATTGATTATATAATAAAAAATTATGTATAAATAATATACCATTATTTTTAAATTACTATTATCCATCATTTTCCCCATCATATAGGAAGTAAACGTATCGCTCAACTGGACATATGGTTTATTATATCCACATAAGTGTACAATTTATTTTCAACCATCATCTTACATGGATGGTTATTAAGAAGACATTAGTGTTTATAAAAAATAATAATGAAATTTTGAAATTTTTATAAATATAATATCACTTCTACCCTAATACATACTAATATAATTGAATACATTAACATCACTCAGGTGTACATGTGGGCTACCACATCCCTGAAGTGATGTCATTTTCTTTTCTATTAAATTTTACATAGATGGTAAAAAATATATATTTAATGATAAAATGTTATATATATAAAATAATAATGACTCAATAATGCTTAATTATTATTTACCATTCCTTTATTATGTCTCCCAAAAAAGGAAATCATTGTTTATGTATATGTATTGCCCACCATTTCAACGAAATTTTTAATTCATTTTTCTGTCTATAATGTTTATGTATGACTCTAAAAATTTATATAATGAATCTATATTTACGTAATAACAATAATTATAGAATAAATGTAACCTTTATCGCCTACCAAGGATTTAAACTACTGATCAAAGATTTAGTAGTTACCACATGGAGTAGTGATTTCAATAAAGAATCGTAAATAAACATGTGACTAATGTTTTTAAGTAAAAAATATATTATATGATATAAAACATTATAGTTCTTGAATATATTTATACCAAATATTTATTTTTTATATAGGATATTTAAACATGTATGAAAGAATTAAATAACAAGGTAATAAAATTTCCTCTCACTTTTACTTTTGTAAGACAGATAGAATTTTCACTAAATAATTATTTTATGTTGTCCATATACTACCCATGAATTTATATTTTTCATATTATTATGAATTTTATGGTATTTAACATACTGATACATGTTTACTTATTAATTGGTAATTATTAATCAAATTTTACAAAAGTGGTATGTGTTTCTCATCTCACATTAACCTATGTGTGAAAAATTCCATATTCATAAATAATTTATTTTTTCTAGTTTATATAGTATACAAATAATATTTTATTTATTGAATATAATTGTACTCTTGTTATTTAATTATTTCTGTTAATTTATTTCTTTTATGGGGATTATGATTCAAAATATTCTAAAATAGTAAGTTTTTATTTCAAAACATCATCATTATTTAGGATTGGATATGTTAAAGACCCCATTCATAGAATTATTTTATTTTTCTACCCTTCACCCATTTAATTTTATTATTCTACTGTGATTTCTTGAAAATATATACTTTCAATTCATTTTCCTCAACATAACTACAAAATATACGGAAAATATAATTTTTTCATTAATCAACTTTAATTCTCTCATTAGTTGAAAAAAAATTTCTTCCATATTTATGATTTCAAAATAAGAAGATTATTTTCACTATTATTGTATAATAGTTCAATGTAATCTTTTACCAAGACTAATTTTTTTAAAATTTGTGGAAATTGAATATTTTTATTGTTGACTAAATTAGGTACTTTTTAAAAATGATAAATAAATTATTTCATTAAAATTATATGAGACAAAAAAATTCCTACTATCCTGAACAATTAATTAATTGAATAATCCACCCCATGTTTACACGGTAAAAATAAATAAACTATTTTCCTAATATTCTAAAAAAATTTAGGTTTTAAAAAATGATTTTAATGGTGAAAATGCTATTTTCTAATGGAAATTTTTTACTAAAAATATTATGGTATTTCTGTACATTAATGATAAAAACTATATTTTATTTATTCTATACTGGGGATATGTTGTGATTATACCAATTTTTCAAATATATATATGGTTTATAATTAGTTTGACATGTGATTTATTATTTTTATATAGTTCCAACAGTTCTATAGATGATTTATGGTTTTGATTATTAATTGGAGAAAGTATTATATTTTTTATGAATGTATATGAATGAGAATATTTTTGTGGAATATATTTTTTCTCATCTATATGAGTAATTTTTTAGGATTTTAATGTGATAGTAGGAGCCCACTATAGCCTCTTGATTTTTATATTGATGTCATGAGATAAACTAGAATGGCTATTTGGATGAGGCCTTACATATTTACATATGATGCATTGGAATGTGTCCTATATGTTATGTTTAGAATGTATGAAATTATGAATTTAATAATTTTTTATATTAGTTAATTGAATTCATGTGATTATTTGATTAGTAAGATATATATTGATATATTTCATGATCATGTGAATATTTATATGGAATTATTTTATCATTATTTATTCTGACCATATTATTCTTCATGCCCAAGTTACTTATTTAATGGAATCTGTTTTCAAATGGTTACCTTACCATATTGATTATTCCTTATTTTACCAAAATAAAATCCATATTACACAAATACTTACATAATATATAATCTCAATCCTTTCCTTTAAATTATTCCCCATGAATTATAGGTATTATTTTTTGATTGATATTTAGGGAAAATATAAAATTAATACTTGTGTAACTGTAGAAAATACTATTTGTTTATTTTATATTTATAAGTGTAATTTATGATTAATGTATTTATATTGTGTTCAAGGATAATAAAAAATACAGTCAATTAGGATGTGATCAAATGTACTTTTTACTAATATAATAATGTAACTATTGGATCTGGGATATTAGTTTTGGGTTATATACAATTAGCATCATGAAATATTTTCTATGAACCATAAGAACTATGTTTAAGGGAACATATAATAGGGATGGTAACCCTATGACATACTTTAATAATATTCCCAAATAATTAAATCTTATGATTTTGATATTACTTTTACTTAAATTATCAATTTATGTGAACTATTTCTATAGTTTTAAATAAATGCATTACATTTCATGTTGTTATGAACTAATACAGTTTGTGTAGTTATTTATAAATGGTTTATAAATAAAGGAATGGAAACTGAATCACTTAATGTAATCCAATAGGTATTTTTCTTCATGGGAATACTAATGAAGAGAGAGCTGGAGAAACAAATAAATGTGGGAAAATAATATCTAATTCATAATAATTGTCTCAGGATATGACTAATAAACAAGCATGTATAGAAAAACATGTCAAACCAGAATGTAGTGAAGAAATGTTATACCATTTCATGCATCATAAACCTCTATCATTTAGTGTGATTACCAGTCCAATTTATCTTATAAATGGATAGGTTCCCTAATGAAAAAAAATCCATCATTAAGAAATAATGAAAGGTTTATTCATTAATGGATAATTATAATATCAAATTGGATTAAAATAATTATAAAAATTGATAAAAAAATTCTAAGGATGGGGAGGAGATATAGAGCATGTTACAAGAGTATTTTAATGAATTTTTAGTCGAAAAATATTTTCCATATCAACAACTAGATTATAGGGAGTCTAATCTCATGTGTATGAGGAGAAGGGATAGGGAAAATATCTCTATGTATGAAGATAAAATTCCATGGTCATCAAGAGATGCTATATACTGCATACAGAATATAACGTGTAATATTTTCTATTTATTTGATTTGATAAAGATAATACATTAAATGTAACTCATAAGGGGAATTAGGGAAAGACAGATTTTTTAAAATATGATAATTGTAGAATTAAACAACCTATTATATTCGTGAAGGTAATTGGAGTTTTCTTCTTGTATGTGCAGAATAATCATGTGGTTCATGTATGAACATAGATGAATGAAACCTATAATATTTAGCATTTGAAATGCAAGGATATTAGGCACAACCCAAATGAATTCTTTTATAATCAAGGGAAATAACATAAATAATGGTAATGGATCAAGGGAATGATTATGTTATTACAATGTCTTAAGACTAATGAATAAAATGATTCTATATCATGAATCAATAATTATATTTTATATGAATTTTAAAAATAATAGTCATGTTATATGAATGTTTATTATTATAAAAATTCTACTAAAATAGTATTATTTATAGATTTTAAAGAATATGTTCAATGATACAGAAAATTGAGAAAAGTGAATTAGTGTAAAAGTGATATTTTTTTGAGAATATATGAATATGGTAAAGATAAAGTATAATATCTTCCATCTATTTATTAAATAATTATTAGTCATGATAATGTGGAAATTGACATTGATGAAATAAATGAGATAGTATTGGTGATGTTGAAAATGGTAATCGATTTTTTGAAATAGTAATTAATTATTATATATTATGAAAATTGATTTTTAAAATATCTATTATAATATGATATTTTATTTATGGAATGATGAGTTAGGTATTTTTTGATTCATGTATATTTTTTTTGAGTGTTTATGAAAATTACCATGTATTAAGAAAATATTTGATCATTATATTCACATATATTGTTTATGAAATATACATGATACCTTAAGGATTAATGATAAGTTGTTTTCTAATTCTTTTTGTAAATATTTTTAATGGTTGTTATGGGTATCTATTTATTTAATATATTCAATTTATCTTTGTTTTATAGTGTTTATGTTTTAAAGATTAATACATTATTATATAACTTGTGTTAACCATTTCGGTTTTGGAAGATATCTATAGATAAATGGAATGGTTTTTATTTATCTTATTTATCACATGATAATTTAAAATTTATTTTTTGTTCATATGGAAAGAAAAATACAGTAATTATAATCATATTTTAGAGTGATATATTATGTTGAAGTTGAAATTTATCAAATGATAAAATTACACTTTCCATGTATATTTATTACATTATGTTATGACTCTGAATGGTAAATGAATTCTCCAACTATATTAAAATGATATTGAAAGAAAACTAATGTATTATTAACATTATTTTTGAATAATTTATTGTCCTTTCAAATCGTAACAACTTATGGTTTTGTGGTTTTTAATTTTCTCTAGATCATTCACTTTATTATTATCAATGTTCTCTATTACTCTCCATTATTATATGGACTTTATGTTTTTTGTCCATGTTTATATTATCACTTTGTTATAATGTTATTTTATCAGTATCCGATTATATATGTTATTCTATATGACATTTATATTTATCATTCACTCGATTACAGATGATGTCTTATTAACAAATTTATTATGATGTGGGTTTTGAGTAATGGAATTTTCAAATGCGAGACCCTTGTGTATCAAGAACAATTTTAAATTGTGAAGAAAAAATTTAACATGAGTTCAATGTAACACCATATATTTTTTATGGCTTTTTTCCTTTAAAATAAACTAAATTTATTTCATTTCATTTGTCTCACACAACTACAAGCATAGACGTACAACAATAAACTATTAAAATATTATTATTTAACCATTAAAACTATGATCTTCAAATTGGTGGTTATGAATATGAATTTATAAAATATTAGAAATTTTTTTATTAAATAATTAATTTTCAGTTGATTAGAAATTAAAATAAATATTTATTGAAATTAAAATAATTGTTTTTCTAAAAATAATTATTGTTCATGCAATTTTTTTTTTTAAAAAGAATTTTTTTTTATTCTTGGTTAATGTGTAATGATCCGTCCCATGGGACCATGCCATGATATACCCCAACCCCATCACTAGAAGTCCAGTTGTTGGCGACTAACACCAAATCTGTCTACCTGTAAGTGGGAGGCATTAGGTTGAGTACCTGTACACACACACACACACAACCACATCACAATGCTTGTAAAATAAAAAAATTATGAAACTAAATAACCACTAATTACAAGTTCAATTGAATTTCAAATTGTTCAAAATACAAACCCCAAAAATGACTAAATGGAAAATAGTAACATACAATGAAAATCTAGACAGGAATCGGCTGAAAACACCACATAATTGGTGTGTACAGAGTAGCTACTAGAAGCCGTAGAAGTATTTCCCGTATAACTAGTATCACTTGGAACCACCTGGTCCATGGCCACCAAGTCCTTGTTCATGGATAAAGTAGTATGCACCAGACACAACACGTGCAGACGAAGCCCGTTCTGGATTGAATAACAAATTACTCAGTAGGGTCCCCAAAATAATAAGGAAAGGTAATAAATCAATCCAAAAAAATCATAAAATCATGATCACCAATCATAATCCTGATTCATGAAATTTCAAACTAGGTATATTCTATAGTAGGAAAGTAAGACCATCAGTTATAATGTTGTACACCATGGGATGATGGAGAACTATTCCTCAATGACTATATGGGGCATGTCAGGTCACACAAAAACTACATCCCACAAATATTGGGACACATGTGGTACTCATCCCAGATGAGTACTATGTGAATTTTTGGTCAGAAAGAAGCCACTCCCTACCGTGTGTATGTTGGGTCACACAAAAGCTTATTCCCACCAATGGAAATATTGAGGTACTCCTCCTGTTGGGTATTGTGGGTTAGCAATGACACATAGAAGTTTCACCCCTCTATGGGCTTGTCAGTTTTAACAGAATCCACTTCCCACTAGGCCATATTATCTAATCCACACAGGGTTTCTTGTTAGTAGTCTTTAGTTCTCAACTGACTACATGGTTTTAGCATGTAGCATTATTGATCTGAGGAGAACTGCTCCCCATTCCATTCATCGTATTCCACCTTCCATGAAATCCTCTATAGATTATTTCAAAAGATCTTCCCCATCGTGAGGGTTCTAGCGATGCAAATGGCTTGTCAATCATACACTGAGTTTTAAGGATATTTATATTTTTTTCAAAAAGGTGTCGGTTGGGTCTGGATTCAGTTTGACCCGGTAGGACCTACTCGACCCGATCCGTCTAGGGGTCACCGACCCGACCCGGGTCCGCAAACCTGACACAAACCCATTCTGGCCTGGTTTTGGTCTGTTGGGCCACGGTTCTATCCCACTGGCATTAATGGTCCGGAAGAGGTAGACCTATTTTACACCTTGTGGGGAAGCGGCTTGAAGCCGCGTCTGGATCCCTATTCCCCGTGGGTCTTCGGTGGAGACAACAATTCCCACCGTGGTTAATCCACTAGGGCCTTCCGCCACCTGGCTCGCCAATCTAGCCGGAAGGTCATCGAAAACTTTTTGGGAGACTGTGAGCCCATGAAATGTGGGGCCCGTGACTGATGGTCAGTCCACGGATGTGGCCGAGGGCCACATCATTTCACTAGCCACCGTCCTGGCAGTGGCTTCTATTAGACCACCGCGGACTCTGTTAGCCAATGATCCCATCCTTTCGCACCGTCCTGGATTGCCTCCTCCTACCCGTGGCTAATATAGTGGGCCACTTCTGGAACTGGCGCACTGGTGGGCTCTTCCATGAACCCCAAGGTTAGAACTGGTCCTCTTTTCTTTGTATCTAATGCACCTCCAACCTTAGTCGGGTATCAACTTCCCTGTGAAGGCCTTGAATTTGCATTTACTCCCCTTTAAAAATGTTCATCCGTGAAGAACACACTTGGGGGGGGGATCATTCCTTGTTTATTTCACTTAACTCCCTCCATGTTAGAGTTTTAAAACTGGGATAGGGGTGAGGATGATGTTCTATAAACAATAATTTAATCCTAAATTGAAATTCAAAGAGACATCTCCACACACAAGAATAGAAAAATCCATGGGTCAACCTGTTAATGGGATGATTGGGGTTCTCATTTTAGAATTAATAACATATAAATTTTTTAAAAAATAAACCCATACCATGATCAACATCCATCATTAAAGAAATTTTCCCTTGAGTATTCAATCTCTTTTGGTGTTTATCCCTTCCTCGTTCCGATTATTGTACTGCATCAACATTTCTAGTCATCCCTCAAGCATTTTTCATCCATTGTTGGTGGGATTCATAATCATAGGTTAATCATAGAATCCCCTAGGTTTAATTCACAACTATCCAATTTTTTAGATTAATAAAAGAAATCATGTCACAATGTTTCTGTTATGCTGCAATGTTGCGTCACTAAGCTATTTCATTAATAAAATAGTTTATTTGTTACACTGAAAAAAAAAGTCTTTATAGATCATCCTATAATGTTCTATATCGTCGAACCCCAAATCCACCATACAATGCTCAATGGTTAGAAAATATATAAAATTAATTTCTATTTTATTTTATTATTTTCCAAAAAGTTCAAAAATAACATTTCCGTCTGACCCTTTTCGTTCTATTTTAAGTCCTTTCTAGGAAAATCTTAGAATTCTGAGTTAAACAGTGCCCTCAGATTTTTTATCTGAGCACCAGTTAAATATTTATGAAAACCCACTTTCATGATCACATAATTGAACTTAAAAAAGTTCAAAATCCAGTTTCGGGATCACCGAGCCATGGAATCACATTCCATTTTAGCGTATGGTCTTGAAATAATTAAATAAAATTTAAAACAATATATGGATATTCTGGGACATTAAATTACCCCCACCATAGCTCTTTATTTCCTCGAAATCCAAAATAAGGGATAAAAATAAAATGGGTGTACTGAGAATGAATCTGACCTCCAACGCACATGTGATATCCCAGAGATTCACATGATGCCACTGAACACACACAAGAGGAATCGATCATCCATGAAGGACCAGCTCTTGTGAATCTTCAATTTCCACTAGAATCTTTCCAAACATCTCCCCATCGTAAATTTCCAGATGTCCCAATTTGATGATGTGTGAAGGGTCATGCACGTACCTCCTCAACTGCAACATGTGAAAAGCATCATTCATTCATTGAATTTGTGGGTGATGAGTTCGACGGTACACCACAATGACAACTCTGCAATGAATTTGGAATGATTGGATGAACCTCGTAAATAACATTCATCACTGACCAAATCTATGGAATCCCCTACTGTGTGAGACCCAAAGAAATACATGGCCTCCCTCCTTGAACTCCAAGGGACTCCAACTCTTATAAACATTTGATTTCTTCATTCTATGTGTAGTCCTCAACCACTCCTAGATTATCAAAAACATCCCAGTGGTATCCCATACCAACTATGGACCCATGGGTTCTGAATCCCTTGGGTCTGTGCAGTATAGAGGTGATCTGCATGGAAGCCCTTATAATGCCACAAATGATGTCATGCTAATGTTGGAGAATAGATGTTACTTTATAAAAACTCCACAAGTGGTTGGTGGAAGTCCCAACTGTAACATCCCAGGTAAATAAAAATTAATATATTTTCATCTTTATTAATATTTGTGAATAAAATATTAATGTTAATTTAAAGGTAATGCTATGTTCAATGTCGTACCCAATACACAAAAACGAGTTTTTTTGAAATCTTACGATGCACACTAATAATATAATAATATTATTATAAATGGTAGTAAAATCCTAGTCGATGTAATGGCGGGAATGAACAGAAATACCAAAAACTTGATTATATATGCTTGTCAAATTTTTTAACATTTATTAAATAAATGTTAGAGGCTTAAAATGCGAATGAATCCAATTTTTAATCGTAAATATTCTAATATTCTTTAAAAGGTAGATTAACAGCCTTTTGATGGAGAAACCTTTTAAAATAAACTTTTTGAAAATTTTATATGATATATTTGAAAAAATAAAATCCTTCTTTAGAATCAAGAAATCAAAATTTACTTTTTGTAAATTTTTGTTATTTTTCTGATAAAGTTCCATTTTTAATGAATAGTGAAAGTGCTGTATTTGAACTCAAAACCTCATTTTAGTATAATTTATTTATATGGTAATATTATATTTTTAATTAGTTTTAAAGTATAATTAAAAAATATTTTTACCATTAAATCCAATGGTGTTCATTTTAATTAATTTCACTTTGAAATTGGACATAAACAAGTGTCAAACTTTTAATAGATATTGTTTCTTAAAAATGCGCTATTTGTTTTGACAACGGGAATTGAATATAAATTTAATTAATTAAAATTCTATATATTTAATTTGGTAAAATTGATATAAATTTTGAATTTGGAATATCAAATATAGCTTAGGGTGAATTTTTTTTATTTTTCTGACAAATGTTCATTTTCAATGAATAGTGAAAAATACTGACTTTTAATTCATACCTACCTTTTCAACCTATTTATTTACATAGATAGATTGTCATTTTAATTTGTTTTAAGGTGTAATTGAATTATTTTTTATTCATTTATTACAATGTTGGTCATTGGATGTAATTTCAATTTTAAATTGGATGTAAAAATAAATCAATTTTTTGATAGATTTTACTTCTTAAATACCCGTCTTTTGTTTTGACAACATGAATTATTTGAAATTAATTACTGATATTAATGTGTTTAGAATCTGATAAAATTTATTCCATATTCGGAATCATAAGGTACAAATTATATAATTAAGACAATTTTGCTTTTGGACATTATGAATAGTAACGACGTTAATTATATTTAATTATCGTGTTTAATTAGTAATAGGGTTGTTATGGGTAATAAAATAATATCATAAAAATATAAAATGACACCAACATGTGTCCTAATGATATCGGGGGTGTCATGGAACACCATCGGATGCCTTGCGCCACCCTTGGGACCCCATGGAATCACTTTAGTGTGATAATGACCTTTTATCATATTTTTTGAAGAAAATAAAATGTAACCAAAGTATGTAACACCTAATTAAAAAAATTATAATTTTTATTACATAAATGATATTTTTGACTATAAAAATTCATTAGAAACCTAAAAATATTTTCTACATCATGATAGTTTTTATATAATTCTTAGATATTAAATAACTAAATTTATTTATGACACCGTGTTGATGCAGTGAATACCTCATTAATGAATGATTTAAATAAAATGAAAAGATGAGGTAAAATATAAGACATAAACTTGTAAAAAACCTTATTTATGGGATTATTTCTTACCCTTATCACCATATCCTCGAAATATATTTTTTGGGACATTTAATATCCAAAAATCATTTTAAAATAAAGTAACATTTCATGACTTTCAAGAGTTCCCACCTCCCTCTTATAAAAGGCCCCAACTTCTACCCCCTTACCCACACCTCTCAAGACTTTGGATCGTCCAAACTCTACTAATTTTATCTCTACACATCCCCCTCTTCATCATATATGCCTTACCTTAGGCAGAAATCTCTTCAAGAAACCCATTTGGTTTAAACCAAGAGGAGTTACCCGATTTAAAGGTAATGATCTCTCTTATGTTCTTTTGTATTATTTTTGTTCTCCAACCCCCAATACTATATTTATTCCTTTATTTTGTATCAAAAATAGTATATTAAAAATAATAGGATGATTTTATGAGAACTATTCTAGCAACACATACTCACACCTCTGTCAAATTGTTAAAGAACATACTGTTTCGGTGGATGGCGAATTTCTGCCTCACGAAAGGATAATTGTTCAATATTATTCTGACACCTTTCATGGTGGACATTAAGATTTCACTATATTTATATAAGATATATTTTATTTTTATGTTTTATATATTCTTCTGTATTTTTCATTTATGGCATACCTTTATGGTTTCATTTATGGGTAAACGTGATATCTTCTTTTTAGGAAATGCGGACTACCGCCCCCTCAAAGTGGTTTGATTCGTTAATTACATATGTTGGACATATAAATGATGGAGTTAATGATATTATATATGATATTATAAAGGAATTATAATATTCCATTATACCATTTTTATTTCATTCCATTATATACGAAATAGAAATGAAAGTAGCGTTCATGCGTACGTACGACTTACCGTCTCCATGAACGGTGCATTTAATTTCTTACCTCTATATGTTATGTTATATTATAAATGTATGTATATAATGGATATATATGTTGAATATTATATCTAAATCATGGATATAATTCTGGTTATAATGGATATTTTACCACACGAACAACTTGTCATTATATGAAGCTTATTTTTGACTCATGTATCAATGATCGGAAAAACGACTGTTATTAACTTAAATAATTACATAATGTTCATAACATGGTAATAAGTGATATAAAAAATGAGTAATTAACATGAAAAAGTTTCTTAATCATGTATTAAATAACTCTAGTTTATTATTCATGAGATTAAAGAATGATCGAGTCAAGTCGGACACGAGGTAAGGGATCCAACTCTCTCTTTCTTTTTAAGTACTCTCTTTTTTGTCACTTCTTATAAGATCATATTTCTTATGTTGGGGGATGTTATTTTATTTTCCTATTACTGTAAATTTTATGTTCATATGATGAGAGACCCTATTTTATCTCATAAATACATTTTTTTGATGTTTTAAGTGGTGTCGTTAGGCTGTCGAGTTTTCGTATGGGATTTTTCATCTCACTTTTCTTCCCATAAGGTTTTTGTTACATTTGCCACTATTTCCATTGAGTTTTGTATGTACTTCCCATTACTATACTCTTTGTGAAATATAAATTCATTTATGTGTTTTTACATCAACGTTTTATAGTCCTTCTTTCATGGGGTGTATGTTTCAAATGTTACCCAAATCGGTAAGGGAACCTTTCGCCCTCCTTTTTTATAAGACTTATTTTGTAATGTATTTTAATTTACATTTTATTATTTTGGGATATGTTCTTCTATATACATATTGATTTAAATTTTATTTACATGTGATGAGATACCATTTTAACTCTCATCAACTAATTTTTTGAATTTTAATGTGACATCGTTAGGCTGCCGAATTTTGGAAAGGGGACTTCTTAACTCAATTTCGGTTCTTTGGGTTAAACTTGTACTCCTTGAGTATGTAATTATATGAATATGTTTAAATGAATCTTGTTGTTTTACACTTAATAATCACTTATTTTGGGTGTATTTTTATTTGTCACAGATAAGTATGTATTTGATTTATCCTCAATCTAAGGATACTGTCTTTGTTCGGGACTTCATCTCAATCTCCTTTCATTGAGGAATATTATGATTTATACAGAACATTATTTTATACGGTGTATAAACCCCTTTTAATTTTACATTTATTTAAATGTAATCTTTTTTTATGAAGCCTTTTAGTAAACTACAAAAGGAATTTTTTTTCTTATGTATGCGGCGATAATGACTTCTCCACCGTAGTGACCATTATTTGAGTTTTGGCTTCCACTACAAGCCATAATTTTTTTAATTGAAAAATAAATAACATGTTTTACTTGTCTTTTGTTTTGTTATTGAAAATGGTTTTGATAATGTTTTTATTATATCAATGTGTTGAATTGATATTTTCTTATTGAAATGTGGAGATGTTATGTTTCCTTTATGCATGTTTTATGTGATATGATTATGTTATGGTTTTTGGTCATTGTTTATGAAGACTGGTGGTTCCGTGATTAACTAAGGGTGGGTGAGCCCGTGATAGCTCTCCAATGCAATGGTTAATGCAAATGAGTTAAAATCTATGGTTTATCCAATGATATTTAGGTAATATACTATGATGGGTAATCCAAATGTAACCATGAGGGTTACTCCCTTCGTATGAATGTTATGAATGCCTCAACTTAACTTTATATCTTATGATTTCTATGGTTTATTCCTAAATCATATGATTTCTTGTGGTATGTTAAAGTACTTATGTTTTATAAGTAAATTATGATTTTATTGATTATTATGTAAACATGAACTAATGTTATCATTCCATATTTTTATATCCCTTACTGAGCTTTTTATGCTCATCCCGTGTTTTTGAAATGTTTTCCACAAGACTTAAAGTTGTATGGGGTCAATGATAGGATCAAGGGAAGAAATGGTATCTAAAACATGGAACAAGAAATGTTTCTTTTCAAGGGATTTTATTTTATGAAAAAAATTGAAACTCAGTAGAATTGTCTACTTGGTAATCTTTTGAGATGTAATAGTTATGTCCTAATTCTCTAAAACTCTAAACCATAAAAGATCCTCAATGTGAATTATTCATTTAATTCACGATTATGTAATTTAATAAGGTCCGACCATTATATTTGGTATCAGAGTTCGGTTTAGATAACTTTAGATGTTAGGGTATTCATTAAGTATAAGTGACAAGTTGTGTATAACCACAATGGTTAGTATATTAGATGGAGTCATTGTAATTTTTGGAAAGATATTGAGATGACATAGATAAGTATATATTTGTTTTTATCTTCCTAATTAGTACATGATGATTTTGATGATTTAATCACACTTACTTTCTTGGTTTTAGTAAATGGTTGGATCTAGCTGGCACCAAAGTGACAGTGGATGTGATGAAAATTGTGACAGTTTTCTGAAAGAACAACTGAATGATATAGGAGATGCAATGAGAACTCTTGTGAGTTTTCTCAACCAAATATCAGGAGTACTAATTAACCACTTGAACCTTGGTGAGTTCTCTAATGCATCATGTACGAGATAACCAACTCGATGTGAATGTTCAGGTATCAATTATATAATTAACCATTATGGTTTATATGATCCTAACTTTTGAGTTAATTATGGGTTACTATATGTTATGATGGAAAACGAATGGCCTGAGATAAACACGAGGTTAAATTATGTTATGGTAATTTTTGATTATTTTTTCTCTTTTTGTTGAATGTTTTAAGAATTACGTAGTTTTAGAAAAAGGACAACACACAGACCATGTGATAACCCATCGCATCGGACAAAGCTGCGGGAATTGAACCCACAACCAAAGTGCGATTAGTATTTATGGCCTACCACTGGACTACGTGAAATCCATGGTTTGTATAACTAATTATTTTTATTTATATGATCTTATGAATCAGGAATTTGTTTATTTTGTGTTATCTATGTAAATTATTATCCTATCATGGAAGATATTTAATTAGGTTAGTTACTTTATATTATCAGACTTTAAGAGTAACTAATTTTATTTGGAGATAAATGTTAAGATTTATCTTGGAAGACTGTGTGATTAAATCCTTTAAGATTTGGGTTTAATTATTAGATTGAATTACATTGAATAATTTTAAGGATAACTATTTATTGAATGGTCTTTGATGAACTTTGGGTTTTTTAGGAAAATTTTGATGTTTAAGAGTAGTATTTATTTTTACAAAGGGTTAACCTTTTGAGCATTATCTGATCTTGTACTAATAATTTTTGGATTTGGTTAAGTTTTAAAGACATGTGAAATATACAGTTCATCTTTTGTGGGTTAGGTGAATCTCTGGAAGTTGACTATATCACTCTTAATATGAACAAGTCATCCCGAAATACTCACCTTTTAGAGAAAATATGAGTTTGTGTAAGAAATCTAGTAAGAGATGAAAGTCCACACGACAAGTAAGTATGATTCCTTATGTTTCAGTTAAGCTAATAAATAAATTCCTCAATGAAAATAAATTTAAAACATAAACATTGTCTATTAACTTTTCGTAATGGGGAATCAAATAACGTTTAACCCACCACAATTTTGTGATGTTCTGGTGGTTAGCTTTTTCCTAGACATGTTTTCTATCACCCCCCATCAGAACATGACCCTTTCTTTTCTCCTCCATATCTATGTTTTCCTACATGGAATCCTAGTATGGGTTAACTTGGGTTACCCTTGTACTTCCCTTTCATTCTTTTACAGTGACAGTTTAATTGACTCCTTTTACGATGTGGGTATTTCAATGAAGTTTTTGAGCACAATTTTTTTAAAAAAATTGCGAGGACACAATTCCCAAAAGGGGGGAAGGATGAAAAATCTGAGGTAAAAAAAATATGACATTTTAATATTTATTAATATTTTTGAATAAAATATTAATGTTAATTTAAAGGGGATTCTATGTTCAATGGCGTACCAAATACGCAACAACGAGTTTCTTTGAAATCTTATGATGCACACTAATAATATAATAATATTATTATAAATGGTAGTAAACTCCTAGCCGATGTAAAGGGGGTAATGAACATAACTACCTAATGACTGATTATATATGGTTTTCAAATATTTTTACATGTATTCAATAAATTTTAGAGGCTTAAAATGCGAATGAATTAAATTTAAGCGTAAATATTCTAATATTCATTAAAAGGTCGATTAACAACCTTTTGATTTAGAACCCTTTTTAAATCCACTTTTTGAAAATTTTATATTTTATATTTGTCAAAATAAAATCATTCTTTAGAATCAAGACATAAAAATTTACTTTGTGTAATTTTTTTTATTTTTCTGATAAAGTTCCTTTTTAATGAATAGTTAGAATGATGTATTTTTATTCAGAAGCTCTTTTTAGTCTAATGTATTTATATGGTCATATTATATTTTTAATTTGCTTTAAAGTGTAATTAAAATATATTTTTTCCATTTAATCGAATGGTGGTAATTTCTATTACTTTCACATTGAAATTGGACATAAACAAGTGTTAGTCTTTTAATAGATATTGTTTCTTAAAAACACGCTATTTTTTTGACAGCGGGAAATGATTATAAATTTAATTAATTCACTTTCTGTGTTTTTAATCTGGTAAATTTGATATCATTTTTAAATTTGGAATATCAAATATATCTATTGGTGATTTTTTGGTATTTTTCTAACATATGTTCGTTTTCAATGAAAAGTTAAAAATACTACCTTTTAATTCAAAACTCCTCTTTCATTTAATTTATTTACATAGTTAGATAGTCATTTTAATTGGTTTTATGGTTTAATTTAATTATTTTTTTATCATTTACTTCAATGTTGGTCATTGTATGTAAATACAATTTTAAATTGGATATAAAAACAAATCAATCTTCTGATAGATTTTACTTCTCAAAAACACGTCTTTGGTTTTGACAATGGGAATTGTTTTAAATAAATTACTAAAATTACTGTGTTTAGAATTTGATAAAATGGATTACATGTTTTTAATCATAAGGTCTTAATTATTTAATTAATACTCTTTTGTTTTTTTGGATATTATGAATAGTAACGATGGTAATTATCTTTAATTATCCTGTTTAATTAGTAATCTGGTAGTTAAGGGTAATAAATTAATAACATAAAAAAATAAAATGACCCCAACATGTGTCCTAATACTATTTTTGGTTTCATGGTCGACCATGGGATTACTTGTGACAACATTGGGACCCCATAGAATCACTTTAGTGTGATAGTGACCTTTTATCACATTTTTTTTAAAGAAACGAAAATGTAACCAAAGAATGTATAACCTAAGTAAGAAAATTCCAATTTTTTTTACAAAGATGATATTTTTGACTATAAACATTCATTAATAATATAAAAAGATTTTCTACATCATGATAATTTTTTATAATTTTTAGACATTAAATAACTATTATTATTTATGACACCATGATGATGCAGGGATTACCTCATTAATGAACAATTTAAATAAAATGAAAATATAAGGTAAAATATAAGACATAAACTCTTCAAAAACCTATTCTATGGGTCGATTTATAACCCTTATCACCTTATCCTAATAATGTATCTTTTTCGGACCTTTAATATCCGAAAACCATTTTAAAATAAAGTATCATTTCATGACTTTCCAAGAGTGCCCCTCCTCCCTCTTATAAAAAGCTCCCACCTATACCCCCTTACCCACACCTATCATGCCTTTGGCTCAACTATAATCTGCTCATTTTATCTATCCACATCCCTATCTTCATCATAGAAGACTAGACTTAGGAATAATTCTCTTCAACAACCCTTTTGGATCAAACCAAGAGGAGTTACCTGATTTAAAGGTAATGTTCTCTCTTAGGTTCTTTTGTATTATTTTTATTCTCCAACCCACTAAAATCTTATTATTCCTTTATTCTGTAACAAAACCAGTATATTAAATATACTATGATGTTTTTATGAGAATTATTCGATCTACACTTACACACACCTTCGTCTAATGGTTAAAGAACGTACTATTTCGGTGAATGGAAAATTTCTGCCTCACGAAATGATGATTGTTCAATATTCTTCTAACACCATTCACGGTGGCCATTAAGATGTAACTATATTTATATATGATATATATTATGTTTATTTTTTCCATATTATTCTGCATTTTTTATTTATGAGATACCTTTACAGTTTACATTATGGGTAAACTTGATTTCTTAATTTTAGGAAGTGCTGACTACCACCCCCTAAAAGTGATTGGATTCGTTAATGCCATATGTGGGACTTATAAAAGATGCAGTTAATGATATTATATATGATATTATAATGGATTTATAATAAACCTTTATATAATTATTATTTCATTCCATTAAATATGAAATAGAAATGAAAGTAGCGTTCATGCGTATGTACGGCTTACCGTCTCCATGAACAGTGCATTTCATTTCTTACCTCTAAATGTTATGTAATCTTATAAATTCATGTTTACACTGGATATATATGATAAATATGTTATCTAAATAATGGATATAATTCTGGATATAATGGATATTTTACCACATGAAAAACTTGTAATTATAAGAAGTTTATTTTTGAATCATTTACCAATGATCGACAAAACGACCGATATTAACATAAATAATTACATAATGTTCATAACATGTTAATAATTTATTTAAAAAGGAATAATAAACTTCAAAAAGGTTCATAAGAAATTATAAATTAACTCTATTTTATTATTCCGGAGATTAAAAAACGATCGAGTCAAGTCAGACACGAGGTAAGGGATTCTACCTCTCTCATTCTTTTTAAATGCACTCTTTTATGTCACATATTCTCAGATCCACTTTATTATTTTTGGGGATGTTTTTTATGTTTCTATTACTGTAAATTTTATGTTCATATGATTAGAGACCCTATTTTATTTCATCAATCCATTTTTTTGACGTTTTAATTGGCGTCGTTAAGCTGCCGAGTTTTCGTAAGGGATTTTTCATCTCACTTTTATTCCCAATAGGTTTAATGTACATTTTCCACTATTTCCTCTGAGTGGTGTATGTAATGCCCATTATTATAATCTTTCCCTAATATACATTCATTTATGGGTATTTACATCAATTTTTTATAGTCCTTCATTAATGGGGTGTACGTTTCGACAGTTACCCAAATCGGTAAGGGAACCTTTCACCGTCCACTTTTTAAAAGACTTATTTTGTTATGTATTTTAATTTACATCTTATTATGTTGGGATTTGTTCTTATATATCCGTATTTATGTAAATTTTATGTCCAATTGATGAGATACAATTTTCTATCTCATCAACTCATTTTGTGAATTTTAAAGTGACGTCGTTAGGCTGTCGAATTTTTGCAAGGGGACTTCTTAACTCAATTTCAATTCTTTGGGTTAAACTCGTACTCCTTTATTATGTCATTATATGAATATTGGTGAATGAATCTGGTTTTTTTACATTTAATATTCACTTATATTGGGTGTATTGGTATTTGTCACATAGAAGTATGTATTCGATTTATCATTAATCTTAGGATACCATCTTTGTACGGGACTTCGTCTCAATCTCCATTCATTGAGGAATAATTTTATTTACACACAACATTATTTTATACAGTGTGTAAACCCATTTGACTTTTTCTTTTATTCAAAAGGAATATTTTAGTACGAATCATTTTACTAAATGACAAAAGGAATGTTTTGTCTTATGTATACGACGACAACGACTTCTCTGCCACCGTGACCATTATTTGAGTTCCGGCTTCCTCTACAAGCCATAACTTTTTTTTAAATGAAAAATAAATACAATGTTTTAATTTAATTTTATTTTTGTATTGAAAATGGTTTTGGTAATCTTTTTATTATATCAATGTGTTTTATTGATATTTTGTTTTTTTAATGTGGAAATGTTATGTTTCCTTTTTGCATGTTTTATGTGATACGATTATGTTATGGTTCTTGGGCATCGTTTATGAAGATAGGTGGTTCCATGATAAACTAAGGGTGGGTGAGCCTGTGATTGATCTCCAATGCATTGGGTAACGGGAAGGGGTTAAACACTATGGCTTATCAAAATAGATTTATGGAATATAATGTGATGGGTATTCCAAAAGTAACCATGAGGGTTACTCCCTGCGTAATAATGTTATGAATGCCACAAGTTACCATTATGTATTATGATTTCTATGGGTTTTTCATAAATCATATGATTTAATGAGGTATGTTAAAGTCCTTATGTTTTATAAGTAATGTATGATTTCATTGATTCTTATGTAAACATGAACTAATGTTTTCATTCCTTATTTTTATATCCCTTACTGAGATTTTTATGCTCATCCCATGTTTTTGAAATGTTTTCCACAGGACATAAATGTGAATAGGGTCAAGGATGGGATCAAGGTAAGACATGCTATCTAAAACATAGAACTAAGCATGTTTCTTTTTAAGGGTTTTTATTTTATGAAAAAAATAGAAACTGAGTAGAAGTATCTACTATGTAATCTTGTGAGATGTAATAGTTATGTCCTAATAATCTAAAACTCTAAACTTGAAAAGATACTCAATGTGAATTATTCATTTAATTAAATATTATTTAATTTCATAAGGCCGGGTCCTCATAGTTGGTATCATAGGTCGGTTTAGATAACTTTAAAGGTTAGGGTATTCATTAAGCATAAGTGACAAGGTTGATATAACCACAATGGTTAGTATATTATATAGAGTCATTGTTATTTTTTTAAGGAGATTGAGATAGCTTGGATATATATATCATGTTATTTATCTTCCTCATTAGTACATGATAGTTTTTTTCATATACTCACACTGACCATTTTGGTTTTAGTAAATGGTTGGATCTAGTATGCACCAATGTGATAGTGGATGTGAAGAAAACTGTGACGGTTTTCTAAAAGAACAGCTGATTGATATGGGAGCTGAAATGAGAACTCTTGTGGGTTTTCTCAACCAAATATCAGACGTCATGATTATCCACTTGATCCTTGGTTATTTCTCTAATGAATCATGAATGAGATAACCAAATCGATGTGGATGTTCAGGTAATTATTTTAATGTTAATCATTAGGGTTTATATGATCCTTAATTTTGAGGTAATTATGGGTTACTATATGTTATGATAGTAAATGAAAGGAATGAGATAAACTTGAGGTTAAATTTTGGTATGGTTATTTTTGAATATTTTATCTCTTTTTGGGGAATGTTTTAAGAATTATATAGTTTTTGAAAATGGAAAACACGCAGACCATGTGATAACCCATCGTATAGGAAAAATATGTGAGAATCGAACCCACAACCAAAGTGCGATTGGTATTTATCACCTACCACTGGACTACGTGAAGTCCCTGGTTAGTATAACTTATTTTGTTTTAGTTAGAATATCTTATGAATCAGGAATAAGTTTGTTTTGGGCTTTATATAGAAATGATTAGCCTATCATGGAGGGTACTTGATTATGTTAGTTACTTTTCAGTATGATACTTTAAGAGTAACTGATGTTATTTGGAGATAAATGTTAAGATTTATCGTCGAAGACTATGATTAAATCCTTTAGAGATTTGGGTTTAATTCATAGTTTTGATTACATTGTTGAATTTTATGGTTAGTTATTTATTGAATGGTCTTTGATGAACTTTGGGTTTTTTTGGACAAATTTTGGAGATTAAGTATAGTATTTCATTTTATAAAGGATTATCCTTTTGGGAATTATCTGATCTTGTAATAACAATTTTTTGTTTTTTTTACGGTTTGAAGACATGGGAAATGTATATTTCATCTTTTCTAAGTTTGGTGATTCTATGGAAGTTGACTATAACACTTTAAATATGAACAAGTCATCCTGAAATACTCGTCTTTTGAAGAATATATGAGTTTGGGTAAGAAATCTAGTAAGATATTAAAGTCCACACGACAAGTAAGTATGTTTCCTTATGTTTTAGTTAATCTCATAAAAAAATTCTTAAATGAAAATAAATTTATTTCAAAAAAAATTCTTATTAACGTTTCCTACAGGGGAATTAAATATCATTTAACCCATCACCAGTTTGTGATTTTTTGGTGGTTAACTATCTCCAAGACATGTTTTCTATCACCCTCTATCAGAACATGACCCTTTGTTTTCTGATCCATGTCCCTGTTTCCCCACACATAATCCTAGTATTGGTTAACTTGGGTGACCTTTGTACTTCCCTCTCATTATTTTAAAGTGACAGTTTAAGTGACTCTGTTTTTGATGTGGGGATTTCAATGAAGTTTTCGAGTCCAATTTTTTTTTAAAAATATTACTGTTAATTTAAAGGGGATTCTATGTTCAATGGCGTAGCCAATACGCAACAATGAGTTTCATTGAAATCTTACGATGAACAGAAATAATATAATAATATTATTGTAAATGGTTGTAAACTCCTAGCTGATGTAATGGCGGGAATGAACCGAAATATCTAAAAAATGATTATATATTCTTGTAAAATATTTTTACATTTATTAAATAAATGTTATAGGCTTAAAATGTGAATAAATCCAATTTTTAAGCGTAAATGTTCTAATATTCTTAAAAAGGTCGATTAACCACCTTACGATGGAGAACCCTTTTTAAATCCACATTTTGAAAATTTTTAATGTTATATTTCAAAAAATAAAATCCTTATTTATAATCAAGACATCCAAATTTACTTTCTGTCAATTTTTGTTATTTTTCGATAATGTTTCTTTTTTAATGAAGGGTAAAAATGTTGTATTTTAATTCAAAACCTCCTTTTAGTCTAATTTATTTTATTGTCAGATTATCTTTTTAACTGGTTTTAAAGTCTAATTAAAATATATTTTTTCTATTTAATCCAATTGTGGTCATTTTAGTTAATTTTACTTCGAAATTGGACATAAACATGTGTCAATCATTAAATAGATATTGTTTCTTAAAAACACGCTATTTGTTTTGACAGCGTGAATTGATTATAAAATTAATTAATGCAACTTATATATTTTGAATATGGTAAAATTGATAACATTTTTGAATTTGGAATATCAAATATATCTAAGGGTGATTTTTTGGTATTTTTCTGATAAATTTTCATTTTCAATGAATAGTGAAAAATACTACCTTTTAATTCAAAACATCATTTTCATCTAATTTTTTTACATAGTTAGATTGTAATTTTAATTGGTTTTAAGGTCTAATTTAATTATGTTTTAATCATTTAATAAAATTTTGGTCATTGGATGTAATTTCACTTTTAAATTGGATGTAAAAACAAATCAATCTTTTGATAGATTTTACTTCTCAAAAACCCGTCTTTGATTTTGTCAATGGAAATTATTTTAAATTAATTACTACAATTACTATGTTTGGAATTGGATAAAATTTATTCCATATTTGAAATCATAATGTCGAAATTATGTAATTAAGACTATTTTCTTTTTAGACATTATGAATAGTAACAATGGTAATTATCTTTAATTATCGTGTTTAATTAGTACTCCGGTAGTTAAGGGTAATAAAATAATATCATAAAAAACTATAATGTACCCAACAAGTTTCCTAATTGTATTGGTGGTTTCATGTCCGACCATGGGATGACTTGTGCCAACATTGGGACCCCATTTATTCCCTTTAGTGTGATAGTGACCTTTTATCATATTTTTTTAAAGAAAGGAAAATGTAACCAAAGTATGTATCACCTATGTAAAAAAATTCTAATTTTGTTTCCATAAATGAAATTTTTGACTATAAATATTAATTATAAAGATAAAAATATTTTATACATATGATATTTTTTTTATAATTTTTAGACAATAAATAACTAAATTGAATTATGACACCATGATGATGCAGTGATTACCTCATTAATGATCGATTTAAATAAAATGAAAATATAAGGTACAATATAAGACATAAAATTGTAAAAAACGTATTGTATGGGTTTATTTCTAACCCTTATCACCTTATCCTTCAAAAATATATTTTTGGGACCTTTAATATCCCAAAACCATTTTAAAATAAAGTAACATTTCATGACTTACGAAGAGTTCCCTTCTCCCCCTTATAAAAGGCCCCTAACTCTACCACCTTACACACACCTCTCAAGAATTTTTCTTCACCAAACTCTGGTCATTTTATCTTTCCACATAAATCTATTCATCATAGATTCCTTACCTTATCTAGAAGGCTCTTCAAGAACCCCTTTCGGTTCAAACCAAGAGAAGTTACCTGATTTAAAGGTAATGTTCTCTCTTATGTTCATTTGTATTATTTTGCTTCTCCAACCCCCTAAACTCTTTTTAATACATTATTTTATAACAAAACCAGTATATTAAATATACTAAGATGTTGTTATGAGAATTATGCGAGCTACACTTACACACACCTCCGTCTAATGGTTAAAGAACATACTGTTTCAGTGGATGGTGAATTTCTGCCTCACCAAATGATGATTGTTCAATACTCTTCTAACACATTGCATGGTGTCCATTAATGTGTCACTATATTTATATATGATATATATTATGTTTATTTTTTCCATATTCTTCTGTATTTTTCATTTATGTCATACCTTTATGGTTTCCATTATGGGTAAATGTGATATCTTCATTTTAGGAAGTGCGGACTACCGCCCCCTCAAAGTGATTTGATTTGTTAATTTTATATGTGGGACGTATAAAGGATGGAGTTAATGATATTATATATGATATTATACTGGAATTATAATATACATTTATATAATTATGATTTCATTCCATTAAATATGAATTAGAAATGAATGTAGCCTTCATGCATACGTACAGCTTAACGTCTCCATTAATGGTGTATTTCATTTCTTACTGTTAAAGGTTATGTAATCTTATAAGTGCATTTATATAATAGATATATATAATAAATATTATATCTACATCATGGATATATTTTTTTATATAATGGATATTTTTTCAGATGAACAACATGTAGTTATAAGAAGTTTATTGTTGACTCATGTACCAATGATCGACAAAACGACCGTTATTAACATAAATAATTACATAACGTTCATAACATGGTAATAAGTGATATAAAAAGGAATAATGAAAGTGAAAAATTTTCATAAGCAATTATAAATTAACTCTAGTTTATTATTCAGAAGACTAAAGAATGATCAAGTCAAGTCAGACATGAGGTAAGGGATCCTACCTCTCTCTTTCTTTTTAGGTTCTCTCTTTTATGTCCCTTCTTCTAAGCTCATCATTCTTATGTTGGGGATGTTATTTTATGTTTCTCTTATTGTAAATTTTATGTTCATATGATGAGAGAACCTATTTTATTTCATCAATCCATTTTTTGTTTTGATGTTTTAAGTGGCACCGTTAGGCTGTCGAGTTTTCGTAAGGGATTTTACATCTCACTTTTATTCCCATGAGGATTATGCTACATTTTCAACTATTTCCATTAAATGGTGTATGTACTGACCATTATTATAATCTTTGTGTAATATACATATGTTTATGGGTATTTACATCAACATTGTACATTCATACTTTCATGGGGTGTACATTTTGAAAGATACCCAAATCGGTAAGGGAACCTTGTACCCTCATCTTTTTAAAAGACTTCTTTTGTTATGTATTTTAATTTACATATTATAATGTTGGGATATTTTCTTCTATATCCTTATTGATGTAAATTTTATGTCAAATTGATGAGATACCATTTTCTCCCTCATCAACTCATTTTCTGAATTTTAAATTGACGTCATTAGGCTGTCGAATTTTTGCAAAGGGACTTCTTAACTAAATTTAAATTTTTTGGGTTAAACTCGTACTCCTTGAGTATGTCATTATATGACTATGTGTGAATGAATATGGTTATTTTACACTTAATATTAACATATATTGGGTGTATTTTTATTTGTCACACAAAACTATGTATTTGATTTATCCTTAATCTAAGGATACCGTCTTTGTACGGGACTTCGTCTCAATATCCTTTCATTGAGGCATATTTTAAATTATACACAACATTATTTTATACGGTGTAAATACCCCTTTTACTTTTACTTTTATTCAAAAGGAATATTTTTGTATGAATCATTTTACTAAACGACAAAAGGAAATTTTTTTCTTATGTATGCAACAACAACGACTTCTCCGCCGTCGTGACCATTATTTGAGTTTCAGCTTCCTCTACAAGCCCTAACTTTTTTTCAATGAAAAATAAATACCATGTTTTAATTTTATTTTATTTTTTTATTTAAAATGGTTTTGATAGTTTTTTTATTATGTCAATGTGTTGTATTGATATTTAGTAATTGAAATGTGGAAATTTTATGTTTCCTTTATGCATGTTTTATGTTATATGATTATGTTATGGTTCTTGGGAATTGTTTATGAAGATGGGTGGTTCCATGATAAAAATAGGGTGGGTGAGCCCATGATATCTCTCCAATGCATTGCGTAATGTGGAGGTGTTAAACACTAAGGTTTCTCTGAAGAGATTTAGGGAATGTACTGTGATGGGTATTCCAAACGTAACCATGAGGGTTACTCCCTACGTAATAATGTTATGAATGCCTCAAGATACCTTTATGACTTATGATTTGTAGGGGTTATTTATCGATCATATGATATCAAGGGGTATGTTAATGTGCTTTTGTTTTATATGTAAATTATGATTTCATTTATTTGTATGTAAACGTGAACTAATGTTTTCATTCTGTATTTTTATATCCCTTACTGAGCTTTTTATTCTCATCCCAAGTTTTTTAAATGTTTTACACATGACATAAAGGTGAATATGGTCAAGGATGGGATAAAGGGAAGACATGATATCTAAAACATGAAACTAGAAATGTTTCTTTTTAAGGGTATTTATTTTATGAAAAAAGTGGAATCTGGGTAAAAGTGTCTACTCTGTAATCTTATGAGATGTAATAGTTATGTCCTGATTCTCTAAAACTCTAAACCTAAAAAGATCCTCAATGTGAATTATTAATTTAATTCAAGATTATGTAATGTCATAAGGCTGGGTACCTATACGAACTATAACCAAAATCAAGGAATCATGCTAGAAACTTGTCTTCAAGGGTATGTATGGTCCGCTATGTCTGACCATTTTTCTGGGAGTGAAATGTTGTTCTCAAGCATACCTAAGTCCGGAACGCCTCCTGAAACCCCTTCCCAAACAAATATGTTAAGTGTGCATCACAGTTTATATGATAATAATAGGCACCCCATGAAGCCACACTATCTTTGGGACATAGAGGTGTCACAAGCCCTCAACCAATTCATGCTCTTGAATTGGTAGGAATAGAGATGACTTGCGGAGTTCGTAAATGATCACCTAGATAGAATCATGGAACCTAGACATTGCTGGTAACTCATCCCAATGTTCATGGATATACCATACAACTTATATTCTGATACATCAAGAGGGTGTGCCCAGCTTACTGGGATATGATGCTCAACAAAAACATGCTGACAAGTGATGTATCATAAAGTGAACTCTCTCACCACTTTCGTCATCCCTAGACAACAGTTCTGGCGTCGGAAGTCCTGGTACATCATCAACACAGTAGAATGTTCCACCAAAGGTGATTTATATAACTCCCTCAACACCTCCTCCCACAACGTCACTGGTATTATGGTTCGTCCTCTATAAAATATCATGCTCTCTATACTTATAAAAAATGCATCAAGGGCATGTGCTAAGGATAGTTGAACATGTTGGTCCTCGCAGTAAACATCAACAAGTTGTGCCTGCTAAACTCACTATGTGTGTGTGGGTGTGAAAATAATTAACTGAAGGAATGATACGCTAATATCATCCATAAAGGATATATGCATCGTAGCTAGCTTCTTCATTGCATCACTCAACCCCTATAGACCAAACCCCAGGATGAGTGCTTTTGCCAACACATCCCCCTTCCCATGAGAATATACTATCTCAATGTCATAATCATAGAGTAACCCCATCCATCACTGCTATCTCAATTTCACCACATAATAATTTGGTTGTGGTATGTATGATTCTGATTAATTTATTTTTTTTGTAATACATATCAGCATTATGTTTATTTAAATATTCATAGAATTTTATTTATCAGATGGTACTTTTGGTAAAAATACACCAATGTGGTTAGGGTTACTCTACTCGTTTTTTACATTAGTGAGTCATATGTCAAATTTAGAACTTATTTATTTTTGTTGGTGTATATAAATCCCCTTTAATATGTTTTTATCATGAAACACATTATATTCATAGTATTTCAATATTTTAATTTAATTTATTTCCATAATGAATTTTAACATTCAAATTATAACAAACATGTAAGGATTTGTTTCACAATCTCATCATTATTCGGTAATTATTTTGTTAAGCACTGTACTATATGATTTATTTTATATTTCTATATAATATCCAATCTATATTATTATTCTTTAATTTTTTTTATAAAAACAGATTTTTTATTTTATCTTAAATAATTTTAGTTCTAATGAGATTGAAAATATGTTTTTAAGGGTATTCAAATTATTTATTCTAAATTTTAATATATATTTATTCAACATAGAAGTTTTCTAAAAAATTATAAAATAATTTTTTAATAATATTCCTTTATTTTTGAAATTAATTATTGCTCATTTATAACTTTTTAACAAAGTCATTAAAATAATTGTTCTTCTCATTTTTTAAATGAGGATATTTTTTAAAATTTTAATGGAAGGTTTTTATTGAAATTATTAGGAATGAATATAATTTCACACCACCACAACCATTTATTTCATCTAATTGTACAGAACAAGTCAATATTGTAATTTTAAACTGTTTTTTAATATTATTAATGAATTTTTGAAACGTTTTTTTAGAAATAAAATGATATTTTCATTTAATATTTCGAATTAAATAGTTATGGTATTTCAATTCCTCAAAGTAAAAAATCCTTATTTTACATGTAATACACCAAAGATATGTTTTGATGATCTCATAGTTATTATTTCTCCAAATGGATTATGATTATTTGGAATAGGGATGTACTATAAATATATCATTCACTATATGAATTTATATAGTTTATGATTATGTTAAACAGATGGGGAAATTTATTACATATCATATGATAGCAATTCAATACAAAAATACAATGATTTTTCTTACATCTTTTATATAAGAAATTCATTAGACTTAGTAAGTAACAGGTGGGTCCCTCTATATCCCCATGATTCATGGGTTGGTCTCATTAGACAATATAGATTTTTTATTTCGTTGATTCCATTACATTTATTTAAGATGTCTTAGAGTATGGCCTTAAAGAATTATTTTGATGTTCACAATTATTCACTATATCATTAAGACATTTATTATTGATTAAAATTGTTTAGTTTACTAGTTATGACATCCATTGATATGTTTTAGGATGATATGATTGTTATATTGAATTATTTTATCATTGTTTATTACGTCAATTTTTGTTTTTCATGTTGATGTTATTTATTAAATGACATTCATTTTTAGATAGTTACCATTCAATATTTATTATATCGTATAGATTAATGATATATGACAATGTAAAAATACCTTTAACAAGTATTTGAGGTCACCCAATTATTTTTCTTCCTTCCATAGATTATTAGTAAGTGATTTAAAATTTTTTTTAGGTAAATTCTATAGGGAATAATTACATTCTAAATAAAATGAAATGTTTTATTTTATATTGAAAAATGTAATATGAATTTCAATAATGTTTTTTGTTTTTAATACTTCAAACAAATATAGAGAATTGGGATTAAATCTCTTTTATTTAGTGAAAATTAAAAAAATTAATGATGGGTTCGGGGATACTAAGGTCAGGTTATATAAAAAAAATATTATCTTCTTAAAAATTTATATATAAATAATTCAATATTATACTTAGGGGTAGAAATTGATCAAAATATTCTTTTAAAAAGTCTATTAAAATATTTTTCTTCATTGAGATAAAGAATTTGATGATTTTATTATCAATTATTTTTTTAAAAATATTTTATTACATATTAGATAACATGTTCTACAACATTTAAGGGTAAAAATAGATAATTATATATCTTTTAATAAAGGAGAAGGCTATAATTACAATTCAAAAAAGAATTATTATAATGAGGAAAACAATTGAAACGATTCTTTCATGGTTTTATGTAATGTCATATATTTATTTTCTATAGGCGTTAATGGTTGAAAACCTAAATAAAAGAGAAAAACTTAATTAAAAAATTTAAATTATTAAAATATGGGACAAAATATATCTATATTACCTATATATAAATAATGACATATAGAGAATAAAATATAAAATATTTATGAAAAACATAATAACAAAGTAAATGGTCAAAATTAAATAAAAGAAAGATATGTTAAATTTGATCGATTCTAGTGCATCTTTAATACCATAAAAAATAATGGTTCAAAGGTATTTCCATCTTGAAGACTATATTGGTGGTTAGAACCAATAATATATCAACAAATATTTTTTCCATAGTAAACTATTGGTAGCATTCCAGCTCCTTAATAGGGATTATTGATGGAAAGAGTCCTTTTCGATTTGTTTAATATCAGGTTTCGAAAAAAAATTTATGGAAACCACTAAGAAATATCCTCAAACTCAACATTGAGAGATTATTCATCCATGTTCACATGATGGTTGGAGGGGGTTGTTTGGGACTCCCAGGGATGAACCATTGTTGATTTTAGTTCCACAATTTGATATAGCGATTCAATTATGTTATAATCCCATACTCTGGTGAATAATATTGTCTAAGGTCACACTAAAGGTGTTTCAATGACCCATATTGAAATATAATCTAATAACTTTTTATATTCACACCATGATAACTCCCATCATCCTTCTTCCATAATTTATATCATTTGAAAATAAAAAGAGGATTGAAAATTGGAAGTTCATTTATTTTACATGGCGCAAAGAGAACAATAATGCTAAAATTTTTCCATCTCTACACCCATAACAGTATTCGTGTATATCATTCACTTGAAAAGGGTCCCTTTTTATTGGGTAAATTGATATTTTAATGGGATATTCCATTTGGCAGTACAACATCAAACCCTGTGATCCCCTATACCAATTAAATATGGATAGTATTTTTTCATAATAAATAAATTTATATTTTAAAAGATTCATATAATATATTAATTATTTTTAATACATATGAAATTTCATTTCATAATTTTATGCTCACCATATAAGAACTTATTTCATAAGGAAAAATGAATACGAATATATTGAAAAAAAATTCTTATAAAAAATTATTTTGATATATTATGTTATTGAAGGTGAATGAGAACATATTGAATCAAAAGATGAAGATAAAATAGAATTCGTGGAGAAAATTTACCAATGATTCAGAGAGTGAAAGAGTAGTTAAGAGAATCAATGATCTAATGAGAACTCACTGAATATATATCAAATCGAAATGGATAATATTGAGTGATTAAAAGAAAAAATAATATTAAGAGAGAAAATAATGATCATAAATAAATGTGTTCATTATAAGTAAAATTTTCAAATATATTTTTACAAACTATATGAAAATATGGATGATATAATAATTAATTCTTTTATTTAGGAATAATATGAAATTATTTATAAAGGGTTATAAATTCTGAAATATTTATATGGAAGAAAATTGTATAAAAAATTGTGAATATTTTCCAATAAATTATTGTTAATTTTTCAAAAATTAAAAGGGGACATATTTAAACATTATTTAAGACACATGCACAATGATATTTTTATTTAAATGACATATGATTAAATAATGAATATGTGTATGATATTTATATTATGAAAAATCCTTATATAATTATAATTCTGCTAATTTTATTTAAAATTCATATTATAAAATATATTTAATATAAATAATAAATGCAATGTTAATTATAATATATTTCATAATAGAATAAATACATATATGTTTTTGACAATTATTGAATGCACATTGTATTAAAGGTAATGATTATAAAATGTTTATAATTACATTTGATTTTTTAATTTATAATAAATGTTTATCATATTTTAATTATTTATAATATTTAGTTACTTAAGGGTTATTTCCAATTTCATTTGTATTTTTAATTTTTTTTATTATCAATGTTTGTAAGAAAAAATTTATTTCAAAAGTTGCATCTAGGATAAATCTTTTTATATAAATTATTTGGATAAATATGAATGATTTTTTTTTCTTATACCTTTACCTATTTTTTATTGATTTTATCAAAATGAATTCAGTTATCGAATATACTTTGTATAAAACATTTTTTATAACTTTGATTAATTTCATTCTATCTTGATTAAGGTACTCCCATGTAGAGGGAGTTGGGGTCAGACTATCTGCCTAACATGAGGCTTATTACTTGTATTGGATGGTATATGGGGTACCTACATGTTTCTCATTCCATACATGTGTATAATACTCTATGAATATACAATAATTGGTCATGTGACTTTTGTAGTTGATGAATCTTGATAAGAATGCATATTTTTGGCTTCTATTTTTTTCGTTGTTCACACAATCTTGTGGGTTTTGTAAAGATTTACATCTTAATATGGTTTGATAATATATATTTTGGGGTTGTAATATGTTTATAATATATATTACTAGAAGAATTAATACATAAAAGTTAAAAAGTCATATGATAAGGAGATTAAAATCCCCTTCACACTCTAAATTTTAAATTCCTTTCAAAGTATCACTTATGATGCTTTGATCATCTAACCAGGTTTGTCATTCCATAGATGGTTTACCCTTGAAATATCTGGATTATTGAAATAAAGGATAGATGACAAAAGATCATCAATGAGTAGGTCATTCAGTAGTGGGGTTCCCCAAGATTATTCATTATTTAAATGTAAATGGTTGTTGTTTTTGTTAGAATAACATAGATATTGTAATAGGATTAGGGTAATAGAGGAGTAGAGTTGATTTTATCTCTATGATATATATGGAAATGGGTTTCCAACTCAACTATCTATAATTCATATATGATATGACTCTGATGATACCCTACGTAAATAACCAAGTAATGACTGAAACATTTTTTCGGACAAATTTCTTAGTTAAATATAGATCATGAACTGTTAATGGATATGATGGACTATAAAAGTGGTAATAATTTTAGTGGTCCCCAATTAAAAAAAGTCATTATTAATTGGGTATATTAGATATTAATCCTTTAATAAAGTCCTTTATTATAGATAGTATTTGTTTCATTACCATGTAAGTCAACATTGTGATAAATTCTTTAAAAATAAAAACAAAATCTATGAAAATACTAATAATGTAACTTATGATAAATTCTGAAGATATATTAAAAATTTACTAAAATTTAATATGAAAAATTCTATGTTTTATAATAGTTCCATACGAGGTAACCAATTGTTTTTGTTGTTTAAGAATTAAATATAGATTCATATGGAAGCATAAAGTGATTCATTGTAGGTTTCAAATGCTTTAGATGAAAAATGGCCACCGTAATATCATTCCCCACTAATTTACTCAATTTTATTGGGTACATCTATTATTTTGGTCTCATATACTCAAGATGATTCCATATGTAAAATGATATTCTATAAAATTGAATGTGGTAAATGACTTTTTGAGAATAATGATTTCTTTAATATTATAATGGTTATTGAAATCAATTAAATTATTCTGATATATATATTATATAAAATGTTTTCTTTATAAATATATTCCAATATTCAAAATTTTAGAAGATTTAAAGAGTTTATGACGGAATTTTTTTCTTGTAATGGGATAATGTAATTGATTCAATTATAACATGGATGATTCCATATTGGATAATCTTGTTATAAGATCTATATTATTTAATTTTTACCTTGGGATAAAAATGATTAATTATATTAGTTAAACTGAGAAGTAGATTTTTTGATACACATTGTTAAGGTATATTAAATTTTATGTCATTATTTATGGAGATAATTAAAATTTATTTTTCCTGATGTTGAATTTAACATTGTTTTATAAATAGAAATGTTTTGACAATATGATTGAATCTAATGGGAATTTGCAATCTATTCCTAATGTTTTGGGAATATATATGAATTAGGCATATGATTTTTATGCAATAACATAGTGTAAAGAGAGAAAATGTATCAAAAAACACAAACTAGATGAAGAAAATATAGATGAAAAGAAAAAATATTATTATACAATAATAAAATTAGTGTCATTGAAACATTGGGTTGTCTGAAAGGAACACAAATAATCAAACATTTTTGGATTATTAATATATAAAGGAATTATTTTCATAAACTGCATGGAGTTTCTATGAAATATGTTGATCGTATATAAATTAATTATGTAATTTTGAAAGGTATAGGTTATTAATATCTTTTTACAATTGTATGTAAATATAAATTACTTCTAATGTAAAGAAATAATTGAGTGAGCGTATAAATATATTCATCATATTTTGTAAATATTTATTAAATCAAGGATTTTAATGTAAAATATATTATCAAGGTCAAATGATTATATGTAAATTATTTGTTACTTAATATCATTCCAACTATGTGATTTGATAAGTATTTTGAATATAATAATTTCTTTAATAATTATGAAATGGATAATTATATACACACGGATTATGAATGATCAATTTCTAAATCTAATTTGAGAATAAGTTATAGGTAAAAATATTTTATCTGGGAAAAACATTTTATCCTTATATTTGTTAAAATATGTGGTAATGTGTTCCAACCCCCATCTGTGGTATATTTTAATTTTTTATCATTAAGGGATCCAAACATATGGAGTAAAATATATTCTTGGGTAAATATATTTAATCTTTTAAATATTCTAATTAAAATAAAAATAATTTTTATTACACCAAAGTGATTTTTAACATACATTGATATTATGAAATTAATATATTTTATAATTGGATAGTGTTAGTATTATTATAATTAAAATTGTTGATTGTTTAAAAATAATAATCTCTCTAATCTATGTTTAAATTAAATTTAACATAATTTTGTAAAAACATATATGAGAATAGATAAATAATATTTTAAGTATATTAATTATTTCATAAAAATATAGTGATATAATTGGGTTACAAATATTATGATGATGAAGACAAAAATAGTTATACATAGAAAAAAATGTTTTCATGGTAACATTTTATATTCTGATGATAATGTGTTTGAATATGTTGAAATTTTAAATATCTTGGAATATGATTCATAAATCTCAGCATTATTCAAACTAGAATAATTCTTATATTTTTCTCAACAAAAAATTTATTGGGGGGTGAGGGGGTTATCATATATTCAAATAGAGATGTGATGTGTATTTCATATTATATAATGTTTTATGGATTCCCTAAATGTATTGTGAAGATAATGACGATATGGAATTTTGTCACATATGATATGATAAACTGGTTGTCATGTTTACTTTAATAAATACTACTTAGGAGTATATGAATACTAAAAATTGTCATATTTAAAGGAAATCACCATTATATTATATAAAATAGACCCTATATATCCTTAAGACAATGGAAGCTACTAATTACATTAGCATGAGTACAATGATCCAAGGCCCGAAGGACTAATCAATTTATAGACTTCATAAAACAGACACATAAAAACATCTTGTATTACAAATCAATAAACTAATTATAACATAATTTTTTCTTCAGTCCAAATAATTTACATATAGGATAATTTTAATCCATCAAGTAAATCAATTCATATCTTTTATTGTATTCTTATTGGATTACTATGGAAATAAAAATAATAATTGTGTGTTTAAATTCTCAGTAACAGAATAATATAGTAGATGCAATAATGAATTAATGATAATATTTATTACGAAATAATAAACCATTGAAATCACATGCCAAATAATCAATAATCTGGGAAGGAAGTGCGTAAAATATGTGGGATGTTAATAAATTCAACCACATTACATTTATATTTATCGATAAAGAAAAATAAATATTTAATGTTTAAAAACTAAAACACATTACATTACATCGATGAACTGAATACAAAATGTATCAAAGGATATGTCAATGAAAAATCACAGTGATGAATAATAACTATAACAAATTGGGGGAAATGCTTCATTATGTGAAATCATGTTTCTAAAGCACGTGATAGCCTTATGATCGAGAAAAAAGGTTAAACTTATTCATTTTTTTGCAAATGATTTGTCTAATGGGACTACTGATGCATTGAGGGGATTTTATTAGTCAGTATCAATGATGTAGGGCTTTCATTAAATGTCTCCCAAAACATGTACTTAATTTCCATATGATTCCTCATACCAAATAAATAACATTCCTCATCAAATATTCATATTGAATAAAATATCCAAATTTATAGAGATTTACCCAAATAAAAAAATCAAATTCAATGTGAAAACCATATGAAAAATTTTATAAGGTTTAGGATATAATCATACGTAGGAAAAATGATATGGATATTTCGGGGAAATTTAATGGTAACTGATCATAGGGAATTAAATATTTCAAGGGGACTAAAAGGAATCAAAGATGTGAATTAGAATACTTCCCATGGACAAATAAACTATAACCAATCCTTTTGTATAATAGTGATTATATAAATAAAACATAACATAAGTGGAATAAAATAAAGAATTCTTTTTTTTGAATAATGGAAACATTATAAAGAAGATATTTTAAAATATTCTTAATGAAAAATCCTTTAGTTATGATTTTATTGAAATCCCTTTTATATGAACATTTATTTTGAAAAAATATTCAATAAAATTAAACATTTTTATGATTCATTAAAATAATTAATGGAATGATGTTGAGTAAATCCATACATATCGTATGAGGTAAAAATAATATTTTGTTTTCTTGGTAAAAAGGAGAGAAAAATTCCTATTTTCAAAAAGCGACAGAAATATTATTTTAAAACAACAATAATATATAAAATGTTAAAAATTTCATAACGAAATCATTTTAAAATAATTTTTTAAATAATTTTGTAAAAACTTGGTTTATAAAAGAAATTAGGTTCTTAGAATAAAGAGAGAAATGATGTCAAATTTTCATTAAACGATTTATAAAATATCATTATTACCAAAGGGTGAAAAAACAGTACTAATGATTAAACATATTCATGAATAACCATAGGAGACAAAATGAATTGTTTTTTTAATAATTTTAATATAATTTCCTCAAATGGAAATACCATTTTATAATAATTAAAATGATTCTCTAGGAATATAATCTTTAAAATTTTAGAAGTTTCTCATAGTAATTTGATACATTTTAAATCATGAGCATCATTAATTAATAAAATTAAATGTATGTTATAATATACTGAGATTAATGAGATTTATGATATATCATATAATAGGGTAGTATAAAAATGGTATAAAAGAAAATAGGTATATAACTAATAATAATTTTTAATAGAATGTAAAATAATACTAAATCCCTTACATTGAGTTTTCTATTGGGTGAACATCTTATAAATTCTTATATAATACAATTATGTTAACTTAATATCTTATTCATAATATTCCAATTCTTATTGATACTTTTTTTTTCATTTATTACCATTTTATATACCACTACTTAATCAATTATGTTTATGTTTGGTGTTTTAAAATGTTCTATTTATCTGTAAAAAATATCTTTGGTTGGTAATTTATGGTCAAAGGCGGTCATTAAATTAAATATCTAGAATAATAATATGGAAATAAATATCATATTAATACTTAAATTATACTTCTAAAATAAATCATTAAATATGGTTATGAAAAATGAATCGATGTTATGATCATAGAGATTGTAGATTGTACGTATCCATGAGTAACTTTCCCAATTTTCAGTGACCGTTTAGGAAATAATGTAAGTAAAAAAATTTATTTCGAAAACAAAAATTATATAATAAATACCACAGTACATGATTATATACACTTATATATTTTATTCTTTTAATGAAAAATGAATGAAATCATGTCGAGTAGGTGTTAGTCTACACATCCATGAGTGACATTATCACTTTTTTAGTGTGTTAAATGGAAATATAAGAAAGGATATATATATATATATATTATTTTTTACAATTTTATTTTTTCATTAACATAATATAGGGTTTTTAAGTCAATTATGTTCAATTGAAACCATCCATTATACATTGCTTGTTTATTGTGAATGAATTAGATCATTTTGAGGGGCAGTAGTCCATACTTCCTCAAACAATGTTATCGTATTAAGGTAAAATGGAATGTATTAATGGTATTTATTATAAACATATAAATGAATTATAATTAAATAATAAATAACATTAATATCATAATGTAAAAATATGTGTATTAGTCTTTATATGAAAATGTTTAATAATTTAATAACATTTAATTTTAAAATTTATTTTCATATAAAATCATTTTTGTAATAATATAAAACAAAATTCTTGATTATTTATTTATTATAACAAGTCATTCTGTGATTCATTTTTTCCACACACATTAATGATACTATATTAATATCCTCATTAATGATTATAAGTAATTAAATACTAGTTACATATGTTAATAATTAATTTTTTAATTGTTTTTAAAATATATTATATAAAATATTACAAAACATTAATAATATTTTAATTTGTAGATAAATTAATCACTAATTATTGAATAAGAAAATATTATTTAAAAATGAATATCATAACATGGATGAAATAATAATGGGACTCTAAAAATCTCAAAAAATAATTAAGTCCTTTATATTAAATTTTTAGAGGTTATTTAAACATGGTAAATGACTAATTACATGGACCTCTATGAATAAATTCAAAGGATAGTTTTGAAAATTAACATGTTGTAATTTATATAAAATAATAAATTATATTTCATGGGAAATCAATTAATTGAATTAGTTATTATTAAATTATATAACTATAAATATTTCCCTATATTATACGGGGATTATTATTATGATGGAGAATGAGAGAATCTATGGTAATGGGGATATTGTGATGATTTATGATATTTTTTCCTTAACTCAATTTATCTTTAATGTGTTTATTCTAAAAATATCATTATCCTCTATTATATTTCATCATTTATATATAAAATTCATATTTTCATTTAAAAAAATTCAGCGTGATGGAATCTTAACTCAAAAATACGACAATAGAAGGTGAAAACTATCACAGTTATTTTTAGGATGATTGTATTTCATATCCATGTTATTTATTATTTAAAAATTTTGTTACTCTAAATCTGAAATATTTATTTCATTTTTACACCTCATATATATTACATTAAATTTATTAAAAATATAGTGTATTATTTTATATATCTGGGTTACATTAAAATGTTTCATAAATGTTAGAAAAGTATTATTTTCAATATTCATAAAATTTCATAACTTCATCAATATTTCACATCAACAGAAGCCTTATTTTTAAAAAAGCTTTAATTATTTTGAAATGTTCATATTAAAATATTTATTTCATATGTGTTACCAATTATTTTTTTATAAATTAGTCTGAATGTGATGTATATCATTGATCTTAAGTTAAAATTAGTAATGTAATAAAGTATGAAATTCTCGAATATCTATTTAAATTTTCCCTTTATTTTTATATAAGATCCATCCTCTAGAAATATTTCATATTATCCTTAAAACTGTAAATATTATTAAGATTTTTTTGGGTGATTGAATTTTTCAGTCATCTTATATAAAGTTGTATTTTCTATTTTTTTGACAACTGTGAGTAATTTTCAAAATTAAATACCCTATATAATACAATTTTCAAATAAAAATATTCATAATTCACTTAAGGTAGCATGGTTTTTTTCAAAATCCCAATACATCTTTTCAAAAATTCCTTAACCCTTATTTTTTATATAATAATTATTTCTATTTTATTGGGAATGTTCTTTGAGAATTTTGAGAATCATGGGAGCTCCTTATGTTATGCACATTTGGCACACAATTAGGGAAATTCTTGTTGTTTGGAACCAAAAAACAATGTTCCATATATTGAGCCCTAAAAGGAGTTATATGTTTAGGGTGCATAGTTTGTCTAACCATGCAGTCACCCCTCTAAAATGTGGACCCCATTTATATAGGGAAAAACATGGCTAAGGGATTATTATTTTAAATATATTACTGAACCATGAACGCCTATGATGAGGACTAGACGGGTACATAGTTAGGGTTCACTATTTTTCTAATTATTAGACAATCTAAAAAAACTGTGAATGTAGTTTTTAGTTGAAATTAATTTTTTTAAAATTTTTGAACCCCAAATTAATGTGATTGATCACCGCATTCATCCCTATTAAGATATATCATTCCCTGGAGGCTCTCGAGAAATGATTTTGGCAGCTAAAACTTCTTCGCATGGTGAATCAATCTGCATGTGGAAAAACTAATCCATCTCTAATCTTGATTCATTATGTGATTTATAGATATTCTTCCCCTTTGATCTTTGTTGGAAATACGATATTGTGTGTGAATAATTTTAATTTTTTAAAGGATGGTGGATTCATTTTATATTTTCCATGAAAATAAATTACTAAATTTGATTATTTTCTTAGAATATCTATCACCTAATTTATAAAACACTAACTTGGAATGATTGAAGATTGAAACATAAAATGGAATGTATTTTGAGAGGAATCAATAATTTCAATGGAATTGTAGTACTGGGATGAATTTTGAAAATGTTTGAATTGATGTAATTTTTTTATATTTTTCAATAAAATGTATTAATTTTAACTGAAAACCATGATTTATTAGGGATTGAGTTCAATGAAATGATAAAGACACTTTGTTTTTGTTTTATTAATTAAATATTAATGTTTTATCTGATAATTGGGTAAAATAAATGTTATTTATGAATGATTTGAAATGATATGATTTCCCAATTAATCATTAATTGAATTAGATCATGATATCATGTTTAGTTAGTGGGGTATTTGGGAAAATAATTCTAGGAACTAGATCCCCAAGATGATGATTGATAATTAAAACTCTAACAGAACACTATTTCAAAGTAATTATATTTGATGTTATGATAACGAGTAATATTATTGTTGATCTTAAGTAATGTCCAAACATATATTTAGATATTATCAATAATTTTATAAGAATATGAATATAAGATAAATAAAATAATTTATATAATATAATACGATCATAGTGATTTTAATGTTTTATTTGATTATATATGCCATTAATTATAGAATTTTCTTACTCATTAAAAATAATTTTTATAAATTATATATATATGATGTTTATTTAATCAATCTATTAAATATTTTTTATTAATTAAAATGTATTATTTTTTATATGAAAATATTATCTTTTTTCATGGCATGCATTATTTAAATTAGAAAAAATATTGGATTGTTATTATAATTATGTAATCTAATAAGGAAAACATATTGAGGCCCTACATGAATTTTTACCTTTTACCCTACCCTTTCCTTCTATAAATCGTAAAATTTATTAATCTAGGTCAAATAAATGCGAAAGCACCACATAGAGATGAAATATATTCTGGATCCATATGACCATGGAGTGGTGATGGTGTCTATTGGAACTGAGTTCCACTTATTTTGTAACGATTTTTTTATATTTGTAATTTGCAAATGGTAGACCCTGTTAACGTTTCACTGATATTTTTACTCTAATATCAGGACTAGTTTTACCTAATATGATTTAGATTTTTTCCCTTATGGAGTGTCGATATACCAAATACAATCTTATTTATATATTATTTTTTTGAAAACCCATTCTCTTTTTATTCAGGTGTGATTACACATTATAATCCATGGGAAATGGGGATTGTTAATTCCATTAGATTAATATTAATACTCGATTCTTTGTTTTGGGACTCGGGTATATTGTCTCATTCAAGACAAAGTAGTATTAAAGGGATGTTAAGATTCTTTTGTTGATGTTGTTATGTGGTTTGGGTTATTCAGGTAGATAAGAGGTAAGATTAATGGGAAGTGGGATGTATTTATGAGTGAATTCCTAGACATCTCTTATCATAACAACAAATAAAATCCTTTGGATAATTTGAATCACATTGATATATTAGAATGGGCTATATATGATATATGAAATGTATATACCCCTATTCTAGTTCATCCATCAGTCATGTAACCTCTTAGGGTTGATTATTGAGATCATACAAAACCATTTTTTATCATAATACCCTAGTCTTATAGGGATCTAATTTTCTACAAGAGGCTGATGAATTTGAATGTATTTGAGTAGATTGTTGATTTCTAGGAAATGTATTTTTTAATTAATGTATAGTGTGATACCAAAAAATGTGGGGAACCTAATTGAATTTGGTGTAATTTTATTTCAATAGTGAATAGAAATTAATAGTTAGAGCGGAAATATGTATCCTTACATTTACTGATAAGTTCAATATAGAATCTATGATTTTACCAATTTTAATAAAGTTTCTTAATCACTTGAAATGTGACAAGACAATGAAATAGTTTCAAAACTGCATTATAGAGATGATAAATTTTATCCAAATAATTTACCCAATGATAATACGAAATAATGAATATATGAGATTGGATTCTGAGCCAAAATTGTATACCATGTTTTCTGGAAAAATCAGAATTATTATTCCAATGTGATGAATACTGTATAATATAGATTAGATGGACCTAGATGATAATTCCCTGTTAATGAGAGTTTCATTTTCTCCTATTGGTACTTATGTGATTTATTTTGAAGGATGAAAAAAGAATGATGAGTCTAATGGTAGATCCTGGGAGAGGGGTTCTTCCAAACCTCATTTAGTTTCTTGTAGAGACCATTTATTATCTTCCTATGAAAAATTACGGGCATTAAAAATGGGTTTTCACTTAGGCGCTGAAGATCTATAATTCATAATGACTCCTAGGGAAAATGCATAAATTATTTTATGTTTTTTATTTTACATGTATTGTGATTAGATCATCAATATCTAAAAGTATAATGGTGAAATAATAGGCTTCATGAAAAGAGGGGTTCTATCCAAAATCATCTAGAATAATATTTTTTCTTAAAGTGGATGACTCATTAGAGGAAGTTGATATGAGTCCAATGATTGTGATATGTACCATTAGTATAGCTTCTTCCTTTATGGAGTCATTATTTGATACCACTTCATCTCACATGTTCATATTGACTGGTGATTTTCATTCTCTAACCATTAATATGTTGATTTTTTCTTATGTGATAGACATTATAATTCTCTTTATAATTTGCAATGGGAAAGGTATATTTTTTCTTTCTTTTGTTTTCTATTTATCAGAGATTGTACCGACATGAATTTTTTTCTCATAGACATGAAATATCATCACATCATTCTGGGTATGGATTGGCCAGTTCATCATCAGTACCATATTGATTGTTTTCATCATCTAGTACCATTTACAATGCCCAATAGGGTGTTATATGTATCTAATAGAGAATGAGACACGATATTGTGTAGATACAATCCTATTTTTTTATTTTGGAATGTGTAATATCAATGCTTTCTTTTTATAGGGTTTAAGAATCATTATGTGATGATCTCCATCAAGTGGTCATTGAATTTACCAATGTTCTCCTTCTGATTTCTTAGGTTTCCCAATTGTAATATATATAGATTTTCTAAATGATTTTGTACATGGTACACAATAATTTTTTTCCTTATAACTGAATGAAACTTGTTTAATTTAATTATTCTGTCACGACCCTCATTAACCAAAAGGAGTGAAGGGTCAGCATATTTCCATGCCCTTCCTTATTTAAGTTGAAGGAGAGATAATGACCCCCAAAACCCGCCTTCAATAGGTGTAGGAGTGGAGACCAACACTAAGGTTATAAAATCACACACTAAATGGAAGGAATTACCCTTTTTCATTTAATAGGATCGGGAGATAAGATAGTAAATCCCACAATACCAAAACTGAAAGGGAAAATACGACTGAAAATAAACCATTCCCATATGAATGTTCAAAGGTAAAAGATAGATGTCACAACACTCCAGAGGTAAAAAAAGATACCTAGAAAAAAAGGAACAACAACAGTAACTACTCCAAGCGTCCATGCTAGTACGGTCCCGCACGATCCCTGAAGTCCTCTTCGACACCTGAAATCAGATTTATATACATAGGGTGAGCATACAAGTATACTCAGTAGGGAAATCCAAAGACTTTTGAGCACAAGTGGGGAGGCATACTAATGCCCTATAAGAGAAGAGACAACCAAGATCCAAGCAATGAAACTAACCACCCAAGCCTCACTAAGGTACACTACCCAAATAACTCATGTCATGTAAAGTATAGTAATTGATCATAGATGTTTGGGTACCCCGAACCACTTTACCACTGGTTATTGAAGACATCCTATGCATTGGGAAAATCCTGCCATTATCATCGTAGTCCCACTGCCATACCCCACCCGCACACACCTGGGCCACAACCACACATCCTGCCCGCAAACACCAGGGCCACAAACACTAACCCTGTAACACCCGAGATTTTTATGAGAAATATTTTTTTATGTTATATACATGGTCAAAGGAATATTTCACTACACACAACACTATCTTGGATATATTTACATGCAATCGCGACCTACCTTGATAGCTTGCGTTGTATGCAATACCGAGTTTCACTAAACAACGATATGCAATTAAATTATTATAAAAACTAGCCTTTATGAATAGTAATGCCCACTTTTTGAAATTTTATAAATTTTATCTTTCAAAATGGACTACAATTTTGGATTCAAAATATCCAAATTAGCATAGGGTGAATTTTTTGTATTTTTCAGAAAACATTCAATTTTTGATGAATAGTGAAACACTGGGTAACTGTTCAAAACCCGACTTTCTATTTAAATATATTTTATTTTATTTAAATTTATTTTAGGTAAAAATTGATACTTAATAACTATATAAGTTAAAGGTAATTCATTAGAGTCATTTTATAAAAAATTTAGATATATAAAAATTTTATTGAACTATTCACCGTCTTTTACCCCACCTACTATGAGAGTTTGAAAATTGACATAAAACTTAATTTTACTGCTTCTGTGAGTGGAATTTAAAAAATCTGAGAGACACGGTTAATATCAAAGAGTAAAATGTGGTTCAATAAGATAAAAATAATTTTGGTAAATAGTAACTAATTACTTTTTTTTACTATGGTTAAAAGTAAATTGGGTAATTCAGGGTAAAAATGATATTATTATTACCCTAATACATGTCCTAATTCAATTGGATAAGTGATGTTCGACCAAAAACAACATTAGGGATAAAATATTACCCTTTAGGTCCACTTGGATTAGATTAGGACATTTATTATTATTTTATTTAAGGAAGAACTAAAATAGTTGAAATCAATGTTTAAAAACTAGCACATTTTTAATATAGGGTTATACATAAGATAAATTTGACTATCAATTTTCATTATAAACCTAATAAGACTTCCTAAATAATTGTATTTTTTTATAATTTGTATACATTAAATAATTTAATTTATTTATTACACTGTGATGATGAAATAATTACCTTATTAATGATATATTAACATAATAGATGTTATAAATACCCAAATAAATGTAATTTTATACTTTTTATGAATTCCACTAATTTTTTAGGTTAATATTACATATTAATATTGATTTAATTAATATTGTTCGAACTAATCATGATGTTATGTGTTTCAAAAAAACAAATTACCAAATTGTGTCAAAATCTACATAAAATAGTTTTAAAAACAAATATTATATTTTTTATTGTTTTTTTATTATAAAAAAGCTACGGTTCTGCCAAATGACTTAGATAAGGATATATATATATGTTAATAATTAACCACTTGGGGGTCTTTTGTCTTGTTATTGTATGTTTATTAACCATATAGTGTAAGAAAACAATAAGACACGGTAAAAGTAAAATTATTTAACTTAAAGTTAAATCTAAAGGATAAGTTTAAAATAGTAACCTAAAATTTTCTAAAATCTATTTTTAGAGAGGATTTCGACCCATCCCCGCCTTATATTAGAAATAAATCATTTTGGAGCTATTAAAAATCGAATATGACTTTATTATAAAATAATATTTTATGTTTTTTCCTAAAGTGCCCCTCTCCTCCCTTATAAAAGGATACCTCCACCCTCTCCTCCTCACATCACATTCAGCATTAAAACTCGTCCAAACCCTGAAAATTTCTCTTCTCCAATTCCCTAGTAATATTATAGAGGTCCTGGTTTTCTTCAAAGACCAACATTAGTGCCCTAAGAGGAGGTTTCAAAGAGGCTTGTCGAAGAAGAGGTAATATCTGTTACCGATTCTTTCAAATTTATTTATTCTTATACTTTTTATTCTTTATTTTGTTCATTATAAAGTAATAAGATAAGTATCAATAATATACTGATATTTTATTATAAATATTAAACAACCATATTTCCCCTTATATCCATCCTACGTAAAACGAAATCACCGCGCATGCATACGTACAAAATACCGTCTCCACGCCGTGGTGTAATATTTTTTCCACCACCAACTTGCATGGATGGGTACAATGGATTAAATAATAACTATATATGATTATTGTAAATTGATTTTGATTCTAAAATAGTATAAATACACTTAAATTCAATTCCATGATCATGAGAATGATATCATCACTCGTCTGTACATACGGCCTACCGTCTCCACAATGTGATGCGACTCGTTCTAAATGATCTACAATGCATAAGGACTATATAAATGGATTGAATGAATAAATATGATATATATTACACTAATACAATTTTGGAAATGTGGTATCTATAACCTAAAAAGAAGAATAAGAATTTATTTGACAAAACACATATAAGAACAAAAAGCAATAAACACCCAAATAAAAAGTAGCAAAGAAATATTACTAATACAAAGCTAAGAATATGACCCTATATGATATCATAACAATGAGTACGATTCTGTAATAAGTCACTAACATTATTTAAATCATTATATAGGAGTTTCGGACACGTACGAAGCAAATCGGACCTAAGGTAAGGGAAAATCTCGCAATCTCATTTTTATCCGAGATTGTCTATACTTCAGAATTTACTAGGGAAAATTAATCATCTGCATCCATGTTTTGTCAATATGTAACATTATTTCTATCCTCCTATAATTTTTTAAATCCAATTTTACCCATTGGTGAGTTTTTAGTAAAATATATGAAAGGATTATTTTGTCGTTTTAGTACGAGGTACTTTTTGACAATTCCGGTAAAAGTACGAGAAGAATATTTTTTTAACTTATATAGATTGAATGGATTTTTATGATTTCATAGAACATTATTTCCATGAATCAGCCTTTATAAGTTTTCATGTTTATTTTTAATCAACTTCTTTTAGTTTAAAATTTTATGACATAATAAGAAAGGAATAAAAATTTAAGTAGAAAGGATATCTTTCTCAAGAATAGAGTTCAAGCATTTTATCAAAATTATTTTCCATCTAAGATAATATAGGGTTCTGTTTCTATCAATATTTTTACATTGATATTATTATGTTATGATTGAATTATTTTTATGAAGTCCTTTTGTCTAATATGATTTATGTTATGATGGCATGATGTTTAAGAATCCCATTTTTATTACATGGGTTATGCTATGATGTATGATTTACGATCATGTGGAACACATAAGAATGGTATCATTATGAGATGGGTGGGACCTATATCTCCCTCCAATTCATTGGGTAAATATTTATATCTCATGAGATATACATGGATGGAACAGCAGGTTAATCCGGTTTAGTGATACAATACTAAAACGAGGAGTAAAAATGGTTCATAAATGGACTTTGTCCGCTAAGATATTCTTGGAAATGAGTCTTGACTACTAAGAAATGATTTTATATGATTATGTGTGTTTTCCACAAAGTTTCATGTTATTATTATTGGGATTACATTTCACAAATATTATTTATCCCATGTTATGAAATTATGATTTCTTTTGCAGGTTAAGATTTCCAAAATGTTATGTTCTTATGAATATGATGTGATTGATATTTCTTTTGTTTACCCTTACTGAGCATTTGAGATCACCCTTTTGTATGTTTTCTTTTCCCTGGGTCTAGAAGAAGGGTATTATATAATATATTCCAATATGGACTCTAGATATGATAAAATTAAACGGAGACAATGTAGATTATTTATGAACCAGTTGTTTATGTTTCCCAGTTTCTAATGACACTATACCTATACGGTACTTTCATGGTTTGTTATATGTTGTAATAAGTGTGCTTCAATTTTGAAGTAATAATAATGTATGTGAAGTATGGTTTGTTATATTTAGTATCAGAGGAAATGTATATTCAACCTTTGGAAACTAGGATGTGAATGCCATAGTAAGAACAATCAGGATAAGTCTAAGCATATAACAAAATCTTAGTGTTTTAGAAACGGCCATGAATAACCTATGATATTACCTTAAGTGTGAAATTTTATTCATCATTATGTGGTTTTCCTATTATAATTAGTGTTTCTCAAACTATTCTTTTTGGTTTTAGTCAATGGCCGGAACCTGATGGAACCGTGTTAATGCGGAATGCAATGGGAAATGCAATGATTGTACCCATGAGCAACCAATCATTATGGGAGATGGAATTCAAAATCTTTTATCCATGATCAAAAAACATTCACAAGCTATGAATCAGGTAGGACTTCTAAATGAGCAATTGATGGAGAAAAATTCTGTGGAATCCTTCATGAGGCAGGGTCCACCCTCATTCAATGGGTCTACTGATCCATTAGTGGCTGAACAGTGGATAAGTACCACTGAAAAGATATTTTCAGTAATTAAATGTTCTGAACATGATAAATTCATCTTAGCAGTATATCGTTTGGAAGGTGAGGGTGATCCATGGTGGAATATTATCAGGAATACGAGGCCAAGAGATGAAATTGAGTCCATGGAATGGGATGAGATCAAGAACATATTTTTCAATAAGTACTTCCATCATTTTATTCGAACAAAGATGGAGAAGGAGTTTCTTGAACTGAAGAAAAACAATGATGAATCTATTGGTACCTACGAAGAAAATTTTACAAGACTTCCAAGGTACGCTTCTGGGATTACTATCCAACCTGAGAGTAAGATCGATCAATTCCTTAGTGGCTTAAAAACATGTTTCGAAGGGCGTTAGCCATAAGAGACTTCAATAGCTATGAGGAAATCATTAGATGTGATCTTAAGGTTGAGATTGATATTGGAGTAACCCATCGGTCATATGAATTTGATGAGAAGAGGAAAATGGAATTCAAAGGGAAATCTAAAGATCACACTGAAAAGAAGATGAGTTTTCTCAAATGCTCAAAGTGTGGAAAGAAATATGGATGGAGTTGTATTAAAGGGACAATTAAATGTTTCAAATGTGGAAAATAAGGTCATTGGGGATTTGAATGCCGCAATCACAGGAAGAATATGTCTAATGATGCAAACAAAGAAAATTCTACACAGAGTGCACCTCCTATACTTCAATGTTACATGTTCAAGGAAACGAGGAATTATTCCAATAAATTACCTAATCCAATGGTTGTTGATGATGATCGATGTCAAAAAACTATTAAGGCTAAAGACAAAGGAAAGTCACATGTAATTTCTATCATTGATGTGGATTATGATAACGATGTGGTAAAAGGTACAGTTACCAACCACTTGAGTGTATAAAATGTTTTATGTGATTCTGGATCAACCCAATCTTTTATTTCTGAAGAATTGTTTAAGGGTATTGCCATATTACCTCAGTAGTTAGACATTGAGTTAGCTGTGACAACCGCTAATGGCACAACAGTCACATAAAATGTTTATAATTCTTCTCCGATTGATGTTTGTGAGAAAGTGATTCCTGCAAATCTTGTGATCCTTCCTATAGTGTAATTTAATGTGATTCTTGGTAGGGATTGGATTTATTTATATGTAACTCTTATCAATTGACAAAGAAGGGATGTCACATTTGATATTCCAGATCAATATATGATCGTCTATCGAAGCAAGGATGAACATAACCTTCCAGTGGAAATTTCCTCCATATTATGGGTCTTGATTACACCAAATGAAGGTTATTTATCTCAAATGGTTGGTGAGAAACTCACTCTTAAGTATATTCCTATTGTACAGGAGATTGATAATGTCTTTTTGGGGGAATTTTCAGGTCTTCCACCAAATCATGAGGTTGAGTTTACAATTGAACTCATACTGAGTGCTTTACCAATTTCAAATACACCTTATAGAATGGCCCCAATTGAGTTTCATGAATTGAAGAAGAAACTCCAAGAGAATATAGATAAGAGATTTATACGCCCTAGTGCATCACCTTGGAGAGTATTTGTTCTATTTTTTATGAAGAAGTATGGATCATTGAGACTCTGCATTGATTATCGAGAACATAACAAAATCAGTATCAAGATTAAATATCCTCTCCCACGCATTGATGACTCATTTGACAAACTACGTGGAGTGCAATACTTTTCCAAGATTGATCATCATTCAGGGTATCATCAATTAAAGGACAAAAGAGAGGATATACCAAAGACAGATTTCTGTACAAGATATGAACACTATGAATTTATAGTGATTCTATTTGGTCATACTATTGACCATGCTATCTTCATAGTTCTAATGAATAGAGTCTTTAGAGACTATCTTTATCAGTTTGTGGTAGTCTTTATAGACAATATTCTTGTCTATTCAATGAGAAAGGAAGAACATGAAGATCATTTTAGAATTATATTGAGGACCATGATAAAGAATAAGATTTATTCCAAATATACAATGTGTGAATTTTCTCTTCAAAAAAATGCATTTTTGGGTCACATAATCTCAAAAGAGGGGATATCTTTGGATCCAGAAAAAACAGACGTTATTGAAAGATGGTAGAGACCAACAACAGTAACTGAGATTCGAAGTTTTCAGGGTTTGGATGGATATTATTTACATTTTGTGAAATATTTTTCATGATTATATAATCCACTCCCCAGGTTGACTCGAAAAGGAGTTAGGTTCATGTTGATGGAGGAGTGTGAATAGAATTTCCAGGAGATGAAAAGAAGGTTATCTAGGGAACCTTTGCTCACACTGCCTTGTAGTGGAGAAAGTTCATTGATCTAAAATGATTCATCCAAGAAGGGATTGGGGTCTGTTCTCATGAAAAATGATATAGTGATAGATTATGCCTCACGACAGTTGAAAATCCATGAGAAAAATTAACCAACTCATGATTTGGAGTTAGCTGCGATAATATTTTCATTAAATATTTAGAGGCATTATCTTTATGGTGAAAGGTGTAATATTTATACTGATCATAAAATATTAAAGTATATTTTCACACAAAAGGATCTGAATATGTACCAAAGAAGATGGTTGGATCTAATTAAGGATTATGACTGCTCAATTCATTATGACCCTGGGAAAGCGAACAAGGTGGAAGATGCATTAAGTCGACAAGAACATGCTAGCTTATCCATGACGAGGATCAGAAAAGATCCAATATTTATTGATTTACAAAGGATGTATCTTGAAATTATAATGTAAAGGGAAAAATATTAACTTTCTCAAATGAATGTTCAACCATATATACATGTGATGATTAAAGCGGCACAAAAAGAAGATGTAGAGTTTCAAAAGAAGGTGAGAAATGTTCCGGAATTCAACCTTGATTGTGGTGGGATAATAAGGTCCAAGAATCAGGTTTATGTTCCTCATATACCCGAATTAAAGAAGGTGATTCTAGATGAGGCTCATAGTTCTTCATTATCTATTCATCTTGGATGAACGAAGATGTATAGGGACCTGAAAGAGTACATCTGGTTGGATGGAATAAAAGGAGATGATGCTGAATATGTCTCTCGATGCTTGGTTTGTGAGCAAGTTAAATCTGAGAGACAGAAGTCTAAGGGAACGGTACAACCATTACCCATACCTGAATGAAAATAAGAAAACATCACTATGGACATTGTCACCGGACTTCCAAAAATATCCAAAGGCAATAAGGCTATCAGGGACATAATTGATCATCTTACAAAGTCATCACACTTCATTGCTATTAGAGAGGATTTCTCTATTGATCAGCTTGCCAGGATATATGTAAAGGAAGTGGTAAGATTTCATGGAGTACCACATTCCATTATATCTGATCGGGATCCGAGGTTTACCTCAATTTTTTGGCGAAGTCTTCAGCATACTCTGGATACAGAGTTGAGTTTTAGCACTGCTTATCATCCTTATACAGACGGTCAGTCTGAGAGAACAATTCAAATTTAGAAGATATGTTAAGAGGTTTCTCTATGGATTTCAAAGGTGGTTGGGATCAACACCTTACTTTGGTGGAATTTTATTATAATAATAGCTTTCACTCCATTATTCAGATGGTTTCATTATGAAGCTCTCTATGGGAAGAAATGCCGAACTCCAACTTGCTGGGGTGAAGTTGGGGAAAGAAATATATTAGGACCTGATCTTGTTGATGAGATGGCAGAAAGGGTCTGATCTATCCAACAACACATAATATCATCTCAGAGTCGACAAAAAAGTTGTACCAACAACTGAAGAAAAGACCTAGAGTTTTAAGTGGCTGATAATGTGTTCTTACGAATATCTCCTTTGAAGGGAGTAATGAGATTTGGAATGAAAGGAAAGTTGAGCCCTAGGTATATCTGTCCTTTTGAAATACTGGATCGTGTTGGAAAGGTATCATACCGATTGGAGCTTCCACCAAATCTCTCTCAAGATCACAATGTGTTCCATGTATCTCTCCTAAGAAAGTACATACCTGATCCTTCTCATGTACTCAGCTTAGAAGTTGTACAGCTGGAGCAAGACCGTTCTTATGAAGAACAGCCGATTGAGTTTCTGGATCGTAGAGAAAAAGTCCTACGGAACAAGACCACTCGCTTGGTAAAGTTTTATGGAGGAAGCACCAATTAGAATAAGCTATATGGGAGCTTGAGGATATGATGAGGGGGAGGTATCCTCATCTGTTTGTTACAATGTGACGAATTTCGTGGGAAAAATTCATTTTAAGGGGGGTAGAATGTAAGACCCATGATTTTTATGAGAAATATTTTTTTATGTTATATACATCATAAAAGGAATATTTCACTTCACACAACACTAGCATGGCTTGATTTTCACGCAATCACAACCTTCCTCGATAGCTTGCGATTTACGTAATACCGAGTTTCACTAAACCACGATATGCTATTAAAATATTATTAAAACTAGCCGTTATGAACAGTAATACCCACTTTTTGAAATTTATTAAATTTTATCTTTCAAAATGTACTTCATTTTTGGATTCAGAATATAGAAATTATCCTAGGGTTAATTTTTGGTATTTTACAGAAAACATTCAATTTGTGATGAATAGTGAAAACACTAGGTTACTATTAAAAACCGACTTTTTATTTAAATAATTATTTATTTTATTTAAATTTATTTTAGGTCACAATTGATACTTAATACATATATATTTTCTGTGTAATTCATTGGAGTCATTTTATAATAATTTTTGATATATAAAAATTTTATTGAACTTTTCATCATCTTTTACCCACCTCCTAGAAGAGTTTGAAAATTTACATAAAACTTAATTTTTCCACTTCTGTGAGTGGAATTTCAAAAATCTGAGAGAAATGGTTAATATCATGGAGTAAAATGTGGTTCAATAAGATAAATATTTTTTGGTGAATAGTAACTTTTTACTTATTTTTACCACAGTTAAAATTAAATATCGTAATTAAGGGTAAAATATGATATTATTATTACCCTAACACATGTCCTAATTCTATTGGATAAGTGTAGTTCAACCAAAAACAACCTTAGGGATAAAATATTACCCTTTAGTTCCACATGGAATAGATTAGGACTTTTATTATTATTTTATTTAAAGAATAATTAGAAAAGATAAAATCAAAGTTTAATAATTAAATCATTTTTAATATAGGGACGTACATAAGATAAATTAGACTATAAATATTAATTAGAAACCAAATGAGATTTTCTACATAATGGTATTTTATTTATGATTTTTATACATTATATAATTTGATTTATTTATGACACAATGATGATGCAGTAATTACCTTATTAATGAAATATTAACATAATTGATGTTATAAGTACCCAAATAAATGTAATTTTATACTTTTTATAAATTCCACTATATTTATAGTTTAATATTACATGTTAGTATTGATTTAATTAACATTGTTCGAACTAATCATGATGTTATGAGTTTCAGAAAAATCATGTACCAAATAGTGTCAAAATTGACATAAAATATTATTTAACACAAATATTATATTATTAATTGTTATTTTGTAAAAAAAAATAAGGTTCCGAAAAATGTCTAGATAATGATATATATATTAATAAAGAACCACTTGGGGTTCTTTTAGATTGTTATAGTAAGTTTATTAACGATATAGTGTAAGAAAACAAGAAGACACGGTAAAAGTAAAATTATTTATCTTAAAGTTTAAAATAAATGATAAGTTACAATAGTAACCTAAACTTCTCTAAAATCTATTTTTGAGATTATTTGGACCCATACCCACTTTAGCATCAAAATAAATCAGTTTGGAGCTTTTAAAAACCGAATATGACTTTATTATAAAGTAATATTATATGTTTTTCCTAAAGTGCCCATCTCCTCCCTTATAAAAGGAAACCTCCTCCCTCTCCTCCTCACACCACTTTGAGCCTTCATGCACAGAAAAACCCAAAACATTTCTCTTCTACACTTCCCTAGTAATATTATAGAAGTCCTGGTATTCTTTAAAGACCAACATTAGTTCCCTAATAGGAGGTTTAAAAGAGGCTTGTCGAAGAAGAGGTAATATCTGTTACCGATTCTTTCAAATTTATTTCTTCTTATAATTCCTATTCTTTAGTTGTTTTATTATAAAGTAATAACATCAGTATCACTCATATACTAATATGTTATTATAAATATGAATCAACCCTATTTCACCTTCTATCCATCCTACGGAAAATGAAATCACCGCACATGCATACGTTTGGAATATTGTGTCCCCGTCGTGGTGTAATCGGTTTTCCACTACCACCTTACTAGGATGGGAATAATGGTGTAAATAATAACTATATATGATTATTGTAAAGTGATTTTTATTCAGAAATAGTATATGTATACTTCAAAACAATTCCACGATCATGGGAACGATATCATCACTCGTTCGTACGTACGGCCTACTGTCTCCATGATGTGATGTGAATCGTTCTACATGATCTTCAATACATAAGGACAATATAAATGGATTGAATGAATAAATATGATATATATTACAAAACTACCATTATGGAAATGAGGTATCTAAAACGTAAAAAGAAGAATAAGAATTTATTCGACAAAACATGCATAAGAACAAAAAGCAATAAACACCTGAATAACAAGTAGCAGTGAAATATTACTAATACGAAGCTAAGAATATGACCATATATGATATCATAACAATGAGTAAGATTCTAGAATAATTAAATAACCTTATTTAAAACATTATACATGAGTTTATGACACGTACTAAGAAAATCGGACCTATGGTAAGGGAAAATATCACAATTTCATTTTTTTCTGAGATTGTTTATACTTCAGAATTTACTTGGGAATATTTATCATCCAAATCCATATTGTGTCAATATGTAATATTATTTATATCCTCCTACAGTTTTTTAAAAACAATTTTACCCATTGGTGAGTTTTTAGTAATATATATGAAAGGAATCTTTTGACGTTTTTAGTACGAGGTACTTTTTGATTTTTCCGACCAAAGTACGAGAAGAATGTTTTTTTAACTTATAAGGCTTGAATGGATTTTTATGATTTCATAGAACATTATTTACATGAATTTTACATTATATATTTTCAAGTTTATTTTTAATCAACTTCTTTTAGTTTAAAATTTTATGACATGTTAAGAAAGGAAAAATGTTTTTGAAGTAGAAATGATATTTTCCTCAAGAATGGAGTTTAGGCAATTTATCAAAATTATTTTCCATCTAAGATAATATAGGGTTATGGTTCTATCCCTAATCTTACATTGATTTTATTATGTTATGATGGAATTATTTTTATGAAGTCCTTTTACATGAAATGATTTATGTTATGATGGCATGATGTTTAAGAATACCATTTTTATTACATGGGTTATGCTATGTTGTATGATTTATGATCTTGTGGAACACATAAGAATAGTATCATTATGAGATGGGTGGGACCTATATCTCCCTCCAATGAATTGGTTAATGATTTATATATCATGAGATAGACATGGCTATAATGACAGGATAATCCAGTTCAGTGATACATGACTGAAACGTGGAGTAAACTCGGTTCAGAAATGGACTCTGTCCGCTAAGATAGTCTTGGTAATGAGTCTTGAAAACTAATAAATGATTCTCTATGACTATTTGTGTATTCCACAAAGATTCATGTTATTATTATTGGGATTACATTTCACTACTATGATTTATCCCATGTTATGAAATTATGATCTCTTTTGCAGGTTAAGATTTCCAAAATGTTATCTTCGTATTAATATGATGTGATTGATATTTCTTTTATTTACCATTACTGAGCATTTGAGCTCACCCTTTTGTATGCTTTCTTTTCCCCAGGTTAGGAAGAAGGTTATTATGTAAGATATGCCAAAAGGGATTCTAGATATGATAAAATTAAAGGGAGACAATGTTGATGATTTTGGAACCAGTCATTTATGTTTCCCTGTTTCTAAAGACACTATACCTATACGATGCTTTAATGGTTTGTTATATGTTGTAATAAGTGTGCTTCAATTTTGAAGTAATAAAAATGTATGTAATTTATGGGTTGTTATAAACCCGCCCGTAGACACTGAGGCCAGAACAACCACTACCACGCCCGAAGACACCCGATCTAGAAGAACTACTACCACGCCCGAAGACACATGGGCCTCATCCCGAAGATACTTGGGAAACCACCTACCTGCACACACCTAGGCCAACCACCACACTACCATGCCCGATGAATCTTGGGCTAATAATGGACCTCAGGCCATCATATCCTGCCCAAAGATACATGGGCTATTTGGGAAATGGAGCACAAAGGAGATAATAACCATCCACTAATATATGTGTTGGGAAAAAACACCCTCCGCTATGAAATGGGGGTGTTCGGCACAAAGTGATCAACTTGGGTATTGCGCGAATAAGAAACACAAAAACTACAAGTACATGTATAAGTAACAAGAACTCACCCAATCTAGGTTTTTCTTCAGCCATACTAAAGGACAATATCCTAACTATTCCTTCATAAGAGAAAAGAAAAGCAGCCATGCCCATGTCAAAACTCACCTCAAACCAAATCCCCATTTGTCCCATACTTGCTTTCATATTCAGTAATAATGTTTAAATATGTCTATACACTACTGGGCAACAAATAGCATAAGAACAAACCAAGGGAAAAAGATACATACAACATGAATTTAAGAATGTACACCCGGTTCTATTGCAAGTTCATAACAACAAAGGAATAAGGGAGATCTCTCAAAGTAAATGACCCAAAGAAAACCCCAAGATACGGCCCCATGTCACCAAAATATAGGACCCAACAGTTTCTCAACAAAAAAGTACCCCACCTCAATTTATGATATAAGTAGATTAATCACACAACCATAAAGTATAACAATAAGGGATCCCATCCCCACCGGCATTTCCCCATCAATCTAAGCCCCTATCCAATCATGTGAGAAAAAAACAAACCAATAATACCAACACAAGGTAGATTCAATAGGTATTTTCAGATTTAAATGATTTAACACACTCCATGACATCAATTCCACTAGGCATAAACCAGGGTTGTCATAGAAAAGGTGTTGTTCCTGTTACTTCCAATTTATGTAGCCGATTATACGTGATTAAATGATTTCCTTTACACAGCCAAAGGTTCACAACCAAAATACAATCCATCTATACATCACAGGGGGTAAGGGTTTATTAATGCACAGATAAAGACCACCAACGACCATGATTTTCAGTAGGCGTAAACCCGCCCAATTTAGAAAACATTAATCATGAAAGAGGATAAAAACATAGCAGAATCTTCGATCACACCCATCCCATGCATTCTTTAAATCTGTTTATCATATTCATTAAAGTTTGGTTTAACCTATTCTATAGAAGCATTAGCGTACCCACCCCAAAAGATACACAGAAAAGAGAGACGAAGGTGAAAACCCTACCTGACTGATCAATGATTAACTTTATGTCCACACATGATTAGCAGGAGCTCCACGGAACATGATCAAGGAAAACATCACCGGGTCACAACTCATCGGGAGGAAGGGTACTCTGACCGCACGGTGATCGAGAAAAAGAAATGTAGGAAGAAGCCTTTAGGTTATAAGGGAAGATAAGGGCTGAGATATAGCACACTGAGGATGGTTAAGATACGGATAGAATAACTCGAAACCGTGTAAGGAGCGGGATCGTGGGTTTACCACGTGGCTGGGACACACCACACATCATTAAAGGGTACCGGCCTTTAGGGGCGGTTTAAACCGACACACAACAGAGTACCTCACCAATTATTTAATTAACGGGAATTAATGGGATTTAAAACATGCTTAAAGGGGTCAAAACATGGTTTAAAAACCAATTTGCGCCAAAAGGAGGCACTACTGGAATACCCGTGGGGGTAGGCGAGAGCTACCAGTAGCCGAGAGCTACCGGTTGGCGACAGCTACCGGTAGCTGAGAGCTACCGGTTGGAAACAACTACTGGTAGATGAGAGCGATCGGTATCCTAGGTCTACCGGTATCCTAGATCTACCGGTATCCGAGAGGTACCAGTAACCCAAGGTCACATGTAGGCTAGGTCAACCTATAGGCTGAGGCTACGGGTAGGCCAAGCCTACCGCTAGGAGTCACCACGAAGCTGAGATGGCCTTCCAGACCACCCAGAACACTGAAACATCAGTTTTTTACCAAGTAGTAGACCCCAAAAACACGATCCATTACATCAGATACTTCTCAAACTATTCTTGTCCCAGAGAATATAACAACCTAGAAAGGTGAGAAGTGGGGTCCAAACCCCCCTAAAGATAATTGACAGGGGAAAACCCCATAGTAGCTCGAAAGCAGGAACAGAACCCTCCCCCTACATCCAAGAGTACTCCGCCACGATTTATCAACCATAATGTTCACAACAAGAATATGGATCACATTGTCCAATGCATGAGTTTGGGATTCCCCTCCTACATGTCAGGATATTATCCGCTTTGGGCGGCACTGAATCCCCCTCATGGGTTTAATCGCATCCACATTAATGTGTCCTGATTATCAGTCAGGTTTTCCCATCATCACACGTTAGTACACACACACACAGAGAGAATAGGGAATAGATCATCTAATAGCTAATTAAAACAAGTATTTCATATATTAAATCACAAGTTACAATATCTCAAGGATCAGAACAAAAACAAAAAAGAAGTCAAAATAGATCTGGGTACTGAACGTATAATTGGACCACCCGCTCCCATGTTCTCTCTTCCAGGCCACCATGCCTCCACAACAAATGAACCAAGGGGATGGTTCATCTACAAAGAACATTCGCCTTACGATCCTCGATCTTGATTGGTCGTTCTATGAAGGTCGCATCATCTTCGACATCTAACTCTCCCCAATCGATGACGTGGGTGTCTTCGTGTCGATATCGACGAAGCTGGGATACATGGGATACATCGTGTATCCTCTGTTGCGGCAGTGGTAATGCTAGCTATTAATCCACTTCACCGACCCGCTGCAACACTTCAAAGGGTCTGATGAACCTAGGAGAAAGCTTACTTCCCCTGACGAACCTCTGTTGTCCATGCTGGGGGAGACCTTCAAGAACACATGGTCCCCGAAATCAAAGTCCAAGGGTCTCCTCATATCATCGGCATATGACTTCTGCTGATCCTGAGCCACCTTCATCCTATCTCGTATAAGTTGAACCATCTCTATCGTGCTCTGCACCACCTCCGGTCCAAGAACACCTTCTTCCCCATCCTCAGTCCTACACACGGGTGAGTGACATGTCCATCCATATAGGGATTCGAAAGGAGCCATGCCAATGGTAGAGTGATGGCTATTAATGTAGGCGAATTATACTAGAGGCATGTGTCGCACCCATGATCTCCCAAAGCCCATAATACATGCCTGCATCATGTCCTCCAAGTTCTGGATGGTGCGCTCTGTCTGCCCATCTGTCTGAGGGTGGAAAGAAATGCTATGTGCAGCTGGTTTCCAAACGCATGCTATGAACCCCTCCAGACTCGTGAAGTAAAACATGCATCCATGTTTGAGACTATGGAACTTGGAACTCCATGATACTGCACTACCTCGTCCACATACTTCTATGCTAGAGTGTCCACTGCACTCGACTCCTTAATCGCCAGAAAGTGAGCCGACTTCATCAGGAGACCTACTACTACCCAGATGGCGCCATAGACCCCTTTCACCTTGAGTATTCCCGTGATGAAATCCATCGAGATGACATCCCACTTCCACTCAGGGACATCTAATGGTTGAAACAACTAGACTGGAACACGGTGTTCTACCTTTACCTGCTGACACACTATGCACATGGCCACAAATTCTACCACTGCTCAGTTTACTCCGTCCCACCAAAGCTGTCTCCGCAGACCCTAGTACATCTTGGAAACACATGGGTGTACCTCTAGGGGTGATTTGTAAAACTCACTAATAACCTTTCCATGCATCTCATCCGGAACAAACATCTTTCCCTGGAGGAGCATCTGATTTTGACCATCTTCCGTCCACCCTTCCGGAGCATCGCCCTAGCCAACTCGGTTGTGCATCACTTCACAATCTGGGTCTCCCCACTAAGACTCCTCCACTTGCCGCAACAGAGATGACTGCACTGTCATCTGATACAGGAATGCTCTACCACTATCCATCCTTGCATCCAGGTGCAAGGCAGCCAACTCCTCCATCGGCTTCCAAGCATCTGCCGACTCTCGAACCGCATCCTTCTGTGACCTCCTACTCAAAGAATCATCATCTACATTCCCTTTTCATGAAGTGTAGGATATATCGAAGTCTTAATATTTGAATAACTCTAACCACCTTCACTGTCGTATGTTTAGGTCCCACTAGGAGAAGATATACCTCAAGATTTTGTGATTCGTAAAGACCAAAATGTGTTCTCCAATGAGGTAATGATGCCACAACTTTAGTGCGAAAACGACCGCTGCAGGCTCCAGATCATGGGTGTTATAATTATACTCATGAAGCATAACTACCTAGACCCATAAGATATCACCCCTTGTCGCTGAATCAACACACATCTGAGGCCTTTCCCTGAAGCATCACATAACACCTCATATGCTGCACTTTCTTCTGGTAATATCAACACTGGGGCACTAACCAACATCTCTTTCATATAGAAGAAGGCTTCCTCGCACTTCTCACTCCAACTGAAAACCTGGTCCTTCATGGTCAAGGTCGTCAAAGGTGCCACAAATCGAGAGAAGTTGGGTACGAACATCCAGTAGTAACTTGCCATCCCAAGGAAACTACGAACCTCTTCTACGTTCTTGGGTGCTTCCCAAGAAACAACCACCTCAACCTTTGATGGGTCCACCGCTACCCCTCATCGGACACTATATTCCCTAGGAATTGCACTTCTCACGTCTAGAACTTGCACTTCGGCAACTTCCCATATAGTTGTTGCTGACGGAGGTCCTCCAAACTCATCCTCGGGTGCTCAGCGTGGTCCTCCTCTGATCTTGATTAGATCCAGATGTCGTCAATGAACACGACTCTAAACTAATCCAGATACTCCCAGAAGACGGAGTTTATAAGCCCCGTGAACACATCCAGAGTGTTTGTAATGTCGAAAGGCATGACTAAAAACTCTAAGTGCCTATATCTTCTCTAGAAGGCCGTCTTTGAGATGTCGCCCTCCTTTACCCTTAACTGGTGATACCCAGACCGCATGTCGATCTTTGAAAACCACCCCGCCCCTTTCAGTTGGTCAAAAAGATCATCGATCCTCAGAAGAGGGTAGCGATTCTTGATCATTACTCGATTCAGACACCTATATTCTATACACAGCCTTATACCACCATCGTCCCACTTTGCAAACAACACAAGAGAACCCCATGGTGACGCACTCGGTTGAACAAAACCCTTCTTCATCAGATCGTCGATTTGAATCTGCAACTCCCGTAACTCCGAAGGTGCCATCTGGTAGGGAGCCATCGAAATCAGAAGAGAACCAGGATGCAGGTCTATCCCAAACTCGATATCACATTAAGGGGGTAGATTCTTCACCTCCTCAGGGAAGACATCCATAAACTCACTGATGATCCAAAAAACCTCCAACATCTCAGTATCCACTGATTCTACTGACAACTTGACTAACAAGGAGAGGAGGGGTTCTTCTCGCCTAATACCCTTAGAGCCAATCCACTCACTGGTGAAAATAACCAATCATCCACCCATGTATAAGAACATAACCCTTCCTTGGAAGCAGTCGACGATGGAACACATAGAGAACAACCAGTCGATGCCTAGGATGAGATCGTATGGCTATATCTGTAGAAATAGTAGATCCCTGACCGACGGATGTGGCCCTATCATCAGTTTGCATCCTCTATAAACATATAACAAGTCAGTTTGACCTCCGACTGGGGTGCTCAACACTAGGGTCACTGGAAGTCTCTCGACATCTAGACCCAGAGCATGGGAGCAGGATCTCATTGACCCTGCTGCAGTTGGAAAGGCATGGCTATAAATTGCTGCTACTGAGGTGGTCGCTGAACCTGCCCACCTCCGTCATACTGTACTTGGTCCAGGAACTGATTCCAGAGATATCCATGACTCCCATAGACGAAGCACCTATGTCTTGGGGCCAAATTGAAAGGGTGAGGACTGGGGGATCAGAACTGGAATTGATGCGGTCTGCTCCCTGTTGGTCGGAACCCAGAGGGTCCCAATACTGGAGGTCTAGTGCTGACAGCCTTTCCCATGGATTGGCCTAGCAGAATACCCCCATCTGGCTGATAGTTAGAGGAACCCAGTACTCGGTCAAAGCCCGAATCATGCCTAAAGCTATCACGATCTCCTCTAACCGACATTCCGTCTTCATGTCAGAGGTGCATCCCTAGTACTTCTCGAGGGTATGTCGCTAAAAGGCTCAAAGAGTATTCTACCACTCATCCTCCTCCTCCTCTTGATCAGCCCTCTACTGATCGGCCAAGTGAACCATCTGGGTCTCGATCACCCGTACCACTCGTGGTCGCTTCCCGGGTACAATAGCTGCCAGGTTAACAAAGAACGCATAAGCCCACGTTGTAACACCATGGACTTTTATGTTATATAAATCATCAAAGGAATCTTTTTCTACACAACACTTGCTTGGCTTGCTTTACACGAAATCGCGACCTTCCTCGATAGCGTGCGTCATACGCAATACCGAGTTTCACTAAACAACGATATGCAATTAAAATATTATTAAAACTAGCCGTTATGAATAGTAATAACCACTTTTTGAAATATTATAAATTTTATTTTTCAACATGGACTTCATTTTTGGATTCGGAATACCGAAATTAGCCTAGGGTGAAATTTTGGTATTTTTCTGAAAACATTCAATTTTTGATGAATAGTGAAACCACTAAGCGGTAGTTAAAAAACTGAATTTTTCATAAATCTTAATTTTACCGCTTCTGTGAGTGGAATTTCGAAAATCCGAGAGACACGGTTAATATCAAGGACTAAAATGTGGTTCAATGAGATGAAAATAATTTTTGGTGAATAGTAACTTTTTACTTTTTTTTACCACGGTAATAAGTAAATAGGGTAATTAAGGGTAAAGATGATATTATTATTACCCTAACACATGTCCTAATTCTATTGGATAAGTGTAATTAGACCAAAAAAAAACTTAGGAATAAAATATGACAATTTATGCCCACTTGGATTAGATTAGGACATTTATTATTAATTTATTTAAAGAAGGGTTAAAATAGTTAAAATCAAAGATTAATAAGTAAATAATTTTTAATATGGGGTTATACATAAGATAAATTCGAATATAAATATTCATTATAAAGATAAAAATATTTCGTACATAATGGTAGTTTATTTGTAATTTTTAGACATTAAATAATTTAATTTATTTATGACACAATGATGATGCAGTAATTATATTATTAATGAAATATTGACATAATTGATGTTATAAACACCAAAATAAATGTAATATGAGACTTTTTATGAATCCCACTAATTTTCTAGGTTAATATGACATGTTAGTATTGATTTAATTAACTTGTTTCGAACTAATAATTCTGTTATGATTTTCACAAAAATCAATTACTAAATAGTGTTAAAATTGACATAAAATAGTTTTTAAAAAAAATATTATATTGGTAATTGTTATTTTATTCCTAAAAATCTAAGTATCGGCCAAGTGACTTAGATAAGGTTATATATATTAATAATAAACAACTTGGGGTTCTTTTGACTGCTTATAGTATGTTTATTAAACTTATAGTTTAAGAACACAAGAACACATGGTAAAAGTAAAATTATTTAACTTAATGTTAAATCTAAATGATAAGGTTAAAATAGGAACCTAAACTTGTCTAAATTCTATTGGGTAAGAGTCTTTCGACCCATCCCCACCATAGTTTCGAAATATATCAATTTGGAGCTATTTAAAACCGAAATTGACTTTATAATAAAATAATAGTTTTTGTTATTCCAAAGGTGCCGCTCTCCTCCCTTATAAAAGGACACCTCCTCCCCCTCTTCCTCACACAACATGGAGCCTTAAAGCTCGGCCAACCTCTGTCACTTTCTCCTCTCCACATCCCTAGAGACATCCTAGAGGTTCTGGTCTTCTTCAAAGACCAATTTTAGTGCCCTAAAAGAAGGTCTCAAAGAAGCACTTCAAAGAAGAGGTAATGTCCGTTAGCGATTCTTTCATCTTTATTTCTTCTTCCACTTCTTCTTCTTTAGTAAATTCATTATGAAGTAATAAAATCAGTATCACTCATATACTGATATGTTATTATAAGTATTAAACAACCCTATTTCACCATCTATCCATCCTACGGAAAAAGAAATCACCGCACGTGCGTACGTACGGAATACCGTCTCCACGCCGTGGTGTAATCTATTTTCCACCACCACCTTACTTGGATGGGTATAATGGTGTAAATAATGACCATATATGACTATTATAAAGTGATATTGATTCTGAAATAGTATACATATACTCCAATACAATTCTACGATCATAGGAATGATATCATCACTCGTGCGTACGTACAGGATACCGTCTCCACGATGTGATGCGACTCGTTCTACATGATCTTCATTTCATAATGATTATATAAATGAATTGAATGAATTAATATGATATATATTACAATAATACCATTCTGGAAATGAGTTATCTATAACCTAAAGATAAGAATAAGAATTTATTTGACAAAACACGCATAAAAACAAAAAGTTATAAACACCCGAATAACAAGTAGCAATGAAATATTACTACTAATAAGCTAAGAATATGACCATATATTATATCATAAAAATAAGTATGATTCTGTAATAAGTCAATAACATTATTTAAATCATTATACAGGAGGTTCGGACACTTACAAAGCAAGTCGAACCTAAGGTAAGGGAAATATCACAATCTCATTCTTATCAGAGATTGCTTATACTTTGATATTTACTGGGGTGTATTTTATCATCCACATCCATGTTTCCTCAATATGTAATGTTATTTCCATCCACCTACAATTTTTTAAATCCAATTTTACCCTTTGGTGAGTTTTTAGTAAATGATATGAAAGGAATCTTTTGTCGTTTTTCGTACGAGGTACTTTTTGACTTTTCTGACAAAAGTACGAAGAATGTTTTTTTTAACATATACGGCATGAATGGTTTTTTAAAACATTATTTCCAAGAAGCTTCCTTTACAAGTTTTCATGTTTATTTTTAATCAACTTCTTTTAGTTATAATTTTATGACATGTTAAGAAATGAAAAGTGTTTTTGAAGTAGAATGGATATTTTTATCTTGAATGGAGTTCAAGAGTTTTATCAAAATTGTTTTCCATCTAAGATAATAAAGGGTTCTGTTTCTATCCCTATTATTACATTTATTTGATTATGTTGTGATGGAAATATTTTTTATGAATTCATTTATCTTATATGAATTGTTTTATGATGTCATGATGTTTAAGAATCCCATTTTTATTACATGGGTTATGCTATGATGCATGGTTCATGATTTTGAGGCACACATAAGAATGGTATCATTATGAGATGGGTGGGACCTATATCTCCCTCCAATGCATTGCGTAAAGATTTTATAACTCATGAGATAGACATGGCTGGAACAGTAGGTTATACCGGTTCAGTGAAACAGGACTGAAATGAGGGTGACTCGGTTTAGAAAGGGACTTTGTCCACTAAGATAGTCTTGACAATGAGTCTTGACTAACAAGAAATAATTATCTATGATTATGTGTGAATTCCACAAAGTTTCATGTTTTATGTTATGTTTATTGTGATTACATTTCACAGCCATGGTTTATCCCATGTTATGAAATTATGATCTCTTTTGTAGGATAAGATTTACAGAAGTTATGTGCTTGTGTATACGATATGATTGATATTTCTTTTGTTTACCCTTAATGAGAATTTGAGCTCACCCTTTTGTATGTTTTCTTTCCCCAGGTCAGGAAGAATGTTATTAAGTAAGATATGCCAAAAGGGACTATAGATATGATGAAATAAATGGGAGACAGTGTAGACGCATTATGAACCAGTGGTTTATGTTTCCTAGTTTCTAAAGACACTATACCTATACGGTCCTTTCGTGGTTTTGTTATATGTTGTAATAAGTATGCTTCAATTTTGATGTATTAACATTGTATGTAAAGTATGGTCGTTATAGTTTTATCAGAGGAAAGGTTATAGTCAACCTTTGGAAACTAGGATGTGAAAGCCTTAGTAAGAACCCTAAGGATAAGTCTAATCATAGAACACAATCTTAGTGTTTTAGAAATGGCCATGAATAACCTAGGATAAGACCTTAAGTGTGAAATTTTATTCTTGATTATGTAGTTTTCCTATTATAATTTGTTTTTCTCACACTATTCTTCTTGGTTTTTGTCAATGGATGGAACCCGAAGGAACCGTGTTAATGCAGAATGCGACGGGAAATGTAATGATTATCCCCCTGAGAAACCAAACGTTATGGGAGATGGAATGCAAAATCTTGTAGCCATGCTCACACATCTTTCTCAAGCTATGAATCATGCAGGACTTCCAAACGAGCAAAGGAAGGAGAAACATTATGTTGAATCCTTAATGAGGCAGCGTCCACATTCTTTCAGTGGGTCTACTGATCCATTAGTTGCTGAACAATGGATTAGTACTACTGAAAAGATATTTTCAGTTCTTCAATGTTCTGAACATGATAAAGTCATCCTAGCAGTGTATCGTTTGGAAGGAGATGCTGATCAGTGGTGGAATCTTATTAAGAATACGAGGCAAAGGGATGAAATTGAGTCCATGGAATGGGATGAGTTCAAGAACTTATTTTTCAATAAGTACTTCCCTCGTATTCTCTGAACAAAGATGGAGAAAGAGTTTCTTGAACTGAAGCAAAAGGATGATTAATATGTTGGTACCTATGAAGCAAATTTTACAAGACTTGCAAAGTATGCTTCTGGTATTATTATCCAACCTGAGAGTAAGATCAATCGATTCATTAGTGGCTTAAAACCAAGTCTTCGAAGGGCGTTATCCATAAGGGACTTCAATAGCTACGAGGAAATAGTTCGATGTGCTCTCAATGTCGAGATGGAGATTGGAGTAACCCATCAGTCATATGGGTTTGACAAGAATAGGAAAATGGAATTCAAAGGAAAATCTAAAGAGCACACTGAAAATAAGATGATATTTCCCTTATTCTCAAAGTGTGGAAAGAAACATGGAGGGAGTTATCTTAACGGGACAAGTAAATTTTTCAAATGTGGAAAGGATGGTCATCGGGCATTTGAATGCCGCGATGATGGGAAGAAGATGTATAATGATGCAAAAAATGGAAGGGATACACAGAATGAACCTACTACACTTCAATGTTTCAAGTGCAAGGAGATGGGGCATTATGCCAATAAATTCCCTAATCCAAGGGTTGATGATGATGGTCGACGTCAACAAACACTCAAGGCTAAAGACAAAGGAAAGTCACATGCAATTTCTATCAGCGATGTGGAGTACAATAATGATGTGGTGAAAGGTACACTTACCATCCAATCTAAAGAAGCAAATGTTTTATTTGATTCTGGATCCACCCACTCTTTTATTTCTGAAGAATCTTCTAAGGGTATCACTGTATTACATCAACAATTAGATGTTGAGTTAGCTGTGACAACACCTAATGGCACAACAGTCGCATCAAAAGTTTATAATTCTTCTCCGATCGATGTTTGTGGGAAAGTGCTTCCTACAAATCATGTGATCCTACCTATAGTGTAATTTGATGTGATTCATGGCATGGATTGGCTTTCTTTATATGGAGCTCATATCAATTTCCAATGAAGGGAAGTCACATTTCATATTCCAGATCAATCTTTGATCGTCTATCAATGCACGGTTGAACATAACCTTCCAGTGGAAATTTCTTCCATCTTATGGGTCTTGATTCTACTAAATGAAGGTTATTTATCTCAAATGGTTGGTGAGAAACTCACGATTAAGAATATTCCCATTGTACGGGAGTTTGATGATGTCTTTCCGAAGGAATTACCGGGACTTCCACCAAATCGGGAAGTTGAGTTCTCAATAGAACTCGTACCGGGTGCTTTGCCTATTTCAAAGACACCTTATAGAATGGCCCCAATTGAGTTGCAGGAATTGAAGAAGCAACTCCAAGAGAATCTTGATAAAGGATTCATAGGCCCTAGTGCGTCACCTTGGGGAGCACCTATTCTATTTGTCAAGAAGAAATATGGATCAATGAGACTCTGTATTGATTATCGAGAACTTAACAAGATCACTATCAAGAACAAATATCCTCCCCCATGCATTGATGACCTATTTGACCAACTACGCGGAGCTCAATACTTTTCCAAGATTGATCTTCGTTTAGGGTATCATCAAATAAGGGTCAAAAGGGCGGATATACCAAAGACGGCTTTCTGTACAAGGTATGGACACTATGAATTTATAGTGATGCCATTTGGTCTTACTAATGCCCCTGCTATCTTCAGGGATCTGATGAATAGAGTCTTTAGAGACTATCTTAATCAATTTGTGGTAGTCTTTATAGACGATATTCTTGTCTATTCAAAGAGCAAGGAAGAACATGAAGATCACTTGAGAATTATATTGAAGACCCTGAGAAAGGAGAAGCTTTATTCCAAATTTACCAAGTGTGAATTTTGGCTTCAAAAAGTTTCATTTTTGGGTCACATAATCTCAAAAGAGGGGATATCTGTGGATCCAGAAAAAACAGAGGTTATCGAAAGATGGTCGAGACCAACAACAATAACTGAGATCCGAAGTTTTCTTGGTTTGGCTGGATATTATCGACGTTTTGTGAAATATTTTTCACGATTATCTAATCCACTCACCAAGTTGACTCGGAAAGGAGTTAAGTTTGTCTGGACGGAAGAATTTGAAGAGAATTTCAAGGAGTTGAAAAGAAGGTTATCCAGTGAACCTGTGCTCACACTGCCTTGTAGTGGAGAAAGGTTTGTGATCTATAGTGATGCATCCAAGAAGGGATTAGGGTGTGTTCTTATGCTAAATGATATGGTGATAGCTTATGCCTCACGACACGTGAAAATCCATGATCAAAATTACCCAACACATGATTTGGAGTTAGATGCGGTAATCTTTGCATTAAAGATTTGGAGGCATTACCTTTATGGTGAAAGGTGTGATATTTATACTGATCAAAAAAGTTTAAAGTATATTTTCACACAAAAGGAGATGAATATGCGTCAAAGAAGATGGTTGGAGCTGATTAAGGATTGCGACTTCTCAATCCATTACCACCTTGGGAAAGCAAACAAGGTGGCAGATGCATTAAGTCAACAAGACCATGCCAGTTTATCCATGATGAGGATCACAAAAGATCCAATATTTATGGATTTACAAAGGATGGATCTTGGAATTATAATGGAAGGGGAAAAATTTTATCTTTCTCAAATGAATGTTCGACCATCAATACATGTGACGATTAAAGAGGCACAGAAATAAGATGTCGAGTTACAAAAGAAGGTGAAAAAGGTTCCTGAGTTCATCCTTGATTGTGATGGGATAATAAAGTTCAGGAATCGGGTTTGTGTTCCTCCCATCCCCGAATTAAATAAGGAAATACTGGATGAAGCTCATAGTTCTTCATTCTCTATTCATCTTGGAAGCACGAAGATGTATATGGACCTGAAAGAGTACTTCTGGTGGGATTGCATGAAAAGGGATGTTTCTGAATATGTCTCTCGATGCTTGGTTTTTCTACAAGTTAAAGCTGAGAGACAGAAGTCTAAGGGAATGTTACAATCATTACCCATACCCGAATGGAAATGGGAAAACATTACTATGGACTTTGTCACAGGACTTCCTAAAACATCCAAAGGCAATAAAGCTATCTGGGTCAAAGTTGATCGTCTTACAAAGTCTGCACACTTCATTTCTATTAGAGAGGATTTCTCTCTGGATCAGCTTTCCAGGATATATGTAAAGGAAGTGGTAATATTTCATGGAGTACCACTTTCTATTATATACGATCGGGATCCGAGATTTACCTCGATGTTCTGGCGAAGTCTTCAGCATACTCTGGATACAGAGTTGAGTTTCAACACTGCTTATCATCCTCAGACAGACGGTCTGTCTGAAAGAACAATTCAAACCCTAGAAGATATGTTGAGAGATTTCTCTATGGATTTCAAACGAGGTTGGGATCAACACCTACCTTTTGTGGAATTTTCTTATAATAATATCTTTCACTCCAGTATTCAGATGGATCCTTATGAAGCTCTCTACGGAAAGAAATGCAGGACTCCAACTTGCTGGGATGATGTTAGGGAAAGAAAGCTATTAGGACCTAATCTCGTTGATGAAATGGCAGAAAAGGTCAGATCTATTCAACAACACATAAGAGCAGCTCAGAGTCGACAGAAAAGTTATCCCGACAGCCGAAGAAAAGACCTAGAGTTTGAAGTGGGTGATAAAGTGTTCTTACGTATATCTCCCTGGAAGAAAGTCATGTGATTTGGAAAGAAGAGGAAGATATGCCCCAGATATATCGGTCCTTTCGAAATACTGGATCATGTAGGGAAGGTAGCTTACCGATTGGCGCTTCCACTGAATCTCTCTCAAGTTCACGATGTGTTCCATGTATCTCTCCTGAGATAGTACATACCTGATGCTTCACATGTACTCAGCTCAGAAGTTTTACCGCTGAAGCTAGATCTTTCTTATGAAGAACAACCGATAGAGATTCTGGATCGTAGCGAAAAAGTCCTACGTAACAAGACCACTCGATTGGTGAGAATTTTATGGAGTAACCACCAATTAGAAGAATCTACATGGTAACTTGAGGATATGATGAGGGAGAGGTATCCTCATCTGTTTGTTACAAAGTGACGAATTTTGAGGGCGAAATTCATTTTACGGGGGGTAGAATGTAACACCCGAGACATTTATGTTATATAAATCATCAAAGGAATCTTTTTCTACACAACACTTGCTTGGCTTTCTTTACACGAAATCACGACCTTCCTCGATAGCGTGCGTCATACCCAATACCGAGTTTCACTAAACAATGATATGCTATTAAAATATTATTAAAACTAGCCTTTATGAAAAGTAATAACCACTTTTTGAAATTTTATAAATTTTATTTTTCAAAATGGACTTCATTTTTGGATTTGGAATACCAAAATTAGCCTAGGGTGAAATTTTGGTATTTTTCTGAAAACTTTCAATTTTTGATGAATAGTGAAACCACTAAGTTGTAGTTAAAAAACTGAATTTTTCATAAAACTTAATTTTACCACTTCTGTGAGTGGAATTTTGAAAATCTGAGAGACACAGTTAATATCAAGGACTAAAATGTGGTTCAATGAGATGAAAATAATTTTTGGTGAATAGTAACTTTTTACTTTTTTTACCACGGTAAAATGTAAATAGGGTAATTAAGGGTAAATATGATATTATTATTACGCTAATATATGTCCTAATTCTATTGTATAAGTGTAATTCGACCAGAAACAAACATAGGAATACAATATGACCATTTAGGCCCACTTGGATTAGATTAGGACATTTATTATTAATTTATTTAAAGAAGGGTTAAAATAGTTAAAATCAAAGTTTAATAAGTAAATAATTATTAATATGGGGTTATACATAAGCTAAATTAGACTATAAATATTCATTAGAAAGCTAAAAAGATTTCCTACATTATGGTATTTTATTTTTAATTTTTAGAAATTAAATAATTTAATTTATTTATGACACAATGATGATGCAGTAATTATCTTATTAATGAAATATTGACATAATTGATGTTATAAACACCAAAATAATTGTAATTTGAGACTTTTTATGAATCCCACTAATTGTATAAGTTAATATGACATGTTATTATTGATTTAATTAACTTGGTTAGAACCAATAATTCTCTTATGATTTTCACAAAAATCAATTACTAAATAGTGTCAAAATTGACATAAAATAGTTTTTAAAACAAATATTATATTGGTAATTGTTATTTTATTCCTAAAAATCTAATTTTCTGCCAAGTGACTTAGATAAGGTTATATTTATTAATTATAAACAGATTAGGGTTCGTTTGGATGCTTATAGTAAGATTATTAAAATTATAGTATAAGAACACAAGAAGACATGGTAAAAGTAAAATTATTTAACTTAATGTTAAATCTAAATGATAAGGTTAAAATAGGAACCTAAACTTGTCTAAATTCAATTGGAAAAGACGATTTCGACCCATACCCACCTTATCTTCTAAATATATCAATTTGGAGCTATTTAAAACCGAAATTGACTTTATAATAAAATAATAGTTTTAGTTATTCCAAAGGTTCCCCTCTCCTCCCTTATAAAAGGACACCTCCTCCCCCTCTTCCTCACACCACTTGGAGCCTTCAAGCTAGGACAAACCCTACCACATTCTCATATCCACTTCCCTAGAGACATCCTAGAGGTTCTGGTATTCTTCAAAGACCAATTTTAGTTCCCTAAAAGAAGGTCTCAAAGAAGCACTTCAAAGAAGCACTTCAAAGAAGAGGTAATGTCCGTTACCGATTCTTTCATCTTTATTTCTTCTTCCACTTCTTCTTCTTTAGTTGTTTCATTATGAAGTAATAAAATCAGTATCACTCATATACTGATATGTTATTATAAGTATGAAACAACCCTATTCCACCATCTATCCAGCCTACGGAAAACGAAATCACCGCGCGTGCGTACGTACGAAATACCGTCTCCACGCCGTGGTGTAATCTATTTTCCACCACCACCTTACATGGATGGGTATAATGGTGTAAATAATGACCATATATGACTATTATAAAGTTATATTTATTCTGAAATAGTATACATATACCTCAATACAATTCCATGATCATAGGAACGATATCATCACTCGTGCGTACGTACGGAATACCGTCTCCACGATGTGATGCAACTCGGTCTAAATGATCTTCATTTCATAATGATTATATAAATGAATTTAATGAATGAATATGATATATATTACACTAATACCATTCTGGAAATGAGGTATCTATAACCTAAAGAGAATAATAAGAATTTATTTTACAAAACACGCATAAAAACAAAAAGTTATAAACACCCGAATAACAAGTAGCAATGAAATATTACTACTAAGAAACTAATAATATGACCATATATGATATCATAAAAATAAGTATGATTCTGGAATAAGTCAATAACATTATTTAAATCATTATACAGGAGTTTCGGACACTTACAAAGCATGTCGAACCTAAGGTAAGGGAAATATCACAATCTCATTCTTATCCGAGATTGCTTATACTTTGGTATTTACTAGGGTGTATTTTATCATCCACATCCATGTTTCCTCAATATGTAATGTTATTTCCATCCACCTACAATTTTTTATATCCAATTTTACCCTTTTGTGAGTTTTTAGTAAAAGATATGAAAGGAATCTTTTGTCGTTTTTCGTACGAAGTACTTTTTGACTTTTCTGACAAAAGTACGAAGAATGTTTTTTTAACATATACGGCATGAATGGATTTTTAAAACATTATTTACAAGAAGCTTCCTTTACATGTTTTCAAGTTTATTTTTAATCAACTTATTTTAGTTATAATTTTATGACATGTTAAGAAATGAAAAGTGTTTTTGAAGTAGAAAGGATATTTTCCTCAAGAATGGAGTTCAAGTGTTTTATCAAAATTGTTTTCCATCTAAGATAATAAAGGTTTCTGTTTCTATCCCTATTATTACATGGATTTTATTATGTTGTGATGGAAATATTTTTTATGAATTCCTTTATCTTATATGAAATGTTTTATGATGTCATGATGTTTAAGAATCCCATTTTTATTACATGGGTTATGCTATGATGTATGGTTTATGATTTTGTGGCACACATAAGAATGGTATCATTATGAGATGGGTGGGACCAATATCTCCCTCCAATGCATTGGGTAAAGATTTTATATCTCATGAGATAGACATGGCTGGAACGGTAGGTTATACTGGTTCAGTGAAACAGGACTGAAACGAGGGTGACTCGGTTCAGAAAGGGACTTTGTCCACTAAGATTGTCTTGGCAATGAGTCTTGACTAACAAGAAATGATTCTCTATGATTATGTGTGAATGCCAAAAAGATTCATGTTTTAAGTTATGATTATTGTGATTACATTTCACTGCCATGGTTTATCCCATGTTATGAAATTATGTACTCTTTTGCAGGACAAGATTTCCAAAATTTATGTGCTTGTGTATATTATGTGATTGATATTTCTTTTGTTTACCCTTACTGAGCATTTGAGCTCACCCTTTTGTATGTTTTCTTTCCCCAGGTCAGGAAGAAGGTTATTAAGTAAGATATTCCAAAAGGGACTATAGATATGATGAAATAAATTGGAGACAGTGTAGACTCTTTATGAACCAGTTGTTTATGTTACCCAGTTTCTAAAGACACTATACCTATACGGTCCTTTCGTGGTTTTGTTATATGTTTTAATAAGTATGCTTCAATTTTGAAGTATTAACAATGTATGTAAAGTGTGGGTCGTTATACACGTAGTTCCGAATATCGTTCTTGAAAATATCTTAATCTTTTTATTTATTCCAATTTCCGAAAAACACTCCAGAAACATGAGAAAAAAAGTCATTATGATGCATGTACCTTTCCTAGGGTCTCTACCCTTCAATTAGTGTGTCCTCACTTGGTCATTAGTTGGGTCCAGAGTTCTTGCATCAGATCATGGTGGCCCCTAAAATCTCGTGTCCTAGCCGGTCTTCCCTGACCTAATTCATTTACCAAGGTCACCCAACACTATTTCCCTACCATCCCAAGAAATCCTCACTGTGCCTAACCCCATACTCCATCCTATCTCTAAAACCTCACCCTCTGATACCATTCTGACCTGACCCGCATTCACCAAAAGGAGTGAAGGGTCAACATATTGCTAGGCCCTTCCGTCTTTAAGGTGAAGGAGAGATAATGACCCCCGAAGCCCACCTTCAATAGGTCCCGGAGTGGCGACCAGCACCATGGTTAGAAAATCACACACTAAATGGAAGGCATTACCCTTTTTCTATTAATAGGATCAGGAGATAAGATAGTAAATCTCAGAACACAAAAACTAAAAGTGCAAATACGACTAAAAATAAACCATTACATATGCATGCTCAAAGGAAAAAGATACAAGTCACAAAACTCCAAAGGTAAAAATGATAACAAGAAAAAAAATGAACAATAACAGCAACTTCCCAAAGGGTCCAAGCAAGTACGGTCTCGCACGATCCCTGAAGTCCTTCGGGAAACCTGAAAGTAGTTTTATATACGTAGGGTGAGCACACAAGTATGCTCAATAGGGAAAACCAAAGAATCTCGTGCACATGTGGGGAAGAATACTAATGACCTGTAAGAATAGAGATAACCAAGCACCTAACAAGGAAACTAACCACCCAATCCTCACCAAGGAACAATCCCCAAATAACGCAAGTCAAGAAATGTATAGTAATAGCACATCGATGTTTGGGTAACATGCCCGACTTTCCCAATGGTTATTGAATATATCCTACGCTTTAGACCAATCCCGTGATTCTCGTCGATGGCCCACTACCATACCCCTCCTACACACACCTCGGCCACAACCACACATTCTGCCCGCAAACACCTAGGCCACAACCACTATCCTACCTGAAGACACCTAGGCCATAACAACCACTTCCATGCCCGAAGACACCTGGGCTAGGAGAACTACTACCACTCCTGAAGACACATGTGACTCATCCCAAATATACTTGGGAAACCACCTTCCCGCACACACCTGGGCCAACCACCACACTACCATGCCTGATGATTCTTGGGCCAATAATGGACCTCTGGCCATCACAGCCTACCCGAAGATACTTGGGCTATTTGCGAAAGGGAGAAGAAAGGAGCTAATAACCAGACAATAATAGATGTGTTGGGAAAAAAAACCATCCCCCACGAAATGGGGTTGTTCGGCACTAAGTGCTCAAATTGGGTGGGGCGCGAATTAGAAACAAAAAAAACAACAAGTATATTTATAGGTAACAACAACTCACCTAATCTAGGTTTTTCTTCATCCAACCTAAATAAAATTATCCTTACTATTAATTCATCAAAGAAAAGAACAAAAACCATTCCCAAGTCATAACTCACATCAAAACAAATCCCCATATTTCACATCCTTTCATTCATGTTAAGTAGTAATGTTTAAATAAGTTTCTGCACTATTGGGAAACTAAATGCATAAGTACAAACCTAGGTAAAAGTTAGACCCAACAATAGTTTATGCTTTCACACCCGGTTCTATTGCAAGGTCTTAACAAAAGAGGGTTGATGGAGATCCATTGAAGTACTAGAACCAATGAAAATCCCAAGATACAGCCCCAGGTCCCCAAAATCCATGAGCCAATGGTTTCTGAACAACAGAGGATCCCACCCCAATTCGTGATATAAGCAGACCAGTCACACAACCACAAAGTATAACAACATGGGATCTTATCACCACCCGTATCGCCCCATCAATCTCAACCCCTATCCAACTATGGAGGAAACAAACAATCCAATACTACCAACACAAGGAAGACTCAACAGGTATTTTCATATTTAAAGGATTTAACACACTCCATGATTTCAATTCCATTAGGCTTAAACCAGGTTATCATAGAAAAGTAGTTGATCCTAGTGATTCCAATATTTTTAGCCGAATATATGTGATTAACCAATTTCTGTTACACATAAAAAGGTTCACAACCAAAATACAAGACATATATACATCACAAGGGGTAATGGTTTATTAGTGAAAAGTTAATGACCACTAATGACCATGATTTTCAGTAGGCGTAAGCCCGCACAATTCATAAATCATTAATCATTAATGAGGAGAAAAACAGAGCATCATCATCGATCAAACCCCTCCCCTTCATTCTTTAGAATCCATTTATCATCTTCATTAATGTTTGGTTCATCCAATTCTACAGAACCAGTAGCATACCCACCCCACAAGATACATATAATGGAGAGATGAAGGTGAAACCCCTACCTGACTGATCAAGTATCGATGTTAAGTCCGCGTGTGATTAGTAAGAGCTCCACGGAACGTGATCAAGGAAAACTTCACCAGTTCAGAACTCGTTAGGAGGAAGGGTACTCCGACTGCGGGGTGATAGTAAAAAATAAATGTAGGGAGAATCCTTTAGGTTATAAGGTCTGATAAGGGCTGAGATACAACATTCCTTGGATGGTTAAGATACAGGGAGAAAAACTCAAAACCGCGTAAGGAGTGGGATTGTGTGTTGACCACACGGCTGGGACACCCCACATGTCATTAAAGGGTCCTGGACTTTTGGGGCGGTTTAAACCGACGCACAAAAAGTTACCTCACCAATTATTTAATTAATGGGCATTAATGGGATTTAAAATAGGCTTAAATGTGTCAAAACATGGTTTAAAAATCAATTTATGCTAAAAGGAGGCAGTACTAGAAAACTCGTGGGGGATAGGAGAGAGCTACGGGTAGTCTAGAGCTACAGGTAGCCGAGAGCTACCGGTACCCCAAGGTCACCGGTAGGCTTGGCCTACCGGTAGGCTGAGGCTACCTGTAGGCCAAGGCTACCGCTAGGAGTCACCAAGAAGCTGGGATGGCCTTCCAGACCACCCAGAACACCACAACATCAGATTTTTAGAATGTAATGGACCCCAAAAACCTGGGCCATTACATATTTTATAAGATAGTTGGATTATGTTCTTGAGAATGTATTTATAAATTAAATTATTTCACTGTAGGTTGAACGTATTCTCTTTTAAAAGAAAAATTATAATGAAATTCTATTATTAGTTATTTAATAGAAGATAAAATTTATTTTTTTGAATAAATCATTTCTATGTACATAGTTAAATATATATTTCCCCAGATAAAATGAAACAATTGGTCACAAAAAATTGATATTTGGTCTGGCTACCACCAGTTCATAATTAAAGAATTCGATATTCTAAAAATAACATCAGCAGTAGGTATAAACAGTATGACTGTCTTGTTATTACTCTTGTTCTAACTAATTCCCCATTAGTTTTCATTCCCATGAACACCTAATATTCCATGTGTACCTCAACGTATTAGTTGTAGTATTTAGGGGTGAAATATTAGATTTAGTTAAAATAGAGCATGATTGTGTGGGTCATATGATGATAGTGATGGGAAATTATTCATATCACAGACTCTAGAAAAAAGCAATGAGAAAGTGTATCTAGAATATCAAAGTGAATTATTTCGTATATGTGGTTTCATAACCTAGTATATAAATTGATCATGATAAGTTAAAAATTTCTAGGACATTGAAATAATCATGAACCGTTTTCACGATTTAGGTATTCTTGGGGGTATTGTGATATTACTTATTATTTTTAGAAATTTTCCAAATGTTATATTCTCTGATGACCACTATCACTCAAGAAATGAGGTAATTCTAAATGGGATGATAATTTTTATATTAATTTTTCTTAGTTTAATGTCATTTGGCCTCTATGTTTCTGTTGAAACATTGAAATTCATGGAAGGGAAAGGTTGTCTTTTGTGAAACATCAAGTCCAGGTTTGGGTTGCGTTCTTATGTATATTGATCAGGTAATTTCCTATGGCTTAATCTATCATAGTCCACAAGACAAGAATTATCCAACCCATGATCTCGAAGTCAATGTCATGATTCATTATCCAAGTGGCTGGTGATATTTTATTTTCATATAAGGATAACCATTTATTCTGGTCATAAAATACAGTGTAATATGTTCTCCAATATTTATTTAAATCTATATCAGATCCATTTGGTGGAGTACTATCAGCCATTTTGTTTTGACATTTCTTATACCCCGGGCATGGAGAATATCCTCATATATTCTTTGAGAAATAAACATCCCACCATATTCTTGATAGAATCATACGAAAAGTGGAAATTGATGGATCAATCTTCGTAGGTTCACATGGGATTCCATGAGATGTAGTATAAGGCTATTTTAAGTAGTGATCAGATAAGATTTTATTTTTATGAGATTATTCATCATGATAATTGTATATTGATGATTTTTGTAGACACAGAGACCCTCTTCATGGTGGTCAGACTTCCACTGAGTGCACTTTCTCCACTACAGGTATTCAGTGTTTTAGGAAACAAGAAATTGTATATTTTTCTATGAGGAAGGTTGTGATGGGATGATTTCATTGATCATAGTATGTAGTGCACCCAGTATCAATAAAACATTTCTATGATATATGGTCATGACTCTTGTGGCTTTTATGATATGAGACATCATACACCATGTTCACATATTTATACAGTCAAGTAGTTCGTGGACAGTCACCAATGAACATGGATTTTTCTCTATCAAATTCTAGTGATGACATGGAAGAGGTATGAGATTTATTTAGAGCTCATAGTGGTTTATCCTTATACCACTTAGAAAATGAATGAAATATGGGTTTTGATTGACCAGATGAGAGAATAATCTCACATTAACAAATCTATGAAACATCCAATATTGATCAATTGGGTTGCCTATAAATTAAAGTGGTTTTCAAGTTTCCTGGAATTCAAGGTGTTATATTTTTTTGATAGGATCCATGGTGACGTTCATTTTATTGAAGTGTTTCATAGGTTGAAATGGTATCTTTGGTATGTTTGAGAACATAATATAATTCAAATAGTAGTGCACAAACAAAATGTGCTATAATTATTTTGGAAGACATTCTATATGCTTGAGTCCTTGATATTTATGGAGTTACAGATTGTCACATGTGAATAGTTGAGTTTTTGACTCAAATATTGTTACCAGTATTCCATCCATATGGTTCCCTTTTAGGCATTGTTTAAAAAATCCATTTGTGGAATTTTTTTGTTAGGTATTGGTAAATCGTCCTTAGATGGAACATGTTTGGTCCACGAGATGATGAGAAAGATACAATTGATTAATCATAGAATGGTAAAAGAATAGAACTGACATAAGTATTATGTTGATCAGCATGTATTACTATTAGAGTTTTCAGATGGTGAGTAGATGTTCATGGTAGTTTCACCTATGTTGGGTCATTGACAACATGGAAAATAGAGAATGTATTCACCATTTTGTTTGGGACACTTATAGTTCTAGAGAAGCTGGGTAAAGTATATTAATTTTAATAACATCTACCATTGTTTATTTTAATAGAATATTTTTCAATTTATTGAAAAATTGGAATTATATTCCTAAAAAACAAATGTATTATGAATGGAAAAACTTTATATTGAGAATATTTTACCTGAGACTGAGAACCTAGTCAGGATTATTGATTATGTGTCAATGGTACTTCATGTGAAGATGATTCCATTAGTCCATGTGCTATGGATGAATGATTATGATTCTCCTCTAACATGGGTTCATGATGAATTTTTCGGTGAGTAGTACACCCCACTCATTGATATTGAAAATTATTGACATGATTTCTTGGGGTAGATTGTTTTTATGGTCAGGAGGATAAAATATCTAGTTACATTTTTTCATTTACTACTAGTCTATTTGTGTGTTATCTTTTAAATAGGTTTCCATTTTTAGGTCATTACCAGAGAATGTAGATAATTTTGGATTCTCATTGAGTTATTCATATTTGGTTCTTCGTTAGGGAAAACTATATCATAGAATCCATAAAACCATGAACACTTTTTGACACATTGTAAAGGGTAAGACACTTAAGCTGGATGGGTTTTCAAACCATTCTTGCACTCTGCGAAACTATGCACCCCATGGACAAGGGACAAAATTGCAATCACATGGTTAATTAAACCAAATTTTAGATCCTTTCACCCATATGAAGAATGCAGTAGGGGGAAACAATTTCGTATGAAAATTTCTCAAACTATGTACCCATTATAGAACACCATTATTGTTGTTTTTAATATTTATGGAAATTATTTTATATTTTATAACCCCAAATTTTTAAGTTCATAATCACACCATTAATATTTAATATGAATTATTGTTCCTTAGGGTATCTAAAGTAAATATTCATTCTCTTACAAGATAATACATTGGTGAATCAATGTGCCAATAAAAGATATGATTCTTCTATGAACATGAATCTAGATCTGTTTAATTGATCTTCATCACCTTCGATCATCATTGGTGTTCCCGTTTCTTGTTTTCATCATTTGATTTGCAGTATTAAAGGGATGTGGTTCCATTTTACCTTTTCCTTAAAAGTGCATCTGTGATTTTCATGATTTTTCTGAAGTAATATTTCATTTATATATAAAAACTCAATGTGGACTACTTTAATTATAAACTTAAAATTGCATATATTTTGAGAAATACCTAAAATTTCAATGAAATTTGAACTGGTGGATAATGTTTGAAAATGATGGAATTGATAAAATAATATGAGATTTGTTATGGGAGAATTTCGTAAATTGAAATGAAAAAAACACATGATTATTTTTGATTTAAAGGCTTGAAATGAATAGAATATCAAGTATTTTTTGACATTTAATTAGAAAATTGAAAGTAAATATTGGTAAATTGAGTTATAAGTTATTATAAATTATAAATTTTTTGATTTTTCCCTCTATTTAATTGTCGTTCACATGCATTCCTGGTTAGTAAACATGTTAGTTGTGAGAAGTATTCAAGGTTCATGATCCCTTTGCATTTTATTGGTGATGAAACCTCTAAAAAATATTTGTTTGGAATGACTATTATAAATATTATAATGAGAATTCCTCTTCGAAATGGTTCTAAACATGTTCTTACTTATTTATCTTTGATCATTGATTTTTGTTGTGTAAGGATCATATATATAGAAAATAATATACATCAGGTTATATGAAAATATTTGTTGTTGTTTTTTATTTTATTATATATTCTATTGATTATAGAATGATTTTTAGTTATGAAAAATTATTTATTTAAATTATTTTACTTAATATGTAAATTTAATCCATGTTTTATTGTTTTTTACTAATTTTGAATGAATATGAGTATTGATAAAAATATGAAAATGAAATGTTCTTATGTTCCCTATTTTATTTAAATTGGAAGTATTATAGGTTTATTATCTTGTACTATAATATGGAATACTTGGGGATAACCTCCTATTATTTTTATCTCAAACTAAACCATTTCCTCCATCTGTTTATAGAATTCATTGTACCAGGTCCGAGAAATGGGAATGCACGAATTGGTGTTGATGGGTGTTCTTAATCTTTGAGACTATGGAGTTTTGATCATGACCAGTAGAGATGATTTCAACTTGTTACACAAGAAATTATGACTTTCATGATTAATTAATCAAATATTGTGCTTATGTTTCAATGACCTTATTAACTATTTTCTCCGGAATTATATTAAATATTGTGTATAATGTATTTCCTATATGAGTCTTATTGATATAATGACATGTATGTTGTCCATATTCAATAATTTTGTGGGAAAATGGTTCCCCTTTATTAGTGTTTAATTATAGGTTATGTTTTCCATCCCATGTGGACTAGTAATACCCTTTGAGATATGTTATTATTGGATCTAGTATTATAGTACCATGGTATCAAGGCTAGTTCTTGAATTTATTTATTTCAATTCATAAATTAATAAATTTTTATTTATATGATTCTATTTGATAATCCCAAATCCTCAAATTCAAGATCATTACGAAGTCTCTACATTTCATTCAACCATGATATCCAATTAAAAATAATATTTTTATGAGAGGAGGAAACTATACCCAATGAACTGATTCTTTTCCAGTGATGTGTTGGTACTTACAAAACCTATAAAAACATTGAGGTTTTGGGGAGAATATTTTTATTGAATACTTTCATTTTATTTTTCATAACTATTTATATGGATTATCTCTTTCATTGAAATATATTTTTACATTATTTAAAAATTATAAGTATATGATGAAATTATTGTGAATGAAATACTATTAACTATTATAGAGCTTATATTTTTATCTAGTGCACCTGAAGATATTTAATGTATATTAGTCCATGCTTATGATCATCTAGTTGTATGAAATTTATTGAAATGAATTTTTATTCATCATGTGATTTAAGTAGATATTATGGATAATTGTTATTGTGATCTATTTTTGGTGATGAATTCTAGGGATACGACTTATATAATTTATTTTTTGATATCTTGAAACATCCACTGTTTTTTTAAAAAAAATCATTATATATGGTTGGTTATCCCCTACAACATTTGAGTAAAGGTGAATTTTTTTCTATTTTATTGATTTATATCCTAAAAATTACACCATATTAAAATAGTTTATAGATTTTCATTTGTTAATACATTATATTATTTCATTTAATATTAATTTAGTTTCATTTAAAATATTGTTCGTTCCTAGTAGTATATTCACGATTGTTTCATTTTAATGATTCTGTTATTATGTGGTAAATATGATTTATCATAACCACTACTTCTGTATTATTTGATTCTGAATATTATTGATTGGTAACAATATTTTCCATTTTTTTTAAACTTCAATCCACCCTTAACTAACATGAAGATTCAACAATATGGAAAATATATTACCGATGAAGATTTTGGTTACAAATTTTATTTCTATGGGTTAATATATATATAATGTATTATTTATTTTCTAGTAAACATATTTTTACGATTAAATCGTTATAAGATTTGTTGTGCCAATATTATATACCCCTACAATTAATTATATAATGTTCATAACACATAGGATAAAATGTATTGGGAAAGGGAGTACCTGGTTAACTGTGTTATAGGATATATTTTTCATATATTATGTTATGGATGTCTGGGAAAATATACCTAATATATATTAATATTATCTATACCTATATATCTTCAACCATCATATTTATAAGAAAATATGGTTTTTAATTGAATACATATGATTTTTTATTATTTCACTGACGAGTATATTATTATTTAGTAATCATTCGTTAATGTTTTAATATTTTTATTCCAAAATCTAATATTATGATATCATGGATCAGGGTAAACTCATAATGATAGATGATTTTGTTTAGTTAATCATAGTTATTTTACCATTTTTAACATTATATTTGTTTATGACCTTATGATAAATCCTTTTTGAATTTAGGATCATTCATATCCCACTAATGAAACATCGAACCTCACAATTTGACATTATTTAACGATTCCATAAGAAATAAAATATAGTATCATGTTTATTATGTTTTGAATTGAAAAGATTGTAATATATGTTATGTAATGATTTTAAAAAATATTTCTAAATAATAAATATATGTAGATAATATAAAAATATAGTAAACTCATGGGTTATAATACATTCCATTAACAATGAATTATAATGTATAATTTTTTTTAAAATTTATAAAATTATTTTATGTTTTTATTAGAAGGTAAAATAAATTTACAACACAAATGATTTATATTCCATCACATATTTATGATATGTTATTAGAGGTAACCTATTAATTGTTTATTAGGTGTTACATCCAAATTAAGGGTAATAAGTAAATTAATTTTTTATAGAATTCATGGTCCCGAAAATAAATATCTTATAATATTTAACAAGGGAGGATGTTGAATATTTTTTATAAAAAATTTGAGTATGTTTCAAAAAATAACCATGTCTTTAATATCTTTTATGAATCTATTAATAGTTGGTGAAATATTCAATATGATATTTTTTGAAATAATATTGTTCCAAAATAATTTGTGGTTATATTTTTTATATTTTATATGAATAATTTGGTGGTTTTTTTTAAAAAAAAGGGAGAATATTTTAGTATTTTATATGAAATGGTGTTGAATTACTGGTAACCTATGAGATAAAAAATAAGATTTTCTTTATTTGTGGAGGCATAAGAAACTTCATGAAATATTTTTCTATTTAAATAGAGTTAAAAAAAATATAATGATAGACTTTAATGTCACCTAAATGAAATTACATGACTCGAGGGTTATTTTCAAGAGGCCTAAAGAAGTTCTTTGATAAATGGAATAAGAAAACAATAAATTAAAGAGTCCTAAAAATATAAATTTATTCATTATATTTAGAAGCGTATTTTTGAATGAGAAATTAATCTATCACATATTTAAATATCTTGATAATTTCATCATTAGGATAATACTATGATTTATATTATCGAGTTGTAAATTTTTAAAATTTTGTCCTATTTTTATATTGTATTTATTGTCATCATTCTTATGAAATTTCTGAAGACTGGTTGAAGTTGAATATGATGAAAAATGGATAATTTACACTATTAATAGTACTACACAATATTGGAAAAAAGATCATGGATAAATAAATATAGAAATGATATAGTGTCATTGATCATTATTATTTAAGATGAATTGTATCTCCGACTATTGAAAATAAAGAAACCAAATTATTATTATAGAAAACATGTTGTGGTGTCCTTAAATTGATCACTGTTATTTATCACAATTTGTTAAATTTTCTATATTAAGAATTATAATAATTAAATACTAAAAAATACATGATTTTATACAACAAAATATTTTCAGGAAAGAATACATTCGTGGTTTACTAATTTTTTATCATGGTTCCTAGTTAATACTAAATGAGTTACTATTGAAACAATAAAGGGAAAAAACATTTTGGTTTTAATCAAAACACATTGGTTTCAATGTTAAATAATCATTGTGGATTTGATAGTGAGGTTTGAATAATATACTTGTTTCTGTAGGGAAACCATGTAATGGATTGATAGAAACAACATCAGGATTGTAATAAAATCTATATGTATTTAAGGTATATAATATCAAAAAGAATATATGGATTGGGATTTAAACATTGTGTTTTGAATCACTGGATATCTGGGTGAAAAATTATTATTGAAATGTTCTATATTCCTAGGACTAAGAAACTCTACTTTTAAAATTGATGTATCACATAAACATAGATATTAATTATTGGTGGTCCTTTTTATTGACATTTATTAGAAAAAAAGGATGACTACTATAAGTAAAAATGGATTACACGGTTATTATTGATATTTTATCATATTTTTCCTATTTCAACATGTAATCTGAAAAAGGAAATTTTTTAATTTTTTGATGATAAATTTTGTGGGGATCCAAACCATATTCATCCTTTATTTTAACTTTCCCAACAATAATAAAAAGAGCATGTGATGTGGTATAACTCCCACTACTCATGAAATAGTGGTCACATAGAATGAGTTTAGAGACCCTATAATTTTTTTATATTCATGTGTAGTCATTTCAAATTTCTCAAATTATATATATTTTCTCGTTAATATCTTATGGACTAAATGATAATGGGAGAAAATTAATTTTTAGGAAAATAGTTTTTTGAGTACTCTATCTCATTGTAGGAACATTATGAAATGATTTAATGATTTTTGGTACTATATATAGAATAATAAAAAACAAAAGTTCTATTAGTTTATAAAAGTATTTTTTGATAAGTTTTGTATCTAGGTATTACGTAAATAAGATTATTATTTAATGTAATTTATTCAATAAAATTTGTTGTCATTTTACTTTAAAAGAAATATATATTTATCACTCATTCGTGCGAGCTTTGTATTTTTTCAGATTGTATAATGCTAAAAAATTCCCATGTTTTTATATTTAATTTTACCTATTCATTTACTATTTTATAGTATTAATGGTTTTATTTTATTTTATTATTTTTTTATAAGAGTGTAATGTTTGATATAGTGTTAAATAATTAGTTAATATGAGTGAATTACTATATAGAATAGTAAATAAAGTACATATCATAGAAATTTATGATTAAGAACATTAATAATTGTTTGGTTGTATGTTTATATAACACAATATTACATTTGGGATTGAAGTTACATAGCCTTTAAATATTCAAATATAAAAACATTTCATATATTATCCATGAGTTTGAGGTAATATAGAGGTTCTGTAAACAAAATTATTTTCAAATGGGTATTTTATTTCTATGTTGTAATTTTTCATTTCGTATGGATGATATAAAATATTATGCTTCATTTAGGCAATAGAATTAAATTCCCAAGACTAGTTATGTGACATTGGATGTGATAAAATATTATTATGAATTAGATATATTGTATTTGTTTAATTTGGTTATTATACTTGATATAATAGATAATATGTGACTTAGACTAAACAATATTGACCGTTTTCATGATTCTAATAGATTAATATGTATTTAATACAAGATATCTGTTTTTTATCCATATTTATTTACTAGAGGTCTACCAGAGTCATAAAAATATAGTGTGAGGTCCTAGTGACTATGTAGAATTACTATTTATTTCATATGGGGGAATTAATAAACCATTCATGATCTGTTGCACTATTTTAGGGTACATACAAAGATATTATGCATTTTGCGTTAGCTATAATGGAGACCGTCAATGTCCTCCAGATCATATGGTATGACCATATAGTAATGCTCACATTTTTTATATTTTTTATTTATATACTAGCCTATTGAAAACTAATTTTTACACTACGATTGATTTTAACAACTTTTAAATATATTAACAGTTATATAAGGGCATCACTATTGGTGAAAAAATTATTCTATCGAGGTTTCGTTGAAAATTAATTATATTAATGTTTATATGTCACATACATGACTTCTTTTAATGGAATGTTTTATTTAATTTCCATATTTTCCTTGTTATGGGGGTTTTTCTTACATTTTGTTGGAGAATGTGGGTTTTCAAAATTTTGGCCAAACCATTAACTCATTTCCAGATTTAGAAATAATTTTTTTTCTTTTATAAATCTGTTATTTATCATCATATTACACCTATTACACTTACCAATTGGAATACCCTGGAATATTAAAATCACCGTATCCATTTAGACCTCTTATGAATCCATAATAATGATGGATTTTGGACTTTTATTAAGGTGTTGGGCCAGCCTGAAAGCTCATTTCCTGCTTTAAATATTTATTTAATTCTTCAATATGTCATTCAATTTTTATATTTTTTCGGTTATTCCTACTCTCACCTGAGCCCACTTACCGAAGGCCCTATGAATTCTCTACTCCCCAAATGTGGAGCTCAATTAGGTCAATAATATGGACGAAATGTCTCTAGATTTCAAAAATTGCCCAGATTTGAAGAGATAAATTGGTCCGTTCATAAATCCTTATAGTTTCTGCCTTTCTCTCCCTTTCCTGATTCTAATTTACCTCCTAAACCTTATTCAATCATCAATTTTCATTTATGGTTGTTTTTAAACTCAGATACTGATGTATTTTGGTCATTTTATTCATGATTTATTTGTTTATGTTTTCCTCTCTTCATTTATTCCCTTGTAAATTGGGTTTCTGCCCTCTTTCATTAATTTATAGAGTGTCTATAAGTTACGTTTCATACCTACTATTCGATTTGTGGCCTTTTTGGTGAATTCATATTGTTAAGGGTTAATTTTAACTTTATTGAGGTGAGATGGAGATGCAGTTGAGGTTATGCACCAAGATTTAAGTATATTGACTCAAAAAGAAGGTGGTTCAATGTGTAAGAAATTTTTAGTGAGTTAGATTTCATTATTTACTGGTTTTAATGTTTTTAATATTCTTATTGTGCTGATTAAACCATTTTTTTATGGATTTTCTTAAACGTTTAATTTTATAGTTCCACTATGGACTGAAATTTTGTGATTTTAATGGTGACTCTTGGGGTAATGTTTGTGTGTTTTTTATAACACATCATAGTGATTATTTGGGTTTAAAGGGGCTACCAATTCATATTTTTTATTGACTTAGTGTCATGTGGGCTTTGAAATGGGGTTTTTGAATGGGTTCAAGGTGTAACACCATATTGTACTTATTAGAAGTGATTTATGAAAACATGTGTTTTTCATGAGTGACTTTTGCGATGTTAATTGAGATATTTTTATAATACATGGGGGTATATTAATAAATGTTGATAGTCCTGTCTATTTTATTATGGATTGGTATTGGTATGATTTTTGAATTGAATTAGGTATTTGAAATGGGTTTTGTGTGCGAAGCATAGTTACACCCCTTGGGTTTGTTTTATGAAAATTTTGAAAGGTTTTTTTGGTTAAATAAAGTGGAAAAGAGGGATTATATGTACTGTTTTGTGGTTGTGTTAACATAAAATGGATTTTTGAAAGGTAATTTGGTTATTTAAGATGTAAAATAATTTTTAGAATGTTTTATTATGTGCTGAAATGTTTTAACAAATGGAAAGATAGCAATAAAACATGGTTGTGGGTTATTTTCTATTAGTGTGTTGGGATAAATGAATTTTGATGATGAAAAAAGTATTATATAATATTATAGTGGGCTGTAATTTGAGTTATAATGGCTATGAACTAATTTAACGAAAAATTTAAAAGATTTTTTGATGTTCTTATGAAATAAGAAAATTTTTGTGGTCTATTTTCATTGTGATTATGATTTCAAAATGTATTTGAATTAAATAGTTGATTTTGTGACTTAGTTGATATAAATGTGTGATATTTGGTGAAAATTATATTTGGAAATAATATTTTCATGTGTATATTATATTTCATAAATTTTTTAAATAGTTTGATCATAAGGGGAAATACGGGTATGATGGTGGTTGGATATGTACTGGTATGTTAATGAATCTGTGGGGTTGGTCCTCAGTTTCACACAGCAAGACTAATGCTTAAAACACTAACTAAACAATGATTATGATTATTTGAGAGCACTAGGTTATCGTTATGTTCCTTATAATTGTCTCATTGATGAGAATAGATATTGTGATGGTTACTCTCACCGAGAAACGAGGTACCCTAGACCCACAATGAGCTAGGGCCTAGGGGTTATTTCCTCTTGATTTTGCTCAATAGATACTTTTTACTTACCATCGACATATGGTATGGTTGGATGGAAAATTCAGTAGCTGTGAAATTATTTTTAAATGTATTCATTCATAATGATATCCAACTTGAAAACTGTTTTAATATTTTAGTTTCAACTTTTAGAAATTGTAACTAGCATTTCTTGTTTATGAAAACATGGATGCTTTTCATCTTTAATGTTAATCAGATGGAATATATTAGTGGTGGTATCCTAATGTTCATTGACTGAAACACTACTTACACCCTTGTGTTTATGTACACTTCCTTATTTTTGTGGTCACAGGTTGAGTATAGTTTTTAGTGCCAGGGTTTTTGGTTTCTAGAAGGTTCTTGGTGGTGAAGTATTGTCGAGATGGCTTGAGGGAGGTGCCACGTTCCTTGAGGGTTCATGGGATGTAACCTTTTGGTTTTTATATTTTTAATTTTCTTGGTGAGTAATTTAAACTATTTAATTCAGATATGAATTTTAATAAATGAGTTTTTGGTTTGAAAAATTCAGATTCGTTTTATTGGATTCATTTGTGTTTTATGTTTACAAACTCGAGTAAATCATTCCCAATTCTAATTTCATGATACCCGAGCACTTGCACCATCCCAAGAGGATCAAGAACATCCGCTTGGTCTTTTCACGGGCTGGTTTTGGGACCAATATTTGTGGCGGCCAGATTTTTTTTGTGATAAATTGGTTTCAAAGGAGGTTTAGTTTAACTCTTTGGGTCATGTTATTTGGGGAAGAGTCAGGATAGTCTGGAGTTTGGATTTTAAGGAAATGGTATTACAGTTATGGGTAGTGATCTTGGTCACCACACCTAATGATTTGACTTATGTTTCTTTAGTAATTTGGTATTTTTCATTGTTCTTAGGTTTTCTTAGTTTAATGATGGTTAGGGGAAATGAATAGAGTGTTCAGTTAATGGTCTTAATGAGCTCTTCGGGACTATAAAGCCATATAGAGCTGAGTATATTCCATATAAAACTATATGTGAAGGTTAATTTATTGTAATATATCTCAATCCATCGGTCTAAGTGACCCACTAAAACTAGTTTCCTCTCTCATTTTCTTGTGTTATGTAGTTTTGGAATCATATAACATTGGTTTTAATGTGACTTGGTTATTAGTAGTGTAATGTTTTTTGTGAAATTATTTTCAAATAAATGTGGAATGGTTTGATTTATGAAATGATGGAACTGAATTTTCAGAATATTTTTGATGTGAAAAATTTTGATCCAACACATCTTTGGAATGTAAGAACTTTATTGAAGTTTGTTATGAAAAAGTGCTCCCAATTGAGTTTTCGAAACAGTAATAGGGGGTTTTAATGGGATGAGTTGTTTTGAAATTTTGGTGAATAACATGTAAGTGACTTATTTTCTTAATGTTTGTGTCTTTATAAAAGGTTATGTAAGATCTGAATTAGGATTTTGATCTCGTGGTTATCGATTTTGAGAAAAAGGATGTGTTTTTTTGACTATTTTGGTTTTGAAAAATCGAGAGAATTTTTGTTTTAACCTTTGGTATTTCTGCGAGAGACCACATTCATGGGGTTATATGCGATGATGGATTGATGATGAAATGATTATATGAGTTTCGAGATAGAGATGATGAGGGTGTCTAGTGTGGCACAAAAACATTCAATTGTGAGTAACATGGGGTACCATTGTTGGATACAGTAACCACATAACTATTTTTTTCCAAATAATTTTTTTTAAATAAAAACATGATGAATTGATGAATTGTTTGGGATGGTTTATAATATGTGTTTTGGGAAAAAAATTATGTTGTGTTAATTTTTGAGTCCAACAACCCCTCCTGTTTGAATCGTGATTTGGTTTTGTGTTTGGTCGGTAAGCTGGGTAGTAGAACCGGTTAGTAGTCTATTCAGATATATGTTTTAGGACACCTTTACAGTGGTTCCCTTCATGATTTTGGATCTGATTTTTGGAATATTTTGACTAATGGACCATATTTGTTGGGTCATTGGGTTCTCTTTTTGGATATAGTAGACCCCTATTAAGGATTAATGTACAACTGAAGTGCAACCTGGATTGTTTCACTGTTGGAAAATACTTCGGATTATCAATATAAGAAATATTTTATCAATATTTGTTTATTAAGTCTACATTAATTCCTTTCATTGATTTGTGGATCCAATTATAGTTGGATAGTACTCATGAAAGGTTGAAAGATACCATAGTTTCTTAAGTATATTGATTCATCCAAGGAGGAAGTGATCTGGGTTTGTTAGTGTGGATGACTCTCTCGATGATGTCTAAGTGCGCCTTTAGGTTCTTCATAGTTTCATGAAGCCGGACTTAATGATAAACGATCAGTTTTGGGAATCTAGTCATGAGAGGCTATTTTGGAATCTTTCTGGACATGTGTGTTGTTTAAGTACTTGTCATAAGTTCTCGTTCCATGTATTCTTTCTATCATTCGCAATGGTCATGTTCTATGACACCTTGTGATGTCATGTTCTCATTTTTACTATAAAGGTAATGTTTATGAAATACTTTAAGTGTCTCTATTATTTTGTAAGTATGTCTCCCTTGTAAAAAAATCAAAATTCTATGTTTTAGAGGAAGGTGTTAATATGTGTCTTTACCATCTATTGCTTCTCAGCCGAAGAAACAAGGTGTGGTGTTTTTGAATACTCTAAGTCCGTGTTTAAGTGAAATGTTGGGTTACGGTAAAATTAGTTTAGAATGTTTTATATCATGGAAAACTTATCAAGTATTGCGGTGTAGTTGTCTGTATCTCTGGAAGAAGATGTTTGGTTTAGGTGGGTTCCAAAGCCTAACAATGTGGCTAAAGATGCTTTAATCATTTGTGCTCTAGGCATTTGTCCTAGACAGAAGCCTGCATGTAGTCATGGTAAATACCAGGGTCGTTCAAACCCTTTTACAATGTCTTGGACATAGTATAAATGATTGGATGAGTTTAAACCTTTGTTGTCATATTCTTGTTCCAGTTGTTTTTTTTGTGGTAGTGGTGGGAGAACCTCGTTTCCATGTTGTGGCATGTGTTCATGTTTTCCCTATTTTTTCCATTGGGTATTTGAATAATGGTTTAATGTTTGTATATTAAGTTTGAGAAAACGTTTTGTGTACGGTTAGAAGTGACAGTGCCCTAGAAAACAATGTATATAGAAGTATCACTATGGTTAGCGCGTGGTTTCCCAAACAATGTGAACTAATTGTGCAGCCGTCCCAAATCTTTAAATATTGGGGTCTTTCGGTCCCAGACTCTGCTAGTCGATAAAGATGGTTGGTTCTTATGGTGGAGAGACTAACAAGGAGTCTAATATAAGTTATTATATAAATTTACGTTGTAATTATACCCTTTAACCAGTGTGTCCGTTCAACCTCCCCCATTTTTTGTCCTGAATCAATCTCGGGAAAATTTAAGTTGTCTTTTATGGTGGGGATCCCATTTGTGTCTCCCCATACTAGTAACACAGATTGGCCCTTGGTCTTGGCCTAGAGTGAGATAGTCTCGATTGGAGCTATCTAAATACCATCAACTACATGGGGTAAACATTAAGAATGGAGATTTCCCAATAGTTTGGTTAAATTAAATTAAGTTTGACCTTGTTCATTATTGTTGTTCATCTGGGAATATTACTTTATTCTTGTTCATATTGTGTTTTATGAGTTTCCTTTTGGGGATAAATTTTAAATGTTCTTGATCATTTCTATAAATTTTTTTTGAGAGTATTCCTTCCTTAATTGATCAGTAGATGTGTCTTGGCCTTTTATGGGTGGACCAAACATGGAGAATGTGTACATTTTTGGTCTATCAGTTGGGTTTGGTGTTTTTTGTCCTTGTTGTGGTTTTCCAAGGTTGAATAGTTTTATGCTGGGGATAATTTTTACAAAAATGACTACTTTTAAAGTAAATTATCAACTTATTTCTATGATTATGTTGTTATATGGTTTTTCCATGAATTTTTAATTAAATGGAAGGTTTCCAAAATTTGGGCAAATCGTGAGCCCATTTCTAGATTTAAAAATAATTTTTGTTTCTTCTATAAATCCATCATTTTTAAAAATTTTACACCCATTCCACTTCCCTATTGGAATAACCAGGTATATTAAAACAACAATATCCATTTGGACCAAATTTGAATCCATAATAATGACAATTTTGGGTTTTTTATAGGGTGTTGGGCCAGCCCGAAAGCCCATTTCCTTATTAAAAAATTTATTAATTATTTAGTATCTCCATAAATTTTCAACTTTTCAGTGATTCAAACTACCACCCAAGCCCACATACCGAGGTGTGGCCCCATTATTTCCTACCCCAATTTGGAGCTCAATTGAAATATGAATTGGGAAGAAACATATCAGGATTTTTCAAATCATCTAGATTTGAAGAGGTAAAGTGATCTTTTCATTACTTATAATTTTACTTTAATTCTACCATTCCAGTTCCTAAATGGACTCCTCAAGATTTTTTGAACATCTCTTTCATTTATGGTTGATTTCAAAATCATATACTGTTGTATTTGTGTCGTTTACATCATGATTTATTTGGATGCGTGTTTCTCTCTTCATTTCCTTCCATCTCCTTCAGATTTCCGCCAACATTCATGAATATATAGAGTGTCCAAGAGTTAGGGTTTATAAATAGGGTTTTTGGGGTATGTTTGGTAAAATATTATGGTTTAGTGTTCATTTTAACACCCATGTGGTGCGGGATGGGTAGAGATGTGGTTTCTCACCAAGATTCAAGGGTTTTCACTGAAAAGGTAGGTGGTTCCATGTGTAAGAAATTTTTTATGAGTTATCATTCTTGATTAACTGGTTTTAATGTTTTTAATATGCTTCATGTGGTGAGAACACCATTTTTTATGAATTTAGTTAGGCATTTAATTTTATAGTTTCATTATTGATTGAAATTGTGTTCTTTTCTTGGGTAAGTCTTGGGGTAATGATTTGGTGTATTTTATAACACATGAAAGTGACTTATTGTTGATTAAAGAGGCTTCCACTTATATTTTGTTAATCCCTTAGTGTAATTTGGTCCTTTAAATGTGGTTTTTAATTGGTTAAAGGTGTAAAACCATGTAGTACTTCATGGAAGTGTTTTAGGAAAACTTTTGTTTTTCATTTGTGTCTTTTGTGATTTTAATTGAGCTATTTTATAAAATTTAAGGGTAGTTTAATAAATGTTTTTAGGGCTGAAAATTCTATTTTGGATTGGTATTGGTATGTTTATGGAATTGAATGACGGATTTGAAATGGGTATTAGGTGTGAAGCATAGTTTCTCCCCTTGGGTTTGTTTTATAAAGATTGTGAATGTTTTTTTTTGGTTAAAAAAATTTGGAAAAGGGGTTTCTATGTACTATTTTGAGGGTTTTCACCAAATATGGGTTCTTTAATGTTAATTTGGTTATTTATGATGTAAAATAATTTTTTAAAATGTTTTATAATTTGCTGAAATATTGTAACAAATTGAAATAGATTTGTGAAACATGGTTATGGGCTGTTTTTTGTTAGTGTGGTGTGATAAATGAATTTTTTTGTTGAAAGAAGTTTTATATGATATTTTAGTGAGATGTTATGTGATTTTGAATGTATTGGATGAGTATTATAAATTATTTTTAAAGGATTTTTGGTTTTTTAAAAGAAATATGAAAAGTTTCATGTGCTATTTTCAGTGTGAGTATTATTTCAAAATACATTTAAATGAAAAAGTGGATTTTGTGACTTCTGTGATATACATGTAGAATGTTTTTTGAACGAGTGATTTGGAAATGATAATAAATGTGAAAATTATATTTCATAACATGTTTAACTTGTTTCAGAACAAGGGGAAACATGGGAATCTAGGTGGGTGGATAGGTACTAGTATACTAGTGTATCCATGGGGGTTGGCCTCAGTTTCACGTAGCATTATTATAGCTTATAACACTAACTAAAATATGATGATGATTATTGGGAACCACTAGGTTTTGGTTATGCTCCCTACTAGTGGCGCATGCACGAGAATAGATATTGTTATGGTTACTCTCACCGAGATACGAGGTACCTGGGACCCACAATGAGCTAGTTCTTAGGGGTTATTTTCTAATGCTTGTGATCATTGGTTACATTGTGATTACCATCAGCATATGGTATGGTTGGCTGGAATGTTCATTTATGTTGAAATTTTTTTTATAATTTTTTATTCATAATGATATCTTACATGAAAACTATTTAAATTTTTATGTTTCATCTTTTAGAAATTGGAAGTAGTGTTTCTTGTTTATGAAAACATCAGAGATTTTTATCATTGAATGTTTATTACATGGAATATCGTAGAGGTGGTATCCTTCTGGTCATTGTCTCACAACTTACATACACACGTGGGTTAAAGTAAACTTGGTTATTTTTTTGTCACATTTTGGGGACAATTATTAGTGAATGTGGTTTGGGTTTCTAGCAGGTCTCTGGTGGTGAAGTCTTGTGGGGATGGATTGAGGGAGGTGCCCCATTCCATGAGGGCTTCTAGGCTATTTTCTTTTGGTTTTGTACCCTTTTAATAGTATTAGTGAGTTTTTTAAATCTATTTAATTTAGTTATGTATTTTTTTAATGATTGTTTTGTTTGAGAAATCCAAATTTCTTTTATCGGATTCATTTGTTGTTTTATGTTTAAAAAATTGGGTAAATCATTCCCAATTCACTTTTTACAAAACCTTAGCACCTATGAAATCCTATGGGGATCGGTAACACCCTTCGTTCCCTTTCACGGGACTAGTCTGTCACTAGTTTTGGTGGTGACCAGATGTGGTTCGTGAAAAAATGGTATCAATGGTGGTTCAGATTTACTCTTTGGGTCATGTAATTTGAGGAAGATCCGGGATATTCTGGAGATAGGATATTTGGGACATGGTATTCCAGTTATGGGTAGTGTGAATGATCCGCACACCACAATATGGGATTTAATTTTCCAGGAGAATATGTGATTTATCTAAGTCCATTAGTTTACTTTGTTTGATGATGTTTGGGGGAAGTAAAAAGAGTTTTGGGTTAACGATCTCAGTGAGTTCACAGAGCCTAGAAAGCCAGGTGTAGCTAGGGATATTCCCTTGTAAACTCTCTGTGATGGTGATGTGATTTTAATATGGTCGCCATCCATCTATTGAAGTCACCCACTGAAACTAGCTTCCTCTCTCATTGTCTTGTGTTCATTAATTTTCAAATCTAGGAACTTTCATTTTAAAGTGAATGGGTTTTAATAAGCATATTGTTTTTGTGAAATGATTTTAAAATAAATAGATAATTGTTCAAATTATGAAATGGATGAGCTGTATATTAATATATTTTTAAAGGGAAAATGACGTGCTTACACCTCTTTTGAAATATGAACTATATTTAGGTTGGTTTTTAAATAGTTTTACCATTATAGATTTCTAAACAATCAATTAGGGATTTAATGAGAGGATATGTTTTTAAATTTATGTGAATAACATGAAATTGATCTTTTATCTAAATGTTTGTGTCTTTATGAAATGTTTGGTAATATGTGAATTGGGATTTTGATCTCGTGGTTAGCGGTTTAGAGAAAAAGGATGTGTTGGTCGATCATTTTGGTTTTGAAATGTGGAAAGAAATTTTGTTGTAACCATTGGTATTTCCATGAGAGACCACATGCATGGGGTTATATGGGATGATAAATGATTTATAGAATTACTTGATGAGTTTTGGGATGGATATTAATAGGGTATCTAGTGTGGCATAGAAACATACTTGTGTGAGGCCCATGGGGTAACAATGGTGGATATGCTAACCACTGAACCTTTTGTTTTCGAAGAAGTGTTTTATAGAAAAAAATAAATTCTTGATTAATCGTTTGGAATGGTTTATAAAATTTATTTTGAGAATATTTTTTTCTTGTGTGATGTTCTTGGTCGAAGAACCACTCATGTTCGAACCGTTTTTTTGGTTTCTATTTGGTCGGTAAGCTTGGGAGAAAGACTCGTTAGTACTCTCTTTTGAGATATGTTTCGAGAAACCAATAAAGTGATTCCTTTCATGTGTTTGGATCTTATTTGTGGCATGTTTTGACCAATGGACCATATTGGTTGGGTCCTTGGGTCCTCTCGTTTGATAAGGTATGCCCCCATTATTGGTTAATTCACAACTGAAGTGCAACCCAGATTGTTTCACCGTTGGAAAATCCTTTAGTTGATCAATATAAGGAGTCTATTATAAATATTTTTTTATTGATTATAGACCCATTCTATTCTTATATTTTTGGATAATCTTGTACCGGGATAATGCTCATGGAATTTTGAAGGAGACCTTAGTTTCTTTATGATGCCTGATTCATCGAAGGTGGAAGTAGACTTTGGATGTTAGTGAGGATGAGTTTCTTGATGGTGTCTAATAGGGCCTCTGGGTCCTTCAAAGATTCTTTGAAGCTGGAGTTCATGTTAAACAACTATATTTGGGAATCTGATCATGATAGGATATTTCGGACCCTTTCTGGACATGTGTGTTGTTTAGGGACTTGGAATAAGGTCTCATTCTAGCTACATGTTTATATCAGTTTCAATGTTCATCTTCTCTGATGCCTTGTGATTTCATGTACTCTTTTGACTATAAAGGTAAAGGTTGTGAAATCCTTTGAGAGTCACAATTATGATTGTAGTATGTATCCATTAGAAATATGTCAAAATCCTCTATATCAAAGGAAGGTGTTTATATGGATCCTTTCCTTCTGTTGATTCTCACCTGAAGAAACAAGGTATGATGTGTGTGCATCTTATAAGACCTTGTGTTAGTGAAATATTGGGTTAGGGTAAAGTGAGTTTGGAATAAGTTACTTCTTCATAAGAATATCGTGGATTATAATGTATTTTTTTTATCCCCATAAGAAGAAGATCAGTTTTGGTGGTTTTCAAGGCTAACTATGAGGTCGAAGATGCTTTCATCATTTGAGCTCCAGCCATAGGTCCTAGAGAGAAGATGGAATATAGTATGGGGAAATAACAGGGTTGATCAAACCCTAATAAAATATCCTACACTCATTATGATATATAGGAAGAGATTAAACATCTACTGTCATAATGTTGTTCCAGTAGTTTCAGTTTGGTGGTAGAGGTGGGAGGACCTCGTTTCCTTGTTTTTGCCAGAGTTTGTACTTCCCCATTTGGTTTCGACTTGGTATTTGGAGAATGTTTGATGATTGGATATATAGGTTGTGTGCACAGTTTTTGCATGGTTAGTAGTGACCATTCCCCATAAAACCATGTAGATATTATGATTCCCAACGTAAGCGTACAGTTTCACAAATACTGTGGACTAACCATGCAACCATCCCAACACCTTAAATTTTGGTGTCTTTTCATACCGTCCCATTCTGTAAAACTAATATATATAGTTTATATAGTGGGGAAACCCACTAAATATCTTATAAATGTTATTTTGCCAAGGACTGATGTAAGTCTACACCTTGAACTGGGGAGTTCATTCTAGCCTCCCCCTGTTGTTGTCCTGAATTTATCTCGGGAAAATTCCAATTGTCTCTTATATTGGGGATCCAGTTTGTGTCTCCCCATACTAGTAACACAGATTGGTCCGTGGTCTTGGACTAGTATAAGATAATATCATTTAGATATTTCTAACAAAAAACATATTCGTGGGTTAAACATTGGTATTGAAGAATTCCCAAAGGATTCATTAATGCAATGTATGTGTAACATATCTCATTGTTGTTGTTCATCTTGGTAGATTACTTAGTCATGTTTAAATAGTGTTTTAAGAGATTCCTTTTGGGGATAAAGTCTGAATTTTCATAATAATTTAATGAAATTTATATGTGTTTTGGTTTGTGAGCGTATTCCTTTTTTAATTGACCAGTATAGGGTTTTTGACTTTTCTAGGGCGGACCAACATTGGAGAAGGAGTTCATTTCTTAACTATCACTTGGGTTGGGTTATTTCTTTTGGCCTTATTATGGATTTTTAGGGGAGGAATGATTTATTTTGGTGATAATTTTCACATACAATACTTCTTTTAAATGAATTTTTTATATAATTTCAATCCTAGATTTGTTATGGGGGTTTTCAATGCAATATGGTGGACATTGTGGCTTTACAAAATTTGGGAAAACTATGAGTGCATTTCAATATTTATAAATTAATCTTTTTATAAATCATTAATTTTTCACCCTTTTACACCTATTCCACTTCTCATTTTGAATTCATGAAATATTAAAACCACCATAACCATTAGGACCTCATATGAATCCATAATAATGATGGATTTTGGTATTTTATTAAGGTGTTGGGACAACCTAGAAGTCCATTTTCTACTTTAAATATTGTTTTTACTTATTTAATATCTCATTCAATTATTATGTTGTTTCAATGATTCCAAATCTCACCTGATCCCACTTACCCAAGGCACGCCCCCATTTTCTCCTCCCCCAAATGGTAGCTCAATTGAATCACGAATTTGGTTGAACGTTTTCTTAGATTTCACAAATCACCAAGATTTGAAGAGGTAAATTGATCTATTCAAAACACCTTCTATGTTTACTATTTTTCTACAATTATAGTTCCTAAATGAAATCCTCAAACCTATTCGAACATCACCTTCATTTATGGCTATATTGAATTTTAGTTACCGGTTTATTTTGGTCATTTTCATTAATATTTATTAGGGTATGTGTTTCTCTCTTCATTTTCTTCCTCTTCCTTGGTTTTTCATCCATCTTTCATGAATTTCTAGAGTGTCAATAATTTAGGGTTCATACATAGGTTTTTATTTCTGTTATTTTTTGTGAAATCTTTTCGTTTACTGTTTGTTTTATCATTGTTGTGGTGTGGCCGAGGTGCGGTTGAGATTTCACACCAAGAGTCAAGGGTTTTGACTAAAAATTTATGTGGTTCCATATATATCCAATTTTTGATGAGTTATCATACTTGATTTATAATTTTTAACGTTACTTATATGATTCTTGTGGGGCGAAATCCATATTTCATGGATTTTCATAAGAGTTAAATTTAATAGTTGCATTAGGGATTGAAATTGGGTCCTATTCATGGGTGAATCTTGGGGTAATTGTTGGGTGTATTTAATAACACATGAAAGTGACTAATTGGAGTTTTAAGGAGACGAAAATTCTGTTTTTTTAATTCCTTAGTGTCATTTGGGCCTGAAATGTTGCTTTTGAATGAGTTCAAGGTGTAATACCATGTTGTACTACATGGAAGTGATATATGATAATGTGTGTTTTTATATGTGTCCCTAGTGGTGTTAATTGAGGTATTTTTATGACACATGGGGGTAGTTTAATAAATGTTATTAGGGATTACAATTTATTATGGATTGGTATTGGTATTATTTTGTAATTTAATGAGGCATTTGAAATAGGTTTTGTGTGTGAATCATAGTTACACACCTTGGGTTTGTTTTAAGAAATGTGTGAATTTTCTGTTTGGATAAACACAGTGCAAAAAATTGTGTATGTCTACAGATTGGTGGGAGTGTTCACCTAATATGTATTTTTTAAATTTAATCTGGTTGTTTAAGATGTCAAATATTTTTTATAATGGTTTATAATGTGCCGAATTGTTTTAGAAAATGGAAATAGAGCTGCGAAACATGGTTGTGGGCTGTTTTGTGTGAGTGTGTTCTATAAAATAAATTTTGTTGATGAAAGAAGTATTATGTGATATTTGAGTGGGTTTTTATGTGAGATAAAATAACTTGGAATGGTTTTATAATTTTTTTTAATGGATTAGTGTAAGTGTTAATGAAATACGAAAAGTGGTGCATACTATTTTATGTTTGAGCATGATTTCAAAATTCGTTTGATTGAAAAAGTGTATTTTTTGACTTGTGCGATGTGCATGTGGGTTGTTTTGGGAACATGTGATTTGGAAATGATATTTTCATGTGGAAAGTATATTTCGTAACTTTTTGACCTTGTTTGAGCACTAGGTGAAACTAGGGTATCAAGTTGGGTGGACATGTACTAATATTCTAGTGAATATGGGGTGTTTGGCCTCAGTTTAAAGTTATTATATTCACACATACAACAACAACTAAACTATAATGATAATTATTGGGGACCAATAGATTATGGGTATGTTCCCTACTCATGGCTCATTCATGGGAATGAATATTTTGATGTTTACTCTCCTCGAGATATGAGGTAAATAGGAACGACAATGAGTTAGTGCATATGGGTTATTTCCTATTACTTATGCTCATTATTTTGTTGTGCTTACTGTCATAATAATCTATGGATGGCTGGAAATTCAGCAGTTTTGACATTAATTTTAAATGTTTTTATTCTTAATGATATCCAACTAGAAAACTATTTTATCTTTTAAGTTGTATCTCTTATAAATTTAACTAGCATTTTGTATTTATGAAAACATTCAAGATTTTCATCTTTGAATGTGTATCACATGGAATATCATAGTTGTAGTATCACACTAGGCATTGTATCTCACCCTACTTACACCATTGGGTGTAAGTAGACTTGGTTTTCATGTCACAGGTTGGTTACAATTTTTAGTGCCAGTGGTTTGGGTTTCTAGTAGGTCCTTAGTGGTGAAGTATTGTAGAGATTGATTGAGGGTAGTGCCCCTTTGAATGAGGGTTCTTGGGATGGTTCATTTTGGTTTTGTACCTTTTTTATTGTCTTGGTAAGTTGTTTTAATCTATGTAATTCAGTTCATAGTATTTCTAAATGATTGTTTTGTATAAAAATGTATATTTGTTTTATTGGATTCATTTGTTGTTTTATGTTTATAAACTCAAGTAAATCAATCCCAATTATCATTAAATTTAACTCAATAACTTGTTCCATTATGTGGGGATTGAAAACACCCTTCGGTCCATGTCATATATAGGGTTTGGCACCAGTTTCATGGGTGAAAAGATTTGGTTCGTGACATTTGATCTCTGTTTCCTTCTCAATATATCAAATATATCATTTTACCTACCTCATTATAATGATATCTAAATTATTTAATTAAGTCCAGAAGGATTAGATTTTGTATTTTTACACATGATTAGAATAAAAAATATTTCATGTTCGTGTTCATAGGGTTTGAAGGATTAAACTGTGATTATTGATGATGCATATTGGGATTCATGGAATTGGAGTCTTCTTAATCTAATGTAGATGGATCATAATTAGTCATTAGTGGATTATAATTAAAAATTATGATAGAATAGTCCATTTACCATTATTAGGCTTTTCTAAAAAAATAAAATTGAAAGTAATTCGAAAAATTGAATTATATATATTTTAAAATATATATTGTTTTTGAATTATGTGAAAATAAACAATGGTTATTTTTTTCAAAGATATTATTTGTACCAATATTTTATGTCTAATTTTTTTTTGGTAGGGTTAAATAAATTGGTTGAAAATATTTATAAGAGGTGTGGAGAATAAATGAAAAGGGTGTTTAATTATATTGGATATGAAGTTTCATGTTTTGTATGATGATTTTTTCAAGGATGTGCATTTAGGGAGCATTTGGTTAGGTATTGATGCACAATGAGTTTATAATAAAATAATACGAATTTATTTTTGATTATATTTACATTTGGATGTTTATATTACTATGATTAATATTATCTTATTTTATTAAATAGAATGAAATAGAATATATTAATTTTATGTGTTGATTGGATTTTATCTAGACTTATGTTTTATTATCATTTATTATAAATATGTTATAATTTTTTAAAAGAATTGAACAATTTATAAATTATTTTTCATTAATAGAAATTCATAAGTGTTAGATGGGAAAATACTATATAGTATTTCGATAATCAACCCATCTCACACAACTTTGGATGTGTAGATTTCTTATTATAGGATTTAATGCCAATCAATAATGTAGGAGTAGTACTATCCAAAATTTATATCCATCATTTGGTTTAGGACTCAATTTACTAACAATATTTGAACTATTTATTTCTTGATCATTTTATTTAGTTTCTAGTTTAATTTAAATAATTGTTATAATGTTAGGTTTATTTTATTAATAAAATTATGAAATTCATTCTCATACAGTTTTCTGTTTTAATTAATTCCCTAAAAACTATGTTTATAACATACAATGTTTTCGAATGTTTCTGTAAATTGGTGATATTTGTTATTTATTTTTAAATTACGTTTTCATCCATAATATTTTATATTATAGGTTGGGGTTTTTAAAAAATGCGATCATAGTGGGGATTTTGAATTTTAGTCTTGCGATTTCTAGGAGGTGTTGGTATATGTATTTTTATTAATTAATATGTAACCAAAAAAATGAATGGATTTGGAGACTTCTGTTTCTAGTATGATTGGGAAGGAAAAGTGACAAAATGATCTCTTATATGGTATGGGCCATTTTATCCCTATATGTTTCTGCACCCACACTATGTTGAGATGGTCTGTTTGATGATTTATAATGAAACATAAATTTTCATCTGATATAAATATGAATATTATTTTTAGGAAAATATTTCATTGTAATAAAGTTATTGAAAATGTGATCTCAATTTTTTAAAATGTTTATATTTTCAAAAAGAAATTGATAGAAATGATTTATGACTAGTAGTGTGAAACAATGTTATTGATGGAATTAATATTACTATGTTTAGTAGATTAAATTAGATGTAGTATCATAATTTTTTGTTTTTAGAAGAGACACTTTTGGTAGATAAGATATCTACATAGAGATTTTTTATTATTTAATTTTTTTAATGATTTTATATAGTTTCCATTATATATAAATCATATTCTTGTGAAAGTATCATGAGAAGTGGATATGGATATTGTTTATAAGGGATGATATATGTAAATGGATTGTGTTTAGAAACTACCAAACTCACTATTCAATGTGAACCAATATTAAGGAATGTAATAAGGTTAGGAATTATTCTATTTTCATTATAAACATATACTGTGGTGATGAGCTTATGGGGGTGATAGAAATGTTTTATATAATTAATAAATATTATGAAAATTTATTTATTGCACATCAAAAGATATGTACTCTATTTTATATGACATTATTGGATACTAGATTACATTAAGTAAGGAGGTGTTTAAAATAATTTTTTTATACATTGATTGTGTCAATGTTGTATATAACATTGGTGATATTAATATGGTAGAATGATACACGTGAAGATGGAATGTTGAAATAATCACGTGATATGTCATCAATATAAAAACATTCATTTTTTCATACATGTTTATTATATAATTTCAATAATAAATAATATAATAATAATAAATTCCATATTTGAAATGATTAATGTCCTGGAAAAATCTGGATCATACATTACTAGTACATAATAAAAATATAGAATAATTTAAATCATTTGCAATGATCATACAAAAATAATTCATCGTGTCCATAGTAGATGTCATTACCTGATGATATAAATCAATGAATGTGGAGAACTAAAATCACTGGTGGGGGGAATAACATAGATTGAATAATATACATGAATCAATAGTACATGGGAGAGAATAATAATAATAATAATAACAACAATAACAATAACTTGTATATAATAAGATTTAGATAGTCCTCATAAACAATACTGGATCATTGTAAAATGGCTTTCAATGTGCAAGATTAATAATAATGAAACATATTAACCTCATTTTTAAATACTAAACCTTAGTTATGAACAAATAAAGAATAATTTTCACACAGAGCAGATGTTCATAAATCATGACATCATAATTACGGAAAAATATAACATAATTTTAACACATAGTAAACAAAGCCTAATGAGATTTATCACATTTCAAAATGAAATTGAGGTTTATATAATTTCAATACCACCTTTCATATCTTAGTGATCACAATAATGCATTCTATATAGATAGGGAATATATTACAGCGGCAAAAATAAAATAATGACATAAAAACAAAATCAGTTTTATATATGGCTTTGAACAATCACATATATATGAATAATATGTGTCCATTAAATACCAATATGAGGAAAAAAAATTCAGACATTAAATTATATCATTTAATATCAAAGGTCATGTGGTTTATAGTAATGATTTAAAATAGAATTTATGAGTCTTTATTTTTGAAAATAGTGACTTTTGGAAATAATTATAGGTAGCATTGAATATATATATATATGAAGTAGAATCATTCATAACCATTGTAATGAAAAATAAAGATAATATTAAAGAAGAATATCTATTTGAATTGAACCTATTAAACATATAAATAAATAGAATGATGTTATTAGCCAAAAATTAAAGAGTGTAGTTTATGATTCCTCAAAAAAATTATTTTAATTTATTTTATGACCTTTTAATTCCATATATAGATAATTTATGTTTAATAAAACATGAAAACTATATTAAAAAGTGTTTGATTTTTATCTCTTTATCATTTACAATGAGTAAAATTTTTTATTTATTATTATTTATTATAAAAGAGATGGTATGATATTATATTTTAATTAAAATGTCACGTCCATCATTTATTTCATGATTTAGTTTTATCATTTTACATAAAATAATAATATTAAATATAAATTCATATAAATAGATAATGTTATAAATTTTTAAAATATAAAGAAAATATTATAATCAAATTTTATTTTCATGAATAGTAGAGTGTTGGAAATATCATTTTGGCTGGTTAACTGACCATTAATGAGACATTGTAAAAAGTGGTGGTGAAAGATATAAAATATTATAATATTATAAATATTTTTTTAATGAAATTAAAAATATAAATATTATGTTTACATAATTTTTTAAGAATGTTAGTAATAAAAATAAATATATGGATAATTAATTTGAAAATATAAATTAAATAAGATGATGTATGGAACATACCTCTTAATCAAGGATGTTCCTTCTCAATGGACATTATATTATTGATTGTCTATTGTTTTATAATTCCCAAAGTGCATAAATATTATATTGGTGTAATATATTATAACATGTTATTTTTTTCATAAGTGTATGGGAAGAGGTTTTCTAATGTGAGGGGGGATGTGTATTTATAAATGGGTAGAGGGGTGTTTTATGATATAATACTGAATATAATATAATATCCAACATAAAACATGTACTTGTTGTATTCCTTAATTTTTTTTATTTAATATTATTAAAAATATATATTTTTAAGAGATTCCCACCCTTTATAAACAGAAGTTTTTAGTTTATTATAGTTGAATATTGGAAAACAGAAAATTCATTATTTAAATAGAATACATTATACTTTATACATTAGAAAAAAACATTTAGTTTTTAAAATTAAAATTACTAATTATTTTTCTTATTAAAATGTTTTTGGTCAGGGAAAAACTTATGGAAATGATTTTATCAATACTAAATATTGTATTACGTAATTTAAAAAATACCATAAATATAAAATAATTATTTTTATTTTTCACAATATATTGATGTTTTTCCTAAAATTACAACACAAATAACTTATATAAATTTCAATGATCTGATTACAATGTCTATTTCATATTATCAAAATTACTTTATGACAAATTCAATAATAATTAATAATATAAAAGATTAATATATTTAAAAAATATAATGAAATATTGTTTACTGAGAAATGTGATATTAATTTTGTTGATTATTTTAATATTGATATTAATATTAATGTATAAATATATATATATATATATATATTCACAAACTATTCACTCAAAATATTATTTATATATTATTTTTTTAATCTTGATGTTTTGTTATTATTTAACATTACCATGTTACAATTCCAAATAGTGGGGTTATAATGCCAAAAATATTATTATTATTCCAAATATCTCATTACCTCATATAAAAATGAAATAATTTATTTATTCATAATTATTATAAACTATTATAATGTTTATATATTTCTATTTTTAAAAATTCAGTAGGATTATTAATGTTCCATATGATATTTGTGAGTAAGATATTTTTCAGATATCAATGTGATCATCATTTTCTAGTTCCACTTATCTTAATTTTTTTATATTTATTATCATATTATATATTATTTTCTTGTTTGGATAAATCTAAATGATAAAGTTCATTTCATTGATTAAGGAAATAATGTTTTCTTAGTTTTTGTAGTGTGTCTCGTGTGTCTATATTATACATTCACCCTAATTATTAAACACAATATTTATTTGGACTTAAAATTCAATACTTTTTTATATTAAATTGTGGGTTGACTCATTCATTATTCATTTGGAAAAAATTTCCATGAAATTTAAAATAATTTCACTCTTTGAAAATATATGAGGATAATTATATTTCATTACCTTTTAAGGTACACATTTTTCATCACCATTCTTTTGATTCTACGAAGGCACTTAAAGGAGGTGATTTATCTTGTTTCATAGAAAATTATATTTATCATCTAGGATAATCCCCTTCAACTCCCCAAATAAATTTCCATGATATTATTGCAAAAAATATTTATTTAGAACACATGATGGATCCTATATGTAATTCCTCGGGAGAGATAAATGTAACACATCATGAACTCGATCCATGTTTGTTTGAAGTGCTTTTCGGTAGACCACAACTCCAATTACATCATATATATAAAAGATTCAAATGTTCCTAGGGCTGATAATTCTATTATTTTGAAACCTCATGTATATATTCCATCTTGATATTTTATGGAATATATTTTTATTCATTTGATAATTCCATACATCCTAGATGATTATCAACATAGCTATTTTCTGACTCTAAGAAGAATTAATATTCAACAAAAAGGATTGAAGCTTCAATGAAATTTTATATACATGATCATATACTAATATTTTATTTCACAAACATAATCTCATCATGATGGAGTTATACATCACCTCCCATATAGAGGTTCATGTAGTGATTTATTAATACATTGATGATATATCTTTTGGTAAGAAATCTCAACCAATGTGAGATTTTCATCTTATCATTCATATGAATTTAATGTCCTAACTATTCAAAATGGTTCATTTATATTGTCCATTAGTTGGGGTGATAATATATACTATTTTTGATTCACTAATCATAACATATTGATGAATTAAATAGAATTTATTTTTGATCCTTGTAATTTGATTAGATCGTATTGAAAGTGGTATACAATATATCCTCACCCCATCATGTTAATATGAGAATGTTAGTCAAGAGAGAAATATTCTAGAATTGAAATGAAGTGCATTCAATTAGTGTGTAAATTTACCAAAACACAAATCATAGTTCAAAATTTGGATATATTTGGTAGAACAAAGAAAATTACCATGATTCAGTTCACACATTCCTGTTTGGGTAGGATTAATAGATGTATCTCCCCTAATAATTCCACCATTCTATAATAAATTGGGGACATACCAAGCGATTTACTGTGTACTCCACAATCTAATTATTCATATATTCCTACAAGAAGTTATCTCTATGAAGATAATACTTCTCTTTTATTCCAAAATTGATTGAACAATATGTTCTACAATAATAAACCAATAGGAAATTATTTATAAAGGCTAATGTTAGAAAAAAAATTATTGATCCAAAAAATTGATATAATATTTCATGATGCAAAATTTATGGTAATTATAATCTTTACAATAATAACATTACTTTAAATAAAAAAATAATTTCATTGGGAATGCATGATATTATATTGGATATATAGTTATAAAAAAATTTATTGAAGGTTGGATTTTGTAAGATCATGTTGTTTTTCCAAATATATTCCATTTTTGGTTTTCTCCTTTTTCGATGGTTGGAAAGGGTGTGATATTGGTTAGGAAGGATTTGGTGGTGGACATATCGTATATATATATTTTTTGTGATGAAAAATATTATGTGGAATATTTACCCAACGTGTAATTCTATTACACAAAGGGTAATATATTAAAGGGGATAGAATCATCCAATGCAACAAGTTTTCTAGCATAAACCATTTAAAATAATTTCACAATGTGTTATGGAATTACCAACCAAGTGATTCTTTGAGATGGATAATAAATGTTCAATATGGTTCATTTTGGTTTATTTCCTTCATTGATCCTTCACCCTCCAAACCCTAGGGATACTCATAGTGAATTTAGAGTAATTTCAAAATCTATGTTTATTGAAGAATTTTTCTAGATACCCAATAATCATTTTAAAATTTTTCCTTATATTCCTCATTACACCATTGATGTGTTTGAATATTTAACTATAGAGGGTAATTTAGGTTGATGTTGATCTTATTTTTTTGGAGATTCTCATATATTTTTTATTTGGATATTATCCATCTGTTAAGTGTTATGGGTTAGTATGTGAGCATCAATGGTCATGATTTTAGTTTTCTAAATTGAAAATAACATTTACTTGATTATAAATGTGTGTATTAATTTATTAAGGTGAAATTTCTATGTTGTGGAAATCACATCTTGAATTGGATAAATTATAAATGGAATGATGTCATTATGTAATTTATGGAATATTGTGATCATGGAATTGGTCACTTATAAGGGATTGTGTAATTGGATATTAATTGATATATAACATTTATAGATAATGGGAATAAATGGATGTTTGAATTAACTGTTATGTGTTAACGGGTTTTTTAAATATGTTTTGATAGATGTATTAACGATGAATTATTTATATTATTTAATTTGATTAATTTAAATAGTTATGTTTAGGTTGATAACTTGAAATGAAATACAATAATTTGATGTGTGGATAAGAGAGTTAATGATGATTTACCTTGATAAGTGTGATAGGTGTGATATATGTGAATTATTGGTAAATGTTTTTTATGATAAGGACTCATGTTCCAATCACCCATTAGATGCTATCCATGAAGTTCTATACTAAAATGACTTCATGTGAATATTATTTTTTTCTGAGAGGAGCTTCTGATTTAAATACCTAAGATGTGTGGGATGGGGAATGATACTCCAAATACCCTTGGGGTGATAGACTTGACATTATACAACCATGAGATTGGAATTAGATTAATGTTGCAAATGTAAATGTAATGATATGGAATTAAAAGGATAAACAAATTAGGTTATGTTGATTTTTTTCTTACCTGACGTGGTTTAGACTTTGGCACTAGCCTAAGAAGTTGTTGATGGTTTGGGGGTCATCGTGATCACAGAATAAATGATATAGTTAAATAAAGAATAATTAAATATATAAACTCTTTAATTTATTGATTGCAATTTATTTTTATAAAAATACATAAACTATTATTGAATGTTTATAGTTTCATATGCTGTTGGTGGTGTCATATGGATTTGTACTCACACACATCTTGGGATTCCTGATTGATACCCGAATAGGATTCAAGTTTGCAGGACATGATAGAGAAAGTGCCCTATTTTAGATGGATGAGTTGGGATATAACACTAATGAGGGAACCAAACATGGGTCGATACCCATATGGGAGTGTCAGTGTCTCTATTTTTGGTTTTCGATAGACATTTGACACTTATTATTGAATGAAATTCTACTTTACAGTTTTAGATATTGTTTCATATTTTTGTTCATCTTGTGAATCTTGTTTTTCCGGGTTATTAGATTATTGAGGATTTTTTAGTGTCATTTAGTTATTTTTTATTTATGTAGACCACAATTCCACTTTGATAAAGAGGGTATAGTCTCCCTATGTTGATATATTTGACCCTTAGAACTAGTCGGAAAACCCTGGCATATGGGGTGGACTCCTGAGGTAAAGTATCCAACTAGATCAGGTATCTAGTATGTTAAAGCCAGAGTGGAATGTTTCAATGTGATATAAGAGGGGTTTTATTTATTTTTCTCTTTTCATAACATTTTTGAAATGTACGTACGAGACAAGTAAGGGATTAATATTGGTCATGAGCTTGTGAATTAGAGTAACTAGCCAATGAATTGAGTAAATCTAGGTACCCAATGTGGGATTATTTCTATTTTTGTAATCTATTATAGTTTAATATTATTTATCCTTAACTATTTCAATATGAGTGTGGTATGTTTTTTTTAGATTTTTTCATAATGGTATAAAATGGAATGAGATTTTTGTAAGCATTCCCCATTCTAAGGACTCCATAATTATTTTCACATGCATAATTTTTAGAGACACACGAAATGTATGGTCTTTGGGATATGTTTAAATCAATATTATTTACGCCTTTGTGTACAATAAATGAAAATTGTTCCAAATTTAAAATTTAAAATTAAAAAATAATTTTGAATGTGGTATGTAAAATGGATAAATTGGTGTATGAGGATATCATATAATTGTGAAAATGTATTAGCCAATGTGATCTATGGTCCATGTGAGGGATGGATGAGTGTCGAGATTATAGCTCAATTTTGAGCATATGATGGTGATCTAATGATGACTTGTAATGGATTTATGTGAACCACTACTGTCAAAATGTTGTAATTATGTTTCATGTGTTGTAAGATATATGTTTATAATTTTAGAGATATAACTATAAAAACATTTAATTATTTTCAAACAAGAATAAATGTCTAGAAATGTTCCCTTAGTAGTTCTTTTGGATCTAATAGTTCCATGAATAGAATTTGGAGACTCATAAAATGAGAAATTTTCTTGATTTATGAGGTTTATGGAAATAGAAATATAGAGGGTTCTGAAAAGTATTTCTGACATTATATAGTAATTCAAGTAATAACACCCTCTAAAGATTAATATAGATGGTGGGACTAAGGGAGTTATGATTTGGATTGAATGTTTCCCTACAATAAATGGCCATGTAGAGACTCATTTTGAGAGTTGAGTCAAACATGAAACTTAATTTTTGTGAGGATTAGTGAAGTGATTGTGGGATATTCTGGAATGGATTGGAAAACTAGAAAACATGGTATATATGGAAACCCAAGATATGTTCTTAGAGTAATATTATCTATTAAAATGAAGTTATGAGTTTGAATTTGTGTTTATGGTGTTAGACTAATGGAGTATATCAATGATGGACTATGTTGAATGCATTATTGACTAGAATTACCTTTCTACATTGCTGGAAAGTGACAAGACATATATGAAAAGATATATTTGAAATGGTATTAGTAATAGGATCAATCCCCATGTTAACATATTTTAGTTAATGATATTTTTTCAGTTAGTGGACAAGGCTCTCATATCTAAGTGAAACCTAATGCAGGCTTCTAGTGGAAGAAATTTGGTGTCTCCTAGAAAAAAAGAGGTTTTACTCTCAATAGTATGAAGCATTGTTATAATAATTTTAACTAGAGAATAATAAGGTAGAGTGTACTAGGGGAGTTATCAGTTACTATGGCTCTTAGTGGAGTGACCGTTCACTAGTGTTGTCACGAACCGGCCCGAGTCGACCCCGAACTGGTCACCCTAGCTGGTCTACGGAAAGTCCCGAGGGACATTCCTGATCCCCCCAAAATGGCAACTAGTTCCAGGCATCAAAAGTAAATAGGTGGGAATGATTTGGCCCACAAGAAAACCAGAAACAGTAAAATAATAGAAACTAAACAAATCATACAAGAAAAACTACACCACAAACATACGTCCACGTGACCCCACGGGTCACCACCCAACTAAAAACCAACCACGCTCCAACACTGAGAGACTAAACTAGGGAAACCCTGTACAACAAGGAACCTACAACTGAGAAGATAAAAGATAGGCGTGAGTACAAAAAAGCACTTAGTAGGTGATCCCAACAACAAATCCCAAAGCACTACCAGTAAAAAAACAATATAAAAATTCCAGGTTTGAACTATAGTTTATAAAAGTAAGCATTCATAATGTTTCACTTGAAAATAAAAACACGAGACATTACCCTTATTCTTTTTCAAAAGTTGAATTCCTTTCATTGGTTGGAAATTCACTCTAAAAGGGAAATACGTGTTACATTTTCAAATTTTACACAAAGAGAATAACCCATTTTCATTTGAAAACCATTTTCGAAAAGTATAACAGTATAAGCTGTAAAGAACAACTGGAAGTAAACAAGCAAGGAAAGACAAGTAACCATGGGTGATCCTAAAAATCCCAAGAAAACCCCTTGACGTAATCTAGTTCAGAATACCTGCCGACATGGTACTCCATAGTCAATAACCAACTGGTCACCCTAACAGCCAACCAGTGGCACGCCCCACAAGGCCTTACCTACTAAGTGGGGACTAACCCGTCTAATTGTTGTTAGCCAGCAACCGTCACTCGATTCTCTAAAAGACGCCCAGGAACCCACGGTGGTTTTAATAATACATTGTAAGTGGGAGGCCCTCGCATGCGTGACTCACCTCACCGCACATTCCAACCCCTTGCACGGACACCGCTACACGACACTCCTCGAAGAGTAGTCCCCCTGTATAGATGCCCCATAAGTACGTATATATATGTATATATATATATATATGTAGTCAGTTCAAAATAAAGAAAGTGCCAACCGGGCCGCCACATCATTTACATTTAATCCTTTTAATATCAAAGCGTTTCAAAAAGATATGACACACGCCATCATATTGAAGACCAGAAAAGCGTACATTGTTTAAGGAAAACCAAACCACCACTGAAGAATTTCAAAATCCAGTTTAAAGGCCAAACAATATTTCCTCTATCCATGTTTTCAAGAAAACACCATTTTCTATAAAGGATACACCCGTCATTTTATACACACCAAAACTATCTCAAAACACAGTTCTGTATGACTTGCACATTTCATAAAGTACTTGTATGACGATATAACAAGAACAACACACAAAATTATCAAAGGAAGATATTTTCAGTGCGATGCAAGAAGTAACAAGTTTTACAAATTCAGCAAGTCACAACTCTAGTAATATCTATCAAGTGCTACTATAAATTTATTGAAAAATAATGAAATGGAAAGGAATAAATAAATTTCTAAATTTAAAAGCATGTGCAGTGGGAGACCTACCTCGAAGTCGTCAGCTAAACTCGAAGAAGGAACACGCTACGCGCAGGTGCATACGCACACGCAGGCCGACGATCACTGCATCGCGGAATCATTCCGCCAATGTGCTACAACAAACACGGAACACTTAAAATAGCTCAAGTGTCATAAATATAAACACAAACATATAACCAACATGAGATCACCTCAGTGTAGGGATGTGCCCGACCAATGGAGGCACGTGCCGGCTGATGAATGTAGCGTTGCAGAATTATCCTGCCGATGCGCTGAAACAAACACCAAAACAACAAAACAACCGACCAAAAATATAAAAATAAACTCAACGAGAGGTCAGCCACAAAATACTACCTCAGCGCAGACGCACTCGACCGGCGGGTTGTGTGCCAGTTAAAGGGGCGGCGTGCACTGGCAGGGAGACCGCCGGAGGTCGCGCGCTGATTAACAAGTGCGCCACTGCCCGATGCAAGATGGTGGTGGCTGTCCGGACAGCGGAAAGCCTATACGCGGTCTGCCGAAGGTGTGCTGAAGCCAGCCGGAGAGCCAGAAAAGGCCAGGGGATGCCGGCAGGCGGTGCCGGAGTGAAGCAAGGGTGCGACAGGGATGGGGAACGCCGACGGGGTTGCCGGAACAGGCCAGGGGACATCGGAACAACGCCGGTCAGCGGAGGCGTTTCACGTGGGGTCGGGGGGGGGGGGGGGTGCCGAAGTGCTGGGAAAAAGACGAAAGAGGCCCGAGGGCTGCTGGAGCGGGTCGGAGGCCGTTGGCCAGCGGTGGGCTCGCTGGTAGGGTCGGTAGGGGCACCAGAATGGCCGGAGGCCGCTGGCGGGCAACGGGGGTTCGCCGGAAGTGTTGGCCGGGGAGCTGCGGAGGGAGTAGACACCGTAGGTGGTCGGCGCAGCATCCAGGGTGTTCCATCGGAGATGGTCGGTGCGAGCAGCTGTTGGCACTGGGAGGCGACGGGAACGGTGAGCGAGTCTGGGACAGGGGGGTCGGGCGTGGTGGAGCAAAGCAGGGGGGGCCTCCGGAAGCCGAAGCGGAGCAGGAGGGGTGGTCAGGGTGTGGGGTCGGCACAGCGAGCCTCGGGCGCCAGTGGTCGTGCAAGGCTGGGGTGCCGGAGGTCGAGCGGAGGCTAGGACGGAGCCCAGTGCGGGTGCGGCGAGGCGGAGCGCCGGAGGGGGTGCAGTTGTGGACGCCGGAGGCCACGTGGCGGCACTCCTGTGGCGGATCGGGAGTCGGGCACCGGCTGCGGGAGCGGGGTCTGGGCGGAGTGGGGCGGAGACGAGTGGTCGGCCGGGACAGGAGTCGGATGGGGGAGTGCGTAGGAGGCTCACACATAGGGTGTGGGAGAAGGGAGAGAGGAGAGAATATGGGGGGGGGGAGCGCCGCACAGGAGAGAGGGGGAGATTAGGGTTTCTGAAAAATCTATATATATATATATATATTTAATAATGATAATAATAATAATAATTATTATTATTATTATAATAATAATAATAATAATAGTATGATAAAAGAATTAAATAAATAAAATCATATCTTAATAATAATAATAATAATAACGTTATAATAATTATATTATTAATAAAATAATGATATTAAAATAAAAATTAGTTAATTATAATAATAATTATTATAATCAAAATATTTAGAATAATAAAACCGTTTAAAAAAAATACACACACACACATATATATATATACACATATATAGACATATATATATATCTATATATAAACATAAAAACCTAAATACAATAAACATATATATATATATATACATATATATACATAAACATATATAAACATATGAATATACATATATAGACATATATATATATACATTAATATAGACAAATATAAACATATATAAAAAATAACTACAATAATGAAAACACAATTTAAATAGTAATTATAATAAAATGTGAACATAAAAATTTTTTATATTCAAAATGTCGGGTGAACACACAGTCACCCGGGCCGAACGCACGATCACCGCTAGTGATGCGGTGACCGCGCACCGGGGCAAAACTGCCAACACAATTAAACTTTAAAAAAATTTAACCGGGTCCATGAAGGAAGTAAAAATAAGGTTACAAGTGGTCGGGGTGTGACATTTCTCCCCACCACAGAAACTTTCTTCCCCCAGAAAGTCACCAAGCCAAAAAGTCGGTCAAGATTCAGGTCCATGACCAAATGGAACTAAAGGAACCGAAGAGAACTGAGAATCTCGGGATGACCTTACTCTACACAGGTCACCCCAGACCGATTCAGGAGAAAACTGAAGTCCGAGGCCGACGGGGAGAACATGAAGGGGTTCTCCCCACCACAAGAACTCAACCTGTGCAGAAAATTTAACACTCAACCATACCAACCTCGGAGGGGGATGACATGGGAACTCCCAACCGTACCAATTTAACCTCTGTAGCAAGAGCGAAACTGCTCTTCTAGGACATATAACTCTCAGCCTAGACCAAAACACCGAACACCTAAGAAACACTTACGAGAAGAAACTTAACCCATGAAGTAAACTCAAGCCCAACATAAAACATCAATTCTTCCAAGACACTTACATCTCCAAACGAACATGGTCAAACCGAGATAAACTCACGCAAGATTCAAACCTATTTTTTGAAAAAAATGCATCACATAGTGAATCATAATTCAGAAAAACCAGACTCTTTGGATTACAAAAGAACACGTCCATCCCAACATCACAACGAAAAAATGGACTTACCACGATGTAAAAAAACATTGAGAGTAGAAAAAAGGACAAAAACACTTTAAACGTTCCACCGCCAGCATGGAACAAAAAACCTGAACCGAGGCTTCACACCCTTGGCAACTCTTGACTGTGCGCAAGATTCACCCCAAGACCTGTGGCTGGGGATCTGTTGGCTGAAGCATCTCCTGCCTCACAGTCAGACACTAGAATCTCTTCACTCACCATGTCTTCTCCAGTGATGTTTCTTACAGAACTTCTTCAAGTGACCCATACAACTGCAACGATAACACATCTTCAGAGGGGTGCTTCATGAAGACTTCACGTGCCCAAACTGGCCACACTGGTGGCACACCAATGAATGGTCCGACGAACTTGAAGCCAGAACCACTTTAGATGATTCTTTAGAGATAGGCCCCTTTGGAAAACCCTGCTCGCCAAATGGGAAACTTTGCAAGCAACTGGATACGCTAGATTCCTGAAAATCAGCACTTTGAAGTCCCACTCAGTTAAGAACGCCTAAGCCACCAGTTTCTCGAAACAATGGACCTTCAAAGGGAGGACCTTCCCTTTGATCTCAAGACGAAGACCCCAGATGAACGGAGAAGTCTTCATCCAATCCTGCGACACTACCCCCGGAAAAAGAGACTCAAGATCCTTGAAATGGTCAACTTATGCTTTCACCGTCTGATGGCCATGTTGAACACGCATGAGCTCTTCCATTTACTTTGTCCTCACCCTTTTTAAGTACAAACCATCAGACGAAGAGATCTCCAGAGAAAAGCCAAGTCATCGCAACTTATCGTGATGGGGGGACGAACCACTCTCACTCGTCCAATGCTGGACCTCCGAACATACTCAAAACAGCATCCACTCAATAGCGTCGGGAGTTCCCAATACCCTAAAGACGCGCTAAACCTCTTTAAATCGCTCTACTGTCTCAAACAGACCCTAATCAATATGAAAGACAGTCAACGTCCGATAAGGACCAAAAACTGGGCGTGACTCCTCAAAAACTCTGGGGACCTTTCTGGGAGGCATTTTCTGAACAACATATAAAACACAGAGTCAAGACCAACATCAATCTGAAGCAACATTAATAAAAGTGACTTCATCAATACACTCAGCACAAAGACCAAACAAAAACAAATGAAACCCAAAATAAAATCCCCTTTTTTAAAATCCCCTTTTCATTTTATATTTTAAAACATCCTTTTTCAAGACCAAAACCAATCCACTTTCAACCAAAAAGTCACTTCCCAAAACAATTTTCCCTATTTAATAACCAATTTAGAGGACAAGGCCAAGCTTTTAATTTCAATTACACACTCGAGTAATCCCATGAACCGTTGCACATGTCTTCATCCAATTTCCATTCCTACTCACACCAACACACATTTTCCATGCATTCTCACGCATGTGCAAATATTCATAAAGCGGACCTGAGGTTTCACCCCAAACCATTATTAACCAATTCCAAGAAAACAACAGATTTCTTGATCAAGATATTTCAGTTTTAAAAACCCATTTTATACATTTAATGTCTTTTAAAAGAAACCAGTCCAATATTCAAAAACCCGTTTTCATTTCCAACAACGCACCTACACCGATAAATACGAAAGCAGCATCCAAAATTGCATCAACCACTGGTGTGAGGGACTAGTAGTCACACTCAACCTGGAGACATGGTAGTGGGCCATGTCCTAAATCAGCGTCGACCACTTGGAGGGATTCAAACCGCGTACTCAGACTCTACATGGGTCACTACTCCATGTGAAATCACGATGTAAAATCGTCTTGCCTCTATTGTCATCTCTCAATCCAAGACAAACCAGAAGTGACAAGGACACAATTCCCAGACTACCCCTGGCGACTTGAGGTGCGGAACGGGCGAGAGTACATGAAATCCTTCTCGTACCAACCTCTCGAGTCCCGACAGTCCTCATTTCCACCTACCAGACAACCCAAAAAACAAGAACCTGCTCTGATACCATTTTGTCATGAACCAGCCCTAGTCGACCCTAAACCGGACACCCGATCTGGTTTGTGGAAAGTCCCGAGGGGCGTTCCCGATCCCTCCAGGATGGAAACTAGTGCCAGGAATCAAAAGAAAACATGTGGGAACTATTTTGCCCAAAAGAAAACCAGAAATAGTAAAATAATAGAAACTAAACAAAACATACAAGCAAAACTACACAACCAACGTACCTCAATGAGACCCCACGGGTCACCACCCAACTAAAAACCAACCTTGCTCCAACACTGAGGGACAAAACCAGGGAAACCTTGTACACAATGGAACCTGCAACTGAGAAGATAAAAGTTATACGTGAGTACAAAAAAGCACTCAATAGGTGAGCCCAACATCAAATCCCAAAGCACTTCCAGTAAATAAAGAATCTACAAATTCCAGGTTTGAACTACAGTGTATAAAAGTAATCTTTCATAATATTTCACTTGAAAATCAAAACACGAGACATTAACCTTATTCTTTTTCAAACGTTGAATTCCTTTCATTAGTGCCAAATTCACTCTAAAAGAGAAAGACGTGTTAAATTTTAAAATTTTACACAAAGAGAATAACGCATTTTCATTTGAAACCCATTTGTGAAAAGTATAATAGTATAAGTTTAAAAGAACAACTAGAAGTAAACAAGAAAGGAAAGACATGTAACCGTGGGTGATCCTAAACATCCCTAGAAAACCCCTTGACATACTCGGGTTCAGACTACCTGCTGACATGGTACTCCATAGTCAATAACCAACTGGCCGACCTAACAGCCAACATGTGGCACGCCCCACAAGGCCTTACCTACCAAGGAGGGACTAACCCGTCTAATCGGGGTTAGCCAATAACTGTCACTCGATTCCCTAAAAAACTCCCAAGACCCCACAGTGGTTTTAATAATACTGTGTAAGTGGGAGGCCCTCGCACGCATGACCCACCTCACCGCACTTTCCAACCCCTTACACGGACACCGCTACACGACAATCCTCGAAGGGAAGTCCCCCCGTAGGGATTCCTCATAAGTACGTATATATATGTATATATATATATAGTCAATTCCCAATCAAGAAAGTTCCAATTGGGCCGCCACATCATTTACATTTAAACCTTTTAATATCAAAGCGTTTCCAAAAGATATGACACACGCCATCATATTGAAGACTAGAAAAACATACATAGTTTAAGGAAAACCAAACCACCACTGAAGAAATTCAAAATCCAATTTAAAGGCCAAACAATATTTCCTCTATCCAAGATTTCAAGAAAACACCATTTTCAATAAACGATACACCCGTCATTTTATACACACCAAAAACCATCTCAATACACAGTTCAGTATGACTTGCACATTTCATAAAGTACCCATATGACGATATCATAAGAAAACCACACAATATTATCAAAGGATGATATTTTCAGTGCGATGCAAGAAGTAATCAGTTTTTCAAATTCATCAAGTCACAACTCTAGTAATGTATATATAGTGCTACTATAAATTTATTGAAAAATAATGAAATGACAAGGAATAAATAAATTTCTAAATTTAAAAGCAAGTGCAGTGGGAGACCTACCTCGAAGTCGTCAGCTGAACTCGACGAAAGAACACACTTCGCGTAGGCACGTACCCACACGCAAGGGGACGATCACTGCATCACCGAATCATTCCGCCAATGTGCTACAAAAAACACAGAACAATTAAAATAGCTCAACTGTCATAAATATAAATACAAACATATAACCAACACAAGATCACCTTGGCGCAGGGATGTGCCCGACCAATGGAGGCATGTGCCAGCTGAAGACCGCAGCGTTGCGGAATTATTCTGCCAACGCGCTGCAACAAACACCAAAACATCAAAACAGCTGACCACAGATATAAAAATAAACTCAACTAGAGATCGTCCACAAAATACTACCTCGGTGCAGACGAGCTCGACCATCAGGGTCGCGCGCCAGTTAAAGGGGTGCCGCACACTGGAAGGGAGATCACCGGAGGTCGCGCGCTGATTATCAAGTGTGCCGCTACCCATCGAAAGACGGTGGTGGATGGTCGGACCGCGGAAAGCCGGTACGCGGCATGCTGAAGGTGTGGCAGAGCCGGCCGGAGTGCCGGAAAAGGCCGGGGGATGCCGTCAGGCGGTGCCAGAGTGAAGCAGGGGTCCGGCAGTGATGGAAAACGCCAGCGGGGTTGCCGGAACAGGATGGGGGACATCGAAACATCGTCAGTCAGTGGAGGCATGTCGCGCGGGGGCCGAGGGGGTGGGGTGCGTCGGAGTGCCTGGAAAAAGCCGAAAGAGGCTCGGGGGATACTGGAGTGGGTTGGAGGCTGCTGGCTGGCGGTGGGCTCGCCTGTTGGGTCGACAGGGGCGACGGAAGGGCTGGAGGCCAATGGCCGGCGACGGGGGTTCACCGGAAGTGCTAGCCGGGGAGCTGTGGAGGGAGTCGACACCGTAGGTGGTCGGCGCGACAGTCGGGGTGTGCCATCGTAGGTGGTCAGCATGAGCAGCTGTTCGCACTGGGAGGTGATGGCAGGGTGACGGGAAAGGAGAGCGAGGCTGGGACAGGGGGGTTGGGCACGGCGGAGCGAAGCAGGAGGAGGGCCGTCAGACACCAGAGCGGAGCAGGAGGGGTAGTCGGGTGCCCAATCAGCGCGGTGATCCGCGGGCTCCGGTGGTCGCGCAAGGCTGGGGTGTCAGAGGTCGAGCGGAGTCCCGGAGGGAGGTCGGCGCGGGTGCGGCGAGGCGGAGCGCCGGAGGGGGTGCGGTTAAGGATGCCAGAGGCTGCGCAGTGGCGCGCCTGTGGCGAAGCGGGAGTCGGGCACCGGCTACTGGAGCGAGGTCTAGGCGGAGCGGGGCGGAGAAGGGGGGTCGGTCGGGACGGGAGCCGGATGGGGGAGCGCTTAGGAGGCTCGCGCAAAGGGTGTGGGAGAAGGGATAGAGGAGAGAATGGGGGGGGGGGCGCCGCATAGGTGAGAGGGGGAGATTAGGGTTTCTAAACAAAGTCTATATATATATATAGGTAATAAAAATAATAATAGTTTGATAAAATAATTAAATAAATAAAATCATATCTTAATAATAATAATAATAATAAATTTATAATAATAATAATATTAAAAAAATAATGATATTAAAATAAAAATTAATTAATAATACTAATAATTAATATATTCAAAATATTTAGAATAATAAAAGCATTTAAAAAAAATAAACACACACACATATATATATTCATATATAGACATATATATATATACCTATATATAAACATATAAACCTAAATACAATAAACATATATATATATATATATATATGTATACATAAACATATATAAACATATTTATATACAATTATAGACGTATATATATATACATTAATATACACATATATAAACATATATAAAAAATAACTACAATAATGATAACACAATTTAAATAGTAATAATAATAAAATTTTAAAAAAAAAATTTAATATTCAAAATGCCGGGTGAACACACAGTCACCCTGGCCGAATGCACGGTCACCGCTAGCGATACGGTGACCGTGCACCGGCGCGAAACAGCCAACACAATTAAACTTAAAAAAATTAAACCGGGTCCAAGAAGGAAGTAAAAATAAGGTTACTTGTGGTCGGGGTGTGACAAGTGTGGTTGGCCATGTCACATTAATCATCATTTTCCACATCTACAATTATAGTTTCCTGCTTGTGGGAGGAAGTAAACTATAGTGGTCATGTAAGAGCCCATGAAATATGGGTAGTGATAGAACACATAAGTATAATCTAATTTCTATATCAGGATATTTTTCCCCATATCATTTTGGAATTTTGGGTTCTCCTGGCCATGTTTTCCTAGGAATTGGATGTGGTTATTCTAGGAAAGAGTGCTCGAATTGGTAGAGTGGGGAAGCTCAATGGAATCATACTGCGTCACAGGGATGACAGGTAGGAATAATTCATGTTGTAAATCCAAAACATATGTATTGATAGACTATACCATCCAATGTTATATGTACTATTTAAGGAGCTTCTAATAATTGAGGTGACTTATTTGATATTGGTTACTCTAATTATTTTTTTACTAAAGAACATGTGATTGTGTTTAATCTGAATGGTGGAATTTGTGAGAACAGTTATGAAGATCGATACACAATTGAGAGTAAGTTTGAGAGACATTTATTTATGAAATGTGTGTTCACATGAGGTTGGGGATTATAATTTTATAGGGGATATTACATCGATGATATGTCAATATTTGAAATTATTATGGGTATGAATGGGTTTCTGGTGTACCGAGCCCAAATTGATTTTTACCACATGGGAGTAACCTATACATCTCCTCGAGGGGGCTTATAAATTTAATGTGGGTAGAGGGATTTCCATGAAAGTTGTGTAGGGATTGTTTATCTGAAACTAGGGGGTTCACCAACTAGGTTACAAGTCTTATTAACTATAATTATGTTATGATGAATTATTCTCCAATATATAGTGGGATGGTTCAAGGAAGTGCTTCACGAAGAATTCTATGGGTTTCCACCTGATAGTGATATTGAGTTTACAATTAAGCTCATTCCTAGAGCTGATCCATATTCTATTCAACCATTTAGTATGGGAAAAAAGTGCTTCTGGATCATAAGAGAAAGCAGAAAGAGTTGATGGATATGGGAGTTATTCATATGAGTGTGCATCTTTGGGATTCTCTAGTTTTGATAACTATGAAGGTTGATGATAATATGGTCTTAGGGATAGATTACCAGATATAGAAAAAATATAGAGTGATGAAATGGTATCATCTTCCACATATAAATGATATTTTATACTATTTGAGGGGAGCTTGGGTTCTCTCTATGATTGACATGAGATTATGGAATCATAATATATGAGATCTACCATAGATATAACATGGAATAAATTTTTATGTAGGTATGGACTTTATGAGTTCCTCGTGATTCCATTTGGGCTGAAAAATGCACTGGAAGTGTTTATGGAATCGATGAACTAATTCTTCCACCCAAACCTAGGTTTGTTATTTTTTTTACTTATGGACTTCCTCATGGTGTACTATGAGACTTATTACTGTCATGTCCATCATCATGATATCATATTGAGTACACTGAGATAGAATCAATTATACATCTAGTCATATAACTGTAAATTCATGAATGATATGGTATATTTCATAGGTGACATCATCTTAGAGGAAGGTGTTTTAGTAGACCCTTGGAAGGACCAGGTAGTGGTTTCTTAGGAAAAGTACAAGAATAACATTGAAATCTGTTTCATTATGGTTTTATCATTTAATTATCATTGGTTCATACAATACGTTCCCATTTTTCAGAACCTCTTTATGTCTTGACCAATAAGGGATAAAATATTGAATGGTATGTCGAATATGAGAATGCTTTCCAATAGTTGAATATGTTCTTGAAAAATAATCTAATTTCAATCATAACAAATCCATATCAGAATTATGTAGTGTTCTTAGATTCTTGTGGGTTAAGAAATAATGTAGAGTTTATATAGGTGATTTTGTTGTTGTGTGAGGGTTAGTACAGTGGAGTCCACATAAATGAAATTACAGTATGCACCACCCTAAGATGGCTGCATTGGATTATGATTTGAGGTATTAGTTTCAATATTAATTTGTAAAACATTAAAGAGTATGATGATCATAAAAGAATAAATAATATATTTTCATGCAAATATTGAATCTCTGACATCACATATGGTTGGAGTATATGGAGTTTTTTTATTTTGAGATGGCATATAAACATGAAAAATAAATATAGTCAAAATGATGTTTTAATAAGGAAAATATCCAACACATGATGTTTAAGTGGATAGTCCAGAAAGAAAGATGATGAAATTGTTTTATTGGATGGATGATATGGTTCAAGAGGTCCATGAAAAGATTACGATCATATATAATTTAGTAGATTCAATACATTTGATCATAATTATAGAGTGGTAGTATATAGATCTATAGTTTGTTTACCTGGGGGAAAGCCTTATAGGTTAGGATTCACCTACATAGAGGAATATATATATGTGAATGAGATCTTATATGTATGATAGTATATGGTTGTGACTACATGTATGTAAAAGGATATGATGCATCAATTTCATGGCTTGAAGTGGGTGGTTCATCAAACTTTTTTCAAAATCAATCCTGATCTACATTGATAATGTTGGTCATCATGCAAGAAAAAGCTTATATCAAGGTTCATAAAATGAATTTATAGTTTTCAAATGTGAATCTTGAGTATCAAGAAGCCTATGGTGTGAGATATACATTTCCCATTCTGCAATTGAACTTTGATAACCCGACTCTGGACTTTATAGTGGGTATCCAGAGGAAACCTCATATGAATGGCCCTATTTTCAAGTTATGGATATACTGGAGAATTAATAAACACCATACATCAATGGAAAACATTATTAACAGATCACATGGGAGACATATTTGTCCAAGAGATAGCTCTTCTGCCCAAGAAGAAAAAACTATAGTTTCAAATAGTGAAGAACATTTTACATAACTTTTTCCATGGTCTTGAAGAGGGAAGATACTAAAGAGGTTATTCTGAGTATGGATTTCAACCCACATATAGATGGGAATTTAGAACATAATATTTATATACTTATGGTAATTCAAACAGTGTGTGCTCTAGACATACATATGTCTTGTAAAAAACACATGGCACTTGTTGAGTACTCCAACAATAATAGATATCAAAAAACTATTCAGATAGAACATTATAAGGCCCATTATTGTAGGCCACAAAGATAAGATCTTTTTTGGATGGAGTTTGGGGAGTTAATGTTATTGGGACCAAGTCTCATGTATAAAAGTTTAGAGTAGGTAAAACTAATTTCGAAATGTGTGGCTACTAATCTGGTGACTGATAAGTCATATGATTATAGAAATTGATGAAATCTTGTGTCCATAGTGGGAGATCATGTGTTCATTTGGGTGTCTCCAATATTAGGTGAATGTAGGATTCATGGGATGAAAATGTTGGAGGAGTAGTTTTTTATATATTTTGAAATTGTGTACAGAATCGGGCTGATGGTATACTGATTGTCTATTAAATAGATGTATAGTTACATTCATGTTGTTGATCATGTGTTACAACATCAATGGTATCACCCCGACCATTATCATGTCATTAATGATGATGATTTTATGCTTAATGAAAAAATAATCCTTTATAGAGCATCTGATTCATGTTATGGATCACATTGAGAATGTGTTGATGAGAAATACCATGCCGATAGTTTTGGCATTTTTGCAACATGGTAGTGATAAGGAGGATAATTAGAATGGGGATGTAGTTATGATGGCTCATTTACCTATCACATTTACCATTGAATCTTTGAGTGTATTGGGTGTATTACATGTGGAAGAGATGTTATAAGGTGGGAAGATTGTTTGATACCATTCTTATTCCAGATTTGTTCCCTTTGTGTTTTATCCATTTTTCTTGCGATTGAAAGAGTATGGTTTTGTTTTAGCTGTATATGGAGGTGAACGATCATTTATGTATAATTTTTTGGTTGACTACTATCTTCATAAAATTTACATGTTGTATAACGCAATTAGACATCATGTAATATTTTAATCCGGATGAAATCACATGAGATGATGATTTTTTTGTGTAAAAAATCAAACAAAATTAGATTATGGGTAATGGAAATACATGAACCTTAATGGAATCACTCACCATGTAATTCCATGGAGACCATATTAAAAGATTCATGTTGTTCATTTTAGTTTGTGTACTTCATGAGGACTTCATTATCTCATTCTATGGGTGAATTTTACCAGATTTAGATCAATTTCATAATCTCAAATAATTATATATTAGTTCTACATACCTAGAAATCCCTTTATCATGGCTTTCATAGAAGGTAATGGGGATTGATATTTATCCTTAGTTTTGTTCCTGATCATTATAGTCATTGGATATTTGGGAATTCCCAAAAAATTGATGGATTGTTGTCAATATTCCCTCGTCAATATTATGTTATTTGATCTATATTGAAAATGTCATAGTGAGGAATTTAATATTGTGAATGGAATTGTGAAATAGAAATTTCAATGTTGTGAAATCACATCTTGATTTGGACAAATTAATTAGTTAATTAATTAATATAATAATGTGATTATAAAATTGATGGAATATTTGCATTATAGAATAGGTCAATTAAATGGGATTGTTTAAATGGATAATTTTTGAGTTGTGGAATTGATTGATAATTGTAATAAATATATTTTTGGCATAACGTTTAATGGTTTTTGAATTATGTGAGTAAATATTGATAGATGGTTTAAGAGGGATTTCTACATTTTATTACATGTGATTTATGTCATTAATTATGATTCAGTTAATAAATCAAAATGGTATACCATGATTTGATGTGTTGATAATAGTGTTACCGATGAGTAACCGTGCTAAATTTGATGTGTGTTTCATATGTTTTATTTATTGAGAAATGGGGTGTATGAAAAGGAAAGATGTTCCAAATACACACAAGGTGATATCCATGAAATTATTGACACAAATTTTTTCTTGTGAATATTATTATATGTGAATGAATCTGAAGCTTCAAATAAAGAGGATGTGTGGAATAGGGGTTGATGCCCCAAATACCAAATGGGAGCTAGAGATGATTATTTACATCCACGAGATTAGAATTTGATTGCTGATACAAATAGATATGATATGAAATGTAATTAAATAGATAATTAAAGAAACTATGTTATAATTATTTGCATTTCACTATGTGAAATGGTTTAGACTCTTTCGTGAGTCAAAGTAGGTATTGATGGTTCATGTGTCATCATGAACCTAAGATAAAGATTGCTTCCAAATAAAGAATAATTATGCATATATACTATTTTATTTATTGAATTCAATTATTATTTGTAAAACTAGTTACAATTTTGTTAACTAGATATTGATTGAGGTGTAGTTGGTGGTGGTTTACTGAGTTTTAATCACACCATACATGGTCTTCCAGTTTGGTACCCGAATAGACATCATGTTTTCTAGACATGATATGGGTGAGAGAAATATGTTTTATGAATTAGTAAGAATGGAAAATAGATGAAGGAACCATTCTTGGTGTGAGGACCAAATTATAGTGTTAGTGTACTTATTTTGGTTTTTCATAAGAATCGTGACACTTATTATGAAATGATATTTCAACTGTTCAGTTTTGGATATTGTTTCCTCTTTTTATTCATCTTATGATACCATATTGTCTTGGTTAATATCTTATCTTGGTTGATTCATAATTTTATCTGGTATATATTATTAAATATATAATGATATAAATCATTGATAAATATGGTATAACCTCCCCATGTTGATATATTTGACCCTCACAGTAAGTCAGTTGCCTCTTGTGTAGTTGGATGCACAACAAAGGTCACATAACCTACGAGATTTTGGAATTGGTATGGAGAACCTAGGATATGATGTGGCTGATTTATTCACTATATATCGAATTATCATATCCATCCAGTGTATATCAATTATGATAGGGACTTCCAAAATCCTAGACATTAATAAGGATGCAGGTTCTCTTCTAATAAGAGAATCAACAAATTATTTACCATTTATAGTATTGTAGTGAAATTATAAATCATAGTAATTCATCATCACCAATCAAATTAATTGATTTATATTGAAAATTTTATGTGTAAATATACATTTTACGCTCCTCCATTTAATTATTATTTTTATCTATCACCTCATTGGTTTTTCAACTAAATAATAATTTAAAAAATAAATGTAGAAAATTATATGCATTGTCTCAGTTAGATGTACTATTGAATCAAAAAAATCATAAGGCACAGGTTGTCAGTGAATAAATTTTCATGATTACATAACCTGATACATTTTTTATGTATCATTTTATATCAAAAACCCATCTCCACCTAGGGATAATTTGATTATTGTTGTTTTTATTAGTGATTTTCTGAGCTATATTAACATTTCATCACATATTTCCATATAGACATACATTAATACTTCTTGTGTTAACTAATTATGAGGGATATAAAATCATGAGAAGGTTCTCCCAAACCATAGATAATACCCACATAATGAAGGAAAACTTCGTATCTTCGTGACTCGTGAGGGCCATGGGAATTAACTATTTTCCTTTTTCATTATTAGGTCTATTGAAATTACATCACAAATGATCACATGGAAATTTAATGTGACATGATATATCCAAAAGTAACACATTATAAATGTTGTATACATCATATTCTTTCTTAATTTCTTCTTATTAATCCTTTAATGCTCTTCATATTTCTTTTTGATCTTATAGTAAATTAGAATATCATCAACAAAGGATACCATAAATTTTTCAATGTAGTATATAGAAAATCCATTCATAATTTCCCTAAATATAATTAGGAATTATTATGTTTTAAGGGAATTGATATAATCTCATATTAACCTTATATTTTAGGAATATATTTTTTATGAATATCATTTCTTTTAAAGTTTATATGATGATAAATAGAATAAATATATACATTTGAGAAGTTATAGCCTCCATAAAATTATCAATGAAGTATCCAATCATTAGAAGTGTGTAAATTTTATTTATGTTTATATATTTCATTTATCTTAAATTGATATAAAAATATATTCATCCATTCTTATGCTTGACCAAGAGAATAGGTCCACCCTAATGTGATACACAATGGTGAAACAATTATGCAGGTTCTCTTGTTTAATATTATTTAACGCCTCCAATTCTATCAGGGTTATCCTATTGGGTAATTTTGATATAGGTCCGACATGAGTATGTGTTCTATTGAGAACATGAAATTAATATCGAGGCGTTGTATGATAACCTTTTCATGGAATATATTAATTTATTCCCTTACAAATTAATTTTATCAATGCCGACTCTTTCATTTTATGCAACTATTTTGTTCAGTTATGCATATTCCATACGTATCAACACCCACACCATCATGGGATTTTATAGAGGAGATCAATTATCATTATTAATTGTATAATTGATAATGGTATTATTTATAATATTGGAATCAACAATTTTTTTGTATAATTGATTTGAGCTCTATAAAATGAGAGCCAACATATTCCCAATATCGCATTAAAATTTAGCATAGGATTGATTAATAGATTTTCTAGAATAATATTCCCATGGAAACATATTGGAGGATATTCCAATACAGGGATTTTTATCACTACACCACATGGTGAACTCCTGAATATCTCAACATCAAGATAAAATGAAACATGTTATTAAATAAGGAGAACTATGTTTATAGTGTATAAGAAACAAAACACTCATCCAAAATTTACTATCATTATTTATGAACCTTATAAGCTATAAATTAAATTAAGTAAAATTAATAGTGCTAAGCACATTAATAAAAATTTATAAGGTACCTACATGATATTAGTTTATTGATATATGTATCAGAAAGAAGAACTCATTTCTCAATGAAGAAAATTTATCCATCAAAAATACATTTAATTCAAAAAATTGTATTGTATTATATATTTAAGGAAATAAACTTAATTATTAAACATTTAGAAAAATTATATGAAAAAAATAATTTTATTTTAGAAATTTAAATTTCATCATTACAATATAGTAAAATTTTTAAATTTTTCTGAAAAGTTTAATTTTCCCATTAAAAGTTATATATACTTCTTTCTATTAAAAATTATTTTTTATTTAATGTATTTTAAATTTTATATCATGATTTAGAAAGTATTTAATGAAAAATTAATGAAATATTAATATTAATAATCTATTATAGGCCATTTTATAAAATTTCATGTTGAAATATTTAATAAAAACTTCTTACTCTTTTGAGAGATGATTAATTGAAAACCATTTTTTCACGTTTGGGGGTTCCGATTTTAATTAAGTTCTGCCAAAAAAAATTAAATAAATAAAATAATTTATACCAAATTTATAATATCGTAAATTAATATTAAATAAAAATTGGAACATAATTATTGGTCTTATTGAATATAAATAATTGTAAAAATAAATTACAACTTTTAATATTTAACTGTTCTTACCATGTGTTGAAATAAATGGAAAAGGGTTTAAATAACCATAAAAAATATGAATATATATTTTAGTCCCATATTTATAATTTTATTACCTATAGATCTATTGCAATCCATTTAGGTTCTTGGTGGAATGTGTATAACCTTGATATATTATTCCCTTTCCAAACATTCCATGAATGTCATCTCTAACACTTATTAAAGGGCACCCCATATCATTCTTACTTCATGCATTAATATTCTTTTTTGATAGGTAATCCCAATGAATATTACTTACTTTAATCTATCCACACTACATATAGGACTTTTTTCATTTTTCCAAACTAGGTTGGCAACATGTTCAATCTTAAAAATGTTGTCTGGAAGAGAGGTAATGTTTTTATCAGAGCATTTGTGTTCTGTTTCATTATCCACCTTCATCAAATATTATTAAATAATAATTATATATAAAATAATTTTATCGAATATTCATAGACGTTTTTATATATATAGAAGAATCTAGAACCACCTCCGTCTCAATCAAATAGAAAACAAAACCATCATTCTTATATACGACATACCACCACCTTGAAAACCGATGTAAATTTTCTTCCATAATCACCTTAAAATATATTATTGTTTAAGTGGTTAATTTATTATATGATATTAATGAAACATTTCTTATTCTAAATATTTAATTAATCATTTATCCTTTTCAAAATTACCATCATTTGAATATATTTAAAATCTTTCATGAGTACTATGTATTACCACATTATGAAGGGATGTGATTCGTTTTGGGTTATTGTGTGCCATGGATGGTAACTATAAGTTTATTTAAATAAATAATATTATATTTATTATATAATTATCATTATATAAAAATAAAATAATACATTCCATGTTTTTATCATGATTGTTAAAAAAATATAGACATTAAATAAGTGTACATATGACGAGCTCTCAATAATATTTTAACAGAGAACATTTTTCATAAGTATATTTCATTGATGGTTTTTAAATTATAATATTTGTAAATTTATTATAATTATTCCCTTATTATTATTATGGATATTATGGTACAGTGAACCCTTTGACCTTGGTCGACACATGGATTCCATTTTGAATTTAGGAACTCAACATCTTCAAAACATCCAATGTGGAAATTAATAGTTTTTTAATTTAATATGTAAAAACATTAATGAAGAAAATGTTTATGTATATGGTATTAAACCTACAGTGGATTTTAATATAATGAAAAATTGTTATAGTTTTTTAAATAGGTTATAAGGATGTACATGACATGTCTAGACTTGAGTTATGAGATATTCATCTCACAATTAATTCCATGGGACACATTAGTTATTAATCTCTTGTTCCCACTATGTGGTTTATATATTACCCATTATTTTTTTATCCTAAAAAAATCAATATACAAATCTATCTATGGTTCATTATTTCATGGGGATTATTCCAACAAGCCTGTCCCTGAGTGGTGGCGGCTCTTGGTTCTTTTCGAAATGACCCATGATTAAATTCTGGTAGAGGTGATTTTTTGGTAATTATAGAAGAAATGTTCCCAGTAGTATTTTGTATTATAGTATTTAATATTATTCTTCCGATTTAGACCTTTTAGCAACTGTTTAGGGTGTACGGTTCATATGGACTTCCTATCACCAAAGGTAATTTGTCCACGATGATTTTGAGCCACCAAATTTCATCACGATATTGGGCTTCTAGTCCACCAACGACCTTCAGTCCTCATGGATTTCAGGCTAAAATCCCATGAAGCATCCCCAGAATACTAGATATGAATATTCCTAGAAGAGGATTCAGATTTGTGGAAACCAAAATAGTATATCTTACCAGATTGGATAAAAGGGAGGGTATGGAAACTCCCATCTATACTAAACCATGTACATCTCTTCATGGGGAAATTCTAGATGATTTGCAATTCATGGTTGGGATCTAGGTTCCTTCCATGATGAAGATTCTATAGAGGGGTAGTTCTAGAGTAGTTTATTTGGACATCGGGTCATGTATTAGGAACTGTGCTTCCAAGCCTTAGGGTCATGTATTAGTCCTTACGCCACAAGAAATATGGGTCATATATGGTTTCCCTCTCAACCTATTTAAAAATGTGATTTTCCTAAAATAAATTAACAATCAAGGGCTCGGGATATTCATGTATCCCTGGGGATTATTATCAAATTTTACCAAATTGATAATGATTATATGATATAATCTCATTTTTTTCAATAAATTTTATGATTATTCATTCAATGATGATATTTTATGATATAAATATCTAGAATATTAAGAATTATCTTCTCATATAGTAATTTATAGAAATTACATGTTTCCCATTAATTTCATTTTCTTAAATTACTACCCATATGAAAAAAATTATTTTTAAGGAATTTCAAATTAATTTCTCCCTTTAATAGAATATTATTTCACTTCCGTTGTCGTGTTTTAAATAAATAATAATAATTTTTTGTCCTAATATTATAAAATTATTTATTAATGTAATTTATTTCCATGATTTAATATATAAAAATGGATTAAACAGAATCATTATGTCATTTTCGGAATGAGGTACATCTGATATCATTACAAAAAATGTGAATGGAGTCATCTTCTTAATGTGTACAATATGAAATTAATTTGTAACCTTCATGGACACTAAATAATATTAAGCTTCCATTTTATGTTTTAATTGATTTTGTAAAATAAAATTATTTAATATTTGATAAATTATTAGATTTTTTACATACATGTCCCTAAACTGCCCTTTTCTTTAGTTTATGACCATTCTCACTCTTACTCTAAATCTCAATCTGTGTATTTAATGTAGTGGTTTAATGATAAATTCATTACATATTTGTGAAAATATATACATGTACTATTAATCCCTCCATTGATGGGGATATATATATTTTATATTCACCTCTCAAATTCTTTTATTATAAAATTTTTATAGACTCTGGTATATGTGAATATTAATCAACCCATATTATTCCATGTGTAATTATTATGATTATTCTATATTTTTTTTCCTTATTTGGAACACATTATAAAAAACATTTTCTGATGGGTGCTCCCATATAACACTCTTATTCTTTGTGTAAATAATTTTCTCATGAGAATTCATGTATGGGATTATAGAGAAAACATAATACATTATAGGACTTTTTCCAAAAATTGATATTGTCTTGGTAGTTAACCATTAATCATTTAAAAGAATTGTTATATTTTTTCCACATTTCCATTGAATAAATGATATCATAATACCATGATCATAATTTTATGATCCCATGTGATTTCCCTTGAGACTTCTATTTTATGAAATCATGTTATAATTTTGGATCAGATGTAATGTTTGATTATCATTTAAATCCTATACTGGTCAATTTTAGGTCACTTTATTCCTTTATGTATCTCCACATGTCATCATACATAGATTTATTATTTCAAGTGAATTTAGAAGCTCATTATTGATAACAAAATAATGCAACATCATTTATTATTAGATTGATGTATTTTGAACCTAGCCATCCAAATAAACTAGGCCTCACAATCATTAGGTTTTAATTAATATATATAAGAGTAAACTTGTGGATTAATATGTTTAAAATGGTATTGGATACTATTGTTGGTATCATAGAAAAGTATATAAATTTTAGGGGATTTGGACAAGAATAATATGCCTATTACTATAGAAATAAATATAAGGACAGGACTATGTAGAAGAACATATTGATTATTTTTTTGAAATATAGAGTGAGTGGGATTCCAGAAATTGTATTGGATTTTTGATTCTACAAGTCATGGGGGCTCTATTGTAGCTCTACCGCGGTGTAATAAATCCATAATGGTATCCTGGATTTGACTCTATTATTACCTGGTAAAAAAAGATGGGCCTTAATTTTTCCTTTTTTTGACACTCCCAAGGGATATATTTGGGAATATAAAAAACCCATATGAAAAATCATGAAGAATATTAATATATTATAATGATAGAAAACCAAATAGTAATAAAATTATAAATTATACATATATTTATATATGTGGATGCTCATAATTCATGTTACCCATATATTATAGTTTTTCTTATTTATATTTGTACATGTTTCCTTTCTTGTATACTAATTCATTATTTTATTATATTATGGATTCTTTTTTGTTATCAAGGGGAAATAATATCATGTAAGACTACAAAAAGTTTTATGGTTATGAGAAAACTTCCCTAAAAATATGAATAATCTAATTGAAATGAAAGTTATAATTCTTATTATAATTATAAATGAGCTATTTAAAATTAATATTAATAAACAGAACATATTTAAATTTATAATGAACAATAAATAATATAAGGATGTTGTTCCAGGGAATTTCAATTGTTAAACATAACAAATAAATGGGGATTCAATTTCCTAAATGTCAAACTTGTGGGAATGGGCGCTATGGAAAATTAATTAATGGAAATATAAGTTTACATATGGGGTTAATGAAGGGAAAAAATAGGTTATTTTATGAAGAAAATTAATAGTTTTGTTAATAATACATTGGGAAACAAATTTCAACCAAAGGAACCACTAATTTTTCGATGTTGTATAAGTGGTGAAAGGTTTCAACATCTGATTTATGTCTTTAATTGAAATAATAATTCATAATGTCATATATTTTGAAAATAATTTAAGAGAAATTATTGTTATTTTTATGTGTTAAAACAAATGAATCATGTTAATGATGTTCTATTTATTAATGGTACTATGGTTATATGGATCATTAATATGATAAGAAATGTTTTGTAGTACTTTTTGATTATGGTTTTTTAGGAATATATTAAAAAATTATAAATACAACTGAATAGATATTTAATTATAAAGATATATTTCATGTAAAACATACGATTGAGGAAATGATACCTTTAATATGTGTTTTATATTGGTTAAATTAATTACAATTAAAATTAATTTATTTAACTGAAAATAATGTTTTTGATAGAAAAAATTAATGTTTTAGGAAAAAGTGATTTGATTATTAATTTTATTTGTGGTGTTTTCCATAATATTCATAATAATGTTATAGGGTCAAAGTGACTTATGAATAATATTATCATGTTTGTTTTCCAATATAATTCTAAAACGGTAATATCACACATCGCGAGACAACTTGTTAAATCATAAAAGTCTATGTTGCTTACTCCCAAAACCTGAGGGCGAAATGAGTGTGGTGCCAACCAATAGACTATGTGATGTACTGGATATTATGAAATATTGTTTACATAAGTTATTTTACTGATAAATATCATGTTGAATTCAGGATTAATATTTTTGGATCCAACCAATATGATATTTTTTCATATTTTTAGGTGATTAATAATTTTATTGAAACTATTTCATATTGTGTATGTAAACTAGATTTTATTTTACATTAAAAATTATTTTAGAAGAATATAATTAAATCCATGAATGTTGTGGTTATTTGGTATATATGCTTAATAATTATTGTAATGGAACAAATTGAATAATGAATCAGTATATTAATATGAAGGTGTATTAATTATTCAATTTAATTTACCTTATCATAAACATTTATGGTTTTTTTGTGGATTATAGAAAAATTTAATATCTTCATATCATCTTTTGGAATCACATAAATTTTTAAATTAATTTTACTACTTCGGGCACAAAAAATTCATCAAGAATACTCATTATTTGGAGAAATAGATGACATTGACTTAAGAAATGATTAATGATAGAAATTTTAATTTTTATGTATGTGACTTTAGTTATTTTTATAATATATATGAAAAAATGATCGCAATAATTAAAGGAAATCCATATTTTAATTTTTGTACATTTAATATAAATTTATGGTCCCATATCATTTAATTAATTGTATAACATAACCTAAAAAATGGTTATTCTTTAAAAATCCATGTTATCAGTTTTTTTAATGTTCCACATTTGTGGAAAATTGGTTTTTTTTATCTTATATGGCCATTTTATTTCAATTAACTTCTTTTTAAGAGGACTTTTGTTATGAATTTTTAGGATTGAGATCTCTATAATTGATTTTTTGAATTTTATTTCCATGATTACTAGTAATTAGATCGAATTACAATGATACATTATTTGTAGGGTTTTGGAAATTTTATAACACAAATAATTCTTGAAAAAGAAAACTATGTCAAATAGCATACACAACACAAAAATCGAGCCTAAATGGATGATGATTATCTATAGTAATTATAAACTACAAATTAAATTGGAATGTTTTAATTCTAATAACAAATTTTAAAATACATTATAATGTCCCAAATAGATATAAATGTATATATAATTTACCTATATATAAGAACAAAATTTTAAGTAATGTAAATTTATCTTTCAAAAATATATTTCTTCACACAATTTTCTTACTTTTATTTTTAGTTAATAACTAATAGAATTTATTTATTTAAAATTATACTTGAGGAAATTAATTCCATGTTTTGAATCCACATGTAAAAATAACCGAATGGAGAAATTTTTATAATTTTATGACAATATTAATCTTCTGATAATTATTAAAAATACATATATTTATTAAAAACTACCATTTTATTTGATGTATTTAAAAAGTTTCATCATAATTTTAAATGGTTCAAAAGTAAAATGTAATGGCATGCCCCTCATCATTGTTTTTCGAATATGGTAGAATGCCACCACCCTTAGGAAACACCCATAAGGAAACATATCCTAGAAATAAACTAAAATGGTTTCCTGTTATGTGGAAGTTATTTTCCATTAAAAAACCATATAAAAAATTAAATTACTAATCAACTACATGATTTATGTCTACAGTAAAATTTATTTCATCAAATACCTAAATGATTATCATGACCAAACAAATACATTATGTGAATTAGAGTACAATAACGAAAGTATAAAGAAAACTACTCAAGGAATTTTAGATATTGCTTCATAGCTCCACACCAATATTCTAGCTTCAACACCATATGACCACAATAGAATCATGAGTAACTTCTAAAAAAAGAGAAACTTTACCTTTACCAATTTCTCTAAAAAACACCAGCACAAGAACCAATGTTCCCATGTAGGGTGATACTAGTAATACATAATATGCTGTCCCAAAATGACTTAACTACTCATGATAGTATGACTCAACAAGTCACCACATTTATATAAAAAACAATATTTGAACCCATTTAAACAGTTTAACAATTTCCAATAAGAAAAACACACCCTTAGTAAAACATTTCACCCAAATCAACACATGTCCATGAGAAGAAATTGGGAAATTCATTACCAATTTTTATAATTTGATGTTGGAATATCCCATTGATTGTTTCATGAAATCACACATGTGGAAACCATACGAAAAATAAACCACATAATCCATAAAAAATACTATTTCTTTGATGATGGAACATTAACATACAAACCTGTCACTTCCATGGAGTGGAATTTTTATATCCCTCACCATCCTATTTTATGTGTAACATTAATATAGATCACCTTATTGGTATTAATTTAATAACCACAAAACCACTCATTCAATGAAATGATAAACATTTAATCCAACAACCATTAAAATTTTACAACCAAAAATACAGTTATGCCAAACAATATTTGAAACAAACATGCCAAAAAATTCAAGAAAATAAACCATTGATTCTATAATGCTCTTCCAACAAATTATTTTCGAACAACATTTCATCATAATGATATTTATATTAAAACAAATATTTCCCAAACAATTTTCATAAATCAATTGTGAAACTGATTTTAGATTCATCATTATAAAAAACCAACAAGAAAGCATATTTCCTAACAATATCACATTTACCTCAATCCATAATTCGTCATCAAGGGGTTTCAACCAATATCCAGTCATCGATTTCACAAACAATATAAAGGATTGAAATTAAGTACCAACAAATCCTCCATGTTCAATAAAGAGTATTTTATACTAGATCCATATACCATTATATTTTTGGTAAGAATTACCAATGATGAAAATGACCACCAAATATGTTTAAAAACTCTTCAAATCCACCATAGAATCATTCTTAGAACACAAAAATATCCAAATCCCAACATTAATTTTAAAAAAATACCCTACTATTATCAGAAATGGTACTACTTCTATGATTCAGAGAGACAGAAAAGAGTAGATCTAAGAAAAACAAATAAACTAAAAGGAAACTGAGACTTACTAAGTGATAATTCTTTTAATATACCATAATACACCTCCAAATATCATCCCAAATGAGAGGGAAAACTTCCATAACCATGGAGAAAAGGATATCCCATGTTAGGGACTCATGGGAGGATAGGGTGTTTAGGTCAAATCCCAGACGTTGACTATTTTTAAAAAACAAATTTTTAATCGGAGAATGGATTAGAAACATGTTTAGAAAAATATTCAATAATAGTGTTTTTGTCTACTACCTCCTGGGGAACCTCATTTTGATCGATAGATCAGTATGAAAAACTGTACATCGACCATATGAAAGCCCACTGTCTATTGAGGCACAGTTTATCTAGGCGTCCATACGGTTTGGAAAATTATGTTACTTAATCATGCCCCAACCCAAATCCTATATTCTCCATGTGAATGAGTTCTTGGAGGAGGGTCATATAATTCCCTAATATTGATCCCAACATCCATCCATAAAAAATATCTAAAACCTTCCTCAAACCAATCCAAACACACCTAAATATTTGCAGAAAAACAATATATTCATAAAAATTACAAATAAAGGGGTATAAAACCTCAAACTAGGGTGATAAATTCTACCCTCAATTTGACTTTACATCATCATAATGTTAAAACCCATCTTTGTTTTGAAAGATCTCGGGCCATAACTCAACCATTTCTTTCTCCAATTAAAATGAATCCTCTTTAAATAGACCATGTTTCCTCCAAACAAGCACGAGACTGATGCTTTTCATATGAAATACACTCTCATGCCTATCCAAAATATTCACTAAAAAAGAAACAATGAAGTATCCAACTCTAGCCAAACCTGATCCCATCGAATCACATGGTCATGATCTAGTAAATGATTCTTCAATATAGATACATGAAGTATGTTGTGCACTTCACTGAATCATGGGGGAATGTCTAACTGATATGACACCACTACAACTAGCTCAATTATCAAAAAGGCCATATATAACATTAACATGACATTCCATGGTTTCCAAAATGAAAATTTGCAAACCTATGAGAAATATTCAAGATCACATGATTACCCACATAAAATGACAATGACCCTAGACAATGATCCATAAACAATTTTTTATGACATTAACCCACATATATTCTCTTCGTGTAAAACATCATATTCTCTACCATATCATGATAAAGAATCTCCCAAAAATAATTTCATCTCCTATTTCCACCCAACATAGTGCAGAATGGGAAGGACACCCATAAAATTCTTCAAATGTATCAATATTTATCAAAGTGTGATAATTGATATAATATGAGAACATCACCAATGGTATGAGCACCTCCCAGGACCCACCAAAACTGTCACAGTAGTCCAAAATATATATTCCATTTTGTGTATAAAACTATCAAATTTCCCATATGTTGGGTGATGATACACATACTCATAGCCAATAATGTCCCAAGGGAATGATATCTGGATTTTTAGAAATGAGACGTCAACCTCATATCTATATTTGATAAAATAAAAAATGGTTCCCCTTGAATATTTACCACCCAAAAGATATTTATTCTTGATAGATCCTTCAAAATATGATAATTACAAACAAATATGATATAGATTGATTGTAAGGTTTTCCATGATCTCCCATGTAGAATCATTGATAAAAACCACTCATGGGGGGGGGGGGGCTGTACCAAAATCCACATATATCATTCTCCCATTTCCACACCAAAAGAGGTAAAGACTGCAATATGCCCACTATTCACTGATGATCTACCATGAATTGCTTTCAAGTCATGCATCATGATACAAATTCATCCTCTATCCTTCTCACATCTATCCACTATAATTATGCTTTCAATAGCTTATACATTTTCTAAATTCTATGGCGAAGTGCCCATCTCAAATGATGATACTCACTAAGGAGTTGTTCCACACAAGCTAGTGGTAGAACCATCCTATTATGATACCACAACAACATGTTTCCATCTAGTTTCTAGCCCTCAATTTTCTCCATACTATTGAGATTTGACCTCATAGAAAAAAATAGAATCATAAATCAATACCATTTTTACCACTCGAATCAAATCAGGATCAAATGAAACAAAAATGAAAACCACTATACCCCCCCCCCCCAACATGCACATTCCAAATGCATGTCAGATATGAATTAAATCATCCTTCATTAATCTGAAGCTTATTTTTTCACTGGAACATATGACTTTTTGCTGAATGAATATTCCACTGAATGACCTTTACTCAATGTTTACATCAAGTCAACGTAAAATATTTGGAAGTACTCCACCAATTTCCATTGTCTCAATTTCAAATATCTTTGTTATAATATATTTTTTGTATTTTTATGATTAGTAAAAACCGTGAATTTAGAACTGAACATATTGTTATACCATGTTTTTAAAACATACTCATCATCCACTAACTCAAATCCTGATTTCGCTAGTTTTTCTAATGAAATATAAAATAATATTATCTCTATGAAAAAAAATGATCCCCTTTCATGATAACACACCCCAAAAATGATCTTAATTCACCTAAATAAAGCAAATAACCATTCCATGTTTCAAGAAAACCCAACATTAATGCTGATTAATGGAGAACCTTATGCATTTCAGAAGAAATATGACATTTCTCATCCCATTGAAATAGAAAATTATTCCTCATCAAGGTCGTAATTGGTTAAGCTATTTTTGAGAATTCATGAACAATGAATTGTTAATTCCACGTTATAATTTGGAAACATTCTATCTCGAAGACATTATGTTTTGGTTTCTAAGAAATAATAACCATGATCTTTTTCAGGTCCACTGAAAAAACCTTTTTATAAATAAAATGGCCATGAAATCAATCTGCTTTTATCCACAAGTATATATTTTATAATTTTGAATACATCTGATGATCTATCAATATCATGAACAATATGTCCAAAGAGTTTCTCATTATCAGACTGTGTCCTAGAATATACCAATATATAATCCAAAACAACACCATGAATGAATCTAGATATCTATGAAATATTCAATTAATCAATTTCAATAAGGCCACTAGTATATTTTTAATACCAAAGAGAATAACCACTTACTCATAATGACTATATATATTCCTAAAATCTATTTTCAGGATATCCTCCTTTCACACCAATAGGATTGTACCCTAAAAATATATTCTACTAGTGATTCTAAGGGAGGAAAGATGTTTTATATTTTCTACTTATCATGAATAAAATGATATGTAACAAATAATTAATTATTACGACCTCCAGTTGGAGAATTTCGAGCTCATTGAAATAATGGCCGAAATTATGTTTGTTGAACCCCCTAATGAAAATATTACAATTGCACAACTAAACCATAAAATTATTTTTAGTTTAATATTGGGATTTGTATATTGTACATAATAAAAAGAATAAAAAAATGTAATTTACAATAAATAAATTTTATATTTATTCATTACTGAATTTAATTTAGAACTCTTTAGATAATGATTTTGTTTAAAATTATATTTCAACATGAGAAATCTGTAAATGTATTTTTTGTGAAACAAAAATTTCTAATTAATAAATTTTTTAATCATTATTAAATATTAAAAATAAATTATATTTCAACTTAATATTATAATTATATTATATTTATATTGTATAGTGGATGATATAATTATATGAATTCAAATGTTTTTTAATGGTCAGAAAAATGTTGCTATCAAAACACTTATTTTTTTTAAAATAAAAATATTGATTTATTAATAAAAATTCTCATATTTAAATTTATAATTGTACACAATAAATATTATTTTTGATTTTTAATGTCTAAATCATCCTTGTAGATTTTTCAAAAAAAATGAGACAATCAAATTTTCTTGTAAGAATTAAATATAGTATAAATTTACGGTTGGTTTTATGACTTCCTATGGACCCGAAATTAGTGTAATATATTCCATAAAATGTATTTTTGACACAATATATATTTTACTTTTAAAAAACTGGTATTTAGGTAATATTATTAATTTTATAGTTCTTTTATGAATCATATAAACATATTCATTATATTAACATTTTAAAATCAATTATTTATAAACATGGATCACTTACACATTTTCATGGGTAATTTTTTAATTTCACAATCATGAAATTAGAAACTAATGAAAAAATATAATTTTTTTCAGAAATTGTGTTAAAAATCATTGGATGGTATTTGGTTTTGATTACATTGTTATATGGAGTCCAAAACCTAGATTTATTTAATAATAAAGAACTCCAATTCCATTTCCAATATAAACCCAACCAATATATCCTTCATATTCACAAAAAACCATATATGATGACCTACTTAATCAAATTATACATTGTATCCATAACAATGTTTCTCCACACTATCATGATGATCCTCCCAAGATTTTTGGAACATCCTCCCGATGTAAAAAATCTTGTCATTCTCCTCATTATTCATGCACTTGATTTATGTTATGCCTGTTTATTTCCAATTTATAATGAGAGGATGTGTTTTTTTATATACGTAAAAGTTAAATTTTTATTTGAAAATGATTACATGCACATTTATCCATTATTAAACCACTTTATAAATCATTAATTACTATCGTTATGATGCTGTAATTTCCCTATGATTTTTCTTGCAAAGTTGAGGTGAAGGTAATTTTAATACACAATTCCATTCAACAATATTCACCTATATATACATATTCATAATTTATATGGTAAATCCATTTATGTTCCCAATATTCCACAATAATTGGGTAAATATAGATAAAAAATATAATTTTATATGATTTATACGGAACATTTTTGCTTAAAGATGATATGGTTATCGTGGGTGTGCACAGACAGCACTCTAATTGATTTATTACTATTTTAATCGCATGATATGATATTTAAGGGTTATAGGAGTTTATAATAATCACACTATGTTATTATTTCATAGGTTTTAGTATCATCATAGTCTTATGTTACTATGTATTATGTTGTTTTCAGTGTTCCATTTTGTCTTTATGTTATCATGTTATATCATTCCCCACTGTCCATTACTATGATTCTAACAATTTATGTGACATTGTTATTATTCATGGATTATAAGGTTTTAATTAACCTCTGATGGGTATTTTTATTCCCTTACTGTGATTTATAACTCATCCTACTCATGTGTTTTTCCCAAGGTTATCCTGTATAATTTTATAAGAGTAATAGAAATTTATAAAATATTATGAATGTTTTCAAAAATGTATTTATAAAATATCAACCCTGTTTTCCGTATTTTTTATATACCAATTTTTCATGTTTTTATGTTATGTTACTAATTACCAAATACACTTACCTTGATAATATTTTGGGATTGTATAAATTGTATCATTTTATAGAAAATCCTGGAATTTTGTTTTTAAATATATTTTTTCATAGTTAGTATAATAAGGAAGTCTATTTATTTTTGGGGATTTGAATTTAAAAAATACAATTAAATGTAGAGGGAATAATATTATATGCGAAATAAAATCCTAAATTTTGGTAATGTACATTATAAGGGTTTTCAATGATAATGCATCCCTTTATGGATAGTATAGTTGAATGTGTCTATTTATCAAATGTATCTAGTTTTAATAACCTCCAAAACAACTTATTAAGCTAGAATCAGTCTAGAATTGGTGCACGATAATGGTAATTTCAATACACTATGTTTGACTCTCCCTAGTTATATGATTGGTAAAATACACTAGCTTAATATAAATGAGTATTAAGGGAAAAATTTTATTATAAGATTTTATGTTTTTATTTAGATAAAAAATAAAATACATATAATCATAGAGATTCATTAGATAAGGAAGAGATGTCAAATAGGATTAATTAAAAAAGTAATTCTAATATCCTTTTTGTGTCTGTAATAATTTAATAAATTTCCTCCTAAATTTTTCTGTTATTCTAGATAGTGTATGAAAATATAAGGAATTGAGTGAACGACCAATGTGAGGTTCAATGTGGTGTCTTCCCACATGATATAAAAAATATATTTGGAATAGAAATCACAAAATTCATGAATATAATTTCTCAATAGAATCATGGTTTGAACAGAAACTATATTCAATAGGAAATGAATAATCCATTTAAAATGTGTTAGTTATAATTTAGTCATTCATTTAACAATGGGATATAATTTTTTGTGGGTCTTTTGTTCCCCTAATTGCAGAAAAATAGTCACCTCAGTTTGAACAATAATCTTTATCATTTGATGCGCTGATCTATAAAATTTGTAATATATATTTTATATATGGAATGATAAGCTACTAGATAGTAGATGATGGAAAATAATAAAAAGCATGATGAGAAGATCAATGTGATGGAGTAGAAGCAGTTATGAAAATGGTTTCCATTAAATATTTCTCTCTCACACTCGAACTAAAAATGGAGATGGACATCCTTAGCCCGAAGAAAATATGTGATGAAAATATTGGTTTATAAGAGAAAAAAATGTCAATATTGGAACAATATGCCTCTGGAATATTCATTTTCCTTAAATTTAAAGGTTACTTAATGCTTTCTGGACATAATGTGAGACCATAATTATATTTTTTTCATTTTAGATTTTCAGATTTATGAGGAATTTTTCCCGAGTGATATCAATGTTAAAATAGTGATAATTAAATCTCAGGTGTCAAATGGAGATAAAAAGTAAAATTATAGTGTATTTTTTGAAATGTGATGGAATAATCTAATGGTGGGATGAAATTATAACACATACATTTATGAAGCATGGTATGAAGTACCCTGGTCATTTTATAAAGGGTAAAAGTAAATTATTTTGTGTAAAAGGAAAGGGAACCATTATAACAATTACTGATGGGAGAAACCGACCAATATGATTAAAAATATTAATAATATTGTTAACCCTTATACAATTGTATAATAATTCAACTTCATGTAATAAGGAAACTATGTAAAACACTTCTCTAAGATAGGTGTTGTCAAAGAAAATCCAGGTAAATGGCACCCATGGAATAAAGGGAGTATGTTTGTCAACATAACCGTAGTGTTGGATCCCAGTAATGGTGTGGTTGTTGGAATTCTAATAATACGTTCAGAAATTTGGAATATATATTTTTATTCTAGTCCTACGCATTGATTTATATTATTCTAGAATAATATAACTATTCAAACATGACATTCAATCATGGAAATAGGGTTATCAATGAAAAAACCAAATTGTAGAATTATTACATCCAAACTTTATAATTCTTCTACTATGCACATTTTCATGACGAAATTCCCAATAAAACATATCATAATCTCTTTAGAGTAATTCAATTCTACTTTGAACATGGATTGGACTTCAGTTTATAGAGGAAAAAAATACTATTGTGGTAAGGAAACCAACATTTATGTGATGATTCAACCCTAATTTTAAAAATAAAAAAGACTATGACGAGTCTTATTTAATTCTATTATTAACAAGATTTATATTATTTCCCTATGACAAATAATATATTTCCAAATGATTAAAGTCAATGAAAATAACATCTATAAATACATTTCTATTCTGATGGAATACACTAATGTTTTTCCAAAATAGTTGTCTTATCTTACTCATAGTAGAGTGTTTGAAATTAAAATCAAACTTATACCTAGAACATTGAAATTTTTATTAGATCATGTATAGAATAGTTGTTGTTGAAATCATTTATTGAAAGAGAAAAATACATTGAAATATTTAAAAAATGGATAAAATTTCTTGGTTTTCCACAAATGGGTGCACCGTTCCTCTTCATCATGAAGAAGGACCTGTTACCTCAACTCATTATTGATTATCATGATATCATTAAGATCATGATAAGGTAACTGTATAATTTACTAAGGATTGTTTAATTGATTGGTGAACTATGTGGTGTATACTATTCCATTATGATAGTTCATTATTTAGGATATTGTTAAGTAATAGTGAATAAACAGGATATCCCCACGATGTATTTCCTTATATGTAATGGAAATTATGAGTTTATAGTGATTCCATTTGAATCAGAAATTCTATATAGATCAGAATGAATTTTATGAATAAATTTATTATATATTACCTCAAGAAATATGTTGTAATATTTATAGAAGGTATTCCTATCTAATACAAATGTAAGGAGGAACAAGATAAGTATTTAAATACTATATTGAGGACCTTTTGGAATGAAAATATCTTTATAATGTATAATAAATGAGATTTTGGGTTAGAGAAAATAACATTACAAGTGCATGTCAACGACACAAAAGGAATATATATATATCCTTAAATAAATTGAGATAATTAGAGGGTGTAAAAGAAAAAACGCAATGATGGAAACCCAAATCATCCATGGATTATCTAGATTATATCATAAATTATTGAGAAGATACCCTTGATTATCATGACATTTACCCAATCTATCTTGTAAAATAGTAATGTTGATCTAGATGTGTTAATTTGAGGAAAGTATTTATTAGCTTAAAATAAGGAAAATCACTACACCGCTGATCACATTACCTACCAATATGGATGTATTTTTATCTACATTGAGGAATATAAAGAGGTTTTGAGTTGTTTTCTCATGAAAAAATAATAATTTATAGTCTATTCCTCCTTCAAAAATAATGATACATAAAAAAATTCCTCAAACATGTTCTAGAATTTTTTTGTAAATATCATTTTGTAAAAGATGTGATGACATTTCCCAATGGGGTGAAGTGTGATATGTATATACAGACCATAAAATAATCATGTATCTATTTACAAAAGGTATATTAATATTCTCCAATGGTGGTGGATATATATGTTCAATGATTACAATTTTTTAATAAAATACAATCATATGAAAGAAAACAATATGAAAAATGAGTTGAGTAGAAAAGATCCTTCAACTCACTCTTTGATGACGATTTATAGTCATCCAATCTTATTGAAAACTAAAAATTATAGAGATGATAATAATAAAAAGAAATTTATCCTATGTTTATCAATATACTATGAAACCATACATTTTTGAACATAACATAAACGATTATAATGACAATTAATTTCTAAAAAATATTGTGGAAAATTTACAGGATTTCAACATTGATGAAGATGTAATCATAATATTTGGATCTCTAATATATATCCCATAAAAAATTCAATTGAAGAGTAATTCTTTGGATGATTCATGAAGAGAATCATTTTCTATTCATTCATGAATATATATGATATATAGGGATTTTAATCAATATTTTAATTTGGATAACATGAAGAGCGATATTGTAGAGAATATATCTCGATGATTTTTTATGTTAACACGTTAAGGGAAAATGATAACATATCTTATGGTATGATAATGAAATTTACCATTCCTATAAGGCCCCGACCTTAAACCTTTCTTAATATTGAGTTAAATTAATAATTCACATTGAGGATCTTTTCAGGTTTAGAGTTTTAGAGAATTAGATCATAAAACATGTATTACATTCCACATTTAAGCCATGTGGTTACATAAAAGATAGTATTCATTTTTCCCATCAATGGAAGCATATTTAAAATAAAACATGGATTCTTTCTTGACACTTCCTTGACACTATCATCTTATCATGTACCTTTCCCTTGACCTGTGAAAAACATTTCCAAAACATGGGATGAGCATAAAAAGTTCAGTTATGGTTATAAAAATATGGAAAGGAAACATGAGTTCATATATACATAATAATGAAATCATATGTTACCCATAAAACATAGGCACTTTATCATACCTCATCAAATCATGAATAAATCATAGAAATCATAAGTTATAAAGGTAACTTGAGGCATTCATAACATTCTTACGTAGGGAGTAACCCTCTTGGTTACGTTTGGAATAACCATCACAGTATATTCCATAAATCTCTTGGGAGAAAACTTAACATTTCACTCCTTCACGTTACCCAATGCATTGGAGAGCTATATCGGGATCACCCGCCCTTAGTTTATCACGGAACCACCCGTCATCATAATAAAGCCCATGAACCACAACATAATCGTATCACATAATAATGCATAATGGAAACATAACGTTTCCACCTTTCAATCACAAGATATCAATACAAAACATTGATATAAAAACATTATGAAAACAATTTTCAATACCAAAATAAAAGAAAATTAAAACATGGTATTTATTATTATTTAAAAAAGAGTATGGCTTGAAGAGGAATCTGAAACTCAAATAATGGTCACGGCGGCGGAGAAGACGTTTTCGCCGCATACGTACGACAAAAAAAACATTCCCTTTTTTCATTTAGTAAATGCTTCGAATAAAAAACATTCCTTTTGAATAAACGTAAAATTCAAAGGGATTTATACACCGTATAAAAGAAGGTTGTGTATAAAACAAAATATGCCTCAATGAAAGGAGATTGAGACGAAGTCCCATACCTCGTATTCGACTTGACTTGATCGTTCGTTAATCTCCTGAATAATAAACATGAGTTAATTTCTACTTTCATAAGAACCTTTTTCAGGTTCATTATTCTTTTTATGTCACTTATTACCATGTCATGAACAATATGTAATTATTTTAGTTAACAACGGTCCTTTTAACGATTATTGGTACTTGAGTCAAAATATGCTCTTTATAATTACAAGTTGTTCATTTATCCATTATATCCCGAGTTATAATCATGATTTATATATCATATATATCATATATATCCAGTATATACATGCATTTATAATATTACACAATGTTTAGAGGTAAGAAATGAAATGCACCGTTCATGGAGATTGTAAGCCGTACGTACGCATGAACACTACTTTCATTTATATTTAAAATTTTATGAAATTGAAACATAATTATACATAATAGTATTTTAATTCCAGTATTGTATCATATATAATATCATTAAATATATCCTTTATATGTACCACATATGGTATTAACGAATAAAATCACTTTGAGGGGGCGGTAGTCCGCACTTCCTAAAATGAAGATATCACATTTACTCATAATGGTAACCATAAAGATATGCCATACATGAAAAATACAGAATATTAATTAAAACATAATCATATTATATATAATATATAAATAAAGTGAAATCTTAATGGACACCTTTGAAGGTGATATATGAGTGTTGAACAATCATCATTTCGTGAGGCAGAAATTCACCATCCACAGAAACAGTATGTTCTTTAACCATTAGATGTAGGTGTGTGTAAGTGTAGCTAGAATAATTCTTATAAAAACATCCTAATATATGTATGATACTGGTTTTGTTACAAAATAAATTAATTAAAAGAGTTTAGGGGGTTGGAGAAGCAAAATAAAACATAATAACACAAGAGAAGACACTACCTTTAAATCGGGTAACTCTTTTTGATTTGAGCTCACATGCATCTGTGGGAAGACTTCTGCCCAAAGTGAGGCTTCTAATAGTTTGATAGGGATGTGGAGAGGCATAATGGGAAGGGGTTGGCCGATCCAATGGCTTTGGAAGTGTGGGTAAGGATGGTAGAGGTGGGGGCCTTTAATAATACGAGAGGAGGGGCACTCGTGGAAAGTAAAGAAATGTTACTTTATTTTAAAACGAGTTTCGGATTTAAAAGATCCCACATTGATTTAATTCAACGATAAGGTGATAAGGGTTCTAAATAAACCCATAAAATAGGTTTTGGAAATGTGTAGGTTATACATTTTACATTATCTTTTAATTTTATTTAAATCGTTAAATAATGAGGTAATCACTGCATCATCATGGTGTCATAAAAAATTTAATTTATTTAATGTCTAAAAATTATAAATAAAAAACTATGATGTAGGAAATATTTTTATATTTTCAATTACTATTCAAATTCCAAAATATTACTTGTATAACCCCATGTAAAAATTGTTTTAGTAAAATAACTCATATTTGTGTCGTTTTAATTTTAACATTATCTAAATATATATTAATGTCATTTTCGTACCAAAGTGGCTCCATGGTGTCCCCAAGATGACCCATGGATTTTCATGGTCGGCCATGACATATCCAATAAGGTTTGAACATGTGTAAGGCTCTTCTCATATTATTAAAACATTATTCTTACCTAAAATTACTCTAATTACCTCTAATCGCGATTAAAAACATAAAAGTTACTATCCCCCAAAAAATTATTTTAATCCCATTGATCCACATTTTAATTCATAATGACAACCATGTATGTCGGATTTTTTGAAAATCAAACCACAGAGGTGTTAAAATTTCATTTAAACAAAAAATTAGTTTTTATAAGTACCACTTAGTGGTTTCACTATTCATCAAAAATTTAAGTTTTCCAGAAAAAAACCAAATCATCACCCTAAGATATATTTGATATTCCAAATTAAAAAATGATGCCTATTTTACAAAATTTAAAACATAAAAGTTTCATTAATTAATTTAATAATTAAATCCCGCTGTCAGAGAAAATAGCGTGTTTTTATGAAACAATAATTATCAAAAGATTGACACTAGTTTAAGTCCAATTTTAAAGGGAAATTAATTCCAACGACCACTATTGGATTAAATTGTAAAAATATATTCTAATTGAACATTAAAACAAATTCAAAATATAATCTAATCATATAAATAAATTAGATTAAAAAGAGGATTTGAATTAAAATATAACATTTTCATTATTCATTAAAAAAATGAACTTTATCGGAAAAATAACAAAATTTCACACAAAGTAAATTTTGATGTCCCAATCATAAAGAATAAGTTTATTTTGAAAAATAGAGCTTATAAAATTTTCAAAATATGGATTTAAAAGATGATTTTCCATCAAAAGGCAGTAAAATAATCTTTTAAAAATATTAGTTTATTCCATGCTTAAGATTAGAATTATTCTCATTTTATGCATATAAAAAACTATCTAATTCATTAATAGACATAGATAAAAATATCTATAATTCATTACTTACCTGGGATGTTACATCCTTCACACTGTTAGAAAATTGCGTCCCCTCAATTCATTTACTTATCGAATAAGTGTGGGTATTTATCCCTCATTGCATTTTTAAATTCCCATGTTGCCTCTTCAATCATGTGGTTTTTACAGAAAAAATTTACCAGATGAATCACCGTATTCCATAACACTTGCTCCCTATGGTCAAGAATATATGCCGATTTCTCCTCATAAGATAGGTTCTCTTCCAGCTGAACTACCTCTGGACTCAATACATGAGATGGATCTGGCATATACTTTCTCAACATCGAAACATGAAAAACATTGTGTATCTGTGATAAACTCGGAGGTAAAGCCACTCTGTAAGCAATTGATCTATCTCTCTCTAGAATTTCATATTGTCCAATGAACCTTGGACTCAGCTTTCCTTTCTTACCAAATCGCATCACACTTTTCCATGGTGATACATTGAGAAAAACATGATCACCTGCATCAAAAGAGAGATCCTTCCTCCTATTGTCCGCAAAACTCTTTTGCCTGCTCTGAGCTGTTCTCATGTGTTTCTGTATCCGCTGAACTTTTTCTACCAATTCTGGTCCCATCAACTTCTTTCACCCACTTCATCCTAGAAAAATGGAGTTTGACACAACTTCCCATATAATTCCTGAAATGGTGCCATCTGTATGCTGCAATGAAAACTGTTATTATATGAAAATACAACCAAAGAAAGATGTTGGTCCCAACTTCCATGATAATCCATCGAACAAGCACGTAGCATATCCTCAAATGTCTGGATCGTTTGTTCTGACTGCCCATCTGATTGAAGATGAAAAGTTGTACTAAAATTTAATTCAGTACCCAATGACTTTTGAAGGCCTCTCCAAAAGTAAGAATTGATCCTGGGATCATGGTCAGATACAATGGAGAGAAGAACCCCATGTAACCTGTCTATATCTTTAAGATACCAACAAGAATGTTGATCTACGGAAAAAGTATCTCATATTGTAAGGAAATGAGCAGATTTGGTCATGCGATCAACAATAACCCAGATTACATTATTACCTGGAGATGTCTTCAGTAATCCCACAACAACGTCCATGGATATATTCTCCTATTTCCACTCGGGCACTGGTAAAGGCTGAAGCATCCCTTTCGGTAACTTCCTCCTTGCTTTAACCTGTTGGAAAGTCAAACACTTCATAGTAAAATCAACAATATCCCTTTTCATTCCGTCCCACCAGTAATAATCCCGAAGATCTCAAAACATCTTAGTACTGCCATGATGAAATGAAAATAGAGAACTATGAGCTTCACATAACAACTCTCTCTTCAACTGTGAATCACAAGGAACACACAATTTGTTCCCAAATCTCAAAACACAATCACTATCAATGTTGAATTCCGGAAACATACCCTTCTGAACCAGCTCTACCTTTTTCTGCATCTCACTGTCTTGCTTCTGTGCTTTCTTGATTGTGTCTGATAGAGATAATCTCACTAATACTTGAAACAAAATAGAAGATCTTCCTGAACCAACAACTTCTATGCCAAAGTTCATCAAATCAAAAACCAAAGGATCTCGTTCCAAACGTAGCATGGTTAATGAAGCATTACTTTTCCCACTCAATGAATTTTCCACTTTATTTTCTTTTCCCGAATGGTAATGAATTGTACAATCATAATCCTTGATTAATTCTAGCCATCTCCTCTGTCTCATGTTCAACTATTTCTGAGTGAATATATACTTTAAACTTTTGTGATCATTATATATTTCACAATTTACTCCATTCAAATGATGCCTCCAAATTTTTAAAGCCAAAACAATAGCAGCTAATTCCAAATCATGTGTATGGTAATTTACCTCATTAGTTTTCAACTGTTGTGAATCATAAGCAATTACCTGATCATTCTGCATTAGGGCGCAACCAAGTCCTTTCAATGTAGCATCACTGTATATAAAAAACTCACCATTCCTGGAAGGTAGTGAAGAAACTGGATCATTCACCAATCTTCTTTTCAATTCCTACAAATAATCATCATATTATTTTTTCCAGATAAACATAACACCCTTCCGAGTTAGCTTCGTCATTGGACTAGATAACCTTGAAAAAATTCTAACAAACCTTCGGTAATAGACTGCCAAACCAAGTAGGATACGAATCACAGTGACATTTGTGGGTCTTGGCCATTCTTCAACAACCTTTGTTTTTACAAGATCAACAGTTATCCCATCATTAGAAACAATATGACCAAGGGATGAAATTTTTTGAAACCAAAACTCACACTTGCTAAATTTCCCATGCAATTTATTTTCTTTCAAGGTTTGAAAAATAACCCTTAAATGTCTATAATGATCTTCTTTACTTTTATAAAACACAAAAATATAATCAATGAAAACAACCACAAACTTATCCAAGAACTCATGGAAAATTCTATTCATTAAGTCCAAGAATACAGCAGGTTCATTGGTTAGACCAAAAGGCATTAATACAAATTCTTAATGGCCAAATCTTGTACGAAACTCAATGTTCGGAACACCTTCTTCCTTTACCTTCAGCTGATGGTACCCTGATCTCAGGTCAATGTTTGAAAAATACTGAGCTCCCTGGAGCTGCTCAAACAAATCATCGATATGAGGCAAAGGATATATGTTCTTAGTAGTGATTTTATTCAAGGCTCTTTAATCAATTAAATGTCACATAGAACCATCTTTTTTTTACAAATAAAACAGGAGAACCCCATGGTGATGTGCTAGGTCAAATGAAACCTTTCTCTAATAAATCATGCAATTACTCCTTCAACTCTAAAAGTTCAATTTGATCCATTTGATAATGGGGTTTTGAAATTGGCTTAGCATCAGGAACTAAGTCAACAGTAAACTCAACTTCCCGATCTGGTATTATTCCAGGAAACTAATCAGGAAAAACATCAGGATACTCATTTACCACTGGCACATCATTAATTTGAACAGTTCCCTTGTTTTCAACAATATGTTAAAGGTAACATTCATTACCATCTTTTACAAGTTCTCAGCCTCTTGATATGTTATCAACATTAAGGGTTCATTATTGTACAGAAACTGAATGTCTTTCTAAAAAAGAAACTTCATTAGCTCTACAATCAATCTTATTACGGCAAATAGAAATATAATCCATAACCAGGATAACATCAAAATCTACTAGAGGTAAAACAATAAGGTTCTCAAGAAGTTTCTTTCCACGGATAAGGATAGGAAGATTATTATAAATTCTTTTCTCCTCAACATTTCCCCCAGGTGTTTTTACCACAAGTTCAGGAGTCATTTCTTGAGATGGTATTCCCATTTTCATAGAAAAGGTTACAGAGATGAATGAATGTGTAGACCCCGAATCAAACAACACACTGGAATAATCTGAAAAAACAAACAATGTACCTGATACTACTTCATTTGATGGAATGACATCTGTTGAAGTAGTTGCAAAGGATTTCACAACCCCTTTCTGCTTGTAGTCTAACTGCTTCCCATCATTCAAGCTCTTTTTCAGACACTCGTTTTCATAGTGACCGATCTCATTTCACTAACTATAAATCAAATTTGGTCTTACCATCACCCTGATCATTTTCAGTGCAATCACGAGCCTTATGTCCCATCTTACCGCATCGATAGAACTTTATAGAATTCAGAAGACATTCCCCAGCATGCCTTTTCCCACATTTATCACAAACTAGAAACTTAGTTATCTTACCATCAGACCTTTTTGAAGAATTCTTCTCATTCTCCTGCCACCTCGGTCTCGTCTTCTACTGGTTGTTATAGAACACTTGATCATCAAAAAACTCCATTTCCACCTTCTCAGCACATGGAACAAGTTTTTCATAACTTTTGAACTCACGAGAAGATAAAGCCCTTTGATATTGTGGCTTTAATCCTGAGTAAAAATGAGTGATTTTACTATCATGGTCTTGGATAAAATATGGAGCATACCTTTCCAATCAAGTGAACCTTTCTTCATAGGCAGCCACTGAGTCTTCCTCTTGCATCAATTCCATGAATTTCTTTTCCATCCTAAGTCGAACAACCTTAGGAAAATACTTCTCTATAAACATACTTTTAAATTTATCCCAGTCGAGAGTATCAATTTCATCAGCATCCCTGATATTTATAACCATCGACCACCACAGATCTGCATCACCCTCCAAACTGTAATTAGTAAGACTAACCATTTGATTGTCTGAACACCCCATTACACTGAAAATCTTCTCTAGTTCATTAATACACCCTTCATCTAGCAAAGGGTCAGATGATCCTCTGAATGATGGGGGATGTTGCCTCATGAAATGTTCCACCACTGACATATTCCTCTGTGGTTGATCTGGATGATCTCGTGCATGGATACCGCCACCATTTATCGCTTCAGTCAACTGCGCCATTACTACAACAAACTGTTCAGTTCAAATTCCGACCATCTCAGGATGCTGATTCGGAAGGTTATTTCCTTTTGTATGCCTTCCTAGCACTGTTTCCCTGTTTCCTTTGCGGAAAACCATTCGGAAAAAACATCTCTTACATAAAGAAACATGGTAATCTTCAAATGCTATATCATTTCAATTTGACGATAAAAAAATATTTTTGTATAATCATTTAATAAAATTCTAACTCCTAAAGTTATCTAAACCGACCTCTGATACAAAATATAACGCTCCGTTCTTAAACCTTACTTAATATTGAATGAAATGAATAATTCACATTGAGGATCTTTTCAAGTTTAGAGTTTTAGAGAATTAGATCATAAAACATGTATTACATTCCACATTTAAACCAAGTTGTTACATAAAAGATAGTATTCATTTTTCCAATCAATGGAAACATATTTAAAATAAAACATGGATTCTTTCTTGACACTTCCTTAACCCTATCATCATATCATGTACCTTTCCCTTGACCTATGAAAAACATTTCAAAAACATGGGATGAGCATAAAAAGCTCAGTAAGGGTTATAAAAATATGGAAAGGAAACATGAGATCATATATACATAAGAATGAAATCATACTTTACCCATAAAACATAGGCACTTTAACATACATCATCAAATCATGAATAAATCAAAGAAATCATATGACATAGTGGTAACTTGAGGCATTCATAACATTCGTACGTATGGAGTAACCCTCTTGGTTACGTTTGGAATACCCATAAAAGTATATTCCCTAAATCTCTTTGGAGAAACCTTAACGTTTCACTCCTTGGCATTACCCAATTCATTGGAGAGCTATATCGGGCTCACCCGCCCTTAGTTTATCACGGAACCACCTGTCTTCATAATAATTCCCAACAACCACAACATAATCGTATCACATAAAACATGTATAAAGGAAACATAACATTTCCACATTTAATTTACAAGATATCAATACAACACATTGATATAAAAACATTATGAAAACCATTTTCAAAACCAAAATAAATGAAAAGTAAAACATGGTATTTATTTTTCTTTAAAAAATGTATGGCTTTTATTGGAAGCCGAAACTCAAATAATGGTCACGGCTACGGAGAAGTCGTTGTCGCCGCATACGTACGACAAAAAAAACATTCCCTTTTGTCGTTTAGTAAATACGTCGTATAAAAACATTCTTTTTGAATAAACGTAAAAGTCAATGTGGTTTATACACTGTATAAAAGAAGGTTGTGTATAAAACGAAATATGCCTCAATGAAAGGAGATTGAGACGAAGTCCCATACCTCTTATCCGACTTGACTTGATCATTCTTTAATTTCAGGAATAATAAACTTGAGTTAATTTCTACTTTCTTAAGAATATTTTTCAAGTTCATTATTCCTTTTATATCACTTATTACCATGTCACGAACACTATGTAATTATTTTAGTTAATAACGTCCGTTTTAACGATCATTGGTACTTGAGTCAAAATATGCTCTTTATAATTACTAGATATTCATGTATCCATTATATCCATAGTTATACTCATGATGTATATATCATATATATCATATATATCCAGTATATACATGCATTTATAATATTTCACAATGTTTAGAGTTAAGAAATGAAATGCATCGTTCATTGAGACGGTAAGCCGTACGTACGCATGAACGCTAATTTCATTTCTATTTCGTATTTTATGGAATTAAAACATAATGATACTTAATATTATTTTAATTCCAGTATGGTATCATATATAATATCATTAAATATATCCTTTATACATAACACATATGGTATTAACGAATGAAATCACTTTGATGGGGCGGTAGTCCGCACTTCCTAAAATGAAGATATCGCGTTACTCAAAATGGAAACCATAAAGATATAACATAAATTAAAAATACAGAAGCTTATGTAAAACATAAACAAATTATATATAATATATAAATATATTTACATCTTAATGTCCACCTTTAAAGGTGATATATGAGTGTTGAACAATCATTGTTTCGTGAGGCAGAAATTTGCCATCCACAGAAATAGTATGATCATTATCCATTAGATGTAGGTGTGTGTAAGTGTAGATTGAATCATTATTATAAAAACATCCTAGTATATGGAATATACTGTTTTTGTTATAAATTAAATTAATAAAAAGAGTTTAGGGGGTTGTAGATGCAAAATAAAACATAAGAACACAAGAGAAAACACTACCTTTAAATCGGGTAACTCTTTTTGATTTGAGCTCAAAGGCTTCCTTGGGAAGACTTATGCCCAATGTGAGGCTACTAGGAGTTAGAGAGGGATGTGGAGAGACATAATGGGCAAGGGTTGGCTGATCCAAAGGCTTTGGATGTGTGGGTAAGGAGGTAGAGTTGGTGGTCTTTTATATGAGGAGAGGAGGTGCACTCTTGGAAAGTAATGAAATGTTACTTTATTTTAAAATGAGTTTCGGATTTAAAAGGACCGACATTGATATAATTCTAGGATAAGGTGATAAGGGTTATAAATACACCCATAAAATAGGTTTTTTACATGTTTAGGTCCTAGATTTTACATTATCATTTCATTTTATTTAAATCGTTAAATAATGAGGTAATCGATGCATCATCATGGTGTCATAAATAATTTAATTTATTTAATCTCTAAAAATTATTAAAAAAATACTATGATGTAGGAAATATTTTTAGCTTCCCAATTACTATTTATAGTCAAAATTCTGACTTGTATAACCCCATGTAAATTTTTTTTTACTAAAACAACTCATGTTTGTGTCATTTTTATTTTAACATTAAATAAAAAGATATTAATGTCCTTTTCCTACCAAAGTGGCTCCATGGGGTCCCAAAGTTGAACCATGGATTGTCTTGGTCGGCCATGACACATACAAAAAGTTTAAGACATGTGTCAAGATCGTCTCTTATTATTAAAACATTATTCTTACCTTAAATTACACTAATTACCTCTAATCGCGATTAAAAACATAAAAGTTACTATTCACAAAAAATTATTTTAATCCCATTGAACCACATTTTACTTCTTAATAACAACCATGTATGTTGTATTTTTTGAAATTCAAACCACAAATGTGGTAAAATTTCATTTAAACGAAAAATAAGTTTTTATAAGTACCACATAATGGTTTCACTATTCATCAAAAATTGAAGTTTTCCAGAAAAAAAAACCAATACGTCACCCTAAGCTATATTTAATATTTCAAATTCAAAAATGATGTATATTTTGAAAAATTAAAAACATATAAGTTTCATTAATTAAATTAATAATTAATTCCCACTGTCAGAGAAAATAGCGTGTTTTTATGAAACAATAAGTATCAAAAGATTGACACTAGTTTAAGTCCAATTTCAAAGTGAAATTAATTCCAACGTCCACTATTGGATTAAATAGTAAAAATATATTCTAATTGAACTTTAAATCAAATTCAAAATATAATCTAATAATATAAATATGTTATATTAAAAAGAGGTTTTGAATTAAAATACAACATTTTCCACTATTCATTAAAAAAATGACCTTTATCGGAAAAATCACAAAAATTCACACAAAGTAAATTTTGATGTCCCAATCATAAATAATAATTTTATTTTTACAAATAAAGATTATAAAATTGTCATAAGATAGATTTAAAAGATGGTTTTCCATCAAAAGGATGTAAAAAAATTCTTTTAAAAATATTACTGTATTCCATGCGTAAGATTGGATTTATTCTCATTTTAAGCCTCTAAAACACTATATAATTCATTAATAGACATAGATAAAAATATATATTATTCATTACTTACTTGGGATGTTACAATTCCAATAAGAAAATGGATAAATATTACCATGAATTTCATCAAAGGAATATCCAGGAGACATAATGTTAATAACATCAACTATCAGATAGTTTTTCTCCATAAAAAATCTTCATATTTTATAGAAATCAAGTATTATTTCCCTCTTGAGAAACTCAACATGATATATATAAGATAAGAGGAAGTATTGTCTGGAGCTCCACTCTCTTTTGTATTTGATTGAGATATTTTTTTTACCTTGAGGTTTTATAATACTTTAATATTAATTAAATACATTACTTATCATTATCATTTCTTATAATAATCAGAAGTATTGTCATCCTAAAAGGACCACTCATAATATAGAAGCTGTGATGAAATACTTTTCAATTAATTTCCAAAGACAATAGGATAAATACCTTCCCCTAGTGAAGTTATCATATAATAATAACTTTTATTTTGGCATTAAAATTGATCATTTTGAGGATCTATATGGTAAGAGGAATTAGACATTATAATAATGGGATGATGGAGTAGAGAATATGATGAAAATACCGGTTCTTATTTAATAGATGATATATAAAGTTAAAATAATTTAATGATATATGAATTACAAAAAAAATATGATAGAAGATGTATACATAGAAAATCAATTATAATTTTATTATGAGGATATTGATAAATTTTTTCATCTATATATCACAATGGAAGAAATTTATGAGGTTTGGGAAGAAGGGAAATAATTTTATATAATAAATCAACCCCTTTGTGATATTTGATCACATTAAAGTGGTGGCCTATTGACTCTCACTTCCACATAACATATCTCATGTAGATGATGTGTTATATGTATCAATGTAGAATAAGTATATACAATACCCCTTTGTTTTACTAAATCATGATTTAATGTTATTTGAATATGATATTTCAATTTATCAGTAGGTGCTGAAGATCTCGGATTATAGATACACTATTATAGAAAATTATTTATCTCACTTAGTAAAAGTGATACATAGGAACAAAATGTTTCAGGAATAGACCTCAAAGACCAATGAATCAACTAAGCATAAGATCATTTTTTTTAATTATATAAAATTAAAATTTCATGGGTGAAATTTTTCAAGAGGTAATAATGTTACCACCCAATCATATATATCAATTTCATAATGATCATATAATATATATATATATGGTTATAATAAATGATAATAATGTATATGAAATAAGCAATGACGTAGAACTGTAGAATTATATCCTAAAATGGTCATTTGTCTAATTGTCTAAGGGAGACCGAATCACTTGGATTTTCTATTGAAGAATACCAATATGAGATTAAACAAAAAAATCATGAGAATATACTTTTATGGATGAAGATTCGGATCATTAAGATAACATCCCAATCAAGGTTCTTCAAACCACCCAAGGAAATGCTCACTCGGACACACCTTTCACATAATAAATTCACTCATGTAGTAAAGGGATATATATCTCTACCATAACATCATAAATCTGTAATTTTAATTATCAATTAAATAAATATTATTTTTATTCATTTTTTACTTTCACATTATAAATAATTAACAAATGAGTTCGATAAAAATTTAATGTCAATATGAAGACTCTCGAATTGTATTTTTGAGTATTGTGATATTTCTATTATAAAATTATATTCGAAGAATTCGTGCTTTATTAAATTAAATAATATAATAATAAAATATTACTAATAAATAATATTTATTAATTATACAAAAGAATATAATTTTATAAAGTGATAATTTTTTTTATAGATGTTAAGAATCGATTATATTCAATAACCTAAAATATTTATCAATAAATGGGTATTTAGATATAAATTCTCATATATTTGGTATTCTTTTGGATAGTAAAATATTATTTATTGTTTCACCATATTAAAAAAATTTATATTGTGGATTTTTTTAATTTTCAAAGACAAACTATTTTTAGGGAAAAAATTAAAAATTATATAAGTATATTGTATGTATTATGAAATCATAACGGTCCAAAAGTGAAGTAATTATTTCCATAAATAGAATCTATAGATAATATTGATATGGAATTTAAATAATTTTGTTCTATGGAATTTTTCTTATTTTCATATAATCATTGTGAATATTCCAAAAATAATATGATATATTAGAATTTAAAATCAATTCTTTTTTTACATGAATCGTTTCTACAAAACCGAGGGTACTATTTTGATGAGTGGGCCCTAAAATAAGTTATTTTATTCTTCAACTTATTTTCTTAAGATGTTTCATTGTATTATGACTTTTGATGTCCAATTTTTTATGACATAATATGTTTTTAAACATACAATAACTAAATTTATGATTCAAATGTATCGAGAGACTTACTTTAAACATCATTCAATCATTCCATGAATATTTATATACAAGTATTACACTTCTGAAATTGTCATATTATTGTACAATCCCAAAATTTTTATTGTGGATACCCATAGTCATTTCCACTAAAGGGTATTCACAAAGATGTATTTATCCATAATTTATGGAGGAAATGCATGTATGAAACTAATACTACATAATCATATGATTAAATGTGATTAATGACATTACAATAATAAATTATCTATGTGGAAGAAAACTTCCTGTAAATGGAATGAATTTCATTGGGTGGAATGAAATTACATATTCCTCCAAAATATTGTGTATTGTTTTTAACAAGTGAGATACTATATAAAATTATTTGGTGTCATCATATGCACACTCTTTAATTGTACCTCAGTGGTAATCATTGTCATATGAATTTAATTTTATCATGTATATTGTTGAAAAAATCATATATTCCATTGATTTTATCTTCTTATATAATGATTCAAGGTTCATGTTAATGATCCTCAACCACTTTATAGAACCATGATATTTTTATAGGATTACATTCATTTCTTTTTTAATGTTATCCTTTTCAATTTCCAATTCTTGGATTTATATCTCAACACTTTCAAATTTTCATTTTATGTTTATATTATGTAGTTTTGTAAGATCAATAGATTTTAAGGTAATAATATGCAATAAATAATAATAATATTGTATAATTATTTCATGTTATTTTTTAACATAACATATAATAAATATTCACGAGGCCTAATGACAAATTTGGATTGTATAATGGGTTACATTATGTAAAAAATCCTTAAATTTATTTTATTAAACTTCTTAGTTTCCATATTTCATGAATGAAATTATTATTTTGTTAATATTAAATAATTAAAATGAGTGTTGACATCAAAGTATCTTAAACCATGTTCTAAATAACATGGAAAATTAATCCCAACAAGGAAATGTTTATGATGTTTCTATACTATGTGGTGAAATTAATTTGATTTTCTATATAGGTAAATGGGGGAGATGGTAAACAATACACACCATAAGTTGGGGAACCAATATTTTCAAAAATTAGAACTTATTCACGATGATATATATGAACATACTAGAAATATGCTAATAAATGGAAAAAATAAATATATAGAATATATAATGACATTTTTCATAAAATAATCTGTTTTATGTTTCTTATAATAAATCTGAGTGAATGAGGTTGTATACAAATTTCTTAAGAATTGTATAGTGGTAATTTTCAATACCATTGAAGATAATAATTTAAAATAATGGGGAAGTGTACACAAGTGAAAAATGTGAATCTTATCAATAATATAATCACTGTATTAATGAAAATAATTTTTCTATATATGGATCATGAAATCATAGTGGAGGAAAACAATTTTCATTTAATTTACGGATTATTGGTAGGGATAATTGTAAATATCAAAAAAATATATTATATCATGAAAATTATAATATGAATCAATATAAAATGAAATATTAAAACATCCATGTACTGAGTTACATTATTGTGAATGAAATCCCTAATATCATTAAAATGAAATGTCTAATAGGGGGTCATTTGAGAAACAAATTTTTAATTTATATTTCCTCGATTATACTCTTAATTGATGGCAGTATCAAATTTATTATAACAAAAAATGAATAATGTTAACATTAATTATGTGAAGTGATATATTCATCATTGTAAGTTCATGTATAGAAAAATATATATTCTATAATTGATAGAGAAGAATAATTATTTTTGTATAACATTATATAAACTGTTAAAATAAAAAGCATGGAAGTGATTCTTACTAAGAAGATGATGACTCAAACATTTCACGTGTAGAAACCCCAACTCTAGTAACTGAGAGATGGTGTCTACTTTATTAAATTTGAAAAATATACATGGGATTTCATCCAAAAGGACTTATTAGTATTGATGTTTTGAGAAACCATATGAATAAATGATTCTAATATTATATAAGCAATGTAAAATTCATGGTTTAAGAATCACAATTTCATCAATATTACCAATTTTAATATTATTTTTCAAATTTTTGGGATAAGAAAAAAATGGGTGAGTTCATAACCTCTATAATTGTTAGTTATAATTTAATATATTATAAAAGAATAAGTTTCAATTAGAATCACATGATAAATAACTAAAAACACCTAACATTTAATATATAACAAGATAATTAAATGAATATATGAATAATGTCAATATAATAATCAAATGGTTAATAATAATAAAATTATCATTGAAATAAATTCAAACTATTGGACATATTGATCTTATATGTAATGACATATTTTCTATAAAATCCTAGTGTTAGGACAATTAAATCAATTTGTATGTATATACATATAATCCCATTTCAAAATTTGAACCTAATGAATTCCCTCATTTGTCTTTTTGATTAATCAACGGTCTATCTATATATTATCCTAACCATTAACTTCATGTTCAATTAATTCCTCAAATATTAAACAAAAAAGAAAATTCATAATCAATACTCATTATCACCAAATACCAAAATTATGTAAATAATACATGTTATTTATATTTCACCGGTAAATGAAATAACATTAATTGGAAAAAAACATTTGTAATTATGGTATTTTGTTTAGGAAATAATATTCTACATGATAAAAAAGAACATGGATAATGAAGATAAATTTAATGTAAAATTTAAAATGATCACATGAATGAGAATTTTTAAATAGAATATTATTGATCCAAAAATAAATATGAAAAAAACATAAAACCCTTATTATCATAATTATATGTTTTATAATTAAATCATTTATTTTAGAGAATAAATAAAAATAAATGATAAATGATATCAAATAATTTTTTATTAATTTTTTATTTTAAAAAATTTAAATCTTATAGAATAAACTAAACGAGAAATTTTTTTATGGTTGTAGAAAAATCTTTTAACATTACAAACAGTAAAAAAATTCCTCTTTACTTTTTAAAAATAAATTATAAAATAAGTATTTTTTAAAAAAACATTAAAAATAATCCTTAAAGTACTTATTAAAATTCAATAATACAAAAAATTGTCTTCATAAATCAAATCTCTAAATAAACTGGATATTTGAAAAAAAAATATTAGAGAATTTTGATGTAAATGAAAAAAGTATCCAATAAAAAGGGAAATATTTTATTAATTTTTTAAAATATTTCTTTTATTTGTTAATTTTCTAAAGGGAAAACATTGGAAAAAAATATAGAGACTTATAAAATATCCATATGTTAAGAAAATAGATTATATATACGAAGGATATATAAATATACTCCTTCATAGATTTAAAATTATAACCCTATGAAATAGTGAACATGCATTCAAATAATAATTGTCCCGAATAAATATTATTTCTTTTTAAATATAAATCATGGTATTTATATACCCAACATAAAAATAATGAGTCGAGTAATATCAAATATATCACAATAAAGTGGAAATTTAGATGAAATCCCTTAATTCAAGTTATAAATTCATCATAATTCATTTTAAACTCTCATATAATAAATTTTTATGTGTAATATATACATAAATAAAACTTCACCTATATATAAAATCTTATATCATCCATTAATTACATATTATAACCCATTATTTAAAAAATAATTTATTATTATCAATATATTTGGAGTCAAATAATTTATTTTCTTGATATGGTTTGGTTCGGTGGTTCTACTCATTGTAATTGGATTGTAGTCCATAATAAATAGAATTTTAATCATTATGATAATATCATATATATTAATTAATAATTATTTATATTCATCAATAAAAGATATAAATTGAAAAACTAATTACAACATTCCAAGAGACGGTAGGCCATACCTATGCATGAACAATGTTCTCCCATTTCGTTTAATGTAATGAAATAATGGTAAATATAAATTAATAATTAAATAATTATTATATCATATATATCTAATGCATTCACTAATTATTTTCATATTACCATCTATGTATAGATGTAATGAAAAATGGATCAAATCTATTCATTTAGTTAGTAGTATACACATACACAATATTGAAATTATCGTTTTCCATAATATTGTATAGTAAGAAGGTATATATGATATTAATATTTAATAATAATAAATATATATTAAATATAATATATATATATATATATTGATTTTTTAATATATTTTTAACCATTTTTAAAAATTGGGTTTAAAATGAATTACACTGCTAAGTGGACATTTTAAGCTGTACATATGCGTGAGCAATGGTTTCATTTTTCATATGATAAAACTCAAATGTAAAATAGTTTTAAAATGGTAATAATTATAAATTAAAATATTTATGATAATGGATATAACATTTTTGGATGGGTACAATAGATATTGATGAATTATAAGAAGAAATAAATTTGAATGTTTCGGAAAAGATGATTTCAACTTCTTTGTTAGACTTATTTTTTATTCCTTTCTAAAGTCCAATAAAATTATTTTTCTAAGAATACTAAATCCTATGTTCCATAGATATGGGATTAAATAAGATTATTTGTAACTTTATGTTCATGATATGTTGCGAAATGTTGGGTAATCAATAGAGGGAACAAAGTTTCATTTTTTATCTGAGGGTAGTGGCATTTTTTAAATTTATAAAATTTTATATTATATAATCGATCTAACTCAGATAAATTTGTTACAAATGGGGATTTATTCAAATTTATGTATGATTTGGTTCTAATATTATTAAAAAATCAAATTTAAATTGATTATATTTCACGTTATATCTTATATTTTTGACTAACTAGTTCATTACTTATTTTTAACAATAATCACAGCAAAAAATTAATAAATTTTAAAGGGTTTTAATTTTACATAGCAGGGGATTATTTTCTCAAAAATGGAAAATGAATTAAATTTTAAATCATATATTATAACCCTAATCCTATTTCAATATTTTTTATAAATTTCAAATAGTTCAATATATTAATATTTTAATAAAACATCATTAATGTAATTCCGGAAACCATTAATTTTATATTTAATAAAATACACTAAAAAAATATTTATTTCTAATATAATACATTCAAACATATATAATATGATATATTCATCTATAATATTTTTAGACATAATTATTCTATCATATTATTTTAAATATTCAAAAAATATTTGTTTTATTTTTTCGTTAGTGTATACATATTATGTAGCCATTAGATAGAAATTTATAGAATATTTTAAATATTATTAAATTAAAAATATATTTATATGAAGAAAAATAATATATAATTATATATAGAATTAAAATATAACATAACCATTTTTATTCCTCATAAAAATATTTATGATATTAATGTCAAGAGTGTGACATTTTGTTTTTTTTGGATTTTATTAATGTAATATTTCGGTCTATATCAAAGAGTAATTCATCCCAAGGGACCTATTTTATAGAAATTAATATACATGGATGAAATCAATTCATCTATAAGGAGAAATTCATGATTTTAAGAATATTTAATGCCCTGCCCCAAAGACAGAACCTGTTACTACCAATTCTACTGTTACCAAGGTCAATAATGTCCCCCAAGGATACCATTAAAAATGAAGAACATATGACATATATATATATATATTATAAATAATAAATAATTTATGATAAATAATAAAAAAATTTACAAAAGTAAATTCAATAATATAAGTCGAATTAATTTATGGTAAAAATTAAAAACACTGTAAAAATGTCTGTTAGAGAAATTATTTTTATGTCCAAAAAAATTATAATAAAATCATGTATAAATATTATAGAAATAAAATTAATTATATTATTAATTAATAAATTATAGTTTTTTTATTTAGTATTAAATTATAATAATTATGATTCTATATTAAATTTAGGAAATGAATGTTATTTAAAAATATTAATTATTTACTATTCAGAAAAAAGAAATATTTTCATAAAAACACAAAATATTATCATTAGATCATAATAAAATGATTAATTTTATAATTATATAACTATGACATAATATCATTTCAATATGTGTTCAAATAATATTTGAACTCAATTTTTCATTTAATATAGTATATCAAAAAAATTATTTAATATGTGATATATTATAATATATTGGGTTGTTAAACTATACCCCCTTATATGAAATTCACCTATGAAAGTATATTTCTATGATACAATCTTATAAGGATATTTCAACCTCATCATATATTCAGGTTCCAAAATATCTTCATATTTTTTATAATTTCACTAGAAAACATTAAATATTAGAGTTCTCTTATTTTATTGAACTTTCTCTCGACGATCAATCATTTTTATGGGTTTTTCCTCACATGAATGATCATAATCTATTGGTATGAATAATTATATTATAAAATTTAATGGACTATATATGTTATTTTGTTGAAGAGATACAAGGAACACCTCATGAAAATGATAAATATTTGTTGGAATCACCATGTATAAATAGATATTGATATATATAGGGATCAAAATTACCTTTATCATAAAAATTATTATCCTTTTTATAGGGATATACTCTTATGATTGCCTAACCAAAAAGTTTAATATCACGATCTTACTAACTGTTGTAAATATATTTTTTTATGGGCTCTATTTGGTTATTATATCTATGTTTCCAATCTGTTTTGAGGAATGGATCTAAATTTCTCTTATATTTCCTCAAATAATCAGGTCTCAAAAGATTTATCTCTCAAAATTCATCACAACACCTTTTATTTATTCAATTAGATTCTATGAAGGATTCATAACGATCAATATGAATGATTGATTGAAAGGTATTTTTTAAAAATAAATTGAAAGGAATGTGTTGATCCCCAAAAACATGGAAATCCATAAATAAATATATAAAAATCTATTCATTAGCTTTAATGTTCCTCTCAGATTGACAATCTAATGTAGAATATTAAGTAGTACTAAAACTCAACTCTATTTCAAGACCAAAGGGAAGTATTCTAAAAAACAATGAGGTAGAACTTAGAACCCAATCATGTAAAATTATGAGGAGTACACCATAAAATATCACATCAATCTTGATGTATAATTTAGTATGATAATCAAGAGAAAAATATTCTATAATAGTGATAAAATGTGATTATATGGTAAGGTGATTGACTTTAACCTATTTAAAATAATTGCATTTATATGTTTTTTGGAATATAATGATGGAATATATTGTAATGATTCCCCATTTACATTTATGTTGAGAAATAAGTTATAGAAACAACTCAAAATTATATATTTTTTCCTAAACATGAAAGAAAATCATGGAATTGAGAAAGCTATTCTCAAATATCACATTTTATGTTGTAAAACCAAAACAATTTCAGTTCTATCTTCATATATAATTATACATCGAAGATGAATATAGAAGACGAACAATGAGATTTATCCAGTATCAATTGTTCAACTCTGTTAATGATGTGAATCATACATAATTCCTAAACACAATCATTTTATAATTCTCATGGTTGAACATGGAAACATTCTAAAACATATTTTGTAATTCCACATATTTCTTTTCTACCATATTAATCTATCCAGAAATGGATGGTTCAATATTCATCTAAAAATTGTTATATATATCCCATTTCATTAATATTTCAAATTCTTGACATTAATGAATAAATTATAATTGGATCCCCTTCAATTATTATAATATCCATACTATCATTATATTTCTAACTTAGAAGAAGAATCCACCTTGTTCTGAAACCCTTGGAGGTAATGTTGTGAGTAGTCATATTCTTATATTATATGAGAAAATATTTTATGGAACATATTATATTTATTTTATGAAAACATGTACATAAATAGTTTAGAAAAAAATTAATGCCACATAATACACGATATAATATATTATCAATATTGGTAATGAAAAAAATACCCCTTCCAAATCGAAATCAAAAGTTTGGTAATTCTTATAATGAATTTTAAATTTTCCAGAGGGATAATATATCAGCCACTCATTATATATGAGGATGTATACTAGTCCCTTCATTAATAGATAAATATATATCATGCTCCATTCTGAAATATATGGTGGTGTAATAATATACATCCTAACTAACCTCTTTGGTTCATTTAAATTATTTTTAAATTCATCTATCCATGAGAACATAACTTTTTACATTTAACCATGGTGATTGTGTCAGATAATCATGAGAAATACCTCCTAAAGTGTTTTATGTAACCATATGACACATGAAAACTGTGGATCACTATTACCATGGATGATCTAGAGAGGTTCTAAATTACATCTAACATTGATGAATCCACCAATTTGGCCTCACATGAAATTATATGACTGAATAATGATACTTTTAGCTTAATTAAAAAAATTGGAAATTTAGAATGTATAATATCTTTCCAAATGGCCTTCAATACAATTACATATGTACTTTTTGTCACACCATAATCATTTAATTTAAAATAAAATCTCTTATGAAGTCTATAAAAATCATTCAAATTAGTCTAAAATGTCTTTATTAATTAAATCCAAATTATAATAAGATAATTACACAATCAAAATGACATTAATTAAAATCGATAATCACCATAGATCATAAAAAAGGATATATTGTGTATATCCCCCTTCATGAGCCTTAATTTATAATATCTGTATCAATGATCAGTCATGGAAAAATATTGAGTACATTATAATTTATTAAATAAGTTATTTATATTGGGTAGAGATTAACTGATCGTAATAGTTATTTTATCACATACAGAATAATAAATGAAAATAATCACTAATATATCTTTTTTAGATTAAATATATGTTCACCACATGATGAATAATAACGCTGAATGAATATATTTTCTAGACTCTCTTAGATTTGACTCATCAATTCATATACCTCAATGATGGTAATTTTATAAATTATATTTTAAATTCGAGTATCTTCAGAATGAGTTCTATTGAAAAATTTTCATAATTATTCAAGGGAAGAATATGAAACTCTTTGAGAAAGGAATCAACAAAATAATGTATAACATGAATATCATTAATTTTGAGTTTCTCCGTAACAATATAAAATAAATATACATTATGAATAGGTTTTAAAACCATATGATGGAATTAATTTCAAGTGAGATTTCATGATCATCCTCTCACTGAAAGACTGTCATTGGTTGATTCAATGTATCTAATAAAATATACCTTCCACAAAAATTGATAGATGTTATATAATGATAGAGTCAATCCATGCACAAAATTCCATAGAATTCAAAAATGAGAAGAATTAAAATATTTTCATGAAATAAATTCCCACAAACATAAATTGACAAATATCTATATAGATGAGATGCTGAGATTATGCCATTATGATTTTTCACTTCTATAGAAATATCAAATAATTGATGTGGTGATGTGATGACTATAGAAAATTCATTAAATTATTATAGTGTGGGTATAAAATGAATAAAATAAATTATATTCACTTCTCCAATGGATAATAAGTGTACCATTGATAATATTAGTAGGAACATCCACTTAAAATGTAATATTTCCTAATGTCTGGTCTTTTCCCCTTATATACATAGTTTTTAGGTTCCTTGGACTCTTTGGGAGATGATTTTAATAGTTCCCTTATATTTATAGTCAAACAAATGGATTGTTGTGGTTTTTTATATGACAAATAATAATAAACAACATAAAACTTTTCTCCACAGTTGTAACAAACTCATATGATGAATAAAGATTTTACAAGATGATTCATGACACAATTTTAACATTATAGAAGTTAATTAATTACCCTCATTTTATTTGTTTTGTTCCTTCATTCATGTTTCTCAGCTGGCCTCTTATTCTCTTCACATTAATTAGACACATATGGACTCAAATATTCCATATCTATCTTAACAACATTACATAATATCGCATACCAAGATTAACCAAATATGAGAATCTTGAAACCTTGTAGGAGTCGTATTATGAACATTAAAGAAACAATAAATTAATCCTTCCAAATTTGGTTTGTAATAAGATAATCATATAATGGTGTCCTCCTACATTGTCAAAATTTATTTTTATCTATTATATAATGTGGGAAACATCCCCTCCATTTAAGATTTTTTCTTGGGGGAAGTATTTCTAAATGATAATAACATTAAAATATACATATTCTATTTTTGTATTTATTCATCATCTATTTATTTGGATCAATAACCCCCATTTATCATCATCTTCATTTAAAAAATAATCTACCAAAATAAAATTTCAAATTTTATTATATCCCAATAATGGAATATGTTTTCAAAGGATATAATAAACATTTAAATTAAGAATGTTTTAGTATTTCAATTTATATATGGATTCTTCTGACACCCGAAGAATTCCATAATTGAAAAATAACACTATGTAACTCTAGGAATCTTCATCCATGAAAGTTTGTACATCATAAAATGAGTTAATTTACCTAATATGAACAAAATTTTATCCATTTCAACACTAATTTTATTATCTTTATTAACATTGAAGTCCCTGAATTGTTTTAGGGTAACGATTCCAATTCTACCACTGGACAACATTATTGAATAATGTCAGACCTTGGGTTATCTCATAGTCATAATCAATATGGATCCTTAAAGTAAAAATACAACTAATAAAAAATTTTGTAAAATACTATAAATGATTATCATATTTCTCTTGTAATAATTGTTCATTTATATTCAAGTTCGCAATATTTCTACTATGATTCATATGATATCAATTGTACAAACTAAAACTCAAATAACATAATGATAGTTTCTATATTATTACATTGGATAAATATACAAGCAATCGAATCCCAATTGATAATTCAATTTATTAGTCTCGAAGAACCAAATACATATATATAAATTCTCAATTATAGATAGAATATAAAATACATATCCTAATAAATAGTCATGCACCATTTATATTATTAATAATATAATTCTTTATATCTTCGGGAAAGAGACAAATAATGGGTGAAATTGAATGCTCAGTATGATATATATACAATAGAATCTAAAATGAGTAAAATGTTATAATTATCATATCAAGGTAAATAACATATAATAAATTCTTTTCAATCAATTACATTACTAAGAAATTTATCTAAAGATAATATTAATGAAAAATTGTCATAGAAAAAAATACCTGAATTATTTTTTAATGAAAATATTAATATCATATATCATTATCTTAGACATAATAATATCAAAAATTTCAAATCCATTATCTAATATAGTATAAATATTGGTTTCTTATATACCAAAATCCCATTTAATAATTTAATCTAATGAATTTATCTCATGAGACCTATCAACCCATCACAAGGATATCTATAACTGGGCTAGAGCAATCACTGCATATCCAATGCATTCCTTATATATTGAATAATAATTTAAATTCATAATTAATATTTCATATTTATTAATATTTTAATATTGTAAAAAAATAAATATATTTTCATTTCCACAATCAATCAAATAAATTCACATTAAACTGACATATGTAAAAATTGTATACACGTTTTGAAATAATCAAATTCTTTATACAAAACAATATATCTATATTTTTTACAAATTTAATTTATAAATAATATCCATTAGAAGAATTTGAATGTTTCATTTGAAATTTAACATCACCAAAATTAATTAGAGAGAAAATATAAACATCAATTAAATTTAAATGCTTGTTTTGTAATAAAATCATGTCCATTACAGGAAAAAAGAAATTAGAATAAAAAAGATAACATTTGTATTAACCACATATAAAGTGAATAAGAGCTAGTGTCTACTTTATTTAGTTTTTATAATATATAAAATATTTCATCCCAATTTAATGTAAAGTATATTATTCGTTATTAACCATTTATATAAATTACTCTTATATTACATTGGATGTTTAAAAATAGTGATCATCACAAAATTCTTTCATCCATGCAATTATTAAAACATCCTTCTTTATATGATGGGTAAAATATAAAAAATAATGACTGATCTCAAAATCGTTGTAAGAATTATTTAATGTATAATTAATCATGATTTAGTAAGTCAAATACAATATATAATGGTAACTAACTAAAAAAATTATATTCGACCTATTACATGGAAACAAAATGCAGCCCTAGAAAATATCTAATACAATAATATCTTGGATAATTTTAAATATTTTATAAATAATGAAATTTAATATTATTATATGAAATCCTATCTTACATCATGATATATCAACCATAAAAAAATTGTGGTAATATATCGATAAAGTTGGTTGGTATATAGTAGTTACCCATTCAATGAGGATTACTGATTTTTTTATCCCATGAGACTTGTTGATGAAGTTACATACTCTATATAATCGATCATCATCCATCACTAGATGTCAATCAAAATTTTAATATGTTATGATAAATATAATCCATATTCATTATTCCATATCAAAAAAATTCTACATTGACTATATAATATGAATTTATCAATGGTTTCCCTAATTAATTAGATTATATATAAAGTAATACCCAATATAAGGAAATGACATATATTTTAACAAATATTAATATCATTGTTAAACATAATATATGTATTTAATATAAATTTAATTTATAATAAATTATGATAAAGTGAAATATAATATTTCATTATAATTTTAATGCCCAAAAAATTAATCAATTGATGAGAGGTTACCACCATATATTTATATTTTCAAAATAAAAGATATTTTATTTAAAAAAATTAAATAAAAAAATAAATTATGTTTATAAAAGAGTTGAATATTTTGAAATAAAATAAAATCACAACTTAAATATCCATATGATATGAATATAAGAGTTTAATATGTATAGATTATAAAATTCCGTCAAAAAATAAGTAGTAAAAAATATGAAACTCTATAATCAATTATCACATCCATGGTAACATTATAATTTTAATCCTTTGAGTAAGTAAACATGAATTAAATCATTATCCAACATTAGTAGATATATTTTCATGTTAATAACTTCAATAGGGTAGTATATTCAAAACAAAATGTAGATTGGTGCATAATACCCAATATGTATAAATGATGTGTAAATTGAGGAGAAACCCTATCTCTTGGTTCTCTTATAATGTAATTTATTTATCATAAATAATAATAATATATAAATTATGTAACTTATTATGATCATTTTTTATGTTTATTATTAATTGTTATATTATTTTTTGAAATTTTAAATTTAAATACATAATTTATTAAGGACACGTTTGAAAATTTCATGATATTTTGTTCATATTTATAAATATTATTTCTTATATTAACTATGGGAATGACGTTCATAGTTACATAATATAAAAACTAATCATGATATAATTACCAATATTAGACATGTATTATAATTTCAAAAACAAAATTATTTTTATAAAACATTATCTCTGTTACAATTATAGAGACAATATGTCAAACATGTGCATGAGAAATGTTTCCATTCTTTCAAAGATCATGATGTAAAGTAGGTATGTATTATTTTATTTTTACCCAATTACCATTATATCGTAAATAGAATATTTTATCCTTAAATAGATATATATATATAACATCAATGTTATGTGGTGGTGAAGAATAAATCATATATCTTAATGTCGGTAGTAGTCCACACCTACACAAGAGAAAATATTTATTTTATGAGGAATATAATGGAAATAAAATATGATATTTATTTATTTTATATATCATTAAATATATTTATTTAATATAAAAAATATATATTTAATCTATCATTATAACCAACCATGATAGGCGGTGACTAAAAATGAATTATAGCAGTTCACGAGGGGATATTCCACTGTTCCTATGAATGATTCTTTCATTTGTCATTTTATAGAAGATGATGTGGAAATATGATATTCCAAAAACATAATAATATCTTAATTAATTTTATATAATGGTTTTTTATTCATTATTTTTTAATTATTATTTAAGGAGTTGATATAAGAAATAAAATGAAGACTTATTGTTGATAAATACACTCCATTCAACAACAACTTTAGGTTTATTATTATATCCTTCTTATTATGGGTTTATTATTTAAACAATAACCATAGTTCATGGAGATATGTTTATGGTAGGTATTTGGGTGGATATTTACTAATCCAAAATTTTCATGAAATGTGGAGAGTAGAGGAGATGGGGTTTCCATTTATAAGTGATGGAGAGGACACAACAATAATTTTTAGAACATATAAAACATATTAGTACCCTAATTAATACAAAATCCAAAAAATGAACATTAAAAATTATTTGATGATATAGATTATAAATTTAGTATGAAAATAGAAATTAAATTATTTTAAAGTAATTGAAAATCATATCTCGTTAGTTTATCCTCTAGAAAGATAGTTTTTACATTAATAATAGTAATATCATTTTACTAAATATAAAACTATTTATGGAAAAAATTAACCAGAAATTATTACCTAATATTATAATAAATATTTAAAATAATTTATAAATATTTATTAGACACGAATATAATTTATTCTATCATTACATGGGTTTTTTCATTCATTCCACCCACAAAAACACGATCCATTAAATTTTAATTAATACAACATCCTAAATAAATGTATTTCCATTATTTATTACTTCCTTTGGATACCAAATTAATGACTAAATTTTATGATTTCTCCAATTTACCATTAAATGTTGAGTCATTCAACTCCTTATCACTCTCTCTCTCTCTAGGGTTAATAGTCTACATGTGATCTTCCCTGTATAATAGAGCAGATTCCCAATATACTACATCTAATGTGAGAATATGTGCAGGTTCAAAATGTTACATTCATAATATATAGATATGGAAACCATCATGTAATCATTAGAGGAATGGTATTATTTAATGTTAGTAAACTTTATCTCCAATTCATTCTAGAATTTCAAAATTTATAATGTAAATAGTGTGCCATTTCCAATATTTCTACATGTTATATTACCATTGCATTGTGATATATTCATGAAACCATTATCTCCTAGTTGAATATAAGAATGTAACATTTGGTTATTAGAATAACTCATTTTAATGATTCGAGATCCTTTAATGGGATTCAGAATAGTGTTTTTTACTTTTTCACAATTTCAAAATCATGTTCTATAACTATAATATATGTTTCACCAATATCATCACAAATAATATGGAGTGATGCATATACTAATATACAATCCCTCAAACTGTGCAATTTTAACACATGAATGGAATACATTTTTATATAAAACACTATAAAGGTAAATAATAATAAAACTAATAGTTAATTTTATGTTTTCATTACCCAAAATGTCCTCCAATATTTGAAAAAATCATTCAGACAACCAATAAATTTGTGAATTATAGGTGACTGTCAGAAAAATATTTGAACAGATACATTTTAGAAGAATTTTCTAGAATTTTTTTTGTAAATTCTAGATCCTAATTATAAAATATTTAAATCAGTCCTCTTGGATGTCACAAAACATTATTAGTAAGGAGATGTCTGAGGATCTCAAGAAGTAAATCTTTTCATATAATGAGGAAATTTGTATATTTTTTATGTCAATCAACAACAACCCATATTATATAATTATATGATGGAATCTTTGCAAATATAGTTACAAATTCCTTATTAATCACATCAATTTTACATATTGTAATGAGTACAAATTTCCTTAATTCTATATAGATTTTTCTATCAAATTTTACCTACTACCAAACATGAAATTTTGTTACATTATCTGATATTTATATCTTCATGTAATCCAACCTAAAATGTTCTATTTAATATGAATACATTATATTTCAATCAATGTGTTTATAGAAATGTGATATATAAAATCATGTAATTATTCCTTTTTAACACATGAATATATTGAATACAAAGCCTCCTTAAAAATACTAGACTTCTATATTTATATAAGAAGTATTCTAATTTACCACCCTTCACTGCTTAAATTTTATTTTGCAATGTCTCTTCATCGGGCTATAAACGTTTAATCATTTATAATAAAAAAAATTATTATAATTTGAAAAATAATTAATCTTATCCGTTTTAATAATTGTAAAATATATATTAATTATACCCATTAACATATGATACCTATAAATAATTATTTTCAAAATAACAACATGATATTTTTTAATCAATTCATATGATACATTATTTTCATTACCTATGTATATGTGTACTGATAAGTAACAATCCATGAGTATCTTAACACATTTTATTTTATCTAGGAAAAGATATTTGATGGAAAATGTTTATTTTAAACACTTATAAAATATTTATATCTCAAAATATTCAACATAGAGATAATGTGTGAATAAACTCAATGATATTATTATAGATTCTAACTCAAGATCTAGATTTCAGTAGTTGTATTCATGAGTCCATAAATACCTTTATGCATTGGAAATAAATTTATAATTCAATATTTGAAAAAGCTATGTCCCTTATCTGATGAATCACTATATGTCACAAATCCATCATTTTTTATTGTATAGTTAAAATGAGATCATTGAAAATAATTATCTTCCATTTTTCAAAATAATCTTCAAATTTATTTTCCTATGTGAATATAAAACATCTACATTTAAGGTTTTTAATAGGTTATATAATAATATTTTAAAAAAAATCACCAATAGTAACATACTAATCTATTCAAACTATGTAACCAAGTTAAATTCATTTGTATAGGCAATTCATTGTATATAGTTGTCAAATATGGATAAACAAAGAATAAATGTTTGGAGATAATATTTCTAACAAATATAACTTTTTAATCCAAAATTATCACTTCATAATTTTCCATTATAACACTTTTCCTTTAATAAAATCATGAATTATCTGAAAGTTATTCTCATAGTCCTAGTATATTTAATAATATTTGATCCTATGATAAATAAATACCACATGAATTTTAGGATGATATTCCTTAAATAATCTATTTATTTGATGGGATAATTATAAAGTATTAAATAATACCTAAAACATTATACAAAAATATCTACAAAGACCATATTAATTTATCACCTTTTTAAAAATTGAAATGTAAATATTGGTACATGATTAAGCTAAAATTAATCCTACTACGTTCTTCAAGACTGTTACCCCTCGTAGACATATCATAAAATAAATACATCTTAATTTCATGGGGAAGGAAACATGAAAAAGGTTTTGTTGAGGTACTCCATAAGTGTAAAAATATAAACACTTAAGCATAAACATGAGTATATGGGTATGAGAACGTGATAGTAACACTATAATATAACATCATGTATTTTAAATATAATAATATAAATCAGGGAATAAATCTTTGAAGTTCAAAATACATTATTCATAATGAAAAATAATGAGAATAATCCATGAAGGCATTACATTGTGATTAGAAATTGAACTGTGGAAAACACTTGAGCATATAAAATGATTATTATTATAGTAATGGAATTGATTCTATGGAAATATTATTATCATGGGTTCACTCCCAATACCATCATGGGAGTCATGGTTCAATTCCATTGTAATATTAGTAGAATGAGGTCACTCCTAGTACCTTTATGGTAGTCATCGTTCACTCCCATATTCAACATAGTACTCAATGTACACTCCCAATACCATATTAGTCTATCTCATTAAATATATGTCAATACCCAATTCATTAAAGAGAGATAAAGGTCTTCCGAACTCATAATTAAATAATACATACATTTTCTAAAAAATCATTTAAAATCATATCATAAACCCTAAAATGATATAAATATCATAGACATGTAACTATATAATAACATATGGATGGAGACACAAGTTTCATAATCATTTCAGCAATACCATACCATGGGAAAATAAGAGGTTTAAAAACAATATAACACATGAATGGGAAACAATATTCATAAAAAAACATTCCATGAAAACATAAACCATTCTGAGAATGAATACAGATGAAAAAATTGTATCATTTCCCCAGAAATGAACAAATAACACCAACAGATGCTATCTTAGATGATAATTAATTCTGAATGATATTTTAAAAATATTTTTTGAATAAAAAATCATTCATTATTTAGAAAATTATCTTTTAATATATTTTACAATTAAAACAATTTTCATGAAAATAATCATGAAAAATTATAATGTAATATTTCCAATCATTTATAAAAAAAATTCCCTTGGTAGAATTATAAAAAAATTATAATAAATTCTTGAAAATGATTGGAAAACCATTTTATTTAAATTACATTTAAATCATATAAATAATGGTTAAATAAGTATATGAATCTAGTTCATTGAAAATAATTTAAAAGACATTTCATTGAATATAAATTGAAAAAATATAACGAAATCGTGAAAATGATTTTAAGAAAATCCATAACAATTTTTCTAAAAATTATAAATAAATCTGGAATTTTTTTGAAAACGATTTTAGTTGAAAAGAATTTAAATAATCATGAATTTTTTTTTGAAATTTCTTTTCATTGAAACGTACAAATTAATCATTAAACCATTTTGAAAACCATATTCTTTAAAAATACATTTATAAAAATTATTTAAAAAATATTAGGAACTATATTATTTTAAAAAATATATTTTAAAAATTTTGAAGTAATATTCAATGGAATTATGGTCATGATGCAAAAAAATATGTACATGCGGATCATTATCTTTCAACCATAAAATCTTTAGAAAAATTCATTGGAGAAAAAAGACCATAATATTACGTTTTAAAAACACATTTTTTATAAAAAATGTGAAATTTGAGAAAAAATTTTATTTATGTTTCATTGGATATGATTATAATATTCTTGGAATCAATTCTGAGAAGTTTTCTTTGAAGGAATATAGATTTCTGGTCAAAGAGAGAGGTAAATACATACATTCATGAAAAACAGTTTTTGATGTTATTATGTACCATGGAGTAGAAATATTGAAACATTAAATTTATTTATCATGAATAAATAGTAATAAAGAATCATATGTAGTTTTATTAAGAGATATATCACTATATACAATCAATGAAATCATAATTGTAAACAATCTTGGAAAATGATGATTTAGTTTCAATAAATTCTCCCTGATAGGTAACATTGAGTCACAGAACAACTGTATGAAAATTAAATTACATGAAAAAATAATATAATAAAAATAAAGATAATTATTATATTACTTCGCTAATGGTAGTATATACACCTAGAAAAAGATTGTTTGTGCATAACAAAACATGTGACTCAAAGAAGGAAAATTGTGAGAAAACTGTCTTATCGATTTATTAACTTTTGTAACATTAAACCCACGAAAAAAAAGCTAATATATTAGATATTTAAATACCAGAATTTTTAATAATTATTTTCATATAATAGATTATGTGGTAGTAGACACCCCACACATATGAAATGAGCGGTGAATAATGCATTAATCTCATGAAAATAAAATGCGAGACAAAAATTCCCTTACTTTGTAACTTGACATTCATTATAATCATAAAAAAATACTTTATAATAAATATAAACTCCTTATAAATATAACATAGGAGAATATTTTTATATTTAATACCATAAATCGTTTTATTATGTATTTATATTACCCTCAGGTTAAAACTTTTATATTAAGGTTTCACTTTAGGTAATATATACTTTGTTCTTTTCATTAAACTTATTTTGTTATAAGTTTGGTACTTAAAATAATATCATTATTTATAGAATATATCTATTTTATAAATATAATTTATATTCATTAAATATTTATTATAATAATATATATAATATATAATAATGAAATTGAATACACATATCATGGAGATAGCAGGCCTTGCATATGAACGAATGTTGTTTTTTTTATTTTCCTTTTAAATTAATGAAAAAATGAAATATATGTTTATAATATAAGTATAATGTTTAATTATCATGATATATATCATATACTATCACTAAACTCATCTTCAATACAATTCTTATCGTGTGTGAATGAATCACATTGCTTTGAGGGGCGGTAGTCCACACATCCTCAAACTCGATTATCGTAATAAAAAAAATGGAACGTATAATGATTAGTGTTGTAAAATAACTAAATTATAATAAATAAATTATAAATATCTTATATATAATATATTAGCATATTATTCTACAAAATATCCTCCATTAATGGTGGTAATGGAAAAAATGTACCATCGTCATTATGTGAGGTGGTAGTTCTACATATACATAATCAATATGTTTGTTACCCATTGGATAGAAGAGTGTGTAAGTTTAGGTTTAACCCTAATATGGAAAATATATAATCATATGGAATATACTATTATATTTTTATAATAATTAAATATGTACATTTGAGGGGGTGGATATTGAAAAAATGATAATGATGTTTGTGGAAGGATGTTACCACTTCTTTGGGTAACTCCTTTTGGTTTCAACCAAACGGATTCCTTGACATAATTTTTGATAAGTGATAGAATAATAATATGATCTTAGGGATTTTTACAAGATATATAATTTGAGAAAAAGTGACATGAGAGGTGTGTGGATATGGGAGGATATTAGGCTTTTTATAGTGAAGGTGGAATGACACTCTTGAAAATCATTCGAAATATAATTCCACCACTTTTTTATAATATAATGTGGATCCAATAATTATATAATGAAGATACAATGGTGTATAAGGACCAAATATGGACATAAAATGTCTCTTGGATAAGTTTCTTGGTCATTTTGGGTCTTTTATATAAGCTTTAGAACTTTGTTAACCTAGTTATTCTATTAATTATTGTTGTGATTTTAAATCTTTTTCAATGATATTTTCAGGTAAAATCGAATTTGAACTTACTAGACATTATAAATTACACTGATACCAAATATAGAAAAAAAATTCTATATTAAAATCACAAAATTATTATAAATTAATATAAATTTAATCTGAATAGGGGACGACAATACAGTTTTTCGAGGAAATTACATCCAAAAGGTTACTCTTTTTGTTTTTACTAAATTTCAATGATAAATTTATGGCAATAAACTAAATTGTATTAATTATTAAAAAAATTATATATATAATCTCTGAAAAAAATTATAATTAATTTAACCATATAAATTAATTACACAAAAAAGATGTTTCGAATTAAAATTATTTATTTTTCAATATTCATGAAAATATGATACTTCCTAAAAAACAAAAAATTAAACCTACTCTAATTTTTATTTTACTATTTCAAATATGATTCTTATTTTTACATAAATTATTTATATAAAAAACTAATTTAAAATAGGTTCACCATTAAAATTCTTTAAAACCACCATAATAGATATATAGGTTTTTATGTGTGAAATTTGGATTGTTTTTATTTTGTAATTATAAAAATATATTGAACTAATATAAAAAATATTTCATTGTATATATAATAAATATATTAGATAAATATCACTCCTTGGTTGTAGATAATTTAATTTATTATGATAAAATAGATTTGTAAACATAAAAATTATTTTTTATAAAAATGTTCTTTTATATTCAATTTGTTATTATGTTCTATTTTAATTCATTTGTAACTAATTAATTCAGCCATGTATTTTAATACATTATTTAATATTATTCATAAGTTTCAATATAGTGACTGTGATATATCATATTACATTTAAAAATAAATATCTATAATTTTATATTATGGTTCGGTGACACTCAATATTTCATGTTATGCAAGACATCATGGAAAGTCAATCTTGTATGTATGTAACTTAATCATAGTGTTCCATGTAATGAAAGCTAAACATTATGATACGTGTAGTGCATGATTAACATTTCATTTTACAAATTGTAATCCAAACATATTTCTTTAATATAGAATAATATATTTTCAATATAGAATTAAATAAAAAATATCAAAATGATTAAATTTATTTAAAATAAATATTTCAAAAACTCCCAGGGTGTCACATACTACCCCAATAAAATTAATATCACCATGAAAATTTTTCTAGTTTATAAATGGTTTAATACATGAATGTTCCATTCAAAATATCCCACATCATAAAACAATGAATAAAAAATCATCCTGAAAAAACTGATAATTTGAAATATATTGGTTACCCAATGTTATAAATATATATGTTTAAACATAGGAGAACATATAGGGAAAGTGAAAAAATTCACTTAGAAAAAAAAGCTGAAATATTTGAAGGGTGTTAATTAGTTCATCAATAAGAAACAAACGAATGATCATTTAAAATTTCATGGACTCAAATTCATAAATCTGGGATGTTTTAAATGGCCATTGTTTTAACAAAATTTAATATATTTTGATTTTTTTTTCTTTTGATCATTTTTCTAACACTGAGTGATTCTTCTATTCACCATAAATTTAAAGAAATATATGTACTTGATATATTTATATATACAAAATTCCATTATTTGTTTGTGCTTTTATCAATTCCTAATTCACCCATTCTTCAAGAAATTGATTTTAGATACACATATTGATTCATGGAGTAATAAAATACAATTATTCAGTTCTTAAGGACAATAAAATAATGTATATTATAACTATTTCTCTCTTATTATTCAATAAAATAAATATTGTTAATACATTAATCTCCTAACCTAATATGAAAAACTAATACTTCATAATTACTCTTTATTCATAGAAAATAATTACCCTTTATCATTGACATCACGTTGGCCAGTGGAGGCGCGTAACACTTTTAATCATTTAGTAATGGGTTCCAGACCCATGGCCTTGCTGGATATGATTGTTTGTCACCCAAAATAAATGATATCCTTTTATAAAATTACACAAATATGATTTCGACAATAAATATGTTAGACATCCTTGACGTAAGGATAATCACTATATTTAATTTTCATAATGGTTTTCAATAAAATATCAATACATAAATAAATAATATTAATTTTAACATAAAATATAAATTGATGGTTATCTTTAAAACCCGTGTGAAAGATATAAATAAAATAATGTAGAAATAAGATCACAAAATATTCTCAACATTGGTTCTCCATATATCAATATGTTTTTATTGGTTTTCACATTCCAAACATCTGAATACGTTCACCAACTATTATCTTGAAACATGTTAATGACAAGAATAACCATAATTTATTTTACCGAAAACAAGCATGTTTCCTTATTCCATAATATATTTAATATATTCCAATAATCAACTAATTTTGTAATCTTCATTAATTAAATAAACAAGAAAATTGAAAAAAGGAACATTATTAGTTCTTGGGTAATCAATATAGCCAACTTCTTATTCATATCCCACATATATTTATCCAAACAACTTCATATTAACATAATGAACAAATTAAGGGTTATATTTAGTTATTAAAAATATCAACTTGTAATTATATCAAATTTCCATACCATTTGAGTCATTCAACATAATCCTTTAAATACTTAGCAAAAAACATAAACTAGAATATTTTTGAATACTTAACCATTCATATAAAATAAATCCTAAATCCAAATACATAAATATTTCTGTTATTACACTACATACATAATCCTAAAAAATGTGACCTCATCCTATTATATAATAACTCTTTACATTGAAATTTCATTTTTAGTGTTGTAATTATTAGAAACATAACAATTACACATATCATCTTGTTGATTTTATTTAGGAAATTTCAACTTGGGATGTTGATTTTCATAATGACCATTCACTCCACACTTAAATTTTTTATATTTGATGATGTCATATGGAGGCCAATATTTCAATCCACTTCATCAACTGAACTCTTTATTTTTTTCATTACAGTAACTTCATTTGTGTCATTTTATAATATATCCAAAATAAATTCTTGTTCCTATAAGACATTAATATAGGTGATTCCTTCATTATTATAGACATAATAGAATAGGAATCTTATTACATACATGATCTCCATTAATTAAAATCTCGACTAACTCTTTCATTATCTTACATTTTGAGATAGATATTTGGTTACGTATATGTTATTAATCATGTTCTCTAAAAACCGACTAGGCATGATCACATCATTATTCACTCTAGTGATCATCCAATTTGATTTATCATCTAAAAAGAGTTAATAATATTATAAATTAACTACTTCCTTCTTGTTTATTTCATTGACTAAAACAATAAATCATAGTGCATAGAACACTTTTCATAGTGGAAAACTATGTAATCATGAAAAATAATTACTCATAGGATTCTTAAATTATGACACAATCAGTAAAACTATAACATATTATAAGGCCCCGACCTTAAACATTACTTAATCTTGAGTTATTACAAGATTACACCTTGAGGATCTTTTCAAGATTATAGTTTTAGATAATTATATCATAAAACATGAATTACATTCCACATATAAAAAAAGTGGTTACATAAAGGTAGTATTCATTTTTCCCATAAATGGAAACATATTTAACATAAAACATGGATTCATTATTGACACTTCCTTGAAACTATCATCATATCATTTAAATTTCCCTTGACCTGTGAAAAAAATTTCAAAAAAACATGGGATGAGCATAAAAACCTCAGTATGGGTTATAAAATTTTTGAAAGGAAACATGAGTTCATATATACATAATAATGAAATCATACTTTACCCATAAAACATATCACTTTAACATACCTCAACATATCATGAATAAATCATAGAAATCATAAGACATAACGGTAACTTGAGGCATTCATAACATTCTTACGTAGGGAGTAACCCTCTTGGTTACGTTTGGAATACCCATCACATTATATTCCCTAAATCTCTTTGGAGAAACCTTAACGTTTCAATCCTTCGCGTTAACCAATGCATTGGAGAGCTATATTGGGCTCACCCGCCCTTAGTTTATCATGGAACCACCCATCATCATAATAATTCCCAAGAACCATAACATAATCGTGTCACATAAAACATGCAAAAAGGAAACATAACATTTCCACATTTCAATCAAAATATATCAATAAAACAAATTGATATAATAAAAATATTATGAAAACCATTTTCAAAACCAAAATAAATGAAAAGTAAAACATGGTATTTATTTTTCTTTTAAAAAGAAGGTATGGCTTATAGAGGAAGCTGAAACTCAAATAATGGTCACAGCGACGGAGAAGTTGTTGTCGCCGCATACGTATGACAAAAACATTTCCTTTTGTCGTTTAGTAAAACGTTTCGTATAAAAAAATATTCTTTTTGAATAAAATTATGAATAAAAGTGTTTTATACACCGTATAAAAGAAGGTTGTGTGTAAAACAAAATATGCCTCGATGAAAGGAGATTGAGACGAAGTCCCATACCTCAGGTCCGACTTGACTCGGTCATTCTTTAATCTCCTGAATAATAAACTTGAGTTAATTTCTACTTGTTTAATAACATTTTTCATGTTCATTATTCCTTTTATATCACTTATTTCTATGTCATGAACACGATGTAATTATTTAAGTTAATAACGGTCGTTTTAACGACCATTGGTACTTGAGTAAAAAAACCATTTATAATTACAAGTTGTTCGTGTATCCATTATATCCAGAATGGTATTCATGATGTAGATATCATATATGTCATATATATCCAGTATATTCATGCATTTATAATATTACATAATCATTTAGAGGTACGAAATGAAATGCACCGTTCATGGAGACGGTAAGCCGTACGTACGCAAGAACGCTACATTCATTTCTATTTCATATTTTATAGAATAGAATCATTATGATATTAAGGTGTATTATAATTCTACTGTAATATCATATATAATATCATAACTTCATCCTTTATATGTCCCACATATGGTATTAACGAATCAAAGAACTTTGAGGGGGTGGTAGTCCACACTTCCTTAAATGAAGATATTGCATTTACCCATAATGGAAACCATAAAGGTATGCCAAAAATGAAAAATACAGAAGCATAAGGAAAACATAAAAATATTATATATCATATATAAATATAGTGTCATCTTAATTTCCACCTTTGAAGGTGTTAAAATAATGTTGAACAATAATCGTTTTGGGAGGCTGAAATTCGCCATCCACGGAAACAGTATGTTCTTTAACCATTATATGTAGGTGTGTGTAAGTTTAGCTCAAATCCTTCCTATAAAAACATCCTAGTATATTTAATATACTGAAGTTGTTACAAAAGAAATTAATAAAATGATTTTAGGGGGTTGGAGAAGAAAAATAAAACAAAAGGACTCAAGTGAAGACATTATCTTAAAATCAGGTAACTCCCTTTGGTTTGAGCTCAAAGGCTTCCTTGGGACGACTTCTTCCCAATGTGAGGCTTAAAGGAGTAACAGAGGGAATTGGAGAGACAAAATGGTCAGGGTTTGGTGATCCAAAGGCATTGGAAGTGTGGGTAACGAGGTAGAGGTGGGGGCCTTTTATAAGAGGAGAGATGGGGCACTTTTGAAATGTAAAGAAATGTTACTTTATTTTAAAATGATTTTTGGATTCAAAAGGTCCCACATTGATATAATTCGAGGCTACAGTGATAAGGTTTCGAAATATACCCATCCAATAGGTTTTGGACATGTGTTGGTCATATATTTTACATTATCATTTCATTTTATTTAAATCCTTTATTAATGAGGTAATCGCTGCATCATCATTATGTTATAAATAATTTAATATATTTAATGTCTAAATATTAAAAAAAAACTATCATTATGTGGGAAATATTTTTATCTTTATAAAAATATTTATAGTAAAAAATCTGACTTGTATAACCCCATGTAATTTTTTTTAGTAAAATAACTCATGTTTGTGTCATTTTCACTTTAACATTAAATAAAAATATATTAATGTAATTTTCCAACCAATGTGGCTCCATTGGGTCCCCATGTTGACCCATGGATTATCTTGGACGGACATGAGACATCCAATTAGGTTAGTACAAGTGTCAGGCTAATCTCATATTATTAAAACATTATTTTTACCTTAAACTACACTAATTACCTCTAATCGCGATTAAAAATATAAAAGTTACTATTCACCAAAAAAAATTATTTTACTCTCATTGAACCACATTTTACTTCTTAATGAAAACCATGTATGTTAGATATTTTAAAATCAAATCACAGAAGTGGAAAAGTTACATTTATACAAAAAATCAGTTTCTTTAACTACCACTTAGTGGTTTCACTATTCATCAAAAAATTGATGTTTTTCAGAAAAATACCAAAACATCACCTTATGCTATATTTGATATTCTGAATTCCAAAATGATGTCTATTTTACAAAATTCAAATCATATAAGTTACATTAATTAATTTAATAATAAATTCCCGATGTCATGACAAATAGCGTGTTTTTATGAAATAATAAGTATCAAAAGATTGACCCCATTTTAAGTCCAATTTCAATGTGAAATTGATTCCAATGACCACCATTGGATTAAGTGGTAAAATTATATTCTAATTTAACTTCAAAACCAATTAAAATGATAATCTAATCATATAAATAAATGAGATTAAAAAGAGCTTTTGAATTAAAATACAACATTTTAACTATTCATTAAAAAATAAAGTTTATCGAAAAAATACCAAAAATTCACACAAAGTAAATTTTGATGTCCCAATCATAAAGAATAAGTTTATTTTTAAAAAAATAGCGTATAAAATTTTCCAAATATAGATTTAAAAATGGTGTTCCATCAAAAGGCAGTAAAACAGTCTTTTAAAAATATTAGTGTATTCCATGTTTATGATTGGATTTATTTTCATTTTAAGCCTCTAAAACACTATATAATTAATTAATAGACATAGATAAAATTATCTATAATTAATTACTTACTTGGGATGTTACATCATTCCCCCCTTCAGAAAATTGCGTCACCGCAATTTATTTAAATATTAAATAAATGGCGGTACTTATCCCTCATTGAATTTTCAGATTCCCATGTTGCCTCTTCCATCATTTGGGTTTTCCACAAAACCTTTACCTGATTAATCACATTATTCAATACACCTGCTCCATGTGGTCAAGAATCTAGACTGGTTTTTTCTTATAAGATATGTTCTCTTCCAGCTGAACTACCTCTTGACTCAAAACATGAGATGGATCTGGCCTATACTTTCTCAACATCGAAACATGAAAAACATTGTGTACCTGAGATAAAATCGGAGGTAAAGCCACTCGGTAAACAACTGATCTAACTCTCTCCAGAATTTCATGTGGTCCAATTAACATTGGACTCAGCTTTCATTTCTTACCAAATCGTATTACACTTTTTCATGGTGATACTTTGAGAAAAACATGATCACCTACCTCAAAAGAGAGATCCTTCCTCCTGTTGTCTGCATAACTCTTCTTCCTACTCTGAGTTGTTCTCATGTGTTTCTGTATCAGCTGACCTTTTTCTACCAACTCTTCTACCAATTTTGGTCCAATCAGCTTTCTTTCACCAACTTCATCCCAAAAAGCTGGAGTTCGACACTTCTTCCCATATAACGCCTCAAATTGTGCCATGTGAATACTGGGAATGAAAACTATTATTATATGAAAATTCAACCAAAGAATGATGTTGGTCCCAACTTCCCTGATAGTCCATCAAACAAGCTTGTAGCATATCCTCTAAGTTCTGAATTTTTCGTTCTGACTGCCCATCTGATTGAGGATGAAAAGCTATACAAAAATTTAATTCAGTACCCAACGACTTCTGAAGGCCTTTCCAAATGTTAGAAGTGAACCTGGGATTACGGTTAGATACAATGGAGAGAGGAACTCCATGTAACTTGACTATCTCTTTAAGATATAAACGGGAAAGTTGATCTTGGGAAAAAGTACCTCATATAGCAAGTAAATGAGCAAATTTAGTCAATCGATCAACAATAACCAATATTTCATTATTACCTCAAGATTTCTTCGGTAATCCCACAACAAATTCCATGGATATATTCTACCATTTCCCCTCTGTCACTGGTAAAGGCTGAAGCATCCCTTTCGGTAACTGTCGCTCTACTTTAACTTGTTGACATGTCAAACACTTCATAGTAAAATTAGAAATATCTCTTTTCATTCCATCCCATCAGTAATACTCCTGCAGATCTCTGTACATCATAGTACTGCCAGGATGAACTGAAAACGGAGAACTATGAGCTTCACATAACAACTCTCTCTTCAACTGTGAATCACAAGGCACACACAATCTCTTCCCAAATCTCAAAACACAATCATTATCTATGTTGAATTTAGGAAATTTACCTTTCTGAACCAGCTCTACCTTTTTCTACAAATTACTGTCTTGCTTCTGTGCTTGCTTAATTCTGTTTGATAGAGAAGATTTCACTGATACCTGAAACAAAACAGAAAAACATCCTGCACCAACAACTTCTATGCCAAAGTTCATCAAATCCTTAACCAAAGGATCACGTTCCAAACACAACATTTCTAATGAATCATTACTTTTTCGACTCAAAGAATCATCCACATTATTTGCTTTTCCTTGATGGAAATGAATTGTAAAATCATAATCTTCTATTAATTTCAACCATCTCCTTTGTCTCATGTTTAACTCATTCTGAGGGAATATATACTTTAAAATTTTGTGATCAGTATATATTTCACACTTTACTCCATACAAATGATGCCTCCATTTTTTTAAAGAGAAAACAACAGCAGCTAATTCTAAATCATGTGTAGGGTAATTTACCCCATGAGTTTTCAACTATCGTGAATCATAAGCAATTAACTGATCATTCTGCATTAGGACGCAACCAAGTCCATTCAATGAATCATCACTGTATATAACAAACTCACCATTTCGGGAAGGAAGTGCCAAAACTGGAGCATTCACCAATCATCTATTCAATTCTTTAAAACAATCATCACAATATTTTTTCCAGATAAAATTAACACCCTTACGAGTTAGCTTAGTGATTGGACTAGATAACTGTGAAAAATTTCTATGAACCCTTCGGTAATAGCCTACCAAACCAAGGATACTATGATTCTCTGTTAAATTTGTGGGTCTTGTCCATTATGCATCAACCTTTGTTTTTGCAGGATCAACTATTATCCCATATTTAGAAACAATGTGACCAAGGAAAGATATTTTTTTCAACCAAAACTCATAGTTTCTGAATTTCCCATACAATTTATTTTCTATTAAGGTTTGAAAAATAACCCTTAAATGTCTTTCATGCTCCTCTTTAATTTTAGAAAACACCAAAATATCATCAATGAAAACCCCCAAAAACTTATCCAAGAACTCATGGAAAATTCTATTCATTAATTCCATGAATACAACAGGTTCATTGATTAGCCCAAAAGGAATTGCTACAAATTAATATGACCATATATTTTACGAAACACAGTCTTCGGAACATCTGCTTCATTTACTTTCAACTGATGGTACCCTGATCACAGGTCAATCTTTGAAAAATATTGTTCTCCTTGGAGCTGATCAAACAAATCATTGATATGAGGCAAATGATATTTGTTCTTAATAGTGATGTTATTCAAGGCTCTATAGTCAATGCAAAGTATCATAGAACTATCTTTCATTTTATCAAATAAAAAAATAGCACCCCATGGTGATGTGCTAGGTCAAATGAAACCTTTCTCTAATAAATCTTGCAATTTCTCCTTCAAATCTAAAAGTTCAATTTGAGCCATTTGATAAGGGGGTTTCCAAATTGGCTTAGCATCAGGAACTAAGATAATAGTAAATTCAACTTCCTGATCTGGTATTATTCCAGGCAACTCATCAGGAAAAACATCAGGATACTCATTTACCACTGGCACATCATTAATCTGAACAGTTCCCTTGTTTTCAACAATATGTGCAAGGTAACATTCCTTTCCCTATTTTACAAGTTTCTCGGCCTCTTGATATGTTATCAACAGTAAGGGTTCATTCTTGTACACAAACTGAAAGTCTTTCTAAAATGAAACTTCATTATTTCTATAGTCAATCATAGCATGGTAAAATGAGAGCCAATACATACCCAGGATAACATCAAACTCTACTAGAGGTAAAACAATAAGGTTGTCAAGTAGGTTCTTTCCACGGATAAGGATAGGAAGATTCTTATAAATTCTTTTTTCCTCAACATTTCCCGCAGGTGTTTTTACCAAATGTTCAGGAGTCATTTCTTGAGATGGTATTCCCATTTTACTAGAAAAGTATTTAGTGATGAAAGATTGTGTAGACCCCGAATCAAACAACACAGTGGCATAATCTGAAAAAAAGTACCTGATACAACTTCATTTGATGGCCTGACATCTGCTGAAGTAGTTGCAAAGGATTTCACCACCCCTTTCTACTTGTAGACTAACTGCTTCCCATCACTCGATCTCTTTGTCGGACACTCATTTGCATAGTGACCCATCTCATTGAACTTAAAACATTTCACTAACTGTAAATCAAATTTGGTCTTACCTTCACCTTTATCTTTTTCAGTGCAATCACAAGCCTTATGTCCCATCTTACCACATCGATAGCACTTTCCAGAATTCAGAAGGCATTCCCCAGCATGCCTTTTACCACATTTATCACAAACTATGAACATAGTTTTATTACCATCAAACTTTTGATGAAGAATTCTTCCCTTTCTCCTTCCACCTCAGTCTCTTCTTCTATTGGTTGTTATAGAACACTTGATCATCGGCAAACTCCATTTACAACATCTCATCACATCGAACAAGCTTTTCATAACTTTTAAACTCACAAGAAGCTAATGCCCTTCGATATTTTGGCTTTACTCCTGAGTAAAAATGATTGATTTTACTATCAAGGTCTCAGATAAAATTTGGAACATACCTTGCAGATCGAGTGAACCTCTCTTCATAGGCAGCCACTGAGTATTCCTCTTGCCTCAATTCCAAGAATTTTTTTTCCATCCTAAGTCGAATAGTCATAGGAAAATACTTTTCAAGAATCATACCTTTGAATTCATCCTAGTCGAGAGCATCAATCTCATCAGCATCCCTAATATTTTTAACCATAGACCACCACTGATCTGCATCACCCTCAAACGGTAAATATCAATACAAACAATTTGATTGTATGAACAACCCATGACATCAAAAATCTTCTCCAGTGCTTTAATACACCCTTCAGCTAGCACAGGGTCAGATGATCCTATGAATGATGGGGGATGTTGCCTCATGAAATGTTCCACCACTAACATGTTCCTCTGCGGTTGATCTGGCTGATCTCGTGCATGGATACCACCACCATTTATCGCTTGAGTCAACTGCGCCATTACTGCAACAAACTGTTCAGTTCCAATTCCGACCATCTCAGGATGCTGATTCGGAAGGTTATTTCCTTCTGTATGCCTTCCTAGCACTGCTTCCCTATTTCCTCTACGGAAAACCATTCTAAACAAACATGTATTAGATGAAGCAACATGGTAATCTTCAAATGCTATATCATTTAAAAAAATATTTTTGGATAATCATTTAATATAATTCTAACTCCTAAAGTTATCTAAACCGCCCTTTGATACCAAATATAAGGCCCCGACATTAAACATTACATAATCTTGAGTTATTACAAGATTACACCTTGAGGATATTTTTAGGTTTAGAGTTTTAGAGAATTAGATCATAAAACATGCATTGCATTCAACATATAAACAAAGTGGTTACATAGAGAGAGTATTCATTTTTCCCATCAATGGAAATATATTTAAAATAAAACAAGGATTCTTTCTTGACACTTCCTTCACACTATAATCTTATCATGTACCTTTCCCTTGACCTATGAAAAACATTTCAAAAAAACATGGGATAGGCATAAGAACCTCAGTATGGGTTATAAAAATATGGAATGGAAACATGAGTTCATATATACATAAGAATGAAATCGTACATTCCCATAAAACATAATCACTTTAACATACCTCATCAAATCATGAATAAATCGAAGAAATCATAAGACATAAAGGTAACTTGAGGTATTCATAACATTCTTGTGTAGGGAGTAACCCTCTTTGTTACGTTTGGAATAGCGATCATAGTATATTCCCTAAATATCTTCGTAGAAACCTTAACGTTTCACTCTTTCACATTACCCAATGCATTGGAGAGCTATATCGGGCTCAACTGCCCTTATTTTATCACAGAACCACCCGTATTCATAATAATGCCCAATAACCATAACATAATCGTAAGACATAAAACATGCATAAAGGAAACATAAAATTTCCACATTTCAATCACAAGATATCAATACAACACATTGATATAATAAAAACATTATGAAAACCATTTTCAATACCAAAATAAATGAAAATTAAAACATGATATTTATTTTTCTTTTGAAAAGAAGGTATGTCTTGTAGAGGAAGCCGAAACTCAAATAATGGTCACGACGACAGAGAAGTCGTTGTCGCCGCGTACGTATGACAAAAAAATTCCCTTTTTTCGTTTAATAAATGCTTTGTATAAAAGAGATTAATTTTTAATAATCTTAAATGTAAAAGGGGTTTATACACCATATAAAAGAAGGTTGTGTATAAAACAATATATGCCTCAATGAAAGGAGATTGAGACGATGTCCCATACCTCGGGTCCGACTTGACTCAGTCATTCTTTAATTTCCAGAATAATAAACTTGAGTTAATTTATACTTGTTTAAGAACCTTTTTCAAGTTCATTATTCCATTTATATCACTTATTTCCATGTAATGAACACTATGTAATTATTTAAGTTAATAACGATTGTTTTAACGATCATTGGTACTTGATTAAAAAATAAACCCTTTATAATTACAAGTTTTCCAGGCATCCATTATATCCAGAATGGTATTCATGATGTAGATATCATATATATCATATATATATATCCAGTACATGAATTAATTTATAATATTACATAATCATTTATAGGTATGAAATGAAATGCACCGTTCATGGAGACGATAAGCCATACGTACGCATAAACGCTACTTTCATTTCTATTTTGTATTTTATAGAATGAAATCATAATGATATAAAGGTATATTATAATTCCAGTTTAATATCATATATAATATCATAACTCCATCCTTTATACGTCCCACATATGGTATTAACGAATCAAATCACTTTGAGGGGGTGGTAGTCCGCACTTCCATAAATGAAGATATCACGTTTACCCATAATTGAAACCATAAAGGTTTTCCCAAAATGAAAAATAAATAAGCTTCAAGAAAACATAAAAATATTATATATCATATATAAATGTAGTGTCATCTTAATGGACACCTTTGAAGGTGTTAAAAGAATGTTGAACAATCATTGTTTCAGGAGGCTGAAATTCGCCATCTACGGAACCTGTATGTTCTTTAACCATTATATGTAGGTGTGTGTAAGTGTAGCTCTAATTATTCATATAAAAATATCATAGTATATTGAATATACTAGAGTTGTTACAAAATAAATTAATAAAAAGAGTTTAGGGGGTTGGAGAAGTATTATAAAACAAAATGACTCAAGTGAAGACATTACCTTAAAATCAGGTAACTCCCTTTGGTTTGAGCACAAAGGCTTCCTTGGGAATACTTCTGCCCATAGTGAGGCTTCAAGGAGTAATAGAAGAAAGTGTAGAGACAAAATTGGTAGGTTTTGGCCGAGCCAAAGGCTTTGGAAGTGTGGGTAAGGAGGTAGAGGTGGGGGCCTTTTATAAGAGGAGAGGAGGCGCACTCTTGGAATGTAAAGAAATGTTACTTTATTTAAAAATGAGTTTCGGATTCAAAAGGTCCCACATTGATATAATTATAGGCTAAGGTGATAAGGGTTCAAAATATACCCATCCAATAGGTTTTGGACATGTGTAGGTCATTTATATTACATTATCTTTTCATTTTATTTAAATCCTTTATTAATGAGGTAATCGTTGCATCATCATGATGTTATAAATAATTTAATATATTTAATGTCTAAAAATTATAAGAAAACTATCATGATGTAGGAAATATTTTTAAATTTCTAATGAATATTTATAGTAAAAAATATGACTTGTATAACCCCTTGTAATTTTTTTAGTAAAATAACTAATGTTTGTGTCATTTTTACTTTAACATTAAATAAAAAGATATTAATGTCATTTTCCAACCAAAGTGTCTCCATGGGGTCCCCATGTTGACCCATGTATTTTCTTGTTCGTACATGACACATCAAATTAAGGTAGGACACGTGTCAAGCTCATATCATATTATTAAAACATTATTTTTACCTTAAACTACACTAATTACCTCTAATCGCGATTAAAAACATAAAAGTGACTATTCACCAAAAAAATTATTTTAATCTCATTGAACCACATTTTACTTCTTATGGAAAACCATGTATGTCGGATTTTTGATAATAAAATCACAGAAGTGGAAAAGTTTCATTTAAACGAAAAATTAGTTTCTTTAACTACCACTTAGTGGTTTCACTATTCATCAAAAATTGATGTTTTTCATAAAAATACCAAAACATCACCCTAAGATATATTTGATAATATGAATTCAAAAATGATGTCTATTTTACAAAATTAAAATCATATAAGTTACATTAATTAATTTAATAATTAATTCCCGCTGTCATGACAAATAGCGTGTTTTTATGAAATAATAATTATCAAAATATTTACACCAGTTTAAGTCCAATTTCAAAGTGAAATTGATTCCAATGACCACAATTGGATTAAATGGTAAAAATATATTCTAATTTCACTTCAAAATCAATTCAAAATATAATCTAATCACATAAATAAATTTGATTAAAAAGAGGTTTTGAATTAAAATACAACATTTTCACTATTCATTAAACAATGAACATTATCGGAAAAATACCAAAAATTCACACAAAGTAAATCTTGATGTCCCAATCATAAAGAATAAGTTTATTTTTACAAACATAGCTTATAAAATTGTCCAAAGATATATTTAAAAATGGTTTTCCATCATAAGGCAGTAAAACAATCTTTTAAAAATATTAGCGTATTCCATGATTAAGATTGGATTTATTTTCATTTTAAGCCTCTAAAACACTATATAATTCATTAATAGACATAGATAAAAATATCTACAATTCATTACGTACATGGGATGTTACACATATCAAGTTTATCCTATGTTATTTATAGACTAATAATATTTAAATCCCACATTATGGTATATTAAGATACTTTGAATTCCCCTAATGTATCCCCTAGGAGTGTCAAACTATGTATGTAGAAAGATCCATTGAAATTACTAGGTTTGTATAAGTTATTATCAAAACACCTTTTTGGAGGTGTAAATCCTAGGTACATTTGTTCCAGAGACACTTCCAATTACACTATCTGAAAAGGTATTGATTTTTAAGAAACCACTCTCTCATTCCATTACTGAATTTCCAAGACATATTCCAAAATGTTAAATCATCCTTATACATTTCCATTAATACATCCCTAGAAATATCCTTAAAAATATAATGAGGGATCTCAATATGTTTTTCTCTTCCAAATTTTCATATGTTGACTAAATAAAAACTCAATTAGGAACAATAATGACCCAGTATTAACATTCAATGAAATTAGTTATCATTTTTGGAATAATGAAATAATTATAAAAACTTATGCCCAAAGACTGTATTAGTTTAGTTCATTTAGAAACATGAAAACATAACCTCTAGTACATTTTGCAAGAAACATTTTCTCCCACCAGGTTCTCCAAGAATTGAATACATCTTAGACATATCAAAGAAGATATATATCTTCATAACTTGCAGAAGGAAATAGAAAACAAATGAGCTTAGATACCCATTAATGGTAAAAAAGTGGGACCTATAAGCATTATAATTATCACATGGGAATGAAAATGTGATCATAACATTATAATTTATCACCCTTCATATCAAATAACATAAACACGAATCATATCAAAAGTTATGGGAGTTTATAAGACATGGATCATAAGAAAATAAATAACATAATCAATGAAATATCGATATAGGGATAATATGTGGAATTTTTCAAAAACACATAAGCACATAAAATGATGTTCATAGTAGTCAATTAATTTTTCTCAACTCCATCTTAGTATCATGGATTAACATCTGATACCATATCTGTAGTCATGGTTCATTATGATGCCCATATTAGTAGCATGAGCTAACTCCTCAGACCATATTGGAAGCCATTGTTCACTCACATGGCCATCATAGTAGTCAATTTCCACTCCCAATACCATCTTAGTCTATTTGATTTTATATAAATAATTAATCAATTAATTGGATGGACATATATGTCCCACCCATCTTAGAATAAAATCATATAAACGTGTTTAAAAAAGTTATTAAATTTCATATCACAACCCCTGAAATAAAATGGGTGTAATATGTAAGTTATCCTATCATATCCTTTGTAAAAATATTAATGTTTCATAATGATTTAATAAAAACCATATCCCATGAAAAGTAGTAGGTTTCAAAATCATATAACCTATTAAAGAGATGAAAATTTCATCAAAATCATGACATAAAACATAAATCATTTAGAGAATGAATATTTATATAAACATTGAATCATTTCTAACAATATTAATGAGTAATACCAAATCATTTCATAGTATAGATGACATTATATGTAAATATCATTTCCAAAGAATTCATTAGGAGAATATCCTTTTATATTTGGAATTTTTTGAAACAGAAATCATTTTTAAAAATATTTTCCTAAAAATAAATATGAAAACATATAAATAATTATTTGAAAATATTTTTGAAACCCGTTTCATTTAAAATGTTATTTATAATTTATAAATAAATCATGCTAATTTTTTAAAAAAAATTTAATTGAAACTATATTTAAAATGTAAAAAGAAATCATGAAAATGATTTGGAAACAATTTCATTGAAAATTAAATCAAAACATATAAATAATGTTTCAAAACATTTTGAAAACCTTTTTAATTGAAATAATATGAAAGAATCTTAAAAATATTTTGAAAACCCTTTTTTACCATTAAACATATAAAAAAAGATTGAAATTTTTTTGAAAACCATTTTATTAAAAAAAATTAAAAACAATTAATTTAGAGAGTATTAGGGAAAATAATCATTAAAAAATAAATTTTCAATCTTTTAAAGTAACACTTAGTAGAATTATTGTAATGAAGACTAGTAAATATCTCCCTTCTGAACACTTTTTTGGCATCGTAAAATGTTTCAAAAAGATCCTTGATTAGAAAACTAAAAAAAGATTCCAACAGAAAATTTAAAAAATTATTTTAGATATGTAAAAATGGGTAATAATGTAATTTATAGTTCATATGATAATAGTATAACAAAATTTCAAACCTTTTAAAAAATAAAGTTTGGATGGAACACATATATCTGACTGAAGATAGAGGTATATTCAAATATTAAAAAAACACTTTATTGATCTTATTATGTACCAATGAGTGTATAAATTGCACAATTAAATTTATATATATTATTTAACTAGTGGTTAATACTTTTTTTAGTGTTACTAAGATATGAATCACAATATTTCATCAATGGAGCTATAATCCTAAACAATGTCCATGAATGATGTGACTGTTTTAAAAAATAATTACAACTAAGAAACATTGAAAATTACTACCCATGTAAGAAAATAAAAACAAATTATAATTAAATTATAATTAAAATATTTATATTCATTATATGACATGTCAATTTGAAGTAGATACACCTTGAAAAATATTGTAGGCGTATAACTAAACTTGTGTCTCAAAAAACGAAAATTGAGACAAAACTGTCTTACTGAATTGTTAACTTTTTAAACAATAAACCATTGAAAGAAATTTTATATAATGGAAATGTAAATCACAATATATTTGTTAATAATAAATATATAATGCATTCATGTCCATTATGAAAACCCAAAAAATTAAATGAACCATGAATAAGCCATGAATGTCATGAAAATAAAAATGAAATGAAATTTTTTTTCTTATGTATTGACTCAAATCAAACTTATGCATTATTATTTTATAATAATTATTATATTATTATAAATATAACATAGGACCACATTATTACATATAATACCATATATTTTTTTTATGACCTTATATTACCCCCTTGTTACCAATTATATATTTTTTACTTTATGTAATATCCTCATTATTCATTGCATGTGTATTAAATTGTTATATCATTGGTCCTTAGACATATATCATGATACCACGAATTTAAAAAATTATATGAATATCATGAATATTCAGTAAATGTGTATTATAAAAATATATGTAATATATAAGTATGAAATTGAATACATTGTTCATTGATATGGTAGGCCATACATACATATAAATGTTGATTCTTTTTCATTTTAATTTTGAATGAAAAAAATAAATAATATATATATAATATCATTATTTAATATTTATAATAATATATATAATATAATTTCACCAAACTCAACTATAATACATTCCATGTAGTGTTTGAATGAATCACATCGCTTTGTGGGGGAGATAATTTATACATCCTCAAATGAAATTTTCATATTTACATTAAATGGAATTTATATAGATACGTGTTTTGAAATAATAACACAATATTAAAGAAATTAATATTAAAATATATATTATATATAAATATATTTTCCATCATAATTCCTACCACGAGATATGGTAAAATAAATACTGACAATCATTGTTTCGTGAAGCGGTAGTTCACATACACTTAGATTGTATATTCATTACCAATTTGGTGGATCTTGTTTGTATGTGTAGGCTTAAAAATTAGTATAAAATAATATCATTATATTTAGGGAAGGTAAAATTTTGAGTTCAGTGGGTGGAGAATAAAAATAATATAAAGGATCTTAAGGATAAATGTTACTTATTCTTTGGGTAACTCCTTTGGGTTTTCACCAAAGGGATTACATGGATTGATTTCTGATAATGGTGTAGATTATAGGTTGAGGGTATGTAATTTAAGGATTTTTTGGGTAGTTATTAGTTATGTAAATGTTTCATGATATGTGAGATGATGTGGAAGGATATGAATCCTTTTTATAGTGGAGGAGGAATGATTTTGTTGTAAATCCTTAGAAAATGAATTCCACCGACAAATTTCCCATGTAATTGGATAAAAATGTGGTCCAAAGTAGATAAAAGGGATTATAATGTCAAAATATTTACATATAATATTTTGGGAAAAATTTCAAGGTGGTTTTAGATCATGAATTTACAGTTTATTACTATTTTAACTTAATTTTTCTCTTGATCATTATAATTAAAATTAATCACCTCAGTAATAATTTTGGTAATACATAAGTTTACCATAACAAAAAATATAAATTATTATATTTCAAAATAATTAAACCAGTTTTAAAAATTCCAATCTCAAAATTGAATGAAATTAAGTTAAATTTAATCCTATATTCGAGACAACAATGTGGATTTTGAATGTAAAAACATCCCAATGTTTTTAAATTTTTTATAAATAATTTCAATGATAAATTTATTACTATGACCACATAAGATTTATTGATAAAAATATGATCTAATTAAAAATTGAAACCAATTTTAAATATAATTTATCCATATAAATAAATTATAAAAAAAGGAAGTATTGGATTAAAGTGAAATTTTTTCACTATACATCAAAATATCAAACTTCATAAAATTTACAATAATTTATCATAAAGTAATTATAATGATATAATTTAAGATATGATTTTAATTTTTACATATAATCATTATGTAATATCCCAAATTTGAATTTAAAATAGATTCTCCAATAAAAGGTTCCAATCATGCCTTATTAAATATATATGCTTTTATGTGTGAAATTGGGTCTCTTGTTAGGTTATGTTTATAAAATTTATCATTTTACTACCAAAAATATTTATTAGATATATAATATATACATTAATTTCATGCATTAATTTTAATTAATTTAATTTATTTGGATAAAAAAGCTTCTTAGCCCAAATATATTTTTCTATAAAAACATTCCCTTTATATTCAATTTGTTCTTATATATATTTTTAATTAATTTATAAATAGCTAATTAAACAATATATTTACAAAAGTTATTTAATAAAATTCATAAGAATAATTTTAATGTAGAAGTTATATATTATTATATCAATTAGTATAAATATGAATAATATTTTACTATTCGATAAGGCTCTATATTGCATGTTATTAAAGCCATCAAGGAATGATAATCTTGCATGTAATGTAAGCTAACCACAATGTTACATGTAAGCATATATAAACATTATTTTTCTTGTGGATCATGTTTAACATTGTTTTTTATATATCATAAGACAAAAATTATTCTTTATTATAAAATAAAATATTTATAGTTTTACATGAAATTCAAAATATCAAAAAGATTAAATTAATTAAAAAATATATTTTAAAAAATCTCAAGGTGTTAAAAATTAGTCGATACAAATGGAATTGCTATAAATTCTTAGTTTCAAGATACTATATAAACTTATGCCTTTTGAATATATTTTATCCTTACCTGAAATTTATGATGCCCTTAAAGAAGGTCAATCAAAAAAAATATTTACCTCTATAATGTTATTTGTGTAAGACATAAATAAAATGATGTGGATATGTTTTCATTGTCATAATAGAATTTTTTCCAGTAATCATTCTGTATCATAATAGATTCATCATTCTTCTTAATAAAAATAACATGGGACCCCAAAGAGAAGAACATGGGAATATAAAGCCCTTAACATGTAACTCCTTTTATTATTACATTAACTCAACTTATTCAATAGTGGCTATTTGATATAGGTCACTTGATATTGATATCTAATAAGGTATTAAATCAATTTAAATCTAAACATATCACTTTAGTGGATGTCTGTGTAATTCCCCCATGACATACATCGAGGTATTCTAAAATACTATTTACATTCATAATAGTATGATTAAATTTTATATCCATAGGTTGTGTCTACATGTAATCCCCAATAATTTCTTATATAATATCTTCAAGGGGTGGATTTTAAATGAATTATATAATTAAGTATCCCCTATAAAGATAAAGAATTTTTCTTCCTCACCATGAATCAAAATTTCCTTAACATTACAATAATATTTTTTTTTATTTTTTTATAACGTAATAAATACCAAGGATTATATCAATGTTTACAATAGGTAAATATGTTAATCATGACATTGGGATTATTTATGTTTCATAATTTTATCAAATATATACATCCCAATAGTGATGATATTCCCATTACCATTTTGGACTAGTATATCCTTTATTATTGTGTTAGGGAAATATATATTTTTATTGGAATACATGAAAGGTAAAAAGATTTTGGAGATATATAATCAAATAAATCATTATTTAAATTTTATTATATTATTATTATAACATATAAAACTTATTTTCAAATATAATCCTCAATTCTAGTGATTAGATATGCTTTTCCTTTACCCCTTCTCATATTCTATGGTAGATTCTATTAATTTGTTTGGAATTTTTTTGAATTATTCCGCATATATATTTAATTGATGAACTAGACAACAGTTTTCTTATTTCCATTCTGTAGATTAATCATCCAGATATACCTTATCACTATAGTTTTATCAATCTAACACTTCCATTATCAATTGACCTAGACATTTATTTCCAAAAAATTACATGATTGAAATTTGATCATTAAATTCTTCTTCATTGAATGAATTATTTTTTTATTGTTTAGATAAGTTATATTTTACCGAATTAAATTGATCATAATGAATCTATAAAATCCATTATAATTCATAAAAGGACTCAATACTATACCATAATATAAAATTTTATTGAAAAAATAGTTCCATTTCGTGTCTTAGCTTAGTCACAACAATTAAATGGAAAATATTTCTTTCTAGATTACATATGTAGTCCAATATATTCCAAGATAATATTGTAATGTCATCCTTGTAATTTTATATAATTTATTCTTCTTTATACCTTATTTTGTGGAAAATACTACATATTTCACCTCACAATTCTAGAGGGATGTATTTATAAAATTACCTCTCAATAAAAAATTTTATTATATTATATCTACTCATTCAAACTCAATTGAGTTTGGAATAAATGAAAAACATTGAATTCCATATCATTTCAGAAAATAAAATGATATAATATATTTTTTGAATTAATTTAATCATACATTGTAGAATATCATTTGACAGGATAATTCCATTTCATAGATATAAATTTATTTGTTTTTATAGAAATATTTAGATTATTTTATCACATTAAGTTATCAAACATATGAGAATAACCTTGTGGAAAAATATATTTCTCTATCTAGAAAAATATTCTCATAATAACCCTTGAAAACATCCCTAGTATAACCATTATCTACTATGTTCATATATGAGTTCTGTTGGCATGATCATTATAGAAATATAAAGAAAATTCTATAGGTGATTCCTTTCTTCTATTAGAAACCATTACTGAATAGTAGAACACACAATGTAAGCTCATTATCTTCGTTAATATTAAATCAAAAATAGAAATTCATATAAAATTATATTTTATCTAATGGTATAAGAGATAATTCTAATTATCTAGTTGTATATATTAATTCCAAATCTAATTCCCACAAATTCTCCAAAACATAATTTTATATCAATTTTAAGGACCCCAACTCTAGTAACCCAAATCATATTTCATGTTTTTTAAATTATAATAAGATAAAACATAATTAATCAAAATTTAATAACTATTTTTTTTCTTGAAGAACCAAATACATACATGAATCCCATTTTTTATTGAAAATAGAAAATTCATGGCATAACTAATTGTTTTACATCGATATTAATCATATTATCCTTCATTAAATTTAGGGGGAAATAAAAAAAAATTTGATCAGATTGTCTGTATGTGTTATGTATAGTTAATGATATCATGCATCTGTAAGGAATACTAAATATGGGATGGTAAATATCTTAGAAAACTTTAAATTTATCAAATAACTTGATATTGAAATGTATACATGGAAAATATAAATTATAACAATCTAATTGATAATATTTACTTAATTACCAATTAAGTAAATATACACTATTTGATGTCATGACCACATACATCATCATTTCTCAACAGTTAATTACATTTTCAAATATAGTATAATATATGGGTAATCATACCCCAAAAACCCATTTAATAAAGTTATCGATCAAATTTTTCTTATAAAACAATTGGATGCATCGAGGGGATATATATTACTAGGCCACACCTATCAAGGCCTATCCAACACATTTTTTTAATATTGAATTGACATTTTAAATTTTAAACAGTATTCCCTATAAACAAATATATATTTTGAGTAACGAATATGGAATTATCATGGTTTTCCATAGTCTAATATATAATTTTCATAATAAAACACCATATGTCGAAATATTATATAATTTATGATATAAGAATTTATAGGTTACAAATAATTTATTTTTAAGGGTAATGTAATATCTAATGAACTTTTTTAGAAGAATGTAAATTTTATAATAGAATCCTTACAACCACAAAATTAATCATGAAATGAGAGGTGACCATCATATACGTTCATTTTATAGAAAATTATTTTATTTTATTGAATTTAAGAAAATGAATGAAAAATAATTGATATATGTTTTCATGGAATACTTGTCATGGTAAATTCATTGAAATATGTTATAAATAGATAATAATTTAAAAACTATTTTAATGGCAGGAATATAAATTAATTATGTATACGTTGAAAAACATTTCTTTTAAATATTATTAAAGAATATCAAATGATTCAAAATTTAAAAAACATTAAAATGATACCATATAAACTGTGTAAAAATTAAATTATTACATAATGTGTCCTTATTAATATAATTGAGTAAAAGTTTTGTTTTCTAAAACATTTTTGAAAATATAGATTTGAATAAAAAATGTACCCAATAAAAAAGAAAATAAGTTAATATTTTATTTTAAAATATTCACTGTCTAATTAATGTGAATATGAGAGTAATAAAAATCTAATAAAATAGAAAATACAGAAGTACAAAAATGATAATAAACTAAATAACATTTAATAGGAATAAATTGTTACATTCCATCAAAAAATATAATTGAAATCCAAAAATGATATTGTAAAATAAATTCTTACCAACATAGTAAAATTAAAATTGTAACCCCATGAATGAGGTAGAATATATTAATTAAATAAGATTCATTAAAAAATGATATTCACTTTGACTGTCTCAAAATATTAGTATACACAAAAAATAAAGTAGACAGGTACATAATATAATATATGTCCTAATACCCAATATATTGAGGTGAAATCCATTACCCAAGGATTCAATTATAATTAATGTTATTTATCTTCCAAATTAACAAAAATATTTTAATTATTTATATATTTAAAAAAACTTATGATGTTTATGTATTCCTTTTATAGTATTTATTTACATTTTTTATTCAATTACTAAATAAATTATGTTCAATTTGGATGTTTTTATGATATTCAGTTCGAATGTCTAAAATGTAATTGGTAGGATAAATATAGTAATAGATATATTTGATCTATTTTCTCTAGAATAATAATAATGTAACAATAAACTTTATAGATCTACTATCATTTAAAAAATAATGAATAATGAAAGTTATTGGAAATGTAATGTTTAATAGTAATGGAGACATTAGCCCAAGCATATGATTGAGTAAAAAGAAAATTTTAATATAATGATGACGGAAAGAAATTATTTTTTATTTTACCCTTAAAATTATAATATTATAATACATAATATATTATTCCATTTAATATAATTATATATAAACCATTCATGTCATGATGTGTTGAAAAACTATCACCTCACTTTATAGTAGTGGAAGTCTACACATACACATAACCGACAGTTTCATTTATCAACGAATAGAATAGTTTGAAAATATTTTATATATTAATAAAATATAATAATAAATATATCATAAATTATATATATATATTAAAATATATTAAAACCATCATTATAACCAACCATGAGAAGCAGTGATCAAATACAAATTACATCGGTTTGTAAGGTGGTAGCCTGCCGTACATGTGAATGGTTGTTTCATGTATGATTTGATTTATGAGGAGATAGAAATATTTTATGCCATTGAAATAATAATATCATAGTATATATAGTATTCATGTTTTATTTTTTTATAATTGTAGATTTATATTTGAAATATGATGTTGAATAAGTAAAATAAAAATGCATGTTAAAGAAAAATACATCTTTTTTGGAAAACCAATTTAGGATTATTGCTATATACTTCCAAGGTTGTTTTAATTATCAACCCAATGACTCTAGGATATGGGGAGGTATATAAGGAAGGAATATTAGTAGGTATTTTTTGATCAAGAATTTTCATTAATTGTGGAGAGGATATGAGCGGAATTTTCCTTTAATATATGGGGGAGAGGACAAGAATGGAATTTTTAAAAATAATAATATATAATATTGTCTTATCTGATAAAATAATTTTATTATTTTCCCATGGTGGTGTATGGAGTCCTTGAGTTTCATTAAACATGATACTTTTCCCTATATTATGTTACCAATGAGGTTTAATATACATGTATCCTCAAACCCTTTACATGAAAATATAATTTTCATCATGCCTTTCCCATATTCATTATAAATCCTTGATGGCTCAGTGGTTTCACATTCATGGGATAATGGGTGTGTATTCATATATCTCCAAAAACACATTCTCATGAGAAAGTGTTTCTCATATATTCTTTTGGTGGCACATGGTGTGTCAATGGGTGTATTAGACCCTTCACAGGACCTATGACAAGAAAGTTCTCATCCATCATTTTCATATTCCAAGTTAAGAATGATCAAACAAGTTGCTTCAACTATTGTTCATAAAATAGGGGTGAATTGTAGAATACCATTTTTTCAGGATAAGAAACATCCTTTATGTGAAGAAATCATGTTATATTTTTCTTCTTCATGAGAATGAATATCGGGTCCTCTTTTTCTAAGAGAGAACAAAAATTATTTCCAAAGTACTCATGGAGGGTTCATATTTTATAGAGTAAAATTATCACAAGATAACATATAATTAATTTTTTTCCTTATAAAACTGACATTCAAATGAAAATGTAAAACTCTTAAATATCCAAGTATTTCAATAATGTCAAAACAAATGGAAGGAAATATATTTCTATAGAGATCTGGGTGAATTATTTGAATGACCACATGATTGATCACGTGACACCACATTGATGTTATTGTAATTCATTTGGGACTATCTTCATGCCTCCATATTATTACATCATTGTTTTATACCTTATATCATTTGTTCTTACGATATATTGTTTTTGATGTCGCATGTACTATCGAAAGAATCAAGTGATGTCTTCATGTGATGAAAATGTATCTTGCGATGGATTCATAAGAAAAATTATTGTTAATAATTCAAATTCATGGTGAAATTCAAATCCTTAGTTTGGTTCATCTTAAATTTTTTGTGCCTTATAAATTTTTAGTTAAGACATTTTATTTTCTACATCTCACGAGGGAATAAGACTCGTAGTGAATTCATATATGATTGGTTTTTTGTAAAATATGCACATATAAATTTAATGGAAAATGTTACAGGAATTATTAATTTAAATTAACATAATGTCGGATTTTAATGGATTGTTCATATAGATCTAATCTGATGGTTGAAGTTATATATGGATTTTTAGTTATGGGTGAATCTCATTGATCACTATATTGTCCCCATCAAATATAACAACATGTTTTACCCTAGAATTTTGGAATATTTGTGACTGATGTTCAGTCAAGACAATGATTATGTTTGACACCCATTACACAAGAACAATACCAACACTAGGATTAGGCCATGTGGGATTCTAGACAAAGCAATGTTCTGCTTTGGGTGCACGTACTCTGTAGGACTTACACATGGACCCACTGGAAACTATTTGTAATTATGCCTCCTAACACCAATAATCATTATTGTGGATGCTCCCATAGGCTTGATTGGACATTAGGTCATACAAGTTCCTCCTTGTATTGTATTAGTCAATTAATAGATATGCCTATGTTTTTTAATATTAAGCCTACTCAAATTAACATTGGATATAACCCCAATCCAACATGAAATAATTTTTAAAAATATCAAATCAGAAAAACATTTCTGATGACCTTCTTCAGTTATTTTTTGTTTTAAACATATTTCAAACTCCATAGAACACATATTTTTCATTTATCATCAACACAGTCAATCATCAAATTCTACATGGATATTTTTCCAAGTAATACATCTACTTATAAATGTTGGATCCATAATAATTCACCAATCATCACAACTTCATCCACCACTTTATATTGAATAATTTACTAAAAATGAAATTTCATCTAAAAATCTCCCCCTTTGAATTTTTTATTAACCACAGTTAATATTAGATAATTTGTGAAACCTGCATTTCTCCCACATAGTTTCAATCACTATGTCAAGGAATAATGATGCATTATTAAATCATATAAATTCTATAAAGTGTTCCCCTACATTTGATGTCTATTTATTAGAAATTTTTTAATGAGACAACAGCTAATCAAATCTATGTCCATGTGGGATTTCCCAATGTAAAAAACAAGAGACATATAACAAAGGATGATTGTGACATCATTTCATAATCAAATATTTGGAATATTTCTCATAAAATATAAATTATTATTGTACGGTGTTGAAAAATAATTAGATTAATCATTTAAATTATAAATATTATATACACATCATAAAATACATTATATATATATATATATATCAATTTCATTAGATATAGTTTCCCATTTATCTCATCTTTAGATCGTGAAATCCCAACAATGAGGGGTTGACCCATTTTATTCATGATAGAATAGAAAGAACCCCTTGAGGAAAAATAGTTATACTTCAATTAATTTAATCTAGATCATGGAACATAAAATAATATGGAATGAAAATAACTCTATGGTATTAATTTAGTTAGAGGGGAGGTTTATTTTAATGTTTCAATTTGAGATCCACCAATATTTCTCTTGGAATAACATTATTAAAAATAAATTTGAATGTGATCTTTTAGGGAAATATATTTTTTCGTGATATATATGCATGAAAAATTTTCCTTGATAAATAGATATATGATTTCAATATTATTTGATATTTAAGGTCATACAACATTTTTTGATAACCGAAAAGGAAATTTATTATCACATCAAGTATTCAGTGATTTCTTAGTATAAATTATCAAGTCATCTAACCCAAATCTCAAATAAATAATAAATTTATGAGCACATGTGGATGGAAAAATAATCTACCCCATCAATGATCAGTGTCACTAAATTCCTTTTTGGGATATACTTACTAACAGACCAGTCTCACAAAATGATAGTTCCAACATAGGTTAATTTTATGTTTGTATAATCACCCAATAAATTGGTATCAGTAAAATGCAAAAGATAGACATTATTATTACGTATGTAACATATCTAATAGTTAAATATTCCTTTTACACAACTCATAAATCATTAATAATCCAACGAATGAGACTCTATAAGATCACATTGACATATAGGATATAATATCACTGTATATGTTATATTTTCTCTTTAATTATTATGATAGATAAGCCTTATAATTTTTCATTGTAATTATTTTTCAATAAAAGTAATACTTATGTCATATTTAAATACTTTCATAACAAAAAAATAGGGGTTGAATCTTCTTTTTAATTATCCACACCAAACATTTTCAACAATTCCTTGGAATATTGTTCTTGAGATATAAATATTTAATTTTTTTGTTTCCCTTTATTGAACACCAAATATTATATCATTTCTTTTTCATATCCTCTAAAAATCATCACAAAGTAATTCATTATCACAATCAAATATGATGTCATCGACATCCAAAATTAATATGGGTGTTCTTTTTGAAATTTCTTTCACATAATTTTTATTATCAAATTTTCCTTATATAAATATCATATCCCTTAAAAAACAATTTCATATTGGATATGAGGCTTAAATGACATATATAAAACCGTAAAATTATATATTAAATATTCATATCTTCTATCCATAATTTTGAAGACAGATCCAACAGGTTTTTCAATATATTCTTCTTCCTCGATATCAATATTTTGAAAGGAATGAATTACATCAATTTCATAAACATTATAATGTTTTTTATGGCCACTGCCAATAATATTCTAATAGTTTCATATATTTATATTAGTGAAAAATATTCATCAAAGTAAATTCATTCCATTTTAGAGTATAATTTTAATACTATCATTGATTAGTTTTATGATACAAAACATTTATCATTAATATTTTTTTTTTCTGAAAACCCATTTGGTACCAATAACATTCGTATTTCTTGGTCTTGGTATAAAATATGAATTGGATTTATTTTAAATATTATCCTTTGTCTCATTCATAGAGTGTACACATTCTTCATGGTTGGAATATTCTAAGATTTTATGAGGTTTAATTTGAAAAATAAGTTTATTTTGATTTTTAATTCTCAATCATCCTTTAGATTTAAGAGTAACATATTTAATGGAAATGGTAATATTATTTTCAAATTAATTATTCAAATTGTTTGTATATATTTCCATTATTTCCATCCTCTTTTTCATCATCACTATTTTTCTGATAATCATTATCATCATTTTTGTCTCATTCTCATTTACATCATCATTCATCAATTCCATTTTCATACAATTTTTATCGAATAATCAGAATATATATCAATGGATAATTATGAATTTCTCTTATTTTCAATAATTATCCAATCCCTATAGACAACTATGTTGTGTAGATATTTTTTTCTAGTACCTAAAACCATTTATTTTATATATATATCCTCTGAAAATCCTTCCTTGTATTTTTCGTGAAATTATCCAAGAGTGATGTTCTTGAATTTTATCATGGAAGGTATTATGAGATCCCTGAAGTATTTAAAAATTGTATTTTTATTACACCACAACTCATATGTTTTCATTATTTTTTCTTGACATAGTTTACATCTATTTTTTATATGTATAGTGGTACATACATTATCCCACTATAAATACCACAAAATGTTTTGTGAAATAAGTATAGTTATTTAAATATCTAATATTCTTTTATTATTTCATTTTTCTACCACACATTTCTATATATTATATGATGTGCTATTTGGATGATTGATTCTATGTTTTTAATGATTAAATTCAAAATAATCACATGTAAACACATTTCTATTGTATTATCTCAATTTAATTATATACAGACTAATCACAATCTCATCATTCATTATAATTTCTTTGATCATGTTAATCCCCTATGAATATTGATTAATACGAAATATTTTAATCAATCATTTATAATCATCTATAAATTGCATGAATAAAAAAACACCTCTGGTGTTGTTTTGTCTCATTTGACGACATACGTCAGTACTAATTTGTTCAAGGGGTATATAAGGCATAATATCAAACACTTTGTGTGTACTCTGATCCAATTTACATTTTTCGTTGGTTTAAAATATGTCATATCATTCTCCCTTTATCTTTTAAATACTTTTCACAATACCATATTTCACGATTTTTCACAAAATCCTTTGACTGAGATGGTTAATACTTCAATGTCAGAAGTAGTTTTCAAATTTTTCATCAAGTACCAATAATTTATTGAGTAACCAATATGAAATAGAATAACATATTTTCTATTACATTGACTGTTATTTCTTCCTTCCATTGTGATTTTGATGATACATGAATCCTTTTTGAAAAATATCTAATGTACATAATCAAAAAATTTAGTGACACTATAAAAATTGTTTTTTATCCCTTTAATAAATGACACATTATAAGACTTCATATTTTGGTCTCCAATTTCTTCTTTTAAAAATCCATTATGTTTTAGGGAATAATCATTTCCAATGTTAGTAGTTTTATTATGGTAAACTCAATGTTTTTCATATTTTTTGTGTCACCATTAATTTTTTAAGAACATAAACTATCAAGAAAGCATAACTAGGTTTTTCCCATGTATTTCAATAAAAAAATCACTAAGTCATTATTAATTATCATTAATTTTTAAATCCATATCCCTTCATAACATTGGATTTTTTATTAGGTATAATAATCATACCCTTTTTAGAAATAATAAATTGATCATCACAAATACTAAAAATTTCTTATAAATAGTCAAATTTGTTAAATGTTAAAAGATATGATGAATTCTTGATAACAAATTCCTTAATTCCCATTTAATAATTATATCTCTCCCTTGGTATGTGTCTCATCTCTTTTAGGAACATGTTTTACCATCCAAAATATTCATTGTGACCAGATTGTCCAAAACACCAGTAGTTTCCTTTGAACCTTGATCATCCCATCTAATAAAAAAAATTCATTTTGAATTTTATTATTTTCATTCCATATACATATTTTATCATTGATACAATGGACAAGATATTCCTGGTTAAATTCATCATTGATTGGAATTATACTATTATCTCTCACTAGTATCAGTGGTCCAAATTTTCCAAAATATATTATTGGACATGCATTTTTACAGATTATAGATATTTTTTTAATTCATAGAGTGATGAATAAACATTATATTTTAAACACCCCTTTTATGAGTTTTTATTGATTCCTCCACGAAAAAATGGAATTTCATAAATCTTATCATATAGTTTTTTAGGTATTGTGCAGTTTAATTCATTTATACTAATTTTGGAACTTTACTTCTAACTATGTGTTCTATGTTTTTATGATTTATTACCCTTATTTATGTTTCATCCACTTTCAATGTATTTGTTTTCATTTAATCATTATAATGAGTATTTATTATTGCACAATTTTCCATTCCAATATTTTAAATTCCTTTTCATTCTATTTCTTTTTCATTTCCTCCACGATCATTTTATTTTCGTGTATATAGGCATTTTATTCATTTATACACATTTCATCAAGTTATGATCTTTTAAATTCATCATCTCTATAGTCATAGGTGTCAAAACCTATTTTCATATAATCCATGAAGATAGTTTCATCTTCCAATTGGATAATTTATTTTTAGCTAACATCATCTTTTTTCTAAAAAAAACTTTTTATTTTATTTTTAATGAATCTCTTATTGATTCCATGAAATTTGGGAGTTTATTTTAAGTGGTATTCCTATACAATTTTCACTAGTTTCTCATCATCAATGTTGTGTTCCAAAAACTTACTTTTAAGAATTTTTTTAAAAAATTCGTTGTTATTATAATTTTAGAACATTCATCGTATTTTACATTTAACATTATCATTTTAATTAATTAATTTTTTTACACAATAGAAATTATTTTTTAAAATCATTATCTTTATATTACTCAAAAAAATATCTTGATTCTGATATTTATCATCTTAAATTTTTACTATCCTCATAGAATCAAAATACATTTCTGTCTTTATCTTTATCTTGAAAACTGGAATACTTTACATTTAATATATAATGAGTATGTTATGAAACTCATTAAGAGTATGATCAAATATGAATTCTTCACTCATATTTGTATCTTCAAATTTCCTCCTTAATTTTTTTAATTTTGATTCCATTACATTCTAATTTCATTGACAGATTGAGTTAAATTATTCCTATATTTCAATGTCATTTATGAGTCGCAAAAATGTTTGTAATTATTTTTAGAAAGAGGCAAAAAAATTTATTTTTTAGATTTTCCATAAATATAATTATTGAACTTATTGGTCCAAAAAATAATATCAACATAAAAAATGAGTGGTAATCCGAAAATAATTTCATGTTTAACATTAAGGATATGAAATACAATATAGGGTAGCTTCATATTATTCAAACTATGATAGATCATTCCATCAAATGTAGAAACCTTCATAATATTGATTGAATTGAAATTACGAATCTATAGGACATACAGAATACAAAGAGAGAGAACATGTCTTTGAAACTAATGGAATTTCCCAGGTATATATTACACCACAAGAGGGATTAATCAATGGTGGTTTTTAAAATTTATTAATGTTTTTAAATTAACCTCTATTGACAAATTTTTATGAGATCAATCATTTTGATTTAATGACCATTTCTGTATGTAGTAAAATAAAATTACAGAGGAGCACATCGTTTTTAAAACGATTAGTCCCAATGTGAACCTAGTTGTAACTATGATTGGATAGAAACCCCAATATTAGATTGTCTATTACACTCAACATCAATTAAAACCTACAATTATAGAATAATTTAAAACCACATGATGCGTTCCATTATCCCAACAAAAACAACTATATATATTCATAATCAAATACAAACACAACCAACATAGCAATGACCTTTTTGTTATATGCCAACCCATACAACTATTGATGAAGATAATCATATTCAATATACATGATAATTTGATTACAAATTCTCAAATTAATATTATTTTAAAATCAAATAAATTTGATATTATGAAGTTACATTGAACACGGTATTCTTCAACCATTTCAATATCCAAAAGCTACATGCATTTTATATCATCTTTACATAAAAAATTTCTTCCACATTCAAATACTGTGATTGTCTTATGTGATAACATGATATGTCTTATATAATTTTATGATTAAAAATATTTTAAATGTGGGTTTATGGGATTATTGGGTCTCAAAAAATATATCTTTCTTCCTATTTTATAGGTCCAGTGAGGGTTCATGTGGATATATCCCTAAACCATTCTCATGACAAGACGATGATCCCTAGGTTTGTATTACCTTCATCAAGGGACATTGATGGATCACATGTTTCACCTTCATGAGAATATGGTGTGTCTACTGCTATTCAAAAATAAACCTTCACAATATTAGATTAATCACATATATTCTTCCTGTTATAATAACGGTGTTCATGTGTGTTTCAATCACTTTTCGCAAACTATGACTTATGAGTTCTATTTCTACTTTGGTGTGATACATTTTCAACAGGATCTCATGATATTCTTATTCTATTCTTTAAGAAACATTGATAGATCATGGAATCTCAATCATGTGATAAAATATAATTACAAACAAAACTTCCTCCACATGAAGAGATCTTATGGGCCTATTTTCATTCGTGTGAATGAATTTTTGTTCTCTTTTCTTCCAAAAAGATCAAAATAGTCATCATTGAAGTCATGGAGGTTCCTCATATTATATATCAATCTCCTCAATAACTAACCGTAGATAAAAATTCCATGACCTATAAAACTTATGTGGAAAGTAAACTTCCAAATTTCGAAAGCTCATGGGATTTAATGAAAGCTAACACTTTTGGAAAGCATCGTAATGATTGTCTAAAAAACGAGAATTATTCAAATTAGCAATTAAATTATCCTGAAATCACTTAGTGAAGTTATTTTAATTTCATTGTGACATTATGAATTACTTCATGTTTATATACCTTTTATCATTAGTGTATAAAACTAATTCTTATGATGTCACATATTATTATGATATCTTCCAATGAGGTTTTCCAGTAATGTCACTATGTGATTTAATGAATTCATGTGATGAATTTAAGAAAATAATTCACATTAAATATGAAGTAGCATTCCCTACTTCAATTCTTATTACATTTAATGATCCATGAACAAGTCGATTATAGTTTTTTAATTGTCTTGAAATTTCACAAGAGAAATCCTCATAAAAAATTTGAAGGCGTTATGCATTATTCGAAATATCAATGGTTTAATTCGAATAATAAATTGTGATATTGGCTTATTTAAATTCACACAACTACATAATTCGATTTGATATTCCGATACATTTCATATTATGGATTAATATATATATATATATATCTGTGTGTGTATGATTGTGTGTTTTTAATCATGGGTGAAAAATAACTCTCACCATGTATTCCAACATCAAATATCACAACATGATTTTATATAGTTTTTTAGAAAATTTATGACCAATGTATGGCCAAGCTTGATATAAGGATCAACAACAATTCCTCATGAACACACCCATCATTGGGCATTTACCCTATGGGATTTTGATGCATGATATGTATTTTGGTGGGATCACATACTACATTAGACTAAAAAATTATCAATATAAAAACTACTATGTACTATTCCTCCTGAAACACATGGACTTTATCATGGATAATCTATTGGGAATAGTTTACAACAAAGTCCAGCATGTCAACATGACTGAGTGGAATATGTAGTTTTTGGGATGCCCTATATTTTATAATATGATTACTAATAAAATTAAAATTTTAAATAATATCAATCATTCCATTAATAATATTCCAAAATATTCAATGAGAAAAATAATTTCAATGAAAATAACCATTTCATCAATGTTGTAACCATAGGTAACCCTTCATAGAACTTATATTTTATTTTTATATTCAACTCAATAGATATTCCAATTTTATAAGGATTTGTACCTAAGTTAAATCCAACTCCATTATATTGATCAACAACAATTATACTATAATTACTGCTTCATAAACCACCACATATGGAATTATTAAAAACATATTCAATTTTGTCTCAAAAATATGTTTACTTTGAGATTGAGACACTAATTTACTACTAATATCATATTGTGAGCACAATGAAGGATGGTTTAATATTTAAATAATATAGATTTATATATATAAAATTTCCTTGTTAATTTTTTAATATTGTGTTCCCCGTGTTTATAATGTTTTCCACACTAGAAATGAAAATATCATTAATTAAATTTTAGATAATTTATCCCATATAGAATAATATTTGGTTAATCCTTAAAAATAAAAAAAAATGAATTTGGTTTCCCATCCATTATAAGTACATTGTCTCTTATCAGAATAAACATGAATTAGTATACCATTAGACTTGCTCTCTTAATATTTTACATCAATTCATTTCATTTTCTAATTTAATTTTTAATAAACATATAATTTATAACATGGTAGATTTATTTATTTTCATAATATTATTTATTTTACATGTTATATAATTTATATAGGTGGAAATTGTGCACTCTGGTTATTGTATAATACTTTTTTTCTATTTTTTAACCTGTGGGATAAGAAATGACATTTGGGAATGTCAGATATTTGGTTGTGTGTTAGTTTGGATTTGTATCCTAGTTAGTTAATTACTATTTAGTATCAGAGGGGGTTTTGTGGTTAGTTTTGGGAAGTTGTTAAATTGGAGATAATATTATCAGATGTGAAGGGATAGGTTGAGGTGATATCCTAACCCACTCTTTCTAGGAAGTGTCTCCAGTTAAAATTTTATGGGGGGATGTGGGTATCATGTTCTTTTTAATTTACCATAACTTCTGTTTTTCTTATGGTTATTTTGTTTGAAATGAGTATTTTTCCAATATTTTTATATATTATTCTATTTAATGTTAAGTGATATGAATATGAGATATCATTAATCGGTTCCGTAGGAAGATAAAGTGTATTCTATAATGGGAATGATTTATTGTACAAAAATATAAAATATATTATCATGCAGTCAATTTATACCATGTACCAAATTCTACCAAATGTCTATAACATACTTTGTGGTCATATAAAAGAGATATCGTTGAAAGTGATTGATCACAGAAGTCCATAAATTGGAAGAAAACATGCATTATTTGTATGAATAACCTTTAATATGTAGTTTACTAGCTAAAAGTGATTAATTAAATATTATAAATATAATATAAAACTCAAAATATCAAGTTGAATTGTGTGGTGTTTAGGAATAATAGTCCCACCAAATGATGGTAAGTTTCCATACTACCTATGACAACCCTGCTTTTTATTACAAATTAAACATGCATTATTATATAAAACATCACTTGATACAAAAATGAAGATAGAGAGGTTTAGTATCTTTGGGGAATAGGATCATTACATAAAAACTTCAAACTTGAAATACAACATCGTTATTGAAAACATCCTTTACATGACCACTACACTCCTTCGTACATAGCATTGAATTGGATAACCTGATGACATTCATAAGAAAATGGTGAGATATAAAGCCCAGTAAGGGAGTACACAATGAATAAAATGAGGAGTACAATACATGTTAGGAAATAGGCATATCAATAGAGCATAAGAGAAATATGATCATAAAGGAATGATAAAGCACGATAATCATAACATGGAAATGTGGCAACAATACTTAACATTGAATTAGCATGAGCCAAGGCTCATTGCACATGGAGCATGAGTAAACCCTCATTGCACTTGATGCACGAGTAAACCCTCATTGCACTTGAATTAGCATTAGTCAACACTCATTGCACATTACGTATCATGATACTATACTTTACCCAATGCATTGGAGTGCTATTAGGGTGCACCCTTCTTAAACATTTCATTTCATGCATAAGTGTGCCACATGGATCATAAAACATGGATTCATAAAACATAATAATTTATTCCATGATAAAGGAATGTGTAATTCATACATTAAATATTATAATCAATAAGTAAATGTGCATAAATGTGAATACCCTTGATGGATAAATGGGCATGGTATTCACTACACAATGATATTGGCTTATAAAATCGGTGTGATTTCGGCAGCATAACGGCGTGACATAAGAATTCATAAAAAATGGTTGATGAGAGAGAAAGGGGTTCCTCATCATATTTACATGTAATGTAAAGTAAGGAGGTCATATAGATACATGTCCTAAAAATTGAAAAGGAATTTAGATTCATGATACAAAAGTATTGCTTGAATATAAAAGAGGAGAAAAAGGTTCCTTTCAGAATTTCGGCATAGTAACAGGTGTACATGGGAGGCATTTAATGAGAGAGAAAGGGGTATCCCATCATTAAAACAATAAGAGGACAGTATTGGAGAGGTTCTAAAACATACCCCAACATTCATAATTGAAATTAAAATTTCAATACAACTTAAAGAAAATTGACAAAAATGAGAAAGGAAGAAACAACCCTTACTTGGAAGTGTGCTTCCAAAGGCTAGAGAGAGGCTTGAGAGAGGCTTCTTTGGAGATTGGGGCACCTTGGGAGGATTCTAGAGATATTAGTACAGAGTTTGGACGAACTCCAAGGGATTTTAGTGAGGAGGAAGTAGGAGCTTGGGTGGGTTTATATAGTAAAGGTGAGAGAATTCTTTATTATTTAGGTTTGGGACCCCATATATTTAAATAATCCAAACCACAAACCATACCATGGTATTTGCCCATGGTTTCTGGAAAAGGAAAGAGGAAAAAAATATTTTACAAGGCCAAGGTCCGAACTTATTAAAAAATTAGGGTTTCTTATGTGGAGGTGAGTCACACTCCCATGGAAATTAATTTATAAAGGAAAAGTGTTGAATAAGTCTTGAGGGGTTCATTAATGCTTTGAAAAGTAAGTCAAACAAACCCAAAACCTCATTATTTTAATTATAAAACATATATTGGCCGAACATAAGGATTATGGTATTTTATTACATCACCATTGGGTAATTATGATGTCATAAAACACATTATATATTTAAACGGTTTTTAATTTTTACCCAAAATTTGACTCTCTCAGAAAATTATGAAAAATTCACCGTTGGATAAATTAGACGTTCTGATTCCAAAAATAATATTTATTTTATCTAAATAATTTTCTAAATATGTGAATTTTCACTTTTAAAATAAAAACCGATATTTATAAAAATTCACGGGTTTTGACAGAAGTAGCTTTCAAACCTTAATAAAAATTTTAATTTCATTCATAAAATTATAGGATCATTTAAAAATTATTTTAATATTAATAATAATATTTTATTAAAATATTATTTAATTCATAAATCCTTTAATTTAATAAAGTATAATTCTTAATTTAATAATAACTAAAAACACCATTTGTACTTTAAAAACTAATTACAATGTATCAATAATGACTAGAAATTATATTCATTATTATATACAAAAATAATGTACATGAAAATGGTACTACTTATTTGTTACATAACCCCTTAAAATAGATTCATAAGACCTAAGGGTAAGGTGTGCAATGGTGACAGACTCTTGGGTCGGCTCGGATAACATTGCTCGAGTGGTAATCTCTATCAACTTCCACTTTTCCCATATACGATCACGTTCGAGCTTGACATAATGAAGCTCAGCTTGGGCTTGGTCAAGGGAGAAGCCCAAAGACGCCACCTATTTTCCGAGCTATGACAAATGGGCTTTGTAATGGGAAATTATAATGGATGAGGCCATCGCTTCCTTTTTCTGAGTATAAATGGGTTCGTTAAAGCCTTATATTTATACTACTCAGATGATCACGGTTCAACGGCTATAAAAGTAACGGTCACAAATCTTAACATAAAACCAAAGAATTTGACATCTTATAAAAACTTATTTCATAAAGAAACATTTAACTGGATCAAGAGGGATTTTCAATTAATTAAACTTTGGGTCGTTACAATATTCCCCCCTTAAAAAATTTCGCCCTCAAAATTTTCCTTTTCCCATACTAAATCAAATGTGGGTAACTTAGCTTCATCATATCCTCCGAATCCCAAGTCGCTTCTTCAAACTTGTGGTTTCTCCAAAACACCTTGACGAGGGGCATTGTCTTATTTCGTAGAACTTTTTCTCTACGATCTATGATCTTCACTGGGCGCTCCTCATAAGAAAGATCATCTTCTAATTTCACTACCTCAGAAGAGAGTACATGTGAAGGGTCTTATATTTTATTCCTTAAGAGGGATACATGGAAGACATCATGCACCTTTTCCATAGTAGGTGGATGTGCAAGTCGATAGGCCACATCCCCAACACGATCAAGAATCTCGAAGGGGACGATGTACCTTGGACTTAACTTCCCTTTCTTTCCAAACCTCATGTCCTTCTTCCACGAAGATATGCGTAAAAACACCTTATCTCCGACTTTGAACTCAAAGTCTCATCGACGATTATCTACATAACTCTTTTATCGACTTTGGGCTGCCTTGATATGCTGCTCAATGGTTTTCACCTTCTCCACTATTTCATCGACCATTTCTGGTCCAAGAAGCTTACGTTCACCGACCTCATCCCAACATGCCGGTGTTCTAAACATTTTCCCATACAGGGCTTCGTATGGTGGCATTTGGATGCTCGAGTGGAAACTATTATTATAAGAGAACTCAACTAGACGAAGATGTTGATCCCATCCTCCTTTAAAGTCCATTGATCACGCTCTCAACATATCCTCAAGTGTTTGGATAGTCCGCTCGGATTGGCCATCAGTTTGAGGATGATAGGCCGTACTAAAGTTCAGTTCAGTATTCAGAGCATGTTGAAGACTCTTCCAAAACCTAGAGGTAAATCTTGGATCTCAGTCAGACACAATATATAGTGTTACTCCATGCAACCGTACCACTTCCCTGAAATATATGCGTGCCAGTTGATCCAAAGAGAAATCCTCTCAAATAGCAATGAAGTGTGCAGTCTTTGTAAGACGATCCACAATAACCCATATTGCATTGTTGCCTTTCGATGTCCTTGGAAGTCCGGTGAAAAAGTCCATGGTGATGTTCTCCCATTTCCATTCTGGTATGGGCAATGGTTGCATCATCCCCTTAGACTTCTGCCTCTCTACCTTCACTTGCTGACACACCAGGCACTTTGATGTATATTCAGCAATCTCCTTCTTCATATTATCCCACCAAAAGTTTTCTCGGAGATCTCGATACATCTTTGTGCTCCCTGGGTGAATAGATAAATTTCAACTATATGCATCATCCAAAAGTTCCTTCTTCAGCTCTGGACATGATGAAACACATATTCTTTTCCCAAACTACACAATTCCTTCTTCATTAACATTAAACTCTGAGGATTTTACCTTTTTGATAGCTTTCACTTTTTCTTGGATTCCCACATCATCCTTTTGAGCATCCTTTATCCTTTACAAAAGATATGGTTGAGCAATAATTTGTGAAAGGATTGACGATGTTCCCTTCTTTATGATTCCCATATCGATCTTCATTAAGTCTAAGAAGATTGGATCCTTCTCAATTCTCATCATTGATAGAATCGCTGGATCCTTTCTACTTAGGGCATTCGCCACCTTGTTTGCTTTCCCAGGGTGGTAATGTATTGAATGGTCATAATCCTTGATGAGCTCTATCAATCTTCTCTGGCGCATATTAACCTATTTCTGTGTGAATATATATTTAAGACTCTTGTGGTCAGTATATATCTCACATTTCTCTCCATAGAGATAATGCCGCCAGATTTTCAAGGCAAAGATCACCGGCGCCAACTCCAGATCATGCGTTGGATAGTTTTACTCATGGATTATCAGCTTCCTTGAAGCATAGGATATTACTTTATCATTCTGCATTAGCACACATCCTAAGCCCTTCTTTGAGGCGTCACTGAATACCGCAAAAAGTACCCCACTTGTGGGTAAAGTGAGCACGGGTGCAGTGATAAGCCTCCTTTTCAACTCCTTGAATCTTTCTTATAATTCATCACTCCAAGCAATCATTACTCCCTTTTGAGTTAGCATGGTAAGAGGGTCGGACAATCGTGAGAAATTTCTCACAAATCGTGGATAATATCCAGCAAACCCCAAGAAGCTACGGATATCAGTTACCGATGTTGGCCTTGGCCATCCCTCAATTGCATCTTTTTTGGAGGGGTCCACAGATATCCCATTGCTTGTGATGATATGGCCTAATAATGAGACCTCCTTCAACCAGACCTCACACTTGTTGTACTTGTCTTAGAGCTTCTCCTTGCGCAAAGTCTCCAGTATAGTTCTTAAATACCCCTCATGGTTCTCCTTGGTTTTGGAGTATATTAGAATATCATCTATAAAGACTACCAAAAATTAGTCTAGGTAATCTATAAAGACTCTATTCATCAATTCCATGAATATTTCTGGAGCAATGGTAAGTCCTAAAGGCATTACTATGAATTCATAGTGTCCATACCTTGTACGAAAAGCAGTCTTGGGGATATCTTCCTTCTTCCCCATTACTTGATAATATCCCGACCGCAAGTCCACCTTGGAGAAGTATTGTGCTCCACGCTGCTGATCAAACAAGTCATAGATTTTTGGGAGAGGATACTTGTTCTTTATCATGATTTTGTTAAGTTCACCATAATTGATGCAATGCTGCATTGACCCATCCTTATTCTTGATGAAGTGGACTGGTGCACCCCATGGTGATGCACTTGGGCGTATAAAACCTTTATCCAGATTCTCCTGTAGTTGTTTCTTCAGCTCCTCAAGCTCAACAACAGCCATTCTATATGGAGTCTTGGATATTGGTAGCACCCCAGGCCTATGTTCAATTAAGAACTCAACATCTCTTCTTGGAGGAAGACCAGGAAGTTCCTCGGGAAATACTTCAGCGAATTCCCTCACAATAGGCATTTCTTCAAGGGTGGTTTCTTCCGTGGACTCAATCATCTGAGCCAGATATGCATGATCATAGGGTATTAATATCCATGCTTGAGATGATGGAGCTAATGGAGATTCATCTTCCTCCTGACACTTGTAAAGAATCGGGGGTCGATTCTCCATATGGAGTGGGATTTCCCTCTCCCGACAATTTATGTTGTCTCTATATAAGGAAAGCCAATCCATGCCAAGAATAGCATCAAATTCCACCAAAGGGAGTATAACGAGGTTCTCCGGGAAATTCAATCCACAGATTATAACATGGGAGGACTTATATTCATGGGATGTAATGATTTCTCCATTTGACGTTCTCACTGATATCTTTACTTCCAGGATTTGTGGTGGTGCTGGGATTGTTCTACTAAACATTTGAGATATAAAATAATGCTTAGAACCTGAATCATAAAGTACGTTCGCTATTCTTGAATTAATAACTAGCGTACCTGTCACCACTACATTGTTGGGGTTCACTTCGGCAGAAGTGATGGAAAAATATTTTCCTTGCTATCTTGGAGGTTGTTGGTTGCCTCCGATAACCCTTGGATTAGGGCACTGATTTGAAAAATGACCTAGTTATTTTCATTTGTATCATTGAACAACACATTGAGGTTCGAACGGTGCATTCCTCTCCTCTGTCGCAGCCATGGGTCCTTCTTGCTGACAGTTAATAGCTAGGCTCCCTTCACTTCCACACCTAAAGCATTTTCTCGTCCCCCTAAGGCAATTTTCAGGGTTCTTCTTTCTGCAGTTTTGGAATGTGGGGTGCTGGAACTTCTTAGCGCCGATGGATTTATCCATCGGACCACCATCATTGAAGTCCACCTTACGCTTCTTTTCCCCATGATACCCGTGTGATTCTCCGATCTCCATTTCAACCTTGAGGGCACATCGGACAATTTCCTCATAACTGTCGAAGTCAAGGATCGCTAATGCTTTCCGCAAACTAGGATTCATCCCACAAAAGAAGCGGTCAACCTTTCATTCGGGGGTAACGACAATGCTGGAAGCGTATTGTGCAAGCCTTGTGAAGTTTTCCTCGTACGCTCCCACAGATTCTTCATCTTTTTGTTTGAGGAAAAGGAAGTCCCTTTCTATCTTAAGACGGAGGGTGTGTGGAAAATATTTATCGAAAAACATCTTCCGGGATTCCTTCCATTCCAAAGCCTCGATCTCCTCCTCAGGATTTGTATTTTTGATCAACGTCCACCATTTATCATCTTCACCCTCCATACGATAAGCCACCAGGAAAACCTTCTCTTGTTCAAAACATTGTAGGATGGAGAATATCTTTTCAATGGAGTTGATCCATTGCTCAGCGATCGTGGGATCAGATGATCCACTAAAAGTATGAGGCCTTTGTTTCATGAAGCTCTCGATAGCGACTTGTTCTTTCTTAGGGGGGGTTGAACATTCCTTTTGACCAGTGTTTCTATTCAGAACTAGAGTTAGCTGAGAGAGAAGTGTGACAAATTTCGCGATTCCTGCTCCCATTGGATTGGGCATCTCATTAGTACAATCATCACACTGATCTTCACAACGGTTGTTAGACCGAGTACTCCTATTACCGTCCATTGGCTGGAATAAAAGGAAAGTTTGGGGTAACACATAAAGGGTAAACCGACGAAAAAATTTGATGACTTATAAATAAACTTTAATCTAATTAACTCATGAGTCTATAGGATTCAATCCAGGCTTTTCATGATCTACCTTCTAACATATACTCTTATGGGAATTGTTCCCTAAATAAGGGTTCATACTAAGATTGTGAATTTATCAAAACATATCCCCCGGGAGTGTCATAACCAAGAGTGCAGAAAGGCCCATTGTCGTGCACTAGTTCCCGTTCGAGTCTAGCTCAAAGCGGTGTTTTTGGGTTTTACCCCTAGGATATATCTATGCCAGAGCCACCTCTACCAGCTCGTATCCAGACAGGGATTTATTTGTTTGATAAACTACTTAATTAGTATTTACCAAAACTTAGGGATGTTTTTATTATACTTAGTCTTGTATCTAGGGCTTTACTAGGGATTCCTAATCCCAAAAATAACTAAACCTATCCTCTGATACCAACTATGACAACCCTGCTTTTTATTACAACTTAAACATGCTTTATTACATAAAACTTCACATGATACAACAAAGAAGATCGAGAGTTTTAGTGTATTTGGGACTTATGATCATTACATAAAAACATTAAACTTGAAATACAACATCTTTATTGAAAACTTCCTTTACATGACCACTATATTCCTTCGTACTTAGCATTGCATGGGATAACCTGAGGACATTCATAAGAAAAGGGTGAGCTATAAAGCCCAGTAAGGGAGTACACAATGAATAACATGAGGAGTACAATACATGTTAGGCAATAGGCATATCAATAGAGAATAAGAGAAATATGAACATAAAGGCATGATAAAGCATGATAATCATAACATGGAAATGTGGCAACAACACTTAACATTGAATTAGCATGATCCAAGGCTCATTGCACATGGAGCATGAGTAAACCCTCATTGAACATGAAGCACGAGTAAACCCTCGTTGAACTTGATTTATCATGAGTCAACACTCATTTCACATGACCTATCATGATACTATACTTTACCCAATGCATTGGAGCGCTATCATGGTGCACCCTTCTTAAACATTTCATTTCATGCATAAGTGTGCCACATGGATCATAAAACATGGATTCATAAAACATTATCATTTATTCCACGATAAAGGAATTTGGAATTCATACATGAATCTTTATAATCAATAAGTAAATGTTCATAAAGTTGAATACCCTTGATGAAGAAATGGGCATGGTATTTACTACACAATGATATTGGCTTAGAAAATCGGTGTGATTTTGGCAGTGTAACGGCGTGACATAAGAATTCATAAAAAATGTTTGATGGGAGAGAAAGGGGTTCCTCATAATATTTACATGTAATGGAAAGCAAGGAGGTCATATAGATACATGTCCCAACAATTGAAAAGGAATTTAGATTCATGATACAAAATTATTTCTTGAATATAAAAGAGGAGAAAAAGGTTCCTTTCTGAATTTCGGCATAGTAACGGGTGTACATGGGAGGAATTTAATGAGAGAGAAAGGGGTCTCCCATCATTCAAACAATAAGAGGGCAGTATGGGAGAGGTGCAAAAACATACCCCAACATTCATAATTGAAATTAAAATGTTAATACAACTTAAAGAAAATTGATAAAAATGAGAAAGGAAGAAAAAAACCCTTACATGGAAGTGTGCTTCCAAAGGCTAGAGAGAGGCTTGTGAGAGGCTCATTGGGAGCTTGGGGCACCTTGGGAGGATTCTAGAGAGAGTAGGGAAGAGGTTTGACGAACTCCAAGGGATTTTATTGAGGAGGAAGTGGGAGCTTGGGTGGGTTTATATAGGAAAGATGAGAGAATGCTTTATTATTTAGGTTTGGGACCCCTTATACTAAAATAATCCAAACCACAAACCACCCCATGGTATTTGCCCATGGTTTCTGGAAAAGGAAATAGGAAAACAATATTTTACAAGTCCAAGGTCTGAAATTATTAAAAAAATTAGGGTTGCTTATGTGGAGGTGAGTCACACTTCCATGGATATTAATTTAAAAAGGAAAAGTGTTGAATAAGTCTTGAGGGGTTCATTAATGCTTTTAAAAGTAAGTCAAACAAACCAAAAACCTCATTATTTTAATTATAAAAAATATATTGGCCGAACATAAGGATTATGGTATTTTATTACATCACCATTGGGTCATTATGATGTCATAAAACACATTATATATTTAAACGGTATTTAATTTTTACCCAAAAATTTGACTGTCTCAGAAAATTATGAAAAATTCAGTGTTGGATAAATTCGACATTCTGATTCCAGAAAAAATATTTATTTTATCTAAATAATTTTCTAAATATGTGAATTTTCACTTTTAAAATAAAAACCGACATTTATAAAAATTCACGGGTTTTGACAGAAATGGCTTTCAAACCTTAATAAAAATTTTATTTGCATTCATAAAATTATAAGATAATTTAAAAATTAATTTAATATTAATAATAGTATTTTATTAAAATATTATTTAATTCATAAATCCTTTAATTTAATAAACTATAATTTTTAATTAAATAATAACTAAAAACACAATTTGTACTTTAAAAACTAATTACAATGTATCAAAAATGACTAGAAATTATATTCATTATTATATACAAAAATAATGTACACGAACATGGTACTACATATTTGTTACATAAACCCTTAAAATAGCCGCATATGTCCTAACGGTATTGTGTGCGATGGTGACAGACTCTTGGGGCGGCTCGGATAACATCGCTCGAGTGGTAATCTCTACCAACTTCCACTTTTCCCGTAGACGATCACGTTCGAGCTTGACATAATGAAGCTCAGCTTGGGCTTGGTCAAGGGCGAAGCCCAAATACGCCACCTCTTTTCTGAGATCTGACAAATGGGCTTCGTAAGGGGCAATTCTACTAGATGAGGCCATCACTTCCTTTTTCTGAGTAGAAATGGGTTCGTTAAATCCTTATATTTAAACTACTCAGATGATCACTGTTCCACGACTATAAAAGTATCGGTCACAAATCGTAACATAAAACCAAAGAATTTAACATCTTATAAAAAAGTTTTACATAAAGAAACATTTTACAGGATCAAGAGGGATTTTCCATTAATGAAACTTTGGGTCGTTACAATACCAGTGGATGGAGATGTGGTATTGGTAATGATGGGATTGAATACTCTCTTCTTCTAATAATTTTTTCCTAAAATATCAAATCATTGTTAATTATTTTTTGATACATTCAAATTATTAGGGATAGAGTTTGGTTTTGGCATAAAGCAATCAATGCATGAGGTTGGTTTATTATACACAGTTTGATGTGAGAAATAATAAGACTTAAATCAAATGTACATATATGGTTTGTAAACAAATATAAGATCACATGTATTTATTACAAAAACATAAAACTATAATGAGATATTAGGAATTTTTTAATAGAATATCTAGATATGATATGAAAGGTTTTCCATTATTCCCCCTGTGTTCAACCATGTGGAAGCATTTGTGGAGTTAAGGAAAGGAGGAAGAAGTGACATGATCGTCGTAGTGGTGGTGGATGATTTTCTCAGCAATGGACATCCTACACACCATCAGATACAATACAATGTTTTCTCTTGACTTCCAATCAATGTGAAAAGGTCAAAATTGTACAATTTCTTATCAAGCACCTCTAAAGTAGTCTAACTCTTCAAGACTATATGAGCATCGATAGAGATTCTATTAGAATATGAATATGCCACATTATGGTTAGGGTTCATCTCCTACAAAAAATATTTTTGGTACATTCACATGTTCTATGGGAGACATGTATTAAAACATTTTCATTATTAGTGAAAAACATACATAGAGTAGAAAATATTCAATTGTGGTTGAAACGTGTATAATGACTATATGGGGTTCTATATTTATTGTGTCTTCTATACTTAATATATTATTTGATATCATTGCCTCCAATTAATTAATTTATTAGTGTTTTAGTTTTATTATTAAAATTTAAATGGATGTCATTTTTTTATTATAGAGTTAATGGAACCTCTTAGGAAAAGGAAAGGGAATATGTTTTAGTTTCCTTGTTCACTGTCGATTGATAATGAAAAGTTAGTCTAGGATTTCCTTATTCTTTATCTAGATATTTCTGACAAGATCATTTTTATGTATTTAATAATAGATCATCATTTTATGGTCTATTTTTACAAATGGAATGTCATGTTCCATGCATCTTATGGGACCTCCTTGGTGTTTCAATAAGCTTGGGATACATGGTCTATCATGTATGACCATTATTCCAAAAGATGAAGAGTTTTTTTCTAATATTTTATTTAAGCCTAATGTAATTTCATCTCTTATTTACATTCCGAGGTTTTTTCAATAATTTATGGATTTCTTACCAGATGACTTATCTTGTATTCCAACATATAAAAGGGTACAGTTCATTAATGATATGGTTAAATATATGTAGTAAATTTAAATACCCTTATATTATATGGAACCATAAAATCTAATAGACATCATGATTTATTTAGATAATATGTTAGATAATGGTTTCCTTTACCCTAGTGTATCTAATTGGTTATACCCTATGATCGTTTTTATGAAGTAATATTGTACACTCTAATTATTCATAAACAATATGATGATAAATCATGTTTCCGTTAAGAATATATATATTTTCTTGGTTTTTTGATTTATTTGGTTAGTTTAATGTAAATATATGGTTTTTTATGATCAATGTTATATTGGGTTATCATCCACTCAAATGTTTAGAGTTTGATATATTGAATACATATTTCTAGAGAAGGAATGTCAATTAAATATATCATTCTATGTATTTTGTTATGAAGAAAACTCATACGATTTTAGAGATATAAGGAACAAGATATCTCATAAGTTTCTCCAAATTCAGTTTCTTTTTTCATGGATGATATTTAGTTTTATTCATGATATGAGGATTAGCACGCGCTGTATTTGAGATTGGTTATGGAAATCCAAATGGGTCACTAATTGTATAGAAATTTTTTAAAATAATATTTCTAAAAACTAAAAAAGAATTTCAAGTGGAAAATTATTACTAAATACTTCTTATTAGTAGATCTAAATAAGTTTAATGCTTTCTTGACATTGGAGGACACATAAATCAACATTAAAATTTAGAAATTTCTTGGTATGGCTGAACAGAATTGATTTTTCATCAATGATTTTTAAAAGGTGGTATCACTTTTTAATAAAATTAGAAGGAAGGTTTCAAATATCATATGTGATGTGAAATAAAACTCTTATTTTGTTGATTTTAAATTATTGTTTTCATTGGTTGCGATTTTGATCATACCAAATCCTAATAAGTGCTATTTTTTGTTATGTGATTCTCCTAGTTTTTTTGATGTTGAATTCTTAGGCAGAATGATTATATCGTCTTTTGTGTCTCTTCACAGCTTTATCATCAAAAAAATAATTACAATACTCATTATTTATAGCTTTATATGTTTATAAATTTTATTATGTGTTGGAAACACTCTCATTTTGGGGAACGATTCATAGTATTTTTTTATCATAATTTTTTGAGAAATATCATTTTATCAAAATACATTATTCATAGATAGATACTATGGGTAGATTAAATTTAGATGTATTAAATGGATATCAAATACACCATGGGGAAGGAAAATATTTTTACAAATACTATCAACAAGAATGTACTAACAAAAGATGTTTTGGAATTGAAGGAAGAGTTTAACCACCTATGACTCTTCATTTAGATTCATTTGGATGATCCATAAGATATTTTTAGAGTGGTTCAAACCAGTATCCAATTTTCATCATATCTCATTGAGACAATTCTAGAGGGTTAGTAGTAGGATGATGAGTCTATAGATATTATAGAAACCATTTATAGTGGAGATAATATTTCTGGTTTTTATCTCCTATCAGATGTTGTTCTTTAATTTTGAGATTGCTTTTTCATCCCATCGTCTCTGAGGAGTGTAGTTTTTTTACTATCATAATTATTTACGGTATTTTCATCGTATAATTATGAATATTAATTATAAGATGAGGTAAAAATTTTGGTTGTAATTTATGAATCCTAACATTAAAAATTATTTTTTCCACTATTATAGTTTCAATAGATAATGGATGATTATTTGAAACATTTCTGTTTTCCTATCCTCTATGGTGTTTATTTAGAAATTATATTAGGGGTCTATGAAAAATATTTTGTGTATGAGATATAATCCCAATGGGAATAATTATACATGGGTATTGATTGACTCGTTGAAGATATACACTCATTTCACTTTGATCAATGAAACCGAACAATTATATGATTTGGGTTTGCAAAATATGTTAAGTATATTAGGATGTTTCGGGGGGTTTACATTAACATAATATCTAATAGAGATAATATGATTTAAATATTGATTTTGGTTCAGTATAAAAGTGGTTATTTTGACTCAAATATAATTGGGTAAGACATACATTCCATAGACAGACAGTCATATAGAGCATGTTATTCTGATCATTGAGGAAATTCATTGGGAATGTGTCCTTGTTTTTACTGGATTATGGGATGTCCTTATAGGATAGGTTTATTTTTCATATTATAATAGTTTTGAGTATTTGATCAAATTTTCCCCCATTTAGTATTAGTATAGTCACCCATGCTGGCAACCTCTTTATTGTATAGAGTTGGGAAAGGCCACTTCAGTAGGACCAAGTCTCAATATAGTGAAAAAAAGAAAAGTTTTGGGATATATTTTAGTTTCAACATATAGCATAGAGTCATCAAAAATAATATTTCAATCTTCAACATTGACCATTGATGATTTAATATATTTTAATAGTATTTATGAATGTTTCTTTAGGGTTGGGACACTATTTTATTGAAGATAGTGTATATTGGGTCTTTTATATATTCTACCATTTGGCACTATTGATTAAAATGGATTGGATTCTCATCGATTGGAATTTAAAATTTATTTGATTGGTATACATGATATTTTACATATACCTCATATAAAAAATTATCATCTATATATATTACATATTCAGTATTAAGAAGAGGTTGTGTTAGATAATTTATTTCTATTATAGATATGCGAGTTGATATAGTTTAGTCATTAGTAAAATTCACTCATGGTATGTATATCTCATTAGTTATAGTATTATGTAATCTAGAATCATATCCTCATGGGACCATTTTGCATGAATAATTTGATTACAAGAAGTGACCACACGTTATTTTAGTAAACTATTCATACACATGACTTCCTAGGGATGGAGTGTCTTATGGTGAGGAGTTTTTAAAATAATTTTATATTCATTGAGGTATTTTTCATGTATCTTATTTTTTCTATTTTTGTGGGGATTGGTTTAGGACATTTTATGATATTGATAATTTTTTGAAAAATAACCTAGTGGTTGGGGATGTATTATTTTATAAATTATTGGAGTCTAAGTACATATTTATTATTTGATTTTGAGGGTTCCCCTTGGATTTTATAAGATTTAAAGGTAGTTTAGATTTTTTGTTCTGCATAATTTGGATTGTAAACTTCCCTATAGACACATTTAGGGAATGAAATGGATATATGGTGGGGATATGTTGTCAAGAAGTTGTTGTGAAATATCTTATAGTGTGAAAATTTATCATGTAGTGAAACTGGTTCATGTCATGGAAGGGACAATTACTGTTATTTTAAATTTGAGGTCAAACCTTTTTGGAAAATATATTCAATAATAAAATTCACATCTAGAAATGGGTTTACATCACGAATTATTGAGGAATATTAGTTTTAACTATGCTTCCTGTTTGATTTTTTTCATTGGATGTGAAGATTTTTATTTGAGAACCTATGTGGTCTCCCATGAGATTTTTGGAATCTTAACTCTATTCAGATCATGTTGTTTTGAATTAATATTCTAGGTAGATGAAGTATTTAACTCTAGGAAGGTGATATGTTTTCTTCATTATTACCATTCATATAGGAAGTACCATTGTGCTTCATTTCAATAGATCATGTGTTGATGTTATTATACATCTATTTAGGATTTGTTCTAAGGATTTCTCCTTTGTTGGTCATGGTAAAGAAGGAGAGTTATTTTTTAGTTATGGGTGACCTAACCACTCTTCCATCCATTTTTTAAGGAATAAAACTATAAGTTATGGGAATCATCAGTAAGTCCTTCAATTTTTTTGTTCTGTATTCCATCAGGTGGTTGTGGGTCAACTTTTTTGTTTGATTAACTCTTGTTTTAAGATATTGGTTACATCTCTAGAACGTGTAGGATAAAACAAGATTGTTCTTGGTTTATAGGTTTTTTTATAAAGAAAAATACATTATTTATTAATTTATTTAAGTGTAGAATTCTATTTTATTATAAAATATGGAAATCATTTTTTTATGTAAATGGTTTTATTATATAATTTTGAAATGGGGTTTCAATAGGGTTTTCATTTTTGAGATTTATGAATTGGTTTTAAAAATGTAGTAAACAGAATTCCATGGGTACGTAGGTGGAAGGTGTGGTAATAAGCATCATCTATTGATAAAATTAGGGGGTTAAATCAAGTGGTGTTACTATTATATATTGGAATTTTCAGAGAATTATTAGACAATTTTGGAAAGTCAAATTTTTCTGTGTGTTACAGTACTCCATAAATTTTTTTCATATGAATATGGACATGATGCACAAGGTTAACTATGTTTGGGTGTGATTGTTTTATCTAGGATAACCTTTATTGTTCCTTTTTATGATGTTACATGTGCTTTTATATTTTTCTACATGTTATTGATTGCATGTTTTAATATTTGTGATATACTTTGAATCATTTGAGAATGCATTATTTGAAACTATAGAAACAAGGAAATATTTTATGATGATTATAATATAAAAATTGTTTAATTAATGACTATATATTTTTTCATTATATTTTATAATGTTTGAATTAATATATAAAGACATATTATGGAACACCTAGGTGTGATCTTACTAATTCTGTTAACTCACACCCTTCACACCCCTTATGTGATATATAAAACATGTTATGTCATTCGATATAGGGTAAGTAATGGATTTTTAGTGATGCAATAAGGTTTATATTAGCTATGTTTGGTATCTAGTGATGAGATAGGAAAACATTTTCTACAGATACCATATATTATCTATTTATCATTTTCAGGTTTTCCATTGTTTTTTTTGACTAGTAACTATGAATTTTTTTAAAAAAAATTCGTTTTATCACTCATACTATTTATTTTAATGTATGACATATATTTATTATTATATCTTATTATCTTTAATCATGTGATGTGTGTATATATATATATATTCCATGCAGTCTTCTTCTGGTTTGGTAATATTATTCCATCAGTTTTTTATTTCTTATTGGGTGATCATCTCTGACACATATAGATTGGGACTTCCATTGGGTATGTGAGGGTTGAGTCGGGGTATATATTTCCATGGGTATCATGTCATGATCATTATATTAAATATTTGTTGAGTTCTCGGGTTACTCTTACATACCCAAAAAATTAATCATTAATAATAATTCGAATTCCATAATTAATATTTTATATCATAAGATAAATTATAAATACCACAATAATTACACTGATATATCATAGAGGACTCTAATTCATTATAATATTTCCTATATCTTATCCAAATTCCACTCTAATCATATGTTACCTAAATGGTGAATAATGAAATTTACTCTAATATATAATTAAATATTATGAAATATATAATTTCTCCTACTCAAAACCCTAACATCCACTATAGTGATCGTTGAAACCTCATATACAAAAACATTGTTGAATATAGTATAACTAAAACCATTGATAAATAATTTATAATTCTTCTCAAATGATTTTTAAAAAATTACTAATTCTTCCATAGTTTTACATGTATTTAAGTATCACTCATTAGATTTATTATCTACACCATAAACCACATCATCTTATTACCTTATATTGAGGATTTATTTCATTGAAACACACTACTATAGAAATTTGTTTTGAGAGAATTATATTCCTTGTTGATTTGTAATTTGTGTCTAGTGAACATGATCATCACACCCATAATCTATTGCACACATCATCTCCCATTGAATTATAAAACTATGTTTGGATACCTTATAAATAACTATAAAGTTATTTGACGAGTATTTCTCCCCCATTGAGAATGTAAATTAATGAATTTTGTTGACTTAACAAAACACATTAATTAAGTGGGATATACTAATAATGTATTTTTTTCATCCATGTTTTAAATATATCCATTTAAATTAACCTTGTTTAGATACTTTTAATTAGATCTTGGGTGGAAATATATTCAAAATTTTAAATAGAATTTAATAATGTATACATGATAAAATTTTAGTCAGTATGAACATAGATAAATTTATAGCGGGTCAAAATATGATTAGAAAACTGAAACTGAAATTTATTTTTAAATCCACCTGGTATATGAAATTTAATGGTCACATGTAAAAATGCTATAAAACTTTTGGCCATATATTTTTATTGAATGTTAGGTGAAGATAACATATGTAAACTCTATATAACTTAAATTTAAAAAAATCATTATCAATGACGAAGGACATAGATATTTATAAGAAACAAATATCATTCTATGGTTGGTTTATTTTTTATAATATTTACAACATAATCTACAATACATTATTTATATAATTATCTATTCTCTGTCCTTCGATTCTTCTATCAATAACTTATAGTCTCACTATTGTATCTAAGAATTATTTTGATATCATACAAGTGCATACCAATATACTATCTTTTAAATAATATATAAAATTTATTATTTAAAAAGTTATTTGTTTATATGTAGTTATAATATATAATAACTAATTTATATTATATGTCTTCTTTGATTTATCAGTCTTCTTTTCTATGATTACTAATAAACTTTCAAACATTCATTTTTATTATTCTACCCAAATATTATTTCAATATACATTGGAATATTTTTCATTGTGTTGGGAAATAAAATTATCATGTAGTATAACATTCAACACTATAAATGAACCAATTTAACAAATAAAATACATCTCAAAATGAATAATTTTTTTGTCTTATAAATTCCATAAAATAATTTTACATAAAATGACATATTTATAATTTTTTGGTCATCCAGGTTTGGTATCAACATATGTTGGGTGTTCTCTTGAGGTTGGATAGAGATGTATTGGGGAATAAGAATTGGATTTGATTGAACTATTGGATTTTACGAGTATCTCATAGATTCTAGTGGGCTACATGATTTTCAGTACCGAGACATCATCTGACCTATATAGGTAACAGTATCCAAGGATGTACCAAAGATAAAATTGGTTGCTATTAAAAATCCATTGATCAATGGGTGTCTACAATCATAAAATAAGATTATATATGAAGATGCCATGTTGGCCTACTGAAACCACTTGTAAACTAATGAAGACCACCTACTATTTATTGGTTCCCATATGAACCCGTCATTTATTGTGTTCTAATAAACTCATTCAAATATTCATTTTAGATATTGTACCAAATAGCATAGACTGTAATTCATATATAATGATCCTAGTATCACACATTTGATATAATTATCTCTATATATCCCCACTCCTCTTTGTTTAAATATTGGATAGATCTACTGACTAACAGCCAATGTATTTCCATTGATATAGTAAAGATCCACCTTTTATAATATGGAAAATCATAAGTAAAACCAATTTTCTCACGATCATTAGATTATACTGTATTCTATTGGAATGATTATGGTTTATTGATATATAAACACTAGATTTATGGATTCAAAATCTGTTCCATGAATAGAATTAGATTAAATATTTAGGAATTATCTCATTGGGTATGCCAGTCAATGTCAAATCCCATGAGACATTAATCTACATAAACATTGATTATATCGTCTCTTATTATAAATATTGGGATTAGTTTTGTGAAATAATTTCAACGGTGTTGATCTACGTGGAAATAATCAACATTGGGCATCAATACACATAATGTAAAATGTAGTTTCCAATAGATTTCCTTGTATATTAATTATATTACTAGACATGCATCATGTAATTTTTATACCCATGAGACCATTTTATGTGTAATATTCATGTGGTTATGTCACACCCATTATTTACATTCTTCTCTGATATATATCTATTTGTGTGTTTGTGTATATGGCCAATGGGACCATGTATTTTAGAAAAAGATTGTTAATGTATATATTATGGATTTTGTATTGATTTGTGTATGGTTCCATTTTGATTTTTAAGGTACTTGGTTGTTCTATAATGATATTTTATATTCAAAAAGGGGATGTGAAGTCATTAATTTTGTAAAGTTTGAGAATTCCCCTTAAAATATGACATGTGAAATTTGGACTAACTCTAAGCTAGAAATTGAGTCAATATGTGTAGATGTGCCTCGAAAAAGAGCTAGTTATTTGGGTGATGTTCATGAATGTGTCTTTCTCTACATTCATGGATTGGGACAACATATTGGCATAATGAATTTCCCATAAATTAATCGATTATTGTTTTCCTTAATTTTGGAATGTGAATATATGATATTAGGTTCTATTTTTCAACATTACATGTGTATTTGATGGACTGATCCTTGTTATGATATATCTGTTATGATATATCTATATTTGATCTACCATCAAACATGGTTCTAAATAAGTTATATTTAGTATTATTGTATCTTGGTTATAATGTGATGATTTTTCATTTGATTGTTTATTCATTCTTTTATACATACATTATAAAAACCCAATCGCGAGGTATATTAAAATTACATCCCATTTTAAGAATAATTAAAATATTTCCAAAATAGAATCCCAAAGAATGTATTAGATTAGTTCCAATGGAAACATGGAAAAATAAAAACTGGTTCATAATACATATATTTCTTTTACCACCTTTTTATTAATATATATAAAATATTTTGACTTATCAGAGATAATACCTTTCATTATATCCATGAGAAAAGAAAAATAAGAAAGCGTGAGATTAGATACCTAATAAGTGTAAAAAATAGTGATAAGTTAGCTTATTCAAGGGAATAAGAGTATGCGAACATGATCTTGAAAGTAAATGAATATACTCCGCATATGAAAGATCATAAACGTGAATCATACAATAAAAATTGGCATTTGAAAATACATGAATCATACGGAAATAATGAATGTAAGCCATGAATGAATAAAATTATTAAGCTATTGAATTTTGGCATATGCATAAACATGTAATATCATTATTTTATGGTCATGATGAATTGCAATAACTTTTTAGGGGACTTCATGTAGACTACACCTTCTGGGCGGGACACACCACTATCCCCAATCACAGTACATCCCTTATAAGGGGTCATTTTTCATATATTTCCATATTGGAGTTGGTTCCTCCATCATCCCATAGTGGAACGAGTTTCCCTAACATCCCCTATTCGATCTGGTTTTTCCAAATTCCCATATTGGATAGGGTTTCCCATCTTTATATAATGGATTGGGTTTCCCCGTCTTTCAATCTTGGATCAAGCCCATCATATTGATTCCTATAATTAACTCATGAGTAATAAATAATTACTTGATTAATTAGAATGGGATATGGATCCCACCAATGACCTAATGAAATCATACATATGTGTTCCACATGAAAATTAATCATTTATCTCATAAAACCCCATAGAATGAAATGTGTCTCATAATCATCATTAAATCATAACATAACCCATGAAAAATTAATGTTTTTCATAATTATAATTCCATTATTGACATAAAACATTTATAGAAAGAATAATAATGTAAACATTGAATCATATTCACAATTAGATAAATGTAACATCATGAAATATGTTCTTAGAGTGAAAAATATATTTCAGAGATCTCTTGAAAAAAACTATTGAAGAAGATATCTTTTCTTATTTGAAACCATTTTATTTACCTGAAGTGCATCACAATTTTAAAAGAAAATATTTTCATTGAATATATCATTTTATTCCAGTAAGGAAAAAATCAAGGAAATAAGGATTCATGAAATTGTAAAAATTCTTCTCATTCTATAGAAGTAAAAACATCATCTTTTGCTTTTTCTAGGAATGTCAAATAGTACCTTCTTAAAATGATTCCATTCCTTCTATTTTAGAGAATCCCAAATATGTTTAAAAATAATTATATTTTTTATAGGGATATATTAATATGTTTTGTAAAACATTTCTTATGAAAGAAGGACATGGATGATAAATATTCCTCAGTAGATACATACGTATTAACAATCCGGAATAATAATTAAGTTATAAAAGAAACCCTGTAACTTTATTATCAGTAGATGAAATATTCCCAAAAATATAAAGAAAAGTGTATGGATAATAATATTGAATAATAATAGGGTTATGGATCATAAAAAAATTCATGGAATGTGTATACACATTATAGTAATATCAATTCTTTTTTTGAGGCATGTGTTTTATAGTATTAAAAGACAAATAAGACTCCCTTACCTCCGGTTTGATTCCATTTGTTTGTGTCTGAAACTCCTTTATTGTTTTTAAAAATTTTATTAACTTATTCTATAATTAAGATAATATTTATAATATCATATATGATACATTTATGACTTTGTATTACCTGTTTATTAAAAATTCCATGTAAAACAAAATTTTTCACAGTAACCATTTATATATCATACGTGTTTTGAATTTTTATTATTGATCCTATAAAATATATTATAGTTTACATAATTTTATAATGTAAGTAACTATTTATATATAGTGTATATATAACATATTTTTATATAACATAGATATATAAAATGGGATACACTATTCATAGAGATGGTAAACCGTACTTACGGATGAACATTGTTTCTATTTTCATATCGTATAGAACAGAAGAAGTTAAACGATATTTATATATATTATCAAACTCAAATTGTTATGTCATATATTTTAGATTTATTCACCATATACATTTTTCGTTATCATTCTTGAAAAGGTTAACATGGAATATGGATCTCATCACTTCGTGGAGATGGTAGGCTATACGTACGCACAAGCGATGTTATTCTTTCCGTAATTTGGAATAATTAATGAGGTGGATGGTATATATTTTATTATAGAATAAATATAATTTATATTTATTATTTATAACAATTATATCCATCATTGTACCAATCCAAATGAAGTAGTGATAAAAATGATTACACAATAGCCTGGAGGCGGTAAGCCATATGTACACACTCATGTACATTGATTTTTCATAGGATTAATAAAAAATGGAATATGGTTATTTAATAGTCATAATAACATATATGAATATAGCTGATATTGTACTTAATTCTTTATAATTGAATAAATACATAAATAAGATGTTGAAAACATATGATTTTCAAAGAGTTGGTAAAGATATTATCATTTATTCCATGATCTCCCTCTAGATATCCTTTGAGAGCACTAGAGTAGTTATTTTGATAAGAAAAAAACCATTATAATTTCACTATGTAGGATTATAATGAAAATTTTACAAGGGATGTTGAGACATAAGGCTGAATGTTATGTAAATTAGTGAGGTAGGTGATTACCTTTTATAATTAATCCCATGGGAACTTTTAGAAATACTCAATATATTAAAATATAAAAATGATATTCTAGATCTATATACCTAAAAAATCAAGATAAAAACTATTAGAAATGATTTACCCTATTCTATCACTCTGTGATTATTTATCATTTTGATATTTTTAAAAAAATTAATAATAAATTAAATCAATAATATATCATTATTGTAAAATTTAATAATATTTATTTAAAATTACTTCAAATAAATCAATACAAAGTGTTAAGTAGAATATAATTATTTAAAAATATTATAATATATCTTATTGATATTGAAAAATTATTTGAAAAATTATATAATTTAAAATATATCAAAATTAATCTTATTAAAATCAAAAAATCTATTTTTTTTGTTAATTATAAAAATATATTTTTATCCAAGAATAATATTTTTATATAATTATAAAACTACTAAAAATATTAAACGAAATCAAAAATTAATCTAATTGAATATTTATTATAATATATTTTCATATTCCTTCATATCTTGATTTTGTGCCTATGTGGATACATAAAAGATACTGAATACAAGAGAGTGATACTTCTTTACTATCATAGATTTTAATAATATATAATTTATTGTTCTGGAAAAGTCTCAAATAAAAACACAAAATCGATCATAATTTGACATGGGCTAAATCACCTTCATCGTATAATTCTTTTGACATATTTTTGTTTTATTTTATACCATGTTATTTTTATTTACACAGAATTAATCTAAAAGAATATTTATTATGAAAAAAAAATTTAAATAATAAGTGGTTGTAAATTATTACTTGTATGTGATAAATTGTCCATAAATGCAAAACATTATGAAATTTTAGACCATATCATAATATATTTATATTATTTAATGTTTTTGTATTATATTTAATTAATTTAATAAGATATTATTTTTCTTAAATAAAAATTTTGTCAACATTAACACTATTGAAGACATTGTCATTAGATAAAATAAAATAAAAAAATGAAATTTTAAAAAACTATTAATGATAGTTTAATCATCATATAGTCACCTATAAAATATTTGGTGAACCATAATGAATTAAAATTATATTTATTTTATTAGTTTTAATATCATTTATTAGATGTTTCCTTTAATTAAACCAATACTACATCATCATTGTGTAATCCTTTCAGGTAATTATTTATTTCCTAAAAATTGAAAAAAAAATACTATGCGGAATATAATCATTTCTTCATTCTACTAAATATTTATAGTAAGATTTATATTTAGTATAAGCTTTTATTAGAAATGGTATATTAATTAATATTATGACTTTGTTATTTTTGAATTATTGTTAATGAGGACATAATAAAATCCATATAATATCCCAAGTTGCTGAAAAAGGATAAAATTTATTCCTAAGACTGATTTTGATCAAAACCCACTCATCCAATGAAATTAAAAGATGTGCTAGGGTAATTTTATAATAATATTATATTTTTTACTTTTAATTACACGATTTATCCTTAACTCTTAAAAAAACTAAAGTAACCATTATCCAAAAATTAAATTGAAAATATTATCATATATAGGGCATACTTATTACAAATGTGTATTTAAATTTTTTAAAATTTAATTCATATATGTGAAAAAATTATATTTAACTCAAATCATGCAGATATAGTGAGAATTCGGGAAAAAGAACGTTCAGATGTAAAATAAGTTTTTCTATCTAATTTAATATAAAAATTGATTTCAATGACATAAATTTAATTGAAATATATATTATTGATTTTTTATACTTTAAAATCAATATAATAATTATTTTAATGAAAAAAAAAATGTATACCTATAATGCAATATTTTTAACTATTAATCAAGAAAATGAAATATCAGAAAAAAATTTCCAAAAATTCACCCTAACATAATTTTAAAATTCTTAATTAAAAAATGATTTTTATTTTACCCAATAAAATTCCTATGAATGTATGAAAAAAATTTCAATATTGTTTATAAAAGGATATTCAAATAAGTTATTTTTAAAAAAACAGTATTTGTAAACATATAATGATTTTTATTTGTATTTAAATCAATATAAATAATTCATATTATTGTGAAAACATTTAAAAATTAGTTTTTAATTTTTCATAATATTACGTTCAATGGATTGGTTATAACTATCTCATTTAAATAAATTTAATTTAAAATTGTTTTTTCATAGAAACTCAGTGTCATGTGTAATGATAGCCAAGTCTTTGTTGCATGTAGTGAAAGATAAACATGGTTTTATGTATAATGTCACCAATACGTTGTTCTTTTAAATAATAAAAATATATATATTTTTATTATGTTAAGTGTAAAATAATAGAAATATTAAATTTATTTGAAAAATAATAATTCACAAAATATTGGGGTGTTAAATTTTACCCCCATTAAAATGATTTTTGTCATCCAAATTAATCTGGGATATCAATAGTATAATAGTTAAAAGTTTCATTACAAGAAAATTACACTATAAAAATGAATTCTAGAAAATCCATATACAAAAATAATTGAAGAAAACAATTAACTAAATAAAATAATAAATTTGTCTCTACATAAGAGAACATTGGAAAATATTTGGTTTCCGAGGAAAAGAATAAATAATCAAAGATATTGATAAATATTATTGATCATAATAAAGTAGTTGATGTAGATAGAGTTAACAATCACTAAATAGTAAATTAATGATTCATGAAATAGGTCATTGATATCCTAAAAAAATTATAACTTTTCAACCTTTTAAATCATTATTCTTTTATTAATGATGAATTATTTTCATGAGAAGATATACATAATTAGTTTCTGTATAATCTCACACGTTGTTATGCCTTGATTATTTTGAGACATCATATCATTCTAATGAAATTAAGGTGTAATATTCATTCATGAAGTGTTAATAAGTCTTGAGATCCATAAATAGAATGATAGTATATCATAATAAAAATATTAGAACAATTTTTAAAAAATTTATAATTCCACCTATGGTGAGAGAAAAATTTCATCTGAAAAATTTCATCAGAATTTTAACTTAAACTTTCTATAAATGAATAACCTTAACATCCATATAAAAATAAAATATATTATTAATAATTTTAATAAGTAATCATATCATTTATTCCCCTTATATCATAATATATGTCTTGGTTTTCACATTCCAATTATACTGATACCTTTCTCTATTATAGGATATACCACTCTTCACAAATACGTAATATGATCCAAGAAAATTAAAATTGTGAAAATTACTTATTCATATCTGAAATTTCATTATCCAAATATCATTATCATAAAATTAGTAAAAAATTTAGTGTTATCCATCCCCTAATCATATATTTTAAAAAAATATTAACTTATAACCTCAAAAAATTTCTGGGGTTACCGACATAATTCCGTACATTTTAATAAATACTTATGGAAAACCTATTGTCAACATGTACAAAAATATTTTATTATTCCGTAATATCCTCAAATTACATCTAAAAAATTATCCCTGAATTCCACTACATAAATACTCAATAACTCCACCACTTTTTTCCATACTCTACATCGCTAATAGAGATTGAATTATATTTCCCAATATATTTAGCTTTAAGAGGTTACTAAAACTGATAATCATAATTAACCCTTAGATTTGGGAATTGATGAGCATAATTCTAATTTTCCTTACACCTAAAACATCAAATTATGGAGTGTAAATATTGCAAACCCTTCTCTCTTTTTACATATTTGGAATCATTTTCCCACCACTTCGATAGTAAAATAAATTATGACCTTATTTCCCACAAATAAAACATCTAGCAGTACCCATAATAAAATTTCCTCCATGTTTCTTTTCACACTATAAGTATAATATAAATCTTGTCTTTTTTTTCTCCATGGGTCTTATATGTTTCGTTGTTATCCACCATCTATTTGTTTTGAACACCTTTGGATTGATATAAAATCCTAGAATCCATTGACACCATAATATAATGACAGTCGACATATTAATAGATAACAATGTTACTTATTAACAAATTCCTTCTGAAAATTGATATTAGTCCACTAAGAAACCTATATGCATTAATTTCATTATGGATAATAATAACGGATGATTAACTCGAATTTCCTACGATTTTATCCCTATATTTACTGATAAATTATTCATATCTTATGTATATTATTGATTAGAGACCACCAATAGTCTACTTCACATTACAATTGATAAACAACAAGAACAACATTCTCATGTTCTGAACACGGGGAAATGAATAATATATTTTCATTAATATTGATCGAGTCATAAAAAAAATTTTGAACAGAAAAACCATTGTAATTAGGTGGATATTTTAATATGAGGGACTCAACATAATTTCATTCTATTCTCTAGTAATTTTGGCGTTTAGAATATTTCATAGTTTTGGTATGTATAATGATAATATTTTGAATTCTATCTCAAATAACATTTTGTTATTCAGGAGAAAAGTAGTTTCATTTAATATTTATTTTATCATTAACAAGGATCTTTCAAGATCTATCCATTGACTAAAACAAAACAAAAATTCGTGGGAAACAATTATCTTGGTAGAAACACATATATTCATGGAATCTAGCATATTGGTTGTCTAAATTATGAAACATCCATTAAACAATGACACCATAGGTTTATTCAAGTTTATTCATAGACAACATTCTATTATATATTTCCAGATTCTTCATAATGTGTTTGTGAATTTCAAAACCATATCCCCAAGGTGATTCAAATAAGGTGTGAAGAAATCAATGTTACTGTGTACTTGGTTACACTCATGTGTATGTCAACAAACATGTTTTGAATGTTACCCCTAAGGACATCTACACTAGAGCCACATCCACTTGTAGTATCCAAACATGGATGTAATGCAAAGAAACTACTATTTCGATATTTTACTAACATTCCAGTAAGTTTTCCAACAATTTTCCATAACATATATCTTTTCCATATGGATGTCCCCAGCAATTTACTTACAAATATTTCATGGGATTTCACTAATGTTTTCTCATTATAGTTTCCAAATGTTGACTAAACATTCTCTCTGATACCAACTACAATGAACAATGATTGACGTACATGGAAATTACATCACTTTTACAGAATAAATAAGTCTTTTAAAACATAGACACCCAAATACCATATTAGTTTTGTGCCTCTAGAAACAGGGAAACATAAACAAATGGTTCATAATAAATATACCTATTCTCCTTTCAATTTTTACATATCCATATCCCTTTTTGACATATAAGACTTACAAAATTTTTCAAATCCTATGTAAAGGAGATCTAAGAACAGGTGACCTCATATTATTAGTAAGGGTAAATAATGGAGATATAAAAGAATAATCAAGAGAATAAGGGTTTGAGAACATTATCATGAATATAAGTGATCATACCCAATATATCACAGATCGTAAAAAAAGTCATGGAAAAAATATTAGATGTTCAAAAGACATGAATCATATGGAAATAAATAACATAAACCATGAAAAAAAAAATTAAGACATGGAATAATGTAATTCACATTAACAATTAATATCGTTTATATAAGTCAATATTCATTTATATAACATACAAGGCACTTCGTAGTGACTACACATACAAGGTGAGACACATAAACATACCCATTCAATGTCCTTTATTTATAAGGGATCATTTTTCCCTTATATCCATATTGGATCTGGTTTCCCCGTCTTTCCATAGTGGATCTGGTATACACATCTTTTATATTGGATTATGTTTTAGTGTCTCTCCATAATGGATCAGGTTTCTCCATCATCCCATATTGGATCTAGATTCCTCATCTTTCCATATTGGATCAAGCTCGTCGAGATGATTCCCTTCATTATATCATGAGAAATAAATCATTACCCAATTTAATTGGTTGAGATTTATCCCCACACATATCATAATGAAGTCATATATATGTGTTCCACATGAACACAAATAATTCATCATATCAAACCCCATGGATTGAAATGGGTTTCCTAAATAACCAACAATCATATCATAATCCGCCAAAAATAAAATTTCTCATAAATATCATGCCATGATAAACATAAACCATTCCTGGAATGAATAAAAATAGAATCATTGATTCATATCCCTAGTAAAACGTAAGTAACAACAAACAATATTATCATAGGAGGAAAATTATTTTGAGAGATCTCATGAAAAAAATTTATGAAGGAGATAACATTTCTGCATTGACGACATATTCCTTATATAAAATTTCCGAAAATTTTAAAAGTATAAATTTTATTTTAAACATAACCATTTAATCATGTAAGGGAAACATCAATTCACTAAGGATTCATGAAATAATATAAATCTGTTCAATCTATATATGTTAATAGAACACTCTTCTCATTCTTTTTCTGGAAAGGTCAATTAGTACCTCGTTAAAAATATTCCTTTCAAACCAATTTATGAAATATAAAACATCGGTAAAAAGATATTAAATATCTGCTAGAAAATATTAAAACTATTTTTGAAACTAGTTTTTTTAAGAAACATGGTCTTCGAAGATAATTATTCCCTTGTAGAAACATATGCACTCTCTATCGCAAATAAAAATGATAAAATAAAATAACCCTTAAAACATTATTATCATTAGAATCATATGACACATGAAAAAAAGATTATAATATTGGTATGAAAATAAAATAATTTTTTGGGTAATACTCATAAATATCCTTCATTGGTATTATATACACCATATAGAAGAAACAAGTAGTGTGTGAGGCATGTGTATCACAGAAGTAAAAGTGACACATGAATCCCTTACCATAGGCCTGATTCCCTAAGTATATATCTGAAATTGATTTATAGTGTTCTTAAAACATTCACTAGCTTATAAAAGTATAATAATATTATTTATGATTTCATATATGATTCAATTATAACCTAACATTACCATTTTAAACAATTTTATGATAATGAATTGTTTTGGGTACAAATGTTTTGTTTATCGTAAATATTTTTACATGTTATTTTTTATCCTATTAAATAGATTGTGATTTAATTACTTCATGAAAAGTAAAAATTTATTAACATATCATATTTATTTAGTATATAAGTATATATATATAATATGTTTATATGATATGGGATACACCATTTATGTAGACGATATGTTATATGTATGCAAGAACGTTGTTTCTTTAACATATCATTCTGAATAGAAGATGGTAGTTGAAATATATGTATATATAATATTAAATTCGAATTTTCATGTCATATATTAAATATTTATTCATTATATACATTTTCTATAATAATTTTTGTGATGGTTAATCTGGAATATGAGTGTCGTCGCATTGTGGAGATGGTAGGCCATACATATGCACAAGGGATGATATCATTCACTTAATTTTGAATGAGTTAGGAGGTGGATGGAATTATTTTATTCATATAATAAATATAATGTTATATTTATTATTTATATCAAATTTATTCATCATTATACAAATCCATATAATGTAGTGATGAAAAACATTTTACACCACTGTATAGACATGGTAAGTCATACATACACAGACGTGTAACATTCATTTGTCATAGGATGAATTAGCATTTTAATATTTATTTTCCATAATAATAATAACATATTTGAATTTATTATTTAAATGATTTATTACATTATAATGTAATAATAAAATTAATAGGGTGAAAAAGAACAATATTTTTTGAATGATTTGGTAAGACGATTACCTCTTATTCAACGATCTCTCTCTATATCTCCTCCTATAAACACTAAAGTTTATATTTTGATAATAAAGGAATATCAATAATGTTACAAGGGATATAGATAATAAAAATGGGTTTAGTGTGGTAGATCATAAAGGCTCAAATTCAGGTGAATAAGTGAGGGAGGTGGTTTTTTTATAATTTAGTTGAGGGGAACTATTAGAAATAAACACAATATTAATATAAAATAATTTTATTATATATCTAAATAAATTGAAACAAACCCTGAATTAAAATTAGAAAAATTTTATTCTATATACTAACCCCTTATTAATAGTTATTTTTTTGATTAGTGAACAATTTGATTTTAAATTAATTCAATATCATATCATTATTTCCTTGATTAATACTCTACATTTTATATGGTTTTTAATACATCAATAAAAAGTGTGAATTTCAATATAAATCATTATAACATCTAAAATATATATTTTCTATTTATATATTTCCTTATAAAAATAATTAATCTAATATTTATAAATTTTAATATTTTTTAATTAAATTATTATATTTTTCAAATAATTAAATAAATATTTTTTTATCATTGAATAATATTTTAATGTAATTATAAAACAAATAAAAATTAAAAATAAATCTTTATAACAATAAAAATTTTATTTATACCAAAATCGTCATCTTTATTCATTAATATCTTGAATTTACCCCTTTGTGGAACCATAAATGATATTAAATACTAGATAGTGATACTTTGCAAGTGTCATTGATTTAAATAATATATAATTTTTTAAATGTTATAAGTTTTTGACAAGTTCTGGTTTTATTTCAAACTATATCATTTTGATTTACTATTAATCAATATATTTTAATTTTAATTTTGATAACAAATATTAAGTATTAAGAGGTTATAAATTATTACTTATATGGGGTAAATTTTCCAAAAAATGGAACCCTTATGAAATTTTATATATTTTAATAATCTATATATATATTTAAAATATTTTTTTGATTTTTAATTAATTTAATAAAATATTCTTTTTTAGAAATATCAGTAGTGTCACATTTGAAACTATTCACAACATTGACTTTAAATAAAATGAAAAAAAAAATTGAAAACATCCATTTATGATACTCTAGAAATGCAATATTCACCTATCAAATATTTTGGGAACCTAAATAAATTCAAATTATATATATTTTTACTTTTTGAATATCATTTGTTTGATATTTCCTTTAATTGAACAAATGATGCATCATCATTGTGTAAATATTCATGGTTATATTTTTTTCATAAAAAAATTTAAAAAAATATGATTAATATATTCATTTTATATTTCAATAAAATATATATACTTTAAATTATATTTTGTATATACCAATAAAAAAATATTATATTTTGGGAAAATATGAATATGCTATTTTTAACTTATAATTAAAAAAATATAATAAATGTCATATTCTCACTCATTAAGCATAAAAATGATTTAATTCCATCCAAAAGATTTCTTTGGGTAGAAATACCCTCAAAAATGAAATTATTACATGTTTTAGGTAAATTTTATAATATTATAATATTATTTTTTTTCCGTTAATCACATGATTTACCATTAATAGTGGTAAAAATTACTAGGTTTACTATTTTGAAAAAAATAAGTTCATAAAATTATACTATAAATATCAAACTAATTACAGTAATGTATGTCAATATTTTATAATTCAATTCACATAAGGGAAATAATTTTATTTCCTGCAAATCCCACAGACGCAATGAGATGGCTTTAAGAAGAGCGTTCAAAATTTAAAAAAAGATTCAATTTAAATTATAATTTATAAAATTGATTTAAATGATATATGTTTTATTAATAAATGTATAATTTATTTGTTATGACTTTAAAATCATTATAATAATTAATTAAAAGAAAAACTATATTTTTAACTATAATACAATATTTTTCACCATTCATCAAAAAAAACAAAACCTATCAAAAAATACTAAAAATTCAACCTATATTCATTTTTATATTATAAACTTGAAAATGATGTTTATTTTAAATAATTAAATTTCATATGAATGTCTAGAAATAATTTTATTATTGTTTACAAAAGGACATAAAAAGCAGTTCCATTAATAAAATATTATTTCTAAGCATATAAAGATTTAGCCAAAAAATATACATTTTAGTGGAAAAATGTTTTTTTTTATATAAAAATTTCTAAAAAATAGTTATTAAATTTCATTTTACTTTTTTAAATATCTATTATATTAATATATCAATTAAATAATTATATTATAATCTGGTTTTTCATAGAAACATAGTGTTTCCTTTAATACAAACCAAGTCGAAGTTACATGTAAAGAAATATTAACATGGTGTAGTGTATAATGTATTCCAAACATAATTTTTTTATCTAGTAAAATGATAAATTCAATTCTATAAGAAGGTAAAAATAACAATGATATAAACATTATTTGAAAAAAATAAAAACAGTTCACAAAAGCTCAGGGTGTTATACATATTATATATTTAACCATTAAATATATTATAAACTAATGTTATGTACACATTGGTGTGGTACTATTTGGATAATACTCAAAAACTAAATGAGAAAATTGATATCAAAATAGATTCCATTTTCATGGATCCATCTATGGGAAAGAGCGCTTTGTTATACGGTTTTGTTATAGGGATTATTAGGAAGCCCATGAAGGGTAAATGAAATTCCAAGAAAAACTGTAGATTATTGATTCCATGACTTGTTCTTACATTTCATTAGATACCTTAAATTAGTTGACTAAACACATTGATTATTCATTAGTTTTATTTTGGATAACATGTATGACATTTTATTATAGAATGATAATGATTTTTTTCGATGTTGTCAGATGCCTTTATTACTTATTAAGATATTGGTTTTCTACTATTATTACCAAAGATATCCTCTCCTCATGACACCGTTTAGACCCTTTCTATTAGTTGGTAGTCTCTTGGATACCTGTATATGTGCACGAGTTCATATAGAACATCGATGAAAACCATATACTCAAGATGAGGGATACAAAGTGGATTCATAAATGGTTTCGACTATTTCAATAATATTTATTCATTAATGGTTTATTACAATTATAGAAATGAGATTGTCTACGTGAAACTAAGGTAGTGTTGTAATACTAGAACCGGGAATGATTTTATGTTTTGGAAACATGAGTTATCTGTGTTGAAATTTCCACTAATTTTTGTCATTGTATAGTTTTATGTTAGTCATACATATCATTGTGTTTTTATAGTTTGTTTTATTTGGGTGTATTAAATCATCCTGAGAAGAAACATTTATTCACATGTCATAAAAATTATTTCATATCATATATATTTATTCAATTACTTAAATTTCATAAGTAAATTTTAATATATTCTTATTTGATACATGTATGATGGTATTTCAATTAATTGAAATGGTCATGTTCTGGTTTTTATAAAAATATGAGATCGAGTACCATGGATGTATATGAGAAAAGGGATATTCCCTAAAAAGTTCTACATGGGTTATTCTTTGTGGATATAGGTAGCCTCCAAGAGAGGTATTACTATGAAATCATTTTTTGTGAATATAAACTACATGATTTTTTACCTTTTGTTAGATATTATATGAATTTTCTTGTGTTTTTTAGGAAAATTTTGGCATATCTTCCATGATTTCAACATATATAAAAACCTAGAGAAGTGGTTCATTATGCTCCCAAATGGGATATGAAACTAGTTATGCATCATAATGTTCAGGTGTGTGTGGGTGATAATTCTCTATTACTCACTATGGTGGTTTGGGAAGTGGGATTGATTTAACTAGGATTCATTGGAATAATGATTTCTCAAGGTGGAGTATCTGGAAAGATGATTTTTAATTATGAATATTAATTAAATAATTAACATACCTATCCTTCCAGGGTACTGTAGAATAATATTATAATGATTATTTGAATCAATTCATTAAGGAAAATAATTACCTTTTTGAGAATGTATAGTATCAAAACATTAAGTGTGATTTTTTCTTTCTTGAAAGACATATTTGGAGTTCGTGTGGTGTTATGTATTTGAAAGGAAGATTTTATGTTGTATACTAAGAAATCATTATGAATGTATTCTCTATTGAGTTGTTTCATGATACAATTAGGCTCTACTGACCATAAATTTTTATGGATCTTAAATATGGGATGATATTGGTATATTCTTATTCATATCATTCCCCTATTTTACTTTTCCTATCTCTATATTTTAATATAAATTTGGCATATATGGCTTGGATTTTTGAAATTGTACTTTCATCATATCTGAGGAATTTAGTCAATAATGTTGGCCTAATTAAAAATAGTGTGGTGAATTTCAAGGTTATCATTATTGAGAAAGGACTTGATTAGTATGATGCGACATGTCTTAATCTTTCTCTCATTCAATATTGGAATTTTATATCTACTGGTGTTGAGGGTTCTATTTTCAATAAAAATAATGAATATTAAAGGATATAATATTGGTAGGAATCATGCAGTTTTATAAGTTGAGAGGTCATTCAACTCCCACTTTGGAATGTGGTTCTATTAGATATTATAAAATATGACAGAAAGGGAAATATCATGTTTGGTCTCATCACTCTTAAATATTTCCATTAATAAGAAAATATGTGATATCTATATTTGTATTTTGGGAATTAATCACAATTGAGTTCATGGTGATCGATTTTTGGGATGTCCATAGGACCTTAGTAGTAGATTCCTAGTTTACATAATTTTATAGCCCATGAGATTCATGAGACTCAGGGGATGGAACAAGGAAACAAATTGGGAAGGGTTTATGTAGTGGGCCATGTATTTAGTGGTGGTAAATAGTTATCATTTAATTTTTTAGTTGTGGTTTATATTACCTATTTATTATGTAAAACATTGTTTGATTAAGTGTATTACTTTTTTTATATCCACTAATGTTGTTACTAAATTAGACAAGCTAGTAATGTTATCTTACAAGATGATTTGTCTGGATACACCCTTGGGATGAATGTAAATTATCCTCAGAGATTTATTAAGCTACCTTTCAGAGTTTTTAGTATTTGATATTAGATATGTTTTATGATATTAGTAATGACTAGCTTCCATGTGACTAATGGAATGTGTTAGTTGAAAATTTATTTGGTTTTCAACAACAGTTAAAAGAGATATCTATAAATTAATATTTTAAAGGGTGAGAACATAATTTATGGATCATGAATTGGTTTATAGCTAAGGATTATGGGAAAAGGTTATTTCATTTTTTAGAAACTATAGAAAATTATTCATGTATGGTTCCCATACAAGATCATGTAATATCATAATCCTAGAATACTATATAGGTAGTTCCTTACTAGGATAACATCCCAAAATATTTATAAAAACATCCTCATAAAATAAGAAATATATTCGAGATGAATATAATGCAGGTATTTATCCCTTATGATCCCCCTTATCTTATGATATCAATAGAATTTAAGGAACATTAGTTATATCATTGGGACCTTAGGGTGAATGGATTTGTCAAGATGATAACATATCAATGAGATGATCCCATTTTTCTCTCTATAAATGTGTGTTGGACGAATATACTTCAAAATTATGAATTTAGTCCCAATTAATAATTTTTATAGTATAATGAGGTTTGATTATTGATTGTATAGTTTTGGGTATCCAATATTTTTCCTAAGATCGAGTTGCAACCTTGATAACACAAAATATTAGTTATAGAAGAGGATATAACTAATAGAATGGTTATGAGTATGTACATATTATATGAATATCTTATCATTCAATTAGGATATATTTTCATTGATTATTTTTCTCTTACTTCAATGGGGGAAATAATTTAAAATGGACACTCATGATTCATTTTTTAATGTAAACTTAGGATGGAAAATATTCTATCTTATAATCAGTTAATGGTTTTAGTTACCATGTATATAGAGGGTTTCTATGAATGTTTTCTATGTTTTTCTTATGTATTAGTTGATTACTAACAATCCTCAATTAGATGGTGGTTTTCATCATTATTTTCCTATATCCATATGCAATTTTGATGAGGTGATGATATATATCATTAAGAGGTTTACTATGAACACAATATGTCAATATGGTATGTGAATTATAGTTGATTATGTGATGAAGGAATCATATTTCATTCCCTAAAAAGAGACTCATTCAATATATGACATTTTAAAAATATATTTCCAAGATATTTTATTGATATTTGGAGTTCCTTTGATAATCATGTTTCATAAAGTTGTAATTTTTACATCATTATTTTTTAATTGTTTTTAGATGGCTTTGTGGTTTAATTTGATGTTTAGTAAAGAGTATTATCTATATTCATTTGGATATCCAATGTTTAGAGTGGATATTTTTTAGGATATTTTTTTAATACATCCAATATTTCAGTATGGAATGAGATTATAATTTTTCCTTTTTAGTGTTTGAATACAATACTAGTTAGCTGTCATTGATTCATATTGAAATGTTTGAGTAACATTATCATTATCATTATCTTTTTCTATTTATTTTTAATTAGGTAACTGATGTATATTTTATTTTGATATTTAAAGTACATTTAACCTAAAATATTGTCCAAATGAGTAAAAAATGGTCTTCTATTCTTGATGTATCAGTTCGTCTTATAATGACTAGTGGTGATGACTATTAGAGATAATTGTGGGTTGTAGGATTTTCTTATGTGTTTCAACTATTTTGATACATCAATAGTTATTGATTGTGGGTATGTTGGTACCATGATTATTGGGTGAATTTAAAATATTTTATTGCATTATAATTTTTTCCTTAAAATTAAAATTTCCCCAATCATATCAAGGTATAAATGATATCATTCATGTGCCTTAGCATCACGGTACATGCCTATTCATATTCATGTGACCAATTGTAAATATTTTTAGTTTGATCTAGGTTCATTTTTTATGGAGTGATGGGTATGGAAAATAGGATGACATTATTATGTTTTAAGGCGTAATATGGTACCACCTATTTTGTTCTATTGAAAAAAAATGACAAATCAATGCGGATACATGGGAGAGAGATAGATGTTCGAGCACAATGTTTTGTGTTTTTTTGAAAATATATATAGGGACACTTATAAAGGATGAGAAGACATTATATGAGTATATTTTTTTACATATTTGAAATAAAAAAGATTATTAAATCCTAATTCAACATATATATGTTTAATTATTTAGTTTTTATAGAGGCATATGGGGGCCATGAATTGGACACCAACGAATCACATGTGTTTTAAAATATCATATAGCTATTGGTTAACAATTGACTTGCTTGTATAGAGTCATAGGCTATATGATGTAGGTGGAAGTAACAAAGAAATTCCCTTTTATCTAATAAAATGATAGTGAAAACTAACCTTATAAATTTTGGTTGATGTAGTAGCCTATGATTCTTAATGAATTTACGAATAGGATGGTTGGAAACCACTGTCCATCCAGTGGTGACACTGACCAGCTATAGGGTCCCATCAGATGGTTAGTTATACAGATATGGTCCAATAATTAATGGAATTCACATAAACACTCTGTAATGAACATTTTTATTATTATCCAAACAAGTATTTAACCTCATTAAAACTGAAAAAATATAGGAGATCTCCGTAAAATGAATTAGATATATACTATATGAATTTTCCATATTTCATTCATGTATCAATCCATTTATTCCTAAAAAAAAGAGTTACATCCATTTTATCTTCCACCCTATAAAAATATTGAGATATATATTAGGTATATTCTATGATGTCTAGATATGTGGAAACTATAACCATATTATGATATTCTTGTTGTTTGAGGAATAGTCAACAGATCTAGAGAATTAATATCATTCCCTTGATTTAATTTATATATACCTTTAGCACCATATCTAATTGGGTACACTGGCCTATATCCAGGAACAATTTATATCACTATATGGGAACTGTGATTCTAGAATCATTCATTTTATTCACAGTGGGATTTTTTTGGTAAATTCATTCATGGAATTTATCAACGTGAATATTCAAAACCATAGGAATTAATAATATTATGGTAGTAAGTCATTATAATTTGACGGACTTATATTTTAATTATTTGAATTGACATACTTTGATATGTGTGTGTTTGTATCCATGATTACCCGGCTTGTGTGATATGAATTTGTGTCTATGTGTCGTACATTTGAAATTTAAAATTTTAGAATCTTTATGAACAATTTTATTGAGTATTGTGTATATATTTTTGTAGGGTTCCAATATGATTGGTTTCATGGTAATTTTTGGGTCTAAAATAGTCAGTTGACTCCTTAGAGGGGGAGTGTCACCACAGAGATTTGAAGGATGAGATTTCACATTAAATTATGGCATGTCTAATATGGTTATCCCAAGATCTAGATTTTTGGTCAACATGAATTATACCGACCATCGCTTTTCATACCCAATATTTATAATATTTTTTTTTAAAAAAATTATATATTATAGAAAAAATGATAGAAGACGGTATTTTTATAGTATCACTAGAATCATTTAAACATAAACACTTGTATATAATTATTCTATATTATATCCCACAAATATCTTCATGACTAGGACTCGTTTTAGACACATCAAACATAATAAATATATTCATAACCTAGGTGAAAGTAAACATAAAAATCGGTGAAATCAGATTCTCACTAAGGGTAAAGAATGGGGATATGTGAACATAATCATGAAAATAAGGATATTAGAGCGAGATCATGAAAATATAATATCATACCCTACATATAAAATATCATAAACTATAATCATGGCATAAATATTTTAACTTCATAAGACATGAATTATAAGGGGAAAAATCAAGATTCGTGAAAGAAAAACCTAGGAATAAAACATGTAAATGAACCAAACTCATAAAAATAATATAATTAATATTATATTAGTCAATGAATTTATTACAAATATGGCATGGTAGTGTGGGATCAATTCCCATACCATCTTGGTAGCCATGATTTTCAATCACGACTATCTTAAAAGACAATGTAATTTATATATATCTCATGAGATAAAAGTCATCAAATATTTTATTATAAGGACATATAGGTTCCAAACATCTCATAATTAAATAATGCATTTGTGTTCCAAAATAACATAAATCATTCATAACCCTTGAAAATAAATGGGTTTCAAAAAACACTTCATCGTAACTTACCTCATAGAATATATACAAAATTCATAAGTACAAATACATCATAAAATTTAACCATTTTAAAAAATTGAAAGAATGGTGTCATTCGTTCATATGCCCAGTAAATCATAAAATTAATCTAATAATGTGGCCTTATAAGTAAAATTATTTTGAGAGAACTCTTCAAAAATAACATTAAGGAAAAAAACTAGTTTTTCATTAAAAAATAATTCCATAAAAGTAAAATTTATTAAAAAATATTAATTATTTAGAAATAGATATAAAATCATATAAAATAATATTTGAAAAATAATTTAAAACATAAAATATTTTTTTATAAATCATTTCCATGAAATTGATTTTAATTTATCTTTTTAAACATTTATTGAAGAAATGAATCTTCAAACATTTAAAAGTGTCTCATACCACATTGAAACATTTGTATCATAATCCCTAAGTAATTTTTATTAAAAATTTATATCTATATAATCATTAATAAAATTATAATATTCATAGAATAATTTAATTTTAAATATATACACTATAAAAAATAATTGAGTGTTGAACATGGAGGGAATCTTAGGGAAATATAATGTGAGACGAAATTCCCTCACCTCATATTCAACATCACTAAATCATGATCAATAATCCTTTATATTAGGTTATAAAATGTTATTAAGTTATTAATGAAATATATTAATATCTATATATCCTTAAATGATGATTTCATAACATCTGATGACCCATTAATTAATAATGTTTTGTTATTTTCATGGTTTAATGGGTGTTTATTTCACAGTTTCCTGATCGATTCATTTGTGTAAAATTATGGATGTTATTGTAAAATGAGATTAAAACACCATAAGTGTAATGATATAGTAATAATTTAGTTCCATAGTCTAAATGTTCCCATATGTCATTTTTATTTCTAACATGAGTATTATTCATTATATAAACATTAACTATAAACATTTAGTCTATTTTGGAGTATTTTTTATAAACCACACACTAGTTTCATTTTATTAACTATTTTTGTTATATATTAGATCAATAAAATTATATAATTTATAATTTACATATAAATATCATATTTTACAAAAAAAAAGTTTTAATACTTTCCAATAAGGTATTAATGAATAAAATAACAAAAACATTATTCACGGAGGCTATTAACAAGCATAACATCGACAATAATTTCATTTTATTATATAAGAGGAGATGAGAAATAAATTTGATTAAAGATATTACATTTTAATAAAAAATTATAATATATACTTGATTCTAGATTTATCATGAATTCATGAATGAAGGTATTGACGATAAATTATAAAAAGATAAGAATTTAAGAGATGTACTTTTGGAAAATTGCCTCTTGAATATCACCACATTGAGAAACCCTTTAGGTCCATGGATTTGGTCTTTTGGTCAAAACATTATCACACGGACATGTGGTGAGTGAGAAGGATATATTTTGTTAAATATTTTATGATATAAATTAATTCTTTGGTTGACATGGGGTGTTGAGGTGTAGTATTTATTTATAAGGATATGTGGGTTATGTGATTAAATAATGAATATATTATATTTAAATCCAACCATTTTAACGTGGTATTGAATTCAATGACGTTGTCTAAAAAAAATATTAAATATGATATATAGGGTCTATCCACACCTCATCAAACCGGTAAATGAATTATTTTTAGGTATTTTAATAACATACCATTTTTAACTTTAACATTTTTCATTTTTACTTATACATCGGTAAATTATAATTTTTACCAAGGTTTATTTTTTATAACTAAAAATAAAATTGATCTTACAACCTAAATTAAAAAATATTAATACAATAACAAAAGAAATTTTAGATAATTAAATAATATAATTAGAAAAAATGTATAATATATTATTCATGTAGACATAAAGAAGAAGCATTGTTTTAAAGTGAAAAGTTAAAAATATCACATCGTTTTATATCCAATTTCAATGAAAATTTTATTCTACTGAATTAAATTGCATTAATTGAAAAAAAAATTATTCTTTAAACTCATAAGTCATACAATTTAAAACTATGAATTATTAGGATTAAAAATATGTCCCCATTAAAAAATAAATATTTTTTCACTATTCAACATAAAATGAATCTAATCAAAAAGATACAAAAGAATGCCAAAATGATTATTATGGATCTAAAAATTCAAGAATTATGTTTATCTTATCAATGATAATTTATAAATTTGTCATAAATTATGTTTATTTTTTTCTTTTAAGAAAATGAAAAGATAGCTGTATGAGAAAATAAATTTTTAAATATATAAAGTCTTTAAAAAAATTATGTTTTTCATTAATAAGGAATTTATATATTATAAAATCATTAGAACTAATATTTTAATAGAAGATATTACTATTAATATTACTAGTATTAATGGCTATGTCATAACTATCATATTTAAACAATTATATTAATAAAAATATGTTTCATGGAAACATGAAGTTCTATGGAACATACACCATGTTGGGGTTGTGTGTAGAAGAATCCATGATTGTTCCATGTTAAAGGAATGTTTGATTTAGTGAAATGAAAGAATTAACTATAAAATAATTTATTCAAAAATAATCACAAAAACTCAGTGTTTTACCTTGTAATCCTTTAAAAATGAATTCCCCTAAGCAATTCATCTTCCTCATACAAAACAATTAGGACAAATTATCCTCAACATATACGAATGTTCCCTTGTGGCTATCAATAACTAGTGATTTCATCACAAATATTTGACTTGGTGAGATGTATTATTTCGTACATCTTTCTTAGTATAATACACAATTTTAATTTTCTATTCATTGTTTGATAGATCATTCTCCAATTGTATTTCCTCTATGTTCACGACTTGTTAATGGTGAGGTATATACCTCATCAGGAGAGATTAACAGAACATATAATGTACATGAGAAAGATTCGTAGGAAGTGAAAATTGATAAGATACACCTAGAATATGATCAATAATTTCAAAGGGATCTATATATATCAAAGTTTCTTATTCTAATCGAATATCATAAACCTCTACCATGGAGAAAATAAAAAAACCTTCTCACCAAATTCAAACACTATATCACTCCATTAGTGGTCAGAAAAACTAGTCATCCATCTTTGTGTGACCTTGATATGTTGCGGAATGGTTATAAATTTAACATCAATATCATCAATGATATGAAGTCCCAATATCATTATTTATTCAACATCATAGAAGCATGGTAGATATCTACATTTTGTCCCATATCGAGAATCATAATGATCCACCTGAATGATTAAGTGAATGTTATTGTTCTATGAAAACTCAATTAGAGGAAGGTGTTGATCCCACCAACCATTAAAATCCCATGAATAAGATCTCAACATGTCCTATAAAATTATAAATGTTCATTCATACATACCATATGTCTAAGAATGATATAGAGTTATAAAACATAATTGTGTATCATCTGCTTGCTGAAGACTTGCCGAGAATTTTGAGGTAAACCTCAAATCCTGATTAGATACATTAGAATGTGAATCTGCATGCAACCTTACCACCTTATTAATGTTTATCCTTGTATTATTATCACGATATAAGTATTTTGTGGTAGAAATAATGTTTTAATACATAGTAAGTCGATAGACTACCACCCATATTGTATTAAACCCTTTATTGTATTTGGGGAGTCGAATAACAAAATCCATAGTGATTTCTTCCCATTTCCATTCTAGTATGGTTAATGTATGACTCAACCCCATATATGTTTTTCTTCCAACATTATCATTATAGAAAACCAAGTATAGATATACAAAATCTACAAGATATATCTTCATTCCAACCCACTAGAAGTATTTATTGAAGTCCCTATATAAGCTCCTTCATCAAAACTGGTATGGAAGTAATAATTACACAATTCGTGAAACATATCATTCTATCATGATCAAGGATAAACTCATAAACATTTTTGTGATTATTTTCTAACTCCAATCATCCGTATACACCCCTTTAATCTTTACAATGACTAGGGTTGAAAATTCAATGGATCACGGTAAGGCTTTTTTGCTTCCATATGGATTTTATGGTCGATCCTTTTCATATCTAGAAATATTGGATATTTATTATCCTCATCATGGTAAATTTAGCATGATCCCCTCGACTCAAATCGTCATCAACCATGATTTCATTCATGGGGTTGTAATGTTTTAATCAGTCATAATTCTCTATAATCTCCAACCATCTAATATTGTGTACAGTCAACTTCGTCTATGTGAATAATTTTTTTTGACTTTTATGATCAGTATATAGAAAACAGTTTTCACCCAAAATATAATTCCTCCATATATTTAATGAAAATATACTAGAATGATATCTACAAATCGATGAAAAATAGTAATATCATCAATAACAGTTTTCACTCCAACCATTTTAGATAAACATTCTTTATAAAAAGAAATTAATACTGGTATAATGGATATAATCTTCTTATGATGTTCATACATATCATCCCATTTATATATGATCATAGGTTGTTTTGAAATATAAATTGTAACATCCCTTCCATGAAATTTTATTTGTTATTAATATAGGAAAACAAAATCCATGCTTATAATGACATCAAATTGAAATGGATGAAGAATGAATATATTTGTAGCAAAAAAATCCAAAAAACATTAAATGGAGAGGAACTTTATATGCGAGTTGGAATCATCATAGCATTAGGTGTTTTCATAGTTAATTCCACATCTAACAATTTGGGTTGAGTTTTAACACCCTTAGAAAATTATTTAGATATGATAGAGGGGTTAGATATTGAATTAAATAAGACATTGGTAGTTCAATAGTGGATGGTATGTGTGCCTTTCACCATGTCATTACAACATCTCCAGTCCAAAATAGTGATCATAAAAGATTTTCCCTCACCACTCAACCTAAAAGGTTACTAGAATCAATCATCATCACCATTCATAGGGTTTGGGAACCGTTTAACATAATTATCATTCTCTTTACAGTAGTTGAACTGAAGCATGGGGGTGCCTTGTGTGTCACTTTAATTCCATTTACAATGTTATCGGAATTTTTACCATTACATTTGAAATCAAGATCCTTATAAATTTTTTTTAATTAAAAATTTTGGTATACCCCTCACATCAAATTCCTCCATGATTTTTCCCATACATAGAGCATAATGTAATGAAACTTTTTTACTATCAATGGTTTTCATATTTCTCTTTAAAATACATCTTCCTCTTCTTATAAAAACCATTAGATTGGTAAATGTCATCATCATCCAATTCATCATTGATTTCTTAGAGTAAAATCTATTCATAGATACTAATGTCTCTTACCACCAACACCATTATGAGACTTCAATTTAACACACTGAAGAACCTATTTAATTTACATTCAGTATGGATTAAAATTCTTGAAGAATAATAAATAGGTATCGCGATATTATTCTCGTATGTATCGACTGATTCGACATCCATTTTCTTCAACTAAAGGATGTCTTTATCAATCTTGGTACTAAGAATATGTGGAAATTAATTATTCAAAAATATGTTCTAGACCCTATCCCAATACATGAATACAATTTTATATTTCTTCCTCATATTATTAATTAAATAAAAATTGGTTCTATTTACCTGTGAACTAATAAACATCTTGAGTAATTTTCTCATGATCTGAATACTAGAGGACTAAGATTATCTTTTTAGTAGTGATGATCCTTTTTTCTTCAAACTGGAGGATTAGAAGACCTGATGAAAGAAGGTAGATGTCGCCTCAAGAAAGACTCGATAGAATTTTTTCCCCTCATTTATTAATTTTTATATACATCATGATTCATAGCTTGATAAACAGTGTCAATATAGAAATAATATTTTTTATTCTAACACACATAACATTTGGTTGCATAAGAGGATGATAATGGAATTATCTGTTGCAATTAAAATTATCACAGTTTATTCAGGTTCCATCCATTGACTAAAACCAAAATCATTGAGTAATATACTTTTATCATAATAAAGAGGTACATAATCCTGAAAATTCACCTATCATATGTCTAAATTATGAAACATTCTTTAATTTATGAAACATCATGTTCATCATAGGTTATTCATATCTAACATTTATTTATATACCACATAACATTTCATGAAGTGTTTTGTAATATCCAGATCATATCCCCCAAGATATTTATATGAGTTGTGGATAAATGCATATTTTTGGTTACCAAATTATGATTGAGTCAAGAATAATGCACCTTTTCAGACTTGTTAAACTAAGGTTCAGTTGTTTTAGAGTGACAACCAATTATTGTATCAGGATAGCGATGTGTTTTTGAGAAATAACTCATTGTTTCCTTTACCAAAAGTCCATGAAATTATTCTATACCTTTAATTACATTTACACTTATCCTTATTCTTGTCCTTAGGGTTTTATCAGTAATTTTACAATGCTATTTTTCAATGGATAAATAATATTTTGATCTGATACCAACTATAACAACCCTCTCATTTTATACCATAACATTTCATTACATTTACAAAAAACAAAATACATTACACAAACAATCGACCTAAGAACATTTGATTATAGTGAATTTTGAAACCTAGAAACCTAAATATTAGAACATAATTGAGGTACATTATCTCCCAATGAGTTCTTCTAGAATGTCACCCTTCTAAGTCACATGAAACATAATACAAATTTTCATATCCAATGTGAAAGGAAACATAAAATTAGTTTAGGTAAGATAATTTGTAAGAGTAAAAAAGAGTGATATATAAACATAATGATGAGAATAATATTTTGATAATATGATCATGAATGTAAAATATTGTTCCATTTATAACAAAGACCATACACATGAATCATGGGAAATAAATATCGGCAATTAATAAAATATTATTCATAAGGAAATAAAGAAAATGAGACATCAAATCATACCGCAGTAATAAAACATGGAACTATGGAAATGTAATAAGAATATAATAAGGATTTATATGATAGTAAATGAATATCTTCCATGGTAATCTTTTTTATATGGGTTCACTAACTATACAATCATGGTATCCATGATTTACTACCATGGAAATCTTAGTGCGAATAGTCCTTTATGTCTATCTCATGAGACATAAATCTTTACCCAATGCATGGGATGGAGATATATGACACAACCAAATCATAATGAAATCATTAATATTTCATTTACAAGAACTGAAATCTTTCATAACACATGAAAATATATGTGATTCATAAAAAAATTTATCAAAGCCTAACTATTGGAAAAGAAAATTAATTCATAAGATACCATCCATCAAAAGAATAAAAAATCAAGGAAATAATAATAATTATATCATTGGTTCATATCAACATTAAAACATAATTATCATCAAATAAAAAGGTCTTATATGGAATATAATATTGATACAACTCGTGAAAACAATCTGTGCGTAAAATATTTCATTATCACTGGAAAATGGTATTCTGAACATAAAACACTTAAAAAAATTTCTCCCTTTAAAATATCAATGAATAAATAATAAAAATATTTAAAAAAACATTTAAACATAAAATAATACTTTATAAAACTTTTACTTCAAAATGAGCTGAAGATATATTTTTTTAAAAATAGCATGTAGAAAATAATCTTCAATCAATTTAAGGTGTCACATACCACATTAAAACTTTTGTATGATAATCCCCATGAAATAATGTTTCCAAAATATATATGTAAATAATCATAAAATAATTGATAGAAGTCATAGAATACATTCACGGGAAGGATGCAAACCTCAAAAAAATAAATGAGTGGTTGGTAAGACATGTATCTCAAAGAAAAAATGTGAGATGAAATTCAATTAAATCACATTCAACTTCCATCAAACATGTTCAAAACCCATTTATAATGGCTCTAATATGTTTATTAACTCATTAAATAAATATATTTATATTTATAGTACTAGTTAATATGATTTTATAATATCAATCACTGATTAATTAATATTATATTTTTATTTTCATGGTTTTATATGGGTTTGTTCCACAGTTTCGTGATGAATTTATTTGTGTAATATTAAGGATGTTATCATGAAATGAATCTAAAAATACATAATTTAATAAAAATAGTACTAATTTATTTTAAAATTTTTAAATGGTCCCATATATTATTTTTATTTCTTAGACACGGTTGAATCACAATATAAAATTTTAATAATAAACGTTATGTTTTTCTCATTTTTTTCAAAAACCATGAACTTGTTTAATTTTATTTACTATTATGAGTATTTATTAGATGAATAATATTATATATTTAAATTATAAATAATAAAAATATTATTCATAAAAACATTTTTAAGACTATTCATAAAGGTGGTAATTAATAAAAGAACAAAAATATTATTCATTTAGGCTATTAGTCAGCATTAAATGAGAAATAATTCTGTATCTCTGATTAAAAGGTGATGAGAAATGTAATGGATCTGAGAAATTACATTAGAAACACAAAAAAAATGTATATAAATTATTTTAGAGATATCCTTCATTTATGTGTGAAGGGGTTGAAGAGAATGATGGGAATGAAAAAAAAAATTATAGTGACACATTGGGAAAATTTCATCTTGAATATCACCTACTTGATAGACCCTTGAGGAAATTGGATACAGACTTTTTTTCAGACCAGAATAATGTGGAAATGGTGAAAATGAGGAGATGTTTGGGAAAATATTTTAGGATATAAATGTCTTTTTGGGACGAATTGGGGAGGTGAGGTGTTGTATTTATACAAGAGGAGAGGTTGGTTTAATTTATTAATTGATGAATATTTTAAATTTAAAGCCAAACATTTTGAGGTGGCATTAAATTTAACAACATTGTGTATAAATTAATATTTTTGAGGATTTATATGGTTTTTCAAAAACTAAAATAACCATTAAATTATGTAATTATTAGCTATTTTAATGATTTTCTATTTTTAACATTAACATGATTTGTTTTAAACCTAAAATGGGATAATGATTTTTTTTTTATACCTAAAAATGAATTTGACCATAAAAAATATAAATTCTTTAAAAAATTATGGAATCCAATTTACCTAAAGTAATTAATATAATTGGATATATTAAATCTTAAATTAATCTTATAGGAAAAATGAAAAAGCGGGGTTTAAAAGTGTAAAGTTTAAAACATTATAAATTTTTTTTATCTACTTTCAATGTAAATTTGATTCCACTTACCTACATTGGATTAATTTAAAAAACATGATAAAAATATAATTTAAAAAATATATAGAATTTATCATGAGAAATTAATTAAAGTAAAAATATTTTTCCAAAAAAATGAAATATTTTTTTCATTATTCATCAAAAAATGAATCTTATCAAAAAATTAGAAAAAACTATTAACCTTAATTATGATATTCCAAATTAAAAAATTGTTTTTTATTTTATTAAATAAAATTTATAATATTTTTTAAAATAAATTTATTGTTTTTTTTTTCATTGAATGTCAATAAATTTAGTTCTTTTGAGAAAATATGATTTTTAAAATTATAAAGACACTACAAAAAAATATACATTACCAAAAAAATATTTAGTATATATAATTATACATTATATTTCAAAATTAGTTATAAAAATTAATATTAATCTTTGTAATGTTTATGTTATAACCATATTATTAAAATAATTATAATAATAAAATATTTTTTCTAGGAAACTTGATGTTATGCATATTGTACACCAAGTTATTGTTGCATGTAGCACATGACTAGTTGGTGTCATGTGAAAAGAATGTTTGTTTTAGTGAAATGAACGATACCAATGAAATAAACTTATTAATAAAATTTAACATAATCCCAGGGTGTTAAAATTTTGGATGTGGTTTAACCTAGAGTATCGTACTCGGTAGACATGTGTGAGTGTGGCTTTCCCTATAGATTTGAATTGTGTAGATATGCAATCACTGGGAATTTACCATAAATAAATACATGGAATTTTTCATTAAATGTGGAATGTGAATAAAATGATATTTTTAGATTTATTTATTCCAACATGTGGATTAGATAGATTTATCAATTTCATGCAACTATTATAATTGAGGGTCCTTTGGATATAGTGCTCAAGCTGGTAGAGCTCAGGTCTGTGGAAGCTTGGTTAAAAAATGATTATTTGAAACATTATTTTTTATTTATGATTTAATATTTTTATTGTTACATAAAATTATAAGAATATATAAATATTTTGAAATAATGTAAGTGATACATTTTTTTCAAAAAGGGGTCATACTCAACCATGTATGAGAATAATTACACACATGTGTATTTCATGGTGTGGGATACATCTTAGGGATAAGTCAATGCATCATGCAGCTGAGAAGGTTTAGTTTAGTGGATGGAATAAATATTAGTAACTTATGTAGATCATTTATTTACTGTTTTATTTTGTTTTTTATGGTAATAATACATTTTTTGAATCCCAACCTTAGATTCCATTCATTTTATTTTGTGAATCCAATATACTATCTTATTAAATAATAACGATTACCTATGTAATATTTTGGGATTTTTTTATTACTTATTTTAATTCTAGTGAATGATTATTGTTACATGGGCTATCGTCTCCCTAGAAAACTATTTGGACACTTTCTATTAGTCAGTGGCTACTTGCATTTGTTAAGCCATGCCTTTGGTCATGTGACACACCACTCATGCCCTATTCTTCAGTCAGGGCATTACACATTTCACTTGTATAAATTATCTCATCAACATTTTTAATTATAAATAGAATATACGTAGTCCTCTTTATCACATATTGATTACTATAAACCATACCATTTGATGATGTTTAACCCCTTCAACTATTTATCTACCATAGAGTACTATGAACCAAGGTATATTTTAATTGGATAGTGATATTTATTGAATAAAAACTTTTCTAATATGTTTTTCAATGGTAAATACATCTATTTTTCTACAAAATCAACTTTATAATAAAATATATTTATCATATCATATTTCATGTTCATTTAATATATGTTGAACACATTTTTTGTTGTGAAAAAAATGAATAATTGTTTTTACTTAAATGTTTGAAATTAATGAACATTTTTATTTAAAATAAAGTAAATAAACATGAGAGTATCATTTCCATACCAATATAGCATTATTTATAAAAATATAACCACTTTAGATTATCATTATTCTAATAAAAAATTTTGTTCAAAGGAAATTATTTCCTTATTATTTGGATTAATATCATAAGTAACATTATTTTGAAATTCATTTGACTGATTATAAATTAAATTTTTCAATTCAATTTATTCAACAACTTCAACACATGAATGTTCGACAATTGTTTATACAGAATCCATTTGGTTTTGAAATCATTGATTCCAATAATTTTTCATTAGAGATTCCTAATTTTAAATGTTGTATTTCAATTCAATATTTTCATTCATTATAAAATATTATTTTTTTTCTTTTCTATTTTAACTAACATCATCACTAGTGTTATATAAACAAATATTGACATGTTATGATTTATTTTCAATTTATTACTCTCCAAAATTTATTGAAAATTGAATGTTATATGTATCATAATATTAAATAATTATCTCAATTAAGTCTCTTAATTTTATTTCAATGACCATAACATAATTATAATATACCATTTCTTGGATACTTTTATATAGAATTTTATGAAACATATATCATATAATTATCCCATTTAAATTCAATAATTATATCATTACTATAATATAGAATGATTGTAATGACTCGGACTTCTCTGTCCCATTCCTTTGTCAAAAAGTGGGTCATAAAGTTTTCTAGAGGGTAAAATGGACTTTTCCCACACTTTTTAGAATTTTGAAACAACATGCCGTGTAATGTGAGAACACATCGTGTACCCCCTCGCCGGGTATACCCCGTGTTGATGGTCGTGTCCTTACCGTGTGAAATTAATGGGTACATGCTGTGTACCCCAATACTACACGCCATGTAGTCCCTCCACGCGTACGTGTTACCCTCAAACCGTGTGTTGACTAGTCAATAGTCGTGTGCTGTGTCGGATTCGTGTCCTTTCCATGTGAAATAAATGAGTACACGTCGTGTATCCAATACTACACGACGTGTAGTCCCTCCCCGCGTATGCGTTACCTTCAAACCGTGTGTTGACCAGTCAACGGCCATGTACCGCGTTGAAGGCCGTGTTGGAAGCCGCGTGGTGACCGTGTGAAATGGCCGAGTACACGCCGTGTACCATAAATTACATGCCGTGTACTTTTGTTTTTCACACATATAAAATGTGGGGTCCCCTCCTTCTTTTCAACTCACTCCTCTCATCCCCTTTCCTCTGAGCAGAGCACTCCCAAGAGACTCGAAGGTTCTTTTTCTTCAATAACTTCTTTGTCTGATATCCGATTTATGATCCGTTAGCGGCCACAGGATCATAACGATGAGGAGGAACATCTAAGATTAGATCCATTTTCTTTCCTTTGGCCTTTACTTTCCAAATTCGACCCGAGGAGGTTTTTCCGGGATTTGGAAGAAGTGACAGACGCCGAAAGATGTCTTCTAATGTTGATCTGGGGGAGCATTGTGATCAGAATATGTTGGGGTAGGCATCTTACCATCGTCTCTCAAAATTGTGCATCATGTGGGGTGGGTATCCTATTGTTTTCATGAGAAATGTTTGAACCATTAAATAAAGATAATAACGTTTTAAAGAACAACGATGGGGAAGTTGTTATGTTTATCTTTATATACTGTGATATTATTTTGTAAATTGAATAGGTTTATGCCTACTGAAAATCACAGTCGTTTGGGGCCTTTGCTTGTGCAATTAAATGTGGTCCCATCTTTCTAGACCATTTTTATGAATTGAACATTGTCGAATGTGGAATTTGGTAAATCACGTAAAGTTGGATGATTTAAAATATGGAACCCTTGTTGGATCACCCCGGTTGAACAAAATGGAATAATTAATATGTTGGTGTTGGCTTGGATATATGGCATGTGATGGGGGTGTTTTTTGGGTTGTTGTTGATCAGGTGATCAGTGGGGCTACGGTTGGCTTGGTTGTAGGTTGGTGTGAATGCGATGAATGTGATGGGAAGTGGGGCTGCGATGAATGGTTTCAAGGGGTGATGATCTATGGAGTGGTTGTGGTTATGGTGGTTGGCAGCGGGGTTGCATGGATGGCCTTGAATGTGAACGAACTATGGGTTGTGAATAATAATTAAAAATTGGAAGAGTTAATGAATGGTGGGGCTTGGTAATGGAACAGAAATAATAATATATGGGGATGGTTGGTTAATAAGAGGGACTTGGTTGTGTTTCTTATGTTTTCCTAACATGATTTGTGGATGGCAGGGATATACTTGACAAACTATTGATATGGTTGGTTGCGGTTGTTTTCCCAGTAGTTAAGGAACTAAATAAACAAATTCTGCTAAAATGTGAAAACCTAAACGGGGTTGGGTTTGTTTATTGTATGCATGCTTCGTAGTAGCAGTGCCGAGGCACGTGCTCAGTTTATCGGTTTAGAAGCCACAGGTTGGGCTCTGTGTTTGGTATACATATATGTATCTGTATCTTTTGTGTTTTATCGCACCCCACCCATGGTGACCACTTAGTACCGAACACTCCCATTTCATTGGAGAGAGTGTTTTCCCCTTAATTACTAGCGCCTTCTTGCTCCTTCATCCCTAGGTTGTGATGGCTTGAGGTGACCTTACACCCAAGACTGTTCGGGTAGGCTTCGATTGGGTGGTTTTGGCCCAAGACTCTTCACGATGGTTTGTTTTCCCAAGAATCATCAGGATGAGGCCTAGGTGTCTTCGGGCAAGATTTCTATTACTATTACTGTTCCCAAGAATCTCCGGGATGAGGCCCAGGTGTGTGTAGGCGGGATACGTTTTTGTGAGGCCCAGGTGTGTGCAGGTGTGATACGTGGTTGTGAGTCCCAGGTGCGTGCAGGAGGGATACATGGTTGTGAGGCCCAGGTGTGTTCGGGCGGGATGCATGGTTGTGAGGCCCATGTGTGTGCGGGCGGGAAGAGTGTAGTAGCATCCAGATGTTCACTGTTATGAAGAGCAGATAACTAATGGAAAATGGTGCGGGGTACCCTATACTCTTGTTCTTATATACTACAACTTGTTGTGATTGTGTTTTGGTGTTTGTGGTTGGTGAGGATGGGTGGATAGAATTTCTTGCTAGGATTTTTCTGTAGTTATCACGGGACATTAGGATGTCTCCCCACTTGTGCACGGGAGCTTTAGGTTTCCCTATTGAGTATACTTGTATGCACACCCTACGTTTACTTTCAGGTTTCTAGGAGGACTACCAGGGCCGTGCGGCACCCTACTATTCGGGATAGTTGGAGTTGTGGCAGTTGATGTACTTTTTTTCTTTTAGTATTGTACTTTTGAGGTTTCATGTACTTGTACCTTGTTTGAGATCTATTTAAACATGCATGTGGGATTGGTTTGGGTTTATTTCTATACACTTTTAATTTTCCTTGTTTGTGGTTGAATTGTACTATTTTCCGATCTTAAATAATAAAAAAAGGGGTAATGCCTCCCATATTTGTGAAAACTCATACCCTTGGTGCTAGTCGCCACCCCAGGTCCTACAGGAGGCGGGACTTGGGGGTCATTATCCCCCTTTCACCATTTCCAGCTCAGGAGGGGCATCTTTTGTGGGAGGGGATCGTGACAGAATGGTATCAAAGGTGATGGTTGAGAGATAGGATGGAGTCAGGATTTAGGAACAGTAAGGATTTCATGGGATGGTAGGGAAACGGTGATGATTAATATTGGTTTGTGACATAGGTCAGGGAAGACCGGTTAGGACATGGGATTTTAGGGCCCCCCCTGTGATCTGATGCAAGGACTCTGAGCCTACCGAACGACGAAGTTAGACTACATTGGTTACAGGATAGAGACCCTGGGGATGGTACATGCATCATCATGATTGTGTTTTACTTGATTTTGGTGTTCTGGGAAAGAAATTGAATAAAATGATAAAATCAAGCCTTGAAAAATTTCTTGCTACTTGGGATTAGGAAATCCGTGTTTACCATACAGATATGGAACCTGGACGTCGTCCTCGGATGACTCAACGGCCGAGGCCCAGCAGATTTAGGTGGTCGATCAGCTGAGGATTGACAGATAGGAGGTATATAGCCAGTGGCAGAAGGCTCTCCATTCTTTCGAGTGGAAACCCCTCAATATGTTCGAGCGTAGTACTTCGAATACGAAGACGGAGGAGTGGCTTGAGGAGCTAGGGATCAGTTTTACCTTGATCTGTGCTCCGAGGGAGTACTGGGATCCCCTAGCAGTCAGTCAGCTGAGAGGTACGGCGCGACAGTGGTGGACACTCTACCTCAGAGAGAGGATTGATGAAAAGGATTCATGGGCTGACATTGAGAAATAATTCCGAGAAGATTTCCATTCTTCCATGATCAAGGCAGAAAATTGGCAGGAGATACTCTCCCTTCAGCAGGGGAGTATGTCAGTACGAGTGTTGGGGATCAAGTTCAAAGATCATCTAAGCTTTTCTCTGGATATCTTTCCGGATGAGGAGTCTCGGGCGAGACGTTTGGAGGAGGCACAATGTCCTTCGCTTTAGAATGTTGTCACCCCTTAACCCATCCGACGTACATGGTAGTATAGAAGAAGGCAGAGGTTGTAGAGAGGATGCACTCACTGGGAGGTTCACCACGTGAGGGGATCCAGCTAGGTCGTCGAAGGGGAAGGTAGTCAGCAGTAGGTCTCCTGTGATGGGACCTTCCATGTTTAGGCAAGTGGGGAGAAGGCCCCAGCAGTTCCAGTTCAGATCTTCGGGTCCTCGTCCCTTTTTCACGAGCCTAGGACCGAAGTTTTTTTCTTGTGGAGGTTTTGGGCACATTCAGAGTCGGTGCCCAACCCGAGCTCAGTACAGTGGAGGTGGCCAAGTTCAGTTCCCACCTTAGCCGCACTAGATTTTGGCGAGGCCCTTCTAGCAGAAGCAGTACCATGCTCCCTCGAGGACAGACTTCGTAAGAGGAGGCTGACCTCAGGGTGATCCTCAGGGACCTCGACCAGGCCGTGGTCGGGGAGGTGGACGACATCAGAGATGCAGAGGATCTGGTCGTGGACAGTTGCTCGCAGCATATATGGAAACTCCAGTGGGACCAGAGGTGGTGCGAGGTATGATATGTTTGTTCAGCACTCTCGTTTCTACTTTGTTCGATTCGGGAGCTTCACACTCCTTTGTTGCACCTGATCTATCCCATGCATTGGGACTAGACATAGTGATACATTCCATACAACTAGTGCTGAGTATAGTAGTTGGAGCCCAGACTAGTGTATCTTGTGTTTTCCGAGGATGTGGGCAGGCATTGGGATTACATCAATCTAGTGGGTACCTTCTTGTGTTAAAGATGTAGCCATTCGATGTCATACTAGGCATCAACAGGTTATTTTCTGTTAGTTCCATTATCGACTACTTCTGGAGAAGAGTCTTGTTCTCTGACGTGGATGGGAAGCGTATATCTTTTGTAGGCGAGTGGAGCTATCAAGTGGGAAGACGCCATGTGAAGCCTCTCCTTTCCTTGTTAGGCAGGTTATCAATGGTTCCATCTGATAAAGAGATGATGGATTTCCCGGAGGTTGTTGGGGAGTTCCCCGATGTTTTTCCTGAGGAGGTTGTGACTCTCCCCCCCCCCCGACATGACGTTGAGTTCGGGATAAAGTCACATCCTGGTTCCCATCTGATTTCGATGGCCTTTTTATCAGATGGAACCTTCGGAGTTGCGGGATTTGCAGATTCAGATTGACGATTTGATGGAGAAGGGTTTTGTTCGACCCAGCCTGTCGCCATGGGGTGCTCTAGTTTTTTCGTGAATAAGGCACATGGTGGTCTCAGGTTATTCATAGACTACCGAAGGTTGAATCAGGTATCGGTCAAGAACTGTTACCCCCCTTCCAAGGATAGATTATCTCTTCGAACAGATGAGGGGAGTAGGTTGGTTTTCTATGATTGATCTACGATCTGGATATCATCAGCAGAGGGTGAAGGACAGTGACATCTTTAAGATGGATTTCAGGTGCAGGTATGGGCACTTCGAGTTTTTAGTGATGCCGTTTGGAGTTATGAATGCACCAGTTGTGTTCATGGGACTTATGAACTTTTTCTTACGAGTGTTTTTGTACTGGTTCGTTGTGGTGTTTATCGATGACATCCTGATCTACTCAAGATCAGAGTAGGATCATGTTGAGAATCTTAGGGAAGTCTTAGAAGTCCGTCGACACCACCATATTTATGGGAAATTGTCGAAGTGTATGTTCTTTACACAAGAAGTACACTTCCTTGGGCACGTAATGTCTCGGAATGGAGTGACAGTAGACTCGTCGAAGGTGGAGGGAATTGTTTCTTAGGTGGCCCCCAGGAGCACGGAGGATGTTCATAGTTTTCTGGGATTAACAGGTTACTATTGGAGGTTCGTTTCAGACTTCTCTCGAGTTGATGCTCTATTAACATCCTTGACTAAGAAGAACCAAGTCTTCCTATGAAGTGAGATCTGCAAGAAAGATTTTGACTACCTGAAGGAGAAGTTGGTCAGTGATCCATTACTCAGGTTTCTAGAGGAAGGGTTGTTATATAAGGTGTTTTTTTATGCTTCTGGCCTTGGTTTGGGGTGCGTACTGAGGAAGAAGAAGGGTGTGATCTTTTATGGGTCTAGGCAGTTGCACCCTCATGAGCATAACTATGCCACCCATGACCTGGATCTTCCAGCAGTAGTGTTCGCACTGAAGTTGTAGCGACATTACCTCTTTGGGGAGTACATTGTGGTCTTATCAGATAACAAGAGCCTGCGTTATATCTTCTACCAACGTGACCTGAACATACGGTAGTGGAGATGAGTCAAGTTCATCCAAGACTATGACTTCGAGATCTCTTACACTAAAGGTAAGGGCAACGTTGTGGCTGATGCCCTGAGTAGGAAGTCACATAAGGAAGTGTTTCAGGAATCTAATGATGCTTGGAAAGCGATGGGAGAGTTGGCTGCCTTTAAATTGGATGAAAGGGTAGAAGGTGTTAGTGGATGGTTGTTTTAGATGACGGTGCATTCCTCCTTGTTGTTGTAGGTGGAAGAGTCCCAGTGGGGGGACTCCGAGAGGGAAGTAATGCGGGATCGTCTCGATCAGGGGAACGCTCTAGAAGAATGGTCAGAAGACAGCTGACATTAGAGGCTTTTTCATGGAAGGTTTTTTGTTCCGGAGGCGATGCGTGATGGAGTTGTCCGTGAGTTCCATAGCTCAACCTTGGCGGTACATCCGGGTGTTTCAAAAATGTACCGATGCCTGAGGGAACAATTTTGGTGGACTGTGTTGAATCGGGTAGTGGTGGAGTTTGTGGCCAAATGCCTAGTGTGTCAGCAAGTGAAGGATGAACACCGTGTTCCCAATGGTTTGTTGCATCCTTTAGAGGTCCCTGAGTGGAATTGAGATGACATCTCAATGGACTTGGTCATGGGACTGTCTAGATCTCAGGGTGGTTATGATGCTATCTAGGTAGTGGTGGGTCGTCTGACGAAATTGTCTCACTTCATAGCAGTTAAGGAGTTGGGCCCAGTGAGTACCTTAGCACAGAGGTACGTAGATGAGGTGGTTCATTATCATGATGTTCGGAATACTATAGTCTCAGACCGGGATACTCGGTTTAACTCACGAGTCTATAGGGGGTTACAACATTTTTTTGGCACACAGCTACGCCTTAGCACTGCTTTCAAACCCCTGATAGATGGGCATACAAAGCAGACTATCCAGACGTTGGAGGACATGCTATGGGCATGCGTTCTGGATTTAGGAGGATCATGGGTACGACACATTCCATTAGTATAGTTTGCCTACAACAACAGATTCCAATCTATTATTGGCATGGCACCATTTGAGTCTGTGTATGGAAGACCATTTCGTTCACCCATTTGATCGGCAGAGGTAGGTGAGACAGGTGCTCTTGTGCCAAAGGTAGTGCAGAGCACCACAAAGAAAGTCCAGCTTGTACGTGAGAGGATGAAAGCTGCTCAGGACCGACAAAAGTCTTATGCTGATCATTGGTGGAGGACTTTGGAGTTAGAGGTGGGAGACTATGTGTTCTTGAAGGTTTCCCCTCGATGGGGCAAGCAGAGGTTTGGGAAAGGGAGAAGCCTCTCACCTAGGTTCATTAGACTTTTTGAGGTGCTGAGGCAAGTCAGTGAGGTTTCATATCATCTAGACATGCCACCTCAGTTGGAGAAGGTTCATGACGTCTTCCACGTCTCCCAGCTATGTCGATACTTACATGAAGACTCTCATGTTATTGACTGAGGAGAGTTATATATGGGAGATGATGGGACCTTTGAGGAATGACCAGTCAGAATCAAGGATCATAAAGTGGAGGTGCTTCATGGAAGAACCATTCCCTTGGTTCATGTGTTGTGGAGGAATGGAGGCCTCAAGGACAGCACTTGGGAGCGAGAGGCCAAGATGCATACTCAATACCCAGAGTTGTTTTGACATTAGTTTGCTTTGTTATTCTACTATTTGTTTTGTTGTTATACTTTTTACCATTGATATATGAAATGCTTGGCCTGTCGGTTGTGAGACATTTTATTCCTTGTTTTATGGAAGTGTGTAACATGTCCGAATGTGTGGAAAAAGGGAAAACCAGATCCTGAATCGAGACACATTAATGTGGATCCGATTGAACCCGTATGGGTGAGTCAGTGCCGCCTAAAGCGGATAATATATCGACATAGGAGAAGGAATTTTCATAAACCACATGTTCGGGCAGTGTGTTTGTTGTGTGGTGTTGGGGGTAGTGCAAGTTGAAAAAAAAAACCAAATGTATGAAAGTGGGAAGATCCAATTCTTAATGGAGATGCATTAATGAGGATGCGATTAAACCTGTTCAAGTGAGTCAGTGCCGCCTAAAGCAGATAATATCTCGACATAGGAGAAGGAATTTCTAACACATATGATTAGGGTTGTTGGCTGGGTTCCTGTTATAACGAGGGACCTAAGAGGTATCTTTTTGGATTCTTCTGGGTAGGATTTTGAATCTCGGGGACGAGAATGTTTTAAGAGGTATCTAATGTAATGTCCTGGACCACTTTGTCCCATTTCATTGTCAATAAGAAGTTCATAAAGTGTTTTGGAGTGTAAAATGGCCTTTTACGACACTTTTTATAATTTTGAAACTACATGCCATGTAGTGTGAGTACATGACATGTACCCCCTCGCTGGGTATACCCCATGTTGAAGGATGTGTCCTTTCCGTGTCAAATAAATGGGTACACGCCGTGTACCCCAATACTACACCCCATGTAGTCCATCCCCGCATATGTGTTACCCTCCATCTGTGTGTTGACCAGTCAACGACTGTGTGCCAGGATGGAGCCAGGTCCATGCCGTGAAAAATAAATGAGTACACACTGTGTAACCAATACTACATGTCGTGTAGTCCCTCCCCGCGTATGCGTTACCTTCAAACTGTGTGTTGACCTGTCAAAGACCGCATGCCACATTGAAGGTCGTGTTGGAAGCCGTGTCGTGACCGTGTAAATGGCCGAGTATACACCGTGTACCATAAAGAACATGTCGTGTGCTTTATTTCATGCCTATAAAAGGATTTGTCCCCTCCTCCTTTTCAACTGACTCCTCTCCTCCCCATTCCTCTGAGCTGAGCTCTCTCAAGAGACTCAAAGGCTCTTTTTCATCCATAACTTCTTCGTCCGAGCTCCGATTTACGATCCGTCAGTGGCCACAGGATCGTAAAGACGAGATGGAACGTCTGAGCTTGGATCCGTTGTCTTTACTTTGGAATTTCCTTTCAAACGTCCACCCGAGGTGGTTTTTCCGGGATTTGACAGAAGTAACGAATGCCAATGGACGTCTTCTAAAGTTGATCCTGGGGAGCGTTGTGATCAGAACCTAATGAGGTAGGGATCTTACCTTCATCTCCCTAAATTTTGCATCATGAGGGGTGGGTATCCTATTGTTTTCATGAGAAATGGTTGAACCATTAAAAAAAGATAATAACAGGTTAAATAAAGGGGATGAGGAACTTGTTATTTTTATCTTTAAATCTTGTGATATTATGTTGTGAATTGAATAGGATTATGCCTACCGAAAATCACAGTCATTGGGGGCCTTTTCTTGTTCAATTAAATGTTTCCCTATCTTTCTAGACCATTTATTTGAATGGTACTTTGTTGAATGTGGAATTTGGTTAATCACGAAATGTTGGCTGATTTAATATATGGACCCCTTGTGTGATCACCAAGGTTGAACAAAATGGAATAATGAACATGTGGGTGTTGGCTTGGATACGTGGCATGTGATGGGGATGTTTTTGTGGGTTCTTGTGGATTGGGTGAGCAGCAGGGCTGTGGATGGCTTGGTTGCGGGTTGTTGTGAATGATATGTTAGTGATGAGTAGTGGGGCAGTGATGAATGGTTTCAAGGGGTGATGATGTATGGAGTGTTTGTGGTTATGGTGGTTGGCAGCGGGGCTGCAGGGATGGGCTTGAATGTGAAAAAACTATTGGTTGTGAATAATAAATAAAAAGTGGAAGAGTTAATGAATACTGGGGCATGGGAATGGAACGGAAATAATAATCAATGGGGTTGGTTGGTTAATAAGAGGGACTTGGTTGCATTGATCGTGGTTTCTTAACTTGATTAGTGGATAACAGGGATATACATTACAAATGATTGATATGGTTGGTTGCGGTTATTTTCCTAGTAGTTAAGGAACTAAACAAACAAATTCTGCTGAAATGTGAAAACCAAAATGGGGTTGGGGTTGTTTTTTGTATGGATGCTTCATAGTAGAAGTGCCACGGAACATGCTCAGTTTCTATTTTTAGAAGTCATAGGTTGGGATGTGTGTTTGGTATAAATATATGTATCTGTATCTTTTGTGTTTTATCGCACACCACCCATGATGAGCACTTAGTGCCGAACACTCCCATTTCATGAGAGAGGGTGCTTTCCCCACTGTTACTAGCTCCTTCCTGTTCCTTCATCCTTAGGCTTTGATGGCATTAGGTGACCTTACACCCAAGAATATTTGGGTAGGTTTTGATTGGGGTGGTTTTGGCCCAAGACTCTTCGGGAAGGTTTGTTTTCCCAAGAATCTCCGGGATGAGGCCCAGGTGTCTTCAGGCGAGAGTTCCATTACTATTACTATTCCCATGAATCATCGGGATGATGCCTAGGTGTGTGAGGGAGGGATATGTGGTTGTGAGGTCTAGGTGTGTGGGGTCGGGATACGTAGTTGTGTGGCCCAGGTGTGTGCGAGCGGGATGCGTGGTTTTGAGGCCCAAGTGTGTGCGGGTCGGAAGAGTGTGGTAGCGTCAGGACGTTCACCGTTAGGAAGAGAAGCTAACTAATAGGAAATGGTGCGGGGTAGCCTATACTCTTGTTCTTATATAATACTACTTGTTGTGATTGTGTTTTGGTGAGTGTGGCTGGTGAGGTTGGGTGGATAGAATTTCTTGATAGGTTTCTTCTGTTGTTATCACGGGTCATTAAGATGTATCCCCACTTGTGCACAAAATCTTTAAGTTTCCCTACTGAGTATACTTGTATTCTCACCCTAAGTTTACTTTCAGGTTTCTAGGTGGACTACCAAGGTCGTGCGGGACCCTACTAGTCGGGACAGTTGGAGTTGTTGTTGTTGTTGTACTTTGTTTATTTTGGTATTGTACTTTTGAGATTTCTTGTACTTGTACCTTTTTTCAAAACTATTTAAACATGCATGTGGGATTGGTTTTAGTTTAGTTCTATACACTTGTTCTTTTCCTTTTTGGTGGTTGACTTGTCTTATTTCTCGATCTTATGTAATAAAAAAGGGGTAATGCCTCCCATATTTGTGAAAACTCGTACCCTTGGTTCTAGTACCCACCCCGGGGCCTACTGGAGGCGGGACTCGGGGGTCATTATCTCCCTTTCACCATTGGCAGCTCAGGAGGGGAATAATTGGTGAGAGGGGGTTGTGACAATGATTTTAGTTTTTTATTTTAATTATTCATGGATTTAAAAATACTTCAATATAATTCGTTGATGAATTCTTCTATAGACACACCTAATATGTAGTTATATTATATATGAGACACAAAATTTCTATATCTGGGTTTTTTATATATTTCTAAATAGATTATATCAGAATGAATATTTAAATATTGAGTTTAGTTTACATTTTCTCTCCATTTTAATATTTTTTTTATGTCATGACCCTTTTTAGAGGGGCATGTGTTTTTACTACCAAAATCCCAACAATGGAAGGCCATGGCCAAATAACTAGCACTGAGTATGAATATCCCACATATGGGAGGAATTATCCAAAGTCCATGTACACACACACACATTTGCAATCCCATAATATAGAAATGTAAAAAAACTAAGTAAAAATTTATGAATACACTAAGATTCCAACCTATTAGTATGAAATTAGGAATACTAGAGTGTAAACAATACAAGAATACAAGCCCCATAAAAGAAAGAGTTTTTCAAGTGAATTCACACGTTCTAAAAACACTTATTTAGAAAACCCAACAAGAAGGGAAGGTGTAAGATGAATATCTGAATCCATAGGTTCGTCACGCATATTCTGGGTCTCTATAAGAACCACTTGGTTATATTCCACCTGGTACACCATCAAAGCATCAATCGTCTGCACAAGACACGATACATGTGGGAAAATCCGATGTTGGGGTGAAAAAAATATCCTTAGTAGGACTCCCCAAAAACACAAAGGTAATAACATTAAGAAATAAATAAATTATACCACAAATGAAAAACATGAAATACACCACAATGGAAGTAGACAATGTATAGTCAATATGGTCAGCTCACACGTTTATAATTATAAATCATGAATAGAAGGATTTCCAATTGTAGTCCATAGATCTCTCAGTCTCTGTGACAATAAAATTATCAATGGAGCACAGAGAATTAATTGTTCATGTAGCAGCGATCTCACACAATGTTTCTTTGGAGCACAATTAATTTATGTAACAAAGAGCATTGATTGGCCATGGAGCCCCCAAGTCACCTAGTAACCAAGATAACATAGTCAATTCCAGTTGTACGATTCCTCTCGTAGTGTGATTATTATAAGAGAACCTAATCCTAAATCCATTATGTCAAAAAATAAATTCCAAAAAAACCTCCCATAGATTATTAAAAAAGGAATATCTTCATTCAAGGGTCATAACAAATTAGATGTCTTTTCCAACAATCCTCTCATTTGAATGATATGGAAAATTTAATGGTAATGTTCTAGTCTAGTCTTGGTCTATCCCACCCCAGTTCAGTCAGGGTGTAACGACCTAATGTTTCATTAATGGAAAATACCTCTTGATCATATTAAATGTCTCTTTATATAAAAATTTTATTTAAAATGTCAACTTCTTTGGTTTTATGTTATGAATTTTTACTGTTGCTAATATAGTCGTTGAACAGTGATCACATGATTAGTATAAATATAGGACTTTAACAAATCCAATTTACTTAGACAAAGGAAGTGATGGCCTCATCCAGTAGAATTTCCCCATACGAAGCCCATTTGTCGAAGCTCGGAAAAGAGGTGGCATCTTTGGGATTCTCCCTTGACCAATCCCAATATGAGTTTTATCATGTCAAGCTCGAACGTGACCATCTATGGGAAAAGTGAATGTTGATTGAAATTACCACTCGAGCGATGTTATCTGAGCCACCCCAAGAGTCTGTCACCATCGCACACCTTACCATTAGGTCTTATGCGGCTGTTTTAAGGGGTTATGTAACAAATAAGTAGTACTATGTTCATTTACATTATTTTTTTATATAATAATAAATATAATTTCTAGTCATTTTTGATAATTTGTAAATCATTTTTAAAGTACAAATGGTGTTTTTAGATATTATTTAATTAAGAAGTCTGTTTTATTAAATTTAGGTATTTTTTAATTAAATAATATTTCAATAAAATAATATTACTATTATTAAATATATAATGTGTTTTATGACATCATAATGACCCAATAGTTATGTAATTAAATACTATAATATTTATTTTCGGAAAATATATGTTTTACCATTAAAATAATGTGATTTTGGGTTTGATTGACTTACTTTTCAAAGCATTAATGGACCCCTAAAGACATATTCAAAACCTGGCCTTTTTAAATTAATTTCCATGGGATTGTGACTCACCTCCACATAAGAAACCGTAATATTTTAAGAAGTTCAGACATTGGAAATATAATTTTTTTTACTCTTCCCTTTGAAAAAACAATGGGAAAAACCATTGTATGGTTTGTGGTTTGGATTAATTTAATGTAAGGGAACCCAAACCTAAATAAAAAAGAATATCCTCACCTTTCCTATATAAACCCACCCAATCTCCCACTTCCTACTCACTCAAAGCCCTTAGAGTTCTTCCAACCTCCGCCCTAATCTCTCTAGAATCCTCCCAAGGTTCCCCAACATCCCAATAAGCCTCTCACAAGCCTCTCTCTAGCCTTTGGAAGCACACTTCCATGTAAGGTTTTTTTCTTCCTTTCTCAGTTTTGTCAATATTCATTAAGTTGTATTGACCTTTTAATTTAAATTATGTATGTTGGGTTATGGTTTCTCACCTCCCCCATACTTCCCTATTATTGTTTTAATGATGGTATATCCTTTTCTCTCTCATTAAATTCCTCCCATGTAAACCCGTTACTCTGCCGAAATTCCGAAAGGAACTTCTCTCTCTTCTTTTACATTCAAGAAACAATTTTGTATCATGAATCTAAATTCCATTACAATTGTTGGGACATGTATCTATATGACCTACTTGCTGTAAATTACATGTAAATATGATTAGAAACCCCTTTCTCCCTCATCAACCATTTTTATGAATTCTTATGTCACTCCGTTACGCTGCAGAAATGGCATCGATTTTCTAAGCCAATGCCATTATGTAGTGGATACCAGGCCCATTTCTCCATCAAGGGTATCCACCTTTATGCACCTTTAATTATTTATTTAAAAGTTTCATGTATGGTTTCCCCATTCCTTTTTTCATGGAATAAATGATTATGTTTTATGAATCCTTGTTTTAGGATCATTGTGGCACACTTATGCATGAAATGAATTGTTTAAGAAGGGTGTGCCCTTAGAGCGCTCCAATGCATTGGGTAATGTATAGTACCATGATAAATCATGTGAAATGAGTGTTGACTCATTCTAATTCAAGTTCAATGAGGGTTTACTCGTGCTTCATGTGCAATGAGGATTTACTCATGCTCTATGTGCAATGAGCCTTGGCTCATTCTAATTCCAGGTTAATTGTTGTTGTCACATTTCCATGTTATGTTTATCATACATTATCATGCCTTTATGTTCATGGTTAATTTATTCTCTATTGATATGCCTATTTTCTAACATTTATTATACTCCTCATGTTATTCCATGTGTACTCCCTTACTGGGCTTTATTGCTCACCCTTTTCTTATGCATGTCCTCAGGTTATCCCATGAAATGCTAAGTACGATGGACTGTAGTGGTCATTTAAAGGATGTTTTCAATTAAGATGTTGTATTTCATGTTTTAAGTTTTTATGTAATGATCCTAATCCCAAATGACACTAAACCTCTCGATCTTCTTTGTTGTATCAAGTGAAGTTTTACGTAATAAATCATGTTTAAGTTTTTACTAAAAGTAGGGTTGTCATAGTTGGTATTAGATGATAGGTTTGGTTATTTTTGGGATTAGGATTAGAAAACCCTTATAATGTCTTAGATACAAGACTAAGTACAATAAAATCGTTCCTAAGTTTTGGTGAGTATTGAGTAAGTGGATTATCATGCAAATACATCCCTATCTAGATACGAGAAGGTAGAGGTGGCTTTGGCACAGATGTATCCTAGGGGTAAAACCCGAAAACACCACATTGAGCTAGACTCGAATGGGAACTGGTGCACGACAATGGGACTTGATGCACTCTTTGTTACGACACTCCCGGGGGATATTCTTTGGTAAATTCACAAGCTTAGTATGAACCCTAATTAAGGGAATTAAAAAATTCCCCTACGAATATTTGTAAGAATGTAGATCATGAAAAGACTAGATTGAAGCCTATAGAATCATGAGTAAGGAAATAAAATTTTATTTATAAGCCATCAACTTTTGTCTTTGGATTACCCTTTATGTGTTACCCCTAAATTTCCTTTTATTACAGCAAATGGCCAGTAATAGGAGGACTCGGGCTAACAACCGTTGTGAAGATCAGTGTGATGATTGTACTAATGAGATGCCTAATCCAATGTGAGCAGGAATCGCGAACTTTGTCATGCTTCTCTCTCAGCTAAATCAAGTTTTCAATAGAAACACGGGTCAAGAGGAAGGTTCAACCCCCCCCCCATGAATGAACAAGTCGCTATCGAGAGCTTCATGAGACAAAGGCCTCCTACTTTTAGTGGATCATCCGATCCCACAATCACTGAACAATGGATCAACTCCATTGAAAAGATACTCTCCATCCTCTAATGTTCTGAACAAGAGAAGGATATCCTGGAGGCTTATCGTATGGAGGGTGAAGGTGATCAATGGTTGACGTTGATCAAAACTACGAAGACTGAGGAAGAGATCGAGGCATTGGAATAGAAGGATTTTCGGATGATGTTTTTCAATAAATATTTTCCGCACACCCTCCGGCTTAAGATGGAAAGGGACTTCCTTTCCCTTAAGCAAAAATATGAAGAATCTATTGTATCATGTGAATAAAACATCACAAGGCTTTAACGATATGCTTCCAGCATTGTCTTTACACTAGAATGTAAGGTTGACCACTTCATTGGTGGGATGAAGTCTAGCTTGCGGAAAGCCTTAGCCATCTGAGACTTCGACAACTATGAGGAAATTGTCTGATGTGCCCTCATGGTCAAAATGGAGATCAGGGAATTACATGGGTATCATGGGGTCAAGAAGCATAAGGTGGGCTTCAATGCTGGTGGTCCGATGGATAAATCCAACGGTGCTAAGAAGATCCAGCACCCCAATTGCCAAAAGTGCGGAAAGAACCACCCTGGAAATTGCCTTATGGGGAAGAGAAAATGCTTCAGGTGTGGAAGAGAAGGGCACCTAGCTGTTAACTATCGGAAAGAATGACCCTCATATGCGACAGAGGAGAGGAACGCTCCGTTCAAACATCAACGCATTGTTCAATGCTAAAAATTCAAATAAACGGGTCGTTTTTCAAATCCGTGCCCTAATCCAAGGGTTTTCGGAGACAACCAACAACCTCCAAGGTAGCAAGGAAGATCTTTTTCCATCACTTATACTGAAGTGAACCTCGACAATGAAGTGGTGATAGGTACGCTAGTTATTTATTCGAGAATATCAAACGTACTTTTTGATTCAAGTTCTACGCATTCTTTTATATCTCGAATGTTTAGTAGAACAATCCATGCATCAGAAAAAAACATGGAAGTAAAGATGTCAGTGAGTACGGAAAATGGGGCAGTCATTGCATCCCATGAATATAAGTCCTCCCCTGCTATAGTTTGTGGATTGAATTTCCCGACGAACCTCGTCATACTCCCATTGGTGGAATTTGATGCAATTCTTGGCATGGATTGGATTTCCTTATATAGAGCCAACATAAATTGTCGGGAGAGGGAAATCACAATCCATATAGAGAATCGACCCCCAATTCATTACGAGTTTCAGGAGGAAGATGAATATCCTTTAGCTCTATCATTTCATGAATCGATATTACTGACTTATGAGCAAGCATATCTGGCTCAGATGATTCATTCCAAGGAAGAAACCATCCTTGATGGAATGCCTATTGTGTGGGAATTCACTAAAGTGTTTTCTGAGGAACGGTCTGGTCTTCCTCCTAGAAAAGATGTTTAGTTCTCAATTGAACTTATACATGGGGCGCTACCAATATCCAAGAATCCATATAGAATGGTTGTTGTTGAGCTTGAAGAGATGAAGAAACAACTACAGGAGAATCTGGATAAAGGGTTTATACACCCAAGTGCTTCACCATGGGGCGCACCGGTCCTATTCGTCAAGAAGAAGGATGGGTCAATGCGGCTTTGCATCGATTATCGCGAACTTAAAAAAAATCAAGACAAAGAACATGTATCCTCTCCCAAGAATCGATGACTTGTTTGATCAGCTGCGTGGAGCTCAATACTTATCCAAGGTGGATTTACGGTCGGGATATTATCAAGTAAGGGTGAAGAAGGAAGATGTCCCCAAGACTGCTTTTCGCACAAGACAGGGGCACTATGAATTCATAGTAATGACTTTTGGACTCACCAATGCTCCGAAAATCATCATGGACATAATTAATAGAGTCTTTAGATATTACCTTGAAATTTTTTTTGTAGTCTTTATAGATGGCATTCTAATATACTCTAAAACCAAGGAGGATCATGAGGATAATTTAAGAACTATACTAGAGACTTTGTGCAAGGAGAAGCTCTATGAAAAGTAAAGAAACTGTGAGTTCTGGTTGAAGGAGGTCTCATTCTTGGGCCATACCATCACAAGAAATGGGATAACTATGGACCCCTCCAAAACAGATGCAATTTAGGGATGGCCAAGGAAAACATCGGTAACAGATATCCATAGCTTCTTGGGGTTAGCTAGATATTATAAACGAGTTGTAAGAAATTTCTCACGATTGTCCAACCCTCCTACCAAGATAACTCGAAAGGGAGTAAATTTTTATTGTATTGATCAATGCGAAGAAAGCTTCAAGGAGTTGAAAATGAGGCTTATCACTACGTCGTGCTCACTTTACACACAAGTGGGGAACATTTTGTGGTATTCAATGATTCTTTAAAGAAGGGCTTAGGCTGTCTGCTGATGCAGAATGATAAAGTGATATCCTATTCTTCAAGGCAGTTGAAAATCCATGGGTGAAACTATCCAACACATGATTTGGATTTGGCGGCGGTGATCTTTGTCATGAAAATATGGAGGCATTATCTCTACGTAACAAAATGTGAGATATATACTGACCACAAGAGTCTGAAATATATATTCACACAAAAAGGGATTAATATGCTCCAGAGAAGTTACATATAGCTCATCAAGGATTATGAATGTTCAATACATTACCACCCTGGGAAAGAGAACAAGGTGGCAGATACCCTAAGTAGAAACGACCTATCAATTCTATCAATGATGAGAATTGAGAAGGATCCAATCTTCATAGACTTGGTGAATATGGACATGGTAATCATAAAGAAGGGAACATCATCAATCCATTAACAAATTATTGCTCAACCATCTCTTTTGGAAAGGTTAAAGGATGCTCAAAAGGATGATGTGGGAATTCAGGAAAAAGTGGAAGCTATCAAAAAAGGGAAATCCTCAGAGTTTAATGTTAATTAAGAGGGAATTGTGCTGTTTGGGAAAAGACTATGTGTTCCATCATCTCCGGAGTGGAAGAAGGAACTTTTGGAAGATGAAAATAGTTCAAATTTCTCTATTCACCCAGGGAGCACAAAAATGTATCGAGATCTCCAAGAAAACTTTCGGTGGGATAATATGAATAAGGAGATCGTTGAATATACATCAATGTGCCTAGTGTATCAGCATGTGAAGTCAAAGAGGCAGAAGTCTATGGGGATGACACAAAAATTTCCCATACCAAAATGGAAATGGGATAACATCACCATGGACTTTGTCACTGGACTTACAATTATATCCAAATGTAACTATGCAATATGGGTTGTTGTGGATCTTCTTACAAATAATGCACACTTCATTGCTATTCGGGTTGATTTCTCATTGGATCAACTGGCACGGATATATATCAGGGAAGTGGTATGGTTGCATGAAGTACCACAATATATTGTGTCTGACCAAGATCCAAGATTCACCTCTACGATTTAGAAGAGTCATCAACTTGCTTTGAATACTGAACTGAACTTCAGTACATCCTATCATCCTCAAACTGATGGCTAATCCGATCAGACTATCCAAACACATGAGGATATGTTGAGAGCGTGCTCAATGGACTTTAAAGGAGGATGGGATCAAAATATTCCTCTGGTTGAGTTCTCTTATAATAACAGTTTCCACTCGAGCATCCAAATGGCACCATATGAAGCCCTGTATGGGAAAAGGTTCATAACACCGACATGTTGGGATGATGTCAGTGAATGTATGCTTCTTGGACCAGAAATGGTCAAAGATATGGTGGAGAAGGTGAAAACCATTCAGCAGCATATCAAGGCAGTCCAGAGTCGACAGAAGAGTTATGCAGATAATCGTCGATGAGACCTTGACTTTAAAGTTGGAGACACGGTATTTCTACGCATATCTCTGTGGTAGAAGGTCATGAGGTTTGTAAGGAAAGGGAAGTTATGTCCAAGGTACATCTACCCCTTGAAGACTATTGATCATGTCGGGGATGTGGCCTATCGACTAGCACTTCCACCTACCATGGCCAAAGTACATGATGTCATTCATGTATCCCTCTTAAGGAAGTACATACCTGACCCTTCACATGTACTATCTTCTGAGGTGGTACAATTGGAATATGATCTTTCTTATGATGAGAAACTAGTGGAAATCGTAGATCGTAGTGAAAAAGTTCTACGAAATAAGACAATGCCCCTCGTCAAGGTGTTGTGGAGAAACCACAAGTTTGAAGAAGTGACTTTGGAATCAGAGGATATGATGATGTTGAGTTACCCATATCTGTTTTAGTGTGGGAAAAGGAAAATTTCGAGGGCGAAATTTCTTAAGGGGGGAATATTGTAACAACACAAAGTTTCATTAATGGAAAATCCCTCCTGATATTATTAAACGTCTCTTGATATAAAATGTTTATATATAATGTCAACTTCTTTGGTTTTATGTTATGAATTTTGACCATTGCTAATATAGCTGTTGAACAGTGATCACATGATTAGTATAAATATAAGACATTACAAATCCAATTTAATCAGACAAAGGAAGCGATGGCCTCATCCATTAGAATTGCCCCATATGAAGACCATTTTTTGGAGCTCGAAAAAGAGGTGGCATCTTTGGGCTTCGCCCTTGACCAAGCCCAAGCTGATCTTCATCATGTCAAGATCGAACGTGACCGTCTACGGGAAAAGTTGAAGTTGATTGAAATTACCACTCGAGCGATGTTATCTGAGCCACCCCAAGAGCGTGTCACCATCGCACACCCTTCCCTTAGGTCTTCTGCGACAGTTTTAAGGGGTTTTGTGACAAATAAGTAGTACTATGTTCATGTAAATTATTATTTTATATAATAATAAATATAATTTCTATTCATTTTTGATACTTTGTAAATAGTTTTTAAAGTACAAATGGTTTTTTAGTTGTTATTTAATTAAGAAATCTATTTTATTAAATTAAGTGATTTTCTAATTAAATAATATATTAATAAAATAATATTACTATTATTAAATTAATTTTTATTAAAAATAAATGATCTTATAATTTTATGAATGCAATTAAAATTTTTATTAAGGTTTGAAAGCCATTTCTATCAAAACCTGTGAATTTTCTATAAATGTCGGTTATTATTTTAAAAGCAAAAATTAACATATTTAAAAAATTATTTAGATGAAATAAATGTTATTTCTGGAATTAAGACGTCGAAATTATCCAAAGGTGAATTTTTCATAATTTTCTGAGACATTCAAATTTTTTGGAAAAAATTAAATACCATTTAAATATATAATGTGGTTTTTGACATCATAATGACCAAATAGCGATGTAGTAAAATAATATAATCTTTATGTTTGTCCAATATATGTTTTAACATTAAAATAATATGATTGTGGGTTTTTTACATAGTTTTCAAAGCATTAATGGACCCCTCAAGACTTATTCAACACCATGCATTTTTAAATTAATTTCCATGGGAGTGTGACTCACCTCCACAAAAGTAGCCCTAATATTTTAAGAAGTTCGGACTTTGGACTTATAAAATATTTTTTTCCTCTTCCCTTTTCCAAAAACCATGGGCAAAAACCATGGATGGTTTGTGGTTTGTATTAATTTAATGTAAGGGGACCCAAACCTAAATAATAAAGAATTCTCTCACCTTTCTTATATAAGCACACCCAAGCTCCCACTTCCTCCTCACTCAAAGCCCTTGTAGTTCGTCCATCCTCTGAACTACTCTCTCTATAATCCTCCCAAGGTGTCCCAATCTCACAATAATCCTCTAACAAGCCTCTCTCTTGCCTTTGGAAGCACACATCCATGTAAGGGTTTTTTCTTCCTTTCCCATTTTTGGCAATTTTCTTTAAGGTGCATTGCCCTTTTAATTTCAATTATGAATGTTGGTGTATGGTTTCGTACCTCCCCCAAACTTCCTTATTATTGTTTTAATGATGGGAGGTCCCTTTATCTCATATTTAAATTCCTCCAATGTACACCCGTTACTATGCCAAAATTCCGAAAGGAACTTCTCTCTCTTCTATTACATTCAAACAATAATTTTGAATCATGAATCTAAATTATATTAAAATTGTTGGGACATGTATCTATATTACCTCCTTACTGTCCATTACATGTAAATATGATTATTAAACCCTTTATCTCTCATCAACCATTTTTATGAATTCTTATGTCACGCTGTTACGGTGCGGAAATCGCACCGATTTTCTAAGACAATGCCATTGTGTAGTGGATACCATGCCCATATCTCCATCAAGGGTATCCACCTTTATGCACCATTACTTATTGATTACAATGTTTCATGTATGAATTCCATATTCCTTTATCTTATAATAAATGATTTTGTTTTATGAATCCGTGTTTTATGATCCATGTGTCACACTTATGCATGAAATTAAATGTTTAAGAAGTGTGCACCCCTATAGTGCTCCAATGTATTGGGTAATGTATAATATCATGATACGTCATGTGAAATGATTGTTGACTCATGCTAATTCAAGTGCAACGAGGGTTTATTCTTTCTTCATGTGTAATAACGATTTACTCATGCTCTATGTGCAATGATCCTTGGCTCATTCTAATTCCATGTTAAATGTTGTTGCCACATTTCCATGTTATGATAGTCATGTATTATCATGCCCTTATGTTCATGTTTCTTTTATTCTGTATTGATAAGCCTATTGTCTAACATGTATTATACTCCTCAAGTTATTCAATGTGTACTCCCTTTCTGAGCCTTATAACTCACCCTTTTCTTATGCATGTCCTCTGGTTATCCCATGCAATGCTAAGTATGAGGGAATGTAGTGGTCATTTAAAGGATGTTTTCAATAAAGATGTTGTATTTCATGTTTTACGTTTTTATGTAATGATCCAAATCCCCAAAGACACTAAACCTCTTGATATTCATTGGTGTATCAAGTGATGTTTTATGTAATAAATCACGTTTAATTTTGTAATAAAAGCAGGGTTGTCATATAGGGTCTGACCCAACTAGACCAGGGTCAGCCAACCTAACCCGACGAAGTTGGTATTGGCCAGCCCGGACCATCACAACCCTATGAGCCGCAGGGACGCCAGAGCAGCTTAGTTATCCTACTCTGCCCATGTCACATGGTTCGTCTTTTCTCCACCAAACACATCTCATCCTGGTCATGTCCCACTACTCTACACAATCATTCATCTACATCACCATTCAGATCCCCGATCAACACGGTTCTATACCACCTCCTAATTTTTGTCCCGTGGCCCCACCGTCATCGTGTGATCCTCCATCCGAAGAAGCTCTGTGTGATGTCTCAATTAACATTGTCATTGACTACATCCGTATCCTTTGGTCATTGTTGTCGACCACCTCTCTAACACAGTCCCACCGAGTCATCATATAGGTCCTATCGCTGTCCTCCGTAATAGTGACATGCTCCTACCACACCCCACCATGCTCTGCCACCCCTGTCATGCTAGAACTCCCTCTATCCTCATATGCCTCATCGTCGGCCATTCCCTTGAATTCTCCACCTGAACTGGCTGGATCCACTACATCTAGTCTCTACCATGCGTTCTCATAGCACTGATTCGACTCATATAGGGTTTCATGGGGCATGTAGATGTATAAGATAACATGAACAATTCAAGATATTAGAGATGGAGATATAAGCACATGAACACTCAATGAATAGATCTTGGCCTTGTTCATATCAGCCTTGATATGATGATGTTATTAGGATCATGAAGGAATAAACAGTTCAAAAATACACAAGATTTAATCCCTTTTAAAACCACAATTATTCTCCCTTCCCTATGAATTATATAAATGCAGATGAACTTGTTCACGGGTTGGTCCATGTTCGTCTTTTTTATCTAAGAAGCGGAATGAAATAACAAAGTTATTGACAACCTACCTCAAGTTTGGAATAGTATTTTATGAAGAAGGAGAGTTTGTTTCATCTTCAATTTTGATCCACTTTCTTTTTTTGATACCTCTTGATCTAATCAGTTTTTCGATCTTGATTCGCCAAAATACTAGGAGGGCCTTCTTGTCACTACCTTAGGAAAACTCCAGGGTTATGGAATTATTCTTAGTTTTTTATAAATGTTTTTTTTAAATTTGAATCTCCTCTAAGCCAAACAAACTATATTTTTTAAAATATTTTATTGAAATTTATGTCCAAAATATACCTTTCACAATCAAACGACATCATTGTTTGTTAGGCACTGAATAAGGTAGATTTTGAAAATATAGATGCAATAATGCCCTCATATTTTTGATATGTGAACCCATTTAGATGTTCTTACCAATTAAAGAGGAAACCTTCCACATGATTTATTAATAACATAAGAATGTTTAGAGTATCATTCACATCACACCAGGCTTCAGAATCTCATGTCCTCTTAGTGCCAGACATCAATATATTTTCCAATTAATTTATAAAAATGAAACTGAAAAAAATACAAGTCATTACTTTATCCCAATCATAGGGCTTTACAACCCCAAAATCCAAAAAAAGGGATACATAGAAAAAATAAGATAATGGTATTGAGCATGAATTTATGACTCCTACTCCCACGTGACCTCCTACAAATTCTTGTCCTTCCACTGAACATGCCCTAGAAGAATCGACCAACCATGAAGGATATTGCCCTATCGATCATTGATATCCAACGTGTGCTCTATAAAAGTTTACCCATTGTCAATGTCCATCTCACACCAGTTGATGACAAGTGATGGATCTTTTAGGTACCTCATAAATTGTAATACGTGGAAGACATCATGCACCTGGTGCAACTATGGTGGTAGAGCTTGGCAGTATGCCACCTCACCAGCTCTACTCAAAATCTGAAATGGGTCGATTTAAAAATGAGATAACTTTCTTCCCCTACCAAATCACTACATTCCATGTCAAGGTGAAATACGAAGGAACACATCATCCCCCTTATCTAACTCCAGAGGCCACCACCTCTTATCTGCATACAACTTCTATCGGATCTATACAGTCCTCTTCCACCCCTGGATGATCTTCACCTTCTCGTGGTTTCCCACACCAACTATTGTCCAATGGGTACTAACTCCCATAGGGGTCCATCCAACATATTGGTGACCTCCATGGTCACTCAAACAAGTCATATAATTATTTCATTGTAATTGTGGAGTGATATATATTATCGTTCGCAAACTCCACTAGTGGTAGGTGATCCAACCCACTATGACCAAAGTATAGGATGCAAGCCCATATCGTTTCCACAAAAACATAGAATATTCTCTCCATCTGGCCATCATTATGGGGATGAAACGTTGTTCTCATTAATAGAAAATTCCCATACACCACTTCTAATATCTTCCACAATAGAGACATAAAGCAAGAATCTTGATTTGAGACTATCGACTATTGGACACCAGGGAATCAAACTATATCCTACATGTAAATGAATACCATACACTTTACTAATAATTTATGTTAAATAGGTAGTAAGTGGGCCAAATTGGTGGGTCAATCAACGATCACCCATATGGTATCGTGCAACCTATAGGTGTGTGGAAGGATTGTCTTGAATTCTGTCGATATCTTATACCACATCCTCATTGGAACCTCAAGTGTTTTTATTAACATTTATGGAACCAAGTGCTTAGAATATTCTTGTTAAAAAGTAAGGCATCTAGGATAAACTCTTCAAATGAAAATTTTCATCCCCATCCACCAAAACTAACATCAGAGGTCCTGATACATCTTTTCTACTCTTGGATGCACCACCAATGAGGAAGTATGAAACTCGCTCAAGACCTCCCCCTACAACATCGATGGTATTACTATGCATCCACATAAGGAAAAAATATGTGCCCCAGTATTTGAATATCTATCAAGTGAATGCCCTTTGGACATGGTAGCATGTTGTGTCTCATAGTTGATATCACTATGTTGTGCCTCCCTGAATCGTTGTAAGAGTGGAGGGGTGAAAACCATCAACTGAAGCTAAGATGATGCATCTCCATCCACAAAGGATATCTATAATGCGACCAACTGCTCTGATGCCTCACTCAAAAACTACAGGCTGGATCAATTGATGAGATTGTTTTTTACTATGTTCCCCTTCCTAGGAGTGTAAATAATCTTAATGTAATAGTCCTAGTGGAATACTAGCCATCATCTCTATATGAAGCTCATATCCTTCTGGGAGAAGATATACAAGATACTATTATGGATATAGTGGATGGTAAAATGCTCTCCCATTAGGTAGTGTCACCAAATCATTTATGTTAAGACTTTTACTGCAATATAAACACCATGGGTCGTGTAGTTGATCTCGTGAATCCTCAACTAGATTAACTATTTGTATTCACCACTTCCTCCTACATATAGACACTACAAAGCCATTCCCTGTATGCATCATAGAACACTACATACTCAACAACATCCTCAATTAATATCATAATAATATCTCCCATAAACCATTATCATGGATATAATAATTATTTGATAGAACATCAATGTCTACATGAATGTTTTACCCATCTATATGAAGACCATCAAGGGTGATGAAATCAAAGAAAATTCGTGTACAATCCTATGATAGTACCCAACAAAACCAAGAAACTCCACTCCATGGTAAAACTATTAGATGGATCCCAATTAAGAACTTCTTTAATATTCATTGTATCCACTACCACTTAAGACTTTGAAATGATGTTTCCTAATAAGTGGAACTCCCAAACACAGATATTTTACTTTGAGGGATTCTTATAGATTTATTACTCATGGAGTGTTTCATGCACTATCCTTAAGTGTATTGTATTCCCCTAATCAGATGTTGAGCACACCAGGATGTCATAAATGTATACCATGAAAAATAAATTTATGCACGGTGGGATGATCATTTTCATGAGTCCCATGAACACCATTGGGGAGTTCATCATTCCAATAATCAACACTAATTAATCATAGTGGCCAAACAGACATATAAAGGCTATCTTCTAGATTTCCTCATAACGTATAAGATGCAAGGGATATCTAGATTTGATATATATCTTGGATAACCACATCACTCCCTTCAGCCGATCGAAGAGGTTTTCAATCCATGGTAGTGGATACTAATTCTTCACGATCAAATATTTCAGGCGCTAAAAGACCACACATAAGCTCAAACTCTCATCTTCTATTTTGAAAATTTAAAATGGGGCCACCTAGGGTGAAACACTGGGTATCAGGAAGAACGTACTCTAAAAGTCTTCCAACTAAACCCGCAGTTTATGAATCACTATGTGAGACATCCATTTTGTAGGTGTAGATATCGGCGTCATCCAAAGGTACTTATCAATTCATAAATCAATTTCCCTATGAGGAGGTAATTTTGAAAAATAATCCAGAATGACTTCCTCATACTCATCCACCACTATATGAAACTGAGGAATCATCTCATCCATTACACCAAGGGCCATTCTTGTGAAATGTTCTATCTTTGGTTTCAACCCTCTTATATGAATATATATCCTACTCCATTTGGGTTTCCTTTTCACTGAAAAAGGAAAACGTATTCCCTTCTCCATAAACAAACCTCAATGTGAACATAAAACAACCAATCTTAGAATGAACTATCTATAACCACTCCATACTATGAATTGTGTCATATGGACTCAACGATTAAACTAAGATATCCTAACAAAAAAATCACACAACAGTAGGGGAACACTTTTGGAACTAGTTTTTTATCCCCAAATCTAATCCCATAGGAGTCTCTAAGTATAGGGATCAAGTGAATGGTTCCATTGGATTACCCATATCCTGAATGAGGGTCATAGAGAGAAAATATTGGGTTGAACCAATTCCTATCACAACTGTATATAGGGTTTAAAAGACACATATAATACCTATAATAATCACTAGATCCTTGGGATTGTAAGACTCTTTCTCCTGAAGTTGGTCTCATCTCAGTCCACCAGCTCCTTAATTCCATGTTTGACTACTAGGGGGTGGTGGTGGTAGTATGTTGAACCTCCTCCCATATCCTACTACCCACCCATATCCTCTTCCACATCCAATAGGTAGGGGACAACCATTTTCCTTCCATAAAATATGCCTTAGTGTTCCCTTGACCATCTCTTGAAGAGTCGTATGAAGGGTAAGACAATCACTATCCAGAAGTCTCTAATCGTTGCATGAGTAACACGACCAATCCTTTGACTGAATCCTTGCACATGGAGAAACTTACACAGCTGAATCAGTGTCTTGTGGCCTTCCACTAATCTCATTGATCCACTTATATCCTTGCTTCGGTTACTCGATAGCTTCTAAGGGATATCATGGATGCCCTGATCTCTCAACATATCCCCTGACTATAGGTCTGAGCCTTAAATAATGTGTCTTGCAGCATATCTGAGAAATATTGGGAAATATTTTTTAATAATTCTATGTTTTACACTTCTATTTGGATGCCCTACTTCAGATGATATAGCTCCAATATATGCAGAGTGTACTGTCACTATAAATAAATCCTCCATGAATATACACTCAATTTATAACCAAGTGAGTTCTATCTTCTCATGTGTCTGGATTATAAATATCCAATATATCCCAACTGATCGTTGTACAAAACTCACAGATAAGACTATCATCTGATTGGGTGGCGTCCTCACTAGGGAGAAGACACTCGTAACCGCCACCATCCAATCCTTAGTTTCCTAGGGGCCTGGTTCCGTACCGAACCGTCTAGGTCTCTATCACTATAACTCATGCAGCAACTCAACTTCTGTTCATCCTCAACCATTAGAAATAGTATTAACTACTGCTATTTGGGAGGTGGTATCACTAGTACCCCACCATGGGTTCCACCTCTGATACTGGTTCATATACCAACACCTCATTGCTAGGAAGATAATCCCCATGATCATGCATCATAATCCTTGATGGATAGTTATGTGGGGGCATCATGAAATATATCATGTTGTACAATAGTAAATAGAGTATACATGGTGAGAAGACTCAACAATTATGCGAGAACACACTAAGAATATTATACGATGAATGTACAATTTATGGCCCCTACAGCAAGTGTTATCATGTACCAAGTTGAAATGAACAATTTAGAGCCCTAGTGTACAAATATTTTGGACATTACACAAATAATGGTGTCCCTGATTTGAATGAAAAACTTGAAACACTTAACCATATTTCCCCAAACCAATCTCCTAGAAACTTTGTTTGTTAGGTAGAATTGACCCACTATAATACCAAACTATGATGACCCATCCTAGAGGGTCCACTTCCATGACATCTCCTTTACTGGCTCCAATAGGCTAGGGGTTAGAGACAATTAGCAAGTAGGAATATACCACAAATTATAGGAATTTTCCAAATTGTGTGTACAAATGCACATATCTAAAATCCCAAAATTCTACAATATGAAAACACTATTTTAAAAATGCATGCATACACTAAAATTCCGACCACAAAGTATAAATGTAGGGAAACTATAATGTAAATAGGTCCCCAAATATAGTCCCACTAAATGAATGTGTTTGTCATGGGAATATATATGTTCTGGAAGATGATACGTAGAAAACCATACATAAAGGTTATGTGTAGGAATGATTTATAAATACATAAAATCACCACACCCCTGTCTAATTACTCTAAGAACCCATAGTCATGTTTCACCTATGACACCGTTAATGTATCAATCAATTGCACCAGACATCACATGTGGGGGAAAATCCTGTACAGCTGTGACTAAAAAAATACCTAGTAGGACACCCCAAAACCAAAAATGTAATACCACTAAGAAATACATATTTTATATGAAAAAGGAAACACATGATTACACCATAAAGGAAACACATAATGTATACAAACATCTCACACATTTATAAGTTTAAATCATTAAGAGAAGGATTTATAGTTGTAGTTCATTGATCTCTCGGTCTCCATGACACTAGAAGTGTTGATGATGTATAGAGTGTTGACTATGAAAAGAGTGTCAATGGCACTAATAGTGTTAATGGAGCACACAATGTTGAGGGAACATGGACAATCGATTACACAATAAACATCAATGCCACACAGAGTGTCGATAGAACTTGAATCATTGATGGAAGATGGAGTTCTGATGAGTCATGTAGAACCAACGTCATGTAGTCACCAAGATCAAATAGTAAAAGCCAGCCCCAGGCTTCTGCTTGTAGTGTGGTAGTTATGGGAGATCCTACAACTCAATCCATTATACCATAAACCAACATCTATAAGAATTCACATATATTATCAAAAAAATATTTTCTCATTGCAGGGGTCATAACTCTATAGAGTTCACATCAAACAGTCCTCCCATTTGGGATATATGGGAAATTTTCAGAAATGGGTATGGTCTGGTCTGGGTCCGACCCAACCCAATGCATCCAAATTGACCCAAGCTTGTTTTTCTGGGACGACCCAAACCAAGTCCTCCCATTGGGCCTCTAGGCCGTGGATTATTGGGACTTTAGACCTCATCCCGCTGGAATACGTGGTCCCACTCGCTAGGCCACCAGAGTATCCTGATCCTCTAGTCTAGCCCACATCGTGTCAGCTGATTTTACCCTACCTAACGCAACCCACCATAGCTATGTCCCTCAAGTCAACATTGATGGAAAACCAACGAGACCGATTGCTCCCCCACTCACCATAGTGCTAGACCTCATTTCATAGGGCTATCCCAATTCCTACGCATAGTCTCTTGGCCTCACTACTGTGTGGGCCTCCTTCGGAGGTGGCTTTCAGCCGCTTTCTAGATGCCACTGCCGGTGCATCCTCATACCAAATACCCTAGTAATCGGATGTGGCTTTTGCCAACTCGGGCCCCCCTCTCCGACTGTGTCCTATCACTACCATCATTTTCCCTCATGGTGACCCATTCCTGCCATGCCCCTCTTTGGTTGACTACACCACCAACGTCATTTCCCAACCATGCTATGCCTGAAATGGCCAGAGAAAATACCACACATTGACACCACATTGAAAAATTATGTCATTGGTTCGATTTGGATAGTGTTCCATAGGCCATGTAGAAGGAGAAGAACACATGAATAAAAATAGAGGTTCTGGAGGGTGAGATAAGGAACATGAACACCCAATGAATGGACCTAAGAATTGTTCTTGTAAGCCTTGATAATTTGATGTCAGTGGAATCACAAAAGAAAATTACATCAATAAAATCACCAAGTTTCAATCCCATTTAAGCTTGTGATAATTATCCCTCCTACAAGAATGATCAAACCACTGGTCGAACTATTTGTTGATTGGTTTGTCCTCTTTGTTTAAATCTTTGAAGGGGAAATATGTCACAAAGAGATTGAAAAACTAAATTGAGGTTAGATCAATATTTTATTAAGAATGGAAGCCCATTCCCTCATTGATTCTTGATTAGTCGGTATTTTTTGACCAGTCGTGGTCTGATCATATTTTCGATCTCGATTCATGAAAACACTGCGAGTTCCTTCTTCTCTTGGCATCATTAAAACTATAGGGTTATAATGAGAAACCTTGATTTCTAACAAATTCATGTTTAAAGAAATTCTCTGCTTCATCAAAAAAAACTTTTATTAAAATATTTTAATGAATCTATTCCCAAAATATAACTTTCACCATCGACCTGCACCGGTCAATGTTAGGCCCCGCCTAAGGTAAAGTCACCTCTCGGGACAAAATGGTGCCCTAATATTTATGATCAGGGAACCCATTTAGAAGTTATTTATATTTTAAGAAGAAACCACCCACTCACATTATTAAAAATTTAACTTTTTCCCCATATCATTCCACACACACCATGCCCCGAAGGCCGAAATTTTTATTGATTTTGGATAAACCCCTTTTAAGGGTAAAGGGGAAAAACCAAGACAATGAAATTAACATGATTCGAAAAATAAAAGGGTTGCAACCCAGAACAAGACTACATGGAAGTGCCTCTACCCAGCATCAAGATCTTTAAGGCACGTCTCCACCAAAGTATGTCTGATCAGCAATCTGTCCCGTGCAAGGATGCACGGGCCCGGTACCGATGGCTACGCCATGCCCTCTCATCCTTCCAAATCTGAAAATCCATACATGATGAAGACAACTAGCTCTATCATCCTCTAAGGCAAAACCGTGTAGAATGTGTGGGATCCCCAACAGAACATCCATTCCTCCATCAACAATTTAAAGGTAGAAAACCAGCAGATTCAACCCCATCAAAGCACTACCACCATACCACAAATTTCACATCCAATCATGCAAAAACTCACCTTAACCAAACCAAAACCTGGAAAAACTAACAGCAGCGCCAAAATACAAGACCTCCCCCCTCCGGAGCATGGGATCCGACCCCAAGCACACCATCGCATTCCAGAGCCACCGTCGAGCTGGGATGAGGACGCGCTGAGATCGCGAAGCTGGAAGGCATGCTAAGGCCGACCGAAGACCATGCTGAACACACCACATCCGCAACTAGAACCCGAGCAGTCGGCACCAAGTAGAGAGGATGACAACGAGCAGACCAAATCGACCAAAAGATCCCAAATTAATTTATAAAAAAAATGGAGAAAATCCAAGCCATTATATTTTATTCTTCACCTATGGAACTCAATTTTTCTATGGTATGTAAGGAGATATTTTATCCTATTTTATTATATGTATAGAGATAAATTTTTTGGAATAATTTCTAGTGTAAATTATCTCCAGTTTTTATTATAAATATTATAATGAAAACACTAAAATACTTCTCAAAATATACTATATTGTTTTTAAAAATTTTAATATTTTCAAATTAATTTAACATAATAATCACAATTAAAAACATAGTGAATTTATTAATGAAAATAGTTATATGGGGACCACTATTAGTTGACTGTTGTCTCATTGTACCAAATAAATAATAATGGATTATTTTATGTGGCCTTATAGATGATATCTCCATACACATAAACATATACATACAATTTCATAATCTTATAGGTATAAACAGTAATGATCATTTATCTTTTTATCTTTTGAATACATCATATAGATATTTTGTTGGTTATATTTCTTATACACCTTGAGAAAAGATGAAAAATACATCAATAATTGATATTTTTATCATTATATAATCTAATATAACATGTTTCACTTGTTTTTCCCATCTAAAAGATATTAACACTAGTTATTTTTCCTTTAGTAATAAATATTCCTTATATAATAATTTTGATGATGAATTTTTTTATTAAAATAACATCAATCCAATGATCACATAATTAGATGAAATTAAATATTTTTTTCTGATCCAATCAATAAATAAAACACCATATAATTAGAATCAATTATTTTATCTCATCTATAACAACTCCATTTATTTTAATGGGACTTTCATTGCTGAAATTAATTGATCCTATTTTATAATAATCTATTTCCATATAGATCTGTATATTCCAAAATATTTCAGCTAAATGACATATATCAAATTTCCTTGAAATTTTCCCTTTTCTATCATTAAGGGAATCATACATAAAAAGTGACCTTCCTATCTATACATATGATATATTTTTTAACTACAATAATAAGAGGTGTATTTTCTCAAAGTATAGTTTTAAATTAGTGATCATAATGATATTTCTTTTCACATATTCCTTTTTTCTAAATTAATAAAATATATTTTGATAATATGATTTGTGGATTTATAATAACTTGTTTCCTTTTATAGATATTACATATCATCATTTTAGGTTATCCCCATATTAATTATTTTTCTATTATAATTAATAAAAGGAATAAATTTAAAAAAAATCATGATGAATATTTAGGTAATTATTTCGCAAAAACCTAGAGGAAAATATTCCTAAAAGTTCCATGTATCCATAAAGAATTGATAACATTGTTATTAGATGCATTCATGATAATTTGTGACTACCATTTATGTAGGGTAAATATCATGCTAAAACATGATGGGTGACACAGACACATATTTTATATAGGATTAATTTTTTTATTTCTAAATGAACCTTAACGCATCAAGAGCGTCTTGTTTTAATGATTTCTATTCAATGATCATCTCATATTATTTAACCACATAATTATTTTATGTGTGGAGACCATGAATTTTAAAGGATGAGGATATGACAATACAATAATGATGTTTATGTCACAATAACACTAATTAATGAAAATACGTCATAATTCAAGTTTCTAAATTTTAACGTTTCTTAGAAACACTATTTTTTGAATGATAAATCAATATTTATTGTCAATCCGGATGGAATATTTCAATACTAATTGAGAATAATTGATGATCAAATGGAAATGATTCATAGACACACAATTATGATTAATGTGGTATATTTGAAAAAATGGTGATCATGGTTAAAAATAATTGAATTATAGTAATTTCAAAAGTAACAACTTGGCGGGGAAGAACACCTATGAGTCTATCTCACTTGAAAAGATATAATTTATGTAGCGTGGATAAAAATTGAGATTATTAGTACACCATATTTTATGTAATGAAATTGGTGGGTCATGATGTTAGGGAATATTTTATGTTAGGAGTAATTATCAATCATAGTTATTGAGAGTAGTGGGTTCTCTACATTGTGGGTGTTGTCAACACAAAAGGCCAATTTTTCTACTACAAATATTAAATAAACAAGTCATACACAAAGATATTGTTGTACATCATGACATTTTCATTGTATTTTTCTTTAATGTATCCCATAGTGGGTGAACTAATGAAAAAAACTATGAATTTATTAATATTTTATCACACATTATGTCCATTATAAGAGATAGTGGTATTGTAACACCCTAATATTTTATGAGATAGATTCTTTTTAATTTGGTTGATGTCTTGGGTTTTATGAAACACCATGATTATCTTGCACAACATAGAACACAATATTAGGTTTCGGTATATGCAACACTATTCTTGGATTTTGTTACACACAATTTCATGTTATTTTGATATAATTTATTTCATGGAAGACAGAGTATAAGTGAACTAAATATTATAACCAACACATTAAAATGGAGGGGTATGAAAATTATAAAATCTATTTTTAGAAACAATTGAAATGAAGATAAGTGAGGCTATAAAATAATAAAATAAATAGTTATTGATTTAATTTATGGTTTAAAATTTATCTTATATGTTTTCCTGACATGATACAAAAACAAATTCAATATTAAAGATAAAATAAATATTTTTTTTTAATATTTTGTGGTGCCACCTTTTGAGTGTACACCCATTTTAGATCTGGTTTTGGACAAATTGATATATTGTATTCAAAAAAACTTCTTCTTCAACTGTGGGATATATGAATATTCATAAAATGATTTTATTATATTTTTCGGACAAGTTTTAAATTTTCATAAATAATATAATAATACTAAATTTTAATTCAAATAAACTTATTCGTCGAAATAATTTATTTAATTATATTATAATTTTTAATTGTTTTAAAATAAGAATATAATATATTTTTATCATTCAATATAATTTATGTCATTATCATTAATATTTTATTGAATTCATATGTAAAAACATTTTCAACTTTTGCAATGTTTTGTCTTTTAAAAACATATTATTTGTTTCCAATAATAAGAATTATTTTAAATTTCTTAGTCAAAATTATTATTTTTTAGTTATTAAAAATAGATTCAATATTTTGAATTAGTAGGCCTAAATGTTATAAATAGAGTAATTTGAATTTTGGGTATTATAAATAGTAACTTTTGTGATATTTATTAATTATATAAATGGGTTAAATGGGTAATTAAGGGTAACAATACTATTATATAGTTACCCTAACATTGGAATTAATATCATTATATGTGTTTGTTTAGACCTAAATCATCCTTTGGTTGAAATGGTGTCCTTTGAATTCCACTTGGATGAGATTAATACATTTAACTGTTTTTATTTAAAAAAAGTTAAATATGTCTCAATCAAATTTTAATAGGTGATGAATTTTTATATAAGATTATATTGAAGATAATTTAGATTATAAATACTTATTTAAAATAAAAATGTTTTTCATTGTCATGGTAATTTTTTTTAATTTTTAGGTAATAAATAATTAACTTAAGGAATTATACATTCATTGTGTATAAATTAATAATTTGTTGAGAAATTGATAATAAAATTATTATTAAAAATACTAATAACCATAAAAAACCCAAAAATTGATCCCATATTTATTGGTCTAGTATATATCGACCATAAGTATATTAGGGTTGAGTTATTGTCCATTTGGATCCATATGGACGAGATTGTGACGTTTATTTTATTTTATTTAATGTGATGTTAATGTTGTCACATTCAAATTTTAATAAGTATAACATATTTAATGTTTCATTTTATAGAAGATAAATTCTACTAAAAGTTTTATTATACAATCTAGTATATTTATATTAATAATAGTACTTATGTTTTAATTTTTACACGACATATATGTATGTTAAATAGTTTCACAAAACATAAGTAGTAATTATTTTATTAATTGAAATATCACATTAATGTTATTAAAAATATTAACATAAATATAATTTGAGCCAATTAATATGTCTAATTATTTTATTATATGACCTAAACCATATAAATATGTAATAAAATAATTGGTTTGATGAGAAATTATTAGGATAATATTTTTAAAAATAAATGAATTGAATTTTTTCAAAATTGATAGTACTGTTATTTTAACAAAACAATGTTTTATTAAGTATTTAAATATCATATTTTTTTAAAATATATATAATAATTCTTATATTATTTAAAAATAACTATGGTAATTGTTTAAGGTCTAATTTATATCAAATTAAAAAAAATTACCCTTTTAATATTGAAAAATTTGTTATCAAAATTAAAATTAAATAGAATAAGTAAATGTTAATTAAAATTATAATGATTAAATTTTCATAAAAACATGTCTAAAAATTATTTATTGATGATATTACAACCCAATTTCATCTAATCTTCTAAATTTGGATATTTTTTAGGTTTTTGAGTGTTTTTATTTTATAATAAATTAATATATTTAAGGTCTCTAAAAGTTCCCCTCACCTCAATTATAAAAGGGCACCCCTCCATCAATTCATTACATAAATTTGAGCACTGAAGAACTATCGTACCATACCATTTTCCCTTAAAAAAATTATAATTTACATTCTAGAGGTTCTGGTCTTCATCAGAGATCAACTCTAGTGCTCTGTGAGGATATTTAGAGGAAGTAAATCGAATAATATGTAATCTCCTCTACTGATTCATTGAAACTTATTTTTTCTTTTGAATTATATGAATGAGTTGTTTGATTGTAATGTAATAACTTAAGAATAAATTTTATACTCAGATGTTATTATATTATGATATAACCAAGTTTCTCTTTTTCTCCATCCTATGAATAATTATATCCCCAAGAGTGAATACATACGACTTACCATCTTCACGCAAGGGTGTAATATGTTATTCAACACTAATTTATTTTTAGGGGTATAATGATGAATATAAATGATGAAAATAATTCATATGAAATAATAATGATTTATTTATAAATTATATACCATCTAATTCCATAACATTAATCGATAATGGAAATCATATCATCGCTCGTGTGTAGATAGGACTTAACATCTCCACGACATGAGAAGTTCCATTCTCCATGCTAACCACAAAAGAAATATTATAAAGTACATATAACAGATATGAATGAAATATATGAAAAAATTATTCTACTAAAATTTAATGTATATATATCATTTACTTGATTCTATTCAATTCAATAAGGAAACTGATACAACGTTCATGCATATGTACAACCTACCATCTCCTTGAACGGTGTATTAAATTTCATTTATCTATATATTATATATATTTATATAATGAATATATATGATATATAAATCATTTTTTATATTTTGGTATTATTTAAATTACAATCTATGTAATATAATTTTTAATAAAATGTTAAAATATATAGGATAAACCAAACAATTATTACCCAAAACATTGCTTTAACATGGAATTGATAAATGATGGGGTAATATTAATTCACAAGAGAATCCTATATTATATCATAATTATTATTATGGGTCTGTTATAAGTTAATAATATATTCAAACCCAATATACAAAAATTTTGGACACATGCAGATGAAATCATACCTATGGTAAGGGATAATTTTGAAATCTCATTACTATATGAGATTATTTATAAAAAATTATTTACTAAGCTATATTTATCAACCACATAAATGTTTCCTATGTATGTAATATTATATCTATTGATCTACAATTTTTTAAAGTAAATTTTAACCTTTGGTGAAATTATATTAAATGGTATGAAAGAAATATTTTTTTATTCAATAAGAGGTTCCCTTTCACTTTTCTAAAAAACCAAAAGGAAATCATTTTTTAGCTTATACAACATGGATGGTATTTTTACCCTATGGTTTTAGTGTATTTATTTTGGAATGCTATTTATGTGATAGATTTCCGTTATGTGGATTATTATGGAGTGATATTTTAGAATCCCATTTTATTCCTTGGGTTATGATATGATGAATGATTTATGTTTCTATGGGACATGTAAGAATGATTTCATTATGAGATGGGTTGAACCTATATCTACCACCAACATATTGGGTAAATTTTTATATCTCAAGAGATCTATAGGGATGAAATGGAATGTAAATCTAATTTATTAATAATGTTATAAAGTTCCATGTAAATTTAGTTAAGTAATATAGGTTTCAAATGACCAGTAAATCTGGTTCAGTAATACAGGGCTGAAACAACAAATATATTTGGTTCAGTAATATAGAGAAAAAATGACAAGTATATTTGGTTTAGTAATACGTGGAGTGAACTCAGTTCATTAAGGGGATTTTTCTGCTATAAAGGTCTTGGCATTGATCCTTGGCTAATATAGAAGTTATTTTATATTCATAGTTGTTTTCCAAAATTCAATGTTTCAAACCAACACTATTTTACCATGGTTTAATTTTCTTTTATGATTCATGCGTTACATACTACCATGATTTATTTTATGACTCATGATTTTGATATTAAAAATATATGTTCATGTTTTTACATAATTATCATTAAGTTTTGTTTGAGGTTCTCAATGATTTCCATTATTGAGGATTTGAGATCACCAATTTTATATTTTCCATTCCCAATGATATAAAGATTGGTTTTTGGTTGGAAAAATAATGGGGAGATAATTTTGTGAGCTATTGATGATATTTCACTAATCTAGAAGAATGGGTTCCTAGTTTCTATAGACCTTAAAATATAATGGTATTTGGGCATGTATTTTTGTAATGTATTTTGTATTCTATAAAAGAAATTTAATATCCTTGTATTTCAGGTTTGGGTCATTGGAGTTTGTATCAGAGCAAAGGATTAATCATCATTTGGAATCTAGGATGTGAAAACATTAGTGTGATCCCAGGAGATATTTCGAAGGATATGACAGGGTTTTCATAAGGATATGTCTATGTATTGGTTACAATCCTAAAGTTTTTCTAATAATCATGACTAACAAAGGGTTAAACTGAATATATCATAGATTGAAATATTATAAGTGTTTTACATTATTTTTGTGTTTTTAATATCTAATATCTTTTTCCTATGCTTTTCATTATGGTATTATCCAATAGATAGAAAAACATAGAACATAGTTTAACATTGAATGTTTTAGATGTAGAAATTATGGGAATTATGAAGATTGATTTACTAAGTGAAAACATCATGAATAGAATTGTTATAATGGTATGAGTAATAGTCATACTTAGATGTATAAATATATAGTAAGCGACATGTGAATGGTTTGGGATTTTATTACAGTATTCTATATATTAATTTTATGAAGCATGATGTTGACAAACCTTAATACAATATTCATATTTTTAGAAAGACGAATTTTACGGATGTTGAGTAATGGATTGAGAATATAGTTAGATGACTAAGTTTTATGTGTTTCAAAATTCATTGATTATGTTATATTAATTATAAAATATATATGTTTCACCAGTATAAATTTTCCATTAAAGTTTGTAAGGGATATTTTGAACAGTTATATGGTGAAAACAATGGATTTAAGGGTAAGGTGATATACTTAATGAACACATGATTTAGGAAATTATATCCCTTAATATGTTTCTTATGTTATGATAACGTTGTTTCGATAAATTTAGATTTTATTTGATTAAGAAAATTCGATGACGATTGTTTCTTAAGAACTAATTATGGATTTTCTGACTAGAGGGTTATGCTATAATGGATGAAGTATACCATTTTTGTGACATAAACAATAATTACATCATATTTTGGAATAAGGAAACTTACATTTTTTTCAATAAAGATATTTGATATTTTGGGTTGTTTACATGAATCAAAAAATACATGATGATTTTTTGACATTTTTGGAATGTCACCGACCATTGATATCTTACTTTATATAGGGGATAAATGTGAAGTTGAGTATGTGAACCTTTATTGAATTTTATGAATTCTTATTTTAGAAGGATGGTAAGGTAATCATATTTTTGGAATGTTTACGTCATACATTAGATGAAATATTCACGAATAAATAATTAACTCACTATATATGGACTTATATATATTATATTACCTATTCCATCCTTTTTACTAAGATAGATAGAATGACATATCATTTAATTTATGGATCTCAGGATTTTATAACACTTTAGGAATGAGAAATTCAACTTTATCACATTCAATAATAGTTGATGTTGAAATATTTCAAGGCATGACCAACTGTGAGATTGTACTAAAATCAAGTATCTATATATTCTCATGTTCTTCAACTTTAAGGAATGTATCTTGAAACTCAAAAATTTTATATTAGTAACTTCTTATATTGTGAATCATATGGTGCCTTAAAACTTCAACGATTTATAGATTTCTGGTTGTTAACACTATCTGATCATTGTTCTATATCACTTTATATCAGAACATGATGGTTATACATTTCTTCACTATCCATGTTTTCACATCCCATCTCTATTATTCTACATGGAAACCCAGTGAGAAGTTACATTGGGTAACTATTATGTTTTTACCATTATTTTATGAAATGATTTTTTAGTATTCCTTTTTACGATATGGGATTCTAAGAACGAAATTTCCAAGTTGTAATCCTTTTAATACCCAAAATAATTTTGAGGGAGAAATTTATTTTAAAGGGGGTATAATGTAACAACATTATATTTTAGGAGATATTTATTTTTAATTTCATCGATTTCTTTTTATGTCTACTACACCAAGATTATCTTGTGCTATACTTAACATTGTACTATCTATGGTATACACAACCATATTCTTGTATTGTGTTACACACAATATTATGTTCTTTTTATAGAATTCATTTCACACAATACTAAGTATAAGTTAACTAAATATTATAACATAGTCATTATAATAACGAGTATGAATAGTATTAACATCCTTATAAAGAATGATAAAAATAAAAATTAGTGAGACTATAAAATAAAAAAACAATCACTTATTATTTATTAAATTTAATTCTGGATGTTAATCATATATATTTTCTATACAATATATAAGAATAAATTCATTTTTTAGGTAAAATAAATATTTTCAAAAAAACTAGTATTTCAACCTTTTGATGACACACACGTTATAAATCTAATTTTGGACATGTTAATATATTCTATTTAAAAAAATTCTTGTTTTTAGGTGGGATAAATTTTTTTTAATAACTTGTGTTATTATCTTGATAAGTTTTAAATTTTGATGAGTAGTAAAATTAAACTAAATATTAATTTAAAACAACTTTTTTCCACAAAATAATTCATTTAATTAAATTATATTTCTAAATGGGATTAAAGTTTAAGTACAATATATTTTTATCTTACATTAATTTTTTTCATTAGAATTAATTTTACATTGATTTAATATGTAAAAACATTTCAATCTTTTCAAATGATTTAACTTTTAAAAAAACTATTATTTCTTTTAGACAATGGGAATAATATTAATTTAATTATTTAAACATAGATTTATTGATATTTGAAAAAATGGATTCCATATTTATAATTAGAAGGCCCATATTTTTTGAATGTATTAATTTAAATTTTGGGCATTATGAATAATAAATTCTGTAAATTTTATTTATACTGTAAAATGGTAAACTAATAATTAAGGGTAAAAGTAATATTGTGAAATTACCATAAAACTTTTCATAATATCATTGTATGATATTTTATTGACCTAAATCATCCATAGGTGAAATGGTATCATTTGGAAGCCCGTTAGACGAGATTAGGATATTTATTTTCTTTTATTTTAAAAAAAGTTAAATATATCTCACTCAAATTTTAATAAGTAAATTAATTTTTATATAATAATTTATAGAAGATAAATTATATTATAAATACTTATTTAAAAAATAATATGTTTTAATTATCAAGATAATTTATTTTTAATTTATAAGAAATAAATAATTTCCTTAAGGAATTATACTTTCATGGTGTATAAATTAATACATTAATGAGAAATCAATAAAACAATTACTATTAAAATTATAATAACCATCAAAAGATCCAAAAACTATTCCAATTTTTATTTTTCGAGTATATATCAACTATAACCATTCAAGGGTAGAGTTATCGGCCATTTGGAGCTATATGGAAGAGATTGTGACATTTACTTTATTTTATTTAATGTGATGTTACAGTTGTCACATTGATAATTTAATAAGTATAACAATTTCAATGCTAACTTTTCCAGAATCTAAATTATATGAAAAGTATTATTATTAAATATAGTATAATTATATTTATAAAATTATTTTATATTTAATTTTTACACAAAAAATTTTATATTAATACTTATACAAAACTAAATTAGTAATTATTTTATTAATATAAATATCACATTAATTTTATTAAAAATATTGATATAAATATAAATTATTCTAATTAATAATTCAATTATTTTTTCTAGTTGATGTACAACCCATATTAAAATAATCAATTTATTTTTTCAATGATTATATCTTATCTTGATATTTTAAAAAATCCATGATTTGAAATGTGTCAAAATTAAAACTATTGTTGTTTTATCAAAAACCCGTTTTATTAAATAATTTTAAAATCAAATTTTTTTTTAAAAAAATTCTATAATAATTATTAAATCATATAAAATAATATAATGTACTTATTTTTTTATAATTGAAAAAGCATAAATAAATATGTCCGCTTTTAATATTGAAATATTGGTTATTATAATTAAACTCAAATGGAATAACAAACTGTTAATTAAATTGATACAGAATAAATTGTCATAAATAAATTTATAAAAATTATTGGTAGATCAGATTACAACCCTATCTCATCTCATATTTTTAATTGGTACATTTGGGAGATTTTTGAGTGGTGTTTGATTTTATTATAAGTTATTTTTATTAGGGTTATAAATGTGCCCCTCACCTTAATTATAAAAGGGCACCTCTTCCTTCACTTTTTCACATCCATTTGAGCCTTAAAGGTTGGAAGTCCCATTAAATTTCCATTATCAACATCACTATTTACATTATAGAGGTTATGGTCTTATTCAAAGACTATCTCTACTGCTCTAACATGATATTTAGATGAAGCACATTGATGGACCTATAATCTCCTCATCCGATTCACTCAAACATCATTCTTCTTCTACATTATCTTCATTATTTGTTTAATTATAACTTAATAACTCCAATATCACATATTTACTGAGACTGTTTTAATGTTATAAAACAACCATATTCATCATTTATACATCCTATGAATAACGATATGACCATCTGTGCATACTTACGACTTACTATCATTGCACCGGGATGAAATTTGTGATTCAAAACTATATTATTTAAATGTTTATAATGATGAATATAAAATTTTAAAATATAAAATATAGAATTATTATTATTTTAATTATTATTCTATCAAATTCTACAGAATTTAACCATTAAGGTAATGATACTATGGCTCGTGTGTTTGTACGACTTGATGTCTACAGGGTGAGATGAGATTCATTATCCACGTTAACCAATCAAGGATGATTATGAAATATATATATATATATATATATATATATTAAATAAGAATGAAATATATAACATAAAAATTGTAATTTAATTATGTATTTATATGTAAATATTATTTTTATACTTCTTTTAAATTCTATAAGGAAACGGAAACAACGTTCAAGTGTACGTATGACATACTGTCTCCATAAACAGTGTATTCCATTTCATTTATCTATCCATTATATATATTTTTATACTTAATATATATTATATATTAATCATTTTAATCATGTATGAATGAAATTAAATCATTATCTAGGCAAAAATATCAAGAAAAAAAATCAAAAGACGTATGATAAACAAATTGATTATTACACAAAACAATGATTTAACATGGAATTGATAATTGGAACGGGTAATGTAAGGACATAAGTGAATAATAAATGATCAAAAAAATATTATTATGGTTATTTTACAAGTTAATAATATGTCTAAAGACACTATACATGAATTTTGGACATATACAAGAAAAAAATTGACCCATGTTAATGATAATTTTGCAATCAAAATATTATCTGATATTATTTACATGTATGTATTTACTAGGTTATATTTATCATCCTTGGGAATTTTCCCTACGCATAAAATATTTTCTATATTCTTCTAAATTTGTTTATATTTTACTTTACCCTTATGTAAAATTTTATTAAATTTTATGAAAGTAGTCTTTTGTCATTATTCGATATGAGATACATTTTTTCTTTCCGAAAAAAGTACAAGGAGAATATTTTATTAATATATACGCCCTGGATGGATTATTATGCCTTATTTAATTGAATCATACAATTAACGATTTTAGGTATACATTAAGATACATTAGTTTCATTTTAAATTTCATGTCATTTTTAGAAAATAAAATGTTTTGGTGAATAAGTATATTTTCCTCAAAAATTAATATCAGCTTTTTTATTAAAATTATTTTCTATCTAAGATGACATTATTTAAAAGGGTTATGTTTCTATAACTATTATTTCTATGGTATTATTGTGTTTATTATCAAATCTATTTATTAGAACCATTTTTTAATATGGATTATGGGGTGATGGTAATTAAGAAACACATTTTTTTTCCTTCGGTTATACTATGATGAATGATTTTTTTGTCGAACATGTAATAATAATTAAATAATAAGATGGGTGGGATGTATATTACCCTCCAATACATTGTGTAATGATTTATACCTCATGACATATATTAGACTAAAATAGAAAGTAAATCCAGTTTAGTAATACAGGGATGAAACAACATGTAAATCATGTTCACTAATATAGGGGTGAAATGAAATGTAAATGTAATTTAGTATTATTGGGATGAAACATAATTTATATCTGATTCATTAATAATTGGAGTGAAATCAATTCATTAAGGTAAATTTTCCGCTATGATGTTCTTGGAAATGTGCCTTGGATTATATGGAAATTATTTTCTATTCTCATAAGTTTGCGATAATTGAATGTTTTATGCCAATGCTATTTTATCATGGTTAATGTTCCCTTATGATTTATTCCTTATGAAATGCCAAGATTTAGATTATGAATCACCATTCTGTTATTAAAAATATATTTTTCATGTTTCTATATTCTGTTGCCTATGTTTTGATTGATGTTCACTATATTACCATTATTAAGTATTTATGCTCACTATTTTTTTGATTTCAATCCCCCATGATAAAAGGAATGGATTTAGATAAGAAAACTAAAGGGGAAGATCTTTATAGGAGATTTTGAATATCTTTCACCATGAATGAAAATGGTTTTCCTTGATTTCAAAGGATCTTTACTAATAAGGTCTTTGGGAATCTATTTGAGTAATGTGTTTTGTATTCCATAAAAGAAATGTAAAATCCATCTACGTCATGGTTGGGTCATTAGATGTATTCATTCTAATAGTGAACACCATCCATTGTTAGGGAAATTTGTATCAAATTGAAACACATTTATCTAATTTCCCACTATGGTTATTAACAATATCTTGGGATGAAGTTGTATTTTAGTGGAAGGATCTTGTTGAATATTATCTCATTGTATATATTCATGTGGTAAATTAAGAAGAATTTTTTTAAAAAAAAATATTATTTGGAATGATTTGTTTATGAGAATATTTCTTATGGTTGTAAATGTATGTAAAAAAAAATTCAATAATGATGATCTTGATACTTATATAATGTAGTGTTTTATCAGAGAAAAAATGGGATGTAGGTGATTGTTCCAAAAAATTCAATGCAATGTGGGAATTATTGACACATTTATCAATAAAAAGTTAATGTCATTTAAATACTCTCATTCCATGTGGAAAAAATAGAAAAATATTATGAAGGTGTTTTGATGGTATGCGAGGACATATTATAGGATCTACTGAACATGGATAATGACCTGGGGGTCCACGTGAATGAATTCAATGATGAATTTTTAGATTTAGTGATTTTTTTAGAGGTTATTCATGATTAAATGGTCCATTATAATATGAAAATCAGGAAGAAAACTATAGAATATATCTACTATTAAATATGAAAAATATTAATTTTATTATATATTAATATATAACAAAGAACCACTTGATTGATGTAGAACCCAGACCTACGTTTCAGGTATGTTCTTCCTTTTTCTAGAGTTTTTGAGAAAAGAGGAGTTTCTTGAAATTTTTGAAGTACACTACCTATACTTTGTGAGTACACACTGTGTACTTCGTTGTCGCGTGAGGCCCTGTACTGTCCATGTAAGGGCCACACACATGGTCGTGTGGGATGACGTGGAGGCCGCCTAAAGCATAGTATGGAAATAGTAACTACACGACATATAATCCAAAATTACATGCTGTGTATTTTGTTTTTTTTTCATTAAACGCATCGGGGTCGCATCTGACTGGAATAACACTCTCCTTTTCGCTTTGGTTCCTCCGATAGCGAGGGTACGGCTATAGAGCTTTTCCGAGCCCCTGAGCCTCCATCTATACTCTGAATCAACTACCGTCGATTGCGTTGGAACCGCAGCGGTAAGCTCTCCCTTCTTCAAGAGCATTGTTTTCCAGTTCCTCATCTTTTGAAAGTTATCATGGGTTGATCGTTTTGTCCGTTTGTTTATTTCTACAACATTCTAATGATATTCATGCCCCTTTGTTCAAGTATATTGATCTCCTAACATTAAGGTAGGAGTTTTGTGCCTTTCTGTTGAATGTCCTTGAATATTGTGTTCAAGTTCCACCAATACACTTGAACGGGGTATTGTGTGTTTATGTTTTACCCCTATTGTATGCATGTAATTCTTGTATGCATGTATAGATGTAAATAGGACATGTTTTGGGTTGATTATTATACCATAGTTTCTCTGCTCATGCTTCATTCTATTTATGACTATTTGGTCCTGTTTTTCAAATTTGATAGTTTGCATTTTTTACATGCCTTGTTATTGTAGGGTGGAGTGTTGTTTTATGACATTATTGAGATTATGTAGATTGTTTAACCAAGTAGTTCCATAGGGTTACATTATCCATATATAATTATTATAAACTGACCTACATGGGGTCGTGAGAACCTGGTGCTACAGACTAAAAGTGGATAGACCGAGTGATCTTCCTCAAAGACTCTTTGGACAGTTGTAGACTATACGGGGGAGATTGATTGAGCTTCCTCGGATAGTATTTGAGCATTAGGTTGTATGGGTATTTACAGAGTGATCATCCTCAGATAGCCTAGGATTACTTTCGGCTATATGGGGATTGGCCGAGTGAGAATCCTTGAAGGCCACCTAAAGCGGAGTATGGAAACAGTAAGTACATGTTGTGTACTCCAAAAGTAAATGTAGTGTATTTTTTTTTCATTAAACACACCAGGGTTGTGTCTGAAGGACAGAACATCCTCCTTTTAGCTTTGGTTCATCCCCAATCAAGGGTACGATTTCAGATCTTCTCTGAGCCCCTGAGCCTATGTTTTTTCTCTGAATCGACCGACATCTATTGTGTTGGAACCGCAGTGGCGAGTTATCCATTCATCTACAACATCATTTTCCAATTCCTCTTATTTTTCAAGTTATATTGGGCTGAACGTTTTTTGTGTTTTCATAGATCTATGACATTCGAAAGTGATTCAAGCCTCATTGTTTAAGTATATTAATCTCCAAACCTCAAGTTGGTGGTTTGTGCCTTTCCGTTTAATGTCCTTGAATATTATGTTCAATTTCTACCAATACCCTTGAATGAGGTATTGTGTGTTTACCATTTTACCCCTATAGTATGCATGTCATGCATGTATGCCTGTGTAGAGGTAAATTGGACATGTTTTTTGTTGATTGTTATACCTAGGTTGCTCTGCTCATGCTTCGTTCTGTTTATTACTGTTTGGTCCTATTTATCATCTTTGGTTGTTTACCTGTTTTCCATACCATGAGATCATTGGGTGCATTGTTGTTTTCTAACATGCTTGAGATGTTATTGATTGGTTAGCCAAGTATTTTCATAGGGTTACATTATCCATATATCATTATTATGCATTGACCGACCCACGGATGTGAGAAGTTGGTGCTATAGACTAAAAAAGGATCGACTGAGTGAACTTCCTCAGAGAGTCTTTGGACGGTAGTAGAATATTAGGGGACAGACCGAGTGAGCATCCTCAGAGAGACATTGAGCTTTATGCTATATGGGGATTGACCGAGTGAGAATCCTAAGAGAGCCTTGGATTACTTTATGCTATAAGGGGACAGACCGTGAGAGCTTCCTCAGAGAGTCCTTGGATATTTTTGACTATATGGGGAGAGACCGTGTGAGCTTCCTCAAAGAGTCTCTTTTCTATTTGTTGGAATGACCTGATTACCATAGGCTATAGGTGGGATTGACCGAGTGTTCTTCCTTATAGAGTCTATGAATGACCTAGGCTATAAGGGGAATTTTACTGAGTATTCTTCCTCAGAGAGTCCTTGACCTTGGGGCTATAAAGGGAATTGACTGTGCGAACATCCACCAAGAATTCCTGACTACCATAGACTATAAGGTGAATTGACTCTATGTACTTCCTCAGAGAGTCTTTATAATTCTGTATGGTCAAACAAGAGGGGTTAGGCTGAGTGCACCACCCAGAGGGTTGTTGATTTTTTCTAGGTAGGAACAGAGGGTTACCTATTGTGATTTTATGATTTTTAGTCGTTGCTTGACTCTATAACTGTGGATGTTTTATTGTTCAGAATTTTTTTATTTACTGTATTTAGTACTTCTACCTTCTATATTTTCATAGACTGATAGGCACCGATCTTCAGGTGGTTGCATACTGGGATTTAGTCTCACACCCTCTTTGGGTCATGCTTTTGGGCCAAACAGACTGTATTGTTGCAGGTATAGACAAGGGAAAGCACCCTTCTACTTAAGGTAATAGATTGTTGTGGAGGTGGAGTGCATGGGACCAAGCATAGACTTGCTATGCTGAGTATATGCTTATATTTCTTTTGTACATGTTTTTAGTACTATTTTATTTCTAGCATTGTGACTTGTTTGGATTTTTTCCTAAACATATGTATCTTGCATCATATATATATGTTTCCTTGCTATTTATCGTATTAAGTCTTCCGATTTTCACTTTTGTATGGATTATTTATTGGTTACTCTATTGTTTATCGTTTTTCTCTTCCGTTGTGAACTCGGTCAATGAGGGCATAGTTTCCACACTATCACACCCACAACCCTTGCTGCTAGTCGGTAGCCTCTGGAATTTGGGGAAATGCACTTGAGGCCATGTCACCAACCGGGTACAGGGAACCTTTGGGCAGCTTCCGAAACCAGGGTGTTACAATGTGGTATCATAGGTGGTATTCTTTTCATTTGACTTACTGTTTCAAGCATATAGTTAGAGATAGGTTGGAAGAGGTACTTGGTAATAAGTTGTGCCCGGGAGTAGCTAACTTGTTTATAGGGAAAATCCATACTACCTTGTTTAATGAAATATTATTGGTTTTCAATTTTACAGTTGATTTGATTTCCCCTTTGGGTGATTCACATACTTTTTTTGTTACCGTTGTTGTTATTGTAGTTCTATTTCTTATCGCCACCCGATGAGATAAGTGTATTCCATCTCATACAACATGTAGGAACTTCTATGAAATCACATGCCATGAATTCTTTCCATTCCATATAGGATGCATTAGAAATTGAATGTTGTTGTGATAGAAATTATGTATATTATGCATGCTGTTGTGATAGACGCTTTGATAGAATCTCGGCTGTTTGATAGAGAATTTTTTTATAGTATTTTTCTTATATGGATGTCAAACATTGGTTCTTGGGGTGTTATGGGCCCTCATGGACTAGAATTTGGTGGATCATTGCGTGGTTGACTTATTATAACTTCTATAATATGTCATGCTTTGATTCGCGGAGAGTATGGGCCATCACGAATCAGAATTTGGCAACATAATGCATGTTTTTCTATGTTTTCTGGGCTCCGGTGGAGTTATAAGGCTATTGTCCAGAAAAACCTAGAATACACGACGTATGATTTATGAATACACATCATGTAGTGTGTAGACGTGTCACTGACTGTGTGAGCAGGGACACGGGGTTGTGAAAAATCTTGTAGGGACACTCCGTGTACTAGTTTATCATGCCATGTAGTATGAAATAGGTACCTCGACCATGTCAAAAACAACACGGTCCATGTTACCTTTTCACATAAATGTCGTGTCAGAATTTGACATGCCGTGTAGTATGACCTGGGTGCTCGTCCATGTCATGAACAGCACGGGTCGGTGTTACCTCTTCTCATTCACGCAGTGTCCTTTTGGAACATACCGTGTGTTGTCATCCGTGTAGCCAGACGTGTAACTAACAACACAGGTCGTTGAAACTTGTCTAGTACATGAAGTCTCCTTAGTGAACTTGATGTATAGTCTAGTATTAAGTGAACCATGTGGGTTAGTCGTGTAAGGAAACTCGGGCAGGGGAGAGGATTCAAGTACACGACGTGTGTTAGGATAACACTCGGTGTATTTGGGGTGTTACACAACTAGTTTAGGCAGAAGTACATGCCCATGTGAATTACTTAAGGGAACACACTGTGTAGGGAAATAACACACCGTTTAGTCATGTTTACCTAACTTGAATGCCTTATTATTCCCTATTCCTTCTTGTTTCTTCAGGTTTTAGGAACTTGTTAATTCTGAATCTAAGGTGAGCATTTGACTTTGTGGAATCATGCCACCTAAACGTCCTCCGGTTGACCGCCAGTGGAATGGGTGTGATTAGATGCCCGATATGGCTGATCAGGGACTTCCTGTAGATCCCCATGTTGTGCCAGCCATGGCACCAATGGTTAGACCAATTGCAGGCACCGATGCAAAATTTATGGAGGGTTTTCTTGAGGATGATCCATACCTTCCAGGGAGAGCAGCCTCATGCCCTCTCGATGGCTGATTTGATGTGGGTTTTCTAGCAGCAGCACCCTCACACCTTCCTAGGGGGACGATTACCTCTGGCAGCAGATTCATGGCTCAATGCCACGCTGACGATCTTCGAGCATCTCGAGGTACCACCATATTGGAGGGTGAAACTCATTAACTACGTGAACTGAGACTCCGCCAAGAGGTGGTGAGATGTCAACTCGCAGTCAAGATGCCACCATAATATGGCATGGGTGGAGTGTCAGAAAATCTTTTACGATTACTTCTACCCAGAGACATTCAGGGCTGACCGAGCCTTGGAGTCCATGAGCATAGATAAGGGTACTCTTTCTATGATTGAGTATTCCTCTCGTTTCACAGAGTTGTAGTGTTTCATTCTGATCCCAAAAGGTGATGAGTTTTTCATGGCATGGAAGTTTGATGATGGTCTAAGGTAGGATATCTGTTCACATGTAAACATCTTCAGGTTGACTTCGATATCCTTTATCGTCAACCAGATGCTGATCACAAAGCACAATCAGAGGGATTCTGTAGTAGTGAGACAGGGCTATTTGACCTCCAAAGCTAGTGTTCCTCCTAATTATAGCAGGAAGCGCCAGATGGATATTTCTCTCGGAGAATTGAGTAGGTGGGATGCACCTTATGTCAGCCACATGGTGTGCTACAAGTGTGGTTGGAGAAGAAATATGAGGCCACGTTGCTCGAGAGAACCAATAGAGTGCCGATCTTATGGCAGGATGGGCCATCTCTTTTATTTCTATCAATTTTTCTCTCCAGATGCTGGTGACAGGGGTTCTTCTATGACTCTTATTTTTGGAGTAGCACCACCAGTTTATCACCAGTCTGGGAACTGGAGTTCTTTCAGCCATTCAGGATGAGGTGGAGGTCGTGGCCGGGGTGGTAACTCGCCGGTCTATCAGCAACAGCTGGGTGGATCGGCTCTGAGTGGTTAGACTGGGTCACAGGGCCATGGAGCAGGCCAGTCCTTTTTGATGGAGCAGACCTAGTAGGAGCAGTATCTCAGACCTTCCATCGTTCAAGGTACAATCTTAGTAGCCTCAAAATTATATTCTTCTCTCTACGACACAGGGTCATCCCATAGCTTTATCTCTATTGCTATTGTGAAGAGCCTTGGGCTCTGTATCTTTTCTTATGCCGACAAGTTGACCCTAGACACACCGTTGGGAATCCGGACATCTAGTCTACGTCAGTGCAGAGAGTGCCTCTTGATGTTGCAGGTGTCACTTCTTATGGGACCACTACCTCTTAGAGATGACATGCTATGATGTCATTCTCCGAATATAATTTTTAGTCCCCTTCCAGGCAGTCGTCGACTGCTACTGCTAAATGGTGAGTTTTATATCACCATAGGGTGGATCTTTTCTTCCTTAGGGTGAGTGGGATGTCCATGCGAGTCGAGCAAGTCCCGCCCATCAAGGGCTAGGAGGAGTTACAATCTATATAGCTTGTTTATATCTGGATAACCAGGGGGATTCATAGTTAGAATTTCCTCTAGTGTTGGATCATTTCATAGATGTCTTTCCAGAGGAATTTTCAGGTTTTCCTCCAGAGCGTGATGTAGACTTCTTGATTGAGATAGTTCCATGAGTGGAACCAGTGTCCATTCCTCCTTATAGGATGGCTACACCTGAGTTTCTGGAGATCAAGAAGTAGTTGGAGGAGTAGCATGAAAAGGGATCATAAGACCCAGTACTTCTCCATGGGGTTAACCTATCATGTTTATGAAGAAGGTGGACTATACCCTTAGGATTTGTGTAGATTATCGGCAGCTCAAACAGTTGACCGTCAAGAACTGATATACTTTTCCTAGGATTTACAATCTCTTTGATCATCTTCGAGAAGCCCAGCTATTCTCAGAGAATGAATTGAGGTCCGGTTATCACCATTTGTGTGTTAGACCATCAGATATACCTCAGACAGCCTTCAAGAGCAGGTATGGTCTATACAAGTATATGGTTATGATGTTCGGTCTCACGAACGTGCTAGTAGTTTTCATGGCATGGATGAACCCATATTTCCATCCTTACTTGTATTCTTTTGTGGTTGTTTTCGGGGATGATAACTTGGTGTACTCTCACACTCAACATGACCTTGATACCCATTTTGAGATCATTTGGAGTACACTGAGAGAGCATCAGTTATATGATAAGCTCTTGAAATTACACTTTTGGATGGATCAGATTCACCTCTTGGGCCATGTCATCTCAGTGATAGAAGTGTATGTAGTCCTAGAAAAAGTGAGGGCAGTAGTATCTTGGGAGCAACCGAAGAACGTCTTTGAGGTACAGAGTTTTCTTGGGCTAGCTGGATACTACATACAATTCATATAGGACTTTTCATGCTTAGCAGCACCGCTGACTGTTCTGACTAAGAAGGGTGTGATGTTCATGGGGTCAGATTCATGTGAGTCAGCCTTTCAAGAGCAGAAAGGGTAGTTGATGTCAGCACCGATACACGTCTTTCCAAATATGGGAAAGTGCTATACTATTTACTTCGATGCTTCAGGTATCAAGATAGGATTTGTGCTGATGCATGGGGATGGAGTCATTGTGTACTGGTCTCACCTGTTTAGGCCATAGGAGAGTAATTACCCAACACATGATCTAGAGTTTGCAGCTATTGTTCATTCCTTCCGATATTAGAGAAATTATCTTCGTGTAGATCATTTTTTGGTTTTCATTGACCACAAAAGTCTCAAGTACATCATCACTCAGTGTGATATAAATTTGAGACAGTTTTGGTGGGTCGAGTATCTTCATTCCTTTGACATTGAAATTGCCTTTACACCTGGGAAGGGTAACGCGGTGGCTGACACGTTGAGCAAGAGAACTAAGATATAGGCAGTTCAAGAGGAATGTAGTCAGTGGAAGCTTATGGATCTATTCTCTGAGATTCATATGGAGGTGCATGATAGATAGGGGCATAAATTTCTATCTTCTGTAGATGTTACCTCTACTCTACTCGATCGGGTACAGATGAATCAGCTATTAGATTTAGAACGCCTAGTCCCGTGGGATATTGTGTCAGGAGAGGACCGTCTTCCTAGATAAAAATTAGGCGAGAACGAGATCTTGCATTTCTGGGGATGCATATGGGTGCCAGAAGACATACGTGAGGAGCTAATGTGGGATTTTCATTCCTTGTTTTGGGTAGTTCATCTTGGCGTCACAAAGATGTATCATAATCTACACTTCCAGTAGTGGTGGCCAGGAATGAAGAGAGATATTGCTGGTTTTTTCATGAGGTGTTCTACTTGTCAGCAGGTGAAAGCAGAGCATCAATGACCAGCAGGTCTTTTATAGCATTTACCGATTCTGGAGTGGGAAGAGGAACTATGTCGCTATGGACTTTGTGACAAGTTTTCTGGGGTCCCCTCAAGGGAATGACACTGTTTGGGTTTTCATCAACATGCTTACGGAGGTTTCTCATTTCTTGTCGATCATGGAGAGCTTCAGTGTCGATGAGATGGGTGATTGTACATCCAAGAGGTTGTAAGTCTACATGGAGTTCCACATTCCATTATTTTAGATAGGGATGCGTGTTTTACTTCTGGGGTCTAGGAGGGGCTTCAGAAGGCTTTTTGTATACAAGTAAGTTTGAGTAAAACTTACCAACCCTAGACAGATGGCCAGTCTGAGCGTATGATTCGGGTGGTTGAGGATATGCTTCGAGCATGCATTCTAGATTTTGGAGGTTCTTGGGAGAAGAATATATCTCTTGTGGAGTTAACCTACAAAAATATATTTCAAAAACACTATTCATATGGAACCTTATGAGACTTTGTATGATAGGACATGCCGATCACCCTTATGTTGGCTGGAGGCAGGACTGATAGCCTTGTTGGGACCTCGTCTTATTCCGGAGACCATATAATAGATAGAGATGATTTGGAAGAGGATGGATACGGCACAGTCTCGACAAAAGTATTATGTTAATCAGTGGAGACGACCTCGGGAGTTCGAGGTTGGGGATCGGGTTTTCCTCCCTATCACACCAAGGTTGAGACACAATAGGATTCAGACACAGGGTTAGCTTTCATCAAGGTTTGTCAGGCCGTTGGAGTTGTTAGAGAGAGTTGGGCCGGTTTCCTATCGGTTGTAGTTGCCTCAGAGGTATCGAGCTATGCAAGACGTCTTCCTTGTTTCACAGCTCCGATGTTACTTTTCCGACCCGTATCATGTATTTCAACCTGAGGATGTTGAGATCGAAGCGGATGCAACATTTGAGGAACATCCTTTCCGGATTTTCGATCATCGAACAAAGGTTCTTCGTTGCCAGTTTGTTCTTCTAGTATGGGTGCTATGGTAGCACGGGCGAGTACAGGACGAGACTTGGGAGAGGGAGGCCGATGTACAATCGCAGTGGCCGGAGCTGTTCGGGAATTCTTCCTACACACCTCACTATGGAAATTCAGGGATAGATTTATTTAATGGGGGAAGTTTTTAAGAACCTAGACCATCTTTTCAGGTATGTTTTTTCTTTTTCAAAAGATTTTTATAAAAGAGGAGTTTCGAGAAATTTTTTAAGTACACGTCGTGTACATTATGAGTATACGCCGTGTACATCGTTGTCGCATGAGGTTGTGTGCTGGCTGTGTAAGGGACACACACACGGTCGTGTGGGGTGACGCGGAGTCCACCTAAAGAGGAGTATGGAAACAGTAAGTACACATTGTGTACTCCAAAAGTACATGCTGTGTATTTTGTTTTTTTTATTAAATGCACCAGGGTCGCGTCTGACGGACATAACACCCTCATTTTAGCTTTGGTTCGTCTGAGTGCAAGGGTACGGCCGCAGATCTTCTCTGAGCCCCCGAGCCTTCGTCTGTTCTCAAAATCGACCACCGTCTTTTGCGTTGGAACCATAGTGGTATGTTTTCCCTTTTCCTAGAACATCGTTTTTCAATCCCTCTTCCTTTTCATGTATTCATTGGTATAACATTTTGTGCGTTTTCATAGATCTATGATGTTCTAAATAGATTCAATCATCGTGGTTCAATTATATTGATCTCTTAACCTCAAGGAAGGTCTTTTCAACCTTTTTGTTTAATGCCCTTGAATATTATGTGCAATTTCTACCAATACCATTGAACGAGGTATTGTGTGTTTACCATTTTACCCCTGCTATATGCCTTTCATGCTTGTATGCCTCTATAGAGGTAAATTGGACATGTTTTGGGTTGATTGTTATACCATGGTTGCTCTAATCATGCTTCATTCTGTTTATGACCGTTTGGTCCAATTTATCCTATTTGTTCATTTACCTGTTTCCATTCCATGAAATCGTAGGGTGGAGTATTGTTTTTTGACTTGCCTGATATGCTATATATTGGTTATCCAATTATTTCCATAGGGTTACTTTGTCCATATAGCATTATTCTGAATTGACCTACCCAAGGCCGTGAGAAGCTGGTGTTATAGACTAAAAGAGGATAGACCGAGTGAGATTCCTCAGAGAGTCATTGGACAGTGGTAGAATATAAGGGGACAGACTGAGTGAGCTTTCTCAGGGAGACATAGACCATTAGGATTTATGGGTATTGATTGATTGAGCATCCTCAGAGATCCTAGGATAACATTGGGCTATAAGGGGATAGACTCTGAGAGCTTCCTCAGAGAGTCCTTGACTGTTTTAGACTATACAGGGACAGACCGTGTGAGATTCCTCAAAGAGTTTCTATTCTCTTTGTTTGAATCACCCGATTACAATAAGATATTTGAGGGATTGACTGAGTGTGCTTCCTCAAAGATTATATGAATTACCTAGGATATAAGAGGAATTCGACGGAGTTTCTTCCTCAGAGATTTCGTATCCTTTGGGCTATAAGGGTAACAGACTGTGCGGGCTTCCTCTGAGAGTTCATGACTACCCTAGACTACAAGTGGAATTGAATTTCTGAACTTCCTCAAATATTCATTATAATTATGTATGACCACACCAGAGGGGTTAGGCTAAGTGCACTACCCAGAGGGTTGTTGATTTTTTCTAGGTTGGACCAGAGGTTTACCTGTTGTGCTTTGCTACTTGTTAGTTGTTGCTTGACTCTAGAATTGTGGATTATTTACTGCTCAAGATGTTCTTATTTAATGTTTTCTATACTTATATCTTCCATATATTCACTAACTGTTAGGCACAGATCTTTGGGTGGTTTCCTACTGATATTTAGTCTCACACCCTATTTGGGTAATGCTTTTGGGCCCAAACAGACTATATTGTTGCAGGTATAGACAAGGGAAAGCGCCCTTCGACTTCAAGTACATGAATGTTGTGGAGTTGAAGTGCATGGGAAAAAGCTTAGTTCTACGATGTTGAGGATCTATTTATCATTCTTTTGTACATGTTTTTTGAACTGTTGAGATTATCATAATATTTTTATTAATGATTTTGTAAGACATCATGGCTTAGCTCTATCAAATGGGTATGATCAGGATCCACATTTTACATCAATATTATATATGAGTCTTTATAAGGATTTGGATATTGAGCATCATTTGAGTACTAATTATCACCCTCAAAACAAGATACAGTCTATAAAGAATATTAAAATATTAGAGGACATGCTATGATCATGGTCACTTGACTTTCAGGGTATGTGGGATTAGTGTTTTCCATTGGTACAAATTTCCTATAATAATATTTTCTATTCATGTATTCATACAGTGAAACATAAATTAATATTTGGAAAGAGATGTCACTCTCCATATTGTTGGGATTAAATTAGGTAGAGCACTATTATAGGCCTAAAACATAATAATGGAACAACGACAACGATAAAGACTATTCATTCTCATATCACTGCACCCCAAATTAGGAAAAAGTGTTATGATGAAAACTTGAGAAAGGATTTAAAATTTAATGTTGGAGACCATGTATTTTAGAATGTATCGAAATTAATGGGTGTTATAAGGTTTGGTAAGAAGGGGAAAATTTTCCCAAGTTACATCATACCATTTAAATTTATGGATATTATTGGAGTTATAACATATAAATTATCAATGATACTAAGTCACTCCCAAGATCATGATGCCTTCTAAAAATAATTTTTATAGTAGTACATTCCAGAACCAACACATGTAATCACCTATGATGAAATAGAATAGGATCCTGATTTCTATTTCTGTGAAGTGCCTATCGAGATTCTTGAAGCTAAATAACATCTATTAAAAAATCAAATGACTCGACTAGAAGAGGTTCTTTGGAGAAAACAAAAAAATGAATATTAAGTGTTGAAACATGAGAATGTTGGGAAGAGAAGACACCCTAATATATTTTAACAGAAATATTAATGAAATTCCTCATGTTGGAAATTTCTGAAATAGGTAATAATATAACACGACATGATTTTTGTTACGTATGTTCTTCAATAAATTTAATTTATTTGACAACTTATGTTTATTGCAACACCAAGCCTAAACGAACCGTGATATTCCATTAAATATTAGATAACCATTAGAATAGTAATATGAGTATTAAAAATTATAACCAATCTAATATAATATTAACCTCACATAGGATGATAGAAATAAATTAGAATCATAACATACATGAGAATATGATATAATTTGAACATGATATAAGTAAATAATTAAATTAGAAATGATAAATTATGTGTTGGTATTTTTGTAAGTAATAAATTTTTATTAATAATTTTATAATTAATATAATGTATTAAAATAATATTTATTTTCATAAAATATATCAATAATATTATTTATACAGTGATTACAATATAATTTTATGTGACATTAATTAATGTTTCATTCTTTCATAAAATCAGTCAAAATATTAAAATCAATATTTTTTTTAAATAAATGATGATATTATTTTTTATTTAAATGTCTCAAAAGTATATAAGTATTTCCATAATATGAATTTAAATTTTTAAGTTTACACATCCAAGAAATGGTATAGTTTAATTATTGGTATTTTTTAGGTAGTTAATTTGTTTTGAATAATAAAATCAATTATATATGGTATTTAACATTTAAACCAAATACATGGATTTTTGATTCATGGTTGAGTCATGGATTATGTAATTGGACAATATATAGAAATAAAATTCTACATTTACTATATTTATTCACAATAATCAAAATTATTTATCGTCTCCAACCAAAATAATAACTTAATGAATAAAATAATCAAACTAACACACCTCTCATCAACAATAAATACCACCTCTTCCCACTACTTATCTGAAAACATTATAGTACTTGGATATTGTAAATATTATACCAATTTACTCTCCCGGACATTTCTCCTAATTTTTTTTCTTGTTGGTCTCACAAAAAGTCCATTTCCAAGCCCCATAAGGGGGTTCTCAAAGAGATGACACCAAATAGGTAAAACTATACCTTCCCCATTCCATTTATTTTATTTTTAAAATCCTAAATCACCCAACATATAATATCAAAAATGATAAATCTAGTAACACAATTTCTATATAGTTATATTATCTGAATGTTATATCCACCATTAATTATATTCTCCTCTCTTATTCTGAAAAATTAAAACATCATTCGTGAGGTGATGATTTACCACCTTCATGGATGATGAGTTTTTGTTTTACAATTATTCATTCAATAATGGTTATAAAACAATTTTTTTATTTATAAAATTTTATAATATATGTATTGAAACTTATATAAAGTTATTTATCTATTTCTTATTCATAATATTAAATAATAAATCCAAACTAGTATGTGATTATCAAAAAATCACCCAAATAAATCAGTCATTTTTCCCTAGTCATTCAACTGATGAGTCATCCTAATATCATAAAAAATATAATATATATCACCATTTATTTTTATTTAAGATCATTAATAACATATAATTTCAATTTTCAATATCTATTTCCATTTTAAATGTTCATTCATACAAGTATACAAATCAACAAATCATGAAATCTAAGGAAACAAACAATATTGAATGACAAAATTGAATCTTATAACTCATCAAAATCGAAAAAATGATCTAAATAATAATATCATAAATAAAATAAAATTTTAAATGTTAATTAATTAAATTATTATGATTTATACTTTCATTATGAATTTCATTATCTTCCTATGAAGAACACTATCAGACATAAGGTACGAGATTCACTCTGAACCCCCGTTTTTTCCATCAAGTTCTGTTTTCTCTATCTTTACCCCAATGTAATTGTTAATTATTCTTATATAATCCTAAATTATATGTTTCTATTCCAAATAATATACCAATCATAATTATATTTTTCTTTTTTGGGAAATACAGGTCGTATAATGATCTTTGTTGAATTCCACTCGATAATGAAGTCTGATTTAAGATAACCTCCAAATTTTATAAAATTTTTCACGTTCACCCTATAATATTTTTTGAAACACAAATATTTTTTTCAACATAACCATTTTTATAATTTATAAATACCATTTTCTTAATTTCTAGAATTATGAAAAAAATTATGCATTTTTCCTCATTAAATACTATAATATTTTCTGTTATAGTACACTAAAATGACCAATTTCAATGATTCAAAAACACTCTTTTTACTTGTTTTTATTTTAGTTGGAAATAATTTATCATTAATATATTCCTATTTTCCTTATTAATGTCCTATTAAGATTTATAATCATCATTTATGGAAATTGTTATGATATTATAGATCGTTTTTCCTTATTCACCACACATATCTTGTGTTGTAGTCTCTGTATTCTTAATTTTTATCTATGACTTTCATTCATTGAATATATTATTAAATATCCATATTTATTTTTTCATTGATATTATTAATTTCATACAAATATAAAAATTTTTCATACCATGTTTTCATTTTTTTAACATGGAAATTATTAATAAATCCATATTTTCTACTCAATACAGATATTTTGATAGGAAATTTTGTTTTAGAATTATAACTATATAAGATGTATTATTTTTTGAAAATGTGATTGGTGGGGCCAAGTTATAGATAACCCCTCGATGCATCAAAAATTGTCATGAGATAAAATGGTTGGTGGAGAACCCTTCATGTTTATTCCCACACAAAACCAAAGGGCCTTCTACCCAAAAAAATAAACTATCTAATTGTTATAATGGATCATGTTACAGATAAATGACATACAAAAACTATTATTTTTCATCATTTTATATTTTTTATTACATTCTATTATATTTTTACTACGAAAAATTCAATGTTTTAATTTTTTTTCTCATTGAATTAATGAAATTTGTTTTTTATTCTGTTATTTTCCATTACAAAATGAATAGAACGTATTGACTTTGATTCACTTGTTATTGGTTCCTACAACCCATACTGACAGTATGAGAACACCTTATTATTTCTCCTTCCCTAGGTTATGTTGATTAAATGCTTGAATAATTTTTATGTAAGTATTTTACTTTCTATTATTATCTTCTATGTTTAATTACCAATTTAATTAGGGAACCGTGTATGTATATAGCTCCAAAATAATACTAAACCATTTTATCCTTGGTGATGTGATCTATTGTATCTATGAAATTATAATAAAATAACCCCAAAATCTAGAAAAATAGGTTATGGGTTGTTACATGTTTTTAATATTATGACTATAGGATACAGATCACTCCACAATACTATGGATCAGAACATGAAAGGTTCCTTATACGATTATATTTTTATGTAAATTTAAGATGAACCATGATGTAATTCAAATTCATTGAAAATTAGTGAAATATTTTTTTCTGTTATCTCACAACTCCAATATTGTGGTAGTACGATTATTGAATATCAATGATGAAGGTAACAATATCATTATAGTGTATCAATTAATGAAAAAAGTCATGAATTCATGGTTCTTAAAATTTATAGATTTTATGACACTCAAATTTTATAATTTTGACTCATAATAGGAGGTTCATTTTAAATGAAAATTCCCATACAAATTATGGTCATTGAAAGATATATTGTTAGGATATACTTATTTATTTCCTTAATATTGATGATATAATTTTCTCTACAAGTGGGTATGAAGAACATGGAATGAAAAGATTTTAGTTACATTACATTTGTTTATGGAGAAACATTAGGGGTGAATATCTCAATATATTGATCTCAGAAAGAGATCATGGAGTTTCATCATGTGGATGATTGAGGATCCTATTGATATCACATCAGTAGATGGATATAAATCATGGATAATAAAAATATTGATCATTTCTCATTGATAAGTAGTGATATTTTAGACTGATATGTAGTTGTGTTTTCTGCAAATTTTTATGTTTACAAACCTAGTGGTCCAATATGTCTAACCTAAATAATTATGAATAATTTAGTTCAATTTGTAATTTTGGTGCATCAGAAAACTATTATCGTGTGGCCCATAGATGTTTACTAAAACAATAGTAAACAAATAAACATTTCATATATCTCTAATTAAATTATTTATCTCTTTTTATTTATAATTATGGTATAATGGTTTACTACAAATATTAGAATTTTTTTTGGTGGGATTAATTGGAATAAAATCACAGTTCTTTTATTTATATCTATATGAGGGTATTTACATTTTAACAGACTAAAAAAATGTTCTACTAGATTACATATTCCATATTATTCTTTGTTCTATAATGACAAAAATGGTCTTCAAATCCTGACATTCCCAATGAATATCGGTTCAATTTTAAAAAATATTGTATATGAATATTCCAAACTACCTATTATATATTTAATAGGTATGTATTCCTCTTCATATATCCCTAATGTAAATTCAATATGAGATTATTATTTTCATGAGTTTTATTTTCATAAAATTTCACATATTTAATTAATAAACTAAAATATTCATTTATATATAATTACTAACACTGGTATTAATATGAATAGATTTTACCATCATCTTTTGGATAATAAACATAGTATCAAGGGGGGATTTATCATGTAATTTAATAAGTTTATTATAAATGTATTACTATTATTTTATGTTATTTTCAATATCAATACACATTTATTTGACTTCTTATATATTATTACATTCCCATATAATTTTCATCAATTTTGTTTAATATTTTTTCTATTATCTACTTGAGAAGCATAATTTTTTCTAGTTATTCATCATTCATATCTAGTCCCTCATATTCAATTTTTTAATCAACCTAATTATTAAAAAAACCAAATATTTTTTAGAAATGGGTTATGGTTATGATAGTCATTTGTTTGGCTTCTACCTATCCTTGATATTTTTTTTCATCTTCCTCATTAGTAGAAATTGATTTGTCATGATTTTTCCACATGATACATGAATTCTATTGGTATTTATCTCTTTAGATATCTTCCTGAATTCCTAGTTTATTATTCTCTTTCATTTTCATCATTTATTATAAAAATATTTATCTTCTTTTATTGAAGACTTCTTCACCCATCATTCTATATTTTGGGTTTTTTCAATTTCTTAATAATAAAAATATTTTATTTCTTATCACAATCAGTATCCATCTTTTAATCTTTTGATAACCAGTTATATAATTTCTAATTCCATAAAAATAATATAATTTTATGGTGAATTTAACATTTTTTCATATTCCCTATTAATAATTATCTATACTACGTGAAAAAATATTCATACACATATCATATTTTTCTTTATCAAATTCATACTCATTAAATTTATTTTCATTCATCACCTTTAATTTTTCATCATCATCTCTTTGAATACGTTCCCTTTATATTACTTGATATTAATTTTGAATATATGACCTGTTATTATTTCATAATAAATAATAATTTTATTCAACACCACATGTGGAATCTCAGTTAATTCACTATCTTCCAAAGATATTTTTTTAAAAATCATCTAAAAATAATTTTTAATGAATTCATATAAATTATTGAAACATACTATGTGTAACCAAAAAATTTTGATATTACTGATAATCAATGATAGTCTTTTGAATAGTTCACCTATATATTCCTCATTATACATATTCACATCATCAAATCATTCACTCGTGGTCTATAATTTTTCTTCATTCCCTTTCAAATTTCCATTAAAAATATTTTCATTTTTTCCAAAATATATACATTTAATATTGGGTCCCAGAATAATAGTTTACTACATATCATATAAGAAAATGAATATAGAATTTATTTCTTTTCCATCGATATTGAAATTTAATTAAACAATTTTTTTATTTGAATACATTTATTAATTACAGAAAAACAAACAATGACAACATTAATAAGCTATAGAAAATATGAAAGGATATATAAAATCAATTAATTCATTTATACATTAAACATTAATCAATAAATAATATTATTTTTACTAAGGATGATTGGATTATGATTATACATTATATAGTTAGATATTTTATGATATTTTATAATTAACGTGACATTATCGAATACCCATTAATGTTTTTGGGTGATAAATTTATTAATATAAGAAATGGGGTGTTGAATAATTAAAACCAACATTTCATATTTTCTATTTATAAATATAACCATGTTCCTAGTTAAAGGAGATATTTTCTCAATAAGTAAAACTCTTAGAAATAGGTATGGAGAAATAAATTAAGAGTATAAGGCACACATGGTTTATATACAGTCTTCCCATAATGTGGGTGAATATTTAATATATATTTATTACATGTATATTATTTAAATACATGCATAATATTATAACATGATTTTAATGATAGATCATATCAGCCATAAACAAAATTGATGATTCTAGACTCTAGAATTTGTTTTACTATGCTATGTAATTAATACATATATTTTATTATGGTGTCTATACTATAAATAATATTTTAATACATGCACTATATTATACTTATAAACAAATAAAAATATATTCTCTTTATACATTAGAATATCTATAATGAATTTAGTCCCCTAGTATTTCAGAACATTGACTTTGAGAATATTTTCTTAAGAAATTAAATCACATCTGTCTTCTTTACTAAATAATTAGGAAAACCTATTTTATTCATCCAATTTATTATTTAATGGACTAACAATTACTCATATTAAATATTTAATTTAACTAAATTAATACCTTCATGATCTACAGTCATCGAATATTTATTTACTACTTTCCCAAAATTAAATAATAAATAAATCATTATCATCCTTTTATAAAATATAGTGTTATTTATATCGTTTGGATATATATTATACAAGATAAATTTTAAAAATAAATTATTTTCATGATTAAATATACAAAAAAATGAAATTTATTCATTATTTTTGTACATTAAGAAAATATTTCTCATGATTTTTGGTTTTATCATATATGATATAAATGTATAGTATCTAAACATACCAATTTATTCTTGTTCAATTCTTCTAGGCCTTGAAAAAATTAATCCAAAACACTATGAAATAACATGTTATTTAAACCCTGATGATTAATATAACATTCTCATATTTAATCTCATATTTACAAGATAAATCAATTTTTGTCAAACATGACGATATAAAGGATATATCATATCCATTTAAACCTTATGTTACTCTTACATACCCTCATAAATAATCTAAAATTTTTTGTTGATTAGAAATATTATCCCTACAGGTCACCTAATTACTTTTATATACTATATAAATTACATCTTAGTATCACAATGTCATCGATTTATTTTTTTCATATCCCATTTTTTTCAAAATTTTGCTATCATTAGATCTTATGAATAAATATAAAAAGAAAATATATTCAAATAAAATGATAATGTTATTTAAAATATATTAATTCTCGTCTAGGAACTAAAATAAAACTTATTGAAATATTTGAATCATTATCCAAAAAAACAACAACCACATTAATTATACTAAAAAACCCTCACATACTTTCAAATTATTTAACTTTTTTTTGAAATATATAAAAAATTCCTTATGAAATACTTGGGAAGTTAAAATAGAAATTTGTTTTCCCAATATAGTGGCATCAATATTTAAATCTTATCCACACCATTCAATCACATGGGTTATACTGAAAAACTACATATTCAACTAGGATGCATGGATTAAATATATGAATGGTAATCCACTAGGATGGTAAATATTGATAGTGTATCACTATCATTAGAATATCTACAATCTCAACGGACAAAAATTCTATGAAATGATATTACTTTGCTTCACTAATCTTTTATGTCTCAATTTAGGTGAAATATTTTTCCATTTTAAATCACTTATTGGAAAATCGATGGGATATAATCACTAAGTTGAATATTATTTACAATGAATATATTTCATCATAGATATATTATGAAGAATGCGATCATCTCATGTCATCTACCTATCATGTCCTGATCATGGAAATAAATGTACACGTTTTCATGTACATTAAATAACATAAGAAAATATCCAACCCTAAAAAAGATCAAATGGGGCCATCTTGATTTATCATTCTAAACTGCTACAATAAGATAATTATGTTAATAATAAGTTTATTTTGGATAAACCAATAAATGTATGTAGGAAATAACAAACCATATCACCAAAAAATTGAATTACCCAATTTTTATAAAAATCTATTTATTAGTGGTAGAACAATCCCAACAACAATTTAGAATCCAGAACATCCTAAAAAATTTAATTAATTTATAATCTAAATTATTTTTTAAATCGTAATTGATATTATATGGAATTATATAATGATTTACAATCCCTAATTAATAAAAATGTTCATACTCTTAATGATTTTCAATTTTCATTATTGAAATAATGTATGATAACATTTTAAAATGTTGATTGATCAACCATATAGAATTCATTACATGTTTAAATTATATAAATACAAATATAATGTCCATTTATATTTATTATCATTTGTGTAAAACAATTTATTGAAGTTGTGACCATCCTACTGAAATGGAATTTTTTCTCAATCACCGGTAGAATGGTATGGAAATGAGAAACAAATTTATAATCACTAACATCATTATAGGATAAAAATAACATATCATGTGATCTTAGAACTTGTTGGTTTCATAAGATCCAATTTTATATATACAATAACAATAATAATTAGTTAAATTCAAAGCTCCATAATAATATTGAGATGAATAAACTAATTAATCCCCAAAATATATAATCCTCTTATACAAATGAATTATAAATTATATTTTTAACTTGTTTAATTACATCATCCAAGGAAGGATTCATTCACACACTAGTTAAAATAGATAAAAAATATTGTCCATTTATGTCCTGATTCAATTACATGATATTAATCATTAAATTACATTCCTCTCAAACACTTTTACTACATGTGTTATTAAAATCCAACATAGGTTTTCAGTGACATTATTCAATTTTCTCTAAGTATAACCTAGAACAAAAACAAATGGTTTGGGATAATCCATCCAAAATTTATGTAATCGGTTTAAATATTTCATGGATAAAAAATTCTATAGCCTTTATGGATTTCTAAACATTATAAATTTCACATTGAATAGATAGTGGAAATAAATTTTTATTATGGGTATTACTCCAAAAAACACCAGGTTGTGAGTGGGGTAGTTCATTTCAGAAGGAAAGTTCTATAAAGATCAATATAAAAAATAATATCTCATTATATCAAAACACACATCAACCACATACTTACTATTTCACTATACACTACACATCCCTTTCTAGGATCAGAAAGTGTCAATAAAAAATTATATGTAAGAATTTCATAATCTTAGGAAAAAAAATATGATATGTATCAATATATTCAACTACTCATAATGATATTAACTTCTTCCAAAATTTGTATTAACAATAAAAAAATACTCTTAAATATAGTTATTTCTTCTAAAACTATATATAAAAATAAATATTTTTCTTCCACTATCCACTATTGTAATTATAATCAATTATTATTCATATAAAACCGTATTGATATATTGATATGATATAAAATGTTGTAATTGATAGGTAATGTCACGACCTGCCTTCAACAAGATGAGAGAAGGGACCACAAGTTTCCAAATCCATCCTTCTTCATGTTGAAGGTGAGACAATTACCCCCGAGACCCACCTTCAATAGGTCACAGAGTGGCGACTGGAACCAAGGGTATAGATTCACACACAAGATAGAAGTCATTAACATTTTTATTTATTAGATTTGGAAGATAAGATAGTAAATCCCAAAAACACCAAAAGTGGAAGTTCAGGTAAAGACAAAACAAACCATTATCATATGCAGGTTCCAAAAGTAATAATACAAAAGTGATGGAAGACCCCAAAAATGTACCAAATAAAAAGAAAAAGAAAAATAGAAATTGTCCCAATGCCTGAACTAGTACGGCCATGCACGATCCCTGAAGTCCTCAAGGAAACCTAAAAGAAGCTTATATACATAGGGTGGGCATACAAGTATACTCAGTAGGGAAACTAAAAGCTCTCGTGCACAAGTGGAGAGGCATTCTAATGCCTTGTGAGAAAAGAGATAGGGAAACAACCTAGCAATAAAAAACTATCTACCGAAGCCTCACCAAGGCACGCTCCCCAAATAACACAAGTAAAGTAATGCATAGTAATATCACATAGATATTTGGGTACTCTGTGCCACTTCCCCACTAGTAATTGAATACATCCTACGCATCAAACCTCTCCCGCAATTCTCACTGCAGTCCCACTTCCAAACCCCGCCCGCACACACCTGGGCTACAACCACACATACCGCCTGCAAAAACCTGGGCCACAACTACCGTCCTGCTGGAAAACACCTGGGCCACAACCACCATCCCGCCCGCAAACACTTGGGCTACAACCACCATCTATAACCATGCCCGCAAACACCTGGTCCAGAACAACTAATTCCATGCCTGAAGACACCAGGGCCTTATCCCAAAGACTCATGGAAAACAACCTGCCCGCACACACCTCGGTCAACCACCACAACTACCTTGCCTGAATAATCTTGGGCTATAATAGACCTCAGGCCATCACAGCCTGCCCTAAGAGTCTTGGGCTATTCAGGAAAGGGAGGAGAAAGGAGCTAATAACTATACACTCATCGGAGTGTTGGAAAAAACACCCTCCACCATGAAATGGGAGTGTTCGGAACGAAGTGATCATCATGGGTGGGTCATGAATAAGAAAAATAATAACTACAATTATATGTATTGGTAACAATCACTCATCCCAACCGAGGGTTTCCGAAGCCAACCTAATGAAAAACACTATATTTCTATTCATTCATAATAGAAAGGTACAACAGTCACGACCAAGTCACAACTCATTCCCAAAACCAATTCCCCATTTAACTCATTATTTTTTCAAGTTGATGTGATCTCATTTAGGTGAATTCTGTACTACTGGCCAACTAACATGAATAACCACAAGCTATAGAAACTAAAACAGCCAAACATCAATTTAAGCATTCACACCCGGTTCTCTTGTGAAGTCACAACAACAAAGGGATCAGTGATATCCCTCAAAGAACTGGAACCAAACCAAACCTCGAGATACAACCCCACAAATCATTCGATTCCCAACCAACAACTGTTCCTTAATAAATGATCCCATCCTCATCCACATCACCCCATAAGCATAAAATAGAAAAACACACCTAGTACCAAACAGAGTAGGTAAAAATCCAGGTTCATGCACATAATTCATTAGGTTCTCCTTTCTATTGGTTAACTAGGGCGGCCACACAAGGATTGATGTTCCCGGGGAATCCATTTAACAATCCAAGTTTAGGTGATTATCCAATTTCTATGTTACAGTCATTAAACTATCACAGAAGACAAGGGTTCATTACTACACATGAAAAGACCACCCATAGCCATGATTTTTAGTGAGCATAATCCCATATAGTTCACAACATATAGAAATATAAAAGATTACAACATAATTTTCAAACGCACCCCATAATTCTTTAATAGTATATTTATTATCTTTTTTAATCGTTGGTTTCATCCATTCGCACAGAAACAGTGGTGTACCCACCCCACATGATACACAATAAAGAGAGACGATGGAAAAAGCTAGCTGTTTTATCAAGAATCAAATTTCTTCTTCATGTGCCAAGAACAGGGGATGTGTGACTTACTGGAGGGAAATTTCGGGGACTCCAAGGGTGAGAAGAAAGACTCCGGAAAAAGCTCACAACTTGCCTCAGGAAGGGGAACACCAAACGCAACAGGAAGAAACACAGACCATCCAAGAGGAAGAAGAAGAAGGAATTCTCTTGCGATATAAGGATGAGATCTCGTTATTAAGGGATGTAGAATTTTGAATGTCTATAAGGTTAGATCGTGGTTTCACCACACGATTGGGCAGTCACACACTATGGAATTAATTTTCATTTAATAATTATCCTTGGAGTGGTGGTCACAATGGCTATACGTTAAACAATTTTATTTAACCATACAGAAACGCGTTATAGGGGTGTAACTGGAAGGTATAGGGAAGGGCGTGACACCGATTAAAAACCACATGTTTTGGTATGTTAAGGGTTGCCCAAACCTTGAGGGGTTATAGATATTATTTATGGCCTTTAAACGACCATGAAGGGGTCATTAAATCATATTTACATTAAAAGATATGTTGACGGAGAAAAAAAGTTGGGAACTATAAAAGAACACGGTGAGGACACGGTACCACCATCACGGTGTCACCCTTACGGTTGCATCATCACTGGTGCCAACATCACTGTGCCACCATGATCGTTGTGTGACTGCCACAGTGCCACCTTGACCAGTGTGTGACTGTCACGGTACCACCACTACTGGTGCCCCCGTGACCGGTACCACCATTTCGGTGGAGCCGTGATTTAGAAAAGTGATGGACCCAGTGGGTTTGGGTCATTACATCAGATACCTCTCAAACTAATCTCTCCCTTGAGAATCAAAACAAGACACCATGAAATATGGGTTCTGAACAACCACTGTGAAAGATACCTCTCAAGAGTAAACTTCATCGATATCTGGGAACACCGCTACCTCATGTAACCGGGGAACGTTTGAAGGTCAAACTATCCAGTCATATGGGTTAGGGAGTTTCTTCCTCCATGTCGAGATACAATGAACATTGGGTGGCATTGAATCTCCCTCATGGGTTTAATCGCATCCACATTAATGCATCTTGATTAGGGATCAGGTCCTTCCCTACCCATAGTCAAGACTCTTTACACACATCCACATAATAAGGAAAAGCATACATTCCATAGTTAACAAGGTAAACCACTTGAACACAAACAAGTACAACCAAAACAGAATAAAACTCGAAACATATCCAAGTATTTGGCGCACATCTGCGCCTCCCATTCCCAGGTACCTTCCTTGAGCCCTCCATGCCTCCACAACACACGAACCAAAGTGATGGTCCATCCACGGAGCACCTTATCCTCATGATCCTCGATTCTCACTAGAATTTCCACAAAAGTATCATCATCCTCGATATCTAGCTTTTCCCAGTAGAGGACATGTGAATCGTCGTGTAGATATCGCCATAGATGACACACATGGAAGAAATAATTCAGTCTCAGTAGCGGCAGTGTTAGCGCTAGCTGATATGCCACTTCACTGACCCACTGCAGCACTTCGAATGGTCTGACAAACCTGTTAGAAAGCTTACTCCCCCTGAAAAACCCTTGTTTCCCACACCAATGGGAGACCTTCTAGAATACATGGTCCCCAACCTCAAACTCCAAGGGTCTTCTCATATTATCGGAATATGATTTCTGCCGGTCTTGAGCCTCCTGCGTCCTCTCCCGTATAAGCAGAACCTTTTCTGTCATGCTCTACACTAGTTCCAGGCCAAGAACACCTATTTCCCCAACCTCGGTCTAGAAAAAATTTGAGTGACATGGCCTTCCGTAATATTATTTGAATGGATCCATGCCAATGGTAGGGTGATAGCTATTGTTGTAGTAAAACTTTACTAGAGGCAAGTGTCGTTCCCACGATCCCCTAGAGTCCAGAATACATGCACGTAGCATATCCTCCAATGTCTGGATGGTGCGCTCTGTTTGTACATCTGTATGGGAGTGAAAGGTAGTGTTAAGATGTAGTTGAGTGCCAAAATCATGCTTTAATCCCTTCCATACTCTTGAGGTAAACCGTGCATCCCTATCTGAGACTATGGACCTCAAAACTCCATGAAATCACACCACCTCATCCACGTACCTCCGTGCTAAGGCATTCACAGCACCTGACTCCTTGATCTCTAGAAAGTGAGCCGATTTTGTCAACTGGTCCACCACTACCCAGATAACATCGTAGCCTCCTCGAACCATAGGTAGATCTATGAGGAAATCCATCCAGACGTCATCCCACTTCTACTCGGGGACATATAAAGGTTTTAACAGACCTCTAGGAACACAATGTTCATCAATCAACTACTGACACAGTAGGCACCTGGCCATGAACTCTGCCACCGCCTGCTTTACCATGGGCCACCAAAACTGGCTCCATAGACCCTGTTACATCTTGGAAATTCTCAGGTGCACTGCTAGGGGTGAGTTGTGGAACTCACCAAGAACCCTCTTGTGGATCGCATCTGGAACATAAAACTTCCCTCAGAAAAGTATCTGATTCTGACTATCCTCCATCCACCCTTCCGGGGCATCACCTTGGTTAACCCGGTCACACATCACATCACATTCTGAGTCTCCCCATTGAGACTCCTCCAACTTCTGCAATAGAGAAGATTTCACTTTCATCTGAAATAGGCAACCACTACCACTATCTGTCCTCACATCCAGGTGCAGGGTAGCCAATTCCTCCATCCCCTTCTAATCATCTTCTAACTCTCAAACCGTGTCCTTTTATGACTTCCCACTCATGGCATCGGCCACCACATTCCCATTTCCTAAGGTGTAGGAAATATTGAAGTCATAGTCCTGAAGGAACTCCATCCACCTTGGCTACCATAAATTCAGGTCCCACTGGGAGAAGATATACTTCCAGCAATTGTGATCTGTGAAGAACATGAAGCGCTACCCAATGAGGTAATGCTGCCACAACTTCAGTGTGAACATGACCGCCACAAGCTCCAGGTCATGGGTGGCATAATTACACTCATGCGGACGTAACTGTCTAGACCCAGAAGAGATCACCCCTTATCGTTGCATCAGCACACACCTGAGGCCTTGTCCTAAAGCATCATATAACACCTCATACACCGCCCCTTCTTCCAGAAATATCACCACTAGGGCACTTAACAACTTCTCCATTAGATAGATAAAGGTTTCCTTGCACTGCCCATACCATACAAAAGCCTGGTCCATCTTGGTCAAATCTATAAAAGGTGTCGCAACTCGGGAGAAGTTGGGTACGAACCTCCAGTAGTATCCTACCATTCCTAGGAAACTACGAACCTCTTCCACGTTCTTGGGTTATACCCAAGAAACAACCTCCTCGACCATCGATGGGTCCACCGCAATTCCCTACACAGACACCACGCACCCATGGAAGTGCACTTCTCACATCCAGAACATGCACTTGGAAAACTTCACACAGAGTTGGTGATGTCAGATAACCTTTAAAACCATTATCATGTGCTCACTGTGATCATCCTCTGATATTTAGTAGATCAGGATGTATTCAATAAACACAACTACAAACTGATCCAGATATTCCTGGAAAATGGCTTTCATGAGTCCCAGGAACATAGCTGGTGCATTCGTAACGCCAAACGGCTTGACCACAATCCAAAAGTGCCCATATCTGCACCTGAAGGCGGTCACCGAGATGTCACCCTCCTTCAGCCTCAGCTGGTGATATCCAGACTATGGATCGATCTTAGAGAACCAAACTGCTCCCCACAACTGGTCAAGGAGATCGTCTATCCTCAGAAGAGGGTAATGATTCCAGACCGTCACCTAATTCAGTCTCTTGTAGTCTATGCACAGCCTGAGACCACCATCTACCTTCTTTGAGAACAACACTGGAGCACCACATGGTGACACACTTGGTTGAACAAAACCCTTCTTCATTAGATCGTCAATCTGAATATGCAACTCCCATAACTCAGAAGGTTCCATCTGGTAGGGAGACATCGAAATCGGATGGGAACCAAGTTTCAAGTCTATCCCAAACTCAACATCTTGTCAAGGGGTTAGAGTTTCCACCTCTTCAGGTAAGACGTCCATAAAATCACTGACAACCCCTCGAACATCCTCCATTTCTGCATCCACCGACTCCACTGATAGCTCATCTAACAAGGAAAGTAGGGGCTCCTCTCGCCTACTTCTTTTCTATCCACCCCACTCGCCGGTGAAAGTTACACGTCATCCACCAAAACTTGAAAACACAACCCTTCCTCAGAAGCAATCAATGATGGAACATATAGAGAACAACCAGTAAATTCCTAGGATGACATCTTATGGTTGTATCTACAATAGTAGAGGATCCTTGATAGACTGATCTGGCCCTATCATCGGTCTACACCCTCAAAAAAACATAAAACAAGTTAGTCTGATGTCTGACTAGTGTGCTCAGCACCATGGGCACTAAAAGTCTCTCAGAGTCTATGTCCAGAGCACATGCCATTTTTGGTGAGAAAAGGAGTGTGAACCTCCTGTACCGAATATGGAATAGGAAAGGCTACAAAAAAATATGATCATACCTTGAATGACTTCTGGACCTGCTGGAACCGCGGCCTCTATGGTGTGAAACTTCCCACACCTATCTCCCCTCCCCTTGACTGTTGTCCGCCTCCACGGCTGCGCCCTGGTAGAGGTCCCTGAAGAGAGCCCTGAGGTTGGTCTCCTCCTACAACGCCTTCCCTCGGAGGATCAAGAGCTTGCTGCCCCTGCTGCTGCTACTGAAAGGGCCTAGTTGGAAACTACTACAGGTTGGGTGGGTGCTGCACTGGACCACCGCCATTGTACTGCACTCTGTCTGGGAACTTATTCCAAAGGTCCCTATGGCTTCCACTGATGAAGAAACTCGGCCCTGGGCCCAAAAGAAAAGGGTGATCTTTGAGAGATTAGAACTACAACAGCTTAGGCATGCTCCCTACTCGTCGGAACCTAGAGGGTCCTGATGTTGCAGGTCTGCTGCTGACGGCCTTCCTCTTCGACGAGCCCAACTCGATTCCCTCTCAGGATACACCTCCCAGCGTGTGCATCCTCTCTACTACTTTAGCCTTCTTATGGAACTCTAACTACATCGGTAGGGAGAAAGGAGTTACAACATATTTGAGAGAAGGTGGAAGTGCCTCCTCCAAATGTCTCACCCGAGACTCCTCATCCGGAATAGGTAGGGAGAAAGGAGAAAGAGATCCTTGAACTTGATCCCTAACTCTCTCACTCACATACTCCCCTGCTAGAGGGAGAGTATCTCCTTCCACTTCTCGGCCTTCATCGTGGAAGAGAGTAATTTTTTCCGGAACTCCCTCTTGAAGTCAGCCCACATCACCTCAGCCTCCCTCCTCTCCCCAAGGTAGAGCATCCACCACTAACACACTACTCCCCGCATCTGCCTTACAGCCAAAGGAACCCAGTACTTCGCAGGAGCCCAGATCAAGATGAAAGCTATCACCAAATCCTCTAGCTAGCTCTCTATCTCCATGTTAGAGATTCTTCCCTCGTACTTCCTAAGGGTCTCTCACTGAAAGGCATGAAGCATCCTCCACCACTGATCATCCTCCTCCTCTTGGTATGTTCTCTACCAATCGGCCAAGTCAACCTCCTGGGCCTCGATCACCCACACTACTCAAGGTCACCTCCCAAGTGCCATAGCTGCAAGGTAAAAAAAGAATGCCTAAGCCCAAGTAGTGTAGAATATTGTTCTTAAATTTTCATAGACTTATTATTCAATGTAAATACCCATGGAACACAAGAACACAAGTCATTGTGATTCATGTACCTTCCCTATGGTCTCTACCCTGAAATCAATGTAGCCTCACTTGGTCGTTCGGTAGGCCCAGAGTCCTTGCATCGGATCACGGGGGGCCCTATAATATTGTGTCCTAGGAGGTCTTCCCTGGCCTATTTTATGCACCACGATCATCTAACCCTTTATCCCTACCATCCCATGCAATCCTCACTATGCCTAACTCCGAACTCCATCCTATCTCTCCAACCTCACCTCTGATACCATTTTGTATTGACCCACCTTCACCAAGATGATAGAAGCGAAAAAAAGTTTCTAGACCCTTCATTCTTCATGTTCAAGGAGAGATAATGACCCCCGAGACCTGCCATCAATAGGTACTAGAGTGGAGACTGGCACCAAGGGTATAGAATCACACACAAGATGGAAGGCATTACACTTTTTATTTAATAGGACCGGGAGATGAGATAGTAAATTCCAATAACACCAAAAGTGGATGTATTGTTAAAGACAAAACAAACAAATCTCATATGAATGTTCAAAATGTAATGATACAAAAGTGAAATAAACCCCCAAAAAGAAGTACTAAAAGAAAAGAAAAAGAAAAGGAGAAAATGTCCCAACGTCTGAACTATTACGGCTCTGCATGATTTCTGAAGTCCTCCTGGAAACCTGAAAGTAGTTTATATACATAGCGAGAGCATACAAGTATAATCAGTAGAGAAACCAAAAGTTCTTGTGCACAAGTGGTGATACATTCTAATGCCCTGTGAGAAAATAGATAGTCAAAGCCCCTAGAAAGGAAAACTATCCACCCAACCCTCACCAAGCAGCATTCCCCAAATAACACAAGTCATGTAATGTATAGTAATAGAACATCGAAATTTGGGTACCCCATGCCACTTTCACACTGTTTATTGAATACATCCTACACATCGAACCTCTCCTGCCATTCTCACTGCAGTCCCACTACCACACCCTTCCCACACACCCATGAGCCACATCCACACATCCCACCTGCAAACACCTAGGCCACAACCACCATCCGACACACAAACACCTGGGACTCAACCACCATCGTGCCAGAAAACACCTAGGCCACAACCATGATCAGTAACCACGCCCGCAAACATCTGGGCCAGAACAACTACTGCCAAGCCCAAAGACACATGGGCCTCATCTCGAAGACTCTTGGGAAACAACCTGCCCACACACACCTGGGCCAACCCCCACAACAACCCTGCCAGAAGAATCATGGGCTCTAATAGACCTCAGGCCGTCACAGCCTGATTGAAGAGTCTTCTGCTATTCAGGAAAGAGAGTAGAAAGGAGCTAATAACTAGCCACTCATAGGAGTGTTGTGAAAAACACCCTCCCCTATGAAATGGGGATGTTCGGCACTACGTGCTCAACTTGGGTGGGGCGCGAATAAAAAATATAATAAATACATTTATATGTATAGGTAACAAGCACTCATCACTTACTAGGGTTTCCGAAGCCAACCTAAGCACAAACACCCAGTTACAATTCATTCGTAATTGAAAGGCACAACACTCACAGCCAAGCCACACCTCATTCCGAAAAACAATTACCCATTTAACTAATTCTTGTTTTCATGTTCAAGTGATCTCATTTCAGTGAATTATACACTATTGGGAAACTAACATGCATAACCACAAGAAAGATAAAGAGAAACATCCAATCCGTAATTTAAGCATTCACACCCGGTTCTCTAGTGAAGTCACAGAAACAAAGGGATCAGTGAGATACCTCAAAGTACTGGAACCAAACCAAGCCTCGAGATATATCCCCACACAGCTTCAGATTCACAACCAACAACCATGACTTAACAAAGGATCCCATCTCCATCGACATCACCCCATAAGCATCAAACACAACAACACACATACTACCAAAATAGAGTAGGGAAACTTCAGGTTCAATCACATCATTCATTAGGTTCCTCTTTCTGTTGGTTAACCGGGGTGACCACAGAAGGATTGATATTCACTGAGCATCTATTTAACCAACCAAGTTTAGGTGATTAACCAATTTCCATGTTACAGTCATTAAACCATCACAGTAGACAAGGTTTCATTAGTGCGCAAGAAAAGAACACCAACATCGATGTTTTTCAGTGAGCATAAGCCCATACAATTCACAACATATAGAAATATAAAAGAGTACATTAGAATTGTCAAACTCACCCCATCTTTATTTAATAGTCTATTTATTATCTTTGGTAAGGGTTGGTTTCATCCATTCCCACAAAAATAGTGGCATACACACCACGAATGATACACAACAAAGAGTGACGAAGGAACACCCATACCTGGTTGATCAAGAATCGAAGTTATTCTCCACATGCCAAGAACTGGGGATTCACAACTTATAGGGGAGAAACGTCGGGGACTCCAAGGGTGAGAAAAAAGGCTCTGGAATAGGCGCACCACTTGCCCCAGGATGGGGAACTCCAAATGCACCAGGAAGAAAGGGAGACCATCCAAGAAGAAGAATAAGAAGTAATTACCGTGGGATATAGGGATGAGATCTCGTTGTTACGAGATATTGAATTTTGAATGGCTGTAAAGTCGGATCGTGGTTTCACCACGCGATTGGGCAGTTACGTACGATGGAATTAATTGTTCATTTAATATTTCTCCTAAGAGGGGTGGTCACAATGGTTATATGTTAAATAGTTTTCTTTAACCATAAGGAAACGTATAACAGGGTCAGAACATGAAGGTAAATGGAAGGGAATAACACAGAAGAAAAACCACACCATTTGGTAAGTGAAGGGTTTCCCAACACTTGGGGGATTTTAGATATTATTTATGGGTTTTAAACAGACTTGAAAAGGGGAATTAAATCATATTTACATTAAAATATATGTTGTGGGAGTGAAAAAGTTGGGAACTGGAATACAACACGGTGAGGACATGGTGCCACCGTCACGGTGCCACCGTGACTGGTGTGCGACCATCACGGTGCCACCGAAACCGGTGCCCCCATGACCGGTGCCACTGTTTCGGCGGAGTCGTGTTTTGGAAAAGTAATGGACCAGGTGGGTCTGGGTCATTACAGGTAAAATATACACAACATAAAAATAGTATCCCATATCTTTTATATTTTTTGTTACACTGGAACTTGATATAAGTAATCATTTACCAATGTAATAAATAGTCTTGTTGTATTGAAAAACCAGATATATACTGGAATTTAAAATTCTATTCTAAAACACAAAATAAAACATAGTGTTTTAATAAATGGATCTATTTTTTATTCAATTATAAATTTGAAAATCAATCATAATGGATTTAAATGGATGATGTGGTAAAGAAAATTATTAAAGGTTTGAGATAAGATCCTCAGTAATGTTATATATGCAATGGAAGAAAAACAATTCATGAATAATATGGATAGAATAAATTAGGGTCAAATAATAACACATTGAAATGAAATGATCCCAAAATAAATTAATGGATACTAAAACTAATAATTTAATATCATGGACATAAATTAATAATTTCCAAATTATTTAATTCATAATACTGGCCATTTGAAATATACTATCCAGGCCTCATCGAAAACATCCTGAAATATAATCAAGGCCTTGTTCAAGGACATCAACATAAATGGGAAATGACTTTACCCAAAACCCATGTCATTTTTCCCAAGACTCATACTGATTCATAATTTCACTATAAGAATACCTACAAAAAAAATTTGTCTAATTCATTCCTAATATAAATTAGAATATATTAAAACATCTCATGATAATTTCTTGAGGAAGATAACCTACATATTTTGAAAATTATTTTTTAATCTAAAAATAATGAATGTAATAAAAATATAATTTTATTTGAAAATAACTATGTGAAATTTTTAATGAATCTTTTCATGGTTGATGCATCATAGTAGTAAGAAATTACATTGATGTTTTATAAGATGAAAACATTCCTATCAACATTTTCTAATAAGATTTAAAAAGCTACTCATTAGTTAAAGTAATAGTAAGATTCATTTAAAAAAATTATAATGTCAAAAATTCATAAAAAATAAATGAAAAATAATTTTAGAATATTTATTTAATTATTTTTTTAAAAAATAAATTGGTTCTTAAAATGAAATATTCATTATTTGTTGTATAAAAATAAAAAATTGCAACCAATGATGAAATTATGAAATAAACCCCTACATGTGTGGAAGTTTTTTTATCATTATTCCCATTAATTAATAAAATTTAATATCATAGAAAAACTATATTAATGATTTAACATGAAAATGATTCATTATAATCACCTTATACACGAAATAGGTGCATATCATCAAATATGAATCAATGAAAAAAAAATCTAGAAGAAGAACCCAGCCCTTATGTCCAAAATCCTATATAAGTTCTTTAACTTCTAACATAATAAATATATACTATATAAGAAATATTTCGATTACACTTAGAGGGGGTGAATAAATGGATCCCTTGTTTGATGACTTTTTATCATTATATATTCAATCACATAAACATGTTAAGGTTATCCATCAACCCAATAGTTTCTATCACTCTCGCTTTTAATGCAGTAATAAAATAATTTTGGGTAGCATTTAATAATTATAATGTTCAGAAATTTATGGAATGATCCTTATCATGTTTTATGGACGCCCTAAAATGGATGAAATTCACTATGTCCATAGGTTAATACATCTTGTAAGACACCCCATTTTCATTATTGGTTATACACCCCAATTATTCACCTAAAAATTTGTTAGACACCCCATATTCTCTTCTCCATTAATTGTTCTGAAAACCCAATAACAATACACTCTGAGTTTGTTAGACCCCCCAAATTCCATATTCATCTTATGTAGTTCTAGAGATAGAAAGATCATGTTCACATATTTTTTCCACCACATTAAATCTAAATTCCCCTTCATTGTGAACAAATCATCAGGGTCTTTAAAAATGACTTAATCAATATTTTCAATACTCAAAACATCTTTCAATTCGTGAATGATCTGATTTCTCATTCAACAAATTCATCGGTACAAGAAATAAAATTTGTCATTAATTACCCAGATTGGGCTCAACATCAAATCTCTTCTTGAGCAGTGGATGGAAGGGGATTCAAAAGTATCTTTTAATTCTATAAATATTTTAAATCACCTTCTTGTACATTTTTATTCAACAATAATGTGCATGTTGATCTCAATAAATATAATTATTTAAATTCTATCTTTTAAATCCTAATTTAAATATATTAATGATAAAACATATTTCATTTTATTCTTTATTTATCTCCACACATTGAATAACCAATTAAAATACGTGTATTTATCAATTCTATGAGTAATAATTTGAAATACCCAGAATGGATGATGGGTATTTCAATATTTCAAGATAATTCATTTCAATACCCCAATCAATGGTTATTTTTCTTATCTTATTGAAATAAATACCAATGGACTATTCTACTTATCATGTGGATTTTATTATGTCACAAATTCTCTATTATGAATGTATGCATTTATTCTCATGCTATCATTATGATAAATATATATTTATTATCATGGTATGAAAAATATCACCAGCAATCACTTTCATTAAAACAACCAAAATATTTGTTTCTTTAATTCATGTGACATCTTCAAAACTCATGAAGAATTGTGGAATCATATTTCATCATTCAGATACAAATCATCATTACATATTATGCATGAGTCACATGTCTCATATGAAATACACAAAGAGTTTGGGTTCTATGATATCTATGTGGGGTATTAATTTTGAATAACAAAGGCTCCACATTAATTTAAATTTAATATTGTCTCTCAATTTTCAAGTATGAAATTAGGAGTTACATGCATGCGTCAGTTTAATCATACATATTAATGAGTCTCTATATTTTAAAATCCATTCATATTATATTAATTAGTGACTGATATTTCTTATGTTCATGCATAAATATTTATCGTAAATTTTTCTTTGATCCCACATAGATCATAAGACATCAATGCTCCCATTTTAATTCTATCATGGTCTTAAATTTATTCCATGAAATCATGGTAATGATCTACTATGCTTCATCAATGACAAAATTTCCATTGATGGATAAGTCATGAATGAAGATAGAGTAAGATGATAAGCAATATTGATCAAATATTTTAGATCATCTCATCCGACAGTATATCATTTATCCATGTTTTTAATTATGGAGTTACAAAAATACGCACTTTATCTATATATCATCAACTCATACATACATCTGACATGTTGTATGTTTAACAATTCTTTCATTCAATTGTCTATAAATTACAACAACCAATGGTAATATCCAATATCAGTATCCCTGTTATTTTGCCTCCCTGAATGGATGTTACACCACTGACCTCTTTCAATTGGTGTGAGTGTTCCCTTAGGAGCCTTATACACAAGACGACAAATGTCTGCCAGCCTCTGGTTTGACCAATCAAACTCCTTTGACCATGGTTTACCACACACACCCACATGGGGATGGGGTTGTGTTGTATCTGGCTTTCTCATAGGGTTGGAGTATTTTATTATAAGGAAAACATCCAGGAATATACACTGTATAACTACATAAAACATTTATCTAAAATACCTTTTGAATCTGAATTCCAATCCAACTTCAAAATATTATTTTCAACATTTATTCAGTAAAATGATAATAATATTGTATGACCTAAATTTTCTCAATTATTCTTAAATTTGCAATATATGAAAATTAAATTTCATAGTCTTTGAATACTTTAAATTATTGTTTTCAACAATGTGTCATTTGTGACATATGTCTTCGGTCTGCTATGATCTGCCAAAAAAATCATCAGATATAATGTAGATATTTCTTCAACAATGATATCCAAATCTATAAAATGAATCCATAACAATTATTCTAGTATACCCACATCATCCCCATATACATATTGACTCATTGACAAAAAATGAATCATTTAGGAATAAAAATATCCTTTGTTTTAGTTTCTTTTAAATATCTCATCACATCATTGGTGTCATTATTTGAAATAATAAAATATCCCCACCCTCACAGATAATAAAATGAAACAGAAACATTTTTTTTCTTATCATCTCATTTGTCTCATAAAAAATATCGTTTTTCATATTTAAAATGAAATTAATTACAATTACATAATACATAAGAAAGAGCTTCTAGCTAATCAAATTTATGGCTACATGGGAAAAACCTACTGTAGAACATAATATGTAAATATCTATGGATGATAATGCTATCCATAACACATACTCACATATGATATCAGTTGTAGAGTGTCTCAATTCTCAAAAATAATTTTAAAAACTATTTTTTTCAATAAAATCCTAAATCATGAACACTTCAACAAAACTATTATAAATTTTAGGTGCACAATAATAACCCCCAAATATTCACAATCTTTTCATCTATTAAGAACTCCCCCTTAGTGAATACAATTACAAAAATAGGGATGAAAGTGTGATTAGAATACCATAACTCCCAAAAAATACTTGTCTCATGGAATTCATACCTATTCTTAATCGTGTAAATTTCCCAATCATGAATCTATATTACGCAACTGATATTGTTATCCAAAAATGGCATCTGCAAATATATCCTATAATTCTATACATGATATCTCAATAAAAATAAAATAATGGTCAATAATGAGGAAATTATTATTTATCATGTGGAAGCATTTATGTTGAGAGTTTTTTCACAAAGATTTTTTCTTCTCTTTTCCATGCTAATAATGGGATTTTTTTTTCTCCTTGATGACATAAATTATATATTGATCAAATATTTTCTTCCCATGAACATATTATATTGGTTGAAAATATTTTTCCACATAATTAATAGCGTGAAAATAATCATTCTAATTTTTTTTTCATTTCCAGAATGATTGTTGATAAAAGTAATCAGATTTTGGTGTTTGATACACAATTTGTTGTTTCTATTTTTCAATATGAAAATAATTAAGAATATTTTATATCATAATAAGAATTTTTTGATACAAAATTTGTTTCCTTATATGTAATAGTAGTGAAGTGTCTTCAAATTGATTCTTGACCCTTCAATGAATTTCTACATGTCTTTTTTTTTGAGGTTAGAAAATGTGAAAAGTTCACTAAAAATTTAATGCCTCATTTGTTCTCCCCATGATTGAGATTATATCACAAAAGGAGATCTTACTACATCACTATTATTATTTTTTTGAGACATCTACTCATGATGATTCCAAATCATCCACAATAAAAAAAAGTTTGATTTTTTCAACTATTATTGAACCTATATTCTATATTGTGCACCTGAAAGCATTATTTCTAGTTTTCATATATGGATTCCCCTTTGCGGCGATACATGTAGATATATATTTTTGAAGGATAGTTATTTTTTCATTGGATGTGTTCTAATTCATCTCAAGGTCTCTCAATTTAATATTTTTCTTCTTCAGATCTTTTTCAATGGACAATTTTTATAGAATCTATTTAAAAAGATCTACTATCGAGTCACTTTTCCACTTTATATTAGTTCCAATTATCTTTAAGTTGATATTAATCTACTATTTTTCTCTCCTCAATATTTTATTTCTAATTGTAAAAAGTTTCACCATATAATAATAATCATCCCTCGTGATTTTCGATTGATCTTATTTTTCATTGCATGACCATTACTTATTATAAACATTTGATGTTTTTTATTTTAATCACCAAAATCACATTTATTTTCCTAATTTTTTAATAGTATGATATTGTACATAATTTTTCAATTATAGGGGTAGAATTATAAAAATAACAATGTTTATATTTTACCTTGATTGGTGAATGACACATTTAGGATGCATTCTTCATTTTTTTCATTTCATTAAAGATGAGAAGATTGATATCCTATTAACTCATTAGATTATTTTTTAGAAAACGTCTTCCTTCCTTATTCACATTACCAATTATGAAATTCCTTGAATGACGAGAAATTATATCACTATAATATTAATTATATTCCATCATTAAAATGCCCTGGATATTTAGAGGTGACTTACCCTATGATATCACTTGTATATCGAAAAGATTATTTAGGTTATACTAAGTTTGTCCTGAATTAGTGGTACACTTATTTTATAATTTTTCCCTATTAAATTAATCATCTTAAACATATTAGATTTCATGATCAAAGCAATTGTATATTTAAATTTCACCTCAGTTGTAGTAGTAAAACAATATTTGGACGCACAAGATATTTACAAGGTTCAGCAATGAAATGTATACACTTTACCATGTTGTTTTGAAAACCAATCATGGATTTCCAAAACTATATCTTTAAGTAAATATAACTTGTTTGTCACCATAGTTCTACAATTTTTTAGACTCAAAAATTTTCCTCAATGCAGTTCTTTTGACTCCCCAATATAACTTCATCTATAATTGGTTAGAGAAACTGGTTACAAGCCTCCAGTAGTATGATAGACACCTGAACATAAATATTTATATAAGATTTTCTTATTGATATAAATAACCAATTCATATATATCATTCCTCAATAATTAATCATGATTTTCCGTGATTTTGTAAAAAAAGATAAGGTCTATAGAAGATGAAATGATCATTCATGTTGGTCGAAGTAACTTTTTTTCGATATTGAATGATCTAAATTCTACTTCTTCAAATTATTGTGTAAATGAAATCACCATTCTCATTAATTACCAATAATTGGCTCACCATCAAAATTATTCTTTGGTAATTTATGTGTGGGATCTCAAAATGATCTTTCAATTCATTAAATAATTTACATCGCCACCATACACATATTTATACTCCAATATTGTGCATGTGAATGTCAATAAATTTCATTATTTAAATTCTCTAATTTAAATCCTCACTTAAATTTATTAATTATAAACCTCATTTAATTACATTATTAATTTAAATCCCTATTTTGATAACCCAATTAAAAAAATGGAATTTATTTTCCCCATGAATACTCATTTGAAACACCTAAATAAGTTGGGGTATATAATTATTTCATGCTCATTCATTTGAATACCGAAAACTATGGGTATTATTCCACCCCTCCTAAAATAAATGACCATGGGTTATTATACATATCATATTGATTTAATGACGGCCGTACCTCCCTATAATGTATACTTGCATTTGTAATGGTGATTTTTTCATTAAAAATATCTATTCCTTCGCATGGTATAAATAATACACATAGCTCACAAATGGTTAAAATGACCAAAATATAGGGTTCTATAATTACTAATATATAAATTTTTTTGAATACTTAGGGCATCATATCTCAATATGTGTATTATAATATCCATGGATTATCATGCTGGAATCACATGGCTCATATCAAATACCAGAAGAGTTTATGTTCTCTATTTTTCATGATTAGTATTCCTTCTTAATACATGTGGCTCCACATAATTTAGAAAATTGATATATTCACTTGATTTTAATGCATTTAATATAGAGCTCCATGAATTCCACATATTGATTGTACCTATTCAATAATCACAATGTTTTAAATAGTATACATGTGTGATCCATCAGTGTAAGAGATCATTTTTGTTCGTTTGTAAATATCAAAACTAATTTGTGCATGGATATATCCTAGATCAAAAGTCATTAATTTGTCTATCTATATGTGATCATGGTAATTATTTTATCCTAATTATTATTGGTCCATATCTACATTGCTTCATTAGAGGCAGAAGATCCACAACATGAAGGGGTCAAAAATGATCCTAGAGGAAAACTATACACGAGCTCAATCATACAGTCACGATCATCTCATCAAACAGTCTAAATATTTTCTATTTTTTTATTGATGGAGGAATAGTAGAGAAAAAATTTTCAACCCCTCATAAATTCATACATTAATATAGTGTGTTGTATAACAATCATGAAATGCTTGTGGTCAGCAAGATATTCCGACCCCCACTAGTACCGGCCTGTACTATCTCCCTACCACAATGCATCCCGCCATAATTGGGAAACCATTGCTCGCTTTCACTCTAAGTGATAACATTATTTTAGTACAAGAACTAATCCCCATACCTCTCTATTATCAAAAGGTTCTCCCTAGATATTTCTATTGTTCATGGGCAATCTCCTGGCCCGACATGTGGATAGGGTTAAGTTTGCATTTGATTTATCAGTGGGTTGGACTATATTTTGCGTAATTCCAAAAATCAATACATATGAAAAATTTGTACTAAATAAATAAAATACAATCCTTCCTCATAAATATATCCAATCTAACTAATCAATATTTTAATCTCCATTTCATGATGCAAATAAGGTTCTTATTTTATAGCTTTAATTTTTCTCGTATCTTCTTCACACAAAGAAATATTAAATTTATATTCCATTGTAATGTACTATTAAATAATTACTGTCAATAATTTTTATTCTGTAACACATGTATTTTCTTAATTAATATAATTTTAAAAATCATCTTAATTAACAAGGATAATTTTTCAAGCATGACATCATATTCTATAAAATGAATCCATTAAAAAATATAATAATCATACCTTTCTCCTAACTAACATATTGACTCCATGAAAAAAAATTCCTCACTTGGGAAAAATGTATATTTATATAGCCTATATTCCATAACTATTCGCTTATATATCATATCATATATGAGATAACTATATACCTTTATTACTTATTTATTAACTATTATTTGTTAAAATCCTTGTTTTGAATAAACACTGCAACATTCTTCATGAATGTTTTAGTTTAATAATTTCCGTCATTATGTCCTGATCATTAATCCATCATATCTATAATGTTAATAAGGATACATAAAATCAAATGCATTCATTATATATTATTTTATTGTAGATCTTAAAATATTGAGATATAAAAATGAACTTCACTGTTCATGGAGACAATAAGCTCTACGTACACATAGACACTCATTACACTTATTAATGGATGGAATTAAACAATGGTTAATAATTATTATAATTTAAGGAATTATAATTATGTAATATAAATCATATATATTTCGAAATTACATCCTCTTTTCCACTAAATTAAAATAGCTATGAAGATTTAATCACAGTGCTTCATGGATGTGGTAGTCTAAACGTACACAAAAGAGACCTTATCGTTTACCAATAGTCTATAATATCAAATGTATGATATGATATTATTATTTTTTAATTATAATTTATATTATAAATTTCATATATAAACAATAATCCCATAATAATTCTCATCCATAAAATATGTTATTGAAAAATGAATTGTATAGTGATGTTAGGATGGTAAACCAGACATATGCACAACTAATAATTTCAAATCACAAATTATGGGTAAGTGGTTGTGAAATGGTGGTTTCATAATAGTGATAATATTTTATTATATATAAGAAACTTATGAATCCATTTCATAATAAATGTAAAATATTTAGAGGAGACGAAATAGTAAATAAAAATAAAGTGATTGGTTATGGAGATTACCTTTTCTTTGGAAAAAATCATTTGGATATCCTCTTATGGTTCCCTAATTTTCTATTTTTGGGATGAAAATAATCTCTATAATTTGTATAAATAATTTTAAAATATAATGGTGTCTTTTTTGGAAATATATATGGATCATTGTCATGTAAATATATAAGGTAGTTGGTTCTCTTTTATAATTTATGTGAGGGGACTTATTTAATATTTTATAAAACTTATATATGATATGACTTTTATAGATCTAAATTATTCCAAATCATATTTAATATAGTTATATATTTCTTTGATTTTCATATAATCATTCATGGAAATTAATAAACATTTTTAAATCATTTTAATCCCTGTAATTTTGGATAACACCTTGGTTTACTTATTTTAACATTTATCATAGTAACATATTTTTCACGTTAAAAGAGGTAAAATTTTTCATATAAGTTAACTCTTATTCCATAAATGAAATATATAATAAATTTTACATATTATAATATAATATTTTTCAATATTAAATATTTTTATAATTTTAAATAATTTTTAAAAAATTAATTCTGATAAACAGCCCTTAATGTCAATTTTTGAAACTATTTGTTTAATTTGCATTAAAATACACCATGAAAATGTTTTAGTTATATTATAAATAATTTAAAAATAATAATACATTATATATATATATAATTCATGGGACATTTTATCTCATTAAAATTTTATAAATTTTAACAATATTGAATTCATTTATTTTTTTATGTTATTTAAGTTAGCACGTTATTTTCATTTAACAAATGTTTAAGTTAATAATATAAAATATTAAAGTATATATTAATTTATATCATTTATATAAATTATTTTATTAGATAATAGAAAATTATCTTCATTTATTTCATTCAATTGACCATATGCCTAAATTAATGGATATTAAAAACCAAGAGGGTGACATTTTGTAACATCTATTGGATTAAATAATATATAATTCATTTTCAATTAAAATGTACTTTAAATATGTAAATTTAGAATATATGGTGTTTAATGTATAATAAACTTCATCAAATAAAAACAATTATAAAAAACGTTTAACTTATCATTTTGATTCAACCTATATTAACTTAATTTTTTGGGTACTGAGATAAAAAATTTATACAATTTTAATATTCAAATTCACAAAAGATAATGACATAAATATTTACAAAATTTAAATATCATTAATCCAAATGTGGAACTAATTTTACCAAATTTAATCACTATAAGTTACAGAAGTTATTTTAAAAATTAATGTGCAATACGTGACAAGACCCACATATAAGAAAATAAATATTTTACAAATAAAACTATATTTATTCTTATAACATGAAAAATAAATTTATTATTTTAATTTTAAAAAAACATTAATTTATAATATATAAGTTTCACTAAAATAAATCACCAACAGTGATTAATTATTTTTATTAAGATCAATGCATATTACACCTAAAAATAGTTTTTTTAGAAACTTGTCTTTTTATGAATAAAAATGTTTTTCCAAAAAATGTGAACATGTAATTTATTTAAATGAACAAAATTATATTATTAATAATATAATAATATATAATTTATATTTTAAAACATTTAAATATAAAATGTTACTTTGAAAATGGTAGAAAAAATATGGTTCTCAAAAATTGATATTTTTCACTATTCACTGGAAGATAAATTATTTCAGAAAAATCATAAAAATTCATCCAAATATATTTTGATATTATTATTTAAAATTTTTTTATCAAAAATTTATCATTAATTTATAAAAAATTAAAAATTAATCATAATTATTAATAAAAAATGTTATAAAAAAGTATAATTAAAATATATTTGTGACACATAAAATAGCTTTACATTAAATATGTTACTAATTAATTAAATCATAATCAATTATTTTTCATTATGTTTGTACATTAAATAAATTTAATAATTTACTAAATACTATTCATTAGCAAAATTTAACCTTAATGTTATACCAACCATATATAAATAATAATATATTTGGGTTCATTTAGGTTCGGTGTTGCATGTTGTAAAAACTAACAAACATATTGGTCATTAAAAACCCTGTGTCCGTACATTCCTCCCTCACATTAAAAATTAGTGACCTTGAAATTTAAATTTTTTTGCTAAAAAATAGTCTCACATTTGAGATTTCATGTATTTAAAATCCACATCATAAAATTTCTTAATAAAACGTCTTATTGAAATGAAGAAAAGTGAAATGAAATAGTCATTACATCCCTAGGTTTCTAAATTGGAGAAAAAAATTTGGATGTAAATATATGGATTTGTAAGAAAAAAATAATTCAGAGGGATTAATATAATGTGAGAGATAGTGTGGATATGGTAAATTTATCTATCAAAAAACAGTATATCTATGATGGGATAAAGGACCATTGATTTCCTAGTACAAATAAAAAATGCCTAACTTTTTTATTTCAATTTTAATTTTCTAATTTAAATGGAATATTTTACTATACATATTAATAACTAGTGAATAAAAAATTACCTAATTTATTTCCATGAAAAGTACATAATATCATCCTTTAGATGCTCATTTATATATTTTCACATCAACTGTTATAATAGGATATGGACATTAGAGTTAAACATCTTATTCCTAAACCAATTTTAACAAATCATAAGACCCAATGTTAATTAATCTTGTGTCCTAGTATTTACCAAAAATGGTTATCCTAGGATTTCCACTATGAAAAATCATATTGTAATATCATATTATTGTATCCAATGTCCAATACAGTCCATTACATATGTATTTATCTTTAAGACTCCTCTGAAAAATTAATAATAATTTTCAAAACATAAAAACTATAATGATAAAATATTTATATATAAAAAATTAAATATATTAATAATGTAACATTATGAACAAGTGAATAACTTTATTAAATATACTAATAATCTAATTTTCCACTACATTTTTTATTTCTCCAAAAATCCCATACAATACAAATAACCACAATATTAAATGCCACTTTATCTATAATGGCTATATCACTCCCTTCAGGTTACACCTCCAAAAATGTAAAAACATTCTTACCCAATAATATATTATGTTAATACAAATTTTTATATAAATATCAACCCAGTAGAACATCTCTTCAAATATCATTAATTACATTAAAATTTAAAAAACCTCAAAATTATTTGATTTTATATTATGATTCCCAAAATCAATGTTTTATTTTTCAATCAAAGTTTTATGTAAAAAAAATGGTATACTGACGATGACAACATAGAGGATAATATTAGGTGTCCCACCATTTTTCCCTTATAGTGTCTCTTAAAACCTTGTGGTCTTATCGGATATGACATGGTGTCTCTCTAAATACAAGATATCCTTTTTCTAAAAATAATGATTTCACATTAATATGATGAATATCCTAAAATAAGTCACTACTCATCAAATCAATTTTTGATAACCACTATTGTTTTTGATATTATATATTAAAAAAAATGTAGAAAAAATATTTTACAAATAATGAAAAAACAACATAGCCTCAAAATCATATTATCTTCAATGTTTATAGAAGCATTAAAAATATTTTCATAATATATAGAAGAATTATTCCCCTTATATTCTTTCTAATAAAACATACACTAAACCAAAGGGATTTATTACCATAAATGTATCCCAAAATATCATGTCAACACCCCATGACATAAAAAATTAAATGTGGTATATATTCAAATAAAATAAAGCTCACACGTCTTCTTATCATCCAATGACACATTATTTTTTTCCCAATATAAAACACATATTTTTATTTCTATCCCCCAAAATAGCATGATCCTATAAAATATTACGTTTTCAATAAATTAGTTTTCTAGGTTATCATTACCATTCAAAACATACTTTATTATCCATAATGAATAAATATTTAGGATTTATCCTTATATGTTTGATGATACATTTTACTTGAATAAAATTAACAAAAATACTTCTATGAAAAAATGGTTTCATCGTTTAAAATCATTATTTTTTATATAATAGACCATTCATTGTATTGAGAGTAACCCTTAGTATAGGGAATTGACTGGGATAATACCCATATACCCCAAATACATAACATTTAATTCCTTAAAAAATGTTACACTATGCCCTTCATATGAATATATAAATTCTATTCCTCATCATTTAAAATATTGTTCTCATCATTGTTTTCACATTCTTGATAAAATGGAAAATTTTACATTCTTACCTCCATGATCATTTCCAACATAACATCAAAAATGTAGATTTTCCACATATTTTGTATGTTGGGAACCTCAATAATGTATATAATGTTAATCATAAATTATGATTGCTAATTTGGAATAAAAATAATATCATCCCATCCAATACATGTAAAATTTTTATTCTCAAAATGAATAAATTTTCCAACATGTCCAATGTTAACATGATTTTTATTTGTTCTTTTCACTAACATAAAGTAAATATCAAACTTTAAGAATTATAATACAATAAACTGATTGAGTTATGAAATAAGAATTAAATATTATTGTATGGATGTTTAAATGATGACACATTATTCTCAAATAATGAATAAATAAGATAAATATATGTTTTCTATGGTCATTAAAAAATATATAGGATGTTATCCTTAACTTATATTTATCATAACAGACATTCATATGGTTATATTACCTAATCTATGTTCCCCTAAATTATGTTCCCAAGGCCTTTACAAAAAAACTCTAATACCACCTATAATGACCAAAATATAGTATCCCAGATATGGTGGTTACTTTTTTGTGGGCATAAATAATAGTAATGACATCGTAGAAGTCAAAATAATTTAGTAGATGTCAAAAATTAGATGCACGCATGGATTGGATATTTTATATGAGAACATGAAATACAATAATGTTTTTCTATAAGGAGACCATTATTTATTCTATTACAACCTTTTATAACAACCATATTATGTTTCATGGCATCCCAAGAAAATTAAATAAAAGAAATGTAAGACATCTGATTCTAAGTAAGGTAATGCATGTGATGGATGATAACATATGAATAAATTATTGGACCAGAATAAATGGTGATAAAATAATTTGGTACATTTAATAATATGAATGAGAAAAATATCAATGGATATCACAACTAATAAAATAATAACACTAATATAAATAACAATTTATTATATATAATTAAAAATAAGGGACATTTGAATACTAATTTCAAGTCCTCAGTCAAAACATCTGAATACACCATCATGTCCATGTGTCATTAGATCTACATAATAGTCAAAAAGAACCTCATTCTAGAAAATGGTAAGAGGATTCATTTTTAAACATGTAAGTAAAATATGAGAAAAATGTATTTAAAAATCATTGTATAATAGTAAATAAATTATTCTATTTTTTTAGATCACATGTAAATGGAAGATAAATAATTATTAGTTGACACATAAAAATAAAAAAACTTATTTGTAATGAGACTATATAATAAACTGTTACCCCCATTTGAAAATTTTGAATTGTAATACCCAATAAAATATCTCATTTTGAAAAAATAAATATTATTAGAAATTAATTTTCAAGACTTAATATGTCAAATTGTTGTTAAATAGATATCAAAAACAATATTATTTCTATTACATCAAATATGTCCCAACATTACAATATTCAGACGAAGAACCCTTTCACGTGGTCTGAATTACATTAAATGTGTAAAAAAACCTATATAATCAATTTAAATTTATTATACATGTATTAAAAAAATTAATCTTATATATTATTCCATATTTTACTTACATAAAATTTTTTACAACCTTTTATTAACATTTCATTGTTAAAAACACTCTTTCTAGTCGAAACTACATTATTTATAATGTAATAATTATTTTGATAGTTTTGGTCATTATAGAATGATAATAACTATATAATATATAATAATGTGATCATTATATTATCATCATATATATTCATTATATATATGTGTGTAATTATAGTAATCCATTAATGTATGAGATTGAATAATGAAATTCACCTTCCACGGATATAGTAGGTCATATGTAAGAATGAACATTGTTTTTATTTTTTTATTGACAGAAAAAATATAAGTACATAATAATTCCCAATTATATAATTATCAATGTTTAATATATATAATATGTATTCATAAAATACATCCTTATTACATAAATTTAAATATAAATGAAAATTGAATCACATCACTTCATAGTAGTGGTAGTCCACAAATAGGCATGAGCGATGTGAAGATTTCTCAACAGTTTTTGAAGCTAGGAACGTTCATATGATATTATAATTAAGGAACTATATTTTCATAAAAATATAATATATAAACATAAAATTAATTATGATTCTTTTCCAAAATATATGAGAATGAAAAATTAATTGTATGACTTTATGAAGATTGTAAGAACTCTGTATGCACAGGTTATAATTTCACTTCTAATTTGATGGAAATAACGGTTGATAATGGTTGTTTCATAATCTCATTAACATTTAAATTTATATAGGATTAATATTCTATCATTTTATTATTAATATAATATATTTATAATAAGCAAAATAATGATTTAAAAGAAGGTTATCTGATAGAGGGATTAACTCTTCTTTGAAATATCTAATTTAGAACTCCTCTTAAGGATCCTATGTTTGGAATTTTGAGATATAAAAAAATGTGTATAAGGAAGTATAAAATAGAAATGGGTAGGGATTAGTTATGATAAATTGATCAATGTGGTGTATATAAATAATGGAGGACGTTCCCTTTTACAAAAGGTGTGGTGGGCAATTTTGGAATGTTTTAAAAAATTGACATATGATAAGATTATAATATTACTAAATTCTTCCAAATGGAAATGAATATGATGAAAATGTTTCTAGAGGTAGAATTAAATAATAAAATTAAATTTATAAATTTTTGGATATAATTATATTCCTTGAAATTATTATTTACCACATAGTTAACATATTTTATCATTACCGACCATCACCTCTATTTCATTCTTAAAGGGATATAATTTTACATATAAATAAACTATTTACCCATAAATGGGAAACATAAGATACTTTAGACCACATACTTTCTTAATTTTGAAATTTTGGGTTTTTTTTAATTTTTTAAAAATTATAAAATACTAATTTGATAATGTTTTAACAACATGATTTCTAACACCATTATTTAATTTCAATTCAATTTCATCAATATAATGTTTTTATTTTGAGTGTAATTAATTAAAAAATCAATAATATGTAATAGTTTCCAATAAAATTTATGGGAGACATTATATCATTTATATTATATAACATTTAATATTTTTAAAAAACATTTATTTTTCTTTTTTCTAATTAAATAAATACTATATTTGAGCTCTACAAGTATGTATAGTAATTATATAAGTTTTAAAAATATGAAATTAACTTATATACTAAGAATAAATTATTTAAAAATATAATTTAAATTTATTATTGTTTATTTTTTCCTTTTTTTCTTAATTGAGGACATAATAGATATTTAAAATAAAGAGAGTTTCATTTTGTAACATCCATTTATTTAAATAATAAACTAGTCATTTTTAGGGTAATGTGTCTATTAAAAAAACATTGGTTCATTACTAACTGTTTATTGTTCACATTACATTTATTCATTGAGAATAAGGATAAATAAATATATCCTTGTTATTTATTTTTAAACTAGATTTTCCAAATTTACCCCTTACATAGTTGATAAATTTTACCATAGTTATTATTCATATAAATAAAAAATAAATGGGAACTATATACCCAATATGAACATCCTATTTCTAATTATTAAATAAAATTTATCAAATTAAATCTAAAAAAATGGCTGAAAATATAATAAAATTACTTTGAAAAAGCATTAAAAACTAATTTTTGGAAAATACAATTTTTATGAAATGTTTTTTTCTTATACTGACTCCATGCATAATAAGAAGAGTATATGAATTCTAGAAAATATTTTTAGATATATAATATAATAATTTAATTATATTAATTTTAAATTAATGAATAATTAAATTTTTTATATAAAATCATTAGTTGGGTATAATAACTATTTGTCCAAAAAATACATTTTTATATATACAAATATTTTTATATCTAATATAGTCATGAAATTTAGTCCACTGAATATAAGTCCCTAGATATAATAATTACATAATCTATAAATAATTCACGAATTTACATTAAGATTCTATTTAGGTTTAGAGTTTAGATAATTATACTGTAACTATTACATTACTTTTCATAAATTACAAAGTAGACACTTCAACTATATCCAATTTTTTCACAATTATAAAACTCCTTAAATTAAACAATAATTATTCTCATGATATAGATTTTATTGTATACATACTTTATCTTACCCTTCCTTATACCCTGTGAAAAACATTTAAAAAACATGGGATAGGAATAAAAATTTCAATAAGGGATATAAAATAAAGAAAGAAATCATTTTTCCATCAATACAGACAAAAAATATGTTCCATATAATACCTAATAAAATCATAAGATTTAGGAATTACACATAGAGATAATAAATCAGAAAGGTAACTTGTGACATCTATATCATACATAAATTATATCTTTGATAACTACATAGGGATTTACGTTTGGATTAACCATCACAGTATTCTCCCTAAATCACTTAAGATAAATATTAACATTTACATCTGTCTTGTAACCCAATGAATTGGAGAGATATCTTAGGCTCACCTACGATAGGTTTATCATCAAACCACCCATATATGTAAACAATTCCCAAAAAATATATCATAATCATAACACGTAACTCAAGAATAATGGAAATATTACATTTCAAATTACAATCACGATATGTTATTTATAAAATTGATATAATAAATCCATTTTCAAATTAATTTTCACTAAATAAAAAATTAAAAAGTTTATAAGGTATTTATTTTTCTTTTAAAACAAATATGGATTATTATGTAAACCAAACATCAAATAATGCTCGTGGTAGTGGAAATGTCATTGTCACCATGTTTGTTAAAATGATACAATTTTTCTGTAGTTTAGTAAAACGCTTCATGGAGGAAAGATTACCTATGATAGAAATTGAAATTAAAAGGGGTTCATAAATTGTATAAGGAAATGTCGTGTATAAATCTATGTATACCACAATTAATGGAGATTGAGACGAAGTCCCTTACAATTATCATTTTGTAAATAAAATAAATTGATTTTGTGTATTCACTATAAGCACACATAATTAATACAAAAATAAAATATAATACATAATAATATGTTTTATACATAATGATAAAACTGAAGAAATAAATTTATAAGATTAAACCAAAGAATAGAAATTGGGTTAAGAAGATCCATTATGAAAATTCAGCTGCATAATGACGTCAATTACAAATTTAAAAAATGAGTTGATGAGATAGAAAATGTCCTTTAATCACATGGACATAAAATGTAAAGAAATAATAAATATAATAACATATCTTAAAATTTCAAAATTTAAATTTAATGACATAACATAAAATAATTCTTTGACTAGAAGATGATAGTGAAATGTTCCATTACCCTATGTCTGACATGTCTTGTTTGTACTTTATCTCTATGATTAATAATATTAAGTTAGTTATACTTATATCAGATCATTTTTCATGTTTATTATTCATTTTATATCACTCATAACCATTTTATAACAATCTTATAAATATTCCAATTCATATAGTTATTTTTGTCCATGTTCGGTACTTAAGTCAAAATTGATCTCCTTATAACTACAAATTTTCTATGTGGTAAAATGACCATTATCTCCAGAGTTTTATTCATGATTCAAATTTAATACTTATACAATATATGGTAATTTAGATCCATTTTTATTTTTTTTATATATTCCATAACATTTGGATATAAGAAAATGAAATACACAGTTGATGGAGACAGTAAGTTGTACGTATACATGAATGATACATTCATTTTTTTCATTTTTAATGGACATAAAAATAAATTATAAATAAGTATAATATAATTCAATTATAATTTCTATGTTATATATGTTAAATATGTTTATTAATTTCATTCTTTATACGTTTCATGTATAGCATGAACGATTCATATCACGTTGAGGGTGTAATGGTCAACACCTCCTCAAATAAAATTACTGTATTTATAAAACATGAAAAGCTAAAAGGTATTATATGAATGATAATTAAAGAATAATATAGTTAAAAAATATCATACGTAATTTCATATCTATCATAATGTCCACCATGAGAGGCGGTAATATATAATTGAACAATAATCGTTTCGTGAGGCAGTAGTTCGTCATCCACAAAAACTGTGTGATATTATCAATTTGATGGAAGTTTGCATATGTTTAGTTTGAATAATTCACATGAAAACAACCTATTATATTTTATAATCAGGTTTTTTATAAAATTATATAATAATTAGATTTTATGAGGTTAGAGATGGAATTTAAATGGAAGAAGCTTGAGAGAATACATTACCTTAAATCAGGTAACTGATTTTGATTTAAGCTTAATGGACTTATGTAATTGAATTATACAAATGTTGAGGCTTTTATAAGTAATATAGGTATGTTTGATTTTTAATTGGGTAGATATCAGACACTCCCACGGGGCTTGAGAGGTTTCAATAATGGTTATTTGTGGTTACATTTTATAAGTGAAAGGAGGGGTAGTTAAGGAATATCTTGAATTATTATTTTATTACAAATTATATATCAATTATAAATGTTTAATAATTCATATACATTGAATATAATATTAATATTTTTCACAATAAAATCATCCAATAAGAATTATATAGGTTTTGGAAATTTTTTAATCCTTGCCATTTTTATTTAACTATTTTTTACTCGGACCACTTTATCAAATATTTAACTCATTGAGAATCACAAAAGTTACCGAAACATGAAAAATATCAAATGAAATAGTCAATAATAAAATTTTAGACATATTATAAATATTTTACAAAATATTATATTTTTTTTTGAATTTTCTAAATTTTAATAAATTAGTTTATATTTTAAAATATGAATTATGTCTATTTTTACACCATTCATATCATGACTTTTTTAAAAATCCATACCAACATGAATACTATAAAAAATATAATTAATAAATAAATAAAATTCCATGATGTTGGAAATATTTTTATATTTATAATTAATATTTATAGATAATGTAATCACTTATATAAAAACATATATAAATTTTTTTAGTAAAAGATACATGTTTATGTTATATTTTCCTTGACATTAAATTTAATGTAATGAAATGTCATTTTCACACAAAACCTAATCCATAGGGTCCTAATATCAACCCAAAAATTTCCATGGTCAGAGAAATCTCATATAATAAGGTTATTACATGTGTAAGGGTAATTTAATTTTATTACAATATTATTTTTTAACCTTATTTACCAGATTTACCCTTGAACCGTGGTAAATAAAATATTTACTTCAGTTACTATTAATAATGTATAAAAATAAAATTTATCTATTTAAATAATATAGACCACCTGATTCTAAAAGATGATACAATTTTTTCCAGTTCAAAACTCATAAGTTTTTTATATTAATTCATTTCGTCAATCCCAAAAAGAGCGTTTTTAAGAGGTAAAAACTATCAAAAGATTGACACGAGTTTTTGTACAATTTCAAATAAAAATCACTTCAAATGACCATAATTAGATTAGGAGATAAAAATAAAATCCAATTGGACCATAAATATAGTTAAGCTACAAAATATCTAAATTAATAAATAAGATTTAAATCTAGTTTTGTATTAAAATTCAGTATTTTCATTATTCATTAAAAATGATCATTATCAGAAAAATACCAAAATATCATCTAATATAAATTTTTATGTCCCTATTCTATATAAGAATATTATTTTGTCAAATATAACATATAAAATTGAAAAAAATTGATTCAAAAATAGTTCTCCATCAAATAGGGGTAAAAAGACTTTTAAAAATATTACAGTTTTTCATGCTTAAAATCAGATCCATTCTTATTTTAAGACTATAAAATTTATTGGATAAGTGTAAAGACATTTAATAATCATATTGTAGTTAGTTATGATTATTTTTTCCAATAAAATTTCTAGGAATTAACTATAATTTAATATAATAATATTATTATATTGTTATTATTTTGGTAAAACTCAATGTTGTGTGCAACATAAGATTTTAAGAAACTTGTGATTGTGTGTTGAGTACACTATCTAACAATGATTACTCATCAATAAAGAATTAATATCGTTTTCAAAAATATTAATAGACATGAAAATGTATTATTTTATAAATACCTTTATCATTACATCCTTCCCCGCATTGGGAAATTGTGTCCTCACAATTTTAAAATTGGGCTTGGAAACTTCATTGAATGTCCCACATCCAAAAAAGAGTCAATAAAAAATCTCTCTAAATGAATTTAAGAGAATTATAATGGTCACCCAAGATAAAAAATATGAGGATGAAATGAAAAATGGTAATTTAGAAGAATATAAGTCTCATGTTCTAATGGAGAGTGATATAAAACATAATTAGGTGAATGTTAACCAGAAAAAAACCAAAAAAGGTGATAGGTTAAACGGTCTCTGATTTCCCATTAAGAAAAGTAAACCGGCCAAATTTTTAATTTTAGGTCACCCTTCATAAAGATGGAAATTTTATATAAGATACTGACTAAAAACATATGGGAATATAATTACTATTCAAGTAGAGTTTCATCCTTTAATATGTATCTGCCTAAAATTCATCTTCTCTACAAATGATGAGTATTCAGGATGACTTGGTCACACCTAAATAACTATAAACAAAATATAGAGAATGTAATGACACAAAAATGATGAACCATATATTTTCCATGTATTTATGTATTATTCAAAACCATAAAAGTTAGTATAAGATCAAATAATACCCATAAAGGATAATATTTTATCAAAAACAAATATTACTCTTAATCTAAAAAATCGAACAAACAATAACCAAAGCTCAATAAAGACCATTCAATAAAAAATTATATTTAAAATTATTCAAAATAATCCAATCTATGTTTTAATCCCAAAATTTAGAAGGATTTGATCACATATTCTTCCACAAAAATCGTAACATTTATCTCTACATAACATCAACTACACTTAAAGTCTGATACTGTAAAGTGATTAAACTAATCACATATTCAGAATTATTGGTTAAAAATTTCCATAAATAACCCAAATTATTATATGTTCACAATAAAACATAGATTCTTCCAAAATTAAATTCCACCACTACTCTTCAATTTAATTCAAAAAGTATTATATTTTCCTTAGTTATATAGTGTTCCCAAAAGAGAATACATCCTAAAAATAACTATTATTACATAATCACCAATTCATTTTATAAGGCCCTAACCTTAAACCTTACTTAATCTTGAATTAAAGGAATAATCCCATTGAGGATTTTTTCAGGTTTAGAGTTTTAGAGAATTAGATCATAACTATTACATCTCAAAAGATTACGAAGTAGACACTTCTACTATGATTCCATAAAAATAAAAACTCTTAAAAAGAAACATGTCTAGTTCCACGTTTTATATAGCATGACTTTCTGTTGAACCCATCCTTGACCCTACTGCACATTAAGTCCTATGAGAAACATTTCAAAAAAACTCGGGGTGATCATAAGAAACTTAGTAAGGGATACACAAATAATGAAAACTGTTAGTTTATCAAAATAACAAGTAAACCATGTATACTTTATCAAAGTAATAATTTTCACCTTTATGAAGTAGTAAAAACTCTTTACTGAATAAATTATCATTATTTACCCTTTTGTAACCAAAAGATTACTATAAAACCCATATAATGATCACATAACATATAAAGGAAACTTGGGACATTAACATACTTAAATGGAATAACCATACGGTCGACTTCCACAAATATCACTAAATGGAATAGCCATACGGCCGACTTCCATACCCAATGCATTGGAAGTTATAACGTAACCACCCATCTGGGTATTCACGACACCACCTGTCATATGGTTTATCATGTAACCACCCGTCAAATGTCTAAGCACCATTATAAAGTCATAAGACATAAAACAAATATAATGGAAAGAAAACATTTCCACACTTTGATCACAATATATCACTCAAATATATTGACATAATAAATCCATTATAAAAAACCATTTTCAATACCAAAATACATAAAAGAGTATGTGGTATTTATTTCATTTTAAAAACATTACGACTTGTTGAGGAAGCCAAAGGTCAAATAATACTCGCGGCTGTGGAAAAGGTCGTTGTCATCGCGTACGTAAAAAGAAACATTCCTTTTTGTCGTTTTGTAAAACGCTTCGTAGAAAAAGATTCCTTTTGTATAAAAGTAAAATTAAAAGGGGTTTATAAACTGTATAAAAGAAAGTTGTGTATAAAACGAAATATGCCTCAATGAAAGGAGATTGGGATGAAGTCCCTTACCTCGGGTCCGACTTGACTCGATCGTTATTTAACGTCCTGAATAATAAACTTGATTTAATTTCTACTTGATTAAGAACATTTTTAAGGTTTAGTATTCCTTTTATATCACTTATTTCCATTTTATAAACATTATGTAATCATTTAAGTTAATAATGCTTGTTTTGTTGATATTTGGTTCTTAATTCGAAAGTGGACTTCTTACAATTACATGTTGTTCGTGTGGTCAAAGGTTCATTATATCCAGAATGATATTCATGATTTGTAAATCATATATATCATATATATCCATCATTTACATGTATTTATAATATTACATAATCGTTTAGATGTAATAAATTAAATGCACCGTTCATGGAGACGGTAAGCCATACGTACGCATGAACGATACTTTCATTTCAATGTCTTATTAATGGAATTAAAACTAAATGAGAGATATGTATATTTTAATTATCGACTTATATTAATCATTTAGATGTAACATACATCATATATATCCATTATATATATGTACTTATAATAGTACATTACATTTGGGGATAAGAAATGAAATGCACTATTCATGGAGATGGTAAGTCGTACGTACGCATGAACGCTACTTTAATTTCTATCACACACATTAATGGAATGAAATAATAATGGTATAAAGGTATATTATAATTCTAGTATAAAATCATATATAATAACTTTAAATTCATCCTTTATAAGTCCCACATATGTCATTAACGAATCAAATCACTTTGAGGGGGCGGTAGTCCGCACTTCCTAAAATGAAGATATCGCGTATACCCATAATGGAAGCCATAAAGGTGTGACATAAATGAAAAATACAGAATCTTAAGGAAGAAATAAACATATTATTTATCATATATAAATATAGTGACATCTTAATGGACACCTTTAAAGTGTTGGAAGAATATTGAACAATCATCGTTTCATGAGACAGAAATTCACCATCCACGGAAACAGTATGTTCTTTAACCATTAGATATAGGTGTGTGTAAGTGTAGCTAGAATGATTCATATAACAGAATAATATTATATTTAAGATACTGGAGTTGTTACAAATGAAATGAATAAAAAGAGTTTAGGAGGATGGAGAAGCAAAATAAAACAAAAGAACGCAAGTGAAGACATTACCTTAAAATCGAGTAACTCTCATAGATTTATGCTCAAAGGATTCCTTGAAAAGACTTATGCCCATAGTGAGGATTATAAGTGTAAAAGAGGGATGCGTAGAGAGAAAATGGATAGGGGTTGGCTGAGACAAAGGCTTTGGAAGTGTGGGTATGGTGGTAGAGGTGGGGGCTTTTTACAAGAGGAGAGGAGGGGCACTCTTGGAAAGTTATAAGAGTTTACTTTATTATAAAATGATTTTCGTATTTTAAAGGTCCCACATTGATATAATTCGTGGAAAAGGTGACAAGGGTTCGAAATATATTCAAAAAATAGGTCTTTGAAAAGTGTAGGTATTAGATTTTAAATTATCTTTTTATTTTATTTAAATCGTTAAATAATGAGGTAATCGCTGCATCATCATTGTTTCATAAATAATTTACTTTATTTAATGTCTAAAAATTATTAAAAAAATATCATGATGTAGGAAATTTTTTTATATTTCTAATTAATATTTATAGTCAAACATATTGCTTGTATAACCCCAATTAATAATTTTTTAGGTAAAACATCTCATGTTTGGGACATTTTAATTTTAACTTTAAATATATGTCATTAATGTCATTATCTTACCCAAGTGGCTCCATGGGGTCCCCAAAATCGACCAATGGGTTGTCTTGTTCGACCATGACACATCCAATAAGGGTAGTACATGTTTCTAGGTCATTTAATATTATTAAAACATTATTTTTACCTTAAATTACACTAATTACCTCTAATGGCGATTAAAAACTAAAAAGTTACTATTCATCAAAAAATTATTTTAATCCCATTGAACCAAATTTTACTTATTAATGACAACCATGTATGTCAGATTTTTGAAATTCAAAACGCAGAAGTGGTAATGTTTCATTTAAATGAAAAATCAGTTTTTATGTACCACATAGTGGTTTAACTATTCATCAAAAATTGATGTTTTTCAGAAAAATACCAAAACATCACCCTAAGATATATTTGGTATTCCAAATTCAAAAATGTTGTTTATTTTACAAAATTCAAAACATAAAAGATTCATTAATTAATTTAATAATTAATTCTTGCTGTCAAAACAAATAGCGTGTTTTTATGAAACAAAAAGTATCAAAAGATTGACACTAGTTTAAGTCTGATTTCAAAGTGAAATTAATTACAATGACCAAAATTGGATTAAATGGAAAAAATGTATTCTAATTGATCTTTAAAACCAATTCAAAAGATAATATATTCATATAAATAAATTATATTAGAAAGAGGTTGTGAATTAAAATACAACATTTTTCATTATTCATTAAAACTGAACTTCATCGGAAAAATACCAAAAATTTACCCAAAGTAAATTTTGATGTCCCAATTCTAGAGAAGAATTTTATTTGGTCCAATAGAATGTATAAGGGTGATCAAAACTGTATTCATAGAAGGTTTTCCATCAAAAGGCGATAAGTCGACCTTTTGTGAATGTAAGAGTATATATGCATAAAATTGAATTCTTTTCGTATTTTAAGCCTTTATCTTTTATTGGATAAATGTAGAAACATTAAAAAAACATATATAATAATATTTTAGTTATTTCTATTCATTCCCGCCAATACAACGGCTACTTGTTAACTACCATTTAAAATAATATTATTTTATTACTATTTTGAAAAGTAAGATTTCAAAGAAACTCTTCGTTCCGTATCGGGTACGCTATCGAACATAGCTAAACCTTTAAAGTAAATTTAATATTTAATTCGCAAATATTAATAAATATGAAAATGTTTTATTTTTTATTTACCTAGGATGTTACATCCTTCCCCCCTTTTGGGAATTGCGTCTCGCAATTTTCTTCACTTGTCCAAATAAGTGGGGGTATTTATCCCTCATAGCATTTTCAGGATACCACGTTGCCTCTTCAACCATATGGGTTTTCCACAAAACCTTTACCTAGTGAATAGCCTTATTTCGCAAAACTTCCTCTCTTCGGTCATGAATCTGGACTGGTTGTTCTTCATAAGAGATATTCTCTTCCAACTGAACTACCTCTTTGCTCAAAATATAAGATGGATCTGGCATATACTTTCTCAACATCGAAACATGAAAAACATTGTGTACCTGAGATAAACTCGGAGGTAAAGCCACTCGATAAGCAACTGATCCAACTTCCTCTAGAATTTCATAAGGTCCAATGAACTTTGGACTCAGATTTCCTTTCTTACCAAATCGCATCACACTTTTCCATGGAGAAACCTTCAGAAAAACATGATCACCTACCTCGAAAGATAGATCCTTCCTTCAGTTATCCACATAACTTTTCTGTCTGCTCTGAGCTGTTCTCATGTGTTTCTGAATCGACTGATCTTTTTTGCCATCTCTTCTACCAATTCTGGTCCCATTAGCTCCCTTTCACCCACTTCATCCCAAAAAGATGGAGTTCAACACCGCTTCCCATATATTGCCTCAAATGGTGCCATTTGTATACTATAATGAAAACTGTTATTATAAGAAAACTCAACTAAAGAAATCTATTGGTCCCAAATTCCCTGATAATCCATCAAACAAGCACATAGCATATCCTCTAATGTCTGAATTGTTCGTTCTGAATACCCATCTGATTGCGGATGAAATGCTTTACTAAAATTTAATTCAATACCCAACGACTTCTAAAGGCCCTTCCAAAAGTTAGAAGTAATCCTGGGATCAAGACCAGATACAATGGAGAGGGGAACTCAATGCAACCTGACTATCTCTTTAAGATACAATTGTGAAAGTTGATCTAGAGAGAATGTATCTTGAATAGGAAGGAAATGAGCGGATTTAGTTAATCGATCAACAATAACCCAGATTGCATTATTACCTCGAGATGTCCTCGGTAATCCCACAACAAAGTCCATGGATATATTTTCCCATTTCCACTCTGGCACTGGTAATGGATAAATCATCCCTTTTGGTAATTGTTGCTCTGCTTTAACCTGCTGACAATTCAAACACCTCACAGTAAAATCAGCAATATCTCTTTTCATTCCATCCCACCAGTAATAAACCTGCAGATCTCTGTACATCTTAGTACAGCCAGGATGAACTGAAAACGGGGAACTATGAGCCTCACATAACAACTCATTCTTCAACTATGAATCACTAGGCACACACAATATCTTCCCAAATCTCAAAACACAATCATTATCAATGTTGAATTCAGGAAACCTACCATTCTGATCCAACTCTACATTTTTCTAAAACTTGTTGTCTTGCTTCTGTGCTTGCTTAATTCTATCTGATAGAGAAGATTTCACTGATACCTGAAACAAAGCAGAAGGACATCCTACACAAACAACTTCCATGCCAAAGTTCATCAAATCATTAACCAAAGGACCACGTTCCAGACACAACATTGTTAATAAAGCACTACTTTTTTGACTCAAATCATCAACCACTTTATTTTCTTTCCCTGTATGGTAATGAATTGTACAATCAAAATCCTTGATTAATTCTATCCATCTCCTCTATCTCATGTTCAATTATTTCTGAGTGAATATATACTTTAAACTTTTGTGATCGGTATATATTTCACAATTTACACGATACAAATGATGCCTCCAAATTTTTAAGGAAAAAACTACAGCAGCTAATTCCAAATCATGTGTAGGGTAATTTATATCATGGGTTTTCATCTATCGTGAAGCATAAGCAATTACCTAATCATTATGCATTTGGACACAACCAAGTCATTTCAATGAAGCATCACTTTAGATAACAAACTCCCCATTCCTGGATGGTAGTGCCAAGACTGGAGCATTCACCAATCTTCTTTTAAATTCCTAAAAAAATCATCACATTCTTTTGTCCAGATGAACTTAACACCCTTCTGAGTTAGCTTAGTCATTGGACTAGATTAACGTGAAAAATTTTCAACATACATTTGGTAGTAACCTTCCAAACCAAGGAAACTACAGATCTCAGTTACATTTGTGGGTCTTGTCCATTCTTCAACAACTTTTGATTTAGCAGGATCAATAGTTATTCCATTTTTTGAAACAATGTGACCATGGAATGAAATTTTTTGTAACCAAAACTCACACATGCTAAATTTTCCATATAGTTTTTTTCTTTTACGGTTTGCAAGATAACCCTTAAATGACTTTCATGCTCCTCTTTAATTTTAGAAAACACCAAGATATCATCAATGAAAACAACCACAAACTTATCCAAGAACTCATGGAAAATTATATTCATAAGGTCAATGAATACAGCAGGTGCATTGGTTAACCCAAATGGAATAACTACAAATTCATAATAGCCATATCTAGTATGGAACACGGTCTTCGGAACGTCGGATTCTTTTACTTTCTACTGATGGTAACCCAACCTCAAGTCAATCTTCGAAAAATACTGTGCTCCCTGGAGCTGATCAATCAAATCATTGATATGAGGCAAAGGATAATTGTTCATAAAAGTGATATTATTCAAGGCTCTATAATAAAAGCAAAGTCTCATTGAGCCATCATTCTTTTTAACAAAAAAGAAAGGAGAACCCCATGTTGATGTTCTATGTTGAATGAAAGCTTTATCTAATAACTCCTGCAATTGCTTCATTAACTCTAAAAGTTCATCTTGAGCCATTCGATAATGGGGTTTTGAAATTGGGTTAGAATTAGGAACTAAGTCAATAGTAAATTCAACTTCCCGATATTGAATAATACCTAGAAACTCATCATTAAGAACATCAAGATATTCATTTACCACTGGCACATCATTAATCTGAACTGTTCCTTTATTTTCAACAATATGTATAAGGTAACATTCACTTCCATATTTTACTAGTTTCTCACCTTCCTGATATGTTATCAAAATCAAGGGATCATTCTTGTACACAAACTGAAAATATTTCTAATAAGAAACCATTTTAGCTCTGCAGTCAATCTTATCATGATAAAAAGAAATCCAATCCATTACCAAAATAACATCAAACTCTACTAGAGGCAAAACAATAAGGTTTGCTGGTAGATTCTTTCTGCACACAAGGATATGAAGGTTCTTATAATTTCTTTTTGTCTCAACGTTTCCTCTGGGTGTTTTTACCATAAGTTTAGGATTCATATCTTGATATGAAATTTACAATTTACATGAAAAGTTCTTAGTAATGAAAGAATGTGTAGACCCTGAATCAATCAACACATTGGTATAATCTGAAGAAAAAAACAGAGTACCTGATACTACTTCATTCGATGGCCCAACATCTGCTGAAGTAGTTGCAAAGGATTTCACCTCCCCTTTCTGCTTGTATTCTGGATGCTTTCCCCCAGTTGAGTTCTTAGTTAGACACTCATTTGCATAATGACCAATTTCATTACACTTAAAACATCTTATCGCTGACTTTTCATTGCCTTCTTGATCATCTTCCTTACAGTTACGAGCAATATGACCCGACATACCACATCGAAATCACTTTATATACTTGGATAAACATTCTCCAGGATTCATTTTACCACACTTCTCATAGGATGGATATTTTATTTTCTTACCTCCTTGCTTCTTTGATGAATTATTACCCTTTGCCTGCCAACTGGACCTCTTATTCTGTTGTTTGTCAAAGATTACCCGATCATCGGCAAACTCCATTTCCACCTTCTCCACACATCGAACAAGATTTTCATAACATTTGAACTCACAATAAGATAAAACCCTTCGATACCTTGGCTTTAAACCCGAGTAAAAACGGTTTATTTTACTATCCAGATCTCGTATGAAGGTTAGAGAATACCTTTCCAGTCGAGTGAACTTTGCTTCATAAGCAGCCACTGATTCATCCTCCTGCCTCAATTATAGGAACTGTTTTTCCATCCTAAGACGAACCACCTTAGGAAAATATTTTTCATGAAACATACCTTTGAATTCGTCCCAGTGAAGATCATCAATCTCATCACTATCCCTGATATTTTTCACCATCTTCCACCATTGATCAGCTTCTCCTTCAAAACTGTAAACAGAAAGACTATCCTTTTGATGTTCTGAACACCCCATGACATCAAAAATCTTCTCCAGTGCTTTAATCCACCCTTCAGCTAGCACGAGGTCAGATGATCTTCTGAATGATGGGGGATGTTGCCTCATGAAATGTTCCACCACTTACATGTTCCTCTGTGGTTGATCTGGCTGATCTCATGCATGGATACCACCACCATTTATAGCCTGAGTGAACTATGCCATCTCAGCAACAAACTGTTCAGTTCTAATTCCGACCAGCTCAGGTTGTTGATTTGGAAGGTTGTCTTCCTCTTGATGTCGTCCCAACATAGCTTCTTTGTTTCCTCTACGGAAAACCATTCTGATCACAGAAATATATTAGGTGAAGAAACATGGTAATCTTTAAATGCTATATCATTTCAATCATACCATAAATTAATTTATAATTTAACAATTTTCTAACTCCTAACGTTGTCTAAACTGACCATTGATACCAACTATAAGGCCCCACCCTTAAGCCTTACTTAATCATGAATAAAATGAATAATTCCCACTGAGGATCCTTTCAGGTTTAGAGTTTTAGAGAATTAGATCATAACTATTACATCTCAAAAGATTAGAAGGTATAAACTTCTACTAAGTTTCCATAAAAAAAACTCTTAAAAAGTAACGTGTCTAGTTCAACATTTTATATAGCATGTCTTTCCCTTGATCCCATACTTGGCCATACTACACATTAAGTCCTGTGAAAAATATTTCCAAAATACTCGGGGTGAGCCTAAAAATCTCAGTAAGGGATACATAAAGAATGAAAACTGTTAGTTTATCAAAACAACAAGTAAACCATGTATACTTTATCAAAGTAATACTTTTCACATTTATGAAGTAGTAAATACTCTTCACTTAATAAAAGATCATTACATACCCTTTTTAACCAAAATATTACCATAAAACCCATATAAAGATCACATAACATATAAAGGTAACTTGGGACATAAACATACTCAAATGGAATTACCATACGGTCGACTTCCACACATATCACTTAATGGAATAGCCATACGACCGACTTCCATACCCAATGAATTGGAGGTTATAACGTAACCACCCATCCTTGTATTCAAATCACCACACGTCATATGTTTGATCACATAACCACCCTTCAAATGTCCATGTACCATTATAAAATCATAAGACATAAAACAAATATAATGGAAGGAAAAAATTTCCACACTTTGATGAAAATATATCACTCAAATATATTGACATAACAAATCTATTATAGAAAACTATTTTCAATACCAAAATACATAAAAGAGTATATGGTATTTATTTCATTTTAAAAACATTATGGCTTGTTGAGGAAGCCAAAGAACACATAATACTCGCGGCGGCAGAAAAGGTTATTGTCACCGTGTATGTTAAAAGAAACATTACTTTTTGTCGTTTTGTAAAATGCTTCATAGAAAAAGATTCATTTTGTATAAAAGTAAAGGTCAAAGGGTTTTATACACTGTATAAAAGAATTTTGTGTATAAAATTAAATATGCCTCAATGAAAGGAGATTGAGACGAAGTCCCTTAACTCGGGTCCGACTTGACTCGACCGTTCTTTAACGTCCCGAATAATAAACTTGAGTTAATTTTTACTTGATTAAGAACATTTTTCAAGTTCATTATTCCTTTTATATCACTTATTTCCATGTTATAAACATTATTTAATCATTTAAGTTAAAAATGATTGTTTTGTCGATATTTGGTCCTTATGTCGAAAGTGGACTTCTTACAATTACATGTTGTTCGTGTGGTCAAAGGTTCATTTTATCCAGAATGATATTCATGATTTGGTTATCATATATATCATATATATCCATAATATACATGTATTTATAATATTACATAATCATTTAGAGGTAAGAAATGAAATTCACCATTCATGGAGATGGTAAGCCGTACGTACGCATGAACGCTACTTTCATTTATATGTCATATTAATGGAATTAAAACTAAATAAAAGATATGTATATATTAATTCTAGAATTATATTAATAATTTAGATGTAACATACATCATATATATCCATTATATATATGTACTTATAATAGTACATTACATTAGGGGATAAGAAATGAAATGCACCGTTCATGGAGACGGTAAGTCGTACGTACGCATGAATGCTACTTTCATTTCTATCACACACATTAATGGAATGAAATAATAATTAAATAAAGGTATATTATAATTCCAGTATAACATCATATATAATAAGTTTAAATAGTTCCTTTATACGTCCCACATATGGCATTAACGATTCAAATCACTTTGAGGGGGAGGTAGTCCGCACTTCCTAAAATGAAGATATCGCGTATAGCCATAATGGAAGCCATAATAGTGTGCCATAAATTAAAAATACAGAATCTTAAGGATGTCATAAACATATTATATATAATATATAAATATAGTGACATCTTAATGGCCACCTTTTAATGTGTTGGAATAATATTGAACAATCATCGTTTCGTGAGGCAGAAATTTTCCATCCACGGAAACAATATGTTCTTTAACCATTAAATGTAGGTGTGTGTAAGTGTAGCTCGAATGATTCTTATAAAAACATCCTAGTATATTGAAGATACTGGATTTTATAAAAAAAATTAATAAAAATAGTTTAAGGGTTTGGAGAAGCAAAATAAAACAAAAGAACACAAGTGAATACATTACATTAAAATCAGGTAACTCTCTTAGATTTGAGCACAAAGGCTTCCTTGGGAAGACTTCTGCCCAATGTGAGGCTTCTAGAAGTAATAGAGGGATGTGGAGAGACAAAATGGACAGGGATTGGCCGAGATAAAGGCTTTGGATGTAAGGGAAAGCTGGTAGAGGTGGGGGCCTTTTATAAGCGGAGAGGAGGGGCACTCTTGGAAATTTATAAGACTTAAATTTATTAGAAAATGATTTTCGGATTTTAAATTTTCCACATTGATATAATTTGAGGAAAAGGTGATAAGGGTTCGAAATATAATCATCCCATAGGTCTTTTAAAAGTGTAGGTCTTAGAGTTTACATTATCTTTTTATTTTATTTAAATCGTTAAATAAAGAGGTAATCGCTGCATCATCATAGTGTCATAAATAATTTAATTTATTTAATGTCTAAAAATTATAAAAAAAATATCATGATGTATGAAATATTTTTAACTTTTTAATTAATATTTATAGTCAAATATATTACTTGTATAACCCCATTTAATAATTGTTTTAGTAAAACATCTCATGTTTGTGACATTTTAATTTTAACTTTAAATAATAGTCATTAATGTCATTATCATACCCAAGTGTCTCCATGGGGTCCCCAAAATCGACCCATGGGTTTTCTTGGTCGGTCGTGACACATAAAATAAGGGTAGGACATGTGTATCTATAATTTCATATTATTGAAATATTACTTTTACCTTAAATTACACTAATTACCTCTAATCGCGATTAAAAACATAAAAGTTACTATTCACCAAAAAATTATTTTAATCCCATTGAACAAAATTTTACTTCTTAATTACAACCATGTATGTAGGATTTTTGAAATTCCAAACACAGAAGTGGTAATGTTTCATTTAAACGAAAAATCGGTTTTTAAGTCCCACTTAGTGGTTTCACTATTCATAAAAAATTGACGTTTTTCAGAAAAATACCAAAACATCCCCCTAAGCTATATTTGATACTCAGAATTCAAAAATGATGTCTACTTTACAAATTATAAAACATAAAAGTTGCATTAATTAATTTAATAATTAATTCCTACTGTCAAAACAAATATCGTGTTTTTATGAAACAAAAAGTATCAAAAGATTGACACTAGTTTAAGTCCGATTTCAATGTGAAATTAATTCCAACGACCACAATTGTATTAAATGGTAAAAATATATTCTAATTGAACTTTAAAACTAATTCAAAAGATAATCTAATCATATAAATAAATTAGATTAAAAATAGGTTTTGAATTAAAATACAAGATTTTTCACTATTCATTAAAAATGAACTTCATCGGAAAAATACAAAAAAATTACACAAAGTAAATTTTGATGTCCTGATTGTAAAGAAGAATTTTATTTGGTCCAATAGAATGTATAAGAGTGAAAAAACTATATTTATAGACGGTTTTCCATCAAAAGGCGATAAGTTGACCTTTTGTGAATGTTAGAGTATATATGCCTAAAATTGAATTCTTTTCGTATCTTAAGCCTTTATATTTTATTGTATAAATGTAGAAACATTTAAAAAAACATATATAATCATATTTTAGTTATTTATATTTATTCCCGCCAACAAAACGTCTACGTGTTAACTACCATTTAAAATAATATTATTTTATTACTATTGTGCAATCTAAGATTTCAAAGAAACTCTTAATTGCGTATCGGGTACGCTATCGAACATAGCTAACCATTTAAAGTAAAATTAATATTTAATTCAAAAATATTAAAAAATATGAAAATGTTTTATTCTTTATTTACCTGGGATATTACACATTTTCTTTTACTAAGGATATCCATTTGAAAAAACATATGATCCCAAATCAACATATTTATGATCAATAAAATCATTTAACAAATTTGAATAAGTCATACTAACCTAGGAAATAAAATAGGCTAGTGGTAGGTGATGCACCCTTTTCACCCATCAGTTGTTGGCTCGACTTCTTCGGCCTTTATGAACATGATGTGTTGTCAACCATATTATGTGTTATTACCCATCCTACGAGTTTTCCTTTTTCAAAAACCATATCATTATTAAAACATCCGAAAAAATAAGATAATCTCCTCAAAACATACCATACCATACTTTATCCTAAAAGGTTATCTAATACCCATCATGTTGTATCCTAAAATGTGTTAAACATTAATCACCTAAAAATGATCATATGAACCCTTAAAGAGATCCATTATTTCCACACAAGTAAAATTAATTATTCTATGAAAAAAATTTTCACATATCCAACATTTGGGTTACACATATTAAAAAACATCTTCCCAAAGTAATCCCATCACCAAAAGAGAAATAATATATTTAAGCATTTCATCATGCTATAGTATACTGTAACTCTTGAATCCCATATATGTTGACTTCTTACACTTTCAGCGCTCTTCATAATCCATTAACTAAGAATTTACACCTTATTTCTTAATACATCATTCCTACTGATCAAATATCCTAATCATTTAAAAACATTAATCCAATGATTCTTCATTAACTATGGATATGAAAATAAATCATACCTTGAATCCATGTATCATAATATTATGAATGTTCCCTTTCACATTCAACATGTTATCAAACATTCAAAAATTAAATGTTCGCTTCACTTCTCTAATTTCATATTTCGATAGAATTGGAAAAATTGAGATCATGAAATAATATGGAAAAATATACCATGACCCATAAAATTGTTTTAGAAATTAATAGGTTTTGGATAGCTCAAAAACTTTCATGTAGGTGATTGAATACTCAAGAAGCTATCAAAATCATTCCAAAATTCTTTTTCCATACTAGTGATGATGAAATTGTCAGGGACGGATAATAAGGTTGTGAAATATCTCTTTCCTGCCATATTAACATATGATCCCTAATTATATGAAATTAATAAACACATAAACATGAAACGAATTTTTTTATTAAAAAAGAATGTTCTAGAAGTTAGATATAATATAAAAACATTTAAATTACTCTAATCCAATAACCTCTGTATATCTCTATTGTTTGGGTTTTTATCCGAACATCTTATTTTACAATAACACCCCAAAAGTTTCCATATGAAAATAACCCTCTTGGTTATATGGGATCCTTTATCTACACCCAGATAACACCCTAACCTCAAATGATATCTAAACATACCTTTGATACCAAATATAAGGCCCCACACATAAAAATCACATAATCGTAAATTCAGTCAAGAATTCAAACTAAGGCTATTTTTGGGTTTAGAGTTTTTGAGAATTATTTCATAACAATTACATTACCTCTCAAAAATTACAATGTAGAAACATATACTCTATCCATTTTTTCTCAATAATAATACTCATTAAATAAAATTATAGTTCATTTCTTGAATTAAATCTTCTCAAATACTTACTTTTTCTTACCATTCCTTATAACCTATGAAAATACATTTCAAAAACATTGGATGAGCATAATAATCATAGTATGTATTATAAAATAAAGAAATAAAAAATTAGTCCATCAATACATACAAAACATAGGTTATTTAATATACCTCATAAAATCATAAGTTTTATGAATAACACATTGAAATCATAAATTATAAGGGTAACATGTTTCATCCATATCATACCTACATTGTATCATTCACAGCTACATAGTGAGTTTTGTTTAAAATACCCATCAAAGTATATTCCATAAATATATTTGGAGAAATATTAACTTTTACCTTCATTATGCTACCTAATTTTTTAAAGATCTATCTAGGTCTCACCCACCCAAGGATTATCATGTAACCACCAATATATTTAAACAATTCCCAAAACCTATAACATTATCATAACACATAACACAAGAATGAAGAAAAGATATCATTTTCACATTGAAATCACAATATATTATTTCAAAATATTGACATAATCAATCCATTATAAAAATCATATTAAATTCCAAAATATATAAAAACTGTATCTGGTGTTTATTTTCCTTTTAAAACATTCCATATTGTTAAGAAATCCAAATAACAAATAAAGTGAGTGGCAGTGGAAAGGCCAATATCCCCATGTACATTAAAAAGAAACATTATTTTTATTCATTTAGTAAAAATATTCATAGATAAAAGATTCATTTTTACAGAAATTAAAAGATGAATGTTTTCATACACCATATAAAATATTGTTGTGTATAATTCTATATATTAATAAATTAATGGAGATTGATATGAAGTCCCTTACAAAGAACATTTTGAAAATAAAATAGATTGATTGTGTGTATTCACTACAGGTACACATAATTAATGTAAAAATACAATATAAGACATGGATTTTTATTTCATATATATTCAAAGCACGACAAAATTTTGTGTATTATATTAACCTAAATAATATAAATTGTGTTAAAAAATTTCCTTACCAAAATTTTGCAGCCTAACAACGTCACCTAAAAAATCAAAAATGATTTGATGAGAGAAAAAATGGTCTCTTATCACATTAAAATAAAATTTACCGAAATAATAATATATGAGAACATGTCTCAACATTTGAAAATTAAAATATAAATACATAATATAAAATATGTATTTGATAAGAAGAGGAGGGAGTAAATTTCCCTTACCTTGTGTCAGACATGTCCTGTTCATTATTTATCTCCATGAATAATAAATATAAGTTAATTATACTCGATTAAGAACCTATTTCAAGTTTATTGTTACATTTATATAATTTAATTTCCTGCTATGACAGTCATAAAATTATTCATGTTCATATCAATCTTTTTGTAGATGATCGGTACTTGAGTCAAAAATGAACATGTTATAATTACGATTTGTCCATGTGGTCAAATGTCCATTATCACCAAAATTTTATTCATGATTTAGATATCATATATATAGTATATTTGTAATTATATCTATTATATTTGTATTTTAAAATATTCAATAACATTTCTATGTAAGAAAATGAAATGCACCATTCATGTAGACGGTAAGTTGTATGTACGCATGAACGCTACATTCATTTTTTTAATTTTAAAGAAATGAAAACTAAATGATACATAGGTATATAATAATTCCATTATAACATCGTTGTTATATATCTTACATAAGTTAATTAAAATTCATCCATTATATGTTTCATGTATAGCATGAATTAGTCATATCACTTTGAGGGGGCGTCAGTCCGCACATCCTCAAAATAAATTATTGTATTTGTACAACAATAAAAACATGTAGGAATGATCCAAATTTTAATTATATAATCATAGATATAAAAAAAACAAATTATATACATCTTATTTAATTACATTTGGATGATAATGTACACAATGGGAGTTAGTATGAGATAATTGAGAAATAATCATTTCGTGAAGCCGTAGTTCAATATCCAGAGAAACTATATTTTCATATCTATTAGATAGAGGTTTGTGGAAGTTTAGTTTGAATAATTATAATAAAAATATCATTGTATATTAAATATACTATTTTTTTAAATTAATTGAATAAATATTATTTAGCGGTTGGAGAGAAAAAATAAATCAAAGAACCTTGAGAGTAGACATTACATTAAATTAGATAACTGTTTTTTATTTAAGCTAAAAGGCATTATTTAGCTGTCTTCTTCACAAAGTAAGTATTCTAGGAGGAATATAGAGATGGTGTGAGATTATTTGGTCTACTTTTGGATGATCCAAGGGTGAATGAGAAGTTTGAGTAAGGGTTAGAGGTGCTTTTCTTTTTTAAGAGGGAGGAGAGGAACTTAAGTAATATCTTGAATTATTATTTTATAATAAATTATATTTCGATTCTAAATGCGTAAAAATTATGTTAGATAAAATTTAATATGAAATTAAGTCTAAATAAAATCAATAAACAAGAATTATATAGTTTTTGGTTATTTTTTATTCCTTATCTTTTTATTTAGCACTTTTCTTCTCTAACTGTTTTATCATGCATTTAACATTTTTATAGTCAAAATAGATACCAAAACAAGAGAAATATCCATTTAAAGAGCCAATAATAAAATTTTAGGCTTATGATAACTATTTCTCTGAATATAAGTGTTTTTGGATTTTTATAATATATAATAAAATATTTTATATTTTAAAATATGAATTATGTCAATTTTTAGACTATTCATATCATGAATTTTTTTAAAACACATAACATCATTATTATATAGAGAAAACATAATTAATACAAATATAAAATTTAAATATCATTTTAAAAATTCATGGATGTGATAAAAATGATGAAATTACATTTATTTTAATATTTCTATTATCATTCATTTGAATTTTTTTAATGAATAAAACACTACACCATCATTGTGTCATAATTAAATTTATTTATATAATGTCTAAAAATTATAAATAAAATACCATGATGTAGGAAATATTTTTTGATTACTAATTACTATTCATTGTCAAAGGGATAACTTATATAACCACATATGAAATTTTTTTAGTAAAAGACATATGTTTAGGTTATATTTTCCTTAACATTAAATTTAAAGTAATTAAATGTCATTTTCATACACAAGTGGCTCAACGGGTCCTAAAATCGACCCAAGGATGTAAATAATCGGAAATATCTCATCAAATATGTTTATGGCAGTGTTAGTGTTGATTAAATATGGTTTTCCTTATGAATTTTCCATTCGATCATACTTGGGGATATTGTTGAGTCATTAAGGTTTTCTTATGACTTTAACATTACTCTTGTTTTGAAAGTCACAAACACCTTACCTCAAGGAATTTTTTAACCCCTTGTTTTACTTCTTTATGGAAAATTTTCATCCCAAAGGTAATTTATCCTTACCATGTTTCATTGTACATATCATAATTTCTTAATTGTAAAATTCAGTTTGAAACCAAAACCACGAAATCCTATAAATACCTAGATATGAAGCATTCTGTTTTTGGATCCAAATTCTCCAAAATCTGATTACAAATTATGATTACGAATTTTGATTGTGAATTCTAGTTATAAAATTTATAATTTATGACTCTGAATTCCAAATACGAATTCTTGTTACGAACTCCTATGTGTTTTGACTACGAGTTCACTGAATACAGACTCTGAACTCCTATATGTTCTGACTCCGAATTCTCATGAACTTAAACTCCAAACATTGTAACTTCAGGATCCGAATTCTTGTGAATCCTGATAGAGCTGATATTTTCAATATATTTTATCTAAATTTCAATTATTTAGTGCTCACCAATGTGTTATTACATGTTAAGATGCTTCATTTTTGGAATATTGTTGTATTTTGAGCTAAATTGTGAAAATGCCTTAAATCATGGATTTTAAGCAGTTTTTTACTTGTCTGAGTATTTGGTCATATCTATTTAAATTCTTATCCAATTCGACTGATTTGTTTTTTGTAGGAACCCCTGGAATGTTTTCTTCATATATGTCAACTGGATCAAGATCTAAATCGGCCATATAAGGGTCCAAATAAATCATTCTTTGGGAAGGGTTTGTATGTTCGGATGTGTGGAGCTCACCTCAATAAATGGATCATAACAACGGCTACATGTTTCCAATGTCATTAATTCTAACTGGGCGTGCACGAGTACTCCAAGGTTAGAATTCAAGATTAATTTCAAGGTCAAACTTGATAATTAGAGCACACTATGATCGAGTCAAACAAGTGAGAGATGAAAGGTCTCCTCGGGAAGAGAAAGAGTCGTGGAGTAATTTATTCATAAATTTTTCAAAACTTTTCAAAATTGGATGATATTTTTTGGACCAACAGATAATGTATTTCTAAACAACCCTTAATAAGGGTCTAGTGGTTGATTCTACAAGTAGGTGTTCCAAACAGAAGCATATTTCAGGCGGACAGAATCTGGATATAAGATTTTCCAGCCCTCCTCCCCTATTCTCCCTATCTCTTCATTCATTTCAAGGGGGGTTGGATTTGTGGAGATAATGATGAAGATGGTGTACACTATTTCTGTAATTAAGATGATGTGGGCTGATCAAGTGATGTGAGGCTAAACTACAAGTGGTTGCGGATGACGACAACCGACGGACACTCCCTTCCGAGTTTTAATCTTCATGTGTAATCTCTGTTGAATCTCCTTTGAATTTATATTTCTTGAATGAAAACAGTTGTTTTCATTCATTAATATATTTTCAACTTGTTTGTTCTGGATGGTTTCCCAATCTATAAAGTAAAATAGTCTATTTCACTATTTAAATTTCTGCGGTGAGGTCTTTCCGTTGAGTATAGTGATTTCAGTTAGGTATGGTATTTTGAAGGTCTTCAACTAATTAGATCACTTCTATAGGAGGGGAAACAATCATATTGAGGTCTTAATATGATATCTTTGCCAAATAAGGTGTTTATACAGAGGTATTTGGGTACGAATTGAGAGATTCATTAGAGATATAATTTTAAACAAGGAAGAGGGGAGTGTCCGGGAGGTTAAAGCTTGTCCGTAACCACTGTTTTGATTCTAGTTTGAAACCCATTTTATTTCCAATAAATTTTCTAGATCATTATGCAATTTTATTTCTCTTTAGTTTTTATTTATTTTCTGTTCTTGAGTCTTTAATCAAATCCCCAATTTTCCATTTCATGTGAAAACAAACCAACAACAAAGTGACAGTTTGGCAACTCAAATTGCAACCTCCTAGAGAGACAATCCAGGGACTGCTATATTGAATTGTTTTTTGGGAAAAATTAATTGATTGAGGATTTGTTGACAAATAATCCATACATCAACTAGCATTGTTTAAAGTGAAGTTTCTTGAGATGATTTGTGTGAAAATTGTTTTTGCATGACCAGAAATTCTAACCCAAATTTGTTCCCATTGGATTCTGAAATTGATAGAACTTTTCACTCTAGGGATTGAGCTACCAGAAATCCCCTTGTACCACGTTTTTAATCTTCTAATAATTCACTTAGAAGAAACTTGGTTGAAATTGAAATTCCAATGGCTGAAAATAGAACCTTGATAGAATTGGCTTCATCTTATGATGCAAATCACGAAAATCCTATTGAATATCCTGATGCACCTGCTGGGTTTGAAATTAAATCCGGTTTCATTCACCAACTTCCAAAATTTAATGGTTTTCCTGGGGAAGATCCACATAAACACCTTCAGGAATTTATTTATCTTTGTGTCAACATGAAACCCCAGGGAATTGATGAAAATTAAATGAAATTGAGGTCTTTTCATTTTTCGTTAGAAGGAGTTTTCAATGAATGGTTTTTCTATTCACAATCTACATTGATTAAGGATGGAATGAATTGAAAAAACTTTTCCTTGAAATTTTTTTCCCTGCTTCTAGAACTACTTTCATTAGAAAGGAGATTTGTGGAATTAGGCAAACTCAAGGTGAAACTTTTCATGAGTATTGGGAACGCTTCAAATGACTTTGTTTCAGTTTCCCCCACCATCTAATTAGTGACCAAATTTTGATTCAATATTTTTATGAGGGATTGTGTCTTACTGATAGAAGCATGATTGATGCTACTGTAGGAGGGGCTCTGGTTGACAAAACACCAACTGCTGCTAGGACATTAATTGAAAACATGGCCTAAAATGCTAAACAGTCTGGAACATGAGGAATTATTCATGTGAAATCTGCCCAAGAGTTCCCCATTTCTAGTCCTGAAAACAATATGATTGCGAGTCAACTTTTTGATCTTACCACCATGGTGAGGTCAATGATGTTATCCAATACCCCACCAACTCCACCCAAACCTAAAGCAACATTTCAAATGAAAGTCTACTATGGAATTTTCTCTTCCAATGACCATTTTAGTTACCAATTCCCTCAAATACAGGAACCTTCTGAAAACTACAATGCTATTTTTTCTGGAAAACCCTTTCAATCAACCAAAAAAAGGCCATTTTAATCAAATCAAAATTTCAATCAAGGCTGGAAAAACCACTCTAATGAATGATTTTGACACCCTAAACAGCCTAGAGACTTATTCCAAGGACAATCCAGCAATTCACAACCAAGATATTTAAATGAGCAAGCCAATTCTCATTCTGGAAGAAGCTTTCAGGCAGCCCCTCCCACTCAAAATTCAGAGAGTAATATTGAAGATGCAATGAGGAAACGCCATGAGGTAATGAAACAAACACAAGACCAACAATAAAACATGTTTAATACCCTAATGACTGAAATGGGTCAACTTTCCCTTGATCTTAGTTACATAAAAAATCAAATGAGTGGAGGTTTTCCCTCACAACCCCAAGTGAATCAGAGAGATAAAGGGAAGGAAAATGTGAGTGCAATTGAACTTAGGAGTGGAAAACAATTGAATACCCCTCAAATGGAGAATCCAAAACCTTTTGTTGAAACTACTGTTGAGAATCCCACCACTGATGGAAATGCTGTAAATTCTAAATGTTCTTTGAATGGAAACAAAATTTCAAGAGAAGAAATGTGGCTTGAAAGAACAAAGTGTTATTGGAAGAGGATGTTTGGACCTTTTGTTTCTCAAAGAAGTGCTCAAAATAGCCTTGAAACAACCAAACCACCATTGCCTTACCCTAGGAGTGAACCACCAGTGAAGTCGAGTGCTGAGAAAGAGTTGGATAAAGAGGTTTTGGAGACTTTTAAGAAAGTTCAAGTCAATTTACCTTTTCTTGATGCTGTGAAACAAATTCCAAGGTATGAAAAGTTTTTGAAGGAAATGTGTACCCACAAGTGGAAATTCAAAGGAGGTGAAAAGGATAACTTAGGGAGGAATGTTCCATCCATGATCCATCATGCCTTACCTGTCAAATGTAAAGACCCTGGAACTTTTACCATTCATTGCTCCATTGGGAAATGTGAATTCCAGGATGTTATGCATGATTTGGGGGCCTCCATCATTGTTACGCCACATTCTGTTTACTCATCTCTTCATGTTGGAGAATTGAAACCCTCTGGGATCATCATTCAACTTGCTAACCGAAGTACCACCAAGCCTGCTGGATTTATTGAGGATGTTCTTGTTCAGGTGGGAGAAATGATTTTTCCTGTGGATTTCTATGTCTTAGATATTGAAGATGATAGGTTTAGTACCCATGCACCTCTCATTCTAGGGAGACCATTCCTGAAAACTGCAAAAGTAATCAGCAATGTTCATATGGGAACACTTTCACTGGAGTTTGGCAGAGAAGTTGTTCATTTCAATATTTTTCAGTCCCTGAAACACCCAGTCGAGGATCATTAATCCCCCCAAGTGAACATGATTGATTGGTTTTCCACTGATATGTTCCCTGATTTTTCCTGTGATGAAAAACTAGCTGATATTTTTTATGATGGAATTTTATTTGTTGCTGAATCTGATCATCAAGAGTGGGAAAAGTGAGCTGATGATGAGTCTTGGAATTTTCAGATGGCTTTGCAAGATTCTATTGATCTCAACATTGAGGAATATGTCTCCCTAGAAACCCCTAGTGCTGCTAGTGGTCTCCCAGGAGAAATTGAAAATTTTCCACTAGAATCAAATTCCATGAACAATGAAATTGATATTCATGGTGATTGTCCTTTAAATTCTATAACCCCACTAAACAACCACACCTGTAAGCAATGTTCCTTGATCAATGAAAATACCCCAGCTGAGTTAGAGTTGAAACCACATCCTGAGAATCTCAAATAATCTTTCTTAGGTGAAAATGAAACATTCCCTGTTATAATTTCAAAAGATTTGTCGAAGGACCATGAAAATCATTTGTTAGGAGTCCTCAAAACCCAAAAGAAAGATATTGAATGGACTCTATCTTATTTAACTGGAGTCATCCCCTCAGTGTGCAAACATAGAATTTGCATGGAAGAAAATTTTAAACCGGTGAGACAATTTCAATGGAGGTTGAATCCAACAGTTTTAGAGGTTGTTAAGAAGGATGTTACCACCCATTTAGCTGCTGGAATTATTTTTCCCATCTCTGATATTCAATGGGTGATTCCAATCCATGTAGTTCCTAAAAAAGGTGGCTTCACAATCTCAATGAATGAATTTGGTGAGCTTGTTCCTGTTAGGCTTCCAAGTAAATGGAGAATGTGCATTGATTACAGGAAGCTCAATTTGGCTACGAGGAAAGACCACATTCCACTTCCATTTCTTGATCAGGTCCTTGAAAGACTAGCTGGAAAAACCCATTATTGTTTTCTGGATGGATTCTCTGGTTATTTCCAAATTCATATTTAACCTAAGGATCAAGAAAAAACCACATTCACAAGCCCATTTGGAACATTTTCTTATAGGAGGATGCCCTTTGGTTTGTGCAATGCACCTGGAACTTTTCAAAGGGGTATGATGAGTATTTTCTCTGATTTTCTTGAAATATGCATGGAAGTTTTTATGGATGACTTCATAGTTTATGTCTCATCATTTGAATGTTTTTTGGAAGGTCTGGCTCATGTTCTTAAAAGGTGAATTGATAAGAACCTTGTTCTTAATTATGAAAAATGTCATTTCATGGTGGTTAATGGGATTTTTCTTGGACATGTTGTGTCATTGGATGGAATTCAAGTTGATAAGTCCAATGTTGAGGTCATTTCTTCATTGTCATACCAAAAAACAATTAGAGATGTGAGATCTTTTCTTGGTCATGCTGGTTTTTATAGGAGATTCATTAAGGATTTCAGTATGGTTGCACTTTCATTGTCTAGATTTCTCTAGAAAGACACCCCATTTTTCTTTGATGAAAATTGTAAACAGGCCTTTGGGGAGCTGAAACAAATATTGATTACTCCTCCCATTGTTCAACCTCCCAAATGGGACATTCCTTTTGAGATCATGACTGATGCATCTAACTTTTCTCTTGGGGCCGTTTTAAGTAAAAGGCTAGAAAAGAAATCTCATGTGATTTCCTATGACTCTAGAACATTAGATCAGGCCCAATCAAACTACACAACAACTGAGAAGGAGGTGTCTGCTGTTGTCTTTTCTTTGGAAAAATTTAGATGTTATATTCTGGGATCTAAGGTGATTGTTTTCACTTATCATTCTGCAATCAAATTTTTGATGAAGAAACATGATGCAAAACCAAGAATTTTGAGATGGATTTTGTTGTTACAAGAGTTTGATGTTGAAATAAAGGACATGAATGGAAGTGAAAACCTTGTTGATGATCATCTGAGTAGGATACCATCTGTTTTGAATGGGGATCATCGGATCTATCTTCCAATTAATGAAACATTTCCAGATGAGGAGTTGTATGCTTGTCAAACTGAAAGGCCATGGTTTGCTGCTATGATGAATTATTTAGCTTCTGATGATGTTCCCCACTAGTGTTCCAAGAATCAATTTTCTAAACTTTTGAGTGATTCAATTAATTACATTTGGGATGATCCTTAATTGTGGCAGGTTGGTAGTGATAAAATGATTAGGAGATGCATTCCAAATTCTAAATTCCAAACTGTCCTAAACATTTGACACACATTGAGCTGTGGATGACACTTTGGGCCTCAAAGAACTGCAAGAAAGGTGCTGGATTCTGGTTTGTATTGGCCTACCATTTTTAGAGACTCTTTTGATTTCTACAGGACATGTAGAAATTGTCAATTTCAAGGGGGCTTTTCCAAAAGGAATGAGATGCCACAACAAACTCTGTTGTTTTTTGATGTATTTGATGTTTGGGGTATGGATTTCATGGGACCTTTTCCCAATTAATTTGGATATCTTTACATTTTACTTGCTGTTGATTATGTATCCAAGTGGGTAGAATCTATTCCCACAAGAGCTGATGATGCCAAAACTGTGTCCAAGTTTGTGATGGGAAATATATTTTCAAGGTTTGGATTCCCAAAGTTCTTGAGTAAGGATCAAGGTAAAAATTTTTGTAACAAGACTTTGGAATCACTATTTAAGAAGTATTGAGTTCATCATAGGGTCTCTACACCCTATCACCCCCAAACAAATGGAATGGATGAGTTGTCCAATAAAGAAATAAAACAAATTCTGGGGAAAACTGTGAACCCAAATAGAAAGAATTGGTGTTTGAGACTTGATGATGCACTCTGGGATTATAGGACAACATTAAAAACCCCAATTGGCATGTCACCATTTAGATTAGTCTATGGAATGGCTTGTCACCTTTCGGTTGAGTTAGAACACAAATATTTTTGGGCTGTTAAAACATGTAACATGAATCTGTTTTCTGTTGGGGAAGAAAGAAAATTTTGTTTGCAGGAGCTAGAGAAGATTAGAACGAATGCATATGAATGTTATAGGATGTACAATGAATGAACCAAATCATTTCATGATGAGATTATTCTCAACATAAACTTCAAGGAAGGAGACAATGTGTTGCTGTTTGATACCAGATTGAGGTTGTTCCAGGGTAAATTTCATTCCAAATGGTCTGGTCCATTCATTGTTACTCATGTTTTTCTTTTGGTTCAATCCAGATTAAAGAACCAAGAAAAGGGACACCATTCATAATCAATGGGCACAGGTTGAAGCTGTTCAGAGAGAATGATCACGATCCTCCGGGGGAGGAGATGTATCTTCATGAAGACGAATACAATTGATGTCAGGTTTTGTTTTTCCTTATCACTTTTTTTTGTTGTAATGTCTTTGATTTATAGAATTTCATATTCATATATATATATTCTTTACACAATGAGGACATTGCATAAAATAAGTGTGGGGGAGGAACATGCTGGGTAGATTTGGATAATGTGTTCTTTCATTTCATTTTTTCCTTTTTTTTCTCTCTCTTTCAATTATTGATGTGTTTTTTTATTTTTCAAACTTTGTGTGTTTTATTTAAAATTTTGAAAAACATTTGAGCTTACATGATGATATTTTAAAACCCTATCAATGAGTGAACCAATTGGTCCATTGAATCTGGTTATAAATGAATGCTAAAAAAAACACTGTTTCAAGTTCCAAAATTTTGAAAAAACCATTGAATTTTGAATTCCATTCCATGAATGTTGTCTAATATTGAAAACCACTTGCCCGTGAGTATTTTGATCACATTTTTCATCTTCTTCGCATTCATCCTACTTCTTGAGTGAACCAAATAATGCTTCTTTGATTAAACCAGAACATGCTCTTTTTCTATCAAAACTTGAGGGCTAAGGTGAGTGTGATTGAAATGATTGAGGGAATTTGTTTGTGATTGAAAGACCCTTTTTCACGATTATCCCTTTTATTCTGGACAACCTTTTACATTTTATCTTTATTGAGCCCTTAGTTTCCATGTACTGCCTTTTAGATAGCCACATTACATGCCATTTTCCCATTCAAACCTGCTCTGGAAGTATAAATGCATGATCTAGTTGAAATCAAGTGTGGGGGAGATGACTTGTGGTGTGCAACATCATCTGTTGTTGCTTTGGGTGATTATCTAGAAAATGCAGATATGTTTTTGCTGCTGAATGATTTTTGATTTCTGAGAGATGTGCCTGTCTGGAGCTCTCAAAGGAAGAGAGTTGTGCCTATCTGGAAATCTCAATTGAAGAGAGCTATGCCTTTCTGGAGCTCTTGATGGAAGAAAGCTATGCCCGTTCTGGAGCTTTTGAAAAAAAAAGAGAAATGTAACTGTTGATTCTGAAATTTGGATGGAATGAGGTGGAAAAGATATTCTCAGGTATTCTCAAATATGACTTTCATTGAAGGAGAGTAAGGAGGATCCCCCACATGAGTGAAGATTAGATTCATGTATTTTTTGCTTCCAAAATGAGCCAAACCCTCCTTATTCGCCTTCATAATTTTGGACATTTGAGACCTACCCACCTTTATCCACAGAACATCCTTGAAAATCCCTCAATATGATCACATTTTTCTTGTCTCACATCAGGTGGAGATTTAGAAAATTTTGAATCCTATGATGATTCTTGCATGTTTTCTTGAGAGAAGCTTTTTTGGAAATCAATATTTGTGTTGAGAAAAAAATTTTGTGAGGTGACTGTGTTAATTGAATGAGAGGAGTAAATGAGTTGAAATGGATTGAATGAACTGAATTTAAAAATTGAATCATTTTTTTATGAGGCATTATATCATTTGATTCTTGGTGTGTGATTGGTGAACCTAATTGGTTTGTATTTTTAATATGCACTGATTTGGTTTTAATGATCACTTGTCCAGGAGACCAAGTTGTATGTGTGGGAGAATTGATAGAGCTGATATTTTCAATATATTGTATCTAAATTTCAATTATTTAGTCCTCACCAATGTGTCATTACATGTTAAGATGCATCATTTTTGGAATATTGTTGTATTTTGAGCTAAATTCTGAAAATGCCTTAATTCTGGATTTTAAGCAGTTTTTGACTTGTCTGAGTATTTGGTCATATCATTTTAAATACTTATCCAATTCGAATGATTCATTTTTTTAGGAACCCCTGGAATGTTATCTTCATACACGTCAACTGTATCAAGATCTAAATCTTCCATATAAGGGTCCAAATAAATCATTCTTTGGTAAGAGTTTTAATGTTCGGAACTGTGGAGCTCACCTCAATAAATGAAGAATAACATAGGATAAATGTTTCCAATGTCATTAATTCCAACTAGGAGTGCAAGATTCCTCCATGGTTTGCATTCATGAATAATTTGAAGGTCAAACTTGATAATTAGAGCACACTATGATCGAGTCAAACAAGTTGGAGATGAAATGACTTCTCGGGAAGAGAAAGAGTCGTGGAGTAATTAATTCATAAAATTTTCAACACTTCTCCAAATTGGCTGATATTTTTTGGACCGACAGATAATATATTTCTAAACAACTCTATAGAAGGGTCCAGAGGTTGATTCTGCAGTTAGGGGTTCCAAACAGAATCATATTTCGTGCGGACAGAATCTGGATAGAAGATTTTCCAGCCCTCCTCCCCTATTCTCCCTATCTCTTCATTCATTTCAAGGGGGTTGGATTTGTGGAGATAATGATGAAGATGGTGTAAAATATTTCTGGAATGGAGGTGATGTGGGCTGATCAAGTGATGCGAGGCTAAACACCAAGTGGTTGCGGACGACGACAACCGACAAACACTCCCTTCCGAGTTTTGATCTTCATGTGTAATCTCTGTTGCATCTTCTTTGAATTTATATTTTATGAATGACAACTGTTGTATTCTTTCTTGAATATATTTTCAACTTGTTTGTCCTGGATGTTTTCCCAATATATAATGTAAAATAGTCAATTTCACTATTTAAATTTCTGCGGTGAGGTCTTGCCGTTGAGTATAGTGATTTCAGTTAGGTTTAGTTATTTGAAGGTCTTCAAATAATTAGATCACATCTATAGGAGGGGAAACGATCATATTGAGGTCTTAATATGATATCATTTCCAAATAAGGTGTTTATCCAGAGGTATTTGGGTAGGAATTGAGAGATTCATTAGAAATATAATTTTAAACAAGGAAGAGGGGAGTGTCCGGGAGGTTAAAGCTAGTCTGTAACCACTATTTTGATTCTAGTTTGAAACACATTTTATTTACAATAAATTTTCTAGCTCATTCTCCAATTTTTTTTCTCTTTAGTTTTTATTTATTTTCTATTCTTCAGTCTTTAATGAAATCCCCAATTTTCCATTTCATGTGAAAACAAACCATCAAAAAAGTGATAGTTTGGCAACTCAAATTGCATCCTCCTCGAGAGACAATCCATGGACTACTATATTGAATTGGTATTTGGGGAAAAAGTAATTGATTGAGGATTTCGGGACAAATAATCCATACATCAAATGGAGCCGTTGCTGGGGAGGTTTCTTGAGTTGATTTGTGTGAAAATTGTTTTTCCATGACCCGAAATTCTAACCTAAATTTGTTCCCATAGGATTCTGAAATTGACAGAACTTTTCACTCTAGGGATAGAGCTACCAGAAATCCCCTTGTACGAAGTTGTGAATCTTCTAATAATGCACATAGAAGAATCCTAGTTAAAATTGAAATTCCAATGGCTGAAAATAGAACCTTGAAAGAATTGGCATCATCTTATGATGAAAATCAAGAAAATACTATTGAACTTCCGGATGCACCTACTGGGTTTGAAATTAAATCTGGTTTCATTCACCAACTTCCAAAATTTAATGGTTTTCCTTGGGAAGATCCACATAAACACCTTCAGGAATTTAGATATATTTATGTCAACATGAAAACCTAGGGCATTGATGCAAATCAAATGAAATTGAGGCATTTTCCTTTTTCATTAGAAGGAGTTTCCAAAGAATTGTTTTTCTATTCAAATTCTACTTTGATTAGGGATGGAATGAAATGAAAAAACATTTCCTTGGAAATTTTTTCACTGCTTCTAGAACTACATTCATTAGAATGTAGAATTGTGGAATTAGGCAAACTCAACGTGAAACATTGCATGAGTATTGGGAACACTTCAAAAGACTTTGTTTCAGTTTCCCCCACCATCTAATTAGTGACCAACTTTTGATTCAATATTTTTATGAAGGAATGTGTCTTACTGATAGAAGCATGATTGATGCTACTACAGGAGGGGATCTAGTTGAAAAAACACCAACTGCTGCTAGGACATTAATTGCAAACATGACCCAAAATAATCAATAGTCTGGAACAAGAGGCCTTATTCATGTGAAATCTGCCCAAGAGTTCCCCTTTTCTAGTCCTGAAAACAATATGATTGTGGGTCAACTTTCTGATCTTACCACCATGGTGAGGTCAATTATGTTATCCAATACCCCACCAACTCCACCCAAACCTAAAGAAACCTTTCAAATGAATGTCTACTGTGGAATTTTTTCTTCCAATGAAAATTTTAGTGACCAATTCCTTCAAATGTCGGAACCTTCTGAAAACTACAATGCTATTTTTCCTGGAAAAACCTATCAATCAACCAAAAAAGGCCATTTCAATCAAATCACAATTTCAATCAAGGCTGGAACAACAACTCTAATGAAAGATTTTGACAGCCTGAACAACCTAGAGGCTTCGTCCAAGTACAATCAATCAATTCACAACCAAGATATTTCAATGAGCAAGCCAATGCTCATTCTGGAAGAAACTTTCAGGCTTCCCCTCCCACTAAAAATTCAGAGAGTAATATTGAAGATGTAATGAGGAAACAACATGAGGCAGTGAAACAAACACAAGACCAACAATAAAACATGTTGAATACCCTAATGACTCGAAAGGGTCAACTTGCCTCTGATCTTTGTTGCATAAAAAATCAAATGAGTGGAGGTTTTCCCTCACAACCCCAAGTGAACCAGTGAGATAAAGGGAAGGAAAATGTGAGTGCAATTGAACATAGGAGTGGAAAACAATTGAATACCTCTCAAATGGAGAAACCAAAACCTGTTGTTGAAACTGCTGTTGAGAATCCCACCACTGATGGAAATGCTATAAATTCTAAATGTTCATTGAAGGGAAACACAATTTCGAGAGAAGAAATGTTGCTTGAATGAACAAAGAGGGATTGGAAGAGGATTTCTGGACCTTTTTTTCTTGAAGAAGTGCTCAATATATCCTTGAAACAACCAATCAACCATTGCCTTACCCTAGGAGTGAACCACCCGTGAAGTCGAGTGCTGAGAAAGAGTTGGATAAGGAGGTTTCAGAGACTATTAAGAAAGTTCAAGTCAATATAACTTTTCTTGATGTTGTGAAACAAATTCCAAGGTATGCAATGATTTTGAAGGAAATGTGTACCCACAAGAGGAAATTCAAAGGAGGTGAAAAGGTCAACTTAGGGAGGAATGTTCCATCCATGATCCAACATGCCTTTCCTGTCAAATGTAAAGACCCACGAACATTTACCATTCCTTGCACCATTGGGAAATGTGAATTAAACGATGTTATGATTGATTTGGGGGACTCCATCATTATTATGCCACATTCTATTTACTCATATCTTCATGTTGGAGAATTGAAACCTTCTGGGAACATCATTAAACTTTCTAACTGAAGTACCACCATGCCTACTGGAGTTATTAAGGATGTTCTTGTTCAAGTGAGTGACATGATTTTTCCTGTGGATTTCTATGTCATAGATATGGAAGATGATAGGTTTAGTACCCATGAACCTCTCATTCTAGGGAGACAATTCCTGAAAACTGCAAAAGCAATAATCAATGTTCAAAAGGTAACACTTTCACTGGATTTTGGCGGAGAAGTTGTTCATTTCAATATTTTTCAGTCCATGAAACACCCAGTCGAGGATCATTCATCCCCCCAAGTGAACATGATTGATTGGTTTTCCACTGATATGTTCCTTTATTTTTCCTGTGATGATAAACTAGCTGATATTTTTGATGATGGAAATTTGTTTGTTGCTGAATATGATCAATAAGAGAGGGAAAAGTGAGCTGATGATGAGTCTTGGAATGTTGAGATGGATTTGCAAGATTCTATTGATCTCAACATTGAGGAAGATTTCTCCCTAGAAACCCATAATGCTGCTAGTAGTCTCCTAGGAGAAATTAAAAATTTTCCACTAGAATCAAATTCCAAGAACAATGAAATTGATATTCATGGTGATTGTCCTTTAAATTTTGTAACCCCACAAAACAACCACACCTGTAAGCAATGTTGCTTGATCAATGACAATACCCCAGCTGAGTTAGAGTTGAAACCTCATCCTGAGAATCTCAGATATTATTTCTTAGGTGAAAATGAAACATTCCCTGTTATAATTTCAAAATATTTGTCGAAGGACCAAGATAATCAATTTTTAGGAGTCCTCAAAACCCACAAGAAAACTATTAGATGGACTTTATCTAATTTAACTGGAGTCAGACCCTCAGTGTGCATGCATAGAATTATCATGGAAGAAAATTTTAAACTGGTGAGACAATTTCAAAGGAGGTTTAATCCAACAGTTTTAGAGGTTGTTAAGAATGAAGTTACCACCCTTTTAGCTACTAGAATTATTTTTCCCATCTCTGATAGTCATTGGGTGAGTCCAATCCGTGTTGTTCCCAAAAAAGGTGGCTTTACAATCTAAAAGACAAAATTTGGTGAGCTTGTTCCTGTTAGGCTTCCAAGTAAATGGAGAATGTGCATTGATTACAGGAAGCTCAATTTGGCTATGAGGAAAGACCACTTTCGACTTACATTTCTTGATTAGGTCCTTGAAAGACTAGCTGGAAAAGCCAATTATTGTTTTCTAGATGGATTCGATGGTTATTTCCAAATTCATATTGCACTGGATGATCAAGAAAAAACCACATTCCCATGCCCATTTGGATCATTTTCATATAGGAGGATTCCATTTGGTTTGTGCAATGCTCCTGGAACTTTTCAAAGGTGTATGATGAGTATTTTTTCTGATTTACTTGAAATATGCATGGATGTTTTTATGGATGACTTCACTGTTTATGGATCATCATTTGAAAGTTGTTTGGAAGGTCTGGATCATGTTCTTCAAAGGTGCATTGATAAGAACCTTGTTCTTTATTATGAAAAATGTCATTTCATGGTGGGTAAAGGGATTGTTCTTGGACATGTTGTGTATTTGGATGGAATTCAAGTTGATAAGTCCAAAGTAGAGGTCATTTCTTCATTTCCATACCCAAAAACAATCAGAGATGTGAGATCTTTTCTTGGTCATTCTGGTTTTTATAGGAGATTCATTTAGGATTTCAGTAAGGTTGCACTTCCATTGTCTATATTGCTCCAGAAAGACACCACATTTGTCTTTGATGAAAATTTTAAACAGGCCTTTGGGGAGATGAAACAAAAATTGATTACTCCTCCCATTATTCAACCTCCCAAATGGGACTTTCCTTTTAAGATCATGAATGATGCATCTGACTTTTCTCTTGGGGCTGTTTTAAGTCAATGTTTGGAAAAGAAATCTCATGTGATTGCCTATGCCTCTAGAACATTAGATCAGGCCCAATCAAACTACACAACAACTGAGAAGGATCTGTTTGTTGTTGTCTTTGATTTGGAAAAATTTATATGTTATCTTCTGGGATCTAAGGTGATTGTTTTCACTTATCATTCTGCAATAAAATTTTTGATGAAGAAACATGATGAATAACCAAGACTTTTCAGATGGATTTTGTTGTTAGAAGAGTTTGATGTTGAAATAAAGGAAAATAATGGAAGTGAAAACCTTATTGCTGATCATTTGATTAGGATACCATCTGTTTTTAATGGGGATCATCAGATCTATCTTCCAATTAAAGAAACTTTTCCAGATGAGGAGTTGTATGCTTGTCAAACAGAAATGTCATGGTTTGCTGATAAGGTGAATTATTTAGCTTCTGATGATGTTCCCCACTGGGTTTCCAAGAATCAATTTTCTAAACTTTTGAGTGATTCAAAGCATTACATTTGTGATGATCCTTACTTGTGGTATGTTGGTAGTGATCAAATGATTAGGATATGAATTCCAAATTCTGAATTTCAATATGTCTTAAACTTTTGTCACACATTGAGTTGTGGACGACACTTTGGGACACAACGAACTGCAAGAAAGGTGTTGGATTTTGGTTTGTATTGGCCTACCATTTTTAGATATTCTTTTGATTTCTGCAGGACATGTAGAAATTGTCAATTTCAAGGGGGCATTTCCAAAAGGAATGAGATGCCACAAAAACCTCTATTGTTTTGTGATGTATTTGATGTTTGGGGTATGGATTTCATGGGACCTTTTCCCATTTCGTTTGGATATCTTTACATTTTACATGTTGTTGATTATGTATCCATGTAGGTATAAGATATTCCCACAAGAGCTGATGATGCCAAAACTGCGTCCAAGTTTGTGAAGGGAAATATATTTTCATGGTTTGGATTCCCAAAGTTCATGATTAGGGATCAAGGTACAAATTTTTGTAACAAGACTTTGGAATCACTATTGAATATGTATATAGTTCATCATAGGGTCTCTACACCCTATCACACCCAAACAAATTGAATGGATGAGTTTTCCTATAGAGAAATCAAACAAATTCTGGAAAAAACTATGAACCCAAATAGAATGGATTGGTGTTTGAGACTTGATGATGCACCCCAGTCTTATAGGGCTTCATTAAAAACCCCAATTATCATGTCACCATTTAGATTAGTCTATGGAAAGGCTTGTCACCTTCTGGTTGAGTTTGAACACAAATCTTTTTGGGATGTTAAAATATGTAACATGAATCTGTTTTCTGCTGGGGAAGAAAGAAAATTTTGTTTGCAAGAGTTGGAGGAGATCAGAACGAATGCATATGAAAGTTCTGGGATGCACAAGGATCGAACCAAATCATTTCATGATGATATGATTCTCATCAAAAACTTCAAGGAAGAAGACAATGTGTTTCTGTTTGATTCCAGATTGAAGCGGTTCCCGGGTAAATTTCGTTCCAAATGGTCTGGTCCATTCATTATTACTCGTGTTTTTCCTTTTGGTGAAATCCGGATTAATGAACCAAGCAATGGGACACCATTCACAGTCAATGGGCACATGTTGAAGCCGTTTAGAGAGAATGTTCATGATCCTCCGGGGGAGGAGATCCATCTTCATGAAGCATAATACAATTGATGCCAGGTTGTGTTTTTCCTTCTCACTTTTTTTTGTTGTAATGTATTTGATTTCTAGAATTTCATATTCATATATTTTTTTACACAATGAGGACATTGCATAAAATAAGTGTGGGGGAGGAACATGCTGGGTAGATTAGGATATTGCGTTCCTTCAATTCATTTTTTCTTTTTCTTTTCTCTCTCTTTCAATTTTTGGTGTGTTCTTTTATTTTTCAAACATTGTGTGTTTTATTTAAAAATTTTAAAAACATTTGAGCATACCTGATGATATTTTAAAACCCTATCAATTAGTGAAACAATTGGTCCCTTGAATCTGGTTATAAATGAATGCTGAAAATGACACTGTTTCAAGTTACAAAATTTTGAATAACCATTGAATTTTGAATTCCATTCCATGAATGCTGTCTAATATTGAAAACCACTTACCCGTGAGTATTTTGAACACATTTGTCATCTTCATCACATTCATCATACTTCTTGAGTGAACCAAATAATGCTTGTTTGATTGAACCAGAACATGATCTTTTTCTATTAAAACATGAGGGCTAAGGTGAGTGTGATTGAAATGATTGAGGGAAATTGTTTGTGATTGAAAGCCCCTTTTCACTATTTTCCTTTTTATTCTGGCCCACCTTTTACATTTTATTTTTCTTGAGCCCATATATTCCATATACTTCCATTTAGATAGCCACATTACTAGCCATTTTCCCTTTCAAACCTGCTCTGGAAGTATAAATGCATGATCTAGTTGAACTCAAGTGTGGGGGAGATGACTTGTGGTGTGATACATCATCTGTTGTTGCTTTGGGTGGTTATCTAAACAATGAAGATATGTTTTTTCTGCTGAATGATTTTTTATTTCTGAGAGCTGTGCCTGTCTAGAGCTCTCAAATGAAGAGAGTTGTGCCTATCTGGAAATCTCAATTGAAGAGATTTGTGCTTGTCTGGAGCTCTTGATGGAAGAAAGTTGTGCCCATTCTGGAGCTTTTGAAAAAAAAAGAGAAATGTAATTGTTTCTGCTGAAATTTGGATGGAATGAGGTGGAAAATATATTCTCAAGGATTCTCAAATATGACTTTCATTGGAGGAGAGTAAGGAGGATCCCCTACATGAGTGAAGATTAGATTCATGTATTTTTTTTCTTCCAAAATGAGCCAAACCCTCCTTATTCGGCTTCAGAATTTTGGACATTTGAGACCCACCCTCCTTTATCCACAGAACATCCTTGAAAATCCCTCAAGATGATCACATTTTTCTTGGCTCACATCAGGTGGAGATTTATAAATTCTTCAAGCGTATGATGATTCTTGCATGTTTTCTTGAGAGAAGCTTTATTGGAAATCAATATTTGTGTTGAGAGAAAATTTTTGTGAGGTGACTTTGTTATGTTAATGAGAGGAGAAAACGAGTTGAAATGGATTGAATGAACTGAATTTAAAACTTGAATCATTTTTTTATGAGGCATTATATCATTTGATTCATGGTGGTTGATTGGTGAACCGAATTTGTTTGTATTTTGAATATGCATTGATTTGGTTTTAATGATCACTAGTCCAGGAGACCAAGATGTAAGTGTGGGGGAATTGATAGAGCTGATATTTTCAATATATTTTATCTAAATTTCAATCCTTTAGTCCTCATAAATGTGTAATTACATGTTAAGATGCATTATTTTTTGAATAATGTTGTATTTTGAGCGAAATTGTGAAAATTCCTGAATTCTGGATTTTATGCAGTTTTTGACTTGTCGGAGTATTTGGTCATATCTTTTTAAATACATTTCCAATTCGACTGATTCGTTTTTTTAGGAACCCATGGAATGTTATCTTCATATATGTCAACTGGATAAAGATCTAAATCGGCCATATAAGGGTCCAAATAAATCATTCTGTGGGAAGAGTTTGTATGTTCGTTTATGTGGAGCTCACCTCAATAAATGGAGCATAACATTGGCTACATGTTTCCAATGTAATTAATTCCAACTAGGTGTGAATGAGTACTCTATGGTTTGCATTCAAGATTAATTTCGAGGTAAAACTTGATAATTAGAGCACACTATGATCGAGTCAAACAAGTGGGAGATGAAAGGTCTTCTCGGGAAGAGAAAGAGTCGTGGAGTACTTAATTCATAACATTTTCAGCACTTCTCCAAATCAGCTGATATTTTGTGGACCAACAGATAATGTATTTCTAAACAACTCTTTAGAAGGATCCAGAGGTTGATCCATGGACTGTTATATTGCATTGTTTTTTGGGGAAAAATTAATTGATTAAGGATTTCGCGACAAATAATCCATACATCAAATCCTGATTCCGAATTTTTAAGAAATTCATACTCTATAATTCTTTATAGAACAGGTTCCAAATTCCTAGAAAAACAGAATCCGAATATCCTTGTATTATAGACTCCAAATAACATTTCGGTTAGACTCCGAACATTTATTTTCTTATAATCAGAATATTTTATTTTAGTTACATAATCATATTTTGCTTACACTTGTTTTGTTATAAAATGTTTTCGACAATTCAATTACAAACTAACCCTTGTTTAAGTGACATGTGTATAGGTCCCTCTGAAATACAAGAAAAAATATGACAGTTGGAGAAGGGAGCCGACCATTGAAGTCGTTCCTATAAATAGGAGCTCATTTGAAAGAGTTCAATACTGTTCGAAGGCTCTAGAGAATACATGTTTTTGAAGTGATTTCTAGAGAGAGACTCATTTCTTTGTGCATACTGAACTTCTTGTTCAGTTTTTCTTTGTTCGACTCCGATTTTTGCAGGGTAAAATCAAGGGCTTCCGGGGATTAGAAGCCACATGTGCCAAATACCTTGATGTTGAGGGCTTCCTTATTGAGGAAGATAGAGGTATCAACTACCTTGATGTTGAGGGAACGCAGGGATAAGAAGACAGACTCTAATATTCATATTTTGGTCTTACCCTGGTGTGGGTATGAAAGACTTTCTTGATAGTATAAATCAAGGGACCTTTATCCAAGGTTGTTTAATACCCTTCTCTTTGGGTTAAAAGACTTAAGATTGTCACTTGTTTTGTTAAATCTTTTCTGCTGCATTTTTTTAGTTATTGATAGTATAACTATCTTATACCTCCTTACATTTGTACTCTGATTTAGTTAGATTCTATATGCTTTAAGGTATAATATTCATTATTGTAAATTTTCTTTATGTTTCATTTCTGGTGTCACCTTTCCAAAATTTCTTTCTCAGAATCATATTTCATGATTCATGAAAGTGTGTAGAACTAGATGTTTTGTAAATTACCTTGTTTAATCATGTTAAACATATCCATCATTACAAGTTTCAAAGGAATTTTTAAATGTATAAAATTCACCCCCTTTTGTATTTGATCATCTCATCTTAACATATTCGATCCCAGATTTTGTATTATAGAGTATATCATACTCATATACCATCTCAAAAATTGGTATCAGAGCAGGTTACCTTCAATCCTGAACCAATCTAAAAATTGGTTTCAGAATTTTTGTTCAATTTGAATTAATCAAATGATTATATTCAGAAGAGAATTCATCTTCTTATATATTTTTTGGAACCATATTTTCTGGATTAAATTTTTCATATTTGTATAGTTCAGATTCATTTTTTCTTAGAGATACTCTGCTTCTTTATTTTTTTTTCTTAGTAATATTTTCCTTGTTTTCAAAATTCTTATATTTACAAGTTTGTGTGGAATGAATTTTTTTTCTTAATGATGTCTGGAATTAATGCTGGTTCTATAGACAAAATCAATCCAAAAAGACCACCTATCTTTAATGGAAATGATTATGAGTAATAGAGATATCATATGAAGACTTTCATTATCAATACTAGTGTAGATAACTTTTCTATGCTTACTAGAGGATATAAAATCCATGACAAGGAAGTTAGTAACTTCAAAAATCAATAAAATCATGAATATCAACTAAATTATAAGGTATGTAATACTTTACATTGCTCCATGACTGCAAATATATATATCCAAATTTCATTTTGTGAAGAAGAAAACAGTATATGGAAGAAACGTAAAGTTACACATTTTGGTACTTCCAAAGTTATTTAAACCAGAACAGCTATTCTTAGAGCTGAATACCATGGTTTTAACTTTCCTTATGGAGAACCCATATGTAAGGTGAAACAAAGATTAATGACTATTGTGAATAGTTTATAGTCAATGGGTGAGAATGGATTAGATTATGAGGCTCTTGTTGATATGATCATAGACATTATGCACAATGAGTTGAAATCCAATAGGACTGCTATTGATTAAAATATTAAGGTTACTCAGATTACACTTGACGAAATCTTTGGAACTCTTCTTCAGCATGATACTAGAATGAAGAGAGATGTCGATAATGTAAAGAAGGAAAATGGAAATGGAATTGTTTCTTTTACAACTTCTTATAATAATTTGAAAGCCAATAATCTTAAGAGAGTTACCAGATCCAAATCTAAGAAGGTTTTTATCCAATCCGAGTCCAGTGGAAGTGAATACTCAGAAAATGAATTAGAAAATCTTTCTTGAAGGATAAATCAGAAAGCTGGACAAAGGAACATTCAATCTAGATAAAAGAAGAAAGATACTGAAGTCAAATGTTATGAATGCAAGAGAGCTGGACATATAAGGATTGATTGTCCTATGCTCAAGAGAAAAGAAAGAAAGGAAAAGAATTCTGAGTGAAATAGATAAAATTATTACAAGGCCATAGCTAAGAATGTCTTGCAATCTAATGACACCTAGAGTGCGAATGGTGGAGACTCTTCATATGAATCTTCAGATTATGATTCCTTTGTACAGAAGAATCTTGATCTAATATCTAGACTACCTATTGACAATCATATCTTTATGGATAAGGTTCACAATTCTGAATCATTGACCAATGTTTCTTTAAATGATAATGATAGTAAATATTATGACTCTTCTGATTAATAATCTTCTTCTAATGAAGATAATACTTTTCCTTTCTATGAAGTAGTTTCTAGGATTTCCAAACTCTTTGTGATCGAAAATTCAAAACTAATGAAAAAACTTGATAAGGAAAAATCTAGGAATACTATTCATACTAAGAAAATATCATATCTTTCTAAAGATCTTGATTAGAAAAATGATGATTTTGAATGTATTTCAAAAATTCTTGAGGAAGTAAATTATGAGAAGAATAAACATTCTAATGATATATAAAATGTAATTTCTAAGAAAAATGTTTTCGAGTCTAACTCCTGTTCAAAATAAAATGTTTTGGAATACAAGAACATGATGATCAAAATGAAATCCGAAATTTTTTCCTTGAGGAAGTGTCTTTCAAACTTTACCTTAGGTATTTTTTTGATAAGATGTTTTCTCAAATCCAAACTCTAAGGAATAGTTTTGGTTTTGGTTATACTAGTTCTAAACCTATTTTTAGAAATAATAATTTTGTTCAACAAAGTTCTCCTTTTTGTACTATGTGTCAGTGTGGTGGAAATTAGAAATAAAATTGTTCTCTAAAAAAACCCAGACTTTAGGATTTCATAAAGCCTAATTTTCTAAGAAGATGTGGGTGCCTAAAAATTTTATTTCTGAGATTTCCGGATCCAATCAAGGTCGCGGCCCACCCGGTTTGATGCCATGTTGCACGGCCACGTGATTCTTCCCATTCTTCCCATTTCTTCTCCCAAACGTCGTTTAAACCCCCTTTTTCTAAATCCTTTGATTTGGGGCGTTTCATGTTCTTATTCCTCTCATATTGTGATCCTCGATCCAGGTACACCATTCTACAACCTCTGTTTCAAATTTTTTTAGACTCGTTTAGGGTGTTTTTCGGATCGGCCGACCGTTCGGCGTCCGGAAGTACACGGCCACGAAAATATGAACACACGCGTGTACATCTGAACACGGCCTCAGAATAAATTTTCAGAAATTTGAATATACACGATGTGTATTTTCGGTACACACCGTGTCAATTTCATCATGCCCGCGTACACTTTTGCACACGGTCTCACACACCAATTTCATTTACACGGCGTGTGTGTTTGGTACACGCCATATCCGTTTTTAGTGTTGTCCCCTCCATGTGTGGCACATAACACGGCCTGTCACCACATGTTATAGAACACGACATGTATGTTCGGTACATGCCGTGTCCTCTATATCTGTGGTCGGTCCGTGTCTCCCCCTCTGCACGGCCATGTTCTTTGTATGTAGTCCACTCCGTTTCCAGACACTACACGGCGTATATTGTGTTCTCTGAATAGTTAAAAACTTGGTCGTGTAATTTGTTACATGACCACCTGGGATTTGATGTGAACACGACGTGTATGTTCGGTACACTCTGTGTCCTATTACATGGTCTCTTTCCACCCTCGACATGTCTTTCTAAAGGACACGGGATATCTTCCAGCTGTTAGTATACACCGTGTCCTCTGAGTACACACCGTGTACATTAATTTTTCATTTTTCTCACATTTTCTTTGTTTTATTTTCTTCTTTTGTTTTTATTTCTTTTTCGTTTTCATTCTATTTCAGGATATGGCAGATCATGATCATTCTCGCGGGAAGCGTCCAGCCTCCGCCACAGAGGGAGAGGAGTCCAATTATCATTGGATCTGACACCGAAGACCTACTCAGCCAGACCACGATGCTCTGGTCTTTAAGATCCCTCCGTTGTCCATTCTGCCACCACTCACTCCCTTAGATGAGGCAGGGCCTACTACTACTACACCAGCTGCCACTTCCGCTGTACCATCATCCTCAATAGTTGGTCCCTCTTCGAGCACCCCTTCCACCGAGCCACCTTCTACTTCGGCGGATCCAACTCCAGAGACAGATGTTGCTGCTACACCGGCACCTGGGCCGAGACCTGAAGGTGCTCCCTATCCCTGCACGGTATTCCCGGTTACCGACCTCACATACGACAGGCTCCGACGCTTTTCTCGCCGGCCGATACCATTGAGCGACCGATACTTTGACAGAAGAATTCTGTAGTGGCTCGGTATTTGGGAGGAGTTGGAGGTACTTCTCGGGCACACCACACTCCTCGAGATTTTCAAGGTCATCACTCCTGTGTTCTGAGATTTATTTTTGGAGTTTGCGGCCACCTTTGAGTTCGATGGAGCAGAGTACTGAGAGACCCCTGGAGATGCGGTGCCAGTGGTTCGATTCCGTCTAGGCGGCCAACGTTTTTCTCTGACAACGACAGAGTTCAGCCGAGGGTGCGGCTTCTACCCCCATCCTTTTCCCCACCCCCCGTTTCTGACTTGACCCGACCCGAGCGCTCTGACCTCATTGCCATGTGGCGGGATATCGCTGGGCCTAACCACCGGTACTCCCCCACTTCTCAGAAGAGCACTCTTATAGCTGATCCCGTCCTTCGCTTAACCCATCAGTGCATCAACGCCATACTATTTTCCCACCATGAGGATATGGGGGTCGTGACCGGCCGTGACATGGAGCTTCTTACCTGTGTCATCCGGCACGTCTACATGGACCTCCCCTTTCTTGCTGCCTCCTATTTTCACTCCATGTTTACCAGCCGTTAGGGCAACCTGAACGGTGGGTTTTACACCACCCGTCTTTCCCACCGCATGGGGGTATTCGAGCCCTCATTACCTCTTGACTTGTTAGGTTCACCCCAGCGGATCAACTTCCTCATGCTCATTCGCATGGGATTGGTCCGGAAGCAGGGGGTGCCTACGTCCTTTCTCAGGCTCGAGCCCCACCACCTGCTGACCCTGCCCCACCTGCTGACCCTACCCCACATGCTAACCCTGCCCCTCCTTCCCCACCTCCTCCAGCTTCTCCCCCTCACCCACATCCTACTGACCCCACTTCTTCTGACCTTCCTTCTTATGTCCCCTCTCCCATCCCACCTACCCCCGCACCCTCAGTAGATCCGGACATTTCCCTCTGCCTAGCCATGATGGAGCAGCAGTTGGCCGATATCATCGGCTGCCAGGACACCATTGCTCGCCATTTGATTCATCTGGACGACCGCCAGGACTAGATAGAGAATCTGTTGGTACATATTGCTCAGCATCTTGGTGTTCCATTTCCTTAGCCACCAGTCCCTGCCTCCGTTCCTGGACCTTCCCTTACTGCTCCACCGCCGTCTCCTGCGTCGACCACAGGTTCTGTTCTGATGACTACGGTGAGCTCTGTTGCTGCCACTCCTGCCGGGCCAGGGCCTTCTACTGAGCTTCTGATCCCGAGTCTATCACCTGCGGCTCCTACTTCTTCAGCTACCCTTCCCGATGCCGAGTCCGAGCCTCACCCTTCCACAGTTCATGCACCATCTCTCCCGGCCGATTCTGTACTGGATGATTCCTCCCCTAAGGCGACCCCATGTTAGTCACATTTTTCTTTCTCTTATATATCTCTTCTATAATTTTCTGTGCTGTGATGTTATGCATGTTTGTAGTCTTCTTTCTTTTTCTCGACAGTCACAGGTACGGGCATGGCGCGCTTTGGGCATCACTTTTCATGAGGGGAGTATTTTTTTCATTTCTATTTTCATTCTTTTTGGATTTACTTATTCCACTACATTCCCTCATTTTTTCCCCATTTCTCACTGCTTCCTACCCTTTACCTTAGTGTTGCACTTGGTGGACCATGTGTAGTGTTCAGTGTGGGGGATTATCTATATCTTTCACCTTAGCCTTTTCCCTTCAACTAACCTAGGAGACATCATTATTAGACTCTATATTTGTAAATGTAAAGAAATTTTTGTTAATCAGTCTTATAAATGAAAGACTTATCAGTAGGATCTTTTGGAAAGGTTAAATGCTTTTTAGTTTTTAAGTATTTTAAAAGGATTACTGATATAGTTTTAATTACAAACTTTAATCCTTGATTAAATTACATTAACTAGGCTAATCATTTATATGCATGTCATGACCTGATTGTCCCTTTATTATTTTTCCACTCCTGAGAGGTATTTTAAACCCTTTTTCATATTTCTTTTCTAATACCCTCTTTCTTGAGAGATTCTTAGGATATGCATCACTACAAGAATTTGCATGTTTTTATTTTCGAAATATGAAGAAATTTTTGAATTAATATAACACGATTATGGCATTAGATTGTTTCAACACCTTTATCTTGAGACCTAGCATACATTTAATCATCTTTAATCCCATTGAAGCCATGAACAACCTCTATAGGAAGCCACATTACAAGCCAATTTCCTATCCAATCATATTTATTTTTAAACCTTGCATGATTATTCATTTAAGCTTCAAAGAGGGAGTTGTCAATACATGGCATATTTTTGTACAGCCATGAAATAAAGTGTGGGGGAGTACCTCTTGATTATTTTGGGTAGAATGGGTTCCAAACATGTACTCATTGTATTCCTAAGTGATGCCCTTGTGTTTTGTTGTAAAAAAAACAACAACAAAAACAAACATACAATGAGGGGACCTTATACTTATTTTCTACTTCTTTTCCCATAAACCTTACTTACCTAAGGGAGTTGGTAACGATTCAAAAAGCATTTGACCAGGCTTTTGAAGGATGTATTTTCAATGATATTTACTTTGAATATCGCGCAATGTTGTTTAAAGGAATTAGCCATCCTTTTTCAGGCCTCTGAATTTATTTTCACATATGAACCTACCAACCCTTAGCCACAGAAACATCTAAACCTTTTTGAAAAAGCCCTCATGATTTTTTTAATTCAATTTTTCTGAAATGGAGAACAATATATCTTTAAAACCTATGGATAGAATGTATATGCATTAGATTGAGAATTAATTCGATTAAAAACATCTTGAGTGTAGAGAGTGATTTTAACTGGTAAGTTAAATCATCAAGTGGCATGATTATTTTTGTAAGGTTGAACAATATGTTGAAAGAGGATGAGAGTAGTTAATTACATTATATATGAGTCAGGATTTTAATATCTTATGAATTGATTTTGGTTGTGCCTTTTAGAATTTTCCCTCAGTAACTTTATCAGTTATACGTTTGATTATCTATATACCTTACGTTTCAAAGTATAGGATCTCTTATTTAGATGTTGAGATTTTTCTTGAGGGAAAGAAAATGACTATCTGTTGGGAAATTTGACGCACCCGATTTGTGTATACATTTCCAAATATATAATTGAAGATAAAAGCATGTTTTCAGCATATATCTGTGGTTTCATGAACATATTCTTTGATTTTGGTGAATCTGTTTACATGCATGAGCTTTCTAGATTAATACACGGATCAAGGGAAGTTTTTGAAATTTTTGAAACTACACGGCGTGTACTTTCTATACACGCCATGTACATCCAGACAAGGACACAGAACAAAGCAGGGAGTACATGCCCATGTCTACCAGGCAGATATGCATGTCGTGTGGGTCAGTGCTATACGTCGTGTACCACCTTCTAAAAGTTGTGGTTGTAGGGAAAATTCAACATTCCCATGCGGCCGTTGATGAAGAGACGACGTGTATGAACTTTTACACACCATGTCTTCTATTATAGAAGGGGCTGGCAGCGCTACACGCTGTGTATGGCTGCACTACACACCGTGTTCACTCAACTTGCAGGCGACACTGTGTGCAAAAGTCAAGAATGGCATGCTCGGCCACCTGCCAGCGGAGAAAATGGCGCCAAAATGTGTAATTTATTTTTCTATAAAATGAGGCCTTGGCCTACGAATTTGGTAGTTAAGAATCATTGGAAGAGGGAGAAGCTCTGCTACCACCATTCTCGTAGCCACCGAGGTGCTTTCATTTTGCTATTCCACCATTCCACCCTCCGATACTCTACCTCAACGACTACACGATGCATCCATCAGGTATCACGTGTGTCATTTCTCTCCTAAATTCTATGTGTAACTAAACCCCTCTTGTTGGGGATATGGATGATCAGATTATAATTTGTATATTGTTTTATATAGTTGTGTTTGAATTTTTGTAATTCATCTTACTTTTCTTAAGACACTGTATAATATAACTGGGAATTCTTATCCGGACTAAGGGAAGTATTCCGGGCGATACAAAAGAAAAGTAACGGTGAAAACAACTATCACTATTGGAAGGTTTTCACCGATTCAAGTAATGGACTGGACATAATAAAGAATTAAGGACATTGTCTACCGAACCAAGGAGTCAACTGCTCTAATTCCAAACAAGAGGAACCGGACCAAGGAAATCTTGTAACCAAATGGAATCCTGAATGATTGAATTATTATGAACAGAACAACCATTTAAACAATCTACATAAGAACTCCTTATTCAACATAGCCCTGACACGTCTTTTATTTCCATTTCTATGAACGTTTTAAATTTACCCGTTGTTTTCCTTCAAACTGTATCCATTCTTCAAAGTAAATCAGTTTAGCTTAAATCAAAACCCAAAAATCAGCCTAATTGTTTCTAAACATTGCATACATCACCTAATTAAGTATTAACTCAATTAAACTCATGCACGCCATTGGTTCCCTGTGGATCGACCCCGAACTTATGCTATAGTAAAGTTCTAAGAACAGGTAATTAATTTGGGACGCATAAAACTTCAACCAATGACAAGCGTAGACCAATGAACCAATAATTCATTCACTATAAAAATAGATTTTGGATTTATTCTTAAACACACATTAACATACATATATGAAAATGATGTTCCTAGTAATTTTATGATTGATAAAGTGTTTTTGAAGTCTAAAACTAAGTTCAAGTTAGTGGTTCCCTGATGATGGTTTTCCACAAGGCCTCAATCATGCCTCCCAGTACACCAGAGGATGCCGATATGAAGTGAGATCATGGGGTGTGTTTGTGGGGAGACTATTCCCTCTTGACCAAAGTGCATCAAAATGGATTATAAATGAAAAATAAATAGAATAATCATATGTAAACAAATGTAATATTGTAAATATTATATATATTACTACATAATTTTCCCACCATGACAGATGCATTAGGATGAAAACAAGAAACGGATAAGAATACTTAGAAACTCAAAGGTGAATCACATACAAAAGCTGATGATATTGTCTAAAATGTCTCTAAAAAATTGTAAAAGTAGTATACATTTATGTAGTTAATGGATCTAACACAAAAAATACAAAAATGTTCCAAAAAATATCCATGAATCCTTTGATCTTAATTTATCTTCAACTACCTAGCTCTATCATAAGTACGAAATCAAGAGTAGGTGTTTGTAGTGGTATGAAAACCCTTATCAACAAATTCATATATATAATATTCTTAGGTAACAGTGGGGGAATGTATATTTTTTAAAGAAAATATTAGTATACAATCACCAATAGTGTTTTACAATCTAGTATTTCAATATAAACTAATAATGTGTAGTTATATATAAAAGTAAAGAAATGTTATAATGGTAACTAATTCCTACTTTTTCCTCAAATATAAATTATTCTAAACATAGTTTCATTTAATAAATTCATTTTAGTTTAGTCTATATAAATAATTCACGTGAGGAATAATAGTATTAAAAATTAACCATGAGGATAATAATAATAATAATAATAATGGTTCTAAGGTGTAATAAATAGTCTTATATAACATCCTAACCTGGGTGACACATACTAGTGTTGAAAGACAGTTGGTCACATGACTTGAGGCACACATACCAATATGTAAGAGGTTTTTGTCTAAAATAGTGGGTCAAATATGGGGAGATAAAATATCCAATAATAAACACTAGATATTTCATTCCATGTGTGTTCCATGTTTCATATGAAAAAACAAAATAAATAAATACACTAAAAACTACCATAATGGACCTGAATCGTGTATATTTCCATCATCCATGCTTTATCATGACTCATCCATCTAACAGTGGAGATTTTCTAATATCATATCATAAAAACATAATTTCTATTTCGGTACGCCTAAATAATCCTAAGTTGGGTGTTAGTAAAACTATTTAGTCTGTGACCAACAATTTAAAAAACGACATCATTTCAACAAAAGTTTTTATAGTTTTATAATGAAAAAAGTATAATGTATAAAGTAAAAAATTTATCACATTTCTTTATTCAATAATTAACTAAATAAACCCATGGGTTCCTGAGGAATCCAAAAACAAAAATACAGTCATCGACCCATATCGATGTCTATACTATATCACAATGTAATTCATATCATTTTTCCTTTCACATAAATCATGTCATGAAAAATTAGAACCATAATTCAATCCTAACTCATGGGAATAAAATGTGATTCCTAACAACCTGTCGGTACATATAGCTCTATTCCCTATCCCAAAGATCATAAATCATATAGGTATTTGGATACATGGTCCCCATCCCATACTTATTATCATATATGGGTACATATGGCATGAGTCCCAATCTCACACCTCATTTAACACTATCGGTATTCAGTGAATCCATCCATGTCCAACACATTAATATCACAAATATCCCACAAATATCATATATATCACATCATTCATGGTTAATAAACATTAACCCTTTTTATCAAAAATTAACTTTATATCATACCATCTAAATTATAAATAAAAACATGGTTCCCCAAATTTGACGTCATGAATAATATAAGAAACACCAATAATACATTAGTCAACATTTTAACATAATACACACTATTTAATTCCACAATAAATTAAGAATATTCCACAATCACTATATCCCATAAATTAATTAATTAATTAATTATTCTATCCCGACAATCCCAATTACCGATTAATTAATTCCACAATTAATTAGTCTGTATCAATTGAACATTCACATAATCCATTATTTGTTTTATTTCATAACCCTAATAATCAATCAGTTCCAAAATCCATTTATTATAAAATTAATAGATTCAATTTAGGTATATCAATTTATAATTATTCAATAGATGTTATACAATTAGATACAAATAATTGAAATTATGAAATAGGTATTTGAATAACAAATCACATACATCAAACATTTTATTGAATGATCAACCAATAAAATCCCAAATTTGAAATAGAATGGTGAATCCCTTAATGAAAAAGAATATCTATATTTAAAACATATGTTCATGGTCAAAATAAATATGATCCATCAATACTATTTCTAGATCCCGCATAATGATAAGAAATCATCCCTTGAGAGGATGAGACAAAGACAGCAGAAAAATGTGATGCCAATTGGATAAGAATCGATTTTTGGGAGAGGTGAGTTTCTTTGATTCATGCTTCAAATCATAAATAACAGAGTACTGAATCCCATGTAATTTATCCAAAACCCTCATAAAAACTAGAACACTCTTTAGTATTTAGTTAGGGATTAATTTGGGGGAATTGTGAGGATTTTTTTTTTAATTTTATTTTGGGAAACTTTATTTCTGAATGTAATGTTTTCTGAGTAGGGAAACACGGTCTTCCAAACCATACAACATAATCATGGGGATATTTTATGGGTGTCACATTGTTAATCTTATGTGGATGCATGATTTGGAAAACTGTGTTCCATCTATGTGAATCCCCTCTATTTTGGTTTTCAAAGTTCATTGGTCGGGCATATGTTCTCCCATGCTCTGAAAAAACCATTCACTTCACCACCTCCTTCCAAAAATGATATATTTTCACCCAAGAGAACCAATGAGAAATAAAAAAATTACAAAAAAGAATAAAAATTATGACCTACAAATTTTCATAGTTCATCATCAGAAATGTTTTATATAATGCAATATCACCACCTTATAGTATATCATCATGGAATTGTACTCCCATGCATATCTAAGATCCTGAGTCAAAAAGATCATGGCACTAATCCCACATATCTATGTCTCTCTGCAATGTTCCCTGATGAACACATCCATGTTTCCAAAATAGTAATGGTATCAGCACAATAATTCCATAGAGTAAATGTTCACTATGATCCAACACAAGCATAGATGCTCCCTAAAAAACCTATAGTTCTGGAGATGAACATCCTTCACATCGGCCATTTGAGAAGGGTTAAAGAGATATATTCTAAGTCTCAACATAATCAAAACCACATGTATAACATTTTACCTATGAGGATGATCAAATAAGTTCACTAATGGCCTGGTCCTCTCTTCCACATCTAATAGTCCAACAAATCTGGCCACAATCTTGCACTGTCTTTGAATACTATGGTGACCCAATCTAGTTGACACTAGACGAAATACACGATCACCCAATATAAACTCTAGGGTTCCTCAACATTGATTGACATATGACTTATTCCTACTATAATACATATCCATACACTTTATAATCTTTTGAACCTACTTTGACATCTCATACATGAGACTCAGTTCCAATAGATTTGACTCCCCAACCTACATCCTATATAGAGGGGGTCTGCATGGCCTACTATAAAGAGCCTTGTATTGGTCCATTACAATCATCCACTATTAACTATTTATATAGGAAAACTAAATGAGCTATATGTGGTTGTCCCAAGTCCCACAAAATTCAAGAAATCATGCTCATATAATATCCTCAAGCACATATACATTATTCTCTAACCACCCATTGATATTTGGGTGTAAATTCCTACACATTAAAACATGTTTATCCATAACCATCTTAATAGCCTTCTAGAAGTGCAATGAAATGTGTGAGTCATAGTCACAAAAATACTCTATGGAACACCATAATGATGGAATATTACTCGAATGTACACATATCTTATCTAGTCAACTAAATAATTTTGTTGTACCTATATGTAATGTGTTACCTTCATAATTTTGTCCAAAATCTCCCAAAAGATCATTATTTCCAAGCGTTGTTGGGATAACTTCCAAAATTCCATGATCACAGTCTTTGAATTCTATTATATAACTTTAAATAGATATTGTAAGCCACCATTTTGTTGATGCAGAGGATTTACCTACTAACTGGTGTAGTATCATGCCATGAACCCCACTATATCCTTTTTCATTATTGGCCACCAATAATGTAATCTTAATTCATGATATATTATTTTCACACATAGATACACAACACAATTTGTGGAACTAAATTCAGGGATCAGCCACATTGGTACACTGATAGTCAGAGTTACCCATATCCCTAAATAAGTGATATCATCCTCATCTGTAGTACAACATAATGGTGGATAACCACCTTCAAGTACTTCCGTCAAGGAAAACAATTCATCACCATAATATATTATATCATCATTCTGGTTTTAAAGTGTGGACTCCACTAAAACTGATATTATAGTTATCTTCTCTTGAACCTCCTAACCACAACATGGATCTCATCTAGCAGGGTCATCATCTTTCAATAAACACTATAGTCATGAATATCCAGTGTCTAATGCATCATTCATAGATCATCAACAACACTATTTACATACTTGGATGTATATTATAGCTCTAAATAAAATGAATTCACATGCTCAACCAATCCCCACTATCGTAGATTCAATTCTCAATGGGAAATATATATAAATTAATTTTTTTTTATTTTTAAACAAAATAAAATTTTCACTGAAAATATAATGTCACCAGTATATCAAGGCATAAAGCATAACATTTAATTCAAGGCTATTAATAGTGTATTCATGTTTATGTTTCATGAACTTTCAATTCCCATACACAACAACTCGGTCTCCCTATATCAACACAGCTCCATGATAGATCCTAGAAGTCCCACAAAACACCACATATTCCTCCTCTAGATAATGTATTTTCATGATTAGTATCATTATAATGAACATTTTCAACTCATATAAGGAATTATCACATCATTCCATCTATTAAAATTGTATCACTTCATTGTTCAAGACCAAATGATGTGTTTCTGATCATGAAAATTTCTAGATGAATCACTGATAATATGCATCATATACTAAAAACACTGATAGGAAAAACAGTTTTTGGTTACACCCATGAATCCATATACTATGCAATCTCTATTTCCACTAACACACCTTCCTCTAAGTTTATATGACCATAAAAGTGTAAATGATCAATAAAAAACTGACACTTGGATAAATTGGTGTATAACTGATTCTCTGTTAGTGTTATTGGGATGATGTCAATATGTTGGGAATGATAGTCATGTGTCTTGGAGTACTACATTATTTCATCAACAAACACAGACCAAAAATAATCTATGTATGAATGGAAGATTCTATTAATAAAATCCATCAACATTGATGGGGAATTAGTAAACCAAAACCAAATCATAGTGAACTCAGAATGTTCATACCTCGTTTTGAATGAAATAAGAGGTATATAAGAATTTAGAACTCTCAAATGTTGATACCCCAATATCATATCCATAATGGAAAAACAATTCCTCATAAAATCGACTAATTGTTCATCTCTATGTGGAAGAGGACACTAGTTATTCAATGTGATCCCATTCAACATATGGAAATCAACAAATAGGAATAGAATCTCATCTGTTATACTAAAAAAACTGGAGATCCCCAAGGTGACATACTCAAACAAATAAACCCCTCATAAATCAAATCATCCATCTGAGTATTGAGCTCTTGAATTTTATTCTATTACACTATATACAGTGGAATAGAAATTTTATCAACCCTTGGAATGGGCTAACAAACAAATTCCACATCTCTCTAAGGTGGATGTGGTATAAATTATATAGATAATACAAACTAAAAATCATCTAAAATGGGTGCAAAGACATCATATTTTACTCTACCGTCATCCATAAATAGTCCTTCATATTAAGTGGTGATCCCCCTTAGTTTCAATGGAATCATCTCAGCATGGACATCTTGAATATCCCACAATATATAGTGAATATATTTGTCACCCATAAGAGATATAATAATCAATGTCCTTTAGTAACAATCTATATGGTCTTGGTATGATACAAAAAATTCTAGGCCCATAATTATGTCAAATCCTAAAATTTCACAGATGTAAAAATCCCAACTGAAATGATACTCCCCATCCTTGAGAGAACATAGCTTTTTATGAGTGATGTCTCTCAACAGTATTCTTAATGTTGTATCTATCATCATTTCCTTGATCATAAACTCCTCCTCCATGATCTTACCACTAAAAGGATTATGTCAAACAATATAATAAGAGGAGCATGTATAAAATATGTAACTATATTTTTTATAAAATATAATAATAGTACTTATAACCGTCAACAGTTCAGCCTCCCTATACCCTAGTGTACGTAGCACTTTAAGATACTATCTGACCCGCTTCCTTGTAATGTAGCCTATGTCTTCTTATCTATACCACTATTCTAATATGGGTGCACTATCCCAGAATCCCCTTTCCCCATCGTCTTCCTACATTTTTAGCAAAACACCAACTTCTAGGATGATACTATGTAGAATATACCTTTCCTACACTTGGGTTCATCCCGACCACACTTCACATCACATCTATAATGGGGTATTGTAAAACAACTATATATGACCTATCATGTCATAATATTGTCACTCTACCAGGGTTTGGGTATAATTCATGCAATATTCACTACAACATATTCATTGGTTAGTAGCGGGTTTTTAGCAGTGGTTTAATTAACCACTGCTAAAAATTTTTAAATTTTTTCACATTGATTTTTTATAAACTTGCACTATAAATTTTCTATTTATTAAATAATGAAACTTTCCAGCACACCCCACACATATCCCCCAAACCTTCTCTCCTGAGAAAACCTTCCCCATGACCCCGAACCCTTGGGTAAATATACTTCACTCCTCACCCTCTCTCATGTATATACTAAGTCATTAAATCCCATGCAACCCATGCCCTTGTCGGCGTTGCAGTCATATCCCCCTCACCTAAATCTACTAGAATATACATTATGTGAGTCATCGTCCTTACCTGAGCCTTCCACTGAACATTTCCTTTTCTAGAGCCTACAATAGAAGTGACGTCATATATGTTTGATTTATCACTTCTTTTTTATTTATAGTTTTAGTCCTTAATTTAAATCCTTGATTCTGATTACTCTTCAAAAATTATTTCCCATTCATTATATTCTCTTTATTTTAATTTTAACTTTTATGTCTTTAATATTTTTATTTGTATTTTTTGGATTTGTTTGTAGTATTTATTAGCTATTGCATTTCCTTGTATTTATGTATTTTTGGTATGGTGTGGATTCTCAATATTCAAGATAAATTTAAAGGATTACACAATGAAGGAAATAAACATATTCAATTAAAAAAATAAAATATTTATTTTATTAGACTACAAAATTAGGATCTAGGTAAAACCAAGTTAATTTTTTAAGAGGAAGATAAATTTTAATTCTACTAGGATAACATAAAGATAAATACTTTTTGAAAATTTGTGTTGGACATGAATTACATATTTTGTTTACTCTAATTTGATAATTGTTCTAGGATATGGTATTGAATAATTAACGAAAAAACAATATGTCATGCATAGGATAATTTTTTGTTTCAATATTATATTTATATTTTTCATGTACATTTTTAAATAATTTCATTGAAAAATAGAATGCCTTGTTGAATTGTTATTTCAAAAATCTTGATTTATTTGGAATTATGATTAAGGTATATTTACATTGAAAATGGATTGAAATATATGTAATTGTATTGTAAATTCCAAATTTTATCCATGTCAATTGTTTAATAAATTATGAATAATTATTATATTCATGAAGGATGAATGTTAAAATGTTATTTACTAAGAAAATTGACATTTTATCATTTAGGTTTCATTGAAAATTATATATATGTCTTTTTAATTGTGATTTAGATTGTAAATATTATGATAAATATGAAAACTAATTGATGAAATTTGATCGAATTTATTTATTATTATTGTTACTAAAATTATTTTAATTGAAGTAATTTTTTGTGTTTTTTTTTAAATTCAATGAAATAAAATTTAATATGGGATAGATTTTTGGTATAGGATATGCACTGAGCTATAATTGATAGACCTATTTCACAATTATGGGAATTTACTCACTATAAAACACCCATTTATATTCAAATATATTATCTATTCATTCATAGAATTTAAATTTTTATTAATGATTAAATCTATTTAATTTAAAATAATGCAACATTACCATATTTTATCATTATATATTACCATATTTAGTAATATGGGTGTTTTTTAATTTTTTTTTTAAACTGTGGGAACATATTGATGTATATTGATAAAATATGGATCACATTATCGATGAACACACTTTGCTATGCAATGGGATTGGAGAAAAGATAAAGAATTTACCCTTCCAATTGATCTTTAGATGAGATATTAAGATTTACATTCCCAAAATGTACATTTTAAATATGTTTTAAGAGATATGTTGTGTATGAACAGGTGATATTGAATAAGTTCCCTTCTCAAAATTTGTATAGGATTTGGCATGGAGAATAAAATGTTACAAAAAGTTTGAATGTTTATGTTAATTAACAGAATGAGTGCCCAAATTCATCAGAAATAGAAAATGATATTAAAACCTAATAAATGATGTACTAGTCATTTCAATACAAGAACATCAACATCAAAATATATATAAACATCTACATGAGGGTTCTGTAAATAGAAACATGTGATGTGATATATTTTTTTCTATTGGGAAACCATATCAATATTGTAACATAACATTAGATCCTCCTCTTGATTTGTTTGATACTAATGTAAGAGATAAATTTTATTAGAAAAAAATTCATTTAATTATTTAGTTGATGATGGAAATCAATATTTTTATAATATATTTTTTATATATTAAAAAAATTATTTTCTAATGAAGTTGTAAAATATCAAAACCCTTTGTGGAATTAAAAATAATATGAGGTCATTAATATCTGAAATGTGATAAAATTAATTTGATAAATAAAATATCATTAATTCCCTATATAATATGGAAAATGAATTTAACTATTTTTGTCTAAATTATAATAAAATACATTCTTTCCACAATGATTGTATGATTTATTGGGGAGAGGATTTAAGAAGACGGGATTAAAAAAATTCTTCTTCTACATGGATGCCAATAAGAGAAGTGGGAAGTTATAATCCATATATTATTATGAAAAAGAGTAAAAGGGACACAATTTCATTAGTTTTGTGTTTTTTCTATTTTTGTCTTTGATTTAAAATATTATTCATGTCATCAAAAACCACCAAGTATATAAAGGGGAATTTTATATATAATAAAAATGATGATTCCATAAGACATTCATTTGATTCCCAATAGTGGAATATAAATGAATCATTACATCAATACTTCCTCTCTAGCCTTCTCATCAACCCCAGGGGTAGCACGTTTCAATGATCCGGCTTGAGAAGTCTGGATTGAACATTTTTCGGAAGCACTTTCCTTCTCATGATAATCTTCAACATGCTTAATCAAATAATCAGTTCGACTACTACTTTCTTCATTATCTTTCTCTTATTCCCTAGCTTCTATCTATTCAGAAACCTTCTCTGGAAATTTTTCCAAAGTCATAATCATTTTCCACGGTGTCTCAGGTAATGGTTCAACTAAAAAAGTTTTCGGTGCCGGGATGTTCTCAGATGCTACTTTAGTATCCTTCAATAGATATTGCACAATCTATGCCTCTGACATCTTCTTCTTAAGCTTCTTATCTTGGGATTGCTTTTCAAGAGCTTCAGCAGCTTTCTCTTTCAAATCATTGGCCTCTGTAGGGTCTAGGAAAAACTGTGAATCCCCTTCTTTCTGATTCTTCTTGTCCTCCATCTATTTGGAAACAACATCATCTGGATAAGTTTTTTGTTTCTTGGGCTTTGGAGGTGCGGTTTGAGCTTCCTTAGCTTTAGGAGTTTCACCTTCAGCTTCTACATTTTTCAATATTATTTTCTTTCCAGCATCTTTAGATGGTAGAGCCCCTTCAGCATTTTTTGGAATGGATTCTACCTCTTCCACTAGAAGATCATAAAACTCCCCTAACTCTTTAGAAAATCCAAAATTCTTTCTTTTCAAAGTTTCATCACTTACTAACATCACTTTTCAATTCATCGTCTTGGAACTGCATCGAATCTTGAATGATTTAAGACACTGAACTATCAACTTGGAGTGTAGGGCAGGATACATGATTATCTATGCTCTTAGATTCAGATTCTTTATATTCTCTATCATAATAAGAATATGCTTCATCAGATTGATTTTCCTTAGATTTACCAAAAAATCCAGGATTTACATATCAATTTTCTTCAGAGTGTATTTATCACCCTTTCACAGAACGATAAAACCATGAACCCATAACTCTAGGATCTGATTTTTGGTAGACAAGTGAGTAATTTTTACGGGCTTGAAATCTGTGAGTCTAAGACATTTCATAGATTTCACTTTTACAAAACTCCCTTGAACATCTGGTAGATTGTAGGAAAAAAATTCTTCCTCCCCTTCATAAAATAACCCTACCAAGCTAGCAGCCTTGGTGTATGAAAGTGAATATGTTTTTCCATAACTCTTGATGGGAAATTTTTCTCTATCGTCTTCCTTAAAGAAACAAACTGACTCATAAAACTCTATCAGAAAATCTGGATACACTACATCATGATCTCCTGGAATTGATAGGGATACACTCTCCCATCCATTCATCATGATATTCATGGAGATAATAGAGTCATATTTGTTTAAGAAGTTCAGATGTACCACCCTCTCCCTGTATATCTGCCACTCCACAATCGGCTTGACAATAGACATCTCTTAAGAATGAACTTCACCATACATTTATATTTGAGAAACATTTGAAAATATAGAATGAGATTTTGTAGTGGGGAAGAGATTCAACATGAAAAATCTTTGAAAATTGATGTGGGATAACCATCGGGGTCCCCTTTATGTAGGCATTGATGGGACAGTTCATCTTCCCATTTCAATCCAATGGTTGAGAATTCTCCTGATCGGATCTGACGGTTGAAATGACAGCTGCAAGGAAAAATTAGAAGGATCTGATCATTTGAGGTTTTTAAATACAAAATTTCAGATTTAAGGAAACTAGAATTAGAGAAATTTTATTAACAAAAGAAACTTTCAGAAAGTAAATGGTGATTACGAAAACTCAAGAAAGAATCATACCTTTCAGATTGCTGGGAAAATTATTCGTATAAAGGATAAATTCTTCTTGAAGAAATTTAGATTCTGAAAATTTTGATTACGAAATAAAACTAAAATAAATAAAACTTCATTACGAAAATCTTCATTGAAAAAAATTTAATTTTTCACGACCCATCATCGAGGCCCGTGCCGTGACTACCCCAAGCCCGCCTTCCATAGGCCAGGGGTTGGCGACTAGCACCAAGGCGTAATTCCCGATAAAAAGGGAATTTATTGCCTTTATATTTTAAACAAACACACATAGTAAGAAATCAGAAGTAAACACTAAATAAAACCAGGTACAAAAGTAAGTGCGGAAAAGTAATTGGGCCAGAATACAAACCCAAACTGAAAGTAAAGTATAATAACTGAAAAGTAAAGCCGCAACGTCGGGCCATCCACTGAATGTCCCACCTGAAGGGTGGGTACAGGTAGCCTCCACAGCTCCTCGGGTCCAGTCGTCCGCTCCTTGTACGTCTTGCCCAGTGGTCTACCTCCAGGTATTGTCTGCTCCACTAGACTCTACCACAATCAGCGTTGTCCATCATCTACATCCAACACAATGTAGTGCGGGCATAGCCCATGAAGGGGTGAGTATACTCTAATCAGTAGGGACCCTGAGACCCCCAAACGTCTCCCAGAATCCAGAATGGATAATCTAAAAAGTAAAGATACAAACATGAAGTAACTTACAACACTACTTAGGTATATGCCCATTCATATACCTAAGTCATCAATTCCAGTTCATCTACAATATCTGATCCCAAGTTCGATCACGTCTACATAGGATATCACAACACAATCCGCATAGGAAAGCAAGTCAATCATATCGAAGATAATGATTGAATGTCAAGATTCAGCTCACACATGTATACTTCTTTGTATGTTGGAAGAGATGATCAGATGTAGCCACTGATTCATATAAGCCGTCGGACCCACACAGGATCGATAGGTACTAACCCCCTCAATGACCCAAAAAGGATTGATAGGTACTAACCCCCGTAATGACCCCCACAGGATCAGACCCACACAGGATCTGTAGGCGCTGGCCCACACAGGACCGCTGAGCACTGACCCACACAGGATCAGACCCACACAGGATCGGTAGCACTGATCCACGTAGGATCGATGAGTGTTGTAATCGTCGTCGTTGAATCTACGGAGGATTTCTGTACAGTCGTCATCGTCGTCGCAGTCGCAGCCAGCTCTAGTGTTCCCACACACAGCAAGATCGTTCGGGAGGGTCCGCTCCACGAGCCGAGGGGCTGATACATCAACTGACACAATGTCCAGAGTTTATGTATCCAAAAGTTCTGTATCATCAACAGGAACGCAATGTGACAGACAGTGCGTCTATCGGACGCCCAGTCTGAGAGTTATTGGATTTTTCGTCCCAGGGGCCCGGTTGGTTTTTAAGTCAAATCCAAATCAAAATTATTCCAACTATGTCCAAACCTCGAGCAGCGTAAGAAAAAAGTTCTGTCTCACTAAGAAAAATCTAACAATGTCGACGACATATCATTCAGACGTCCGAAGCTCAAGTTATAAACGTTTTCGCTCCGAGGGCCCGGTTGGTTTTGTGTTCGAACAATCCCAGCCGAACAAAAAGTACTCCAAAACATTGAGTGTGATATATCAAAACGACCGTATCGATCCAAGGATCACACCGCTACTGACGGTGCATCGATCAGAGGTCCGTAGCCCATGTTATGGGAAAAATATTGTAAGAGGTCTGAAAGTGGGGGGTTTCGGGCCCTGACCGACCCGGCCCGAGACCCCATGGGACGGCCCGAAAAGATCGACCCGACCCGGGTCCGGGTCCGGCCCACTTGGGCGCGGCGCGGCCCGGCCTGGGCAGCCGGCCCGATGCGCTGGCACACTGGCCTGGTGGCTCGGCCGAAACGGTCGAGCCTTTAGGGTGCGGTGGGGGGGTGCACGCGACCCCCCGCTTGTTTGCAACCGCGACCCCCATGTGGGGGGCTTCTGCTGTCCGGCCAGCCGGGGGTCGTAACCCCCGACTCCTCCTCTGACCGGATGACCCACTCCAGCCGGCCGGCTACTGCCGCCACGGGGCCGGCATGGGCTGGTTCCCTAGCTCCGACACCGGCAGCCCGAAACCGGCCGCCGGTCCCAACTCTGTCGTGGCCTCAATCGCGGCCTTAGTCTGTCCGGCGCGGCGCGACGACGTCATGCCCCTTTGCCGCAGCCCCGCTCTGGCCGCGGTGTTTTTGTAATTCTACAGCGCGGCGTGACGGCGCCACGCCTTTGTTCGACTTGAAAGGGGCGGCGTGATACCGCCGCACACCCTTGTCGTATGATTCTGCGCGGTGTCGTTGCACCGCACCTCTTTCCTTCGAACCGCAAAAACACAAAGACAAGAGTGGAGGGTCGGTCGTGTTTGTGTGGTCCGGCCCCCTCCCGTTAATCGATAACAAGTGGAAAAGATTCACGAAGAATGACAATGGTAGTATTCATGAACAAAAACAAAATCCCCTACCTCGTCGAATTCATTGAGCGAGGGTTCGTTGTGGAATTAACCGTCGTGGAAGAAGACTTCATGAAAAGGAGAGGATCATTAGCGTTTGATCTTCGAGGAAGGTGTCCCTCGCCGTCGTCCATCGTCGGAGGTCGACATTCTTCGTTGGCAGCGGTGTGTTCTTCGTATTCTTCGAAGAAGAACGAATAACATTAAGACTTCCCTTTTTCTCTCAAAGACTCAACAGAATAATCCCAACAATAATAAAATAAGTGTTTCACTTATTTTATTACTCATTACTCAAGTTTTAAATTCAAAAATTGAATTAACCCCCTTAATTAACTCATGTATCATTTAATAGGAGGGATATGGGAGTTTAGGGAATATGAAGGGGTGGGGTTCGTGTGGGCCTCACCGCCCTCATATCCTCTGATGGGAAGTTGGGTGGTTCCCAACATCCACTCAAAGGACTACCACATAGAAAGGAAAAAAAAATTTGTAGTTAAATTTTAATTGTAACTTCCACAATTTTTTAACAACTCTTCCAGTGTAAACAGAACACCATAATAGGTGTTCCTAAGCAATTACCGGTGCTGCAATTCCATCGGTGCCCTTGGATTTCGATTCCAAGCACCGGTTCAAAAGTTAGGAAAACCCGCTCGTTCGTTCACTGAATGTACCCGAGCCAAACTTCGGAAAATGATTCAGGGCATACCAGGCCTCAAAATTAGGTGCCGCCAGAAACTGCGTCCTTGTAAAATTCAAATATAATTAAGAAAAAATTTCCATTGAATTTTACGGGTCTTTACATTACTCCCACCTCATGGCTTTACGTCCCCGTAAAGATACATCATAAACTAGGAGAACAAATGTGGGTACTGAGCACACATCTGAACCTCCCGCTCCCAAGTGCTCTCCTGGAGGTTCCCGTGCTGTCATCTGATGCACACTAGAGGAATCGACCATCCACGTAGGACCCGATCCTGTCGATCCTCGATCTCCACTTTGAACTCTGCAAAAGTCGCCCCATCATCAATGTCCAGCTCCCCATGGTCAATGATATGCGTCAGGTCATGCACGTATCTCCTCAGCTGAGATAAGTGGAAGACATCGTGCACCTGGTGCAACTGAGGTGGTAGAGCCAGGAGATAAGCTACCTCACCAATCCTGCTGAGAACCTAGAATGGTCCGATGAAGCTCAGAGATAACATTCCTCCTCAGCCAAATCTTCGTAATCCACGTCGTGGTGAGACTCTCAAGAAGACGTGGTCGCCATCCTCGAACTCCAGTGGCCTCCGCCTCCTGTCAGCATAAGACTTATGCCAGTTTTGAGCTATCCTCATCTGCTCCTGGATGACCTGGACCTTCTCTGTCGTGGCCTGGACCATATCTGGTCCCACAAGTGCTGACTCCCCAGGGTTTGTCCAGCACATAGGTGATCTTCAAGGTCGGTTGTACAACGCCTAGTATGGTGCCATCCCGATGGTGGAGTGGTAGTTGTTGTTGTATGCGAACTCCACCAAGGGAAGGTGATCCACCCACCTGTGACCTTAGTCGAGGACACATGTACAGAGCATGTCCTAAGGAGTCTGAATGGTCCTCTCCATCTGACCATATGTCTCAGGGTGAAAGGTGGTCCTCAGGCGTAGCTACGTCCTGAATGCCTCCTGTAACCCCTTCCAATGATGGGAAGTAAAGCGTGCATCTCGATCGGTGACGATGGATGATGGAACACCATGAAGCCGTACAATCTCCTGAACGTAGAGGCATCCCAAGCTCTAAATTGAGCCCTGCTCTCTAATGGGTAAGAAGGGTGCCAACTTGGTGAGTCGGTCGACAATCACCCAAATGGAGTTGTGACCTATGGAAGAGTGTGGGATTCCAGTCACGAAGTCCATAGATATCCCGTCCCACATCTACTCCGGGACCTCCAAGGGTTGTACCAAGCCTGTTGTTACCTGGTACTCTACCTTCACCTTCTGGCAGGTGAGGCACTGAGAAACGAACTCTGCCACAACCTTAATCATACCCAGTCACCAGTGCTGACGTCTGAGATCCTGGTACATCTTCGCCACTCCTAGATGTACCGCTAAAGGGGAAGTGTGAAACTCTCTCAATACCTCCTCCTGTAAAGCATCTGGTACCATGGTACGTCCCCAGAAAAGGATGACGTGAAGTCCTCCAATTGAGAATCCATCAGGTGCCTGTCCTGAGGATATCTGTGCACGTAGCATCTCATAGTCAACGTCCCCACGCTGTGCCTCTCTGACCCGCTGTAGAAGTAGAGGAGTAACTGTGAGTGATTGTAGAAAGGTTGTTCCATCGCTATCCACGAAGGATATCTGCAAAGTGGCAAGATGCTTTTTCGCCTCCCCAAGTAGCTGAATGACCGTCCTCCTGCTGAGAGCATCAGATACTACATTCCCTTTCCCATGAGTATAGAGTATCTCAAAGTCATAATCCTGGAGGAACTCATGCCATCGTTGATGTCTCGGGTTTAGGTCCTTCTGTGAGAAGATGTACCTATGACTCTGGTGGTCATAATAGACTGTAAAGCGCTCTCCCATTAGATAGTGTCACCACATCTTCAGAGCGAAGACCACTGCTGCTAACTCCAGGTCATGGGTAGCGTATTTCTGCTCATGCTGCCTCAACTGACGTGATCCATAGGCGATCACTTCCCGCTCCTGCATCAAGACACATCCGAGTCCGGTCCCTGGTGCATCGCAAAAAACTACGTACCCAACTCCCTCCTCTAGTAGCCTCAAGATAGGCGTGCTGGTCAATCTCTGTCTCAGCTCCGGGAAGCTCTGTTGACATCTGTCTGACCACAAAAAGGGTTTCACCTTTTTCGTCAAAGCTGAAATTTGTGCCGCAAATATGGAGAATTTTGGCACGAATCTCTGGTAGTACCCGTCTAATCCAAAGAAACTCCACACTTTATTCACGCTCCTGGGTGGTTCCCAAGCTAGCACAACCTCGATCTTCACGGGATCCACCTCGACTCTGGCCTCAGGGATGACATTTCCCAAGAAGTGGACCTCACATATCCAGAACTGAAACTTTGAGAGATTACCATAATGCTGGTGCTCTCGGAGTGTGTCCAGTACAACTCACAAGTGCTAGGCATGCTCCTCCTCAGTCGTCGAGTATATAAAAATGTTGTCAATGAAGACCACAAGAAATTGATCAAGGTTTGGCTAAATGATCCACTTCATGAGGCCCATTAACACTGATGGAGCATTGGTTATGCCGAATGGCGTAGCCAAGAACTCATAGTGGCCATACCGACATCTGAAGGCATTCTTCTGCACGTCCTTGTCCTGAACTCTGAGCTGATGATAGCCTAACCTCAGGTCTATCTTCGAGAACCACCATGCTCCATTGAGCTGATCGAAGAGGTCTTCAATCCTCAGTAGTGGATACTTATTCCTCATGGTCACCTGTTTCAGGCGACATTAATCTACACAAAGTCGCAAACTCCCGTATGCCTTCATGGCGAACAATGTTGGGGATTCACAGGGTGAAACACTGGGTTGAATATATCCCTTGCCATGCAATTCCTCCTGCTGTACCCGTAGCTCTCGAAGCTCAGCGGGAGCCATCCAATATGCTGCTATGGATATCTGGGATGTCCTGGGGTATAGGTCAATAAAAAAGTCTATCTCTCTGCGAGGAGGTAGTCCTGGAACGTCGTCAGGAAAAACGTCTGCATACTGATCCACCACGGCAGGTAAGCTCAGACTCTGCATGTCAACTGCTACAAGGATGAGGCTAGCCAACTGATTAGTGATGGGCTTCCCTCTCCTCTGCGTGAGTCCATCCTGCGTTGCAAAGGCTCCCTTGTCACCGGTGAATATGAATGTACTCCCGTCGGTGCATATACACTACACCTTGCGCCTAATGCAGTCTATCTGAGCATGAACTATAGATAACCTATCCAGGCCCAAGATGACGCCGTAAGGCCTCAACGCTGCTACAAGAAGATCCCAGCCAATGATCTCGCCTCATAGAGTAATCTCACACTGCTGTCACCACTGTGTAATCATCGAGTCTACTCCCATAGGAGTCTCTAGCCGTAATGATCGAGCCAACGGCTCCATCAGAATCTACGAGCTCCAAACAAGGGCATTGGAAATTAAATAATGACTTGCCCATTTGTCTATAAGAACTGTTATAAGGGTGGAATAGACACAAATGGTACCTCGAATCATCTCGGGCGCGTCGTGGTCATAGGCCTCCGCTGCCTGAAGTTGTGCATGTCTCTGCCCGCCTGCTCCCTGTGGTCGGGGTGAACCTCCTGGTGGTGGTGGTGGTAAAGCCTCAAAGCGTCGCCCACCACCTACTGCTCGGTCAGCTCGTCTTCCTTGTCCGCCTGCTCCCTGCGGACCGTCACGTTCGACCCTCTGCCTTTGTCTGGGTGATCCTTGAACTGTCACATGCTCCTCTTCACGGTGGGTCGGGCAGTCACAAGCCATGTGGCCCTGCCCACCGCATATGTAGCACTGTCTGCCTCTTGAAATACTGGCTCTGCGCTGAGTGCCCCGCACCTCCGAGCCAGTGTTCTGAGGTCATCTGCCTGAGGCTCAGGTCATCCTGGACCCATGTGTCATCCATCGACTGCCTTCTGTAGAAGACTCTGCCACATGTCGCCCTGCAGTAGGTCTCGCTGCTGACGTAGGATCATCAAGGAAGCTCTCGATGAGATGAGATCGCTCCAGAACCTCTGACTGTGTTAGAATGCCGGGGGAGATCAGCGATGCCCTGATCTCATGCCTCAGTCCCTGCTCGAATGTCCGGGCCTGGAAGAATGGGTCTCGTACAATGTCCGTCAAATAGAATGAGAGGTCTGTAAATCTCGCCATGTTCTGGGTGACCGTCAAACTGCCCTGCCGCAGTTGTAGAATCTCCTGGATGCACACCGGACGGAGGGTGGCTGGGATGAACTCAGAGAGGAAGTGGCTCTTAATGTCTGTCCAGAGGTGTGATTCCTCATCGTGCACCTGGAGCATCAATCTCCACCATCTTCCTGCATTTGCATGCATGAGAATCGCTGCAAGGATCACCATGATGTCTGTTGGCGTCCCTACCAAACGGAAAACTCGCACAACCACCTCCAGCCAATCGCCGGCTGCCTGAGGGTCCTCTCCCCAGGGAACCTGGGAGGTTGCTGACACTAGAACTCATGTAGTGCACTAAGGCGATGTGCACTCTCAGTGGATGGGGATGGTGGCATCAGTGGCTCGGTGGGTAGAGGTACCGTCGGTGCCTCTACTATCAAAGGGCCTTGTACCGAGGCCTCGTCACTCGGTGGGCTGTCGTCCCGCACAACGCTCAGAACCATAGCTAGCTGCCATCGTGGGGCCATCCAGAAAAGAGACAGGTGTGTCATGGTCAAAACAGTATAACTGGTGAGTTGACAAAAATTAATCACAAAGAAAACTTGAAACACACATGAAATCAATGTTTTCGTGCACTAAGTCAGAAATCAGAAGTCAGCGTCCGGGTGTACGGATACGTCAGCCGCCGCACCAACACTGGATTCCCTGGACAGATAACCACACTCAATACTCATAAAAATATTGCTTCTCATAAAAAAAACATCATAGTCCTGAGTTCTACGATAGAACTGAACTCCTATGATACCAATTTGTCACGACCCATCCCCAGGGCCCATACCGTGACTACCCCAAGCCCGCCTTCCATAGGCCAGTGGTTGGCGACTAGCACCAAGGCATAGTTCCCGATAAAAAGGGAAGGAATTGACTTTATATAGTAATGAAACACATAGAGTAAGCAAGAAAAATTAAACACTAAGTAAAACTAGGTACAAAAGTAAGTGCGGAAAAGTTAGTGGGCAAGAATACAAACCCAAAATGAAAGTAATGTACAACTCAAAAGAAAGTACAACAACTGAACGGTAAAGCCACAACGTCGGTCCACCAACTGAAAGTTCCACCTGAAGGGTGGGTATAGATAGCCTCCATAGCTCCTCGGGTCTAGCCGTCATCTCCATGTACGTCCTGCCCAGTGGTCCACCTCCAGGTACCGTCTGCTCCACTAGCCACTACCATGATCAGCGGTGTCTATCGTCTGCATTCATCACAACATAGTGCGGGCATAGCCCGTGCAAGGGTGAGTATACTATACTATGTAGGGACCCCGAGACCCCCGAAGGTCTCCAAGAATCCACAATGGAATGATAAAAACATGAAGTAATATCCAACACTAATTAGGTATGTGCCCATACATATACCTAAGTCATCAATTCCAGTTCAGCTCCAACATCCAAGCCCAAGTTCGATCACGTCCACACAGGATATCTGAACACAATCCACATAGGAAAGAATGTCAATAATATCGAAGATAATGATTGAAAGTCAAGATTCAACTCACACAGGTATACTTCTTCGTAAGACGATAGAGATGATCAGATGTAGCCACTGATTCATCTAAGTCGTTAGACCCACACATGGTCGATAGGTACTAACCCCCGCAATTACCCACAAAGGATCGATTGGTACTAACCCCCGCAATGACCCAAAAAGGATCAGAGCCACACAGGTTCTGTAGGCGCTGGCCCACACAGGACCGCAGAGCGCTGACACACAAAGGATCTGACCCACACAGGATCGGTATCACTGATCTACGTAGGATCGCTGAGTGCTGTAGTCATCACCGTTGAATCCATGGAGGATTTCTGTACATTCGTCATCGTCGTCGCGGTCGCAGCCAGCTCTAGGGTTCCCGCACACAGCAAGCTCGTTCGAGAGGGTCCTCTCCTCTAGCTGAGGGGCTGATACATAAACTGACACAAATTTCGGAGTTGATGTATCCAAAAGTTCTGTGTCATCAACAGGAACTCAACTTGACAGACGGTGCGTCAATCGGATGCCCGGTCTGAGAGTTGTTGGCTTTTTCGTCCCAGGGGCCCTGTTGGTTTTTAAGTCAAATCAAACCCGACCATACTCCAACTACGTCCAAACCTCGAGCGGAGTAAGCAAAAAGTTCTGTCTCACTAATTGGAATCCAACAAAGTTGATGGCCCTTCATTCGGACATCCGGGGCTCAAGTTATAAGTGTTTCCGCTCCGAGGGCCCGGTTGGTTTCGAGTTCGAACCAACCTGGCCAAACCCAAAGTACTCTGAAACCTTGAGTGTGATATACCAAAACGACCGTCTCGATCCAATGATCGCTTCGCAGTTGACGGTGTGTCGATCGGGGTTCTGTATCCCATGTTATGGGAAAAAGACCGCAACAGGTCCGAAAGTGGGGGTTTCGGGCCTGGACCGACCCGACCCGAGACCCCCTGGGTCAGCCGGAACCAGATAGACCTGGACCGAGTCTAGGTCCGGCCCACTTGGTAGCGGCCCAACCCGGCCGGCGCGGCCTGGCCCAGCCTGGGCAGCCGGCTCGGCGCACTGGCCATGTGGCTCGGCCGAAACGGCCGAGCGTTTGGGTTGCGGGGGGGGGGGGGGGGGGGGCGTGCTGCCCCCCACCTGTTTGTAACTATGGCCCCCATGTGGGGGGTTGCTGTTGTCCGGCCAACCGAGGGTCGTAACCCCCAGCTCCTCCTCGGACCGGCCTGCCCGCTCCGGCTGACCGGCTACTGCTGCCCTGGGACAGGCATGGGCCGGTCCCCCTGCTGCGACGCCGGCGGCCCGGAATCGGCCACGGGTCCCTGCTCCACTGCGGCCTAAGCCACGACCTTGGTCCATCCATCACGGCGCGACGACACCGCGCCCCTCCGTCGTGCCCCGCTCCGGCCGCAGTGTTTTTGTGATTCTCCGGCACCACACGATGGCGCCACGCCTTTGTTCGACTTCAACAGTGTGGCGCGACGGTGCCGTGCACCCTTGCCGTATGATTCCGCGCGGTGCTGTCACACCGCGCCGCTTTCCTTCGAACTGCGACAACACAATGATAAGGGAGGAGGGTCGGCCATGTTTGTGCGGTCCGGACCCCTCCCATTAATCAATAGCGAGCATCAAATATTCACGAAGAACGACAATGGAAGTATTCACGAACGAAAACAAAATCCCCTACCTCGTCGAATTTGTTGAGCGAGGATTCATCGCGGAATTAACCATCGCGGAAGAAGGCATCGCGAAAGTAGAGGATCATTAGCGTTTGATCTCCGAGGAAGGCGTCCCTCACCATCGTCCGTCGTTGGAGGTCGGTGTTCTTCATTGGCGGTGGTGAATTCTTCGCGTTCTCCAATGAAGAACAAACAACTTCAAGACGTCCCTTTTCCCCCAAAGACTCAACACAACAAGAACAACAATAATAAAATTAGTGTTTCCCTTCTTTTATTACTCATGACTCAAGTTTGAAATTCAAAAATTGAATTAAACCACTTAATTAACTCATGTGTCATTTAATAGGAGGGATATGGGAGTTTAGGGAATATGAAGGGGTGGGGTTCATGTGGGCCCCACCGTCATCATAATCTCTCATGGGAAGTTGGGTGGTTCCCAACTTCCACTCAAAGGACTACCACTTAGAAAGAAAAATAAAAGTTGTAGTTAATTTTTTTTAACTTCCACAATTTGTTAACAAATACTCCTGTGTAAACGCTACTCTGGAATAAGTGTTCCTAAGCAATTACTGGCACTGTGATTCCATCGGTGCCCTCAGATTTCGATTCCGTGCACCGGTTCAAAATTCAGGAAAACCAACTCATTCGTTCACTGAATGTACCCGAGCCAAACTTCGGAAAATGATTCCGGGCACACCGGGCCACGGAATCAGGTGCCTTCAGAAACTGCGTTCTTGTAAAATTCCAAGAAAAATTAAGAAAAAATTTCCCTTTATTTTTTTGGGTCTTTACATAACTACATAAATCTTCATTATGAAAAACATAAAAATCATAATTACAAAAAACTAAAAAATATTCATTACGAAAAACATGAAAAACTTCATTACAAAAAATATGAAAAACATCATTACGAAAAATATGAAAAACTTCATTACGAAAATATGAAAATCTTCATTACAAAAAATATGAAAAACATTATTTTGAAAAATATGAAAAACATCATTACGAAAAATATTTAAAACATCTTTACAAAAAATATGAAAAACGTCATTTTGAAAAATTTGAAAAACATCATTATGAAAAATATGGAAAACATCATAGAAAATGTACTCTCCCTATGAAAATGAGTTTATTACTGTAAGGATATTGGTTTAACAGAAAGTTAACAATGAATATTACCTAAGGGATATCATTCCTAAATTCTTTTAAATGTATTCAAATATATCTGATGGTAAATATTTTGTGAAAATATCAGCAAGTTGATCTTGTGTTTCCATAAATTGAAGAATGATATCTCTTTTTTATGTGTGATCCCTAAGAAAATCATGTATAATATCAATGTGTTTTTCACGTGAGTGATGTGAAGGGTTTTTAGTAAGGGAAATGGAACTTGTATTATCACACAAAATTTGTGTTTTGGTAAAACTCATACCATAGTCTGTGAGTGTGTGTTGCATCCACAACACTTGAGCACAACAAATTTCTGCTGCTACATATTCCAATTCAGCAGTGGAAAGTGCTACTGAATGTTGCTTCTTGCAAGACCAATAAACTAATGAATCTTATATGAAAATACAAGTTCTTTATGTACTCATTCTATTAATTCTACATTAACCAAAGTCATCATCTGAAAAACATTCTAATACAAAAGAAATTCAGATGTATAAAAGAGTCCTAAATCCATGGTTCCCTTTAAGTAGCGAAAAATTATTTTCACTGCCTTTAAATGTGATTCCATTGGATTGGATTGATATCTTGCACATAAGAGTACGAAAAACATTAAGTATGGAAGACTCGATGTCAAGTAAACTAAACTTCCTATCATACCTCTAAAAGTTGTTTTATCTACTTGTTTCCCAACTTCATCAAGATCAAGTGTGTTTGAGGTACCAATGGGAGTAGTTATACTCTTAGTGTTGTCATATCCATAGTTTTTAAGGAGATATTTAATATACTTATGTAGGGATATATATATTCCTTCTAGTTTTTGAGAAATTTGCAAACCAAGAAAAAATGTTAACTCACCCACCATACACATTGCAATCTCAGATTTCATTAGATCCGCAAAGGAATTAGTTAAGGATTGATGAGTTGAACCAAAAATAATGTCATAAACATAAATTTGAACAATCAAAACTTTTTTCATATCGTTCTTTATAAAAAGCGTTTGATCTAAATTTTCCCTAACATAGTTATTTTGAAGAAAAAATCATGTAAGTATATCATACCAAGCTCAAGGGTCTTTCTTAAGTCCATACAAAGCGTTGGTAAGTCTAAAAACATGATCATGATGTTTTGTATCTTCAAAACTAAGAGGTTGTTCAAAAAAAACATCCTCTTGAACATAACCGTTAAGAAAAGCACATTTCACATCCATTTGAAAAGTTTAAAATTTAAGAATGTTACAAAGGAAAGTAAAATATGAATAGATTCTAGCATCGCTACTGGAGCATAAGTTTCTTCATAGTTTATTCTCTCTTGTTGATTATATCCTTTAGCAACTAATCTATCCTTATTTCTTACAATTACTTCATTTTAATCACACTTATTTCTAAAGACCCATTTTACACCAATAACAGATGTTTCCTTTGGTCTTTCAACCAAGGTCTAGACGTTATTCCTTTTAAATTCATTTAGCTCATCTTTCATTGATTTTATCCAATCATCATCACCTAAAGCTTCATTAGTGATTTTTGGTTCTAATTGGGAATGGAATTCTTGATTTTCTACATCATTTATTAAGGAACTTCTAGTCCTTACAGGTCAATTTACATCACCAATGATGTTATCACAAGGATTATTCCTAAGAAACAACTGATTTGGGTTTTGTAAAACCTGTTCATCAACATAGGGTAGGAAATATTCTTGTTAAATGTTTCAGAAGTATCTTCTGGGGCATTTTCCTTATCAGAAGGATCTTCTAATACAGTTTGATCATCAGTTTTTTAAAACTCATCCGATGTTTTAGGTTGGGGTTGTTTAAAAACAAAAGGAACGGTTTTATCAAATTTCACATGTACTGTCACCTCAACAGTACAAGTGTTTTTATTGAAAACCATATAAACCTTATAAGTTGTGGAGTATCCTATGAAAATTATTTCATCTGATTTTGGTACGAATTTATATAGATTTACTTTAGTATTCCGAATAAATACTTTGAAACCAAAAACCTTGAACTAGGAAAGTGTAGGATTTCTACCATTCCATAACTCATAAATAGTTTTATTATGAAATGGTCTAATCAAAACTCAATTTATAGTATAACAAGAATTATATATAGCTTCAGCTGAGAAATGATTGGATACTGAATATTCACTCAACATGGTTCTAGTTGTCTCTTGAAGAATTATATTTTTTCTTTCAACAACACCATTATGTTGAGTTTTTCTAGGTGATGAGAAGTTATGAGTAATTCCATTTCTACTATAAAATGTTTCAAGGTTAGAATTTTGAAATTCTCCACCATGATCACTATGAAAAGTTATCAAAGGGAGTTTATTCTCTTTTTTTAACTTGGGATCTAAAACTTTTGAAATAAGAATAAGATTCATATTTTTTTTCTAGAAAATAGACCAATATATATATAGTGGTGTCATCATCTAGAATAAATACATAGTACTTGCCTCCAATACTTCTGGTTTGTGTAGGACCAAAGAGATCCATATGCACTAGCTGTAATGCATCGGTTGTTTGGACTTCACCAATTGATTTAAAACATGATTTATTTTTCTTTTCATATTGAAAAGGATCACAAACTTTTGGAGAATCAAACCTATGATTCAGTAGATCCTTAACTAATATTTTCATAGAAAGTTTTCATAACTTCTTAAGGTTACAGTGAACTATCCTTCTATGCCACAACCAAGAATGATCATCCATTGCTCTAAGTCAAGGTAAATCGTGGATACTAATGTCTTTTATGTATATTGTGTAACCATTTTCTTTCCTATGGGAAGAAAGAATAAATTCTTCCTTGGAATTGTATATAAAGCACTTGTCATTCCTAAAATTCACAAGGTAACCTTCATCACATAATTGGCTTATGATAATGAGGTTATGCTTAAGACCTTTAACAAATAAAACATTTGAAATAAAAGTTTTTCCATGAAGAACAATTTTACCTATACCAACAATTTTTCCCTGAGCATTATCTCTGAATGATACATTTCCTCCTTTAATCTTGATAATCTTTTCAAAATATTTTTTTGATACCAGTCATATGCCGGAAACATCCACTATCATTATACTATGTAATGTTGTTGGTACCCTCTCTATTTTCCTGAAAATAATAAAAAGTTATCTTTTCAGAATCCAAACATGCTTGGATTCGGAAATTTCAGAAAGCAAAATTTTAGGCACCCACATCATTTTAGAAAAATAGGCTTTATGAAATCCTAATGATTGTGTTTTGTTTAAGGTAAAATATTTTTTCCAGTGTCCACCACACTAACACTTAGTACAGAATAGAGCACTTTGAGGAAGAAAATAATTGTTACTAAAAATCATTTTGGAGCCCATATAACCAAAACCAGAACTATTCTATAGAGGTTGGATTTGGTAATACATTTTATCAAAATTTTCCTTAACTACGGTAAAGTTTGAAAAACACTTCCTCAAGGAAAATATTTCGGATTTCATTTTGATAACCAAGTTTTTGTCTTCTAAGACATCTGATTTTGAACTAGAGTTAGGCTCAAAAACATTTTTCTTAGAAATTACACTTTCTCGATATTTAGAATGTTTATTCTTCGCAGAATTCACATCCTCATGATTTTTTGAAATACTTTCAAAATCTGCATTTTTCTTATCAATATCTTTAGAACGATCTGATATTTCCTTAGTAAGAATAGTATTTTTAGATTTTTCTATATCAATATTAATCATGAGTTTTGAGTTCTCAATCTCAAAGAGTTTGGAAAACCAAGAAGCTTATTATTTTTTTTGGTAAAGTTTAATCTTCATCAGAAGAGTCATAATAATTACTATCATTAGAATTAAAAGATATATTGGTCATAGATTTAGCATTTTGTACCTTAGCCAGTAAAAAATTATCTTCAATGGGTACTCCGGCTATTAGACCGATATTCTTATGTCCAGAAGATTCATAATCCGAAGATTCATATGAAGAGTCCCCACCACTGGCACACCAGGTGTCATTAACCTTCAAGACTTTCTTAGCTTTACCCTTTTAATACTTATTCATGTTTCTCTCAAAATGATTTTCCTTTTTTCTTTTCTCTTAAGCATGGGGAAATCTGGTCTTATATGTCCTGCTCTCTTGCATTCATAACATGTTACTTCTGAATCTTTCTTGTCTTATATATCGTTCTTCTTTTATTTGGATTGAAAGTTCCTCTGTCCGGCTATCATGTTCATCCTTCGAGCAAGATTTTCTAATTAAGTCTATAAGTATTCACTTCCACTAGATTCATATTGAATAATATCCTTCATAGATTTGGATTTGGTAGCTCTCTTAGGAGTCTTGGAATTCAAATGATTATAAGTTGTTTTAAAAGGAACAATTTCATTCCCATTCTTCTTCTTAACATTATCATCATCTCTCTTCATTATAGTCTCATGCTGAAGAAGAGTTCCAATGAGTTCATCAAGAGTAATCTGAATAACCTTTCTGTTCTCATCTATAGCTGTCCTTCAAGATTCTCTCTCATTGGGCATGATGTCTATGATCTTATCAACAAGAGCTTCAACATCTAATCCTTTTTCACCCATTTATTTTAAAATATTCACAATAGTCATGAACCTTTGTTTCACCTTACACATGGGTTCTCTATAAGGAATGTTGAAACAATGATACTCATCCCTAAGCATGGCTCTTCTAGTTTCGATAACTTTGAATGTTCCAAAGTTAGTGACTTCATGTTTCTTCCATATAGAATTTGCTGCTTCACAAGATGAAATTTATCTATACATATTTCTTGTCATGGAGCAAAGAAAATTATTATGTACCTTATAATTCAGTTTCTATTCATGTTTTTCTTGATTGGTGAAGGTTCTAACTTCCCTGTCAGGGATTTTGTATCCTCTAGTAAGAATAACAAAATTATCAACACCAGTATTGATAATGAAAGTCTTTAGATTATCTCTCTAATAATCATAATAATTTCTATCAATGATTGGTGGTCTTGTTGGATTGAGATATTCTATGGAACCAACATTGATTCCTGTCATCATAAAGAAAATTCTTTCCACAAAAACTTGTTAATAGAAAAAGTTTGTAAATAATGAAAATATTCCTAAGAAGGGAAAATAAAGAACAAGAGTAACTCTAAAAAAATATGAATCCTAACATTACAAGTCCGAAAAAACTGATTCCAGAAAAGAATGAGATGAATTCACTTCTGAATCTAATCGTGAGATTAATTCAGATTGAATCAAAATTATGAATGCAATTGGTAGATTGGTTCATGATTGAAGGTCACCTACTATGATACCAATTGTAGGACCGAATATGTAAAGATGAGATTCTCAAATACAAGAGGGGGGAAAATTGTATACTTTTAAAATTTTCTATGGAACTTTTAATGATGATTATGTTTAACACGGTTAAACACGGTAATTGAAAAAACCTCTAGTTCTACACATGTGCTATAATCCAGAAATATGATTCTGAGAAAGCAGATCTAGAAAAGTGATTCCAGAAACAGTACATAATGACATTTTACAATAATGAATATTATACCTTAATGATTATAGAATCTAACTAAATCAGAGTACAACTATAAGGAAGTATAAGATAGTTATACTATTCTTAACAAAACAAATGCAGCAGAAAACATGTAACAAAACAAGTAACAGTAGTAAGTCTTTTATCCCAAAGTAAATGGTATCCAACAACCTAGGATAAAGATCCCTTGATTTATAATTTCAAGAAAATTTGTCTTACCCACACCCGGGTAAACCATCGATACGAAGACAAGAGTCTACCTTGCTATCTCCGCAAGACATCATCTTCAAGGTAGTCGGCGCCTATGTCTTCCTATCCCCAGAAGCCCTCAACTTCAAAGTAGTTGGCACCTCTTTCTTCCTATCTCCGAAAGCCCAAGATTTTACCCAACAACAATCATTGTCGCATAAAAAAATCTGAACAAGAAGATCAGTACGCACTAAGTAATAAAGTGTCTCTCTCTCTAAATCACTTCAGCAGCATGTAATCTCTAGATTTATCAACTCGTATTGAGCTCTTTTAAATGAACTCCTATTTATATGCACGACTTCAACATTCGGAACCCCCCTATAATGTTCATATATTCTTTCAATTTCAGAGGGACATGTACATGTGTCACTCAAACAACGGTTAGTGAGTAACTGAAAGCATGACATCATTTTATAAAAAAATAAGTGTAAGAAAAATATGGTTACATAACTAAAATACAATATTCAGAATGTAATAAAAAATGAATGTTTGGATTCTATCCAAAATTGAATTCGAAGTCTATAATACATGGATATTTTGTATCTGTTTTCAAAGAATTTGGAACCTATACTATATAGAATTTCAGTGTTTGAATTTCAAGGAAATTCGAAATCTGGATTCACAAGAATTCGGAACCTGAACTCACAAAGTTTGGAGTCAGAGTTCCTGAGAATTCAGAGTCAGAACATGTAAGAGTTTGGAGTCGGAATTCTGAAATCTCAGAGTAAGAACTTGGAAAGTTTGTAACCAAAATTCGTATGTAGAATTTGGAGTCAGAACAAGGAAAAGTTCATATCCAGAATTCGTAGTCAGAAATCAGAGTCAAAAATTAGAAAGTTCATAACTAGAATTCATATTCAGAATTCGGGGTTAAAACATGGAAAAGTTCTTAACCAGAATTCCTATTCATAATTCAGATTCAGAACACATAAAGTTGATAACTAGAATTCTTATTCAGAATTCGGAGTCAGAACTAAGAAAGTTTGTAACCAGAATTTGTATTCAGAATTCGAAGTCAGAAATCAGAAGAGTTCGTAACCAAAATTCGTAATTAGAATTCGAAATCATAATTCAGAAATTTTGTAACTAGAATTCTGAGAATTTGGATTTTTAAAACAGAATACTTCATATCTTAGTTATTTATAGGATTCTATGGTTTTGGTTTCACACCAAATTTTATACACAGAAAAATTATGATATGAACAATGAATATGGTAAGGATAAATATCCATGGGGAAGAATGTTTTTCCTTAATGAAGTAAAACAAGGGGTAAAAAGGATTTTGCCTTGAGATAAGGTGTTTGTGATTTTCAAAACAAGAAGGAATAGTAATGTCATAAGGAGAACTTATTGTCTTAACAATCTCCCCCACGTATGAACGAATGTAAAAGTAAAAAGGAAAACTTTATTGACTCAATACTCCCCCTCCCTCATGTGGTCGGCCGAGCCACCAAGGGTTGGGATGCCCTCAGCCAGGATGCCCAAGGTCAGACTGCCCCTCGGCCTGTCTGTCATCGATCTGGCCTCCAACGGACGAGCCTCCCACAACCGGGCCACCTCGGGTCGGGCCGCGCCATCATTATGGGTGAGGTCGTCTCCTTGGCTCAGGTCGCTTCCCTTGACCTGGTCAAACCCACAGACCAGGTCAGATCTCGGTTCAGACCGGGTCAGGCTAGGTTAGTCCGACTGGGTCAGACCGGACCCAGACCCGCTATGGTCGTTTATACCTTTTAGACTGCATCTAGGGCTACGAGTGTCTGATTGACAGACCTCTTGCAGTGATGAAATTCATGGAGTGAGAAAATAATTTTGTCATACCCCACTTGAGGATTGGATGTAGTTGGGGTATAGTCGTGTTGGTTTGAGCCTAAAAACAAACCGGACCCCTGGAACAAAAATGCCAATAACTCACAGACCGGGCATCCAATTGGTGCGCCGCCTATCACGTTGGGTTCTTTATGATGAGACAGCACTATGGTATACATCAACTTAGGTCTTCATTATAGATGATTTATAGACACTTGACTCGAGGAGCCGACAATCTAGGAATTGAGTGTGCTGTGTGTGGGAACCCTAGGGCTAGCTGCGACTCAGATGACAGGATCCTCTGTGGGTTCGTCAATGATGATACTATACCAAGATCCTCCGTGGGTTTGACAGCAATAACTAATGTACTGTAATCCTATGTATATTCGACAGCGATCAATACTGTACTGAGATCCTATATGGGTCTGACAGTTATATCTTCTGTTCCTGTATCCTCTGTGGGTCCGACAGAATATCTGGTCTTGTATCCTGTGTGGGTCCGACACCTTAGCTGGTACTGTATCATGTGTGCCTCTGACAACTTAGATGAATCAGTGACTATATATGATCATCTCTATGACTCTATGAAAGATGTATACCTGTGTGATTTGAATCATGTCTATCAACCATTTTCATCGTGGTGGTTGAATTAACTTCCTTTGTGGAATGGTTTGTTTTTGGGATCTAGAGTTGGAGTCGGTCTGTGATTGATAACTTAGGTAAATGTATGGGCATATACCTAAGTAAGAATGGTTGATACTTTGAGATTTTATCTTACTTCAGTGGTTTATCATTTGTAGATTATGGTAGACCTTCGGGGGTCTCATGGTCCCCTATTGAGAACTGTTATACTCACCCCCTGCACGGGCTTCACCCGCACCTTGTTGTGTTCTGTGCAGACGACAGATAGGAGTGATCGAGGCTGAGGGTGATGGACGGGAGGCTTCTCGGAGCTGGACTAGATGATACATACCTTAGGGATGAGAGTTAGAGTTCTGTACCTTCCCTTCAGGTAGGATTCTCCAATGGACGATCCAGGAGCTGTTTTCCCTTTTTTTTTGTACTTGTAATTATTGTTCAGTTGGGTTCGTATACTGGCGCAATTACATTCAACAAACTTTTCTTTTCTATTTTAGTACTTGTTGCTTCTACTTCTTCTGTTCAGACTGGGTGTGTTACAGGTTTAAAGGTAATTCCTTCCCTTTTATCGAGAATTATCCTTTGGTGGTAGTCACCAGCCCCTCCCTTATGGAAGGAGGGCTTGGGGTAGTCACGAAACGGGCCCCGAGGACGGGTCGTGACAAATTGGTATCAGAGGGAGGTCATACCGTAGAAATTGAACTCTGATTATTTTAATGGAAATAGTGTTAAGTGTTTTGGGTGTGGTTATCAGTTTATGGAAACCAGATTTGGTGTGGAGGCCGACATTTCCATACACTAGGACTCTGACTTATGATCTCCGACTCAGTGTATGAAAACATTGATTGTGTGTGTGTTTCCTTTGAAAAAAATTTCTTCATGACTACTTTGTGTCAGCTCTCCAGGTAAACTGTTTTAACTATGGTGCACCTGTTTAGTTTAAGGATTTCCCAATGAAGGTATCCAGCTAGGGTTCTGATTTATGTACGAGATGGTAGCCCACCAAGCGATGAGCCCTCGATGCATGGCCCCGTCATAGCGAAGGTATCAGCGGTACCACTACCCACTGGGCCACCGATACCACCAGATGTAGAAGTAGAGAGTGAATTCTGCCTGAGTGAATTTTGTGAGTTCCATTTCCAGAGTCCTCCTAGGTTCCAAGGAGAGACAGACCAACAAAAAGCTAAGGATTGGATGGAGGTAGTCGTGAGAGTTTTCAGATTGGTAGGGACACCAGCTGACCTCACTGTGATCCTTGTCGCGAGTCTCCTACATGCAGCAGTAGGTAGATGGAGGAGCCTAATGCTTCAGGTGCATGAAGAGACATCATTACTCTGGACAGACTTCGAGAGTCTCTTCCACACTAAGTTGGTTCTAGCCACCCTTCGTGCGGTGAGGAGTCAGGAGTAACTTCATCTACAGTAGGGCATCATGAAAGTAGCTCAGTACTAAGAAATGTTCACCAACCTCTCACACTACTCCATAGATATTGTGAGGGATCCATTCTTCAAGGCCTAGACCTTCGAGCAGGGACTCAGGCAGGAGATCAAGGCTTCGATGATCCCCCTCATCATCCTGATGCAAGAGGGGGTGCTGGAGCGAGCCATTCTAGTGGATAGTTTTTCTCACTGAGCTATCACCGGTAGCAAGACCCACCACAGGGCGACACGTAGCAGAGTCTTCTATATCCGAAAGTAGACAGATGTCACAGAAGTCCAAGAAGACCAGGCCATTAGGTGGGCGACCCCAGGATACATGTTCGGTTGTGCGGGGCTCACGAGACAGAGCCATCTATACGAGGATCAGGCAGTGCTATGCATGTGGTGGGTAGGGCCACATGGCTCGTGACTGCCTGACCCACCATGAGTAGCAGATATTAGAGGGACCTCCTAGGTAGAGGCATAGGTTCGACCATGGTGGTCCACTAGGAGCAGGAGAACATGGCAGAGGAGCTGGCCGAGCAGTGGGTGGTGGACGATGTTTCAAGGCTATGCCACCGCCATTTCCAGGAGGTCCACCCCAACCATAGGGAGCTGTTGGACAGATTCGGGCTCATCTCTAGCCAGTCGAGCCCTATGACCACTGCACACTTGAGATGATTTGAGTTACTATCTGTGTCTACTCCACCCACGCTATAGTACTTATAGACACACGTGCGAGTCATTCTTTTATTGCCACTACCCTCGTTCAGAGCTCGGAGATTCCGACGGAGCCATTGGCTCAATATTTACCTCTAGAGACACTTATGGGAGCAGACTCGATGATTATGAACTAGTGCCAGTAGTGTAAGTTTACTCTAGGAGGCGAGATCTTCTGCTGGGATCTTCTGGTAGCGGCGTTTAGGCCTTACAACGTCTTCATGGGTATGGACTGGTTATCCATAGTTCATGACCAGATTGACTAAATTAGGCGCAAAGTGTAGTGTATCCACCCGGATGAGACCAGGTTCACCTTCATTGGTGAGAAGGGAGCCTTTGCAACACAGGATGGACATACACAGAGGAGGGGGAAACCGATCACACATCAGCTGGCTAGTCTCATCCTCAGAGCGGTTTATGTGTGGAGCCCATGTTTTCCTATTTTGTTGGATCAGTAGGCAGAAGTTTTTCCTGATGACATTCTTGGAATACCTCCTCGTAGAGAGGTACACTTCTACATTAACCTATTCCCCATGATAGCACAGATATCTACTCCAACATATCAGATGGATCCCGCCGATCTTCGTGAGCTACAAGTACAGTTTGAGGACTTTCAAGGGAATGGATTTATCTAACCCAGTGTTTCACCCTGGGCATCCCTAATTTTGTTCACCAAGAAGGTGGATGGGAGCTTGCGACATTGTGTTGACTACCAACATCTGAATCAGGTGACCATAAAAAACAAGTACCCACTCCCAAGGATTGACGGACCCTTGGATCAGATCAAGGGAGCACAATGGTTCTTGAATATAGACCATAGGTCTGACTATCACCGCCTTAGTGTTCGAGATGAGGATGTGCAGAAGGCGGCCTTCAGATGTCGGTATGGCCACTACGAGTTCTTGGTTAATCCATTTGGCATATCCAACACTCCAAAAATGTTCATCAGTCTCATGAACAGGATCTTCCAGCCTTACCTCAATTGATTTTATGTAGTCTTCATCGATGACATTCTGATCTACTCGACTACTTAGGAGGAGCATGCCTGCAATTTGAGGGTAGTACTGGACACACTCCAAGAGCACCGGCTTTATGGTAAGCTCTAGAAGTGCCAGTTCTAGATTCGAGAGGTTCACTTTCTGGGACACATCATCTCAGAGGCTGGAGTTGCAGTGGATATAGTGAATATCGATGAAGTAATTTCATGGGATCCACCCATGAGTGTGACAGAGGTACGGTGTTTTTTGGGACTGGGTGGGTACTATCGGAGATTTGTTCTAGACTTCTCTAGATTGCATCACCACTTTCATCATTGAAGAAGAAGGGAGAACGCTTCGTGTGGTCATAAAGATGCCAGTAGAGCATTCAAATGTGGATAAAGATGGTGATTAGTGTTCCCATCTTGAGACTACCGGAGGATGGTGTTGGGTATGTAGTTTACTATGATGCATCAGAGACTGGACTCGGGTGTTTCCTGATGCTGGAGCGAGCAGTGACATCTTATGTTTCTCGTCATCTGAGATAACACGAGCATAACTATGCTACCCATGACTTAGAGTTAGCAGCAGTGGTCTTTTCCTTGATTTTGTGGTGGCACTATCTGATGGGTGAGTGTTTTACAGTCTACTCTAACCACCAGAGTCTCAGGTACATCTTACGCAGAAGGACATGAATCTGAGACAGCGACGATGTCTCGAGTTCCTCCAAGACTATGACTTCGAGATAGTCTATACTCCTGGGAAGGGGAATGTTGTAGCAGATGCTCTCAAAATGAGATCATGCATTCAGATGCTAGGAGAGGCGATGGAGCATCTGGCCGTGTTTGAGATATCCTTTGTGGTTAGAGATGGAGCATCCTTTCTGCAGTCTCTCACAGTCACTCCTCAACTTCTTCAGCGAGTCATGGAGGCACAGTGTGAGGACGTTTACTATGAGATGTGACATGCTCGGATATCATTAGGGCAGACATCTGATGGATTTTCCTAAAGTTGGGGAGCATGTCATTCTCTTCAGAGGATAGACCATGGTACCTTTTTCACTTTAGGAGGAAGTGTTGATGGAGTTCCACACTACCCCTCTGGTGGTACATCTAGAAGTAACAAAGATGTATCAGGACCTCCGACGACAGCACTGGTGGCCAGGTATTAAGAAGCCAGAAGCAAGGTTTGTCTCATGATGCCTTACTTTTCATCAAGTGAAGGCGGAGCACCAGGTTCCAACAGGCTTGGTTCAACCCTTAGAGGTCCCAGAGTGGAAGTGGGATGGGATATCCTTAGATTTTGTGATGGGACATCCATGTACATCCAGATGACACGACTCTATCTGGCTGATTTTCGATCGACTCCCCAAGACGTCCCACATCCTACTGATCAGAGAGCAGGGTTCAGTATAGAGATTGGGATGCCTCTTCATATGGGAGATCATATGACTTCATGGTGAGCCATCGACGATCATCTCTGATCGAGAAGCTCATTTCACATCCCGTCTATGGAAGGGGTTGCAAGAGGCTTTCGGGAAGCAGCTTCGCTTGAGAACCGCCTTCCATCCTTAGAAGGATGTTCAGACTGGGAATACCATTCAGACAATCGAGGGCATGATCCGTGCATGTGTCCTCGACTTCAGTCATAACTGGGAGGATCACTTACCCTTGGCATAATTTGTGTATAAAAACAACTACCACTCCACCATCGGGATGGCACCTTACAAGGAACTTTATGGCTAGCCTTACAGATCATCTCTGTGCTAGAATAACCAAGGGGTGTCAGAACTTATAGAACCATAGATGGGGCATGCTACAATGGAGAAGGTGCAGATCATCCAGGAGAGGATGAAGACAATACAGAGCAGGCAGAAGTCCTATGCTGATAGGAGATGGAGACCACTAAGTTCAGGGATGGCGACCACATCTTTCTATGGGTCTCACCTCGATGAGGTCTACAGAGATTTGGCCGTGGTGGCATGTTATCTTCGTGGTTCATCAGAACTTTTCAGGTCCTCAACAGGGTTGGTAAGGTGGCTTACTGCTTGGCTCTTTCACCTTAGTTGCACCAGGTGCACAACGTCTTCCACACATCTCAGCTGAGGAGATACGTGTACAACCCATACCACATAATAGACCATGGGGAGATGGAAATCGATGATAGGGTGACATTTATGGAGGTTCCAGTGGAGAATGAGGATCGATAGCAGTGGGTCCTGTGTGGACGGTTGATACCTCTGGTGCATGTTTGTTGGCAGCATGAGAACCTCTAGGAGAGCACATGGGAGCGGGAGGCTGAGATGCGTGCTCAGTACCCCTCTTTTGTTTCCCTAGTGTGTGTTGTAGCTTATGTGGACTTAAATCCCCAATTTGGGGAGAATGTAAAGACTTGAAAATGATGTGGAATTTTTTTTCTTAAATACATGGGAATTTTATGAGTCTTTAGTTTCTAACGGTGCTTGATTCGGAGGACCGGTGGGACCAGAATCAATTTCTAATGTTTTTTCAGGTACGTTCAGTAAATGTACATGCATGATTTTTTATCTTTTGAACTAGTAATCATAATTGAAATATGAGGGAACCATTGAACTAGTAGTGCCGGTATTCTCTTATGTGGACCTTTACTGCAGTTGCGTTTTATCAAGGCTGGAAGTTAATTTTTGGAACTCTTAAGAAATTAAATAAAAAATATGTGTGACATAATTTAATTTGAATGGTGGTTAAAACCACCATGTGGAGGTTAGATGTGGGGCCACCACACCCTAACCTCCCTTAAGAGGATATAACTAGGTGGGGCCCACTCCAGTTGGAACCCTCTTTAACCCCCTTGTAACTCTCATTTAATTGAGTAGATTCTCTTAATCTTTAAACTCTCCCAATTTAATGTTGAATCTCCTCACCTCCCTTGTTTGAATTTTGAATCCATTCCTTCGCATTTAATCAAATGTGTTGTCACAATTAATGATGGACAAATAATTAGTTTTTGTGCCATAACATTAATAGAGAAATACCTCTATTATTATGGATTAACATTCTATGGAGAACTCTTGGAAGAACACCATTATATTACAATGAAGAATGCCTCTCATCTCCAAATAACAACGAGCATCACGTTCTTCCTTCTTATCCTGAAGCAAGAATGGGAAGCACCACCGCCCACTATGTACTCCAAGGGAATCTACTCGACGAATCATCACTGAGCTCTACCTCCTTCAATGTTGACGGAACGACATTGGTTTTCCGTGATGTTCGTCTTCCATGACTCGCCAACATTCATCGACAAAATACAAGGTAGGGGGATTTTATTATTTTTATGGATGAATTTTATCCTCGTTATTCAATGTTTTTTTGGTTCGAAGGTGGCCAATTGTTATCACCTAATGCGGAGGGAACGGGCCGAACAAACACGGCCTGACGCCCCTCTGTTGGTTCTTTTATGATGATGAAGGATTTGGAGAAGAAACGACGTGGTGTCATCACAAAATTCCGGAGAAGAACCGTGGTGGATGACAGACGAACCGCGGCCTAGAGGGCCACGGAGGATGAAGAAGCATGGAGTCGTCGTGTCGTGCGGTGGAGCCGAAGGCCATAGCTAGGTCGAGCCGAGGCCGTGGTGGCGGGGCGCCGTCGCGCCATGCGGAGATCAACAAGACCGCAGTGCCATCGCGCCGTGGTGGAGGTGTAGAGGTGTCCAGCTGAGCTGGCCACAGTGTAGCCATACCAGCGGGACTAGCCGAGTCCCACATCTCCCGAACCGGCACGGTGCACCGGTTCCATTCGACGAACCATGGGGGCGCAGCACCCTCTCCCTCGCGTGGCCAGCTGGGCCACCACGAGCCAGCCCACCCTTCAGCCGGGACACCAGAGGCCAGACCTCCCAAGGCTGAGATTCCCTCGGCTGACCCACCCATGTTCGGTCCGTCCCTCACCCGGGTCGTCATCGGTCGGGCCGGCCACAACCAGTCCTCCTCGGGTCTGGCCGTCTTTTTGGGTCGGTTCATCTCCTCGGCTCTGATCGCTTCCTCAGACCAGGTTGGACCCATGGACCGGGCCAGACACCAGTTTAGACCGGGTCGGGCCAGGTCAGACAGATTGGGTTGCACCGAACTCAGAACCGCTATGGTCGTTTTGACCTTTTATCCCACATCTAGGGCTATGGGTATCCGATTAAAGTACTGCCTATGGTGATGAAATTCTTGGAGCGAGACGATACTTTTGGGATTCCCCACATGAGGGTTGTAAGTAGTTTGGGTACGGTTAGTTTGGTTTGAGCCTAAAAACCGACCGGGACCCGGGATGTGAATTCCATTAACTCACAGATCAGGCATCCAATTGACCCATCATCTATCATGTTGGGTTCCTTATGAAGAGACGGAACTACCAGATACATCAACATAGGACTTCATGATAGTTGATGTATCGAAACATGGCTTGAGGAGATGACCCTCCCAGAATCGAGCAGCTGTGTGTGGGAACCCTAGGGCTGGCTGCGACTGAGATGATAGGATCCTCCATGGGTTCGACGGCAATGATACTATACCGGAATCCATCGTGGGTTCGACAGCGATGACTACTGTATCGGAATCCTCCATGTGTTCGATAGTGATGACTACTGTATCGGGATCCTCTGTAAGTACGACAGTTCAGACTTCTGTTCTTGTATCCTGTGTGGGTCCGACAGAATAGCTGGTCCTGTATCATGTGTGGATCCGACACCTTAGCTGGTCCGATATCCTATGTGGCTCGGAAATCTTAGATGAATTAGTGACTACATCTGATCATCTCTATCACTCTACGAATGATGTAAACCTGTGTGAACTGAGTCATGTATATCAACCATTATCATCATGGTGATTGACTTTACTTCCTTTGTGGAATGGTTTGTGCTTGGGCTCGAGAGTTGGAGCTGGTATATGACTGATAACTTAGGTATATGTGTGGGAATATACCAAAGTATGGATGGTTGATACTTCGTGATTGTATCTTACATCTGTGGATTATCCCTAGTGGATTCCGGGAGAACTTCACGGGTCTCAGTGTCCCCTACTGAGTATTGTTATGCTCACCCTATGCACGGGCATTGCCCGCACCTTGTTGTGTTCTGTGCAGACGACATACATCAGTGATTGAGGATGAGGGAGACGAATGGGAGACTGCTCAGGGATGGACTATACGGGTTGTACCTCATGGATGAGTGTTTGAGTTATGTACCTACCCTTCATGTAGGATTCTCTGATGGACGATCCAGAAGCTATTTTCCCTTTTTAATGTACTTATACTTGTTGTTCAGTTGGGTTTGTATACTGGACCACTTACTTTCCACACACTTTTCTTATCTATTTTAGTACATGTTGCTTCTACATCTTGTGTTCAGGCTGGGTGTGTTATAGGATTAAAGGCAATGCCTTCCCTTTTATCAGGAATTCTCATTTGGTGCTAGTCTCCAGACCCTAGCCTATAGAAGGTGGGTTGGGGTAGTCACGACACGGGTCCTAAGGATGGGCCATGACACTGGTAGAAGATCCAGTTACCCTTCCTATAACATACCATAATTCGAGGAATATTCCATAATCATGATAAATTGATGTTTTTTATTCAATGATAATGGTTTTTTTAATACATTATGATGTAATTGAATATCAATATGTAATTAAATTATAATATTTAAAAAATTAATATCATTATAAATAATTTTTTACATTTTACAATTCCTGATCATATAGCATGAAAGTAGACATTGAAATTATTTGGTAACAAATTAAAAGATTTTTAGTGGATATTATGGAATTTATTCAAAGATAAATTATTGAGAACCTAGTAATTGTATGATGAGGTGCCTGAAGGATAACCTAGAGTGAAATGTAATGTTTTTTGTAGATATCCATAATCATGAGAAACACATTGTATTTAAGTATATATTATTATATTAATATTATATAAAATGTACACATGAATATGTAAAGGAAATTATATTTCATATATTACTACTAAATCACATGTTATTTATTTTTGTATGTTTCAAGGAATAATGTATCTACTCATTCTTAGAAAAGTATCCCTCACACTCTTGGGCAAAAGTGTTTTAAAAAAACAAATAAACTCTAGTAATCATTTAATGAGATTAAATATTTATAAGAAAATATTATGAGAATCATATAATACATTGTTGATTTTCAAATGTTTAATAAAGTCATCGACTTTAGGACACAATGTCTCTTAAATAAAACTGTGGTGGGATTTGCATACAAAATATATAGGGATTTATGATAATGATCCTAAAAGAGAAGTTGGAGTATGATTTCTTTTTTCACTTTAATAGAATATTTTCAGTTTTTACAATTTTATTATGTGTTTAATCAAATATAAATGATTTTTTTATTTATGCAAAAATATTAAACAACTTTGGGATGCCAATCCCATGAAGTCCTTCTTAGTCACACGGGATGACCCAGTTGGTCATGTCCTTGGGAAGTATCATCCTAACTGATTGTGTATGATTGGTTTAAGACCCTTACCATCTGAGGTCTTTGGTAGGACATCATGGATTATAGCTCCATCTACTCTTAGTTTTAGCCAATACCAACATCAAGATTCTCATTGGTATTTGGTTTCTATAAAATAAATAATTCATGAATATGGGCCCCATATATCCACATTGTAGAAATAATTTATTGATTTATATGAAAATAGTATTGGATCATTCCTCTCTAATATTGATTTGATTGATGATGGTGAGAAGGTAAATCAAAAAAATTCAAAATTATTTAGTTCACAAACATTAATTGGATTTAATATTAAATATAAATATACCTGATTGTTTAATTTTCAATACAGTTGTTATGTAGGTGACAGTATAATGAATTTGACAGGTAGATAGAGAGAATTTCGAGAAAAATTCATTGGTTCAACATTAGTGTTTTCTATGGATTCAATGATGATGTAAACCTAATATTATTAAAAAATATCACCAATTTAGTGATTTAGAAACCATATTATAGATTATGGTAGGGATATCTTTATTTCTCTCACATTTTAGGACAATCAATTTCTTAGTTCCACAAACGACTTAGATTTTATAAGATTTATTCTAATACATTATTTGGGATAACACTATGAATAAGCATAGAGACAGCTCGATATTCTATGGCCTAGTGTGATAGGAATGAATCGTTAAATTATGTTTAGTTTTGAAATTTAAAATTCTCGACAGCTAACATATAACGTTAATAACTTCTGAATGGGTTCTTTGATAAAAAAATTGAGGGTATCGTTGTGTCTAGAACAATAACTTTTCATTGGTGGGGTCTAACCTCATCCATTGAAGGTCAATGATGAAAGATAAATTTTGGACGTGATAGTTATTAAATTATTAAATAAAAATATTATAATTTTGTGTTGTGGTGCGAAAAAACTCTATTTCCATTTTTCAAACCAAAAATATGGGGTCCATGGTTACAATTCACAACCCTGATTTCCCAAAGATCTCTTGAGAGAGGTTAGAAGTTTATAATCTCAATAGAGAATGATGATTGAGATGATAATCAAGATCATTATTCAAATGATCATCAATGATAAGGAATCTAGAACATCATACAATCTAATATAATGTAGGGATTTTAATTCTATGTGATTTCCCTTTCCTGGTTTTTTCTATTTAAATGATGAGCACAGATCAATTCAGTAATAGGTTTATCTGTGGTTCGATCACCCTTGCAGGATGGGTGTTATCTTGTGGGGATTAAATGGGGATATTATCTTTGTGATTATTATTTTTTTCTTCATGATTCTGCTAAGATGAACATTTTTAGGATGACACGAACGATGTATGAGATTGTTCTTCAGGTGGGTTCTTCTTCTCCTTTACTTTGTTCTTCATGTTCTACATGATCATGATAGAGAGTGGTTGTTTCACCTTCAATTCATGGTGCAACAACCTGAAATAGAGAATATGATGCCCAAATGATATTGCAGAAGTGTGATAGTAGGAGCAGTGCGGGATGAGGCCAATGATGGAGCTACACGGGGAGGAAGCGGCACCAGCCCGGTGGTGTGGTAGGGCCAAGTAGACAACCTTCGACATGGAAGCTGATGGCGGTGGGGACCACCAGTGAAATATTGTTGCGCCAATAGACAAAACGTTGAAAGGGTTGTAGGGGTGAGGAATGGTGTGATGTCCAAGGAAGGTCATGGCGATGCAGACCGACAATGTGGTTGGGCCCTAAATCATCTAGCTAGCATGCGGTACCACCCACTATGTGCATGTGGAGTGGCTAGCTCGCCAGATAGCTTTATTTTCAACACAAGACGCGACATACCCTGCATCTGGGTGGATCGAACAAGACTGCATCAGGTAGGTTGGGCCCAAGGGGTTGAGTTAACCCATTGGGTCGGGTCGGGTCAGGTTGGAACCATCGTGCTTGTTCAACGATCCCAATGTTTGGTTATGTTGGGTTGTTCTGACTGGGATGTACTATAGCTAGACCCATCCATATTCTTCTCACTAAATTACCCATAACATACAAACCATATGTCTATTTGATTATCCCTTCGTTGCATTGGGACCCTCGTGATCAGTCGATCCTTTAAAGATACTCTAAGTATGATTTTGTGGAAATTGACTTATGACCATGGGTGTGAGGATAAGGTTCTCCCAAATCAAGCAAAGTAGGAGTAAAATATTTTGGCTGGTTGTGATTTGGACACTCTGTGAATTGTAAACTATGTGACATGAAGACTATGTGACCTTGAGGATATCTAAATCACCTGGAATTAGTGTCCCATCAGGACTAGGTGTCTCATTGGGACTAAGTGTCTCATCGATACAGGGAGTTTGTGGACTACATATGATAATCATTATTCTAGTGTATAGATCTATACATGTGTGAGCTTAAAATCCTTTATTTTTTCATTTTATTTGAGTTCTTCCATTTTTGGTTTTGGGGCATCCTACTGAGTACTCTTTTACTCACCCCAAAACGGTTTTTCCTGCACATGTTGGGTCTTTTACAAACAAAAAATTCATTGAAAGAGATCTAGGTGGTCTATGAGTAGGTTGTTCCAAGTGACATAAGATAGAGGAGGCATAACCTGATGGAATCATGCATCGACCCTTCACCAACCCTTCCAGTAGGGTTTTTACTAATGATTTTTCAACAACCTCTATACTTTCTTCGTTATAGAATTCAATTTTTTGGTCTTTTATACTTCACTTATTGCTTTCATTTTTGTAATATAAATCATAGTGGTTTTCTTTCTATATTTAATGGTTTATATAGTGTTTTACATTTTAGTATTTTAGGGCTTCGAGATGTAAGTGTGCATACATGATCATAGGCAATGCCTTCCATGTTTATGATATTCCTTATCCATTCTAGTCACCACCCCTTGGCCTATTAGAGGAAATCTTGTAGAGTCATGACATGGACCCATCTAGGGTGGTTCATGATAGAGTGGTGTCATGGGGAGGTTTAGTTCCACATTTGGAAAAAGATTCTATGAGATTAGTTTGGGTAAATAATGTTATGTGGTTTGAGTTCAACTGTCATTCTAGATACTATAGTGTGGGTGTGGCGGCCGATGTTTATATACACAGGACTCCAGACACCTACTTTCTAACTTAGTATAAGAAAACACTAGTTGTATGGAAACAAATGGTACATGAATCATATAGTATTTCTGATTATTTCTTCATGTCTTCCTTGAGGTAGATCAATAGGCGTATTCTTTTGACCGCGGTTTATCTCGTTCAATTTCTGGATTCCTACCTATAGACAACTAGCCATGATTATATTATGTTACCATGAAGATATTAAGCCTAGCTATTTGTCTTTAGTATAGGGACCAGTACCGAATATAGCCCCATTGGGTGTTGTACTAGTGAAACCACCACCCATTGATCAATTGTTTCTAAAAACACTACCAGTAGAGGATTCATGTAGGATTAGTGCATTACATGAGTTGCAAAGGCAGATGTCTTCCTAATTCATGGGTGAGACTGGTCCCCAAGTAGCTGATGATTGGTTGGATGTGGTCCCTTCCATATTCCTCCTTATGAGGACACCGCCTGACCAGATGATACTTCTAGCTACGATCAATATTCTGGGCTCAGCGGCGCTTTGGTGGAGCATATTAATCCATGAATATGACGAGATTACCCACTCCTGGGTAGAAATTGAGTGACACTTCATGTAGGAGCTCTTCGAATATACATTATGCTCAGTATATATGCATGATCTATTATAATTGTACTATGGAATCCAGATGTTATGGGAGTACTCAGCATGATTCACAGACATATCTCACTGCTCAAAAAACATGGTACGAGACACATTCATCAAGGCCCGGATATTCATGTAGGTTCTATACTGGGAGATTAATGAATCGATGATATCCCTTATAATACTGACTTATTCTGTGTTATTGGAGCGAGCTCTTCACTTAGAGAGATTTTTGGCGGAGCATGAGCCAACGGTGGGACCTTCCTATGGACACGAGGTAGCCAAATCATTAGAAGTGGGTAGCTGGCAATATATTCCAAGACCCAAGTGATTAAAACACTCCGTAATATGACATTATGAATCATGGTTGATTTTAATGTGACCCAAAGGTAGAGGCAGGCAGTTGAAGTACATGATTTTCTACACGTGTTGCGTTCGAGGACTCTTGGCTCATTACTGCCAAACTCACCACAAAGACGATCATGAAATGGTCTAGGGACCTCCAAGGTAGTGGAAGCGGTTCAAGAAAGGTGGTCCATAGGGTTGTAGACGTGATAGTGGAGGGCCCAACATTTGGCAATAGAGGCTTATGATCATGATGCTCCTCAAATGATTATAGGTATGATCATTATCATTTTCAGTGTAGTTGTATTTATAATCATCATAGTAGCTAGTCACTCTTTCCATTCCATGGACCTTATTTAGAGATAATATATTTTTATGGAGATGTTAGATTAATCCATATGTTTAGAGACTCCTACAGGAAGGGATTCGATGATCACACACTAGTGCCTGTAGTGTGAGCATACTCTTGGAGGAGAGAGATTCGGCTGGGGTCTACTAGTTCCTATGTTGAGGCCTTAAAACATCATTCTAGGTATGGACTAGAAATATATAGTCCATGATTGCATTGATTTTTTGGGCATAGAGTGTGGTGTGTCCATGGAGATGTGACTAGGTTTTTCATCACTAGTGGAATGGAAATACATGAAGTGCAAGATGGAAATTATCAATAAAGTTTTCAACCAATTACTCTCTGGTTCTCTATACATACCCTCTCTGTGGTGGATGAGATGAGTCCTCAATTTCCTACCATGGTTGATGTGTACATGGACATCTTCCCTAAGGATGTTCATTGAATATATCCCCATAACGAGGTTGACTTCTACATTGACATGTACCCCGAGACGACATTGATAACCACACAAGCATTTCGGATGGATCCCATGGAGCTTCATGAGTTGAGGGTATAGCTAGAGAACTTGTAAAGGAATGCCTTTTTGCGGAAATGTGATTGACCCTTGGTGGACATAGTATTGATTAATAAGAAGGACAATGAGAGCATGGGGTCGTGCTTGGACTACAATAAACATAAATCAGGTGACTGTGAAGAAAAAATATCTACTACCATGATTTGACGACATCTTCAATCAACTGAGGGGAGAGATGTGGTTCCCAACGATTCAATTTAGGTATTGCTGTCATCATCTTCATGTACAAGATGAGGATGTTACAAATACAACCTTCATATGTTGGTATGGACAATACAAGTACTTGGTGGTTCAGTTTAGTGTGACCAATTCCCCAGTAGTGCTTAAGTGCATTAGAAACAAGATCATACTGCCTTTCCTTGACCAGTTCATCAGTGTATTCATTGATGACATCATAGTTTACATTGAATCTAAAGTGGATCATGTGACACACCTGAGGATGGTGCTGGATACTATCTGAGAGAACCATTTTTATGGGATCCTCTCAAACCATTAGTTCTGGATTCTAGATGGCCACTTTTAAGTAGGTTTTATTTCTACGGTCATTTTTGTAGTATATCTGGTGAAGATAGAGCCTATTTATGCTTGGGAGCCATCCAGGAGTGTCACCAAGGTGCATAATTTCTTGGGTTAAGTTGGATAAAATTAGATGTTCTTGCCCGACTTTTCTAGGGTTGCAGCACCCTTATCATCTTTGATGTGAAAGAGACAACCCATCATGTGGACGTAGATGTCCCAATAGAGTTTCCAATAACATTGGATGATGTGTAATAGTATCACCCATCTTGAGAATACAAGAGGAGGTTTTTGCAAATGTATTTTTCTATGAAGCATCAGGGACCAGAATGGGGTTTTTCTGAATGTAGGGGAAATTGGGGATTGACTACGATTCACAATAGTTGAGAAAACATGAGGTGAACTATAAAAACCATGATACATAGCTATCATAATTGGTATTATCATTGAAAATATGGGGGCACTACATGATGGGTGAGGGATTAACCAAATACTCCGACCCCAAAATTTGCATGTATATCTTCATCACGAATGACTTGAACATGAGATAGAGGAGGTGGCTAGACATTAACCAGGATTATGACTTTGAGATTTTAAATAATACATGAAGGGGAACGTGGAATTTGAAGCACTCATTAGATGATTTATCTTGAATTTCCCGAGTGAGGCATTGGAGTGGTTAGCCATGATGCAATTATCTTATGTGGATGGTGATGAAGCATCTTACCTCCAGTTGATAGTTGTCACTCCTCCACTATTATAGTGAGTTAGGGAGGAATAACATGGGAAGTTGACTGTGAGACCTGACATTCTTAGTTATCCATAGAGAAATCCCATGAGGGAAATTCAATAGGTTGGGAAAATATTGACCTTTTTAGAGGTCTCACCATTGTACTAGAGGCATTGTGAGGGGAGGTTTTGTGGTAGTTTCCCACATACCATTTAGAGGTACATACGGTTGTGGGAAAGATGTACCAAGAAATCTAACATCAGTTATAATGGCAAAGGTTGAAGAAGGAAGTGGTGTAGTTCATTTCTTTGTGCCTCACTTGTCAGCATGTAAATGTATAACACCTAGTTCCATCACGATGGGCTCATCCACTTGAGGTGCTTCAGTGGATGTAGGATCGAATATCAATGGAATTCATGATGAATTTACCATAAAATTCCAGGGGACATGATACAATCTAGGTGATTGTTGACCAACTCACCATGTCATCCCTCTTTTTACCCATCTAAGAGTAGGGTTAAGTATGGTGATTGTGATGCCCCTATGTTTAGGAGATAGTCCAGATTCATACAGTGATGTTGAAGAAAATTTTGAATTATTATGTTTTCATTACATCCGAGTTGTGGAGGGGATTTCAGGAGGCCTTCAGGACATAGTTTCACATGAGCACAGTGTTTCATCCCTATATGGATGGCCAGATGGAGAGTACCATAGAGGATATCGAGTACAAGCTATGTGCTTACATCCTATAATTTCATTATAGTTGGTATAATCACCTACCATATGTGGAGTTTCAATACAAGAATAGGTACCACTCAACAAATGATATGTAAATATTTTTGGCCATGTATGGATGACCATGTAGGTCACCGTTATGCTGGACAGACCTAGGGGAGTCAACACTCATGGGTCCAAAGATGGTACTAGGTTCCACTGAGAAGGTACAGATAATCTTGGAGTGGATTATGAATGCACAAAGTAAGAAGATATAATATTAAAACAAGATATGGAGGCCCTTGGAGTTTGAGGAGGGAAACCATGTGTTATTTTGGGTCTCACCTCAAAGGGGATTGAGAATATTTTTCCAGAAGGTAAATTATAACTGAGATTAATTAGCCCTTTTCAGATTACAAGAAGAGTTTGAAATGGTGGATGACCCCTTGAACTACCCACATTGATAATTAAATTGAATGATGTTTTCTATATATTTCAATGGGAGAAGTATGTACATGATCCATCACATGTCAACAATTGGGGCGAGAAGGATATTGATGATGGGGTGATGTTTGCGGAGTCCTCGATGGAGATAGAGTATCAAAAAGATAGGATCCATTGTTGGTGGTTGATTCCTTTTGTGTGCATTCAGTGACAACATGAGAATCTCTATGAGAGATCATGGGAGTGGGAGGATCAGATTCATGACCATTACAGTCAACCTTTTGTTGAGTAACCCTTGTTCTGGGTTTTGGAATGATAATACCCTAGAATTAGGAGAATGTAATAACTCATATTTTTATAATATTTATTTTTGAAATTATTTGGGAAAATACTATGAACAACTGTTGAGACCACTTGAGTTTCTGAGGCCCAGTGTGACTGGATTGAATCTTTGAATAAAGTTCATTTTTAAAATTAAAAACACCCTATCGTAAACTTTGAACTTTAATTACAACTAAAGTGGTAACCAGATAAAAAATTTGAGGGCATTGTTTTGTCCAAAATAAAGGCTTTGCCATAGACAAGGCCTAAACTCAGTCGGAATAGTTTGAGAATTAATGATATATTTTGAACATGATCATCATTAAATTGTTCAATTATTTTTTTAATTTTTCATTGTGCAGCAACACAACATTGTTTCCTTTTATTTAAATCCTTGAAGTAGGGTTCTAGGTTTATAATTCACAACCTGGAAATTCCTTAAGGGCTCATGAGAGAATCATGATGTTTTTACTCCCAATGGAAAATGATGAATGATATATGGATCAGGAATGTTCTTCAATGGATCAACTAAAAAAAATATTCCATGACAGTGAATGATCCAATCCTAGGTAATGGTTATTTTTCTATATGATTTCTCATTCTACGTTCATTATTTCTAAATGAAGAATGTGGATCAACCATATAATAGGTTCATCTGTGGGTCGATCATCCATGTGGTATGGGAGTTATCTTGTGGGGATTAAATTTGGATTTGATCTTTATGATTAATTATTTTTATCATGGCCCTGCAAGCAAGAATGAATTAGGGATAACATGAACAAAGGAATAGATCCTTCTTTAGGTGTTCATATGCATCACATTTCCCCATTAGTTTCATTATTCATGATAGTGAGAGTAAGTAGTTGTTGCACCTTTGATTAAAGGCACCACAACACATAACCAAATATATCATTCCAAAATGATGCCATATATTTGCAGAGATAGTTTCAACACAAGATGAGGCCACCAGAGGAGTGATCAGTGGTGGTGCGGTCGTGATATGTGGATGGCCGCCGACATGGAATCTTTCTTTGGCAGTGTCCCATGGTGCATCTACACCACGATAGCAGGAAAACCCATGGAAGGGGGCACGTGGGGTAGCAATGGAGGCTGGTGGCTATGTGGCCATGGGAAGTGACAAGATCTACATTTTGGGCATCACACAATAATGTAGACATCTTATTCAATAGGGAATCATGTTTTATGGCTGGAACATTGTCCCATGGGACACATGAGGGGGAGTGGCTGACTTGTCGGATGACTGCATTGGAAAAGCGGGACATGGCTTACATTGAATCTGTTTGGACAGAATCATCCCACATCATCCAGGCCTCATTGGGCCCATCAGGTTGTGATGGAAGTGGTGTGGTGGGTCATCTCACCCTGGGTCGGGTCGGGTTGGGTCGTTTTCGCTGGGTCAGACTGGACCCGAACCCAATCGTCCCCTTTTCACAAAAATACCCATAACATACAAACTATTTTTCTATTTGATGATTTGTTTGTGTCAATAGGCCCCTCATAACAAGGAGGTACTTTTGAGATACACTATTTTCATTTTTGTAGAAATTTAATTATGAAAATTTGAATGAGGTGTAGGTTCTCCTAGATCAAGTGTGCTATGAGTGGAATATGTGGCTAGTTGTGATGTGGAGACTGTGACATGAATACTACATGACCTTGAGAAAATGTGACTCACTAGGACTAATTGTATGATGAGGAAAATATGTCTCTTCGGGATTGAGTGTCTCATCATGAATAAGTGTCTCATTGATACTCGGTGTTTTTTGGACTATGATTGATAATAGTTCTTCTACTATAATAAATTGGTACCTATGTGAGATGATAATACTTTATGTATACTTTTCTTTTGGGGAAATTCGATTGTGGTTTCTAGGAGTCCAACTGAGTATTGTTTTACAAACCCCTACATGGGCTTTTCCCCGATGTGTCAAACCTTGTGCAAACAACCAACATTATGACAGAGACTTAGGTTTTCCAGTACCAGGTAGTGCCTAGTGAGATCAGATAGATTAGGCATGATCCTACAGCTTCATGAAGATGTACGTCAATTACCATTAAGGTAAGGTATTCTACCGAGGAGTTTCTTGTGACATGTGTACTTTTTTATTAAAACATTCCTTTTGTTAGGACTGTATAATGTCCCCCCTTTTCTTTCAGTATTGTACTGTTACTATTAGAGGTTGTATTTGTATAATTAATGGTTCAATTAGTGTTTTACATTTAAACATTTTAGGTCTTGGAGATGTGTAAGTGCCTGCAGGTACATAAGAAATGCATCCCCTGTTATTGATATTCCTTCTCAGTACAAATCACCAACCCCTAGCCAATTAGAGACAGGCATGGGGAGTAATTGCACAGACCCATCTAGAATGGGTCATGATATTAATTATGTAATTTATATAATATTAAAATAATTGGTGAATATTGAATTTTATGATATAGTTATTTATAAATATTGATATTAATTTAGATATTTATATTTTGGGTGAAAAAAAATTATGTTCTGGGTGATATGTGATATTCCCACAACTCGTTTTTTTAATCCAAGGATGAGTACTATACTAGGACTATGGATCAATAAACAACATTTTTTATAAGAAACCTATTTCAATGGTTTATAATTATACTAATATGTGTCATATTATTTATTAATAGTTGTATAAATAAGCTTCATCTAATGACGATTGTTTTTAGAGGAGGTTAAAACCACTATTTCTTAATGTCATTATTATTTCATGGGGAATTATTCATTTTATGGTTGATTTACAATAAAAAAATATTTACAATATGGTAAAAATTTAAACCGCCACCAAAATCTCCAAAATTTTTTTGTTGAAAACCCATTGCTAAAACGTATCAAACATCCTCAAAATATACATTAGGAAAGTGTTTTTAGAAACAACCACTAAATGGAATTATCCATTATGGGTTGAATGATGACACAAATAGAAGCGATGATATTTTGAAACTATCATGGAATCATTTTTTATCAGTTGGAACTGCCGCCAGATTAAAAAAACACCCTTGAGTAGTATATTTTAATGTAGTTATTTCCCATCCTACCATAGTGGTTGAAAAACACTCGGGTATGTTCCTGAGTAATGGATCCATCTATTTGTCCCATATTATTTCCACCTCATATGTTGAAATTATCATAGTGATACATTCTACCCTCAGAAGACATACCTCATAGTCATCAATTAGAGATCACATGTCATGCACTTGGAATATCCCTAAGGTACCCTTTAAATGTGAATTATTGGACTACAAATTAATAGTAAATTTTCAGTTGAAATATTTTAACATGGTACCTAGTATGAAATATAAGTCCATAATTGAAATATTTTTCCATAAATCTCTCATTCCCTTCTATCACTGGAGAAAAAGTGTTGAGATCCTGTCAAGAGACTAGCATAGTCCATCAAAGACGTACTCTCTTAAGTCAACCACATGGAATCATCTCCCCCCCTCCAATCTTAATGTCTCTCAATTAAACTGCTCCAGGAACATCCCAAAATTTCATTCCATACCATTCCCTTAGCCTTCCTAATATTATCCTAATTATCCCACCAACTCTTCACTGATCCTCATGACATATAAGTAGCCAACATGACCCCTTTTTTCAATAGGAGTCTCCAAATGGTCTTCTATAGTCTGAATTAACTAAATCCATATCTTTGATACCTCAAGTAAACCTAATTTTTGAAATTCAATGGTGTTTTAGATGAAAATATTTTTCTTGGTTAGACATACTCACCACAACCAGCTTTGGGTATCTCGTTATAATGATCATGTAGTGTAAAAATTTCTCATGGAATATCTCGTTTCTCCTTTCACCTGGCCATATTGGTTCCTCAGATGACATTCCTAGTAGATCATCTCCATCCAAAACTCTAGTCATCTTATTAAAGAGAATCGTCATGGAGTGATATATTTATAATTCCAAACCCATGTGATAGGACACATAACACCACATTTAAAAAATTTCGTATTAGAGATTCTGAAAAATACATAACAAATAATTTTCCCAAAATCCACCACACTATAAAACTAAGGTTGATAGATTGCCCATTAACCATCAAACATATAGGTCAGGGATAACAAGGGTAATATCATTCCCATATTCATGTTATCATTAGAAAAAAATTATTCACATCTTTCATAATTTAAAATTTTTATTTTCATATTAAGAAACATTGCATTTCAATTACACATATAAGCCAAAACATTTCAAGTTCCACAAATTATAAAAAAGGAATATTCTTATGAGGGATTAAAATGATTATATTCATAAAATAATCATGATTTATTAGAATTACTGATTCATATTCAACTATCATGCGATAACTATTCATGATTCAGTATCAAAAAATCTACAAAAAAATAATCACAACACCCAAAAAATGAATAAAAAAGGATAAAAAACATACAATTGTAACAACACAAATTAATAAAAATAAAACAACCACATACACATGGGTTTTCCCATGTACAGGGTTTTTCTAATACCATATATGATATCATGTTCAAGGAATGAATCGTCTATGTTTTCTATATACATTTACTACAATAGTAAGACAACAAATATAAAAGAAACTTATTCTTTGATACAAATTTCTAACTTCCTAACTTACGTTCCATATATTTGTTCCTGGTATATTCAGTATCATTACCTCATGAATGTATCCCAATACACCAGAGGATGCCAACTATCATCAAGGGTCAAATATCACACATGGGGAGAATATATCATATATATATAATATTAATAAACCATTATAACTAAAGAAATAATAACCACTGTAACAACCCGAGATTTTATGAGAATTATTCTTTTTAATTTCATTGATGTCTTGTGTTGTACGCTACACCAAAATTATTTTGCACTATACTCAACACCGTATTAGACTGCAGTGAATGAAACACTATTCTTGGCTCTTGTTACACACAATATCAAGTTCATTTTGTGGAAATTATTTTACACAACATTAAGTATAGATTTTGTTTAATGTATAAATGAAATATGTTTTGATTATGTTATACGCAACAACAAACGAAGCTTTCACTACACGCATCCCTGACTGGCTTGTATTACACACAATCAAGACCTTCCTCGATAGCGTGTGTAGTACGCAATACCGTGTTTCCCTAAATGATATATTATTATAATATTATTATGAACTAGCCGTTATGAATAGTAATACCCACTTTTTGAAATTTTATAAATTTTTTTTCTAAATGGACTTCATATTTGGATTTGGAATATCGAAATTAGCCTAGGGTGGATTTCTGGTATTTTTCTGAACACTTTCAATTTTTGATGAATAGTGAAAACACTGTGTTAATATTTAAAAATCGATTTTTATATAAGTAATTATTTATTTTATTTAAATTTATTCTAGGTAAAAATTGATACATAATACATATATAAGTTCAATGTAATTCATTAGAGTCATTTTATAATAATTTTAGACATATAAAAATTTTATTGAACTTTTCACCATCTTTTACCCACCTCCTAGGAGAGTTTGAAAATTTACATAAATCCTTAGTTTACCGCTTCTATGAGTGGAATTTCAAAAATCTGAGAGACACGGTTAATATCTAGGAGTAAAATTTTGTTCAATAAGATAACAATAATTTTTTGTGAATAATACCTTTTTACTTTTATTTACCACGGTTAAAAGTAAATACGGTAATTAAGGGTAAAATGATATTATTATTATTACCCTAAAACATGTACTAAATCTATTGTATAAGTTTAGTTTGACCAAAATAAACCTTAGGGATAAAATATTACCCTTTAGGTCCACTTGGAATAGATTAGGACATTTATTATTTTTTTATTTAAAGAATAATTAAAATAGATAAAATCAATGTTTAATGACTAATTTTTTTTTAATATAGCGTTATACATAAGATAAGTTCGACTATAAATTTTAATTAGAAATCTAAAAAAAATTAATGCATAATGATATTTTATTTATATTTTTTAGACATTAAATAATTTAATTTTTTTATGAAAAAATGATGATGCAATAATTAACTTATTAATGAAATATTAACATAATTGATGTTTTAAATACCCAAATAAATATAATTTTAGACTTCTTATTAATTAAACAAATTTTATAGGTTAATATGACATGTTATTTTTGATTTAATTAATTTTTTTTGAAATAATCATTCTGTTATGGTTTTCAAAAAAATCAAGTACCAAATAGTGTCAAAATTGACATAAAATAGTTTTAAAAAAAATTATATTATTAATGGTTATTTTATTCCTAAAAACCAATGATGAGAAAATGACATATATAACGATATATATATTGATAATGTACCACTTGGGGTTCGTTTGGATTGTTATAGTACGTTTATTAACCATATAGTGTAAGAAAACAAAAAGACACGGTAAAAGTTAAATTATTTAACTTAGAGTTAAATCTAAATAATAAGGATAAAATAGTGACCTAAACTTGCTTCTAATATATTGGATGAGAGGAGATTGACCCATCCCCACATTAGCTTCGAAATAAATCAATTTGGATCTATTAAAAACCGAATATGACTTTATTATAAAATAATATTTTTAGTCTTCCTAAGGTGCCCCTCTCCTCCCTTATAAAAAGGGCACCCCTTACCTCTTCTCTTTACACACATTTAAGCCTTAAATCATGGATAACCCCTACCCATTCTCTTCTACACTTCCCTAGAAACATTCTGGGGGTTTTGGTCTTCTCAAAAGACCATCTCTACATCCATAAGAAGAAGTTTAAAAGAGGTGCGTCGAGGAAGAGGTAATCTCTTCTACCAACTCTTTCATGTTTCTTTCTTCTTCTACTTACTATTATTTATTTGTTTAATTATAAAGTAAAATCATAATTATTAATTATATACTTATATGTTATTATAAATATGAAACAACCCTATTTCATCTTCTATCAATCCTACGGAAAACGAAATCACTGCGCGTGCGTACGTACGAAATACCATCTCCACGCCGTGGTGTTATCTGTTTTCGACCACCACCTTACTTGGATGGGTATAATGATGTAAATAAATAACTATATATGATTATAGTAAAGTGATATGGATTCTGAAATATTATACATACACTTCAATACAATTCCACGATCATGGGAATGATATCATCGCTCGTGCGTACGTATGGACTATCGTCTCCACGACGCGATGAGATTCATACTCCATGTTAACCCTTCATGAATGATTATAAAGTATATATAATGAATAATAATGAAATATATGACATAATAATGATAATTTATTTATGTTTAAATATATATATGTATGTCATCTACTTAATTCCATTCAATTTAATAAGGAAATGAAAACAGCTTTCATGAGTACGTACGGCCTACCGTCTCCATGAACGGTGTATTTCATTCCATTTATCGATCTATCATATATATATGTATATGATGAATATATAAATCATATTTTACATTATTTAATTAAGAACATCATTACATATGTAATAATATCAAGACCAACACGTCTAAACATGTACGATTAATCAAACGATTTTACCCAAAACGATGCGTTAACATTGAATTTACAAAACAACGAGTAATATAAAGTCAGAAGTGAACCATATATGATATCATAACAATGAATATGATTATGTAATAAGTCAATGACATTATTTAAATCATTATATATGAGGATCAGATACATATGAAGCATATCAGACGTAAGGTAAGGGATAACTATTCCAATCTCGTTCTTATCCGAGGTTGTTATTCGTAATTATTTATTGGGGTTATTGTTATCATCCATTCCGATGTTTTCTAAAAAATGTTTTCATGTAATTTTAATTTCCTTTTTACCCATTTTTAAAAATTTACCACATTTTATGAACGTAATCATACTTTTTCTTACCACACGAGGAACTTTATTACTTTTCCGACAAAAGTACGAGAAGAATGTTATTTTTAACTTATACGACGTGAACAGATTTTTACGATTTCATAACACCTAATTTTCATGAAGAATACTATACAATATTTAATGACTATTTTCAAAAAAAACCTTTTCATTATAATGGAATGGCATTTTGTGAAAAGAAAATTATTTTGAAGAAGAAATGCTATTTTCCTCAAGAATTCATTTCAAGTGTTTTATCAAAACCATTTTCCATATAAGATGGAATTATTTCATATGTGTATGTTTTAAGTATAATTTATCTATGATTTACATGGTTTCACTTTTCTTATAATGAAATGATATCATTTTTTTGTATGGATTATGTTATGATTGGATGATTTTTATGAATTCTGTTTTATACTTTGGGTAATGATTAATGATTTATGTTCATGTTGTGGCACATGTAAGAATGATTTCACTATAATATGGGTGGGACCTATATCTCCCTAAAATTAATTTGTTAAATATTTATATCTCAAGATATAGTCATGGATGGAATTTTAAGTTAATCTGGTTCAGTGTTACATGACTGGAACGAGGAGTGAACTCGATTCAGAAAGGTACTTTGTCCACTAAGATGGTCTTGGCCATAATGCCTTGGATACTTTGGAAATAATATCAAGTGCTTAATGGTTTTCCACAATTACATGTTTTATTCCAATGAATTTTTTATCATGATTGATGTTCCTTTATGATATATGCCTTACATACGTCCTATATTTATGTCTTTGCTCAATATTTTGATGTTTAGATTTTATGTTCATTATTTGAATTCAAATGTTTATGGATTGTTTTATATTCTCTATTCTTTCCCTTACTGAAAATTTGAGATCACCCTTTTTATGTTTTCTTTTCCACAAGATATAAAGAATTTTTTTAGGTAATAAAACCAAAAGTGGGGATCTTTAGGGGATATGTTGAAGATAATTCACCATGATTAGAATATTACATTACGAGTTTCAAAAGACACTAAACTAATATGGTCTTTGGGCGTCTGTTTTTGTCATGTATTAAGTATTCCGTAAAAGTAATGTAATGTCCATATATGTCAATATTTGGGTATCTACAATTGGTATCAGAGAAAGGGTTTAGTCAACCTTTGGAAACTAGGATATGAGAACATTAGCACCTAATATGCGCTTAAAGATGGGATAAAGAGATAATGAAATGTTTGATAGTATTAATGAGCTCATGAATAATATAAGGAAAAAGTGATATGATGGTTTCAGTATATAAAATTTTTGGGATTTTGGTATATGGAAAGAGTTACCGTGTGACAACATTTGTGTTTTCACTATGGTTCAAGAGAATAAAAGATTAAGGTATTCACATGTTTGGAATGCAATCAACAAGATATATCTTATGATATATGGGTGATAAATTATTTTATTAAGAAGCTCAGTAGATGACATTTCTTGTAATTGTTTTCTTTATACTACGAGCATGGACAGAAGTATTTGGGATAAGCCTAATGATTGGAATGAATTAAGTTAGACATAAGATATTATTGTTTATGTCTAGAACTTTTTTCTATTTTATTGCAGTAATGTTATTATAATGTAGTTTTAGGAAAAGGGACAACCTGGAGGACGGGAAAAAACCCGCCAAATCAGACAAGGCTGAGGGAATGGAACCCACAACTGAAGTGCTACAAGACTTTATTTCCTACCACTGGCCTACAGGAAGTCCCTGGTTAGTAGAAACTAGTTTTATTAAGTAGTATGATAGATGAAGTATAAGTCCATTTTTGGAATCATATACGATTAACCTCACCATAGATGGACTTATGTATATTTGATAAATTTTTCTAACCTTTTGTTTGAGACATATGGAACGACTCATCATTCTATCACATGATCTACTAACACTTCACGAATGACAAATTCAACTTTCTTTCTCTAAGATATGAAGTGTAAATTGTTCAAGGCATGAACAACAGTGATATTATACCGAAATAAAGTAAGTATTTCTTCTATTTCAAAATTTTCATCTTTAAGAAAACGATATTGAAAAGCAGAAATGTTTTCCTAGTACCCTTATATCCGTTGAATCAGATGGTTCCTTATATCATCACAAATTTATGGCTTTGTGATTGTTGGATTTTTCATAGCCATATTCTCTACCACTCTCCATCAGAACATGATGGTTAGATTTTTCTTCTATATACATATTTTCACCTATGTTCTCCTATGTAGAAACCCAGTGATTAGTTAATTTGGGTAACCGTTACATTTCATAATTTAGTTTATAAAGTTCAGTTTTGGTATTCCTTTTTACAATGTGGGAATCCATGAAAGAAACTTTTTTTGTAGTAAACCATTTATAACGCAGACGAATTTCGAGCGTGAAATTCCTTTTAAGGGGGTAGAATGTACCAACCCAAGATTTTATGAGAATTATTCCTTTTAATTTCATTGATTTATTGTGTTGTATGCTACACCAAAATTAGCTAGCACTATACGAAAAACCGTATTAGATTGTAGTGTACGCAACACTAATCATGGATCTTATTACACACAATCTCACGCTCATTTTGTAGAAATTATTTTACGCAACAATAAGTAGACATAATGTTTAATGTATAAATGAAATATGTTTTTATTATGTTATAAGCAACACCAGATGGATCCTTCACTACACGTATCCCTGACTTGTCTTGCATTACACACAATCAAGACCTTTCTCGATAGCGTGAGTAGTACGCAATACCGTGTTTCCCAAAACGTTATATTATTATAATATTATTATGAACTAGCTGTAATGAATAGTAATACCCTCTTTTTGAAATTTTATAACTTTTAGTTTTTCAAAATGGACTTCATTTTGAACTTGGGACATCGAAATTAGTCTACGGTGACGTTTTGGTATTTTTCTAAAAACATTCAATTTTTTATGAATAGTGAAAACACTAGGTTACTATTTAAAACCCAACTTTTTATATAAATAATTAATTATTTTATTAAAATTTATTTTAGGTAAAAATTTATACATAATACATATATATGTTCAATGTAATTCATTGGAGTCATTTTATAATAATTTTAGACATATAAAAATTTTATTGAACTTTTTTCCGTCTTTTACCCACCTCATAGGAGAGTTTGAAAGTTTACATAAAACTTAATTTTACCGCTTATGTGAGTGGTATTTAGAAAATCCGAGAGACACAGTTAATATCAATGAGTAAAATGTGGTTCAATGAGAAAAAAATAATTTTGGGTGAATAGTAACTTTTTACTTTTATTTACCACGGTTAAAAGTAAATAGGGTAATTAACGGTAAAAATTATATTATTATTACCCTAAAACATGTTCTAATTCTATTGGATAAGTTTAGTTCGACCCAAAATAACCTTAGGTATAAAATATTAAACTTTAGGTCCTCTTGGATTAGATTAGGACATTTATTATTATTTTATTTAAAGAAGAATTAAAATATATAAAATCAAAGTTTAATAACTAAAACATTTTTAATATAGGGTTGTACATAAGATAAGTTCAACTATAAATATTCATTAGAAATATAAAAATATTTACTAAATAATGGTATTTTATTTATATATTTTATACATTAAATAATTAAATTTATTTATGACACAATAATGATTCAGTAATTACGTTATTAATGAAATATTAGCATAATTGATGTTATAAATTCCAAAATAAATGTAATTTTAAACTTTTTATGAATTATACTAATTTTATAGGTTAATATGACTTGTTATTATTGATTTAATTAAATGTTTTCAAACTAATCATGCTGTTATGAATTTCAAAAAAATCAAGTACCAAATAGTGTCAAAATTGACATAAAATAGTTTTTAAAACAAATATTATATTATTAATTGTTATTTTATTCATAAAAATCTGAGGTTTGGCCAAATTACTTAGATAATGATATATATATTAATAATGAACCACTTGGGGTTCTTTTGACTTATTATAGTAAATTTATTAACCATATAGTGTAAGAAAACAAAAAGACACGGTAAAAGTTAAATTATTTAACTTAGAGTTAAATCTAAATGATAAAGATAAAATAGTAACATAAACTTGCCTAAATTCTTTTGGATGAGAGGATTTTTACCCATCCATACATTATCTTATAAATAAATCAATTTGGAGATATTAAAAACCGAATATGACTTTATTATAAAATAGTATTTTATGTCTCCCTAAGGTTCCCCCCTCCTCCCTTATAAAAAGGGACCCCTTCCTTCTTCTTTTAACACCCTTTTGAGCCTTGAATCTCGGCCAACCCCCACCCATTTCTCTTCTACACTTCCCTAGACACATTTTGGAGGTTTTTTTTCTTTTGAAAAGATCAACTCTACTTCCCTATGAAGATGTTTAAAGGTGGTGTGTCGAAGAAGAGGTAATTTCTTCTGTCGACTCTTTCAAGTTTCCTTCTTCTTGTACTCCATATTATTTAGTTGTATAATTATAAATTAATAACATCGGTATTAATTATATACTAATATGTTATTATAAATATGAAACAACCCAATTTCACCTTCTATCCATCCTACGGAAAATGAAATCACCGCGTGTGCGTACGTATGGAATACCATCTCCACGCCGTGGTGTAATCTGTTTTCGACCACCACCATTATTGGATTGTTATAATGGTGTAAATAAATATCTATATATGATTATAGTAAAGTTATATTTGTTCTGAAATATTATAAATACACTTCAATACAATTCCACGATCATGGGAATGATATCATCGCTCGTGCGTACATACGGACTACTGTCTCCACGACGCGATGAGATTCATTATCCATGTTAACCATTCATGAATTATTATAATGTATATATAATGAATAATAATAAAATAGAAGACATAATAATTATAATATATATATATATATATGTATATATGTCATCTACTTAATTCCATTCAATTGAATAAGGAAACGAAAACAGTGTTCATGCATATGTACGAACTACCATCTCCATGAACGGTGTATTTCATTCCATTTATCGATCTATCATATATATATGTATTTGCTGAATATATAAATCATGTTTTACATTCTGTAATTAATTAAATCAGGATATATGTTATAATATCAAGAACAACAACTTGAAACACGTACTATAAATGAAACGATTTTACCCAAAACGCTGCTTTAACATGGAATATACAAAAGAATGGGTAATATAATGTCATAAGTGAACCATATATGATATAATAACAATGAATATGATTCTGTAATAAGTCAATTAAATTATTTAAATCATTATACAGGAGGTTCGGATAAATACGAATCATATTGGATGTAAGGTAAGGAATAATTATTCCAATCTCGTTCTTATCCAAGATTGTTATTCGTAAGTATTTACTGGGGTTATTGTTATCATCCATGCCCATGTTTTATAAAAAAGGTTTTCATGTACTTTTAAAGTAAATTTTACCCATTTTTTAAAATTTACCACATATTATGAAAGGAATCTTACTTTTTTACCACACGAGGCACTTTTTGACTTTTCCGACAAAAGTACAAGAAGAATGTTATTTTTAACTTATACTTTGTGAACGGATTTTTACGATTACATAATGCATAATTTTCATGAAGCTAACTCTACAATATTTAATGACTATTTTCTACAAAATCCTTTACTTTAAAATACCATGTCATTTTTTGAAATGAAAAGGATTTTTAAGAAGAAAGGATATTTTCCTCAAGAATTCATTTGAAGTGTTTTATCAAAACCATTTTCCATATAAGATGGTTTTATTTAATATGTGTATGTTTCAAGTATAATATCTCTATGATTTACATGGTTTCAATTTTCTTATGATGAAATCATATCATTTTTTTGTATGGATTATGTTGTGATGGGATGATGTTTATGAAACCCATTTTATGCTTTGGGTAATGATGAAGGATTTATGTTCATGTTGTGAAACAAGTAAGAATGATTTCATTATGAGATGGGTGGGACCTATATCTCCCTCCAATGCATTGGGTAAAGATTTATATATCATGAGATAGTCATGTATGGAATGGTAAGTTAATCCGGATCAGTGTTATATGACTGAAACGAGGAGTGAACTCGATTTAGAATGAGACTTTGACCACTAAGATGGTCATGGCAGCAATGCATTGGATACTATGGAAATCATATCAAGTTCTTAATGGTTTACAACAATTATATGTTTTATTCCCATTATTATTTTATCATGATTGATGCTTCATTATGATATATGCCTTACATACTTCCATGATTTATGTCATTGCTCATTATTTTTATGTTTAGATTTTATGTTCATGTTTTTGCATTCAAATATTTATGGATTGTTTTATGTTATCTATTCTTTGCCTTATTGAGCATTTGAGCTCACCCTTTTTATGTTTTCTTTTCCCCAGGATATAAACAAAGGTTTTAGGTAAGATAACCAAAAGGGGAAGATCTTTACAAGAGATGTTGAAGATCTTTCACCATGATTATAATATTACGTTCCGAGTTTCCAAAGACACTAAACTAATACGGTCTTTGGGTGTCTATTTTTTTCATGTATTAAGTATTCTGCAAAAGTAATGTAATGTCCAGGTACGTCATGCTTTGGGTCTCTACAACCACAATAGAAAACCAACCTCCAAATGAAACTAGTAATACTTGATGACCCAAACAAGAGATAAAATATAAAAAACTATATAATTGATACACCACGCCAATTGTGTCTCAAGATTCAATTGTAAAACCCACATAAATAAAGTCATTGAAAACACTAATGTGGGTTCAGAACCACATCTAGATCTGTCATCCTTGCTCTAAAATGACTTAAACAACTAACATGGAATTTTCCCTTAACAAATCATAAAAACGTGAAGCCCATTTAGGCACTGATTATGCATGCTGAGATGGGTGTAAGGACAACATATTAGGTAGCCACCAATGACTTCTAAATCAATATCTATTCAACATACATTGTATGATGTTGTATAATGAATAATGTAAAATACATAAATTAAATAGTTTTCACATTTTATTTTTCTTTAAATAACCACATAAAAATCAATGTTCCTAAGGAAACCCAAGCCCTCAATACCTTCTTCAGACCATTATGTAGTATGAACCATATGACGATACCATGCTTATCATTAATCATTTATTTTCAAACATATCACGTCTAATTGGAAGCGTAGTCCAATTCCAACACATGGATGTAGAATGTTGTCTCTAACACACTATGGGTATTTGGAGCCTCCATCCCTATCCCACACCTCATAAAACAGATGTTTATTTATGTTCATATTCCATGTCCCATAAAAGTCATATTATATGGGAATTTAGAGAATCAATCTATGTCTGACAACTCATTTAACACTATGGGTATTCATAGCATCATTCCATACCCCAGATGTGAATTTCATATACATCACACATATATCACATATATTATATTATCCAAGGTTAATCAACAATAACAAGTTTCATCATTAATTGGCATACTTTAATACAATTAAAATTAATAAAAGAAATATGGTACTCCAATTTAATCACATGGAGATATATGATCTAAAAACCATTAATCCATTTATAAATTTTTTTACATATAACCCATAAATGGATTCTCCATTTAATTAATCAAACTACACAATCTGTATACCCCATAAATTAATACAAAAAATAATTGACACATTGCCAAAATCCATGTTTCCTCGTAATTAATTCAGGAATTAGTTTATCCACATTAATTTACCAGTCACACAATAAATTAAATGACCAATTCCATAACCCAATTAATCAATCAATTAAAATATCCATTAATTAAATAAATAATAAATTAACTAATTTCATTTAATAAATTATATTTCTAAACTTTTGAGGAAAATTATATAATTACAATCATGTAATAGAAATTAAAATATTTAGATCTGAATAAAAGACCACCTATCTCAAACAGATTGATGAATGATTTACCATTGTAAATCCCTTATTTGAAACTAATTGGTCAAACCCAAAATGATGAATAAGATCTAGATATGAATCCAATGTCCATGATCAAACAATACAAGATCAATAAAACCTAGATCTAGATCCAAAAAAAGAGGAATATGTAGGTTAAAAGGATGAGAGAATGATTGGATGACGATGGGAAACCGATAGGATAAGAATATCTTAAAAGGTGAGGTTTAGATCATATATCTGGGAATTGAATCATGAAAAGTGAATGTCACAATTCCAAATATCATTTTGGGAGCCTCAGAAAATGAGATAAACCATTTGGGCCTGATTTAGTTTTGATTTTTAGAGAATTTCGGTTGTTATAATATATTTATATTATTTTTTTAGGAAATTCATTTTCACCTGAAATGTTTCTCCGGATGGGTGAAGGGATAAGAAAACCATGTTCCATAACTTTCAACTGCTTATAGGGGTGTCCCATGGTTACTCCTAAGAGGGAAAAAAGATTGAAAACCCATTTATCAGTGGTGAAAATTTCCTCTAATTGTCATTATATAATTTGTTGGGTTTTCCAAACTCATTTGGAAAGTTATTCACTAACTTTATATATCCCCCCACCTTCAAAAAATTTCATATATTCATACATACACACAAAATATAAAACACAATAAAAAATTACACATAAATGGAAAAGAGTACATGTAATTGAACTCGATTCATCTTCAAAAAAGGTGGGTATGTAAGAAACTATAATGATGATAATAATTAATGTTGATCCATTGTAATAACCATGGAATAGTTGACCTAAGAGGTCAATCCATCTCTATGCTAACATGATGCCTTAATTTTAGGAGTCTGACTCTAATTGAAGGGGCACCACCTAGAGAAATATGCTCTATGTAGTTATAACAAAGTCCAAGGATATCGTCCTATGTAAAATGGTATTAGAATGGGCATAATGGGGTGAATCCATGGTGTCAAATGTTCAATAATGTCGAGATAGATCCATGAAGTGTGTCCCTTGAATCTAAATATCTTAATGATTGTGACGAACTCTTGTGGAATCACGTAAAGAATCATCTAGTGGACAAGGACCATGTTAGAAGATGGGTTTCTCTTTAGGAAGCTAACTAATTAAATTTGATTGTCATCCTATGAGTTCTCAAGGAATTCCCTTGTGAATAAAATCCATATCTCATGTCTGGAAAATACTATAAATATGAAAATGTCTATATGGAGTAGGTAACTTTTATATAATTCATTATCTAATTTAGGGCATGTAATACTCATTCTATTTAATAATTTAGAAGGTTTGTTACATTAACTTTAATACTAGGTTACGAGGATAAGTGGGCATTCAAATGTTTTTTATTTTGATTCAATATTATATTATTAGGAATATAACATTCCCATTCATATACATGACATTGAGGTATAATTATTTGAAACCATATGAAGATAATTTATAAATAAATATGCAAATTGATAAACATAATATATTTTCCATTTATAATTAACATTAATTAAATATAATAAAACACTTCCCTTATAAGTTTTGAGTGATTTAATTATGTAATATTCATTATGAATTCATCCATTTAATTTAGACACGTAAATTTATAATGGCATAGTCAACAAACACCTGAACATGAGAAAATAGTCATAAATACCCATGAATTCCATAAACAAGGAAACAACCTACTTGGGTGAGAAGGCATTGAGGTCTAAACCACTTATTTTATGATGAACACACATGTAAATGTATCTAGAATTTAATCATAATGATTATAAGAATTTTATATGAATTTAATAAGAAACCCCCTGATAGTATAAGTATGTTCAAAACTATGATAGTTTATAAAATGAAAATACTTGAGTGATGAGTCATAGACAAACTACCTAGAGCTTATAAGATTCCCTTCATCGATTACCATCCTTTAGTTTCATCTAGAAATGATGTAAATATAAGAACAGATCAACTCACTTGATATAGGTCATATAACAATTCATTAAAATTCCCCTGTTGGGATAATGATGAATGGAAAACCAAGTCTATGGACTAAAAATCATATTGAGCGGATTCTATCTTGATGTTCAGACCTTGGATCAAATTCTAGATAGTAATGAAATTGATGTACATAGTTCAATGGGTGTTTAAGAGCTACAACATTAGGTAGGAGAGTTATTTTTTCTATTAGAGATAATGGGGTAGAAAGTGAATAAGTATATAGGTAATTTTAAAGGAAAACAATCATTTTACCCAAAACAATCATGATCACATGGTTTGTCAATATGGTTGAAAAATCCATGAACCAACAATGTTCATGGAACTTAGTTAAGGTAGAAAACACATGCTTAGGCCCCATAGTCTGAGAAACCATGAACCAACCTTGCTCGATGCATCAGTTAAAAACTATAAAACAACCATATGACCGTGTTCCCATGAATATATGGTTTCCTAAAACTATGATCCCCACTGAAGACATATGTCCTAGCCTCACATTGTTTTGGAAACCAAGTGAAATGGAAAACATGGTTTCTACTATCGAGCTAGTGTAGTCACTTCCTCCACTATTCTTTGTTCTACGATATAAACAATAATTTAAAGCCGTCAAAATTAGCATTGACTCATTACCCTTCAATATTTGGTCCAAAAATTGAAAAAGACTAAAATTTAAAGCATACACACCAAATAAAATTATAATGTTTATACTGTATTATCCCAATAAAGTAACCCCTCTATGAGTTCTCCTACTATCGGTGGAAGAACACTATTTGAGAAAAATTCCATCCCACTTTGAACGTACATCAGCATCAAAAACCCATGTATTGTCTTGTACATGACATTTATTCCATATCAACCATAAAAAAATCGACATACCAACATCAGAGATCCCAGATTCCCTGACCAAAAATGATTATAGTATAATCCTAAAATGAATCTTCAACATCCATCTCTACCACATCATGATCAAATGTATGAGATGAGTAATCTTGATAATGGTGAAGTTATGAAACATGGAAGAAATCAGGTATGTCACAATTCTATGGTTTTAATTGAAACTGGTATTATATAAGAAAAACTCTATTCATAATCACAAATAACCTGAAAAAGTGTAATGACAACATCCTTTTCTACTTTTTATATCTATTCCCATGCCTGGGTGATAGCCATAAAAAACATGATCACTAACCTATAACTCTATTATCTTTCATGGGTGATCAGAATAAGATACCAATCTAGACAGATGATTACACATACACTTCATGATCATTTGATCCTACTCTGTCATCTCCTACACATATAGAGGACCTGGTATAACTACCTATCCTTCCTCAAAAATGAATTGTGTTTAACTACATGGCCTACTATACAAGGAATAATAAGGGGAAATATGATTCATCTACAAAAATATACTACAATAGGAAAACATTATGATAGTATATTATTATCCAATGAACCTCTAAAATAATATATGCTTTCTCAAAACATGTCTTATAAATTTGGAATACCATAATAATATTTTCTGTCCGTGTGATGATGAATAAATATGCTCATGAGAAACTATATACAAATTTTACACTTAATCCTATACCAAAACCTCAATGAACAAATTTACTAACTATTTTAAATGAATTTATATAGGACACCAAGTAGTATTATGACATTATAAAAATATATTATTTCTATCTAATTAACTTATAATGTTCTCCACATACAAAGGAATTGGGCCAATTTGGTCAATCTTTCAATGAAAACCCAATATATGTCACTACCTTGATGAGAACTCAGTAAGAGGACTATAAATTCCATGCCAACATTGTCTCATTTCAATTTACGGACCAACATTGTAAATAATAGGATTGTTGGTCAGTGGTCTTCTACCTTAACCATGATATTGGTGGAAGAACAAGTGAAAAAATATGTTATCTGGCATTTCATCACAAGCCACATATATTGGAATATCATATCTAGATACATCTATGAGATTCCAAGGTGAACATCGCAAAAAGAAGCAATTGACACTTTTATTTTCATTCCCTCACTTGTGTAGGAACCTATATGAACCCATGTATATGGAGGCTATCATCTTCATCAACATACCAATATGGAGGCTATTCCTCACTAGAAAAAACTATCATATAGAACCAAAGAATCATGATCAAAAATCATCATTCTATTCAACCTCTTACACAATGAATAGGTAATTATCAAGGTTGAAATATCAGACTATTTGTGACTCTAATAAAACTAAATATCTTGCTCTTCAAATATGGTCATCAATTTTCATTACTCATTAGCTTCCTCTATGACATGTTTCTGAGTTTTATGGATCAAAACATCTATAACCATATTTTTTTCCATGATTTATAGGTTTTATCAATGTCATAGAATGTATGATTTTGAAACCAAATTCTATATTTTTTATCCATCTAAATATGTGAATATATTTACTCAGGTATCTTATTTTCCATAAACACCACAACAGTCTCTCCCATTAGATAACATCACCAAAAACACAATGCATAGAAAAATTATGAATGCTCAATACCATACAATAGGTAGTTTCTCCCATAAGGACACAACTTCCAATATCTCACTAAATGAATCTATCCTACATCATCTACACTACAGCATGATTGGTGGATATTTCAAAAAAACTCTATATATATAATTCTAGGCTCTTGTAGAATCAGAATTGTTGATGAGTTTGTCCTCACTCTTAGCTTATGAATGGATTTCTTGAATGATTATATCCACAAGAACATAACATCATTATTTTTAAAACATATAATAGGCTATTAATGGTGTTAGAATTCATGGGTAAAACATATTTATTATCTCTCTATACCCAAGATAATTTATATATAAAATACCTTATTGAGATGAACTTATAAATTACAGTACTGAACAACATTGGGTCAATAGATACATTAAATTATAAGAAAACATAACCCATGTAGAGAGCATTTTTGATCCAAAAGCGGAACTTTTCAATCATAGAATATATATGACTCTATTTTAGTTCATTCAAAATGATATCAAGTAGTTTATACGTCTCACACCATTTATGATAATACAACAAGATGAATCCATGAAAATTACAATAAACAACTATAGAAAGGGATGTAAAACCCTATTCATAAAAGACATGAAAGAGAATGTCACATTCATAAGAAATAAAAACATAACAAGTAAATCACAAAAAACAAACCAACATCATAAATCCATGCATGGTATATATGAAATCATGATTCATATTAGATGATTTCTTGATTATAGTTTGATATTAAGGAACACTCCTTCTCGTTAGAGTTGCACATAGCGAACATCTATTCAAGGAAGTAGATACATTTTCTTAATTATAAACTAGTTAAATGATTAGTATTCAATTAATAAATAGGGCATCATATTCCCTCTTGGTGGAAAGCATGGGTGACCCCCATGAAGATGTGTTGGGTCTGATAAATCCATCAGACTATAGATCTTTCAACTATCAATTGTGCTCCTAGATCCTAGTAGGTTCCATCCCCTATAGTGGAATGAACATTGGAACTACTCCTAGAACAATTTATATCATATAATATAACTCTCAATTTGTGTTGAATCTGAAAAATCATCATGAAATTCATCCCTGAGATGATCTATCATAGGGAAGAATATTAATGAGGAAATAATTTTTCCTAGATGTGAAGACTAGTAATCTGGTAAGTCACTCCACTTAGCCAATGATAATCCTGTATTTATCTACCCTCCTTGATATTCCATTCACCCTTGAGGAGATAAATAATGCCCCATGGTGATATATACAACATTGTACGATGATTCTATTCTAAATAGTATTGATATTATGGTAACCTATCTATAAGGGGAATTACATTAGAGCCAATTATATTGAAGGAAAATAGGACCCATATGATGTAATGACTTCCTACCTCAACATATAGTCCATGTATTGGAATATTCTATAAAACCACACACCTAATAGTTTATCCAAGGACATTATCCTATAGTATTGCTGAATTTCGTACACAGTAATTTCCATGGTCAATAAGTAGATAAGGGATTATGAAGTACCTATATTGAATAAAAAATATAAAATAGCATAGGCTAATATAATTTAACCTCGTACTATCAATGATCATATACTCTTATTCTTGATTATTATCTGTAAATCTATATAACTAGAATCAACTATGGTCCAGTGTTATAACATGACTTCCATGAGCCAGTCCACTCAACTCTAGTTAATAATCAGATATCAAGCTGCCACAGAAATAACCTACACCTCGACTAGTCCTTCTAGTTTTTATCTAACACTCTACCTAATGTGATGAAATATATCATGCCCCTACATGTGAAGCTGGTGAACAACCAATAAAAATTTAAACTGAGTTTATGATCTGAATGAATCATTTATGATGTCACATATGACCCCAATAACATCAATTTATTAAGATTATTCCACATTTAGGATTTAAATTTTTCTTTTTTCCATAATAAAACTTTTTTCTCGATACCTTATCCTTCCATTAGGTTGGGATATGTGATAATATCTTGATTAAAAATGTCAAAAAAATGTAAGAAGGTGAAATACATTCACTAATGTATTATTGGAATAACTAATTCCTTACAATAAGCATCAATCATAGGAGAAAACATCATGGGATAGAAGTAGTAAAAAGATTTATAATTAAGTAAAACCTGATGAATAATCCATGAATAACATATAACCCATCTCCAGGTTTATCTACTCTCTATCATTGTCATATATTTTCATTTGATGAATGGTATGCTCATTGAATCAATCTGAAACTTATCCTTTCCCATTCTGTGATAAGGACAAGCATTGGTAATCAAATATCACCCGATATTGGCTAAATCACACAACATATAGCTCGATATCATGTCCCTCAACTCTATAGGAAACTCTAGATGTTAAAATAAAGATAATGCTTCCACTAGAAAAGTCTCAACATCTTATAGATTACCATCCCATGAAAATTTGGGGGGATTCTACTACTATAAATCTTGTTTCATATCATCCATAGTATCTCCAGGTAGTGAAGCACCCTAAATGGGATGAATATGATATAGGACACATCCATGATGTCATGTGCCAGTGACCATTTTAGGTATATTAATTTTTTCCACATGTGGGACACGTGGAGGTAATACTGGAGGCACATGTCCAAACTTCTATAGAGAATGGTTTTTACCACCCTCCTCGAGCATGATATGAGTACATTGTAGTGGAATAGATCTACAAATGATACATAGAGACTGTAGATATATTTTTACTAACAAAAATAAGTACTATAAAAAATCATATCTCAAGTGTATGGTATCAGTACCCAAGGTATAACCATTCCTATCAATATATAAATATATGTTATTGCTATGTGATCATGTTTAATTTATACAGTTTCCTATAAGTTAACAGAAAGCTGCACTTTCCCTCTCAATTTAATGTAAACTATTAATTTAAAATTCATGTTATACATTTTTATTTTCCATTTTATTATATCCATGTATTAATGTTCAATTAGGAAAAGGTGTCACCATTCCCAATTATTAAGGTCCAATAAACCTTATCACAGAAATCAAAAAACATTTAGTTTCAATTTAACCCAGTATTCATTCGATCTATGAATGTAAAATCATTTATATATTAGAATTACTAGGTAAAATACACATTAAAATCCATGATGCTCTATAAATATTATGATTTAGTATTGGTAATCAGTCAATCATAGCCAAAGGGATGCTCATTTAACCAGAGGTACATTTTTTTCTTGGGTAGAAGCATTCAATTTAAGATACAACTATAATATTATATTGTAAAACAGTATTCACATTAATTGTGAAACATTATCTATCCAAACCCCAAATTATAAATATTTTATTTTCATGGTAATAAATATAACTACCTTATATCACCTAAAAACACATGAAATAGAAGCAAGAAATTTTTTGAAATTCACCAATATTGAAAGGCATATCAATGGAATGTGAATTCAAGGTTCCAATAATGATGCATTGTTAATGGTTTCCTTACCATAATCTCATAATTAAAAGGATAAAATGATATAATAAATAAAAATAATATTAATAAGCATCACATAGAATGTGTGTCACCCAATGGTCAAAAGGATATCACCATTAATAAGCAGAATACAGAACAAGATTTCCTCATTTTAGGGAACTCGTTATTTATCATGAACATGGGTTAGATACACATAATTATATATTATAACAAAATTATAATGACTTTTTAATTTCCTTTATATTGTATCAAAAGATAAAACAGTGAAAATAATGCTTGGATACCACTTTATGATGTTTTAACTCAGGTGACACTTAAAGTTTCCCTGAAATTGGTTGGCCACATAGACTCAAGAACACCTCCCCATATTGATGGGTATTTAGACTTGTAGGGATGGAATACAGTTTTTATATGGGGATAATATTATCTCATAACTATAGTGGATAATAATTGATATGTAATAATAGATTAATAGCTGAACCATATGTAAATAGATAGAACAACTAAAACAAACACTATAGAACATGACCAGCAACCCACCATAACAGAAGAAAAAATAAAAAACATGAAACTGATAATTATACTCAAAATCAAAAAAATTTAATCATATAAAAAATAAGATGATAATATATTACATTTCTATAAAAAATTGTAAAATAGGTATTAATTGTAGCAGGTAACACAATTTTTACAGAGAAATAACAAAGAGAAAAAAACCATCCAAGAATCATGTTCTCCTGCCCAATCATCTCCTATCAAGATTTATCCTATGAAATAAATAAATACCTGGTTCCCACAATATGAATCATCCTCATATGAAAACCAAGAAATACATTTAATCATCATGGTTACCATTGGAGGCCAAGATAGGGTGTGAGATAAATCATAATTGGCCACCACCAACATAATACATAACATCTAATCTATGAATATAAACTAACAGTTTTCACATATATATATATATAATACAATGCTAACTAATAACTTATTCAATATTACATTGAAAAATATATTAACATGTAATATTTTAATTAATTCATTTGAGTTTAGTTTATATAAATATGTTATGTGACATAAAAAATAACTAACAATGTACCATGAAAAAAATAATAGTAAAGAATCCATGGTGTAACAAGAAATCATTTAATGATAATAATAAGGAATGTGGATCAATTTTAATAAAAAATGAATTGTTTACTTGATGGGTTAAGCCAAATAAATTATTACATACAACCTAGTTATACAGGAATGAGCGTAATAAAAGGTTATCACCCAAATAATTCCACTTTAAATAGTTCTAACCGAGTCAATGTATCTCATTCTATGAATAGGAGGATATGCATGGATCAGCCCAATGGGGTGAATCCATGTTTCCATAGGTATGGGGATGTAAATCTATTTCCAATTAGTTTATCAAAGTCATCCTAATGTTTGGAAGATATTGATGGGATTCTACAGAGTCATAATAACATTCACTAGTAGATAAAGACCATGATCCATGTGGGTATCTCCCTTGGTATGTGACTCATTGAATCGAAATGGCATCATATGAGTTTTCAAGGAATTCCCAAATTATTCCATGGTATAACACAAGTATGACCACTACTATAATGATTAAAATGTCCATACAAAATATGAATCTTATAAATAATTTTTTTAATTGAGGCCACGTAATACTCATTCCATTTAATATTTAAGAAGGCTTATTCCAATTATTGTCATACTAGGTGATAATCCTAAAACTGAAATTAAACGATTTATTACACTGATTCCATATTCAATTAATGGTTTCATTTATTTACCTTTCATAAACAAGACCAGGCTTCCTACGAATATGAAAATTAATGATGTTTATCTATAAATAACTAGGAAAAGTGATACACATAATATATTCTCAAATTGAAATTGAGTTTCACTAAATATATTAAAATACATAAATTATATGGTTTGAGTCATTTGATAATGTAATATCAATTAAGAATTCATACATTTTCTTCAAAAAACATACCTATATAAATGTGAATCCAAAATACACTTGAACCATGGTGAAAATAGTCATAAAAACTAATAAAGTCCTAAATATGGAAACCCTAACATGATGTGGAAGGAATTGAGGTATAAACCTCTAATGTTTTTATGACCATTCATGAGAATGGATCTATCATACAAGCACATTGATTATAATCATGGAATATCAATTAAATAATTAATGCAAAATAAAATAGGCACACACACAATGATGAAAATTCATAAAACAGATAGACATGGGGGATGAGTCATAGACCATCATCCTTGAACCAATAGAACTATCCTTGTCTAGTATCATTCTATACTATTAATATATTGGAATTAAATGGAAGAATGACTCAATATTTTGACAATATGGAATATGATATAGCATTAAACTATCACAGTTGAGACAAAGATAAATGCTGAACTAAATCTATGGAATTGATAATGATCAACAGGGAATCAATCAAGATGATCATATATGAAATCAGAGTCTAAATGAAATCATATTAGATAATCCTAATTCAAATTTAGTATTAGGATTTCAATTTAATGGAGGAGAGGTATTTTATCCAATATCGGTAAGACGAATGAAAAAAAACAGATTTTTAATGAATATTATGGTTAAAATATTTATTTTAACCAAAATATTATTTTTCTCATGTACTGGACTCAATGTTTTCCATAATGTGTTCCAACTATACTCATGTAATTTCATTATGTGGGACCTCACATAGTTAGGTATCAATATTTTAGAATCCTTGCGCCAACTGTTCTTGATGAATCATTGAAAAAAACTACCAGATAATCGCATAGGTGTGCACCCATGGATGTATGGTTTTCTCAAACCATGTGGTATCTTCAATACCTTTTTCCAACCCCCACATTTTTAATGAAATTGTGAGGAATATACCAAAAAATATCTAATAACCACGAGACCTAGTCAAATCCTCCACTTAGCTAGTTTCTATGCTCTCTACAGGCCCCACACACCCCTAAAAAAAATCATAAACACATTAGGTATCCATATTTGGACCCAAAAATTGAAATAGACCACATAATAAGGGATCCATAACATAGAGAATAAATATAATCTTATAGTGTATTATAAGTAACTAAATTAATTTGTTATCCCTTAAGAGATAATGTTTTTAATCAGAATTTATTATACCTATACATATTCTAACTAACATGATGATAAGATTTCAAAAGAGTTATAATATGAAAGAAATCAATCACGACATGTGTTCATGTATATCAATGAAAAATAATTTTCGTGGATTTTTTTAAAAACATTTATAAAGTAAAACACAATGTGTTTATTACTTTATTATAATAAGTCACTATTGATATTACTATCACCATGATATAAATGTATCGGTTAAGTAAATGGATATAAATATATATGAATGGGGAATGACACTTTTTAAAGATAGTTAGGGAAATATTTATTTCAATCATGTAATGTATAATAATATGAGTTGGTATAGGAATATAAAACTGCTAATATTTAGAGGGATTAGTTTTTTAGAAGTCCCAAAACACATAAGAGAGAAACCATTAAGGTAATTAGTTTTGTAATCACAATGTTCAGTGATATTTATACTATTAAATGATTATAATAAATTATTATCCTATAAGGATGTTTTAAATCAAAATATGAAAAATTTGGCATAATGATAATAATTTACAAATGAATTATATATACAATATTCAGGCATTGAATTTTATATGTATATCTAGTTTTTCAAAATACCACTGTATCAGGATCAGTGTTTATGTGATAATATTGATTGTTAATAATTTTTCACTTATCAATTGATTTCCAATTTTGTAATACGTTAAAAATATTGATGTTGAAATCCTTTTCATTATAAGTATTCATAGTAGTTGCTAAAAAATTTATATAAATTCAATATGTATTCATTCATGAATAAAAAAAATTATTTAATCGTGGATTAATCATTTTAAAATTTTCCAGAAGATGTAAATGGGATATCCATGGTATTCATTGTGAAATATATTTAAAGGAATATGAAAAATTGATATTATTCATACAATTAATATTGAAAATGTTTGAAAATATAATAAAAATGAAAGATGAAATATTTTTAGTGTATAATGGTTTCTTGTTTAATAGATAATAAATATATCTAATATGATGTAATTGTGAAAAAAGGTTTTTTACTATGGTGAATAGAACTACATATTGTTAGGAAATTTTTTTAACACATATTCATTTACATGTAATGAAATTTGATATTTATTATGCATAAATAATAATGTGTAAATATAAGAAAACATTTATAATGACATAATGTAGTATTCAAAACTATATAAAAGTAATTGAGATAGAACGAAGGATATGTTTCTCGTAATTAGAGAAGATGAAATTCTAGTTCTATAGATGAATAATTATCCTTCATATATACTGTACATTTTTAAATATCGTAGTGATGATCAATGAATAATAAAGTGAATTATTATTGATGTTACTGGTAGCCAGATATTAATATACTGAGTTTTTTGCAACTTTAGATGATTCTAAGAAATCGTGATATAAAATGAAAAAATTAAATATCATGGAATTTTGTTAATATAGTAATTTATTATAATAAATTATATAATTTAAAAACATAGATTAGTCAACTAGAAAATAATAGAAATTATTATAAAATAAATTTTATATATACATTTGGATATTACATTTTTTTACTCATAGATGTGAATTCATTGTAATTGAAATTTCCACTGAGGATATGTGGTAATCCCATCGAATAAATACATACCTATATAGAAGAATCAAAATCATTTGATTTATTTCTATTTAATTTTTATTATATGGTTGCTCTAGTGTAAATAGGAGTCTATTAGAATTATTTTATTAGAACAAAATGAATTTTTAAATTCAATTAGTAGAATATAAATAAATTATCATATACTATTATTATTGTTCTTCTTTGAAATATTATTATAATGATTTTATTAGATAACTCATTACATATAATTATTATAGTATTTATGAATGTTCATTAGATCCTATATGTTCATGGATTATATTCATAAATCAATATGTATCATGTTTTTGATTAATCATATTATTAGGACTAATATGATGTCTGTCACTAAGGTCAAATGTTGAATTTAGTGGTTTTGTTTCAAACCAATATTAAATTAATTTCTTATTATCATAAGAATGATCCATATTTGAACACCTTAGGGATTATCTGAAAACTTATTCTTATACACACTATCATTCTGTTGTCACTATTTATATTATATCTAATATAAATCTAACAGAGTAAAGTATATAGGGGGAATTGAAATATATGAAATAATATATATATATATATATTATAGGTATAAAAAAATAATAATGAAAAGTGGAAACTCTTAAAGGAGTCACCAAAATAAAACCCTTATTCTTTGGGTTTTCTAGTGGTATTATCAGTGTAGTTAAAAAATATATATCAATGTTTATTTAATGTGGTGATCAAAAATATTTCTCAAAACCCTCTCAATTGAATTGTACTACCCTACAATATGGCCGATGAATGTAGGAGTAATATCTTACACATCAAAACCGAATCTATGATCAAAAATTAAAATGAATTATATATCAACTTGAAGAAAAATAATTGAATAAGGAGGAAGAAGATAGGAATATAGAATATGAGGCGAAATATCACCATAATCATATTAACCAATAATAAATCCTTATAATAAAACATGGTAAATAATTAAATTACAAGTAACTAAAACAACACAACTTCCACATTCATAAATATTGATCTTAATCCCCCCACAATCATTTCGAAGAATGAAGCATGGTGGGAGAAACATGAAAAATTAATAGGAAATGGAAGAAGGATACAAATTGACAGAATAAGAATAACATATAAGCTAAAAAATATTAAAAATATAAACAAGTATTTCAGAAAATACACAACAGCTTCCCCCTTAAAATTTATATCCTTTAGTATGGGAGGCAATATACATATTTAAATGTTAAAGAGTGATAAAAATAAACTCCACAATTATGACCTCTATATTTCCAAGCCATTTGAACACATTAATGGTATAATTATAAAAATATTTCATCATTGTTTTTTATAACTATTCCTTATTCATGCCTCCACAAATTTTATGAATGACTTTCTCATTAATGGATTATTTATGACACTTTTACTCAGTTAATTTAATATGTTCATGGAGACACTTTGTTCATCAAAACATAAATTTTCTATGCAATTATCACCTTTAAACTATCAAATTTACATGTGATATTATTAAATAATGATTTTAATTAATTAATTATCCATGTCCATGTATAATTTAAGTTTATAATGTTAGTAAAACTATTATTTATAATCTCAGTAAGAAATGTGTCCAAATATAAGCAATGTTTTTTAGGCCAAATTTCAGAGCTACATTGGGGATACTAATTGTTTGTTTTATCCTTCACACTAGATGGATTAAATAAGGCCCACTATCTCAATAAACCCCAAAAAATCTTAATTAATCATATTTTATCATGCTTCATGGCCAAATTACTGAAGAAAATTAAACTATTAAATCCCAAAATTATGACATTTTTTAATTAAACTCAAAATTACAGAAAAAAACAAAAATGTGATAATTTCCCATAAAATTGTACTATTGTAGGTTGATAAAAATTTAATTACATAATAAATTATTCAATAATGTGAGCATCATCGAAGGGTCTCAAATTACATGAAGATGTCTTCTTATAAATTTCGTACATGGAGATCTCCATGAAATAAGGTCATTAAAACTTACCCACAAATTAGAATACAATATTTTTTATGAATGATTTTATATTACCATATATGAACATGTATATTAGTTTTTATATGTGAGATTATAATTAATTTATATGTTGAATCATGTAGTTTTATTTGAGGATTAAAACTGGGACAACATGAGTGTATAGAGATGTTTTATACATTGGGTACATCATAAGTGAAATTATATTAATTATATAATTAATAATAGATTTATTCCATCCATTTGAATATAAGATTATATCTTTGGACCATTGTGTGAAATTGATTTTTCTTATCAAATCAATGAACATGGTTATTTATAGTCATGTTTGTTTCATAAATTAATATTAAATAAAAATAGTATCAGGAGTGATGATAAAATAATGTATCATTCATAATGAGATATTAATTTAAATTGGTATTATATTAAACAATTTATTCCATAAATGGTTTTTTTATACAAAATCGTATTCCTATAAGGTTTCATTAACCTATTGTATGATGCTGACCATACAAATTAAAAATGTTCAAAAATTTATCTTGAGAATGGGGCATATAAGGTAACACCAAAATGATATTCAAACTCTAATTAAATTATAATATGCTTAAATATAAATAATTTATTCTTTCTATGGTTTGAAGAAAAAATATTTATTAATTTTAATTTTTATCATATTAATTCAATAACAAGATACTTGTCTTTAGAAAATTTGAGTTAGATTTTATCTCTTATTAAAATTTTCATTGATTAAAAAAATTACAATTTAGTCGAAATTTCAGTGAAAATATTAAAATATTTTTTATTTATTTAATTAAAATATTATTATAAATTTTCATTAGTATATTTTTAGAAGGTAAAATTTAATGGGAGTATATGGTTCACAAAAAATGAACTGATGGAACTGGTAAATTTATTTTCATGAGATTAAAGTTAATATTTATTTATTTATTTTTGAAATGATAATATAATAAACAAATTTCATATTTTATAACAATAATAATATAATTATAATATTTTTACAATGATATCATAGTAAATAATGTGATATAGTCCAATGTGAAACATTCATTATTTAACTCTTTGTTTATAATGAAATTTATGTCATTTTAAATTATTGAGCCGTTAAATGCATAAATTCAAAACCTCTAAAATTTTCATATGACTATGAGAGAGTTACTTGTATACAACCTCATATAAATATTGATAGAGAACATGAGATATCATGATCTGTACTTTTCTATCCTTACTGGGATTCTAAGATAGTCCATCGCACAATTCGAAGGGATTTTGAGATCCCCCTGAAATAAGTTCTAGTTCTTGTGTATCATGGAAACACTATTAAAAAATTTCTTTTCAAAAATATGAACATCAAGATACATTGTAGAATTACTAAAAATACATCACATCTTTTCTATACGTTACACTTCCATGAAAAAGGTAGTTATAAACATTATGATATCATGATAGATAATAAATAAATATAATCACAACACTCATATTCCACAACATAAAAAATTTATTATTATACTAAATAAAATATCCATGTACACAAAAATAGGCACAATTATTTAATAATAAAACATATAAAAAAATAAGAAAAAAATATAACCCACACAAAAAATATCTACATTACTAATGGTCAAAATATATTAAAAAAAACAAAAAATACTCTAAGGTGAATTAATAGTAAGATAGTTTAGATGAAGGAACTCCATGAGAACTTGAACCCCAATATAGAAAATCCTATCAATCTATAGAAACCAAAAATTATTAATTCAGTGTGAAGAAAAATCCTAGAGGGATATCAAAATCAAAATATTCAATGATAATACATTAAAAAATATCTATTAGTACTAATTTAAATTTCTCAATATGAAATTAATACCTTTTCTGATTTTTGGAAAACCAAACCACATAATTAAAAAGAAACATCCACATTCGAAAACCTCAATGATAAATTTCTGTAAAGCCAATATTTTCATGAAATTCAGTTTTAATAATTTCTAATGATAGTATATATATGTTTCCAAAACCATGTATTATAAAAATATGTTTGAAACCATTCATTACCAATTCACAAAAAAAATTCATTATATGATTTTATAAATAATAATTAAATTAAATATACCATTGATGTTGAGGATATATAAATTAAATAATATAGATAAGAAGAAAAACATTGTTCAAGTAAACATATTTTTACTATGTGAAAAAAATGTACCTAGATGTAAAAACTACTGAAGACAAGAGAAATCAAGAACTGAATATAAAAATTAATAGAATCCACTCAGTGATATGAAGTTATATAAAATCCTGGGAGAAGTCATATGTGAATAAGATAAAGGAACCATGATATTTTGAAAAATTATTATGATTACAACCAATCATATCCATAACTGTGTGAGTCCCTCTAAGGATAACTGATTAAAATTGACAGAAATCACTATTTTGTAGGTTTGGTGTTGTAATATTCATGGGTTATAATAGCTAGACCAGAAAAAATTATATTAGAATTCCCCTCCTAAATACCAACAATTATAAAGATCATTCCAAAGTACACTTATAATGAACCACACAAGGTTACCACCAAACAGGTGCTTGATCCCATCCACAACAAGTCCTAAGGCACAAACCTGATATCATTGGGAGAGAGATATGCACTGGAATAGAAAAATAAAACTACTTGAGAAAAATGTCACAATTTATAAATACTATATGTGTGTTAATAATTTCTAAAAATGACCCATAATTTGGAAAAATATGTGGTACTTCAATGTAGATGAAATAAACAGTTGATAAAAAATAACAAAACAAAACATGTAAAAAATAATAATATTCTAGTAAAGTCATAATAAATGAAAAATGATAACATTCAACCAATATTATGAATAATAATAAACAAATAACGTGATTTATAAAAAATGGATGAAAAAATACACCATGGAATAGAATTATAAAATAAAACCAGTCGAATTTTCAAATACCTACATAACGAATAGATAAATAAATTTTCTCCACCAATATAAAATTTCTATGTTACTCACAATCACACTCCCTGAATAGTATTTTCTTCTTATTTACTACCAAAAAAAATATTGATCCACGATCAGAACATGGGAAGCTATATAAAATGTGGTTGGTGTCTAAAAACATAAAAAAAATTATCCATGCTGTTATTAAAAAGAATCAATGGGATTACAACAAATATTATATGTTATTCGATTAAAAAAACATTTCACCTATTAAAAATTAATCCCCATTGTGAAAATTTTATTTTCATAAATGTAATTTGTTAAGGAAAACATTGTGATATGTTTATCAATTGAAAAAATAAAGTTAAATATCATTTATATAATAAATCACTTTCCATCTGAAAAACCTATAAATTGAACCAAATAATTATGAAAAAAAATTCCTTTGAAAACATTCTTCTTAATCCCATTCATAAAATGGGATAAAATAAAACATTTATAAAGGGAATTTTTTTCAAGAAATTGGGGAATTCCATATTTATTAATCAAAACCAAATAAGTTTACTTCCTTAAAATATAATCACAAATACATATTTTCTAATCATTTTTATAAGTGAACAACATAATCAAAAAACAAGACATAATGAAAAGGCACTTTCATATTAAGGAATCATGAAACTAGTGATGAAAAATAGTGATGTTTTTATCACAAAACCAAATGATCATAAAGGGGTGAACATAAATTATATAGTGGGATATTCGATGTTATGATCATATGAATGTATATATGAATCATTGGAACTCACTAGGAAGTGATATGAAATAATCAAAAACCTGGTACCCTAAAACACTTATCGTTCTATATAAACCTGTCTATCATATTTGGAGCCTTGTTGGATTAGAAAATACATATATTACATCACTAAGAGGCTATATAATACATATATGTATAAATATCATGATAAATGTGTTAAAACACCTTATATAGGGGATAATATAAACACAAATAACACTTATCCAGAATGTTCTACAAATTTACCAAGGGTTCCCAAGACATTACTTATTGTATAATTGATTAAAAAAACTGTCAGCAGGATTATCATATGGATAAATAATAAATCACAATTCATTATTCTCATATCTACTATAAAACCCAATAAAAAAACTTCTTTAACCATAAATAAAGCATCACATAAAAATAATAAATTAATAGCTAATAGCTGGTAAATGGTCAATATAATACATAAAACCATTGGTATAACAACAATGTTGTACACTCTTCAAACAAATTTATTTATAAAATTACCATCCATTCCATAAAAAATATCATATAATTATAGTTCATAAAAAATCCATGACACAAACATTAACACAAACCAAAGTGTCTTTTTTAACAAATTTCAAACAAGAATTTATGTCCACCATAGAAAACCATGATTTAAAATGTCATCTAAAAATTAGAATCTTACATCTATTAAAAATATTTCTTTATATAGGAATCACATGAGAAAATCATTGTAAAAAAACAAAAACCATTTAATTATTAATTATGTTTACAAAAAAGGATAATGAAATCCTTTTATCATTGAAATCATTTCAAAATATCCTCATAGTGATTTACCTAAATAATCTGCTTATAAATACATTAGTTTAGATTTATATACTACAATATCTTCAATAAACCAATTAAAAAATTATATAAAATTTAGGAAACATTTTATAATCAATTGTAGGGTATTATATATCAATATACAATGATGAGAAATGAATTTTTAACAATTAATATTTTTAATAAATTTCTAATCAATGAAATTTTAGAAAAAAATTGCATCAAAATAATTGTAGATGAGTCACCATCAATGAGAAAATACCAACCAAAAATTTAGATGAATTATTCCAATATAATACCTCCAAAATTCTACATTAGAAATAGCCAAACCAAAATTTCCCCACATTGAGTCATAAGGGTTCTTGATATAAAATAGAACGAAGAGAAAATTGGTGTAAGGGGAGGGAAATGAATGAAAAAATAGAAATTGATGGATTAACATGGAAGCACCACTTCAAATCATATGAGATAAATGATAAATTCATAGAATAAGTGAGTGGTTCTATATTGATCATGTACCTCAATCATTATAATAAAAAGTGGGAAGGGGGACTGAAAAATTAAAATAATATTGGTGATTTTTTTTAAAAGGAATGGGTATCCTATACAGTTTAGATACCTGGTTTACCAAAGTATTCACAAACTATGAATCTCATAATAGAAGAAGATACCCCATATCAAAAACATTCTTTAAATGGTTCACCCTTACCATGTGCATGTCCTATGCTAACCCCCATACCCAATGTCAGCCTATATGGTTTGAAAAACTGTGTTCCAAATGTGAATCCCCCACAAAAAACAAGCTACAAAACTATATATTATTTTTCTTCATGATATTACATAAAAAAATTCATCTCTCTTTGTTAAATATGAACAACAAAAAATATCAAATTTCAAATAACAAACTCCCAAAATCGAGAAAAAACAAAAAATATTGTTCCCTCAATGAAATAGTGAAATAGCGGTAACAAAATTCCACCCATCATTTTAATTTCATCTTATTGTATTTTTATAATATATAATAAATAGTAAAATTAATAACCACATCCCTTATCATATATGTGGGAGGGTAAATAACCTACTAAAGAGGTGAATGTGTGAACAGAGAATGTGGTGATCACACAACCCCAAACATGAATTGAAATAATACTAAAAAATTATCATACATATACATATGTAATCAAAATAAAAATCATGCAATATGATAAGAAATATTCTAGTGACGCATAATAGGTCACCACTCCAATTAAAATTTAACAAAAATGGTTTATAAAATGATTAAAACATTATAAGGACGATGCTACCAAAAACATTTCTTCCTCAAATCATGATGATAAGGATAAATCATAAATTAAAAAAATACATAATGAGATTAATATTTAGAACCAACCATAACAGAAAAATAAGAAATTGGATCAAAATACTAAAATATATAATAAAACACATAATTTTCATAAAATGACAATAAATATATCCAAATAATCGATCCCAATCCCATAAAAGTGGAAATAAAAATATTGATAAATCTAAAAAATCAATTTAGGGAACAAACATGTTCCCTTACCATGGGCCAAAATATGAAAGTGTGGGTAATATATGACATATCGCTTAGACCAAATACCATTGTGAATTTAATAAAAATAACCATTTTACTGAAACGGAATAGTCTATTTTGGTGTAACACACATCCAAGATACCAAAACACACTCCCATATGCAATACTATATGAAGATAAAAAAAGGAATATCATTTTCATGATTCTAGTTTATTATATTCATTTATATATTAATACAAGAAAATAAGGAATAAAATTTTCAATAGTTAATTGAATTCCAATAATGAACACTCATGGAAAAACCCAAAGGGAACATGAATCAAAAACCACCCAAAAATATTAATCTTCCCTGAACTCAATGAGAATATATTCATTGATAGTTAATAAAATAATATTTAAACACATATGAAACTCATTATTAATAAAAAATAATCTTATAAAAACCATTAATTTGAATAAGTTATAGGCATTTGAAAGACAATGAACCATGCTTAACATAAAATTACATTACATCATTAAAGATGAATATTCATCACACTACCAAAATATATTCATATGGACCATAAAATTTTAAGGTATTTGGAAACATGGAAAAATAATCTTCTACCATGGTTAATGATCCCCCAAAAAGACATTAAATAAATTCCCCATTAGTAATCCTACTCAGAATAATTCACTACATCCTATAGAAAGGAAACATATGAAATAGGTGAGATTAGATTCTCAGTAAGTGTAAACAAGCAAGAAATGTATGTATAAAATGAGCCTTATGGTATAAAAATATGACCATAATAGTAAAATATCATATCATATATTTCGATAATCATAATAAAAAGTTTTGAAATATGTATTGATAGTTCATAAGAAATTATTCATAAGAAGGGAATAAACTATGAAAGAAAAATATGTGGGTCACACATGGATTTTTTAGAAGATGAATAAAATCTTATAAACATTACATATACGAAGTCTCATTTACAAAAAAATAGTAACATCATGGGGACTACACCTTTTAGGAGGGACACCCCACCATCCACCGACATACTCGTTTCCATATAAATAATCGGGTCTCCCATTCATCGGATATAGGATTTGGTTTCCACATCTTACTATTATGGATCTGCTTTCCCCATCTTATGATGATGGGTTATGTTTCCCAATCATCCCATAGTAGATCTGGTTTCTCAATCATCTATAGTGTATCAATCCCATCAACTAGATTCCCATTTTTTCTAATTTGGTATAAATAATTACCCATCATATTAAAGAGTTATATAGGTCACACCAAAGACATAATTAAATCATACATAAAAGTACCACAAAATAATAAAACATTTATCATATCATGAACTACAAAATGAAATTTGGTTCATAAATAGAATAACATATTAGTTGAAATAAATTGTTCATTATAAACATTTCGTCATATCATTACCTTTATAAAAGAGATAATAATAACATAATCATATCCTAACCCATGACAAGAAGTGGGTTTCAGAATAATATATCCCATTGAAGAACAAATAGTGACATAAATATATTTATATCAAAACATAAATACATTGAAGAAACAATATTAATGTTATTATATTATTGTATACCTAGTAAATAATATAATAAATGTTTTCATAATTTATTTTTTATATTATTTATTTTAAAAAAATCATTAATAATGGCTTTGAAAACTTATAAAAGAATCATGAAAGTATTTTGTAATTATGTTTCTTTCAAAATACATTAAAAATCATAATGAAATATTGAATTTTTTTGAGAACCATTTTCATTAAAAATACATTGAAAACATAAATATAAGTGTATTATAAATCAACTTTATAACCATATTATTATATATAATACAATATACTCTTTTATAACATTATATTCACCACTTATAAAAAACCCAACATTATAGTTAGGTTATGGGTAATATGAACATTATTTTTCATATATGATTTGACTTTTTATTTCTTATCCAATTACGTAGATAATGATTAATATCTTTACAGAATGAAAGACATGATATAAATGTAATATATTTTCAGTATATATTTATTTATAACAGTATATAAAAGATAAAGTATGATATGGAATACACCATTCATAGAGACAATTGGCCAAACATATGCATGAACAGTGTTTCAGTTTTCTTATTATATTTATGAAAGAAAGTAAAAGATATATATATATATTGAAGTAAAATTATTATGTCATATATATCATATAAATTTACGAAGATTTTCCTTATTACATTCCATGCAATGTGTGACCAAATCAAATCGTATTGAGGAGGCATTAGTCCACATGTCCACATACGATGTTATTTTATTTACCAAAAATAGAAATCATGAAGGTATGTTTAATGTAATAATTTCAAAAGAATAGAAAAATCATAAATATAATATATACCGTACAGAAGAGATTATGGAGGTATGTGAAATATTTTTTGGGTAAATCATTTTGGTTTTCACCAAAGGACTAATGTAGACAGATTTATTAATATAGATACCATTTCTTTTCAAAATATTTACATTACATAAATTTTTCATAATACATGATCATTATACAAACAGACTCCCAAAGACTATAGTCCTTATAGTGTCTTAGGAAACATGAAACCATAAACCCATGTACATATGTGAAATATATATCTTCTCCCACCATGTCCTTTATAACTAGATCCCTTCTAAGACATATCAAATATACTACATGACATCATAAGCTGGGGGAAAAGAAATCATAAAATGGGTGAGATCAAATGATGAGTAAGGATAGAAAGGGAGACAAGTAAGAATAAACATGATTACAATGGTATTAGAATGTGATAATGATAATTGAAGATCATACCATGGTTATCAATGATCGTAATAGAGATCACGACATAATGATTGTTTGTTCATAAGACACGCATCTTGTTTAAATAATGATCATAATACATGAATGCATAACATTGGAATACAAAATGGAATTGTTGCAACACATATGCATATAATATTATTTCCACAGTATCCATGGAATCACTTCCATTACCATCTTAGTGTAAAAAATCCTTCACTGAACCAATTGAAACACCATTCTAAACTATTATTATTGAACCATGTGAACCCTCATTCCATCCCAACATTATTGAACAGAGTAAACCCTCATTATAGCACTATATTACTCAACTGAGTAATCCCTAAGTCCTACATTTTATTACTGAACTGTGTAAACCCTCATTCCATCCATGTATTACAGAACTGGGAAAACCCCCATTCTGGCCTTGTATTACTAAACAAATTACACCCTCATTCCAAACCTATATATCTCCTGATATATAAATCATTACCCAATTAATTGGAATGAGATATATTTCTTAGCTACTAGATAATCAAATCATAAATACATGTTTCAAATTATCATAAATGAACATATCACAAAACCTGAAATGAAATGGGTATCATAACCATGTAAACATATCATAACCTACGAAAGAGACATGTTTGATAATCATTTCCTCATAAACATAAGCTGTGAAAAGAAATGGGTTTCAAAAGTATATAACCCATGAATGAGAAATGGTTTTTATAAACATATTACACATGAAGGATAAATGGGATTCATAAATACTCTGGAATTACGCATAGCTCAATCATATAAAGGGTATGAATAGAACCTTTAGAACATTTCATTGAAAGGAACGAGTACGGTCAATAAATGTCATCTTATATGAAGAATAATTTTTAAATATACTCTAAAAAAGTTTTATGAATAAAATATCATTTCTTGTTTGAAAAAAATTAATATATATATCCATTTGAAAAATAAATCTTAGAAAAAACCTTGAAAATTATAAAGAAGGAAACAAATCATTTTGAAAACATTTTTACTTTACATTCTTTAAAATAAGTTTCAAAACATTTTACAAACATTTATCATTGAAAAAACTACAAAAATAGTAAATATAGATTGATATTGTTTTGAAAAACATTTCATTGAAATGACATTCAAACATTATAAATAAATATTGAATTTTTTTTGAAATCATTTTTCTTTATAACATATAAAAGAATCTTTAAATTTTTCTGAAAATCATTTCATTAAAAGAACATTATAAACATGTACGTATGACATCAAAACATTTTGAAAATAAGTTTTCAAAATGAAGAATATGTCTGAAATGATTTTAAAAACATGTTTCATTGAAAATTACTTTTAAAAAAATTTCGTAAATAGGATCCTTTTTGTCAATGAAAAGGGATATTTAATGAAATGAAGGTGTGAAAATCCAAAAATGTCATATGAGGTCAAATGAAAATTCATTTTTCATCATAAAAATGATAGAAATGTTCCTTGTACAAAAAGTGATTAGAATATTCCCTGGAAAAGATTGGTAATGAAAGGAAAAATTGAAATTTAGGTAGTATAGGCTAATCATATAAAATTTGTAGAACCCCTTTTTAGAAATCATATATTTCCTAACAAAGAAATGGTTATGTCGGGCATTCCTAAAAAAATAATATATATATATTTTGTATGAAAGAGTATAATATGAGAACAATACATGATTATATCATGAAATAATAAATGAGAAAGAAACAAAAGAATATTCTTGAGTGATGGATGATACTATTTCATCAAGGGAATCATTAACATAAACTATCATGGTATGTGATGACATTGTCTCTATAAACTCTTCCAACTCTGTAACTCGAGATCATACTATCCATGTAAGGAAAAAATTGAATGAATCTTAATATATAATTTAAATAAGGATATTCAGGATATATAATTTTAATTTTATGTACATACACGTCTAATAAGAGTATATTTTCATAAAAAACATTAATCATAGTGAAGGAAAATTGAGAGATAATAGTTTTGCCGATTTGGTAAGTTTTGAATGTTAAACCCAATTAAAGAAGGATCATCAAATGGGAATGTGAATACCAAAATACTAATTTAAAATATAGATATATTATAGTCATTATCATTACATACACACAATAAAATGATTGAGTGGCGAAAAAATCTTGTATCTCATAGAAATAAGAAGTGAGATGAAATCCCATTACCTTGTGTCTTTTCACCCTCTGTACTCATACCGGCTTCCTGTGTAATAACTATATTTTTATTATAAATATTTTTTAGATGAATATTATATTATATATTACAATATATTAATTTATTATGACCATATATTATCTACTTAATAATGATATTATATTAAGGTTTCACATCGAGTAATATTTTCTTTGTTATCCACAAGGGTATTAATTTTTTATATCATTGATCCATGTACTTATATCATGATTACAAGATGTATAACTTGATATAAATATAATTTATATCCATTAATTTTTTATTATTACAATATAATTCATAATTAATTCTATAATGGAGTACACGGTTCCTAGAGACGGTATATTGTACATATGCATGAACAATGTTTTCCATGTTTATTGTTGTATTGAAAGAAAGTATGTAAATGAGATATATGTATATATATATATATTTCAATATTAATATATCAAGAATATATTATATATATCATATAATTTCACTAAACCCTTATTTAATATATTACATGTTGTTTGTGAACAAATCACATCGCTTTGAGGGGGCGGTAGTCTGCACTTTCTGAAACAAGATTATCGTGTTTATACAAAATAAAAGGAAGAATGATGTGTATTGTAAAAATAATACAGAATAATAATGAAAAAATAACTATAATATATTTCATATTTAATCAAATGTTCCATCATAATGGAACTCATGATTGGGGTAAAGGAGAAATGAAAAATCATCATTTCGTGAGGCAGTAGTTCACCAAACAAAAGAACAGAATTGTTAACATCCATTAGATGGAGTTCTATGTATGTTTTAGTAATATAACTCTCATAAAAACATACTAGTATATTAATTATACTATGTTTTTCACACAATAATTGAATAATGATATTATAGAGGTGGAGAGGGAAAATAAATGGAAAGAGATTGAGGGAAGACGTTGCCTCTAAATCGAGTAACATCATTTGGATTGTGCAAAAAGGTTTAATTGAGAAGATTTCTATCCAAATAGGCACTTCAAGTTATAATTGATTATTTTTTTGAGGCTACATAGGAAGATCATGGATAAAAATAAGTAGTTATTGAGGTGTGGGAAATGGGTAGAAGTGGTGTCCTTTTATAAAGAAAGAAAAGAACTCACATTGAATTTTTAGAAAAAAAATTAGGTGTACACATGTTATTACATCGAAAAATCCATAAAACGCATAAAAAATCAATAATTTAAGATTTATGGAAAATATATAGCCATAAAATGGGTTTTTGACAAGTTTATATGTTAATTGGGCCATTAATTTTAAGGGTTTTTCTCTAATTAAATTTTATTTTGCCTTAATTACTGTTATTAATTGTAATCAATTTTATCATTCTTTATGGTCCAAAATTCACATGGTATTATTAAACTCTAAATATTATACTAAATAAAATTTGTTATGTTGGTGTTTTTAAATTCAAATCATATAATCGGAAAAATTATGATTAGATCTAGTCCAATAGACGGGACGAAATAACATGGTTTTAATGTAAAAAATAATTCAAATGTATGATAAGATTTTAAATTCAGTTTTAAAGTGAAATAGATTATAATGAATTAAATTGTATTAATAGAAGATATATTTATCTATTTTTACCTGAAAAAATATTTAAAATATCATTTATAATTAATAATTAATTACGATAATTTTGATGTTCATAATTCAAAAATGAAATTAATTTTATCAAATTAAAAATATAAATATGTATAAAATTAATTTTATTATTAAAAATATTACCATTAATGAAAACAGTATTTTGAACATAAAAGGATTTTACCAAAAATCCCATCGTTAATTATAAATATTTTTTATTTATATAAAAATATTATAAAAAATATTTTTAAAGTATTTATTACAATTCATTTAAATATGTTTAATGGTTAGGTTATAATTATATCATTTTATATTATATATATGTGTGTGTGTGTGTGTGTGTTTCAGAGAAACTCAGTATTTTGTGAATGGTACGCCAAGTCGGTGCTGCTTGTAGTGCAAGCCATGTATGTATTGTTTGTAGCCCAAGATAAGATTTTATTTTGTGTGAAAGGAATGTTTGAATTGGTTTTTTAATATATATATATATATATCACGAAATATTTCCAATTTGATTTGAAATAAAAAATATTGAATTGGTAAATTAATTTGAAATAAATTCTCAAAATCTTATGGTGTAACATTATACCCCCGATAGAATGAATTTCTTCCTTAAAATATTTCTAGGATATCAAAGGGTTAATAATTAAATGTATAATTCATACAATCCCATATAATAAAAATAGATATTAAAATTTCTATTTAAATGGAATATTTTGGAACCATAACGGTTACCCAATGTAACATATAACATGGTTTCCACATAAGAGAACAATGTTTGGGAGTGATGATTGGATATTGAGGAAAAGTATAAATATATATAGGTATTGATTGAGGTAATAAATCACAAAAATGTGAATGATCAATGGAATGATTAGTGACTAAATTTCATAAATATGTGATGATTGAAAATGGCATGAATTCATTGAATATTAAAGTATTTGGACAACAATTTTTTTGATCAATTCCAAAACATTGAGTAATTCAAGATAAATCTCATTAAACAAAATTTTATTACTAGTTTGTAATTTGAAAAACATCTAATTCATCTATTATCTCATGGAATGAATGATTATAAATTAACTATGATAAATAAAGCACTATTATATGATTTTAATGGAAATTAAGGCCCATAAAGAATAAAAGTCTAACAATTTTTCTCTTAAAAAACAACATGAAGAGATCTATGAAAGTAAAATGTTACACTAATTGTCCATCATTAATATTTATTAAATAAATTTAAATATACATTAACCCAAACATCAAGTAGTCCAATGGTTGGCATGAAACCTTTATAATCCTTCAGTCATGGTTTTAAGACCCAAGGCCTTACTAGTCATGATTTTTTTCCACCCAATATACATGATGTTCTTTTTTAAAACCATAAAAATATAATATAAATATGGATACCCTTAAAATATGGTTAATCACTTAAAACAAATTTAATCAAGGTTTTAAACACAACCTCAGTTCCCAAATACTTCCTCCAAATAATAACATTAACTTTTCATGAATGGTTAACCATATAACACTTCTCAGAGGTTAAAATCCAAAACATTAGAAAGAGAGTCATGAAATCAGCTTGACATTAATTACCATGTATATCAAAAATTATTCCTTTGTTGTAACATTCCAAATATTTTATAAACCCCATCATATATTCTCTTTAAACATGGTAAAAATCTTAATTACCATTAATCCTTTTTAAAAACATGCATGATTCCTCATTCTAAATATTATTGGATTTTCTCCATAAATCAAAAAATTTTGTAAACTTCATTAGTGGAAAAATAAAAAAACCTATAATAAATTCCTTACTTAGTTCCTATATAATCAATCCTGTCAAATTTACTTATTCATATCCTTTGTATTTTTATAAGTAAAACATTATGTAATCATAAAAAACATATTAAGGGTTTCCTTTCCTTAAAAATTGTCACGTTCTCATTAAATAACCTCACTTGCCTATAGGGATATATTAATATAAACTTCTAAATACCGAGAAAAAACATAATTAGAATAATCCTTGTATATTCCATTATTCATAACTTTTTAATATTTAAAGATAAATACATTGATTACTTAATCCTTTATCCAATAATGATAATACCACATTCCTTTAATATTTCATCGGTAGTCGCATCATCATAAAACATTTTACCATTACTTGCACCACATTTCTTAATCTATTTAGGAAAATGTCTCTTGGGATAGTGGGTTGGATAATGACCATTTTATCCACACATAAAACACATAAACATCAATGATGACTTAAGGACACCAAATTTCCCATCCATTTTGTTAGTTGAAGCATTATTTTTTCTTATTAAGTCATGTTCTTTCTATCATTATTTTATATAGTCAAAATACATTCTTGTTCCTCTAAGACATTAAATAATCTTATTTTTTCCAAATTTATGACATAATGGAAATAGATTCATATTTCCTTCATGGTCACCATTATTTGAACATTCAGAGACCTCCTTATTTATATTCCTTGTTGAGTTAGAGAGTTGGTTATAGAAATCATTATTAATCATGTTCCATGGAAACTGATCAAGCATGATCAAGAAATCATTCACTCGAGTGATCATCCAACCTAAATTCTCATTAGAATATATTCCTTCTAAATCAACATTAATCTAGTTCCTTTCAGTTCCCAATAATGAATAAAACAAGAAGCATAGTTTGAGAATTACATATCACTGTAGGAATCCATGTTGTTTTGAAAAGAATTACACATAGGATATCTAAATCATGAAACATTATATAATCTATGACATGATAGGATTATCCAAGATCATTCATAAAAATCTTATATTTGAATCATTCATAATGGTTCATGAAGATGTTTTTAATTCTCAATGAATATCTTCCACGAGTGTCCAACCTGGTGTGCATCAAGGCCCATTTTCATGTACCAAATTACCCCAATACAAGCCTAGAACATTTCTTTGGATTTGTTACACTTAGGTACATATATTTCATATCCACATCCACAAATAGTATCCAAACATTGATATATTTCTTGTACAACAGTCACTATATCCATCACTAATATTCTAATACATTATAATAAACGTTAACTCATCCTTATAATAATTCATAGAGACATCCCTAGTCATATTTTTCGAAATATACCTATGGATATCACTAATGTTTCCTCAGCATGTTTTCCAATGATTAAGTATAAATTTTCTCTGATACTAAATATAGAGACCCATGATTTTCAAAAACATTAACATTACACGACATTTTTGGAATACTTAAACATTTATGAAATAGATACCCAAAGACTATATTTTTTATAGTACCTTTAGAAACACAGAAACACAAAAAGTGGTACATATGTGAGTTACATAATCTCCCACTAGGTTCTTCTTGACTAAAACCCTTCTCAGAAATATAAAATATAGTATATATCACAATAAAATGAGGGAAAGGAAACATAAAAAGGGTGAGCTCAAATTTCTAGTAAGGGTATACAAGGGAGACATGTAAGAATATACCAGATCATAAGGGTATGAGAATGTCATCACTAAAATAGTTGATCATAAACTGCATATAAAAAATCATAACAATGATAATGTTGTAAATATTAGTACATAATAAACCTGAATGATGATTAAATATGGAGAATATTCTTTAGAAGCATAAAATTGGAATAAAACATGGAATTATCAAAACACATTAGCATATAAAATCATTTCTATAGTAGCCAAGGAATCCCTGTCAAGACTATATTAGTATAAAAATTCTATTATTGAACTGGGTGAACCCCCATTCCTTCCCTTTATTACTGATCAATGTAAACACTTATTCCTACCCTATATTATGAAATTCAGTAAACCCTAATTCTAGTCCTATATTAATAAATCAAGTCAACCCTAATTCCATCCCTGTATTACCAAACCGTGTAAGCCCTCGTTCCATACCTATATTATGGAACTGAGTGAACCCTCATTCTATCCATGTTTTACTGAAATATGTAAACCCTCTTTCCAACCCTATATTATTTAGTTGATTAACCCATAATTCCATCCTTGTCTATCTCATGAGATAAAAATCATTACCCAATACATTGGAGGGATATGTAGGTCCCACCCTTTACGTAATGAAATCAAATATTCATGTTTCAGAATAACATAAATAAACATATTATAACTGATGAAATGAAATGGGTTTCTTATACATGTAAATATATAATAACCTATTAAAAGTGACATGTTTTATAATCATTTATTCATTAACATATCCCATGAAACGAAGCAGGATTCAGAATCATAAAACCCCTGAAAGCGAAACAGTTTTAATTAACATATTACCCATAAAGAAGAAATGGGTTTCATAAAGACCATGTCACAAAGAATAACTTAATCATATAAAGGATATTAATGGAATATTTAGATAATTTCCAAGATATGATGAGTAACATCAATAAATGAAATATTATATGGAAAATAGTTTTGAAATATAATCTCAAAATCATTCCTGAGGAAAATATATTTTCTTATTTGAAAAATAATTTTAATACATAAAACTTTTGAAACTAATATAAGTAGAAAAATCAATGAAAACATATAAAGAATACATGAAAAATATTGGAATCCATTTTACATGAATTATTTAAAAATAATATTGGAAACATTTTAAATATATATTCTTTGAAAACGCTTGAATGTTTTTAATGAAATATTGAATATTTTTTAAAAACCATTTCTTTGAATATTCATTAAAAACGTATAAATAATCCATGAAAAAAATTGAAAATATTTTTTATTGAAAATTTATAAAATAATCCTGATTTTTTATTGAAAACAATACATTTTAAATAACTTTCTAAACTTCTAAATAATACCTGAAAAAAATTCAACAGTTTTCCATGAAAAAATATAAAATATGTTTTAAAAAAGTTTAAAATAATATTCCATAAAACATATTTATAAATAATTATTATTAAATATTAAAAAATATATTAATGAAATGGTATATTTAAAGAAATTATGGTGGGTAAATTTGTACATGTTGTACAAGGTCAAAAGAATATTCCTTTTACACATTAAAATGATAGAAAAGTACCTTGTTTGGAATGTGAAAATAAGATTCACCAGAAGGGATTGGTAAAATAAATAAAAGGTTAAAAATTAGATATTATATAGGAATGATATAATATTCTAGGAAACTATTTTTACAAAATGTATATTTCTGAACAAAGAAAGCTTAATGTCAGGTTTTCCTAAAAAAACATTTTTAACAATCTAATGTACCATACAGTATAATATGGTACCAATACATGATTATAAGTTGAAATAAAATTAGATAAAGAAAATCATGTATATTATTGTGAAATGAATTATAATATTTTTTTGACGTGAATTATTAAAATAAACAATCTTAGAAAGTGATGAGATTATCGTAATAAACTATTATAACTCGGTAACATGGGATCATACTCTCCATGTATGAAAAAATAATTTCATGAATATTAATATATAATTAAAACAATTATATTATTTAAATATCATGTAAAATTTCAGTATATACTCCTCTTTGAAGTGTTTAGGTTCATAACAAAACTTGATTCTCAAAAAATGAAAATTGAGACAAAAATATATTACCGATTTGGTATTTTTAGAATGCTAAACACCATGAATGAATGATAATAAATTGGGATTGTGAATACTAAAATATTTAATTAAAATATACATACAATATAATCATGGGAATGAAATACACAAAAAATGGAAATAATTTCAAACATAGCTTGTATCTCAATGAAATTAGAAGTTAGATGAAATCTCCCTTCCTTGCGTATTGACACCCTCCATACTCGTACAAGATTCCCATATAATAAATATAAGTTTATTATAAATCATTTATGGAAGCATATTATTATAACTATTACCATATATTAATTTATTATGACCCAATATTACCCACTTTTTAAGGATCTTATGTTAAGGTTTCACATCAGGTAATATTCTCTTTGTTCTTTACATGTGTCTTAACAGATTATACCATTGATCCTTACACTTATATTATTACTCCATTATATAGGACATGATATAAATATCAGTTATTTACATTTTATTTTTATTATATTAATATATATAATAATGATATATGTAATAGAATATACATTTTAGGGAGATAGAAAGTTGAATGTATGCATGAATGTAGTTTTCCCTTTTAATTATTGTATTGAATGGATGTATGTAAATGAATTAAAAGTATATGTATGATTATATATATATCATTATAATTGTATAATTAATATATTATATATATTATATAATTTCACTAAACCAATATTTAATACATTCCATGTGGTGTGTGAATGAATCACATCACTTTGAGCGGGCGGTAGTCCACAATTCCTCAAATGAGATTATTGTACTAACACCAAATGGAAGGTAAATATTTTTGTGTTGTAAAATGAATAAAGAATATTAAATAACTGATTAATATAATATATGTCATATATAAAAAAATTTCCATCATAATGGCCACCATGATTGGTGGTAAATTTGAAATGCATAATCATCATTTTATGAGGTAGCAGTTCCATGTGTACCGAAATAGTGTGTTCAACATTAATTTCATGGAGTTTCGTGAATGTGTAGGTCAGAAACATTTCATAAAATGAACCTAGTATATTGAGTATATAGTTTTTTTCACAATAAGGTAATAATGATAGTGAAGGGGTGTATAAAAAAATAAATTTAAGGATCTTGAGAGAAGACATTACCTATAAATCTGGTAAAATCATTTGGTTTGTTCAAAAAGTAATCGTTAAGAAGATTTCTGCCCATAGTGATGCATAAAGATATAATGGTGTATTTTTTAGAGGCTAATTGGGAAGTGGATGGATGAAATTAAATGTTTTCAGAGGATTGACGGATGGGTAGAGGTGGTGTCCTTTTGGTTTGTGCAAAAAGGCCTCCTCAAGAATTTATATTTTATTCCAAAAATGGACATAAAAGTGGTGTTGGAAAAGTTACAAGGTCATTAGGGCCCTTAATTTTGATGATTAGTACCTAATTATGCTTAATTTGGCCATAGCTACTCTGATTGATTTTAGTCACATTTACTAATAATTTTGTCCAAAAAATAATATGTTATTATTAAATTATAAATATTAGATTGAATGCATTTTTTATGTCAGGATTTTTAAATTCATTTAAAAAAATATACTAAATTAATATTACTGTTAACCATACAGGCGGGACGAATTAATGCGGTTTTAAGGTAGGAAAATGTTTAAGAGTTTATTGACATTTTATATTCATTTTCAAATTAAAATTGATTCAAATAAATTAAATTGTATTAATAGATGTAATATCTATATAATGTGACCATAAAACATGTATATAATATCATTTATAATTATTAATTAATTAGACAAAGAATATATTTGTAACAAAAAATTTGTATTGTTTAGTATTAATAAAAATTGATGTTTCCTAGAAAAATCATAAAAATTCACCATATGATAATTTTAAAAAATGAAGTTTATTTTATAAAATAGAAATTACAAATGTGTTTCAGATTATTTTTATTAATAAAAATCTATAAATTCAGGAAAATTGCATTTTTAGCACAAAAGGTCTTTTCCAAGAATCTCATCTTTCATTATCAATATGTAAAATTTATATAAAAAAATTATAAAAAATATTTTTATAGTATCTGTGACTATTACTATAACTATATATAATGGTATGTTATTATAATATCATTTAATTAAATATATATATAATTTTGTTTCATAGAAACATAGTATTGCGTGCATGGTACTCGAAGTGGGTGATGCATGTAGTACAAGCCATGTTGGTATTTCATGTAGCGCAATCCATGTTTGTATTTCATGTTAAAGGAATTATTTAATTAGTGATTTAATATATATATTTGTATATATATAACTATTTATAGTTTCATGTCAAATAAAAAATATTGAAATGATAAATTATTTCAAAAAAAATTTCAAAATCTCTCATTGTTACAATGCCCAAAGTAAGGAAAACTAGGTTGAGTAGAGGTATTTTTGCAGATTATTTTATTAAGATTCAGAAATGAAAAATTTCATTGAGAGGTGTATGTTAGGAAAGCATTGAATACTTTTTTATATAGGAGGAGTGTTGGAATTCATGTAAATAGAAAAAGGAAAACACTATTTGGATATCTCACTTACCTCATGTTCTTAAAAAACGGTAAAATAATATAGTAAAGGGGAATTATTGTCGATCCAAAACTCCAACCTAAAATAATTTTTGAATTTATAAATTTTTTCCTTAAAATCAATGTTTCTAAATATTTTTCATTTTATTTATTATTAAGTTAAATAGTCTTATAGCCTATGTAATTTGGAAATTAAGATTAAATTAAATTGATATTTGTTAGAAAATATTGAATTAATTTAAATGACAATTGTTTAAAAATTACCTAAATTGGATTAATGGATGTAAAATTGTTTTAATTATACATTAATGTAAAATTAGAATTTAATTTATAAATAAATTAACATTATACAAAAAAATATGTTTTAAATTAAAATTTAGAATTTCCACTATTCATCAAAATATAAAATATTTCATAAAAACACAAAAATTCAACACAATCTATATTTTATTCATCCAATCAAATATCTTAAAGTTTTTAAATTTAATTTTATTATTTTCCATAGATTTATTTGAAAATAAGTACTTTTAGAAATTAGTATTCTAAAACATATAATAACATTACAAAAAATTGTATGATTTATTATAAATAGAATTTATTTATATAAAATATTTATAAATAAATTTTAAAAAGTATTTATTACTATTTTTATCAAAAAAAAGTAACATATATGTTATAACTATCTCATTTTAATAATTATAAAAATAAATTTTTGATTCTTAAAAACATAGTGGTTTTGTAGCACTAGCCATGTCAGTTTTTCATGTAATGACAACTTATCAGGATTTAGAATATAATAGAAGATTAACATGGATTGGATTTAAACACATGAAATAAAATAAAAAATTAATTCAAAAAATATTTAAAAAAACATGGGGTGTTACATTCTACCGCCACACCTAAAATAAATTTCACCCTCAAAATCGATCTAGTCTACCAAATGTCTAATACTTTAAAATTCCTTTCATAGAAACACACCTTTTAAAAATAAATAGTATATAATCCTTTAAAAACATAATCTTGAAAACATAACAGTTAACCAAATTAACTCATAACTAGGTTTTCATATAGTATAACATTTATGTCATGTGAAATCTTGTACAAGGAAGAGTAATTTAACTATCATGTTATGACAGAGATTGGAATAGAACGTGGTTAGAATAATTTTAAGGATAAAAAATCCATAAAAAAAATAGTATTATAAAATTCCATTGATATCATAAGAATTATTATAAATGTAAATTTTATAATTTCAAGACTATTTTTATAATGTTGGTGAATTTTCATGAGAAGTTATACTAAATTGATTTCAACACAATCTCACCCTTTATTGTGTCGTGATAAATTTTGACATCATCTCATATTCATTGAAATGAAGGTTAATTCATTATTCTAAAAACATTAGAAGATCATGGTATCCATAAATATAATAGTATGTCATTACATCTATCTTTTATCAGAATCACAAGGAAGTTGTTAGCACTAGTTATCCAACATGCATAAATCCACATATATTGAGTTAAGATGTTAATCCCATTAAAATAATTTAATTTTTAAATTAAACATCCCACTAATGTTTAATATTATAACACTTATAAAATATTTATGTTGTAAAATGTAGAAATAAGGTCAAGATATATCTCTAAAAATACTTACCATTGATCCCTTATATATGATAGAGTAGTTATGTGCTATCACATACCAAACATTTCAATTTAACATCATGTATTATCATAAAAGATTATAATAACATGAATTACCACAAATCTTGATAGAATAAAATTCTTGTTTCCTTATTAAAAAGTTTAATAGAAATTTTTCAAATGTACAAAAATGTTTTAAACATCATCTAGGATAACATAAATCACATTATAATCAAATCCACAATCTATTTCAAGGTACATAGTACTGTCTAATTTACATTTTCATATCCATCAAATATTATATCAAAAAAATAATTATCTAAACATTAGAAACTTATTATAGTTTATGTTTAACTTAATAATTTTTATTTCAATAAATATTAACTTTCTATTAAATCAATTTACCAATCCATCAAATCTATATAACATATTCTTGTTAATACATAGTAAAATAGTAAATGGAAAATTTATTATATATTTCAAAATTTATAATTCATGAATCCAAAAACATAAACACTTCTTCCACATCATCTTCAATCCATTAAAAATGATTATTCATCTTATTCATTGATAAAAAATTCCAAAAAAGTTGAATATAAATCATGATTTAACATTCATCAAACCCAAATTAATCATGATCTTAAATAATACTATTAGAACAACACATACCGTTGATATGTCATTCATGGTATCTAAATCATAAATAGAAAAAGCATAACTCATACAGCCTTATTGGGTAACATCATGGAATTTATTTTTCAGGTAATGATTTGTATAATTCCATTACATACCATGCATAAAACATTATAGTATTGGTAATACCATTGGGAGGAAAAAATTTACATCTATTGAATTAACTGAACAATTCATTTTCCCTCTGTATTTTCTTTCTTTTTATCATTTTCATCCACATTTAAAAAATATTCTATTTCTTTTAAGAAAATAATAGGGGTGATTATCCCCACATCCATGATACAAATGAAACTGAAACATCTTTCATCCATGGTCTCTATTGCTAAAACTCTCCAGTAACTCTTTCTTTCTATTCATTGGTTACTCTAAGAGATGGTTAAGTTATACATTATTAATGATGATAAAGGAAATATGTCTACGAATGATCAATACATCTGTCACTCCATTGACCAATCAATTTTACTACTAATTAAAAAAATTACACATTGAAAATTAACAAAATTATTTATGGATCCCTATATTAAAAAAAATTATAAGGAATTGTGTGAGATGCACTTATCATAGTGAAAAATCACTTAATCATGGGAAAATCACTTATATGATGTTTAAATCATGACACCCTATATTAATTCAAGGAAAATTTATTCTTATCATTACATACATCCCTATAAATACCCATAAAAATGTCCCTAGGGATCTCAATAATGATTTCTCATCCTAATTTGAAATGGTAAGTGAACCATACATTTGATACCAATTTTAACATCCCAGGAATATTGTAACACCCTAGGTAAATAAGGAGTATGAAATTTTCACATTTATCCAGATTTTTGAATAAAATATTAATATAACATTAAAGGGGACCTTATGCTTGATGGCGTACCCAACATGCAACAAGGAGTTTCTTGGAATTCTTATGTTGCACTCTAATAATAAAATAGTATTATTTTAAATGGTAGTTAACGCCTAATTGTTGTGATGGTGGGAATGAATAGAACTAACTACAAAATGATTATATATGTTTGCCAAATATTTTTACTTTTTACAATAAATGTTAGAGGATTAAAAATGTGAATGAATCCAATTTTAAGCGTAAACATTCTAATATTCTTTAAAAGGACGGTTAACCACCTTTTGAGGGAGAACCTCTTTTAAATCCACTTTTTGAAAATTTTAGGTGTTATATTTGACAAAAAAAAATACGTTTTTAGAATGGGGACATCAAAATTTTCTTTGTGTAATTTTTTCGTATTTTTCCGATAAAGTTAATTTTTTTATGAGTAGTGAAAAATGTTGTGTTTTAATTCAAAACTAATTTTTAATATAATTTATTTATATGATTATATTATATTTTGAATTGGTTTTAAAGTGAAATTATAAAATATTTGTACCATTTAATCAAATAGTGGTCATTGGAATTAATTTCACTTTGAAATTTGACTTAAACAAGTGTCAATCTTTTGATATATATTGTTTCATAAAAACACCCTATTTGTTCTGACAGCGGGATTAATTATAAAATTAATTAATTTAACAAATATGTAATGAATTTTTTAAAATATACATCATTTTTGAATTCGGAATATCAAATATATCTTAGGGTGAATTTTTGGTAATTTTCTGAAAAACATCATTTTTTGATGAATAATGAAACCACTAAGTGGTACTTATAAAAACTGATTTTCCATTTAAATGAAAATTTTCCACCATTGTGTTTTGAATTTCAAAAATCTAGCATACACGGTTGTCATTAAGAAGTAAAATGTTGTTCAATGGGATTAAAATTATTTTTTGTTGAATAGTAACTTATTAACTTTTAATCGCGATTAGAGGTAATTAGTGTAGTTTAAGGTAAGAATAATGTTTTAATAAAATTAAATGACCTAGAAACATGTCCTAACCACATAGGATGAGTCATGGCATAAAAAAACAATCCATGGGTAAACTTGGGGACCCCATAGAGCCACTTTGGTTGGAAAATGACATAAATACCTTTTTATTTAATGTTAAAATTAAAATGACAGAAACATGAGTTGTTTTACTAAAACAATTTTTAAATGGGGTTATACAAGTCATATTTTTGACTATAAATAGTAATTGGAATTATAATAAGATTTCATACATCATAGTATTTTTGTATAATTTTTAGACATTAAATAAATTAAATTATTTATGACATAATGATGATGCAGTGATGACCTCATTATTTAACGATTTAAATAATATGGAAAGATAATGTAAAATCTATGACCAACACATGTCCAAAACCTATTGGATGGGTGGATTTCGAACCATTATCATATTATCCTCGAAAAAAATAAATTTGGGACCATTAAAATCCGAAACTAATTCTAAAATAAAGTAACATTTCTTTACTATCGCAGAGTGCCCCTCCTCTCCTCATATAAAAGGCCCCCACCTCTACCTCCTGACCCACACTTCCAAAGCCTTTGGCTCAGCCAAAACCTGCCCATTTTGCCTCTACACATCCCTCTATAACTACTTGAAGCCTCAATTTGGGTAGAAGTCTTCCCAATAAAGCCTTTGAGCTCAAACCAAAGGGAGTTACCCGATTTAAAGGTAATGTCTTCACTTGAGTCCTTTTGTTTTATTTTGCTTCTCCAACCCCCTAAACACATTTTATTCATTTATTTTGTAACAACTCCAGTATCTTAAATACAGTAGGATGTTTGTACAAGATGGTTTGGAGCTACAATTACACAAAACTTCGTCTAACGGTTAATGAACATTCTGTTTCTATAGTCGGCGATTTTCGGCCTCACGAAACGATGATTGTTCAATACTCTTTTAACACATTTAAAGGTGGACATTATGATGTCACTGTATTTTATATATGATATATATGGTATTTATGTTTAGTATATTCTTCTGTATTTTATATTTAAAACATACCTTTATTCTCTTCATGTTGTGTAAATGCGATAATTTCATATGAGGAAGTGTTGACTACTGCCCCCTCAAGTGATGCGACTCGTACATGCAATACATGGATTGTATAAAGAATTAAATTAATGAACATATGTGTCCTATATAACATATATATTATACTGGAATTATAATATATATATATATATATCATTTACTTTTAATTCCATTAATATGACAATAAAAATGAAAGTAGCATTCATGCGTACGTACGGCCTACCGTCTCCATGAATGGTGTTTTAGTTTTTTATCTCCAAATGATATGGAATAGTATAAAATGAATATGTACTGGATATATATGATATTTTAATCATTAATACTATTCTGGAAATTATTTACCTATAACTACATGGGAAATCATTTTTCAAACAAGTTCATTTTTGACTCATGTACCAAACATCAGAAAAAACGTCTGATATGAAGTAACATTATTAAACAATTATTATAACATTATAATATTTTATATTAACTGAATAATAATCTTTAAAGGAGGTCCTTAGGAAATTATAAATTGACCAAAGTTTATTATTCGGGAATATAAATAAACGTACAAGAGAAGTCAGACTTGAGGTAAGGGATCTTACACCTCTCTTTCTTTTTAAGTACACTCCTTTATGTCACTCCTTTTAAAGCTAATCTTTCTTATTATTGGTATTTTCTTTTATATTACTCTTACTGTAATTTTTATGTTCCGTTGATGAGAGACCCTATTCTCTCTCATCAATCCATTTTGTATGTTTTGAGTTGCGCCGTTAGGCTGCTGAATTTTCGTAAGAGATCCAACCTCTCTCTTTATTTTTAAGTACTCTCTTTTATGTCATATCTTTTAATCTCATATTTCATATGTTTGGGGATGTTCTTTTATATTCCTCATACTTTAAATTTTATGTTTATATTATGAGAGACCCTATTTGTTCTCATAAATCCATTTTTGTATGTTTTAAGTTGCGCCGTTAGGCTGCCGAGTTTTCGTAAGGGATTTTTCATCTCACTTTTATTCCCGTTAGATTTATGCTACATTTGCCACAATTTCCTTTGAGTGGTTTATGAACTGCCCATTTTTTTAGTCATTGTGTAATATAATTTCATTTATCAGTATTTACATCAATGTTATATTGTCCTTCTTTCACGGGGTGTGTGTTTCGAAAGATACCCATGTCGGTAAGGGAACCTTTCACCCTCTTTTTTAAAAGTATTCTTTTGTTCTGTATTTTAATTCACATAATATTATGTTGGGATATGTTATTATATATCCTTATTGATTTAAATTTAATGTCCAAGTGATTAGATACCCTTTTTATCTATCATCAACTGGTTTTCAGAATTTTGAAGTGACGCTGTTTGGCTGTCGAATTTTTGCATGGGAACTTCTTAACCCAATTTTGATTCTTTAGAATAAACTTGTACTCCTTGAATATGTCATACTATGAATATGTGTGAATGTCCTTCGATTGTTTTACACTTAATATCCACTTATATTTGGTTTATTCATTTGTCACACATAATTATGTAATTGGTTTATCCTTAATCCAAGGATACCGTCTTTGTATGGGACTTCGTCTCAATCTCCATTCATTGAGGCATATTTTTTTTTATACACAACCTTCTTTTATACGGTGTATAAACCCCTTTGATTTTTACATTTATTTGAAAGGAATATTTTTTCTATGAAGCGTTTACTAAACAACAAAAGGGAATGTTTTTGTCACACGTATGCGGTGACAACGACTTCTCCGCCGCTGTGACCATTATTTTAGTTTCGGCTTCCTATAGAAGTCATACCTTCTTTTTAAAAGAAATATATATAATATGTTTTACTTTTATTTTATTTTGGTATTGAAAATAGTTTTCATAATGTATTTATATCAATGTGTTGTATTGATATCTTATTATTGAAAGGTGTAAATGTTATGTTTCATTTATGCATGTTTTATGTGATAAGATTATGTTATGGTTCTTGGGAATTGTTATGAAGACGGGTGGTTCCATGATAAACTAAGGCAGGTGAGCCTGATATAGCTCTCCAATGCATTGGGTAACGCGAAGGGGTTACACATTAAGGTTTCTCCGAAGAGATTTAGGGAATATACTGTGATGGGTATTCCAAACGTAACCAATAGGGTTACTCCCTACGTAAGAATGTTATGAATTCCTCAAGTTACCTTTATGTCTAATTATTTCTATGATTTATTCATGATTTTATGAGGTATGTTAAAGTGCTTATGTTTTATGGGTATAGTATGATTTCATTCTTATGAATACATGTACTCATGTTTCCTTTCCATATTTTCATATCACTTACTGAGCTTTTTATGGTCATCCCAAGTTTTTGAAATGTTTTTCACAGGTCAAGGGAAGTGTACATCATATGATGATGGTTTCAAGGAAGTGTCCAGAAAGAATCCATGTTTTATTTTAAATATGTTTCTGTTGATGGGAAAAATGAATACTATATTTTATGTAACCACTTTGTTTAAATATGGAATGTAATGCAAGTTTTATGATCTAATTCTCTAAAACTCTAAACCTGAAAAGATCCTCAATGTGTAATCTTGTAATAACTCCAGATTAAGTAAGTTTTAAGGCTCAGGCTTTATAGTTGGTATCAAAGGTCGGTTTAGAAAACTTTTGGGATTATGAGTTTTTGTTAGACACATGGTTAGTCCCTATATATATTATTTCGGTTAAATCCTTTTTTTATAAATTTTTTCAGGACATGTAAAGTCAGTTACGAATGGAAGGGGAAGGATCTCAAATGACATTCCTATCTCTTCCTGATGAAATGCTTGTAAGAATTATTTCAAAGTCATGTTCGGATGATTGTGAAACTTTTTTTAGCATACAAATCACTTGCAAGCAGTTTTTTGAGATATCAAACACCTCCTCTATACCTCATTATCATCGTGGATCATGGGTTGTTTCTAAAAAAATAATATTTCCACAATATTCTCATATTTTCAAGAAAGGTAAATATTATCAAGTTATTTTCAAATATTTTACCTTATCATAAGAATTTGAAGCATATTATGATTTTTAAAATGGTGTTGAGGAAGGAGACCCTTGCGCAACATATTTATATTTTCTTTTAAAATATAGTCTCTCAGCACATACTTATGGTATTTTAAAATGACCAATAATAGAATGTTTCAAATAAAATTCTCTTCGACTATTTTATAGAAATAATGTTTTATCAGATGTTTTCGAATTATATGTCATACATGATTATTTTCCAAAACTGTTTTTCTGTCAACACCCATATGACCCATGTTATACAAGGTGTATTTGGATGGAGGAAGAAAATTATTTTGAATGATATATAAATCATTGTTGTAATGCATGAGACGTCTACCTAAGTGAACAAGATGATAATGAAACTGAGTGGACGCCATGATCAAGATATGCTGTTATTCATTTTGGGAATCGTTTTATTTTATCTTATGGTGGAGAAATAAGACTTCAAGAATTATGATGTTGAGATCGTAATGAATTTGGATGAAAATTAGATGTATAAGGAAACTATTGAGATTAAAACATGTTATGTTTATTTTTGGAGTTTTATAAAAAGGACAACACATAGACTGTGTGACAACCCGTCGCGTCACACAAAGCTGCAGGAATCAAACCCACAACCAAAGTGTGGCTGGTATTTATCGCCTACCACTGGACTACGTGAAGTCCCTGGTTAGTTTGACTGATTCTTTTTAGATAGATGATTTTATTAATTAAGAGTAAGATGATTTTGGGTTATCTATGGAAATTTATTAACCTATCATGGAGGATATGTGATTAGGTTAATTACTTTTCAATACAAGATATTAAGAGAAACTGATGTTATTTATAGATAAATCTTACGATTTAACTTGGAAGACTATGTGACTAAATCCTTCAAATAATTGGGATCCAATCTTAGTTTGGTTTACATTGAAGAATTTAATGGACAAACAGTTTATCGAATGGTCCTCGTTGATCTTTGGGTTTTGTTGGACAAATTTTGGAGATTAAGAATAGATTTTCTTTTTATAAAGTGTTATCATTTTCAGGATTATCTGATCTTGTACTAAACTTTTTGGTTTTGGTTTTGGATAGAGTCTAAAGAGAAATGAAGTATATATTTCTCTTTTGTGTATTATGTGATTCTCTAGAAATTGATTAATGTACTCTTAATGCGAACAAGTATTCCTAAATACTCATCTTTTGGAGAAAATATGAGTTTGATTAAAGAATATAGTAAATGTTTAAAGTCTACATGACAAGTAAGTATGTTTCATTATGATTTAGTTAAGCTCAAAAATAAATTCCTCAATTAAAAGTAACTTAAATAAAAAATGTTGTCTGTTAACTTTTCCTACTGGGTAATCGAATACCGTTTAACCCATCACAAGTTTGTGATTTTCTTATGGTTAAATTTCTCCTAGACATGTTTACTATCACTCCCCATCAGAACATGACCCTTTTTTTTTTCCTCCATTCCATATTTTCATACTTGTAATCCTATTATGGGTTATCTCAGGTGACCTTTTTACTTATCTTTTTTTATTTTAATGTGATTGTTTTATTGACACTTCTTCCGATGTGGGATTTTCAATGAATTTTCCAAGCCCAATTTTATAATTGCGAGGACGCAATTCCCAAAAGGGGGGAAGGATGTAACACCCGAGGTAAATAAAGAGTATGAAATTTTCACATTTATCCATATTTTTGAATAAAATATTAATGTAACTTTAAATGGGACGCTATTCTCGATGGCATACCCAACACGCAACAACGAGTTTCTTGGGAATCTTACGTTGCAATCTAATAATAATATAGTATTATTTTAAATGGTAGTTAATGCCAAACTGTTTTGATGGCGGGAATGAATAGATCTAACTAAAAAATGATTATATATTTTTGTCAAATATTTTTACTTTTTACAATAAATGTTAAAGGAATAAAAATGCGAATGAATCCAATTTCAAGCGTAAACATTCTAATATTCTTTAAAAGGTCGATTAACCACCTTTTGATGGAGAACCTCTTTTAAATACAATTATTGACAATTTTATGTGTTATATTTGACAAAATAAAATACTTTTTTAGAATCGGGACATCAAAATTTACTTTGTGTAAATTTTTGGTATTTTTCAGATAAAGTTCATTTTTTGATGAATAATGAAAAATGTTGTATTTTAATTCAAAACCTCTTTTTAATCTAACTTATTTATCTGATTAGATTATATTTTGATTGGTTTTAATGTGAAATTATAATATATTTTTACCATTTAATCAAAAATTGGTCATTTTAATTAATTTCACTTTGAAATTTTACTTAAACTAGTGTCAATCTGTTGATATATATTTTTTCATAAAAACACGCTATTTGTTCTGATATCCGGAATTAATTATTAAATTAATTAATTTAATATATATGTTATGAATTTTGTAAAATAGACATCATTTTTGAATTCCAAATATCAGATATATCTTAGGGTGAATTTTTGGTAATTTTCTGAAAAACTTCAATTTTTTATGAATAGTGAAACCACTAAGTGGTACTTATAAAACTGATTTTCCTTTTAAATGAAATTTTGCCACCTTTGTGTTTTGAATTTCAAAAATCCAACATATAAAAATTTTCATTAAGTGGTAAAATGTGGTTCAATGGGATTAAAATAATTTTTTGGTGAATAGTAACTTATTAAGTTTTAATCGCGATTAGAGGTAATTAGTGTAGTTTAAGGTAAGAATAATGTTTTAATAAAATGAAATGACCTAGACACATGTCCTAGCCTCTTTGGATGAGTCATGGACGACCAATAAAATCCATGGGTATCCTTGGGGAACCCATGGAGCCATTTTGGTTGGAAAATGACATAAATAACTTTTTATTTAATGTTAAAATTAAAATGACACAAACATGAGTTGTTTTACTAAAACAATTTTTAAATGGGGTTATTAAAGTCATATTTTTTACTATAAATATTAATTGTAAATATAAAAAGATTTCCTACATCATAGTATTTTTTTATAATTTTTATACATTAAATAAATTAAATTATTTATGACATCATGATGATGCAGTGATGACCTCATTATTTAACGATTTAAATAAAATGGAAAGATAATGTAAAATCTAAGACCTACACATGTCCAAAACCTATAGGATGGGTATCGTTTGAACCCTTATCACCTTATCCTCGACACACATAAATGTGGAACCATTAAAATCCGAAACTCATTCTAAAATAAAGCAACATTTCTTTACTTTCCAAGAGTGCCCCTCCTCTCCTCTTATAAAAGGCCCCCACCCCTACCTCCTTACCCACACATCCAAAGCCTTTTTCTTTTCCACCCACTGACCATTTTGTCTCTCCAAATAACTATATAACTCCTTGAAGCCTCAATTTGGGCAAAATTCTTCCCAAGGAATCCTTTGAGTTCAAACCAAAGGGAGTTACCCGATTTTAAGGTAATGTCTTCACTTGAGTCCTTTTGTTTTATTTTTCTTCTCCAACCCCCTAACCTATTTTTATTAATTTATTTTGAAACAAATCCAGTATCTTAAATATACTAGGATGTTTTTCTAAGAAGGATTAGAGCTACAATTACTCACACCTTGTTCTAATGGTTAAAGAACATACTGTTTCCGTGGTTGGCAATTTTCTGCTTCACGAAACGATGATTGTTCAATATTCTTTTAACACCATTAAAGGTGGCCATTATGATGTCACTATATTTAATATATGATATATATGGTATAAATTTTTACTATATTCTTATGTATTTTCTATTTAAAAAATACCTTTATTCTTTTCATGTTGTGTAAATGCGATAATTTCATATGAGGAAGTGTGGACTACCGCCCCCTCAAGTGATGTGACTCGTACATGCAATACATGAAATGTATAAAGAATGAAATTAATGAACATATGTGACCAATATAACATATATATTATACTTGAATTATAATATATATATATATATATCATTTATTTTTAGTTCCATTAATATGACAAAAAAATGCAAGTAGCATTCATGCGTACGTATAGCCTACCGTCTCCAAGAACGGTGATTTTCGTTTTTTACCTCCAAATGATATGAAATAGTATAAAATTAATATTTAATTGATATATATGATATTTTAATCATTTATACTATTCTGGAAATTATTTACTTATAACTACATGGGAAATCATTCTTCAAACAAGTTCATTTTTGACTCACGTACCAAACATCGACAAAAACATATGATATGAACTAACATTAATAAAAAATTATTATAACATTATAATATGTGATATTAACTGAATAATAACCCCTAAAGGAGTTCCTTAGGAAATTATAAATTGACCAAAGTTTATTATTCAGGAATATAATGAAACGAATAAGAAAATTCGGACTTGAGGTAAGGGATCCCACTCCTCTCTTTCTTTTTAAGTACACTCTTTTATGTCATTCCTTTTAAAGCTCATATTTCATGTTATTGGGATATTCTTTTATATTACTCTTACTGTAATTTTTATGTTCATATGATGAGAGAATCTATTCTCTCACATCAATCCATTTTGGTTGTTTTGAGTTGCGCCGTTAGGCTGTCGAATTTTCGTAAGAGATCTAACCTCTCTCTTTCTTTTTAAGTACTCTCTTTTGTGTCATTTCTTTTTAGATCATCTTTATTATGTTTGGGGATGTTATTTTATATTCCTAATAATTTACTTATTATGTTTATATTATGAGAGACCCTATTTTATCTTACAAATCAATTTTTGTAAGTTTTAAGTGGCACTGTTAGGCTGCCGAGTATTCGTAAGGGATTTTTCATTTAATTTTTATTACCGTGAGATTTATTCTACATTTGAAGAAATTTACTTTAAGTGGTGTATGTACTGACCATTATTTTACTCATTGTGTAATATACTTTCATTTATGAGTATTTACATCAATGTTGTATTTTCCTTCTTTCACGGGGTGTATGTTTCGAAAGATACCCATGTCGGTTTGGGAACCTTTCACCCTCTTTTTTTAAAAGACTTCTTTTGTTATGTCTTTTAATTCACATAATATTATGTTGGGATATGTTCTTATATATCATTATTGATTTAAATTTTATGTCCATGTGATGAGATAAACTTTTTATCACTCATCATCTCTTTTTCTGAATTTTGAAGTGACGCCATTAGGCTGTCGAATTTTTGCAAGGGAACTTCTTAACCCAATTTTGATTCTTTGGGATGAACATGTACTCCTTGAATATGTCATAATATGAATATGTGTGAATGTACTCTGATTGTTTTAACCTTAATATCCACTTATATTTGGTGTATTCATTTGTCACACATAATTATGTAATTGATTTATCCTTAATCTAGGGATTCAGTCTTTGTATGGGACTTCTTCTCAATCTCCATTCATAGATACATATTTTGTTTTATACACAACCTTCATTTATAAGGTGTATAAAACCCTTTGACATTTAATTTTATTCTAAAGGAATATTTTCTCTAGGAAGCGTTTACTAAATGACAAAAGGGAATGTTTTTGTCATACGTATGCGGCGACAACGACTTCTCTGCCGCCGTGACCATTATTTGAGTTTCGGCTTCCTCTACAAGCCATACCTTCTTTTTAAAAGAAAAATAAACACCATGTTTTACTTTTCTTTTATTTTGGTATTTAAAATGGTTTTCATAATGTATTTATATCAATGTGTTGTATTGATATCTTGTTATTTAAAGGTGGAAATGTTATGTTTCCATTATTCATGTTTTATGTGATAAGATTATGTTATGCTTCTTGGGAATTATTATGAAGACGGGTGAAACTGTGATAAACTAAGGGTGGGTGAGCCCTATATAGCTCCCCAATGCATTGGGTAATTCAATGGGGTTAAACGTTAAGGTTTATCCGAAAAGATTTAGGGAATATACTGTGATGGGTATTCCAAACGTAACCAAGAGGGTTACTCCCTACGTAAGAATGTTATGAATGCCTCAAGTTACCTTTATGCCTTATGATTTATATGACTTATTCATGATTTTATAAGGTATGTTAAAGTGATTTTGTTTTATGGGTAAATTATGATTTCATTCATATGTATACATGTACTCATGTTTCTTTTCCATATTTTTATATCCCTTACTGAGATTTTTATGCTCATCCCATGTTTTTGAAATGTTTTTCACAGGTCAAGGGAAGGGTACATGATATGATGATAGTGTCAAGGAAGTGTCAAGAAATAATCCATGTTTTTTTTAAATATGTTTCCGTTGATGGGAAAAATAAATATTATCTTTTATGTATCCACTTTGTTTAAATGTGGATTGTAATGCATGTTTTATGATCTAATTCTCTAAAACTCTAAACCTGAAAAGATCCTCAATGTGTAATCTTATAATAACTCATGATAATGTAAGGTTTAAGGCTAATGCCTTATAAATATCATAAATGGATTTTACATAATTTTATATAAATATTTAGCACATTAAAAAAATAAACTCATGGAATGAAAAAATTTATTTTTTTTTGAATCATGGAAACATAATCATCTATCTTGTTTAAAAATATTCAAAATCACTTTTAAATATCATACAATTTAGTACCCATTCTTAACACCTTTCTTCATAACCTGTAGAAAGGAATAAAAGGAAAGTGGTGAGTTCATATTCTCTATAAGGTTAAATAGGGGTGATATGTCCTAATAAAATGAGAATAAAGTTATCAAAAAATTAATATAATATTATAATATCATACTCTATATAAGAAATATCAAAATCATAAGTCATAGTATAAATACATCTATTTCATAATAAAAGAATTATAAGGAAATAAGAACACATGAAATAACAAAATGAGAGTAAGACATGGGAATTTTGGAAGATAATAGATTTGTAAAAACATTCCTTAAGATGAGGATTATTGCCAAACCATATCTGGGAACATAATGAAGAATATTTTTACTGGATGGGACACACCACCATTCCTTGTCACAGTCAATTCCCTGAATTGTATTGGGTGTCCCCATCATCCCATAGTAGATAGGGTTTCACTATCTTCCTAGAGTGGAATTTGTTTCCCCATATTCTTATTGTGGATTGGTTTCCACCCATCTTCCCATGTTATATTTTTTACCATATTATATATTGGTTCAAACATAAAAACTTTATTCCCATACTTATCTAATCACATATAAATCATTACCCAAAGCATTGTATAGAGATATAAGACTCACCTTTCACATAACAGAATCATATATACATGTGTCACAAAATAATAAAACATATATCATATCCTAACACATGATAAGAGATGGGTCTCATTAACATAATATCTTAACCCATACAATAAAATGTTTATCATAATCATTCAATTATATAATTACCTATAGAAAATTGATAAGTCAGAAAATAGATTAATCAATGAATAACCTATGAAAATACGTTGATTTCAAAATAATATAACCCATGGAGGGTAAAATGTTTTCATAACAAAATATTCTATAAAAAATAAACCATTCAAGAATGAATATGAATTTTTTTTGGAATCACGTCCCCAATAAATCCTAAACTATTACAATGTATGTAATCAGATTTGGAGAAGGATTTTAAAAGACTGCATGGATCGTTTCTTAAGTAAAATAGAATTTTTCAAAAAATAGTTTTCATAAAAACATTTTAAAAATCCATTGCTTTTAAATTTTACATTAAAATTTCATTTAAAATATTTCTTCTGGATAACATATTTTCAACTTTGAAAAATAAATTCTTAAAAAATAATTCAATTTGAAATCTTATTTCTATTAACATGACTTTGAAAAACAATAAATGAATCTTGAATATGTTATAATAAAATTTTTATTTTGAAAATTCATAAAACTCATTTATAATTCTCAAATAAAATAAGATATTTTTTTTATTTTAAAATACAATGATAGTATAAAAAACAAGGCTAGAAATCATATCATAAAACATTTTCATTGAAAATATCATTCAAACATATATATAAGGCATTAAATAATTTAAATAAACTTATTTTAAAAATATTAATCATTATAAAGTAATATGTGGAAATATTTTAAAATAAATTTTAATCATAAATAAATTTTTAAAACATTTTAAAAAATGGTTTTGAATGAACATATATTTTTGATTGAATAGAGGGAAAATGTCAGATTTTAAAAAATATTACATTTCATATGTTAGGAAGGGTAAAAAAGTACCATTACTATTATATAACAATAATAACCATATAAGTTAAAATTTATTCTGATATAATAATATATGAATTATCATATTTTATCAATCCGAGAATAAGCGTAATTAATCCCGATAAACAAAGAGATTATAGTAATAAAAATTTAGCCGTTTATTATCTATAAAACATAATTTGATAATAATAATAAAATTAAATGAAGATGAAAATATCACTAAATTAATTATATTTATTAAATAACATGTTAATGGATAGTATATACACACCAGAAAAAATATCGGTTCTTAACAAGACATGTAACTCAAAAAAGGAAAATTGAGACAAAATTACTTTACGGGTTTGGTAACTCTAAAATCGTAAACCCCATAAAATAAATGTCATAAAATAATTATTTATATACCCATAAATTAAATTTTAAGATTCATATCAAAATATATTAGAATGTATATAATCCACATAGATGAAATGGGTGGTGAATAAAGCATAATTCTCAAATGAATAAAAATGAGAAGAGGAACCGATTACGTTAAGTCTTGAATTTATTTATACACATTCAAACCTCATGTATATTAAATATTAGTTTATTATAAATATAACATAGAACCATATTCATATATCTAAAAAAATATTTCATTATGAAAATATATTACATGTTTATTAACAACCCCATGTAAATGTTTTGTTTCTAGTAATATCATCTTTATTTGTTGTATATGTTATGGCTTTTTATTCATGATCCTCTTAAAAAGATAATGATGTAATTTTTTATAGAATTTAAAAAAATTTATAAATAACATATATATTCATTATATATTTATTTATAATAATCAATAAATTACCAAAGAATGAAACAGAATACACTTGTCATGGAGAAAATAGGTTACATGTTCACATAAACAATACTTCTACATTCTCATCGTAATAAATCAATGAAAGTAACTGATAAATATTAATAAATTTTAATTGAAGTATAATTTTTTTTCAGAAATGTCATATACATTTATAAACTCATCATTAATACATTTTATGTACTCTGTGATCAATTTACATCTCTTTGAGTAGGTAGTAGTCCACACATCCACAAACGAAGTTATTGAATTTTCAAAAAATGGAAATCATGATTGTATGTTTTATGTAATAATAAAAAAAAATTAAATAATAAATATAATATATAAAAAATAAAAAACAAATATTTCCATCATAATTCCAACCATTATTGGTGGTAATGAAAAAATGAACAATCATTATTTCATGATCCAGTACTCTTCTATAAAAATGAACAAAATATTATTTACCCACTACATGTATGTGTGTATAGGATTAGGTGAAAACATAGAATAAAGAAATATAATAATATTTATTGTACTGAGGTAATTATATAAGAACAAAATAATAATAATTGTTGGGTGTAAAATTAAAATAATACAAAAGAGATTATGGAAGGATGTTACCTCATATTTTGGTATTTCTTTTTTGTTTTCACCAAAGGAATTACATGGATATTTTACTATCCAAAGTGAGGTTTCTAAAGTTAGAAAAAGGACTTTGGGGGGTTATTTCACTAGTTAATAGATGACCAAATGTGTCTTGATAGGTGAAATGTAAATACCCTTACTAAAGTATCCATGAGATAGTTCCATACTTTTTTACATTTGAATAATTAATAAAAAAGAGAATCCCTAATAATTGATATGTTTATTAGATTTTGAATAATAAATAAAAATAATAATTAGTATATTAAATATTAAAATTAAAAACATTATAGATAACCCATTGGAATAACTCATAAAATCATATATTATCCATAAATGTTATTCATAATATATACCTTTAGGTCTTGGGGTAAAAAACATAATAATAAGGTGAGATCAGATACTTGGTATGGGTATGAAATAAAATAGAATATATCATAAACATAGAAAAAAAATATAGGGGAATAATTAATAAAACATACCATTAAAATATAATCTTGAGAAAAATATTGTAGGAATAAATACTAAATAAATAACACCATGTATGTAATCACATGAATGTGAAACACAACCATATACATTATACTAGTCGAATAATCATAAGTAATATCAATAACTAATTTCATAATGGGATAATTTTTAATATGGAGGATCTTAGACATATCATCAATTCTTCATAAAATTCACCGTATATAAATTAGTAATAAACTGGTCAATTTTGTATCATGAGACCAACTGATTCCTTAAGGGGCTATAAAGGGCCCTCCCATCACATAAAATGTAAAATTCAATCCTCCTTTGAAATGGGTGGAACATAATAAAAATATAAATTCATTTTGATATTATTATATTAAATGTAATTAATATTCCCAATCTATAAACATAATCATAAAATATCTAAAGTAATATGGAAGATGGTATTAAGACAGTATGTCAATTGTCAAAATTATTATATTCAATTCAATAAAATATGGTATATTATAACATAAGAGATCAATATAAAATACAAACCTGATTCAATATAGTGATTTTAAATATATGAAAATACTATTATAAAATTATTGAGATATTCATGAGTAAAATTATCTTTTTCATTAGAAAGAAGTTTTCTTTTTGAAAATAATTTGTATTTTTCATTAAAATAAATTGAAAACATGTATATCCAAAAAGAATAAGAGGAAATTGAAATTATATTTATGTAAAATTAATAAAATATTAGTAATAAAATTTGAAAAATTATGTGAAAACATGTAAACACTATTTAAGAAACATAAAAATGGGTCACTTCAGTGGGGTTTAAGGGAAAATATAAATGATAAATTAAAGGGGAATGAGGTATAATTTTTTCATAAAACCTGAAATAATATAATATATTTTTACATGAGAAAAAATTTATATTTAGAAAAAAATTTCTTTCATAATGATTATTGTTGATGGTAAATTAAAATGGTTATGGTATTGTGAGGTTCACTTTAATTGAGCTTACTTATCATGGGGAATTAAAATGGAAACCTTATAAAACATGTGTTTCCCATTAATTATGAATAATTTAGAACTAAAATTTTTTTGGTAACATAAAAATAGAATTTTTTGGAATAATTAATAAAAATTATGATTTAATTTGAGTTATGTGGAGAGATAGCATAACTAGAAGAAATAAATTGTAGTCTGGGAAGAAACCTTTACCAATATAAAAATAGTCGAATGGTATTCCCCATAAAAATTTATGATAATAAAATAATAAACTTAATACCATGGATAAAAATAAATTAATTTGTCAATAAATAAAGGAGAAATATATATACACCACCCACATATGAAATAGTAGAGAATTAGGTGTATCTCGCAAAACAAATATAATAGAAAACCCTTACCTTTTTTTAGAAAGTGTTCTAAAATTTCACTTTTCTCATGGATAATGAAATTAGATTTATAAGTAACATAAATTAAAACCTCTTAAACATGTATTTTATTTATTTTACTTTTATTATTTTTATTTTATTCATTCCTGGTGAGTTATAAGATTCAATTTTTCTGTTTGGGAATATTGTTTTCTTTGAGTTTCATTATTTTTAAACTTGTATACAAGTATAGAAGATCATGTAAAGTTTAAATAGTAATCTAGAGTTGATATTATATGTTATTATTGAACTTATAAAAGATAAAATTATCTTATTTACCATTTATTGTAGATATGGTGATGATTCAATAGAGAAAACAATAATGGATACTTTTTTAGATTATGTGGACATTATTTTAATTATCACTCACTAGTTATGTTTCATTAATTAATTTTATATACTAGTTAAATAATAGTAAATAATTTTTAATATTAATTATTTAATATTTTATAACCATATAAAGGTTTTATGACCAATATTTAAGAATCTGTTAGAAAATAAAAAATCACCATCCCTGAAGGTGGTGAATTGATAACTCACGGATAATCATTTCATTTTTGGAACTAAAGGGGTGAGAATAGAATTGATGTTGTTTATATGATTAAAATAATAAAATTATAATATATATATTACACTAAAGTTTTCATGTTACATATTATAGGGAAGGAGTGGAAAGGATAAGTAAATAATTTAAATCTAAAGAGAGTGAGAAAATGTTTTACCTCTTTAGGGTCTTCTCCTTGGGAACTTACTTATGGGACATGGAAATGGTATCCTTATGACACCAGTTAGACTAGAATGTGAGGATTTGGTTTTAGAGAGTAATGATGGTGAATTTAGATAGCCTTATATTCTTTGGAGGTGTGATGAAAAGAGGTTGTGAGGTATGGTACTTATAGTGTATGAGAGGAGTGTTTGGTGATTATTTTATCCATTATATTATTATATTAGATCAAGATTATTTATAATATTGTTTATTATTTATAAATATATAAAATAAATAATGTGAGTTTTAAAAAATTAGTTCTTGCCTAATCTATTCATCATAAAATTCTCAATAATTTCTATATTAACCTATACTTTTAAATATAAAAAATTATTTCATTTATTTATTCACAATAAATTTAACTTATATTTAAAATTCAAGAAATTATCCCATATTTTTTTTAAATAGAGAATTTGAAAAATGTAATCCATTTTATGAACATAATTCTATAAATATTAGAAATTTAATTATTAACTAAAATCATCATTAACTCAAAATCTACTAATTTTAATATTTTAACTTATTTAATGACACGTTAAAAATTTTGTTAAGGTGTCATAGAATTATTATATAATCATAAGGAATAAAATACTAATTTATAATCCTAATTCGTGAAATAAAAACCCAATGTAAAATATTTATTTAAAATATAAAATTATTAATAAATAATTATGTCTCACAATGTTACAAATATATAATTTTTCGTTATTAATACAATTATTTACTTATTCAAGTAAATCATATTATTATATTTTATTTCATAAGATACATTCATTTTAGGTATAATTTAATTGGCGAAATTACTATTATATTGGATAGTTTATTATTCTTAATGGTCACATTACAATTCCAATGGTCAAGTTAATATTCAATTACTATAGTATACTTAATTTATTGAAATGACTATTATTTCAATAAATTGTGTCCTCATAATTTAAAAATTGATTTCAAAAAACAATGATGGTGGTAAGGAAATTCATTTCTATGAATCCCATGTCAGAAATAGGGTTTTAAAAATATCATCTTAATAAGAGTGAATGATTAATTCATTTGTAAAGAAAACAATTATGCTTTCTAAAAGTATAATATTATGGTCAAGTATAAATATTGACCAGGAAGATAAATAAAACTATCAATTTCTAATTGAGAGTGATATAGTACATGGTTATTATGATGTTTACCATCATGAAATTGTAAATTTATGATCAGTGAAAATAACATTGATTACATTTACTGAATATTAAAAATATGAGAATATTCTTCAAAAAAACAATTTCCTAGAGTTTTGGGTTTCTTTTATTATCCATAAAATAAATATAGAAAATAAACATACTTTTTTTTCATTCCCTGACATAAGAATAATGTCAACCATGCTCTTTATATTGTATACATAGTCTATGAAATTAATTTCTATACTTGTAATGATGTATTCATACATATAATATTTTTCACTTTTTTTATCACATAATTATGAATTGTATCTCCATTTCTTCTTACTAATCTCTTCAAATTTTTTTTCAAAGAACACTTCCTTTAAAATCCTTCCATTACATGATTTCAATTAACTCTTAAACCTTAGTGTTTTGAATCAATGGCCACCATTTTTCTGCATAACCCAAGAGATGATAAAATTCAATGATAACCTTCTCCCTTTAATTACATACCATTGATATAAATATCATCTCTATGTAACTTTTCCATTTTTGAGATACAAATGGGTTTATAGTCCCATAGAATAATGGAGTATTTTTTCATGAAGTTGTCTAACATTGCTACACCACATTGTAGATCCTGATACTCCGTATGGGTACATTTAATTCACATTGCCTAAGTCAATTTTCCCAATATATTTATAATTTTTTCATCTTTAGACGTAGCATTATCTCTAGTTTCATTGGATTCCAAAAAAAAGATGTATCTACATGTAATACATGTGTTGATATAGTTTTCATTCCTCCAACTATGATCTATTTCTAAACACTTTGATATTCAAGATTATATCATAATATTATAAAACAAAATTTAGCATCTAAGACTACTGAAATACTTAATGAAAATTTAGTTATAAATAATTTCAAAAATTACATGCTTATTTACTTTGGGAATATTCTCAAAGTCAGGTATATGGTTATATTTTTTTAATTTTTTTTCATAATCTATTTTACAAATTATCTACTAAACATCCTCTAATACCAATTGTGGAGACCCCTACTACATTATCCCAAAAATGGTTCCTTAATTTATTACATTGGTATAATAAACAAAGAAAAAGCTTCCTAAAGGACCGAACTATTTTGTATAATTAGAAAACCATATAAAAAATAATTTTTAAATTGTAACATGAAATTAAAAAAACATAGAAAATCTATTGTGACCCCTCATAAACTCTAGGTTTTTCTAGAAATGTTATTAATAATATATATCTTTTCATAATCAGAAAAAAATAAAACATTAGAAAGGGGTGATCTCATATATATAATAACTCTAAGAAATACAGTGTAAGGTATCATAAACATATGAAATATGGAAAGGTGGATAACTAAAAAATATACCATTAAAATATAATCTCCGGAACAATATTACAACAATAAAATATGAATAAATGATTCCATATAAAAAACCACATGAGTGTGAAACAAAATAATATATTTTTTAATAGTTGAATAATTGCATAGAGTAATAATATATATTCTCAAAATGGGGGAATGATTAATGTGGTAAATCAAACACATATAATTATGTCTTCATCCTAGACAACATACATTAATTAGAAGATAGCCAATATACTTTGTCTCTTGAGACATACTGTTGTGTCGAGGTGCTATAACGGGCCATTCTAATGACATACTATGTGCATTTCATTACTCAAATAAAAAGATAAAAACAAAATAAATATATGAATTCATAATGAAACAATAATATATAATGTAAATAATATTCCCAATCAGTAAACATAATCATAAAATATGCAGAGTAATATGATGAAAAGAATCACTACAGTACATCATTAATTAATATAATCATAACAAATTAAATAAAATATTATATATGTTGAAATAAGATACAATTCTCAATTAAAATATTAATATATAATGTATTTTAAAATATATTAAAATACTCTAATAAAGTCATTATTAAATTCTTATTAAAATTCCCCTTTTGTAGGAATAAATAGTTTTTTTGGAAAATCATTTGTATTTATCAGGAAAATAATATTGTAAACATGTATATCACAGAAAACAAAATTAATGGACATAAAAATATTTTTCAAAATTTTAAAATTAATATTGGAGTTTATATTTTTATACTTAACTGAAATCTATAAAAAAGAGTGTTTAAGAAACATTATATATGTGCCACGTCAGTGCAGTTTTAGAGAAATTATAAATGATTCTTTAATTTAGATAAAAGAAAAATTGTTTTCATAAAACCCTAAATTAACTAATAAATGTTTCCATGTGTAAAATTTTTTATATATAAAAATATAGGTATCTTCAACCAGACTATGTACTGTATTTGAAAATGGGTTAGAAATTTGGAATTTCCTTTTAATCGGGCTTCCTTGTTAGGAAGAAATAAAAAATGGAACCCTATAAGGATAAAAGATCAAATGGTTTGAATTATTTTTAAATCCAATATCAATGTGAAATTGGTTTTTAAAAAATAAATTGGATTAAATGATGTAAATATGATGTCATTAAAAGTAAAAATCAAATAAAAAATTAATTTTCTATTTAAATAAATATGATGACAAAACATTGTTAAATTAAACATTAGTATTTTCACTATTCATACCCAAATGAAATATTTTAGATAAATACCAAAAAATAACACTATGATATGTTGATTTTATCACATTAAATTTATTAATGTTTCTAAATTTATTTTTATTATTTTTCATAGATGGATGTAAAAAGTTGTTAATTTGAAAAAATAGCATTTTAAAATATATAGGGACTTCACAAAAAATTATTGGTCTTATTATGAATATGTATTATTTATAAAAATACCCATTTTAAATAATATTTAAAATTTCTTTTTGACTATTTATATCATAAAATTTAATAGCTATGTTATAAACATATTTTTTAAAAAAATATTAAAATAAATTAAAGACTGACAAAAAAGTAAATTTTGTGTGTAATGTAATTTATGTTTGTGTTTCCTGTAGTGAATGATTATCTTTGTGTAGAGTATAATTAAATCATAAATTATTGTAGTTGGAAACACAAGGCATCAATGAAAATTATTTTTTTTTGAAAAAAATATTCATAAGATGTTAGGTGTTATAGAATGTTTCTCTCAATACCCATTAACCAGTATATAACCTCTAGAAAATATTGATAAAAAATTTATTATCATGACTCAAGAATCCTAATAGAAATGGGGTTCCCATATCTAACACACTATATTATGAGGATGGTAAGGGCTAACAACTAAATATATTATAGCAAACTAATAGGGAGAATCACAATGCAAATCTATATTTATTTTAATCTTGTACATTACACTGAGGGATTATGGGATAGATATTCTAATATACACAACATCTGAGTCCAAAAAATTGATACATAATATATAAAATCTAAAAATTTTCTATTTAATATATTGATTAAATAAATTCCACGTATTCATTGAATTTAATACATAAAAATCCCTTGATTCAAAATCACCATATTTATAGATGACTATAATGAAATATTTTTTTAACATGTATTATGTTAAAAATATTATTTTCCTTTAAAAAAATATTAATTTTATTTCAAAACATCATATCCAAGTTTCCCTAACATGGAATTTTGAAAATGTATTCATTATATTTGTAGAACATCACCTTTAGTTAAAATATAAAACATTATCAATCATTAATATATTCACATTTATTTACCAAACACCCTATTAATTCCTATATATTTTCTTTTCATGATATTCTATTCCAATTAAAATCCCACCTAAAAAAATCTAATTCAAAATTTTGATAATGAAAAAACCACATCAAAAAATATCATTATAGATCATAATCATTTAAAGGAAAACTATAAAACCTAGATTTAGAAACATCACCATTATATCAAATATAATTTTCAATAAAAACTACAAGATGGTTTAAAAGTTACATATTTCATAACATTCCCCATTTTCGTAAAAAAAATTACATTAGAATCCATATATAAAAAAATCATAACATAATAAATAAAACATAATCTAATCCTTCATCACACAAAAAAAAATCACCAGAACCCTCATTTATTTGTAATCAATTAGAGAAATCCAGATTGATATATTTTATATTTATAATTGGACTGAAACAAAAACTCAATGAGGGAAACAAAGATAATAATGATTTGGTTTAATAGTTTATAAAACCCCACGCCAAATATGTGGAATTATCTATGATGATTTTATAATGATATTCATGGTGTCTAAATAGTTTTAAAATTCTTTTGAGATAAATATATATCTCATATTTCTCTACTATTTAACCCTATATAATAATAAAAAATATCTAAGGTATGTAATATTACTTATCAAGATATAAACATGTAAGATCCCGATATATTATGGAGTTGGAAGAATACTTTTTTAGGTAATCTTTTTTCACATTTGAGTACCATTTTTTGGTGTGTATATTTGTGTGTTTTTCGGTGAATTTTGACATAAATTTAACGTAAGTGGGTTGTGCATAATTGGTTCACGTTTAAAGAAAACTCTAACCTATAACACAAAAAATTGTGCAACCCAGATTAGTATGGTCTTATATGACTAGTGCATCATTTTTCAAAGCATTCTACCTTAAAATAAAAACCATGAACCCTTAAAACAATGGGTGCATGATTGGCACAAGGTTTGGGTTTATTGTGGACCACTTCCTAGAAAACCATGCACCTTTTTTTAGGTGGGCTGAAAATTAGTTTCTTAATTCATCATAACCCCAAGACACATCGATTTCAACACAAACATGAACCTTAATGATTTTGGAAGGTTTTTAAGAATTCTATAGGGATTAAACAGTTGTCCTACCACTGTTAATCATGATTTGAAGCCCGATTCTATGATCTTATCCACTCCTGATAAGAGTATCATATCCTGTTTTTCCCATTATTCCTCCTTTAATATAAAATTATTTTAATCTGATGTAATATTCCCTTTGGTTAGATCTAGATTTATATTTTGTGAGTGTAGATATAGTTCTGTGGATCTATATTTAAAAATAAATGGGTCTTGTTTTGTTGATCATGAATTAGTGGTTTAAGATTCGGATCTAAATCAACATCATTGTGTCACACAATTTATGGGGATTTCCATTAGGCGGTCATTCATCATTGAATTAAGGAAGTTGGTCTATTATTCTACTCTCATAGTCATGATTTTTATACATTTATGGATTTTTAAGATTCCAATCATTTTTCAGTAATTTGAATTCCTAAATTGATATTTGTAATTTTGGACTACTTATTAATTTGATATAATTTTTATATTTATTATTAATTGGGAAGTTAATTATGAGACTATGGGGATGTACATTTAGGTAATTAATTGTGGAAGTAATTACAATGTTTATAGTCTATCAATTAAGATAATAAATTGGGGGATTAATTATGATATTAGAGATTTGTGATTTATTTAATTAATAAAGGGTTTATTCATGTAATATTAATATATATAAATTAAGATAAATATAGTATATTAATTCTGATATAATGATTTCATGAGATGAGATAATTAATGATATAATTAATTATGAGATATTGAGGTTATTTATATGATATTATTAATCATATAACTAATTATGTGATATTGGGATAGTTTATGTGATATAATTAACTGATAGATTAATAAATGTATTTGATATACATATTTAATTGGGTAATTAATTATAGATATTTATGTGATAAAATAATTGTGTGATTGGTAATGATATTTATGTTATACAATTTATTGATTAATTAATTATCTATAATTAAATGGTAACATGGTCATTCGAAATTCAGAAGTATAAATTTAATATTTTCATTGTACTTATTTCTAATGTATTGGGAACATTTTCATTCAATTGAGAAGTATAAATGGTAACATGGTTATTGTACTTGTGGTTAATTAAATGGGAACATGGTTATTAAATTAAGAAGTATAAATTGTAACACGGTCATTATAGTTGTTTGTAAAAGAATTGGAATACATTCATTCTACTGATATGTAAGAATGGTAAATGGTCATGTGAAATGTGAATTAAATATTAGAAACGTGAAAAATAAATTATGAATTAATTAATGGATGTAATTTTACATTGAGATATAAGTTCACAATATAATTATTCGGTTTTGGGATTAGCCAAAGTAGGTATTGTTATATGATATCACCCTCAAATACATCATTCACTAGAATGATCCGAAGTAGGTATTAAGATATGATATTACCAAGGTACACTTTGGAGTCTGGAATGAGACAAAGTAGATGTTAAGGTATGGGTTTCCTTAGTAACACTGTAGTTTAGGTGGTTAAATTAAGTGATATTATATGAGGTGAAATTTTATTATTTATTAATTATATTTTATCATTATATAAATACATAGAAAAATTGTTGTTTGTATTTTTTTAGACACTATTGGTGGTGGCCAACTAAGTCTTACTGACACCCTACTCAGGCTGCCTAATTAGTAACTAAATAATTTTTATTATTTTATGAATGGTTATGGTAAATGGCCTCATATTAGATTGTTTAGTTGGGTTGGATTTTGGAAACTGGAAATGGAAATTGTTACAGACCCTCTTGGGAGACTTTTGTTAATTTTTTTTCCATTTTCATTTGAGACACATGAAATGTACATTGGCATGGAATGTTTTCTACATTAGTTAGATATTGTAATTATAAAATTTCTTACCTTGTGATATTGGTATAGTTTATGGTTATATATTCATCCACTATTTTTTATATTTATGATGGAGTTTACTTTGATAAAAGAGTGTATATTATCCCCCAGTTCATTATCAGACCATCGCTGCTAGTTAGCATCCTCTAGCATACAAGGAGATATGCTTGTGCTCATGTGCCTAACTAGCTCGAGGCATTGATTTGTGTTACTCGAGAGGTAGATTTTCAATGTGGTACCAGAGTGGATTTCATTTTTGCATCTTTTCTCTTTCTATTTTGGTAATGGTAGACAAGAATCTAGGAAGAGTCAGACCTTGGTAATGAGCTCATGCATTATATTTTCAAACCCATGTATTGGGGAAAGGCTGAGTAACCATGGTTGGATTGATGTTATTTTTTACTTATATTATAGTTGAATATTATTTCGCCTTGGGAGACAAACATGTTTTTTTGATGTTATTATATAAGAAAATTGGTGTGTATTGATTTGTGTCCTGTCAATTCATTATATTTGAGTCTCCATGCATCATTCTTGTAATTTAGGATTATTTTGTGACATGGATATTTTTATATATGCACTGGAAAATTGGTATTCTGTATGTTGATGAACATAAATTTTTTTTCCATAGTTGTGAGATTTAATTTAAAATAGTTTCTAATATGAACTAATAAGTGTTAAAATGAAACTATAAATTAAATAATTTTGTGTAAAAATGTGAAATAGGATACAAGATTGAGAATTAACTTTGATAATCAAGACCTAAGTGTAGGATGGTTATGGGTAGTGTTAGAGCCTCAGTTTGGAAAACATTGTGGGATTTGGGAGAATTCCATTATGTATCTTATTATGTTCACTCCTCTTACGTAAATGTGATAACATCTGTTATAAGTACAATGAAATTTTCTATAATTATATAGAAAATATCTTTATGAAAACGCATATTTATAGTATGACTAGGGGTTATGTAAATGAAATTAAATCCAATGATTGAACATAAGGCATCGATTTTTCTCGGTGAGGAAGCATGGGGGGAGTTATAAGAGAAAATTTCTCAATTCATAGAATCCATTAGAAGAAACCCATATCTACTGGAGAAGAGCATATTTATCTTGATTAGGTTGTTTCAGCTATAACACCCACTAAAATTCACTAGAGAGGTGGAGATAAGGGATATGGTTTCTAGATTAAGTCCATCGAGATTATACTTAACCATTTAGAGACACATGATGTGGGGAGGGTAATGTTTGATGCTTATTATATATGAGTATTAGTGAAGCACTAGTGGAATGTTCTAGAGAGGACTGGGCAGACATACAGTATGTAGTGGAATGATTCTGGGGGGATTATGGAGAATATAAATGACATTGGGGATGTAGAGAATAGTGTAGTTCATGTATCTGACTTTAAGGAGAATGTTTTTGATAGATTATATGGAATTCTTTTGAGAACTGTAGTTCTTTTATCCTTCATTGACAAAAGATGAGACAGCTATGGTAAAATGATTCCAGGATGTAATTTAGTGAGAGATTGCATCCCAATTTAACCTATTTTAGTAATATCTGATTGGTTGGGGGTGTATCAGGATCTCATAGCTGAGGGGAACATTAAAGAGGCTTCCATTGTAGGAAAAGTTGTCTCTTTAGGATTATCAATAGGTTTGACTTCTGAAATTATGATGTGATGTTTTAAGAAAATAATCCATGTAATTGAAAAGATGAGTGGTCAGAAATGAGTTTTGATTTCACATGTTCATATTGGAGGGATCTTTATTTAATGCTGTAGTCTTGGCAATTTTCATAGAAACTACCCTCGTCCACCAGTACGTTTTTGGTCATTTTTTAATGTGGGGAATCCATAGATGTTCTACAGGACATAGTGATATATTGTTAGTGAGGGTGATACTAGATAGTTTCATACTATAGTAGTGGGGTCATTTAAACCTTATAATACTTGTATCTATATTTCTACTGGCTAAGGAGATTGAGGAGTTGGAATTGGTTCTTCTGGGTAAGAGCGCCCATATTAGTATAGTGGTATAATACATGGGAGTCATACTACATAACAGAAAATATGTGAAGTAAAAATACATGTAGTGCATCCTACACATTTGGATAGAAGAATTTGATAGTCAACAGAGAGACATACTATTCTTTTAGCTCCTACATTAGCTAGTTCTTTATTGGGAACATGTCCTTTTAATTCATTTATATCTGTAAAACATGTAATTTTTTGATCCTAGAGGTAGTATTTTTTAGGGAAAATATTATGATAGATACACCACAGTGAGTATGTTCAATAGAACTCCATTTGTGAACAATATGTTTTCTTGATATAAGGGAGTATCATTTTTTTGTGGGATATCTATTTCGTTAACATGTTAGGCTTTGACCTAATTATGTGTATAACCATTCTAGTCGCATAAGAATCACATATTGAATATTACTTATGATAGTGACCTTTAAATACCATAAGGGTGAAAAATATATTCACCACGGGGTGTGGGATATCCAGGCATGCTGAGATTTACCAATCACTCAGTTAGTAGGAGATCTCAAAACCCAAGTTTCAAGTATTTCACTTGATTATAGAGGTGTAAATCCTATCATTTTCACCAGTAGTAGAGCTAATTTAGGATATTTTTCGTGATGGAATGTTTTGGTTAACACTTGATAAATTTGTTGAATTCACTATTGAGCTCAGGTTGAGGGTTGAGATAGTATATACACCACTATAAATAATGGATATGGTAGAGAATAAAGATCTTAGGACTCAACTAGAGGTGTTGTATGTTATGGGATTTATCGATCCATGTATGACACCATAGAGAACATTTGTGTATTTTGTAATGAAGGATAAAAAGAGTTTTCTCATTTTTTTGATTACCTGGTGTATAAATATATTTCAATAATCAACCATAAGCCTCTTCCACATATCAATTATTTGTTTGAAAAACTATGTGGGGATTCTGTGTTCTTGATGATCATCTTAAGATCTGGGTATCATCAGCTGATAGTGCATAATTCTTATATACCAAGGACTACATTTTGTTTAAGGTATGGATTATATTTGTTAATTGTAATGTAATTTTGGTTGACAAAAAAATATCAATATATATTCCCTTCATGAATAAAATATTTTATATGTACCTAGATCAATTTGTAGAGGGGTTTTTGAATGGAATATTGGTATACTCCAAGACACATGATGATCATGTTCTACATATTTTACTCATCCTGAGTACACTGAGAGAGGATCACCTATAAGAAAAGATTTATAAGTTTCAATATTGTATTTATTGGGTACACTTATTAGGATACATCACCATAAACGAAGTTGTGTTAGTATATCCATAAAAGCATGTATATGTAGATTATTGGGAGAATCCCAAGAATGTAATCTATATCAATATCTTTCTTGTGATAGGTTTTTATTGTTAGATACTCATCTAAAACATTTATCATTTGTTTGAATGGATTTCAGTCTTGAAAAAGAATGATATAATGTTTGAATGGAAGGAATCTTGAGAGAATTTCTTTAAATGGTTTAAGAAGTGTTTTATATCAGAACTAATCTTGATCCTACCTGAGTCCGGAGTTGAGTATCTAGTATATTGTGAGGATTCTGGAATTGGACATGGTGATATGTTGATATAAGGAGATTTATTCATTGAATAAATGTCTCAATGGATGAGGCTACATGAATGAAACTACCATATGAATGACCTCAATCTCGTAGAATTGGTTTATGCTCTGATTTTTTGGTGACACTATTTGTTAGAAGAGAAGTTATATGTGTATATGGATGACCTATTTTTAATGAATATCTTCTCACAATGAGATTTTAATCTCCCACATGATATATGGGTCGATTAAATTTAGTTTTCTAGTTTTGAGATAACATATAAACCTAGTAAAAGAATTATTTTTCAATAATATTTTAGAAGGAAGTCTCAAAATTAGGTAGTTTAAGAGTTTTAGGTTGTGTGGAAGATGACGAAATTTGTGGTTGATATGTATTTGGTGGTTCAAGAGATATATGATTGGATGAATATAATATTGGTTGTAGTAAATTATACACATTTGAGGTGGATCTGAGATGGGAATTATGATGGCCCAGTGTATTTTACCATGCATGAAATGCTTGTATGTGGAGAGTTATCTTCATATTGGAAGATATATGAGGATGATACCATCTCCGTTATGAATTGGGTATTAGTTATTATAAGCCTGTGAGAGAAGCAGATGCTAGAATTTCATGCCTTGAAGTGGGTGATACATTCATGTGTGATAAAAATGTACCATTACCTATGAATAAAGTTTGGTGTACATGCATGAAAAATGAGATAATAGGGTTCATAACTTAATGTTACACCTATGAGGATGTGATGGTAGATAATCAATGACCCAGAGGATTGATACATTTGTTACCACATACGAAGTGAATTTGGGATAGCGTGACAATGGATTCTATGTATTGAATCCCAATGAAAAAAAGAAGGAATGAATATTTTTGGGATACTGTGGTTCGATCAATTAAATAAACAAATTTCATGCATATACCAAAAACAATAATATGGGGAGAAGATGGTATATTTTTATGTTAATAAGATTTTATGTCTACAGGGGTTTCCAAAAAAAATTGTTTCATATCATGACTCATGTTTCACTTCACATTTTGGATGGTCATGAAAAAATAACATTGACACATGTATTACTAATTTTGGATTTCCAACCATAGGAATATGAGCTTTAAGAGCGTAATATATAGGTTATTGATGATATACATTGGGAATGTGTTCTTAAATTTGATGAGTCCTGGAAAAAACACATGTATTTTTTAATGTTTTTAATAACAACGATTTTCTAGAAATTTTACAAATGAAAATATGTGAGTATTTTAATGGTAGGACATGAAGATCCCTATTATTGAGGATTTATATTGGTGATATAGAGTTTCTAGGGATGAATTTTATCAAAGAGACGTCATAGAATGTTTATATAATTCATAAATATATGGATATGGCTTAGAGTATACAAAATTCCTTCAATCCAAAACATAGAATACCTCCAGAGTTTACATAGGGTGATAGTATATTCCATATGATGTTAACTAGGATGGGGAACCATAGTATAAAGATGCATGTAATGTTGGCACTCAGGTTTGTTGGACCATTTGAGGTGGTGGAGAGAATTTGTTCGGTGGTAGAACGAAAGGATCTACAATAGAAATATAATTCTATGCATGAGGATTTTCATTTATTATAGAAATAAATGTATCACCTGATCCTTCACATGTGATCGATTTTGATGACGTACATTTATAAATACATTCATCTTTTGAGGAGAATCTATTACCTTTTTTGGATACTAGTGAGAATGTTTTTCTGGGAAATATAACAAAGATAATACTTGTATTGTGGAAACATGGGCATGTATAAGAGGAGACAAGGTAGTTCGAGGCAAACATGAAAGCCCAATGGATTGTTTTTTGACTCATAATCATAATATAAATTAGTATTATAGCGTGAGGATGAACTATTATATGGTGGGGAGATTGAAATATCCCAAACATTTCTAGAGTTGACACATTATTTTTTAGTAACTATCTTGTCATTATTTCAGTACATTTTTGGCTAGTAACATGCGGATAGGTTGGGTGAAATTTGTGAAAAATATAATTATAGTTTTTTTATCATGGATAGTTCATGGTAAGAAAAAAATAATGTGCACCAGCCCATCACACACTAAAATTATTGATAATGAGGGTTCGCATAGATATTACACAATTTTCCAAACAGTGCACCCTAAAAGGGAAAATTGGGAAACCCAAAAATAATTAGTTCATAGATGGCACCCATTTTGGGAAAACCGTTCAACCTAGCCTAGAATATAGTGTGCTTTTTTTAAACTAGCTATGAAATTAAGTATTGATACCCCATAACCCCCAAAAATGACCCATTTCTACCCAAACCTAGTCCATTACAGTTTTAGACAATTTTATATCATTCTAAAGGGATTACAAGTCATTAAAACCTTCTTTATTCATGATTTATTGTGAAGATCAATGACCTTATTCTGTCTAGGAAAGTAGATCATATCCCTTTTCGTTCTCATTTATCCTACAACATCCTCAGATTCTTTTGGTGTGATGTGAAATTCGGGTTTTATAGATATGGATCTAGATTTGGTGGATCTAGCTAATGTCTTTTTAGTTTATATTACTAGATAAATAGATATTGTTTTGTTGATCTTGAATGAGGGGTTTGAGATTTAGATCTAGATATATAACATTATGCCACTCAATTAATTAGGGGTTTCCATTAGTTGATTGTTCACCACAATATTGAGGTTTGTGGTCCAATATTCAATTTCCAAAGTTTTTATTTTTAACCTTTATTGTTGTTTTATAATTTCTATCATTATTTAGTAATTAAAATTCCTAAACATATTAAGATAATTTGGAAAATTAATTTATTGGATACATTTTTAAAAATGAGGACTAATTTGGTTGTTAATAATGAGAATAAGGGGATTCCCATTTACATAATTAATTAGGTAATTAATTATGAGGTTTAAGGGTTGTCCATTTAGATAATTTTTTAGAGAATTAATTATGAGATTTAGATATTTTTTATTTAGTAAATTAATATGGGGATTAATATCGAGATATTATAATATATTAAATGAGATAATTAATGGAAGATTAATTATTAGATATTTATGTCATGAGTTTAGATAAGTAATTGTAAAATTAATTATGATATATTGAATTTATTTCATTGAGGTAATTAATAATGAAAAAAAAAAATTATATTGAAATAGTTGAAATTATATATTTAAATGATGAATTAATTAATTTTTTTATGTACTCAATTAATTGGGGAACTGATTAACGATATTTATGTGATAAAGTAATTGTGGAATTACTAATAAAATTAATTTTGAACAATTAATTGATGAATTTATTATGCATAAAAGAATGGGAACATTGTTATTCTTAATTGAGAATTATAAATGGTTACATAGTCATTGTACTTGTCAGTAATGTAATGGGAACATGATCATTAAATTATGAATTATAAATGGTAGCATGGTCACTATACTTGTCAGTAATGTAATGAAAAAATGGTAAATCAATTTATAAGTATAAATTGAAACATGATCTGAGAACTTGTGAGTAATATAATGGGAAAAAGTTCATTCTATTAATATGTGAGAACAATAACATGGTCATCTTACTTATTAATTTAATATTGGTATGATGGAATGTAATGTATTAATTAACAAATGGTAGAAATTTTACTATGAGATATTACATCTCTATACAATTATTTAGGCACTCATATGAACCAAATTAGGTATTTAGATGTGATTTCACGTTTTAATGATTTAGAATCTATCATAAGATGATGTATTTCTTGGGATATGATATTACATAGACACACTTTGGTCCCCAGTATGTGCCGATGTAGACATTGAGGTACAACTGTCATAAAAACACATATTTTTTATGGGGTTAAATAATTATTTATTATTTAATGATATAATTATTTATTAATGAATTATGATTATTTATTTACATAATTGAAAACACTATTATTGAATGGATTGTGTTAAGTCACTTTTGGTGGTGGCCTACGGATTCATACTCACACCCTACTCAGACTAGATGATCTTTACCAGAATAGACATTACAATTACTGGATAGGTTAAGGGAGAAGGCCCTTTGTTAGATAAATTAGTTTGGATAGAGTTTGGATGAGGTAACATAGTGTGCATTGGGATCCACATGGGAGTATTCATTGTATTTATTTTAAGTTTTAATTTTGTACACATTACATGTACATTAATGTGGAATGTTTTTTTCTTTAATATGATTATTTATTTCCATCATTATTTAACATTTGATATTGGTTTTGTTAATGGTTATATATTCTTTCACTATTTTTTTATTATTTTCATTACTGTTTACTCAGAGAAAAGAATGTATATTCTCACCTAGTTGACTAATCAGACTCTCACAGCTCATCGATATCCTCTTGTGTAGGTATGCCCTCATGAGTTTATGTGACCAACAAATATGGGGCACATGTGTGTTGAACCAGGGTTAGGAAATTCAAAAATATCCCAATTTCATAACAGAACCCATAAATACTATGGAGGAATGAAATCTAATTTTATGAATAATATCATGATTACCCATGAGTACCCTTGTTTAACAATGAATGATTGAGATCAGTGACCTATGCATGACCTATAACCTATTTTATGATATATGTATATATAGTCACCATTATAACATGATGGACCCAAAACTCCTCGAGGAAACTCTCTAAAATTTGGGTCAGGAAATAACATGAGCTACCATTAATCTGGTGTGAGATCTAATGTACCTCAAGGACTAAGGCACATTCCAAATAACCCAAATCTTTTTACAATTTCATGTTTACCAAAATGAATCATTACGTAAATAATTTAACCCACAATAAATAATAAATATGTAGTGGTGGAATGCACCCAATAATCGATAATAGTTCTTCCATACATTGAATGTACATATATAGAAATTACATAGTTTAAAAAATAAACATGTAATATATATGATAACCTTACTAATGAGAAACAATCAAAAAATTAATTATTATCATACGGGAATTTATTCAGTAATAAACATCCATCATGATTTATGATGTAACAAAGAAGAATAAAAATATAAGAAATACATAATAGGATTTTTCATTTGATAATATTCAATAAATATATCTAATCTACTTGATCCATCACATGAAAATATCAATTTGATGAACTATTACTCACCCTACCCCCAACATCCATCAGTAAAATAATAAAAAAACTAATTTGTGATCGTATCTAGGGAACTGGTATGAACCAAGAGAGTTCTATATACATATATAAATGTTTATAGTATGTGTTATAAAAATACATCTAGAAGGAAATCACCAATGATTCAGTAAAATTATATTTATAAAACATTTTACAAATTCAAATATGAATGTAATTTAGACTATTTGTTTTTTAAAATTTAATGTTTAATTATAAAAATTTAAAATTTTATCTTTCACAAAAAAAATAGCAAATATTTGTGAAGAAAATTAAAATAATTTCTTTCTTGGAAACAATTATTTAATTCCAAAATAAATAAACCCCCATTATCATAAAAAATATACTTTTCTACATCACTGTTGTTAATATTGGGTGTAATATCAATTAAAAAGGGGAATCACATGAAATAATAAATTATTTTAGATTCATATTTATGAAACAAATTAAATAATGGTCCTTATTCTATTTATTTAAAAATAATGATTTTCTAAATAAGTTAAAAATTATACCACATCACAATGAAATATGGTATATCATAATATGGAACCATTATATTAGAGAAGCATGATAACAATAACCAATTATAATTAAATGAAACCACCAAACAAAATAATAATAGGGTAATACACATAATATATGTTTTGGGAATCCATGATTTGAAACCGTCAATAACAAGATATATATCATCGAAACTCACTTGGTTTAAACATTTAATGATCAAAGAAATAAAACATCTGATTACTGAGAATTATATAAAAACAATCCTTCATTCTGATAGCCCTCTTAGGAAAGAGAAGTGAAATAATATATCCCAACCAAGATATTTATTCCATATTAGTTTTTCTCTCCAGAAAACCAAGACCATGTTTCCAAAGATTGATCATAATGTTAAAAGTGGTAACACCCATCATAAAATTTCTATTTAGTATCCAATGATTATGGTAATATAATTGAAGGAGTAGATGTGAAATCCCAAAATATACAAGATCATAACAAGTATCATTACAAAATAATAAATTTTAAACCGCACTTAAAAAAATCTTATAAGATACAACCCCTTCTCTAATCGTAAAATAAATAAAAATTTTTTTTCCATCATTACTTGAAAAAAATAAAAAAACCTTCATACAAGATATACAAACAAGGGCATCATAGTTTGGGTGGACATCAATCATACCAAATTATTTTATAATGTTGATAACAAGGCCATTAATAAATTTTATGAGGATATACTATAAAAATATCCATTTCACAAACACATAAAAAATTATCAATTTTCCAAATGAAAAACGGTTCTTTATGTGTGTCATAAATATCTATGTTACAAAATTCTCCATGAAAACAAATATGGTTTCATCACCTAAAAGTTTATCCTCCCTTTGAAGCCACTTTACATTCCAAAGAATATTTACTTAAAACCAAACCTAAAAACATGGTTCAGTTATCTGATAGTTAAAATACATCTAAATATATCACTATATAATCATATTAATATCAAGTTATCCTTATATAAATTTTAAAAAATGATTGGTATATATTTTTTTGGTTCTGAATGAATTTATCACGACCCATCCGTTAGAGCCCGTGTTGTGACAACCCCAAGCCCACCTTCCATAGGAAAGGGGCGGGTGACTAGCACTGAAAGGCGTAATCTCTAAATTTGGGAAGGCATTGCCTTTATGACCTCTAAACACACGCAACCATGCACATAGCAAGATAGGAACACAAGTAAACTGAATAGTAAACAGAGTTAGTAGAGTAAGTAATGGTTCTAGAATACAAGACCAACTGAAAAGTACAAGAAACTAAATATAGAAGTAAACTAGGGAAAAAAGGAACATAGTTAATAGGAAATCCTCTAAGGTTCCTAGATGAAGGATAGGTATAGATCGCCTTCTTAGCACTCCATGCCCGTCTATCTCCTCCATGTACCGACTCATCTTAAGGTCCTCCTACGAGCACCGTCCAGTCCTGGTACCCTCAGTCTTTATCTACACTATCCATCGTCTACACCAAACACAACTAGGTGTGGGAATATCCCATGCAGGGGTGAGTATAAAGATACTCAGTAGGGACCCCAAGACCCTCAAGGTCTCAAAATAATACACAAAGGATAAAATTCAAAACATGAAATCAATATACATCCCTATTTAGGTATATGACCATACATATACCAAAGTTATGAAGTATACCCATCTAAATCATGAGGAAAACACTGGGTCCAACCCAAAAGTCAAAGATCAATGGTTCCACAAAGAAGGACTACCACAAAGGTATTACCACAAAGGAATGTACCACACATGTACAAACTCATCTCACGCCAGGTATAACTTAATTACAGTAGTAGAGATTATTAAATGTAACTACTGAATCATCTTACTCTGTAAAGAAGTTAACCCACACATGCTCACTATGAGCTGACCCACATAGGATCGCTAGGTGCTGACCCACATAGGATCACAATGAGTTGACCCATACAAGATTGCTAGGAGCTGACCCACACAGGATTGTTAGGTGCTGACCCACACGGGATCGCAAGGAGCTGAACCACATAATATCGTTAGGAGCGGACCCACATAGTGTCGCTAGGTTCTTACCCACACATTATTGGAAGGACCTGACCCACACATGATTGCTACGAGCTGACCCACATAGGATCGCTAGGTGTTGACCCCCACAGGATCGCGAGGAGCTGACCCACACAAAATCACTAGAGATGACCCACACCGGATCACTAGGTACTGACCCACACTGGATCTCATGGAGAAGACCCACATTTTATCTCTATGAGCTAACCCACAAAATATCTCTATTCATTCATCTCATCACTTCCAGCTACTGGGTTCCTGCTCTAAGCATGCTCCAGTCCGGGAGGATCTGCTCCACAAGCCACTAGTCAATACTCCAACAGCCACGTAGTCTCAAATATAAGTATCTCAATGGTCGACCATGTCATTGGGGTCTCAACGCAACTAACGACTCATTAATCGGACGCACAGTCTGTGAGTTATTATTCTTTTAGTCTTTGGGGTCTGGTTCGATTCATTCATGATGCAACCCGACGGTACCTCATCATTACCCAAAACTCCAATGGTGGTACACTCAAAGGGACCAGATCGCTTCAATATTTCTTTAACCGCTTAAAGTTCGTCAAACAGGAATCCGGTGTGAAAGTTATGGCCCAATAAAGTATAGGGTCGTATCTAGTCCAGGTCCAGTCCGACTGGGTCAGACTTACCAAGCCCAACCTGGCCTAGGGCAACCCGGCCTGACCCGCAGGGTCCGGTCCAGTAGGTCATGAGGTCTGTGAGGGCCGTGAGGGACGTGAAGGCCATGAGTCCGTACGAAGGCCACGATGGAAATGGGCCTCAGGGCGGCTCGACTGGAGCGGCTCTCCCGTGGAGGTCGAGGGGCGGCTCGACAGGAGCTGCTCTACCGCCGGGGCCACGATTCATCTCAGATGGAGTGGCTCGGCCACATGGGGTCACAAGGTGGCTCGGCCACTGGGGGATCACGGGGCTACTTGGCTGGAGTGGCTCAGCCGCAGGGGGGGGGGGGGTTGCGGGGTGGCTCGGTCGGAGCTGCTCGTCCACGGGGGATGTGGGGTGGCACAGTCAGAGGCTCTCGGCCGTAGGGGGCAACGGGGCGAATAACCCATAGTGGCTAAGTTGTAGGGGGTCGCAGGGCCACTCGGCCGAAGTAGATCAGCCGGAGCATTGTGGGGTGTGGAGGCCGCGGGTGGTGGAGCACCGCGGGGTGGCGAAAAATCCCTTGTTTCCTTCGTCGCAGTTCTTGAGTCCCACCGGTGCCAACCCATGACATCGGTCGCTGATTCTTCCATTGCAAAGAGCACACCAACGAAGCAGAACGACGAAGTGGTCGGGCCATGTTTGTTTGGCCCGCACCCTCTCCTTTAGAGTGGTACCAAGTGACTCAAAAAAATCAGAAGTCCAAAAGGACAAAATCTACAATTTAATATGAATCGTCGATCAAATCATTTTGGTTGATCCACATTCTCCATGCTTTCCAAGAATGAAGAAATTAATTGAGATAATTCCATAATTCAATAATAACCCCTTCCTCATTTGATACGTTGACGGAGATCATGAGCGAGGAGATGAAATTGTTGCGGATAGACAGATGTCAGGGAAGTCGACATTCCATCGATCATCAGTTTTTTGATGTTGAAGGTGTTCCTTGTCAACAAATTTCCTGAGGAATATGTCGAAGTCGAAGTCGGCATTCTTCATTGGCGTTCTCCATTTGAGAGATTTTCTCCCATGTCTCCTTCCTCCCAATCCCACCAAAACGAAGAGATAGCCAAAATAATAGATTATTTTATCTATTAATATGTTGGGATAAATTTTAAATTGTATAAATTACTTATGGGTTTTATTAATTAATTAAATGGGAGGGTTGGCACAATTTAGTGGGGGAGCTCAAGAGGTTTATCCTTACGTAATAGGGAGTTCAAGAGGTTTCAAGCCTCGGATGGTCCCCAACACCATAAACCAGATGGAAGTTTAGGCTCGGGTGGACCCCACCTATGTTGAGAGGTTTTAGATTAGGTGGCCCCCACCTCTCAACTTCCACATGGGAGTTCCAAAGAAAAATAAAATAAAATGTAAGTTTATTTTATTTTATTTTTTCCATGAAAAACTCAAGAATTATCTTTCACCCGGGACCAACTTCCTTCGAGATGAAAGTATCCTTAAGCGAATACAAGCGCTGCAATTTCAACGGTGTCCTCTGATTTTCATGCCAAGCACCTGTTCAAAAGTATGAAAAATCTATTGCACATTTACTGAATATACCCTAAAAATGTTCATAAATTCATTCCTGGAACTCCAGGCCTTGGAATCACATGCCATCATTTTTCACAGACTCATAAAATTATCATTTTATAAAAAAAATTCTTGGAAATTATGGGTCTTTATATTCTCCCCACTAAAGGGCTTTATGACCCTGTAATCCACAAATCAAAACTAGGAAAACATGAGGGGGTTATGAGAAAGAATCTGGGCCTCCCATTCCCATATGCTCTCCTGTAGGTTTACATGCTGCCAGTGAATGCGTACTAGAGGTATCGAAGGTCCACGAAGGACCCGCTCCTGTCGATCCTCAATCTCTAATAGAACCTTCTTAAAAATCTCCACAGTGTCAACTTCTAGATCTCTTTGGTCGATGACGTGGGAAGGGTCATGGATGTATCTCCATAGCTAGGATACGTGTAAGAAGTCATGCACCTGATGAAACTGAGGTGGAAGAGATAAGCGGTAAGCCACCTCGCCAACTTTGCTGATTACCTAAAAAGGTCTGATGAACCTCAGAGATAACTTTCCACCTCGGCCAAATATCCACAATCCTCATCAAAGTGAGACCCGTAGATATACGTGGTCGCCATCATTGATCTCTAGAGGTCTCTGTCTCCGGTCAGAAAATGACTTATGTCTGCTATGTGCAGTCTTCATCTACTCCTAGATAATTTACACTTTCTCTGTGGTAGCCAGTACCATCTCTCGTCCCCCGAGTGCATACTCCCTTGGGTCATTCCAGCACAAAGATGATCTGCAAGGTCACCCGTACAAGGCCTCTAAAGGTGTCGTCCCAATGGTGGTGTAATATCTTTGATGTATTAAAACTCCCTTAACGCCAATTGACCTTATCAGTTATGACCGAAATCGAAGACACAAGCATGTAACATGTCCTTAAGGGTCTGAATGGTCCACTCAGTCTGACCATCCATCTAAGGATGGAAGGTGGTTCTCAAATGAAGTTTCATCCCTAAATCTTCCTGCAATACCTTCCATATCCAGGAAGTAAAATGTGTATCATGACTAGAGATAATCGTCGAGGGTAATCCATGTAGTCACACAATCTCTTGCACATAGAGGCATCAGAGGCTCTTTACTGACCCTTGATCTCTAATTGGTAGGAAATAGTCCGACTTGGTGAGTCGATCGACGATCACTGATATAGAGTAATGTCTCTTGGATTTACATGTAATTCATGTCATGAAGTCCATGGATATCCCATCCCACTTCAACTCTAAGACCTATAAAGGATGAACCAAGACTGCTGGTACCCGATGCTCTACCTTCACTTTGCTGACAAGTGAGGCATCAAGAGACAAACTCTACTACAAATTTCTTCATACCCGGCCACCAGTGATATCATCGGAGATCCTGGTACATCTTCGCCACTCCTAGATGTACGACTAGAGAGGATGTGTGGAACTCCCTCAATACTTCATCCTGAAACGACACTGGTACCATGGTATGCCCTCTATATAGGATGACTTTCTCCCCACCTTCAAAAAATCCATCAAGTGCCTGTCCTGTGGACATCTGAGTACGTCTAGTCTCACAGTCAGTGTACCCACACTGTGCCTCCCTGACTCACTAAAGAATTGAGGGAGTGACTATAAGAGACTGAAGAAAAAATGCTCCATCTATATCCACAAAGGATATATGTAAAGCGGCCAGTTACTCTATTGCCTCGCCTAGCAGCTGAATACCAGACCTCTTGCTGAGTGCATCTAATAAAATGTCCCCTTTCCCAGAGTATATAATATATCAAAGTCATAGTCCTAGAGGAACTTAGGACAACGTCGCTATTTCATGTTTTGGTCCTTCTGGGAGACGATATACCTAAGACTCAGGTGATTTGAGTGGACTGTAAGACACTCATCCATCAAGTAATGCCACCTCATCTTCAAGGAGAATACCACTGCTGTTAACTCCTGGTCATGGGTAGTGTAGTTATTCTCATGTTGTCTCATCTGTCGAGAACCATACACATTCAACGATCTCTCTTGAATCAGGAAACATCTATTTCTGGTCCCCGATTTGTCACAGTAGACTAAATACCCTACACCCTCCTCTGGAAGCCTCATGTTGGGAGAACTATTATGCCTCTACCTCAGCTCATTAAAACTCTGTTGCAATCTCACTGACCACACGAAGTGTTTCCCATTCTACATCAACGCATATAGATGTGTTGCAGCTCTGTAAATATCTTGCATAATCCTCCCATATTATCCATCCAAACATAGGATACTTTGTACCTCCATCACACTCCAGGGTGGCTCACATAAAAATACCACCTCAATCATCCCTGGATCCACTAAAAATCCATCCTCTGATATGACATTCCCTAGAAAGTGAACCTCTCGTATCCAGAACTGACACTTCAAGAGCTTACCATAAATATGGTGCTCTCGGAGTGTGTCTAGCACTACCTGCAAATTATAGGCATGATCCTACTTAGTAGCCGAGTTGATCAGAATGTGGTCGATGAAGACTACTACAAATTGATCAAGTTTTGTCTTAAAAATCTTTTTCATGAGTCACATGAACACTACAGGATAATTGGTTACCCTGAATGGCATAACCAAGAACTCATAATGTTCATAAATATATCGTAAATTCTTCTTCTGCACATCCTCATCTCATACTCTGATCTGGTGATATCCTGATCTATGATCTATCTTTTAGAACCACTATGCTCCCTTCAGCTGATCAAAGAGGTCATCAATCATCAAGAGTGGGTACAATTTCCTCACAATCACCTGGTTCAGGAACTGATTGTCAACACTAAGTCTAAAACTCTCATTTTCATTCTTGGTGAACAAAATTGGGGCTACCAAATGTTAAACACAAGGCTGAATGAATCATTTCCCCTGTAAGTCCTCCATCTTTACCCGCATCTCACGTAGCTCCATGGGAGCCATCCGATATGCAGATGTAGATATCATTGTCTTCCCGGGGTACAAGTATATTTAAAATTCCACCTCTCTACATGGAGGGAGACCCATAACATCATCAGGGAAGACATCTGCATATTGGACCTCCACTACAGGATAACTCAGAAACTCCACATCAACCACTATGAGGTTAAGGATAGCCGAAGGATGAGTTATTAGACACACTCTCCACCGGGTAATTCCATCTTGTGCAGAAAAGGCTCGCTTTCCACAAGTTATGGTAAAACAATTTCTCATCTGTGTGGACACAACACACTTTGCGCCTAATACAGTCAATATGAGCATGGAATGTGGATAACCAGTCCATACCCAAGATGACGTTTTAAGCCCTTGACGCCGCTACTAGGAGATCTCAGCCGAAGCTATCGCCTCCTAGTGTAGGCTCACACTACCGACACTAGTGCGTAATCATAAAATCCTCTCCCATAGAAGAATCTAGCTGTAAGGATCAAGCCAAAAACTCTGTCGGAATCTATGAGCTCCGAACGAGGGCTGTGGTAATAAAATAATTACTAGAAATTGTGTCTATATGTAATGCAGCTAAGGTTGAGTAGACATAGATCGTACCTCGTATAATCATTAGAGAGCCATGATCATAGGCATGAGCTTCCTGGAGCTGTGCTTGCCCCTGTCCACCTTCTCCATATGGTCGGGGTGGACCTCCTAGTGGTGGTGGCGATAACATCTTGAATCATCCGCCACTGATAGCTGCACGACCAGCTCCTCTGCTATGTTTTCCTGCTCTCTACAGACCTCCTCCGTCGAACCTCTATCTCTGCTTGGACGTTCCTTCGACTTTCTGCTGAACATTTGTATGGTGGGACAAACAGTCACATGCCATGTGTCCCTACGCACATCAAGGGTAACACTTACTTCTCCTAGCATGATCGTCTCTTCCTCTTATTCCTCGCACAACCAGACCTGAATCATACGGTCCTCCACTTGAAGGTATGGTCCTCTCGGACCTCAATGACATATATCTTCTCCTAGCTGAAGAAGACTCTGCTACGTGACAACTGGTAATGGATCTCACTGCTGGTGATTGCTCAGCAAGAAATCTATCCACTATGAGGGCTCGCTCTAACACCTATGCCTGTGCTGGGAAGTTGAGTGAGATCATCGAAGCCCTGATATCTTTCCTGAGGCCCTGATCGAAGGCCTTGTCCCTGAATAATTGGTCTCACACCATATATGTGCATTATCATGAGATGTTAGTGAACCTCACTAAATATTGAGCCACAATCATTCAACCCTGCAGTAGATGAAGTAGCTCTTAAATGAGCACTGTGTGAAGAGTCGTTGGAACAGAATCTACCAAAAACAGGCTCTCGAAGTCTGCCCAGAGAACCGGCAGCTCATCGTGAACCTCGAGTATCAAGTTCTTCCATCATCCCACCACTGCCTATAGAATTATAGCGGCAAAGATCACCATGATATTGTCCGGTGTCCCTACTAGTCAAAAAACTATCTTTATGGACTAAAACCAATACTTAGCTACATATGGGTTCACTTATCCCTTTAAAATTGATGGCCTCTAGTGATGGAACTAATGCAACACTCTCTGCAGGCGTGCACCATCTGTTGTTGGGGCCAACAACATCAGTGGCCCAATGGATAATGGTACCACTGGAGACTCTATATGAACATGGCCCTGCACCGAGGCTTTGTTGCTCTATGGGCTATGAGTGTATTCTACTCTCAGAACTGTAGCTAGCTGTCTACATGGAGGCTTTCTAAAAAGATAAAGGTGCACCATGGTCAACAACTTATACCAGGTGAGATGACTCAAAAATATGAAAAAGAAAACTCTTGAAAACAACCACACAATTAGTGTTTTCATGCATTGAGTTGGAAATCATATGTTAGGGTCTTGGTGTATGGGTACGTAAGCCACCGCACCAACATTGGAATCCCTATACTGATAACCACACTCACTGAACTAAACAATATTGCTATTAAAAAAAGAAAGATCAGAGTCCTATGTTCTATTGTAGATTAGAGTCATTTGATACCAATTTGTCATGACCCGTCCCCCGGGGCCCGTGTCGTGACTACCCCAAGCCCTCCTTCCATTGGCCAGGGGCTGGAGACTTGAACAGAAAGGAGTAATCCCTAAAACTAGGAAGGCATTTCCTTTATATCCTGTAAACACACACAACCAAGAAAACATCAATATACCTACATAAGTAAATTGAATAGTAAACAGAGTGTGTAATGTAAGTAAAGGGGCCAGAATACAAGCCCAACTAGAAATTACAAGAAAATGAATGTACATGTAAACTGGAGAAAAAAGGAAGACAACTGTTGGGACATCCTATGAGGTTCCTAACTGAAGGGTACGTATAGATCGCCACATCATCACTCCATGCATATCCGTCTACTCTATGTACCAACACGTCATCAGGTCTCCACCGGGCACCGTCCAGTCCTGGTACCCTCAGTCTCGATCAACATTTTCCATTTTCTACATCAAAAACAACAAGGTTCGGGCCTACCCATGCAAGAGTGAGTATAAATATACTTAGTAGGGACCCCGAGACCCTCAAGGACTCAAAAAATCCACAATGTACAAAATAAAACATGAAATCAACTAACATCCCTACTTACCTATATGCTAATACATATACCTAAGTTAATAAGTATACCTATCTGAATCATGAGGAAAACACTGGATCCAACACAAAAGTCAAATCTCAACGGTTCCACAAAGAATGAATTCAACAATGGTATTACCACAAAGGAAATTACCACATAAGTACAAACTCCGCTCACACAAGGTATAACTTATGTACAATAGTAGAGATGATTAGATGTAACTATTTAATCATAATACTATGTAAAGAAGCTGACCCACAAAGGATCGTTAAATGCTAACCCACACAGGATCGCTAGGAACTAAAACACACATGATCGTAAGGAGATTACCCACACAATATCACTAGGAGTTGACCCACACATGAATGTTAGGTACTGACCCACACATGATTGCATGGAGATGACCGACACAAGATCTATAGGAGCTGACCCACACGGGATCGCTAGGTGCTGACCCACACAGGATCTCAAAGAGATTACCCCCACAGGACCGCTAGTAGCTGACCGATATTGGATCACTAGCTACTATCTCAACAAGGATCTCAATGAGCTGACCCACATAGGATCTCTAGGAGCTGACCCACACAGGATAGATATTCATTCTTCTTATCACAACCAACTACTGGGTTACCACACTAATCATGCTCATCTCTTGGTGGATCCACTCCAGAATCCACTATTCTATACTTCTACTGCCACGTAGTCCCACGAAGAAGTATCTCAAAGGTCTGTTGTGTTATAGGGGTCTCAATGAAACAGATGAAACGTCCATTGGATGCCCATACTGTGAGTTATTAGTCTTTTAGTCCGAGGGGCTCGGTTAGATTTGTGTTCGATCCAACCCGACCATACCTCAAATTTACCCCAAACTTCAGTGGGGTATAATCAAAGGGACCGTCTCGCTATATGATTTCCAAAGACGATGATGGTTCGTCAAACGAATGTTTGGTGGAAAAATTAAGGCCCATGTAAAGTATATAGTCATATCTGGTATGGGTTTGGTCTGACTCGGTCAAACCGACCCGTCCCAACCCAGCCTAGGTCGACCCAGTTCGGGTCCACCCGGACCGACCCGCTAGGTCTGGCCTGGAAGACCAAGAGGGCCCCGAGGCCATGAGTTCATGTGGAGGCTCAGCTGAAGCGGCTCAGCCATGGGGGGTTGCCAGGCAGCTCGAACAGAGCGGTTTTGTCGCGGGGGCCATGGGGCAGCTCGGCCGGTGCGGCTCGACCAAGGCGTGGCTCATCCGGAGTGGCTTTGTGTCGGGGGTCTGCAGGGCCGCTCTGCCGGAGCAGCTCCCCGACAGAGGGATGTGGAGTGGCTCAGTCGGAGCGGAGTGGGGCACGGAGGCCACGAGCGGCGGGTAGCCACAGGGCGCGAAGGCCGTGGGCGGTGGAGCACTGCGGGGCGGCTCCATTTCCTTCATTGCCTTCGTCACCTTCATCGCGGTTCTTGAGTCCCACCGGTGGCAAAATCCGATACCGGTCACCGAATTCTTCCATTGCAAATAACACACCAAAGAAGCAGAATGATGGACAGGTCGGGCCATTTGTGTTTGGCCCTCACCCTCCATGTTAGAGTGGTAGTAAGTAGCTCATCAAATTCTGGAGTCAGGATTGACAAACTCTACAATTTAATAAGAAATGTGGATCAACTCATTTAGGTTGATCCACATTCGCCATTCTTTCCATGAACAATGTAATTAATTTAGATAATTAATGAATTCAATAATAACCCCCTACCACATTCGATTTGTCGACAGAGGTCACAAGGGAGGATACGATGTTGTTGGAGATAGATGGAAATCAATGAAGTCTGCATTCCCTCGATCGTCGGTTTGTTGACGTTGAAGGCGTTCCTTGTCAATGAATATCCCAAGGAAGAAATAGAAGTCGAATTCGGCATTCATCATTGGTGTTCTTCATTGGATAACTTTTCTCCCAAGGCTCCTTCATCCCAATCCAACCAAAATGAATAGATATCCAAAATAATAGATTATACTATCTATTATGTTGTGGGAATAAATTTCAAAATGGCCAATTAATTATGGGTTGTCTTAATTAATTAAAGGTGAGGGTTGGAACAATTACGTGGGGAAGCTCAGGAGGATTATCCCCACATAATAGAGAGTTGAAGATATTTCAAGCCTCGTGTGGTGCCCACCACTATTACCTACATTAGAGGTTAGGCTTGGTTGGTCCCCACCTATGTTGAGATTTTTTATTTCAGGTGGTCCCCACCTATCTACATCCACCTGGGAGTTCCAAATGAAAATAAAATAAAATGTAAGTCTATTTTTTTCCACAAAACCCCAAAAATCATCTTTCACACTCAACCAGCTATCGTCAAGGTGAAAGTATCCTTAACCAACACCGACACTTCGAGTTCAACTGTGTATTAGGATTCCAATTCTGAGAACCGGTTCAAAAGTTAGAAAAACCTGCTCACACGTTTACTAAACATACCCAAAATAAGTTCAAAAATTTATTCTGGGCACTCCGGACCTTGGAATTACACACTGTCAATTTTCATGGACTTGTAAAATTCTCATTTAATAAAAAAAATTAAATGGAAATTCAGGATCATTAACGAATTACTCAGTGATCATGAAAATTTCACCCCACCATGTATAGAAAATCATGAATAAATTTAATAAACACCCAAAAAGAAATACAAATAAATTTATCATTATTTTAATTTAATTTAGAATACTCAATTATTTTTAAAAACAACATGCAATGAAATTACAGAATAACACCTAATTCAATGAATGAGAAAACTAAGTCAACTATAGTGATAAATGAATAAAAAATGATGGAGATATTCACTAACAAACATAAAAACAAAATTCACTAAATTATAAATTCCATAAACACTAATTTGGTACAAAAAAACCACAATAGTTTTATTAAATCTAATTAATCTAAAATGGGAGTAGAGAGAGGAATAACAATGAACACATGATGAGTATTGATTCTCCATGAATATATAAATTAAATACCATAAAATGAGGATAAAAATAAAATAATAAGGGTGGGGTTTTCCATCAAAAATTTACATTGAATCGTGAATAATGAAAGGCAAAAAAGAGATTACAAAATGAATTAAAATTGTCATGAAAATAAAATTTCACATTATTAAAGATCTGGCTAGCCCACATGGATTGATCACATGGTTTACCAATCAATTTTCAACCCTAATTTATAAAGATGTCAAAAAATGTTTTTTCACATGATTCCATGATCCATTTTAAAACATGTGTCCCCCACTAATAAATTTTATAACACTATTCATGGTTTCGGTTCACAATTTCATCTAACCATGGGGCACCATGAAATAATAATAAATATATAAAAAACCACACAATTTTCAAATCCAAAACTCTAGTTATTTCCATTTAGTTCAAAATTATATTCTAAATTAATTAATAATGGATTTGTGTGAGTTGTGTTGACTAAATTAAATCTTCCCATCAATCACCTAAATCACAAATAACTTTTAACATAAACCCTAATTTCATCTTTGAACTCCCTTTGTAGATTAAAACCATTAAATAAATTAATTTTTTTTACCACTGGGAAAAACAATTTCCTACATTAAAATGAGGTGCATGTTATAAATAAACAAAATGTCTTCACACTAGAAAAATTAAAATATAATTCATTTATCTAAATATAATCTCTTTGATATCTTGATGTGTATGAAACCACAAGTCTAACTGAACAGTTATATATATTACCAATATAGCCTATAAATTAAATTAGTGGGTTTTAATATTACTAAATAAATTATGAAATATGTATTATTTAAACATGTATAAAATAAATTCATTGGCCATAACATTATTACAAATATAAATGAAATTTTCTTAAATGTAAAAAAAATGTTTTTTAGAAACACTATTTTTAAATATACAATGATAATTTATCATAATATTTATAACAAATCACTATTGGGGAATTATTTTAATGAAATTTATATATAATAATTTTAATAAAATAATTATTATTCATTTAATAATTATTCAAATAATTAAATAACAATAAATCTTCTTTTATACTTAAAAAATAGTATTTTTTGAAAACTGTTTTGGCCTCATTATTTTTAACTGTATTAAATATAATTTATGTAAATTTTAAAAAATTTATTTCAAAAAATTAGCATATATTACATAATAAAAAATTTAAAGTTATGTTAATTTTATTTGTTTTTGAATTTAATGAAATGATTAAATTTTTCGATGAATTGAGAAAAAACTATTTTTTATTTGAAACGACCATTTCGTTTAATGAAATTAATAAGATAATTTTTTTAATATTATTAAAAATAATTATGAATTGAATTATATTATTATATTTCTAATTAATATAATTGGAATCAGTTTTCATGGAAATAATATATAATAACATTTTGTACATAATAAAATTGATTTTTGGAAGATGATATTTTCATCACACATGAAAGATTATTTTTAAATTAAATTACATCACATATATGAATTTAACATGGTAAAATGTAATACATAGTAATAATAATCGCAATTATTATTATCTAATATTTTCTATTGAATGTTTTTTAACAATGAATAATGAAAACCATAAAACAATTACAACAATAATTGGCAAAAATGGTTAACTATGGGTTAAACTAAATGAGTATGGTAAAATTTACAATAAAATTTATCATAATCCAATTATATTGATGTAATTGAACCATATCCTATACTAAATTATAAGATATTTAAATTTTGAATTTTTATTCATTGGAATAATCTTATCATTTTGAATTATTTTAGAAATATTTCCACAAAGGTCATCCCACTTATAAAAGGTGGATTCCGCTACAATCGATATAAAAATGGATTTTAGATTGTCCAAGACATTCACAATTGACATCCTTATATATCCTTCCTTATGAAGTAAAATACATTATTTTACGATAATACCATAATTAGAAGGATTCAGGTAAAATCCTAATGAGGTTCTTCAATGTATAGGTATATTTCTTAACCTAGAATCATTATTTTTTTTCATCCAATTAATCCTTAAATACTCTCCCATTTTTATTAAATAATTAAACCAGTATATAATATAAAATAATGTTTTGTTATATTAATATAATAATCTATATACATCCCCAATTATATCAAACGGGTCTTAAAATCACTAATCCTGTGTATAGAGGACTACCACCTCACAATCCCATGTAATTCATTTTCTATTAACACATCTTGTTGAGGGATATAATGAAGTATTTAATCTTATTATATGATAAGGATTACATAATTATTAATCTTTATTTATAACATCACATATACCTTCTTACATTTTATTTTTTATGAAAATGATAACGACACATCATTGTACATTTAGCTTACGACCTCCATGAAGAGAAGTTATATGTTTGTCATTTTACTTTTATATTTAATTTAATAATGATTAAATTAATGAAAATAAATTCTATAGATGATATTTTATTGATTCTATAAATATTAATTATTGATTATGTTTTCTTTCTACAAATCAAAATATAAACAATAATGGAAATTTTTATGTACGACTGACAATCTCTGTTAACAATATAATTCATTTTTATATCTATATTTTTATATATGATACAAAATATATATATAATTAATCAATAATATATTTAAATAACTTTTATCATTATGGATAATATGGATCCTTTATTAAAGTATATGTTCTGAGACTACCAAACCAAAGAACTGAAAAATGAAGCAGTTATAACAAGAAATTCTAATTTTAATAAAGAATTACTAATAAATGGGTGATAAATATTATAAGTAAATAATATAGGGTGTGATATATAGGGTTTTGTTTCATTAATATATATTTAATAGATATAAATTTATTATAATATAGGTTATATAAAATTTTGAAGGAAGACATACATGGTGAAATCATTTCTCATCTCAATTTTACTTCTGTGAGACATTGGGATGATTCACCAGTTATTTGTTATATATGTTACTTATACTAAGACTTCGAAATTTTATATCATGAATATATTTTCATTGAATTTAACAAATGCTTCATTTGAATTCATTTCATTTAGAAGGGTTACAATTAAATGTTTTCCAAATAGTGAAGGGTTTATTTTGCAATGTCATCATTATTCCATGTTGTTTGTGATAATGATTAAACAAGAGGAATTATTTGATATTTCTATCATAAAACAAAAATATTTTAATTTCATTTATATATTTATTTAAATTACAATTTTTCCTAATTTTTTCAATTTTTATGAACATAAGTGATCAAAATAATATTTTCAAGAAAAACCGACGTTGTTTTTTCTATCCTTATTGGATTTTATGTCTTCAATTTCAATATTTTTTTAAAAAAATAAAATAATAATTTTTATATTATCTAATATTTTTAATGATTTTTTTCCCATTTTTACAATAAATAATTAAATGAATCTTTTTTTATTTTACAATCAAGAAAATATTTGTATTTTCATATAAATATATGAAACAGATGTTTTTTATATTTTAATAAATTAACTTAATTATCTACCTTCATGAAAAACAAATTATTTAAAGATTAATCTAGAATATAATTTATTCTTTTCAATGAAATTTTTTCGTAATATTTTACAAATTATTAAATTTATAATGTTGTTTACAATTTGAATATTATACTTTTCTAATGATTTTATTATTAAAACTTCTACGGTTTGTAAATTCATCATGTAAAAAATTATTATACTTATCCTAAAATAATGACATGTTTTCGTTATACCATTATTATTATTTGATTGGCTATTTTTTGATCATTTTAACTAGGGATATACTATTTTGATATCATTCCCAAAATTAGAGTTGATGGTTTGGTTTAATTTTTATTATTAGGGAAATTATTATAATTTCATATGATATATTTTGAATATGAAATTTTACATTTATTATGTTTCTAAAATTTCTTATGTGTAATGCATTGAACATTTTCTATGATTGGTGGGGCATGTTATAGCCCCTTGATGCATTGGTAGTTCTCATAATACAATACAGATCATGTATTTGGTATAAGACTTACCCATTAATATAATATGTCTTAAAATGAGGCGTTGGATGTATGTTTAAAGTTTAATAAATTATTAATTGACTCATTATATGATTTTTTTATTACGTCAAAATGATTCATTGATTGGTTATGAAATTAATGGATATGTTTTTTGATCATAACATTATTAATGTGCAACTATTTTATCATTATTTATTCTGACACATTATTTTTTATAATCATGTTATTCAATAAATTGAATGTGATTTTTGATATTTATATTTCTTTATTAATTGTTAATTATTTATTAATGAAATATTACAATGTATTCATACCGTTATAGAGCATATGAGCTCAAATACTTATTTTTTTTCTTTCCCTAGCATTCAATGAAGGTTATTATGACTGATATATAGTGTTATGATAAAGGGAATATTTTTTTTAGTGAAGTAATTAATTTTTTCAACATGTTTTGAGTTATAATCTTAAAATCATATATGTAGGTAGTTCTATGATACTTCTAGTCTATTCAGTCCTTTTAGATGATATCACTTATACCTATAACCAATTTAATATATTACCAATAACTCTATGATACTAGGTATTGGGTATTTACAATTGGTATTAGAGAAAGATTAGTTTAAACCTTGGAATATAAATTTTAGAAGACAATGAATAGAGAACAAAACCGAATAAATGAAATTCTCTATATGTCTAATTGTAGGATAAGAACTTGATGAATTTTTAAGGTATATATTTTATGGTCTTCCAGGAAATAAATATCTATATAAATATTATAATGGGTTATTTATATGGAATATTTTTACCTTGGGGTACTATCTCCGAAAATGGTGTATTGGGCATTGGCTCCATGGTCACATGGTGTATGATAATATACCTCTATAAACACCTAGTTTGAAAATACAAGGTGACATTTAATGCTGTATTAATATTTATTTTAAAAAGAATTATTATTTATACAAATATGTTTTTATGATTTCAAAATATTCATAATGAAATAAATTTTCTTCTTTTACGATTTTTAAGGAAAAGATATTTTAATTTATGTTAAGAGTTTAAATATTTTTTGAATTATACATTATTTATAAAAATGTTATGATCAAATATAGTGTATTCTATATATTAGAAATTTATCCTACGGGAATGAATGAGAACCATACAAATGTAGATAATTTAGGTAGGGATGTACATCTACTAATGGATAATGAATTTTGAACTAGATATACATTTGGAGATGAAAAAATTATATTAATTTTGGAGGAGCTAACTTTTATTATGACCAATAACATTTTTCATTTGAATTAGTCTACTGATTTACAATGTGGTGTTTCAATGATAGACCACATCATTCATCAAAACCCATTAACAGTTAGTGGGACTAATAATTCATTTGTATATGTGTAATAGATAAATTATTTAGAAAATATATTTCATTAATTAGAATATAATGAATAAGAAACACCATGTTCGATAGAAAATAAGATACACCACATCGAGCTTAAACAACCTACTAAATATTGCATAATTTGGAATTTATCACGATTACAATTATATTGAAGGGTATCAATAATACTTTATATATTTTTTTTCTCTAATTACAGAAATATTTTTTACATTCATTAAATATATTGGATAGAGATAAGATAAGAAAAAATACAAATTCACACTTTAATGATGTAATTTTCTAATAAAAAGTTCTTCCACCATTTAAAAGGGAAATTATTTTGAAACTAAATATTGACACATACATAAATTTAGTTAGAAGAAATAAAATTATATTTTTTAATAATACAATCAAAATATTCTTTTCATTAGTTATTTATATTTTTATACATTTTTCAATTTTTTTGTTGAATAGAAAAAGTTAATCAAATTTAATTGAGGACTAAATTATCATCTAAATAAATTATAATGGTAAATGGATTTTTTTTAAATAAAAATATATCGAATAAAAATTTATTAATCCAATATGGTTCATTAGAATAATTATTATATTGAACATTTATATGAAATTATAATAGATTTAAAAACATTTTGACTTTAAATACCTGATTTCTCACCCTACAATATGAGATTAATTTTAAAATTATTTTTCCCAAGATGTATTTAAGAATTTATAGATGCTGATTCCATATATGGAATAATAATCTACATATTTATTATATATATTAGATTTATTTTTTTATCAATAATAATAGTAAACTGAAGAATTATTTTTAACATGGTTAAATGGATGTTTATAAATTAATGTTTAAAATAATTATGATAATGAACAAAAAATACCCCAAAACATGATAAATTTTATTTGATGAGTTGTTTTCATCATAAACATTATTGGGAAGAATTTATGACCTCTTGGATCTACCTGGATGACATTATTTTCCTTGTATTGTTTTATTTTATGAAAATAAAAACATCTCACTATAATTTTTAATAGGTATATCATTATTAATATGTTATCATCCAGAAGATATCTTCAACCATAAAGAGTCTTGGGAAATATAATATATTTATCTTGAACATGAAGTTTTTTAAAATATCAGTGATAAAATAACTAACTCTAATACATACAAAATGATGATGCTGTAATAATTTTATTAAGCAATATATGAAATAAATTTTATGAAAAATAATGAAATAAATATAATAAGTTATATATAATGATGAAAATGAATTTTATTGTTTACATTTACATGTTATTATTTAAATAAACTGGTTTTATTTTTAATATTTTGATTTATATTATTGTTATTAATAGTTAATATAATGAATAATGTTATAATTGATATTAGTGATATTTTAAAATAAAAATAATATTTAATGATATCAAATTATAGAAAATATAATATTCATTGAACAAATTATGATAATGTTGAAAATATTATATATGATTCATTTGTGGAAAATTTTTTATTTTATGACAACGATATTAACCCTTGATGAGTAAAAATTCAAATAGTCATGATAAGTGTTCAGGGGGTTAAATAATGTTTAAATCTAAATGATAAAGGAAATAATGTGACCTAAACGTGTCAAAAAATTATTTAACGTCAGAATTTCGACCAATACTAATAGTAATTTAAAAATTACTCACATTGGATGAATTTGTAAATTAATAATAATATACATTAATTAAATATTTTTATAAATTCCAAGAGTACACATCCAATATTCTATGATATGGAAATAATTAATATCATTTCAATAATCTTACAGTCCATTTTTAAAAAAAAATATACAAAAAAAAATTACTAGAATACCTCCCCACATTCTAGCAGCCAAACATTAGGCAGATCACTCACCTTAGTGGTATTATTGTGTTAATAAAAATTGATTATACAAAGAAGTGGAAGATAAATGAAGTATATAATGTGTTATAATCAAGATGAGTGAATTATTTTTAAATAATTATTTTTATTGTATAATTTTTTATTATACAATAAAAATATTTAATTGTAAATTTTTACAGTATATATGGAAATCGCCTATAATTTTTGTTGACATTTTGTTCATTTTAATATGTGTTTTTTTAATTTTAGTGCGTATATGTTGATTTCTTTTAAATATATAAAATTATCTTATAAAAATATTATTTTTCAAAAAAATATATTTCTATCAAGCCTATAAGTCATCATATTATTTTATTATTTGAAAATAATATATATCATTTTTCCAATGATTTTAAATCTATTATAAATTAGAAAGGTTGATATTCTAAAAAAAATCTTCAAATTCATCATAGGGAAATAAAATGATATGATTATTTATGGGTATTAAACTCACGACCTCAACAAGATGTCTTCTGAAAAAAGAGACATTACTTTTGGAAACAAGATTTTCATAGTATTTTATATTTATCATTTTAATCCACAAATGTGATAATATTTTCAAAATGTATATAAGGAGAAATTCAAGTATTTTTTTAAAAAAAATTTGAATGATTTAAAAAATGATAAGTATTTTTAGAAGGGGTTTAAAATAATTTATCATAAAAAACCATTTATTAATTTTTTTATAAGGTATATAAATATAAATAGAACATAATTTTAAATAAAATTTTCTCAATAGAATTTTTCAATTATTTTTCTCTCTTTTTGAATCCCCTTACTAGGTAGTTTTGTGCTCATTTCAATGTTCTAAAATACTTTTCACAAGTTATTTATATTTTATATGTTTGAACAATTAATTTAAGGATTTATCACATCTGAAACCAATTGATTTTTTATAATTATTTTCTTTATCAATATTAATATTTTTTTAAGGAAATTATCATCTTTTACAAAACCTAACCCGAAAATATCATCTATGGTATGATGTATAATGTATAATTCGTTTTTTTAAACAAAATACACAATGTTTTCCACACTAAATCTTCATGTATGGGTTTATGTATTGATATTTTTATTATTAGGAATGATATATAAGACATTGAAGATTTTTCATTGTCTTTTGAAGAAAAATCTATGAGATAAAATTTTCATTTTATCTTCTAGGTAATTATGTTCCCTTAAGAATATTGAAGTCCATCCATTATAGAATCTTTTAATCATGAAAATGTGAATTGAAGATTTTATTACCTATGGTGAAAAAATCGAGTGGTTGAAATTTATTTGGGGGATAATATAGTATCATTATATTTGTAAAAAGAAACATTATGTTAGATAGCGAAAATGATATTCCACATCATGCATAAATTAATAAATAAATATTATTATTTAATATGGATGTTATCAGCATATCCTTATATTGTAGGTTATAAATAAAACTAAAAATATCATGTTTACACGCATTATTATTATTTTTATTTAAATCTATATATTTAGGAGTCAACATATAAGAAAAATTCAAAATTTACACATAAAAGAGGTATTTTTATAAATGGATGTTTTATCACCATTTAATATATCATTTATTATAAAACTAAATTTTTAAAAATATGAAACAATTGATAAAATAGATATCATTTATTAAGTAATAATTTCAAAGAGAAATTCAGTTATATTTTTTGTATTTTTCTATGAAGTTTAATTTTTTTGAAAACTGATAAATACAGAATTTTAACTGAAAAATATATTTCATAGAAATAATATATAATATTAAATTATATATTAAATGTTTTTTAATGGAAAATTATTCTAAATAATAAAATATTAATACTATTTATGTCATTTTATTAATTTTGAAATATTATTTAGATATAAAAACCTGGAAAACTTTTTATCACCTCATTTTGAAAACCCATATTCTCATCTTAGTCTATAGGATAATATTTAAATAAATTTTAACCACATATATGTATTAAATTCTCTAAAATGGATTCAATATTTTAAATCACCATGTCTAAATTTAGTAAATATATTACATTTATTTTTGAAGAATATAAATACTAAACAATGTAATTTTTATTAGAATAGTTAACGGTAAAAATGGAAAATAAAGGTAAAAATAATTATTATAATAATTATAAAACTGCCCTTCCATATGTAATATTATTTTCACATGAGTGAATGTCAAAAAAAAACAACATTGGTCCAAATTTATGATCTCTTAGAGCTAATTGTATTTGTTGAATCACCTTATATTATTTTATATTATGAAATGTACAACATGTAACACTAATTTTTTTAATAAGTATAATAGTTGTAATATGTTTTCATCCAGAATAAATCATCAACAATAATAAGAATTTATAAATCTATGTAATTTATCATTATGATTTTAATATTTATTTATTTTTAGTGGACAAAAAATAACCTTAAATTCTTACAGAGGGTTCATGCAATAATTAAATTATTTCTGGAATTATCAAATAAATGTTATTAACACGTTAAGTTAATTATAAATTGATGTAAATAATGTGATCAATATATTTTATATATTACCATGATATGTATGAAATTTAATTATATATTATGAATAAAATATAAGTTTAATATTTGAATTTTACAATAACAATGTAATGAAATATGTCAAAATTGAAATAAATGATATGATAAAAAATAAATATTAATTTTTTAAATGATATAAAATAAATAAAAATATTACGGTTATCCAAATAATTGTGATAATTAGAAAAGTATAATTAATTTTTCATTTATGGATTTTTTCTTATTTATTATTAACTATGTTTTATATTAAATAGTAAATATCAACATCGTTATAATAAGAGTTAAATGGTTTAAATAAGATCTAAAACAAATTGATCAGGTTTATAATATGACCTATATGTGTCCAAGATTTATTTTACAATATTAAATCAACCTACACATATAAAATATTTAAAATAATTTACATTAGATATAATGGGAATTGAAAATTAATTTAAAATAGTTTAATATATTTTTTTGAATTTTAAAGAGTTCCCCTCCCCTCTGTTATAAAATAGAACATATGATTATCATTTAAACACCATTCCTATCCCTCCATATTCATCCAAATCGTGATAATATCCATTACATAAATACCTCCACTAATTCTAGAGGCCTTCCTTTAGGTTGAATAGTCACCTTTGTGGTGTGAATGTGTCAATCAAAGGAGATTATCTGTATAAGTGGAAGATAAAGACTGAATGTGAAAAATCAAACTCAAGGTAATGTTATTTTCTTTAATTTGTTATTTTTTTTATAGAATAGTATATTTTCATGGAAAATATTTTAATTTCAATAATGATAGTATATATTTCCATCATCTATAATTGTTTTTGACATTTTTTGCATTTTAATAATAGTTATTTTGAATATCAAGGAAATAATGTTCATGTCTTTTAAATTTATGTAATTTTTTCCAATTAAAATGGATTTATTTAGAAAATTACATTTTCATCAAGAATATAAGTTAATATATATTTTATTCTATTAAAATATTATATTTACTATTTTTAATGGTTTTTAATGGTTTATAAAGAAGATAGTCCTACATTCTAAACCTTTTTTCTTAAAATAAGGAAATTGGGTATTAAATTAGATGATGAGGAATGTGGAGTGAACTAGTAACCCCCACAGACCTTTTCCTACAAGAGATACTACTAGTGGCCACATTTATTACATATTTTTTTCTATGTATAATTTTAATACATAAAATTATTAATATTTTCTTATGGTTTTTAATGAGAAGTCCAAATATTTTTAATTGTTTTTTGAATGGTTTTAAAAATAATAATTACTTATAATTTTTTTTAATTTTATTTTTCATAAAAACATAATCTTATTATGTTGAAATTATATATATAATAAATTATATTTTTTTTGATATAAAATGTTCTCAATTGAATTTTCCATGTATTTTCCCTAACCCCTTACTAAAAAAATTGATTCTCAAACTATGATTTATAATATATTCCACTTGTATTTTATAAGTTCTAATGTTAATGGGATCATTTTTGTAGTTATTGAACAAGAATCAATTCAAATATTTTATAATTAATTTTTTGTAAACTGTTACAGTATGTATATTATTTTCATTGAAATCAAAAACCATGATTGAAATTTATCATTAGTAGTATTATGTAATGTGTATTTTTCAGTTTCTTTTTAATAAAAAATTAACTCATTATTTTTTATTACAGAATCCTTATTCATGGATTTAGATCCATTAAATTTTTTTATACATAGAAACTCTATCAAGAATTTTAAGGAAATTGTTTTAAGAATACTATAAATTTTTAGAGATTCAATATAAAAGAGATGGGGCACTATGGAGAGGAATTCCTCAAGTATCAAGAGAATTATATTCAGAAGAAGCCAATTGATAATAGTTAATATTATGTTATTACTCTAGGAAAAGGGAAATGATTAAATATAATGAGTTTCTATATTCATGAATTATGATAGTCTTTTATTTTGGATATTCGTGATTGAACTACAATTATATTTCTTTATGTATATGAAATAACATGTTTATTGGTACCGACAATAAATAATGTTTTGGTAGTGGTACGATCATTCTTTTAGAGAGTACATGAATAATGAAAAAAAATTAGTATATTCCAATGGATGATTAATTTTTTTTTGATATAAATTAATGAAATAATTGGGATAATATTAGTGACTGTGAAAAGTTTTAGTGGTTTTTTGAAAAATAGTTTTATTCTATATTTAATGGAGTTACTGTAGTATTATATTTATGAAATATATTTGATAATCATTTTTTTAGTTTAAGTAATGAAGAAATTGTTAATATTTAGAGGCATATATTTTAATTTCTATATGATTTATTGTAATTTAGTATATTACCATTTTTTATGTGAAGACATCATAAAGGTATTTAAAATTTTTTTATATGACAATTAAGAGCTACATTATGTTTCTTAAAGGATTTATTGTGAACCACTTTTTAATTACTATTATTTTTAATTTCCTCAATTATATTTTCTAATTTACACAAGGTTAAAAATTTATATAATACATTATGTTGATATTTGGTCATTATATTCTTTTGTAATAATGGGAAACTGAGACCAAGCTACATCATACCTTTTCAAATCATGTAATGTATTGGAGATATACCTTATCATTTTGAAACACTATCAAGTCACTCTAAAGTTCATGTTTTATTCAATATTTAATTTTTGTAGAGGTATATAATAATCCCAATGCGTGGGATTACATTTAATGAAATAGATTTGGATCATGATCAATATTGCAATGAAGATCCTATCCAGATTCAAGAAAATAGAGAACAAGTGTGGAGCAGTCAGATAACTTGGCATGAAATGGAACAATATAGAAATCATAAGACAAATTAAATGATGTGGGATACTAATGAAATTATGATGAATAAATACCAAAATACTTTCATGATGATAAATTCTATAAATATTAAAGATAAAATGATTGAAAAAGTAGAGAATGTGACACCCTAAGAATTTATAATATTTTTTATTTTCAATAAATATTATCTATTTGATAGTTTTTGGTGTAATATCTTGGACCTTTTTTGAGGTATGTTATTGTTTAAAATTTCATTTCAATAAACCTATAATTTCTAAGAAATTATTCCAAATAAAATAATTGATTTCAGGTGTATCCTAGGGGTTTTGGACATAAAAGTGGATAAAAAGAGGCAATATTATATCGGGCACACAGTTTCTTCACGCTTAGTAATTAATTTTTCACCTTTTCCTTTAATAGAGATTGATGATTTTTCATAGTTAAAAAAACATTCAATGAGATCTATAAAACAAATAACCCTTGTAATGATCACGATTCCTGGGCTCCATATAGTTTTACAAATCATGTTTTCTACCTAGATAACCATGTGACCTAGGGCCCCACGTGGATAATGGGGGTGGCACCATTGGCACATGGTTTGGTTAATAATGAAGCCAAAATATATTACACATTAATGAGGGGGGGATAAAAATCCCATATATATGATTTTAGAAACTATGCCTTAATTTCTTCACATCTATTCGACATCCATCTTGAGTGAAAAATCATTGTATTTTTCCTCAACTAAGGGTGTTTCTTCCTAAATCATGAGTTGCATAATGTTTTTTTAATATAATATATGGGTGATAATATCCCTCACAATTTATCTTTTTTCATGAATAAAGATGTCATAATGGTTTCTCTTTTTTTAGATACCTAAACCCATTCATTTTAAGATGGTTTTGAAATTCGGTGTAAAGGGTTGTTTGGGATTGAATCATGGGTTTTTTGCAATGGGTTTTCTAAGAAAACTAAGTATGTTGACTTTATGTTATATACCATGGTATTATTATTTATTCAATTTTTGTGTTATGTACATTTGACATTGTGTTGTGTATTTAATTTCATGGTTGGAAATGATAATCAATGTGTCTGAATGATGTGTTGGACCCTTCTTGAATTTCATGTGATTTGTTTTTAAAGAGTAGTCTAGGGGTATGGTCACCCAATGGGTGAGACACTCTATTGAACATATGAATTGAGTTTATGGATGATCAAGTTGTGGTTTTATGAGTTCACAAAATTATAATTATGTTTAGAATACTAAAAATGAATAATCAGGTGTACGGAATATCATAAAAATTCTAAATTTGTTATAGCATGTATATTGTTAAATGTTTTAAATGTTAAATTGAGTGATTATTCATGTTATAAGTATGTTAATTTTTTGTGGTTATAACTTAATATTATAATGGGATAGTTATGGATTGGGTTTAACTGTAATGGTTGTGATGAACCATGTGAATTATCATAAATGTAAGTATTTATCCCCTTGATTTATTGAGGAGGTTATGTGTCAAGGTTATTAATAATTGAGAAGTGATTATTAATGAAATTTATGTGTTTTTTCATCACAGAAGTCCGAAAAATGGTAAGGATGATGGTCATTGGGGTCAACATCGATGAAATAGAGTTGGTCATTATGGCGTGAACAAAGGTAAAGACATTCTCTATGGTGGTACACATCTGGAGTGGGTGTAGGTAATGTCATTCCAATCCACCATTGGGATACATATTTTGATTATCCTTTTATGATATTATGTAACCCTTAATAAGTGGTTTTAACATCCATCATAGGATGAATGAAGATTTGGTGTGTTGGAAATATAGTAGAACCATTATTTAGTTGGAATAATAGAGACATGTTTCATTTAACTACTTGCAAATTGTTTTTTTATACTTGATTCAACATTATTATACATTACATATTTTTATAAAGGATGACTTTGGTGGCCTACTATGTTTTACTCACACCCTTCCGAGGACACTAATGGTTAGTCTAGCATACTTCTTATTATCGGATCAAGATAAGGGTAAGACCATATATTAGATGGTTGATATATAATTTGTGATAGATAATGGAAATGGGAACCCTACTAGGTGTCAGGACACATTTTTTGTATTTTGTAATGTCATGTTTTGGTTTTCCACTTGATCATGAAACCACTATGTCATCTGGTTTTTTATTTGAATGGTTTAAGGAAATTAACCATTTGGGGATTGGGTTTTATTTTCCATTGTTTTTTATTGTTATTACTCCTCTATTATTTATATTGTTTTTACTTTTTCCTTATATTTGATCACGAGCCTTCATATGAGGTATGTATCCCTTTTTTACTATAAAAGATCATCTATTGACTAATGTTATTACCCTGTGAGGTTATGGGAGCATTTAGGGTGTCCATGGCAAGTTTTAATACTAGAAATAAATATCTTTGGGAATGTATAATTGCAACATAATTAGTAGAATACATGCAGGACATGTTCTTTTTCGTTGGTAAACACATAAGGATAGATAGTGGGGACCTATAGACCACACTGATTGAGTAATACATGTTGATGGAGGTTCACGCCCATGCAGAGAACCTAAAAAATTTATTATATCCAAAAATCATGGTTTTAATAGAGTTATTGAAAATATGAATAGTGACTATGTGAGTACCACCTCATTTAAGAGTTAGGATCACGACTGGAAAACATTTTGGCCAGCAATGCAGCAAAATTATGAAACAAATAAAAATTAGAGGAAATTTATATTATGCCTTTAAATTTTTTTAAAACCTAAATATAATCCATTTACACCCTCTGGATAGAGGCTCGAGTGTTGATAGACCATTCAAAAGGCAGATCATAGTCTTCAATCTCATTTATCTATCTAATATCAAAATCGGGAACCATAGGTCTCTTTTGATCCACACAAGTGAGTACTCAATTCCATTTACATCATTATTCATTAATATTGATATCAATGGATTTAGTTATAATCATTCTAATAAACCCAATTTTAGGTTGATTTCCCATTCGTCATTTTATCCCAATCTGAGTTGAGTTAGTAGAAGATATTAGACGAACCATATAATAAAGACCAATGGTACATGGACAATAATTTTTTTGAAAGGTTCGGTGCTTTATTAAGTTATTTTCTATTGTTACACCCTCTATAATTTCCACCACAACTCCAAAAAATTATTTTATTATTTTGATTGAATATAATGTAATATGTTAGGGAATACCTTTTGTATCTTATTGAATCATGGGATTTTTTTACATATCCAAGGCCACCCATGGGATGTTCCATGTATATTTTCCATTCCTATTCACTTTTTAAACCTAATATTGTGTGTGTTTTATTCATACATATTTAGATGAGGTCAGATAATCACGAAATTGAACTAATTTTTTGATGTCAAAGATGCATTTCCTCATTTTCCATTTGTTGACAAGTTATTCCTTTATTGAATTTATTAAATTGATAATATTTAAGTGTAATATGAAGAGGAAAACTAATTTATAGTAATGGAATTTTAATTGAATATGAGTGGTTATCTTCATGGAATTTAGTGTTTATGAAAATAAAAATTGGATTGTTGATGAATTATTCCATTAAATTCCATTAATGTTATTCCTTGGATCTTCAATGTGGTAATATATTCCATTTATTTTATTTATCCGTATGTTTTGATCTTTTGGGATTCCATTGCCCTTGATACCCCTATGATTTAGTTTACTTGGTCTCATAATCATCATGGTAGGTAGAAATTCTTATTGGTCCCCGACTCAAGCCTAACTGAGTTTTAATTGAGATGAAATCAGGAATCAACAAGGATTTCATTGATTATTATACTGTGAATCTATCCCTAGAGTATCTAAATTTTTAGAATATATGGGGAAACTATGGTAAATGTGATATGATTGGTTATAAGATTTTATTGTGGTTGGTTTGATAGTTCTGGGTACAAGAAATGTTCATGATAGATTGATAAACATGTTATACATCAACATTGTGGTTGACATGATATATTTGGATGTATGATGATTTCATGGTAGTCATTTCTGTTATGCCTTTCTTCCTAGTCATAGGATCTCTACCCATGTTTTATAGGGATCCTTTTTAGGCTATACATTGTCAATAGTATTGTAGATATATTCCATGGGAACGATATGTTGTTATAGAGTACATGTTATACATTGCACACTGCATTATTTTATTATACTTCAAATCTAGGAGTTTTTTTAGATCATGGTGTTGTTAACTACTCTGATTATATCTCACACCTTATGAAGACCGTTGTTGGGTACCCAAGAAAAATATAATGATCAAGCTAGGGTATAGGACATGCGACCATAGTCCGATTCTAGAAATTATAGATTGTTGATGGGAATGGGAAAATGGGAAAGGGGATAGGATTGTGATTCTATTAGGAGATATATTTTCTTGTAATTTTTTCTTTTGAAAATTTTATTTTCATTGAAACCATGTATAATTTTTTTTGGAAATTTTTGTAGACATATGAAATGTTCATCATTGAATATGAGATTCCATTTGGAATTATAATCCATTCCATACTATTACCTACTGTCTAAATGATTTAATTATTCTACTATTGTGGTCTATGAATTATACTACTATGTTACACTATATTAATATGTAATATTATTCCAACTTACACACTATAAGCCCTTGTGGCAAGTCAGTAACCTGTAACATTTTTTGAAATGTTCTTGAGGTTATGTGGAGAACCATTCTTGGGGAGCCATTCATTAGAATCCAGGTTAGGTACATTACATTATTCTATCATTTTTTTAGTTTATTATTTGTCTAAGATATAAAGTGATAGAATTTAAATTTATTTATTTAGTGAGATTTTATTTCACATAAATAACCCATTTACATGAAAATTCCAAACTTCCATGATTTAAAATTGTTGTTTTTAAGGGTTTAAATATTATAGTTTATTTGATTCCAATATTGGGTGATTCACATGAGTTGTTATTTTATTATTGATATGATTGTGAGTTATACATTTTTGCAACCTGGTGATATGAGAGTATTCCTTCTCATGCATCATTTTTTGAACTAGTTAGAATTCAAATTATAAGAATTATTTCATGACATAAATGGTTCATTTCTAATTTTCGCGATGTTATGATAGGATCCATGATTGATATACCTCTTTTTATGATAGAATTATTTTCTAGTAATATTGAACCATGTTTGGTACCCATAGTGTATGCATTAATCTATCAATTATTTTTCCCAATTTTAAAATAAAATACACCCTATGTATCCAATTGGGTCACATTGAGTAGTTTACTATGAGTCACTTATATTGGAACATGTTATGGTGTGGAATGGGTGGAAACCATATTTAGGTTTATGCAGAGTATATCCCCTTAGGGATTGTAAGAGATTCCCTATTTGGGTAAACCATTTAAAATTAAATTGAAAAGAATATGATATTGAAATAGAAATTATATTTGATCAGAAGAGAACTCGAACTAGAGATGGATTTTTAGTTAGAATAATGAATTGTATTTAGTGACATAATTGATGTTTGTTTTTAGAGGTCCGGTATTTTTGATATGTTTGTGTAGTATGACCCAATTATTGGATGGATTTGATTTCTATTATGATTTTGAGGTTAAAATATTGAGATAAAACATTTTTAGGAATTCTTTTTTCATTATAGAAACATTTCACCACGATGACCTCTAGTTGTATACATTGAAGGTGGAGATTAAAACACAATGGATGATGTGGGACACGAGATACCATTGGATCATTATTTCATTCATGTTATTGAACCAACAATTTTACTAGAAATTGATGGTGAGGAACTATTCCATGAAGAGTTTTTTCCTCTTCTCACAGACATTTCATGTAGCATTGTATCCTTCCTTGTATTTGAATTTATTGACACATATGTCTAAGTAGAAACATACTCCCATGTGTTTAGGGGATGTATTTACCTTGGAAAATGATCTATGGATTGATAATATGATTTCAATTCTGATGAATTAGGATAAAACACCATATATTATATTAAATCTCAAAAAATTATGATTTTATATCATAAAATTACATGTTGGATGTTTGATCCATGATGAATGTCTATGAGATATGGTTTGGCCTATTTTAAAAACTAATATGTATGAATAATATTTCCCCAAGACTTTGAGTTAATAGTGGGATAGTTAGATCATGTGTCTAGAGTAGGGCGCTATTATTGTTATAGAGTATATGAAATGATTTAAAGTCTTGAATCATTTTGGGAAAATGTATCTTACTGATTATTTATTGAGAGATAGTAGCATTGAGGATGGACTCTAACATTATGTTTAATTTTAGTTCAATTCAATTATACGGAAATCATGTGCTAATTACAGAGAAGGATCTGGGGGAAGATGGAGGTGGAGAGAAGAGTAGTGTAGTCTGACAACCCAGTAGTTTGAATTCCATTGGAAGGAAGTGATGTTTTTAGAATTAATGTGGGATGAGTTCCAGTCAGTATGTGAGTGATGACATTGAAATTTTTTTCATAATCATTGCAAATGAGGCATTGTGATGAATCAGTGTGATCGATATATAGTTTTTTACCTAGCTTATGGATAGTTGGGAGACATGAAACATTTTAGTAGGATCATCCATCTTGTAGTGAGTGGTTTGGGATCATCTCTAACACAAGGTTTGAGATTAGGTTTCATTGAACAATGTTAGGTAGGGAAATAGAGTAGTACTAATTGATCAGGTGGAGGTGGTAGCAGTTATAGAAATGTCGTCCATACGCCAATAGTGCCATGATAACATAATGTTCCTACACCATTTTGTGATCATGTGTCATACAGTCATAATTTAGAATGAATATATTATTTATAGTCTACACTATAAGGATAAGGGAGAAAGACTATCTATATTGAGTGTAATGTGTTGAGTTAATAAGGTTTTCTTATAACCTTATCATTCCTTTTTGTTTTGAAACTCATAAACACATTTTCCTAAATTAAATTACCCTTCTATAAGGATTATTTTCATAATGTCTATTTCTTTTTTCTAAGAAAATATTTACCCTTACCTTTGTTTTATTTATATTATTTTATGTCCACTCAAAAATAAGCTCATTTCTCCAAGAAAAGAATTCAAATCCTTATCTAAAAACTCGAAATATTATTGTTCCTTGGATATATAGTATTCTGTTTTTGGACACATAATTCATTGAAATTCAGACATTGAATTCTGTGAAATTCATACTCTGAATTCACTAAAATTCATATATTGAATTCTATGAAATTCAAACCCCAAAATCTCGAAAATTCTTATATCTAATTCCCTGAAATTCATATTCAGAATTCTCTAAAATTCATACTTTGAATCTCTCAAAATTAAATATCTAAAATAATTAGATTTCAGACACCAAATTCCCCTAAATTTAGACATTGAATTCCTTAGAATTCAGACTCCAAATTCCTCATAATTTGGAATCTGAATTCCTCAAAATTTATACCCTAAATTAATTTAAATTCAGAATCTAGAAACTATATAATTCAGATAATGAATTCTTTGAAAAATAGATTTTGAATATCCATGTTTATAGAATCCAATTATTTATATATTTAGACTCAGAATTATATTTTTCCTTACATTATTGTTTTTCATATTTTTATAAGGTACTTCATTTTCCTTACATGTGTTTTTATTATGAAATTATGTCGTACAATTTGTTTCTATCTGAATACTGGTCAACTAACACATGTATAGGTCCCACAGAAATTCATGGAAAATATGACCACTATTGGAGGGAGTCAACCATGGAATATTTTCCGATAATTCTTAGATTATTTGAAAGAGAATATTATCAATCTACAGATTACATAATTTGATGCTAGGATTTGATTTAAAGAGAGAGGATCACATGCCTTGTGCAGTTCATTAAATTCTTGTTCAGCAGTGAACATCTTGTTCATCATTTTTCATGTGACTCTGATTGATGATGAGTACAGTTGAGGGCTTTTGGGGATTGGAAGACAGAGCTACCGACTACCTTAATGTTTGAGGTCTTGTAGGGATATCAAGACAAATCCCAATATTCCTATCAAGGGATTTCCCATGTGTGGGTAAGACAAACTTTTTTGAAAGTATAAATTATAGGACTTTTATCAATGGTTGTTGGATATCCTACTCTTTGGGTTAAAATATTTCCTACATTTTATTTGTTATTATTTAATTTATTATTTCTGCTATAATTTGATAAATAAATATAGTATAATTTTCTTATACTTTTATGTACTATCACTTACTCTAATAAATAATATGCAATATGCTTTAAGGTATAATAATTCCTTTTGTTAAATATGTCTTATGTTTATTTTCCGGATTTATATTTTAATATCCTAAGAAGGTTTGATTCATAATTAAGAACCAAAGGGGGCTTGGGAATTTACCATGTTTAATATTGTTAAACATAGTTTACATAAGGTTAAAAATGAATGTTTTTAAACATACAGTTAACCCAATATTTTAATTGAGCATCTACGTACACTATTTTGATCCTACAATTGGTATCAGAGGAGGTCTCTGAAATATTTATTCACACATATATGTTTTGTTACTCATGTATTCCCTATTATAAATTCTTAATTATTAATGATTTTTATTCATTTTTTTGTTAATGATTTTTTATATATGTTTATAAACTTTTACTACTAACAAGTTTTGTGGAAAATATATTTTCTTATAGAATGGCAGGTATAAGGAATGCTTCTATTGCCAATATAAACCCTACCAGAACACCAATTTTTGATGGTAACGGTTATGAGTACTAGAGAGATAGAATGACGATATTTTCATTAACACTGGAGTAGAAAATTTTATAATTCTTACTAGAGACTACAAAATTCCAGACAAAGAATCTAGAACCATCAGTAGTCAAGAGAAACAAGAATATCAACTAAATTTTAAGGTATGAAATACATTGATTTGTTCTATGACTAGGAATATATATAGTCAAATATCTTCTTTTGAAGATACCAATGGAATTTGGAAGAATATTGATGTTACATATTTTAGAACATCTAATGTGATAGAAACTATATGAGTTGTGTTGAGAACTAAATATAATGTATTCTTATTTATATATAGTGAACATATTTTCACTGTGCAACAAATATTTATGACCATTGTCAACAGTATTCTATCTTTGAGAGAGAAATAAAATGATTATAAATTTTTTGTAGATAAAATAATTGACATCATGCCCAAGGAGTGGGAATAAAAAAATACTGCTATTGATGAGAACAAAAATGTATCTAAAAATACACTTGATGGATAATTTGGATGTCTTCTTTAGCATGAAACAAGGATGAATAGAGATACTGATTTCAAAATAACAAAATAGAAATGGTAGTGTAGCCTTAACTAAAATATCTAAAGACATGACTCTAGAATTGTTAGCTATATCTAACGAAAATAAAGTTGTTGTTATATCTAAATAATGTGGAAGTAATTTATTAAAGAATGAATAAGCAAATATTGCTCGAAGGAAGAAAAAGATTGTTGTAAATAAATATATTCAGTACATTTATGATAAAAATTATAGAAAGGATAATAATGATACTAAAGTAACCTATTATGAATATAAAAGTGTTGGACATATCCGACCGGGTTTTCCTATTCTTAAGAGAAAATATAATAAGGAAAAGAAATCGAAATGAAACAGAAATAAGTATTACAAGTCTAAAGCTAAGAAAGTATTGAATGTAAATGAAACATGGATTTTCAGTGGTGGTGATTCTTTAATGGAATCTTCAGAATTTGAGTCTTCTGGTCATAAGAATATTAGTCTTATAGCCAAAATTCCTATTGAAAATCATTGTCTTTTTGATAAGGTACACAATACTGAATCCTTAGCCAATATTTATTTACATGTTATTTTTTAAAATAAATAATATTTTGAATCATAAGAAGAATAATCTTCCTCACCAGATGATTATGCGTTACCATCATTTGAAAATGTTTCTAGATTTGGTAAACTAATTTAAAATGAAAATTGGAATATAAAAACGATGTTAGAGAAAAAAAATTCTAGAATTTCTGTTTTAATAAAATAAGTATCAAATCTTTCTAAGGGTCGTGGGTAAAAAACATTTTATTTTAATTGTGTTTCTAATACCATAAAAATGTTAATTATGATAAAGATGAACTTTCTATGGATCTTGAACGTGGTATTTCTAAGAAAAAAATTAGAGGCTAATTCAACATCTAAAACTAACAACTTGCACGATAAGAATTTTTTCATTAAACTAAAATATGAAATTTTTTCATTCTAGAAAATTTTATCAAATTTTACTTCTATATGGAAAGAATTTGATCAAATTTATTCACAACATCCTCCTCTTATGAATAGTTTTGTAATTGGGTTTACTCATTGAAACCTAGTTTTTAGTAATAATTATTTTGATCAACAATGTGATCCCTTTTGCACTAAGTGCCAATGTGGTGTACATTGGGAAAACATTTTTCAATAATTAAAACCCAATCATTAGGTTTTCATCATGAATATTTTTCTTTGAAACTTTGGATTCCAAAAACATTAAATTCAGAAATTTCCGGATCCAAGAATGTTTGAATTCAGAAAGTCTAACATTTTTTAGGAATGTAAATAATGTACCAAAAAATATACATTATATATGGATAGTGGATTTTCCCGGAATATGACTAGTAACAAAAACAGCATTCAAAATATTATCATGATAAATGGAGATATAATTTTTCAATTTAACGGAACGTAAGAACGATAGGTAGTCATTTTTTAAAAAATAAATTATTTTGATAAAATTAAAAAAATTAAACAAAATATATGATTGATAAGTGTACGTTAATCATTAGTATTATGTTCTTTTTGAAACATATATTCTTATATTAATATAATTATTTTCATAGATAGATTATATTTGTTTGTTTAACAAAATTTCTCTTAAGAAAATAATGTGTAACCTAATTTTTTTTACTGAAACATATTTGGTAAGAAAAAATATTTTTAATCCATATTTTTATAAAAAAAAATTTAAGCCACTTTTTTGTAAGAAAAAGTGTTCCTAGTATTTTTTTTAAAACCCAAAAATTCCAGAATAAATATTTTCCTTAATAAAATTTATCCAGAATCTAATGTTCTTCAAGAAGATTATCTTTTATTACTCACAATTGTATTATTGCAATCCAGATGTTATGATTCCTCACATAATTTTTTATATTTGTACACTTAATTTCTTGTATTGATATCACATATTAAGAAAACTCTATCAGATTCACTTTTTGTAGATATTATTTTTCCTTAAAACCACAAAAGATCAGAACCTACCAAATCCTTCTTTAGAATTCATTTCAATTGTCAGATAAAATCATGCTCATTACATTCTGTTGGATAATTTTGGGAAATTTAAAAGTCGCCTTAATGCCAATATAATGTCCCCCTATTCTTCGTCCCACTTTGGTTTTTAGGATTGTCTATGCCGAAGATCTACCCGTCTTAAAAAGGGTCATTCAGTTTTTTCCATGTTTTAATGTAATCATGATGATTCTGGATTCTTCCCCACATTAACATATTTCTTCATCTATGGAAATGGCATATTGTAATATCTATAGGTAAATATTGGTGGACACAAAATTATATTCTAAGTATAATTTATGGATTACAAAAAACATCAGGCTTAATGGATGATAGATTTTTTCATTGCTAAGCCAAAGAGAAAGTATCTTGTTTACCCTGAATTAGTGATAGAATTATATGATTCAATACGTTTTTTGTATGGAAGAAGTTTTCATTCATGAGATATGGGAAACAAATTCTCTATCATTTAATATGGTAGAAAAAATTCTTAGAATTCCTTATGAAGATGAGGCAATTTTCTACACTCACAAGTTACCATAGCAGTCATGATGTTTTGAGAAGGAAATGGAATTTGAGTTCCTTAGACTCAAAGAAGTAAAGGCACCTAAGATCAACCAAATTTCAACAAATTTTATAATGTTAGATTTATAAGTATAGTGTATCCTTATTATGAGAAAAATAGATAATGACACCTTAATGAAAAGGCATATCTTTATATTAGATTTTGTGGTTAACCAGATATTGGTAAATTTGGTTAAGTACATTCTTCTTACAATCACAAATATTAATAATGGATCCCTCAAATTTCAATCTATTACATATATGGCAACCATGTGAATGATCATAGTGCTTTTCGTAGAATCCTTCAGAATTTCATATAGTAATAAACCCACAAATTTAAATATCATATTTCTATGTAATGATATATTGACTACAATGAATGTCGGTTTCAATACCACGTCTGAAGAGATTGATGATTTTTCTAAAAGTGAGATTGAAGAATAACCTATTATATGGGAATTAGAAGAATCTTCCAAGAAATAAAAGATGAAGGAAAAGGAAAAAATAATTGGAATCCAAGTAAAAATAATCCAATCCAGAAACACAGACAGGTCCTATAAAAGAGAAAAATAAAAAAACATTCTTTCATGATGTTATTGAAAAATTAGTGGAACAAAATAATAATTCTATAGAAGGATATCCAAGTTTTGGGATAGAAGTTAATGATTTAGAATCCTTGAATATTCAAGCTGGTGTAGAGCATGAAAGGAAATATAAAGAGAAGTAGTTGAAATAGAAAATCCCTAAAGATGATATCATTCATTCACTTCTCAATGATAGTGATAAATCCTTTGAACAATTGAAAGCACACATAGATTTTATCCAATAATCAGGTCTAGTAGAAACTCCCAGAAATAAATTCTAATTCAAGAACCTGTAGTGGAATAACAGATTTTCCCAGAATAAGAAATAAAAGAATAAAATAATGAAGAAGAAGAAGAAGGTGATGATGTGATAATGATTGTTGAAGAATATCATGAGAATGAAATACCTTCAGATAATCTTTAAATCTTAACATCCAAGCTTGAGTTAACCAAAATTGTTTCTCAAGGTAAATAAGATTATTGAATGGAATAGGTTGATAAAACTATTGATAATGGGAGTATAAACCATGATTTTTTCCAACCTGATGATGTTATGAAATATTTTGATAAAGAATAGGTTGATGAAGATAAAATAGTCTAACATTCTGATAGTAAGAATGAGTCTCCAAGGGATAAAAGTTATTTCCAAAGCGGATAATGGGAAAATTTGGTTTTTGATACACCTAATAAGGCTATGATTGTTATGGAAATTAATAATGTAGGTGGTTCATCAAATAGGATAGCTAAAGACCAAAATTAACAATCTACTCATGCAAGGGAATCTGATTCCAAATATTCATCTTCCATGGGCCAGGATTTTGTTTTCCAGTCATTGAAGAATTTAGTAAATACAATATCCTTTACTCCTAGAATTTATTAAAGATGTCATATACTTCAAAATTATTTCAATATGTTGTCAGATTCATTCAACATGGTGATGGAAATTTTTATCAAACTAGAAGAAGGTTTCAAAACATTTTATATCAGTTATTATTCACATAAGAGTTCATGTAAGGAAATAAAATTATGGCCTAACTTAACCATTGAATACATGAAATTTTTTTATGATTTTCATGATTTAGATAATGATGATTTTAATAAGCTAGATGATATATTTAAAAACATTTCAACAAATCTTTATAAAATATAAACCATGAAAAATTATCCCAGAATCAATAGAATAATGATCTAAATGGAATGTTAAATTCAGTTGATTTAAACATGAAGAGAGAAAGGGAACTTAGTGAATAATTATCAAAAAATATCAATAGGAAAAATGAAGTAGTGAAGTCATAAGAAGAAATCCATAAATCTACAGTGGAAAATATCAAGGCACTTCAAATGAATAATCAAGATTAGGAATATTTTCTCAAGTGGTATACAGATGATAATAAAAAGAATAAGAAGTTAAAGGATAACTTGTGGAAGATAATGTCGAAGAAAAAAAATGATGAATGATTTTCATTCCATTATGATCTTCCTTTTTACCTTGTATCAATATTTCATATCATTATTAAAATTTCTAAATCCATCATTTCTTTGTTTTATAGAGTTAAAATATTTTTGTTTCCATTTTTATCATTATCTTTATTCCCTTTTGAAAATAAAAAAGAAGGAGAAACCAATTATCAAATGAATACTATTTATAATGAAGAAAATATCCTATGTAAGGGGATGTTTAAGTAAGGGGGTATACATAAAAAAGATATTCTTATGAATGAAAAAGTAATTTCTCTCAAGGATGTCACGAATACGATCCTTAGGGATTTAAAAACCTAAGGCGGATTTAGACGTATTCATCATAGTTAATATGTAAAGGGAGATTAGTTTTTATTTTAAATTTTTATAAAAAATATTATAATCCATTACATTATTTTTTGAATGGTTGTTTTTACATTCTAAAAATATAAAGACTAGTGAAACTATATGTTTTCCTTTTGAATTTTTTATTCCTCTATGTTTGGAAAATCCAAAAAAAAATTTCCTAAGAAATGTTACCTTTCATTAAATATTATTCTCATAAAGAAATTTTCTATTCTATAAGAAAAGATTTAAAATTACCTTACATTTCATTATCTTATTTCATGTCAATTAAAAACCAAGCTCATTTTACCATGAAAAGTATTAGGATCCTTTTCTAAAACCTTCATGTATTATTGTTCATTGGACATCGAGACTTCTATTTTTGGAATATGAATTATATGAAATTTATACTCCAAATTTTCTGAAATTAAAACATGGAATTCACTAAAAATTAGATTGTGAATTCATTGAAATTTAGACTACAAATTATATAAAACTCAGAATACGAATTCTCTAAAATTCAGAACATGAATCATATGAAATAAAGACTCTAGATTATTTATAATTCAGTCTCCAATTTTCTCACAATTCAGACACAAAATTACTCAGGAATTCAAACTCTGAATTCCTCATAATTCATACACCATATTCCTCTGAATTCAGAATCTAAATTCTTTGGAATTTAGACTCTAAATTTATTAGATTCAGACATTAAATTCTTCATAATTGAGACTATAAATTTTTCATTATTCATACTCCAAATTCATTGATATTCAGACACCAGAAACAATAGAATGAAGACACTAAATTCGTTGAAAAACAAAATCTAAATATCCATGTTTATAGAATCTCATTGTTTGTATATATAGACTCAGAATTCTATATTTACATCAATTCTAGTTTTTCATATTTTTATGTGCAACATTATTTTTAATAATAATTTTTTTATTATAAAACTATGTTATAGAATTTGTTTCTATCAAACCATTGGTTAATGGGAACCTATATAGGTCCCTCTAAAATTAAATGAATTATATGACCGTTGGAGGAGGGAATCGAGCATTGAATTTTTTCCTATAAATAATATCTCATTTAAATTATATCCTTGCATATCTAGTTATTATATGTTGTGATTCTATGAATAGATTCTTAGAGAGAGAGTATAATTCCTTATGTATTTTATAAACATCTTGTTTAGCCCTGAACATCTTGTCATGCTTGCTTTATATGACGTCAATTGATGATGAGTACAATTGAGTGATTACGGGGATAGAATAAGTAGGTTCTGACTACATTAATGTTCGAGGTCTTGTAGGGATAACAAGAAAGATTCCAATATTTCTATTGAGGAATTACTATGGTGTGGGTAGAATAGGCTTTATTGAATGTACAAATCAAGGTTCCTTTATCCAAGGTTTATGGATACCCTACTCTTTGGGGTATAATATTTCTATCATGTTATTTGTTCGTGTTTCATGTTTTAATTCTTATATATTATTTTAAATAATTAAACTATAATTTTCTTATAGATTATTTTACTATTACTTAATGTGATAAACAATATTATATAGGATTCAAGGAATAATCACTCTCTAAGTAATTTATGTCTTAAATTTCATTTTCGGATTTATATTTCGGGATCCTACAATTTTTTTTAATAAATAACCAAAGTGTGTTTGTGATTTTACAATCTTTAACTTTTTTAATCACAGTTGTACTTAAGGATAAATATGATAGTTTTTAAACATACATTTCACCCCCTCTTTTAATGGGGAATCTACACACACTATTTAAATCTTACAATTGGTAGCGGAGGTGGTCTCTGAAATACTTATTCTCACATATATGTTTTGTTGCTCAAGTTTTACTTATTATAAATTCTTCTTGCTTATCTTTTTTTGTTCAAATTTTCCTTAAATATTTTTTTCTTTGCTTATAAAATTTTATGACTAAAAAATTTTGTGGAAAATAAATTTTCTTATAGAATGGAAGGTAAAAATGTTTGTTCCATTGAAAATCTAAACCAAAATAGACAACAAATTTTTGATGGTAATGATTATGAGTACTATAGAGAATGAATGAAGTCTTTCGTCATTAACAATGGAGTATAGGATTCTGTAATGCTCACTGGAGACTACAAAATTCAAGAATAAGAAGTTAGAACCAAAACCATTCAATAGAACTCGGAATATCAACTATATTACAAGGAATGAAATACATTGACTTGTTCAGTGACAAAGAATACTTATATATAAAAATATCATCTTGTGATGATGCCATCTACATTTGAAAAAAACATGAAGTTACACATTTTCGAACTTATAAAGTGATTGGAATAATAAGATCTATGTATAGAGGTGAATATCATTGATTTATATTTCTTTAGGGAGAACAAGTTTGGATGTAACCACAAAGATTTATAACCATTTTTAATGTTATTAAATCTATGGGATAGAAAGGTCTTGATGATGACGTTATTTTAGATAAATTAGTTGAAATTATTCCCAATGAGTTGGAATAAAAAATTGCATCTATTGACAAGAACATAAAAGTTTCTAACATTACTCCTGATGAGTTATTAGGAAATCTTCTTCAGGATAAACCAAGGATGAAGTGAGATGCTAATTTCAAAAAATATAAAAAATGGAAATAGAAATGTCTCTTTCTCAACTACATCTAAAGCCAAGACTCTGGAAAGGGAAACTAGATCTAAATATAAGAAAGTTTTCTTTATATCAAAATCAAGTGTCAGTGATCATTGAGTGAATGAATTATCCAATCTTGCTTAAAGGATGATCAATATTTTGGGATTAATTGATTTTCAGTATAACTACCAGAAAAAAGATAAATTGGATAAGAAATATTCGGATGTAACATGTTATGAATGTATAGGGTATGGTCATATTAGAGCTAATTATCTGATGTCTAAGATAAAAGAATGGAAGGAAAAGAATACTGGGAGAAACAGAAAGAAGTAATACATTTCTAAATTCAATAATTTATTAAAAGTAAATGACACATAAAGTACTAGTGTTGGTGATTCTTCTGATGAATCTTTAGAATTTGAATCTTTTGTTCATAAGAATATTGATCTTATAGAAAAAATACCTATTAAAAATTATTGTCTTATGGATATGGTACACAATATTGAATTCTTAACCATTATTTCATTAAATGATAATTTTACATATGAAGAATATTAATAAATCTTTAGATGATGAATCTTACTCATCAGATGAAAATACATTACCTTCATTTGAAGAAGATTCTATATTTTCTAACCTACTTGAAAATGAAAATTGTAAGATAAAAAATAAAGAATGAAAATTTTAAAATTTATATTTTAACTAAAGTAGTATCATATATTTCTATGGATCGTTATTAGAAAACATTATATTTTTAATTTATTTCTTAAAACCTTATTGAAGTTAATTATGAGATGAATAATCTTTATAAGGATCTTGAAACTATTATTTCTAGGAAAAATAATTTATAGGATAAATCAAGATCTAAAACTAAAGACTTTGAGTATAAGAATTTATTCAGTATACTAAAATTGAAATTTTTTACATTAAATAAATATTTGTCTAATTTTACTTTGGGAAGGACCGAATATGATAAAATATATTCACAACTTCGTCCTCTTAGGAATTTTTCTAGATTTGGTTATACTCAAACAAAATTGGTATTTAGTAATATTTATTTTCTTCCCCAAATACTTCCCGATTTAAATAAGTTTTAATGTGGGGGAAATTGTGAGAAAAATTTTCTTTAAATAAAACACAATCTTTAGGTTTTCTTAGTGATTATTTTTCTATGAAAATGTGGATTCCTAAAATTTTACTTTCTGAAATTTCTAGATCCATGAATGTTTGGATTCTGAAAGTCTATTATTTTTGTTTTCAGGAAAATAACAAAAGTACCAACAACAATACATGGTATGTAGATATTGTATGTTCCCATCATATGACTGATTACCAAAACTCGATTGAAAATATTACCAATACAAAAAGAGGTACCATTCTTCAATTTATGGTAACACTATATCAACTTGCTGATATTATTAAAAAATCATTACCCTCTAATAGATTTGAATACATTAATCAAATGATATAAATGATAACTTTAAGGTAATATTTTATATTAACTTTTTTGGAATCATATCTCCTTTCATTGATAAACTCCATTTCATTTGTTGCGTACATTTAATTGTTTACCAAAAATATTCAAAATCATATTTTTTCTTAGCAAATTTTTCTTAATAATTTTTTTTCTTAAAATTTTTTTATCTTAATCAAATTTACCTTAATCAAAATTTTGGTTAATAATTTTTTTAAACCAAAAATTATGGAATCAAATATTTCATTAAATTTTTTTTCTAGATAATAAGGTTCTTCATGAGGATTATCTTTAATTACTGAAAATTTCTTTAAGGAAATCCTGATATTATGATTCCTCACTTAAATTTTTATAATTAGAGTTTACATTCTGGTATTTGTATCATGTTATAAGAAAGATGTATCAAATTTACATTCCATAAATTTTATTTTTCCTTAAAACCTGAAAAGATCAGAACCTACCAAATCCTTCATTGGAATTAATTTAAATCTTTCGATCAGATCATGATCATTTCAACCATTGGATCATTTTGGGAATTATATCCATTATATTGATGCCCATATAATTCCCCCGTATTCCTCATCCCACATCAGTTTTCAAGTCTTTCTATACTAAATATCTACACCTCTTCAAAAGGTTTATTTAGTTTTTTTCAGGTTTGCTTAAAATATATATGTTGATGGAATCTTCCCCACAAAAGCTGATTTCTTTATCTATAGAAATAATGGATTGTAAAATCTATAGTTAATGGTTGGTTGAACCAAAAACTAATTTATGTATAATTTCTTGAATATGAAAAAAAATTATGTGGAATAGATGGGAGATTTTTTGGGTTGGTAAGCCAATGATTCATGATCCAATTAACCCTGACTAACAAATAGATTTATCAGATCCCGTATGTTTTTATGAGTAAGGTTGATGGGATAATTTTTCATTAAAGTGATATGGGAAAACATATGGTTTTTCTTTTAACATGGATGGAAATATTCTATGAATTTTGTATGAAGGTGAGGTATTTTTCTGCACTCACAAGTTACCAGACCAGTTTAGATGTTTTGTGAAGAAAAATTCAATTGAGTTCCTTAGACTCAAAGGAGTAAAGTAACCTAAGATAAACAATATTTTAAAAAGTTTCAGAGTTCAATATTTGTGGGTATAAGGTTTTTTCATTCTAAGAAAAGGAGATAAAGACTCATTAATGAAAAATGATATCTTTATATTTGATTTTACAGTTCACATAAGAAAGTTAAATTCAGTGAATTAAATTCTTCTAGAAATCACAAATATTGATAATGGATCTCCCAAATCTCAAATCATCATGTATCCGGGGATCTTTTCAACGATCATAGTTCTTAGATTAGAATGCATCAAAATTCTATTCAGTTATAACCTCAGAACTGTCAAAATCTTTTTACTATATGATGATTCTATAAATATAATGAAAGTAGGGTTCAATTCCATGTCTGAAGAGTTTTATTTTATTTATAATTGTGATTTTGAATCATTATCTATGAAAGGGGTGTAGGAGAAACTTTGATGAAATCACAGAATATGACAATGGGAAAATTAAGTAGAACCCAAGGAAAAAAAATAAGACATTCCAAAAATTTAGTTAGCTCTTCCAAAACTGAAAAAGAAAAAAAACATTCATTAATGGAGTGGTAGAAAATGGAGGGAACAGAAGAATAATAAGAAAGAAGGAGATCTATGTTTTGGTGTAGATCATACTGAGGAAAAATCTCTAAATATTAAATATAGTGTAGAGATTGAAAAATAAAAGAAAGAGAATAAGATGGAAAAATAAAATTTCAGATTCCAGGATCATTTAAGAACTTCTCAAAGATAATGAGAAATCCTATGAACAATTCTAGGTACAAGAACATTTTTTCAAATATAAAGTTTCATCAGAAACATCGGGAATTAAAATTCCAATTTTGGAACATGTTTCGGAAGAAGATATTTTACTAGAAGAAGAAATAGAAGTTGAACAAGAGTAAGATGATTATGAATGTGATAATGTAATAAATAAAGTAGGAGAATATCTTAATAAGGTAATCCCATCAGATAAGAATTAAATCCAAACATCCCAAAATGAGTAAACCTAAATTGTTTCTCAAGTGATAGAATATGACGGATAGGAATAGGTTGATAAACCTATGGTTGATGAGATTAGAAACCACGATTTTATTCAACCAGGTGAACTTATGAAAGATGCTTCAAATGAAGAGGTTGATGAAGATAAAATATTCCAACTTTTTGATAGAGGTAATGAGTCTCTAATGGATAGAAATTATATTTCCAAAGATGATAAAAGAAAACATGTGTTTGTTGATACACCTAATAAGGATATGATTTTTAATGATAAGAAGGATTTTGGTGGTACATCTAAACTGAAAGATGAAGAGATAGATAAATAATCCTCTCTTTTAGGGGAATCAGATTCCAAATATTCATCTTCTATGGTTCAATAATTTTTTGTCCATTCACTAAAAAAGTTATTAAACACAACACTATTGATCCCTAGTATTGATTCAAGATTTTAGGTTCTTCATCATTCATTCAATCAGAAGTCATATTTTTTAAGCATTGTGATGGAAACTTTTATCAATCTAGAGGAATATTTCAAAACATTTCATATCAGTTATGATGATTATAAGAGATCAGGTAAGGAAATAAAAAAATGGTATAAAGGAACCATTGATGACATGATAAATTTTGCTGACTTCAATATTTCAGATAAATATGGTTTGGATAAGTCAGACGATAGATTTAAAAACATTTCAATAAATTTTTTAGAAAAGATGAATCTTGAGAAAGTATCCCATAAGCAAGAGGATAATTATTCGAATGTATATTTAAATTTAGTTACTCTAAATTTTATGTGATATTAGGAACACAGGAAGAGTTAGAAGAAAATTTCAATATGAATGAAGAATTGATGTCTCAAGCTGAAATCCTTAAATATCAAGATGAAAAAACCAAGGCTCTAAAAATGAAATATCATGATCATGAATTGTTTCTCATGAAATATGAGTATGATCATAAGGAGCTCACAAAGTTAATGGATACCATATGTAAGATCATTCTAATGGAAAAGAAGGATGAATTCATTCCATGCCATTATGATCTTTTGTTTTATTTTTTTACATAGTATAAATTTTTCTTATCTTAATGAACAAATTTATATCCATCAATTTTTTTTATAGTCAAAATCTTTCAGGTACAATTTTTTTCGTTCTCTCTATTCCATTTTGAAAATCACAAAGGGGGAGAAAATAATGACCAAAATAATACTATGTATATAGAAGAGAATACCCTATGTAAGGGGGAGTTTATGTAAGGGGTAGTATTTTTAATGAAGACATTCTTATGAACAAAATTTTAATGTATCTATAAGGAAGTCAATATTGCATTCCTTAGGGATTTCAAAACCCAAGGGGTAGTTAGTCATATTCAACATGGTTCATAAGTTAAAAGATATATGTTTTCCTTTTAAAATTTCATAAAGAAAAGTCTTATCCATTATATTATTTTCCAAAAGGTTGTATGTGCTTTCAAAAAAGGGGGATATTATTGAGTCAATAAGGTTTCTTTATGGCTTTTTAATTTATCTATGATTCAAAAATCAGAAACATATTTCCCTAAGGAAAAATACCCCTCTCTAAGGATTGTTTTCTTAAGGAAAATTTCCTTTCTAGAAGAATTTTTTACCATTACCTTGGTTTTCATTATCTTATATCATGTCCACTAAAACCCAAGCTCATTTTACCAAGACAAAAATTTGGATCCTTATCAAAAATTTTAGAACCTAATAGTTTCTTTTATATAGATTCATCTATTATTAGACTTCGAATTCTCTAAAATGCAATCTCTGAATTCTTTGAAATTCATACTCCAAATTCAATAAAATTCAGACTCATAATTACATGAAATTAAGAGGTCAAAATCTATGAAATTTAGACTCTAAATTATATAAAATTCAGACTCCTAATTTTTTGAAATTTAGAATCCGAATTTTCACTAATTTAGACTCTTTATTCTTTACAATTTAGACTCATAATTTTCTGAAATTCAGACTCTGAATTCATCGCAATTCAGACTCTTAATTTCTCATAATTATAACTCTAAATTGCATAGAATTAAAACACTAAATTAATCAGAATTTAGAGACTGAATTCGTTAGAATTCAGACACTAATTTACATAAAATTCAGACTCTGAATTCCTTATAATTCATACTATGAATTCCTTAGAACATAGTCTCCAAATACATTAGAATTTGGACTCTAAATTCCGCATATTTTAGACTCGGAATTTCTCAAAATTATGAAATTGATGTCAATGATATTAAATCTCTGGAAAAAATATAATTCAGATATTGTATTCATTGAAATACATAATCTGAATATATATATTTTTAGAATACGACTGTTTATATATTTAGATCCAAATTCTACTATTTCCTTAGATTATGGTTTTTCATATTTGTCTAATATACATAATTTTCCGTACAAATGATTTTAATTTGAAAAAATGTCATGCAATATGTTTTACCTAACTGTCAGTTGAGTGACATGTATATAGGTCCCACTATAATTCCAAAAAAAATTGACAGTTGGAGGATAGAGTTGACCATTCATGTTTTTCTTTTGAATAGGAGCTCATATGAATGAGCTCATTATCAATCAAGAGATTACATGGTGTGATGTTTTGAAGTGATTTCTAGAGAGAGACACTCATGACTTGTGTGTTTCATGAGCATCATGTTCTTCTAGGAACATATTATTCATCATACTTCGTGCGGATCTGATTATTGCTGAGTACAATTGAGGTCTTTTGGGGATAAAAATATAGAGGTGTCGATATCCTTAAAGATTAAGGTCTTGCATGGATAACAAGATAGATTTTGATATTTTTATTGAGGTCTTACCATGGGGGTGGGGAATATATAATTTCATGATAGAATAAATCAATGGACATATATCCAATGGTTTTGGATACCCTACTCTTTGGGTTAAAATATTTCCAACTTGTTTTTTGATCTAGTGTTATATTTTAATTCCGCTTTATATTGATAATGAATGAAAGTATAATTTCCTTATATGTTCTTGTAATATTACATACTATGATAAAGAAGATTATATACTCTTTAATGTAGAATCTTTATCTAAATAAACTATGTCTTATGATTCTTTTCTGGATATATATTTCTTAATCCTATGCAAGATTGTTTAATAATTAATAACCAAAGAGGGTCTGTGAATTTACCCTGTTTAACATTGTTAAACATAGTTTCCATCAAGGTTAATAATGAATGTTTTTAAACATTCAATTCACCCAAAAACATCTTTTAATAGATCGTATACATAAAATATTTTGATCCTACAATTTGATATTAGTTTTATCAACACTGGAATCTTCTCTTATTGAAACAGGTGAATCACATTGTTTTATATCTGTACGAGTTTGGAAATACTTCGGTCTGTGATTCTGTTTTTTAGGGAGTTATGAATCATGAGACTCCATTTGGAAATTAAAATGGATGATGTACATTAGTATATGGACTTCCCCTCATGAGGTTAGTGTGTGTCACCTCATTTGGAATCTATTTATCCTTAAGATGACAAGATTTGACATTATACCCAAAATTAGTTTTCTAGTGTCTTATCAATATTATGGTGACTAATATCCCCACAAGGTGACATTCAAATCACCAGATAAAATATATTATAATCACAAGGGTGAATGGGATCCCCAAACATGCTAATCTAGACAATTTTATCATGGGTTTGGCAGGATATTTTCTCGGATTGCTAGTTTGTATTTGGATGATTAGAGAGTCCATCAATCTGACATTCCTCAAATGGTTGATCATTTTAGGGGCATCTTATTAGATGAATTTTTTGGATTAACTCCTGATAGAGAGGATTATTTATCCATCAATCTAGTTCTATAAGATTCACTATTATACATTATTTATTATAGGATGGCTATGAAATAATTTCATGAGATAAATAGGAAGATAAAGGACTAATAGAAAAATGGGATTATCTGAACTAGTACTTATCTATTAGAATTTCCAGTAATTTTTGTTAGAAAAACATGATAACATTATGTTATACATATATTATAAAACATTGAACCAATTAATGGCTACGAACTATTATCCCTATCAATAGATAGGTGAAATTTTTTATCCACATAGAAGATCATAGGTGTTATCGAAAATTAATTTTAGATCTAGATATCATCAGTTTCACTCCTTACTTATAATCATACCTCATAAAAAGTTTCATAGTAGGTATGTTCTATATGAGTATCTGATTGAACTATTTGGTACCATGAATATTCTAGTAGTTTTTGTCGTGATGAGGAACTATGCCTGACACCCTTATCTAGAGTAATTTTTGGAGGTTATCACGAATGATATGTTGTTTTATTTTATTAATCAAAAACATCATTCCAAATATCTTGAGATCATATTGGATAAAATGATAGAGAATGTGTTATACGATAATAATACAATGTTCCACTTCAGGATGGGCATCATTTTCATCTTAGGCCATATTATCTTATGATACTAGAGTATCAATAGACATTGATAATGTGATAGATGTAGTTTCCTGGGAGCAACCTAATAATGTCATTTACATAAAGAGTTTCATAGACAGAATTGGATATTAATGGTATTTAATTTAGTATTTAACATGCCTTGAACTCGTAATGATAGGCATGGATATCAATGGGGTGCTGTTTCTATGGCCAGATACTAGTGATACATCGTTTCAAGAGATGACAGTCAGATTTAATTCCTCAATATTTCTAATTCAACATGAGAATGAAAAAGATGCATTATATTTTTTTGATGATTTTGATATCAAGCATGGATTAGTTCTGATATAGGGGAATAGATACATATTGTACAGGTCTTGTAATATGAGGAAGAAGGGGAGTAAATATATGAATCTTGATCCAATGATATCTATAGTTGTTCATGATTCGTGATTTGGGATAAATTATTTACTAGGAGATCATATTGTGGTATACAGGGAAAAAAAATTATTATATATTTAAACATAATGATTTGAATTTGAGGTTTTGAAGGTGGGTTGAATACCTAACAAATTTTTTAAAATGATCTTATCTGTACTTCTAGGATGGTCAACAAATTTAATGATGCACTGAGAAGAAGGAATCAGATCTAGGGAGTTCAGTATTCTATAATTGAATAAAGGCTTTTGGATTAGTTCATTATTATGAACTTGGAGTTGTAGGATAGTGGGATACAATCATTTCATTCTTCTTTAGTGGTGACCTATACCCTTCTAGATATAGTGAGGATGGGTAAACTATTGGATTCTAAGGACCTAGATCTATAGAAGAGTTTGGATGGTGGGGACCAACCACTTGTATATAATTTATGAGATGATGATATCATTCCTATATAAGTTTGATTTTGTGTTCCAGTAGATAAACACAAGGAGACAGTGGGGGAGTTTAACGCCTCAATTTAGAAATTTAACCTTGTGTTCAAAAATATGTATGATGACTTACATCGTTAATATTGGATGTTGGGTGTGAAAATAGAGGTAACTGGTTTTCTTATGAGGTGTTCCACCTATAAGAACGTGAAAGCCGATCATCAGTGACATGCCAAAAGTTTACAAAAACTACCTATCCCAAAGTGGAAGTTGGTTGATGTAATGATGGATTTAATGACATATTTTCTGAGGTCTCTTTGAGGCTAATATTTTTTGTGGGTTTTTATTGATTGGATCAGGAAGTTTTAACATTTTCATCCAGTCTAGGAAACATATAGTGTAGATGTACTATATAGGTTGTATATATATTTAATAGTATGACTTCATAGGGTCCCACACACTATCAATTCTAATATAGAAATATGGATTACATGTCATTGCAGGCAGATTATATAGAGAGAACTAGATTAATAGGTTATTGTAATCAGAATATATCAACCATATATAGATGTTTAGTCAGAACAAACAATACAGGTTCTTGAGGACATGCTTTGACCATGCATCCTGGATTTTTGGGATCTTGGGAATGACATATAGCCCTTATTTATTTCTCCTACAATAACAATGAACAAGTTGTAATAAAGATGGAACATTGTAATTTTTTGTTTGGTAGCCCTTATCAATCAGCCTTGTTCTTGTCCGTGGATTGTGATCCAGCATTATTTTGTGCACAACTCATGCATGAGAATTATGGTTAGGTCCTATGGAATATAAAAAGGTTTTATACTATATAGTTTGAAACAAATATTAAGAAGATCATTTCATATTATCTCTATAGTTCTAGGTCAAGGATTGCATCTTTTATTCTTCTCCTAGAGGCTGGAACAGAGGCGGATCTAGAAAAAATGTAATCTATCCCCAAAATATATCAATTAATTTGAGATTCTAGAGTGATTTGGGTGGGTAGTCTATCATTTGAAGTAGCCTCAAATGTATTGGGACATGCATGATATCTTTTATATATCACATATAAGAAGCTATCACTCAAACCAATTTCACACTCTTCAGTTATATGTGGTGGACTTATAGGTGGAAGCATATTTTGAGGAGCACCTGATTCATATTGCAGATAGGAGCATCAAGGTTCTATGAAGCCACTCATTTCCTCTAGTTTGAGTGTTATGAAATAAAAGTTTTCTATTGGATGACACATGGGAGTAGGATGCCAATGTATGGTCACAATGTATAGAGTTATTCATATATTAATATTGACAACCCTTGAGAGTGAAATTTAAGAAATATTTAAATTAAGGGGAATGATTGTATGATATCATGTCTTAGTATGAGGATTAAAAAACTGTTTTAAAATCACGTTTTTGAAGTAATGTGAATACTATTTGAGTGTATGGGGGTATTAGTAGTGTATGGGTATTGTTCTGAGCCTAGAACCCATATTTTTGGGAAATGTTGATAGGTTACATAGTTTAGAGAAACCGTGCGTTGAAGGTCACTCCGTAACTGCTAACCCTACATGGATATACAATTTTAATATACATGCCACATTGTTTGAGGAAACTATGTGGATGGAGGTGAAATCCAGTGTAGGGATGATCTAATTTTTAGAAGAATTGTATTTCATGGTTTGTGCACAGTTATTCAGACCTTGTTTAGTGACCTTGTGAGAGTAGTGTGCACATTGTTTGGAGAACCATGTTGAAAAACTATGTAACATAAGAATATTTTTGAAATTTATATTTTTCAAATAAAAATGACTGAAATGTAAATCAAAATAATTTATCCCCCTACATAAAAAAGATCAAATGTGGGGAGATCCATCGAATGAAATGATTTAGGCCTTGGTCTCATCTCCATAAAATATCAGAATAAAGAATCATTGGTCTCACTGGATCCATTCCTATGAGTACCCAATTCTTTTTATTAAGTTATTAATTATTTTTTATATAAAAAGAGTAATTTATGTTCATGATAATATTACTTATTTTTAGTTTCATTCCCCGTTCATCATTTTTTAACCCAATTTTACTAGATTATAAAGATTATACTAGATGAGCGATGTACTATTGACCAATGGAATGTGGTTTATAATTTCCCTAAATATTTTTGTGCATTATTAATATATGTTATATTGTTATTCCCTCTATATATTCCATTTCTACTCAAAAAATAAAAAGATTAATTGAACATAATGTAATATATTCTGTTAAGGATATCAGTTACTTATTTTGAGATGCAAAGGTGGGTTTTCCTCTACCAAGGCCACTCATGGGGTGTTCTATGTAACTTTCATATGCTTATTCTCTTGTTAAATTTGAAAATGTGTATGTTTCATTTTTTCCTATATAATGGAGGCATGTTTATAAATGAACTGAATTGATTTGACTAATTATTAGATTTATTTCCCCCATTCCTATTTGTTGAAATGTCATTATTTTCAGGAATTGATTATATTTATTATATTTAAATTTCATATGATTTGGTAAAATCATTGATCTTAAATGAATTTTTATTGCCTATGAGTTGTTATACTCATATAATTTAATGTTTCTGAAATAATAAATTCATTGAATGTTGAATTATTCCATTAGATTAATTGGATGTTATTCCTTGGAAACTGAATGATATAGTGGATGACTTAATGGAGACTTCTCTTTTAACCATAATTCAGTGGGATACCATTGGCCTTGCTACCACAAAGGTCAATTCTTATTGCACTCATAGTGTAAATTGTTGGTAGACATTATCTATGGGAACCAACTCAATCCTAATCGACATTCCATTGATTTGATCCGAGTACTAGATGAAGATTACATGGTCAGATATACCATGTGTTCGGCCCTAAGGGTTCTATCTTTTCATATTATTCATCATGACCATTATAAATGTGATATTCTAGGTCGTATGGCCTGACCATGATTGTGCTGATTCTTATGGTTATACTAAAAGGTTGTTATTTTTTTATATAATGGTTGTAGATAAAGGCCATGGTTTGCATGATATGTTGAGATATATAAAGAGGATGTGGTAGTTATTTATATATTTCATTAGATTCTTGGTTATAGGAGCCTAGTACATGTTTTCTTGGCACCCTGGTTGTTCCATACAAAATCACTTGACATGTAGTGTATATTCCATCAGAAAATTTCATTCATACTACATACATGTAATACTTTTATCTTTTCTTCATCTAGTAATATTTCCCAATAATGATTTTTTTGAATATATTATCTGTTAGCTACTCAGATTGTACTCACACCCTATTCATCCCATCGTTGGGAACACAAACATTGTAGGTTGATGGAGGTAGGGACATTGGAATGTTATAATAGTTCTATACTTCACATTATTTCATGCCTAAGGAAAGGCGAGAATGGGCACACGACGAGGATCATGATTCTACTAGGAGATATTTATTTTTATAATTTTTGTTATTTTAATACTTATATTGTACTTATACAACGTATTCCTATTTTTTATGTTTTGTAGACACACGACATGTTCATTAATGTATATTTCCTTATTTTTTTCATTGTTATATATTAATGATATGCCATATTCTTTGAATGATTTTATGATTTTTATTTATTTTATATGATTTAAATTGTTCCATTACACACTAGTAAGATGAAATATTCTCTCCAATGACACACCGTAGCACCTCACTGTATGATTAAATCCTCTTTAATTTGTGGATAGTCACTTGAGGCAATGTGGTCAACTGGACTCATGGAAAAATTTAATGGAATTGGAATTTGGTATGTTCCATCATACTATAATAACAAGGTTATAATATCCCCAAATATTGCATTATACATTCACTTCTAGTCAGCAGCCTTGGTCAAACAAAGTGGTCATCCTGAGTCTATCTGGTGATCTGACATGAGGAACTGGTTATAGTGGCCACGTAGTCGAGACGTTACAAAAGGGTATAAATTTTTTTATTTATTGTTGTTTATTTTATTTTGGGAATATAGAAATAAGTTTAGGATGTTTTGGTTCTTCACAATGACATTGTGTATGAGATTACCTAACCCACACGTGGTGGAAAACCTATGTTTCTAGGGTGGTATTATTGTTCTTGATGTTTGTAGATATAGTTGGATGTTATTTCACTATGGGTAATTCACCTGTTATGTGTTGTTATTTTCTCATAAAATTTATTCATTCACCGAAATGGAATTACATTTTTAAATACTTGAATAATTTCTAGCATAAAGGGTTATTTGTGTTTTTAATTACATTAGGATCACATGGAAAATCATGTTATGGTTGGGTTATTAGAAGTGAAAAAATATTTTCTATTTCATTCTGAATTATGAGAAAATCATGCTATATAATAAATGTAATTGTATTTAACCATGATGAATTAAATATAATTATTTAATATGGTGTTAATGAGAATGTTGATTTAGATTTATGGTTTACCCCATGTTAGCCATAAACTTGGATATGGATAATTTATGGTAATTATTTTATACAGTTATGTCTATTGAGATTGTTTTTGTATAATGGTATTGTTATAGAATCTATTGAAACATATTTTTTGTAACATTTTGTAAAATTATTTTACTTGTTTTGAGATGTATGTTGGAATTTTATAGATAATCCATAAATATGATGTTTCATGGTTGGAATCTAGGATGAAATCAGAAATAATGATTCTCTAACTGTAGTACAATACCCTCCATTGTTTCTAGGTAATAGGGGAATAAGATATGCTATGATAAATTCTATAATTTTATATATTTAATGGATAGAGGCATTCGATGGTATATGTCAATTATGTTCGACCATAAAATAGATTTTCAACTCCATCACCGTCTGAAGATATCTATATAATGTGTCCATGAGGTAGTGGAGTCATTGATTGAATCTATAAACATACTCATTGATCACATTTAGAACCATAGTGAGTATATATTTACATTTATAGATTACATGTTATAAATACAATAATTGGGATAGTGGGATATCAATTCTTGGTAATAATAGTTGAATGGAATATCACGGATAGATATCCTAGAGAAGATACTTGATCACATTTACCGCAAGACCCTAGGGAATCGAAACAGTAAATATTTTATGTTCATTACACAATGATGTATAATGGTGGTGAAATAAGAATGATACTTCCCTAGACATGTAGTGTTTCTCTTTAACATTAATGGGCGATGATAAAGATGAAACCAAGAGATTTTAAGACATACATTGATGTGACCTAAATGAAAAGGTAAATATATTTCATTTTAAGAGGATTAATGAAGTATTTGATCATGCACTAATTTATAAAGGAATCCTAAATGATTCATCCTATATAAGATAGATTGTTTCACTTGACTGGTCAATTGGAATGATTACCCATAATAGGAAGTTTCATTAGCAGAACCTCCCCCAGTGCGGTGGTGGATAGAGTAGATAGGGGATAGAAATTTCCTCAAAAAGAGGTAGCTCAATATTCTACAATCAATTTAAACGATGCGGACATATTCATGTTTTGTTCCCTTAACCACCAATTGATTTATGAAAATATAGTAGTATGGTTCATATAATATGGTTCTATAGGAACTCTGAGAAAAAGGGTAGTGATTAGGGACCTAGTCATATGTAGTGTACCAGTATGGGATAAGCTATCCCATTTCCTTTAGGGAGATAGAGTTCCTCCGACCATTCTGGTCATGGTGGAATAAATTTTAATTTGAAATAATAGAATCCAAAATTTCATGGAAATAAATCCTGGATAATGTAGAATAGATATCATGGTAGAGGAACATGATTGTTTCATGCATTTTAGTATTCAGATGTCAGTGGAAAGGATGGACCGTAAAAAGTTTGAGGTATGATTGCTATAGATTCAATTCTTGATAGTGATTTATAAAATATATGGACAACACATTATTCTATATCTACCCATTAATAAATTTGATAGTTATTTTATTTAACTATATGTATTAGGTTATTCCAATCAATGCATTATTGTGGGTGTCATTAGAGGGTATTTTTCAATTAAATGAGTGATGCCTTGTGGTTTGTGGGTACCAAATCCACTGGGACATGCTTTTTATTGATATTAATGGCTTGAACTCCAAACTAGTAAATAATTTTCTTGATGTATACAAGGAATATATTGTTTTTTATCATAGGATAGTGAGTTTAACCTATCATGGGGGTGAATATTATGTTCAACATGGATAATGGGATATCCATGAAGAACATGTTGTTGTGGTTCCTCTGTAATAGGTTGAACTCACATCTCATGTTGCAAGCCACATTCTCAATCATGAGTTAGTGGATCATAATGTATTCCATCATGTAGTGGATTAGTTTTAGGACGTTTATTCAGAATACTTAATTGGAATTCTGCATAAAGATATGTTGAGTGTTAGATTGAGTTGATTTATAAAGGTGAAACTATTTCTATTCCACCTTATATAATGGTACCGTAAGAAAACTGATAACATAATATTTAGTTATATGTGTTTTAGGATAAGGTATTAATCATTCCAAGCATGTCACGTTTCTAGTTTTGTTTTACAAGAATGTTGTTGGGGCATTATGGTTCTATGTTTATTATCACAAGAATAATTACATAATTGTTAGGAAACATTATCATATTTCATTTACTAGTTATATGATTTTCTATATAATGGGTTCTAGTGGGTTTTCTAAGTTTTATTTGAGATCGTGGTAACATCTACATGGGATGAGACCTTCCAATATACCACTAACATCAATTATATGTAGTTATGGATTTATGAGTTTGTAATGATGATGATCATGAACAAAACACACCCAATGTTTTTATGTATTTGATGACCCTAATATATTAGTTGTATCTAGAATTGTTCATAGTTATTTTTTTGGTGACATCATGGTGTACTCACATACTCATTATAATCATGTCCAACATCATGAATACTTTTTGAATATATTGAGAGATTATATACTATATGGTAACTAATCTATGTCTAAATCATACAATGATATGGTTACATATTATGTCATATTATCTAAGTGTAATTTCTTTCAGTAGACCCATATTAAAAGTAGTCATTTGTCTCATGGGAGAATCCCATTAATTTGTTTTTTGATATTTGATGATTTTTTGGGATTAACAGGTTATTATCATCAGTTCATCAACGAAAATTTGTCTCTATATAGTTATGCTAATTTTATTCACAATGAATAGTATATGTTTTTCCTAGTTTTAGTATGTTAGAGGTATTTAAAATAAATTATATATCATTTTACCACTACACTAATATTATCCATACCCAATCTAAGTAATGAGTATTAACTATATTGTGATATGTTATATAGGAAATCAGCCAATGTTGAAAAAGAGAGATCATGTTGTGTGATATAGATCATAAAATTATTCTCAACATGAATGAAAATATCATTCAAATGAATTTGATTTTGGAATAGTTATTTATTACTTGAAATATTTGTGACATTATGTTCTTGGTGATAATATTAAACATTATACTGACCAAAAGAGCATTATGTAAAGACTTTACTAAATTATTTGACTATTAAATAGAAAATATGTCTTGATTACATAAATATTTTTTACATTGTGCGTGATTATATTCTTGATAAGGGGAAAAATGTTTCAAATGTATTGAGTTAGAGGACCTAAATATAGGTTTTTCATGAGTCTAGTTCTGAGTGGATGATTAATTTATTGCTTGCTAAGATATTTGTAGGTGTTTAGCGGGATCATGATCCAATGAAAATAAAGTATATTTATTTTTATCCATCTCTACATTAACATGATAATATGAGGCATTATAATGATTTATAATGTAGAGAATTAAGATATAGTTTTGATGGTGGTGACCCACCATCCCATTTAATTATTGACGATGAAGAGATAATTCAAAATCATCATTGTGTACTTTCTTCAACTTATATGTATGAAAAGATACCATGTTATTTTCATTATTTTATGTGGATGTAGTATTTTTTTTGGCCATAAAAGTACCACGATATTTAGAGACAATAATTGTGGTCAAGATTGAAAAAGGATAATGCATGTTTTGTGACATAATGGTACACCTACCTATAGGTATATGCAGACCATATGTGGCCCAAATGAAATTAATAGCCATTTCCCATTCTGAAATGTAAATGCGTTTATGTTACCATGGATTATATGTTAGTTATCCCTATGAATGTTCCAAATAATTGGTAGAGTTGGAACTTTTTATTTTTATTAGAAAATTTATTACATTTCAATCTAATTTTGTAGAGTTTCACCGTTTACTTGTTTTGTGGAGTATATATATATGAGATAGTACATTTTTACTGGTTTCCTTGGGCTATGGTTTTGGATCTATATCTAAACAATAAAACATTCTTCTTTAGATCACTATTGAAGAATATTGATACTCATGATTTTTTTTGTATTGATCATCATGAAAAGTCAAATAAAAAATATGAACATATTATCATAGTGATAGAGGATATTTTGAGGGAATGCATCCTATATTTTGTTAGATCCTATGAGAAATATATATAACATGTGGATATCTCGTATAAAAATTTGTATCAAGAGACTATTTTGATTTATCAATACGAGGAACTCTATGGTAGTTCATGTATATCATTTGTATAGTGTATGGAAGATGAAGAGTCTGAATACTTATAAAAAATCCTTATACAGGAGACATTATAGTAACTTCAGTTGACATGGATGAATATTGATATTAGAAATAGTAGTTTAAAGTCAAATTTTTATTAATTTTATCAACCTATGGAGTTCATGTAGGGAATTTGGTAGTTCCTTTAGTTGTCACAATGTTTTTATTGCTAATGGATTTAGAAATAGGGCATGTGGTTTACCAAACATGTGAATACTTTTATTATTATGAAGTAGATAAAACTACTGTCACACATATTGTCTCATACAAAATAGTATAGTGATATTAATGATGTTTTTTATGCATCATAAATTTTGAATTATAAGCCTGATACAAATCATGTGATATATGTTTATTATTTTAAGCTTTTGTGAGGGGAAACATTTGAGGATAATCTGGTTCCTATTGTGAATCATAGGGACAAGAAATTTTAAAGTATGATTCATCAATTATATTGAGTGTTCAGCTATAATGGAAGAGTCCAATAGAAATGTTTTAAATGTAAGAAAATGTGTGATCTCAGAGGCTATATATATTTATCTTAGAAACAAAGTGACTCATGGGATAAAAACTTGATGAAAATAAAATATTACGTGCGAAGGTTGAAAACTATCAATCCTTCAAGGATGTACATGCAAGTTTAAATTTTTATTTAAATAACATTAAATTGTTTAATGAAATGATTATCACTGCTATAACATTTTTTAGGGGTGTATTGTGAGTTTATGTCATGAATGTGGATGAAAAATGGCCATTTTTTGATGGGTGCATGGATGGTGCATGGTTAGTAATAATGGTGTACCTTAAATGTGTATCATATATAGGGATAATTTATTGTTAAAAATCTATGAAAGGGGATCCAAGAAAACATATAGAATGGAATATATTAGAAGAAATATCCTTCAAAAAATATTCCAAACCATGTGGTATCCCAAGGAAAATATATGTCCTAGGAGCCCTCTTGGATAGAGGGTTCCACATGGTTTCTCTAGTTGTGCAGTCAAACCATGCATCTCATAAGGTGTTGGAAAATTCCCATTTTCCACCTCAGTCTTTAAAAACCTTAATCAATTTTCTTCCCCACACTACCTTTATAATATGGATTGTTGAACCAAGACCCCCTCATCCTCCAAGTGTGATTCAACCTCAATCATGGGATGTTTGAAGAATTTTTTTTGTAAATGAAACGACTAGGAAAGATATCAATCCTCTTTTTTTTTCTATAATAACCATGGTGAGATGATATCTCTCGTCTATAATCCCAAAAAACCTATTTTTCTATTATAAAATTAGATTGGGTGTTGAGGGTTTTTTGGGATTTAATAATGGGGAATTTTTGATCAAGAGGTTTTTTATGAACATAAGGTATGTGGTTTAAAAGTTATATCCCATAGTATATCATTTTCATAAAAGTGTATTCCATTTTTAAAATTTTTCTTTTTATATTTGTATTAAATTTCCTAGTAGGAAATTATAATTTGTGTGTCTAAATGAGGTGTTGGACCTTTCATAGCCATCATGAGAATCATTGTGGAAGCGTATACAGGGGTTATTCTGATATCCCAACTTATGTTGGGGCTCATGAAACAACAACCCAAATCCTACCTCCAAGACCCCCATATCCATGTGCTCTTAAAATTCCATGATTGACTTATCTGCCATATGTAGAAAACATGAAACATGTTAGGGAATTACCGTGCAGGAGTGTGTATATACATACTCAGATGAATTCCCCCAGAAGTTGAAGGGGGTGGAGTAAGAGATACAACATTAAAGGGGTGCAATATATAGAACATGGTACAATAAGAGAGTAGAACACAACCCAATATGAGATTGAAAGTCGTCTAATCCAATCACATGGAAAACAACATGGTGATATGCGGAACTTCTTATCTAGTCGTCACTACCTATAGTCATAGTGTAGACTAATCCATTTATGATAATCTAAACATAGAAATCACATGGCATACCTCATGCCTCTTCACCTATCATTGAATGAGAGTACGCAAATAGAAGGAGTGGGTACCGATGAATGATATATATATATATATATATTTATGTTATTAGTCAAATAAATCTAAAGGAGATGGTAGATTATCTCCATCTCAAAACTAATACCATTAATATGAGTGGCGAACTGTTCCAATGTAAGCCCATTGATGATGGCCAACATCTCATGCATCTTCCTCATACACAAAAGTCAAAGGGTCACAATCCCAACACTATTATATGATCCACATTGGGATTCACTGATTTTCCCACATGTTTTTAAGTCATGTTCCAATCATGCCTCTATATAAGGAATGTGTATGTATTTCTAGAGAGTTGAATGGTTCTTCAAACCATTCCTTTCCATTGTTCCACATAGTCATGGTGCCGCTAGTTTTAGGAAATAATCTCTTGAATTTGTATGAAAGTAGGGTTCTAATCTAGTTGGAATAGAGGAATGTGATTTCCCAAACCTGCTAGACAGTACCACTCAGGATGGCCCATAGGTAACACCACTAGTAGTCCTACTATAGGCTATTCCCTATGAGTCTTCAGGGAAACAGAACTGGCCAAAAAAACAAGAGGGATACACATAGATTATTACATCCCCAAACTACACTGTGTGCCCTCGTAGATGGTATGATCAGAACTATAATTTAGGAACCTGACTACCAAGACCAACCAGAGGGTTATCCTAGAACTTTCATCAAGGTACAGTACTTCCTAGCCCAACTGGAGGGTTATGCCCAGGATTCTCTAGTGTTTCTGCATGATTGATGTCATCATCGAGAGTCACCATATCATTTGAAAAGTAAAAAATATTTAACATCACATCATGAAATCTACATTCAAGTGAACCATTATTTTCAATGATGAGAAACATTTCGGATAGGTATCTAATGGGTAAAAATATGAGTTCAAAAAAAATTAGATATAAACATTCTACGATTGCATGGAATTTCTCTACTAGTACAAGACATATGAGGGGAACGACATGGTGTTTTATCCCACTTCATTTCTTGGTCATGTCTCTAGTCAGTACATAGGTCCCATACCTATAGGGTTTCATTCCATCCAACTGGACTACATAGCATGTCTGGCCAATTCATTGTCAGGTCGTGCCTGCTGGTTGTGTCTATGTACTAAGGCCTCATGTCTGTGTACTTCTAAATAGACTCCCCATTCATGTGACCCATCACATGAATTTTACAATTGGGTAAGGGGTATATGTAATATAAGGGATTACTACATGCCATATTACCATTGAATTCTTCAAAACACTAGCATCACAACTGAGGGGGATACAAAAAATGTGTTCATGATCCTACAAAACTTATAGTAGGAATTTTTTCAGAAACACTGTGTTTCGTGGTCTAAATATCACACATAAAATCAATTCAAATAGATATATTTAATTTTTTCCTCCCATATCACATGGATATATGCTTGAATCATTCCCATATGCTATTATACGCTAGAAAATTGATTCAATAATGATTTGGTAAACTCTCATTCATTCTGCTCGCCACTAGATCTTCCACCCCTGATGATCTAGCCTCAAACCATCAATATGTTCATCCACATCTACTATTATTCTTGGATCTATGATTTATTCCACATTACCTTGTCTTTTAATTGGTCTTTAATGAATCTGGTCACCCAATCAATTGTGGGTGCCCAGCAACCATCTAATCGAGAACTGTGGGGTCCTGCCAATGAAGAATGAGGGGAAAAGAACATGAAAAAAGGACTTAAATTCATTATAAAATATTTATTTTCCATCAATCAAGATCATTAATTTTTTTTAATAATTTCTGGATAATTACTATCGTTTTAGTACCATGTTGCATGCAATGGTCAAAATCATGGGAAATATTGATTAAAGGATGATGATCTACTCAGTCATTTGATTTTAATAGAGGTAAACCAAAAACACGAGTCCTAGATATTATTTGGATAATTAATTTTTGAAGACCACGTTCTCTAGAAGATTAGGGAGAATCATCTATGTTTGTTTCGTTTCGATCTTTCTTGAATCATAAGTTCATAATTCTTCCCCAATTAATGAGGAAGAGAAATCTCTCACCATCATATTTCGTGATCTATGATTTCAACCATTGTTAACTCCTGCATTAAACCCATTTACATTCATTTTTAGGTTAAATTAAATTTATGAGATTACATATTCAATTTATTTATTAATAAAATTAAGAAAACTACTAATGATAAATGGGTCCATATTTCCCACAACGACTAATTTTATGTCTTACCTAGGTTAAACATCGTGTTCTGGACCCAACCATGGTCTTAGATTTCTAATATGATTTTCCATTTAGTATTTATCTTCTCTTCGTTAATTATCCATGTGTAAAAACATGTATATATTTATATTTTATTAAAATTAATTCATGGAACATCCATCCTTGTAATTGCATTCCATCTTGGTTCTGAGCTCTGGAAATATTATTAGAAATAATTTAATGTATTACAAGGGAAAAATTATGTCTTTACCTCAATCCCTCATTAAATTATTACATCCTAGAAAAATAATTCTATGAATAAATATCATGATACTAAGACCTCATCCGACTATTCCACTCTCGGGAGCTCTCTTGCAAATTTCTGTGCTTCGACACCCATGTACCAAAGGCATGTTCATCTTTGCAAGGTCAGATCCTATTAGTCCTCGATCACCACCAGGTACTCTACAAAGACGGATCCATCCTTGATATCCAGTTCACCGTAACCAATGACGTGCATAGGGTAACACAAATATTTACTCAACTACGACACATGGAAGACATCATGCACCCACTCCAGTTTTTGCGGTAAGAGGAGGTAGTATGAAACCTCACCAACCATATTCACTATCTTGAACAACTCTATGATCCTCAAGGATAACATACCTTCTTTTATTGATCCCCGTCATTCCTCATCGTAGGATGACTCCAAGAAGAATTATTCTCCCTACTCAAACATTAAGGGTCTGTGATGGTGATATGTGTATGATTTATGATTTCTCTGGTTCGTCTTCATCCATTCATGGATGACTATTACTTTTTACATTGTCACCTGCACAAACTATGGGCCCATAAGATATTATTATCTAATCTCCATCTAGTACAAGGGTGACCAGATGGGTGTTTCTTATAGGGCCAAAAAAGTTTCTAGGAAAATGCTATAGTGATAGATGTCGTTTTACGGAAACTCTACCAAAGACTGGTGATCCCCCCAAATCTGGCCGAAATCTAATACGCAAGACCATAACATATCCTCTTTCACTAGAATAGTGTGCTTGGTCATCCCATCATTATGGGGGTTAAAGGATATATTCATTCACATAGGGTTTCCAAATTCCCCATTTGACTTCTCAACAATCATGTTGTAAACCACGAGTCACGATCGTAGATAATCATATAGGGTACCCCAAGAAGGTGAATGACCTCCCAAATGTACAACATCCCAAACAAGACACCGAAATCTATTACCTGATTTAAATGAAGTGTCCCAGCTTCTTAAGTTGGCATATAATCTCTCAGATATTGTCATATCCATTTTCGGTTATTGGAAGCCATGTGACAATGTCCATTGATAAGACACAACATTTCCACTCCAAAATCTCAAGAGGCTGCCACAAACCCTCTAGAACACGGTGCTCAACATAAACTCTCTGAACCATGAGGCACTAAGACATGGACTTATCTATTATATATTTATATATGGACCACTGATACTATTACTAAATATCTCTTTACATATTCCCTGCATAAGGATGTATAGTTAAGCGAAAAATGTGGAACTCCCATGTCACCTCTTACTGCATCATGTCTGGAAGCACTATTATACCCTGGAATAAGATCCCATGATTTAAACATCAGAATACCCATCTATTGTGTCATGTGTAGATATCATATCACACATGACCTCACAGGTGATATCTCTTGAATGCTACTCTCTCACATTCTCTAGGATTGAGGGATTCAACACTGTTGATTGAAGAAATGATGTACCATCCTACTCTACCAGGGAAACCTATAGGGAATCTAACTAACCCTGATCATTATTCACTAAATAAGCATGATACTTGATTCTAAGGGAATTTTCTCCCACATTTACCTTTCATATAATATAGACAATCATGAAGTTGTAGTCATATAGGAACATCGACCACTGTCAATGTCTTATGTTCAAGTTTCACTGACTAAAGATATTCTTGAGGCCCTGGAGGAATAATTATACCACAAATAAATCTCCTTGATGTTAGTACCTCCCCATCATCAAGGGGAATTCTGCCACTCTTAAATGTTGGTCATGAGTCATATTTTTCTTCTCATGGAATCTCAAATTCATCGATCAATATGCGATGATTTCCAATCATTTAATCAACATTCAACTGAGCCGATCTTCTGAGGCATCACATTACACTATGAACTCAAGGCCTTACTCTAATATCATCAACACTAGATCACTCATCACCCTAAACATCCAATCCTCAACGGCCTTTCATGTACTTCTCATACTATGTAAACATTCATCACTTTTTCTTCATGCTAGTGGAAGGGGATACAATTCAGCAAAAGTATGCCACAAATATTATGTAGTGCCTCGTAAATAGAAGAAATCATTCCACCTCTGAAAAATTATTGGGTGTCTACGATGAAATCCCCACGTCCACCTTTTCAAGATCCATGATTAAACTATTTCCAAGAATGAAATTTCCTAGAAAGTGAACCGCATCTAACTAAAACTATCACATCGAGAGATTTCTCTATCGATGGTCCTTTAAATAAAAATCTAGGACTATCCCCATGTTCTATAAAATATCCACCTATATTTTAGTGTAGACGAGTATTTAATCAAATAAGAAAACAAAAACTACTTCATTTATATATAAAATACCAGTTTTCTCAAATTGATAAAGGTAAGGGTATCATTTGACACACGAAAGGGTATCACTAGGAACTCTTAGTGTCTACAGACACATCATAATTACGTCATTAAATAATCATCCCTGTAAACCTGCATCTAATGGTAGCTAGGCCTAATATCTATCATGGAGAACCATATCATACCTCAAAATTAATGAAATGTGTATTAAATCTTTGATAAGGGGTACTTGTTCATTATTATGTCCTAGTTTTGGAGACGATAGTCCATAAAAATGTTTAAGATACTATCTTCCTTTTTCATAATTATAACTATAGTTGTATGGGGGGAAAACTAGGTCTAATGATACCTTTCTCATGATGGCAATCAAACTTCAACCACAACTCTTGGAGTTCTTTAGGTTTAATAGGATATTCCACAAAAGATATCTAGGATGTCTCTAGTTTCATGTCAATGAAAAACTCCATCTCCCACCTCAGAGTTATTCCCAAAAAATCGTCGAGGAATGAATCCATATAATCATTCACAACAGAAGAAACCTAGATTACTAAAGAGACATCTAAACCAAGGGTTTATTTTTCCAACTGATGGGTAATAGGGCGCAACCTCATACTCACAGAACCTATCTTCCATACAACGTGGTCACCCTCGCTAGAAAAGGAGAACTTCATCCCATAAGAGTGTAGGAATATGAGTTGTATGTGGTGAGAGTAGACTTGGTATTGAGCTATGGAATTCCAATCCTAACCCATGATGACATCGTGGAGTTCCATCATGATAAAAAAAAAGTTTTCACATGAGCCTCACTTCTCTATGCGATAGCTCACACTAACAATAGATGAATGATACAGAGGAAGCATTCCCCATATGAACCACAATAAAAGGATGCTTTTTGGAATCTATACTATGGGATCTAGATCATTTTTCAAGATTTAATAGATAAAATAATTACTAAAATGTGTGTCTACAAATACTTATGCAAGAATAGAATTTACATATATCATACCTTGAATCATCTTGGGCACCATAAGATCAGAGATGTCCAAAGATTGTAGATATCAATGAACCACCGAGAAGGCTCCCTGAGCCTGATATGGGCTTCCTAGTGGTGGTGGTGGAAGGATCTCATAGCATTATCCTCTACTTGTATCACCCCATAATCTGCTTCCAGCTCTGCCTCTGTGGAGAACACCTAGATCAAGAAAATGTGTCTACTGGGGCGATTCATCTACAATTTTCTTGGGATGCTCAGTATATCAGGTTGGGAAGTCTCATTCCATGTATCATCACCCAAAGAAATCACATCACCATCCCTCAATGTGTTTCCATGGTGCTCAGTGCTTCCCTTACACTGTACGACTGCATGCCTGAGTCTTCTCATGGAAGGGTCTCCAGTTTGGAGATCTTTGACTCCTGCATGTAGTTATAGATGTGTCATCCCAATCAAATACAATTCTAGTTCCATCTATGTATAATCCTTATAATATAAATATATCTATAAAAATCACCCACTCCATCACCCTAGAATAGGTGGGGATGCACATGATCGCTACACTAGATCGAATGTATATTCTTACTCCATGGTCAAACATTCATGCTCACATGTAGATTTATATTGTCATGCTAAGAGAGTAATGAATAATGTCTGTGAACACTAATACATACTCACCACTATCTTCCCTCCCTTTGGATTCTCTAGAATCCATTGGATCTGAACAAAGAATATGTAGGAGGTGTAATAATCATCGCAGAACAACTACAAGATGTAATTAAATGGAAGTGTTAACTCATTATGCGTCTCGGTAACCAGGACCCACTAATGACAACATCTCCATGGAAAAGGCTGGCTTCCAAATCCACCATATGATTCATTATTGTTAGGATAAGCTTGGTGATATATACCACATACCCTATCTAATCCTCCACTTCCTAAAGATCTGGATCACCATGGAACCTTAACAGTCATTGATGCTAGAAATCACATAGTGTTGTCAACCTATGATCATCCTCAGAATACTCTTAAAAATGATCTTAAAAAGGTGGAGGTTCTTCCCCCATACAACTGAGATGATACAGATGATGAGAAAGATCTTGAACTGAGGCCTCATCGCTAATAGTGTCATCATCATAAATTGGTGTTGGTATCAAGGATGGTTTCCATCATAGAGGAATCTAGAAAGTTATTAAAGAGTACTGTAGTCATATGAGAATATAAATATATAAAAAAATAACATTAAGCTTACTAAATATGGTTTATCAAAGACTGAATACAATATGATGCATGCACCATTGATCAAAGAAAAAAATTACTCAGTATGCTTAGTTGCCAAGAAGGTGGTCAAGGACCTAGTTAATGGATAAATCGGCCATCACACCATTACTAGAGTCCATTTTTTAATAGCCACAATCGATACACTTTGACAATATTTCCCAAATCACAACAAAAAAAAATTATGGAAATTTTTGAACAGTATCTCATTGGTCAAACCACATTTGATTCCATTTTGTCACAACATGGCCAAAACTAGGGCTTGAGTAGCAACAACCACAACCCACCTTGATAGTCCAATGGTGGATAAATGTTCTAAAGACACATTAATATCAGGGAAGCCATTCAAAAAAATCATATACACAATCAAAATTCTATCCCAATAAAAAATTTCCTAGGGAAGGAAATAAAAGATTCAACACTACAACAAATATTCAACATATGTATAGACCACTATGAATAAAAAAGTATGATACTGTATACTAAAATTAAAATGGGTTAAAATAAATTCCCCATAAGAAATATGTCCCATCCAAAAAATACTAGAAAATGATAAACAAATTAGAGATCACAGTTTCTGTATCCCATTATATGACCACCATACACAGTCTGAGAAACATGTATCCCTATACTCCTCAAAAGTCATGATTAACCTTCCCACCACTTCAAAATACAAATCACATATTGGGAAAAGCCCATGTTGGGTAGTTTATATACTTACCAAGTAGAATTCCATGTGAATGTCAAGAGAAAGTGTTAAGTTATAAAACTAAATATGGATGTAGCTAATAGAACAAGGTATAGTACGAGAGTATAGCTCAACTGAATAATTGAGTGAATGCAAGCTCTTCCAAACACAGAGATCTCAACATGGTGAGAAGAAGAAATTCTCATCGGATCATCAATGCCAATAGATGGAGATTATAATCATCCAACAATGCTATTCTATATATGGAAATCATGTGTCATACCCCATGCATCCTCACCTCTCCTGGAAGGAGGGTTATAAAAAACCCAAGGAGTGGGTACTGAATAAGGATATATATATATATATGATCAGTAATAGAAATCCAAATTTGAAGGCAGAGGATCTCCATCTCAGAGATCATACAAAGAATATATGTATCCATTACTTCCTATGTATGTCCTTCAATGAATCCCAAAATCATAGGTGTCTAACCATGACACACAAACATATGGGGATCAATCAACACCCCATGATACTCTACCCTTAGGGTGGAACAAACTAGCCTGCATGGTTTTTAGTCTCATCACATGAACCCATATTTATGGGGGGAAGTGTCACACTTTCTTATAAGCCTAATGGTTTATAAAACAACACATCATCACTATTACTCATAGTTTAGGGGTCACCAGTTTATGTAACAGTGATATTGCCCTAGTATGATAAGAGGGTCCTAATTTGGTTGTTACTAAGGAATGCCACTACCTGGTCCAAAAACAGGGTACCACTCAGGAAGGTCACTAGGGAATTCCACAACCCATTCCTACTGAATTATAAGCCTGATGAGTCATCAAGGAAAGGGCACTACCCAACCTTGATAATGGGTTACACTGGTATGATGTCATATGAGAACACCACTACATATCCTAGATGGAGGGTAAGCCCATAACAATCATCATAAAATTTCACAGCCCATCCCAGTTAGAGGATAATCCTAAAACAATCATTGGGGAGTTCTACTACATAGCTCAACCGAAGGGTTCTGCCTGAGATGCTCTATTACTTTTTTATGATTATTTTCATCATCAGGTGTAACCATAGCATCTTACAAACCAAGAATATTTTACATTATATCTCATATGTAACATTCATGGGATCCATCACATTAAATAGTGATAAAACTCATCATAATCATATCGTGGAGAAAAATCCGAGTTCAAATAATGATGATAAATACATTTGAAGAATTCTCATAAGAGATCACATGGTATGTGTGAGGGGACTGACATAGCTTGTGGTCCCTCTTCACTGTCTAGTGAAGTATCTTCTTGTTAAATAGGCCCATATGTGTTGGTTTACATGCCATATATCCGGAATACATCGAGCATCCCACTTATCCACGGACTAGGTCATGGATACTTGCCAGGTCCATGTACTCAAACCCCATTTATGTGTACTTCTATAAGGACTCCCCATCTGGGTAATGCATCACACAAATTTTGAAACTAGGGAAGTGGTACCAGGAATGTAAGGGATTACTACACTCTATGTTAGAGTTATATTCTTAAAAACACTAGTGTTTCCATTGTATAGACTACACATAGTGTGTTATTAATCCCACATGACATGTAGTTTTGGATTTCATTCCAGAAACCCTAGGATTCTTGGTACGACCACCTTGCTTCATGTACATTAAATACTTAATAGATCGTATGTCATTTCCTCCCATATCTCAGGGATCTATTTTTTATTCATGAGTTTCAGATATCATTCTCCATGAAGTGGGTCTGATGAATTTTTGGTAAACCCTCATTCATTATTCATGCCACTACAGATTCCAACCTTGACAATCCAGCATGAAACCGTTGATTTTTTTATCCACTACCCACATAATTTACGGGACTATGATCAAATCAACAATTTTTTTTTGTATTTTCTTGGATCTATCATGAATCTGATAAACAGATTTTGCTCGAGGCACCTATGAACCATCAAATTCTGAACTGTGGGCTTATAACAATGAAGAATGTGATGAATGGGGGAATAGAAGAACAAGAATATTATTATTACTACCATTGGATATTTATTACTATAAAATGATCATAAATGTGAAATTTGGACAAGAAAAAGTTCATAATAAATTTGCTTCTATATATTGGTTCATTCAATAGTCTAAATCATGGAATTGACTGAATGATGGATGAAGATATACAAAACCATTTAATTATTATGGAGAAAAACTATAAAAAATGAGTCCCAGCCCTTGTTTGTATTTATCATTTTTTATGAAAAAAATCTCCAATCAATTATAGGGAAGCCACTATGTTAGTTGTATTTCAATACATCTCAAACCATATGTTCATTGATCATCACAAATAGATGAGTATGAGAGAGTTGTCGCCGAAGGATTCCAAGGATTGTGAGGCCTAACCTAGTCAAATACTCGATTAAATTCATTTTAAAGAATATTTAGGTTAAAATAAAATAATTTTATGAATTATTTTAATAATTAATTACCACTAAAATTAAAAACCATTGATTGAGGTGTCTATACATCCTACACTGACTCAGTTTATATCATGTCTAGGGTAATCAGCATGTTACACACACAAAAATTGTGTGAGATTTTCTGAAATGATCAACCAATTTATCGTTATCTTATTGTCATTAATATACTGTGTTCACCAAATATATTATATATTTAATATTTTTATTAAGTTGATTTTGGGAACATTGGGCCTTTGAATTGAACTTCGTATTAGATACTAGATCTGGAAATATATTTATAAATATTTTAATGTATTGAATCAAAATAATTGCATCTCTACAGTTATGGTGACCCAAGGGGTGGTACACTCCCATGAAAATTCGAATTGAGTTGATAAATGATTATTTTAAGGGTTAATGAGAAAAAACCCATTGAATTTTTTAATGACACTGTAACACCCCGACCCCAGCTACCCAGAGCCGGTGCATTACTTCGTAACATTGGCATGATCACAAAAGATCAAGTCTCGAAAGACCGATTAGTTTAGTAGCCTTGGCTACACTAGATACATTCATAAATGTTACATTACATCATAAAGTGAAAAACTAATAACAAAGTCTTCATAGTCCACACTCATATCCTCTTCTGTCTATCCCTGCAGGTCATTCATAAAATACTTCTTCACATCCTGTAAAATATTAAAACATTGAAAGGGGTGAGCTCAGATGGTCAGTAAGGTTAACAATATTGCTGAAGCCTTCATAAATAAACATAAACATTTAAGGCAATGTATAACTAAAACAAAAGCCTTTTAAACTTGAACATTAAAATAATATGGCAAATGTAAAATGAGATAATTCCATTTACTTCTTCACATGGATATTCTACTGGTCGAATAATCACATGAAATATCATTAACCACTTTCATAATGATGGAATGCATAATGCCAGACTATCATAACCATGTAGTCAAGGCCTCGTGCCAAGACCACAAATATGATTTTGTCAAGGCCTTGTGCCAAGACACTAGTTTGTCTCATGAGACCTGCTGATGCATCGAGGAGCTATAGCGGGCTCCACCCGTCACTTATTAAGTCCAATTCATTCCTCATATGAATAGGTTTAAACATATCATAAACCATAACATAATCGTATCACATAAAACATGCATAAAGGAAACATAACATTTCCACATTTCAATCATAAGATATCAATAAAACACATTGATATAATAAAAATTCTTTCAAAACCATTTTCAATACCAAAATAAAAGAAAGTTAAAACTTTGTATTTATTTTTCATTAAAAAAAATGATGGCTTGAAGAGGAAGCCGAATCTCAAATAATGGTCACGGCGGCGGAGAAGTCGTTGTCGCCGCATAAGTACGGAAAGAAAAACATTCCCTTTTGTTGTTTAGTAAAACGCTTCGTATAAAAAAGATTCATTTTGAATAAACGTAAAATTCAAGGGAGTTTATACACCGTATAAATGAAAGATGTGTATAAAACCAAATATGCCTCAATGAAAGGAGATTGAGACAAAGTCCTTACAAAGATCATTTTTTTTAAATAAAATAGATCTATTATGAGTATTCACTATAATTACACATAAAGAAAGTACAAATACATGATAGGAGATAATAATATCATGACATAATTTGAAAGTAGGAAATTAACCCAAAGAATGGAAATTGGGTTAAGAAGTACCCATACCTTGTGTCTGACTTGACTCAGCCGTTCTTTAACCTCCTGAATAATAAACTAGAGTTAATATCTACCTTATTAAGAACCATTTTCAATTTCATTATCCTTTTTACATCACTTATTACAATGTTATGAACACTATGTAATTAATTAAGTTAATAACGGTCGTTTTGTCGATCTTTGGTACTTGTGTCAACAATAACCTTCTTATAATTACAAGTTGTTCATGTGGTGAAATATCCATTATATCCAGAATTATATTCATGATGTAGATATCATATATATCATATATATCCAGTATATACATTCATTTATAATATTACGTAAAATTTAGAGGTAAGAAATGAAATGCACCGTTCATGCAGACGGTAAGCCGTACGTACGCATGAACGCTACTTTCATTTCAATTTCATACTTAATGGAACAAAATAATAATGATATAAATGTATAATATAATTCCAGTATAATATAGTGTATAATACCATTTACTCCATCCTTTATACATCCCACATATGGCATTAACGATTCAAATCACTTTGAGGGGGCGGTAGTCCGCACTTCCTAAAATGAAATTATCGCGTTTTACCCATAATGGAAATCATAAAGTATGACATAAATGAGAAATACAGAAGGATAAGGAAAACATAAACATAATATATATATCATATATGAAAATAGTGTCATCAAAATGGCCACCATTCTAGGTGTTAAAAGAATTTGAACAATCATCGTTTCGTGAGGCAGAAATTTGCCATCCAAAGAAACAGTATGTTCTTTAACCATTAGATGTAGGTGTGTGTAAGTGTAGATCGAATACATCTTATAACAACATCCTAGTATATTGAGGATACTGGTGTTGTTACAAAAGAAATGAATAAAAAGAGTTTATGGGGTTGGAGAAGAAAAATAAAACAAAACAACATTAGAGAAGACATTACCTCAAAATCGGGTAACTCTTTTTGATTTGAGCCAAAGGCTTCCTTGGGAAGAGTTCTTCCCAAAGTGAGGCTTCTAGGAGTAAGAGAGGGATTTTGGGAGAGTATTTGGTCAGAGTTTGGCCGAGACAAATGGCTTGATGGTGTGAATAAGGTGGGAGAGGTGGTGGCCTTTTATAAGTGGAGAGGAGGTGCTCTTTTGGAAAGATTGAAATGTTACATTATTACACAATGATTTTCGGATTCTAAAGGTCCCAAACTTATATAATTCGAGGATAAGGTTATAAGGGTTCGAAATATCCTCATCCAATTGGCTTTGTACAAGTGTAAGCCTTGGATTTTGCATTATCTTCCCATTTTATTTAAATCGTTAAATAATGAGGTCATCGCCGCATCATAATGATGTCATAAATAATTTAATTTATTTAATGTCTAAAAATTATAAAAAAAATACTATGATGTATGAAATATTTTTATATTTCTAATGAATATTTATAATCAAAATTTGGACTTGTGTAACCCCACTTAAAAACTGTTTTAGTAAAACAACTCATGTTTGTGTCAATTTAATTTTAACATTAAATAAATATATATTAATGTCATTTTCCAACTAAAGTGGCTCCATGGGGTCCCCAAGTTGACCCATGGGTTGTATTGGTCGGCCATGAATCATCCAATAGGAGTAGGACAAGTGTCATGCTCATCTCATATTATTATAACATTATTTGTACCTTAAACAACACTAATTACCTCTAATCGCGATTAAGAACTTAAAAGTTACTATTCACCAAAAAATTATTTTAATCTCATTGAACCACATTTTACTTCTTAATGACAACCATGTATGTTGTATTTTTGAAAATCAAATCACAGAAGTGGTAATATTTCATTTAAACGAAAAATCAGTTATTTAACTACCACTTAGTGGTTTCACTATTCATCAAAAATTGAAGTTTTTCAGAACAATGCCAAAATTTCACCCTAAGCTATAATTGATATTCCGAATTCAAAAATGATGTCTATTTTACAAAATTCCAGTCATATAAGTTGCATTAATTAATTTTATAATTAATTCCCGCTGTCACAACAAATAGCATGTTTTTAAGAAATAATTTATATCAAAAGATTGACCATTGTATATGTCCAATTTTAATGTTAAATTGATTCTAATGACCACCATTGGATAAAATGGTAAAAATATATTCTAATTATTCTTTAAAACCACTAAATAGTATAATTTATCACTATAAATTATTATTATTAAAGAAGTTGTTTTTATGTATTTTTCACAATTCATAAAAAAATTAGAAGTTCTCAGAAAAATACCAAAAATTCAACATAGGCTAATTTCGATATTACGAATACAAAAATGAAGTCCATTTTGAAATATAAAATTTCTATAATTTTAAAAAGTGGTTATTACTATTCATAACGGCTACTTTGATTAGTCGCGGTGTTTTAGAACTCGAAGTTGCGTACAATGCAAGCTATTGCATTATTGAAAGAGAGGCGTATCGTGGAAGCTCGGGGTGTTACATTCTCCCCTCCTTCAATAAATTGCGTCCTCGCAATTTGAAATTTTTCTTGGAAAATAAAAGGTTGAAAATAGAAAATACCTTTGAGGAAAACCCACATCGGAAATAAGATTAATAAAATTTAGCCTTAATAAGAGGGAAAGGGAAATGAAAAAGTCACCACCCAATTATGATCTCGATTAGGAGAATATTGGTGGCAATTAGAGGCATATAATTGGAGGAAAAACGTAAATATTTGTAGGGAGCGATTGGGGTCATCAATCACAATCAACTGTCAAATTGAGGGCCGCAAAGCCTTCGATCTATGTTGATTTAAAATATCATCAGTTCAACAAGACATAAGGTATTAGGATAACACATTTTTTGTTTTAATATCCCTTTAATAAAGTTTAAGAATTAATTTATTCATTGAATAAGAGATAGGTATATATATATTTATGCTTGACAATTAGAGTTTCGACCTTCAACTCATCTTTCACTCAAAAAGATAATAGAACTCAAAAATATTATACTTATCTTAATTGTATAAGGTTCCAAATGTTAACACATACCATTTAGATTAGTAAAATTATTTTGTAATAACCAGGGACTTCCTGTAGGCTAGTGGTAGGAAATAAAGGCTTGTCGCACTATGATTGTGGGTTCGATTCCTACAGCTTTGTCCGACACGATGGGTTATGCCCCACCCTGCAGGTTGTCCTTTTTCTAAAACTATAGTATCATAATATTCCAAAAATAATCTTCATAAATTTTTTAACCTTAAACAATACTATCAAAAGATCAACTTAATCCACTCCAACCTTTATAGTTATCCAAAATACCTCTGTCCAACTCACAGTCCAAATTTTATAAGGAAGGTAAACATAATGAAGGTCCTTTTTTCCACGTAACAACATGTGAAAACCTTCATCATGTATTCTTTTTAAACATACTGAATTACCATGCTCCCTTATTCTTTATAGAATACTAGATATACTCCATCTATCCAAAAATGTTTACAAATCATCAATCAGTTTCAAGGAAGTTAAGAATATCCAATATAATTTATCCAAATCAATCACATCTTATTCCGAAATCACTTTCTCAATATCAGAACCATATTATGGTTTATCTTTCTCTCAACCATATATTTTCCAAAAATTTAACCTACTGTGGAGTCACTTTTCTTGGTTCCACACAATCTGAAGTCCTTGATGAAATAGTACTGCAGTACAATCCTTATATACTCCATAATTATTATAACCAGTACATAATTGATACAACACTCAAATTACAAAATTCTTCAATAACAACATAAGAACTCTAATCATTACTACTCATATGTGGTAGTATCATAACTTGATTATTATCCAATAACATCATTTGGGGCATACTCTGATTACTTGGACATTGGTTTGCGTAGTGTCCCCAATCCTTGCAGAAGAAGCATTGTACATTTGAAACCATTTTCTTACCCTTTTAGTCACGCACTTTGTGTCCTTTTTCTCTACACTTATAACAAACTCCCATTCCCTTTAGGAAAGTTCCATGATGTTTCTTCCCACAATTACCACATATTGGAAAATTCTTCTTTCCCCTCATCCCTTTATCCATCATTCTCTCTTCCATCCCTTTCGTCTCTTGCTTCGCTTCAAATCCATAGGACTCAGAGAATTCTTTACTTATCTTATTAACACATGATACTATTTCTTCATATGTTGAGAACACATGGGAGACTATTTCCCTTCGAAATGTTGGCTTAATACCGTGAAAGATATAATCCTTCTTACTCTTTGAATCATACGTATTGCTGGAGTTCACATTCCTTCTACTGGGCGCCATTTCTATACAATGGCATAAACTAGGTTAGTTTATGAATCAAAATACATAATTCCATACTTGTAAAACACTTAACACTAATTGAAATATTTATGGATATAATACATAATCATAAAAAAAGTTTTCTTTGAGGAAGTATATACTCATAACTCTTCATAGTGGTTTGTAAAGAAAATGAGAATTATCCTAAGCATATCCCCCGGGAGTGTCGTAACCAAGAGTGCAGCAAGGCCCGTTGTCGTGCACCAGTTCCCGTTCGAGTCTAGCTCAAAGCGGTGTTTTCGGGTTTTACCCCTAGGAACATATGTGCCAGAGCCGCCTCTACCTGCTCGTATCCAGACAGGGATGTATTGCTCGTAAAACTCATAACATCTCTATAATACCAAAATTCTAGGAAGTTCTTCTATAATAATCCTCAAAGTCTATCTTCGGGCTATGTGCTCTAATCAGAGTTTATCTAAATCTAGCTTCCAAGGTTAGTACTAAACTGCCTCTAATACCAACTGTAACACCCCGACCCCAGCTACCCAGAGCCGGTGCATTACTTCGTAACATTGGCATGATCACAAAAGATCAAGTCTCGAAAGACCGATTAGTTTAGTAGCCTTGGAAACACTAGATATATTCATAAATGTTACATTACATCATAAAGTGAAAAACTAATAACAAAGTCTTCATAGTCCACACTCATATCCTCTTCTGTCTATCCCTGCAGGTCATTCATAAAATACTTCTTCACATCCTGGAAAATATTAAAACATTGAAAGGGGTGAGCTCAGATACTCAGTAAGGTTAACAATATTGCGGAAGCCATCATAAATAAACATAAACATTTAAGGCAATGTATAACTAAAACAAAAGCCTTTTAAACATGAACATTAACATAATATGGAAAATGTAAAATGAGATAATGCCATTTACTTCTTCACATGGATATTCTACTGGTCGAATAATCACATGAAATATCATTAACCACTTTCATAATGATGGAATGCATAATGCCAGACTATCATAACCACGTAGTCAAGGCCTCGTGCCAAGACCACAAATAAGATTTTGTCAAGGCCTTGTTCCAAGACACTAGTTTGTCTCATGAGACCTGCCGATGCATCGAGGAGCTATAGCGGGCTCCACCCGTCACTTATTAAGTCCAATGCATTCCTCATATGAATAGGTTTAAACATATCATAAACCATAACATAATCGTATCACATAAAACATGCATAAAGGAAACACAACATTTCCACATTTCAATCATAAGATATCAATACAACACATTGATATAATAAAAATGCTTTCAAAACCATTTTCAATACCAAAATAAAAGAAAGTTAAAACTTTGTATTTATTTTTCATTAAAAAAATGATGGCTTGAAGAGGAAGCCGAATCTCAAATAATGGTCACGGCGGCGGAGAAGTCGTTGTCGCCGCATAAGTACAGAAAGAAAAACATTCCCTTTTGTCGTTTAGTAAAACACTTCGTATAAAAAAGATTCATTTTGAATAAACGTAAAATTCAAGGGAGTTTATACACCGTATAAATGAAAGATGTGTATAAAACCAAATATGCCTCAATGAAAGGAGATTGAGACAAAGTCCTTACAAAGATCATTTTTTTTAAATAAAATAGATCTATTATGTGTATTCACTATAATTACACATAAAGAAAGTAAAAATACAAGATAGGACATAATAATATAATGACATAATTTGAAAGTAGGAGATTAACCCAAAGAATGGAAATTGGGTTAAGAAGTTCCCTTACCTTGTGTCTGACTTGACTCAACAGTTCTTTAACCTACTGAATAATAAACTAGAGTTAATATCTACCTTATTAAGAACCATTTTCAATTTCATTATCCTTTTTAGATCACTTATTACAATGTTATAAACGTTATGTAATTATTTAAGTTAATAACGGTCGTTTTGTCGATCTTTGGTACTTGTGTCAACAATAACCTTCTTATAATTACAAGTTGTTCATGTGGTGAAATATCCATTATATCCAGAATTATATTCATGATGTAGATATCATATATATCATATATATCCAGTATATACATTCATTTATAATATTACGTAACATTTAGAGGTAAGAAATGAAATGCACCGTTCATGGAGACGGTAAGCCGTACGTACGCATGAACGCTACTATCATTTCAATTTCATACTTAATGGAACAAAATCAAAATGATATAAATGTATAATATAATTCCAGTATAATATAGTGTATAATACCATTTACTCTATCCTTTATACATCCCACATATGGCATTAACGATTCAAATCACTTTGAGGGGGCGGTAGTCCGCACTTCCTAAAATGAAATTATCGCGTTTTACCCATAATGGAAATCATAAAGTATGACATAAATGAGAAATACAGAAGGATAAGGAAAACATAAACTTAATCTATATATCATATATGAAAATAGTTTCATCAAAATGGCCACCATTATAGGTGTTAAAAGAATTTGAACAATCATCGTTTCGTGAGGCAGAAATTCGCCATCCACAGAAACAGTATGTTCTTTAACCATTAGATGTAGGTGTGTGTAAGTGTAGCTCGAATACTTCTTATAACAACATCCTAGTATATTGAGGATACTGGTGTTGTTACAAAAGAAATGAATAAAAAGAGTTTATGGGGTTGGAGAAGAAAAATAAAACAAAACAACATTAGAGAAGACATTACCTCAAAATCGGGTAACTCTTTTTGATTTGAGCCAAAGGATTCCTTGGGAAGAGTTCTGCCCAAAGTGAGGCTTCAATAGTAAGAGAGGGATGTTGGGAGAGTATTTGGGCAGAGGTTGGCCGAGCCAAATGGCTTTAAGGTGTGAATAAGGTGGGAGAGGTGGGGGCCTTTTATAAGTGGAGAGGAGGGGCTCTTTTGGAATGATTGAAATGTTACATTATTACACAATGCTTTTCGGATTCTAAAGGTCCCAAACTTATATAATTCGAGGCTAAGGTGATAAGGGTTCAAAATCTCCTCATCCAATTGGCTTTGGACAAGTTTAATCCTTGGATTTTGCATTATCGTCCCATTTTATTTAAATCGTTAAATAATGAGGTCATCGCAGCATCATAATGATGTCATAAATAATTTAATTTATTTAATGTCTTAAAATTATAAAAAAATACTATGATGTAGGAAATCTTTTTATATTTCTAATGAATATTTATAATCAAAATTTGGACTTGTGTAACCCCACTTAAAAACTGTTTTAGTAAAACAACTCATGTTTGTGTCAATTTAATTTTAACATTAAATAAATATATATTAATGTCATTTTCCAACTAAAGTGGCTCCTTGGGGTCCCCAAGTTGACCCATGGGTTGTGTTGGTCGGCCATGACTTATCCAATAGGAGTAGGACAAGTGTCATGCTCATCTCATATTATTATAACATTATTTGTACCTTAAACTACACTAATTACCTCTAATCGCGATTAAGAACTTAAAAGTTACTATTCACCAAAAAATTATTTTAATCTCATTGAACCACATTTTACTTCTTAATGACAACCAGGTATGTCAGATTTTTGAAAATCAAATCACAGAATTCGTAATATTTCATTTAAACGAAAAATCAGTTATTTAACTACCACTTAGTGGTTTCACTATTCATAAAAAATTGAAGTTTTTCAGAACAATGCCAAAATTTCACCCTAAGCTATAATTGATATTCCGAATTCAAAAATGATGTCTATTTTACAAAATTCCAATCATATAAGTTGCATTAATTAATTTTATAATTAATTCCCGCTGTCACAACAAATAGGGTGTTTTTTAGAAACAATTTATATCAAAAGATTGACAATTGTTTATGTCCAATTTTAATGTTAAATTGATTCTAATGACCACCATTGGATAAAATGGTAAAAATATATTCTAATTATACTTTAAAACCACTAAATAGTATAATTTATCACTATAAATTATTTTGATTAAAAAAGTTGTTTTTAAGTATTTTTCACAATTCATAAAAAAATTAGAAGTTCTCGGAAAAATACCAAAAATTCAACATAGGCTAATTTCGATATTACGAATACAAAAATGAAGTCCATTTTGAAATATAAAATTTCTATAATTTTAAAAAGTGGTTATTACTATTCATAACGGCTACTTTGATTAGTCGCGGTGTTTTAGAACTCAATGTTGCGTACAATGCATGCTATTGCATTATTGAAAGAGAGGCGTATCGTGGAAGCTCGGGGTGTTACAGATACTATGGAATAAAGGGGTGTTATCCTTATTTTAAATAAGTTAAATGAATTATGACATGTAAGAGGGTAAATGTGATGAATTGGTTAATGGGGGAGATTCATGTTATAAAATGGTTATGAATTATGTTTAATGTTTTTTTATGAATAAATGGTTAATTGGTCAATTTATGGATTCATGTTAGCTGAAAACAAATTTTAAAAACATGTGAACCACAATATATATAAATGATTCACCCCTTGATGTACAAATGTGGTAAAAAGTTTAATATGTGTTCAACCGTGCAAATTTTTTCATGATGAAAATGATAAGGGTATTGGTAATTGGATTTCACACCATAGTGAGGATGAAGATCATGGAGGTTCACATCGAGTCATGGTTGTTGGCCATGGTGGTTTATTTTAAGGTAAATATTTTTGTCATTGAGGTTTTAATCATACATGGGTGTTTTATAGGTTTTGACATGATGGTTGGGATACTCATATATATGATATTAGAATGAAATTACGTATCCACTTGATATATGTTTTATACTTCCAGTGTAGTATGAATGAGGATTTCCATATTAGTGTAATAGTGGAACAAAGATCCCTCTATGGTAATAGAAACATGTTTCATTTAACAACATGTATATAATTTTTCAATAATTATACACATACTTTTATGGACTAGATATTATCATGAAGACTATTGGTGGTGCCCTAATATACGGTTCTAACTACCAGATCATCGTGTCGATGGGTACCTGAGAATTTTTCATATTGGATATTCTGGATAATGTAAAAGGTTTAATGATTATTGATTGATAAGATAATTGAGATAGAGAATTGATGAGAGAAACATAAATTATTTCATGAGACATTTTGTGGATTTTTATTAGTATAATTTTTATTTCTACATTATCACTAAAAAACTCAGTGACATAACATTTTGTTTCTTTGGTTTTGGGTATACACCTTTTAAGGGTGTTTATTATATGATTGATGATTATTGTTTGTTATTTTTGGATTTTTTTTATTTCCACTATATTTATACTTTGGAAAATGCATTATAGTCTCCCAATTTATCTCATCAAACCCCTTTATGCTATTTAGAAGCATATTGAATTAGGGTAGGTTCTCTAGAGGCCATTTGAGGATCCAACTCAACACATATATTATAATGGCTCCTAGATAGGGATATTACATGCAGTACAAACAACCATGAGACTATAGTAACTATAATATAATATAACTTTATAAAGTGAATGTTAAATTTTATGGTGTGAATAAAAATAAATAAATAATGAAAAATTAAACACATAAAAAATAATAAAATAAATTTATTTTTATTCAATATACTAGGAATGAATAATAAAATTATTAGAAGGAAAAATAAATATTTTTCTAAATAACAATTTTTAAGACTATGTTGAGTATCTTTCTTAATAAAACTAGTAAATAATGATTGAATATTTATTTTTATTATTTGAATATATTTTATATTCAATCACATTTATTTATAATTCTTATAATAATATATCTATTCTTGATGTTATAAAAATTACATTTATTTCTTAAAAACAATGTTTTTCAATAAAGTGGTTTTATCTTGGTATGAAGACTTATTTAAAATTAAAATTTAATAATTATTATAAATTATTTTTAAATAAAATAAATCCATTTTTTAAATCATATTATAAAATTTATTTTAGTGGTATGTTTTTAGAGTATTCTGAAGATTTTTTTTGAATAGTGAAAATGATAATTTTTATATAAAACGGTGTTTTTGATTTAAGAATATATCAAATAAAATCCTATTTTAATTTTTTTTAAATAAAATTAGTTAAATATTATTATTATTAATTGAATACTATACATTTAATTAAATATTATTTCAAAATACAATATGAAAACCTTTTGTACATAATCAAAATTTTCGGGCAAAAAAGCCATCTTCATTACGCTTAAGAGTATACTTTTAAAATAATTCTGAAAATTTTGTAAATTTTATTTATTAAATTGTATTAAATTTTTCAAAAAATTATAATTAAAATTATATAATTCAATAATCTTAATTTTTGTTCATCATTTGTAGTGAATGAAGTTAAAAAATAATTATTATGGTTAATGTAAAAATGTCTTTACCAGGGGTAATCCCAAAATGAAAGAATTTTTTTTCTAATAATAATTATATAAATCACATTGTATGGTATTTTAATAACCATAAAATACTATCTTCTAAAAAATTTCATGTTAGTAGTATTTTAAAAAATTCATTTTGAACTCTATTTGGAAACATCAAATATTGTCACCTACTCCCATTAATAAAATGAAGCCCCTTATCCTATCCTCTCCAAACTGCAATAATTTTTTTTAAAACTGATAATTATCCAAATAACTTCCATAAATCTCTCATGATTATCTTGAGTCCATTTTTCTCAAGATACCATCTTATGATGTATTTAGCAAAAAACATAAAGGTGATTTCGGAAAAATATAAATAGTTATTAAAAATTAATATTCATTTTATTTATTCATATATCCCTGAAAATATTTTTCAAACATGGTAACATAATATATAAAATATATTTAATATAATTATCTGTTATTTGGTTTATTTAATAACCAATATCACATCATTGATGCGTTAAATTTGAAATAAAAGTGTTGATTGTGTGTAAAGTTGACTACTTCCTCACAAACCAATGTAATTTTTTCCATCACCACTTATCAGAGATGGATATAATTATTAATTTAATGTATATATATGATATTTAGGACAAAAAACATATGGAATTATGACATTACATATACCTTCTTACCTTCAAATCCATTGGAAAATGATAACATCACCCATATTAACCAGTGAGATACCACCTCCATGATGTGATGAGAATAATTTTTTATTTTATTATGAAATGGATCTTACTAGGGATGTATTTAATAAAATTATATAATTCCTAGGATTTTATATTTATTTTGGATTCTAAATTGTGATTTTAAAATAAGTTATTCCCTCTGTTGAAAAATATAAACAACATTCATGCATACATATGGCCTACCATCTTTCGGATTTGTGTACTTTATTTTTCTATATATACATTTATTTATGAATATAAATATTCATAGAAGAAATATATCCTATATTTATATTATATTAATTATTTTTGAGATGACAGAACAATGATCATTGTAAAAGGACTAAAACAGATAATCCCAAACATACATGAAAACAAAGTAGTTATTACATAAAACAATGAATTTAACAATGATTTAATAATTAAAGGATAAATTTTTTTACGTAAATCATATAATTTGTGATATATATTATGATATTTATATATAGATGTATAATAAATTTATATTTATTATATTGTGTTTTTGAACATAAAAACGGAATTTGGATGTTAGGTAAGTGGTTCTCATCTCACTTTTATATTTGTGAGTATAATCCTAATTCAACAATTATTTAATTTCTGATCTATAAGTAAAAAAATTTCGATTTTTAATATTGTATATATATATATTAAACATAATTAAAAAAAATTATGTAATTTCATTCATGTAGGTTATGATTCAAAATTGAAAAATATAAAAATGGATTATTTAATGGTATCACCTTTATTTGATACTATTTATATTAAAGTATCTTTTGGAGGGATAATTTTATTCTTTTTATGAGAAACCGAATATATTTTATTATTCTCATGTTATTTATTAATATCATTTATTTATTTTTTTATTTACTTCTTTCAGTGTACTTGATAAAAATATTATTATTTTTTGGAAAACTGAATCTATTTTTCTATTTTTTTGGGAATCATATTATTCCATGAAAATATTTTTCTTTAAATGTGTCAAATATTTTTTACATCTCTCCAATTATTTTTAAGGAAATTTTTATTCATGTATAAAAAAATATATAAAATAAATCTTCTGGTTGTTAAAAAAATATATTTTTTTAATATTTATTCTAAAGTGTGAAATGAATATTTTTTAACATATAAGTCATGAGTACATTTTTCATCTATAAGGGCCACTCAATTTTTTGTAGCTTCCATTAAAAATGTACCAGAATATTATTGATAGAAAATTATTTTCCATATATTCTATATTTTTTTAGTTTTTAAAGTTAATTTTAATTTTTTAAATTGTATTTTACTCATGAATGTTTTTAAATATATATTTATTGTAATTCTATTAATAGCTTAAAAAACATGTTTTACATATGATTTTCCACTGAGGTGTTGTCATAATACAATAAATATTATTTCTAAAGATGTTTCACGATCAGTCTGACTGGGGATGTAATATTTTGATACTATTTCCCATGTTATTGTTGATTTTAATGATTTTGATTAATTATAGGAGAAATTATATACATTTTATATTATATTTTATCAATTTGATCTTTTACATTACTTATTTTTCTATATATTTATATTAATAATTAATTATACTTAGAAGGTGATTTAAATGTACATATATTTCCCCTTGATGCATTGAAATATCTCATGGGATGACCTAGATTATGTATTTGGATAAGTCCTTACATGTTTATATAATATTACATTTAATAAAGGAATGATGATATGTTTATGATGTCCAAAAATTTTCATTCAATCATCTCATGAATCATTATTAATTTCCATGTGATAATTTGATTATATATGATATCAATGGATAAATTTATAGACTATGTGACTTTTTCAATGTTATTATAATATCATTATTTATTCATTTCATATTATTCGACATAATAATGTTATTGATTATATGGAATGTGTTTTCATATGTTTACCTTACAATGTTAATTATCACTTATTTATTCATAAAATACACACCATATGTGGATTTCCTTAATGATCATCTAATCTCACCACATTATTATGTTTCTATTCCCCATGACTCTATAATGTGTATTATCACATATATATATATATGATGATATTATGAATATAGTAATTGTTTTATCAATTGAAATACTATTTTTTATTTTTTATTTTGATTTGTAATTGGAAATTAATGTATTTATCTAGTTTTATAATACTACTAAACTATTTGGTCCATTGGTAACTTATAAATAGTATCTTGTACAAATTTAATAACGTAAATACATATATTGGGATACTAGGGTCAATGATTTTACAAAGGTAATCAATCTGAAACTCTTTTTAGAAAATTTCAATTTGGCCTTCGATACCTCATAGATATGAAAATTATGAATCTTATTAAATGTTTTACCAAATTAGAAATTGATAATGAAATCAGTCTTGCGATATGATAACTTTTTTTATAATTAAACCGAAACTCATGGATTTGGGAACAATTATTTTAGACTAAATGAACTTATATTTCGTTGTTAACTTATTAAAAGCACAAAAAATGGAATGGAAACACTATTTGTGATGTGATAAAATTTTATAAAAATAAACCCATTGTATATGAACCAGGTTATGGTAACTAAATAGCATATTATTTCAATGAAAAACAATCTCCATAGTAAAAGGTTCATATTAACTAAAATTTGATACATTGTTACCAGTGGTATTTCATTAGTGTAAATCATTACAATAACATGACAATATGAACAAATATTTATATAATTATTATATATAATGATTTATTTAAAACAATTCACTTTACCATAAATGAATTTAAAAATTATTTTTATCTATATACAACAAATGGATCATTTGAATACTAATTTGTGTCATCATTAAAAATACCATGATATGGAATAAAATTTTACATATAAAAAATATAATTTAACCATTAATTTTCAAAAAAAAAATATGTATTTAAATGAGATTAGAACCTAATGGATGTCAAATAAATCGAATAAATTAAGGAAACGAACATTAAAACAAATAGAAACACATCAGTTTCAATGATCAATTATAAAATATTTCTCACTATTATTGGAAAATGACTAGATTAAAAAATTCACATGTAGAGATAAAACCCATGACCTATGGTTTGGACACCATGACCACATAAGATTATATAAGCTAAAAAAATTTGACAAATGGGATGAAAAAAAATTTCCATAACATTAATGAATCGAACTGGAATCGAGAATAGAGGCCTACAATCCATAAAGGGGAAGAAATTAGGGACTCATATTTGATATAATTTGTTGATTCATGTGAATTAGGTTGGGTGGATATTGAATGGGGATTTAATTTTATAATTTTACTATATAATTTTCATAATTTAAAACACTCTGGTTTCTATCAAAATTTTGATAAATTGTTTTTGAAAACTTATGATTACCATTTATAAAACACTAGATAAACCTAGGGGGATCACAATATATCCCATGGTTTACCCTAGATGTGAACCAACCATGGAAAATATCGTCATATATATGTTTACACTAAAAATTCAACCATGAAGTCACACAGTTTTCCAAACCACGAGATAACACTATAGGAGGCATTGGTTTTCAATGGGATAGTAGAGTGGTTTTTCATTACAATTTACTAAATTATGTTCCTTGAATTAACCCATAAAAATTATAAAACATTACAAACAAATTACATCATAATATCACTAAATATATTTAGAATTATATAAATGAGTAAAAATACTCTTATTTGATATATATTGGAATGAATTTTCCCATTATATCACATTATACCTTCTGTAATTCACTAAATATTTATGGAGAATGAATTTTGAACTAACCAAAAAATGAAACATATTAGGTTATATGATTATCAAATGATCTATACTTGAGAGAATAATTCCCAATGTTCTTTAATATTAAATGGAAAACACCCAATAATCCCAATATATAAAAGAATCAATATATTAATAAAAAACCTAAATTCAAATGGTGATATGCTGTAATTTTCCCCCACCTACATTTCAGTTCAGCACTAACATGGTGGCTCTAGATGAACATTCATCTGGATGAAAATAAAATCAAAGAATACACAACTCCCAAAAACAAATTATGTAAATGTGACAAAACTAGTCTGACTGAGTTTACAATATGATAAAAATCAAAAAAATGCTCTATAAATATTAAAAATAAAAAACATCACAAAAAATAATATGTGGAACTAAAAGACAATAAAATTTATAATAATATGAATTGGAAAATCAAAACAAATAAAAATGATATAATTAACCTAAATTGGACACTTCATATCATTGCATATATCAGTTCTTTGAAACTCCCATTCATAGAATTTCCCAAAGTCTCAGTCTAATGTAATGGTGAAACATCATGGAGACATCTAACCAAAGTGGATTCTAATTCCCATGATTAAACATTATACTCACTCAATATATTTCACTTTTATATGAATAATGATAATATTATAAGAAGAAGATATTAGAAAATGGTGAATAGTATATAAAGAAACATCCTCTTGAATAATAATCAATTTTTTTGTGAGGCATACTAGATAACATATGAATAAACATTCGAAATTAGGATCACACAATGTATATATCACCTATAAAAACAAATAACCTATCATAATATCATACCAAAGCACTAAAATCATAAGAATTACAACCAAAATGTATTAAAATAAAAAATCTATCAATATAATCATTAGCACATTCCACAACATTATACTATTTTCAATTAATTTTGCAATATTCCATTATATATTTTAAAACCATATTTTTACAATTAGAAAATTCTCCCTTCTAAAAAAACAAATCCACCTCTTCGTTTTTTTTCATTTATGTTCAAAATCACCAATACCTATTACAAAATCATAGAACACCACTTTAAAATCATCTTGAAACAACTAATTTCATATTATAAATAAGATTAATATATAAAAACATCAAACGAATTTTAAAACATTTTATAAAACTCATTAAAAAATATAATATTTATCCCTTTTTCAGATTAATATAGTTTCCCAAAAAACATTATTTAAAAATTTATTCTATATAATTTGATACATTATTGAAAACAATAAATTTCAGCCCAATGATTAAAAAATATTTATAAAAATAACATAATTAATGAATACAGTGAAGACAAAAAAATAGAGTCTTTATTCTATATTCATAGTTTAGAAATGATATGTGGAATAATGCATACCAACCAGCCAATCACCATTGAAAGATTCATAAAACTATGCACAAGGGGTCCCTATGGTTTTCTTGACTATGTCATATAACCATGTGTCTATCGTTATTATCTCATTATTATATGGAAAATGAAAAAATATCAAAACAACACTCATAAACACTATAAAATATAAAACATCACTAATTTTATCAAAACAAACCAAAATGAAAGAAAAACATGATAACAATTTGAGACATATAATTTGAATAACCATTGTATCGTAAGGAACCATATAAGAAGGATCCAATAAGACTCTCCCAACACCAAGAAAATATGTATAGAAATGATAAAAACTAATAGACAAATAATTTCCAAATAGTTTCAGACGATTTAGCACCATTTCAATATTAACCAATGTTATTTTTCTAAAATAGACATCCATTCATCATTTTGGAATGGCCCAATGGGAATTTTCAAACACCTTTTTTAGAGTCCTTTTCCTTTGAATCAGGTAAAAACCCATAGGAATTGTTTATACCATTATTAATTAATAAAAACGCATTATTAAATTTCAAATAGTGTAATATAACTTATATATTTATTATAAAATCATGAAATCTAAATAATTAGTTTAAACATTACATATTAAATCTAACACTAACAAAAAAACAAGCACTAAAATCACATTCCATAATATTAAATAACTATAGATATCATAATAAGAGATCCAAAAACCATAAAATATGTTTATTATATTGAAAATTTATATTATAAAAAAAATAAAATTGAAAATAGAAAACCAATGAGCACCTCCTGGTATAAGGTCACCATTCAATAACACTGATAAAATATACGTTGAGAGAGAAACTAATGAAATAAGGTCCCTATGATAGAAATTTTAAATAACCTAACAATAAATTTGAGTAATCTAGTTGATTTATAATCACATTGTGGTATATATATGGAGTTAGAAAAAATCCAAATATGATGTAACCAATAAAATTCACATTGTGATTTATTTAATAAAATGTTTCTTTAATGCTACATTAAAAATAATTATTATGAATTTAGTAAATTTTTAATATTATCAGAAAACCAACCCAAATAAAAAACTCACAAAACATATTTATTAAAACCACATAACATCATTTATGTAAAATTTTATGTTTTTGGAAATTCACTAATAATCTTTTAAAAAAAATAATTTATTTTAAAACCATGGAAGACAAAAAACATAGTTTAAAATATTACTTATAGATTCACTACCAAATTATTTCATGATTTTATTCTTCAGAGTAATAAAAAATAAGTAATGACCCCATCTTATAAATAGACACAAAATAAGTATGATATATAAGAAACACATTGATTATAAAACATGGAAAATAATAACTATGTGAGAGGATAGTTTCAACTAATAACATACTGTAACACCACATGTTTTTCTAATATAAATAGAAATGCATGGAACATTGTTTTAAAAAGATATTTTTAAATAGCCTTTAAAACATAACTTTTCTACTTCAATATTCAAAATTTCATTAAACTTTTATCTACAATTTTTTTCAGTATGATATTTAGACTATGATGAAACAAACTTGTTTTTTTTGTGAATAGTAACATAACCTTATGAATAGTAATATGAATATTATTAATAATAGTAATATGACCTCATGAATATTAAATAATATTATTATTTTATTTTCCCAAGGCAATAAGAGAATGAGATCTTAATTAATTTTCCAATGTCACATAAAACTAATTGCACTTCAATATTGATAGTTTTCGAATTAACTGTTGCCTTATTTAGAAATTAAATGAATAATAATTAGAAAATTATCTTTGAAAAATGGAGTTAATTTTTTAATTCTATATGCCAAAAAATGTTTGGGCTAAATTTTTGGTAGTTTTCAGAAACTCTTGAATTTTCGGCAATTAGTGAAATACGATAAAATACCGTGTAATCAATTTATCAGTAAAAATGCACTATTTATGACATCATAATTGATGAAAGGACACTTTCTTCGAACTCAAATGATATTATCACTATTTAGGGACACTTGTTTTGAGATTATTCATAGTCTTGATAAAAATATTATAATAATGATTAAAATAATCTAAAATACCTCCCATCCTCCACTATAAATACCACCCTCACACCCCTCTTCCTCCCACACCTCTCATGATTTGAGAATAGTCTAATTTCTACTAAATTCCCTCCCCAATCCTCTTCCCCACGTCCTAGAGCTACTGTTCTTAACATGAGACCAAAATCAAAGCCATTAAGGGGGATCTCAAGGAGAAGAGATCAAGAGGTAACATCCTCTTTTATTATCTCTCTTTTCATCCATTTTATGTTATTATCTTCCATTCCCTTTGTCTTTTGTTGGGATATTTAATTAAATATTCCCCCTTACTATCCATATTTTGTATGAATGATGACATATTCCATTCCTCTCATCAATCATGATTTTATGAAATTTTAAAAGACGTCGTTAGGCTGCCAAATTTTCATGAGAAATTTGTCATGTTTTTCATATATTTCATGATTCATTTTTCTTCTTTCCACACTCCCTCTTATCCAAGAGTCATGAAATTTCCAGAATCATGTATATTCATTATTTTCTCATGATTATTGAAAATTACTCATCAGTATTCTTCTTCTCTTACGCTTATTTAAAGAACCAAAAAACATTGTACATTTGTGTCAAATTACCGACATTGTGGACAATGTATTTTCAATTTCCATTAATTCTTTCAAGTCTGGTCATGAAAAAATTTATATAGTTGAACAAGGTTATAATATATGTCTTATGACTCATATATGGTTCTATAATTCTTTTGTACTCATGGTTCTGATTTAAAAGATGAAATGATGTTGTTATTATCAAACAGCCACTAAAATGATCTAAACGAACATCATTAATGTTTTAACATATATGTCATTCTCATATAAAGCATAAAAGTGATAAATGGTATAAATTATGGTACTATAAATATGTGAATACTAATCCATTCCAATTCTGGAGTTTCACTACCAATCAAAAAGAATGATTCATCATGAACCGATCGTGAAAATCACAAAAGAACTCACCCAAAATAATGCAAGGAACAAAATACAAACAATTAAGGTGTGAAATGAGGTTATTAAATGACCATATAAGATGTTATAATCCTGAAAATGTTTCTGTAAAATATTAATAACACTATTTTAACCATTATACAGGAGTTTTTAACAAGTTTGAAGTATGAAAAGCTTAAGGTAAGGGAATTCTTAACCCGATTTCCATTATTTGGGTTAACATTCTACTTTATTATTTATGTGCTATTTAAAATGTTTGTGTGATGGGTTATGTTTATATTATGTTTCATTATGTGTATTTATAGAGTATATACATATTCCATCCTCTATATTAAGTCTCACTTCATGTATATGATGTTTATAAGGGACTATTCTTCTAAAATCCCATTTTAAAATTCTGTTTTACAAGATTCAAAAGAAATGTTTTTATGCTATTATTTATGTAGTATTATTATGTTTTGGTTATTGGGAATTGATTATGAAGAATTGTGGGACCTATAGTTCCCTCCAATTCATTGGGTATGAGTAAGTTGGAGGTCATCCGTACGGTTACTCCAAGTGTAACTGCGATGGTTACACAAAGTAATGTAGCCATAAGGGTTACAAATTTTTAGGTAGCCAAGATGGTTACAAGATTATGTAAGTAATGCCCAAAGATACCTATATGATTATATTTATGTTCTCAAGATTGTTTGTATCTTATTTCAATCTCATGTTACATGATGTAAGTATTTATGGGTGAAAATCATGTCTTTTGAAAATGTTTTCATACGTTATGAGTATTCATGGACTAATGTAATTTTTCCTTCTTTTTCATACCTTACTGAGGTATTGTGCTCATCCCAAGTTTTGAAATGATTTTCATAGGTAAATGAATGAGTAATACAAGGAAGGAAGACATGTTAAATGTTGAAGAATTTTCAAGGAGTCTTGTTGTAAGTTTTAATGTTTTATATTCTGAGAAAAATGGAAACTGATTTTATGGTATCCACTATGTAACAATGTGTAATGTTATGAATGTTTTTTCTTAATTCTATAAATCTCTACACAATAAAAGATCCTCAATGTAAAAGGAAGTGTTTTCTTGAATAAATTCAAGATTATGTATGTAATATAGTCGGGTCCTTATATATACAGTCATGTTAAAATAAATCAGTAACCATATTCCAGCAATAACAACATAAACATAAAGAATGATAAATAAAACCACAATATAAGCCATAGTGGACTATGAACATGGTCCCACAAAACCCACACACATTCTTCTAAGAAAAACTAATCATATACATTCCTAGGAATTGACCTATAGTGATAAATAATTCATTTCCTTCAATTATGTCTCTTATATTTGAATGTATAGTATTTTTTAGGGAACAAAATCCAATGCTAGGGTGGTTGTGGCTTGTACTTTTTGTAACTATTCTTGTTTTCCCTATCAAAGTTCCCAATGACCCAATGATTGATCAAATTGAGGTGATTAATTTCAATTATGAAATATATCTCATAAAGCATAGATTAAATAAAAATATATATTATCTAAATTAAAATCACTTTATTCATTATAAACCCATTAACAAAAATAAATTATATCCCATATGAAAAGAACATTTCATATATAATTACGAAGCCTTAATTATATAGAAATGCAATATTCTAATTATAGAAATCAATTTATAAAATAATAATTAATAATTTGATACCTCATTCATAATAAAATAATAAAATTATGATAATTAATTCCTAGTTGTGATATTGAGATTAAAATTGATATTTAGTTTAAAAAAATATTAAAAATGTAACACAACTGAAAAATTATGGAAAATTATTTAAAATAACATACAACTATTTTTATATAATAATACTCAAACCTCTTAAATTAAACATATAAGTCCAATTACATGTGGTAACATCTGATAAAACATCATCCAATGTATAATTATGAAATATGAGAGATGAAGAGCACAACAATTTACAAATAATGATTCCCTATTATAAAATATATTTTTCATCTTATATTGATTCTTTGTTATATAATGTACTAAAATTTATAGTACATACTCACTCACTCAATAAATTAAAAATATATTTAAAAAATAATTTTTCATTAATATGTCATTGAAACATTTAAAAAAAAAACAAGAGTTCGTTAGAAATATAATTTATCTATATATGGGCCATGTTTCATTATAAACATCAATTGAGTCAACCAAAAAATCGCCATTATATCGAATAAAACATGGAATAATAAAAAATAACTATTCATAATAGTCTATTAATGAATGGTGAGTTTAAATAAGATAAATCAGTAATCAAATTTCAATAAAATATAATAGCATAGATAATCCTACTTTATATCAAAGGAAACACATTTCCATTGATGATAATGATTAAAAATGTCTCGATATGAGATTCATGGTCCCCTGAATGAAAAATTACATTATTATTTGAATCTCAATAACTATAGTTCATCAACATAACACAATCCGTGAAAAGGATTTGAGATAATAAGTAGATATTTTGAGTAATTATGAAAAAAATACCAAAACATAGATAATAAACTTTTAATCGATAAGATATTTTATGAATCCGAGGAGTTTGTTTGGGGAATCATACAAAGAGGATCCCCATCGTTTTTATATGAATTAGAGTAGAGGGAGACCCTAATGGGTTTAAAATATCAGAGAGTAAATATATAAATTTTATAACATTAACCACTTGTGAAGATTTCGTGTTTTGGTTTCACATTTATTGAAATTGTATTTCAACCAGGTAACTAGGGATGGACACACCATGGAGTTACTTATTGGATTAGAAAAATAGTTTCTCGTGATTATTAACCACACATGCATAAAAGACCTACATATATTTTTAATCTTAAAAGGCCCTCCTAAGATCCACATATTTATTAAATTTGAGATTAAATTATGTTAGAGGCATATGTTTTATTTAGGATAGATTCAGGGGTTGACCATTGTATTTAGAAAATAATGATTTTTTTATTTGTAAAATATATGAAATAATATAAGTCAAAAATATCTCAATCAGATCAACATAATTTAAATTAGTAAATATACAAAAAAATATATGTGTATTATGAGATATCATCAATATAAAAAATTAAAAATAATTTAAACGTTGGTTTTTTCTACTCAATAACCCAGATATTCATGATCATTTTTGGGGCTTCTTGGATAATGTGTCATTATAGCTAGATGAATTCATATTTAGACTCTAAATTATAATAAATAATAAAAAATATATAAAATATAACATTTATCAAACAATATAACTAAAAATACAGTTATTTTTAATCTAAATTAATTTAATATTAAATGATTACAATTCATTTATTACATTTTGATCATTAATAAATTAATTGCGGAATTTATTCATTGATATTTATAAAAAATTATACAAGGAACCCAGTCAAATGAATCTAATATACCCTATAACATTAATATAAATATTTAGGAAATAACATTTAAAAAATGTACAGCACAATAAGAATATTAAAATCTTAATACATCAATGGTATCGATGGGAAAACTGGATATATGTAATTATATCCATCGATTATATGGTATAGTATTCCCAACAAAACCTAATCTAATATCCCAATCAACTTATAAGATGTAAGTATTTCCATATAGAGAAGTAAAGTTTTGTTTAAAATGATTAAAATTAATTAAATCCTTAGAGATAATCTTCATGTGTATTATAAAAATAAAATCATAAATATATATTATGGATAAGAAATCCCCTAGAAAATTTAAGAATAAAAAATCATCCCATAAAATATATAGAACCAGAAGCCTTAATCATTTTTTCCAAATAGATTATGAATCTAAAAAACATCTAGAATCTATTCATATTGAAATTCCATTGAATCATTAAATTAAAATAATATAATTCATTATGAATAACCAATATCGAACAAAGATAATTAAATACAATAAGAAAAAAGAGTACCTCAAATAGTCACTATCATGGATTATGATTCCGTGTTAACATTCACTAATATATTCAATAAAACATAATTTAGGCCCACTAAGATACATACTAAATGAATGGGACCCATTTTCATATGATTATGGCCCTCCTCGTATAGGGGTGATACTATTTTTTATTCCTTAAACTTGATGCACTAAATGAAACATCACCCATTGTGTAGCACATGGGGAAGGGTTGATCCAATTAAATGTTAGGAATATTTTTGTGTTTCATTGTTGAAATTTTAATTAACGTATGATATTATTAATATTGACAGATATATTAACGTAATAATAATGATAATTAAATTTAAAAAACAAACATGACGTCCTCTAATTATGATTTAGTATAATTCAATTGATAATAATTGAACACTACAATCTAATTGATTTCCATTAAAAAAAATTATGTTAAATAGTGTTAAATAAATATTTAAAAAAACCAAAATAGGGCATGGGTACATATTAAATAAGCCATACCACATTCTAGTTAGACAATTTTGGTCTTATGGTAAGTCTATATTCACGATGGCCATATTGTATCACTAATATCTATGGTGTCATTGTTGTTCAAGGATTTTTTGTTAGATTCAATATTCATGAAGAGTTATTCTATTGATTTCAATTTATAGAATTCACACCCAAACAAACATATCATCCCCCGTTACATTGTTTATGTTTATTTTCTCATGCTTCAAATAAAATTATTGAAGGGGTAAATTTTTATTAAATAAGTAAAAATTAGGGAATAAAAATGTCATATATGTGTCAGAAAATGAATCAATAAAATTTCATTAATTTCATAAAGAAATGTCCACTATTAATATATTTTTATAAGAACCACTTCAATAAATGTGTTATTATAATTAATCATCATTTATCCTCGTATTTTTTAACCTTGTCCCAATATTATATTTTTAATTATCATTCTATTTCCACTAAAATTATTGTTTTTTTCAAAATCATGTAATATTAAAAGTGATACTATATGTAATGTCAATTTTCTCCTTTGAGGTAAGTGAGATATCATATATTAATTAATCCACAAAATTTATCATATTATTAATAGCTCAATTGATTGATGTTCCAATGATTTTCTTTATGATCTTTTATTTATAATTATTTTTCCTTGAAAAATAAAACTGCATAAATTTTTTTTAAGCACATGTTTTGTCCCAAAAATTCCTTTGTTGTATTATATTGTTCCAAAATAAGATGATTTTACCTAATGGATCAATATTATCTTTTTAATATATTAATCATTCATCCTCTATTAAAAAAATTAACACATTATTTTTCTAAATTACACCAAGAGTATTATATCATTTATTACTGGTATATTATAAAGTGAGGATAATATAAAATGATGTTAATTAATCACATTATATTAGAAAGTAATTATATAATACAATATAACTAAATATATATTTATTATATAATTAACATGAATTTTTAATTTATGAAAATATAATTATATTATTTTGTATGATCAAATCATACACACATGAACATTTTCTTATCCGTTAGAAAGAACATCATCAATTAATAAAAAAATTATTAATGATTGTGAGAAATTTTTTTCGATATGTGTTCGGTCCACAAAGCTGAATACACTGAGAGGGGGGGGGTGAATCAGGGTATGACTAATTAAAAAGTAATGCCCGTTATGATCTTGTTTCGTTGTTAAGAAAAACACTCTTCTCTATCTTTCATGTTTCACAAAGTAAATAGAAAGTAAAGAATCATAGGACACAAATATTTTACTTGGTTCACGGAAAAGGGATACATTCAAGGATAATACGCCGACATGTTGTCGGTCGTACCAATTCCACTAAACTTCACTAGCTGTGGATTACAATGTTCAGGCTAGATCCCTCCTATGCCCAGGCTCACTACCTTTACAATGTTTTGGGTCAGCTCACTGCTTCCCCAAGGGTCACTCCCAGTTTCTCTCTCTCTGGCTCACTTCCGGTGGAGAGGATCACCTTCTTCCTCTTCCTTTACTCACAGCTCTTGGAATAAATCCACTCACAGTTTATAGACCTCTAGGTCTCTTCATTTTCATGAAATAAGGCATCTTCCTCTTTAGGTAGATGATCTATTGAATTAAAACTTTCACATGTAGATGAATATCTCTTTGCAATGAAGGTATCAGGAAAACATCTAGCTTCCACATATCCCAAAAAACACTGCTGGAAATAATCCTTACTTGGCGCGGAAGTCTAACTCGGCACACAACTATCGGCGCGCATGTCTCAACGGGCGCGCAAGTCCACCTCAGACACTTGCGCAACACAATCTTCCCCAACTCCAATATTGCGCGACTCTCTTCCTTTTATGCCCATACCAACATTGGCACACAACTTCCAAATGGAGCACAACTTATCACACTGGCACGCAACATCAACCACCGGCGCGCAACTTCACTTGTGCGACCCACACACCACTTGCGTGTCCCCCACACCTGTGTGACGAGAGCTCTGATTTTTCAAGGTGTTGAACTCCTGTGTAGAATTAAGAGGGGTGGTCCAGTATTTAGAGGCAAATTGACCACCCTGCGCGTCGGCGTGCAAGTAACCTGCACGACCCAGTCTCGGCGCGCAAGTCTTCTGTCCTCCTAGACACTTGCGCAACCAACTCCCAAACTTGTGTGAACCTGTTTCCATAGAAATATTTTGACCTTTAGATCTGGAAAAACCTATGGCACGCAAGTTTCCTATACTCCAAGTCCTCGGCACACAGGTCCCTTTGACAAAAACACTTCTCTTCATTTGTCGATTTTCAGGCCCAAAAATTTGGCAAACACTGGAAAATGGCACCACCTTGTATCCATTTTTTTGTACCGCCGCCAGATCATCCATTCATTTTGTCGACATTCTTGAATCAAACATGGATCGTTGACCTCAGCTCTTGAACTTGACATTACATCATGAAATCCTCTTTGTCAACAAATTTGTATGTCATTGTTTTTCATTGTCAACAATCACAACACATATGTCCACTTTATCAACAAACTCAATCACCTAAAAAATACATCAATGATGCCTTGAGGAATTTTTCCCAACAATATGAATGGAAATGTTTATAATGTATGAATAAAATTTATTCCCTCTCATGAAATCATAGTGATGAATTATGATAGTAGTAATGGTGGTCAACAATGATATCATAAGAATCAAATTAAAATTTCTATGTATAAATATAGAAGAATTGATATGACTTATTCATTAATAAATATGAACAAGCGATATCTTATTTGTAATTACATACCATTATATGTTTGGTTTCAAAAACCCATAAATACTTCTCGTTACAACATATTGTTACACTATATTTATATTAAACATATTTTCACTTTTCTTCAAAATATTTGTTTGAATATTTTTTATTTTCATTTTTTCCATGTAGTAGAATAAAAAACCTTCAAAAAAACTAATGTATTTAAATTCCCCATTTTTATATTTTTTTATTCATGATATAAATGATATGGTTGTATTAGTGTTTTGTTAATATAATGTAATATTGGAAGTATACTCATTCAGAACATTAAGATGACACCATAAATAACCTCACATTCTGACTAATTACTGTCAAGACAATAAGAATAGTTCGGTATTATTTAAATATTAATATAGGATGTGTTTTTATAATTATTATTTTATTCCAAAATATCAACATTTAAAAAGTGTTTTAAAATAACAAGAACTCAATATTTTTTTAGTATTTAAAAAACACATAAATTAACTCATTCAAAATTCCATTAGTTGAATTGAAAATGAAAAACAACTTGATAATCACCTAAAATATCATTATTAACAATATTAATCATTAAATTAAAACAATATCATTATTTTATTTCATTAATATGTATAATAATAACATTTTGTCCTGAAATACTAATACATAATCCACATACTAATATATATTATTACAATTAGTTCCTATTTCTATTGAAAAAAATCAATATATTGAATGTGTCTCATAAAACCCTTAAATAGTAAAAAAATAAAACACTTTCCAAAATGTTACATTTTATACTGGAGATAAATGTATTGATTAAAAAATTATCGATTATTCTATCACATACAAAGAATAATAATAATATAAATAATATAACCAAATAATCGACTTAATACACACTGTGTGCCTTTGGATGTTTTGCAGTTAAGTTAATCCATTGAAAATTCATCCAACAAATACTTTAATACATGTGATACTCAGAAACATACTATTCATACATAGATATCATATTTTAATAGATGAATACACATTACATAACATAAATATCCTCACTGAAATCATATAGGTTGAGTGCATTTGGAATCATAGACACAGAAAGTGTTTGGTCATAAAATATAAATTTAAATCCCTATTATGTTCTTCCAAAATAGAACACTTTTTATAAATAACATACATTAATTATTTCATGATATCCTTGGGAAATTAAACATTAATAATAATGATCATAGATGCTCTTTAGGGTTCAAAAGAGAGATATCAATGATCACAAAAGCATATAATGAATAGAAGTTATTGAGAAATTGATAACATCATTTTGTAATAATACCATTCATATATGAACGGTATATAATTTTTTCATTTAATAATTCATTTCTATTCATATGATATGACTCATAAAATAATTAAACAAAATAATCGATTGATGCGTAACATTGTCCTAATACATTGAATTGTGGATTATATATATATATATATATTTATATATATAATAACTGTATTTTTCACATAGGTGTGGATCCTTAAAATTTACATATAAATATTTATTTTGGACATAATATGGATTCAAAATGAGTTAACTAAGGTTAAAAGTGTGTGTGGGGCTTGTTCGGGGCCTAGAAGAAAACTTTTGGGGAAAACTATGTTTATCACATGGTTAGAGTTAATTGTGTGGGTAGGCCACGAAGTTAAATATAACCATGTTGATGATCTGCATTTTAGTGCAGTTCCATCTAGCATGTTCGCGACATGGTTTCTATAACCATGTAGACTACCCCTTTCTAACACCCCATTTCCCAGTTACTTGTGTATGATTTTTAAAACAATGCGGAAAAATCATGCACATTCTGAATTTTGGGTAATTTTACCTCATTAATCTTAATGATCTAATTAAACCCATCCTTCCTTATTAATTCGATTTCATGAGGTATGAAATCCATTTTATCCAATATTGGTCTTTTTATGGCATATTCTAGGGATCGAGATATCTCTTCTATTCATGATCCATTAGAGATTTAGTTCATCATATTGGATGTGCAACTGTATGTACTTGAGTCCTTTTGAGATCTTCTTCTTCTACCTTTATCTTGACCTAGTTATCGAGGTGTGTGAAGTTACTTCTTTTTAATAGATCAAATCTAATACAATCCAAATAAGAGATCAATAATGGATGAGTAGTGTCATATAAGCCTAAGGTGGGTGGTCTATAAATCATCCCTTCAGTTCGTCAATTTTTAAATTTTCATGTGGGTCCCGCTTATTTGATCATATTCCATTTATTGAATTTATATTCCATGATTATTCTCATTAAATTTATACGGTTATGCTCCTTCAAATTTTGTTATTATTTGTTAGGGTTTACACCCATCACTCCATCCTTCCAATATAAGATGATTTGAAATAATTTTTGGTGTAGTGTTCTGACATGTTCGATCCACCATTAGGGTGTGGCATGGATTGAAATTACTAATGGTAACTATTTCAATATTAAATGGATTCATATATATATTTAATTTCATAGAGGAAAATACCATGTATTCCCACCACTTGAACTACCTATGGTTTTTGGTTCAGTTGGTAATGAAATATTAAATAGAAATTGGAAATTATACTATTTATATGGCTTGAAAAAAATTTAAATTTTATTGAATAATAGGTTCCACATCTGTAGAACACCTTATCACGTTGATGGAATTTAGAAGACTGAAGCATTCTGATTAAAAATACAAAAAATTATTAAATAAATGGTTTCATGTTTCTTGCCATTGTCACACTAATGAAAGACAATGCTTGAATGAAATAGACATATTGGTTAATTTTGAATTGATTAAACAGTTTCATGCTCAATTATCCATGTCACACTAATGACTGTAAAGGTATGAACCAAACGAAATATTATGAGACATAATTATCGAAATAGCAGTTTTGAATAATCATGCTCAACATGGATCCCCATGGGAATTACTTCTGCTCTTGAGAACCCCATTCCGAATTCAAGGATACAAATTTATTAGGGTTCGACCAAACTAAAACCCAATCATTGTCCAACTTTAGATTCTCGGTATGACACCATAGGATCGCTCATGTAGTAATACAAGATTCCCGGGATACACTCCTTGGATCTAGCATTGACAAATAGGTTCCATGGTTAATTCCCATTATACCAAGTCTTTCTTTAGCCCCATTTTACCTTGGATGAAATTATTGGACTTGGTAGGCATCCCATGGTGTAATTCATTGCACTATGATCCATGTATTACACTCTTACCCTTAGATTGGATACATTTATTACATAGTTGGAATACCTTCAGGTATATGTTTCCGTGGTTATTTCCTTGTAAATTCAATATTAAATACCAATACAAGTTTTCTATTACATTATAGAACCAATTATATTGTTAACATGTGACAGAAATATAAACTATAAATGATCAAATCATGTATTGGTTAAATTATTAGACACAAGATATGTTATGAAGTAGGTACATGGGTATTTAGTTAGACTATTATTATATACATTATATATTCATGCTCTTACATTGTTATATTCTATTACACGGGCTGAATTTCATAGACATCATTAGTGGTGTACCAATTAGATTTATCCCACACACTCTCCATGATCCATTTGGTACTCTATGAATATTACATGAATACATGTGTTGATAATGTGAAGCATATGTCTTAGAACACTTGATGGATTTCTGTTTAGGATAGACCATGATAGAAGATGGTCGAGCTGAAGCAAGATATACCTAGTGCAGTCTATTGATTTTTTTATATATTAGTGGAAGATGTTGCTCATACTATATTGTATCCATTAAATATAGTTTTATAGTGACATGACATATCATCATCAGTTGTTGTATGCTTTTATGTTATTCCAGATACATAAGTTATTGTTGATACTCTCTCTATTTTCTGAAGATCCTTATGTTTACTGATATTTCTTTGAATATGTACTTATGTTTATATTTATCTGATGTGAAACACTTTCATAATGAGGGAATATTCTCCCCAGAAAGCCACCCTAGGACCTAATTTCAAATTAGTTGCCTATAGTATTCAGGGAAATGTTCATGAGTACATGTGGCCGACCGGGCTCCGGGTACTTCATAAGTGGCTTACAGGTCCGGGAAGTCAAAAATCGGAATGAAAGGTAGGTTAGCCAACCCTAATGGGTCCACATATAGTTCAGTACACATCAGAGCATGTTTATTTGTTCATAAATCTTATGAATACTATTGGTAATTTATATAAATATTATGTTGATCATCATCAATGCCCTCCATATTTCATGGTTGGGGATCATGTTTTACTTTTGGTATATCCCAATCTAGGGTATACACGGTTATAGAAACAATGGAAGATTTCAACTCTTTACTTTGGGTCTTTTGAGATCCTATAGAGATTTGGTTTAGTAGCCTAATAGTTTCTACTACCTCATCGGTACAATTCAAGGAATGCAATATTCCATGTTTCAAAATATCACCAATATCATGTCGACCCATCTGATATTGTTTATCCTAATGAAGTTGAGTAAGATACTGATGCTACCTTCTTGGAGTATACAAAATGCATCTTTGACCAGAGCACTAAATATCTCTAATTCTAGTTTGTCCCTCTAGTATGGGTGTTATGGAAGCATAGTTGCATAAAAGTGAGACATTACAGTGGAAGGATGATATACATGCTGAGTTTTGAGAGTTTCTCTTAGACAGTATTTCTCATCCTTTGGAAGATGAACTCAGTGATGTGTTCTTTAAATGGGGGAATATTATAAGTACCAATTTTCTCGATCTGGTATATATCCATTAAATTTCAGTCTAACTATTTATTTTATACTTTATATAGATGAATAATGAATTAGTAAAGGTTCCAAGCATGAATGTGGATTGTTCAGATTCTGAAACCCATCTTTTTTGGAAAAATAGGCTTATCGCATGGTTAAAATAAACCATGCATGTTGGTCGCACAGTTAGATATAACCATGATGATAGTATGCATTATCAGGTAGTGTCATCTCGCGTATTAGGCACATGGTTTCTCTAACCATGCAAACTAACCATGGTGTACTCCCCATTTCATAGGTTCCAATGCAGGTTTTTCACCCATTTTATTAAACCAGGTCGATAAACAATGGACAGTCTAGATTTTGGGTAATTTTATCTATTAAAACATAACTATCTAATTAAACCACTCCTTCCTCCTTAATCTAATTTCCAATGGTATGAACTCCATTAAATCCCAATTTAGTCATTTTTGAATTCCTAATATAGGTATTAGGATATCTCCTTAATTTTGGATCCATTGGATCTTCTGTTTATCACATTGGATGCACAACAATAAGTACTCCAGTATTATTGAGGCGTTCATTTTTACTCATCCTCTCAAACTAGTTATTGAGGTGTGAAAATATTCATTTTTTCTTAAATCTACTCTGATCCAAGAAATTTCAATATCTGATACTAGAGGAGGATAGTTGTACAATAATAGGGTAGGTTGTCAACAACTCATCCTTCATGTTCACCTATTTTTTAATTTTTGTGTGGGGCTTTCTGATTTCCTTGGGTTCCATTTTTTGAATTTATATGCGATAAATACAATAATTATAAAATATGGTTGTGCTATTTTAAAATATGTTATTATTTTCAAGTGGTTACACTCACCACTCCATCCATCCTATATAGGATTTTATGCCATAATTTATTTATTTTTCTGTTTTGACGTGTTTGATCTACTGTTCGGGTGTTCCTTGGCTTGACATTAATAAGGGTAATTATTTATATATTAAATGAAATGATTTATTTTGTGAATTTAATAATGGAATGTACCATGTATACTCACCACTTGACCCACCTAAGGTATGTTCCTCTACTTATTAAAATATGTTAAATGGAAGTTTGAATGTATAGTAAGTATATGTCTTGAACTTATTAAATGTAATTGAATAATAGGTTTCACATAGATAGATCCCCTTAAAATGTTGAATGAAGGATTAATATAGATCCTTTATCATTAAACTTATTTAAATGGATTTAATAAATAGTTTCATGATACTTGGATTTGTCACACTAATGAAAGGAAAGGCATGAACAAAATAGACTTCATGATTAATTATGACATGATTAAACTATTGGAAGATCAATTCACCATGTCACAATAATGAAAAAAACCCATAAAACAAATAGAACATTATATGATTTCATTATCATAAAAGGAGTGGGATGACTTTTTCCCACATTAGATTCCTAAGAGAACTCCTTGATCTATCATGGACACCATTCGGAATTCAGGTTTTGACTTACTAAGGTTCAGGCCCTCCTAGATCCCAATCCAATTCTAACATTGGATGCCCAGTATGACACCATAACATCACTCATGTATTATTAAAAGATTCATTAGATACGCTCATTGGATCAATCTTTTAAAATTAGTTTTGATGGTAAAATCCCATCAGGAATAGTCTTAACATAGTCATGTTCTTCTTTGGATGAACTCCTTAGACTCGACGGGTGTCTCATTGTGGTATTCATTGAACTAATGTCCTTGGATTAAACTCTTACCATTATTTAGGCTATAGTTAGTACAGAGATTTTAACCCTTGAAGGATATGTTTCCTTGGTTATTTACATAGAACATCATTATTATATATTCGTACTGGATTCTTTGTAACATATGGTAACAATTAATATTGTTAACATGTGACATAATTATAAACTATTAATGATCAAATAATGTATTGGTTAAATGTTCTAATACCTACAGAGATCTGAAGTTGTTACTTGAGTATTTAGTTAAACATTACTAGTTTAATTTATATATGCATTCATGCAAACTGTTATATTCCTTTTCATGGTATGATGTAAAAGACAACATTGGTCATGGCCCACTAAGATTTATCACAAACCCTCACTAGGATGTATTATGTACCTTTGGAATATTCCATCAACGTAGGTGTTTATAAAAAAACATATGGATCCAAACACTTGATTTCTTAAAATTTGGGGTAGATCTAGATAGAATATTACTGAGATAGAGATCGTGATTCATGGGATAATATTTTTATTTCTATTATACATTTGAAGAATATACTATTCCTACTATATTGAATCCATGTTTTCCAGTTTTCTAGTGACATGAAATAACATCACTAGATCATGTACGATTTTATTATATTCTAGTTACTTCTGTTATTGTTGTTGTTGTCTCAATTTTTTGATGTTCCTTATTTTTACTTAAATTTATTTATCTATTTAATTTTTTTTATATTAATCTTTTGTTCCATAATATAGTAATGAGGACATAATAATCCAATAGATACACCCTAGGCCCTCACTACTAGTCGGAAACCTCTGGTATTCAGACCGATGCACTTGAAACATTGTGACATACCAAAACCAATACATCCTTGTAGAATTCACCTATTCTATTCACCAAGAATGCATATAGAACCTTACGTCTATACGTTGATTAAATAAGGTTGATCTAGGTTACAGTGATGAACTGGTATACACTGCATCGAATAGAATATCTCTTTGAGTTGAATTAAGGATTTGGGATCTTCTATGAGATCAACCTGAGATTAGCATATCATTAGGTGTGAGTCAGGACATAAATCATACCTCATTCATATTTTCATAGATTATATGGTTTTTGTGAGTACCTATTTATGCTGTTAGGTCTCACAAATGTTCCCACCATTCTAATGGCTCTACTGAATAGGGTGTTCCATGGAAATATGGATATTTTTTTCATAGTCATTGTGGATGACATCATTGAGTATTACAAAACATGTAACGACCATGAAAGTCATCTTGAGATCATTATGAGTACATTGAGAGGGAATTAACTACATGTTAGCTTTTCTAGGTACCACTTTTGGATCAACAGAGTTGACTTGTTGGGTCATATTATATCAGAATTAGGTATATATATTGTCCCTGAAATTGTTAGTCCTACAACTTCATGTTATCATCCCACAAACAAGTTAGATATATTGGGGTTATTGGGGATTACTAGTCATTACATGCTTTTAATAAAAGTAATCTCATGCCTTTATTAACCTCTCAATATTCTTGCAAAGAAAGAATTCATTTTCATATGTTTAGAGTCTTTATAGAAAACCACTATGGGGCTAAAAGGGTGACTTATATCGACCCTTATTCCAACTCTTACAAATCCAAGAATCGGTTATATCATATTCATGTATTCATCATAAATCATCCTCAGGGTAGTAATGATTTAGGAGGTTATATTCATCACATACGATTCTTGGTAGTTGATTCCTCATGAGACAATCTACCTAATGTGCGACCTTGAGCTAGTAAAAGTTTTCCATGCCTCACGTTGCTGGAGAAATTTTCTATTGGTTGATCTCATTATTGTATACATGGACAAAAAGAACCTTATATATAAATTTTAACAGCATGAGATGATCCTCAAATAGTGATGATGGGTCAAATATATATAGTCCTTCTATTTTGAGGCTGCTTATATTCTTGGGAAGGTAATGTAGGTAAAATGTACGGAATCAGAAAACAAAAACATTGGTTGTATATGAAGCTAGTGATAAGTTGAAGTTAATTAACCTCTTTTCTATGCTTCATCTAGAGTTTCAAGATAGTCACGACCAGTCATACATCTCATATTTGATTGTTACCTCTTCCCTCCATGATAAGGTGAAGAGTAGTTAATTTTCTGATACTTAGGGATTGGGTCTTCATCAGAATATATTTAGAGATAGACCAACAATTTATTTTTCTGTGTATAGAGAGGAAGTATTTTATATACATAGATATTTATGGATACCTATATATATGAGATAAGAGTTCATGCATGATCCCACACATCTCAGTGGGCAGTTTATCTTGGAATCAATATTATGTATCATGTTATGTGATACCAATATTGGTGTCTTGGGATGAAACACTATATTTTATGCTTTATCCATAGGTGTGCCACCTATCAGTAGGTGAAGGTGGATCACTAGAGACCTACAGGCTTCTTACAACCACTTCCATTACTAGAATTAAAATGGGATTATAGTTATATTGATTTAATAGATGTATTACCTAGATCTTTGAGAGGTAGCAATGTTTTATGGGTATTTACTTACCAGCTAATGAAATAACCCCATTTCATTATTATTTCAGATAATTTATTAGTTGATGAAATGAAAATATTGTATTTATATGAGATTATATTGTTAAATAGAGTCCCTCGTACTATCTTTTCATATAGGGATGCTCATTTTACATCACTATTCTGGAGGGAATTGTTCAATACTATGGGAACATATCTGATTCTAAGAACAATTTTTCACCCTTAGACTAATTGAAAATGATAATATACATTACATGTTTTAGAGGACATTATACTATAATGTGACTTTTATTTCAATGGGTTTTGGTAAAATCATATCCATATTATTGAGTTCACAAATAAAAATAGATTTTAGAAGATAATAAAAATGTTTTCTTTTGAGGCCTTATATGGTTGGTTGTATTTTTCACCAGTATGGTGGATAAAGATAGTTGAGGATACTTTCTAGGTCCTCATCTCTTTTAAGATACATTAGATAATGTTAAATGGAATAGAAATTGTATGAATATTTCTTAGTATAGATATAATTCTAATGTTTATCGATATCAATGGCCTCTAGAGTTCGAGGTCAGATATCATGTTTAATATCGATTATCGCCCAAGGGAGAGATTTAATGATTAACTAAGAATGTAATGGTATCACCTCGTTATGTATGGTTGTTTGAGATTCATGGGAGATTTGGGCTTGTAGCCATCAGATGATACTACCTTAGAGGTATTGTTCATTGAATGATGTCTTCCATGTTTCATAGATTATCTAATATCATGTTGAAACATCTCATACCTTTTGTCCTAATGAAGTTGAGTTAGATTTTAATCCTACCTTTTTTTAGTATCCAGTTTGCATCGTTGACAGACTCACAGATTCTCTCTAAGGATGTTCATTCCCTCTATTATAGGTTCTATAGAATCATGACCATGTGCAGGAAAAGACATGGTAGTTAGTGGCTGACGTATGTTCTCAGTCTCCAAAGTTTCTCCCATATATTACATCAACACCCTTGGAAGGTGAACTTGGGTACAAGTTCTTGTAAGGAGGGAAGACTACAATACCTCGTTTTTTCACTAAGGTATGGATCCTTTAAATTGTGGAATAATTTAATTTTTTAGACCTAATATGGATTGACAATTTTTTAGAGAAGTTTATGAATGTATCAGGGGATTGTTATGAGTCCAGAACCAATATTTTATGAGGAAACTATGCATGACGCATGGTTAGAGTAAACTGTGTTGGTAGGATGCATGGTTAGATCATACCATGCCAATGGTATGAATTTTCTATAAGATTCATCTTGCATTTTTGGAACATGTTTTATCTTACCATGTGGAATAATTGTTTAGTACACCCTTTTCCCAGGTACCCATGCATGGTTTTTGCACAATATATAATACAGTTCATAGGCTAAATTTTGGTCAATTTTACATCATTGACCCCAATGATCAAATTAACCCCCATTTTGCTCCTTAATTTAATGTATACAAATATTAACTTGGTTTTCTACTATTTTGGAGCTTTTTGGAGTCCCAAACTATGGATTAGGATATCTTCTTAATTAAGGATCTATTTTAGCTTATGTTTATCATGTTGGATTCACAAGAGTATGTAATCAATATTGGTTGTCCCGTTCTTCTTATCTATTTATCTCAACCTAGTTACTGATGTGTGAGAATTTTCTAATTTTTATCATATCCACTATAATTCAATCCAAACTAGAGGTTGATACATGAGGAGGAGAGTTATAAAATCCTAAGGTGGGGGGTCTATAACCCATCCCTTATGTTTGTTTATTTTGGAATTTTCTTATAGGGAATAATGATTTCATCTACTCCATTTATTAAATTTCTATTCCATTCATATAATTGATAGATTCATAAGGTTATGGTGTTTCAAAATATTTGATTAGTTGTTATTGGTTATAGCCACCACTCCATCTATCCCATGTAGGATGTTATTCCATAATTGTTTTTTTAGTGTTTTGATATGTTTAAGGAACTATTCGTGTGTGCCTTGACCTAACCTCACTAAGGGTAATAATTTCTAAATTAAATGGATTGATTATATATTGAATTTAATTATGAAAAGTACCGTGTATGCTCACCTCTTGACCCACCTATGTTATGTTCATTAATTCATAAAAAATTGTAAAATGGAAATTATAAAAGTATACTCAATATACTACTTGACATTTTTTAATGTAATTGAATAATATGTATCATGTCTTTACCACCATATACCATCTTGATTGAACATAGTGATGTAAACCTTTTTCATAAAAATTCATTAAATGAATTAAATAAATAGTTGCATGCTACTTGGCCTTGTCACGCTAATGAAAGGCAAGGCTTGAACAAAATGAATTTATATATCAATAATGAATTGATTAAATGGTTGAAATATCAATTCTCATTTTCACACTAATTAATCGAAAGGATTTAACCAAATGGAATGTTATATGATATAATTATTGAAATAGGATATTTTTAACTCGATCTCACCTTAGATTCTTGAGGGAGCACCTTGAGCTATCTAGGACCCATTTATAAATTCAAGGATACAACCTCCATAGGATGAGAATCACCTAGAACCTGATCCATTTATAAATTTCGATAATTTGTATGACACAATATGATCCATCGTCTAGTACTATAGGATTCCATGGATAGTCCTTGTTTCGATAATTGACATGTAGATTCCATAGTAAAAGCCCATTGGTCCCAGTCTTGTTTTAGCCCCATTTTACATTCGATAAACTCATTGGACTGGGTAGACATCTGATCGTGGAATTCCATGGACAATGGTCCATAGATGAAACCGTTTCCCTTATCCAGGATTAATTTATTGCAATATTGGGGACCGTTAAGGTTTATCTTTTCTTGGTTATTTCCATGGAACATCATTACTAAATATCAGAACATGTTGACTTGTTATATCTTGGAACCATTAATATTGTTAACATTTGACTTAATTATAACCTAGTAAGAATAAAATAAAGTATTTGGTACAGGTTAGGGAACCATAAAAGTGATGAAGAAGGCACTTTGGTATTTAGATACGGTGTACTGATTTACATTATATATGCATGCTTGCACACTGTTATATTCCTTTACACAGGCTAGATGTTATAGACATTGATGGTTTTGGCCCACCAAGATTTATCACACACCCTATAACTAAGTCATTTGGTACCCGAGGAAGATTACATGAATGAATGTGTTGATAAAGGGAATTATTCAACATTGAACACTTGATTACATGCTATTTATAATGGATATTGATAATAGATGACTAGTCTGATGCTCTGTATGATTGGTGCAATCTTTGATTTATATTATACATTTTTCAAACATGTTATGATTGTTTTCCTATATACATGTTCTCTAGTTTTCTAGTGACATGACATATCAACATCAATTGTTGTATTCTTGTATTATATTTCATTAATTTCATTTATTCATGTTATTATCTCTATATACTGTTGTGCCTTATATTTAATTATATTTCTTACGCTATTTCATTTTTTTATATTTATCCACTATGTTACACACTATTAATGTAGAAATATTCTTCCTACGGACACACTAATGTCCCTCTCTTCTTGTTGGTAGCCTATACCATTCAGGGAGATGCTCTTGAGGCCTATGGCCCACTAGACTCGAGAAACCTATTAAGTGGAATCTGGGTTAGAGACGTCACAACATAAGTACAAAAAAAATTCTTATTAGTCAAGGCTCATTTCCAAGATAATCATAGAATATTTTGGTCACTCCCTAAACTAATGTAGTAGTAAATGTTCACTCCTAATACTATTATAGTGGATATGTTTCACTCATCAGACCATTGAAATAATCATGGTTTTCCCTCATAACTATCCTAGTGGATAGATCCCCATATTAAACTATGTTTTCTCCCCATTCCAACCATATTTATATAATGAGAACTAAATATGAACCAATATATTCGAGGGAGATATAGGCCCCACCCATAAATTTTTATAACGTGACCACCGTCCAGGGTATGAAAGTAACCACCAACCTGGGTTATAACATAACCATTTTGACATATATAAAACCATAAAAATTTGTTAACCAAGATCAAAAAACATTCAGCATTTAAGAAAACATAAAACTAAATGGTATTTATAAAATTTAATCATATAATAACCAATGTAATAGGAATGGGTATAACAAAAATTCCATTATTTCATCATTGTATAACATAAACGCAATGATTAGTTTTCAAAAAAAATATTTTCACCATTGACATAAACAATATAAATAAAGGATAACTATGGAATCCTTGGATTATATCACTAGTACTGAATAATGTATATGATGGGTTATTTTCCTTGATAAATTGAAATACCATTAGAAGATCATTTAAACATTTGGTGAAAAATTTCATTTACATTTTAAAGTTAAATATTTAAAATCGAGAAATATAAAAATATCATGGGATAAGTTTCATTCAAATTTTAAATGAAAAGAATTAAATAATGATTCAATGATGTGTGTGGAAATAAAAATGAAAAAATCGATTATTTTAAAATAATTTAATAACAATTAATTCATTATTTGTAAATAAAATTAAAAAATTACCTCATTCAGAAAAAGAAAATATGGTTCACATTAAAAAAAGTTTTTAAAAAGTCAATCATGGATAAAAATGGCTTTAAACAACCATAGGTGAATAGAGAAGACTTGTTCTTAAAATATTTTTTGAAAACAAGGATATGGAACAAAAATGACATTCAATGGAAGAGATAAATAATATAATTTTTTAAAAACAATCAGTGTTTAGATTACTTATGGTGAGACAAATGAAACAAAACATGTATTCTGATGATATAAAAAAATGGAGAAGAAAATTATTGGATTTTTTTCATATATATTATTGTACATCATCATCAGATATTCGATTATAGTCAATACCTAAAAATAATGAGACTCTCGCATATAAACCAGGACACATTGGTAACTCTTGAATCATTTTCCCCATGAAATAATATGTTGTGGATCTAGTTTTGATCAATATGAAATTATAATATTTATTTGAATATTTCAAAATCTATGTTCTAAATTACATGATTACTATAAAAAATGGAGAGCCATCGTTTGATGATATTATATATATTAAATATATTTTATCACATTCACATAATTTATAATAAATACATTGAATTTCTATTTAATTATCAATTTTTAAATCTAATATAATGCTTCTATTTAATATATGGTATTTACCCAAGGCATTATATATTGTTTTTTATCCTTAGAAATATAGTTAGAGGCGAACATTGGCAGGGTTTTAAATCAAAATTTATTAATAAAATATATTAAATTAATAAAGAAAATCCTCCTTCTTTCAATTTCACTCACATTATAAGGGATAGGTTTTATTCCTCCCATCGATACGGAATACCTAATGAAGAACCAAGGAAAAGAGGTGACACTGATCACAATTTATGACGTTGATAATCACTGGATCGATGTGGTGTAGGTTTCAGGCATCATTTATAACCAAAAGAACTAATTTTTTATGATGTTATTATTCAATTTTTTTAGTGTAATGTCATGATGCCCATTTATGCATAGTCTTATTGTTTTAATGCCACATTATGATCGCTAAATATCCCTTGGGTGTATATTTGTAGGTTTTAGGTGGAAATCATGTGAATTCAATTGGGTCATAGGGGATTCCCATTCCACATATTTTATATCACCGATCAGGTAGTGTATGATCATGTGCCTTGGGTTTATCCAATTCATTTATAATGAACTATGGGGATTACACTAAATTTACTATTTTTAACTTTTGTGTACTAATCTTAGGTCATGTGGTTGAGGACATGGCTAGGGATGCCGTGAAAAAGGACATAACAGGGTTCAAGTACATTTCCAAAGCCAATTTTTTTACGGTATGATTTACATATCCATGTACATGGGAATTAGGTTCCATACATTGGAATGGGGTGCTTCATTTGAGCTCGAGGTTCCATAAATGGGAACAATGTGCTAGAAATGGGCACAGTCTTAGAACACGGCCAGATAGACACATATCTATTACTCACCAAGTTCTGAGGGTACATGATATGTGAGGTGACATTGACATCTATGTTGTGTGTGTGTGAGGATATACCTGAAGATTTGGATGAGGTCACATATCGTGTGATAGGGTTACACACTATGTAATATCCTTTTAATTGACAAGAAATTAGAGAGGACATGTTTTGGTGATGGTTTCTAGAGACATGTCACGTACTATACATACACTCCATATACCCCCATTAGAAACATTCCCCTCATCCATATCCATATTTAGGACTCAAAAGGGGGTCCACATGTAGCCTATTCTATGTACCCTTCCACGATAGACATGATGCTTTCCATTATTTCGGAAATACAGATTTTATCTGAGGTGATATATATTAGTTTCCTCTGAATGCAATGTATCGACCAGTATTGGTTGAGTATGCTCTCTTTTTATTCAATGATTAGGATATGGGTTGGTATATCATCCTTGGTATAGGATTTTGCACCCATATATAGGGTGAGTTTGGATAGAGTTAATGTATCCATGTGAGAGGTCGAGTGTGTTTCCTTTATCATGTCATCTTACCTAGGGGAAATTTGGGGTATCATCATGACCTTCAAAAAAAGGGTATATATCACCAATCGTTTAGGTTAGGATAGTATGGTATTTGGTATTTTTTAGTATATGATCTCCAACGTTGCAGGTATTTTTAGTAGGGTATGAAGAATCAATGACAATGTGATCCATACTGGGAGGTTAGATCATGTTTTGGGTTTATGGTATCACAATGTGGTATTGGGAATGATCTAATATCTATGTATAATGGATTTGGAAATTGGTATGTTTTTTTTATCCACATCTAACTTGGGTGTGATTCCCTATTTTAGATTTATGATCTTTAGAGTCCCAGATTGGGTTTGTGGTGTCCCCCAATGGTACTAGGCGTGATCCCATATCTATGAGTTATGATATTATTCATTTCCAGTAGAGTTAGTGGAGTCCTGTACTAGGGATAGGCAGTACAACCTATCTAAATTTCAATAACCCATGGGTTCCTGCATTACATTATATATGGACAGACCCGATGAGGGAGTTTTATTATTTGTAAGCCACCTGGGATGGTGAGGCATTTCCATCGGAATACAAATACAAAATGGTTGAGAACTCTTAGATGAGTTCCATAATGGATTATAGACATTCTCCTAATGGGTGATACCACATGAACTAGTTACATTAGGAATGGAATTCCTTATGGATTGAGATATCCTAGCTGAGTGATGCCTTTGGGATTGATTAGAATCGTATAGTGAGTAGTGAGGTCGTAGCATAAGAGTGATAGAGTCATAAATGTTTTTATCAGGGATATTCTAGGAGTCCTTGGGGTTATATAAAATATTCAAATTGACATAAAAATTAGATATGACATAATTTGTCATGTATTGTGGAGGATTAGCCAAGATGGAGTTTCTAATTATCTCTCGATTAGGTTCAATACTTTGGTTTTGAGTCAAGGTACCATAGATTTGTGTTTCTCCATTTTTTTGGATTTTGGGCTGCCTGATGAGTATTGTTATAGTCACCCCAACATGGGATCTACCCGTGTAGCTCATGTCTTATGTAAATGATAGGGCTTTCTATGGAGTCTTGATAAGAAACAAATTAGGTGGAGCATACCACGCTGGAAAACCAGATGTGTGAACTAGTTGTTGAAAATTTTTGTAGTCCCCCCCATACAAGACGTTTTAATTATTTTAAGAATTTTATTAGGCTATATTTTTTATATTTTCATTATTTCATTACTCAAATTGTGAAATAGATGTGTTCATTAATTTTTAGAATTTAATATTTCATTATTTCTACATTTTTTGATAGATATGTTAGAGTTTGTCTGTGTGTACATGTACCAAAGGTTAACTCCTACCAAGTTAGTGATATTCCGACTTAGTGCTAGATAAAATACCATGTATATTAAGATTTATTCATAGGTAAGATGATGTTTGGCATTCCACTGGACATTCGAGAACCAGTTTGTTTAGCAATGCTAGTGTTGTATCAAAGTTAGTACGTTTTACCCTTTTAATAGAGTTTTTTATTTTAGTATGAGATTTAGGGTAATATTTTCAATGTGTTTCAAGTTTAGTCATTAAAAATAGAGACACCATTGTGGGTTCTATTTCTTCTAATTCAATCTACAAGGAAATTAAAAAAATTCTTGTTGTCTTAGAATATAATGACATTTGTTGCAAAGAAAAAAATTAGTGCATGAATCATATTGGATTATGTTGGGGGTCCATTTCCATTTTTATTCATCACCCTATATATACTCATTGACCAATGTACATCTTCTATATCTCAATATTCCTTCATAAGGAAATATAGCTAGGATTCCATTGTGTGGTCCTGAGGATGATCTGCTGACTAACAAATATTCATTATAAGGTTCTATATAGAAGATATTACCTTTTGCTGGTTTACCATATATACTAACAAATAATGACCAGAAGATAGAGATGAAATTAGTATATGATGAAACACACATGATGATTGATTAATATGACTTGTATAGATAATGACCATCTTTGTTTTTGGTAAATATATTCTTCTGGGTGTTTGAGGATTGGATTGAGGTATTCATTCATGTTTTACCCATTATTAGGATTCATGTAGATCACATGTATTTCCACATGGAGATTACTCATAAGGGATCTGTTGGGAGATTGTGGAGTTTGGTGACTCATCTAAATGATGATATTCCTATATCTTGGTCAAAATACAACTGTCTCTTTTGGGAGGATTTTTATATACCCAGGATGTGATTTTTGTGAATCTTATATCTTATGCATAATAGTAGGGATTTATTACCATGTAATAGTATTCAGGGATGTTTTTTTGATCTCATGTGGTGATCCAATTATATGGTGATATATATTCTTCTTCAGGGATAAGACCTTCGAGTTAGTATTATGATTGAATATTGGGATTATATATATATATATATATATATATATATATATTGATTTCCACATTCGGTGGAGTGATTGAGTAAGACATACAATTTAAGAGCTTCCAATTAGTTTCAAATCTGAATGTGGGTCCTAGTAGTTGGAACCCAGAAGCTGAAACCATTAAAGAAAGTAAAATAAGGCACAAATAGGGATATGGTTGTGTCAGATGCATCAATATATTATTCCAAAATAGAGGATCTTCCTATTGAGGCTCTCATCGTGGATATAGTCAGTCGACGAAGAGGAGGAGTTTCCCTTGAATAATTTAGGGAAATAAATAATTGGATTGACTAAACTATAACGTAAAATAAAGTAATATGGTTGAGGGACCTCTCAAGAAGATATAGAGGGACTAGTATAGAGGATCAAAGTCATTCACACTAATTGGTTGTGTGACCTAAATCTGGTGGAGTGAGAGCATCATATAGAACCTACTTGTAGGAGTATAGATATTCTATATGATTTTTCCTCAATGGGTACCAGTTTCCTATCCTATATGTTATATGGATTACCACCAGGGGGTGTGGAAGTGTTTTTGGAATTTTGGGATGCATTTTCCCCCACATTAGAGAATTTTTCCCAAGCTGAGATAAATGAGATCAAGGGTGGTAATATATAGTCCAAAATTATCAGATGAATATTAAAACCCATATTGTTGTAGTTCTATGTGATTTTGGTTTCCTATTGTAGTGGTGGAGTCAAGGATGTCTATCTGAGGACTGTTGTGCTTATTTCCCCATTAAGAGGTTGATTCCTACAAAGATGGGAACCCAGGGAAAACCTTAATAGTTGTGTCCTTATATCGGTTTACTCGCATGGATCATTGTGCGATATAGTGAAAATGTTTTTTGGGGAAACAATGCCATGGTATAACCTAGTGGGATCACATGTGAATCCTTATATTGTTTTCCAAGGAGTTCGATATGAGACAGGTCTCCAGTTGATGTTTATTACACCTCCACATCCTCATTATAGTGAGTAAAACATTGTATTTAAATTCATGAGGTCTTGAGTTACCTAATATTGATTATACATGTTCTTTATGGGTCCTCCAAACGTGATAGTATGTAAACATTTTTATGATTCATGATATCACGAGACACATAGTGAGGAAACGTTCTTAGATGTTTTCTTTCTCTCAATAGTACACCTAATAGTGGGTTTGTTGTTCCATGTAGAGTGAATCGTTCATGATTTGGAGAAACATCATCATGTTTTCAGGAAGTAATTGTGTAGTTCCCACTCCCCTATCAACAGAACACTGTTTGAGGCCATATCTAAGAGTCACTTTAAGTCATCACTATACAACATGGAACTAGTGGTATGGAGTTTTTATGATCCTATTTTCTTTTCAAGTGATGGATTCAGAGTTTTTTATTCGTCTAGGGGAGGATGCGGAATTCCATTTAATGTTAGTATATATTTTAAGCAAGTGATGTGGTATAATAATAGACCTTCAGACCACAAATGGATTAGGAGCTTGGGTTTTTTCACATAACACAACAAAGGATACATGTTCACACAAAATTTCATTATTTCATACTAGTCTGATGAGTATGGTTTTTTTGGGGTGGTCTTTTGAGGTACCTATCAGTGTTAAAGATCTGATCTGATATGACCCTTATGAGGTAGTGGTTCCCCTAAGTTCATTTTTATACACAACATAAGAACCCTCCAGGTATCTTACAATCATGGGAGATCGAGTTAGAGCTTTTTTTTATCCATTGTTCATGTGATTTCTCATTATGGGTTGAGAATATGAAATTTTGGGAGAATATATACATTATTTTATTTTTTATAAGACATTGTAATATTTCCGATTCAAGGCACAAATTATGGGAATTTAGGTTCTCAGGGAGCTATTGTGTTGAGGTATTGAAAATATTAAATATATTTTATAATGTTCATGATTTTTATAGAATTTCATTAATAACTCTTGATTTGATTCTAGGATCTGAAATCTAAGACCACATTTGAGATCATATTGAGGGGTTTTCCCAATACACTACATATATTTCTCAATCATCGAATTTAATATCAGAGGAGAAAATTTATAGGGAGTTATATTGAGGTTTATTAATTTAGTAAAATTAAATTATTTAATCAAACCTTCTAGATAATTTTTTTTTGTGAATTTTAAAAGGGATATAATGTTTTCCTTCCACATAAATATAAGACCTGAAGATAAACTGAGCCGGGGAGGTTCCCTTAATCCCCATTTTTCCACTAATCATTACTAGAACGAGGTCCAAAATTTTCTAGGGGTTCTTTGGAACCAATTTATTTGTCTTTCCTTTATGAGAAATGAATATTTATTATATTTACAGCTAATAAATTTTTTTTCGTTTTTGTATGGTTTTAAAGACTAATTGAGAGTTATAGAGATTCCCTAGAGGTAGATCTATGGTTTATAGGTGAAAATCAGGGTTTTATGGTGGATTTCAGGGGATTCATATTCTGAATTCCTAATAAAATGCAGTGTGGTGCAAGATAAAATTCTATTTTTCTCATCTTTTCATGAAAACGAACATTGGGGACTACATGCAGTGTACTTTGGGTACACACCATTTAGTGAACCTAGGTAATGTACCTGAGGAAATGGATAGGGGTTCCATGTAAGTGCATATGGTTGTGTTAATGTACATGGATAGTGCCCTAAAGTTGGCATGGGATAATGAACCTGGCTAGGTAAATGGGAATAAGGAATTGTACATGGGGACTATGTGTTATGCAATGTCACATGGTGCTATACAAAAAAACAGGGTTTTGACAACGACATGCCTTAGCACACAACCAAGTAGTCATATAATCCTAACACCCCATGAAATAAGGGAACATTCCATGTGAGGTTTAATTTCCCTCCAAGGTATGTGTGTGAAAGGATATATTTCTTGTTTTTTATGATTTCACATGTTGTGTGACAAGGGTACACACCATGTAGTCTCCTTTTATATATCCAGTACTGGTAAATGACACATACAATGACTGGTTTATGATACATGTTGTATATGTAGGTACACACCTTGTACTTCCCTTGGAAATATTTTCCCCGTGAATATATATCTTCTAAACTCAAATAGAGGAATTTGAGTAGCCTAAAAAGTAGTTTCCCATTCTGGATGCGATATATTCCATGGTTTTGATGTTAGATATCTGAATTAATGTGATTTTTGTGGGAAACTTCTGATAGGGATGTATAAAGAATTATTATTTGATTGTTCTCTGATTTTAAGTTCCTAGGAGTTTATAGTCTGACATTACATATTTTTTACAATATTAAGATTCCATATGTAGGATTATTTTGGATAGAGTTTTTGTATCCCTCCATGAGGACATGGTGGGATCCCTACCATATAGTCTTCCCTAGGCGGGGTTCATTATATCATCATGACATTAATAAATATAGTGGTGGTCCGATAACAAATGGGTAAAGCGATGAAGGTTTTTTCTATAATCAATTATATGATCCCATATATGGTGGGCATTATCTATTGGGTTTCTAGAAACATCATCTATTTGATCACTTATTTAGTAGTAAGATAAAAAATTTGGGTTTGATGTATCACTTAGAAAACTCGATCATGGTCCTTAGTCATTGTGTCATGTCATTAAGTATCAGTAGTGTTTGTGGAATCCCCTAGTTATCATATGTGTGATCCCTTTTTTAGCCTTACAATATTCAAAGATATATATTGGGTTTAGGGTGTCCCCTAGTGGTTTTGGGTTCAATCACCTATCTGTTCATTTACATCTTATAGGATTACATAAGGGTTAGTAGAGTCCAACCTCAATGATGGTATATATCCCCTATCTAAATAATGGGATTTATTGGGATGAAATGTGACATTTTGTGTGCCAAGACCTGATGATCATGTTCAATCATATGTTTCCACTTGAGATGGTAGAGATGTCCCATCACCTTAGTAATACCATATGAGTGAGATATCTCAAATTATTTCCATTTGATATGGTAAATATGTTTCTGATGATTGATTTACTCGAGTTTACTACCAACTTGGATGGCAGGTATTGTGGTGTTATATCTCCAAAACATGAAAAAACTTTTATCATTGATTAAAATCTATTTTCTCGAAGAGAGGATCGACAGACAAGGGAAATTGATTATAAGAGGATAACATATGGGATATTATAGAAGTCCATATAGTGATTTTAATAATCTTGTTTGAGACAACAAGTGTATATGAGCAGAAAATTCATTGCTAGCTTATGAGTGGTTAAGGTGGAGTTTATTTTTCCCTCTCACATGGGTATCCTCCTTGGGATTTGGGCCAAGAAAACTATTTATATTGAGTTTTTTACTTTTATTTTAGTTTTTTGGGGTGCCTATCAGGTATCATTATACTCACCATGGAACACACTTTCTCTACACATGTCATGACTTATAAAGACAAGAATTCCTTCTAATAGTGTTCTAAGGGGACCTGTAATAGGTACAGAATAGTTACAATGATAGAAGAAGGTGTATAGTAGGGTATTAATTTCACAGTATTCTCCTCCTTGAGACCAGGTTGGAAACATTCCCCATTTTTTTGTGCTTTTATTTCATTCCGTTCAATATTTCATTAATCAGACTTTGTGGTAGTTGTATGCATGAATTTATGGTAACTTTAATTAAGTAACATTACACTTTACATGGATATATATATATATATATTCATTTTTATATGTATAATAGGATATTGGACCCCATTTGTTTGATATACCTACTTCACACTGGTCATCAGCCCCAATCATATTATAGTTGTGCTTGGGGTAGCAGAAGTTCACCCTTTAGTAGGCCATGATGGCCCTAGATGGTTGGGTTGTTACATAAATAATATTATATGGATACTTTAATAACTATATAATTCATTATATAATTCCTAATATACCATCATTATAATTATATTCATCACATAAAAGAAACATTTGGTTAATATGACATGTTCCCCTCAAAAATAAATATGAGACCAAAATCCCTAAAATAGGACCAAATTACAAGAAATTATATTTGAACCTACAATATAAATAATATATATTTATAATAAATCTATCACAGATCCAAAATCATATATATAATACCATATATTATTTTCTAATGTCCATTTATCTCCAATATGTTGACAATTTTTTATTATAATCCCTACTTTAGGGGATATCTACTTCTTTTTTCATATATGGTGTTCTTTAGATGATTTAGTTATTGTATTTTGATAATTGAAAGATAATTAAAATAATTTTTATAATTAAATAAATTTAATATATATTCATTATATACATATTTAAATTCCTTCATAAAATATAGAGATAGAAAAATGAATTACAACATTAAAGGTGGTGGTAGGATCTATATAAGCATGAACACTATCACTATTTCTCGATGGATATAATGGATGAAATTTAGGTAATAAATAGATATAAATGAATAATTATTATATCATATATATCATATAAAATTATTTTATCTATCATTATTAAAAAATGAATCACATCCCTTGGTGGAGGTGGTCGTTCATACGTTTGCATGGTCAACATTATCAATTTCCCACAATTCTGGAGGTAAGAATGTTGAGATGTATTATCATTCATGAAGTATAATTATGTAATAAATATAAAAAATTAATATTAAACCCATAATTATACCAAATCATAAAATATTGGAATAACAATTCAATTTTATTTCTATATATATATGGAAAGACATTCATACGCTTTAGCGATATTTTCACATTTATTTATTAAAAATTGGGTGAATAAACATGGTTTGTTAATCATAAAAACATATCAGTATATAAGGGATACTTAATTATATATTTTATGATGAATATAATAGATATTTTTTAGGAAAAATTATAATTCAAATGAAGGTTTCAGATTTATATATTACATGTTATTAAAAATAACAAATTTAGATGTCATCTTAAGAGATCTTGTGTTGGTCATTTTAGAATAACATCACCTATATAGTCGGAATAGTGAATTGTATAAGTTATAATAGTATAGGTTTGTTTATCTAGAATCTTTGATTATTGTTATGATGTGAAAGGAGGGCTTCCCTTTTATAATTGAGAGGAGGTGCACCCTTATAAATTCATAAAAGTTTTAAATATATTAAAGTCATTTTCAATCCAAATGGCCTAAAAATGGGAAGGGATGATATTTTTTACCATATCATATGCATCTTATAATATTTTAATATTTATATATATTTCATGAAATTTAATATAATATTTTTTAAGATATAAATAATTCCAATTCAGACACCATTTATTTAATTTGACATAATTGAAAAAAAATAAAAATATGTAATTTGCAAAAATGTTTTTGAAATAACACTAATATATACGATTTATATAAAAATTAATGAATAAATATAAATATATGATGTTGTATTAATTTTATGATTTTATAAATAATTGATTATATTATTTATTAACTAGATAATTACTTCATTGGTGTTGGAAAATCTTTTAAGGATAATATAAAATTAATAAAAATTAGTTATAAATTAATATCATGATTCCCACTTCATTAAATTTATATTAGATCACTAAACTCAATCATAAATTTCTTTTCAACATACATCGACACATAAGATATACATAAATCAAAGAGAGTAAAATTTAATAACATTCATTTATTTAAGGATTAAATATGTCATTTTTATTGAAAAATATCCATTAAACAAAAAAATTGAGCAAGAGACACTAGTGTAGAAAACGTTTATCACGACAACATTTTTTACGTCGGTTATATATAACCAACGTTGAAAACCGTGAAACTAGATTTATCACGTCGGTGATTTTTTAACAGATGTGATAAATCTCTAAGATTGGATTTATCACGATGGTTGAAAAATAACTGACGTGATAAACTGACGATCCTAAATTTATCACTTTGGTTAGATTATAACTGACATGAAAAACTTAAAAAAATCGGTTTTTACATCGGTTATTTTATAACCGACGTGATAAACTAAGGCTCAGGGTTTTATCACGTTGGATCATTTATAAGCGACATGATAAACCAAAAAAATGATTTATCATGGCGGCTATTTTCTAAACGACGTGATAAACATAAAAAATCATTTTATCATGTCCGTTATAAAATAACCAACGTGATAAATCTGAAAAAACGATTTATCAAGTCGGTTATTTTATAACCGATGTGATAAACATAAAAATAAATCAGTTTATCACGTCAGTTATAAAATAACCCACATGATAAACCGAGTGCCGATGATTTATCACATCAGTTATATAATAACCAACGCGATAAATCAAATCTCGGTGGTTTATCGCGTCGCTTATTTTATAACCGATGTGATAAACCCTTTAAATGATTTATCGAGACCCGTATGCATATCTGTTTTATTCGATCGTCAGCTTGCAGCTCGTCTCTCTCGTGTGGAAAACCTAGAAACACACATAGAACTCATTCTCTCATCGTCGATTTGTCTTAATCCTTAATCTTATTTACTATTAGAAAATCTCTTAGATCGACTCAAAATCCCTAAGTAAGACTATCAACCCACCCAGATTTAATTTCTTATTTTTTGAGGATGTCGTAAATTCATTTTTTTTTGTTTACTTTGATTCTGAAGTTCAAGTTTATAATCTAGTTTATCACCTATTTATGTATTTTTTCAATGCATCTTGATAGTTAATGTGATGATATACTCAATTTGATTTTTTTCAAATGAACAAGGGTTGTTTATAACGAAAATTATGGTGAATAAATTCTAGATTTTACATCATTTTTTCATTATGGGTTGAGACATTGAGGGTTTTGTATCATCATTTTTTCATTATGGGTTTAGCCAGTAAGGGTTTTGTATAATTTTATGTCTATGGTTTTTCTTTTTTGTCTTCTTAACTGTTTTGCTTGTTATTACTAATAAGAACTTTTACACATATTTGATTTCATTTTTTTATATTTAAAAATTGTTTTGCATTCAAATTATGATATTTATCATTTAAATATAAAATTTTATTTTCTTTACAAGATGTATAATTTTGATACTTTTATAGGTAATAATGAGTCAAAGTTTGATTAAGACACATCGAATGAGTAATGAATATGTGGAAGGTGTTGATGCTTTTTCGGAATTTTCTAGATGAAATGTTCCAAGAAACGAAATATTTTTCTGTCTATGCCTGAAATGTTTGAATATGAAGAAGTTGAAAAGTAGAGAGTTCAAAGATCATCTGATTTGTCAGGGTTTTAATCCAAGTTACAGCCCTTGGATTTGTCATGTTGAAATTGGACAGAATGTCAGATCTATTGATGATGATGATTTGTAAGATGATAACTCATATGAAATTGAAGAAATGATTTGTGATATTGTAGCAGAACAAATTCAGATAGAACCGACAGTTGCATGTCTATATGGTGATGCTGAAAAACCATTGTATCCTGCTTGTACAGATTTTACTGTTTTGTCGGCAGTGTTAGGATTGATTATCCTGCAGGCGAAACATGGATGGAGTGACAAAATTGTTACGGAGCTGCAACAATTTTTGAAAAACATTCTTCCAAGAGACAACAATCTTCCAGAATCACATTATAAGGCCAAATAAATATTATGATAAATGGGAATAGGATACAAGAAATGACATGCATGTCAGAATGACTGTATAATATGTAGGAAGGAATACAAAGTTCTATCAGAGTGTCCTAAATGTGGGACATCACAGTATATGTTGAAATAAAAACACAGGCTGATGTAGAGATTACAACGATCCCTACCAAAGTATTTTCATATCATCCTATAATTCCTCATTTGAAACGTTTATAACTCACATGATGAAAAAATATTAAGATGGCATGCCGATGAGCAGATATGTGATGGAAAAATTCGTCATCTAGGTGATTGTCCACAATGGATGAAAATTGAGGATTTGTATCCAACATTCGTAAATGAAATTAGAAATCTCAGAATTGGATTGTGCACAGATGGAATGAATCCATATCGAAGTCTCAGTAGCACACATAGTTCATGGCCTATTTTATTAGTAATTTACAAGCTCTATCCTGAAGTTTATATGAAGCGCAAATATGTCATGTTGAGTATATACTGATCTATGGTCCAAAGTAACCCTAAAATGATATTGATGTTTTCTTGTCACCATTTACTGATGATTTGAAAATTTTATCAGAGGATGGTATATGATTGTATGATTCTTATAAAATGAATTATTCTCAACTGCATGAAGTGCTTATGTTCACTATAAATGACTTCCCAGCATATAAAAATTTGTCTGGATACACTGTTAATGGGCATAAAGAATGTCCAATTTGCGAACAACAGACTTCATATTTTCAATTGCATCATTGGAGGAATATAGTATACATGGTTCATCGAATTTTTTTACATATGGATCACTCGTATAGAAGACTAAAAAAGGCATACAATGGGTCACAAAAATTAGATATTTATGAAAAACCTTTTTCCCCGAATGAGTATTTTTAGAGGGTGAAAAACCTTGATGTGACATTGGGAAAGACACAAAAATATGGTAATGATAGACATGTTTAGAAGAAAAGGTCAACATTTTTTTGAGCTACTATATTGGAGATATCATGAAGTGAAGCATAATATTGATGTCATGCATGTGGATAAGAATATTTGTGACAGTTTCATTGGAACATTGTTAAATATTAAAGGAAAGTCTAAAGATGGATTGAATGCAATATTAGACATAGTATCAATGAGAATACATTTGGTGTTACCTCTAAATTTTGATGTAAGGTGATCATTTATTCCTCCGTCTTGTCATACATTATCCAAGAGGGAGAAAATTAGATTCTGTTAGTGTCTTCATGATATCAAAATGCATCAAGGTTATTTTTCAAATGTAAAAAAACATTGTCTATGTGAAGTATTTGAAGTTGATAGGTACGAAATCTCATGATTTTCACGTCATGATGAAATAACTTCTACCGGTTGCATTGCATGTAATATAGCTCATACATGTCAGAAAGACTAAAACAAAGGTGTTTTATTTTTTCAATTCAATTTCTAACAAGGTGATTGATGAGAATGCTTTGAATGTTTTGGAGATGGATGCAATATCTATACATTGTCAATTGGAAATGTATTTCCCTCCATCTTTTTTTTGTATCATGGTGCATTTAATGGTTCATCTAGTTTGAGAAATAAGGATTTGTGGACATGTATATTTTTTTTGGATGTATCCTTTTGAAAGGTATATGAAAATATTGAAGGGGTTTGTTAAAAATCCTTATCGACCTGAAGCCTCCATTATTGAAAAGTAAATTTCTGAGGAGGTTGCAGAGTTTTTTATGAGATACTTTTCTGCACTGGAGCACGTATATTTTCCTATATCTCATCATCAACGACTTAATACTGAGGGAAAGGGGATTCATGGCTTGAAACTCAAATCTTTGTCAACTGAATAGAGGAAGAATGTACATTTATACATCTTGAATAACATAGCTGATGCCCAACTATATATCACATTGAATATTAATGAGTTTAAACAATTTCATCCAAAAAATAATGAAATGTGGATTTTGAATGAGCACAACAAAACATTTTTGACATGGTTTAAAAAGACCATACTTGGTAGATCAGATATCTCAGAGAATGTAAGATGGTTTGTTGGTGGTCCAAGTTTAAATTTGATAACACTGTCCGAGTATGACATTAACTGCTATACATTTCATATGAAATCTATGGACAACAGAAGTGCAGTTCAGAATTGTGGGGTATTGGTGTTTGCAGAAGTAATGCATTTTTCAACTTATAAAGACAGAAGTCCAATTTTTGAATCAAGTACATATTATGGAGTCATCGAAGATATAAGGGAGGTTTATTAATTTAAAATTAATTTTCTTGTATTTAACTGAAAATGATTTTTCTGTAACAACAATGTGAGACACGATGAATTTGGAATGACAATTGTCAATATAAATATATTGGAAGACATAACAGATTATTTTATACCGGAAACACATGAAAAATATATTTTCTATGTTTTTGGTCAATCACATATGCAGTGTTCTATTGTTTTCCATGGAAAAAAACCATATGTTGGTGAAGATCAACATGATGTAGATGTTGATTTATGTGATATCCCTGCTTCCATGGAATGATTAGCAGAAAATAATGATGAGCATGTTGTAGACATGGATTCTGCGATAAGGAATGATCATGATGAAGGAATTTTAGAAAACAATCCATTTGTACATTCCTAATATTACAGGTAATGTATGTTTACCATGTTTACAATGTTTAACATGTTTACCATGTTTACTATATTTACCATGTTTACTATATTTACCATGTTTACCATGTTTACCATAGTTTACCATAGTTTACCATGTTTATCATCTTTACCATATTTTACCATTTTTTACAATATTTTGTCATATTTTATCATGTTTTCCTTTACGTAAGTTATATATTAATTGATTATGTTGAAATGCCAATTACACTACCATATTTACCATGTTAATCATATTTACCATTGTTTATCATGATTAACCATATTTATCATGTTTACCATTATGATAGTTGAATTTGTTTATTTGTGAATTAATGATTCCTTTTTTGATTTCAAGGACAATGACAGATCAATCAGTTTATCAAACACATGATTTTGAAGGTGACCATTATGATGAGGCTGAAGTTCAAAATATTAATCTGGTGATGGAGGAATTGATCAGAGCATCAGTACAGTCTATGTTTGCAGACATGCAAAAACAATTTCAGACTACAACTCCCACACCTCCAGCTCCCCCTACAGACCCCATTTTTTATCCTCCACCTCCGAAAGCAGATCCCACTCCCCAACCTCTAGAAGTAGCTCCCACTATTACACCTCATCTTGAGGCCTCCATTTCTCCACCTCAACCTGTGTACCCCATTTTTTATACTACTCATTCACCACATCTTCCTACATATTGTGAGTTGTATGTCGATTATCCTCACTATCATATAGTGGAATATGGGTTGGTATATTTTATAGGAGATACAGTTCATAATCAGCAGTTAGATGTAGAGCATCATAGGGTCACTGTACAGTATATTATAGATATATCTTCTAGAGTTCTAGTACCTAAAGATTAGGTGATAACAATTGGGCATAGTATCGGCCACTTTTTAGTTTGGCCATCCAGACTTCTGCGAGTCATTACCGTAGAGGTATGTGTGTTATATCTTATATTTTATTTATTAATAAAGTTGTTTTAGAATTTTAAAGCTAATACATTTATCAATTTATTTATAGGATTACTTTAAATGTAAATAAATACATTATAAACAACAATAAAGACAAATTGTTATGACATCAGAAACAGATTATAGTAGTCTTGACAGATTGTCAAGATATTCAAATTTATTAGCGGAGCATTATTAATTTTCATTGGAAGGTAATGTTTTTGTACGTGCAGTAAATGTTGGAATTTTGAAAAATGATATCATGGAGCTTGTTAATGGAGACAAGTTGGGTGTCAGCGTGGTGTAGATTTTTTCCATGTAAGTCTTAACACAATTTTGTCCCTGTGTTATATTTATAAAAAACAGAGTACTTATTTATTTTTGGTATTAGGTATCTTTATAACATGTGTGAGAGGACGGACTAGACAGATATATATGGGTTCATGGACCTGCATTTTATTTCCCCTGATGCACATTCATTAGATGAGGAAGAAAGAGAAATTTATGTTGCTAAATGATTTCAACAAAATATTATCACACAGTTTTGGATGATGCCTTATTGTGAGAGGTATGCAACATATATCTGATATTGTTATGTGTCTTTTAACAAAAAATCTACTAACCTAAAAGTTTCCTTTATATCAGTGATCATTAGATGTTAGCTGTTTTTTGTCCATGGGAGAAAACACTATATTGGATATGCTCTGTCCATGTTGATGCATAGAAAAGTTTTAAGAATTCTTTGGAGAAGTATGTTTCAATTTCATAATAGTTTTTTATATTATAATGAATTTAAAATTTATCTCATTTCTATTATTTTCTAACAGGGGATGGAACAACATTAGAAAACCAGAAATAAATGGGGTTCCAAGATCATATATGTACAAGTGAAGGTAAATATCCATTTATAATTTGAACATTTGGATGTATTAGACAAAATGTTATATTTAATTGACAATAATTTAAATAGAATTGTAATGAACAACAAGGCATCATCGAATGCAGACATTATATGTTAAGATTTATGTATTAAATAATTACAACGGGAACACTTTTGAAGTTTGACCAGGTTAGATTTTCATATGAACATTTCCATAATATTTCAGTTGATTTATTCATTTTATATGTTAACTATTTTCCTTTAACTTTGTAGCTATTTGATAACCCTAATATTTATAGTTCTAAAGAGGTCAAACACTTATAAGTGGAATGGTCAAATTATTTTGTAGGTTTGATTGGATTTTTTTATTTGTAATGTAAAACGTAATTTTAATGGTTGTAATTGTTATTGTGTATTTTGTGATTGTTTTGGTTGGATTTAAGTTATTTTTAGTTAACATTGTATGTTTTAAATGATATCATTATAAATGCTTAATTTTTCTTTGGTTCTTGTTTCGGTCTAATTCTTTTTTTCTGGTATGAATTCATGGTTTGGTTTCTGGTTTTTTCTTGGGAGAACAGAGGACTGATTTCTATTTAGAACAAATTGGTTTTCCATGTCGGTTATTTTATAATGGAAGTGATAGAAAAATGGGGAAGGGTTTATCACGACGGTTATTTTAATAACCGACCTGCTAAACCCCTACGGAATGGTTTTTCACATCGGTTATTTAATAACTGACGTGATAAACACCACCACACATTTTTATCAAGTCGGATATTAAATAACCGACGTGATAAACCCTCCCCCCACAGGTTTATCAAGTCGTTTATAAAATAACAGACGTGATAAAGGAGTGGGAAGGGTTTATAACATCGGTTATTCAAATAACCGATAAGATAAACCCTGTGAAATGGTTTATCATGTCGGTTATTTAATAACTGACGTTATAAACACTCCACCACTAATATTTCACATCGGTTATTAAATAACCGATACGAAAAGCACCTCGATGTTATGTTTTTTACATCGGTTTTTAAATAACATACATTAAAAAATAAATTTGTAACATCATTCGTATTAACTTCGGTTAAAACCGACGTAAAAAACTTTTTTGCACTACTGAGATGATAATGGTCAAATTTATATCATATAATAAAAATTGTGTTGAAAATTAATGTCCTTGTAAATGATTTTTTAAACATGATTAAACAAAATAATCCTTTAATAAGGAGATACACTTTTCCATGTACAATATTCATATAGATGAAGAAATAAAAGGAACCTAGTTACCAAAATTGATCCTCTATTTTCAAATTATTTAATCAATTTAATCCAACACAATTTCTATAAGTTGGAGCAATTATATTTAAAATTAGTGTAAAATATAGAGACTGGGGTTTAAAATTCATTGATATTACATTATTCATGGTAAATATTAAGCATATTACAAAAATATATGCTCAATGACAGTATTATATTAGTGCCTTCGAATACATAGAATACATTAATCTAATTGGGTGAAAGATCTCATTCATCCCACTTAAATATATTTACCTTTAGTAATACATATAAAACATTCCTTCATAACCTAGAGAACGATATCTTATGGAAATGGTGAGCTTAAATGTTCAGTAATGGTACATACATGTAATACATAATCATATAAAAAACATAAGATTATGGGGACATGGGAATAATAATTGAAGATTACACTATGCATAAAAATAACATAACAGTGACACATATAATAAATATTGGATTTTCATAATACATTATTCATAAAATGATATTGAAAATGACACATATGAGCATATCAATGTCAAAATACATAGAATTTGTACAAATAAATAAACATGTAACATCATTCCTTACAAGTTAGGGATTGTTACATAAAATGTACTAGAGAACATTATTGTACTAAACCTACTGGTTGTGAACCACCACCATCCCAAGTCACAATCCATTAGAAATAAGTGATCATGTTTTCCCATCTTCTAATAGTGAATCTGGTTTCCCCATCTTTTTATAGTGTATCATGTTTTTCCATCGACCCATTGTGGACTAGGTTTCCCCACATTCATATAGTGGATTAAGACAAACATGTTTCCCATTTTGTATCAAACCCATATTAATGTTTCCCATCATTATCTCATGATATATAAAACACTACCAATGCATTGGACTAGGAAATTTGTTCATACATCTGATAATAAAGGCATATATACATGTTCTATATAATAATGAAACATTCATCCTTTCATGACCCCTAAAGAAATTTGTTACCAAAAAATCGTATGATTATCAATGATATGAAATGGGTATCCTAAAATTTTAATCATATCATTACCTATGGAAAACATATAGGTCTCATAATCATCTCATCAAAGAATAACTTTTGAAAATAACTGTTTTTTAAATAATATAACCCATAGAATAAATATGGTTTTTAAAAACATTATTCCATAAAAACCTAAACCACTCACAAGAATATTAATTGTATTCATGAATCATAAACCCCATAATTAATATAATATAAAAAAGTATTTTATCTTATATGGAGAAATATTAGGAAAGATCACATGGAACATTTCTTAGGTTAAATAGCATTTAAATTAAAATCCTTTTCATAACATCATTTAAAAAATCCATTAATTCTAAAGAATTTTTTACCATTTCATTTATAACCTTTTTTGAGGAAAATAAACATTCATCATTGAAAAATAAATCTAAAAACATAAATCCTTTTGAAAAATATTTTTATTGAATTTAAAAAAAACATATAAAGCAGGCACGAATAAATGTGAATAAATATTTCATGGAAAAAAAAATAAAACATTATTAAATGAATTTTACATGAAAATTAATAATATAATACTTAAATAATTTTCAAAATAATATTTCTTAAGAACTTATAAATGAAACTTCAAAAAAATTTCAATACCTTTTTTCATTAAAACCTCTAAAAGAAGCGGGAATACATTATGAAAACCCTTTTCCTTGAAAATTCCTGACAATAATAGTTTAATAAATACGACGTATTTTTTTTCTAAAGTAATCAAACAAAAAAATATTCAGGGAAATGATTTTCATGATGGCAGGTAAGTCCATGCAAACCAAACATTTTGTTTCCATAGTAAATGATTAAAAAAGTTCCTTGATCAAAAAATGGCAATAATGATCTCTTTAAGACCATATTTTAGATATGTAAAACATGGGTAAAAATTTATTTCAAACACAATATTATAATATTAATTAATATTTTTTTATAAAATTTATAAACATTATTTTTGAAATATCATCGATTTCTAATCGAATGGAGATGTAAAGACTAATTTTCAAAAAAAAACATTATCAAAATTATATTCATTAAAAAGTATTTCAGAAATATTACTAACATAAGAATTCAACATTAATAACCATAGTATAATTAGATTCATGAGTTATCATTAGATAGAGATAATAATAATTCATCAATTGAAGCATAATCGTAAATAATATTGAGAAATGATGGGACTGTTTCAATTAACTTTTAGCATATGGTAAAATTAAATTATAATCCTCGTGTAAGAAAATTAATTAATAAAAAGATTAAAAAATAATTAAAATTAGAATGTTCATGAAATAACATTTAAAATGTAAATATATACATCCCATATAATAATATTTATGCGTAATATAGAATTTACTTCAAATAATTCATGTTGGGAAAATATTACATTATCGATTTGGTATCTTTTGAGCCATAAACCCCGTCAAATAATGATCATAAAAATGATATTTAAATTAATATAAAATTATTTATTGAAATAATATAATACATTCATTGGAAGTAAAAACACCGCATATATGAAATTCGTGGATAACATGGCATATGTGTGATGGAAAATAAAAGTGAGACAAGAAAACCCTTACCTTATGTCTAGACTATATTCATACTCAATCAAAAAAAATTATATATTAAAAATATGTTTATTATACATATATCATAGAACCATATTATTATATCTAAAATAATATGATTTAATTGTGACATTATAATACCCCTTAATTTGAAAATCAATGTTAATATTATATTTCATGTATTAATTAGTTTGTTTTTATTTTTTGTTCTAATTTGTTATATTTTCATTAATTGTAGTCATAACGTGATATATAGTTTGTAAAACATGATATAAATATATTATATAATCAGTATCTAATTATTTACTATAATCTAAAAAATATAATAACTAAATAGAATACACCATTCAAGGAGACAGTAGATAGAACGTACATATGAAAGTTTTTTTTACTGTCATAATGAAAGAATGAAAGTAAATTACATATATGTATATATATAAAATAATTAAAGATGTATTATTTTGTCATATATATCAGATATATCAGATATTAACATATTTTAAAAAAAAATTATAAACCATGAGAGGTGATAAAAAATAAACAAACAACATCGTTCAATGAGGTGGTAGTTGTCCTTACAATTAACGGTGAGTTCATTTCCTATTAACTGAAAGTGAGTGTAAGTGAAGGTGGAACCCTTAAAATAAACATTATTAGTATATTTTGGATAATTTAATATTACATGATTATGAAATATGGATAATTGGAGGATTACAGAGAGAAAAAAGGAAAATGTGATAATTGAATTGGGTTACGACTTTTTTAGGTAACTCCTTTTCATTTTCAACAAAGGATTTAGTTGGATACCTTTCATACCAATATAACACAAATAGGATGAGGGGAGGAGTTTTGAGAACTTATTTGAGATGAGTTTGGGTGAGGCTGAGTGCGTGATATGTTTGAATAAGTGGGATGGGTGAGTCCCATTTTATAGTCGGGTAGGAGTGACATTCTTGTAAACTATTGAAAATGGAATTCCACGCTCCTTTACCCTAATAAAAGTGTCCCAAAAAATTAAACTAAATTATATTAATGTTAGAATAGTGTTTAAATATGGAAAACCAATGTATTTTGGATAATTTTATACATCATTTTTTGCCTTAAGTGTTAGGTATAGTCCCTTTTACATCCAATTTTTATCATAGTCATGATAATTAATGTTAATCACATTCACTAATATTTTTCATAAAAATTATGTTGAATTTTTTTAAAATTTTAAATTATTCTGAAAAAAATATGGAATCCATTATAAAAGATTCCTATCAAAGAAATGCTGAAATTTATATAAATTTTATCTTATAGATGAGAAGACACAATTGGTTTTTAATGTAAAATGTTCAAAGGATTGGTATGTTTTTATATCCACATTCCATGTGAAATTGATTCTAATCAAATATATTTTATTAATTAATATATCATAGATCTAATTTACAATTATAACTAATAAAAAATATTTTACCATTATATATATAATACAATAAATATTATTTTTGTATTAAATATATGTATTATTCACTATTAATCAAAAAAAGAAACATCAATGAAAAATACCAATAATTAACCTTAATTTAATTTCTATGTTAAAATTTCAAAAATGATGTTTATTTTTTCAAATAAGAAATATTAATGTTTAAAAAAATCAGATTAAAATGGTGTTCCCCATTGAAAAATGAAAAATTAACTTTTAGAAAAATATATCTTTTTATCCATGTAATTAGATTTATTTTTATCATATATCTATAAACTATATTGGAAGTGTATGAAAATATTTATTGAATATATATTATATATGTTTTTTTAGAATTTTAATCGATTGTTTTTTGTTTATATTATTTAGATAACTTTTTTGGTACATAAAAAATATTTTTCTCAGAAATTAATTTATTATTTTAAAATAATTATTACATTTACATATAAAACTTTAATACCAATGGACTCATTTAATATTCATTTTTAAACAATACATTAAAATTTTATTTAATATTGTTCATAAAACCCATTCTAATAGCTAGTTTTTAGATATAATAACATTTTAATAATATAATTATTTATATCATGTAGTCTAGTAAAACTCGACCTTCTAGGTAACAGAATCTATCGAAGGGAGTAGATATTTTTTTAATAGTATAAAAATAAATCATTGTGTATAATACAAGCTAATATAAATGATTCATGTAGACAATATTGTCTTGTTGTTGAGTATAACACAAGAAAAGCTTAGTTCTTTTGTATAAAAAATTTATATTAAATGTCGGGTGAAATTAAAATTATCCAAATATTAAATAAAATTGTCAAAAAAATTCATTAAATCTTGTACTGTGATATTACAACCCATGTAAAATAAAGTTTTTCCTCCAAATTCATCTGGGTAATTATAGGTTTAATTCCTCAATGTTCTTTTTCATATAAACCCACATTATAAAAAGGATTACTAAAACATCCTTTAAATAAGGAACATGGGAAACATGGTGGTTACCTAATGTAACTTATAAGAAGGTTTCCACATGGTATATCATTGTAAGTAAGTGAAAATATAACATTGGTGGATAATGATAAATATTATTACATGTGATTGAGGTCATCAATCACAATAAATTTATTGATTAATGAAATGTTTAGGGCCTCCAATTCATAAATATGTGATGTTTTAAATTCTCATTAGATAAAAAAACAAGTTATTATAAAAAAAATTATTTCTGGTTCATTTTCAAAAAGTCGAATATATTTACTGAAAAGATATACTTGAAGGATTTCTGTATAACCTCACCCTTTTTTGTCCCTTATAAATTTCCACTTCACCCCTTTCTTTAATAATAGTGGTGAATTTTTATTTCCTGAAGAACTAATAGATCATTATATCCACGATAATACATCACATATATCATTAGTTATAATCATCCAAAATATGTTATAATAGTTTATCCAATATGTATATGTCCTCACCTTTTGAGATAATACATTAATCTCACTAACATCATCCAAAGCATAATATTACCTTTACATAAATGGTAATGATTATAAACCTTTAGAAATATAATGATACAAAAATTTAAAAAGATGGTCACCAGGTCACCTTAACATTGATCCTACACATATCGTAATTTATCTCATAGTTTTATAATTCCAAACATGTGAATATCCTTATCATATATTATCATAATAATTCTAATATCCTGAATTACATTAAATCCTTTTAAAAAATTCCATTCTTTCTTTATTCCATTCATTACTGGATATATTCCATGAATATGAGAATTTGTAAACATCATCCATGATAATAAAGAAAACTTTTTCAACAAACAATACATCAGTTATTAAGTTATATGTACTATCAAATTTTCTTTATCCCTATCATCACCATTTATCCACATAAAATATAATTTTCTCAACCTTAAGAACATGTTACGAGTTAACTTCTCTTAATTTTACATTGTAATTAAATCAATTTACACGGTTTTCTGTATCATTTAACACATTCATGAAAATTCGTATAGAAACTCTTCTTCAATCAATCCATATATACATCATGATTCATGTAGCATAATCCTTGAATCTCAAAACATATAAACATCAATCATCAACCATTATTCTTAAACAATTACTGAGGCTTCATCAACTCATTCTTTAATACCACATTCCATAAATAAGGAGTATAAATCATGTATTAAGATTAATCAGAATCTATAAAATCATTCTTGTTGTGTTTAATGTAGAAAATACTAGAACATTCCACATATTTCATATGATTTTAATTATTTCCTTTTATTTACATGTATATACAATTCTATTACCATCTATTTCATTATATTTCTGATGTTTCCACTTAGAATTGGGAATTTTATAATTCAAATACTTTTCAAATATGAAAATCTCAATATTAACCTAGTTCCTTCCAGTTCTTTCTATTAACTATGACTATAAATCATAGGGTGAGAATCATTTATCATACCATAAAATCAAATAATCATGAAAAATTACATATTGGGTTTCTAAATAATGATACCTAACACATTAATACATGAAACTATAGGTTTATACTTGTTTATTAATTATTTTCATATATTTATGTTCCTCATTTTGTTTCTAATGGTGTTTTCCAATTCCCCAAGAATATCCCTCAGGACTTCCAAACTAGGTGCATAGTAAGGCTCATTGTGGAGTACCAGGTTATTCTAAACTCATGCCATATGCATCTTTTCATAGTCGTTACTCTTATGTGAATATATTCCAGAACAACTTCCACATATATTATCTAGACATGTATTCATTGACAGCAAACCACTCACTATATCCTTCACCAAAATTGTGGATCCTTTCATAAACATTAACTTATCCCTAGAGTTATCCTTGGAAACACCCATAAGAATATTCATAAACATACTCATAGAGATATCAGTAATTTTTTTAATTCAATTTTATAATATATATATATATATATATATATATAACATTCCGTCTATAACAATAATTTCCACCCAAGTGATTCATACTTCGATATGACATCATTTAAGATAAATATACAACACATTACAAAAATATATTCTGAGGACCATAATAGTTCTGTGTATTTTTAATCATGGAATACATTCTTATAATTTCTATAAAGATGTTAAGAAACATCCTTAATGATCCTCCCCATTAGTAATCATCCTTTATACCATTCTCTATAACATTTGAAAATGAAACATAATAAGTGGGAGATTTCAAATGTTCAGTAAGGGTAAATAAAGGATATATTTTTTCATAACATGAAAATAATGGTATGAAAATATGAGAATAATATTTTAAGATCCCACCCTATATAGAAACATCATAATCATGATACATGGAATAAATAATGACAATTAATTAGACATGAATCATATAATATTGAAAAAATAGAGCCATGTGAGTTTATCAAAGGAAAATTAAATTGTAAATTTGAAAGATGCATAATAATGTAACATCCTCAGCTATAACTCAATAATAATTAGAAAAAAACATATCCCAGAACATCATGGGAACTGCACCAATTGGGATAGACACCCCACCATCCCCATCTATAGTCTTCTCATAGTAAGGGAACATTCTTCCCCTACTTCCATAGTGGCCCATATTACCCTATCTTCCCAGAGTGGATCATGTTTTCCCATCATCCCATAGTGAAAATGGTTTCCCAATGTCCTGTTAGTGGAGTTGGTATTCCCATTTTCCTATAATAGAGAAGGTATACACATATTCCCATAGTGGATAAAGACACAACAATTTTCAAATTTGGATCAATCATGTCGACTTGTTTCTTATCATTATATAATGAGATATAAGTCTATATCCAATACATTAGAGTAAAATATCGGTCCCACACATCTTACAATAATATAATTCTTACATATTCCATATGATAATGAAAATTTCACCATATCATGACCCATAAAATTAAAAATGAGTCTTAAAAATGATATCATAACCCATAAAATTAAATTTTTATTGTAAACATTTAATCTTATCATTAAATGTGTAAATGATATATTTTTCATAATCATTTAATTGAACCATAACCCGTGAAAATATGCTCATTTGAAAATCATATAATCAGTAGAAGTGAAATGAGAGACATAAAAATCATTTCATCAAAACGTAATCCATTCAATAATTAATGTGAATGGTATTATTGGATCGTATTCCGATTAAATGATAATCTATAATAATTTATGTCGTCTTATATGGAGAAGGATGTTGAAATATTAATTGGAATAATTTTTGTGTTAAATATCCACCCATTGAAAATAATTTTAATTAAACCATTCTAAAAATCCATTTTATATGAAGAATGGTTTACCATTTTGTTGAACAAATTTATTGAGTAAAATATCCTTTTTTATTTGAAAAATATTATTAAAGCATATAGCCTTTTGGAAACCATTTTCTAGGAAAATAAACATGAAAAAATATAATATAGGGTAGAAAACATTTGGAACATATTTTTCATTTAAAAATTTCGAATGAAACATGAAAAAAAAATTAAACCATTTTCATTGAATGCTAATATAAGAATCATGAAAACATTTTGGAAAACAATTTCCTTGAATACTAATAAAAAAGCCTTAAAACCATTGGAAAACCCATTCCCTTAAAAACATATAAAAGAAATTTGAAAATAAATTTTAATTCTTTTTCTTTCAAAATACTTCAAATTCAAAAAATTTAAATAATATTAGTAAATAATTTTAATTAAATTAATAGAACAATGTAATATTCAAGGCAATGATGGTCATGATGGGTTGCATGTTTGTACATAACCAACAATCCATTTTCACTTTAAATGTATAGCAAATTTCCATTATCAGAAAATGATAAAAATATTCCTTTTAATTTTTTTTTTAAAAAGTAAAACTATGGGTAGAAATATCTTGTATGAATTATAGTTTAATAACATAAAAAATGAATACAATTTTAGGGAAAACAATTGAAGAAGACAAATATTTTTTTACTGAATGGAGAAATAAATTCAAATTTTCCTAGAAATATTTTAATAATTATCAAAATTACCAATGATTGTTAAAATGGTCATAATACATTAATAAAAAATTATTAACTAGAGGATAATATGATTAATGAGTTCTTTTTATATATAGATCATTACACTTCAAAATGTGAATAATAATCGTAATCAATCAGGATAAATTGTGAGATTATTTCAATAAACTCTTACAACTTGGTGACATTGAATTAAAATCCCCTTGTAACAAAATTAAATTATATGAATAATAAAATACTTCTAAATTACATAGGGTTAAGGTATAACTTGTTAAATGTATGTTTATACACCCCGTAGATAAATACAGGTTCATAACATGGAATGAATATATGAAATTTATAATATTTATTATAAAAAGGGAATGAGTTATAAGTCAAGGTGGACAAAAATCATGGAGGACTAAGTAATCACCCATAACAATGATATTAAATTCCATTTGAAACAATACTGTAATAAAATATAATTTGAAAGTGTTATGGGGACTGACATTGTGGGCTATAACATCAGCTACAAAGTATCCTTCTTTCCATGTGGTCCCAATATGTTTTCAATGATCCAATAGTCCCCTCTCCTTCAAAATCTAAGAGGCCAACCCCAATGTGACATTATCCAACACATTAATATACCCACCGATAACATTGGAACTAGTTTTCACTTAAATGAGGTCAATATTGTATAATTTACACAACTGGAGGCCATTGACCAGCGCCCTTAACTCTACTCCAAGGAAATTACATATTACATAGTATACACTAAGACCAAAAATAACTAAGCCTCTTTTTTCCCTGACCAACCCACACCTATCATGGATCCTTTAATGCATGTCCCATCCAAATTAGTTTTCATCCCAGTAGTCAGAGGTACTCATCATATCCATATCCTATTATTTTTTCCATGTTTGTGTTTCACTTATAATACAACTATTGAAATAGTTTATTGACTGAAGAGGAAGTGAAATCCTGAGAGTAGAGACCCCCCAAACTCGGCCACCATATATCATTTCCTTACTTAATAATGGATAATGAATAAGTGATTCCTTTTCATGATTTATTACAATCCTCCCAAAATGACCCATAATACTATAAAAACACCACGCTTTAGGACATTGAATCATCATCACATGTTCTAGTTACCCTAAAATAGTTGGATATAAAATACACAATTATTTCCCCACCTCCTACTACCCCTATATAGTTTTCCATAATCTTATATATGCAAGTCACTATATAACTCGTAAAAAAGACATGCCATCATGTTTCCAGACTTGGCCTAGCACAATACCAGTATCAGGATGCTAGAGAAATACCATTATTATATATGTTATCCTTAGTCAGAATTTCCTTGTTTGGAATACACCATACAATAAAATTCACTATTTTTGGGAGCCACATTCACTAGAGGGTGGAATCCCATTCATCAGTTCCAAATCAAACATACATGAATTCATGTATCTCTTTACAATTGAGACATTCTGATTTCAAAAAGGACCACACACATCTATCAAGATACTAGATCGATGTAATACATTAAAGTACCACTAAATGTTGATAATTTATTTTCTTTTGTATAATAATTGAAAAACTGGATGCTTATTTTAACATTATTTTCTGGATCCGGTCATCCTGGGATTAATAGAGGTCTTCCACTCAAATTATCTCTCTAATAACTAATCTCAGAAAACCCCACCACCCAATAGATATTATCTTAATGAATTTACATATGTAAAATCTTGAGTATTTACAACTTCAATTACCACTTTATTTCAATATACCACACATTAATTCTCACCATAAACATTTTTTTCCTTTATATTTCCCCATGGATCATCCTTTCAATGATTTCATAGGCTAGTTTTTCTTAATTGGACATAACGGACTATTATTTTGTTAATATGGAACCATAATCTCCATTAAATAAATATCAAAAAATTAATATCTAAATATCCATAAATTAATTAATAATAATAATATAACAAATCCTTGTGTAGTAAACACACAACATATAAGAAATAGGTGGTGAATGTGGCATGTGTCTCGTGGAAAATAAATGTGAGACTAGAAAACCCTTACCATAGGTCTTGACTATCTTGATAGTTTTTAAAATACATATATTTTAAAAATAATTTTAAGAAACATATTTCACAAAACCATATTATTATATTTAATACCATATGTGATTTTACTATGACATTACATTACTCATTTATTAACAACTCAATGTTAATGTTACATTTCAGGTAATAATGATTTTTTTCATTGATGTTTGGAATTTTTTATTTGGTACTCATATTTATATCATGATCTCAAAAATGTAATCCATGATATAAAAATAATATATTGTTAATATATATGTATATATAAAATTATATAAAAGATACAATTATTAAATGAAATACATAGTTTATGGAGATTGTAGGTCATATGTACGCTTGAATGTTGTATAATGTTGAATGAAATAAATTAAATGAATATATATCTATATAATATCATTATAGTATTATTATTATTTTATATATATCATATAATTTACTAAATCCATGCTTAACACATTTCATGTTATGTGTGAACGATTCAAATAGCATAGAGAAGGCGGTGGTCGACACGTCCTAAAACGAAGTTATCATATTTAAAAAAAATGAAAACCATGAATTTATGTTGTGTTTAATTATTAAAAAAGTATATATACATAATAAATATTATATATATCATTTATAAATATTAATATATCATGTTTTCCAACAATGATAAGTGGTAAAATAAATATTAACAACATCACTTAGTGATGTGGTAAATCACCGTACCGATGAATGGAATGTTCGTTAACAGTTATATGGATGTGTGTGTATGTTAGGGTAGATCCCTAAGAGTAAATTTTTTATGTATATATAGGTAAAAATTATTATCATATTAGTATTCAATATGGATCATTGAAAAAGTATAGAATGAAATAACATAATGTGATCATTGAAGATAGATACCACTTTTTTGGGTAACTCATTTTTTGTTTTCACCAAAAAATTCATTAGATTCATTTACAACAAAAGAGAGGATTGTACAAGAGGGTAAAAATATTGTAAGTTTTTTTATAAGGGTTTTGAAAAGACAAATTTCTCTAGAAGTTTGATTAAGTTGTAGGGGTGAGTGAATTTTTATAGTAGAGTGGATTTCTTTTCCATTTTTCAATACTCAATTCCAAAGACATATTTCCTTTTAAAAGTGTCTCAAATAAAGATCCTAATTCTTGAAAAGATAGGATAATTAAGAAAAAGGGATATAAAATGGATTTTTGAAAATTTTATGTCTTTTTGACCATTAAATGTGTGGTTTAGTATGTTGTTATGCTAGTTTTTCTCATTATTACTATAATTAATTTTAATCACTCTTAGTAATAACATTTTTGAAAAACTACTATTACCATATTATAAATTATAAATAATTATGATAAAAAAATTTAATCCATTTTTTCAAATTATTATCACAAAAGTGAATAAAAATGTTTTAAATTTAATCCCCTTGAAGGGATAATGGAGAAGGTTTTTATAGTTAAAATGTTAAAAAGTTTGGTTTGTTTTTTATATCAATTTCAAAGTGAAATTGATTCCAAATACCTAAAATTGGATTAATTGATTTAAAATTTTTCTAATTTTACATTAAATCATTTCTAAAACAAAACATAAACTTATAAATAAATTATTCTAAAAGATGGTTTTGAAATAAAATTCATTATTAATAACTATTCATCATAAAATGATACTTCACATAAAAGGATAAAAATTCACCATGATATAATACTTTTTCAAAATTATTTTTTTTATTTTTCTATTAAAAAATATACAAATATAAAAGTTATATGTAATATTTTATCTACCTTAAAAAGAGGTAAATTTACTACTTATAGAAATATTTTTTTTAATTTATAAAATTAGTCTTATTCTAATCTTCCAACTATGAACAATTTTGTATGCGTATAAAAAAATTCATAGAAAATATAATATATAAATATTATTGAATACTTTGATCAAATATTTATTTGTTTAAACAGTTGAAATAATATTGTTTTTGTATATATTTAATTTTTTTTCCTAGAGATGTAATCTATTTTTATTAAAATAGTCGTTGCTTTCAATTCTAATCCTTAATAACTGAAGGACTACTTTTATATACATTTGTAAATCATATTTTCAGAATTTATTTAATCTCATTTGTAAAATACCTTTCTAACAACTAAGTGGAAACTATTAAAATATTTTTACAATACAATTAATAGTATCTTTTAGTCCTATAAAAGATGACATTTCATGTAATAAAGGCTATCAAAGGTACTTGGAATTGTGTGTATTACAAACTTAGAATAGTTTTATATATACCATATGTTAATCTATATGGTGTGTGTGTGTAAATATTGACATAGTGTTTTATATAATGCAATACATAATTACTTATTTTGTATAAAAAATATATATTAAGATTCATGTGGAATAAAAATATAAAAATATTAAACTATGTCCAAGAAAATTCACAAAATTTCAAGGTGTCACAAGCTACACCTGATAAATATAAAAAATTTAAAAGTAAATTTTTATGCATAAAACATTGTTTATTCATATCTAATACCTAAAAAATATTAAATTAATATTATTTGTAACACCTAGATATTTTAATAGTATAAAATGTGTTCCGATATAATAAATGACATAAACAAAGTGAGCTTAATTGAGAATGTAATACACTAATTAATTATGATTTATTTATTAAAAATAAATTTTATCTCTTTAATAGATTTTGAAGACTTAACCCTGAGTCTAATTAAACTATAATATAGTGTCTCATTATAACCAATCCATTAAATTTGTATATTTGAATAGTAATAATTAAATTTATAAATTTATGTGGATTACACATGTATAAAAAAATTAATCACTTTTTTATATATTTTATATAAAATAATAAAAATTTTAATGAAAAAAATGAATGCATTTTGAAATTATTTGTTTTTTCCTAAAATATGATTTTTATTCATTTCATGCAAAAAATTAAATTATACTTTACCAATATTAGAATATTTATTTTAAAAATATAAGTTTATTTTTTAAATATACATGTCAAAATTACCTTTGGATGAGATATTTTTTTTTCAAAATTATTATTTTTTGAAGAATAGTGAAAAATAATGTTTTTATTAATAATTTCATTTCCATAAAATATTTTTTATTTTACAATTTTATTCTAAATTTATTTTCTATAAAAATTATTTAAATAATATATTAAATATATCTAATTTGGATCATTAGAATAAATTTCAAATGGAATTTTGATATTAAAACTTTATATAAGTAAGAGAATTTTCTCTTAGAAATCATTGGTTTTCATCACATATGCAGGTAAAATTTTAAATAGAATTCTACCAATTTTATGAGATGGATTTGGAAAAATGTATTCTATATTTGGAATTTTTATATTTTATTTAATTTAAAAAGGTCAAAGTAATTATTGAACATTTTGAATCTTAAAATCAGTTAAAAATAATTACTATACTGAAGGAAAAAAACTAATTTACCATGGGTTAAATTGTAAATTATATGGGTAAAGTGGAATAAAAACATTCCCATAACCATTTTAATGGAAATTTATAGACCAAGAAACCTATATTTTTCAACAATAACAAATTTTGGAGGATTCTGGAATGATAATAACATGGTTGTAGCTGATTTTGTTAAAATATTCTACATATTTCCTCTCCCCCACTAATAAATTTGTATCCCCTCTCTACCCCCCTTCTCACATGTAATGACATTAGGATCAGAATATCCCATTCCAAATAACTTCCATACTACTCTAAAACCCATGAACTATTTTTAAATGTAAATTTATTCTAGTAAGGATATTTTTGGATTCCTAATGACGTTGTATACAAAAGAGGAAACATTCTAATATGAGTGTTTTTATATTGATTATTATTTAAAAGAATTGAATTATTATTTTTAATTTCACATATAATATTTTAAATATTATATATATATATATAATGATTCTTTTTTATGATATGGGAATAAACTATATCTACATTCTCCTAGATAAAATGGGGAAGAGAATTACTGAACATGTGTACAGAAGACTATTTCTCCACGAACAGAGTTGTATAATTTTCCCACACTACATATAAAGGATGAATATAAAAATAAATTTAATAAATTTATATATTATTTATTAAATTTATGTACTTATGTATTTTTAATATCTACTAAACAATATATTTTTTACTTCCATTTACAATATGATAATGTCGCATGTTTGTATGTTTGAATATCTCCTCTTGAAGTGACATGATTCTTTTGAGAATTATGATTTTCATGAAGCAATGTAATCCATACACAGTGTTCAAATTTTAGTAATGTCTCTAAATATATAACTAATAAAAAAAATTATATTTATTGTAATATTATAATTATGGAGACTATTTGAAAATATAATGTTCCATAATACATGAGATTTATTGACAAAACACGCCTGAGAAAACAATATAATTAACACATAAAAAAATGAAAATAGTGAAATATTATTCACAAATGTTTCTTATAATTACATAATGGGATAATATATTATGTAATATACATGAATATATTTTTAATTTGAATTAATGACACGCATGAAACCAGTATGAAGGATTTTACATAGGTTCAAATTAAATGAAACGTGATATAAGAGACTTCATCTTATTTTCCCTTGATTAAGGCATATTTGAATATTATGGATGTATTTTCCCTGTAATATAATCTAATGATATTTTTTCATGTATGTTAATTAATACATCATAATATATTTTATTCTATTTTATAATTTGAATTATATAATCTATGGGTATTTGACATTAAAATTACCAAGTGCTAAATAATTCCACAACTCATTTTGTTTTCATTAGGTTATATTACATATTCATTATATATTACATAATAATATTATGATAATAATGAATTTAGAATGTATTATATTTTAACTCCACATTTTTTATGTTGATTTTTTATTTTATACAAATAAATGATTAATTATTTAATTCTAAAACCAACATTATGATATATGTAAGGTTTTGCTTCATAATCTCTTTTTAGTTGGGATTGTGTATGCTTGAATTCCCATTGACAGAAAATATATGATCATTATAAAATAAAACCATTTCAATTTATTATCATATAGGTATTAATGGTATTTATTTCATGACCCCCTCCCCACAAAGTGCACCCCTCATGGGCCGGCAATGTGAGAAGGAAGACAATGACCCCCGAGTCCCGCCTCCAGTAGGCCCCGAGTTGGAGACTAGCAACGAGGGTATAGTAAACACATAAATGGGAGGAATTACCCTCTAATAGAAAACATGAAAAAGAGAGAATAAGATAGAAACCAACCAAATCCAACTCAGAATTGGAATAAAAATGAAAATTCCAAGTGAACAAATGATATGTCTTGCAGAAGTACTACAACTTAAAGGGTAAAAATGGAAAGTACCCAAAAGAAAGTAAAAACAGCTGCAACCACAAGCCTGAACACCTCCTGCAACCACATGCTAGTAAAAACCATCCTGATCTCCAACCTACTGCAAGTTACCTAAAAATATTTTATATATACATATAGTTAGTATAATAGTTTACTCAGTAGGATCCTCCCAAAGCCTCACGTGAAAAAGTAAAGAATGCATGTTAATGAACAGTGAAAAACAAATGTAACTAACTCGTCACCTAAACCGGTATAATAAGTTCACAACCTCATCATGGATACTCTTACAAAGTAACTCATACAAGAATATAGCATATAATAAATAATATCAAGGGTACCATGATACTACTTCCCCACTGGTTTTCCGCTTTTCCACAACGTCGCATGTCTTGAGAATCTCTCTCCAAAATGGCTTGCACGCTGGCACCTGGGCGAAGCATCACAATGTGCACCCTATGAAAAAAAAGTCTTGCCCGTAGGCACCTGGGCAAAGCACCATACCATCCTCACAACCAAAAGTAACCATGTATTTTTCGGGAGCCACCGCATCTCACATAACGTGTATCATACGTCAGGTATTATACCTCAAGCCATTACAACCCATACACCGAGTAAGGATCCTCAAGACATCACAACCTATACACATTACACCAATAGTAGTCCATAGAATACTATATCCAGAATATATGTGTGTGAATAACCACAATCCATTATATCCCTCTACACACATATATGGGGAAAACTATACAATGTGCCAAACAGCACAAGTAACTAGCAAGAGAAGAGAGTAGGGCCAATGGGGGTAGTCGGTCATTCATCCTCCCACAAGAATGTTGGTGAAAACACCACCCCCCCCCCCAGGTCTTAGAATCCCCGGGGTGTCAGTTTACCTTACTGACAGGGTAGAGTAGCGCATAGAAACACAAAATGTACAGAATATACTATAACTCACAACCATAATATGGGCATAACCTAGTATTAAACACAACTGCAGCTAACATCTCTCAGACTCCGGGTTTCAAATTCTAAGACTAGGTATCCTATAAGCACACAACCATTTTAAGATCCTATTAGATTACTTAATTCCCTTTTTTATTAGTTCCACTATACGCTAATTATTTATTTAAACATTAATTAACCATAAAAAATCCACATTAAGTTTCATTAGCATCACACCCAAAATCCATTATTCCTTCAAAAAATTTCAACCTCATCATTAAGTATTGACAACTCCAACCCCATGAGTTAACACAATTTAATCAAAAATTCATTATAGATACACTTTTCCATATACCCAGGCATTCTAGAAAAGCAATTTTTTCTACTAACGCAAAGGGGCTCAACGCGGTGAGTAGATATACTACCTGTCGAGTCTTTTCCGCATATAGCAAGAGTGTAGACCCATTCCACCTTGAGAAGATAAAAACGAAAAGCATGTGGCATACCCCACATGTCTTCACCTCTTTAAGAAGAATGGTAAGCAAGACCAGCTGCCTTGAGCAGTGGGTAAAAGTAAAGCATACAAACAACCAAATAATCAGCAAGCATTCAACAATCACATCCATCCCCTTTCCATCATCCCTACTGTCCTCCCCAACACCCACATGCATATACCAATTCATCTCACAACTTTAGCTATCATCCTCTACCACAAAAAAAGGCCTCTCTTCCCCAACATATCACAACACCCATCTGGGGTCACATATCAACACAAGGAGTATGAAAAACAAACATCACATCCATTGGGCAACTGGCCCTTTAATCCCTATTGAATTAATAGATTTATAATCTGTTGGTTCCAACACCGCGAAACCTAACTAGTAAGCTATCACAAAGGATTAAACAAGATTACTACGCCAATTTGATTAACATCAAATTAAAACAATTACTTAATTCGTTTTCATGCCTCTTTATCATTATCCAAACAATTATCAATTAATCTCGTTTTACATTCTTTACTTATTTCCATCAAGAAAAAACAGCTAAGCAAATCAACCAAATATATCACACTATCTATGCAAAACAAGAGGCAATAACATACGACCAATATATATTTATTTATCCTCTTAAAAATATTTATTATGTAAATTCCATTATCATCCAGTGGGATAAAACATGCTAACTATACAGTTTCACAAAAAAGAAAGAGAAGAAATAAATCCCCTAACTCAATGGTTTTTGACGAAAACCCCAACAAATGAAGAACGCACAAGAAAGCCGGGTTGATTATCCAAGAATCCTTCTTAGATCTCTTCTTCTAGAAAGATAAAAACCAAAAATCATCATATTGGCATCAACACACTTACATCTACCCACAACTGACATAGATCTATGAAACCGAGAGAATATGAGAAGTATATCTATGTGGATCTAAGAAACCGATTGAGAACGAAGAAGAAAGATCACCTACCTCGATGATCTAGCTTCGATTCATGAAGATAACCCTTCATATCACCTTCAAAACGCTTGGTAGAGGTTCTCCTACCATCAAGGGAGGGTAATCTCGAGATATGGCTTCCTAGGAGCTTAAACAAACCCTTTAGAGGGTAAACGAGTTAGATCCACAATTTTAGGATCTAGTTTATGTGCCCGCACAGTTTGCTCGCACAGTTAGGCAAACCGTGCGCTAACCATGCGGTCTATACTACCTCATCAAAAACTCTTCACATGGTTAGGCCACACGGTTAGACCAACCGTGCACTAACTGTGCATTATCCACTGCCTCTAGTATTAACTACGCATGGTATGGCCGCATGGTTGAGTCAAATAGTGTGTAGACCATGCGAGAGATATTTCCCTTTAGTTTCCTTAAATGTTCTCCCAAATGCACCCCCAAGTTACTACTCCAAACTTAATGGTAGTTAGAAACATCAAATGTACCTGAAGAAATCATGTGATGTTAAAGTTCAAAAGTGTCTATCGTTTATACGGTTCATCGAAAAGGAATATTTTCTAAAAGTGTTGGGGATAAGTTACCTTCACCTCCCGTAACACCTCTTACACCTCATTTTCACAAAGTAATGGACTGGAGAGGTCTGGGCCATTACATCAGATACCTCTCAAAAAATTCTCATCCTTGAGAATCCAAAACCCACCTAAAGAGAGAACAAAACAGTGTCTAAACAACCACCCATCGATATATCTCTCAAAAAGAGAAATCCAAAAAAGCAATAAAGGGTTCCATCTCATAAACATGAATGTTTCACATCCACAAAACATACATCGATACATGAAAATAGTTAAACATCGAACAACATTGGGTATTGTGCATGTATCTCTAACTCACGTTCCCAGGTTCTCTCCTCCAAGCCACTGTGTTGCCAAAAGAAATGAACTAAAGGAATAGAACGACCACACAACACCCTATCCTTGTGGTCTTGGATCTCCACATGTCGCTCCTCAAAGGATTCATCATCATCAACATCGATCCCTCCCCAATCGATGATGTGAGATTCATCATGAAGATAACGACAGAGCTGTGATACATGGAAAACATCATGTATCTGACTCATCTGTGGGGGAAGTGCTACTTGATATGCCACAGCTCCAACATGAGATAACACCTTGAAAGGCCCATCAAACAAGGGAGAGATCTTACTTCCACGACCAAACCTTCACTACCCACGATGGGGAGCCGCCTTCAGAAACACAGGATCCCCAACATTAAACTCTAAGGGTCTCCTTCTTTGATCGGAATATGATTTTGGATAATCTTGCACTATCTTCATCCTCTCACGAATCACATAAACTATCTCTATTGTATTCTTCACTAGTTTCGGTCCAAGAATTGCAAAATATCTAACCCCAATCCAGTACAATGGAGAATGGAAAGGTTGGCCATACAAGGCTTGAAATGGCACAATACTGATGGTGGAGTGAAAACTATTATTTTAAGCGCACTCCGCCAAGGGTAACTGCCTCATACATGAACCTCCAAAATAAATAACACAAGAGAAAAACATGTCTTTAAGAGTTTGGATGGTTCACTCTGTCTGACCATCCGTTTGAGGATTGAAAGCAGTTTTATGGAATTGTTGAGAACCAAAATCATGTTGGAGTCCTCTCTACACTCTAGAGGTAAAACACGGATCTCAATCAGAAATTATCATCATAGGGACTCCATGAAGTCTCAGCACATCCTCTAGATGATTCCACGACAAAACTTCTACTGAGCTTGACTCTTTGATTGCTATAAAGTGGGAAGATTTTGTTAAAATATCCACTACCACCCAAATAGTATCATGTCCTCTCAGAGCTAGAGGTAAACCAGTAAAAAAGTCCATTGAGATGTCCACCCACTTCTGTTGAGGAATCTCTAGTGTCTGGATAAGACCACCAGGAACACAGTGTTTGGCCTTTACCTTCTAGAAGACTGAACATTGAGACACAAACTTCACAACCGCATGCTTCAGCCCAGGCCACCAAAACTGACTCCTTAAGGCTCGGTACATCTTTTTCATGCCAGGATGCATCGCTAAAGGAGAACTATGAAACTCACTGAGGACCTTCTAATGCATCTTCAAGGGGAAAAAATCCTTCCATGATACAGCACTCGGTGTTGTTCATCCTCTGACCAACCATCAGGGGCCTCACCATAAACAACCATGTCTCTCTAGACTTCCACCTCTAGATCTCCCAACTGGGACCCTTCAACATTATATATCAAGAATGATTGTACCATCATCTAAAAAAGACAGCCTCTACCACCAACATCTCCCATATCAAGATGAAATGTTGATAGTTCTTCCATTAATCTCCAGGAATCACCGGATTCATGCACAACATCACTACATGACATTCGACTCAGCGTATCAGCTACAAAATTCCCTTTTCCATGTGTATATGATATTTAGAAGTCGTATTCCTGTAAGAACTCCATCCACCAACGTTGTCGTAAGGTCAAGTCATGCTGGGAGAAAACATACCTCAAACTCTTATGATCGGTGAAAACCACAGAGAGCTCACCAATGAGGTAATGTCTCCACAAATTCAGAGAAAACACCACGTCATCCAACTCAAGATCATGGGTGGAAATGTTGCATTCATGAGGACGCAACTACCGAGACCCATAAGAAACAACTAACCTTTATTGCATGAGAACACATCCTAACCCCAGATGTGAAGAATCACAGAAAAAATCAAATTGAACTCCCTCCACTAGTAGACAAAGGACTAGAGAACTTACTAAATTCTTCATTAGATACTCGAAAGATGCCTGAAACTGATCAGTCCATATGAATGCCTGATCATTCCTAGTAAAAGATGTTATAGGGGTCGCAACTTGTGTAAAATTGGATATGAAACTCCTGTAGTATCCTGTGAGACCAAGGAAAATTCGCACCTCTGACACTGTCTTGGGGGCCTCCCAAGACACAACTACTTCAATCTTCGATGGATACAAAACAACTCCCTATTGGGACACAACATGCCCCAAAAAACGGACTTCTCGAGCACAAAACTCAAACTTAGAAAACTTCTTAAATAGTTGATTTTGACAAAGGACTCCGAAAATGGCTTGTAGAAGCTCTGCATGCTCCTCCTCAGACATGAAGTACATAAGGATGTTGTCGATGAAAACTACCGCGAACTTGTCTAGGAATACTTGAAACATAGCATTAATCAATATGATGAATGCAGATAGAGAATTCATCATGCCAAAAGGTATTACAATGAACTCATAATGCCCATGACGACAATGGAATGTAGTCTTCAGAATATCCTCATCATTCACACTGATCTGATGATATCCTGACCGCAAGTCGATCTTTGAGAACCAACTTGAAACCTTCAGTTGATCGAATAAATCATCAATACGCGGGCGAGGATAGTGATTATTTATTTTCACTACGTTTAGGCGATGATAACAGACACACAACCGCAAAATGTCGTCGGCCTTCTTCATGAACGAAACTGTTGCACCCCACGGAGACACAATTGGCTGAACAAAACTGCACTTTAACATAACATCAAGCTATATACATAGCTCTCGTAACTCAGAAATGGCCATCCTATATGGAGACAAAGAGATAGGAGATTCTCCTGGCTGTAGCTCGATCCCAAAATCGATCTCTCATCGAGGGGGTAATGCTACAACCTCTTCTAGAAAGACATCAGGGAACTCCTCTATGACCCTAGGAAACGCCAACTGTAGATCCTATGAAGAACTCAACATCATCTCAGACACCATGGATGATAAGGATGGAAGACTCCTATGACCCATCAAAGGATCTATCTCACCATCAAACACTACTAGCTCTCCATCTGCACCAAAGAAAACAACCTTCTTCCTGAAGTGAATCACGCTAACCTGCATCGAATACAACCAATCCATGCCACGGATGACATCATCTGGTTGTATTCGTAAACATAGGAAATCTCCCCAAGAGTGGTGTTGCCCCAACACTACCTCACAGTCTCTACATACTTCAAACAAGTCATCTTGACCTCCAACTAGCGTAGTCAAAGCCAAGGGCACTGGAAGCCTCTCTACGTCAAGTCTCGAAGCATGGAGAAGTTTAGGTGATATGAAGGATTGTTTCAATCCTGAATCAAACAAGGCATACACCATGTTAGAAAACAAGAAAAGGGTACCTCGAATGACATCTGGCTCGCCTGGGGCTGGCAACACTAGAGCATGAAGCTGACCACGACATCCTCCATGGCCTCTCTAAATTTGATAATGACCACCACAACTGTCGCGCTCCGCTCTCCGAGGATTGGGAGATTCATGGGTATGTCCTCTACATGCCCTATCTACCCTCTGCGGATCTAAATATGGTGCAACTGGTTGTCGCTGCCTCTGCTGGAACTGCCTCAATGGAGGAACCTGGAGTGTAACACCTGTTACACAATGATCGCTCTAAAAGGTCGGGCACTCCCTCTATTGATGTACACAACCACCATAAGAAAACAAGCACCCGATCCCTTGGAATAGGCCTGAGGGTTGCTGCCTCCGGAGAAACGAGATGTGAAGGGCTGGGACCTACCCCCGGCTAAACAGAAACTCTTCTGCCCTAAAAACCGGGAACCCTGAACAATAGCTATGCTTCGCGATGAATCATGTTGATTCTCATCTCATGATGATTCGGTCCTGGAGAAAGTCCTATCAACAATATGTGCCCTCTCCAGAACCTCAAGATATGTATTTAGCATAAATGGGGTGACCTGACACTGGATCTCTGGATGTAAAGCCTCCTTGAAATTCCTCGACCTGGCCTCCTCATTTGGTAATAGTTCTGAAGCATATCGTAAAAGGTTCTTGAAATGGAATCCAAAATCTTGAACACTGGAGCTCCCCTGTCGAAGGGTAAGAAGCTCATGGCGACTAGATTCCTTCACAATAGAAGAAATAAACTTGACTCTAAACTTGTCTGGATACTCCTCCCATGAGATCACTGACTCCTCATGATCCCCGAGGATTAAGAACCACCGATGCCTTCCTGATACACATAACATCGTCACATCTAAGGACACTCAGTGCTCCTTCCGAGCATGGATCAAAATGAAGCCTATCTAAACCACCTCTAACCAGTCTACCGTGAATTCATTTGAATCATAGACCTTGTACTTCTGCAGACTATAGCGTTGAAACTCTCATAGTGTCTTCATCCAAGTTTCGTAGTCGTCAACCTATACCCTGCGACGATCTGCTGGAATAGCCTGCTGGAAATTGTCTACGCAAACCTAATGAGGGTGTTGACCTGGAGCCATACCTAGAAAATAAAAGCCGTTAGAGTTCCTAAACCTAGAATTCAGAAGACTCAACATTAATTAATTAATTGTTTACTTTTATTCATTTTTGATTAAATTATCCCAGGTTATACCCATTCAAACACAGGATCAAAGAAAAATGACTCATGATCCTTTCCTAGGTCTCTACCCCTCGACTAGTATCACCTTGTTTCGTAGCCATTGCAAACAAACAAGTCTGTAAATCAGATCATAGGGGGCCCTAAACTCTTATCTCTTAGCCGATCTCCAGTGCTTACCTCACTTGATAAACATGAATGACACTGTTTCCCTACCAACCCATGAAACCTCACCTGTGCCTAACACCAAACTCCATCTTATCCCTCAACTACAGCCTCTGATACCACTCTACCATGATCCCCTCCCGACAATGTGTACCCCTCCTAGGCCAACAATGTGAGAAGTGAGATAATGACCCCTGAGTCCTACCTCCAGTAGGCCCTGGGATGGCGACGAGCACTGAGGATATAGTAAACACACAAATGGGAGGCATTACCCTATAAGATAACACATGCCGAAGAGAGAGATAATATAGACATCAACCAATTCTAACTCAGAACTGGAATATAAAAGAAAAACCCAAGTGCACAAATGAAATGCCATGGAGAAGTACTACAATGGAAAGGGGAAAACTGCAACTACCCAAAAGAAAGTTAAAACAACTACAACAACAAGCCCGAATAGGTCCTACATCCACAAGCTAGTAAACACCATCCGGATCTCCAACCTGCTCTAAGTGACCTGAATAATAGTTTATATATACATAGGGTGAGTATAACAGTATACTAAGAAGGATCATCCTCAAATCCACTCATGCAAAATTGTAGAAATTTTTCCTAATGCACAGTGAACAACAAGTGAAACTACCTCATCACTTAACTGGTATACTATGTTCCCAACCGCACCATGGCTACTCTCACAAAGTAATGCATAAAATAATATAGAATATAGTAAGGAATATCAAGGGTACCCCCACTACTACTTATCCATTGGTTTTCTACTTTTCCCCAATGTCGCACGTCCTGAGCATCTCTCTCCAAAAAGGCTTTCCCGCAAACACCTGGGCGAAGCACCACAATGTGCACCCCGTGCAACACAAAGGCTTTCCCAAAGACACCTGGGCGATCCACTACACCATCCTCACAACCAAAAGTATCCACATAGTTTCCGGGAGCCACCACATCTCGCATAACGTGTATCATACGTCGGGTATTATACCTCAAGCCATTACAGCCCATACACCGAGTAAGGATCCTCAAGCCATCACAGCCTATACAAGTTACTCCTATATTATTCCATAGGATACTATATCTAGAATATATGTGTGTGAATAACTGCAATCAATTAAAACCCTATACACAAATATATGTGGAAAACTAACCAACATGCCAAATAGAACAAGTAACTAACAAGAGAAGAGAGTGTGTCCAAAGGGGGTATTCAGTCATTCATCCTCCCACCATAATGTTTGGGAAAACAACCCCACCCCCCAAGGCTAAAAATCCCTAGGGTGTCAGTTTCCCTTACTGATAGGGTGAAGTAGCATATAGAAACACAAAATGTATAGAACATACTATTACTCACAACCACACTATGGGAATAACCTTGTCTTAGACACAACTACAGCTAACGTCTCTCAGACTCCTGGCTACTAATTCTAAGACTAGGTATCCTATAATCACACAACAATTTTAAGAGCCTTATTATATTACTTAATTCCATTTTTTATCAGTTCCACTGTATATTAATTAATTCTTTAAACATTAATTAACTATGAACAAATCCACATTAATATTCATTAGCATCACACCCAAAATCCATTGTTCCTTCAAAAGATTTCAACCTCATCATTACGTTCTGACGACTCCAACCCCATGAGTTAATAGCATTTAATCAAACATTCATTACAGATACACCTTCCCGTATACCCAAGAATTCAAGAAAGGTATTCTATGCTACTAACACAAAGGGGCTCAACACGGTGAGTAAACATACTACCCGTCGATTCTTTTCTGCATATAGCAAGAGCATAGACCCATTCCCCTTTGAGAAGATAAACATGGAAAGCACGTGGAATACCCCGCATGTATTTACCTCTTTCGAAAGAAGGGTAATCAAGACCAGCTGCCTTGAGCAGTGGGGAAAGGTAAAGTAGAAAGACAACCAAAGAATCAGCAAGTATCCAACAATCACATCCATTCCCTTTCCATCATCCTTGGTTTCATCCCTGCCACCCACATGCATAAACTGATGCATCTCAGTACTCTGGGCATCATCTGCTGCCACAACCAAAAGTCCCCTCTTCCCCCACATATCACAACACCCATATAGGTCACGTATCAACAGAAGCAACAGGAAAAACAAACAACACATCATTGAGCTATTGTCCCTTTAAAAATAAAGACGTTAACTTAGATTCCTTCAAGGAATTATCAAACAATCAAATTAATTAATCCCTCTTGAATTAACATATTTATAATCTGTTGGTTCCAACAGCAGGATACCTAACCAGTAATCTATCACAAAAGATTAAACATGCTTACTGTGACAATTTTATTAACATCAAATTAAAACAAGAACAAGATTCATTTTTATGCCTCCTTATCTTTAGCCAAATAATTATCAATTAATCCAGGTTTATGTTCTTTACCGATTTCCATCAAGAAAAAACAGCTAGAGAAACAAAGCACGGATATAACACTATCTAGGAAAAACAAGAGGGAATAACATACAAACCGATATCAATTTATTTATCCGGTTAAAAATATTTATTATCTAAATTAAATTGTCATCCAGTGGGATAAAAAATGCTAAAAATATAGTTTCCTGTAAAAGAAAGAGAAGCAATGAATCCCCAAAATCAATGATTTTTTACGAAAACCCCAACAAATGAAGAACACCCAAGAAATCCGGGTTTATTCTCCAAGAATCCTCCTTAGATCTCTTCTCCTAGCAAGATCAAGACCAGAACTCATAATATTGGCATCAACACACATAGATATACCCACAACAGACATATATCTATGAAACCGAGACAAGATGAGAAGTAGATCTATGTGGATCTAAGAAACTGATCAAGAACGAAGAAGAAAGATCACATACCTCGACGACCTGGCTTTGATTCCCCAAGAGAAGCCTTCGGATCGCCTCCAAAATGCTTGGGAGTGGTTCTCTTGCCTTCAAGGGAGGGAAATCCCGAGTTATGGCCACTTAGGAGATTAAATTAACACATTAGAGGAAAATCAATTTTGATCAACAATTTTAGGATCTAGTTTAAGTGCCCTCACGGTTTTCTTGCACGATTAGACAAACTGTGCGCTAATCATGCGGTCACTACTACCTTGTCAAACACTCCTCGCATAGTTAGGCCGCATGGTTAGAAAAATAATGCGCCAACCATGTGTCATCCAATACCTCCAGTATTAACTACTCATAGTATGGATGCACAGTTTAGACAAACCGTACGCATCCTGTGTGAAAGATACAGACCTTTAGTTTCCTTAAAGATTTACCCAAATGCGCCCCCAAGTCACTACTCCAAACCTAAAGATAGTTAGAAACATCAAAAGTACATGAAGACGTAATGTGATGTTACAGTTCACAACTTTCTACCATTGAAACGGTTCATCGAAAACGAAGATTTTTCCAAAGCATTGGGGATTAGTTACCTTGACCTCCGGGAACGCCTCTAAAACCGCATTTTCACAAAGTAATGGACTGGAGAGGTCCGGACCATTAAAATTTAGGTAATATTACTATGATTATAATCTTTGATACTTAAAATGACCAAGAAATGATTTATGTAAAATATGACAGAATTTCACTCTTCGAGCAAAAATCAATTTTTCGTCTATAAACATGATTTCCAAAAAGTATTTAAAAAGGTTTTTAATATTTCATTATAATTTAGTAAATATATTTTTACTCTGGATTGAATTTACATGAAATGTTTTAAAATGAATCATAATTTCATTTTCCAAACAATTCTTATTTATCTTTTACTGAAAATTTGAAAAAAAATAATAATATGCATGACATGAAATAAAGTTCTATATTTCATGACCATTGAATGTTTAAAAGCATAATTTATAATTTAAAAAGTGTATTTTTCAAGGAAAAATAATTTTCTATTATTATTTGATTGTTAATTTTCTAAAAAATCATCGTAAAATGGATATTTTATTTATGAATGTTTTTCATGACATTTTTATTGTAATTTGATTTATAAATAACATCAACTGTTTATAGTACATATGATTCACTAAAAATATGTTATATTAATACCATATTTATGATTTCTATAGTTGGTATATGATCAGTTTTACTAGGGAAAGTGTTGACATTCTATTTGTTGATTAATTTTTTAGACATTATCCTTCCAATGAAATATTCAATTTCTTATTATTATTGGTTAAGAAATATCCCCAAAATGTACTTTTATTTATAATATATACATATTTCATAAAACATGTGTAATTTCTATATATGTAATTTTAATTTGATGTTTATTCGATAGATTATAAAATTTTTTTATTAATCTCTATTACATTCATGATATAGATATTTATTAGTATTCATATTATAAATGAATTTAATCAATTATTTTATATTTGAGTATAGATTTGGTCATGGAGATATCAATATGTCCCAGTTATGGATATCACCTTGATTTATCAGTAGTCTTACAGATGGATTTGTTGGATATCTTTTTCTAAATAGGATTATAGTGTATACCATCCCATAATGTTTGAAAATTATTTCAAATGGATTTCAAAATACAGGTATTGTGATGTGTGATATAATTATTTCCAATAATTAGTAATTTACTTCATTAATAACTCGACAATTATTAGAGATGATATTTTCTTAGTCATATTCACTTCTAATTAATTTCATTATCTATTGATTTATTTAATGGAATGTGAGCGATGGTATTTACCATATCATATTGAGTATGAATTATCTTATCATGATAGATAAAATATTTAAATTTAATGTGGGTATTTTTATTTTCATTGACATCTTGATTGTGCTAATAGATTCGTAATTTATTCCACTATACTTAACCCTTACAGATAAATAGAGATGCCTTTTATTTTCTTCCTTTCCCAGTAATCCTAGTACAATGCTATGAATGATATGAAACTATATGAAAGAGAAAATTATTATATTCTACAAAAAAATATCATAAACTGTTTATTAAAATGTAATGTGGGAATCACATATGAATATAATTTACCAAAATAACTAAAATACACATCCATGTAGGATGTGATTCCTAGTATAATATGCCAATATTTAAAGTAGTGACCATATATGAGTTACTGGTGTTGGGTTGTTTATATTTTGTATTAATAAATATTTTTTAGAATTCTTGGTATCTGTATTTTGTAAATCAGATATTGGGAAATATAAAACATCAATTAAAATTAAGGAGGGGTATATAATTATATAAAATTGATTTTATAAGGTATATATTATGTGGATTTTCTAGGAAATTAATCCCCATATAGATACTGAATGTGGATGTGTTTCTATCATATATTTACCTAGGGATAAAAATATTGAAAAATGCACATCAAGATTGACTTGAGAGATACATAGTACATGACAATGGGCCTTACTGTTCACCTGGTTTGGCAATTTCAGGGGATATCATTTGGATAATTCAATTTTTTATTACATACCATTATTAATAATTTGAATATATGTTGATCATTAATTTTGTTTTTTAAACCAAAGGTGACTTGATTGAATGTGTGTTGTCATTATTAAGAAATCTTATAAATGTTTATATTTTTTTACAACTAGATTATTCATTTCCTCACTATAGTTTTTTTTTTGTTTTTTTCAATGGATAAAACATAAATAATAATGATAGCAATGAATGTGAAGGATAATGTGGTGACTATGAGAAAACAACTATGTTTACTCCATAATTTAACAATATCATTATTAGGATTAATCAGTTATCCTGAAATATGATTAACATGATTTGTGTTTGATGAATCTCAAAATAAATAATGGAGATAAGTTTTGAGTACTTTTACAGGCCGAGTAATAGAGTCCATTGATGAATGAAGGCTCAATTTAATTATTTTATCCCAATTACGTAAATTACCATAATAAGGGCAGTGAATTAGGGTCTGTATGATTAAAACAACTACCCCTTCTGATCATTTATCATTATTTATCAATATGATTTTTCTCCCTTTCCCTTAGAAATGTATGGAATAATATTAAAGCATGCACGAGACATAAAAAATTAACATGGTTCACCCACATTTTTCTATGTATGAGGATAATACAATAGAAATATTTTAATATAACAAATCCACTAAAAGAACAATATTGTTTACAATTTTTATAGTGGACTCACTACCCTTTCATGTTTAAAACCATTCAAAATATTAAAGATAACTACTCTTTCAACATAAGTGTGTTAACAACTTATTAAAGAAGATCCAACATTGATTTATTGAATCATTATTTTTTACACCTCAATTATTGTATCATTTAATTCCAATTTCATTCACTCAATGAGTACCCCTTTACCATTGAATTACTGAGAAACTACTATCTTTCATTCAATTTTTGGGTATCTTGCATGCAACCTTATATAATTGCACACAATATCTATGTTTTACAACAAAATCTCTTTACACACACAAATTATGGCATGAAAATATCATTATGCGCAAATCCTTTTATGTGAAACTCTTACGTGATTCACAACCTTGAATTTCTCTAATTGATGATCTACATAATGATTGGGGTAACTTCTTATTTATAGGTATATCCAAATCATCCATTCCATTGTCTTAGATCTATGTCAAAATATCATGTCTATAATATCTCTTGAAATCCCCAAATATCCATGAAAACTATCTTTTTCAACAAACACAATCAACATAAAAACCACACAATGTTACCTTGATGGATTTTTTTTCCAACACATTAATTTTAGATATTTGTATATAGACACCTAGGACAACGACTAAAATGAATGACAAAATTTAATTTCTATCAAAAATAAGGGAAAAAATAAATTAATTTTTGAGGAAAAATGAATAACATGATGGATAGAAATAAATTTCATCATATGGATTAATTAAAATTTTACATTTTAAAGGTGGTTAACCAAGGAATTATTTGAGTCAATTCCATCTTATAAAATCTTGCCCCTAGAAAAATTAAGTAACAATATTGGTATAAAATAGATGATGTATTTTTTCATATGGATTAAAGAATTATATTATAGAAATATTTCTAACAATGGTATTTTGGTTTGATAAATCATGAAAAATATCTTGATTGTGTTGAAGAATAGAATCATATATGCCATCATTAGCATAAGAGTAATAGATGCAATCATGGGTTTATGAATTTATGTTTTATCATATGTTCAATCTCATAAATACAAAATTTAATTTTTTTTGTTTTTTTAATGTCAGATGATTTAATATATGTTTGGAAAATATTTATGGGATTACAATCTATTGGTTTATTTTATGAATGTTTTATTTGAGGAAGAATGAATTATCATTTTATTAGAATTATAATATATGGTAATGATAACTTTATGGATTATATTTTCTTTGTTGTTGTTGTAATAATAGTTAATCATAATATTGGAAAATTTTATGAATAATATTAATATATTTTATAAAAAGTAATACATGTTTCATATAGTGACATATTGATAGATTTTAGACAAAAATAAAATAAAATAAGGTTTATCACATACCATTGTCCTAGATTATGATTTGGTTAAAATGGAATTGTTTATAGTTAAAGGATTTTATGAATAAATATTAATGATTATCTATTGGTGTTACTATTTTGGTTTAGATATTAATGTACTATATATTATAACATCATCTATAAATATTGTATTTGTAATGTATTTATAAATAGTACGAAATATTTTTCACTCTTTTATGGATATTATGATACCATAAAATTCAATTTTAGTGATTCTTGTCTAAATTAATTCATTTTTTGATATTAATTTCTCAAAGTTAAAAATGATGTAGAAATTATTCAATGAACAATAATTGGATGAAATTTTTATTATGGAATAGAAATATACCATGAAAGAATATTTTTTTATATTAATCGGAAACAAATTAATTCATTTGTGTTAATAAAATGACTCTGATATAAATGTACCTTATTGCCTTATTATTTTATGAATAAATGGCCTTTTTACACTTAAAATATTCATGGGTTTTATATTTTCTATCTAATTTTCATTCACAACAATTTCATCAACAGATTCTGTCAACCCACATCATTATTTGTGGATTATATTTTTCTTTCATTCCTATATTTCCACATACAACATATGTTATCCAAATTGGAATCATAGTTTTAATTTCTTAAGGATGAACCTTCATATTTTTCTTACTATTATATGATGATGTATTGTTTAACCTTTCATAGTTTGGGCTTTTCAACAATGGTATGTCATATTACAAAACCCCTTATTACCAAGATCTAGTTTAAATTATGAGGATGAAATTAAATTATAATAGGGATAATGAGAAATCGTGAGTCATTAAAAGATTAAAATTGGGTTTTATAGAATATATAAAATTAACACCAATATTATATCTCAATATAACACCCAAATACATTATGATTTAATTCTACTAAATAAATTTTATCTCAACCTATGCTTCCGGAACATGTAACACATAGTCTAAATAAACCGTAATTTAATATACCAATATAACAAAGATATTAAATTAGATTGTATAAATATTAAAAAATAAATTATTATAATAATATTTTCTATATGTTTTTATTACTAAATTCATTTTTATCAATTTATTATAATTAAGATAAGAATTATTTGAATGAAAATCAATTTTTTCCTGAAAAGTTTTCTTTCTAAAACATGGTTTAGTCGCACTTTTGGCACATTTTATAAAATTAATTTTAACCTATTTAAAATAAATTAAAAAAAAATTCATTAATTTATGAATTATTAATATAGAAATAATCCTAAAGTGATTTGTTGGTATTTTTTTAACATCTTCATTTTCTAATGAAAAGTGATGCTTAATGATTTTTCTTGGAAACAACCTTTTCATTAAAATATTTTAAAAGTATAAATTATATTTTAAATATGATTAAAAGTAATATAAGTTACATTATAATATAATTTTACTTATTTATGATTTTTTAATCAATATTATTTCTAATAATGATATTATGACCTTCAAAAAATATGGGAATTTTCCCATTGAATAACTGCTCTTCTGTTATGTCAAGGTGAAAAATATTATATATGACTATGAAAAATAAATGAATTGAATTGGAAAAAATAAATCCTATATTTGAAAGCCTAATAATTTAAATTATATAATAATTTAAATTATCTAATTATTTCAATATAAATTTTTACTAATATAAATATTTACTGTTTTAAAATTTAATTAAACTGATTAAGGTAAAAAAATAATATTCCAAGGGTTAAACTAAAAATATAAAGGATAAAATGACCAAAAAACGTATCCAAAACCCATTTTGTTATCATATGTAGACCATATAACCAATACGGTTTTCTAATGTGCAAGAACTCAGTTCTTCTTCTTAGGTATATTATTTTTCTAGTTGTTTTGAGGAAAAAGTGGAGTTTTTGGAAATTTCATGAGTACACGCCATGTACTTATAAGTACATGCTATGTACATGGTTTCCAAGAGTTACCATGTACTAGTTTGGTTATTTCTAAATACATGTCCATGTCTGGTGACCTAGATACTGCCTAATGTGGTGGCTATAAAAAGAATGTACATGCCTTGTAATTTCAAAGAACACACAGTGTACTTTTTTACATTAAACAGAACAGGGTCACATCTAATAGAAAGAACACACTTCTTCTTAATCTATCTTGTCCAGGAGAATCTGTACAGCTTCTGATCTTCTCTGAGCCCCCGACTCACTGCTTGTTCCCTGAATCCACCATCGTCGATTGTAATTCAATCGCATCGGTGATTTCTCCTTTATTATTGAACTTCATCTCTCAATTTCTCCTCTTTTGAGAGATATCCTCGGTTGAATGTCTTGAGAATTTTTATATATATATAGTGTTCTAGGGTGATTCATGGTCTGATGTGCACTTATATCGATCTCAGAATGGCAATGTAGGTGATTTCTGCCTTCCTATAGTTAGTCTTTGAGTTGTATGTGAAAAACTGTATAATAACCTCGTTCGGGGTATTGTGTGTTTATAGTATTTTCGCTTTTATTTACCCGTTTGGCCTTGTTTGGGTGGATAGTGGTTAATTGATTGATAATAGTGTTATCTTTCCCATTTTATGGATGTTTTTCACATATTTGCTTTTTGTTTACCATTTAGTCTACCCTTGCATCTTAGACTGCTTCTTACATTTCATTCCTAGTATTAGTAGGGTGGAGTGATTATTATCTAACATTCTATGATTTGATGTAGTTTTTTTAGCCATGTAGATATTGAGGTTTACATTGGGATCTCATTATCGTTTGTGCATGATTTCTTTACAGGGGGTTGTGGAAACATGGTATAGCGAGACCACAGGGAAAATTAATGTTGAGGGATTTCCTAGATTGTCTGTTATAATTATCATGTTGTGAGACCAAAGGGTGGATTGATGTTGGGTTCTCTCTCAATGTGTCTATATTTACATTAAAGGGCCACATAAGCAATTTATGTTGAGTCCTTCCTCAGAGTGTCTATAGGCTACCGTTAAAAGATTATATGGGTAATTGATGGTGAGTCCTTCCTTAGAGAACATTGATTACACATGACTATAGAGGGAGTTGATAGTGATTGCTTCCTCAAAAATTATTTGTTATATCCTTCTAAATTTTAATATAGGGGATAGGTTGTGAGAACATTCCCAGATGGTTTCTTTTATTGTGTTTGGTTGATTAAATTGTTGAATGTAAATGTATCAATTGAAATAGTAAGTTTGTTTAATTTTACTACATCCTTGTTTACAACATAATTTTGTTTATCGCATGCCATATATATTCACTGATTGTTAGGGATATATATTTGGGTGGTTGCATAATCTCATTAGTCTCAAACCCTGTTAGGGTCTTTCTTTTTGTCCCAAACAGTTAATATTGATGTAGGTATAGATAAGGACAATCAACCTTCTACATTAGGTACATGATTGTTGCAGAGCAGGGGAGCATGGGACCATTTTGTGGCTTGTGATATTGTGGAGCTATTTAATTTATTTTCTTTGTACGTTGGTTTAGTATTTTATTCAATCATTGTGATTTTTTGGATTCTTTACTAGACATATGTATCGTGCATCATATTTATGTGTGTGTTACAGTTTTTTACTACATTCCCTACTTACTTATTGTATGTTTTACTACTTCTTCTATTGCTATATATTTTACTTCCACTGTGTTACTCTTCCTATGAGGTCATAGTTTCCACATAATCACACCCAAGGCCCCAACTGTTAGTTGGAAACCTCTAGAATTCGGGGAAATTCACTTGAGGCCATGTGACCAACTGGTATGGGGAACCTCTAGGCGGCTCCCGGAATTGGGACATTACAAAGTGGTATGGGAGGTAGGTTTATTTCATCTTGATATATTTTTTGAAGCCAATAGAAAGGGATATGATGGAATAAGTACTTGGTAATAATCAATTCTCTGGCATAGCTAACCCATGTACAGGGAAAAACCAATTAACCTCATTATTCCATATTTTCTATTTTTGCAATTTCGCAGTTGATTTGATTTCACCATTGGGTGATTCACATGTTTTTTGAAGTTATGTTTGATATTATTTAGGTTCTATTTCTGTTGCAACCCGTTGAGATGAGGTTATACCATCCCATGCATTATATAGCCCCTTGTTAGAGATCACATGTCATACATTCCTTCCATGCCATTTAAGGTGCATTAGCAATTGTATGATTTTTTTTGATAAAATTTGTGTTATATATGCATGTTGTTGTGATATATTCTTTGATAGGAATACCAAATTTTGGATGAGATATACAATTGTGTAATGATTTAGTTTAAATGAACACCAAACATTGGTTATTGAGGTGTTATGGGATCTCATGGACCATAATTTAGTGGATCATTTCTATGTTATGTTTATATATGACATTTATTCAATTCCATGATTTGGTTCATGGGTATTATGGGCCCTTATGGATAGAAAATTGGATCTTTAATGTTCGTTTTAGTTTGTTTGGTTCTGGATTATTTGCTGAGGCTTACTATCCATAAGAACCAAAAATACATGGCGTGTAATGACAAATACACGCCATGTGTCCTTTTGTTCAGGAAGGAACTATTTTTCTTAAGTACATGTCATGTAATATATGTACACACCATGTAGTCTCTAACTGTGTCACTGGCTGTGTGGATAGAGACACGGGGTTGGGAAATCTTTGGTGGAACATGTTGTGTGCAGGATGTACATGCCAAGTTGTGTAGACTATGTGTCTGCCCATGTGAATAACGAAACAGTTGGATAAAACCTAGGTTATACATGTCGTTTAAAGCTTCAACATGTCATGTAGTGTAACCCTTTAATCCATCCATGTAACGAGAAACACAGGCCGGTAAAATCCTTCATATACATGTCATGCCTATCTAGAACACACCGTGTAGAGTGATACATGTTACTGGTCGTGTGACAAATAACACGGGTCGTTGAAGTTCATCTAGTAAATGTTGTGTCTGGAACTATCATGTCATGTAGTCATATACTAGGTGAACTGTGTGTCTTATATGTGTATGAGAACTAGAGCAGGGAAAGATGATTCAAGTACATGTCATGTGTTAGGACAACACTCTGTGTGTATGGGTTGTTACATGACTAGATTATTCCATGGGAAGGCTAAAGGAAACACACCATGTATTGGTCTTACAGGACGTGCATCCATGTTTAGAAAAACTTGATTTCATTATTTATCTTGTACCCTTCATACGCTTCTACATTTCAGTCCTTGATAATTTTTATCTAATGTGTGCACTTGATCATGAAGAGTCATTACACCGAGATGTCCTCCGGTTGTCCGCCAGTAACCAATCAATGATAAGACACTGTACATGGATGATCAAGGACTACAAGCATATCCTCTTGTAGTGCCATTATTGGCACTAGCCGTTATTCCTAACAGGTGATGACACACAGTTTTGAGAGGGATTTTTCAGGTTTAGGAAGACCTTCCAGGGACCACTGCATCTTTCCCTGTCTATGGTATTTTTGACAGAGGTTTCCAAGGAGTATCATTCTCCCACCTTCATAGGTGACATAGGACCCCAAGCTATAGAGTCATTACTAGAAGCCATGCTGGTGATCTTTGATCATCTAGAGATTCCCCCAAAGAGGATGGTAAAACTCGCTTCTTATATGCTTCTGGAATCCTGAAAGATATGGTGGGTTGTGATCTCACTACTTGGATGCTAGCAGGATATGGTGTGTGACGAGTTTCAGCATACCTTCTACGACTACTTCTACCTAAATATTTTGAGGGTCAATCGAGCCCGAGAGTTTATGAGTCTATAGTAGGGTACTCTTTCTATTATGGAGTATTATTCTCACATCAAAGAGATACAATGATTCACACCCTTTCTATGGGTGATTAGTGATTATTAGAAAATATGTTTGTGGATGGACTCAGAAAAGGTATTTGGGCTCAGATAAAGATATTCTGATTGAATTTCATCACTTCTATAGTCAACTAGGCGCTGATCACAAAGAACAACCTTAGGGATTATGAGGGGGTGGTCCAGGGCAGTTCAGCATACAGAGATTGTATTTCTTTTGTTGATAGTAGGAATCCCCACAAGGAATCAACACATGGAGTTACAAGTAGGTGTGATGCATCTTAAGGGATCCAGTTGGTAGGCTTCCAGTGTGGGAAGGTCGAGCATACAAAGCCACATTGCCCGAGAGACCCACTGTAGTGATGATCTTACAGTAATATGGGTCATATTTATTACATATATTAGTTTTTCTCACTATCTACTGGTGATAGGGGTTCATATATGACTCTGACATTAGGAGCAGAACCACTAGTATCTCATCAATCAGGGAACCAAACATCTTTTGGTTGTTTAGGCTTAGGTGGTGGTCATGGCCGGGGTAGCCAATCACCAGGCATTTAATGACAACATGTTGGATCAGCCCAAATTGGTTAGGTGGGGTCACAGGGTTGCGGTGGAGGTCTCACTTTTGCAGTGGACCAGACCGAGTAGGACCAGGATCTCAGGCCCTCTATTAATTTATGTACGATCCTAGATGCCACCTTATTAGCTTTTTCACTTTTCAATACAGTGTATTCCGATAGAATTATGTATGTTTCTATTATAAAGAGCCTTGGGATCTGTATATTTTTCTTCACTGATATCTAGACTCTAGAAACTCCATTGGTAACTTGAACAACTAGTGTACGATAGTGCAAGGAGTTCCCTCTAGAGGTTGGTTGGTATAACTTATTTTGGGACCTCTATGTATTTGAGATGATGTGCTATGACTTCATTCTCAGAATGGACTAGTTTTTTACCTTCCAGGTAATTGTCGACTGCTATCATTTTAGGATGAGTTTCACAACACCAAAGGGAGGATAGTTTCTTCATAAGGGTGTGTGGGATGTCCAGGTGAGCAGAATGGAACCCAAGAATCATGGTATGGGAGAGGATACATATCATATTTCTAGTCTATATATGGATGACAAGGGGACTTTACCAAAGGACTTTCTTCCAGTGGTGGAATGTTTCATGGATGTATTTCCAGAGGACATAATTGGTTTTCCTTTTAAGAGAGAGGTGTAATTTTCTATTGACCTTATTCCAGGAGTGGAACCGATTTCCATCATTCCTTATAGGATGCATACACCTGAGTTACAAAAGCTCAAGAAGCAGTTGGAAGAGTTTCTGGAAAAGTGTTTCATACAACCCTGTATTTCTTTTTGGGTTTCGTCTGTCCTATTTGCGAACAAGGGGGATGTTACCCTCATACTATGCGTGTATTATCAGAAGTTGAACTAGTTTATTGTTAAGAACTGATATCCCTTTCCAATGATTGATGATCTCTTTGACCAGCTTCTAGGATCCTGGGTGTTCTCAAAGAATGATTTGAGATCCAGTTATCATCAGTTGCAAATTAGACCATATGATATACCTCTTACAACCTTCTAGAGTAGGATTGGTCTATATGAGTATGTGGTTATGTCATTCAGTCTCATGAACACACATGTAGTCTTTATGGCACTGATTCAATGGAACACTCATGAGACGAATCAGAAGGTAAACCTTTTTTAAATGAGTTTCTCTTATATACCTACACATTTGTTTTAATCATTGTCATGAAATGTCATCATAGTAGAGGTATCATGATGCCTAAGATCATGATGTAATATAATTAATAAATTTCTTCAATATGAATTTTTTTTATTATCCGTGATAGTTTTTCAATGATAATATATATGGCTTAATTTCCTTCTTGTTTTTTAATTTAATGGGTTTTTTAGTTATTTTCCTTTCCATATTGATTACTCCTTATCCTAAAATGATTGTAAAAATAGTTAAATTGAAATTTATTTTAGTTATATATTTTTATATTTTTATTATCATTATTTATTAATGATAGATTCCATTATACATAACCATTATTGAGTATTTCAGCACAACTTTATTTTATTTCTTTTCCCAAGACTACTATAATTTTACTATAAATGATATGAATGTGTATTATATAGGGAATAAAGAAATTATAAAAAAATATTATGATTTAATATATGTTTACAAATTTAATATGAGAATCCTATAAAAATTTATATTTCTCAGACTAATAAACTATTCAGTCCTTCAGGATGTAATTCATATTATATTATGCCAATGTAACAATGTATACATCATGGTATTAATGGAGAGTTGTTCATTTGATTAACACACTTTATTTAATATATATTATATAAATTTTATTAATATAATTCACCTCTAGAGACTATATTAATTAATTTATAAGAAAAATAAATCATTCACATAGTAACAATTTTAAAACAAAAATATTCATTTTAATTTCAAATGAATTTGTTTATTTCTATGTAATATATGCCCAAATAATTCACATATTTAGACATAACCATTTATTTCTTTTATTATTATTTTTACCAAATAATCAAATATATGGTAAATAATTGTAATTTTCTAGTATATCATTGTTTGTTTGATAACATTTTTACATATGACACATCTTATCCATGAAAATAAATATAATCAAAAAATAATTTCATAAATTCATGGGTTGTAAAATTTTACCCCCTTAAAATTAATTTTACTCACATAATTTTTTATTGTTATAAAAAAATTATTTCATTTTTATTTCAATATATCCTCATGTTCTCATGTATCTTCTTCAAATTGAAAATTTCTCTAGAGGACTTTCACCATGTGTGTATTATTTTTCATTGGTCTTTTTATCAACAATCATATATTTCTACTAGTTATCACTCAATATAATGACCATATATTTGTACAAACATTGAGTATATTACATGTTAGGTATCAAGTATACTCTGTCCAGATAGATAAGTGGAATACATTAAGACGATGAGAGAGGTTTGGTGGATAAACTATGTAATAAGATATCATCCCTACTCAAACAATAATCTAGAAAGAGAAAATATAATTTGGTCTCATCATTCCATTCATTTTGAGTCTTATGAACTTTTTTCCAGAGAAATTTCATAGAATAGACTGTCACTAACATATAATTCAATGTCACTTTGTTGATTGTTATAATAAGATTTTTATGAACACTGAGCTATCTTGATGTGATGATGAATGGAGTTGACTTTCACTACCATTTCACCAACTAGCTCATGTACTAATAGATTTTAGTCCATTAATATCATCTATACATGTTATAGTTTTAACCTTGTTCCTATAGATAGGTTCATAATGATCCATTTTATTAGTCAAATAATAACTTTTTTTTGTATGAAAACTCATCTGTAGGGAGGTGTTTATCCCAACCACCTATAAAATCCTTAAAAAATATCTCAGTACATCTTCTTGGTTTTGAATTTTTCTCATAGATTGGAAACCTTTATAGGGATGATATTTTGTACCAAAACCTATCTCTATATCAATAGCCTACTAAAGACATTGTCAAAACATTATTTTAAATTTCAAATCCTGACCAGATTTAATAAATTATGGTAATCCCTTAAATCTCACCACTTCCTTAATATATATTCAAAAAAATATTTTATTAGTAGATGTATTCTATATAAACAATGAAGTATTCTATTTTTTATATAAATGGAGTATATACCATATATAATTTTTCTATTTTTATGTTTTGTGATGTCCAATTACAAAATTTGAATGTGATGATTCCCTATTTCCATTTTGGAATGGGTAATTATTATAACATCCCCTAAGCATTTTTTAAGATAGGTCTCAATGTGTCTAGTTCCATGACTCCCTAACCCCACCTCAATAGTACATGGGAAATCGACCAGCACCAAGAAATATTATCACAATCATGGGAGGCATTAGCTTAAGTACATGCACACATTAACACACATTCATTCTGATAAATATATAAAATGTAATAACAACTAAATAATTATTTATGGGTATATTCAAATCCCACAACCAAAATATGAATGGATGTAAAAGAAACTAAAGAGTTCCAAATATAGGACCACCATAAAGAGTCTCAAAATAGCTCCACTTGAAAAGTAAAAAATTGACTATTGTCACAATACCATAGGAATAGACCTTAGTCTATCTGGTATCACTATGAAACCTATGGTCTTGGACCATCAACTACTATAGAAAAAGGTCGATCATCAACACAAGACATGACATGCGAGGGAAATATAGTGCAAGGTGTGCATAACAATATCCATTATGAAAGCCTGAAACAAAAAATCAAATGAAGATGTAAATACCGTCAAATATACACATGTAAAAATGTATAACACATATAATTAGAATATAAAAATATATTGAATGAATACACAAAATGTAAAGGTAAGCAACAACTATAGTATCCATTAATAGGATTCTATCTAAATGATTCCACAAAGAACTCATCTGTGAGAACACACTCTTGGTTCTAATATACCTCATGACTTCTGTATAAGAGGTAATGCTCCTCATTTCTCTCTATTAGATGTAAACACTTAATGTCTAAAGAGATACAATACTATGATATGATCACCCATAAGAACATGAGGTATACCAACAACTCAATCTATATTGAACCATTATTTAGAGTATTTTAACTTGCATATTTTAGATCACGAAAACACAATGAAACCCACCTAGGGCTTGAATATGAAGAGAGGACCTCACTCTGGGAGCCACCTAATGATTCCAACAACTGTATAAAATAAGTACCACTGATTGAAACATTTTTCTGTATTTGGAGGTGATTCCACAATTACCATAAGGGAAATGATATGGGGAACACACCCTAAAAAACATTCCCCAGATACATATTATAAGGTCTCCTTGTAATGTTTTAGGAAATAAATAGTGTAATTAAGGGTCACATGCCATGTCCCCTGACCTCTGGTCCTGCTCGTGCAAATGGTCCAAGTGTCCTACCTATATTCATGTAGTATTATACAACATGTCAGCAAGACATGTACTCTACCCATGTGCTATTACAAGGATAATACCATGTACTTCATCAATCCATGTCTATGTAGGTTATTACATTGTGTTCTCTAACCTATGTCCACCAAAATGTATGTGTACCATCCTAGGTACACATCAAGTTACCATAGTGTGGTGACACACCATGTGTTATGGTCACATGTTGTAGGATACTTTTTAATATACTAAAATCGTACCCAATATAGAGGTTTAACTACATGGAATGTGGCTTCACATTACATGTCACATCATTTATTATAGTTCTTGAATACCTGTTTGTTCCACTACCTCTAGCCATAATTCTGATGATCACCATTGAGAAAATCAATGAAGTATGCCATATGATCCTCATCACCAATATAAAACATGTTCTATCCTTTAAATTTATTTTGAAAATGTGAGTGTTTTTTTTAAAGGTGGAGACTCAAGGTCTCTTATTATAGATTAAGAAAGAAAGTACAAAAATGGGGATACATCATAAAACATAATCTGAAAAAAGACAGATGCGAAAGAAAACACATCAAAAACCCCGGGAGCGAGTATGCATGCTGTGACATGATGAGCTGCCACTCCTGCCACGAGCACGACGTCCTCTTCTCCCTGCCTTAGCTTGTATCCATGGGCCATTTCTCTCCTCTGAACTAGAGTCAGCATCTAGTTGTGCTCTACCATCATCAAGTAAACAACCTGCTTTCCCCCCATCATCATCCCTGCTTGGAGAAGCAAGCAGTGCAAAAGGGTTATAGGTACATACCTGAACGGTTTTACCTATGGCATGTTGCTTGTTTTTGCATGCAGCTGCTGAAGAGCTTGGAAAATCATTCCCTGGAGAAGTGGTCCAGGTACATAAGGCTTGACCAACCTTTATATCATTTCCTGGAGTCCCCTGTGAAGGGGAAGGAGAACTTACCTGTATTTGACTTCCACCAGCAGCAGGGTTAATGTCATGCTGTTTGAAAAGTTTCGATATAGGTGGAGTATGAGGGGAATGTTCAATTTCCTGCATTGAAACAGAACCCGAGCAGAGGGGAGATTTACCAGCGAACTTAACCAAATCTGAGGCTTCCAAACTCAATGGAGTTTCAGAAACTTTCTGCCTGAGAGGACTGGGTGACTTTAACCCCTCTTGGCCCATGGGGGAAGGGGTTTTAACAACAATAATTTTATCAACTGAACTGTCCATACCAGAAATTTCCAAATTTTTTGGAGGTTCAGAGTCCTTCTGCTTAAGAGAAGGATTGAAATCCTTCACAAGGTCCCTCCTGTGAACCTCTTTTGTTATAACTTTCTTTGAAGTAGCAGCTTCCAAAGGTATCTTACCCTTTCTATTACTAGCAGCATTATGTTCATTCAAGAATCTGTCATCAGCTTCAGCTTGAGCAAATGATTCTCTTTCCACATGACTATCATCAGAATCTGATTCACTATGTTGTGCAGTTATGTCTTTGATTAACATATCCTTAAAAGAAGGTTGGTGATCTAGAGTTTCAACATCATCCGCTAGATTGGCCCAGCTTATTTTGGGCAATTTCTGTTGCAAATTTAAAGGATCTATTTCCCTAGGATCCTGCTGTCTAGAAATCTGATCAGGGTCACAGCCACTTGAAGCAATTTGATCATCTTTGTGTTGAATAATAGGTTGCAATGATATCCCTTGTTGGGGATATTGTTTATCTCTCCTTCTACAAACTGATCCCTCATGACCTTTTATATTACAAATAGAGAAGATGATATTCGCTCTACATTTGGATTTTTCATGGCCAATGATGCAACACACCTCACAGTATAAAGGGAAACGTTCATAGGCAATCCTTAAGTTAATGTCATCGTGTGTTGTGGACAGAATGACCTTGTCTATAAGGGGAAAACTTAAATCCACCTCTACCAGAATCCTAGCAAAGTGACCAAAGGACGTTTTTTCAGTGGCCTGATCCATCCTAATAGGAATGCCTATTGCTGAAGCTATAGCAAACAAAATTTCAGAATGCCATAAAATCCAATTCAACCCATGTATTCTAATCCAGATCTGATCAAATGAATCTTTGAAATCATTTAAACTAAAATTTGGATTCCATTCATAAACCCTAAGAGTTCCTGGTTTAAGGTTCACAGATCCAAAACACCATGCTCGGTTTTTGCAATCAGCTGATGGAAATAAAATATGAAAGAAACCTCTACCCAAGGAGACAGCTTTGAAGTCATTGAAACCCCAAATGGAAGATAATCGAGCAACAAGATCAACATTTTTCCAGGGCTGCGTACCTTTTGAGAGAGAAACCCTAGCAATGAATGAATTTTTACAGAGTTCAAGGCGTTCTGTAATCGGGCCATTTGCTGCTGAAACATGGGCTGTAAAACCCTTACGAATTATTCTCTTCGGCTTACGGTTTTCTGGAAAAACAAACGAGCCTGCAGGGATTCCAGAGAGTGAAAAATCGCTTAATTTCGCTTCACTTACCTGCTCCTTCAAAGAAGCTTTTGAAAATGTGAGTGTTCATCATTCTTCATATAACTATAAAGAACATGAAATCAGGTATCCAGAATAGTTTGATTTCCTACTTTTCACACAACCATTCTTTCATGACAATCTTAGATCTAGGATATCATATCATTTCACCATGAAATAAGTGTGAAAATATTGAATGATTGGGATATATCAAACCACATGGTAAATATATAATTAAAGTAATGAATGAAGAATAGGGTTAGAAATTCCAAAACACAAATCGGAGGTCCAAATCAGGACCAATGTTCCTGTTTTCCATGATCCATATCTACTAGAATAATATTAAAGAATCAATAATCACAGTCAATTATTCCAATAAAATCCCTATATATAAATCCATCACAACATATGTTTAAACAACCAATCAATTTGTTTGTCTATTTATTTATGTTCTTCATGGAAATTAAGAATTGGTAAAGAGTCCATTCAAAACTAACATTGTACCTCAACAATGATCAATCAAGAATGAATATTGGTGCTTTTATGTGATTTTTAGAGAGATTATTTTATTTTCTCTCATATTTTATGATAATCCTAAGTCTATTTTTCACCCATTAATGGAATCTCATTCTACTTTCTCCAATTTCAGTCTAATGATTTGAATGGCCAAGAATATATCCCTGAATTTTTTTTATAAGACATTATTTAATGAAGGATCTAGGTCATTATGTCAATGGGTAAATGATTTTTTTTATTTCTTTTATTAATTTTGCATCCACACTGGATTTCCTAAAATTTCTTTATACCAACTAATGTTATGTCACACCCAAGGTAAAACCCATATTATAAAATCAATGCTACCCTTATATTTCTGATCTATTCCAATATTTAAATGTTCTTTAACCTTTTCAGAAAAATTATTAAATTTTCTATTTAATATATTTAATATTATTCAAATTTTTATTCTTGGAACACATGGCCTCATAATCGCATGTAGTCAAAATTCTTGTCTCTACAATAATGAATACAATATCCAAAAATTATACATAGAAAATATGAGTCGTTATATTCCCCTCATCATGGATATTTAGATCCATGAAATACATAATAAAGGATACACAATGATATGTGGGTACTAAAAATAAATATGAGCCTTCCTTATCATGTTCACTCCTGATGATTCATGTGTTACCACTAAACTGACACTAAAGGAATCATTCATCCATGAAGGATCCCCTTTTTCCAATCATTGATATATACAGGGAACATAGTAAAAGTCGCTTTATCCTCATGGACTAGATAACCCTAGTCGTTAATGTTTAGGAAGCCACATCTATGACCTGTGGAACACACCATGGACACAGTCTAATTGTGGAGGTAGAGCTAAGTGGTATTCGATTTCGTCAACTCTATGAAATATTTGGAAAGGGTCATCGAATCTTAGAGATACTTGGTCACCCCAGAAAAATATCTACAATCCTTGTTGAGGTGAAACCCATAAGAACACATGTTCTCCTACCCCGAAATCCAAATCAAAACCTCATCTATCATCATAAGAATTATGATGTATATTTTTATTATTCATCCACTTATCAGTATTCTAAACCTTCTCATTAGTATCTGTCACTTACTTTGGGACCATTAGTGTCAACTCACTTCGGGTTGTCTAAAAAAGTAATGACCTATAGTGTCACACATAAAAATCCTTTAATGGTTCCATACCAATGGTGAAATGGATTCTATTGTTGTACCTATACTCCCCTAGTGGTATGTGATCAACCCAAAAACAACCATAGACCATCAATAAAGGACACAATACTCCCTCAAGATACAGAATTTTCCACTCATTCAAGCCATCAGTTTGGGGATGAAATGGTATGATCAATTGAAAATATGCCCCAAATGCTTCCTAAAATACCATCAATAACAGGGATGTAAATAGTGAATAAATTTATGAAATTATCATCAATGTAAATACATGTAGTCGTAATATCTTCAAAATTTATAAGAGTCCCAAAATCACTACTGAACTCTTCTCCCGAATAGCTAAGATGATGGTTGACATAGTGATTCATTCAACCATCTCCTATATTGAATTTTGTCCTCTTAATGTTTTTTGTAATCCTATCATAAATACCTTGGATATCATATCCTATATTCACATTGTAACCATAATGAATTTATCTAAACCTAACATAAATTGGTTATCATCACTAACTTAATGAAAGGTAAGGTAAGAAGAGAAAAAATGTTAAACTCTTTTCATTATCCATGGCCACCAAAAGTTTCATCAAGAAGTCATGGTTCATTTTTCCACACTGACATGTACTAAAAAGGATACATATTAAAAATACTAATAAAATCCTTTGGAAAAGTCACAGGTACCCACATGCATGCTCTAAAAATAATGACATGCTTCTCACATATTGAAAATCATTTAGAAACATGTATAGTGGATATATAAGTATGCAGGGTCTCATAGTCAGTATCCCCATGTAGTGCTTACCTAAATATATACAAAAGTGGAGGGGTGACAACCATCACATAGAGTTAAGCTTCTCCATCTTCAAACTAGATGTTATGCATTAAAAAATCCAATATATCAGATATCTCCTTCATTAACTAAAAACATGATCACCTAATGATGAAATTTTCTACCACATTCCCCTTTATAAGAGTATAGATAATATCTAAATCATAATCCTGGAGGAACTCTAGCTATCACATATGTCCTGAGTTATGATACTTCTGATAGAAGATATATATTAGACTCCTGTGATTGAAATAGATGATAAACTTCTTGCCCATCAGGTAGTGTTGCCACATCATTATTGTTTAGACTAGTACTACTATCTTAAGATCATGTGTCATTTAGTTCATCTCATGTGTCCTCAACATGAACCATAATCAATCATCGATTGCATCCACATCATAACAAAACCAATATTTGTTTCGTATGTATCATTGAACACTATTTAATCGTCCCCACCCTCAGAAAAACTCAAGATAAGATGTCTCATAAATCTCTACCTAAAAAATGAGAATACTACTAGAACCTATATGTACACAAAAAATAATTCCCCTTTTAGGAAAACGATATAATGGGATTAGATATCCTGGATAAATAGTGTATGAATTTCATGTAATATTCTGCCAACCCATAGAATCTATGAACTTCCTCCATGCTCTTGAGAGGCTCCCTAGCTCACACTTCTCCGACCATGAGAAGATCCACTTCCAATCCATTTGTTAAGAAAATATGTCATATAAAGTGGAAATTTTGGGTCCAGAACTGAAACATCAATAGTTACACATAATGTTAGTTCTCTCAAAGTACATACAGAATAATCCTCAGGTGTGTCATGTGCTCTACCTTAGATGGTGATTATATAAGTATATTGTTGATGAATACATACATGAACATTTCAAGGAAAGGATGAATGTCTTGGTTCATTAGTAACATTAACACTATTGGGGAATAAATTATGGAGAATGGAATCATCAGTTATATATAGTGACCATAGTTTTATAAGAATATCATCTTCCGTAAATCCTCATTCCATAATTGCAAATTATAATAGCCTAACCTGAGGTCAAACATCGAGAACCATAATTCCACTCTAAGATGATAAAATTTATCATTGATCCTTGTTATAGGTTAAGTCATCTCTAACATCACCTTTTTCAAAAACAATAGACCATATATATCATTAATTTCCCATCCACTATCTTGGATAACATAATTGGGGACATCCCGGGAAAAACACTAGGTTTAACAAGGTTATTCCATTAAAAGTCATCCAATGTAACACTCAGATCATTAAGCTCAATGTGATACATCTGTTATACTGGTGTAGATATCAAGGTCTTTATGAGGTTTTGAGAAATGAAAAATATAATATCACAACATTGAGGTAAACCTAGAACATCCTCAATGAATACATCATCATAATCCTAAAACACTATAATAAAATGGAAACTCCTTGCACCCACCACACTAAGGGGCATGCTATGAAACCGGTGAGTAATCGATTCCACCATTTTATGCATGAGTATATCATGTTCTTCTAGGGTCCCTTTGTAACTGATAAGGGAATACACAGATCCATCCCTGAGGACATACCACATCCTTCACCTAAAACAATCATTCTGGGCGTGAACTAGGGATAACCATTCCATTCCATAAATTATCTCTCAGGGCCTCGTAACTTCTTTAAATATGTCCTCTGATGATATTTCTCCCATACTATTTTTTCACACTATTATCACATGTGTGTGGCCATTGATTCTTCTCTATTAGGATTCTCCAAGTTTATGGTTCAAGTAAAGGGATAAACTAGAACCTATATATCTCTAACAAGATATGTCGAATGAAATGAATGAATATAACCTATGTGTGATATTACAACATAGATCATACCTTATATAACTTTCATAGTCTTTAGAAGGTAATATTTTACTGCTTGTAATTTTCTATGCCCTTATCCTCCAAATATCTAAACATGGAATAGATCACTATGATGCAGTTGAGGTAACATGTCAATGTACCTATCACCTCATTCAACTCTCCCAGATCCTCTTCCATGTCATACTCAATGTGGTTCTGTTTTCTCCTTCCGCTACCTCTACCTTAGTGGCCCACTAATGGTCTCTCTATCAACCATAAAACGTGTCATACAATCTCATGAGAGATTTCCCCTTCCATCACAAGAGTATCACAATCTCTATTTGGGCTGACTGGTCCTACTCTATGATTGTTGAACAGTAGATCATTTACCATGGAACCTATATAAAAAATTTCTTGCGCATCTAGTTCAATGTGACTATTCTCTTCTTTATTTGGCCAAGGTCTCTGCTCCTACTTTTCCACTGTCGGAAATCAGTATATGTATCTGCTTATCCATAGAACCCTCTACCACCAAATATCTCTCTATAACCCCAAAATAAATATAAATTCATATAGGGGAAACACTAGATTGAATGCCACTATACAGACCACAATTTATGGTCTAAGCCATTACAATGTAGTCAGAAACCATATCTATAGATTAACTACATTTTATCATAATACATAATGAAAACTCATTAACTATCATGCCTCCCTATTAGAGCTATAGAATCTCATTGATACGTACTACCCTCAATGTATTAGGTAAGAACTCCTCTCTAAAAGTACCTAGAAAACATACCATACAAGAATCTACTTGTCATATGAATTGTCCATTAATTCCCACCATCTCTCAGATGAGCAATTGAGAATATTCTTTTTGAAACCACCATCTTATTTGGTGGTGTCCATAACATAGGGAGAACTCGGGTAACCGCCTAATGTGACTCCACAACAACATATTGGTCAGGATCACCTCTAATCCTGAGTGGCCATTATCACTAAAACACATGTAGTGCACTCAGCATCCACACATCATCATGTTATACTATGAGTACCTTAGGCTACTCCATGTGTGTAGATACAAATGGTGAATCCACTATAGGTAAAATCTCAAGAACATGTCACTATGTTGATGCCTAATCATCAAGGGGAGAATCCTACTTATCATGATGCAGAAACCTATATGGAATATGTCATGGATACATACTAAAATAAAAATGTTGTACCACAGTAAATGAGTATATCTGGAGAGATGACTCTGGAAGGAAATGGATTCCACACCCCATTATTGTATGAATCATGTATCATTGATTAGCCCATAACTATTTTTTTCATATAATGAGTCCAAAAGCAAGTGATCAGAGTCTTGGCGTATGTATAAATCTACCACTACGCCAACAATGGAGTCTCTAGAATGAAATATGAGCTCAAAACACTTGACTATATTTCCCTAAAAAATATCATAGAATCTAATATTTTGGTAGAACCAACCACTCTGATACTAAATTATCACGAGCCATCCTATAGTGTATTATTCCACAAATCCATAAGACCAACTCCAATAGGCCAGGTGCTAAATTCAAGCACAAAGAATCTATATTAATAATAGGGGAGGCCATTGCCTAGGTACTTGTAAACACACACATCTCTATGTCTATAAATTGTTGAAATAAAAAAATAGTTTAACAACCATTAATGAATACATCTAAATCGCATAACCCAAGTATGATTGGAAGTAAAGGAAAGTATAAAGGGGAAAATACAATCTCACTTTAAAGTGTATTGAAATAAGTTGAACAAAAAATTAAAATGGGGAATACTTTTAGAATAACATAGTAACATAGCAATGTATCTCTGGTCTCACTATGATCCTTCTTGTCCTGGTCCATCAAGGACTCTATCAAAAGGTTGATCATCTACACAACACATGACACGTGAGGTAAATGACCATGCATGGGTAACTATAACAATACCCTGTAGAACACCTTGAATCCAAAACGAATAGAACAATATAAATAGTATCAACTCTATATCTTAAAAAATCATGGTGTCATAGGTGATATAATATGTATTTAATAGTTATGGATATTCATGGAAAATAACATAAAATAATGAAATGTAAAAGAAATTAAAAGATATAAATTTATGGTAACTCCCTAAAAACATGGGTTTCCCCATGAAGAACTAAACATATCATATTTAGAATGATGGAAAAACATCCCATTACCTAAAAATTTACAGTGAATTGACGGGCTCAATGAATTTACCTAATATGTAATGCTTCAAACAACGAATATTCACTTACAATAGTCTGGTATCTTCCCCATTTCCATAACCACATGTTGATACACATTGAAAACGTCAAATGGACCCAAACACATTAAAATTTTATTCCTAAGAAATTGTTAACCCTATAATTAAATATTTAAAATTTTATTATTTTGACACAATATTTTTAACAACATATTTATTATTCATTTTTTTACTCATTATATGTATTGTTATTAACATAATACTTTTTTGTGAATCTCTTCTTTCTTATTGATTTAAATAATCTTGTTGATTTTACTTGATTCTTGTGGGATCATAATTACATGATTCAATTTTATAAAATGCATTAAATTTTCATTCAATGGGTATATGAAATGATATTAAAAAATAAGGTGATGTAAATAAATATTAATATGGATATTTATTAACATTCTATAATCCCAAAGAGTATCATATAGATTATTTAGAAATCCCTTATCACCCCATTAACTAAATTATCATTGATAAACATGATATCCCCTTTAGTAAATATGGATGCCTCAAATTTTTTTAGTATATATTACATAATTTTAGATGAATATTCAATATATCACATAATAATACATGTCCAAAAACATTTCTTTATTTTTGGTATTTTGAGACTAGATATATAAAAAAATCAATGAATACATTTAACATCTCCCAAAACCAGGTGGAGAAATATTTTTATTTACTGTAGTAGAATAGTACCGGGCACTATAACAGACATTGTAGCAGGTACTATTTGGTATTGTAGCAGCCAGAACTGTTCATCCATTTGGGCTTTTGGGCCACCACTTTGGTCCTTGGGTACTTCAAGGACATTGATCGACCCACGGCCATTGAGCTAGTAAGTATTTCGAAGAAAATCAAGTCCTTTGTGCCAACTCATGGCCTTCATGCAACCTCAAGGCCTTCAGGCCACATCAAGGATTCTAGGACACCAGAAATTTTGCTTAATAGACCAAGAATACTCTATAAGGAGCAGACTCCATATGAAAATTTGAAGCAGATGTATTCACCATAGCAGATGCTAAACATATTTTTGAATGATTATATGGTATAGTATAGCCATTAGGAAAAGCATTTTCATGCATGAGAGGCTACATGAATATACATGCAATGGTGGAGAGCTAATTTCACAATGCAGATGCGGGGGAGGAGCAGTTCTATATAGTTATAGTATTGATATTTCCTCTAAAAATTATGGGTCATGTAATATCTAATATGATGGGCCTTGTAAGGGTTCCCCCTCTTCCCATGAAATGGTGGTTAATAAATCATTAAAAAAATGGCATCCATTCCATTCAGGTTAAGAAAAATATGAAATGGTGAGCTTAGCATCGATTTTAGGATAAATATAGTAGGTGTGAATAAATGATCATAAGTGGGGATTAGAAACTCATAATGGTATTGGATCATGATAAAAACATAAATTCTTTATAATAACTTTTTTAAAGATCATTAATCGCATATCTTGGAATAAGTATTTTCATTAAAAATTACATAGGTTGTATGTGTTTGGAATCATCAGTATTCTACCTGATCCGTGTGAATATGTTATAAGTATAAGTTTTAATTTTTTATCCACATGCTATCATTGAATATCATATGAATAGTGAACGTTTTCTCCCAAAAATATAATTACGGGTATAAAAAAAATAGTGGAACTACCAACATAGTATTTTCAAATATTCTCTTAGGATTAACATGTATTTAGATAACTCTATCATATATTATGATATTATAAACAATGTTTCCTCTTAAGAACATAAAAAAATGTCAGAAAATAAGAGTATTGCAACCTTGGTGGCCATTATCCCTTGTACATTAGTTATTTTTAGAGGGAATGACAATAGGGGACCAAAAAGTCCCCCTAATATAGAATAAAGACCATCCCCAGTTCTACGAACAACGATTTTTTACATCTGATCCATCCACATGTTTTGGATTATCTGATAACTACATGTATTTTCTTCTTGGTTGTTATGCATGGCATGTTCTGGTTGGATGTGAATTTTCACACTTCAAGTTGTGTCAGGGGGAATTGATAACCCCATGTTCCTCCATCACATCCGTGGATCTCAGTCTAGGCTAGTCGCTCTCCCTCGGCTTCACATTGTAGCTGTTTTCTGGAGGGGACAATGTCCTTCTCTGGTGGATGAAGTTAATCCTTAATTATAGATCGATCAAGAAGTTCGAATAAAATAAGGATTCAATAAGGCCCTGGCCTTAAACCTTACTTAATATTGAATTAAAATAATAATTCACATTGGGGATCTTTTCAAGTTTAGAGTTTTAGAGAATTAGGACATAACTATTACATCTCAAAATATTACAAAGTATACACTTATACTAAGTTTCCATAAAATAAAAACTCTTAAAATGAAACATGTCTACTTCCATGTTTTAGATTGCATGACTTTCCCTTGATCCCATCCGTGACACTATTCCACATTAAGTCATGTGAAAAACATTTCAAAAAATCTTGCGGTGAGCATAAATAGCTCAGTAAGGGATGCACAATGAATGAAAAATGTTAGTTTTTCAAAAAAACAAGTAACCCATGTATACTTTATCCAATTAATACTTTTTACCTTTATTAAGTAGTAAAAACTCTTCACTGAATAATAGTTCATTACTTACCCTTTTGTAACCAAGAGATTAGCATAAAACCCACATAAAGATCACATAACATATAAAGGTAACATGGGCCATTAACATACTTAAATGGAATAACCATACGATCGACTTCCACACATATCACTTAATGGAATAGCCATATGGCCGACTTCCATACCCAATGCATTGGAGTTTATAACGTAACCACCCGTCCTGGTATTCACGGCACCACCCGTCATATGGTTTATCACGTAACCACCCATCAAATGTCTAAGTACCATCATAAAATAATAATACATAAAACAAATATAATGGAAAGAAAACATTTCCACACTTTGATCACAATTTATCACATAAATATATTGACATAACAAATCCATTATAAAAACCATTTTCAATACCAAACTACATAAAAGAGTATATGGAATTTATTTCATTTTAAAAACATTACGGCTTGTTGAGGAAGCCAAAGACCAAATAATACTCGCGGCGGTGGAAAAGGTCATTGTCACCGTGTTCATTAAAAGAAACATTCCTTTTTGTCGTTTAGTAAAATTATTTTATAAAAGTAAATGTCAAAGGGGTTTATACACCGTATAAAAGAATGTTTTGTATAAAACGAAATATGCCTCAATGAAAAAAGATTGAGATGAAGTCCCTTACCTTGAGTCTGACTTGACTCAATCGTTCTATAAAGTCCTGAATAATAAACATGAGTTAATTTAAACTTGCTTAAGAACCTTTTTAAAAGTTCATTATTACTTTTATATCACTTATTACCATGTTATAATCATTATGTAATCATTTAAGTTAATAATGTTTGTTTTGTCGATATTTGGTTCTTAAGTTGAAAGTGGACTTCTTACAATTACATGTTGTTCGTGTGGTCAATGGTTCATTATTTCCAGAATGATATTCATGATTTGGATATCATATATATCATATATATCCAGCATATACATGTATTTATAATATTACATAATCATTTAGAGGTAATAAATGAAATCCACTGTTCATGGAGACGGTAAGCCATACGTACGCATGAACGCTACTTTCATTTCTATGTCATATTAATGGAATTAAAACTAAATGAGAGGTATTTATATTTTATTTCCAGAATTATATTCATCATTTATATGTATCATAGATCATATATAATAACTGTAAATCCATCCTTTATACGTCCAACATATGGCATTAACGAATCAAATCACTTTGAGGGGGCGGTAGTCCTCACTTCCTAAAATGAAGATATCGTGTATACCCATAATGGAATCCATAATGGTATACCAAAATTGAAAAATAAATAAGCATTATGAAAGAATAAACATAATATATATCATATATAAATATAGTGACATCTTAATGTCCACTATTAAATGTGTTAAAAAAGATTGAACAATCATCATTTCGAGAGGTAGAAATTCTCCAACCATAGAAATAGTGTGTTCTTTAACCATTAGACCGAGGTGTGTGTAGGTGTAGCTCGAATCCTTCTTCTAAAAACATCCTAATATATTTACGATACTGTATTTGTTACAAAAGAAATTAATAAAAAGAGTTTAGAGGTTTGGGGAAGCAAAATAAAACAAAAGAACATAAGAGAAAACACTACCTTTAAAATGGGTTACTCTTTTTTATTTGAGCTCAAACGCTTCCATGGGAAGCCTTATGCCCAATTTGAGGCTTCTAGGAGTAAGAGAGGGATGTGGAGAGACCAAATGGGCAGAGCTTTGCCGATCCAAAGGCTTTAGAGGTGTGGGTATGTAGGTAGTGGTCAGGGCTTTTTATAAGAGGAGAGGAGGGGCACTCTTGGAACGTTATAAAAGTTTACTTTATTATAAAATGATTTTCGGATTATAAAGGTCCCAAATTGATATAATTCAAGGATAAGGTAATACGGGTTCGAAATATACTCATCTAATGGGACTTTGACAAGTTTATGTCTTATATTTTACATTATCTTCTCATTTAATTTAAATTGTTCATTAATGGGGTAATTGTAGCATCATCATGATGTCATAAATAATTTAATTTCTTAAATGTCCGAAAATTAATAAAAAAAATCATGATATAGAAAATCTTTGTATCTTTCTAATTAATATTTATAGTTAAAAATATTACTGGTATAACCCCATTTAAAAATTGTTTTAGTAAAACAACTCATGTGTGTGACAGTTTTATTTTAACATTAAATAAAAAGTTTTTAATGTAATTTTCCTACCAAAGATTCTCCATGGGGTCCCCAAGTTGACCCAGGGATTGTCTTGGTAGGCCATGTCACATCCAATAATGTTAGGACATGTGTCATGTTCATTTCATATTATTAAAACATTATTTTTACCTTAAACTACACTAATTACCTCTAATCGCGATTAATAAACTTAAAAGTGACTATTCACCAAAAATTATTTTAATCCCATTGAACCAAATTTTACTTTTAGTGAAAACCATGTATGTTAGATTTTTGAAATTCAAAACACAGAGTTGGTAAAATTTCATTTAAATGAAAAATGAGTTTTTATGTACCACTTAATTGTTTTACTATTCATCAAAAATTGATGTTTTTTTGAAAAATACCAAAACATCACCCTAAGATATATTTGATATTATGAATTAAAAAATGAAGTCTATTTTAAAAATTTCAAAACATATAAGTTGAATTAATTAATTTAATAATTAATTCCCACTGTCAGAGAAAATAGCATGTTATTATGAAACAATAAGTATCAAAAGATTGACACTAGTTTAAGTCTGATTTTAAAGTGAAATTAATTCTAACGACCACTATTGGATTAAATGGTAAAAATAAATTCTAATTTCACTTTAAAACCAATTAATTAAATAATCTAATCATATTAATAATGTATATTAAAAAGTGTTTTTGAATTAAAATACAACATTTTTAACAATTCATTAAAAATTGAACTTTATCAGAAAATACCAAAAATTTACACAAAGTAAATTTTGATGTCCCGATTATAAAGAAGAATTTTATTTGGTGAAATAGAATTTATAAGAGTGTCCAAAACTATATTTAATGAAGGTTCGCCATCAAAAGGTGATAAGTGGACATATAGTGAATATTAGTGTATCTACGCCTAAAATTGAATTATTTACTTATTTTAAGCCTTTATCCATTATTGGATAAATGTAAAAACATTTAACATATATATTCATATTTTAGTTATTTTTATTCATTCCCTCCAATAAAACTGCTACGTGTTAACTACCAATTTAAAATAATATTATTTTATTACTAGTGTGCAATGTAAGATTTCAAAGAAACTCTTTGTTGCGTATCAGGTACTCTATCGAACATAGAAACCCCTTTAAAGTAAAATTAATATTTAATTCGTTAATATTAATAATTATGAAAATGATTTATTCTTTATTTACCTGGAAAGTTGCATCCTTCCCCCCTTTTGCAAATTGCGTCCTCACAATTTTATTCACTTATCAAAATATGTTGGGGTATTTTTCCCTCATAGCATTTTCAGATTTCCACGTTGCCTCTTCAACCATATGGGTTTTCCACAAAACCTTTACCTAGTGAATTAAATTATTTCACAACACTTTCTCTCTTTGGTCAAGAATCTAGACTGGTTGTTCTTCATAAGAGAGTTTCTCTTCCAACTGAACTACCTCTGGGCTCAAAACATGATATGGATCTGGCATATACTTTTCAACATGGAAACATGAAAAACATTGTGTACCTGAGATAAACTCGGAGGAAATGCCACTCTGTATGCAATTGATCCAACTCTCTCCAGAATTTCATAAGGTTCAATCAACCTTGAACTCGGTTTTCCTTTCTTACCAAATAGCATCACACTTTTCCATGGAGAAACATTGAGAAAAACATAATCACCTACCACAAAAGATAGATCCTTCCTCCAGTTATCCGCATAACTTTTCTATCTGCTCTGAGCTGTTCTCATGTGTTTCTGAATCAGCTGAACTTTTTCTGACATCTCTTCTACCAATTATGGTCCCATCAGCTTCCTTTCACCCACTTTATCCCAAAAACCTGGAGTTCGACCTCGCATCCCATATAATGCCTCAAACGGTGCCATCTGTATACTAGAATGAAAACTGTTATTATATGAAAACTCAACCAAAGAATGATGTTGGTCCCAACTTCACTGATAATCCATAGAGAAAGCTCGTAGCATATCCTCCAAGGTCTGAATTGATCGTTCTGAGTGCCCATCTGATTGCAGATGAAAAGCTGTACTAAAATTTAATTCAGTACCCAACGACTTATGATGTCTTTTCCAAAAGTTAGAAGTAATCCTGGGATCACGATCAGATACAATGGAGAGGGGAACACCATACAACCTGACTATCTCTTCAAGATACAATCGAGAAAGTTGATCTAGAGAGAATGTATCTCTAATAGGAAGGAAATGAGCATATTTAGTCAATCGATCAACAATAACCCAGATTGCATTATTAACTCGATATGTCCTCGGTAATCCCACAACAAAGTCTATGGATATATTTTTCCATTTCCAATCTGGCACTGGTAATGGCTGAAGCATCCCTTTCTGTAACTTCCACTCTACATTAACCTGCTGACAAGTCAAACACTTCACAGTAAAATCAACAATATCTCTTTTCATTCAATCCCACCAGTAATACTCCCGCAGATCTATGTACATCATAGTACTTCTAGGATGAACTGAAAACGGGGATCTATGAGCCCCACATAACAATAAATTCTTTAATTGTGAATCACTAGGCACACATAATCTCTTCCCAAACCTAAAAAAAATCATTATCAATGTTGAATTCAGGCAACCTACCCTTTTGAACCAGCTCTTCCTTTTTCTGCAACTCAATGTCTTCCCTCTGTGATTGCATAATTATGTCTGATAGGGATGATCTCACTGATACCTGAAACAAAACCGAAGAACTTCCTACACCAACAACATCGATGCCAAAGTTCATCAAATAAAAAACCAAAGGATCTCGTTCCAAATGTAGCATGGTAAATGAAGCATTACGTTTTCGACTAAAAGCATCATCCACTTTATTTGCTTTTCCTGGATTGTAATGAATTGTACAATCATAATCCTTGATTAATTCCAGCCATATCCTCTATCTCATGTTCAACTCTTTCTGAGTGAATATATGCTTTAAACTTTTGTGATCAATATATATTTCACACTTTACTCCATACAAATGATGCCTCCAAATTTTTAAAGTAAAAAAAACATCAGCTAATTCCAAATCATGTGTAGGGTAATTTACCTAATTAATTTTCAACTGGCGTGAAGCATAAGCAATTACCTCATCATTATGAATAAGGACACAACCATGTCCTTTCAGAGAAGCATCACTGTAGATAACAAACTCACCATTCATGGAAGGAAGTGCCAAAACAGGATAATTCACCAATATTCTTTTAAACTCCTGAAAACAATCATCACATTCTTTTTTCCAGATAAACTTAACACCCTTCCGAGTTAGATTAGTCATTGGACCAGATAATCGTAAAAACGTATCAACAAACCTTCAGTAGTAACCTGCCAAACCAAAAAAACTACAGATCTCAGTTATATTTGTGGGTCTTGGCCATTCTTCAATAACTTTTGTTTTAGCATGATCAACAGTTATGCCATTTTTTGAAAAAATGTGACCAAGGAAAGAAATTTATTGTAACCAAAACTCACACATGCGAAATTTTCCATAAAGTTTCTTTTCTTTTAAGGTTTGAATGAGAGCCCTTAAATGTCTTTCATGCTCCTCTTTAATTTTAGAAAACACCAAAATATCATCAATAAAAACAACCAACATTTTTCACCTGATTCAACTGAGCCATCACTGCAACAAACTGTTTAGATATGATTCTGACCATCTCTGGATACTGATTTGAAAGGTTGTATTCCTCATGATGTCGTCCCATCATAGCTGCTTTGTTTCCTCTGCGGAATACCATTCTGAACATAGAAATATCTTAGGCAAAGCAACATTGTAATCTTTAAATGATATATCATTTCAATCATACTATAAATTAACTTATAATTTAACAGTTTTCTAACTCCTAAAGTTGTCTAAACCGACCTCTGATACCAACTATAATGCCCCGACCTTAAACCATACTTAATATTGAATTAAAATAATAATTCACATTCAGGTTCTTTTCAGGTTTAGTGTTTTAGAGAATTAGGACATAACTATTACCTCTCAAAAGATTACAAAGTAGACACTTCTACTAAGTTTCTATAAAATAAAAACTCTTAAAAAGAAACATGTCTACTTCCATGTTTTAGATAGCATGACATTCCCTTGATCCCATCCTTGACACTATTCCACATTATGGATTGTGAAAAACATTTAAAAAAACATGGGGTGAGCATAAAAATCTCATTAAGGGATACACAATGAATGAAAACTGTTAGTTTTTCAAAACAACAAGTAAACCATGTATACATTACCAAAGTAATAATTTTCACCTTTATGAAGTAGTAAAAACTCTTCACTGAATAAAAGTTCATTACATACCCTTTTGTAACCAAAATATTACCATAAAACCAACATAAAGATCACATATCATATAAAGGTAACTTGGGACATAAACATACTTAAATGGAATAACCATACGGTCTACTTCCACACGTATCACTTAATGGAATAGCCATACGACTGACTTCCATACCGAATGCATTGGAGGTTATAACATAACCACCAATCCTGGTATTCATAGAACCACCCATCATATAGTTTATCACGTAACTACCCATCAAATGCCCAAATACCATTATAAAATCATAAGACATAAAACAAATATAATGTAATGAAAACATTTCCACACTTTGATCACAATATATCACATAAATATATTGACATAAAAAACCAATTATAAAAACAATTTTAAATACCAAAATACATAAAAGAGTATATTGTATTTATTTCATTTTAAGAACATTACGACTTTTTGAGGAAGCAAAAGTCCAAATTACCCTTGCGGCGGTGGAAAAGGTCGGTGTCACCGCGTACGTTAAAAGAAGCATTCCTTTTTGTAATTTAGTAAAAAGCTTCGTAGAAAAAGAATCCTTTTTTATAAAAGTAAAAGTTAAAGGGGTTTATACACCGTATAAAAGAAAGTTGTGTTTAAAATGAAATATGCCTCAATGAAAGGAGATTGAGACGATGTCCCTTACATCAGGTCCGACTTCACTTGATCGTTCTTTAACGTCCTGAATAATAAGCATGAGTTAATTTCTACTTTATTAAGAACCTTTTTAAAGTTAATTATTACTTTTATATCACTTATTACCATGTTATAAACATTATGTAATCATTTATGTTAATAATGATTGTTTTGTCGATATTTGGTTCTTAAGTCGAAAGTGGACTTCTTACAATTTCATGTTGTTCGTGCGGTCAAAGGTTCATTATATCCAGAATGATATTCATGATTTGTATATCATATATATCATATATATCCAGCATATACATGTATTTATAATATTACATAATAATATAGAGGTAGGAAATGAAATGCACAATTCATGGAGACGGTAAGCCGTACGTACGCATGAACGCTACTTTCATTTCTATGTCATATTAATGGAATTAAAACTAAATGAGAGGTATGTATATTTTAATTACAGAATTATATTATTCATTTAGATGTAACATAAATCATATATAATAAGATTAAATTAATCCTTTATACATCCCACATATGTCATTAACGAATCAAATCACACTGAGGGGGCGGTTGTTCGCAATTCTTAAAATGAAGATATCGCGTATACCCATAATGGAAACCATAAAGGTATACCACAAATGAAGAATACATAAGAATAAGGAAAAAATAAACATAATATATATCATATATAAATATAGTGACATCATAACGGCTACAATTAATGGTGTTAAAAGAAGATTGAACTATCATCGTTTCGTGAGGCAGAAATTCGCCAACCACAGAAATAGTATGTTATTTAACCATTACACGGAGGTGGGTGTAGGTGTAGCTCGAATACTTCTTATAAAAACATCCTATTATATTTACTATACTGGATTTGTTATAACAGAAATTAATAAAAAGATTTTAGAGGGTTGGAGAAGCAAAATAAAACAAAAGAACACAAGAGAAAACACTACCTTTAAAACGGGTAACTATTTTTTATTTGAGCTCAAAAGCTTCCTTGGGAAGACTTCTTCCCAAAGTGAGGCTACTAGGAGTAATTGAGGGATGAGGAGATACAAAATGGGAATATCTTTTCCAAACCAAAGGCTTGAGAGGTGTGCGTAATGAGGTAGTGGTGGGGGCCTTTCATAAGAGGAGAGGTGGGGCACTCTTGGAATGTTATAAAAGTTTACTTTATTATAAAATGATTTTCGGATTTTAAAGGTCCCAAATGGATTTAATGCAAGGGTAAGGTGATAAAGGTTCGAAATATAATCATCAAATAGGTCTTTGACAAGTTTAAATCTTATATTCTACATTTATCTTTTCAGTTTATTTAAATCGTTCATTAATGGGGTAATTGTTGCATCATCATGATGTCATAAATAATTTAGTTTATTTAATGTCTAAAAATTCCTAAAATAATATCATGATGTAGGAAATCTTTTTATCTTACTAATTAATATTTATAGTAAAAAATATGACTTGTATAACCCCATTTAAAAATTGTTTTAGTAAAACAACTCATGTTTGTGACATTTTTATTTGAACATTAAATGAAAAGTTTTTAATGTCATTTTCCTACCAAAGTGTCTCCATGGGGTCCCCAAGCTGACCCATGGACTTTCTTGGTCGGCCTTGTCACATCCAATAAGGTTAGGACATGTTTTAGTGTCATTTAATGTTATTAAAACATTATTTTTACCTTAAACTACACTAATTACCTTTAATCATGATTAATAAACATAAAAGTTACTATTCACCAAAAAATTAATTTAATACCATTAAACCACATTTTACTTCTTAATGACAACCATGTATGTCTAATTTTTTAAATTCAAAACACAGTGGTTGTAAAATTTGATTTAAACGAAAAATTAGTTTTTTAAGTACCACTTAGTGGTTTCACTATTCATCAAAAATTGATGTTTTTCAGAAAAATACCAAAACATCACCCGAAGCTATATTTGAGATTCCAAATTCAAAAATGAAGTATATTTTACAAAATTCAAAACATATAAGTTTCATTAATTAATCTAATAATTAATTCTTGATGTCAGAGTAAATAGCATGTTTTTATGAAAGAATAAGTATCAAAAGATTGACACTAGTTTAAGTCTGATTTCAAAGTGAAATTAAATAAAACCACCACTATTGTATTAAATGGTAAAAATATATTCTAACTTAACTTAAAAAACAATTAAAATTATAATATAATCATATAAATAAATTATATTAATAAGAAGATTTGAATTAAAATGCAACATTTTTCACTATTCATTAAAAAATGAACTTTATCAGAAAAATAACAAAAATTTACACAAAGTAAATTTTGATGTCACGATTCTAAAGAAGAATTTTATTTGGTCAAATAGAATTTATAAGAGTGACCAAAACTATATTTAATGAAGGTTCACCATCAAAAGGTGATAAGTGGACCTTTAGTGAATATTAGAGTATCTATGCTTAAAATTGAATTCTTTTCTTATTTTAAGCCTTTATCCATTATTGGATTAATGTAAAAACATTTAACATATATAATCATATTTTAGTTATTTCTATTCATTTCTGCCATTACAACGTCTACATGTTAACTACCATTTAAAATAATATTATTTTATTACTAGTGTGCAATGTAAGATTTCAAAGAAACTCTTTGTTGTGTATCAGGTACGCTATCGAACATAGCAACCACATTAAAGTAAAATTAATATTTAATTCATAAATATTATTAAATATGATAATGTTTTATTCTTTATTTACTTGGGATGTTACAGATTCTACATGGGAGCCCATGGATCCAAGAGTCTTGCAGGCTATCATACCATCTTCAAGAGATCAAAACCTTTAAAGTGTTTTCACTTAGGTACTGTGTCATTTTTTATCATTTACTTAAAAACATTTTGAATATTATATTTTTTTTTGTTTTGTTTCTCTGGGTTCTCATTGGTTCCTTTAACCATGTAGCATTTTGTTTTATTCTAGCTTAATATATGTATCTCAACCTTGTCATCGTTAATAAATGCATTGGGGGGGATATAACCAATGCACGCATCATCATGAGTTATATGATGACTAGAAACCACATATTCATAGTAAATATATATGATTACAATATAATCATAAAAAATTTAGCACATGATCATATTATATGTCATGGAAATAAAATTTGTTTCATAAAAATATTATAATTTTATCAATGTATAACCCATAAAATATAATAGAGTTTCATAATGGTTACATTATAAAAAAATTAAAATATATAAGAGAAAAGGTTTCCAGGATATCATACATAAATAATCATAATCATAACCTATATTGGGATGGAAGTCTTAAAACATTCATTGAAAATTGAGTGAAACATCCTATTACTTTGAAAAAAATATTGGAAATTATAAAAATATAGAGAAAATTATTATTTTTGAAAATAACCAGGAAAATTTGTAATAAAATTTTAAAATAAAATAATTTTTATAATGGATTAAAAATATATCTATTCTATATGAAGTAAAAAAGAAAAATCATTAAAATATTTTTCAAAAACCAAAATATTAAATGTTCAGAAAATTAGTGGGTACTAATATTTCATTTATACCATTGTATGTATTTTCAATGGTAGTATTAATTTACTTCTTATAAAATTTCAAGAATGGTTAAAATAATAAATAAATAAAGTATGATGATGATAGACTTTGATGAAAAATCATGTTGACTAAAGATAAAATAAGAAATAATTTTCAATAATAAAAAATCCCCACTCATTTTATATTGTAAATATAGGAAAATTGTACTAATAGATTAACTTTATAGGAATAACCTTATTTTAATAAAATATAAGGGATTTAATGCATGTGTTTCACATCATATTCCCCATTATAAATTAACCATAGACAATCTTGAATATTATTTAGACTGTAACATAAATCATTACCTCAAGTCTCGACTTGATTTATAAATGTTAAAATATACTATATATTAAATATTAATTTATTATTAATATATTCTAAAACCATATTCATACATAAAATACTATGTACAATTCCTTTACAATCTATTATTATCAATTCTAAAAAAAATTCATAAAAAACAGTTTTATAAAAATGTTTCATTTTTATGCAGGTTTCAATGTGTTGGTCACATTACACTAAAATTTTCATGGATTCATAATATCCCTAATAATAATAATTTAGTGTGTATCATATATATTGATTATATATATATTTATAAATATTTATATAGATCTGTGATGTAAATTGACTTGCAATACATCATTGATATAGTAGTCAATATGTATGCAGTAGTGATGTTTCCACTTTAGTGATGGGTGAGAACAATTAAAAGTAAATAATATATTATATTTAAATAATTTTACAAATATGATATATATAATATATATTTACTTAAAGGACCATTATAAACATAAATTTGAAGTAGTAAGGAAACATGAAATGCATTGATATGTGGAGGTGGAAATCCATACGTACTTACAAGTGAGGTCATCGTTTTTCCCATTGGATGGAAATGTGGTTGAAAATAGTTTTTACATCATAAAAAGATCATAATATTTAATAAATTAAATTAATTATTATATAATGTATGCCAAATATTTAGAATATATAGAATAAGAAATAGAAATTAAAGTGATCTATTAAGAGTAACACATCTTCATTGAAAACCTACTATAGATTAAACATATGGAATTAAAAATTGGTTTTTTCAATGGAATAATCCTTAAAAATTAATCAATGAAGATAGGATACTATTATTGATTTTATAGTCTTATATATAAGGAAAAAATAATTTTGTGTAAGGGAGAAGAGGAGTCTCCCTTTTACAAGTGAGTCGTGGTGCACCCTGGGAATCTCTTTACATTTAATTAATATAAATTATTTTCCATGTGCAAGTTGATTAAAATATAATTATTTCTTAGTTACACTATAAATGATTTGAAATATTGTTAGTAAATAATGTTTTAAAATGTTTTGGTGATTCTTAATCCTTATCTCTTAGTTTAACCCCTTGTTATTCTGTTTGACAATTTCCATGATATAAATGTTTTTTAATATTGAGGGGTTATAAAAAATACTATAAAAGAAAATAACACATATGTTTAAATTGGATTATATTCTATACAAAATAAATTTTTTATTGTAAAATAAATTTTTTTTTTTTAAATTCAATATTATTTTATTCAACATAAGATACTATTAATATAATTTTATGACTATTCACATAGTTTTACTTAAAATATAATATGAATGAAATGGAATTAAAATATAAAATTTTCACACATCACAAATAAGTTATATTTGACTATAAAATTTGGATCATAATAATTAATCAAAAATAAATTACTTTTAATATTTCTTTATCAATTATTTTAGTATTCGTTTAGTTGAACACGTACTGTTTTGGAAATGCATCTGCATTTAAGGTAATAATTCCATTACTAAAAATTAAAAATAATGACCATGATAAAAATAATAATTCATAATTTTCATAACTTGTTTTCAATTAGCATTACATTATCTATTATTATGATGAAATTTTAGGGTTATTAAAACAATTAGTTACATTTTATATTTATTCATTATATAAAATAATAATTATAAAAATATCCAAGTAAAGGGGAAAAACTTTTCAAAAAGTAAAATATAATATTATTAACTTTGAGTAGAACCTATAAAATTAAATAAATTGTTGTATTATTTTAGACTTATAATCCTTATACAATTTTCATAACCACATTTTACCCAATTATTCCATCTTGAATTTAAAAATATTTAAGATGGTTACTATTCATAATTAGTATAAAAAGGTCCAATTTACCAAATTGTATCCTCTTGATTAATAAGATGGAATAACTCCTACATAGTAATATTCTTATAAGAGTAAGAGCTCCATTTTAAAATTAGCATTCAAATTATTATGAAAAATTGATTTAGAACAATTTGTTTTTAAGAATAAAAATATATTCATATTTGTGAAAATGCTAGTAAAACCAACTAAAAGTTAGTAAATAAATCTATTATACATTTAAATAAAATAATTAAAACAATTTTGATTAATTTAATTTGATTAGACAAAAATACATTTATTGGATAAAAATAATTTTTCATTAAAAACATTGCGTTTAACTTCAACTGTACTTATCAATTGGAAACTAATATATTTTTTCAATAAATGCATAGGAAATAAATTTTCATAATACAGTTAGATCTACTTAGTTCTTCCAATACAATTTATTTTGTAAAAAATTCCATATTTATTAATATTAATTCTAATGGTATTCCAAGGTTAATTTAAACCAAGCGTTGTGTTTAAAGAAAGATTTCATAAGAAAATAAATTAATTTAAAGATAAATATATAATAAAATCTCAGTGTGTCAGAATATTCAACCCATATAAGAATTTTCAAAATGAAATTTAATAAATCCTAAAATAATCTAGAGGATAATTATTCTACACCACATCTTTGGGTTCCCATATAGAATCCTCAAATTTATTGTCGCAAAAAAAACTTTTAATACGTGACTAGTCTTTTTTAATGAAGCTTTTTCATTTTATATCTAGAATTTCATCCATGGGTTACTTATAAGAAAAATAATTATCAATATCAAAATCTTATTATTTAAATATAAGTTAAGTATATATTATATACATTATAGTGACAGATATATGGAATACATCGTGAAATTGATATAGATTTAATAAAAGGAGAAAGTGATAAGCTACTATACCAATAGGATTATGAATTTAAATGGTAATATTATATATAGGGATCATATATCCAATATTTCCAAAAATGATATGATTTTTATAGGGATATATTCATGCAAATAAATTATTACTATCCATGAGCACGAGATTTATATGATTTTTCTCACCGATACTTTTCAATAATCTATGAGATTCCCTAATGTTCTATTGAATGACATAGTTATTCTTCACAATTTTAATCATTATATCAGGTCTCAATATATTTATTTCCCTATTGTCATCACAACACATTTCCTATCTAAAAATCCTTCTAGAGAGGTCTCCATAGAAATCTAAATAATTACATGAGTGACAAATGATGGTATAAAAATACTCTACCAAAAGAAGATGTTGATATCAAAAAATTATTGAAATACATAAATCAAGATCTCAAAATATCTTATCAATTTTTAATGATCATATCATTATTAGCACTTATTTATTGATGTCATGTAGTTTTTAAAATCAATTATGTATTAAGATCTTATTATAGTCTTCTTTAGAACATTAAGGAAAACCTCATATCTCAAAAAGATACAACAGATATTATAACTCCATGAAATTTCAACACATTCATAATCTATAACATAATAAGTTGATTAAAATAGAAATATTATATAATAAAAATGAAATGTTTTTATTTCATTTTTATATTGACTACATCCAAAATATATGTATGGATTTTTAATGTTTTGGAGAGTTTAATTATGAAATCCATAGTGATTTTTTCATATTTCCATTTAGAAATGGGTAAGTGTATTGATATCATATTAGACATATATATCTTTTCCCAATATATATTACATACCATGGATAATGATACATAATTTGAAAAATCAATTTTCTGGTTATCACACATCAAATGTTCTTAATATTTTCTTTATCATCTCACATCTTGGATATACAGAGAATGATTATAAATGAGAATCATATGAAAAATCCTACTACAATTATGTCATTGATGGGACACATACTCTATTCCTATAACTTTTTAATCCATCACAACCATGGTTGAAAACTGTATAATTTATCACCTTTATATATTATTCCACATCTTCCAAGTATTAATATTTCGTAATCACATTAATTGATGATTGAAAACTCATCTAAGAAAAACTGTATTTTTCACATTTTCTAATAAAAAATATCATCTTCTCTAGTGGATATGAAGAAATTTTTGTGTATAAATTTACTTCATGATTTTAAGATCAATTTATTTAACACCAATATCACCGTCAACATAATTGCTCCTAATATTTAGTGCAATAATTAACAGTTCCAAATCCATAAAATTACTGAAAACAAATTCATGTTAATTTTAAATCGGTCTGAGGAATGATCTATCATCATGTCATTATACACGAAGAAACATTCCATTAACTTATCTAATGAATCGCTATTGATCAAAACACATATCCACAATAAGGAAGTATAGGAACATGTGTTTAGAAAAACATTTATTTTATTTATTATAAATTTTTCTCACATTTATATATCCATTGAATCATTTCTCAATTTTGAGATAACATGGATATTTGATTTATGGAGAATATAATTCCCCCACAATACACTAAAAATATCCAATATTCAAAATAAAAATATTTATCATGACTTCTATGTTTTTTTGGGCCATTTCTCAATACTTTATTTATTTTTTGGATGCACTGATATACCCTTTCATGAGAATAAATTACCAAATAATGAAGCTTATACTATTATGAATTTACACATAATAAAATTGGCATAAAATTATCTTTATAATGGATAGTATACATTGTCATCCAATAATCCTTATACAATTATTTCATCACGGAATATATTTGAATATCACCTATAAATACTACTATAATCTAAATAAGGTAATCTATAAAACCATTATACATTATATAAATGAAAATAATAGAGAAACTTGTATTTCTAAATGGAATTACTATAAATTCATGATGACCATACCTCGTATATAAAGTTATTATGTGTATATCCTCCTCTTATAACATTAACTAATAAAATCTAGATCATTGACTAATCATTGAGAAATATTAATTCCAACATAATCGATCAAACCGCTCATTGATATGGGTTATAGGATATCTGTTCATAATAATTTCCATTATATGTTACTAATATTCAAAGAAAATACTCATTGATCCATTATTATTCTTAATAAAAAGAACAATTGAACACATTAGTACACACTATATCATAAGAATCCATTATTTTGATTTTATTATAGATTTTTTTAAACTCATATAACTCATTTAGGGAATGTCTATATTGATTATATTAAATAGGTGTATCACCGTGTAATAGTTTTATTGATTGGTCAACAACATAGTTTAGGGAAAGATTAAGAATGTAATCTGTAAATATATCAACACAATAATATTGAATATATATATCATTGAAATTGAGTTTCTTTGAAAACATTTGAGAAAAATATACTTCATGAATATTTTTTGAGACCCAAATAACAGCATTAAAATCAATTGGATATTAATGTTATCCCTCACATAGAAGGATAATCAAATGATGATTCAAAATATCAAATGTGACTTCTTTTCCTTAAGAAATATATATGGTCTCTACATAATGGGAATAATTTAATCCTAGAATGGGATGAAATTTAACTGTATGGATAGTCAAATTAAATTTTAAAATAAAATTACCCAAACATTATGAGAGATGAGGTGTAAACATGATATGTGATAACTATTACCATGAGATTTATTACAGATTTATTTTAATCTAATAATTGATGATATAAAATGATACCAATAAATACTTATTAATGTATAAAACTATGAGTGTAATTTGAATAGAACAAAACATTTCTTGTTATATAGTGCATGATATGTGTACCTTTCACCCGTTTGTTCCCATGACATAATTTTGTAGAAGTGGTCACAATTTCATTCCTGATATCTCAATACCTAATTGGTATTCAATGAAAATTTTCATCATTGTCCATATAATTCGGGTACTAACTAGATAAATGCATGTTATCTTTGAAATTATAGTATTATAATATGGGTGACACTTTTCCTACGATCTTTATTACAATTACATTCATTCACCAGCATCTTAAGATCATATAAACATTATTTTTCTCACACTCTCTCTTTTCTTCATGTAAAACATTTACCATAACCCATAGGTAATTTCAGATATGATTACAACCATACTCATGACATGAATGAATATATACATTCACTCATTTGTATATTTTATTATTATAATTACATTATAGTAATATATTCCAATTTTTTCCCTAAAACCATGATAATAAATAGAATATGAAATTTCCAATTACATCATGTGATAAAATAAATCTATTTATTTGTATTTGTCAATGTATATTATATCCATTTATTAATAAATGCGTAGTCTCCATATAATAGTTAATTATCCAACATTTCTATACGAATTGATGACATAAGTAGAAGCATACCACTCTATTTAAGTGAAATTTACCTCACATGTACTAGTTGATATATAACCATTCTATTTCAGTTCCTTGAATTCCATACACATATTTATGTGATGTGTATTTGGATTATATTTTTGAAAATTACCTTCTTCATATCTTCCCATTTCATAGAGTTAATTTCATCATCATATCCCATATTCTAAATAATATTCTACCATTGAAATTCCCCACATTTAAATTTATATACATATTGTGCAAATTATTCATGTTGGGATAACTAGAGAATAGAAAAAAAAACATTTTGTGGTGCAAATCCATTTCTTAATTGTTAGTGGATTTATAGAGTCATATAATAATGGTTGATGTTTCCATATAAATGAAAAAATATATATCTTTTCTTTTATTTGTTTGTAATATCAGCATGATTAATGTTTCCATTCATAGGAAGAGATTATTGGGTGAGAATAGTTTAATGATTTCACATCCCATATCATATTTTATTTTTTTCTCATGAGAATCATTGAATTGTTTCCCGTCACAATCATTTTTCATATTATATATCCTATGAATAAGACATCGAATAAGACCAAAAAAACAAGTTTGAGAAACTATTATTGTAGTGAGTAATCATGTATTCATGAAAACATCAACTAAGTATGTATAAATAATGATGCAACCCATTCACTATATGACATACTTTGTTTATAATAGGTTACCCATGGTCATAATATATTTAAATGCATCATAATGGTTCATAAATAAAATATAAATTAATCAATGAATATACTATTAAGAGAATCTATAGAGTTCTATATTATTAGTACCACTCATCCTTCATCAGTGATGATTGAGATAATATCCAATATTACCCTTTGAGAGATGTTACCCCTAGTTTCATACATGTAACAACAACATTCACAATATAGTAACATGACAGGGATATATTTTCTGGGAAATTTGTAAAATATCCACATTATGACCACATTAGGATATTATATTATATTTAAACAAATCACCATGGATTTGGAAAAATCCTATATAAACCTATTCTCTAAAAATTAATTAATACATGGTATGATTCCAACAGAGAAGATATAATCATTTCATAGACATATATTACAACATATTATATGAATAATAAATATGTCACCTAACAATAAATTCCTTAGAACCCTAATGGTTTAGTGTATGTTTCATTATAGATGTATAAACCATATATTTTCACTATGATAATTAATATATCCTATTAGGTTATTTTCCCTTTATACCTAACATAGACATACCCTCCATAAAACATTTCTCCATAACATGGTGGATGGAAACATATGAAATGGTTAGGTAAGATTTCAAGTATGGGTAATAATAAGGGATATCAATATATAATAATAAGTTATCACAAGAGAATAATATTTCAAAGAGAATATGGTCATAAAATTTATTCAGACCCATGTTGTGATTCCCTAACCCAAAATAGTATTTTGGAGTTTGACAAACACATGACCTCATGCATACATCGTCATATGTTGGTTGCTACCAAATATTAGTGAGGGTGTGATCATCAGTAGTGGGAAGACTATACACTTAGTATCATATCATCTTAATAAATAGTAAAAAAAATTAAATATAATAAATTTTGATAATTTTATTAATCATTTAGAAACTATATAGATATCACACCAACCATACATATATTTACCGATAATAAAACTAGGATCCCAAAATAGAAATTCAAAAAAATTATAATTGAATTCATGAAAAATAGTTATTTGAAATGACATTACATTTTTTATAAGTCATCCTTTTTCATCCATTAGTTCTATTCACAAATAATCATATATCATCTATAGGCCCATTTCCCTTATATAGTTTCTTATAGATGAATTCTACAAGCACATAAAAATTATTATAAATGTAGTGAGTAAAAAAATCATGTAGGAATCTAGAAATAAATCCTTATAAAATGTTCACCTATAAAATGATTCTATACCATTATAAAATTATATTTTGATTAATACATTGCAACCAAAAACTGAGAAACCATTAGTTATCCGACCAATTATGTCCCAGGTTCATTCCTGTTTTATCAATAAGGATAATATTTTGTCATATTTATGTCAAATGTGAAGAAAAAAATAAAAACATATTGTCCACATAACACTTGGTATCCTCATTATATCTAGATTATGTGTTACACTAAATCATCAATGCATTGAGTTCTAGACCATTACATGACATCCTAAAGACATTGTGTTCTTTCTAGGCGATAAGGCGAAAAATATCTTACCATATATAGGTTCAACCATCATCAGATCCATGTAAAATTCATGCTCCCATTATATGGGATAAATATAAAAAATATGTCTACATGTCATGAGTTCCATGTAAAGACTTCCAACGATGTAGTAACACAATTAAATAGTAATATATTAATGTAAAAAAATATCATGTCATCATGATTATATTGTAGAAATATTTATAAAACGTCTAATCAACATCATGAATCATATTAATATACTAAAAAATAATCATAAAAATAAAGATCATATATATGTATGCTAGAAATTCACAGACCCATAAGAAATCACTTTCTATGAATATCAATAATACATACCATCACACCGAGCTTTATAAGAGAACATGATCAATAAAGAGCTCTAAATAGAAATATCATCATACTTCATGGTTTATAAGACAAACTCTAAGGTTTTTCAATGGATTGAGGAAAAAACAAACTGCACACCCACCTATAATGACATCTCAACTATCAATTTCAGTTTGAATTTATCAAGATAACTATTTAAGAATGAATATAATGCTAAATCTATGTCGACTAGGTTTTTATAGGTTAACACACATTATTGTGTCCGTCAAAGTAATTAATTTTTAATGTATCTAAAAAATTAAGGAATCCATATTCATTGTATTATTCATTGATTCAGTAATTAATAATCAATTAATCACCACTTATAGAAGTTGTAATATTTTCTATAAATGGATAATATATTCATAATCAATCCGTCAACCTAAAATAGATTCAACATGACATTCAAGAGGATGAATATTGAATGATGATCAAACTAAAATACTTACCTAGAATCATGAAATGTTCATGATATTTCTATCTTGAGTCAATGGAGGATGACGATGCCACATAGAATCCAATATAAAAATTCCATTGAATCAATGATGAGTTATGGTTCATAATCATTCCCCCATCAATAATAGGTTAATGATTGTGATTCATTAATATATACCCATTAAATGTTAATTTAAATGTTAAAACTAGATATGAATAAGAAATAATATTAAAATAATAGATCATTCTTTATTCTTTGAATAAAGGTAGAATTAATTATGTAATCATAATAGTAACCATAAATCAATCTTATACCCATAAAAATCTATCAGGGAGAATGAAGGATTTAGAATAGATCAATAGAAGACTCATCGTTGTGAGCTTTATATGATTAGAAAACTTTTGGGGAGGAAATTTTTAAATAATGAGAGTTCAATGGTTAAAATTAGATTCTTTAGAATTAAAGGTAAGTCCTTGGGTTTCAGATTTTATGGTAAAATGGGGTTAAAATAAAGCTCAAAAAAACACAAGGGTGTATTGACTACACCCTCGCACCAAGAACACCATCTAGTCACTAACATTAGACCTGAAAGTTGGTGGAACCCAACTAGTGATCCATTGGGGTAAATATGTTATATAAGGTCCATATAAATACCAACGGCTAGCCATTGTGCTCCCCCAACTAGCTCACAATAGACTTTGAGCCACCAAACAAACCAAACCTTCTATAAATCCTTCACATTGAAATCTAGGATTTGTATCCAAAAATAATTTATATAGACTATATATGTGTTGAACCATAAGAGGAAAATAAAATTTTTTTAAAAAAAATCTCTTATTACCTAAAAATGAATGGATGTTTTAATTTTACCACTATAACATTTTCATATTCTCAAGAAGTACCTTTGCATATTCTTATAAAATGACGTGGGCCACTAAGACTGAAAATAATCATATCGCTCATATGTTTCCTCCTGGATCCAACCATGATTCCATATAATTTGTACTACTAGAGCTGTATTTGATTGTTTCAAATTATATCTTTTGTTTATAAATTGAATTTGGTACAATAGGTATAATATTTCATGTTCTCACTCATCTTCCCCAAAAAAATTAAAAGCATATGACCGAACATATACCTACAGTGTTTTGAACCAATAAACATGTCATGTATATATCATCAGTGAGAAGAATGATTCCTAAGTAATTCAACTATCCCAACACACTCAATTATATAAAAGGGTAGGACATAGAACAACACAATAGACTATTTCATCCAAATTCATTAGTGACCAATAATATGTTTCACTCTTAGAAAACCCAGGTTTCCTATATTAAACTCCAAGGGTCTCCTCCAATGTTTTAAATATGAATTATTCCATATAAGATTTTTTATCAACCTCTTATAAATCAATTTCACTCTCTAGGATGTCTCACATACTATAATGGGGTACATAACTACTACCTTACCAACCTTATTCTAATCAATTATAGAATTAAATGTACTACCATATAGAGACCCATATAATAAGTCCACAAACATTAACATTGCATAATATTGAGTAATATAAATCATTCATATTGAGGATATTTTTAGTTTTATTGTTTTATTGTATTAGGCCACAAATATTATATAAGTCAAATATTACAAAGAAGAATATTCAACTAACTATCCCTTTTTTCATAATCAAAAATATTTGAAAATAAATCATGAATTATTTTTTTTGATAAATATATATATTCATCTTTACGTATTTCTTTCTCTTTCCCATCATAATAAATTTCTGAAAGTATGCCTCTGAGCGGATTCTCCTCTCTCTATTATAGTGACTATGGTTTACCTTCAGCCTCATTTCCCCTTCCCCCTCTGGCCTGACTCATTCTCGATGTCATCTTCTTCTGGATCGTCTTGGCGCATGCATGTATTAGTGATGGCACGACGTGGTGGGATTCTAATTTGTTATGATGTTGTCTCTGTCTTTGTTCCTGGAGAAGACATGACATGGTGGAGCACTAACTTATTATGTTGGTTCAACGTGGATTGCCTTTCGGCGACATCAGATCAGTGAGTGGATCATATTGGCATAGCTCGGACCTTGCGGTGACAACGTGGTTCAGAGTGGATCCGGCCTCCAGTAGTCCAGGGAGGCCAGGCGCCATGGGGACCAGTGTGGGTCGGCAATAGATCTGGAGTGGCTCGGAAGGGTGAGGTCCTTTATTCTGGTTTTTGGACTTCATGGGGTCTAGTTTCTTACATATCTACTCTTAATGATCTTGCATTTTTATAGTTACAATTATTTGGTGGATATGATTTTGTGAGATGATTGAATCAAGATAAAGGGGTTTTGATGAGGTTTTTTCACATTTGGTTTTGAATGTATTGATGTGGTTGTGGAATTCTTGAATTTCTTGGATGTATTTGGTCCTTGAAATGAATGATTTACCTGCAGCTTGTGGTTATGGCAGCTGATTTCTATTGTTGAGTTTGGTGAAGTGATTGTTATGAGGTGTACTGGTTCTTATGGTGTGATTTGCTTCGTGGATGGATTCTTTCGATTAAGGATTGATTTTTGGTGGCATTTTGTTTGAGTTTTGAGAGTCAACACATCTATATTCGCTTATATGAATGGATTCAGATTAGGTTTTGTGAAGATGTTTTCTCCTGGTTGTTACTTTCGAATTTGAATGTTTGAGAGGGTATTGCTTTGCCATCAGTTCTATGCTTGTGCATTCATGCACATGACTACTCACCAACAAGCGATGAGTTGGAGAAACTAATTTAATGTTAATGATATTGGGTGGAGCTCTTCTGTGAAGTCTCTGATAGGTTGTTTGTTCTTATGCTTTTCTACCATGGAGCATTGAATGTTTTTTGTATTTGATGTCTTGTATGGTTTCTAACTTTTTCCTTAAATGTGTTTGAATAATAAAAAAGTAATTTTCAGTCAGTCTTAACCATCCTAATACCATATGGAGAACATTTCAAAAACATGGGATGAGCATAAAAATCATATTAAGGGATCTAAAATACGTAATGAAACCATTAGCATATGAGTATTTTAAAATAAGGATTTTTTTAAAAAAATAATACTTTTTACCTAGAAAACACAATTTATTTAACAAAAATCAATGAATCAAAAGATTCCAGAAAAAAAAATCTTAAAAATAATAATTCATAATGGTGACATGTTGTATCCATAACATACTTACATTATAGCTTTCACAGCTACCTAGGGAGTAACCTTCATGGTTACATTTGAAATACCCATCACAGCATATTCCCTAAATCTCTTTAGAGAAAAATTATTGTTTAACTACATCTCATTAATCAATCCATTAGAGAGATATCAAGGGCTCACACGCCATCAGTTTATTAGGTAACCACTCATATACATAAACAATTCCATGAACCATAACATAATCATAACACACTAACAAGCATACATGAAAAATAAAATATCCACATTTCAATAACAATATATCATTTTAAGATAATGACATAATAAATTTATCCTAAAACCCATTTTCAATACCAAAATACATGAAAAGGTAATAAGTTATTTATTTTCCTTTTAAAATCATTATGGCTTATAGAGGCATCCAAATATCAAATAAGGGCAATGACAGCAGAAAACTCATTGTCATTGATTATATTAAAAAAATCCCATTATTTATTTATTAAAATGATTCATAGGAAATAACCAGTAATTTAAATTTTTGATGAAATTTGAATTCAATGTGGTTATTTATATACCATATAAAAAAGGTGGTGTATATTATCAAAATATGCCTTAGTGAAAGGAAATTTCATCAAAGTAACTTACATAAAGTTAGAAATGACTCATACGTTATTTATCTTTATGAATAATAATATTTGGTTCATTAATATTTTATGGATAAACATTTTCAATTTACTATTATAATTATATCACTTATTTCCAAGTCATAATAATTACAAAATTAGACGTTTTGTCAATATTCAGTACTTATGATGAAAATGAACATGGTATACTGTTAATAGAAAATGTGGTCATAATTCCATCATCACCATAATAAAATTAATGAAATAAGGATCACATTATTACATAATTTATAATTTTTAATCAAACCATTAATTACAGTTATGAAAATTAAACAATGTTATAATAATGGAGATGGTAGGTCGTAAGTATACATGTGTAGCATTTTAATTTTTCATTGATCATTACAAAAATTAGTTAATTATAATATAATATTTCCAGAATTATCATAGAATAATTAATATAATATTAATAATTTAAATATTAATATATATATATATATATCATACATGTAATGTATTGAGTAATAATGAATCACATCACTTCATAGAGGTGATAGTTCACCCGTACGAACAAATGATATTATCATTTTTATGAGAATGGAAAGTAAGACAATAATTAATTTATTATTATATTATAATGATAATATTGTATGAATTTTAAAAATTAACATTAATTCTACCATTATAACTAGTACAGATATTTAGTTGTGGAAAAAATTTATATCGGTTCATGGAGGTGACAGTTCACACGTACGCACGAACGATTTATTCATTTCCCATTTAATGTAATTGTAAATGGATTGAGGAGATTATTTTAACATAATAAAATCTTATCTTATTAAGGATACTAGAGTTATTAATTGATATTGAAAGAAGACTATTTTAAGGAAGTGCTAGAAGAAATAAAATAGAAATTCTTAAATAAAACAATACCTCTTATTCAGTTCATCAACAATGAAGAACACCATAACACCTCCAAAACGAGACTATTAAATAATATATGGACTAGAAAATGTTTGGAGGGATTCTAGGAATGGTTTTGGGAAGATAATGATGGAACTAAATGGTATTTTATGTGTGATTAATAGAAATGAATTAGTTCATTTTATAAGAGAGGGGAGGGGCACCCTTAAAATTATAAAAAGTATTAAATAAATATAAATTCAATTTCAACTAAAAATGGTCCATGATGATTTAGTTAATATATAGGATTATAAGGGGTAAAAATTTAATCATCTAATTATAATTATATATGTTTTCAATAATTTCTAATCCTTATCATTTGGGTTTAATCTTTTTAACTCAAACTGTTTTATCAAGTAGTTTAAACATTGGGAGTTTAAATATAAGGCCCCTGTAACACCCGAGTCTTTTATTTTATATAAATCATCAAAGGAATCTTTTTCTACACAAAACTTGCTTGGCTTGCTTTACACGCAATCGCGACCTTCCTCGATAGCTTGCGTCGTACGCAATACCGAGTTTCACTAAACAACAATATGCTATTAAAACAAGCCGTTATGAATAGTAATAACCACTTTTTGAAATTTTATAAATTTTATTTTTCAAAATGGACTTCATTTTTGGACTCAGAATATCGAAATTAGCCTAGGGTGAAATTTTGGTATTTTTCTGAAAACTTTCAATTTTTGATGAATAGTGAAACCACTAAGTGGTAGGTTAAAAACTGAATTTTGCATAAAACTTAATTTTATCGCTTCTGTGAATGGAATTTCGGAAATCCGACAGACACGGTTGATATCAGTAAGTAAAATGTGGTTCAATGAGATAAAAATAATTTTTTGGTGAATAGTAACTTTTTACTTTTTCTACCGCGGTTAATAGTAAATAGGGTAACTAAGGGTAAATATGATATTAATATTACCCTAACACATGTCCTAATTTTATTGTAAAAGTGTAATTAGACCAAAAACAAACTTAGGAATAAAATATGACCATTTATGCCCACTTGGATTAGATTAGGACATTTATTATTAATTTATTTAAAGAAGGGTTAAAATAGTTAAAATCAAAGTTTAATAAGTAAATCTTTTTTAATATGGGGTTATACATAAGATAAATTCGACTATAAATATTCATTAGAAAGATAAAAAGATTTCCTACATAATGGTATTTTCTTTGTAATTTTTAGACATTAAATAATTTAATTTATTTATGACACAATGATGATGCAGTAATTATCTTATTAATGAAATATTGACATAATTGATGTTATAAACACCAAAATAAATGTAATTTGAGACTTTTTATGAATTCCACTAATTTTCTAGGTTACTATGACATATTAATGTTGATTTAATCAACTTGGTTTGAACATATAATTCAGTTATGACTTTCACAAAAATCATATATCAAATAGTGTCAAAATTGACACAAAATAGTTTTTAAATCAAATATTATATTATTAATTGTTATTTTATTCCTAAAAATCTAAGGTTCGGCCAAATTACTTAGATAAGGATATTTATATTAATAATAAACAATTTGGGGTTCGTTTGGAATGTTATAGTAAGATTATTAACCATATAGTGAAAGAAAACAAAAAGACATGCTAAAAGTTAATTTATTTAACTTAGAGTTAAATCTAATTGATAAGGTTAAAATAATACCCTAAACTTGTCTAAATCTTATTGGTAGATAGGATTGAGACCCATCCCCACTTTAGCTTCGAAATAAGACCCTTTGGAACCATTATAAACCGATTTTGACTTTAATATAAAATAATATTTTGAGATATTCCTAAGGTGCCCCTCTCCTCCCTTATAAAAGGGCACCTCCTCCCCCTCCTCCTCACACCAATTTGAGCACTCAAGCTCGGACAACCCCTGCCATTTTCTCCTCTCCACTTCCCTAGAATAATCCTAGAGGTCCTGGTCTTCTCCAAAGACCAATCTTAGTTCCGTAAGTGGAGGATTCAAAGAGGCGTTCCAAAGAAGAGGTAATATCCATTACCGATCTTTTCAATTTCTTTCTTCTTCAACTTCTTCTTCTTTAGTTGTTTCATGATAAAGTAATAACATCAGTATTACTTACATACTGATATGTTATTATAAATATGAAACAACCCTAATTCACCTTCTATCCATCCTACGGAAAAATGAAATCACCGCGCGTGCGTACGTACGGAATACCGTCTCCACGCCGTGGTGTAATCTATTTTCCACCATCACCTTACAAGGATGGGTATAATGGTGTAATGAGTAACTATATATTATTATTATGAATTAATATTGATACTGAAATAATATATATATACTCCAATACAATTCCACGATCATAGGAACGATATCATCACTCGTGCGTACGTACGGAATACCGTCTCCACGATGTGATGCGACTCGTTCTACATGATCGTCATTTCATAATGATTATATAAATGAATTGAATTAATGAATATGGTATATACTAAACTAATACCATTCTGTAAATGAATTATCTATAACCTAAAGATAAGAATAAGAATTTATTCGACAAAACACGCATAAGAACAAAAAGTTATAAAGACCCGAGTAACAAGTAACAATGAAATATTACTAACAAGAAGCTAATAATATGACCATATATGATATCATATCAAAATGTATGATTCTGGAATAAGTCAATAACATTATTTAAACCATTATACAGGAGCTTCGGACACGAACAAAGCAAATCGGACCTAAGGTAAGGGAAATATCACAATCTCATTTTTATCCGAGATTGTTTATTCATAAGTATTTACTGGGGTGTATTTTATCATCCACATCCATGTTTCATCAATATGTAATATTATTTCCATCCAACTACAATTGTTTAAATCCATTTTTACCCTTCGGTGAGTTTTTAGTAAAGAAGATGAAAGGAATCTTTTGTCGCTTTTTCGTACGAGGTGATTTTTTGACTTTTCCGACAAAAGTACGAAGAATGTTTTTTTAACGTATACGGCATGAATGGATTTTTAAAACATTATTTCCAAGAAACTTCCTTTACAAGTTTTCAAGTTTATTTTTAATCAACATCTTTTATTTTAATGTTGTATGACATGTTATGAAAGGAAAAAATGTTTTTGAAGAAGAAAGGATATATTCCCCAAGAATGGAGTTCAAGTGTTTTATCAAAATTATTTTCCATCTAAGATAATAAAGGGTTCTGTTTTTTATCCCTATTATTACATTGATTTGATCATGTTGTGATGGAATTATTTTTTATGAATTCCTTTATTTTATATGTATTGATTTATGAGGTCATGATGTTTTCAAGAATCCCATTTTTATTACATGGGTTATGCGATGATGTATGATTTATGATTATGTGGCACACATAAGAAAGGATTCATTATAAGATGGGTGGGACCTATATCTCCCTCCAATGCATTGGGTAAAGATTTTATATCTCATGAGATAGACATGGCTGGAACGGAAGGTTATTTCGGTTCAGTGATACAGGACTGAAACGAGTAGTGAACTCGGTTCAGAAAGGGACTTTGTCCACTAAGATAGTCTTGGCAATGAGTCATGACTAACAAGAAATGATTTTCAATGATTATGTGTGCATGCCACAAAGTTTCATGTCTTATGTTATGATTATGGGGATCTCATTTTCACTTTTATGATTTATTCCATGATAAGATATTATGATCTCTTTTGCAGGTTTTGATTTTCAAAAAGATATGATATGATTTTTATTTCCTTTATTTGCCCTTGCGGAGCATTTGAGCTCACCCTTTTATGTTTTCTTTTCCCCAGGTCAGGAAGATGGATATAAAGTAGAATATTCTAAAAGGGACCCTAGATATGATGAAATAAATGGGAGACACTGTAGAATATTTATGAACCAGTTGTTTATGTTTCCCAGTTTCTAAAGACACTATACCTATACGGTCCTTTGTGGTTTTGTCATATGTTGTAATAAGTGTGCTTCAATTTCGAAGTATTAACAATGTATGTAAAGTATGGGTCGTTATAGTTGGTATCAGAGGAAAGGTATAGTCAACCTTTGGAAACTTGGATGTGAAAGCCTTAGTAAGAACCCTAAAGATAAGTATAAGCATAGAACACAGTCTTAGTGATTTAGAAATGGCCTTGAATAACCTAAGATAAGACCTTAAGCATGAAAATTTTATTCTTGAATTATGTGGTTTCCTATTATAATTAGTGTTGCTCACACTATTCTTCTTGGTTTTAGTCAATGGATGGAACCCGAAGGAACCGTGTTAACGCGGAATGAGATGGGCAATGTAATGATTGTCCCCCTGAGCAACCAAACGATATGGGAGCTGGAATGCAAAATCTTGTAGCCATGCTCACACAACTTTCTCAAGCTATGAATCATGCAGGAGTTCTAAACGAGAAAAGGAGGGAGAAACATTCTGTTGAATCCTTCATGAGGCAGCGTCCACCTTCTTTCAGCGGGTCTACTGATCCATTAGTTGCTGAACAATGGATTAGTACTACTGAAAAGATATTTTCAGTTCTTCAATTTTCTGACCATGATAAAGTCATCCTAGCTGTGTATCGCTCGGAAGGAGATGCTGATCAATGGTGGAATCTTATTAAGAATACGAGGCAAAGGGATGAAATTGAGTCTATGGAATGGGACGAGTTCATGAACTTATTTTTCAATAAGTACTTCCCTCGTATTCTCCGAACAAAGATGGAGAAAGAGTTCATTGAACTGAAGCAAAGGGATGATGAATCTGTTGGTACCTATGAAGCAAATTTTACAAGACTTGCAAGGTACGCTTCTGGTATTATTATCCAACCTGAGAGTAAGATCGATCGATTCTTTAGTGGCTTAAAACCATGTCTTCGAAGGGCGTTAGCCATAATGGACTTCAATAGCTACGAGGAAATCGTTCGATGTGCTCTCAAAGTCGAGATGGAGATTGGAGTAACCCATCCGTCACATGGGTTTGATAAGAAGAGGAAGATGGAATTCAAAGAAAAATCTAAAGAGCACACGGAAAAGAAGATGAGATTTTCCTTATGCTCAAAGTGTGGAAAGAAACATGGAGGGAGTTGTCTTAAAGGGACAAGTAAATGTTTTAAATGTGGAAAGGAAGGTCATTGGGCATTTGAATGCCGTGATAATGGGAAGAAGATGTTTAATGATGCAAACAAAGGAAGGAATACACAGAATGAACCTACTACACTTCAATGTTTCAAGTGCAAGGAGATGGGGCATTATGCCAATGAATGCCCAAATCCAAGGGTTGATGATGATGGTCGACGTCCACAAAATCTTAAGGCTAAAGACAAAGGAAAGTCTCATGTAATTTCTATCAGCGATGTGGAGTACGATAACGAAGTGGTGAAAGGTACACTTACCATCCACTCTAAAGTAGCAAATGTTTTATTTGATTCTGGATCCACCCACTCTTTTATTTTTGAAGACTTTTCTAAGGGTATCATCGTATTACCTCAACAATTAGATGTTGAGTTAGTTGTGACAACACCTAATGGCACATCAATCGCATCAAAAGTTTATAATTCTTCTATGATCGAAGTTTGTGGGAAAGTGCTTCCTGCAAATCTTGTGATCCTTCCTTTAGTGGAATTTTATGTGATTCTTGGCATGGATTGACTTTCTCTACATGGAGCTCATATCAATTGCCAAAGAAGGGAAGTCACATTTCATATTCCAGATCAATCTACGATCGTCTATCAATGCAAGGATGAACATAACCTTCCAGTGGAAATTTCTTCCATCTTATGGGTATTGATTCCACTAAATGAAGGTTATTTATCTCAAATTGTTGGTGAGAAACTCACAATTAAGAATATGCCCATTGTACTTGAGTTTGATGATGTCTTTCCGGAGGAATTGTCGGGTCTTCCACCAAATCGTGAAGTTGAGTTTTCAATAGAACTCGTACAGGGTGGTTTGCCTATTTCAAAGACACCTTATTGAATGGCCCCAATTGATTTGCAGGAATTGAAGAAGCAACTCCAAGAGAATCTTGATAAGGGATTCATACGCCCTAGTGCATCACCGTGGGGAGCACCTGTTCTATTTGTTAAGAAGAAAGATGGATCAATGAGACTCTGCCTTGATTGTCGAGAACATAACAAGATCACTATCAAGAACAAATATCCTCTCCCACGCATTGATGACTTATTTGACCAACTACGCGAAGCTCAATACTTTTCCAAGATTGATCTTCGTTCAGGGTATCATCAATTAAGGGTCAAAAGGGAGGATATACCAAAGACGGCTTTCCGTACAAGGTATGGACACTATGAATTTATAGTGATTCCATTTGGTCTTACTAATGCCCCTGCTATCTTCATGGATCTAATGAATAGAGTCTTTAGAGACTATCTTGATCAATTTGTGGTAGTCTTTATAGACGATATTCTTGTCTATTCAAATAGCAAGGAAGAGCATGAAGATCACTTGAGAATTATATTGAAGACCCTGAGAAAGGAGAATATTTATTCCAAATTTACCAAGTGTGAATTTTGGCTTCAAAAAGTTGGATTTTTGGGTCACATAATCTCAAAAGAGGGGATATCTGTGGATCCAGCAAAAACAGAAGTTATCCAAAGATGGTTAAGACCAACCACAGTAACTGAGATCCGAAGTTTTCTTGGTTTGGCTGGATATTATCGACGTTTTGTAAAAGATTTTTCACGATTATCTAATCCACTCACAAAGATGACTTGGAAAGGAGTTAAGTTTGTCTGGACAAAGGAATGTGAAGAGAATTTCATGGATTTGAAAAGAAGGTTATCCAGTGCACCTGTTCTCACACTACCTTGTAGTGGAGAAAGGTTTGTGATCTACAGTGATGCATCCAAGAAGGGATTGGGGTGTGTTCTTATGCAAAATGATATGGTGATAGCTTATGCCTCACGACAGTTGAAAATCCATGAGCAAAATTACCCAACACATGATTTGGAGTTGGCTGCGGTAATCTTTGCATTAAAGATTTGGAGGCATTACCTTTATGGTGAAAGGTGTGATATTTATACTGATCATAGAAGTTTAAAGTATATTTTCACACAAAAGGAGCTGAATATGCGTCAAAGAAGATGGTTGGAGCTCATTAAGGATTATGACTGCTCAATCCATTACCACCCAGGGAAAGCAAACAAGGTGGCAGATGCATTAAGTCGACAAGACCATGCTAGTTTATCCATGATGAGGATCACAAAAGATCCAATATTTATGGATTTACAAAGGATGGATCTTGGAATTATAATGGAAGGGGAAAAATCTTATCTTTATCAAATGAATGTTCAACCATCTATACATGTAAAGATTAAAGAGGCACAGAAAGAAGATGTCGAGTTACAAAAGAAGGTGAGAAATGTTCCTGAATTCAACCTTGATTGTGATGGGATAATAAAGTTCAGGAATCGGGTTTGTGTTACTCCCATCACCGAATTAAAGAAGGAGCTGCTGGATGAGGCTCATAGTTCATCATTCTCTATTCATCCTGGAAGCACGAAGATGTATAGGGACCTGAAAGAGTACTTCTGGTGGGATGGCCTGAAAAGAGATGTTGCTGAATATGTCTCTCGATGCTTGGTTTGTCAACAAGTTAAAGCTGAGAGACAAAAGTCTAAGGGGATGTTACAACCATTACCCATACCCGAATGGAAATGGGAAAACATCACTATGGACTTTGTCACAGGACTTCCTAAAACATCCAAAGGCAATAATGCTATCTGGGTCATAGTTGATCGTCTTACAAAGTCTGCACACTTCATTCCTATTAGAGAGGATCTCTCTCTAGATCAGCTTGCCAGGATATATGTAAAGGAAGTGGTAAGATTGCATGGAGTACCACTTTCTATTATATCTGATCGGGATCCGAGATTTACCTCGAAGTTCTGGCGAAGTCTTCAGCATACTCTGGATACAGAGCTGAGTTTCAGCACTGCTTATCATCCCCAGACAGACGGTCAGTCTAAGAGAACAATTCAAACCCTAGAAGATATGTTGAGAGCTTGCTCTATGGATTTCAAAGGAGGTTGGGATCAACACCTACCTTTAGTGGAATTTTCTTATAATAATAGCTTTCACTCCAGTATTCAGATGGCTCCTTATGAAGCTCTCTATGGAAAGAAATGCAGGACTCCAAATTGCTGGGATGAAGTTGGGGAAAGAAAGCTATTAGGACCTGATCTCGTTGATGAAATGATAGAAAAGGTCAGATCTATTCAACAACACATAAGAGCAGCTCAGAGTCGACAGAAAAGTTATGCGGACAACCGAAGAAAAGACCTAGAGTTTGAAGTGGGCGATAAAGTATTCTTACGAATATCTCCTTGGAAGAGGGTTATGAGATTTGGAAAGAAGGGGAAGTTGAGCCCTAGATATATCGGTCCTTTCGAAATACTGGATCGTGTTGGGAAGGTAGCTTACCGATTGGCGCTTCCACCGAATCTCTCTCAAGTTCACGATGTGTTCCACGTATCTCTCCTGAGAAAGTACATACCAGATCCTTCACATGTACTCAGCTCAGAAGTTGTACCGCTGGAGCAATATCTTTCTTATGAAGAACAGCCGATAGTGATTCTGGATCGTAGCGAAAAAGTCCTACGAAACAAGACCACTCGCTTGGTGAATGTTTTATGGAGGAACCACCAACTTGAAGAAGCTAAATGGGAGCTTGAGGATATGATGAGGGAGAAGTATCCTCATCTATTTGTTACAAAGTGACGAATTTCGAGGGAGAAATTCTTTTAAGGGGGGTAGAATGTAACACCCGAGACTTTTATTTTATATAAATCATCAAAGGAATCTTTTTCTACACAACACTTTCTTGGCTTTCTTTACACGCAATCACGACCTTCCTCAATAGCTTGCGTCGTACGCAATACCGAGTTTCACTAAAAAACAATATTCTATTAAAACAAGCCGTTATGAATAGTAATAACCACTTTTTGAAATTTTATAAATTTTATTTTTCTAAATGGACTTCATTTTTGGACTCAGAATATCGAAATTAGCCTAGGGTGAAATTTTGGTATTTTTCTGAAAACTTTCAATTTTTGATGAATAGTGAAACCACTAAGTGGTAGGTTAAAAACTGAATTTTGCATAAAACTTAATTTTACCGCTTCTGTGAATGGAATTTCGAAAATCTGATAGACACGGTTGATATCAGTAAGTAAAATTTGGTTCAATGAGATAAAAATAATTTTTTGGTGAATAGTAACTTTTTACTTTTTTTACCGCGGTTAATAGTAAATAGGGTAACTAAGGGTAAATATGATATTAATATTACCCTAACACATGTCCTAATTCTATTGTACAAGTTTAATTCGACCAAAAACAAACTTAGGAATAAAATATGACCATTTAGGCCCACTTGGATTAGATTAGGACATTTATTATTAATTTATTTAAAGAAGGGTTAAAATAGTTAAAATCAAAGTGTAATAAGTAAATCATTTTTAATATGGGGTTATACATAAGATAAATTCGACTATAAATATTCATTAGAAAGATAAAAATATTTCATACATAATGGTATTTTATTTGTAATTTTTAGACATTAAATAATTTAATTTATTTATGACACAATGATGATGCAGTAATTATCTTATTAATGAAATATTGACATAATTGATGTTATAAACACCAAAATAAATGTAATTTGAGACTTTTTATGAATTCCACTAATTTTCTAGGTTACTATGATATATTAATGTTGATTTAATCAACTTGGTTCGAACATATAATTCTGTTATGACTTTCACAAAAATCATATATCAAATAGTGTCAAAATTGACACAAAATAGTTTTTAAATCAAATATTATATTATTAATTGTTATTTTATTCCTAAAAATCTAAGGTTCGGCCAAATGACTTAGATAATGATATATATATTAATAATAAACAATTTGGGGTTCGTTTGGCATGTTATAGTAAGAGTATTAACCATATAGTGAAAGAAAAAAAAAGACATGGTAAAAGTTAAATTATTTAACTTAGAGTTAAATCTAATTGATAAGGTTAAAATAATACCCTATACTTGTCTAAATCTTATTGGTAGATAGGATTTCTACCCATACCCACTTTAGCTTCGAAATAAGACCCTTTGGAACCATTATAAACCGATTTTGACTTTAATATAAAATAATATTTTGAGATATTCCCAAGGTGCCCCTCTCCTCCCTTATAAAAGGGCACCTCCTCCCCCTCCTCCTCACACCAATTTGAGCACTCAAGCTCGGACAACCCCTACCATTTTCTCCTCTCCACTTCCCTAGAATAATCCTAGAGGTCCTGGTCTTCTCCAAAGACCAATCTTAGTTCCTTAAGTGGAGGATTCAAAGAGGCGTTCCAAAGAAGAGGTAATATCCATTACCGATCTTTTCAATTTCTTTCTTCTTCAACTTCTTCTTCTTTAGTTGTTTCATGATAAAGTAATAACATCAGTATTACTTACATACTGATATGTTATTATAAATATGAAACAACCCTAATTCACCTTCTATCCATCCTACGGAAAAATGAAATCACCGCGCGTGCGTACGTACGGAATACCGTCTCCACGCCGTGGTGTAATCTATTTTCCACCATCACCTTAAAAGGATGGGTATAATGGTGTAATGAGTACTATATATGATTATTATGAAGTAATATTGATACTGAAATAATATATATATACTCCAATACAATTCCATGATCATAGGAACGATATCATCACTCGTGCGTACGTACGGAATACCGTCTCCACGATGTGATGCGACTCGTTCTACATGATCTTCATTTCATAATGATTAGATAAATGAATTGAATGAATGAATATGGTATATACTACACTAATACCATTCTGTAAATGAATTATCTATAACCTAAAGATAAGAATAAGAATTTATTCGACAAAACACGCATAAGAACAAAAAGTTATAAAGACCCGAGTAACAAGTAACAATGAAATATTACTAACAAGAAGCTAATAATATGACCATATATGTAATCATATCAAAATGTATGATTCTGGAATAAGTCAATAACATTATTTAAACCATTATACAGGAGCTTCGGACACGAACAAAGCAAATCGGACCTAAGGTATGGGAAATATCACAATCTCATTTTTATCCGAGATTGTTTATTCATAAGTATTTACTGGTGTGTATTTTATCATCCACATCCATGTTTCATCAATATGTAATATTATTTCCATCCACCTACAATTGTTTAAGTCCATTTTTACCCTTCGGTGAGTTTTTAGTAAAGAATATGAAAGGATTCTTTTGTCGCTTTTTCGTACGAGGTGATTTTTTGACTTTTCCGACAAAAGTACGAAGAATGTTTTTTTTAACGTATACGGCATGAATGGATTTTTAAAACATTATTTCCAAGAAACTTCCTTTACAAGTTTTCAAGTTTATTTTTAATCAACTTCTTTTATTTTAAAGTTGTATGACATGTTATGAAAGGAAAAAATGTTTTTGAAGAAGAAAGGATATTTTCCTCAAGAATGGAGTTCAAGTGTTTTATCAAAATTATTTTCCATCTAAGATAATAAAGGGTTCTGTTTTTATCCCTATTATTACACCGATTTGATCATGTTGTGATGGAATTATTTTTTATGAATTCCTTTATTTTATATGTATTGATTTATGAGGTCATGATGTTTTCAAGAATCCCATTTTTATTACATGGGTTATGCGATGATGTATGATTTATGATTATGTGGCACACATAAGAAAGGATTAATTATAAGATGGGTGGGACCTATATCTCCCTCCAATGCATTGGGTAAATATTTTATATCTCATGACATAGACATGGCTGGAACGGAAGGTTATTTCGGTTCAGTGATACAGGACTGAAACGAGGAGTGAACTCGGTTCAGAAAGGGACTTTGTCCACTAAGATAGTCTTGGCAATGAGTCATGACTAACAAGAAATGATTTTCCATGATTATGTGTGCATGCCACAAAGTTTCAAGTCTTATGTTATGATTATGGGGATCTCATTTTCACTTTTATGATTTATTCCATGATAAGATATTATGATCTCTTTTGCAGGTTTTGATTTTCAAAAAGATATGATATGATTTTTATTTCCTTTATTTGCCCTTGCTGAGCATTTGAGCTCACCCTTTTATGTTTTCTTTTCCCCAGGTCAGGAAGATGGATATTAAGTAGAATATGCTAAAAGGGACCCTAGATATGATGAAATAAATGGGAGACACTGTAGAAGATTTATGAACCAGTTGTTTATGTTTCCCAGTTTCTAAAGACACTATACCTATACGGTCCTTTGTGGTTTTGTCATATGTTGTAATAAGTGTGCTTCAATTTCGAAGTATTAACAATGTATGTAAAGTATGGGTCGTTATAGCCCCAGCCTTAAACCTTACTTAATCTTGAGTTATTACAAGATTACACATTGAGGATCTTTTCAGGTTTAGAGTTTTAGAGAATTAGATCATGAAACTTGCATTGCATTCCACATTTAAACAAAGTGGTTACAAAAAGACAGTATTAATTCTTCCCATCAATAGAAACATATTTAAAATAAAACACGGATTCTTTCTTGACACATCCTTGACACTATCGTCACATCATGTACCTTTCCCTTGACCTGTGAAAAGCATTTCAAAAACTTGGGATGATCATAAAAAGCTCAGTAAGGGTTATAGAAATATGGAAAGGAAACATGAGTTCATATATACATAAGAATGAAATCATACATTACCCATAAAACATAGGCATATCAAATCATGAATAAATCATAGAAGACATAAGACATAAAGGTAACTTGAGGCATTCATAACATTCTTACGTAGGGAGTAACCCTCTTGGTTACGTTTGGAATACCCATCACAGTATATTCCCTAAAATCTCTTCGGAGAAACCATAACGTTTCACTCCTTCGCGTTACCCAATGCATTGGAGAGCTATATCGGGCTCACCCGCCCTTAGTTTATCACGGAACCACCCGTTATTCATAACAATGCCCAAGAACCATAACATAATCGTATCACATAAACATGAATAAAGGAAACATAACATTTCCACATTTCAATCACAATATATCATTTTAGGATATTGAAATAATGAATCCATTCAAAAAGAAACCATTTCCAAAACCATTTAAAACATTTAATAAAGAGATTTTTGAATCAAAGTGTCCCATACCACCTTGAAGCTTTTAACATTTTAAACCATTAATATCCATATAAATAAATCCCTAAAACTATTTTGAAAACATGTATATTAATAAGAACAAATAATTAAAACATTTAAAACGATATTTTGGTTAAAGGGGTTTTACCAAAATTAGAGACACTTGAATACAATAATCGAGGAATAACATTTAGTCATAACTTTATAATATTATGAGAATAAAAGGATTCATGATATAATACTCCAAAGGACAGTATATACACCATATAAGAGTGAATTGGTGCATAACAACAATGAACCCTCAATAGAAATGTCAAATGTGATGAAATCCCTTATAATGAAGGTATCCTTAAATTAAGGACAAATCAATCTCAAAAATATGTGTGAAAAATATAAATACACCCAATATAAGTGGATATTATGTTTAAAACAATAAAAGTTCATTCACACATATTCAATGGATGACATATTCAATGACTACATGTTGAACCCAAAGAAATCGAAATTTGGTTAAAAAGTTCCCTTGACAGCCTAACGACATCACATCAAAAAGAGTTGATGAGAGATAAAAAGTGTATCTCATCACTTGGACATAAAATTTACATCAATAAGGATGTATGAGAACATATCCCAACATAAAAATATGTAAATTAAAAGACCCAATAAAAGAAGTCTTTTAAAAAAGAGGAGGGTGAAAGGTTCCCTTACCGACTTGGGTGTCTTTCAAAACATACACCCCATGGAAGAAGGACAATAGATCATTTATGTAAATACTCATAAACGAAATTATATTACAGAAAGGGTATAATAATGGGCAGTACATAAACCGCTCAATGGAATTTGTGGCAAATGTTGCATAAATCTCACGGGAACAAAAGTGAGATGAAAAATCCCTTACGAAAACTCGGCAGCCTAACAGCGCCACATAAAACATCCAAAATGGATTGATGAGAGGAAATAGGGTCTCTCATCATATCAACATAAAGTTTAAAGAATGAGGAATACAAAAGAACATAACAAAAATGATCTTAAAAGAAGTGACATAAAGGAGAGTACTTAAAAAGAAAGAGAGAGGTTAGATCTCTTACGAAAATTCGGCAGCCTATCGGCGCCACTCAAAACTTCCAAAATCGATTTATGAGAGAGAATAGGGTCTATCATCACATGAACATAAAAATTAATGTAAGTGTAATATAAAAGATCATCCCAATAACAAGATAATTAGCTTTAAAAGGAATGACATAAATGTGTGTACTTAAAAGAAAGAGAGGAGTAGGATCCCTTACCTTGGGTCCGACTTGACTCGATCGTTCTTTAACGTCCTGAATAATAAACTTGAGTTAATTTACACTTTATTAAGAACCTTTTTTATAGTTCATTATTCCTTTTAGATCACTTATTTCAATGTTATAAACATTATTTAATCAAATAAGTTAATAATGTTTGTTTTGTCGATATTTGGTTCTTAAGTCGAAAGTGGAATTCTTACAATTACATGTTGTTCGTGTGGCCAAATTTTTATTATATCAAGAATTGTATTCATGATGTATATATCATATATGTCATATATATCTAGTACATGCATGCATTTATAACATTACATAATCATTTAGAGGTAAGAAATGAAATGCACCGTTCATGGAGACGGTAAGTCGTACGTACGCATGAACGCTACTTTCATTTCTATCTCATACTTTAATGGAAATAAATAATAATTATATAGAGTTATATAATAATTCCTGTATAATATCATATATAATATCATATTTACATCCTTTATACATCCCTTATATGGTATTTAACGAATCAAATCACTTTGAGGGGGCGGTAGTCCGCACTTCCTTAAATGAAGATATCGCGTATACCCATAATGGAAGCCATAAAGGTAAGAAAAAAATGAAAAATACAGAAGCATAAATAAAAAATAAACATATTATATATCATATATAAAAATAGTGACATCATAATGGCCACCTTTGAAGGTGTTAAATGAGTATTGAACAATCATCGTTTCGGGTGGCATAATTTCACCATCCACGGAAACCGTATGTTCTTTAACCATTTGATGTAGTTGTGTGAGAGTGTAGCTCGAATAAATCTTATAACAACATCCTAGTATATTGAGGATACTGGTGTTGTTACAAAAGAAGTAAATAAAAAGATTTTAGGGGGTTGGAGAAGCAAAATAAAACAAATGAACATGAGAGAATGATTTACCTTTAAAAGTGTAACTCCTTTTTATTTAATCCTAAAGGATTCCAGTGAAAGGATTCTGCCCAAAGGGAGTCCTCTAGGATGAGGAGAGGGATGTGGAGAGAGTAAATGGGCAGGGGTTGTCCGAGCCAAAGGCTTGAGGAGTGTGGGAAAAGAGGTAGAGGTGGGGGCCTTTTATAAGAGGAGAGGAGGGGTACTTTTGGAAAGTAAGAAATATTACATTATTTTGAAAATGTGTTTCGGTTTCAAAAGGTCCCACATTGATAAAATTTGTGTATAAGGTGATAAGGCTTCTAAATCCACTCATCCAATTTGTTTTTTCCATGTGTAGTTCATAGATTTTACATTATCTTTCTATTTTATTTAAATCGTCAAATAATGATGTCATCGCTGCATCATTATTATGTCATGAATAATTAAATTTATTTAATGTCTAAAAATTATAAAAAAACTACTATGATATATGAAATCTTTTTAGCTTTCCAATGACTATTTATTATCAAAATTTGTACTTGTATAACCCCACTTAAAAATTGTTTTTGTAAAACATATTATGTTTGTGTCATTTTCACTTTAACATTAAATAAAAAGTAATTTATGTCATTTCCCAACAAAAGTGGATCCATGGGGTCCCCAAGTTGACCCATGGCATGTAATGGTCGGACATGACACAAAAAATGAAGTTGGGACATGTGTCTAGGTCATTTCATTTTATTAAAGCATTATTTTTACCTTAAACCACACTAATTACCACTAATCGCGATTAAAAACTTAATAAGTTACTATTCACCAAAAAATTATTTTAATCTCATTGAACCACATTTTACTTCTTAATGACAACCATTTATGTCGGATTTTTGAAAATCAAAACACAATGATGGCAAAATTTCATTTAAACGGAAAATCAGTTTTTATAAGTACCACTTAGTGGTTTCACTATTCATCAAAAATTGAAGTTTTTCAGAAAAATCCCAAAACTTCACCCTAAGCTATATTTGATATTCTGAATTCAAAAATGAAGTCCGTTTTACAAAATTCAAAACATATAAGTCACATTAATTAATTTAATTATTAATTCCCGCTGTCAGAGCAAATAGCGTGTTTTTATAAAACAATAAGTATCAAAAGATTGACACTAGTTTAAGTCTGATTTCAAAGTGAAATTAATTCCAGCGACCACTATTGGATTTAATGGTAATTTTTTTTTCTAATTTATCTTTAAAACCAATTCAAAATATAATCTAATCATATAAATAAATTAGATTAAAAAGAGGTTTTGAATTAAAATACAACATTTTACACTATTCATTAAAAAAAATGAACATTATCGGAAAGATACCAAAAATTTACACAAAGTAAATTTTGATGTCCCGATTCTTAAGAAGAGTTTTATTTGTTCCAAAAGAATGTTTAAGAGTGATAAAAACTATATTTAATGACAATTCTCCATTAAAAGGTGATAAGTGAACCTTTAGTGAAAACTAGGGCATATACGCCAAAAATTGAATTCTTTCCGTATTTTAAGCCTTTATCTTTTATTGTATAAATGTAAAAATATTTAAGAACATATATAATCATATTTTAGTTATTTCTATCCATTCCCGCCAATACAACGGCTACATATTAACTACCATTTAAAATAATATTATTTTATTATTAGAGTGCAACGTAAGATTCCCAAGAAACTCGTTGTTGCGTGTTGGGTACGCCATCGAGCATAGCTTCCCCTTTAAAGTCATTTCATTATTTTATTCATAAATATAGATAAATATGAAATGTCATATTCTTTATTTACCTGGGGTGTTACATCCTTCCCCCCTTTTGGGAATTGCGTCCTCGCAATTTTAAAATTGCGCTTGGAAACATCTTTGAAAGTCCCACATCGGAACAAAAGTCGGTAAAACAAACACTTTAAAATAAAGAAACATTAGTACAAAGGTCACCCGAGTTAACCCATAATAGGATTCCAAGTATAAAAATATGGACATGGAGGAAAAAACAAAGGGTCATGTTCTGATGGAGAGTGATAGAAAACATGTTTAGGAGAAAGTTAACCACGAGAAAATCACAAACTTGTGATGGGTTAAACGGTCTTCGAATCCCCAGTAGGAAAAGTTAATAGAAAACATTTTTGTTTTAAGTTACTTTTTATTGAGGAATTTATTCATAAGTAAACATAATCACTTATCATATTGACTTTGAACCTTTATTAGATTCCTTACACAAAATCATATTTTCTCCAAAAGATGAGTATTTAGGAAGACTTGTTCACATTAAGAGTACTATAATCAACTTATAGAGAATCACCTAATCCACAAAAGAGAACTATATACATCCCATATCATTAGATTTTAACCATAACCAAAACCAAAAAGGTTAGTACAAGGTCAGATAATCCAGAAAAGGATAACCCTTTATAAAAAGAAAATCTATTCTTAATCTCCAAAATTTTTCTAACAAAACCCAAAGTTCAACGATGACCATTCTATAATCAATTTGTCCATAAAATGCTTCAAAGTAAACCAATATAAGATTGAAACCCAAATATTTGAAGGATTTAGTCGCATAGTCTTCCAAGATAAATCGTAACATTTATCTCCAAACAATATCAGTTGCTCCTAAAGTCTCGTTTTGAAAAGTAATTAACCTAATCACATATCATCCATGATAGGTTAATCATTTTCAAAAATAACCCAAAATAAACTTACTCTGAATTCAATAATCGAGGAATAAAATTTAGTCAGAACTTTATAATATTATGAGAATAAAAGGATTCATGATATAATACTCCAAAGGACATTATATACACCATATAATAGTGAATTGGTGCATAACAACAATGAACCCTCAATAGAAATGTCCAATGTGATGAAATCCCTTATAATGAAGGTATCCTTAAATTAAGGACAAATCAATCTCAAAAATATGTGTGACAAATATAAATACACCCAATATAAGTGGATATTATGTTTAAAACAATAAGAGGTCATTCACACATATTCAATGGATGACATATTCAATGACTACATGTTGAACCCAAAGAAATCGAAATTTGGTTAAAAAGTTCCCTTGACAGCCTAACAGCATCACATCTAAAAGAGTTGATGAGAGATAAAAAGTGTATCTCATCACTTGGACATAAAATTTACATCAATAAGGATGTATGAGAACATATCCCAACATAAAAATATGTAAATTAAAAGACCCAATAAAAGAAGTATTTTAAAAAAGAGGAGGGTGAAAGGTTCCCTTACCGACTTGGGTGTCTTTCAAAACATACACCCCATGGAAGAAGGACAATAGATCATTGATGTAAATACTCATAAACGAAATTATATTACAGAAAGAGTATAATAATGGGCAGTACATAAACCGATCAATGGAATTTGTGGCAAATGTAGCATAAATCTCACGGGAACAAAAGTGAGATGAAAAATCCCTTACGAAAACTCGGCAGCCTAACAGCGCCACATAAAACATCCAAAATGAATTGATGAGAGGAAATAGGGTCTCTCATCATATCAACATAAAGTTTAAAGAATGTGGAATACAAAAGAACATCCCCCAACATAACAAAAATGAGCTTAAAAGAAGTGACATAAAGGAGAGTACTTAAAAAGAAAGAGAGAGGTTAGATCTCTTACGAAAATTCGGCAGCCTATCGGCGCCACTCAAAACTTCCAAAATCGATTTATGAGAGAGAATAGGGTCTATCATCACATGAACATAAAAATTAATGTATGTGTAATATAAAAGATCATCCCAACAACAAGAAAGATTAGCTTTAAAAGGAATGACATAAAAGTGTGTACTTAAAAGAAAGAGAGGAGTAAGATCCCTTACCTTGGGTCCGACTTGACTCGATCGTTCTTTAACGTCCTGAATAATAAACTTGAGTTAATTTACACTTTATTAAGAACCCTTTTAATAGTTCATTATTCCTTTTAGATCACTTATTTCAATGTTATAAACATTATTTAATCATTTAAGTTAATAATGTTTGTTTTGTCGATATTTGGTTCTTAAGTCGAAAGTGGAATTCTTACAATTACATGTTGTTCGTGTGGCCAAATTTTTATTATATGAAGAATTGTATTCATGATGTATATATCATATATTTCATATATATCTAGTACATGCATGCATTTATAACATTACATAATCATTTAGAGGTAAGAAATGAAATGCACCGTTCATGGAGACGGTAAGCCGTACGTACGCATGAACGCTACTTTCATTTCCATCTCATACTTTAATGGAAAGAAATAATAATTATATAGAGGTATATAATAATTCCAGTATAATATCATATATAATATCATATTTCCATCCTTTATACATCCCTTATATGGTATTTAACGAATCAAATCACTTTGAGGGGGCGGTAGTCCGCACTTCCTTAAATGAAGATATCGCGTATACCCATAATGGAAGCCATAAAGGTAAGAAAAAAATGAAAAATACAGAAGCATACATAAAAAATAAACATATTATATATCATATATAAAAATAGTGACATCATAATGGCCACCTTTGAAGGTGTTAAATGAGTATTGAACAATCATCGTTTCGGGTGGCATAATTTCACCATCCACGGAAACCGTATGTTCTTTAACCATTTGATGTAGTTGTGTGAGAGTGTAGCTCGAATAAATCTTATAACAACATACTATTATATTTAGGATACTGGTGTTGTTACAAAAGAAGTAAATAAAAAGAGTTTAGGGGGTTGGAGAAGCAAAATAAAACAAATGAACATGAGAGAATGAAATACCTTTAAAAGTGTAACTCCTTTTTATTTAATCCTAAAGGCTTCCAGTGAAAGGATTCTGCCCAAAGGGAGTCCTCTAGGATGAGGAGAGGGATGTGGAGAGAGTAAATGGGCAGGGGTTGGCCGACCCAAAGGCTTGAGGAGTGTGGGAAAAGAGGTAGAGGTGGGGGCCTTTTATAAGAGGAGAGGAGGGGTACTTTTGGAAAGTAAGAAATATTACATTATTTTGAAAATGTGTTTCGGTTTCAAAAGGTCCAACATTGATAAAATTAGTGGATAAGGTGATAAGGCTTCTAAATCCACTCATCCAATTTGTTTTTTCCATGTGTAGTTCATAGATTTTACATTATCTTTCTATTTTATTTAAATCGTCAAATAATGATGTCATCGCTGCATCATTATTATGTCATAAATAATTAAATTTATTTAATGTCTAAAAATTATAAAAAAACTACTATGATATAGGAAATCATTTTAGATTTCCAATGACTATTTATTATCAAAATTTGTACTTGTATAACCCCACTTAAAAATTGTTTTTGTAAAACATATTATGTTTGTGTCATTTTCACTTTAACATTAAATAAAAAGTAATTTATGTCATTTCCCAACAAAAGTGGATCCATGGGGTCCCCAAGTTGACCCATGGCATGTCATGGTCGGCCATGACACAACAAATGAGGTTGGGACATGTGTCTAGGTCATTTCATTTTATTAAAGCAATATTTTTACCTTAAACCACACTAATTACCACTAATCGCGATTAAAAACTTAATAAGTTACTATTCACCAAAAAATTATTTTAATCTCATTGAACCACATTTTATTTCTTAATGACAACCATGTATGTCGGATTTTTGAAAATCAAAACACAATGATGGCAAAATTTCATTTAAATGGAAAATCAGTTTTTATAAGTACCACTTAGTGGTTTCACTATTCATCAAAAATTGAAGTTTTTCAGAAAAATCCCAAAAATTCACCCTAAGCTATATTTGATATTCTGAATTCAAAAATGAAGTCCTTTTTACAAAATTCAAAACATATAAGTCACATTAATTAATTTAATTATTAATTCCCGCTGTCAGAGCAAATAGCGTGTTTTTATAAAACAATAAGTATCAAAAGATTGACACTAGTTTAAGTCTGATTTCAAAGTGAAATTAATTACAGCGACCACTATTGGATTTAATGGTAAAAAAAATTTCTAATTTCTCTTTAAAACCAATTCAAAATATAATCTAATCATATAAATAAATTAGATTAAAAATGGGTTTTGAATTAAAATACAACATTTTACACTATTCATTAAAAAAATGAACATTATCGGAAAGATACCAAAAATTTACACAAAGTAAATTTTGATGTCCCGATTCTTAAGAAGAGTTTTATTTGTTCCAAAAGAATGTTTAAGAGTGATAAAAACTATATTTAATGACAATTCTCCATTAAAAGGTGATAAGTGAACCTTTAGTGAAAACTAGGGCATATACGCCAAAAATTGAATTCTTTCCGTATTTTAAGCCTTTATCTTTTATTGTATAAATGTAAAAATATTTAAGAACATATATAATCATATTTTAGTTATTTCTATCCATTCCCGCCAATACAACAGCTACATATTAACTACCATTTAAAATAATATTATTTTATTATTAGAGTGCAACGTAAGATTCCCAAGAAACTCGTTGTTGCGTGTTGGGTACGCCATCGAGCATAGCTTCCCCTTTAAAGTCATTTCATTATTTTATTCATAAATATAGATAAATATGAAATGTCATATTCTTTATTTACCTGGGGTGTTACATCCTTCCCCCCTTTTGGGAATTGCGTCCTCGCAATTTTAAAATTGCGCTTGGAAACATCTTTGAAAGTCCCACATCGGAACAAAAGTCGGTAAAACAAACACTTTAAAATAAAGAAACATAAGTACAAAGGTCACCCGAGTTAACCCATAATAGGATTCCATGTATGAAAATATGGACATGGAGGAAAAAACAAAGGGTCATGTTCTGATGGAGAGTGATAGAAAACATGTTTAGGAGAAAGTTAACCACGAGAAAATCACAATCTTGTGATGGGTTAAACGGTCTTCGAATCCCCAGTAGGAAAAGTTAATAGAAAACATTTTTGTTTTAAGTTACTTTTTATTGAGGAATTTATTCATAAGTAAACATAATCACTTATCATATTGACTTTCAACCTTTATTAGATTCCTTACACAAACTCATATTTTCTCCAAAAGATGAGTATTTAGGAAGACTTGTTCACATTAAGAGTACTATAATCAACTTATAGAGAATCACCTAATCCAAAAAAGAGAACTATATACTTCCCATATCATTAGATTTTAACCATAACCAAAACCAAAAAGGTTAGTACAAGGTCAGATAATCCAGAAAAGGATAACCCTTTATAAAAAGAAAATCTATTCTTAATCTCCAAAATTTGTCTAACAAAACCCAAAGTTCAACGATGACCATTCTATAATCAATTTGTCCATAAAATGCTTCAAAGTAAACCAATATAAGATTGAAACCCAAATATTTGAAGGATTTAGTCGCATAGTCTTCCAAGATAAATCGTAACATTTATCTCCAAACAATATCAGTTGCTCCTAAAGTCTCGTTTTGAAAAGTAATTAACCTAATCACATATCATCCATGATAGGTTAATCATTTTCAAAAATAACCCAAAATAAACTTACTCTGAATTCATAAAATCATATAACTAGAATGAATCAGTCAAAATAACCAGGGACTTCACGTAGTCCAGTGGTAGGCGATAAATACCAGTCGCACATTGGTTGTGGGTTCGATTCCCGCAGCTTTGTCCGACGCGACGGGATGTCACACGGTCTGCGTGTTGTCCTTTTTCCAAAACTATACAATTCTTAAAACATTTCCCAAAATGAGATAACATCTTCAAGAATAATCATAACATATTTTAACCTCAATTTTATCTCATGCCCTTCATTTTCCATCATATCATATAATAACCCATAATTACCTCAAAAGTAAGGATCATATAAACCCTAATGGTTACCTTAATAATTATTACCTGAATTTCCACATTGAGTTGGCCATCTCGTACATGATGCATTAGAGAACTCACCATGGTTCAAGTGGTTGATCATGACTCCTTGATTGTTGGTTTAGAAAAACCATGAGATTCCTCATTGAATCCCCCATCTCATCGAGTATCTTAATCAGAGAACCACCATAGTGTCCTTCAAACCCATTGTCACTTTGGTGCCTGCTAGATCCAGCAATTTACTAAAACCAAAAAGGGTAGTGTGATTATATCAACAAAACCATCATGTACTAACGAGGAAGGTAAACACTAATATATACTTACTCATTCACTTTATCTAAAACTAGGACTCTTTCTGAAATCCTAACCATTATGGTAATGTCACTTATGATTAAATAATACCCTAACCTCTAAAGTTATCTAAACCGGCCTTTGATACCAACTATAAGGCCCCAGCCTTAAACCTTACTTAATCTTGAGTTATTACAAGATTACACATTGAGGATCTTTTCAGGTTTAGATTTTTAGAGAATTAGATAATGAAACTTGCATTACATTCCACATTTAAACAAAGTGGATACAAAAAGACAGTATTGATTCTTCCCATCAACGGAAACATATTTAAAATAAAACACGGATTCTTTCTTGACACATCCTTGACACTATCGTCACATCATGTACCTTTCCCTTGAACTGTGAAAATCATTTCAAAAACATGGGATGAGAATAAAAAGCTCAGTAAGGGTTATAGAAATATGGAAAGGAAACATGAGTTCATATATACGTAAGAATGAAATCATACTTTACCCATAAAACATAGGCGTATCAAATCATTAATAAATCATTGAAGACATAAGACATAAAGGTAACTTGAGGCATTCATAACATTCTTACGTAGGGAGTAACCCTCTTGGTTACATTTGGAATACCCATCACAGTATATTCCCTAAAATCTCTTCGGAGAAACCTTAACGTTTCACTCCTTCGCGTTACCCAATGCATTGGAAAGCTATATCGGGCTCACCCGCCCTTAGTTTATCACGGAACCACCCGTTCTTCATAACAATGCCCAAGAACCATAACATAATCGTATCACATATACATGAATAAAGGAAACATAACATTTCCACATTTCAATCACAATATAACATTTAAGGATATTGAAATAATGAATCCATTCAAAAAGAAACCATTTCCAAAACCATTTAAAACATTTAATAGAGAGATTTTTTAATCAAAGTGTCCCATACCACCTTGAAGCTTTTATCATTTTAAACTATTAATATCCATATAAATAAATCCTTAAAACCATTTTGAAAACATGGATATTAATAAGAACAAATAATTAAAACATTTAAAACGATATTTTGGTTAAAGGGGTTTTACCAAAATTAGAGACACTTGAATACAATAATCGAGGAATAAAATTTAGTCATAACTTTATAATATTATGAGAATAAAAGGATTCATGATATAATACTCCAAAGGATAGTATATACACCATATAAGAGTGAATTGGTGCATAACAACAATGAACCCTCAATAGAAATGTCAAATGTGATGAAATCCCTTATAATGAAGGTATCCTTAAATTAAGGAAAAATCAATCTCAAAAATATGTGTGACAAATATAAATACACCCAATATAAGTGGATATTATGTTTTAAAAAATAAAAGTCCATTCACACATTTTCAATGGATGACATATTCAATGACTACATGTTGAACCCAAAGAAATCGAAATTGGGTTAAAAAGTTCCCTTGACAGCATAACGGCATCACATCAAAAAGAGTTGATGAGAGATAAAAAGTGTATCTCATCACTTGGACATAAAATTTACATCAATAAGGATGTATGAGAACATATCCCAAAATAAAAATATGTAAATTAAAAGACCCAATAAAATAAGTCTTTTAAAAAAGAGGAGGGTGAAAGGTTCCCTTACCGATTTGCGTGTCTTTCAAAACATACACCCCATGGAAGAAGAACAATAGACCATTGATGTAAATACTCATAAACGAAATTATATTACACAAAGATTAGAATAATGGGAAGTACATACACCACTCAATGGAATTTGTGGCAAATGTAGCATAAATCTCACGGGAACAAAAGTGAGATGAAAAATCCCTTACGAAAACTCGGCAGCCTAACGGCGCCACATAAAACATCCAAAATGGATTGATGAGGGGAAATAGGGTCTCTTATCATATCAAAATAAAGTTTAGAGAATGAGGAATACAAAAGAACATCCCCCAACATAACAAAAATGAGCTTAAAAGAAGTGACATAAAGGAGAGTACTTAAAAAAGAAAGAGAGAGGTTAGATCTCTTACGAAAATTCGGCAGCCTATCGACGCCACTCAAAACATCCAAAATGGATTTATGAGAGAGAATAGGGTCTCTCATCACATGAACATAAAAATTAAAGTATGTGTAATATAAAAGATCATCCCAATAACAAGAAAGATGAGCTTTAAAAGGAATGACATAAAAGTGTGTACTTAAAAGAAAGAGAGGAGTAGGATCCCTTACCTTGGGTCCGACTTGACTCGATCGTTCTTTAACGTCCTGAATAATAAACTTGAGTTAATTTCCACTTTATTAAGAACCCTTTTTATAGTTAATTATTCCTTTTAGATCACTTATTTCAATGTTATAAACATTATTTAATCATTTAAGTTAATAATGCTTGTTTTGTCGATATTTGGTTCTTAAGTCGAAAGTGGAATTCTTACAATTACATGTTGTTCGTGTGGCCAAACGTTCATTATATCAAGAATTGTATTCATGATGTATATATCATATATGCCATATATATCCAGTACATGCATGCATTTATAACATTACATAATCATTTAGAGGTAAGAAATGAAATGCACCGTTCATGGAGACGGTAAGCCGTACGTATGCATGAACGCTACTTTCATTTTTATCTCATAATTTAATGGAAAGAAATAATAATTATATAGAGGTATATAATAATTCCAGTATAATATCATATATAATATCATATTTCCATCCTTTATACATCCCTCATATGGTATTTAATGAATCAAATCACTTTGAGGGGGCGGTAGTCCGCACTTCCTTAAATGAAGATTTCGCGTATACCCATAATGGAAGCCATAAAGGTAAGACAAAAATGAAAAATACAGAAACATAAATAAAACATAAACATATTATATATCATATATAAAAATAGTGATATCATAATGGCCAACTTTTAAGGTGTTAAATGAGTATTGAACAATCATCGTTTCGGGAGGCATAATTTCACCATCCACAGAAACCGTATGTTTTTTAACCATTTGATGTAGTTTTGTGAGAGTGTAGCTCGAATAAATCTTATAAAAACATCCTAGTATATTGAGGATACTGTTGTTGTTACAAAAGAAGTAAATATAAAGAGTTTAGGGGGTTGGAGAAGCAAAATATAACAAATGAACATGAGAGAATGAATTACCTTTAAAAGTGTAACTACTTTTGATTTAAGCCTAAAGGCTTCCTTTGAAAGGATTCTGCCCAAAGGGAATCCTCTAGGATGAGGAGAGGGATGTGGAGAGAGTAAATGGGCAGGGGTTGGCCGAGCCAAAGGCTTGAGGAGTGTGGGAAAAGAGGTAGAGGTGGGGGCCTTTTATAAGAGGAGAGGAGGGGTACTTTTGGAAAGTAAGAAATATTACATTATTTTGAAAATGTGTTTCGGTTTCAGAAGGTCCCACATTGATAAAATTCGTGGATAAGGTGATAAAGCTTCGAAATCCACTCATCCAATTTGTATTGTTCATGTGTAGTTCATATATTTTACATTATCTTTCTATTTTATTTAAATCGTCAAATAATGATGTCATCGCTGCATCATTGTTATGTCATAAATAATTAAATTTATTTAATGTCTAAAAATTATAAAAAAACTACTATGATATAGGAAATCTTTTTATCTTTTCAATTACTATTTATTATCAAAATTTGGACTTGTATAACCCCACTTAAAAATTGTTTTTGTAAAACATATTATGTTTGTGTCATTTTCACTTTAACATTAAATAAAAAGTAATTTATGTCATTTCCCAACAAAAGTGGATACATGGAGTCCCCAAGTTGACCCATGGCATTTCATGGTCGGCCATGACACAACCAATGAGGTTGGGACATGTGTCTAGGTCATTTAATTTTATTAAAGCATTATTTTTACCTTAAACCACACTAATTACCACTAATCGCGATTAAAAACTTAATAAGTTACTATTCACCAAAAAATTATTTTAATCTCATTGAACAGCATTTTACTTTTTAATGACAACCATGTATGTCGGATTTTTGAAAATCAAAACACAATGATGGCAAAATTTCATTTAAACGGAAAATCAGTTTTTATAAGTACCACTTAGTGGTTTCACTATTCATCAAAAATTGAAGTTTTTCAGAAAAATCCCAAAAATTCACCCTAAGCTATATTTGATATTCTGAATTCAAAAATGAAGTCCGTTTTAAAAAATTAAAAACATATAAGTCACATTAATTAATTTAATGATTAATTCCTACTGTCAGAGCAAATAGCGTGTTTTTATAAAACAATAAGTATCAAAAGATTGACACTAGTTTAAGTCTGATTTCAAAGTGAAATTAATTCCAGCAACCACTATTGGATTTAATGGTAAAAATATTTTCGAATTTCTCTTTAAAACCAATTCAAAATATAATCTAATCATATAAATAAATTAGATTAAAAAGAGGTTTTGAATTAAAATACAACATTTTACATATTCATTAAAAAAAATGAACATTATCGAAAAGATACCAAAAATTTACACAAAGTAAATTTTGATGTCCCGATTCTTAAGAAGAGTTTTATTTGTTCCAAAATAATTTTTAAGAGTGATAAAAACTATATTTAATGACAATTCTCCATTAAAAGGTGATAAGTGAACTTTTAGTGAAAACTAGGGCATATACGCCAAAAATTGAATTCTTTCCGTATTTTAAGCCTTTATCTTTTATTTTATAAATGTAAAAATATTTAAGAACATATATAATAATATTTTAGTTATTTCTATCCATTCCCGCCAATACAACGGCTACATATTAACTACCATTTAAAATAATATTATTTTATTATTAGAGTGCAACGTAAGATTCCCAAGAAACTCGTTGTTGCCTGTTGGGTACGCCATCGAGCATAGCTTCCACTTTAAAGTAATTTCAATATTTTATTCATAAATATAGATAAATATGAAATGTCATATTCTTTATTTACCTGGGGTGTTACATCCTTCCCCCCTTTTGGGAATTGCGTCCTCGCAATTTTAAAATTGCGCTTGGAAACATCCTTGAAAGACCCACATCGGAACAAAAGTCGGTAAAACAAACACTTAAAATAAAGAAAGATAAGTACAAAGGTCACCCGAGTTAACCCATAATAGGATTCCAAGTATGAAAATATGGACATGGAGGAAAAAACAAAGGGTCATGTTCTGATGGAGAGTGATAGAAAACATGTTTAGGAGAAAGTTAACCACGAGAAAATCACAAACTTGTGATGGGTTAAACGGTCTTCGATTCCCCAGTAGGAAAAGTTAATAGACAACATTTTTGTTTTAAGTTACTTTTTATTGAGGAATTTATTCATAAGGAAACATAATCACTTATCATATTGAATTTCAAACTTTATTAGATTCCTTACACAAACTCATATTTTCTCCAAAAGATGAGTATTTAGGAAGACTTGTTCACATTAAGAGTACTATAATCAACTTCTAGAGAATCACCTAATCCACAAAAGAGAACTATATACTTCCGATATCATAAGATTTTAACCATAACCAAAACCAAAAAGGTTAGTACAAGGTTAGATAATCCAGAAAAGGATAACCCTTTATAAAAAGAAAATCTATTCTTAATTTCCAAAATTTGTCTAACAAAACCCAAAGTTCAACGAGGACCATTCTATAATCAATTTTTCCATAAAATGCTTCAAAGTAAACCAATATAAGATTGATACCCAAATATTTGAAAGATTTAGTTGCATAGTCTTCTAAGATAAATCGTAACATTTATCTCCAAACAATATCAGTTGCTCCTAAAGTCTCGTTTTGAAAAGTAATTAACCTAATCACATATCCTCCATGATAGGTTAATCATTTTCAAAAATAACCCAAAATCAACTTACTCATAATTCATAAAATCATATAACTAGAATGAATCAGTCAAACTAACCAGGGACTTCACGTAGTCCAGTGGTAGGCGATATATACCAGTCGCACATTGGTTGTGGGTTCGATTCCCGCAGCTTTGTCCGACACGATGGGATGTCACACGGTCTGCGTGTTGTCCTTTTTCCAAAACTATATAATTCATAAAACATTCCCCAAAATGAGATAACATCTTCAAGAATAATCATAACATATTTTAACCTCAATTTTATCTCATGCCCTTCATTTTCCATCATATCATATAATAACCCATAATTACCTCAAAAGTAAGGATCATATAAACCCTAATGGTTACCTTAATAATTATTACCTGAATTTCCACATCGAGTTGGCCATCTCGTACATGATGCATTAGAGAACTCACCAAGGTTCGAGTGATTGATCATGACTCATTGATAGTTGGTTTAGAAAAACCATGAGATTCCTCATTGAATCCCCCATCTCATCGAGTATCTTAATCAGAGAACCACCATAGTGTCCTTCAAACCCATTGTCACTTTGGTGCCTGCTAGATCCATCCATTTACTAAAACCAAAAAGGGCAGTGTGAGTATATCAAAAAAACCATCATGTACTAACGAGGAAGGTAAACACTTATATATACATACTCATTCACTTTATCTAAAACTAGGACTCTTTCTGAAATCCTAACCATTATGGTAATGTCACTTATGATTAAAGAATACCCTAACCTCTAAAGTTATCTAAACCGGCCTTTGATACCAACTATAAGTCCCTAGCCTTAAACCTTACTTAATCTTGAGTTATTACAAGATTACACATTGAGGATCTTTTCAGGTTTAGAGTTTTAGAGAATTAGATCATGAAACTTTCATTACATTCCACATTTAAACAAAGTGGTTACAAAAAGACAGTATTCATTCTTCCCATCAACAGAAACATATTTAAAATAAAACACAGATTCTTTCTTGACACATCCTTGACACTATCGTCACATCATGTACCTTTCCCTTGACCTGTGAAAAGAATTTCAAAAACATGGGATGGGCATAAAAAGCTCAGTACGGGTTATAGAAATATGGAAAGGAAACATGATTTCATATATACGTAAGAATGAAATCATACTTTACCCATAAAACATAGGCATATCAAATCATGAATAAATCATAGAAGACATAAGACATAAAGGTAACTTGAGGCATTCATAACATTCTTACGTAGGGAGTAACCCTCTTGGTTACGTTTGGAATACCCATCACAGTTGATTCTCTAAAATCTCTTCGGAGAAACCTTAACGTTTCACTCTTTCGCGTTACCCAATGCATTGGAGAGCTATATCGGGCTCACCCGCCCTTAGTTTATCACGGAACCACCCGTTCTTCATAACAATGCCCAAGAACCATAACATAATCGTATCACATATACATGAATAAAGGAAACATAACATTTCCACATTTCAATCACAATATAACATTTTAGGATATTGAAATAATGAATCCATTCAAAAAGAAACCATTTCCAAAACCATTTAAAACATTTAATAAAGATATTTTTGAATCAAAGTGTCCCATACCACCTTGAAGCTTTTAACATTTTAAACCATAAATATCCATATAAATAAATCCTTAAAACCATTTTGAAAACATGGATATTAATAAGAACAAATAATTAAAACATTTAAAACGATATTTTGGTTAAAGGGGTTTTACCAAAATTATAGACACTTGAATACAATAATCGAGGAATAACATTTAGTCAGAACTTTATAATATTATAAGAATAAAAGGATTCATGATATAATACTACAAAGGACAGTATATACACCATATAAGAGTGAATTGGTGCATAACAACAATGAACCCTCAATAGAAATGTCAAATGTGATGAAATCCCTTATAAAGATGGTATCCTTAAATTAAGGACAAATCAATCTCAAAAATATGTGTGACAAATATAAATACACCCAATATAAGTGGATATTAAGTGTAAAACAATAAAAGGTCATTCACACATATTCAATGGATGACATATTCAATGACTACATGTTGAACCCAAAGAAATCGAAATTGGGTTAAAAAGTTCCCTTGACAGCCTAACGGCATCACATCAAAAAGAGTTGATGAGAGATAAAAAGTGTATCTCATAACTTGGACATAAAATTTATATCAATAAGGATGTATGAGAACATATCCCAACATAAAAATATGTAAATTAAAATACCCAATAAAAGAAGTCTTTTAAAAAAGAGGTGGGTGAAAGGTTCCCTTACCGACTTGGGTGTCTTTCAAAACATACACCCAATGGAAGAAGGACAATAGATCATTGATGTAAATACTCATAAACGAAAGTATATTACACAAAGAGTAGAATAATGGGCAGTACATACACCACTCAATGGAATTTGTGGCAAATGTAGCATAAATCTCACGGGAACAAAAGTGAGATGAAAAATACCTTACGAAAACTCGGCAGCCTAACGGCGCCACATAAAACATCCAAAATGGATTGATGAGAGGAAACAGGGTCTCTCATCATATCAACATAAAGTTTACAGAATGAGGAATAAAAAATAACATCCCCCAACATAACAAAAATGATCTTAAAAGAAGTGACATAAAGGAGAGTACTTAAAAAGAAAGAGAGAGGTTAGATCTCTTACGAAAATTCGGCAGCCTAACGACGCCACTCAAAACTTCCAAAATGGATTTATGAGAGAGAATAGGGTATATCATCACATGAACATAAAAATTAAAGTAATTGTAATATAAAATATCATCCCAATAACAAGAAATATTAGCTTTAAAAGGAATGACATAAAGGTGTGTACTTAAAAGAAAGAGAAGAGTAGGATCCCTTACCTTGGGTCCGACTTGACTCGATCGTTCTTTAACGTCCTAAATAATAAACTTGAGTTAATTTCCACTTTATTAAGAACCCTTTTTATAGTTCATTATTCCTTTTAGATCACTTATTTCAATGTTATAAACATTATCTAATCATTTAAGTTAATAATGTTTGTTTTGTCGATATTTGGTTCTTAAGTCGAAAGTGGACTTCTTACAATTACATGTTGTTCGTGTGGCCAAATGTTTATTATATCAAGAATTGTATTCATGATGTAGATATCATATATGTCATATATATCCAGTACATGCATGCATTTATAACATTACAAAATCATTTAGAGGTAAGAAATGAAATGCACCGTTCATGGAGACTGTAAGCCGTACGCACGCATGAACGCTACTTTCATTTCTATCTCATACTTTAATGGAAAGAAATAATAATTATATAGAGGTATATAATAATTCAAGTATAATATCATATATAATATCATATTTCCATCCTTTATACATCCCTCATATGGTATTTAATGAATCAAATCACTTTGAGGGGGCGGTAGTCCGCACTTCCTTAAATGAAGATATCACGTATACCCATAATGGAAGCCATAAAGGTAAGACAAAAATGAAAAATACAGAAGCATAAATAAAACATAAACTTATTATATATAATATATAAAAATAGTGACATCATAATGGCCACCTTTGAAGGTGTTAAATGAGTATTGAACAATCATCGTTTCGAGAGGCAGAATTTCACCACCCACGGAAACCGTATGTTCTTTAACCATTTGATGTAGTTTTGTGAGAGTGTAGATCGAATAAATCTTATAACAACATCCTAGTATATTGAGGATACTGGTGTTGTTACAAAAGAAGTAAATAAAAAGATTTTAGGGGGTTGGAGAAGCAAAATAAAACAAATGAACATGAGAGAATGAATTACCTTTAAAAGTGTAACTCCCTTTGATTTAAGCCTAAAGGCTTCCTTTGAAAGGATTCTGCCCAAAGGGAGTCCTCTAGGATGAGGAGAGGGATGTGGAGAGAGTAAATGGGCAGGTTTTGGCCGAGCCAAAGGCTTGAGGAGTGTGGGAAAAGAGGTAGAGGTGGGGGCCTTTTATAAGAGGAGAGGAGGGGTACTTTTGGAAAGTAGGAAATATTACATTATTTTGAAAATGTGTTTCGGTTTCAAAAGGTCCCACATTGATAAAATTCGTGGATAAGGTGATAAGGCTTAGAAATCCACTCATCCAATTGGTTTTTTCCATGTTTAGTTCATAGATTTTACATTATCTTTCTATTTTATTTAAATCGTCAAATAATGATGTCATCGCTGCATCATTATTATGTCATAAATAATTAAATTTATTTAATGTCTAAAAATTATAAAAAAACTACTATGATATAGGAAATATTTTTAGCTATCCAATTACTATTTATAATCAAAATTTGGACTTTTATAACCACACATAAAAATTGTTTTTGTAAAACATATTATGTTTGTGTCATTTTCACTTTAACATTAAATAAAAAGTAATTTATGTCATTTCCCAACAAAAGTGGATCCATGGGGTCCCCAAGTTGACCCATGGAATGTCATGGTCGTCCATGACACAGCCAATGAGGTTGGGACATGTGTCTAGGTCATTTCTTTTTATTAAAGCATTATTTTTACCTTAAACCACACTAATTACCACTAATCGCGATTAAAAACTTAATAAGTTACTATTCACCAAAAAATTATTTTAATCTCATTGAACCACATTTTACTTCTTAATGAAAACCATGTATGTCGGATTTTTGAAAATCAAAACAAAATGATGGAAAAATTTCATTTAAACGGAAAATCAGTTTTTATAAGTACCACTTAGTGGTTTCACTATTCATCAAAAATTGAAGTTTTTCAGAAAAATCCCAAAAATTCACCCTAAGCTATATTTGATATTCTGAATTCAAAAATGAAGTCCGTTTTACAAAATTCAAAACATATAAGTCACATTAATTAATTTAATGATTAATTCCCGCTGTCAGAGCAAATAGCGTGTTTTTATAAAACAATAAGTATCAAAAGATTGACACTAGTTTAAGTCTGATTTCAAAGTGAAATTAATTCCAGCGACCACTATTGGATTTAATGGTAAAAATATTTTCTAATTTCTCTTTAAAACCAATTCAAAATATAATCTAATCATATAAATAAATTATAATAAAAAGAGGTTTTGAATTAAAATACATCATTTTAGACTATTCATTAAAAAAAATGAACATTATCGGAAAGATACCAAAAATTTACACAAAGTAAATTTTGATGTCCCGATTCTTATGAAGAGTTTTATTTGTTCCAAAAGAATGTTTAAGAGTGATCAAAACTATATTTAATGACAATTCTCCATTAAAAGGTGATAAGTGAACCTTTAGTGAAAACTAGGGCATATACGCCAAAAATTGAATTCTTTCCGTATTTTAATCCTTTATCTTTTATTGTATAAATGTAAAAATATTTAAGAACATATATAATCATATTTTAGATATTTATATCCATTCCCGCCAATACAACAGCTACATATTAACTACCGTTTAAAATAATATTATTTTATTATTAGAGTGCAACGTAAGATTCCCAAGAAACTCGTTGTTGCGTGTTGGGTACGCCATCGAGCATAGCTTCCCCTTTAAAGTCATTTCAATATTTTATTCATAAATATAGATAAATATGAAATGTCATATTCTTTATTTACCTGGGGTGTTACATAAAATAATTACAAAATCATGAAAAATGACCAACGAAGGAGTCATTAATAACATTTTTAAATTTACCTCAATTTTTTGGTCAAATATTTTTTTTCATATATTTTAAATCATTTAATTACTTATTTTAAATTTTAAGTTATGAATAATTTCAATTTTGATAGTATTCGTTACAAGTCTTTTAAAAAAATCATAACAACTTGATTCTTATATAAGCTACATTAAATCAATCCTAAAAAATAATATTAATCTAGAAAAAAATTATTTCATCAAATATTTTAATTAATATTTATTTAAATATTATAAATATCATTTATTTGATTCATCTTTAGTAAATAAAATAAGGAATCACAATTGTGTCCCAATATAATTTAATTATTTTTTTCATGAAAATTATTAATAATTTATCGTGATGTATATAATATTTTTATCTTTCAATAGAATATTTTTAGATGAATATATGACTTACATAACCCCATTTTAAAATCATTTGGTAAGAAGAGACATATTTATGACATATTTGTCTTTACTTTAAATTAAATGTTACAAAGGTAATATTCACACCCAATGTGCTTCCTATAGACAACATTTTGGCCCAAGGATGGTAATGGATGATTACAACTCATCCAATAAGATTGGTATAAGTGTTAATGCAATTTTAAAATATTATAGTATTAATTTTACTTTTAATATCCCTATTTAGTTTTAACAATGGTAAATAAAATACTAATGTTACAATTCACCCAAAATTATTTTGATCACATTAGAACTAATTTTTCATACATATTACAACCATATATTTCCATTTTTTAAAATTCAATTCATAGATATTTTTAACTTGGATTTAACACTAATCTCATTAACAGATTGAAAAAACGTGTTTTGAAGTAAAACGTTAAAATGTTCACATAATTTTTCTATTTAATTTTAATTTAGAATAATAAAAAATGAACTACATTGAAGTAACTGATAAAAAATAATTTAATTATTCCATAAAACCAAATAATAGATAATCTAACCATATAAATAAATTACATGAAAAAAATTAGATTTGATTTAAAATGAAATATTTTATGCTATTCATTAAAATATGAATGTTATCAGAAAAATTCCAAAAATTAAGGAAAAATAAATATTTATGACCCTATTAAAAATAATAATTTTTTAAATGAAACATATAAAAGTGTCAAAAACTATATTTACAACAGTATCACAATCATAAGGTGGAAAAACTGCATTTTTTTAAGAATACTTCATTTATCCGAAAAATTGAATTTGTTCTTATATAATGTCTAGAAAACACATAGGATGAATTTTAAACATTGAATTTACCATATTACACATATATTTCACAAATAAAATCCATCCAAATTTATTTTTTTATTTTATAATCTCACTTATATTAATCTAAATTGTTTCTTAAATGCCCTTTATATTCAATTCGTTTTTTATATAATTTCCTAATTATTTTGGAAAAAAATAAATCATTATATATTCATGTGTAAACCATATGGTCATAATTCAGTCAAAATTGTTCATTCCCTATATTCTAATGGCTTGGTGATACCTACGACTAAAAATTATAATATATTATTTTTTGGTTTTAACCATATCTTTCATGCAACATAAGGCTTCAGAGAAACCCATTGTTGCGTGTTTGGTATGATTTTATACATAGTATCACATTTAATGTAAAAATACAATATAAATTATAAATATTATTACATATGAAAAAAATATTATTCTACAATTTCTTTGAATGTAAAATACATCCCCCATTTTTGAAATTGTGTTCTTAAAATTTTATATTTGGGCTCAATAACAATGGTTACACTTTTCAAATTTACTTAATTTTAATCCCATAATGGAAAAAGGGTCAACAAAAATATAAATTTATGAGATAAAAAAGTGATGTAAAAAAGGTCACCTAATAAAATACATACTAGGATTCCATGTAGGAAAACATATATATTGATGAAAAACTAACCATCATGTTTTGATGGAGAGTGATTGAAAACATGATTATGTGAGTGTGAGAAATTAGAAAACCACAAACCTGTGATGGGTTAAATTGTATTTTATTTTAAATAGGAATAATAAAGGGAGAATATTTTTTGAAGATCCTTTTCATAATGTTTTGGAATTCATTTACTACCATGTTTATTATAATAAATAATTACACATAATTGAAATGTATTGTTTCATATATTAATAAAACTCCACTAGAAAATCATATTTTCCTCCTAATGATGAGTATTTGAGGAGCTTTTTTTCATGTCTAAAACACTAGAATCAACTTCTATATAATAACAAAATCCAAAAAAAATATTAACTATCTATTAATCTTATCGTGAAACATTAACCAAAACCAAAAGGTTAAAATATTATAATTCTTCAGATATACTGCAAATTAAATGAAAAATAACAACTTTTAACTTTCAAATTTTAAAAGTAATACTCAAAGCCCAACATATACTATTTAAAAAATACCTATCATTAATATTCTTAAAAAATATTATAACTAACATTTGATCCCAAAAATAATAAGTATATTAATAATATAATCTTCCAATATAAATCCTAACATTTAACTCCAAATAACATCAACCACTCTTAATGTATCATACCAAAAATGTAATTTAAAATTTATACATTTTCCATGATAGGATAATAATTTCCAAAAATAACCTAAATATCCATAATTCCACAAAACGTTTATATATTCTTCCAAACTAAATTTAAACTGTTACGCACCATATAAAATCCCAATTTATTCTATTTTCCTCGGTCATATAGGGTTTCCAATTAGGAAATGTATTCCAAAATAACATTTATCAATTAATCCAAAAATCATTTTACTATGCTAAGAATATCCATTTGATTAAATATAAGTTCTCAAAATCAACATATTATTATTTCATCAACTCGTTTAACTATAAATAAAATGATAAGATAATTATGAATTTTCAATATGCATGTGTTAGGATATAATGCTTTTCCAGACATCGATTGTGTGTTCGATTTCCATTGCCTTGTCTGATGCGACGAGTTGTCACCATTCCTACAGGATGACTTTTCCCTAAAATTATATAAGTTTATAACATTCCTAAAATGGTATAAAATCCTAAAAAATATACATAACATGTTTTATCCTCAAATTTTATCACATACCAACCATTTTTAAACCCAAAATGTAATAATACATAATTAACTAAAAATGAATGATCATATAAAACCAAATTTTTTTGCATATATTTTTCATTATGTCCACACAAGAAAATTTAATTCTTCATCAAATAAAATTATCACCTATCAATCTTCAAAGATACGCATTATAAAATATTTATTCGAATGTAATCCCATTATTAATATAGCCTTAATATTTTTATACATTTCATCATCCTACATTCTACTATAACTCTTGAATCCTTTATATATAGACATTTTATTTATTTAAAACTCATCATTATTTTTTAACCATGATTTTCATATTATTCCTTAATATTTCCTTCCTAAAAATAGAAACATAAATCATGTCCTATGATGAAAAAAATACAAATCGTGATATACGAAATAATTCATATATTTCATGTGTAATTTTTCCCCCATCTACAATTTGAATGTAAATAAGTACTAAAAACATTTATTTGTATGGTCCCAATAATCCCATTTTCAAAACATCTTTATAGGATATTGATTTATATAATTTCCAAACAGCCCACATTAATAAAATATTCATAACACACAATGAACTTATTTACATATCTTGGAGTAAACTAAATGATTCCTCATTCTTTAGAAGGTTGTCTCTCTATAACCATCATTACCACATATATTACACCTTTTCATCCATATAAAACGTTTTCCTAGGTGGTTCATTCCAAATAATCAACACATATGTCCCTGAATATTATTACCTTTATGGTTATTACCTGAACATCGATATGGATTCATTTCTGTCATAAATGATACATTAAAACAATCACCAAAGTTCAAGCGGTTAATGATGACTCTAGATAGTTGTTTTAGAATATACGCATGATTTTTAATTGTATTCTAATTTCATTTAATTTATTAATCGGAGAATGACCACTTTTTTTACAACCATTATTACTTTTGTACATGTAGGATCCATCCATTAACTAAAACCAAAAATGTTAGTGTGAGTATATCAACAAAATCTTCATGTACAATCTTTTGATGAAGTTAAACAGTAATAAATAATTAATCACATTTTCTCAAAACCATTCAATTTATCTAAACTAACTATAACCCATTCTATTATTCTAAAAATTGTCATAATATATAACTTGTAACATATGATTAAATGTCACCCTAACCTACATAGTTTTCTAAACCATCTTATGATACCAACTATAAAGAACTAGCCACACACCTTACTTAATCATGTGTTAAATCAACAATTCATATTGTGGATCCTTTTAGGTTTTTTGTTTTAGATAATTAGGATGTATATATTACATACCAACTCAAATATTACATTGTATAGACTTTTTTTCACTATCCGTTTTTTCCATAACATAAAAATTTTAAAATAAAACATGACTTCAATTTCATGATAAAAATATTCATTAATACTGAATACTTCATTTCTCAAACCCATCATTATAAATTGCGGAAAAAATTTAAAGAACATGTGATGTGCTAACAAATCTCAAAAATCTATATAAATTAAGGAAGTAAACTCTATGTTCTTGAATATTTTAAACTTATGAAAACATTTTAAAAAAATCATAGTTTTCAATCATATTACTTATGTTCATTAACATACCTCATGAAATAATATGATTCCTAAAAAACATCTTAAAAAACCATAATTCATATTGGTAACTTATAGAATCCACAACATACATACATTATATATTTTAAATCTAATAATGGAGTTACCATCGCGGTAACACTTAGAATACCCATCACAGTATATTCCATAAATCAGTTAAGAGAATCATTTTCATTTAAATCCATATTAATAACTAATGAATTTGTGAACTATTACTGACTCACCCTCCCTAATGTTATTATGGAACCACCCATATGCAATATATATTCCCAAGAATCATAACATAATAATATAACATTAACAAGCATTAAGGAAAAAAAATTCCACATTTCAATCATAAGATTTAATTTCAAGATATCGTCATAATAAATACATCCCCAAGAAAAATTTCGGTATGAGAATAATTAAAAAGGTAATATGATATTTATATTCCTTTTTAAATAATTATGTCCTATAGGGGAATCTAAATATCAAATAATGATCACGACAAAAGAAAATTCATTTTTTCTATAGTCATTAAAAAACTTTTTTTTTTAATTATGAAAAACACTCCATAGAAAAATATTATTTTCCAAATCCATTTAATGAAATTAAATATAAATTTTTTTTATTTAAACACCGTATAAAAAAATGTGGTGTATATTATTTAAATATTCTTTGGTGGAAGGATATTGAGACGAAGTCCCTTACATTAAGACCAATATGTCTCAAATGTTATTTAACTTGTTGAATGATAGACATAGGTTAATTTATACGTTCGTGAGAATCATTTTCAATTTTATAATTCTATTTATATCAGTTTTTCCATGTTATAATAACTACAAAATTATTTATGTTCATATTAGATGTTTTATCGATATTCATTTCTTGTGTCAAAAATGAACTTAGTGTGGGTTCAATAGTCTATGTGGTGGTAAGTCCATCATATCCATAATAATATTCAGGGTTCAAGGATCAATTTATTACATTTATAAAAATATTAATTAAAACCATTAATCATGTTTATGAAAAATTAACAACATTATAATCCCGGAGATGTTAGGTTGTATGTACGCCTGAGAAATGTTAGAATTTTTCATACATCATTATGGAAATAATGTCAATATTATTTAATCCTCCCAAAATTATAACAACATCATTGATATCATATTTCTCATTTGAATATACAAATATATATATATATATATTTTACAATGTATATAATGAATTAAAATGAGTCAGATCACATTGTGGATGTGATATTTCACACGTACGCACAAACAATGTTATTATTTTTATATTAATAGAATGTAATAACATAATTGAAATATTATTATATTATAAGGATTAATTTGTCATTAATATCACAAATGAACAATAATTACATCACTATAATTATACATGAGGGACGGTTAAGGAGAAAATATTATATGTGTTCATGGAGGTGATATTTCACATGTACGCATGAATTATTAATTCCAATCCAATTTGATAGTAGTAAAGATGGATTTAGGTAATTATATTAACATAATAACTTCTTAGTGTATTATGTATAATTAATATATTAATTCTTCTAGGATGAATAATATTATATTTATGTGGAAGAAGATATAAAATAGAAATATTTAATGAAAATGATATGTGTTCTTTGTTTGTTTGCAATTGTAGAACTCCTTAACACCTATAATAAGGGATTTATGCATATTATAAGGCCTGAAGAATTTTAGGAGAGATTATTGAAAGGTATTTACAATGATCTGTGTAGAACCAAATGGATATTTGATTTGTGAGTAATTGATATCAATGGGTTTCTTTTTATAGAGAGGGGAAGGGAACCATTGGAATTAATAAAATTAGTACATTAATATAAATTAAATATCAATTCCAATTGCATCAATGTATTTTTAGTTCAAATATAGGAATTAAGGGTGTCTTAATATAATCATCTAAGGATAATTAAACCAGTTTGGAAAAATATTTAATCCTTGGGGTTTTATTTTATCTTTTTTAACTCTTACAATTATATAAAATAATTAGCAATTTGAGTACTAAAATAATAACCATATCATGCAAGACGACCATTGAATGATTCATAAATAAATTTTTTAGATTTATCTTAATTTTTAGGTTGATTATTGTATTTTAATATATTTTGAGTAGATATTTTATAATTTATGTAATGTATTATGTCAATTTGAAATGTATTCGTTACATATGTTTTATATAAAAAAATTATTCCATCAAAACAAATACAATAAATAAATATATCATGTCATATCAATCCATAAAAATTCATTGATGGAATAAAATATTTGGAATTATATTTATATAAATAATATCATTATCAATTATTTGATTATTTCTTTAATAAATCAATTACTGCATCAATAGTGTGTCACTATTTTATTTAATTATTTATTTCTTAAAAATTATATATAAATTACCAAGATTTATATAATATTTGTAGCTTTCTATAAACTATTAATAGTTGAAGATATCACTTACATAACCACATATTAAAATTTAATTAGTATGAAGATACATATTTTTTACATATTCTCTTAACATTAAATTAATTTCTATAAAGGTTATAGTCACACCCATGTGGCTTCCAATTGTTCCAATTTCGGCCCAAGGATGTCCGTACTTAGTACTAACTCATCCAATAATATTAAGTGTTAGGGTAATTTTATAATTTTTTAGTATTAGATTTAATTTTATTTAATCTATTACCTTTAAAGGTGGTAAATTTTTTCCCCTTTATGTATATCCATCTCTAAATTAGGTTTACCTTTAATCTCATTGACAGATTGAGAAAACATTTTTTTGATGTCAAACGTTAAAAATTTATCATTGTTTTTATATTTATTTTAAATTTAGGAATAATCCAACAAACTACATATATTAAATAATAAAAATATCACTTAATTATACCGTAAAACCATGTTATAATATAATCATTCAATATAAATAAAATTGGCTAAAAATAAGATTCGAATTAAAATACAGAATTTTTCACTATTCATTAAAATGTGATAGTTATCAAAATAGTACCAAACAGTTTTATGAACTAAATTTTTATATCACACATAAAAATAAGAAGTTTATTTTTTAAAATAGATCATATAAATGTTTAAAAACTAGATTTAAAATGGGTTCTCCATCAAAAACCGCAAAACTGTATTTTTTTAAAAATAATTCTTTTATCCAAATTTTTGTTTTCTTTTATCTTGTGTTAAAAAAATAAATGATAAATTTTAAACATTATATATAACATATTAAAAATATATTTCATTAAAAAAATCCATCATGAGTGTTTTTATTAATAAAAAATGTCACTTATGTTCATTTAAAAAGGGTTTTTTGAAAAACATATCCTTTATATTCAACTAGTTTTTTATTTCATTTCATAATTCATATGATGAAAAAATAATCACATATAAACATGTGTAAATAATATATTTATAATTAAGTTAAAATTGTACATTCTGTCCCTTATAACAGTAATGTGATAACTAACACTTAAAGTATTAATTTATATTTTTTTAGTTTTAACTCTGTCTTCGAGTAACGTAAGATTTCATAGAATACCATTGTCGGGTGTCGGTTACACTATCTTACAAAGAATCCATTTTAATGATAATTTTATATATAATTCATAAATATTAATAAATATGAAAAATAATTATTGTATATTTCTTTGACCGTTAGTCGTACGGTGTAATATAAATCATATCATGATAACTATAGTTTTATGTGAGCTAAACCTAACCCTGTTGGTAATACCATACTCTATCGAAGGCCATAGTAAAATCCCAAAGTATATGCTTACTTTTTAGAATCATTCACTTAAAGAGTCCATCAGTATTGGTGCTGTATATTATGATCAATCATAGCCATGTCTATAATATCTAATGTAATCGCTAAAAATGTGACAAAAATCCCGTGTCTCTATTAAATATGATGTGGAATTGAACATCATTAAATAATACTATAACAGTAACATAAAAAATTCCTATATAGTGTACTATGAATGTATTAAGGATCAATATTAAATGAGAAAAAAACAAATTCATTGTGAAATGATAAAATAGATAGATTTAATATTCCTCATGGTTCTAGGTAGCACCATCTCAAATTCAAACATGTAATCATAAATCATCCACGTGGAATATGGTGTTACTTGATAAAACCCCAGGACAATAGTGATAGGCTATCATCCTTTGGAACATAAATCAACAGGATTCAAAACCATTAATGTCACTTTTCCCCAATCCCATATGAAATATTTCTTGATTTCATGATACATATTTTTCACTCTTGGATTTACTTCCCACTAAGAGTCATGGAAGTCAATAATTATATCATTCAAGATGCAATCATGGAGTGAAATTATTTAATATAATACGATAACATCATCACCATTAATGGACCACCTGGATAACAGGTGAATTCCTACTAGTTGTTTCTACATCACAATAAAATTTGTGCGACTCTCTAGACTAGATGTCACTAACTCTATAAGAGAATATCTGACTATTATCATAGAATTATTCATATATCCCTGATCATCATTAGTGTATATCCTATAGTACCAAGAATATCATTATATTTCACAATTCATCATAAGGAAATTCACCATACTAAATACTACTTATGTCTTATAGCTTTGATAATTTTCAGCAATGTTATAATTATATGGTATATTTTCAAATACAATGTCAAAAATCTATAGATACTCTACCCAAAAACTCTTCATTATGTTTAATTCTTAATTTTGAATGATATAAATAATTCGATTATGTACAGTTTGAAAAAAAATCCCATTGATGATATAGTTTCCCTAACACTGTAAATCATGGACCACTACTACTAGATCAATGTCATGTGTAAGAAATTTCCACCCCTGGGGTCATAGATAATGTGACCCATAATCTACAGGTTGTTCCTATCAAAAATGTATTTCTCCTAAAAAAACAATTATTTTATATCATTATACCCATAATATGATCCCTATCTCTGGATGAATCAAGATCAAAGATGTAGTGATCATTTACTTTATCTCTATAAATGATTATTCATATAGATTCAACAATTGGAACCTTGCTCCCTTGTTTTTAACTAAAATTATGGGTAAATATAAATATGAGATGTTTGGAATAAAATATTTGTATTGTCCTTCAAATATATTAATGAAAATGGTCTCCAAAACTTTATGGTAACTAATAATAGACATCAATACCCACACATTCTTAGGATCTATATATATAACTATATTAGTTACCACATTCCCAAAGAATTTCAACTTTTGAATCATCATGTCACACATTCAAAACATTGAATACTTCTAACTTGAATGAAGAATAATTATATTTATATCATGATGCACTGAATGAAATTCACGGAATGTTGAGTAGTTGAGGATGTTTTCAATGAAGACCATGATGAACAAGTTATAATATGGGTGGATAAATTTTTTTTGTTAGACATGAACACTATGGGTGTATTCATAAATCTGAAAGGCATCCACATGTACTCTTATATTATATAAATTCTCTATAATTACATATCTAGAGTGTCCTCTTCTCTAACCCATAGGAGGTGATAATGGTATCAGAAATCAATCACAGAGAACCATCAGGATTCCCATAACTAAAAAAGGAAATAATCAATACTGTGTATAGGATATATATTCTTTATCATATACAATTTTATCTTCTAGTAATATACATAAATTTAGAGAATATTTTCTATGTTCCTAGTGAATAGGACAGGTGCACCCTATAGTGAAATACTCTACCTGATAAAACTGTTTTTATCAATGTCCTTAAGTAGTATCCTGAGGCCATCCATTTCAAAATGTTATATATTATAAGGGTGGGTATCAAAATGGGATGTGAAAATGAAAGAACCTCTATATTATTATTGAATCCTCTATTAGGGGTAAGGCATGTGATTTCATCATTAATAATGACTTGATAGAGATCCGTGACTGTTAGAATATATATGGGATATTCTACTGATCAAAATAAATGATCCATGATTGGAATTTAAGACATGATCATCCCAATATAGATTAATTATTCTTAAAATATACCATATCATAGTCCCTATTTATTATTCATCATGAACATCTCTCCATTGGGTGATATAAATGATACCTCTTTATGAAAGAGATCAATGTAATCTCAAAAGATGGTCGACCTGTCCATGCTAAGATTCACATAGAATATTTTCACCTCTATAATCATACATTCTTAAATATTTACATAACTGAAAAATTATAGAAGATATTCTACGTGGCACTGATGAAAAACCACTTTCATTGATAACTATTTGTTTAGAAAAAGTCACTCAGATGAAAACATGAACATAATGTTAATTATATCATTAACATTTAAAGATATAATGAAATGAGAAGAAATGTATTAAATGAAGATGTAGAATATGTAGATGTGATTATGATAATACATCATATAGTAGAAAATTTAACCCCGCCATTTATTATAATCCAATCCACTAAAAAATATTCTTGACCTCACCACTATGATCGTCTCTTGCAGATTATTTAATAGAATGGGTTATCATCATCGGAGTCCACATCGAGGACCTCATCCGGATTCATGGGTCATTGATCATGTCCATCATGTAATTTTCTATAAACTCAACCTAAAATAGCTATTGAAAATCTTCATAATACATAATATAGTTCCCCACTTTTGAACCACTCTATTATGTTATTTATATAGGTTTCAATAATAGATGACCATCCTAGAGTAAAACCAATTCTGACTTCCTCATGTGGGTGATGGACAATTCATACTCCACTCCTCCTATATACCACCACTCTAATTCCCATTATACATCTTACCCATTATACAACCAATATATACTCCCACCATATTAGTAAGAGGCCCCCAAAATGTTGAGTTGATGTGTGTAATAAAGATAACTAATCAAACATCTTATTGAAACAACCTTATAGTGATGGCCAAATATAAAACCATCCAAAATTTTGAATGGTTAAAACGTTATACCTATAATCTAATGTTAGAAAAAATATTGATATCTATCGTCTTAGCCTTATATAACTCATTATTTGACCAATTATAGATTAATATATATAATATCAGTGAATTGAGTGGAGTGTGAACATACTATCATATAACCATGATATGTCATGACGAAATCATGTTCATTTTTGAGATTTAATTTGTAATAAAGGAAAACTACAATGAGAATATTCAAAATAACGTATATCAGGTGAGAACGTCAATCATTATATAATGTCCCACGATACCCCACCAAGTCATTTTAGATCCCTAATTTATAAAAAATTTAGGCATTATCATCTTGATCCTTGGTGTATCAATGAGGTTGATTACACCCCCAATAATTTCAACCCATTACTAAAAAACCATTTTTATGCCTCTTCCATGAGATTTTATACGGTGTATTAATTATAAGTAAAAGATGTATTTAATCCTAGATCATGTAACACCTCCACCAAGGATAGGAATAAGATGGTTGGATCCATTCTAATGTGGGTATACTGAATGAACTTGGATATTAATTGTGGAATCATACTCAGGTGAACCCTAATTTATAATATGTATTGGATTAAGGATTTTCTCCATATAATGTGTACACTGGCACATTCTAATTACTTGTTACTTTTTTATTCTATGATGATACATATTTTGTAACATAGGAGAATAATTTATAACATTAACGTTAGATCCAAATTACTCTATGTGACCATAAAAGTTCATCTCTAGAGTCATTCCATAAACTATGTTTTATACATCATAGCACTGTCAAATATCACCATCCTTATACAATACTAAAAATCATATATATAATAATATAAACAGTCTCTCAGGTTCTATTAATTAATTCCAACATTAATATAAATATCAGAACAGAAAGTATAAATAGATATATCACACAATATACAATAATTATATTTAAAAATATATTAAATCAAGGAATAAATTAAATAAATAATATAAAAACCAAAAAATATATAAAAATGTAATCCAATCTGATGACCTTTTTCACAACGCATGGTCCCACAAAAAATCTCATAAAACTGTAACAGAAATCTCATCCAAAGAAATTTAAGGTTTGTTACACATGCAATAGCCAATCAAATAGAAACTCCTTTACCCATGTCTCGCATAGCCAATCTCATTCCTATCATGTCCCATGATAGAAAATTTAAAATATTAAAAAATATCTGTATTACAATTTTATAATCCCGTGATGTAAAACTGGGTCCATGATAGTGATTCACATTGGTTCATGAATGCCTTTATGTTTTTAAGAGGTTGAAAAATAGTAGTTAGGATTGCAACCACTTTAGTGCGGAGACTACGTACTATATATCATTTCTTCAACAATCTCAAGGAACATAACAAAATATAATATACAATTATAATTACTAAAATCTTGAAGAATCTTGGTAGATGGAACACCATTCATACAGATTGGTATAGATAAAAAACATGAGTCCCATAATGATAAGAAAAACTAGAGTATTAGTGCATGCAAGAAAAATAAAATAACACTATAAAATCATCTAATTTCTATCATGGTTCAACCACCATCTCTATGCTCTTGAACTAAGTAGTCTTTCAAGTCCCCTTTCCATTTCATGGATCACAATAAATGATAAATTTTTAAATGATGGTATGTATTGGGTGGAATAAAACCTATATGGAAAAAACTATTGCATACTTAACAAATATGAATATGTATAACAATTGTATTCCAAGATTATAATAATTGTAAATTTATAAATAAAAAAATCATATATGTATAACCTACATTATAACCAAACCTCCATGAGAACCATTCATACATGATTTATCTCCTTTCAAGAAGGATCATCATATGGTTGTTTAAAGTGGGAAATATAAGCTAAGTTTATTGTGTATATGTCATTTTGTATCTTCATGATAATTATTCATCATCTTATTCTATCTATATAATGCATATAGTCCTAGAGTGTTTATTTGTATACTACTAAAATCATTTTTCGGTCATCGAATAATCATTATATTCTTATACATTTTATAGGTACCTCCATCATCATTGGTTTATAACATGTGCACTAGTTATCAAAATTATAAAAATTATATGTTGATCTACTAATCATGATTACCATGTAAAAAACAAAATGTATATTGTAGCAAAAAGAATGGGGTAAATAATTGATGAAAAAACCTACAATAGTATCATGATCAAATGGTATCAAAAAAAGAAAAAAATACATGGCCAATATCAAGAATTATATCTTGTATGTCTAAAAATACTCGTGGAAGAAATATTATATATAGGTATCAAAAAAATGAATGAAACTATATGAAATCACTATAAATCAAGAAAAAATTAGTGAAATATAATTAAGAATACCATAGAAAAATTATAATACAAGATCCCTAATTGGTTAAGAATATCCTACTAGAAGGTTTCTGATAAAGAACTCATAGTTTCTTCAAATGGTCACAGAATAAAAAAACATACACCCATAAAGAATGAGCTCAAACAACAAAGAAAACCTATTTAAATTATGGTTCTTGATGAATGTTGTTCTGAATGGGGTCTTAATAGATTTCTAATTTGAGAAACATTTTGTATAATTTTATACCTTAAATTTTCATAAACATAATCAATTTCCTGGAATGATGATGAAATGAATTCCAATTCATTAGAATCATTTTGCATTAAAAAACAAATAAGTAATTACATATCATTTATAGAAGAGGGACTAAACTATAACCACTAATTATCAATTCATAATCAATACAAAAATATTAATGAGAAAAAATATTAGATTCAGGAAGAAAATTATCTCAAGATGATCATTCTAAATAAATTACATAGAAACTTCTACAGTTCAAGATAACTCTATCTATGGTCACATGCAGATATTTTTTACACATAAAATCCACTAAAATACACCATGTCTCGATCAATGAAATAATTTAACATCATCTATCATCTATCAAGCAAAAGAAATGAAGGTGATTTATGACAACATTCCAATATAAAGTTCATTACTTATCGTATATCTCAATTAGAATAAGAAACATTTCAAAAAAATTATATATCCCATATATATATATTAAAAAAGGGATAAATCATCCTCATATAATTATATATACAATTCCGAAATCATATATCTATGTGAATCAAAATTGGATGAAGAATTATTTTGTATAAAATGGAGAAAACTCACTTTTCATGTATTTACTAGATCGATTAAATGTTGGAAGGGATAGGGGATAGGAATTGGAGTTCTATGATTATATATATATGGTTTAAAATTATAATTATAGAAATGGGGATCATATTTTTGGTGTTAATGTTGGTAAAAAAATTAAGGTTTATTAATATAAGATTTGAAATAATTACACCTGTAGACTAGGTGAACTGGTTGGAATTTAATAGGCTCATAGCCAGCATGTGTGCGTAGTAGAGACATCTAGGTTCCTTCAATACCACTAGTGGTCTATTGGGACCTCTATGAATATACATGTCCTCTTTAATCCTTTCAAATGATTGGTGTGTTCCTCTGTCTATCTTGTGGATGTCTTTACCACCAAATAAACCATATCTTCCACAAATACTTTCCCCTCAAAACCTGGATACATAGAACCATAAAACAACATATAATTACAACAGAATTAGGAATAAAATTCAATGTAATGTTTAATTTTGTATACATAAAAATTCTTTTAAAATATTATATGTCAAAAAGAAGTCAATGATCCTTAATTTGATAACATGAAATATAATTTTTTTAAAAATAATGGATAAATGTCATAAGTTTGTTGAATCATCAATAGTCACTAATGATTGATGATAATATATCATTAAAGTAAGACATAAGTTTATTGAATTACCATGTGAAAAAATTTGGTTTCCTTTGTTATGGATAACTCCTAATACTAAAACTTTGGGGAATGCAAAATAATTAAAATGCATACATGTTTATTCAAAACATTTAATTTTTATTAAAATTAATCTAACTAACTCCATTATATCAAAAGAGTTTATTTACCATATCAGATATTTATATTTTGTTTACTTTTTCATCTCATATGTGTTTCTAAACAATTTTATCATCAACATATACAATCGAGGGATATAAAGAATCGACCAATAATCATGAGATACATTGGAATCACTGATAATTTAATCATAATCTGTACATATGAGTGGAAATCCATTCATCATTTCATTATGAAATAGCCCATGTAATGAAAATGAGTTAGATAAAACATTCATAATCCATGTAAAATAAATGGGTTTCTTTGTCATCATATTTAGAAAGCAAAAATGAAATGTTTCAAATAAAACATATGTACAAATATTCCTTTTAAAAAAGTATAAGAAATATAAAATCTTTTTGAAAGGGATTATAGAAAACAATTCTAATATTCATAAAAATATAAAAAAACATCTTTTAAGAGAATGAACAAGGAATAATATTAATGAAATAAATATTAAATAAGAATGGTTTTTGTTAAATAATTTATTAACTGTTTTAAATAAAAAAGATTATAAAACCATGTCAACACTAAAAATTAAATCAATGTCGAGAGTAGAAGAATATAGTTGTGTTTTAAAAGATAATTTATATATAACTTAATTCAATGGACAATTTCTAAATACAATCCAAAATAAGAATAGGATTGTAATATAAACAATCAACTCTAGTGCCATCATTCTTTCTATTCAATAGAAAAGTATATATGATAAATATAGATTTATTATACATATATTAAAAAATATAATTCATAAAAAATTATATATCATTTATTTATCATTTTTAATTATCTTATTATTAAAAATTTCTTCAATATACAAATAATTTGAGTGAAAACTGGAATTTTACCTAAGAATGTTTATGTTTTCTAGTTTTGATACTTATGACATGGTCATAGTTCCATTATATATAATAGACAACCCATTTATTATGTTTCATATATATTATCTATATACACATTTATTAGTAATCATAAAACAAAGTGAATAAAAATATATTACATCACTTCTTCGAGACAAGAGTCATTACATTTATGCGGGCAATGATTTCATATTTTGATGGTTGAAAAAAAATTATTATTCATGATTTTAGAAAAATAATAATATCAGATAAATCATATATATATATATATAAATATAATACATCATTATAACCTTCAAGGTGATGAAATGATCATAAACTTAACACATTGCATTATGGAGGTGGTTGTCCATATCTATGCAAGAGTGATATTTTTTACCCATATGAGTGAATGGATGAGGATAATTGTTGTTAAATAATTATCATAATAATTTATTATATATAAGATACTTAATTAATTATTTTATATTGGCTAAAAAATATTTATTGGAGTTAGAAGAGTGAATAATATTGTTAATACTCATGTAGGAGTTATCATTTTTCTTTGTAAAACTACTTTTTTCTTACAAAATAATAAATGAAGGGGTGTATTTTGGAAATAAAATTTTATATAGTATGTGATAAATAATTATAGGTTATTTTTAGAGTCCTCATTGACTAATAGAGCTGTTTCATAAATTATTAATAAGGTAGAATAGAAGGTTTCCATTTCTATGTGTGGGGAGGGCCATCTTTTCAATTACATAAACTACTAAATTGGTATAAATTATTTTTCAATGTAAAGTGTATCCAAATTTAATAATTACAAATATGGTGTGGTAATTGGTTGAAATTATATCACAAAATTATGATTATACTAGTTTATATAATTTTTAACACTAATATAATCATTTTAACTACAATATTACTTTTTATGATTACCATTATTTCAATGCTTATTGCACATTAGGGATCATGAAAGAAACCAAATAGTGGTTTATTTTTATATTATTTACCATATAACTTAAATCATGAAAATTATAATATTTATATAAAATTTAAAAAATATTAATTATATATTTCTTTACACAAGAGGCCACTAATGTAATTTTCGAGAGTATTAATATATTTTTTCTTCAATGAAGACAAGAAAATAATGGTATTAAAATTTTAAATTTTAATACATCACTAATGTGATTTATTAATCCATAAAATTTAGGGCACACAGTCATTCATCCGAACTATAAAACATATAATTTTTTTGATATCATTTATTTCAATTTTATATTTGTTGAACATGTATAGTGTCAACATTATGTAATAATTTAAGGTAATTATTCCAATGAAAATAAATTAAATTAAAATATAAAGATAAAAATATCATTCCTATTTCAAATTAACACTTATAATATTACATTTTCTATTTATTATCCCAATGAAAAAATATTACATATTTTAAAACAAATTTAGTGAAATTTTTTTTTATTAATTACTAAAAACAATATCAAGGTAATTATAAGATTAATATGTCATGAACTTTACAGAACATTGAAAAGATGATTAATATAGTTGAAATTAACCTATCAAATTAAATAAAGTAATGTTTTCTGGAGATTTATAGGGATTACACTATAGTTTTAACCAAATTTTACTAGTTTTACCCTTATCATGGTGATAAATATATAACTTCATTACTATTAAAATTTACAATAATTAATGTGTAATATTTTTGATGTTTGATTTCATTTATTCCAAATATTGAATAAAAATTTAAAAATTATATTTGTAAATCATTAAAAATCATTTTAAAATATGGGCACAAAATAAAATGGAAAACATTATTTAAAAATGTTTTATTATGAATAAAAATATATTTATTCTTATCCAATTTCCAATAAATACAATTTTATGAAAATGTAAACATTTTATTGTATATATATTATATAAATTTCATTAAAATAATACGTTAATACTGATTAAATTATTTGTATAAGATATATTCATAATGTGAAACAAAAAACTATTTTTCAGGAGGAAATATATTTTTTGACATTAAAATGATATTATATATTCATAAAAAATTAATTCATAAGGTAAATATGAAAATCATATTTTTATTATAATTTATATATACCTATTCAAAACAAAATATCCAATTTCTGTATGATAATTATCAAATTAAAAACTATTAATACAACACTATATCATCGATCTTTTAAACAAGGAATTATTTCTAAAAAGTTATATGAATGAAATTAAATTTATTTAATGATAAATATATTATAAAATTAATTATGGGAATAAGAAACATATAAATGACTACTTGTTTGGGACTGATATATAGTTTGAATTTTTTAAGAAAATAAAAATTCATTATTTTTTATTTCAAATGATGATCAATAAAATAAAAACTAATATAACTGAAGACATATTTTATGAATATCGATAATTTTAAGATAATTATTTTTAAAAGATTTATAGTAATTGAATTTTTATAAATTTTTAATGCTTATTCGTCAACCCATTTTAAGTCATAATACCCCCATTATAATATTTTGTTCGTTTCTAATAGACAGTGGAAATGGTGACATGAAATCCAGTACCCAACGATAAATAATATCTATATTTGTAATTTTAGTTTTTTGAATTTATTATCACCTCCCAATTTTACACAAATGTTGGGAGTGATCACATGGTAAATCATAACCATTTTATTCCATAAAATTTTAAGTCCAATAAAAGAATGCTTTACATGATTTTATCACTTCCATGATGAACACCATATAGATACGAATCATAATGATGTTAAATTAACACCATTTCCAACAATAGTACACAACATGAAATAACTTAATTCCAAAACCACATAGAATGAAACTAGTCTTAAAAAATAAATTCAATAAATGATAAATAAATTTACATATTTTTTTTATTTTTATTAAATCATGTGGTACTAGGCATTCCAAAATGAAATCAAAAATATTAAAAAGCAATAGAATATCTATATTTTATATTACCCATAAATATAATTAATAAACTATAACAAAATCATTTTATTGTATTGATTAATTATCTATTTACAACCATAAAAGATGATTTGTGAAAAGGTCTGTTACACTCATATTGTCTTTTGTCAAAATCATATTAGGATCCATTGAATGAGCCCTGGATTTTAATATTTCATTGGAAACTAGTGACTATACTAAATAGGTATGTATTAAAAATCTACATTTTATAAAAATAATTTATTGTAATAGATCCATTGAAAAAAAACATAGACAATAATTTTGGATTTATAGTAGTTTAATTGAGTTTTAATAAGGATTATGGTTTCATAATATAATAGATGAAGTTATTATCTCTTTTATACCCTTAAATAACCATGTAAAGAATTATATCATTATATAATATTATTTTTTGATTATATATAAATAAATTTTTTGTGATTTTGGATTATTTCTCATGAAAATGTAATTTAAATTGAAGAGTGATATATAAATAAAATAATATCATATAATATTCACATAAAAAAATATATTATATTTGTAGGTATAAATATATTTAAATAAATTTTAAAATTTCTATATAATTGATAATTAATATACTAAATATATTATTCATGCTTAGAAAAATAATTTTAATGTGATTTGAATGAAGGTTTAATCACATGGTTTATCCATAGTCTAAGATCAATCCAATTTTGAGAATTTATAACCTAAGTTAAATTATCTATGGGAAATTTTTTTCTCATAGGAGTCAATACATCACTAATACAAGTAGAACTGCCAGCTATGAGTATGACTAGAACATAACAGACATATAGGTTATATAAAATGGCCCTACATGTATATTAAAGTTGGTGTTAAGAATATATAAACAAGGAATTAATAATAATATAAATTTATATTTTCATAAAAAAGAATTCATTAATTCATTTTATGCATCAAAATATTCTAATGTAAACTTCATTTTCCAGATTACACATTATTATAAGAAATTTAATTTTACAAACCATGGATTCAAAATATAAAAAAATATTATATATTTTTATTTAGTATATCAAAAAAATTATGGTTTTTTCTATGACATTTCTAGAAACATTTTCTTTCTTGTTACAAGGATAAATTTTTTTAATATGTAATGCATTCAAACATTGATAGTAATTTTTTAAAATTTATAAATTGAATTACTACTAATGTATATCTATTTGGAATTATCATAATAAATATTATGTAATATGGTTATCTAAATTTTCTGTAATAGAAATATGTTACATTGGTTAAAGTTAATAACCACGATAATGGCTAAAACCGTAAAAATGGGGGGGGGGATAAACTAATGGATAATGATATAATGTGACTAAAAGTTTCCCAAATTTTTTTTGTTGAGTGGATTTATACACTCATTATACTTATAATAATAGATTTTCTTATTTTTTGTGACTCTTCCTTGAAATTAATTTGATTTTATTTTAATATTTTTTTTAGTTATAGTAGTTCATATCTCCATACTTATAAAAGGATCCCTTCAGAGCCTCATTTGTACACACACATTTATCACCAAAATTTAACATTATATACCCAAATAACATTAAAAACAAAAATTAATTTTCTACAGGATCTAGATTTACTAAACAATCATCATATGTGTAATTAGGTGAGATCCAAATAAGGATATAAAAAATGGTAATCATGTAAACATAATTATGTAATGTTTTGATTTCTTATAAAATATCCATTAAATAATATATACATATTCCAATATAATTATGTGAAATGAATTATTATATATAAATGTTATTATTTTTATGGGTGAAACATTTCTATTTCCTAGGCATCTAGTGGAAAATGAAAACATTACTTCTACATATGTGCATACTACAACCTCCATGAAGAAACGTAATTCATTTTCCATTAAAAACTCTAAGTTATGAATATAAATATTTATTTTTTGAATAAATGATTTCTAAAAAAATAATAATTATTATATGTTGAAAAATAATTATTTTTCTTTGATTCACTTTAATAAATTGAATTATGGTGACAACACCTATATGTTTGAGAGGACTAGAACCTCTAAAAAATGAAACATTTCATTTTTCAACATCACTATACATGGATTTATCTTGAAGAAAAAATATTGAGTTATTTGTATATTTTTAATAGGTATTCTATCCTAGAAATATTATTCTTATATTATATTAATTATATTAGTATAAAATAAACCCTATGAATTTAACCACGGAGTAGTGGGAACGTAGATACATTTTTATAAAGTTAATTCTATTTAGAATGTATTTTTATTAAAAAAAAAATAACTTCCTATAACAATAATAAATATACTATATATATATAATAATTTTTATTATGAAACTACTATATATCTCCTTTTACCACATTAAATGTCCAAAATTATTTTTGGAGGAATTATGTGAACTCCCCATAGTGTTTGAGGATTAGAAAAAATATTCAATAATGTGTATCATATGACACTAAATGAAACAAAAATTGAAATATACTAGAAAAAGGATGTATACATTTAATTGTTTATACATAATTTAGTTATTTATGAAGATAGATGCACACACCAATTGAGTTGAGACCTAAGGTAATGAATTTTTTTCTCAACTATCTTTCATCGAGTCATAAAATTCTATACATGACCTAGATCTTTAATATTACATTAATTATATATTTTATCTATTATATATATATATATATATATTATATTTTAATGTTTTGAATTAAATTTGTTTCAAAAAATATTCCACTTTGATCAGTTTATCCCACTTTTAAAATTTTGAATTCATAATAATAATTCATACCATTTCTAATAGAACATTTGTTTAATGACAATATTAACCATCCCACAAATGATGTATATTATTAATGGGAATAAAAAAATTATTTAGATCATATGATGTGTATATTTCTATTTAAATTCATTAAACGTATTTATTTGTATCCTTTTCAGTGACGTTCATTTCTATCTGATATTTTTTAATAATAGAGAAAATTTGTTCAGACATAAATTTTATAACCTCCGCACGATGTTTTTGGTTTTTAATTTCAATTAACATCATGATTTCTATAAATTAATTTCTTATTGACTAATTTTTTCAATTTTCTATTTCTACCCACATCCAATGGATATATGAAATGATTTATAAATTTCTTTTATATATATACTTTAAAATCATTAATAATATACATTCCATAATTTCTCTTCTATTTTCAACTATACCACCATATTCTATATCTCTTATGGTGAAAATATCATCATAATATAGTAGATTATTTTATATAAGATTGGGAATATTGAATTTATGGGGAAAAGGATCTATAATTATTTTCTTATTATGTGATACCGTTTTTAAATGATATAAACCCATTTGTATTTTCATATGGTATTTATGATTAGATTACTAATTATTTCAATATAATATACCTCAATATAATATATCATCACTTGAGGGGTGAGATCTTATATCACACTATAACATATTGGTTAGTGTTCTATATCTAATTATATAATGATTATGTGCTAACAACATTTGGTATTCAGAAAAGATAATTTATGGGGATGATTGGGTTTTGCAACTAATTTATGATTACCTATTCTTTAGTTTGTTTCAAATTTCAATGTTATTCCCCTTTCTTATAACATTTCTCTTGGGTTTTTGATTATTTCAAGTTGTCTATTTCAGGGTATATGTTTTTTCTCCCATATTTTTTTTTATCTCATTCTATGATCCATGATGTTATATAATTATATGTGATTATATATTCATATTCCATGTTCTATTAATCATATTTTCCTACACTCATTGATTATTATCAGTAGTTTATATACCAATAAGTTATGGTTCATTGATAATTTCCCCTCACTTAAAATTTGTACTATCCCCTAATTTCGGTCTCCAATTTCAATGAAATTATATATCGTACTTTTTTTATACAGATGTCATATGTAGAGTTTATTACAGGATATGTTTAGGAAATAATGTATAATGAGATGTTGTTTGTAGAATATATTCAGTGAATCTATTAGAGAATATTGGAATATTGACTAATTAATTGTGATGTTGATTGATTAAATTTTGAAAATACTATATCAGTTTTATATTTTTCATTATAGATCTTTGAAAGTTAATATTGAATTTGGGTTTAGATATATTTTGGATTTGGTTTTGAAAAATATTGTGATAGTATAATGGATGGGTTTAAACACTGGAAATAACCAAAAATAATGGTAAATTATTGTGTGTGTGTTTTGATAGGAAAATACCTATATAGATACAATTAAGTGGGTATATTCTTTAGATTAGGTCAACATAGTGAAAATAGATTTGAAAAGTTTATTTTTGGGTATTAACTCGATCTTCACTCAGTTCAAAATAAATGAAGTTAACTACACACCATGTTTGAAACTCCCACTAGGATATTCTTGATTGATTTACATGATCTTTACAATATACTATTATATAGTTATGAATATTATTATTGTTATTATATTATATATCCTCATATAAATATGACTGTAAATAATATTTATAAATTATAATAGATTTACTAGTTTGAGTATGACCTATATTTATGATTTATCTCTTATTAGATAATAATATTCATTTTAAAAGTTTTATAATCCTAAAATATATTTATGTAAACTATTAGTATAATGAAAAATCATGATATAAATGGATATGGAGGTCAATGAGATCTTTTTCCCAATGAGGAAGAATGTTTCATAGACTATGGGGCTGAAAAAACTCATGGAATTTATTTAAAAATTATCTCAAGATATAAATAATAATGAAAAGAATATTGTTCTTATAAATGAAAAATGTAAGGAGACTAATTATATCAAATATTTAATAAGACAACTCCCACCCTCTATTTGTGGGTCTTATATACCACTAATTTTTTATTAATGGATTAATTAAATTGATAAAAAATTATATATTATTTATCATACCATGAAAATGTTGTTCTTGAACTCAAATCATACTAGAGTGGGAAGCAGCCTTCAAGGATAATCATCATGCCTTGAAGGAACATTTCAAGCCCTCGGGCTCTCAGGATTCTTCTAATTAATGAAGAAAGAGTCTGTCTTTTGCAGAAGCTCTTTCTAGATCTTTAAATCCCGCAATGGAGGATTCATCTAAATCCTCAAACATTACCAGGTTAGAGAATGGTGGGTTTTTAGTGGTTGCTGATCCGGATGCATTGCAGAAAAGGCTGTATCTATATAAGTTCTCCATACATGGTCATAGGATTTACTCAAAAGGGGATAAACCTTGGTCTTATGTTGATCTCAAAAATAGAATTTCACAATGTTGATGTATGAGGGATTGGAAATTAATCTCAATTGGTAAAGGTTATTTCCACATCATATTCAATTCTGTTGAATCTTTGAATTCGGTTTGGAATTTGGGCAATCTTCTACTCAAACCTGGTGTCCTTAGATTATCTGAATGGGATGTCAATTTTATTCCTTTCACTTTTAAGCAATCGAATGCACAAATTTGGGTAAGTTTTCCTGGATTAAACAAGGTGTATTGGCATCCTAGAATTCTAAATGATATTGCATCATGTCTCGGCACTCCAATTAGGTTAGACCAGCGTACCCTGGATGGAGAAATTGGTTTCTTTGATAGAGTCCTTATGGTCATCTATTTGGAAATCAAAAGACCTAGTTGCATTCTGTTTAATGTTAATGGATTCAAGTCGGATATTAGATTGGAATATGAGAATTTTCCATATTTTTGTGATGTCTGCAAAATCATGGGTCATACTGTTTCTAACTGTAGGATGATTCAGAGAAATTCTAAAGCTTAACCTAGTGCTTCAGAATGGACAGAAGTTTACAGGATCAAAATGAACAAAGCTGTCTTTATTGAGAAAAAAGGAATTCTGAAAAACTCAGTGGTCCTCCCTGTCCAAACACAATGTGTTCCTTCTACTACAAAAGTTCCCACATCCATTCACATTGCTCCTTCCTCATCTTTAAAAGTGTCATGGGCTAATATAATAGAGGAGGAAAATCATATTCTGGAACCAGCACCCAAGGTTATCCAATTTGGTAACCAAGTTACTGAATGGGATTGTAAGGAGGATTATGAAATATTTACTGAAATTTACAATGATATATGTAATATGGTTACAGTCTCACAGAATGAAGATGAAGAGAATCAGTTATTTCTGAATTTTTACAATAAAATTATTGATCATGTGGTATCCTTACAGTATGATAAAGAGGATACTCCTTTATTGAATACTATCTGAAATGATTCATCTTCTGATGTATCAGGTTTTAATCTTGAAAATTATCAGAATGAAAATGTCTCTAAATATGATATTCCTGCTACTATCAAATCTGGACAAACCTGCATTTACAACATTTCTGCTCCTATTCAAGGGTTCAATTACAGTATTTTTCCTGATGATCAAGACATTCAGAACACTCTGATTACTTCATGTTCTGGTAAAACTGCTTCATATGATTCTATTTCCAGAAGTAATGTTACAACTCCTACAAGTATTTCTTCCACTGTTCACAGAAATCTGGACACATTGATTGTGTCTAGTACACGTGGGATACCTGAAGCTTTAAACATTGATGACCAGCTTCAAGGCTACAAAGGTCCTCAAAGATTGAAAAGGAAAGTAGGGAGACCCCCTAAAGCTGGAAAAATCACGGATACTTCATTAAAGGTAAGAAGTTCAAAACATATCTCCATAATAACTAAAGCATAACTTGTATAGCTGGAAGAATCTGGAAAATAAATCACCATGACATTTCTCATGGCTGGTTCATTCCAAAAAATGGATATGGCTTGGAAAACAAAGGATTCAAAGCTACTGAGTTCACATGGTGCTGAACCTGACTGAGAATGGGCTGGACATCATGGTTTTGGGTGATTTACTCTGCTGGTTTGATTCATCCTAGGTGGAGTTGTTCCATCTTTATAAGGTTAGTTGTAAAGTGTATCTGCACTTGCATATCTTGTATCCTCCATTTTAATAAAATTAACTCAGTTGTTGGGATAAGGGACCTTTCTTAAAAAACAACAATATACATTAATGTTATGAAAATTAATTCATTAATAACACTGATAAAAATATTGATCAATTCATTATTGGCCTAAAAACAAGCTGTAAAAATATATTGGGAATATGTGAAATTATATGTCCTAAATAAACTATTTTATGTTTTCATTATATGGAGATTGAAATGGTGATTCCTATTATTTGGTGGAGAAAAAATTGAGCTTGTAGTTTCACGATAACTACAAATATATTCGAATGAAATTTTAACTAGCTAAATTCCAAAAATATTGGATGAAGAACCTTTGAAATTAACTCAATGGATCTAGAAAATGGTAAACAAGTGGTAAATAAGTTCAATAAGAACACATCTACTGCAAATATATAAAGATGGAAAAAGTCACATAAGAAAAGAATAATCCCCCATATAATTTAGCACCCACACTTTAATGATTCATGTAAATGGATTTTTTGAATTGTCTATAAAACCCTATGTTTTTATGATATATTCATAATTAAATAAATTTAACTCCTTATATCATGCTATTTATGAACTCCAATGTCTAATTGAAATTTATATTTGTATTGTATTATAACCTAGAAATTAAATTAGTGGAATGAACTTGAATAACGAAATAATTAATACCATTATTTAATGTTTTATAAGAATAAAAAATATTAGAATATAGTTATTCAAGTTTTAAGAGACAATATATTAATTAAGAATTTATAATTTATCAAAATGTTTTTTATTTATTTTCAAATAAAATTATACAATTAATTTAAAAAACTATTATTTTATTTTATTCTCAAAATTTAATTCTTTTTAAAAATTATTTTATCAAAAATTACATAAGGATATTTTCTAATATTTTTTTAATAAATATGGAGTTTTCAATAAACAATGAGGAATGTTAATTTTTTTTAAAACTAACTTTTTTATCAATAATTTATAAATTCCCTTTTATTAAATAGATATTAAATAGAAAATTAGTTCAATTAAATTTTTAAATAATCTAATTACTCTACAAGAGAATTTAATTAATATTGTATTATAGCATTTATGATTTTTATACGTCAAAAAACATTTTTCTTAGAAACAATTTTTATGTGTTTTCCTAGTTTAATTTGATGTGATATTATTCCACCTATGTATATTTAATGTTGGACAATGAATTTCATTTTTGAAATATTGATTTTCATATTTTTTTAAAAAAAGTACCTTCTAGTTTTAGTAATTATTAATACTGAATGTGGTAAATATTTATCACAACGATAAGGCTGAAATGGGTAAAATAGAGCAAAAACCATGTAACAAGGGCTCCAAATCAACTCCATGCATGACTTTATTTTATTTTATAAATTAAATCTGGCCAAACTCATTAAAAATTTATTATAAATAAATTTTTTTTATCTTTTTATAATATTATTTTTATTATTTTGAGTAAACAAAATTCTAAAATGTTACTCCCGTGAAATTAATTTATCTAAAATTTATACATATGGAAATAGATGTGGATATTTTTTTATAATGGTTTAAATAAAATATTAATTAATTTTTATTCTCATGTTTATTTATTTTTTAGTGATTAAATAATAACATAAACTGTTTACTCAACACCAATGTAGTGGTTTTGCAATATATAGACAACTATAATAAATGATTTACAAAAAACCCAATATTTTTATTGTTAGGCAGATTTATATATCACCAATAATTTAAAAGATTAATAATGATAGTTATTTTTAGAAATTTTTTTTAGTATTAAATTTCTATCTTAATTTCCTTAAATTCTAAATTAAATTATTAGCATCTAAATTACAATAATTATATTTTCCGATATATAATATTTTATTAAATTATTTATAATTCAATAAAATCATGAATGAGGACAAACAGGTTTAAAATGATCTAAAATTTCAACTCTTTTAAATTTATCAATTAACTATTTAATTATAATTAAAAACATAAAAATTTAATTATGAATTTACTTTTACCATACATAATGATAAAATAGGTTAACGAAGGGGTTAAACCAAAAGATAATGCTTAAAATGACACCCAAAACTAGTTAAATTTCATTTAATGATGAATATTGGGAAATCTATTGATCACACTCCATAACAAGATCAGACGACTTTAATATTTACTATGGAGATGGAGGAAGGACATACCTGCGATTGATAATGATTTGGTGGAAATCAGTAAGGAGATTGTCTGAATGGAGGAGGGTCTGGAGCAGGAATGGGATGAAACTCTATCGTCTGAGTTAATGCTGAAAAACGATTTTATATCTGATATTCTTCTGAGGAAGGAACGACTGGATAGAGACGGGGCTAGAATTCGGTGGCTACGGGAGGGGGATTATAACACTCGATTTTTTCATTCTTGTATTAAGGAGCAACGTTGTGTCCAGAGACCGAATATTAGAAGGGAGGATGGTTCTTATTCTACTGACCGAGATGAGGTTAGAGTCATGGTCAATGAAATTATCCAATCACTTTTGGCAGGGCCCAATCTTGGCTTGAATGGTGGGTACCCGAGAGGTGAAGTTAAAAGTTTTTAGGCAATTCTGAGATGTGTTTCAGAGGAAGTTGATATATGATTGAGGAGAACTCCAGAGGAGACTGAATTGTGTGAGGATGTATGGACTTTGAATCCGAAGAGCACACTAAGTCCGGATGGCATTCCAGGGTCCTTTTATAGGTCGGCTTGGGATATAGTTAATGGAGATTTAGTAAAGGCAGTGAAAGACTTTTTTATGGTGGGAATTTGTCGCGCATTGCATCTACAACCAAGATGGTGATGATTCCAAAGATTCATAATCCACATTCCATTGATAAATATTGTCCTATTAGCATTTGTATTGTTCCTTACAATGTTTTGGTCATCATTCTCAATAAAAGGATGGGATTTCATTTGAATACTTGGGTGTCTCTGGAACAGCATGGCTTTATTAATGGGCATTCAATTTGGGGGTAAATTGGAGTGGTGCAAGAAGTGGTTAGTGATATTAACAATAAGTCTTTTGGAGGCAACTTGGTGATAAAATTAGATATGAGCAAGGATTATGACAGACTTTAGTGGGGCTTCATCTTAAGGGTGTTGGCTTGCATGGGGTTCTCCAACGAGACTATTGATCTAGTTTTTCGGTGCTTCAGTTCAGCCTAGATATCAACATCATTTTTGGGAAAACGGTTTGGTTTTTTCAAGGCATGTAGAGGTCTTAGTCCAGGAGACCCCCTCTCCCCCACTCTGTTCATCCTATCCCAAAATTTCTTTAGCTACTATATCAACCGGGGTCTATTCTTGGGGAGAGTTTTTCCTTACCGGACTAGGCATGTACCAAGAGGAATTTCACATTTGATGTTTGCGGATTACATAATTCTATTTATCAATGGTAGTAGAAGATCAGTACATGGGATGAATGAGCTTTTAGGAGAGTACTGCATGTGGAGTGGTCTGGTTGTGAACCGGGGGAAAAGTTTGTTTTATTCATACAAGGATATTTCAAAGAGTAGGGTTATAACTCTAGAGGAAATATTGAAAATGAATAGGGGGTAATTTCATATGGAGTATCTTGGGGAACCGTTGATCCCTCACTCTCTTAGAATTCTGCATTTTGATAAGTTGGTTGCTAAGCTCACAGGGCGCATCATCAATTAAAAGAACAGATTTTTGTCATTTGGCGGTCGCATTACCCTGGTGAATAGTGTTCTTGTTTCTATTACCATGCATGTAATGTCAACCTTAAAGGTTCCTAGTATTGTTATGACAAACTTGGAGAGGATTATGGTGTCTTTTATATGGGATGGGCAGATGGAAGGGAGGCATCACTGGGTGTCTGGAAAACTCCTTGAAAAAACCCTCTCTGAAGGGGGAATCAATATGAGGAGTGTTTCTCTGACCATGCAAGGTCTACATGCTAAACTTTCATGGGAGGCTATGGAAGGAAGAACTATTTTGGGTAGGATAATAGAGGACAGGTATGGCACAAATGTGGATGAGAAGAGGGCTCGAACCTCTAAGGTTTGGAAATTGATTCACCCTTACCTGTGGGTTTTGTCTTAGCACTCTAGATGGATGGTTAGAAGTGGTGATATTTCTTTTTGGATCCAAGATTCGGGGGCTGGTAGGTTGTGGTTTCCAGGATTCCCCACACTGAATATATCATTTTGTGAGGCTAGCGGTCATCCTGGTTTTATTCAGTCCTTCTTGGATGATAGTCAATGGTCAGTCTTCAATAGTATTGTTTTCGATGATGAGCATGACAATCTTATTTCTACAGGCTGTTTGTCTGTTGTGTTATCTTTAAAGGAATTTTCTCTGGTGAGGAGAGAAGAAAATGATGATGATACTTGGGGGGAGACAATGTTGTGCAGGGAGGTACCCTCAAAATTTATTTTCCATGTGTGGTGGGTAAGGAACCGAGCTCTACCTACTGATGATTATATTCAGTGTATGGGTGTTAGCTTTGCCTCCAGGTGTTGGTGTTGTTGGGAGCTCAAAACAGACTCATTGGGGAATTTTTTTTTATAGTGAATGGGCTGGTTGGATATGGCCGGTGTTCGGTGCTTTCACTGGGTGGAACAGAAAGGGAGGGACGATGGAAATCTTCTTAACTATGTGGTTTCATGGCGTGGGCGGTCAAGGACCTGAAAGTAAGGCTCAAACTATTCTGATACTTTCCGGATTCTATACCCTTTGGAGTGCAAGGAATGTTGCACGGTACAAAAACATTAGAGGTACATAATCCAGTGTCATTTCTAGAATGAAGAATTATTTTCAGGACTTGGTTCGGGTGTGTACTAGTTTCCAGAATGTGCCGTTGGTTAAGGCAATTATACCCAGGTGTCTTATTTCTAACTGAAGCAGGGATTTGGGCCGTGGGAACTGGGTACGTTGGCATGCACATACCTTCTACCTAAAACTCAACACGGATGGATCACTTGTGGGGGGGGAGATGAGAGGTGGAGGGGTTATCAAGAACTTTGCAGGGTATGTTGTAGCAGCATTTTCTGCTTTCTATGGCAGGGGTGATGTTTTCCAGGATGAAGCGCAGGCTATGCTCACGGGTTTGGAGATGTGTGGACAGTGGGATATCATGATAAAAGCAGTTGAAACAGATTCGTTAATTCTCATGAAATAATTAGAAGGTAATGTTCAGGTTCCGTGGAATGGCATTTATATCATTAGGAAGTGCAAGCAGATTTTGGGTAATCTTATTGATATCACTCACACTTGGCGGGAAGGGAACCTGGTGGCTGATTTCTTGACGTCCAGAGCTTCGTCCAACCAAATAAGTCTCTTTTCCAGAATATGGGTTCTTTTTCTAGAAAGTGGATGAAGTTTTTGATTAATAATGCTTTGGGACTGCACTTTTTTTGACCTCTGTGATTTCCTTGTATCAACATTTCAATCAAAATCAATAAAAATGAAAGTTGTCAGTCATCCATTCTTATCCCACATTGAGACATCTAGATCAAATCACTCTAACCTAATTTTCTTAATAAAAACTACTAGACTCAATTTATAGGATCCGTTATTCTTGAAATTATAATCAATGGGTCCTTAATAAGGGTCTATATGGGGCATAATGAAGAATAGGAGGTCATATCACTCTTGAAATAAAATGAACATGAGGTATGAGGTATATTTTACAATTTTGTTGTTTATCAAAAAAAATTATGATCACATTTCCTATGTTGAATTTTTATGTCATATATCTAATGAATATCATCAATTATAATATTCTCTAGTTATTAAAATATATTACTAGTTTTTATTATCATTTTATAACTTTTAAATACTCTAAATACTAAAAGAGTTTTTTTAAATTCTAATATTATTTCCCTATAAATCCAAATACATTCCATGTGTCCCTGATTTAAAAAAAATTATTTTTTTACATTATTTCAATTATTTTTTAAAGTCATTTTCAACAATGATTATATTTTTACCAAATTTTTTAAAAGTAACATTCATATTATTTTTCGACTGAGGTAATTTTAAATTTACCAATATTTTTAAATGTATTATTGTATTAATTTACATAAAATGTATAGAATTTCCATCCCAGATGAATTAATAATATTTTTAATTATCCATTATATGTCCCTATATTTATTTTAAGTGAAAAAATATTCCATGATTATTTGAAAATTTTAATATTTTAAATAATTTAATTCAAAATGAAGAAAAATACTCAAGATTATTCAAAATGATCATGTAAATAGATTACTCATATATTATAAAATCCCATAGAGTTACATAAGATTTAACTATGACATGTTCAAACAATACCGTCTTTATTACATCATTTGATGGTTTATGATTATGATGATAAAATTATTATGAAATTCATCTCCCGTTCCATGGGTTATGTTATGATGAATGTTATTATGATCTTATTCAATAAAAATGAATTTATTATTATTATTTGAGGGTTGGTGTTAGAAATATATATCACTCCAATTCATTTGTTAACCATTAATGTGCTGTGAGATCATTAGGTAGATGTGAGGTTATCACATGATCGAAATAGTTTACAAGAGAGGTTATCCAATGCTTGATGGAGGGAAATGTGAGGTTATATCTACCCCAAAAGAAGATACATTAGAGAATAACTTGATATTGAAGATAGTGAATTATTGGTTATCCCAATAAAACAATGTTGTCAATGACTTGGGGGTATTCTTGAATGAATAATTCATTAATTATGATTATGGCATACTTTATTATAATATTTTATGAAATGATATTATTCTTATGTTATGTTCTCATGGATCATTTTATTTGGCATATTTATGATTCGTCTATAATGATCTTCTAATAATTAACACATGAATCGTTTTTTATGATAAATGAATTATTGGGTATGTTTTTAAAGGCAATTAGCATGTTTTTGAACACTTCATACAAATTTAATGCTTAAATAAACATTGTAATCTCCTTTTTCTACACTTTATAAGATTATAGGATCACACTTTATTATGTTTTCATTTCACTAGGATATGAAGAAATGTTTTAAATATGATGTGTATAAGGGGAATGATAGTTTTAGAGAGATAAGTGGGAGATTATGTAGATAATTTATACACAAGTGTTTTATGTATCCATCCTTCAAAAGATACAAAAAAATTATGGTTTTAGTGTGGATAATAATGTTTATTAGTGAATACAAATCTTTTATGAGGTAATATTTACATATGAAAATTTTGTGTCACTATATTTAGTATCAATGAGAGATTTAGTTAACTATGAACAATATAATGAGAAAACTTTAGTAAGAACATTATGATAATATTATATATATTATAATATCTTATTTATGGGTAAATGGAGGAGTGTGGTTTTTTGAGATAAATATCTAAAATTGGATACTTTAATAGGATGTGGTATTAGAATGATGCAACATGGGATAATGACTAGAAATGTGCTTTCAATTTTACCTCATTCATTATTGTGTTGCATGTTGAGTGTTCCATTACCACAACCCTATTTTGAATCAATTATGAAATACGATTACAAAAATTCGAATTTTCTATAAGAACCACCTAAAAGGATTTGAATATATGTTGATCATGGATTTATTTGGTTAAAACTAATGTGGAATATATTTATAACAATTTTTCATTATTTAGAGACTTGAAAATTTATTTTACATTATTACATGTTATTCCACAGTGATTATTTTCCCTCTCGTAATTATTTTTGGTTTTAATCAATGTATAGAAGATGAAGGAACAATGTTTATTCAATATGTGGAATTTAATACAGTGATTATCCAATTAAGTAAAAAATTGTTATGGAAGCTATAATGTGAAATATAGTTATTATATTTAACTAGAAGTCTCATTATATAATTAGCATTCTTAATATATATGAGTTTATTGGAACAACTTATAATAGAAACATGGTGATTCATGATGACCATGGAGAGAAGAATGATAATTTTTTTAAGTCAGAAATGTGATAAGAGAGACTTAAGAGAACATCTCAAATGAACATGAAAATGTTTTTTGTGAAGAGTATGATAGAAGAAAATAAATTTCATCCTAAGGAACCATTTATAGATCATCGAAATAATTTTTAGGATCCTAATAATTATATGAGTCAATTCCCTCCACTAGTAGTTGACTCCCATAACAAGTATGACCTGTAAAATGTTAATGTTTTTAATAATATTAAATATACCAAAATTATTAAAAAGTAATTAATGTTATCTTATGCATGGATTGTATTTATTTATAAAAATTACACATCAATTGATTTGGAATATAATTAAAAACATATATTTCAAAACAACATATGATCATATATCAGTGAAATAATGAATATGAACATCCAATTGAAATGACATCGATTGTATGGGTCAAAATTCCAATTAGAAGGTTTTGTTTTTATGTCAACCCATAATTATTATACAATTTATTTCAAGATTAATTACAAAATCACACACTTAATACCACCATATATTATCATGAGGACAATTTCCTTTGTGATATTAGGCTTATTATTTAATAGCTTGCAAGTAATTACAATAATATAAACATAAACCCTATAATATCCACTTAGATTCAACTGATTCTTCTTCAAATCCATATTATACCCTAGGGATGCACCTAATAATGGGGTGAGATATAAATCTCTATAAGAGTAAGATAAAAGGAATAAAATCATTAAAGTTATAAATGAAATTAAATAGGTGTATCAATGATACATTAACGTGCTGATGTTCATATTCATGGAAAATTATTGGTGATATAACATGATAACATTAATGAAAAATGTTAATATTGATAAATCATTAAATGTGAAATAGTAAACTGAAGGAAATTTTATCTTTCATAAAGTCATAACATAGTGTTCATAAGATAAAATCACATGTATTTTACATAGAATTTTATAAAATTAAATCATTTACCAATGCATTGGAGGGATATATAATTCTTGTGCCACCCACTGTATTCTTATCATGTACATGAAAATTTGTGCCACATAGATCATTCAGCATAAGATCATATATCATCACATTTAATCCCAAAATTAATCAATGTGAGAAAAATACATAGATGTATCCAATTAATGAAGGATATTAATATCTAGATTAATATAGTTAAGTATAAATGGGGATGGATAATAACTACATAATTTTTGTAATGAATGAGAACTTCTTTAATGAAAATTCCTCTTGGTCTATTTAAATGTCTTTTTATGGTTATGTAAAATGTATTCACTTATTTGGTTCTATTATTTCAATTTTAAAATACATTTAAGAATTGTGACAATTTTTAATATAGTTTTTGAACAATGGTTGCATGATTAGTATAAATATAAGGCTTTAGAAATCCAATTTACTCAGACAAAATAAGCGATGGCCTCATCCTGTTGACTTTCCCCAAATGAAGCCCATTTTTTGTAGCTCAGAAAGGAGGTAGAGTCATTGGGATTCGTTCTCGAACAATCCCTAGTCAAGCATGAATATGTTATGCTCGAGTGGAACCGCCTTTGAGATAAGTGGAAGTTGATAGAGATTACTACTCGATCAATGTTATCTAAGGCACACCAAGAGTTTTTCACCATAGTGCACCTTACCCTAAGGTCCTATGCGGTTGTTTTAAGGGGTTATGTAACAAGACCCTTGTACTATGATTATGTAAATTATTATTGTATAGAGAATATACAATCTTTTTATTATTGTTACTTTGTAAATAGTATTTGAAACACAAATAGTATTTTTAGTTAATATTCAACTAGGAAATCTATATTGATGCATTAATGGATTTTTTAATCAAATAATATTTTTATAAAATAATATTATTATTAAATTACATTTTATTAAATATAAATTATCGTATAATTTAATGAATGAAATTGTAATTTTTATTAATGTTTGAAAGCTGTTTTTGTCAAAACCCCTGAATTTTCGATAAATGTCAGTTTTTTATATTAAAATTAAAAATTCAATTATTTAGAAAATTATTTAGAAAATATTAATATTATTTTAGGAATCAGTATGTTGAAATTATCCAACAGTTAATTTTTCATAATTTTCTGAGACGATCTAATTTTTTGGGTAAAAATTAAATACCATTTAAATGTATAATGTGTTTTATGACATCATAGTGACACAATAGTGAATTAATAAAATACTATAATCATTATTTTCATCCAATATATGATTTAGAATTAAAATAATGTGATTTTGTGTTTTTTATTTATTTTACATTGCTTTAAATGACCCTTCAAGGCTTATAAAATATTTGGTCTTTTTAAATTGTTTTCCTTGAGAGTGTGGCTCGAATCCACATAAGAAACACTATTATTTTAAGATGTTCAGAAATTGGACTTATAAAATTTTGTTTTCCACTCCCCTTTTTCAAAAACCATGGGCTGGTTTGATGTTTTTATTAGTTTTATATGAGGTGTCTCAAACCTAAATAATAAATAATTCCCTCTCATTTCCAATATAAACCCAACCAAGCTTCCACTTACTCATCACTAAATGCCTTTAAAGTTTGACCTACCCCTGGCCTACTTTTTCTATAAACATCTCAAGGTTCCCCAATCTCCCAAGAAGCCTTTCTCAAGACTCTCCCATTATTTTTGGATCACTCATCCAAGTAAGGGATTCCTACCTTTATCTTTTTATCAATGTTTTTTAAAATTGTGATGCCTTTTTATTGTCAATTATAAATGTTTGGGTCTGATTTATCACCTCCCACATATATCTCTATTTATGTTTCAATGGGTAGAGACCCATTTTATCTCATTAAAATCTACCCATGTACACCTATTACCATGTTGAAATTCTGTAAGCAATTTCCCTCTCCTTGTTTACATTCAATTAATTTTTTTGTATCATGAATCTAAATTCCATTAAATTTGGTGTGAAATGTAACTATATGACCCCCTTACTTCCCATTTCATTTAAATATGATTATAAACCCCTTTTTCTAACATAAACCTTTTTTTTGTATTTCTTATGTCACATCATTTTGCTACCAAAATTGCAGAACGATTTTCCAAGCCAAAGTCATTGTGTAGTAATACCATACCCACTTCACTATCAAGGGTATTAAACATTATGCACATTTACATATTGTTTAATGAGTTTCATGTATGAACTCCACACTCCATTATCGTGTAATAAATTTTGATGTTTAATGAATCCATGTTTTATGATCCATATTGCACACTTATGCATGATATGAAATGATTAAGAATGGTGCACCCTAATAGCGCTTCAATACATTGGGTAAAGTATTTTATCATAATACGACTTGTGAAATGAGTGTTGACTCAATATAATTCAATTATAATGAGGGCTTACTCATTCTTCAGGTGAAATTAGGTTTTACTAATGCTCATTGTGCAATGAGCCATGGATCATGCTAATTCCATCTTAAGTGTTGTTGCCACATTTCCATGTTATTATTATCATGCATTATCATGCCTTTATATTCACATCTATCTTGTGATCCATTGATATACCTATTGTATAACTTTTATTTTCTTCTTCATGCTATTCCATTTTTATTACTTTATTGGGTTTTATAGAACACCCTTTTGTTATGAATGTTCTCATGTTATCATATAGAATGCTAAGTAGGAGGGAATGTAGTTGTCATGTAAAGATTGTTTTCAATAAGATGATGCATTATTTGCTTTAAGTTATTATGTAATTTTCCTAATCCCCAAAGATACTAGACCTCTCGATCATCTATGTTGTATCAATTAATGTTTTTATGTAAAAAAATTTGTTTAACTACGTGATAAAAAGTAGGGTTTTCATAGTTGGAATCAAAGGATAATATTAGTTATTTTGGTATTGGGATTATAAGTCATTGGTGAAGATTTGAATAAAAGACTAAGTATAATAAAAACAAACCTATGTTTTGGTAGGTATTGAGTAATTGGTTTATCAATAAAATAAATCCTTGTCGAGATAAGATCCGGTAGAGGTGGCTCTGGAACAGATATACCTAGGGGTGAAAACCCCAACAAAGAGTTCTGGGCTTATCCCGGGGTATCCTAGAACACAACAATCGGAATTGTTGCACTCTTGGTTACGACAATCCTATGGGATATGCTTTGATAAATTCACAAGCATAGTATGAAACTTTATTATGGAAAATACCCCAAGAATATATGATATAATGTAGATCATCAATAGAATATATTGAGGCCTATAGATTCACTAGTTAATGAAATAATAGTTTTTTGTATGTAATATGTTTTTTCCCTTGAACTCCCCTTTATGTGTTTTATTGTTCATAAGAACTCTTCCCATGTCTATATATGATAATGTAGAACCATAATAAAAAAGTTAAAGGTAGGGTTATCATCCATAATTCAATGCATTCTTTTATATCTTGAAAGTTTAGTAGAACAATCCCAACAACACCACAAATCATGGAAGTAATGATTTTGATGAGTTTGGAAAATGGGGAAATCATTGCATCCCAGGAATATAACTCCTCCCCTTTCATAATCGGTGGATTGAAATTCCTGGTGAACCTCATAATACTCCCTCTGGAGGAATTTGAGGTAATTATGGGCATGGATTTACTTTCCCTATATAGAGGGAACATAAATTGCTGTGAGAGGGAAATCACTCTCCATATCAAGAATCGACCCCAGATTCGGTACAACTGCAATGAGAAAGATGAATATTATTTAGCTCTGTCACCTCAATCATGGATATTAATGCCCTATGGGCACAAGTATTTGTCTTAGATGACTGAGTCTAAGGAGGAAACCATCTTTCAAGACATGCCTATAGTGATGGAATTTGGTGAAGTGTTTCCATCAGAATAGGTTGGTCTTCCTCTTAGAAGAGGTGCTGAATTCTCAACTGATCATATATCTGGGGTATTTCCAGTATCCAATACTCCATATAGAATGGTTTTTGTGGAGCTTCAGGATCTGAAGAAAGAACTACATAAGAATTTGGATAATTGTTTATACGCACAAGTGCTTCACCATGGGGTTCACCAGTCCTCTTCATCCAGAAGAAGGATGGGTCAATGTGCCATTGCATTGATTATCGTGAGCTCAACAAAATCACTATAAAGAACAAGTATCATATTCCCCAAATTAATGTCTTGTTTTATTAGCTATGTGGACCACAATACTTCTCCATGTTAGATTTGTGGTCATGATATTATCATGTAATCGTGAAGAAGTAAGATATCCTCAAGAATGCTTTCTATATAAGATACAGGCTCTATAAATTCTTAGTAATGCCTTTATGACTCACCAATGGTCCATCAATATTCTTGGACATGATGAATAGAGTCTTTATAGTTTACCTCGACAAATTTCGGGTAGTCCTTATAGATTATATTCTAATATATTACAATACCAAGGAATATCTCTATGAGCATCAAAGAATAGTATTATTGACCTTGTGAAAAGATAGGCTCTTAGGAAAGTAAAACATGTGTTAGTTCTGGTTAAAGTAGTTATCATTATTGACCCATATCATCATAATAAATGGGATATTTGTGGATCCCTCGAAGACAACTGCAATAAAAGGATGTTTGAGACCATCATCGTTAAGGGATATCCATATCATTTTGGGGTTAGTTGGATATTATCGACGATTTGTGAGAAATTTATCATGATTGTCCAACCCTCATACCATGATAACTAGGAAGGGAGTAATGTTTTCTTAGAGTGATTAATGTGAAGAAATCATCATTGAGTTGAAAATGAGGCTTATAACTATGCATGTTCTCACTATATCCACAAGTGGAGAACTTTTTGTGGTATACAGTGATGCTTCGAAGAAGGGCCTAGGATGTGTGTTGATGAAAATTAACAAAGTCATTGCCTATTCTTAAAGGAAATTGAATATTCATGAGTAGAATTATCCAACACATGATCTGGAGTTGGTTGTGGTGATATTCTCTTTAAAAATTTGGTGGCATTATTACTTTGGGGAGAAGTGTGAAATATATACGGACCAAAAAAGCTTCAAGTATATATTCACCTAGAAATATTTGAACAAGTTCCATCGGAGATGGTTAGAGCAAATCAAAGTCTATGAATTCTCATTCCATTACCACCTAGGAAATAAAACGAGGCGGAAGATGATCTAAGTAGAAAGGACTCAGTGATGTGATCATTAATGAGAATCTAAAAGGAATCAATTTTCTTATATTTGATGAAGATGGACATGAGAATCACAAAGAAGGGAGAATCATCGATTATTTTACAAATGAATTCTCAATATTCTCTTTTGGAAAGGTTAAAAAATTCTCAAAAGGATGATATGAGAATTTAGAAGAAAGTGGATGATATCATAAAAGGGAAATCCTCAGAGTTCAATGTCAATGTTGAAGGAATTGTGAAATTTGGGAAAATACTATGTCTTTCATCAAGTCTAGAGCTGAAGAAAAAACTTCTCGATGATCCAGATAGTACAAATTTCTCTATTCACCCAAAAAACACAAAGATGTATCGAGATATCCGAGATCATTATTGTTGGAATAATATGTAGAAGGAGATCACTGAGTATACATCAAATTGAATGGTTTTTCAACAAGTGAAGGTAGAGAGGTAGAAGTCTAAGGTTATGATGTAACCATTTCCCATACCAACATGGAAATGGGAGAACATCACCATGTACATTGTCGTGGGACATCTGAAGAAATCCAAAGGAAACAATTCAATTGGTGTTATTGTGGATAATCTTACAAAGTCTATACACTTCATTTCAATTCAAAAGGATTTCTCATTTGATCAACAAGAATGGAAATACATCGGGGTAGTGGTAAGGTAGCATGGAGTACGACTATATATTATAACTAATCGAGATCTAAGATTCACTTATATCTTTTGAAGGAGACTTCAACAATATCTAAATAATGAACTGAAATTTAGTATGACCTATCATCATCAAACCGATGGCCAATCATATCAAACTATTCATACACATGAATATATGTTATGATCATGTTCAATAGACTATAAAGGATGATGGGATCAACATCTTCCTCTGGTTGAGTTCTATTATAATAACAGTTTTCACTCGAGCATCTAAATGGAACCTTTTGAATACATGTATTGAAAAAGGTATAAAACCCTAGCTTGTTGGGATTATGTCAGTGAGCATAAGTTTCTAGGACCATAAATGGTCAAAGAAATGGTGGAGAAGGATAAACCAATTCAGAAGCATATCAAGGTAGCCCAATTTTCATAGATGAGTTATGAATATAACTGTCGACGAGACCTTGAGTTCAATGTTGGAGACATGGTGTTTCTATTAATATCATAAAGGAAGAAGGTCATGATGTTTGGAAAGAAGGGGATGTTAAGTCCTAGGTACATCGGCCCCTTCGATGTTCATGATCATGTCAAGGTTGTGGCCTATCGACTAGCACTTCCACCTACCATGGCCAAGGTACATGATGTCTTTCATGTATCCCTCTTAAGTACATACATACTGGACACTTCACATGTAATCTCTTAATAGGTAGTATAGCTAGAGAATGATCTTTCTTACAAGGAGAAACCAGTGAAGATCATAGATCGTAAAGAAAAAGTTCTATGATATAATATAATACCCCTCATCAAGGTGTTGTGAAAAAAACTCACAAGTTTGAAGAAGCAACGTGGGAATCAGATGAAGTGACGAAGCAGAGTTACCCACATTAGTTTTAGCGTGGGAAAAATAAATTTTGAAGGTGACATTTCTTAAGGAGGGAAGATTGTAACCACCCAATAATTTGCTAATGAAAATTAATCTTGGTTTATTTAAATGTATTCTTATGGTTCTGAAAAATGTATGAACATATTTAGTTCTATATATTGGATTTTAAAATACATTTATAAATTGTGATCATTGCTAATATATCTATTAAACAGTGACCACATGATTAATATAAATATAGGGCTCTAAGAAATACAATTTACTTAGAAAAAGGAAGTGATGGACTCATCCAGTAGACTTACCCCATATGAAGCCCATTTGGTAGAGCGTGGAAAGGAGGTGGCATAATTAGGCTTCCCTCTTGACAAAGCCCAATCTGGGCTTGAATAAGTTAAGTTTGAGCGAAACCACCTACGAGAGAAGTGGATGTTGATAGAGATTACCACTTGAGAAATATTATCTTAGCCACCCGAAGAGTCTGTCACCATCGCACATCTTACCCTAATGTCGTATGTGGGTGTTTTAAGGGACTTTTAAATAATATCATTGTACTACGATTATGTACATTATTATTGTATAGAGAATATTCATTCATTTTAATAGTGTTACTTGGTAAATAGTTTTAAAAACACAAATAGTATTTTTAGTTAATATTCAACTAAGAAATTTGTTTTGATGAATTAATGAAATTTTGGACTAGAAATTTTTTTAATAAAATATTATAATTATTATTAAATTAATTTTTATTAAATATAATTTACTGTATAAATTTATGAATGCAATTGTAATTTTTTAATGTTTGAAAGTTGTTTTTGTCAAAACCCAGAAATTTTCGATAAATGTATATTTTTATTTTAAAAGTAATAATTCATATATTTAAAAAACTATTTATATAAAATTAATATTAATTTTTTAATCATAAAATCGAAATTATCCAATGGTAAATTTTTCATAATTTTATGAGATAGTCGAATTTTGGTGTCAAAATTAAATAAAGTTTAAATATATAATGTGTTTTATGAAATCATAATGACCAAATAGTGATGTTATAAAATACTATAAACATTATGTTTAGGAAATATATGTTTTACCATTAAAATAATGCAATTTTTGGTTTGTTTGATCTATTTTACAAGGATTTAGTGGACCCTTCAAGGCTTATAAAACAATTTGCCTTTTTAAATTGTTTTCCTTGAGAGTGTCACTCACATCCACATAAGAAACCCAAATATTTGTAGAATTTCGGTCATTAGTCATATAAAGTATTGTCTTCCAATACAATTTTTCTGAAAACTTGGTCAAAAACAATGGGATGTTTTGTGGTTTTGATTAGTTTTATGTGTGATGTCCCAAACCAAAATAATAACGAATTTCCTCTCCTTTCCTTTATAAAACCACCCAAGCTCCCACATATTCGTCTCTGAAAGTCTTTTTAGTTTGAAAAATTAGTTCCCTCCTCTATCTATAATCCTCCCAAGGTTCCCCAAGCTCCCATGAAGCCACTCTCAAGCCTCTCCCAATCTTTTTGGATCATACTTCCATGTAAGGGATTTCCCCCTTTCTCTTTTATGCATGTTTCTTAATATTGTTATGCCCTTTTATTTTCCATTATAAATATTGGGGTATGATTTCAAAACTCACCCATACTTACCTATTTAGGTTTAAATCATTATAAACCCCTTTGTCTCTCATTAATTTCCTCCCATATAAAGCTATTACCATGCCAAAATTTCGTAAGTAATTTCTCTCTCCCCATTTACATTCAAGTATTTCTTTTGCATCATGAATATAAATTACATTACAATTGTTGGGACATGTATCTTTATGAACCCCTTACATTCCATTTAATGTAAATATAATGAGACCCCGTTCTCCCTCATAAACCATTTTATGAGTTCTTATGTCACGCTATTATGTTGCAGAAATTGCACCGTGATTTTCCAAGCCAAAGTCCTTGGGTAGTGAATGCCATACCCATTTCTATATCAAGGGTACGGACCTTTATTAACATTTACTTTTTTTAGAGAGTTTAATGTATTAATTCCACACTACTTTTTAGTGTAATAAATTATGATGTTTAATGTATCTGTGTTTTATGATCCATGTCGCATAATTATGCATGAAATGAAATGATTAAGAAATGTGTGCCCTGATAGCGCTCCAATACATTGGGTAAAGTACAAATTCCTGATTTGTCATGTTAAATGTGTTTTGACTCATAATAATTAAATTGGAATAAGGGTTTACTCATGATTCATGTGAAATAAGGGTTCACTCATTCTCTATGTGCAATGATCCTTAGCTCATGCAAATTCAATGTTAAGTGTTGTTTCCACATTTCCATGTTATGATTATCATGCATTATCATGCCTTTATGTTCAAGTTTATCTTATGCTCCATTGATATTCCTATTGTATAACATGTATTATATTCCTTACATTATTCCATGTTTACTCCTTTACTGGGATTTATAGCTCACCCTTTTCTTATGAAAGTCCTCATGATCTTCTATGTTGTATCACATGAAGGTTTTATGTTACAAATTATGTTCATGTATGTAATAAAAAGCAAGTTTGTGAAAAATTTTACCACAAATAATCATTTTTATCATGAACGATTGATTAAAAGGGATTAAATGATGTGAAATAATTGATGATGGGTACAATTTCATTGAATGGTCACCAAAAGGTTTTATTTATAGAGCCAAAAATTCCAAAATCTCTCTCATATCAATGATTCATGGACCATCATTAGAAAGGTAGTCATTAGTTGGGTATCTTTTCCAAAAAAAACATAACAACTCACATTGGTATAGAAGATGGTATTTCTAGTTCATCACACCTATTATGGGGAACTAGTGCCTATTTAGGGACTATTTTATATATTTACGATATCTTCATGAATCCTTAGTTCATTCCCATGTTTGAATACGTGGATTTACCCTATGTAATGATTGATCACACATACACATGAGACCAGAATCATCAATATATATCCCATATTCTCTATAAATGGTACCCATTTATGGATGAATTATAGATTATTTGGTCATTCATCAGGACAATGTAGGATTTATGCCATTTTCTTAGGTGACTCAAATCTTATCATGATCGAGGAAGATAAGAAGATATTTTGATTTCAGGATCAAACCCATATGTTAGTATTACAACATATCCTCATGACAGGATTCAGAACTCAAATAGATTGCTCTCACATATAAAGACACATCCCCTTTTAAAAGAGTGTGAGAAGGATGCAACCACATTGAATAACATCATGTGAAAGGAAGTCTGGGTGTAAGGATTATGGTCTTGGATGTTGTGGAACATAAGATGACAGGTCCTGATGGACCCAGAAGAGATACAACCTTATTAGTAAACATGACCCTATCAGGGATGTGCCCCGTAGAACATTTGGGTCGATTTTAGTGCTAGTATTGGAACTTATGGAGGGAACCTATATTTCTATTTTATTTGGGAAAAATACAATATAGTCGAATTTGTTTGGGATTATGAATGGAAGCTTCCAATTTGAGAGGGCATGATTGGGGCTTACACTCAAGGTACTCACATCTAGTGTAGATTCATGAAAAATATGGAAAATTAAATTCTTATAGATGTTTTTGTGGATTATACCGTATATGGTTCCCATTTAAAGGGACATTATTGTAGGTAACACTCAGAATGATTCCAATTTGTATTGGGAGAATTTGGAATTACTGATCACCATTGATATTTAAGCCCACATAATCTATGTTTGGTGATAGAAATAAGAGGAATTAGTGGATCTGAAGATCATATTAACCAATCTATGTAGTGATAGTTGTTATTGGAGCCTAAATATACAGGGAGAGGGAATTTGGTGTACCATTCCCTTCGTTTATTTTGATATCCATGATATTTACAAATGGTGATATATGTAGAAACTTCTGAGGTATAGGTGAATAGAAGTAAAAGATCAGCCTTGTGCAATAAATGTTAATGGATTACCTTAAGTGGAATTCCCTAAGTATTTTTTTGGGAAAGGGAGAAATGTTTAACACTTCTTTTATCAAAGATAGTGTCTAGTGGTTCACCTAAATTTCTATAATGGGATGAGTCACATGATCATATTGAGGTCATAACCATCATTACCATGGGAATATAAACCCAATGAGATTATGAGGCTCTTTCATATTATGGTGGAATAAAAATGTGACTTTTCTTAACATAGGTATGTAATCATGAGGGAAATGACTATATGCCTTATGATTCTCTGATACATGTTAGAAGGCTTTAGAAGAGGCATTGAACTAATACCATTTGGTTAGCTAGTGAAGGGTTCAACACAAGGATGAATGATGTTAAGAGAAATAATGAAGGGATGTGGTGATTAGAACACAATATGATGTCCCATTCCACATAGAATTTTACAATTAATGAAAAGATTCCCTCTATCTAAAATGTTTCTATATATGGGTCTCGACTATCTATGTAGTGTTATGCTATTCAGACTTGGGTTCTACCTGCATAGCACACTACTTTGTGGGGATAAGTTTCATCTGTGTAGTAAATTTTTTATGTGGGTCCATGTTCCTCTCACATAACATTTGTTAATGTGGGTTAGGGTTCTGCTCGTATAACTTTTTTCTATGAAATATTTTTTTTCAGCAATGATTTCATTCATTATGCCCAGTGGGTTGGTTTTCAAAGAGTGGTTTTGAGTTCATGTATTGATTATTGATTTATTATTCCCCCCTTACCACTATGCAGTGGGTTTTACAAACTGGGAATTGTTTAAGGGGTACTAATTTTTGGGGTGCATCAATTCTCATCTACATCAAATCTGTTATTTTTTTAACTTCTGCCTCTCATAATTTTAGGCCCCATATTATAATATCTATAGTATAACGGAGTGACTATGTACTATACTAGTTTTTCATCCACTATGGTTTGTGGGATGTTTTTTTGAGAATCCCACTGAAGGTGGTCCATCCCTTGAATGACTCAATCAACAATGAAATAATTCCTGGAAGGTCCATTGTTTGTGGAAAAAATAATCAACACATTAGCCCTATAAAATATTTTTTCGTTTAAGGGAACTAGTGGTACCAAACATGTCATTTGAACTACTTAATTATTAGAGGTGAAAATAACCAAATTGATCTTGAAAACTACTTTGGTTTCATTAACAATAATCGGCAGAACCACCAAAACATGTGAACTATTTCGTTCACATATACTTCAAAAAAAATTCAATGCGAAGTAGTGGTCCACATTGAAATTTTTGCTTCTTAGACTCATCCCTTTGAATAATTTTTGGGCTTTAGTTATACCCTTTTCTGATCTGGATATTATTCACTTATTAAATTTGGTATTTTTAGGACCAAAAATTTACCCCCACTTGAAGGGGTTTCAATTGTCACGATGAGGAGGGAATTATGGTGTAGAAGAGGTCCTGATTTGACTGAGAAAGTAGATAATGATCAATTGTTTTTCAAAGATTTAGGTCTCAATGATAATAATTTGAATATTTCTAGGGTTATGAATAAAAACCTAAATTGTTTTTATTTCTATTATCCCTATAATTTTTTTCTATGTCCACATTGGTGTGGGATTAGTGAGTGTAACTTGAATTATTCTTTATCCCACCATTATGGGTTTTTTACCAAACAAGTTTTGTGATTTTTTTGAAAGTTTTTATGTTAGTCTAAACCATTAGATTTGTATATTTCCTAAGAAAATAATTGACATTTACCTAGGGTCTAATTTTTGAGTTTTTAACCAGGTGTGTTTTGTGTCTCATTACATTTATTGTTTAGTATTGTGAAAATTGGATAAATTTCACTTTTTTTTAGGTTCAACCTCATATACCATGAATTACAGGGCAAGGACCTCAATAGGGATTATTAGTCAATAATGTCCTAATATTTTTTAGGGGTGAATGACTGCTTTCTATTGGCCATGGTTTTGAGATTCCTAAATACATGAAATTATTTTGTACATGTATATGATGATTAATGTATGAATGGTTTTAAAATAGATGTTTATTGGGTGTAAAAAGGATGGCAAAACCTCTACTGAGGAATAAATTTCCTTTGGTAGACATTGATTTTTTTGGGTGACTTATGGAATACCAACAGAGGAATATTTGTAATATTCATGAAATGGTGACCCCACAAAAAAAACTCTCTATTTTTGATGGCTAGGTAAATTAATGAGAATTCAAATGTCTCAATATTTTGATGGGTGTCTTTCAAGATGATGGTGTCTAAAATTGAGGAGGGAATCTGTATAGCATTTGGCCAGGAATGAGAGAAATAGCTCACACAAAAACATTTCTTGATTAATAGATGGTTAGAGCAGGGTGCAATTTATCATCCCGTGACTCAGAAATGGATGGTGTGGGAAAAAAATCTTAAATAAGGATGTTTGGGGATTTAGACATGTGGATACAATCCATTGACCAATGGATAAAGGGATATCACTTTTCCTAATAATATAACTAGGAATGTTCTATCAAATTCAGATATAAAGGGGGAATGGTGAAAGATTTAATTTGGTGTGTTTCCAAATCCCCAGAGTAATGTGGAACATAAAAATAATTTGAGTCTAATAGTGGTAGGAAAATAAAATCATGGGAATGAATTTTCCTTTGGATGACGGGATGTTTTGTGATAAATAAATGGATATCGAACTTGGGAATATTATGCTTGGTCAAAAGAAGGTGTGTTCATGATACTAGGACTCCACCTTCGATGGTCAGGGATGATTATGGGTCTTCAAACCTTTTAAGACACATTGTATGGTTTGTTAAAGGAGGCTAAATTGACTAGAGAGGGGTTTTCCATTTCCAAATTTATTTGGAATAGTTAGAGGGATTTCCCTTATTCTAGCCTAACACAAATACTGTAATTATTTTTTATATATGGATAGGTATGATAAAGGAGGTCGTTTCATCACAACGTATAATGTAAAAATTAGAATCAATCCATACATAGCTCAGAGATGATTGCTCGTGCAGTTTCGACGAATTCCTATTGAATATGGATTTATTTTCTTGATAGAATCCTGTGAATGGAGTGATGTTAATCTTGGAATCTAATATGTAGATCAATCTCTTTCATAAGAACATGGGGAAAATTATTTATTTAGTCTGTGGAAATTTACTTAATAGGTATGACCCTTGCGTGGGAAAGGGGTGACATTTTTACTTCCTAGATGGACCTGAGATATGAATTTTGGGATTCCTCATATATCCTTTAATAACATGAATCAATATAGAACTAGTTATTTGTAGTTTCCTCATGCTAGTCTGGCCCATGCACTGGGAAGGTGAATTATTAATTTGAGCTACGGATGGACCCAATATTGAACAACTGGGTGTCACTATTTATCATGTGATAACATGAAGTAGGACACACATAATTCTTAATATCGTGCAATTTATTGTAATGTGACAATGAAATTAGTCTTATAGTTTAAAATCATATTATGAGGAAAACATGGATTTATTCAATTTAGGGACTTAAAAGTAGGAAATATTATCATATAAACAATAAGTAACCTTAGGCCAGATATATAATGATGTTTTGACATTCTTATAATGGAAAGGGGTAGAAGGTTTAAACCATAATACCAAGGATTCTCAGATGAAGACAAATGATATTGGGCAAGGAACCCATTGGGTATTACAGAGATATAAGAGGCCTATCATGAGGAATAAGTTTCCTCTAATAAATTATCCTTTGTTGTTGGAATCTTATGTACATCCAACTATGGAATATTATACATAGTCAAAAATATTGTCTATAGGACACTATGCATAAATTTATGATGAATGTAGATGTATTTTGAAGATCTAAAATATCTATGAAAATAGAGTTTATTAATGGAATGGTTGTGTTCGGGAAATCAAGAAACATTCAGACCATGATTGTCCATGGTGTATGAAATTCTCAACATATATCTGACTCATAGGTAGGGATATATTTTGTTTCCTTGATAGATAAATGAATTAGTAACCCTAACATGAGATCTCTTGCATATATATGTATTTTCCAATAGTATATGGAGACATTTACCTTTTTCATTTATTTTTTTCTCTGAGTAGGGAATATCTCCTAGGTGACACTATGTATCTTTCGGAAAAAATAATCAATCAATACAATGTTCTTGAAGAACCCTGTAGTTTAATGTCATATGGTAAGGAAATTGGTTTACTGATGTGAAGTGGACGTATTTTGCTTAGATATAATATTAAAATGTTAATGAATCACTACAAATTAGGTGATTATAGGAATCAAAACATTTATAGTTCTAGAAAATGGATTCATGTACCGATCTTGCTCATACATAAGGACTAAAGAATTTTTTTTCATTGTTGCGGCTGGAAATGAGATCAAATATTCAGGTGTCAATATGTATCCAAGGTAAACATGAATCAATCAATATGTAGTAATTATATATATCTCCCTTCATAGATATCAACCATATGTAACTAGTGGAATCTATTTTTCTATCATTAATTGGATGTACTAGGATTCAGAACACAAGCATCACTACATATCCTATTATAACAGTAATCAAGCCACACATAGTTCTTAAATACAGAATGTTAGATGACTAATACTAGGGGAAACTATTTCTTAGTTGAGAACATTATGTTGTTGTTCTACTCGACATGATATAATAATGATATTGGTTTCATGTAGTTAAATTTATTGTTACATGGATGGTGTTCACACTAATTTAAATTCATGCGATAAGTATGATTGTGTCCAACAGTTAGCGAATGATTCTTTTGTTTACCATTTTGAAATATAATCTCAATGTGAAGAGAGACCAACAGGCTGACTAATTATTATTACATTATAAACTTACAGAAATAATAAAATTGGCATATTATAAGTGGTATAGAAGTCACTATGTATACTATGATGAGAGTAATCAAGCCACACATTGTTATGGAATGGAGTTCTTCACACAAGTATTAACCCTACACAGAGGGGGGAGTTTTTTGGTATTTCATGTATAGTCTCATAACATGATGTCTGATGGTCAATGCGTATACCATAAAATTATAATCACACAACACATTTTTCATAATTAACGCTCCCTGCATAGGTCTCACCCACACATAGTGATGTAAAAAATTGATTATTTTTTTGGGTGGCTTGACCAGGATATAAAATCAATGAATCACTATGTATCCTTTTTAGAAAGAAAAAATTGCATACATAGTTCATGAAAAAAGTGTTCATACATTAATATGATTATCAAGTGGTGATGAAAGATTATTTTATTCCTCAACTTTTTTTGGTGAGTCGCCGATTGAAATAATGATTTAATTTATAGTTTAACATCATTTAATAATGAAAACCACCAATAGATGAAAGTTGTAATTTTCAAACAAAATTCTTAAGCATTCACTAAGATATTTATGTGATGTGGTGGTATAGAAAACTCACTTTGAACATGACTAAGAAGGTCGAGACACCACATATTTTTCCCTAAGGATACCTACATTATGTTTTCTTTCATGATGCCTGGAAATGGGTAGGTAGATTAATGTAATATGGAAAGGACAATTGAAATTAGGTTTATTGTCAGATGGTATGGATGATGGTCCAATGAATTTTATCATCTTGTGGTTGGAATGAAATTTAATCTAATTAATTAAAACATATTTTTAGGAACCATACATTTTTAGAGCCATGTAAATATTTCCATCCACCGAAATTATAGAATATGGTAAATTGGGGTAAACCTTATGCATAGCATATGGTCCCTACCATTTTTGGTCCAACATTGGAGGTTTCAATCCACGTCCAAATGGGGTTATGAGGACCAGTACCACATCTCTATTAACGAATGGTTAGAGATGAACCTTTTTGTTAATGTCAGATGTGATTCAGTTTTGGTGGACCCCAATATGATTCAAGGTATGGAATATTTTATTATATATTCTCTGAACATCATCTAACCATTTTTGGGTTTTCTAATCCATTTATAACTGATCACAGATGTCCACACCGAGTGAGGGTAATTAGAATTCTATTGGAATGATTGCCTTTTCATATATACTTATAAGTATGGGGTCACTTGTGTGGTTGTGGGGGTCATGGTTTGGTAAACTCAAAACACATGTATGAGCATGTACAATATGATCATTTCATCCTTATCTTCCATATTATGGAGTATATTTGATTCAGTTTTATTGAAGGCCTCTTTTTTTTATTAGAGTCTACATGGTAGCAGAACGAATATTTGGATTTCATGTCATAGACCTAGTATGGATTCTCAAATTCAACATGATAGAAAATAGAGATGTTTGTTAACAGTATGGTATAAGTTAAAACTAATATGTTGATAAAATTCACTTTCATGAGGAGTAAAATGTAACACGACTTGGAATATTTGAGGTATATCACTTCATCCAGCATAGATATGTTGTCGGTTTCAGTATGAATGTACTATAATTTCTTGGATTTGGTGGGAGTATATGTTCCCACAATGTCCATTCCCTATATATAAAATGGAAAGGAGTGCACAGATGTGTGAAAAAACTCTAAGGGTTCTTCACTGAAGTTGTAATAACCCTTGAAAGAATTACACTTTTTTGGTGAATTTAGTTTAGTCCTGCATTAAATTGGCCAAAAGAATATAAGACTTTCAATTTGGTGAAAAGTCCTAAGTCAAGAATAGTGATCTCCACATCATGTAGCATGTACATCCATCATGAAAATAGTAGACTACTTTCCATTGATTTTTCTGATAGTGAACCCTTCAAGGATCTACATATATAGTTCATTTTTAAGGTTCTTCCCATTATATGGAAAAAAAATATTACTGGTATTTTGATTTTATCTCTCCCAAATATGTTTGGTGGGAATTTTTCATTTTGATTATATTACACAATTTATATCACCAATACGGTTATAGGAGTATGTAGTTCTGGGAGGGGACTATTCTCATCGTTCTCTTCTTCATAGTTTTTCACGAATGGGGATATCATATGGTGTTGTGCACTGATGATGACTATTTCATCATAGTCTGGTTTATCTAGATGTGTGGTTTCATTTTATAATGTGTCAACATTTCATTCTACAACATTGGGACATTATTCAATGTTTGATCAGAAGGGAATTCGTCCATTTGTCCCCAAATGTGGATGAACATGGGTATTAGCTCTTCTTTTTTGATAGAAAAATCATTTTTATCCATCTTAAGGACCAATTCATTCTTTCCAATCATCTTCAAGTGTTTCAGTTTTACTTTAAGTTCTAAAAGTATTTAATTAATGAGATCTTAATATTCTATTTAATTTTTCATTAACCACTTACAAAAAATTAAGGATAAAGATAAAACTTCATTTTTGATGAAATATGATCTTGACTTCCATCCGTAAATTTTTCAGTTTGGTGTCTTCCATACTCTTTCCTATCAGGCTTCTAAATGCACTATCAAAATTTCTTTCCAATATAGGTGGCCCTCTTAAACAGACAGAACCACTTCATCTACTAATTATGTGTCCATTTTATTCATCACTACAGAGTAGTGATCAAATAGAATATCTGATAGTTCTTAAAAATTTATTTATTTTGAGGAACAAACTAAATATCAAAGAATTGTAGGATGATCATCCACTATGAAAAAAAAAACTAATCATCATCCGATATTTGAGGGTATATTTTAGTGGGTTTTCCTAAGATACCAAAAGGATCTCATAGTGTTGTACATTATGCCTCATATTTTGGACTAAAAATATAAATTTCATATTTATCTTCTTGATATTAAAATAATTTGTTTCATCATTGATCATGGTTCAAATTATAAAATAAAGGGTATTTTTAGTTCATAGAGCATTCTTCTATGTAGTGAAGGAACCAAAAGATTACTCCAATGATGAATCATAAAAGACATGTGTTCTTCCTTCAATAGGTGGCATTAACATTGGCAGAATCGATATTTATTTCACAATTCTATGAAATGAATCTTCAAAATCAGCATTCCATTGGACTGTAACCCAATTTTTTATCCAACTAAAGAGGGTAAACATTTTCTGGAAATACTATATAGGATGTTTCAAATATAGGATATGTTTCCTTGATGTCCAATTAACTCTTTGAGGTTGTGAGGATTTTAAATTCCAAGGATATAATTTGTATTCTCAAGGATGAATTTGATTCAATGATGGAATAAGATTAAGCTTAGAAACTTCCATGATGTAATTTCAAAAGAAAAATTCAAGGAGTTCATTTTGAGGTTGTGTTTTCAATGTTTGTTGATGATAATTTCTTGACAAGACAGGGAGTTAGTGAGTTTTTTATATTTTACTACCAGTTCATAAACATAGAATTCGAGAAAAATTTATGATGATGGGTTTAAAGATGTGATGTTTTAAACATTGTTTTATTGAACCAAAATTCTTCATCAAAAAATGGAATTATATGATAGAAAAATTATCCTTGGGGACCATAAAATAAATTGATTCGTCATCTTCAGGATCCATTTAGATCATATTATTTTTTGAGTAGCCATTCATGAATAAGATCACCTCATATTCGACTATTGCATCGATTAGTAGTTCTATGATTGGTAATTGAAATATTCCTTTTGGAAGTGCAGGTTGAGATCCCTAAAATTGACAAAACCTATTATATGCCCATACTTTTCCTAAATTTGGATGAAATTGGCCATCCAGATAGGATACTAGTCCTTCCAAATGAAGTTATATATGATTATATTTTCAACATTGGCCTCTAATTTGGTAACATGTGTATGGTGTGTCCTTTAAGATACTTTTGTACAGCCTTAGTGGTCCTCTGATTGACCTAGGTGAAGAGTTTCCACCTCAGGATTGAGACATGCAATTTCGATTTAATTCTGGAAAAATATATCATGGTGAAGCCTAATAGAAAAGCTATATAATTAATTTTATTTGAAAAACATAGTTGCACAAATCAAGGGGAGATAAGGGACATCCTCTATTGCTATATTTATTTCTTTGAGTTCATCATTAGTGGTATTGATGTCATTCTAAATTGAAGGAGGGAATCCCTAATTAATTGTTCCTCCACATTTTCTTCCTCCCCATCATATTTTTCTTATTGTTTTGATTGGGAAACATGTATTGGGATGAGTCCTCTAGATTCCAGAGATGATTCAATATCTTGTTATTTAGAATATGAAGAAACTTCCCCTAAAACAGTTGATAGATGGGGTCCTTTTGAAACCCATGAGAATATGGAATGGGGTGTGAGGGAATGTCATATTCTACCTTAGGTGAGGAGGCATCCAATTACTCCAAATTATGTGAAGATGTGATTTTATGGTGCTCTGGGGATGTGTTAAGGGAAATTCATATGTTCATTCACAATTATTTGGAGAGTCATAATATTGTACAACACGACTCGACATGGTGTTCCTGAAATAAATTAGGATGATTTATGAATATGTGCCTAAATTTGGTCTCATATTCTTTATTTTGTTGATATATAGAACATACTCTTAACAATATTTTTAAAGGTATTTGATGATTTCATTTGTAGACCATTTAATGTGGTGACCCATTTGATTCCATCAACCATGGGATCTTCCCCATCACCCCAATAGAACCCTGTATTGACATATTGAAACTCATAGGATTTGAACGAGGTCTTAACGATATAAAACATCCATATTTTCCAATTAATGTAGAATTTGATGCATTGATGGTATAATGATGGTATTTCTACATTTTTCTATAATTAGGGCCTTCCTAGGTACATAATGGAGACCATGTTCTGCCGAACCACTAAAAATTATCAGTTATCTATGAGGAATCTGGAATGAGCCTTCATGATCTCTATCTTTTAGGCTAGGCTGCTATATAATGGGTTTTCCTTTGGAGGTTTTTGGTTATGATGGTGTTACAATGTTGCAGTTAAACTAGTAGGGTAATAGTTGGTTGATTAAAATGTGATTAGAGAATTCCATGATCTCAATTGATACTTTTACAAGTCATCCAACATTGATTCATCTATTCCACTCTGATGAAAAATTCTATCCACTCTCCATCTTCTTTAGGGATAGTAGTGGAAACATACACCATTTTCATTGGTGGTGGTCTATGTTTTCCCAAAATAGATTTTTTTGTTGGATATTTTTGAAGAAATATAATTCCATAATGGTGTGTCACAAAATCTAATGATGTGAAAAATAATCAAGATAGTCATCAAGACCCACATACTTTCCATTTTCAGCTCAAAAAGATAAAATAAATCATAGTATATAGAGGTTATGAAATATCCACAAACATGATCATATCGGAACAAGTAAATTTTTATCATCATTCCTCAAATTGACTTTGGCTTGGATCCCTATATTCATATTGTTGAGGTGAGGGTTTTTGTTGATTCTTCAGGGTTTTTATGGTACAGTGTAGGCACAGGAGTGGTTGTAGAAGTATGGGATGGCTTAAGTGAGATTGATTACACCTATACCCTTCCAAATATTTTCCTCAAGATCAGTGGGGTTATATGGGACATGATCTTAGTCAGTGGTATTGAGCCATCCATTCTATTTTAAATGGTGGAGAAATCAGGAAACCCACATATATATTTCAACACAATGATCGGAATTTGAAGATCATCATTGAGGTTATCAATGTAGAGAATGATAACTTGTTTATTGGGAAGAATTTTTTCTAGGATGTTGGTCATCCCTTTCCATCCAAAAATGTGAAAAAAATCCCTCACTCTCTCATTGTATGTAGTTCAAGAGGTCACATATTGTTTTCTTCTACAATGTTTAGATAAACTATTCAATGAACTGTCAATATATTTCATCCCATCCAGTGATTGAACAATCATGAAAACTAGTGTTATATATAAAGGAAACCCCTTGCAGGGTTTTCAGGTTACATATAAGTTTGACTAAATTTTATTCCCTTGAAGTTCCCATAAGGGGATCAATAACAGATACAAAATATGTTTGAAGTTGTTTTGGGTCAGCTGAACCGTTGAACAATATAATAACAATACTACTAAAAATTTTGGGTGTTGTGGTGTCACTCATCATGTGAGGATAAGGTTTTCATTCTAGATACACTAGTGAATGATGTTGTTATACAACTTCCAATTGAGATTCCAATAAATTAATAGTGTAAATACGTCCTTGATGGGTTTTTTTTGGGACTAGATCATCGACTTGTTTTGAGAGGGGTGGGATTTGATGTGTTTTTTCTACCATTACTTTATGTGGATATCCATCTAGTGACATCTTTTGAGGATATTGGTGAAACCATACATGTTGTATCCATTATGAAGGGAAATCATGACATCCATCCATGACAACATTGTGGTAAACCGATGGTCCTAGTACCATGTTGGGAGGATATCCCACACTTTCATCAATTTTAGGACTAAATCATTGTGTATTAGGTAAAAATGATACAAGTGTACATTATTGTTCTTCTATGGGATAATATTAAATAGTAATTATACCATGAATCAAATCGAGGTTGATTCAGCTCAAATAATTCATTTATTCCACATGTATAGTGAATAATTCATTGTTCATAAGGGGATCGTTCTAAATGATAGGATGAGGTGGGTCATATATCACCTTAAATTCAATCATACATCTGGTAGAGGTTTTCTAGTGTGTAATGAAAGGTTGACCGATGATGAACTCAAATTTGGGGTGATTCTGTGGTTTTTGAGGGAAATACTTCATTCTCAGTTAGAATCAGATTCAAGATGAATCGAACCTCTTCTTTTTATTCAACTTTTTAATCATTTTTGGATCCATCTCTTAGATTTACTTCCATGATGTTCACCAAGGCATAATGAATTATAGGCAATGTACTGGGTACTGAATGATGGTAAGATTGTACTTCAACTATTCCAGACATATCCCTTCCCTTCAGGGATCTTCTTTGAGATTCTTGGGGAAGGGTGACTCAAGGGAGAATGAGTTAATAGACAGTGTGGAATGAGATACCTCATTAATTTTCATCCTCTCTAAATGGAAAAAAATAGATTTCCATTGAGGGTGGGGTGTGTTAAGGTAAAAATTCCCCAACCCTAATGTGATGGGTCTGCATCAGTTATATTATTGTGTGGCCCGCACTATGTTTTTATCCTTATAGATGCATGTTGTGTTAAAATTCCCCTAACCATTCATGATGGTGCTGATCTCACACTACAGCAACTATTACTACTGTTGTTGCTACTCTCTTCATATTGTGTATTCTTATTCGAACATGATTCATATATTATGTACAACCTACACTTGAATTGTTTCTTTTTTAGGGCATTAGTAGTGATTGGTGATTGGATTCCCTTAGTATTGAAATCTCATGAATGTTCTTAGTTTCTGAATTTAAGATTCTTTTTATGGATTAATCTCACTGGGAATAACACCATGGAGACAAAATCACAGATAGTTCCTTTTTTGTGTGCCTACTTCCATGCGTATGGATTATTCTGGATAGAAACCTTGTAATATTGACATTTTGGGATGTCATTTATTGTGAGTTATGCTAGATGGGGTGTGGGGTGAAATGTAATAATTCATCCTTACCCACCACTAAATATGAATACTAGGTAGGGTGTCAATAATTAGGTGACAAACCATATTTAGTGCGTTGAGATAGTTCAGATTGAGATATTTCCACCACCTCTTTGATTATGGTCACCATGTATAAGGAAGGGATTCTATGTAGATTTGATGATGAATGTTTCCCAATATTTTGACATGGTCAACATACCCATCATAAGGAATGGATTTTTCTTTTATTTTTTGGATTGTTTTCCATATATTGAGATGAATGTTATGTTTGAATTCTTCTCACAGTTCCTTTTTTTATGAAAATATGACAAGTAGATGATGGAAAAACATAATGGGTATGTCATACCTAAACAATTTCCATCCCAAGAGAAACATAAATTTTTTTTCTTCGACAAGAGTCTCATCAACTTAATTTTCAAAACATGGATTCTTTTTAACAGTTTCATTGCTAGTAGTAGGGAATGTATTGATCTAATCAGAATGAAAATTATTTGGGGTTGGCTCATAGGATGAGCATGGTCCATGTTCATATTTAGTATAAGAGAGTATGTCTTTATTCATTGATATGTTCTCTACCATTTTTGAACCCACACCTTCGAACACCTCAAAAATTGAGGGTAAAATTTTATTTAACATGTAAAAAGGAGGACCTTAATGTTAAAATGAGATGTCAATTCATGGAAAATATTTTTAGCACATACCAAAATCATGAGGGATACCATAATAGCTCGATGACTAAATACAAGGATAATTTTGGAAGATTATTCCCTAGGGATGACCTTAAGGGTGGACACCAGTAAGGGTAGGAACTTCATGAGGAAATGTTCTATCACAATGGGGATGACCTTTGTATTTCCTGCCACAATTTTAAGGCCCACCATCATATCATGATGTACAACTAAGAGAATAATTTTTATACTTTATACTCTAGGGAGGACCTTCAGGATGGATTTGAGCAATTGGATGACCTTATTGTGGTTTAATATTATTGCCACAATGTGGATTACCATGAGATTAATTAGGAGATAAGCACTCATGATTGATTTTTTCCTTTCCATGAAGGAAACCTTAATGGTATGTGCATTAGGGAAGACCTCGAGAGCTGCCGATAACACTATTTTAGGGAGGACCTTCATGACTGGTACTAGTACTTCTATTATTGGGTAATGGATTAGTATGATTATGATCCATAATTGATTGGTGTTTGATGGAATCAAGAACTCTATATTCTAGTAGAAAAGGTTCATCATTATTCCTTTTATTTTATAGCTACCTTTTTTATTATTCATTTTTGGGTTCTCTCATGCAGATGACTAGCGTAGCTTACTGTGGGTGCAGACTTCATGTATGGTTGCATGTTCAATTTCCCTAATGGGGATTCCTAGATATTTCTGTGATCATTTGGTGTTCTATAGGGATATATGGCTACCCTATGGAACTCACCAAGTAGAATTATGTGCTCTAGTTGGAATATGTAATTATACCCGAACTAGTTGTCAATTTATTGTGGAATATTTAAAATGAAGATCCATGATTTGAGCTGGGATTCATGTCGATGTTAGAGTGACCACCTCATCGGGTGGATGAGTCAGCCAAATTGGGGAGGCATGGTTATAGGAACGAATCCTTACAATTGTTGTAACCCTGATAAAATATGGAAATGTATGTTGGATATGTTAAAAAATTTATCTCTAGTGCTATATCATTTCTAAGATGTTTTAGGAGAATTTCTTCGTAGAAATGAGAATATATACCCATTATGATGTTAGAAAAGGAATATATTCTGACTCTAGTACTCCATTTCCTTCCAAAAGGTACAGGTAGTAATTTTATTCCGAGGAGGAGATATGAATCTTCCCCTAATTTTAAATTACAATACACCAACAATTATCTCTAATTTCCATTGTATTTTATTAGTCAGATTCATCTATGTGAACATGGATTTGTGACTTCTCACTGTATTCTATCATATTTGATTGATGGGCATGATAAGCATCAACATGAATTTTTCTTTGTTTCAATTCAGATTCCAACATATTTAAATGGTGTGATTAACATCTGATGGCAAGGATATATGCATAAAAATAGATTTTGAATAGATTTAGATTACATGTATAGTTTTTATTAAGAGGAATTTTCATCTACACATAGCAGGATTCTGTCATTTTTTATGATGGTGTTCATGTGCATCGGTTGTGATTTAACTTGCCTTTATTTTTCCACCGTATTTGGATGATTGGATTTTGAGAGCAGTATATAGAATCTATGAATCATGGTCATTTTACAAATTATTTGGTCAACTGAAATCCTAAGATAATGTATGAATAAACGTCTTCCCATAGTGTGTCAATGAATTTAACGTTATACTTCATCAGTAGGAATGAGGGTGACGGTATGTTTTTGATTATATAGTTGTCGACCATTTTGGGCCATCATTGGGACATGGGTATATTTGATTTTTGTATTATCCCTCAGTGAATTATCTTATTTATAGTGAGGATGTGGGTCTCTATGACATTGATAACAACAATTTCAGACATAGGTTCTTTGGTAGGACCCATATGCCACTAGGATGAATCCATATGTGAATAAATCAAGAGCCTCCCTTTGGTACGAGTGGAATTAATTATCATGATCTAATGACTAGCTCCGGAAACGGTAAGAGAAGGATAGTGGGGTTTTCTAGTTTTAGAACATTGACCGTCATTTAGTGGATAGTCGGAGAGGATTCATAGGATGGGGGCCTGTTTAGATTCATCCAGGGTGGAGAGTGTGCCCTTCTTGTGGTATTCCCTAATTAGTGCATCTGAAACCTAGTGTTGAATATTATATAAGGGAAATGGTGTCCTCCATTTGATTGAGGACCCGACCAGTGCAGTGTGTGATGAGAACATTTGTGAAAACTGGCGGAACATCATTTAATTTAAGAGATCTCTAAATTTTGACTGCAATATATGTGACAAATATATAAATACCACAGCAAAGTAAAATCTCATGATAATATGTGTAATTTATTGTCTCATTTTACCCTCTTCCAGTTTCGATAAAAAAAGGGGCCTAATGTGGGGCAACACTACCACCTTGGTTAATGATTAAATTCAGGTTCACCATTGTTCCCTCAAAGAGACCTTTTTGTCCTAAATGGTTTACTATAAGTTGATAATTGTTGTTAAATAAATGAATTTGGGTACAAGGCCATCAAAATGTTTGTTGTGTAACATGGCCAACAACAATTATGATATAACATTGGTCAATAGGATGGTAATTCATGCTCATCTAACACTTTTGGGGGATATATTTTATATTTCGTGACACTTTTATATATTTTAGATATAATCACCAATCCTTGGATTATACACAAGTATGTATACATGTAATAACCCTAGGTGTATATTTAACATAAATACTGATGTGATCATAAACATCAATATATATATATATCCCATATTATACATCAATTGTACCCATTTATATTTAGTTTAGTGATTTCATGTTCATTCATTATAATTATGCTAATTATATTCCATTTGGTGAGGTTCTCTTGAGTTATCTCTCATCTGGGTAGATGGATGATATTTTGATCTCACAATAAAATTCAAATGATGGTCTTCCTATTAATACATGTGAGAAAAATCTGAATCCTCGTAGTTCGATGCCTCTTAACAAGAAACATCAACCTTTACAGTCATGTGACAGGGATCCATCCATGTAGTTTAATGTCATATTTCAATGATCCACGTGTTGAGGGTGCCTGGACAAGAAATTCATAAGATATATTTCAAGTCAGTCCAAGGGACCCAATAGAAATATGGCCTTCTTGGTAAAAATGACCTTACCGAGTATGTGGCTCGGAGAATATTAGACGGCTTTTAGGTATAATGTTTTTACCTTATGAAACATTTCTATAGATCATAGTTAGTTGGGAATAAAATAAAAAATAGGTAAATCAGTTGTGTATTACGTATAGAAGATAGATATTTAAGGGAATGATTTGAGATTACACTCAGGTGATTATCATCTCATACTGATTCATGGGGAATATGGACCTTTGAAGGAATGGATATGTTTTCCGGTCATATATCCTATATGAGGCCCATTTGATGAGATATGGTTGAGTCTAAAACCAAAAAAAACCCATTTTGATTTCAATCATGTGTATTTCATGATCACTACTAACCTCTAATCCCACATTAGAGTTGATTACTATGAGAGACCAGTAGAATTAGTGGATCTGGAGATCACATGACCTGCACTATCCACAAATTGAAGGTGATGGATCTCAAAGGGAGAGGGAGAGGGGATTTAGTGTACGTATACTCTCTTATGGTTTGATATCCAATATTGTAATATTTGTTTCAATACATACATGTCATAGGTAGAAGTGACGACGACAAGAAGTGTCTCGACCCAGAAGAATGCCTTTAGGATTACTACAAGGGGAGTACCATAAAATTGGTTCTAGGAATGAGAGGAATATTCAACTCTAGCTATCATAGAAGGGAAGGTATAGTTTTTCTTCTAAATCCCTAGAACATGGTCACTCACATGAGCATCTCAAGGTTAGAACCCATGTTGTTAAAACAATTTAAACCGTAGAATATTCTAGGGGTATACCTTATTGTGAATATTACCCAAGTTAGTTCACTTATTATGGGTTTGTGAACCTAAGGGGAAACACTAATGCTCCTAATTAGTTTATCATATGTGTTTAGAGGATTTGGAAGGGGATTTCGTATGGTACCATGAGACAAGATCGTGGAGGGACTAAAAAAGGGGTGGATGACATTATAGAGGATAATGATGTGAGACATTGAGTTGGACACCCTATGATTAGACATTTCACATAGCATTTTTTATGTTTGATGTGATTACCTCCATGTAGCATGTTTTTATTTCAGTGATGGGAATATCCATGTAGTTCTTTTCTACATAGATCTTAGTTCATCGCATATAGAATACTAAATCACATTCCCAAGTTTCACAAGTGTAAAATTTTGTTATGTGGGGTCGAGTTCCTCTAGAGTAGTGTTTTCCTATGTGGTGTAGGGTTCTCCATGCAGAATGTATTTTTATATGATTTTTTTTTAAAAAAACGGGACATATGTTATGCCCCATGAAATTTTATAAAATTTGAGTTTTGATTTTTTAAAATGGATGATTAAATTAGTATTCCCTCTACACTTTCATGTAGAATACTTTACATGCTAGGATTCATCAAAGGGGATCTTATTTTTACAGTACATAGACACTCATCTTGCTTTCATATCATCAATTTGGGTGGACATATCTCATTATTTTAATTCTCATTCGATGTTTATTTATAGATGAATAAATGTATTTGGTATCGGAATGGAAATCCATCCATAGTTGAATGTAGGGATTATTTGGCATGATTCCATTGAATTGTCATCAAAAAATGAAAAAAAGTCCATAGGGATGTCATTCATGGAAGGTCTATCATTTGTGGGTTTCAAATAACCATATAAACACAAAAAATAATTTTTTTTTCACTCTTCGGTACCAGTGATATAGACTCGTCCCATGAACTATTCGGATTGTGGTGGTAGAAATAAACTATTTCATACCGAAAATGAATTTGGTTTTGTTTTTGGGAATTTGCAACACTTCCACCAACCACAAAATATTTCATTACTAGATAGTTCAAAAAATAGTGTAATTTCATTCTATGTGGTGGTATATGAAGATTATTTTTCTTTTTAGTATCATCACATTGAATATTTTATAGGTTTCCTTTCTACCCTTCTTCAATGTTGGTATAATTCTCTTTTTAAATGATAAAATTTGACGCCCCAAAAACAATTGTTTTGTATGGAAATTGACATGATAATTTTTCCATCCTAACAAGAGTAAATAATGGTTTCTAAAATGGATTAATGGGTGTAAATTTGTTGTATCGTAAAATTTTAATCATATGTATAGTCAAAGATATGTTTTAGAACACATGACAACCTCAACTACATAAAATTAAAAGGAATAATATAATGAAAGCATTTGAATAATGAGTAGAAGGAGATAATCCCTTTACATGATATGGAACTTTAAACCATGGGGTTCTTATAAACATCATTGGGGAAATTGTATGGATATAAAGGGGTCATGTAAGTGTAATTAATTCCATTAATGGTTTTTAGTGAAGAGGAATAGTAGTTTAGTTTGGTTTATATTGAAAAATAGATGATAATTCATTCTTAATTTTTAAATTATTTTTTGAAACACAATTTGTAATTTAATTGGAGACATCAACATAAAATAGATTATTCCCATGATAACTATCTAATAATAGTTTTTATTCATTATTTTAGACATCTATAAATAAAAATAATTTGATTCACCCCTTAGTGATGTTGGTTTTATTGATGTTAATAATTCATTGATTTTAACTCCATAAAAATTTATATATGTTTTGGAAGATTTACAAAGGCTTTCTAAAATTAATAAAATAACATAAAAACATATTATTTTAATGTTTAATATATTTTTGGTCTTTTATAAACGTTATTGTATATATTACATCACTTTTGGTTCATCATGATGTCAAAATATGTACAATACATTTATACTATATTTAATTTTTAACCAAAAAACCGGATATCACAAGAAAATATATAAAAATCCTATTTTTATATTTAGACTTGATCATTTTAGTAACAGTTTTTATTTTGTAAAAATATTCCTCTTACTATGAAATTTATCAATTTTAAATAAAAAATACACATTTATTGAAAATATTGGGTGTTTACCATAAATGTTTCATAACCCAAATAAAAAATTACTTTTGACTTCATAAAATTATGTAATAATTTTTTTTACTAATAAATATTTAGTAAAAATATTATATACAAATATCATCTTTAAAAAAAACATGAATTAATCAAAAAGGTTGTCTTAATTGAAAATACATATTTTTAAAAAACAATATGTTTTTCCTGATATCATAATTTAATTTTTGTTATAAAATAAAAAATTCAATTAAAATATATTAATAAAAATTAATAATTATAATAATTAATTTTTCATAAAATATTTATTTATAATATATTAATGTTATGGTCTAGATACATATTTCTTTATTACGGCATCGAATGCCCAAATATTAAGGTGTGCGATTGGGGATATTTTCTTGCATTGGTTTGATGTACATGGTTTCTGTCATTATCTCAATGATATTAAAAATATTATGTATATGGTTTATCTCATTCTTTAGTTTTGGAAGATCGACATGTTTTTAGTCAACATAAAATTATATTATTGTTATATCCCCCAAAATCACTAATAAATTTGTTTGATGGTGTTTTATCATAATATTTTTGTCCATTACTTTCTTTATCATTGGGAATTTGATTTCTAATAAACAAATATACATACTAATCTTACCATTTTTTTATAATTACTATATATTTAATAGTTATTTTTTATGGTATTTTTAATTTGGCATCCCATATAATGATCCTAAATAACTAATGAAGTGAATATATTTTCTATATCTTAATTTCATTATAAAAAATTTATTCATTATAAATGAATATAAATTTTCAACATTATTATCATTACATTATTTCCCCATAGAAATATGTTTCAATATAAATTTTAAATTCCAAACACTAAAAAAATTAGGATACTTCTCTTTCATCAATACATTTAGTTCCCATGTTTTATCCTCAAAATTGTTTCTCTTCAAAAACACATTTACTAAATGATTTAAATTTTCTTATAAAACGTTGGATCTATGTTCCAAGATCTTTACCAGTTTATCCTTGTATGGAAATTAGTTTTCTAATGGAACCACCTCTTAATTTATCTCCTTTTAGAGTTTTGGTTTGTAAATCCTTAAGAGTAATACATGGTACACATTATGTAAATGAGATTGTCTTGTTTTGAGTTCTAATCAACATTAATAAATTCATCAATTCAAGTAACTAAAAGGGGAATATATATTATTTAAAGGTATATTGACCAAAATTTCAGGTCATTTATTTATAAATGGAAATTACATGAGTTAGAATCTTGGGATATAGTTACAATAAATTTCATTGAATGGAATTATGTCAGCCTGATGTTTGTCTAACCGAGTGAGAGTCATACAAAATCCCATGTTATAAATCACATCAAAAACCATGTTTTCCTCCTAGAAAAAATTAATGATAATAAATATGGGTCTCATTAGAGTATCCCAGAATTCCTACCATTTTACTGCAAACATCTATGGGACAAGATATCATCCATTTATTTGGGTCTGTACAAGAGTATAGGAGTCTTCATCCTATAAAATTATATTATAACCATTAATTTTATCAAAGGATATAGGATTTATGATTTCAAGCTTCTACGCTTCAAGAGAATAAGGGAAACAAGAAGAGCCATAAAACCGCATTTTGGATTGATCATCATGATCCAAAAAAAAATCCACACCTTGAGGGACTATGATTATATTAAGTGGCACCATCAGTGTTATTGGTAACACAATATAGGGGATGGGTCCAAAAAACAAAAAATGTTCCCATAATATCCTTGATTGTTCATATAGCACCAATGATTTTCAAAATATTGAAATATTGTATGATGTTATCATAGAAAACAATCTACGTAGCACTTAAAAAAAATTAGTAGTAAAAAATATACTACAATAATATCTTCTAGAAGAATAGATTCTTATAATGGAGGAAAACATTGCAATTCAAAAAAATAGAGTGAAAAACATCAGCAATATCAATGTTCAAAATTGTAAAAACCAAATTTGAACACTATATGAATATAAAACATCACAAATGGGCCTTGAAATCTGAGATCCACATGCTATGAATGAAAATGATATCAATGATATGATTCCATATAGCCGATTATATTTCAATGCTAAGGAATAGATAATCAGCATCTTCTCAGTGTTGATGACCAAATGAACACTGATATCAAAGTGTCAGAGAAAAATAATGAAGGACATAATTAGTGGGAAGTATATTATAGGCATGTCTCTAGATGAGTGTATGTTGAGATTGCCTAATCCAATACTTGTTGAAAGAATTAATCCAATTGATGTAAATATTTGAGTCTCTAGTAGAATGCTTATAATAGAGAATATTGTTGTGGACTCCATTTCCTGCCAAATCCCAAACTAGAAAATATGGAAAAGAAACCGTGCCATAGTAGTCAAAACGTCCTTGCAGTTCATCCTAAAAATCATCTTTGGTGAATCAAATAAGTCATTAAATATAATTTAAAATCTAAAATAGATACATGTGGTTGAAAATATTTAAAGAGAATAGAGCCATTATAGTTATCATACCATAACATCAAATTGGAGATGTTGTTAAAAATCCATCTTGAACAAGTAATGATATTCTGGAAAGAGGACCAAACAATAGGCCAAATTAAAGAATCTATATAATAATTTCTTCCAAACATATGATTTTCATATAAAAAATCTTTGAGAAAACCGATACAGTCCAAATTGTTGGGAATATGGCTCTAGGTATGTCGAGCTTGATGTGAGTCCTCCAAGGTCCCCATATTCTTAATACTCATTCCACCATTGGATACAAGTTTTCAAAAAGTTTTCAAATGAATAGATTCTAGCTTCCTCTCATGGATATTTCAACTCAAAATAATTTTCATAATGGACACATTTAATCTCTTTATAATCCATCATGGTCGTTTGTAGACCATAAAAGAGTATAAATTTTTTTATACAATAACAGCTTTCACCAAACTGTTCCTTGTAGCCATGAATAGACTATTCCCCTATCAAGTAGTGAGTATCCCATTTACCTAATCCATAATTTCAAAGATTTAATAATATCTCTATTGACCCCATAATTGATGTACTCAATTATAATTAATTGTCATGGTTCCTTCCCTAATTCTGATCTCTAAAAAGAAGAAAATTTTCCCTAGAAGTAGGAAAAACCTTACAAAATAAGGTAAATGATTTATCCCAACTTAATAATTTCCCTCGGAGACATTCATATTGTTGTATAAATTTCTTTATAATAAAAATATTCTTTTTAAATATATTAAAGAAATTAAAAATAACTTCATCATAGAAGAGATGTGATCAGGCAGTGAAAGATAAGTACACAAAAAATTTCTAGAGAATTCCTTGTGAGACCATGTGAGAGATGAGCCTACTAAGATTGAATACAGTAAAAAAAGATTAAATATGAGAGGGTATCATTAGGACAAACACCTATAAATAATGTAAAATAACCTTTTGGGAACCATTAATAAGAATCAAGTGATGAGAACACGAAAAAAGAGGAGAAACCCAATTGATGATGGTGCTATTAAAATCAAAGGTGCCATGAACCTTATACAAAAAGATTCAATATAATGTATAAAATTAATTTTAAATATCATTCTTCATGGAAGTTTTCCCTCCTCATCCATGTATACTAAGAAAATTTATATATTCTAGAACTGAGTTGATTTATTAATGTATAGATCGTCCTTTAATAAAGCCAAACTAATTTTACGACACAATTGTGGAATTAATTCATGAAATACCATCACGAAGGGTCTTTTTATAATCCTTTAAAAATATTTACCATTTAAATGGGTCTAAAAAGATGAATTATACACTAATTCTAATCCTTGCGATAATATAAAAAAATTGTGAATTCAGGCCCTGAGTGTGAATTCTTGAGGTTAATAAATAAGATAAATTTTTTAGATATCCTCATTGATCACATCCAAATACTTTTGAAAAAAGAGGTTTCTGACATCATTCGGTCTATAGGAACTATTTTCATTAAGGGTGAAAATTTCATCCTTAATCTCAAAATAAATAAGAATGCCATTAAGATAATAATTATCCTAAGAAGTGTCAATAGTGGGAATAATTACATCCATTAAAGTCCCCTCTAATCCTATACAATTGAAGAGATTATATAAATAACAAATAATGTGATCAGCAATACATTCCTTTCCATGTATTATTTGATCTCTAACCTTAGGAAAAGATAATTTATGGTTGGACTTACTAATTATTTTAAGAGAGTTTAAGAAATTTTTGTTCTTGTTTTCATCTTGAAGTCGTTTAATTCTGAAACTATCATACAAATTATTTCCTTCATTTTTATTAGATAATTTATCATTGAAATTATATTATATTCCTTGTAAATGTCCAAATTATAGTCAAAATTAGTATCTTCATTTTGAAGAAACTGATGGAAATATTTGAGAGTTCTAATATATTTTTTAGCCCACTATAGGTAGCCTTACTCCGAATTATCATCTTTGACTTAACCAATAATAATTTATAATGGAAAGATAAATAACTCCAATCACCAATCAATAAAGACCAAAAAATAATAATAATATTGTCACAGTGACTCTAGAGAGCCCATGATTTATTGAATTGAAAATGAAGAATCATTATTTATGAACTTGTATAGAATCTAAGAATCATTGGATGATGATCTGAAGAAAATATTGGGATCGTAATTTTTTAAATAGAATTCCATTAGTCTAGATCCATTCTATTAACAAAATCAAGATCCAATTTACTAGAAATCATATGATTAAGATATCTCATGTACTAGGTGTATCTAACACTAACCAATATAACTTAAATCATCTCATTATCATCACAACCTTCTTTAAATCCGATGATCTAAATATAACTACGAAGAGAAATCATTTTTTCACTAGAAGAGAGAATAGTAATGAATTCACCGACAAGAAACCAAGAGGATGAGATACTGCCCATGGATTTATCAATTTCCCACCATAATAATATATTATCATAATATATGATTATGTGATAATTTAAGAATCTAACCATATATTCAAAATAATATTTAAATTCCCAAGAAATTATTTTCCCATCCATGGAAATAACATCAACCTCTCCTATGTATGCATGTTCAAAGTGCCATAAAAGGCATCCCTCACCAGATACAACACTAGTAGTAACTAGTTGAAAACAATATATATTAAGAACAGAATATCCCATATAAAATGATGCTTTGGGTTAGAAAATACCATGAAAGTATATCATTTGTAACGAAATGTGCATTTATAGCACATTAATAATGGTATAGTTAGAATTCCCTAATAGTTCTAAAATAATACATTCAAATGGAACCAAATTTATAATTGAAGTTGTGTTTCCATCTTTTATTTTTTCTTCTTCTTAATTGAATAACAAATATTTTATTGTATAATAAATTTGAGAGTATCCTTGCTTTAATTATAATAATATCACCCTTTATCGTGTTCTACTGTGTATGGATAATCCATTGTTTCCTCATTATCCCTTATGTAAATAAAATTTGAATAACTAGGAGGAGCACTTTTTGAGAATAGGGAATTAACATCCAAAGATTCCACATCATAATCCATAAAACTCCATTTTTTTACACAGATGAAGTTTCATGCCTACATTTTCAATGTGCGGACAACATTAGAAAAAGAGGTAAGAAGAATATCTGAGACACTATTAGGAACATTCAAGGAAGAAGCTTCACGACTAGCTTCGGTAAGTTTATTCTCCTCAATAGTAGAATCATACTTTTCATGATTATCATTTTAAGTCATAAATATTGTCATCACTTCAACCCTTTGGTTACTATCAACAACCCCAAAACATGTGCTAACATTCTATTCTTATACTACATCTATTGTATTATTATGATTCTGATTTAAAGGAGAAGTATGGTCATTCATGTTCTCCCCCAAAACCCTAGACTCTAAAAAACCACCAATTATTGGTTCATTAAAAACATAATCCTTATTGTAGGAGAACCATTAAAATTAAGGAGAGGAAAAAAACCACCAGATACCTATTTCCCATGAGAAAACTATTCAAATATATGGAGGTCTGAAGGCAACTAGAGATCATTACCTGATGTTCACCCATCATAGTTAGTGAGGATTTAAGATTATTATTCCCATGAACCTCATTCCATGATTTTTTTCAATAAAGGTGCTATTTTCATGTTTTATTATTCAACATTTATAATTATAGTTGGAAAATATATTATATTAGTCACAAAATGATGATTTTTTCATACTCAACTATATTTTCAATCTTTCAGTCATTATAACGAAATGAACCACATCTGGAAATTTTGATTCAATATCCACATCAACTAGGACCACGGCATAGAATCCATTATCTCCACATATGGTGTATTGATCCATCATCAATAAAGACCCCACACATGAACCAAGTAAAACTAGTTAAGGACATGTAAACGAATCCAAATAAATGCAGATGTTTTCCTTTGAGTAAAAGGGTTGATGTTCAGGTCCCATTCTACCAATTTAAAGACAACATGTTTTAGAGTGTAACTTATATTGTTCTAGGAAACCTAAAGCTTCTCATAGAGTTTAAAACAAGGTGGAAAAAACCGGTCCCATTTGAGATTATCTTAATTTCCCTTAAGATCCAAATTTGAAAAAAAAATTATCATAAGATCATGATTGTTCCCATGCTTATCACCCTTGAAGTGGTAAGTACGACCCAGTTTAGAAAATTTACCTACCTCGATCCTTTATACAATTAGATCCAGATCAGAAACAACAATATAAACCCTATCAAATAGCCTTGTTGAAGTGATCGTTTGTAAAAACTTATCCTAAACATTATGAGAGGAACCCCAATGCACATTAGCACAATTATTTCTTTAGAATAAGGAGCATGATCCAATTCATCATCAATTGTGGTAGATCCATCTTATTTTCTAAGGGGAGCCATAGAAAAATCTCATTCTATTTTAAAATAATCCATGTCATGTCACTATGTCACTAAATCTAGGTTTTTCAATAATCTATATGTTCACCACACACCATCCTACACATCCTACCCCACCATCATTAATCTAAAGGGGATATTTTATCCCATACTAATATTTCCCTTCATTCTAAACCTCTTGAATTTCCTCCATGGTGATATATAAAGGAATATTTTATCATTTTATTCAAACTATATGTCTTGATATTGACTCTATGAATATATTTTGGGTCAAATATGTGTTTTTTTTCATATAATGATGAATGGTTTGACCCATGTTTGTCATCAATTAGAAAAGATAAAGCCTCATCATCTTTCACTCTACAACATGAAACCAGCATGTCATAGTCCACACCTCTTCCCATACAGAGCCACATATGGTTCCCCTTGAAATCATGAATGGAAACATTTTTTATATCCTAACTCCACTTGGGGAATGTGTTTATCCCAACATCATTGTATTACTCCTAACATGATCCCAAAAGTCATATAAAAATGAGGATGAAAATAAATTCTTAACATATGTTCTATTTCAAAATGTAGATTAAGGATTATCCAAAACCTCAAGATAATCATCATATATTGACCAAATACAATAAATATTAGGGAAATATGAAGTATTAAAACATCCCTTATATAAATCAAGGAGATGTGGAAATGATATAAATCATCATTGATAGAAATGAAACCTAATGAAACTTTATGGAGATCAAATACATCCCAGATGGGCATACATAATTTAGCTATCTTGAGGTATTTTATTATGAAATTCATGGTTAGGTTTTCCCATTTCCATTCTAGTATAAGAAATTATTTCATCATAAAATTATACTTCTATCATCTTTTTTTGGATTTTTGGCATACCAATGATAGAGATTCAGACTCCCTAATATCCCACATCATTTTTTCCCAATACATGTTTTTATTCAAATCTATAACATCATGATTATTCATAAAATAATATTTAATGATGACCTATGCACATCATATAAATGTTCCCTTTTCCTTTCAAGATATTGGGGGAAGAATATCCTTGTTCCAAATTTTAAAAATCCATCTATATAAGATTTGAACTATAAAATATTCACTTCCATCATCTATAGATACTCATCATCTTTTTGTTCCACCATGATTCTCTCAAGAATAGATGGGTGAGAATTTATTTATGAATGGTAGAAAAAATATTCATTTTTTATTTATATATATATATATATCCTTTTAATATCTATTAATATTTGAACCCTTTCAATCCAAATCATGGATCGTGTTTTCAGATCATTTCAATATACAGAATCTTTCCCTATGTTTTTTATAACATGAATTTAATGGATTAAAAAAACTAACTTATTAGCTAAAAACACCTCCTTTTCACATATCAATATCCATTTGTGTGAAAATATATGATGTGTTTTATTGATAGTACATACTTCACACATCTCCCCATAGTGATAATGTCACCAAATATTATACACAGTGATTTCAACATCTGATCCTTGATCATGTGTTTGATAGTTATTCTCAAGAATGATTAATTTGAACGAGGTAGAGGATATAAATTTTAAATATTTCATTATCACACAAACCAACCATTTTTTATGTACTATTGTAGATAAAAAATTCCTTCCCCTTTGGTGGGTAATGTGAGAACAGTAGAAATGATTAGCCTCCTATTTATCTCTTTATAATTTTCATCTCCTTTATCATTCAACACAAACATAACTACTTGTGAGTAATATTGGTTAGCGGGCTTGATAGTATTGAGATGCTTCTTATAAATAAATTATATTACCTATATAATTCATGGAATCTAAGGTTATTCATCATTTATGTAGGTATATTTAATCTCTAATTGCCTCTTTTAATTAATGCATCCATAGATATCGCTATTTATGTGGTAATATACCAATTTAATGTAAATTTCTATATCCAAAAATCAAATTTAATATACATTGTGAATATATTATACATTATAAATGTATTTATAATGATATTCAAATGCTCTTCATTTTCATCAATTATTTTTTTATAGATAAGAGTATTATATTTAAATAAAACCATTAGTTTTTATGGTAATATCTATGGAATATATTAAAATGTCCATGATGATTTTTGTAGAATTAATGATCCGAAATGGAATCAATATAAACTAATAGTTCTTGTACCTTGTATGAAAATAAGTCTTGTGTATATCATCATTATTAAACATTAATTGATAATATTCTAAGTGATATCTACATTTGAGATGTACGAAGATCCCTACAGTCAATCGAAATAGTCATAAATCCATATAAGAGTATACTTATTATCTATCATAAATTTTTGATAACATAATAATCGTTGTAAATGAAAATTATCTCATTGTCTATCATGAGGAAGTGGACTGATGCACCCCATGGTGATGTATCTGGGTGTATAAACACTTTATATATATTATGTTTTAATTATTTCATCAACTTCAGAAGTTCAATAATGGTCATTCTATATGGATTCTTGGATAATGGAGAACATATAGGTATGATCTCCATTGAGAACTCAATATCACAGAGAATATGATGACCAGACAATTCTTCAAGAAATAATTCAATAAATTCCCTTAGAATTATAAGGTCACTAACGATTATATATTTTTTTAGTTTCAATCTTTTGGGTAACATAAAAATGATCATAAAGAAATAATATACATTCATTATATGAGGATACAAAAGTTTATTCTTCAAATTCCTTATAATATTATTGAAGAAGAGGGATATTTGTGATATAGAGGCTAATTATTTTCACTAAACAGTTTAGTCTAGATCTATATTAGGAATGTGAACCCATTCCTAGAATCAAATCAAATTACATTAAAGGGAGTATCATATATCTTTTTGGGAAATTCAACTGAAATTTTTTGGAAGGGTATGAGTTATATACCTAGTAAGAAACGAATGGAACATTTTTTTCTTTATCAATAACTTGAGTACCATATTTAGAGTTGGTTTTTGATTATTTTTGTTAATACTTTGTTATAGGAAACAATACATAGATCTATTGAAAATCATCCTTTCATTTAATATTTTATTATGGTGAAAATGTTTTACATCATCCATGATTGACATAGTTATAATAATTTAAAAGTAATTTAACAAATAAAAGGGTAACTATGAGTTTTAAATGGATAACTCATCAACATAATATATTCTATAAAAAAAAGAATTTATTGGTTTCAATATATGTTATACATGATCTATTTATAATAGTATATATTATAAGAATATTTTTTCCTTTGAATATGGTTCACAATGACACTTAATTAACCAAAGAATGTAACCTCTGATTTTGAAACCAGTTGTGAACTAAGGCCCATTATCATGCCAAATGATACAATTGAGTCCTGTTAAATGTGCAATTTTTAGGGGTCTTTAATTGAGGCACAATTGTACAAGATACACCTCAGTGTGTTTTATGGAGGTTGGGATTTATTGTGTTGGAATGAAAATACTTTATAAATGGTATATTTTCCTATGTTTACTTTTATCACTATGCCTTTCACAAAATTATGTAATAATAGTCCCAAAAAATAACCTATCATTTTTATGAAACCAACTATGAAAACTCATTTTTTAATACACAATAATTTATAAAATATTTCATAAATATACGTGTAATAATATCAAATAATATCATAATTTATAATACATTTTAGAGATTATATAAACAAAATAACAACATGCAAGGAATTACAAGGATATACTTTTAAATTACCTAACATTATATTAAATTATATTCATTTTTAAAAAATATTAATTGAAAAACCAGTGGATGTATATAAGAAAGGGGCGAGCTATAAATCATATTAGGTGAGTAATCAAAGGAAAAATGAATAAAACAATACTTATGAGTCAACATGAATATCGATGATACACAATAAGAGATATAATCACAATAATGAATAATGAGGGACAATATAACATCATAAAATCTTCAAATAGGGGGATATGGAAACAATATATAACAAGATATCAAAAGTAGAACTAAAGGAGAACAAGCAAGACATCGTAACATAGTATTCCTATAAAAACTCACATATCCTATAAATGAACTATGATTAAAATAAAAGATTACCCATTACATAATATGACTATATGAGAGCCTGTATATAAAAATGAAATCATGTACATTAATATGTGTAACATAGATATCATTCATCATATGACCATATTTTCAACACCCCAAGATTCCATAGTACACTTCTCTTTGAATAAACACAATAGCGTGTGTTGTATGCAACTTCGAGTTCTAACACACCACAACCAATCAAACTAGCCATTATGAATAGTAATACCCACTTTTTGAAAATTTCTAAATTTTATTTTTCAAAATGGACATCATTTTAGGATTCGGAATATCGAAATTATCTTAGAGTGAGTTTTTGGTATTTTTCTAAAAACATTCAATTTTTTATGAATAGTGAAAAACACTGAGTCATTGTTTAAAACTGTCTTTTTATTTAAATATATATTTATTTTATTTAAATTTATTTTAGGTAAAAATAGATACATAATACCTATATATGTACAATTTAATTAATTATAGTCTGTTTATAAAAATTGTATATACCTAAATATTTTATTGAACATTTTACCGTCATTTACCTACCTCCTATGAGAATTTGCAAATTTACATAAAACATAATTTTACCTCTTCTTTGAGTTGAATTTAGAAAATATGAGAGACATGGGTAATATGAAGGACGAAATTTTTGTTTAATAAGATAAATTATTTTTTGGTGAATAGAAATTGTTTACTTTTATTTACAATTGTTAAAAGTAAATAGGGTGATCAAGGGTAAAAATGATATTATTATTACCAAAAAACAAGTCCTAATTTTATTGGATAAGTATAATTAAAAAAAACCTTATTAATGAAATATAAACCTTTTTGGTCCACTTGGATTAGGTTAGGACATTTATTATTATTTAATTCAAAGAAGAGTTAAAAGTGTTAAATTCAATGTTTAATAACTAAACCATTTTTAATATAGGGATACACATAAGATAAATTCGACTATAAATATTAATTATAAAGTTAAAGATATTTCCTACATAATGGAATTTTATTTGTATTTTTATAGATTAAAAAATTTAATTTATTTTATTTATGACACAATGATGATGTAGTAATTTCCTAATTAATGAAATATTAAAATAATATGTATTATAAATATCCAAATAAATGTAATTTGAGACTTTTTATTAATTACAATAATATTTTAGGTTAATATGACATATTAGGACTGGTTAGATGAATTTTTTTATAAGTAATAATTCTTTTATAAATTTAGCAAAATCAAAATACCAAATAGTGTCAAAATTGACATAAACGAGTTTTTAAAACAAATATTATATTATTAATTAGTATTCTATTCCTAAAAATATAAGGATCCACCAAAAGACTTATATATGATAGTTTTATCATTAATGAACCACTTAGGTTTCTCTTGGAAGTATATAGTAAGTTTATTAACCATATAATATAAAAATACATAGAGACATGGTAAATGTCAAACTATTTAACTAAGAGCTAAATCTAAAAGATAAGGCTAATATAGTGACATAAACCTGTCTAAAACCTATTGGTTGGGTGTTTTTCCACCCATACCCACCTTATACTTTAAGTAATCTACTTTTTATCCATTAGGAACCGAAAATTATTTTATTATAAGAGAATATTTCTAGCTTTTCCAAAGGTGCCCCTCACTCCTCTTATAAAAGGGAACTCCCCCTTCTCTCTAATTAACACCTTCAAAGCCATCTGGGTTGTCCAAAACCTTCCCAAATACCCTATAATCTATCCTACCATAATCATAGAGGCCTTAATTTAGTCATAAATCCAACTTAAGCAGCCCTTTTGATCAAATCAAAAGAAATAACCCGAAGAAGAGGTAAATATTTCATCACCTCTTTCAAGTTCCTTTCATCTTCCACTTCATATTTCTTTGTTGTTTCCATTCTAAAATAATAAATCTAGTTTATTCTATATAATTTGATGTTATTATAAATATGGTACAACCATATTCATTATTATATCCATCCTTTGAATGACATGTCACCATACGTGCGTACGTAAGGCTTACCGTCTCCACGTCGTGGGGTAGATGTTATTCAATGCATTATTATTTGGATGGTATTAATAATTATGTTTAATTGATGTAAATAATAAATATAACATGATAATTATTCGGTATATATGATAAAACATCCAATTATATATTATTTTAACATAAAAAAAATGATTTTGTCGCTTGTGCATACGTAAGGATTACCGTCTCCACGAACGCGATGAGATTCATTCCCCATCGTATCCATTCAAGACTAATTATAATTCGCTGATTAAATATAATGTTTAAAGAATTAATATAATTCTGATTATTAATAGCCTACATCCTATCCATAACAAACATTACTTATTTAACAAATCATATAAAGAAAAATGAATTATTTAACACCTGAAATGATTATAATACTAAGATATTATTAACAAAGAAATGTTAAAATAACATATATTATATCACATTAATATATATGATTATTTCATAATTCAATAACAATTATTTCACCATTATATATGATGTAAACTTACACTCGACCAAGGAAAATTACAAGGTAATTGTTAATTTCTCAATCTCTTTATTATCTGAGGTTGTTTTTACATAATTATCTACTGGGGCCTCTTTATCATCCACATCAATGATTCTTAAAAATATATTCCAAAGCATTTTTAAAATTTACTAGACTATGGGTTAAATTAATTTTTACCCTTATTTGACCTTATATGTTTTGAAAGGAATCTTTCCGTCATTTTCCAAACAAGGTACTTTATGACCTTTTCGACAAAATTAAGGTAAGAATGTTTTTTTTACTTATTCGACGGGTGAGGCTATTTTCCAACCTTATAACATCGTCGATGCTGCACTTATAGCCTTATAATAATATTTTAAAAATAAATTATTTTGTTATAATTATGTGACTCTTAAATGATTTCAAAATTGAATGATATATTTCGCTAAAAAAAGTTTTTGATTTCATCTATGTCAACATCCTTTGACGGATTTTAAGTTTATTTGTAGTTGATTTATTATGATACACAACTTTCATACTGTATTGACTTTTTTGTGTTATTTTTGAATGTGGATCTGTTATTTCATACCATTCATGGATTATGGATAAAGTATTGACATTTCTTATGCCATTTTTATTATGAATGTTTATGTTATGTTTAAACCTTTTCGTATGGGGAATTAATTAGACTTAGTAAGTGATGGGTGGATCCCGCTATATCTCCTTGATGCATTGGTAGGTCTCATGAGACAAACTAGTGTCTTGGAATAAGGTCTTGAAAAAATATTATTTGTAGTCTTGGTATAAGGCCTTGAATTTGTGGTTATGAAAGTCTGGCATTATGAATTCCATCATTATGAATGTGGATATTGATATTTCATGTGATTATTAGACTATTATAATATCCATGTGAATAATTAAATGGTATTATTTTGATTTTATCATTTCCATATTATGCTGAAGTTCGAGTTTAAAAGGCTTTTGTTTTAGTCGTCAATATTGCCTTAAATGTTTATTCTTATTTATGAATGTTTCTGGTATATTTTTATCCTTACTGAGCATCTGATCTCACCCCTTACTATGTTTTATTTTTCCCAGGATGCGAAGATATATATATGACTGAGCTGTAGGGATAGTCTATGGGATCTTAGTGTTGTATATGGAAAAAATATTGTTGTAGTTTTCCATTTTATGATGTAATGTAAAAATTATGAATGTATCTAGTACATACAAGGATACAAAACTAATCGATATTTTGAGACTTGATCTTTTGTGATCATGCCAATTTTATGTAATAATGAACTGACTCTGTGTAACTAGGGTCAGGCGTTAAATTTGATATCAAATGAAGCTTAGTAAAATCCTTAGAAACTAGATTTAGATAATCACTCATTAGAGGACCTAACCCAAAGATAAAATTTGAGGATTAGTATAGAAGAACATCCTAAAAATTTGGTATTGTAGAGATTTTGTGAGTTTTCTATGTAATACATCCCTGTCTAGATCCAAGTAGGTAGAGGAAGCTCTGGAATAGATGTACCTAGGGTTAAAACGTGAAAACACCGCTTTGAGCTAAAGTTGAACAGGAACTGGTGCATGACAATGGGCGTTGCTGCACTCTTGGTTACGACACTCACGGAGGATATGATTATGATAATTCTCATTTTCATTACAAACCATTACGAAGGGTTTATGAGTATATACATCCTCAAAAAAAACATTTTTTTTTATTATGGATAATATCCAAAAAAAATTCAATTTATGTAAAGTGTTTTACAAGTTTGGAATTATGTATTTTGATTCATAAACTAATCTAGTTTATCCCATTGTTAATAAATGGAACCTAGTGGAAGGAATGGAAACTCTATCAATGCATGTGCTCCATGTAGATATTTACCTCCTACTCAAGATAATTATAGTGGAGTTGGTGATGCAACTGGTACTGATTATCTAATCACCATACTAGGACAACTCACTCAGGTTGTGAATAATAAACTTACCCGTATGGAGCACCTTGATCTGCATTGTTGAGGGTCAATGTTAGATCTCTTCATAAGGAAACAACCACCAACATTCATTTTTGGTACAATTCCACTAGTAGCTGGGCAATGGATAAATTCCATAGAAAAAATATTCCACTCCTTTGGGAGTAGGTAAAGGGAAAAAGTTGTCATGGCAGTTTACCGCCTCACTAGAGATGTTGATCAATGGGGGTCATTGATTCAAAACAAAAATTAATATGATTATCTTTTAAATATTGAATTGAAGGAGTTTAAAGAAATTTTCTTAGAAAAATTCTTTCCTTATTAACATCGAACAGATATGGATAGGCAGTTTCTATGTTTGTGGAAAAAGGAGGATGTGAATGTCGCAAAGTATGACGCTAACTTTACAATGTTAGTGAGGAATGCTACAGATAATATAAGTAACCCAAGATGTAAGATTGATCATTTATTTGATGATTTAAAACCATTTCTCTTTCTAGAATTAGTCTCACAATCCTTCTCGTCGTATGAAGATATTGTCTCATGTACTACCAAGACAGATATACAATTATCTAAGTCTTATGACATTAAAGAAAAGAAAGATAAGAAGAGATCTTTTGAACACTCTCAAAATAGAAATAAGGGGAAGAAGGGAAAAGTTGAATATCCATGCTGTAGTAAATGTGGGAAGAAAAAACCTAGTACTTTCCTGAAGGGTATGGGAGTCTATTATAAGTGTAGTGAAAAATTCAACCAAGATAGTGATTTCAAGGGGATGGAAGAGGCTGTCAATGTTGATTGATACAATTGTAGAGAAATGGGGAATTATGAAAAAGATTTTCCTATACATCAGGGGAACTTACCACAGAAGAGGCCAAGGGATAAAGGCCAATATTATGCTATCACTACTGCTAAGGTTGAAGTTTTGAAAGACATAGTAGCATGTAATTTAATGGTTTCATCAAGTTTAGCCAATGATTTTTTTGATTCTTGATCATCGAATTGTTTCATATAATCCCAGTTTTCTAAGAAAATTATATATTTTCAATTTATTTAAAAATGGATTTTTCTATCAAAAATCCCAAGGGAAGTATCATTGCTACATTGTTTTGTGAATCAGTTCCCATTAGGATATATAAATGTTCTTTATCTTCTGATATCACTATCATACCCATGATTGAATTTGATATAATACTTGGTGTCGATTGGATATTGGACCATGATACAAAAACTTATTGTAAGAAGAAGGAGGTGACTATTTTTTATGATGATGATAAATAAAACCTTATCCTTAGAGCAGAATCGTCACCACCTAATTCTTATCTAGATCCTCTCTCAGTAGCTCATCTAAATTAAATTATTGGGGAGGAAGAGAATAAAATAACTTTGGGTTAAGAAAAGAATGTTCAAATAGAGAATGTACCTATTGTTAAAGAATATATTTATTTGTTTCCATAAGATTTACCCGTACATCCTCAAGAATGAGAAATTGAGTTGTCCATTTATTTAATTCCTGGATCAAGGTCCATATCGAAGACCCCTCATAGAATGGCCACTATAGAATTATTGGAACCAAAGAAACAACTAGAGGAATTGAGTAATAAGGGATTTATTCTCCCTAGTGTTTCTCCATGGGTATCCCCTGTCCTTTTTGTTAAGAAGAATGATGGATATATGAGGTTGTGCATTGACTACCGGGAGATCAACGCTATAATAATAATTAACAAGTATCCCCTACCTCGCATTAATGATTTATTTGACCAAATTCATGGAGCTTTATACTTTTCAAAGATTGGAATTTGATATGGATATCATTAGTTGTGTGTGAAGAAGGAATACATTCAGAAAATATCATTTTGAATTAGGTAAGGGTATTACGAGTATACAATAATGCCTTTTGGATTGACTAATACACCCTCTGTATTCATGGATCTAATTAATAGAGTTTTCAATGAATATCTTGATGAAATTGTAGTGGTACTTATTGATGATATCTTGGTATACTCCAAAATCTACAAATATCTTGAAAATCCCTTACGCATTATTATGAAGACTCTTAGAAGACACGAATTATATGGGAAGTTTAGCAAGTGTGAATTCTGGCTTCAGGAGATTTCTTTTCTTCACCATATTGTCTCTAAGGATAGAATCATTGTTGATCCTTCTAAGACAAGAGCAATCCATGAATGGCCAGCACCAATGAATATAACTGAGGTATGTAGTTTTATTGGTTTAGAAGGTTATTAACGGCATTTCATCCATATTTTTTCCAGATTGGCTAACCCATTAACCAAGATCACACCTGAAGGGGTTAAATTTTTTTGGACAAAAAGTGGGAAGAATGTTTTGAAGAACTGAAGAAACGGTTTGTCAATTCTCTTATATTGACTCCACCATTAGGAAATGATGGGTTTGTTTTTTATAGTGATGCATCAAAGAAAGGACTTGGTTGTGTCCTTATACAGAATGATAGGGTTATTACCTGTGCATCACTATAGCTAAAAAATCATGGGAAAAACTATCCTACTCATGATCATGAGTTATCAGCTGTAATATTTTCGTTGAAAATATGGATACATTATCTCTATGGTGAAAAATTTGAGATTTATACTGATCAAAAGAGTTTGAAATATATTTTCTCATATAAAGAACTCAACATGAGGAAAATAAGATGGCTTGAACTATGCAAGGATTATGATTTCACGATCCACTACCACCTGGGGAAGGCAAATAAGGTGGTAGATGCTTTCAGCAGAAAGGATCATGCAGTTTTGAACTAGATAAGAGTTGAAAGGGATCCTATTTTCATTGATCTAGTAAATTTGGATATGCGAATAACCATGGAAGGTGAAACATCAATGCTTTTTCAAATGGTTGTAAAAAACGTTACTAGAAAGGATAAAAAGTTCTCAGGCTGATGATGAATAGTTTCCAAAGAAGATTAAAGCTGTGAATAATGGGAGATTTAGTGACTTCGTATATAAAGATGGAATTTTGAGATTTGGGAAGAGACATTGTGTTCCCGATATACCAGATCTAAAAATAGAATTTTTGGATGATTCTCATAGCTCCAATTTCTCTATACACCCTTGTAGAACAAATATGTATAAAGATTTGAAGGAACATTTTTTGTGGGACAACATGAAGAGGGAGACTACTAATTTTATGTCAAGAAGTATGGTTTGTTAACAATTGAAATCTTGAAGGCAACAACCTGGAAGAGTAATGAAATCTATTCCCATACCTGAGTGTAAATGGGATAATATTATGATGGACTTTGTCATGGGACTACCAAAGACTCCTAGAAGGAACGATGCAATATGATTCATTGTTGATCCTCTTACCAAGTCAGCACATTTCCATGTTATAAGAGAAGATTTACCCCATGAATATCTAGAAAGACTATATATTAATGAAGTTATGAGACTTCGTGGAGTACCCCTATCGATTGTTTCTGACCGTGATCTATTTTTTACATCAAGATTCTGGAAAAGTCTTCAGAAATCCCTAAATACTGAACTTCATATGAGCACTTCCTACCACCCCCAAACTGATGGACAATCAGAACTGACTATTAAAATGTTATAAGAATTGTTGAGATCATGCTAACATGACTTTCATGGAATGTGGGATCAATATTTACCTTTGGTAGAATTTTCCTATAACAATATCTTCCATTCAAGTATTCAGATGGATCCAAATTAAGCGGTATATAGAAAGAGATGTCGCACACTAACTTGTTGGGATGATGCTGGTGAATGAAAACTCGTAGTCCCAGAACATGTGGTGGAAACGATGGAAAAGGTGAACATAATCCAAAACCACATCAAGTCAGCTCAATGTAGATAGACGATCTATGCTGATAACTGATGGAAGGATTTGGAATTTCAGGTATGAGATCATGTTTTATTAAAGTTATCTCCATGGAAGGGTGTTATGTGTTTTGGTAAGAAGGGAAAATTAAGATTGACGTACATCGGACCTTTGGAAATTATATAACGAATTGGGGTTGTAGCTTATCATTTGGAAATGCCGTCAAATCTCTCCAAAGTTCACAATGTGTTTCACATATCATTGTTGAGATAATACATGCCTGACCCAATGGTTCTACTCACCTATGTGAAATTAAAACTGGAACCCGATCTGTATTATTGCAAAGTGCCTGTCAAGGTTCTTGATACAAGAGAACAAGTGTTGAGAAACTGTACGACTCGTCTGGTAAAAGTTATATGGTGAAACCATAAGATGCAAGAGGCAACGTGCGAACCCGAGGAACTTATGATGAAGAAACACAAGAGTATTTTTACACAATAATACTCTTGAAATTTCAAGGAAGAAATTATTTAGAGGGGAGAATGTGACACCCCAATCTTCCATGATACACTTCTCTTTAAATAAATACAATAGTGTGTGTTACATGCAACTTCGAGTTCTAACACACCACAACCAATCAAACTACCCGTTATGAATACTAATACCCAAATTTTTAAATTTTATAAATTTAATATTTCAAAATTTAATTCATTTTTGGATTTGGAATATCAAAATTATCTTACGTTGAATTTTTGGTATTTTTCTGAAAACTTTCTATTTTTGATGAATAGTGAAAAACACTAAGTCATTGTTTAAAACTGACTATTTATTTAAATAATTATTTATTTTATTGAAATTTATTCTCGGTCATAATAGATACATAATACATATATATGTTCAATTAAATAAATTGGATTCCATTTATAATAATTTTAGATATAAAAAAATTTTATTGAACTTTTTACTGTCATTTACCAACCTTCTAGGAGCATTTGAAAATTTACATAAAACATAATTTTACCACTTCTATGAGTTGAATTTTGAAAATCTGAGACACATGGTTAATATAAAGGTGTAAAATTTGGTTCAATAAGACAAAAATAATTTTTGGTGAATAGTAAATTTTGACTTTTATTTACATCTGTTAAAAGTAAATAGGGTAATTAAGGGTAAAAATCATATTATTATTACCCTAAAACATGTCCTAATTCTATTGGATAAGTATAATTAGACCAAAAACAACCTTATTAGTAAAATATGAACCTCTTTGGTCTACTTGGAATAGATGAGGGCATTTATTATTATTTAATTCAAAGAAGAGTTAAAAGTGTTGAATTCAATGTTTAATAAGTAAAACATATTTAATATAGGGTTACACAGATGATAAATTATACTATGAATATTCCTTATAAAGATAATAATATTTCCTACATAATGTTATTTTATTTATATTTTTTAGACATTAAATAATTTAATTTATATTTGACACAATGATGATACAATAAATAACTAATTAATGAAATATTAAAATAATTGATATTATAAATATCCAAATAATTGTAATTTGAGACTTTTTATGAATTAAAATAATTTTATAGTTTAATATGAGATATTAGGGTTGTTTATATGAATTTTTTTGTAAGTAATAATGATTTTATGAATTTTGAAAAAACAAAATACCAAATAGTGTCAAAATGGACATAAAAGTGTTTTTAAAAAAAATTATATTATTAATTGATATTCTATTCCTAAAAATCTAAGGATTGGCCAAAAGAATTATATAATAATATTTGTATCATTAATTAACCATTTGGGGTTCTATTGTAAGTATATAGTAAATTTATTAGCCATATAATATAAAAATACAAAGAGACATGGTAAATGTCAAACTATTTAACTGAGAGTTAAATCTAAAAGATAAGGGTAATATAGTGACAAAAACCTATATAAAACCTATTGGATGAGTGTTTTGCGGCCCATACCCACATTATCCTTTAAATATTACACTTTGGAGCCATTATAAAACGAAAATAATTTTATTATAAAATAATATTTCTATCTTTTCCTAAGGTGCCCCTCACTCCTCTTATAAAAGGGCACTCCCCCTCTCTCTAATTCACATATTCAAAACCATTTGGATTAGCCAAAACATTTCTAAAATACCATTTAAACAATCCTAACTTCATTTTATAGGCCTTCATTTAGTAATAAATCCAACCAAGGGATCCCTTTGATCAAATCAAAAGGAAGAACCTGAAAAAGAAAAAAATATCTTATCACCTCTTTCAAGTTCCTTTCTTCTTCCACAACCTATTTCATTGTTTTTTCCATTATAAAATAATCAATCCAGTATATTATATATAATGTGATGTTATTATAAATATTGTACAACCGTATTCATTATTCTATCCATCCTTTTAATGACATGTCACAAAACCTGCGTACGTATGGCTTACCATCTCCACGTCGTGGTGTAATTCTTATTCAATACATTATTATTTGGATGGATATAATAGTGATGTGTAATTGATGTAAATAATAAATATAACACTATAATTATTCTATATATATTATATACCATCAAATTATATATTATTTTAATATCAAAATATTAATATTGTCGCTCTTGCGTACGTACGGATTACCATCTCCACGAACGCGATGAGATTCATTTCCCATCATATCTATCTGAGAATAACATTCATTAGATGATTAAAAATTATGTTTAAATACTTAATATAATTCTGAATATGAATATAATACATCCTATTCATAACAAACATTACTTATTTAACAAATCATATAAAGGAAAAAGAATCAGTTAACACCCGAAACGATGATAATTCTAAGATATTATTAAAAAGCAATGTTAAAAGATCATATATGATATAATATTAATATATATGATTATTTTATAATTTAATAACAATTATTTTTCCATTATAAAGGACGTTAACCTACCCTCGAACAATGAAAAGTACACGGTAAGGGTTAATTTCACAATCTCTTTATTATTTGTGGTTGTTTTTACGTAAGTATCTACTGGGACCTCCTTATAATCCCCATCCATGTTTCTAAAAATGTATTCCATAACATTTTTAATATTTACTAGACTATGGGTTAAAGTCATTTTTACTCTTATTTTACCTTATATGTTTTTAGTGGAATCTTTCAGTCATTTTCCAAATAATGTACTTTATGGCCTTTTCGACAAAATTAAGGTAAGAATGTTTTTTTAGCTTATACGGTGAGTGCGGATATTTTCCACCGTTATAACATCGTCGAAGATTCCCTTAAAATATTATAAGAATATTTTCGAAATAACTATTTTCATTATAATTATGTGACTCTTAAATTATTTCAAAATATAAAGAGATATTTCTTTAAAAAAGGTTTTGATTTTATCTATGTCAACATCCTTTGATGGATTTTATGTTAATTTTAAGTTGATTAATTATGATACAAAATTTCCATATTGTATTGAAGGTTTTGTGATATGGATGAATATGGATGTTTTATTTCATACCATTTATGGTATATGGATAAAGTATTGATATTTTGTATGCCAGTTTTAATACGAATGTTTTTTCTATTTTTAAAAATTTTCATATGGGGAATTCATTGTACTTATTGAGTGACGGGTGTATCCCACTATAGCTCCTCGATGCATCAGTAGCTCTCATGAGACAAACTTGTGTCTTGGAACAAGGCCTTAAATATATGGTTATGAAAGTCTGGCATTATGCATTCCATCATTATAAAAGTGTCTATTTATATTACATGTGATTATTCGACTAGTAGAATATCCATGCGAATAAGTAAATGGAAGTATTTGGATTTTATCTTTTCCATATTATGTTGATGTTTAAGTTTAAAAGGATTTTGTTTTAGTCATATACATTTCCTTAAATGATTATACATTTTTACGAAAGTTTCGGCCATATTGTTATCCTTACTAAGTATCTGAGCTCACCCCTTTCAATGTTTTATTTTTTCCCAGATGTGAAGAAGTATATTATGAATGACCTATAGGGATAGTATATGGGATCTCAGTGTTTTCTATGGAAACAATGTAGTTGTAGTTTTCCATTTCATGATGTAATGTTAAAATTATGAATGTATCAAGTACATTCAAGGATACTGAACTAATCGGTCTTTTGAGACTTGATCTTTTATGATCATGACAATGTTATGAAATGATGTAATGACTTTGGGTAACTAGGTTTGGGAAATTACAATATTTAATAAAAATAATTTAATGATTATAGTGTTGGGGTTCAAAAGTGGATGGAACAAATAAAATAATGATATAAATATCTATATTAATACCATTGAGTGGAAATGGGTATGGGTATTCCCTAAATAGTATTTTGATATGGATATGATAATTTTGAAAGCACAACGATTATAAAAACAGATTTATAAAAATTCTTAATGAGAGTGAATCAAGTATCTTATATCATAGAAATCATAAGCATAGAAAAGGGGATTCGTAATAACATATCCCAATATGAAATATTAGAAATTGAAATAAATAATATAAAAGTTTATCTAATAAATTAGAGAAGGAATGTTTATGGTCTCTCATGGGATGTTTTTAGACTAAAATTAGGATTTTGGTGGCTTTTTTAGTTGGTTTGTGTGAGTTCATGGTTATCTTATTTGGTTAAACGACTCACATCAACATGCAATTTTTCCATATGTTTACCATATTCTATGTTCATGATAATAATATTAGTTTTTTATTTGTGGTTATCTATTTCATATAGGGAATATATTATCATATAATCATCTCATCTATTCTAGTGTGCACCATTTATCCTCTGAGACATCTTCTAAGGGATCCATAGAAGAGTAAAGTGGATTTTCCTCATGGGAATGTAACTTTGGAACAAAATATTATATAAGATATGGTGAGATTATTATATTCTATAAAAAATTAATTAATTTAAGTCCATAATGTAGTTATTATAGTACATGATAGATCTTGAGTAGAAATGGATTGATCATCGTAGATCGTACACAAGAATCCCCGGTATATTAAATGAAGAAATGTGCACTAAGAGGTGGAGTAATGTTTAGAAAATATTGAAAATATCTAATATATATTGGAAACAAATGAGGTTGTCACGATTAATTTTATGACATTAGGAATCGAGGGTCCCCATAAGTGGCGGTAGAATTCCATGGTTTAGAATGTCATATATGTGGTATTGAGTTTGAATGGTTTCAATACCTTATTAATCTCGTTGATTGATCTAGATTTTATGTTAATGTAATAGTCTCTATTGTTCCACTCTTTACAAAATGGATAGTGTAAAATGTTAGTTTAATCCAATAAATTTTCATAGCTTTTTTGTTCTTCTCTAGTCGTAGTGAATAGTGATCAACTATAATCTAATAAGTTCCTAAATGGTTTACGCATCGATATTAGATCATAGGTATTTCTTATGAATCCTTCCACCTATGTGGAGACATTAAAAAGGGCTATTATGGGATAAATGGACTCAATACTCTTGATTGGCCATTATTCACCTTCACAACTATCTATTGGTATCTACAGTATCCAACATGAAAAAGAATTACATGTGGATAAAGTATCAAAGGAGTTGAGGGGGTGGGTCTCATTAGAGTGATCTTTTGAAACATTTGTTTTATCCAATAGTGTGTCCCTGAATTTCTATTACTGTAGAAAGGTCAGGAAAACAATAATTCTTCTTCCAAGCCTTTGATGATTTTTAATTGCTAGAGAAAATTTTGAAATATTTAATAATGTTTTCAAGATATTCCTTTGTCTCTTCACTGTCAGGCATCATCAGCTTCAATGGTCAATATTGAGAATTCAAATGTTTAATATTCTATAAGGATCTAGACATAGTCATTATGATCAAAAAAACATCACACAGTGAATGATTTTCCATCAGGGGTTGATTTTGATATATTTACATTGAGATTATCAACATTATTGTATCTTATTTATAAAATTATTTATTTGATACTACATTCCCCATCTTCTTTATATCATCTGATTTTGATGAATTGTTAAAACATCCGGTGGAGTTCATAAAATTTTTCAAGGATTTTGATACACATGTTAAGAATATTGATCAGTTGGGGATTCAATGTCCTCATTTTTCAGTATTTATTTTTGAGGTAGAGTAATATTGGGATTTCATCATCATGATATACATATATTTGACATCATTATTAAGATTGATTGGTTGGTCAATCAAAATGTATTGGATGAATTATAACATATTTGTTTCAAATTACATAATATTGATTAGAGATATAGTGTGTTTTAGGGATATTGTGACCTATCTTATAGTCATGCTGGTCCCTTTAACCTAGAGAATACGATTTTATTTCTTTTTTTAGATGATTCTGATATTTATTGTCTTTTACTGATAGTCCCTTAGTAATCATCAGTTTTCCTAATTCATTCTTTGATGATTTCCCTATTCATCATCCTAGGTGTGAGTTAGATTTTATTATTTACTTGGTTTTGTTAATGTTGGTCGGAGTGGATATTCAAGAGGGCGGTGAATTGAGCCCCAATAAAAATTTATGTTAAAATGATTTCTCTTAAAATCCCCTAATTGTAAAAACAAAGTTAAACTGTAGTGAATTTATACATATTTTAAATGTTCAATTATCTTCTTAATGATTGATTATGTCTCAGTCAATTTAATCACAGGATTAAATTAGCTTTTGAAGCTAACCTACTAGTTTACAACAAGTATAACCACTTGCTAATTTACCAATCAATGTATCTTTAAAATAGATTTGTATTTCAAAGAAATAGCAGCGGAATAAAAGATACATGTATTATACATTAACATATACAAAAAGGCACTGCAGATATTGCCAAGAGGTTCAGTCTCAAGAAGAGACTTAGTCCTCTCAAATTTATTTATAAAAATTGGATCCACACCCTGGATCAGGGTTAAAAACAGTTCAATACTATCCAGGTCCTAAGACCTCTACCACAGTTCTTCATGGAACAAAAAATTCAACAGCGCACATGCTATCCAGGTCGCACTTGACCTCTACCACTATCCTCAATGGGATACAGTATGATGTATGGAGTTTGGAATGAGGATTTAGTATCCTCCAGTTCAGCACATGAGACATTGTGTGTGTAAAAGATATACAGAGTACACACACTTCTCAACAGTAAATAATATGTCACTTAGAGAGGGCATATGAAAGTTTAGAAAGCTCTTGTGATGGACAGTGTAGCTCAGGACTCATTGGATTTAGCAGATGTGCTTCTGAGTCCTTCTATGGTATTCTTGTTGAAAATATAGTATCGTGGTTCAGCTTGATGTCCTTCATAATTGAGTGTGTTCTCTGATTTCCAGTGTTCTTCGTGTGTTCTTCAGTAGTGCTGGATTGCATGCATGAGAGTTCTTTTAATATCATGAAAATGCGCCATTCATCTTTTTAATGTGTTCTCCCTTTTCAAATGTATATTAATGAAAGAATTCTCTCTTTATGCCTTTTTACACACTCCCTTTTACTGCAGATCGATCTTCCTTTTATTCCATGAGCTCCAGAAATGGGAATGATGACATTTTCATAGGTATGAGGTATGGTCTCCTGACATGCCAAAAGCTAACATTAAATATCATTAATTGCATTAAAAACATAAAATATGACCATTGGAATTAAATAAGAGTTTGTAGAAATTCAACTAGTTTTCATGACTATCGGTGAGTTATGAGATCGGTGAGTCATTTTGAATCTATATCAGTTTCAGTAGCATCAACATCGGTGGATCATAAATAAACGGTAGCCATTGGTGCGACCATTGTCAATGGTGCGATTCTTCATCATCAGTGCGACGGTTCACCATCGGTGCGACCGTTCATCATCGGTGCTACCGTTCATCATCGGTGTGATCATTCATCATATGTGCGACCATTCATCATCGGTGCGACTGTTCATCATCGATGTGACCGTTCATCATCAGTGCGACCATTCATCATTGGTGCGAACATTCATCATCGGTGCGACCGTTCATCATCAGTGCGACCCTTCATCATCGGTGCGACAGAATATAACCAACGGTGAGTCAAGACACGATATTCTCACAAGGTGTCTGTTCGGGCCAGAATACTTCCAGGACACCAGTAATACATAATTTAACATAGATAAACATGTGTAAACATTATTTAAACAAATATAAACACATTTCTAACAATTTGAATAAAAGACTAATGTTTCATACACACAACAATGATTTGAGATTATTAAAATAACAATCTCACAGAGAGTTCAACAATCTCCCCCTTTTTTGATAATCATAAATCAATGGAACAAGGAAGAGAGAATATAGTAGGTAATTCAGTATGATCCCCATATAAAAAATAATATATTCCAAAAGATAAAACAAGGTAATAATATCAAACATGACTTATATGACTGAGTCATTCACCCCATATAATACAAGTCGGATAATTAATTTTTCCCCATATGTATGTAGGTTTGTAGTAATGTTGGCTCATATGCACATTCAATTCACCCACTCATATGCACATTCAATTCACCCACTCATATGCATGAGCTTATATGCACATTCAGTTCACCCACTCATATGCATGAGCTTATATGCACATTCAGTTCACCCACTCATATGCATGAGCTTCCTGATTTCTCCTTGATTTCTCCATGATCTCTCCCCCTTTGGGATTATCAAAAATAATAGATAATGAATATAATCAAGAACATTCCATAGAAAAAAAGGTTTTAAAATGATTATAAACAGCAAAGACACAAGTAAATAGTATAAGAAATAGACACACTATAAAAAATTGATAGAAACAGCTATTTCTCGAGTTGCAAGGAAGATTTTCCATTACCAGTGGGAGGAATGGATGGTCCATATGGTGGTTGGGTGGAAGGTTTAATTGGCCGAATGGAGAAATGAGGCAGGACAACTCGAGCAAGACGAATTGCGGGTTCCAAGGTCACCTGCTATGGAGAAGGTCTTCCTGAAAAATTCTGTTGAAATAATGGTCGAATACTGGAGAGTGCTTGAGAAACAGACATATAACCGGGAGAATCATCTGATAATTGCAGAGACTCAGTAGTAGGAAAAACAATGGCTTTAGCTTGTGCATGAAGGTAGGGTTTGAGAAAATTGATGAAGTCCTGAATTACTTCTCCGTCGTACTTCATAGCCTTTTCAAAATCAGCCCTATTCTGCATGAAATTTTCTAATGTTGGAGTAAAATCATTCAAATGTTGAACATCATCTTTAAAAGATTGAGTCACTAGAGGGAGTCTCAAATTGTCATCCAGTACTTTAAAATTATGATTCAACTCATGCTTGTTGTATATTTTATAGAAATAATGATCCACATTCTCCTTAATCACTTTTTGAGCCTTGGTAGCATCAGTTGAATACAATTGCACCATCTTATGAATATGATCACTATAATCTATCATATTTTTCAAAGAATCTAAATCCATAATCTTCCCAAGAGCTGCCAAATATTCTCTAACAACATCTTTTAATGTATTAATATCAGAACCAGTAATATTTGTTACATTTGAAGAACTAGCCTGAGTAACAACTTCTGTGATCTCAGCATTCAACTTCCTCAAATCTTCCTTCTTGAAATATTATATTAGATTTCTTAAAACTTCTATCATACCAGAGATGGTTGTTCTGAACTCTCTTAACAGAGAAACTAGACTACTGCCTTAATCTGTTAGTGTTTGATTCAAAGAGGTAATGTGTCTTCCAATCGACTCACTATAATTGCACAGGTCTGATTTGATAAGGCTTACCACTCTTTGAGCCAAATCATCCATAGCAGCTTCAGATAAGGTCATAGGAGCAGGAGTATGAATATGAGATAATTCACTTTTAACAGTCTCCCTAACAGCTTGAATCAATTCAACCTTAAATCTATCAATATCAGATTTAGCAACACCAGGATCAGGTCTAGCTTGAGACACTGAAGGATCATGTCAGACATCTTCTCTTTACAAAAACTCAGCAACTAATTGAGCCTTAACTGAATCATTTATGCCTGCAAGATCCACTTCCACACCTTCCACTTCCTCCAGGTAAGCTAATCCTAGAACAGCAAGACCTGGATGTTCTTACCATGTGGCTTTGCATGAAGGATACATATGTTTGAAAAACTCAGCACATCCAGAATATTCAGGAAGAACTTATCCATCCCCATCACTCTCCAACTGTTCTGTCCTCTCAGCCTCAGGAAAACTTTCTTGCTCAATTGGTTGGGGTTGAGGATTATCTTGGATCACATTCAGATCATCAATAGGTCTAGTTTCAGCATCATTAGCATAACCACCATCACTATCACTGCCACCACATCCATCATCACCATCATCATCACCCTTATCACCATCATTGCCATCATCATCATCATCATTAACTGATCTCTCACTTGAACTGTCTATACTTTCGGATTCATACTCCTCCGAAGTTGATTCATTAGTCTCTTCTTCTTCTTCACCATCTAAAAGTGGTTTAATCTTTGGTAATTTGAGAGGAGGGCTTTCCGAACCAAATTCCATCCTTCTTTTCTTTAGGCAAACAGTATCAGGATCACTCCTCTCCTCAGGAGATGATTCAGCCTCATCTTCAGCATTCATATTCTCATCAGCTTCTTCTTCTACTGTTACTTTCTTACTAGATTCACCAGTTTCCATCGGAACTAATACTTCCTCTTCTTCATCTGAATAAATCACTTCCTCACCAGGTTCTAATCTTGGATCTCTTATCTCCATTGGTCTCCTTGGATGATCAGTAGGATTGAAGGACTCATATGACTTTTCTTTATCAACAACCCAAGCTTTCTTCCACGGGTTCCAATTGATTTTCATCCTCATAAAAATATCATTGTTGAAAAAAAGATAATTGATGAGATGAACTCATATCCATCATCAAAACAGCCCACGAATTTCATCATGGCGGAAATGTTTTTAGAATAAAGCAGAGTAGTAGATTTATTTTAAGGTATTATCGTTTCAATAATATGTTCAGAAAAATATCTACACAAATCAATCTTTTCACCATTCAACAAAAAGAATAGCAGAAAACATCCTGATACTTTACTGAATCAAAATCACATTTTCTAGGACATATTTGATGTTGAATAAATTTAAACAGGATTCGATTCTCACCATCCAACTCAGCAGTAGTTATCCTTCGCGATTCAGACATTCCAGTTAAAAACTCCAGGGCTAGCTCATAAGAAAAGTAATCAGTTGTGGGAGGAATATTACCAGAATAGTCCTCGTATCTTCCATTGTGAGGTACCCCTAGAAATTCATCCCACTTTTTTGATGAAAAAGTAATCTTTTTCCCTTTTACTATGGAAGACAATCTCGCAGCCTCTATTCCGTCCAAAACTATATCCATGTTCAAATATAACTCATGCACCAGCTTCGGGTAAAAGTCCCTGTCGTTATTACAGAACCAACTCTTCCAACATTGAATTTCCAATACTTTCATGATAATGGTCTTTCTAGATAAAACCCATTCTGAACAAATTTTTTTTTTCAGCTAGAACTTGTTGTTCGTCTAGCTCTGGGTTGACAGACCTCTGTGTCGTACTGCTCGACTCACATCGAGCATTCTTGACTGGTGAAGTTACATTAGATTCCTTGCCATGTCTCTTTTTCTTGTCCATTCTGAGATTTGAGACAATCTAGAGGCTTGGAAATATTCAAAAGGCTCGGGTTACAGAAAAGAGAAGAGAGAGTTCGACGAGAAATGGAAGGTCAACAATCTTAAGAGAATGAAATAGTAGCGTGTCATTATTTGTAACATTTAGGGTTACAAATAATAAAATATTGATTAAGTGAAATAGTGTTGTTTTAAATAGAAAATAATTATTTTAAAAAAAAATATTACAACCCAATCGGTAGCACTAATCGACTTGATAGATTGGTCCGACAGATCAGTTTGACAGATTGGTTTGACAGATAAGTTTGAGAGATCGGTTTGACATATCAGTTTCACAAATCTATCATACCCAACTCTTGTTTAATTGAGTCTATAATTTCAGAATTTAAGGGCTTGGTGAAAATGTCATCTAATTGATGTTCAGTACCTATAAAATCAAGAGTAATATCACCTTTTTGGTAGTGATCTCTCAAAAAGTGATGTCTGACATCAATGTGTTTGGTTCTTGAGTGAGACACATGGTTCTTTGAAATGTTAATTTCACTAGTGCTATCACAGTTGATTGAAACATGCTTAAAATAATATCCATAGTTCAAAAGAGTGTGTTTCATCCACAAAATTTGTGCACGGAAATTACCATCGGCTATATACTATGCTTCAGTAGTAGACAAAGCTACATAATTTTTCTTTTTATAACACCACGATACTAAGGATTTTCCCAATAAATGACATGTTCTAGATGTTCTATTTCTATCCAACTTGCAACCTGCAATGTCAGCATCTGTATAACTCATTAACTCAAAGGATTTTCCTTTTGGTTAAAACAAACCTATGTTTATAGTGTGTTTGAGATACTTAAAAACTATTTGAACAACAATTAAATGAGATTCTTCGAGATTAGCTTGAAATATTGCACACATAAACACACTGAACATAATATATGGTCGACTAGCAGTAAGCTAAAGTAATCTTCCAATCATACCTCTGTAATTTTTTTGATCCACTGGTTTCCCAGTTTTATCTGCATCCAATTTACATACTGTACTCATAGGAGTATCACATTCCTTAAAACTATCCAAACCAAATCGTTTTAAAAGATACTTTGTATATTTAGTTTGATTCAAAATAATACCATTTTATTTTGGAAAACATGAAATCCAAGAAAATATTTGAGTTCTCCCATTAAACTCATTTCAAATTCATTTTGCATACTCATTGAAAAATCAGTACATAAGGAGTGTTTAGAAGATCCAAAAATAATATCATCAACATAGATTTTTACTACTAAAACATCTTAAGAAATTATTTTAATAAAAAGAGTTGGATTATCAATCCCTTTAGTATAACTTTTTGAAATAAGAAAATTACTAAGTCTATCATACCAAGCTCTTGGAGGTTGTTTTAAACCATAAAAACCTTTAGAATGTTTAAAAACTCAATTTGGAAAATGAGGATTAGTAAACCCAGGTGGTTGTTCAACAAAAACATCTTCAACAATAAAACCATTTAGAAAATCACTTTTGACATCCGTTTGATATAACTTGAAATTCAGATGAGCAGCTTAGGCAAGTAGAATTCCAATAGCTTCTAATCTAGATACAGGTCAATAGGTTTCCTCATATTCTATACCTACTTCATAACTAGATCCTTGTGCAGCTAATCTATCTTTTTTCTAACTATGTTTCTAGAATCATCAACTTTGTTTCTAAAAACCTATTTAGTCCCCATTGTTAATGTGTCCTTGGGTCTGTCAACTAATTCCTAGACGTTGTTTCTTTCAAATTGATTTAACTATTCTTGAATAACCATTACACAGAATTTATCATTGATATAATCATTGAAATTTTTAGGCTCTAGCTGTGACTGAAAGGCTTGATATTCACCCTGGTTTCTTAGAGATGATCTAGTCTGTGTCCCACTATCAAGATAACCAACAACAGCATCTACAGGATGATTCTTTAGAATCATTGTTGATCTAGTAAAGGTAGGGCTAGAAATTTCAGGTTCATCTCTAAGTTTGGGTTCAACAGAAGTAGATTCTAGAATATGTCCAGAACTGGATATTTTTATAGCTGGTCTTTTTGTTTTATCATTAAGGTCCAGAACAGTCAAATATTCTTCAAGATTTTCAAGAGAGGTTTTAGAATCATGTGGATCAGTTTCATCAAACATGATATGAACAGATTCTTCCACACATTTGATTCTTTTGTTAGAGACTCTATAGGCTTTTCTAGTTAAATAATAACCATGAAAAATTCTTTCATTACTCTTAGAGGTAACTTGTCAAGATTATCCTTTGTATTAAGAAGAAAAACATTTTAGCCAAAGAATCTAAAGTAACTAACATTGGGTTTTCTATTATTCTATAGTTTATATGGGGTATTCTTAAAAATAGGTCTAATCAAGACTCTATTTATAATATAACGGGCTGTATTCACAGCTTCATCCCAAAAGTAAACAAGTAGGTCATACTCATTAAGCTTGGTTCTAGATATTTCTTGAAGGGTTCTATTCTTTCTTTCTACTACACCATTCGGCTGAGGTGTCATAGGAGTATAAAATTTGTGACTATAGCCATTGTGTGAGAAATAAGATTCAAACTCTTGATTTTCAAACTCATGGTCATGATCACTTCTCAGGGTTTTAATCATAAGTCCACTAATGTTTTCTATAGACTTGGAGTATTTGATAACCTAAGAACCAACTTCACTTTTGTGAGCTAAGAAGTATACCCAAGTATAACTAGAAAAGTCAACTACTAGGACATAGACATAGTGCTTCCCATTAAATCTAGAAACTCTAGAAGGTCCGAACAAGTCCATGTGATCCAACTCAAGAGTTTGAGAAGTTAAGACTTCATTATTTGATTTAAAATAAACTTTATGTTGATTTTACTTTTGACAGGGATTAAAAACTTTGTCATTGAAAATTCATGTTTAGGTAGGTCTATAAGCAAGTTCTTCCTAGTCAGTTTTCTAAGTGAATGTATATTTCAGTGTCCTAATCTTGTGTGAAAAATCTAAGACTCTTTATAAATATTATTTAATAAAGTAACATTTTTTCTAGCTAAAGAATTTATATCAATAGCATAACCATTTTCATTTCACAAGGCAGATAACACTAAAACATTTTTAGAGTTAAAAACATCACAGGAATCATTTTCAAATTTAACATTAAAAGCATCATCACACAATTCAGAAATACATAATAGTTTATACTTAAGTCCATCAACAAATAAAACATTAGAAATCAAAACTGAATCAGTGTTACCAATCTAGCCTAGGCCGATGATTTTTCCATTAGAATTATCACCAAAGGTGACATGGCCTCCATCAATCTTTATGAAGCTTTTAAATCAAGAATAATCTCCAAAAATGTATTTCGAACATCGACTGTCCAAGTACCATACCTTCTTCTGAGAACCCTTCAAACATGTTTCCTACAAAATAAATTTAGATGGATAATGATTTTGGTACCCAGATCTTCTTGGGTCCAGACAGGTTAGCAATCAATGATTTTTGTACCCAAATTTGTCTTACGGGTTTCATATAAATTATAGAATCAAAAGGTTTTGAAAGATAAACTTTATTTGATCTATAACCGTATGGATAACTAGTTGAAGAATATGAATTTCTAGAACTGGAACTAACAGAATTTTTCCGAGACATAGGAATAAATTTAGTTTTAGTAAGCTGTCATTTTCCAGGATGATATCCCAAACCAGTAGTATATTTTAGTGTAACTTTCTTTCCTAATATTTGAGTTAGAGTATCATTTCCATTTTTTAATTTTTCTAAGTCCTTTCTACGTTTCTCATTATACATTTTCAGTTCAGTATTTTCCTTTATCAGTTGAGAATTCTTTTCCTTTTCTATATGAAAGGCAGATTTAACAATGGTAGTGAGAGCATGTTGTTTTTTAAGGATTTGTACATGTCCTTATGTTCATTACATGTTTCTTATATAATGTTAAAATATTAAATTAGTGACTCACTATACATGTTTTCATATTCAAAATCAGTTCCATAATAATAATGATTCAGTATAGGGGAAACATGTACCTTAGATGTATTGGTCATGAAGCACATTTTGGCATGATTCCTTTCAGAATCAGAAACATCAGATTCACTTGTGCTATCATCTGAAGCACTCCATGTATCTTTCATGGCATTCTTGTACTTATTGTCCTTGTAGTCATATATCTTTTTGAACCTCAATTTTGGACAGTCTGCTTTAATGTGACCTATCCTTTTTCATTCATAGTAGACAACTTCATCATTCATGTCAGATTTTTTCCAATCCTTTTTCAATGTCCCCTGTTGTCATACTTTCCTTTATAGTTTGATTTTCTAAAGAATCTCTTCTTCCTATAGAACTTCTTTAATCTCCTAACTATTTGATCCATCTCTGCATCACTGTTAGAGTCTGAATCTTCACTTGTTGAACATTCAGTTTGTATTTGAACATTATCCTTGTCCTTGATCCTTGAAGTAGTATATTTAAAAGCTACATACTTCCTTTTAGGTGCATCATCTTTTTCCTTATTCACCTTGAGTTCTTATTCATACATCATAAGATTACCAATATTCTCCTTGACTGGTAGTTTACTTGTGTCACAAGATTATCTAATTGAGACAGAAGTGACTCTCCATCGATCTGGTAGACATCTTAATATCCTCATGATTTGTTCCTTAGTAGTGAAATCTCTTCCAAGAGAGATCATTGTATTGACAATCTCATTGATCCTGAGATACATGTTAGAGATAGGTTCATCCGTCTTCATTTTAAAATTATCATATTTAATAGTATATATATTCAATCTCATTTCATTAACATTAGTTGTTCTTTCATGAGAAACACTCAAAGTATCCCATATTTCATAGGCAGTTTTACAAGAAGATATTCTATTCAACTCTTCATCTCCCAAAGCAAAATACAGAGCATTCATAGATTTATAATTATTATTGTAATTTGTCTAAGTATATATTCAATCTCATTTCTTTAACATTAGTTTTCCCTTCCTGAGAAACACTCAAAGTATCCCATATTTCATAGGCAGTTTTACAAGCAGATATTCTATTGAGCTCTTCATCTCCCAAATCACAAAACAGATCATTCATAGCATTACAATTATTAGTGTATGTTGTCCTAGTAGCTTCATCCCAAGTAGTTCTAACAGTTTCAAGAATCTGATATTCAGTTTCTATAGCAGTCCAGATATCAAATCCCATACTGTCTAAATGAATTTTCATTTTCAGTTTCCACTGGGCATAATTTGTACCATTAAAGAAAGGTGGCATGTTGGTAGCAACAACTTCTAATATATTATCCATAACTATAGTACTATAGTTTATCAAAAAACTTTGAAGAGATAAAATTGAAAACTTACAAAAATTTAAGATCGTTAAAGATGAAACTAAAATCACAGTTGAAAAGTAGAATGTTTTGAAAACTTGTATTAATAAAAACAACCTCTGATAGAAAATGTTGGTCAGAGTGGATACTCAAGAGGGTGGTGAGTTGAGTTCCAATAAAAATTTCTGTTAAAATGATTTCTCTTAAAATCCCCCAATTGTAAAAACAAAGTTAAAATATAGTGAATTTATACAAATTTTAAATGTTCAATTAGCTTCTTAAAGATTGATTAGATCTCAGTCAATTTAATCGCATGATTAAATTAGATTCTGAAGCTAAGCTACTGGTTTACAACAAGTATAACCACTTGAAAATTTAACTATCAATGTAAATTTAAAATAGATTTGTATTTCAAAGAAGCAATAGTGGAATAAAAGATATATGTAGTATACTTTAACTTATACAAAAATACACAGCAGATAAAGCCAAGAGGTTCAGTCTCAAGCAGAGACTTAGTCCTCCCAAATTTATATATAAAAATTTGATCCACACCCTGTATTGGGGTTAACATCCTTTTAATAATATCCAGGTCCTAAGACCTCTACCACAGTTATTCATGGGACAATAAAGTCAACAGCGCATAGGCTGTCCAGGTCACACATGACCTCTACCACTATCCTCAGTGGGATACATTATTATGTATGTAGTTTGGAATGAGGATTTAGTATCCTCCAGTTCAGCACATGAGACTTTATGTGTGTAAAAGATATACATATTACACACACAGATCAACCGTAAATAATAAGTCACTTAGAGAGAGTATATGAAGGTTTAGAAAGCTCTAGTGAGCAGCAGTGCAGCTCTGGACTCATTGGATTTAGCATAGATGCTTATGAGTCATTCTGTGGTTTTGCTGTTGAAAACAGAGTATCGTGGCTCAGCTTGATGTTCTTCACAAGTGAGTGTGTTCTCGTATTTCTAGTGTTCTTCGTGTGTTCTTCAGTAGTGTTGGATTGCATGCCTGAGAGTTCTTTTAAGATCTTGCAAATGATCCCTTAAACATTTTCATGTGTTCTCCAATTTTGTATGTATATTCATGGAATAATTCTCTCTTTATTCCTTTCTACGCACTCCCTTTTACTGTATCTCAATCATCCTTTTATTCGATGAGCTCCAGCAATGGGAATGATTACCTTCTAATAGGTATGAGGTACAGTCTCCTGACATGCCAACAGCTAAAATTAAATATCATTAATTGCATTAGAAACAACAAATATGAACATTGGAATTAAATAAGAGTTTTTAGAAATTCAAACAGTTTTCAGGGCGATCAGTGAGTCATTTTGAATATGTATTGGTTTCAGTAGCATCAACATTTGTGGCTCATAAATCATCGATATCCATCAGTGAAACCATTTTCAATGGTGTGATCGTTCATCATCGGTGAGACGATTCACCATCGGTGCGACCGTTCACCATCGGTAAAACGGTTCATCATCGGTGTGATCGTTCATCATCGATGCGACCATTCATCATCGGTGCGACCATTCATCATTGGTGTGACCGTTCATCATCGGTGCGACAGTTCATCATCAGTGCGATCATTCATCATCGGTGTGACCGTTCATCATCGGTGCGATCGCTCATCATCGGTGCGACAGAATATAACTAACTGTGAGTCAAGAGAAGAAATTCTCACAAGGTGTCTATTTGGTCCAGAATACTTCCAGGTCACCAGTAATACATAATTTAACATAGATAAACACGTGTAAACATGATTTAAACAAATATAAACACATTTAGAACAATTTGAACAAATGACTAATGTGTCATACATACAAAAATGATTTGAGATTATTAAAATAACCATCTCACAGAGAGTTGAGCAGTTAATGTAGGCGATCTTGATACCCTCTTACCATATATAACTAATGGAGATAAGGAGATCAAGATTCATTTAGAATATCTAATGAACTATGTTATTTTTTATCTAGTGTTTCACCATAGTAAATCACGTTGTTTTATATTAAAAATAATTGTGGTTATCATGGATTGTTTGAATACATGTATTATTTGGATTGGGTTATAGTAAATAATAATTTCTTGTTCCCATGTGGATTATTTTTAATTATTTAAATGTGGTGATGTGGGGTTCAAGGATTCATATCTATTTGGATTATGATCATATCATTGTTTTGGATTTTGATATACCAAATATTCCTTTTCATATTATGTATGGAAATTATAAATACATTTCAATAAAAATTATGTATGACTAATTATGTTATAGTTTTTATGGATCTGATAAATAGAATACAAAACCAGTGTCTAAAGAACCATTTTTGTTATGTTGATCGATGTTATTTTGGTTTATTCATGAACCAAGCATGGGAATGAGTACCATCTAATTTTGGTTCTAAAAATATAATGGAGTTACCATTTTTATAGGAATCATTCTAAATGATGAATTATGTAACCAATATTTATTTTTATTTTGGAAAATAAATTTGGATCTTGGACTATAAGTCGATCCACTAAAGGTTATGGTATTATTTTGATAGGAGAGAACATTGAAGGTATTGTATATTATAAAAAACATTCACCTTAATTGATATAATCATCCATTCATCAAGGATCTATTGAATACATAAATCACCATGGAAAACACTTACCAGGATAGGGTGATGTTCAGATGTGATGCAATGTTCTATTCTTCATTTGATGAAATGAATTTTTTTCTGGAATTAGTTCCTATTTATATCATAACTGATACTTATAAGGGGTATATGGTATAACTTGATTCTCAAAATTCTTATAAGTGTTTCATTAATATAAAAATTGATTATATTTTAGAAAATAGATCTTTCTAACTTCAATCTCATAATAAGAATTACCCCACACATGATTTGGTTATTTATGTTGTTTTGAATTATCTTATATTCTATAGGAGAAATATCATATCTGAGAAGTCTATAGTATATTCAAACCATAAGAGTATAATATATATCTTATATATAAAATTCAATAATATAAATCAAAGGAAGTGGGTAGAATACATTACGATGTTTGACATAAACATCACATACACCCTGGGGAAGTGGAATGTCTTTGTAGACACTATTAGGAAGAATGATTTATCACATGGTATTTGGGAATAATATAATAGGTGGAAACATATTAGACTCTTCACGCAATTAAATATGTAGTGTTAAGAGGATTTATTTTCCATGGTTCATGACAATTGTTTAGTTATAATCAGATCCCCTGGATTATATCCAATAGGTTTTTAATAAGTTTATAAATTTATGGGATCTCAAGAATCCCTTTATATATGGGAGAAATGTTCTTATTTGTATCTCATATTATATGATATTATGAAATATACAGAACAATTTTTCATCCTATCATCATATAGGATATTATTTTTTTAACTATCATAACTTTTCATTGTCCATTCATCTGGGCACTATAAATTTTATTATGTTATGAGATAGTGATCATGGTGTTTATGTATGAAGTGTTAAATTGTAGATTATGGGTTCCACTTTTAAACCTATCAATATATATAGGTCAATAATTTTAAACCTTCCCTTTTTCCATATCCTATTATAGTTCTTGTAATGAAATTAGATGAGATGTCAATGGACCTTTATTTTTGGATTACCACATACTCTTTAATGGAGGAATTCTATCTATGTGTTGGTTGATTGGTCGATTAAATTTTATCATTTTATTCCTATAAGAGACATCACTAATATTGATGATCTATGTAAGATACACATGAAAAATAATTTAAATTCACATTTGTTTCCCTTTTTTGTTATTTTAGATAGGGAACATAGTATTACTTCTAGAATCTAAAAGTGCCTCTTGTGGTATATCTGGACTAAAATTTAGTTGAGTATATAATACCATCTATAGAAATGTGGTCATAAATAGGGTTCTATTTTGATCTTTGAGGAAGACCACTTGGAATAAATCTTGGATTTTTGTGGATCCAGGGATAACAAGCTGGGACTAATTGTGTTTTACAATAATAACAATTATCATTCATCAATCAAAATGGCTCCCTTCCAGGATTTTTATAGTATCACATTATGGTAAACTATTTTTGTGATGGTTTCGGTGAGGAATCTCTTATATGGAAGAGTATTATTCAGGAAAAAATAATGAATATTTTGGATGTAAATTAGAATCTGATTAAATCTCACAGCCAAAAAAATCACATGAAGATTGTCGACATTTTCCTTCTGATTTTGACATTAGTTACTATGTATTATTGAATATTCCTCCTTGTTGGTTTAACCATCACGTTATAAAATATATTATGTTTCCTATATGATAGGTTGGAACATTTTAGTTAATAAATCATCTTAAGAAAGTTGTCTATCTATTATAAATACCTTCTCAGTTGACTGGTATACAAGATGTTTTCTATAAATCATAGGTCAGAAAGTACCATGCTTATCACATTAATGTTCGATGTTGGGATTATATTTTGTTACATATTGTAATTTTATCTATAGGAAATAAATAATGGATATTTGACTCTTAGGTTAATGTGTTGTGTGAATAGACTATTCTAATGGATATATTTTTGTGGATGCATTGATCATATTCTCATTATATTTTGGAGCATGAATCATCAGTGAGGGAGCTATAAACTCACCACTTTATAGTGGAATATTCTTCCACATATCATCTAAATGATTATATTTATTGTGGTGGGGATATTGTAAGATTTGGTATTTTTATATAACTTTTTTAAATATTTGTCTTATTAGGTTCGTGGGGAAAAACAATTTTTTGGGGTGTTTATATTGATCATGGGTCTCGTACTGCATACAAGAGGCAATAATTGATAAGAGTTTTCCAACAATGTAAATATCTAGGAAAAATAATTTAATATTTTTTTATGAAAAAATAATCTTATAATTGAATAAATCCTTTTTATAGGGTATGCTAATTTTATGTAATAATATATTCATTTATTTTATAATATTGTTGACTGAGACTTTCATCCTGTTGAGATGTGTTTCTCATCAAACATGTTTCAAAGGTGATTTATGTAATAATGTCGTGTTTTTATCCTTAAACACTTCGACCTAATATGTTATTATCTATCAATTTGGTGACTCATATAGCATTCATTTCTCATGTTTTCTTCTTTATACCCTATGTTATTTTCGGTGCATATTAGGTGATCAATGCTCCTTTTAGATCACATCATTTAGCATATGATCACTAAGGAGGATTCCCTGAATCACTATAGGTAGTTTAACATTCTATATAATCATTAACATTAGTCATAGTAATGTTTTTTCACTGAATGTTTGGATTTATTAATCTTAAGGTGATTTTATACATGATCCTTTCTAGAGCCATTATGTGATCCTCCTCTAAGGGACCTTCCTTTGCTTGATTAGGTGCGGAAGATTTAGGTTATCTATGTTATGTTATTATATACCCTCTTATTTGTGAGTTTTTTTGTGGTATGAGATTATATATTTTGGTAATCAATTATAGGGACTCATTTGTTGTCTTTCAGTAACATCTTATATTGGAAGATCATGTTGCGGGAAGGTTTGATGTGAGTTTGATATAGGTGGTTTCATATCTATCATATGATTAAGGAACCTTGAATGGTATGTTTTTATATGTTTTTATGAATGAATTAGAATGATATATCCATTTTAGGGTGTAAATGGGGTTTTGAGAAAAGGCATTTTCCCTTGATTTTGAAAATGAAAATGTAATTTTCAAATCATTGAAATTTGGATTCATGAATTGGTTTCAAAATCGTGATTTGATGAAAAAATTTGTAAAATGGGTATAAGGGAAAAATTTTATACTTAAGTGGAATGTATATTAGTTTGGATATTTTTTTGTTACTGTAAGGGGGTTCAATCATGTGAGTCTCCTTTTCCCTATATTCCATGTGTCCTAGGGATATTCTTGAAACTACTGGGAGGTTCACTCTATGGGGTGTTTCTTTACTCCCGTGATTCAATGTATATATCTAGAGGCTTTATTCAAGATATTTTCATTGTTTGGATATGTGTTTTATTGATAACCAAACCTATACTGATATTTTATGTGATATACCAATTCTTGGTAATGTACAATTTGATCTTTGGTTAACTAATTTAATATTTATGATATTAATTGAAGATATTTTACCATTATCATTTAAAACTATGGATAAAGTGTAATGATTTAACGTTATTTGGAAATATAAACTATTTAGAAAATGTTTATTCCTTTATTTCATTAATGTTAAGAATGTTTGGATTTTCATATAGTGTAATATAATGGAACACCATGGGTGGAACCCATTGAACCTCTTTATCTCAGACCCTACATAACCCTATCATAGTTTTTTGACCTAGTTATGTATTTAAATATAGGGGATGGAATGGGTCTATAATGAGGCTGTAATGTTTTGGTTAGATTATATTGGGTATTAGGGGGTAATATAGTAGGCTACTATCCAATTATCACATAGAGTATATGTTTATCATTTTTTTTTATTTTCACTCTTTGTTGTTAGACTCATACCTTATATATGTTTAACTAAATTTTCATTGTATCATTTCTGATGTTTTCATTGGGTTATTGAATAAATATTTCTGGATTTTCCACTATTTTTATATTATATGTACATATCCAACCTCATCTATTCGATGGGGGGTAAATCATTCACTCTTCATAATGTTGATTATCGGGTGCTTGTTGAAATATCATTGGGATCCGAACACCCTTTGTGTATATTGGGGATAGGGTTGGGCGATAGTTTGTGAGGGTATACTACTTTGGTTCAATAAATCCATTGAAAATATTTTCATTTAAAATATAGTAATCTAATATACCTGAATCTGATAGGTACACCAATGCTGTGAATCAGTAGTAAAAAATAAAAAACCATATAATTCAAAAAATAAATTTTTTTAACAAAATTATAATTGGTATTTAAAATATTTATTTATATGATATATTTTTAAATGTTTCTTATTATGTTTAATGTATGATATGTTGTATTCAATGAATGATTTTTAAACAATGGAATGAAAAAATATAAATTTTATGAATATAAATAAATAAATTTAATGGTATTTTTGGAAACATATTTAATATAAATGTGATAATTTTCAGTTAGTTTTAGTTTTTAAGTGTTGTTAATTCTTAATTAACTTATTCTACATACTTATTTTAATGAATTTTCTATTATATATAAAAAATATAAATTAACTTATCTCAAATAGTTATTACAAGGACATTAAGTAAAATATCTTAAATTTATTGCTAAAATAAATCTATTTTCCTAATATATATTTTATACATTGGGCATTGTTATATTAAATTTTTTAACACTATAAAATAATTAAAATAAAATGGTTTCATATTAATAATCATGATATAAAATTTTCAAATATATTAATTTATATATTTAACATAAAAAATATGTTACTAATGTGAATATTATTTACCTTGATAAAGTTTATATTTTCTATAGATTTGTTTTTATAAATGAAATGTTATTGTATTTAAATAATTTAAATGGATTGGATTTTTATCATTATAATATGAAAATAAAAAATACAAACAATTAAACTAACCATCATATATTTTATAATTTTATTAAATAATAAGAACAATACCTAATGTATAGAAAGACATTTATCTATATTAAAAATATATTTTTCTATATCGTATATTTTAATAGAAAACATATAATTCTCATATATAAAAAATTTTATAATATAAAATAACACAACATTTGAAATAAGAATGTTGAAATTTTTAAGTAATTCTTATATAATATTATTAATATAAGATAATTAACTGAGTAAATATCTTATTGATATTAATAAGGGGAAAAAGAGAAAATTTAAATTGATTGGATTTTAATAAATTAACATGACCCATTAATATCCTAGAAGATTTTTTTTTGTTGAAAATCCACACCAACATGGATGTATCTCTTTATATACTAGAACACCTGTATCTCATGTTATTCTATCAATACCTATAAAAATATTAATTTTAATGGATATAACACTCCTTTTAAATTGTATAATGGTTTGACTTACAACAACACCAAGGAACACTCATCCTTCTCCATTCCATTTAAAAACAACCATTTTTACCGACTAAGGTAACATGTTTCTTTCTTTTTATCCTCAAATATCACAATATTCACCCATATCCACCATTTACTAGAGGCATTTTTGGTTATTTTTGAATACCTTATTCTGAGCAATACCCACTCCATAAACTTCTCTTCTCCAAAATACTAATCCAACTTCCTCTAATCCTATTGAAACATAATTTATATTTTTTCATTTTTTTAATAACTATTTTAATAATTTATTTTACTAATATATCTCCCATTATTTACCTTCATTACATCCCTTTGTAAATGAAAATTTTACACATGTTTTGTGTGGGTAACCTCCTCAATAAGTGACATATTTAATTTTTTATCAATTCCTTATATGGATGGATCTGTGAATGTATTTTAAAAATATGTATAATTTTTATTACATGGTTTATATTATACAATTATTTTTTTCAATTATTTTATTATTTAACTAGTTATTGATAAAACTACCTTAATTTGGTAAATTTTTCCAAAATAATATACTTAATGATTTTTTATTCCTAAATCAAAACTAAATCTACATTTAGATAAAATCATGACATTATATATCATTGTGGAACATCTATTATAGTACCATTAATAATATATGAACATTGAACAAGGTATCAATGAATGTGTATTAACAACTAAAGTAAAAATAGAATGTTAAACAATCAATGATTCATACATCAAATGATAAAAATAAATAAAAATTTACAATTAAATTTTTATGAAATGATTTACATTAAACACTATAAATTATAATATATTTTAATATGGTTTTAAAATAAGTTATTAATATAGTTTTATTTATGATACATTAGTTTTGAGAATGTTTCACCTAGAAATAATGATATTTTCTGCGTACATTGTGTGTAATGATTGAATAATGTTTAATTGAATATTATGTTTATATGTATTTAACATTATTTCATTCAAATTACATACCAAATGATTCAAACATTAAAATCATGATATCTGAATGTTTTTTTTCATTTCAAATTCTCATCTCTAAGTTTGGTTTTCTATTATGAACCTATTTTCATGTATAAAATTTTTAGAACCGCCTATGAAATATTTTGAATGAACTATATTTTAATTCATATAAATTAATTTTTTATTTATAATTTTCAATTTTTAGGGTTTAGATTCAATATTCTGTAATGTTTTATGGTTTTCCTTAATATCGATTTCCTTCCATTAAGTAATCATATATCTTCTCAAACTGCATTCAACTATGTTTGATTTTGTTTAAATTTTTATTTTATCAAATTTTATCTCCTCTTTAATTTATATGGATTCTAAATTATAGATATGGAATTATTTTGAAATGTATTTTTACACTAAATATAATGACACTGGTAATGGTGTTGCTGACTCGAGCCCCTTTTTTGGGTTATAATCATTATTAATTGAATTATTTCATCTATGAATCCAATTATAATTTCTTATTTTATTAATAATTTCCATAAGAGCTATCTACTAAATAATTATTTTTCTTGAATGTCCCTCTAAATTATCTTATGAGATACTGTATTGGGAAAATTTATTTATTGTATCGATTTACACATTTATGAAGGTTATATTATTTTATAAAATCAATCAATTTTATAAAACAAATATCCATTTAATGTATTTTTTATTTGATGTATTATTTATTTAATCTGTCATAAATTTGGATTTTTTATCATAATGTGAGTGTTATGTTCTAGCAAATACCTCAAATACACAATTTAATATTTTTTACCTAATGTTATTATAATTTATTGAGTGGTCCTATTTATGGCTGAGTGAATTCACATTTAAATTCATTGAAATTTTTTTATTTTAACATGGTCATAATTATATGATTATATTTTATTTTAGTTATATAACCATATAAATGAAACTTTTTATAATTAAAAATTTTCACAATGACATTATTTTTTATACATGTTCATTATTCATAGGTTATAGTCTTATATTATACTCTATAGACATGATTATTGTCTCAGGCTTCTATAATATTATATAATGCAATAGGATTGATCATTCATTTTTATACATCATTATATCATCACTTTTGAAAAAATACTATAAATACATGATAATTTTAATTATATATTTCTCTTATGATCACATTTCTCATATATTTGTGGATTGAAATTTAATGAATAATTTAACTTTTCAAAAAAATGGTTGATTGATCTCACCACTTTGTTATATTTCACATATCCCAAAAAACTTTATATATGATTTTGTATAGATGTAAATAGCATGTAATGATTTTTTGAGATATATAGATGCCACTATATACAATATGATTTTTATGAAGTTAATCTAAAAATCACAAAAACATTCATTTTTATGGATGTGCAAATATTTTTGAGATGTAATGTAAAATATTATAAAAATATTGTGACATAAATTCTTATTTTATACATATTACTCACTTTGTGTCAATGTTTGTATGTAAAGTATTTTCATTAAATTGATTGTTTATTTTGGTTTAAAGGCATCTTAATTGGTATCAGGGTAGGGTTTAGATATATTTAGGGAATATTATTATAATTATCAGTGTTTAATTATTGATAAAATCAATAAAACACAAAATGATAAGTATGAACATGGTAGAACATCCTAATATTGTGTCAAATGTTTTTTGGTTTCATTGAATAATATCCATACTTGGATTGAAAAAACATAATGATTTCTCTTATAAAGATAATCCTAGTGTAAATAATCCTTGAATAAGGGTGGATTTGTATCAAATTGATCATCTAGAAGTTCAAAATAATTTTTCATACCTATAAACATGTCTTAACATCATCTGGTGATATTATTTAGTGATAAAAAAATAAAATTATAATAAATTACGATTGATTTGATTATATAATTTGGGTAATTATGTTTAAATAATTTAACCATTTTATTTATGTCGAGAAAATATATTTGGAGGTATAAATACCATTGGGGTTTGTTGTTCTTTTGTTTATGAATGAAATTCAGTTATTTTTGGAAAATATTAATATTTTTTAGAGAGTATATATTGTTAATGATTATATAAATTTTACGTATAAATTGTAGACATGATATTATGGTAGTTGATTTCAATTTTTCAGGGTGTATAATACTTATAAAAGTATCATGGAATTTTGTGTTTTTTGGATCTGGTTTAGAAGTATTACGGATCCCAACATAATTAAATACATGTTAAAATTAATGAAATATTGGTTTATAGATCTTAGGATACATTTGACCATGTTTTGGAAGAAAAATATACAAACATGAGTAATGTTGAAAAATAATATATGGAACATTATATTGATTTTTCATTTATTAAATCATAAAAATGATTTAATACAATCTATTCAGTAGTGAAGGTTGGGGAACTTTGAGTAGCATATGTATTCCTCTCATTTTATGAATATTTGTTCTACCATAAACTATAATTATTATTTGAAAAATCAAAACAAATAATATCATATTGTTTTATTGAGAAGTATTTAAAAATTATGAATAAAAAAAATATTCTAAACATACTTTTATTTACAACATTAAATTTATTTCATCATCAAATATGTTGTAACTTCTATACATGGATAAAGGAGTTAATGACTTTTGGAAAATTATGATTCCTTTTTTAAATGGATGGTCTCGACTAGGAATATATTGAATAATTATATGTCGGAAGTGGTATTTCATCGCTTAGAGATCAATATTTAAATAGAATTCAAAAACTATCTCCAACATTATGATGATGGGAATAAAACTGGGATAAATAAATTTATTTAATGTGGGAGAATGTAATAACCCATGTTTTGTGAAATATTATCATGGAACAAAAAATGTTATTCCAAAAACCATTATAATATATCACAATAATTAAAAAGATAATTTAAAGTTGAATATAAAAGATATGAATATAAATAAAACCAATTTATTCATTTATAGTTTAATATTGATGAAATGTAAGTAAAATAATTAAATAACAATTATTACATCCATTGAATTGTCACATCCATATTTGGGACAATAAATGTAGAATGATAATATCTTTAAAACAAAGAGATATATTGGATAATCATTACCCATGAGAATATAAATTTTCATAACAAAACCTATAATTAGAATGACACATTTAATTGTGGAATCAATTTTGTAAAATCATCATTCAAAACGAAGGGAATGAGATGTATGATTTAAGAGGTGAAAATAAAATGAATTTATAGGATCTAATAATGATAATATGCCATTTATAAAGAGAAATGTGGTTTTTCTACATAGGTTAATAAGATATATGGTCATTGGATATAGCGGTATCAAATAATTATACAGATTTTATGCATTTTGTGTACAATGATTAATATGATAGAAATCATTAATAACATAAATTAAATAAAAATTCAATTTGTAATTAAAATAATTATTTATAAAATTAATTTTTTGATTCATATTATTAGTAAAGTGTGATATTAAATATATAGATAATTATTTCCATATCAATATACTGAAAATATGTAATTTTTATAATATAAATATTTAAATTTAATGTTATCTTCTAAAGATTTTTTTTAAATTTAATAGTGCACAATGATATATTTTTTATGTGTTTTCAATTTTTATATAATTTTTAGAAAAAAATTATTTTTATTATATATATAATAATATTCATAGGAATGTGAATTAAAATCCATGAAATATTTATTTCTATGAATGTAATTATAGTAAATTCATATTAATCATGAATGTAATATTTTTGCAAAATTTATTTGTATGCGTTACACACAGTTATACTAAAAAAAATTATAACTCTTTATATTTAGTATATTTTTTTATATTTTTAATAAACCTATCACAATATATTATTATGTCCATTAATAATCTTTAAATTTAACGTATGTTATCATTTTAATTATTAGCTACCGTGGTAAAATAATTATCATTAAAATAATAGTTTTTATATAAATTGTTCAATTTTTTACAAAATAAATTGATTTAATATTTTTTTTGATTTTAATAATTTCAATAAAAAAATTTTAAAAATATATTAACATCATTTAATTGATATTTTTTATGAAATAATAACAAAAAACCCTTATTTTTGAAAATTCATTTTTTTAAAAAAAATCTACATCGTCTAATATAATATAAAAGGTAATTTTCTAATATCAATAAATTATATTATATTAATGGGAGTCCAAATTTAGATTCATCAAGTGAAAATTATTTAGAAACTAAGATATATTATTTTTAATAAATAAATAATTATTATGATATGTATTTAATCACGGTAAATTAGTGTAATAATGGGTAACCAAAAGTGGAACAAATTTTACTAAATTAAAATCGAACATAAAAATTATATAATACCTCTATTAGGAATATAATTAAGTCCCACATGTATAAAAAAAATTCCTCAGATAACCCCCATGTTTTTATACACATTTTTTAGAAAAGAAACCTATGTTTGGTAGTTTATTCAACACACACCACTGATCTTAAATCACCTAAGAAGATTATAACGATTATAACCTAGAAATTAAATTAGTGGTTTGAATATAATTAAAAACATTATGAGATATTTAAATATAGATACAAATAAATTTCATACTCAATAAAATGTTTTATTTCATATTTGGTAAATAATCAAACTATTTTGTATAGTAATTTTACTAGTAAAAAATGTGTTTTTGTTAATAGTGAATTTTTTTTCATTTCATGAAAAATATTTTAATTAGGTTTTTTAAATTTTATATAATTTAAATAATTTGTTAAATTCTAACATCCAATTTTAATTTCGGTGAAATATTGGTATTTTTGGAAAATATTGGGTTTCCGGTGAATAGTGGAAAATAAATTTTTTTGTAAAAATAATCATTTAAATAAATTATGTACTTTAACGGTACCATTACATTTGGAATATGGTTTAATGTAATATAACTACTATTTATTTATAAGTAATCTACATAATTACTTTTCAATAGACTTTATTATGGATTTTAGTATATTTTTTTCTTTGGGTTTAAAAAGAATATTTTTCTAAAAACTACTTTTGAGATCGTAATGTTTAAAATTTTATATTAACTAAAAAATAACATAACGATGAATTATTTTAATTAATTTTATATAATTTAATTAAATATTTATGAAATTTTATTCATTAAATTATTATTATTATACTTTGAGTAGAGATAAATCATCATTTTCTCAAACAATAAATTTCTTGAAAACATTCTTTTTCATTGCATCTCTCGGTAATGTCTAAATTAAAATTTTCCATATATGTGAAGTTAATTTGGAAAAATTGATTATTTATTTTATGTAAAAATAATTTATATTATATAATAAGTTCTACATAATATTTTACTATAATGAATAGTAAAACCATTTAAAATTATTTATTAGAGTTAAGGTAAAAAATGATTTTCTTAGGTGTTAATATAAAATAATAAGTGTTATAATGACTAAATAGATTACTATAATAATTTTTATTGACATAATTGGACATTATAATGTATGATATATCATAGTTAATCATTTTGGATCCTTTTGGATTGTTAGAAAAGATTATATCACATTTTTTTTGAAATATTTCATGTCTTCCACTAACATAACTTATAAATGGTCACCCATTCCTCTATTATTCACAAAATATAATGATTTTGGTTTGACCAATACAAAAAATAATATTTCATACCCACATAATAATTTTTTTTTCATAAATTCATTATAGGATGTATTTTGTTATAATCTTAATTTATTAGCTTGAGAAGAGATAAAATTCTATCTATAATTTTTTTATATATCTTCCCACCTTATTAAAATATTATTCAATAATGAATATATGAAAGTAAAATTATATTAAATATACTTTGATTTTATAATATTAATATAATATCCTAAATCAATAACATCCTCCATCGAATTTTATAGGAAACCGTCATTCTTGTGTCTGTAAACTACCTCCTCGCGAACCCATTTTATTCTTCTTCCATTATTACAAAAAATGTATTGATTTAATTATGAATATAAAGTACATATATTATATTTTTAAAATACTTATCATTTTTAATTTATAATATAACATATATTTTATTATATTCTATTTGGTGGGGTGTCTGATAATGTCACTAGTGTATAAGGTGGACGATCACCTCATGAAGCGATGTTATTCATTCGTTCACAATAACATTTAAATTGAAGGTAATAAGGATTATTTAAGTACATATATGTTATATAAATGGAATAGAAATTATATTAATTAAATATATATTATTATAAAAGAATAATAAATCATTTTCATTATTAAAATAAAAAATGATAATGTCATTTTTCGACTATTGAAAAACTGTCTCCACAAACCAATGTGATATTTTTCTCATCACTAGTTCAGAGGGAAAATATATACAAGTATATCGAAATAAATAATTATATATATATATATATATTATGAATATTATGTAAATATAAAATAATTCATACCTTATTTTCATAATGATGATTGAAAAAGGGGAAGGTTACTCTTGCATACTTACGACCTACCATCTCCTTGATCGTAACAAAGATCATTTGTCATAAAAATAATTCTTTTTTAGTATTAAAAAGTAATTTTTTTACAAATATAATAATTATTTCATCATAATTTTTTTATATATTGAAATTGTGACATCCATGTCCATGGTCAATAGATAGGTGTCGTTTTGAATTAACAAACTGAACATTCTCTAAACAATCGATATGTACTTAAAACATTATGTATTTGAAAATATCATTATAAAGAAATAAAAAAATGATTTAAAAATAATATATTTCACCATGAAAATTTTACTAATAAATAATATAATTGGATTTTGCTTATTATACATGATTTCATGGATATATAAACAAAGTCTGCACTCAAGGTAAGGGATTTCCATCTCACTTTTTTACTTCAATGAGACACAATCCAAATTTGCAACCAATTTATTTTATGTGGTAAAAATAGATAAAATAAATATATATCACTATTATTCCCATGATTATCTATTTATTTACTTATCCATTCATGTTTCACTCTTTCTTGGGGTTTATAGTTTAAAATTTACCGTATCTATAAAAAATTAATACCCAATATTCCCATTACTGGTACGTATGTTATGTTATGCACCTATCAGATTTTAAGAGGTGTATATAAATACCATTTGAAATTAATTATTATTAATTTAATAATTATCATAAAATTTACGTATCATTTTTATTTTATTCCTTTGTGAGGAATAAGATTCAATGTTACCGATGTGTTTATGGATTAATTATACAATCACATTGTTTATTGGGATTATTACAATTTTTCATGTGATGATGAAGTCTTATAATCTATATCTTCTGAAACAAAAGAATTTTATTATCCAATGTTTATTTATAAATATTACTTGTATTCCCAAAATTTTAACCCTTTATTTAATCCTGAGTTCATATGAATGTTATTATAAATAAACATCTTTATTTCTTCTTTCGGTCAAAAAAATTTTTCCTTTTAAAAATATAACTTTAAAAAATAAAAAAATTTCTAACATTTATTAATTGAAATATTAAATACATTTTACAAATATTTAACATTTAAATTTATTTAAATGAATATTCTTGTCATTTTCTAATCAATTTCTTCTTTAAACTAAAATGTATACAAATTTTAACATGTACAACTAGAATATAATTTTCCATCACGATGAAGACTATTTAATTTAAATATTATATAATATAATTTCAATAATATTTTTATAGAAAATTATTCTTAAAATATTATTTGGTTTTTAATTTGTTTTAATGTGGAATGGTAATTTTACTCAGTATTAGTTTTATATTATTTCTATATCATCCATTACATTTTTTCATGTCTTTTTTTAATTATTATTTTTTTGTAATGGTGTTGTACTTTTTAAGTATTTAATAGTGATTTTAAAAATTAAAATGTTATTTTCCATCAAATTAATTTAATGATATTTTAGTATAATTCACATTTATAAATTTTAATAATTCTAATATTTACGCATTCTTTAATGGGTATATTTTATAATGATCACTTCCTAATTCTTTCTCAGGATGGGTTATGATTCTTCAAAGGAAATTATGGTCGAACCCATTTCATTTCCACAAGTTAACCATGTTTTCATTGAGATCTTTATAGATCCCATTTACTTTCCCTTTGATAATCATTTTTAAAAGTAGTTTTAGGGAACTTATGTACTTTCTGTTGTTTAATAACGTTTTGATGATATTTTTATAGAACCTATTTCTTTTCCCACAGGATGATCAAAAATAAAAGATATTTTCATCGAACCATTTTCTTTTCCATGGTTAAATTATGTTATGAAGCGAATAATGATTGATTTTATGATTTTTATATTTAAGTGTATGATATATGTAAAAACCCGTAATTTATAGGGAAAAGTTTTTCTTAAATACATGGGAATTTTATGAGTCTGTGAAAATTTTCGGCACTTGATTCCAAGCCCTGGTGTCCCCAGAATCAATTTCTGATGTTTTGTTAGAGTATGTTTAGTAAACGTAGGAGCAAGTTTTTATAAATTTTGAACAAGTGCTCGGAATTGAAATATGAGGGCACAATTGATCCTGCAGTGTCGGTATTCTCTTAATGGGACTTTCACTTCGACGGTAGTGAGTCAAGAATTGAAGTTAATTTTTTTCCTTGAAATAAAAATAAAATAAAGTGTACACCATTTATTTTATTTGAGCCTCCAAGTAATTGTTTGGTGGTTAAAACCTCCTCTTCGAAGTTAGATGTGGGGCCACCACACCTTAACCTCTTATGAGAGTTTATGGTGGTGAGGACCACTCGAACTCAACCTCCCATGTGAGGATAAATGTGATGAGGAACACACGGGGCTTAACCCCTTATTAATGGGAGGAGTGGAAAACCACTCAGCTCCCCTCATTAAAGAGGGGGGGGCTCTTGACCACCAAATTAATTAATGGAGCCAACTCATTGTTTAAAATGACAAATTCACCCCATTAATTAAATGGGTCATCATATTTAATTAAATGAAACAATTTTAATTTTAAACCCAATATTTTAAAATAAAAGACAATCATTTATTTGGAGGGGCTTGCTTTTCATTTGTTGGAAAATTAGGATTAGAGGATCAATGAGAGAAATATCCCAATGAAGAACCATTCTATCAATGAAGAACGATGAATGTGTTCTTCCAATGAAGAACTTTAGAATCGATCTTCCACAGACTTCATCCATGGACTTCTTCCTCAGACTTCTTCACTAGACACCTACCGACACGAAGTGTCTTCCACAGCCATCGTGCATATTCAGAAGTGGAAGAGTGTAGAACATGCGACGATTGAAAACATCGTCTTCTTTCCACGACATCACCATAAACAACTGATAATGAAAAGGTAGGGGGTTTACTTTGAGTAGTATACATTTATTTTCCACATATTCAATTGAAAGGAATCGATGTGAAGGATTCTATGATATTGTTGTTCATTGTTTTCCTTTGATTAAACAATAGATATCACCTCTAAACGTGGAGGGTGTAGGTAAAAATAACATGGCCCGACTCCCTCCACCGATCTTTTCTGATGTTTCTTCGGCATGGATCTGAGGCGACGGCGGTGAAGGAGGCAACGACAAAAGTTGCGCTACCCACAACCTTTGTGAATCGCGTATCCCTCGCGGTACTCCGATGCTCCCGACCGAATGATGTTGGCCCGAACCGCGCTGAACCGGCCCACCCGGCACCCCGCCGGCTTCCCCCCCCCCCCCACACCCCTTACATCATCCTGGCGCTTTACCTATGCCCCACGCGGCCTTCCGCGTGCCCTGCCGGCCTGTCTGGTGCCCTCACGGCCTGCCCCACGCCCCGCGTGGCCTGCCCGGTGCCCTACTGGCATGCCCACACACCGCGCGGCCTCCGGGCGCCCTGTCCAGTGCCCCACAGGCCTGGTCGCGCCCTGCATGGCCTCTCGGTGCTCTGCTGACCTCCCAGGCTGATCTGTGGAGTCGAGCCCCTTGCGGCACTGGCCGAACCGCCCCTACAATCTACTGGGCCGGGCCCAGCAGACCGGGCTGAACCGAGAGGGATGACCCACCCAATGGGCTAGGTCAGACCCAGCGGGTCTAACTGGGTTGACCTAGACCGGGCCAGCCCTCTCTGGGTTGGGCCGAGTCGGTCTGACCGGGTCGGACCCAACCCGAGCCCACTACCGACCCTTTACTTTCATTGGCCCTATCTTTGGCACCGGACATCCGTTTGACGATCCATCGGCAGTTCTGGTATTCTTGGAACGCGACGGTCCCTTTGAGTATAACCCACTAGAGTTCAAGGTAATATTGAGATACAATTAGGATGGATTGTACATGAATCCAACAGGGCCCCCGGAACTAAAAAGCATATAACTCACAGAACAGTCATCTGATTGACGTGTCGTCTGTTGCGTTTAGACCACTATGATGAGAAGACCTTTGAGATACTTATACAAGGGACTTCGTGACCATTGGTGTATCAACATGTAGCTCGTGGAGTAGACCCTCCCGGAGACAAGCGAGTGGAGTACGAAAACCTATTAACTGGATGAGACCGGATGACTGCTTGATCGATTCGAAATAGAGTGATTCGACTAGCCCAGTGGGGAGTGTCGGGTAGTCGGTGGCATGCTCGTGGTACTCGACAGGAGGAGTACCTCTACAAGATATTATGGGGAGCGCCTGGTAGTTTGCGACAGACCCACAATGGGGAGCGCCTCTGTGTGAGCATGGCTTACACATGGTACTTGACAAAAGGAGTGCCTCAATAGTCCAAGGTTAGTGGGAATCACATGGTTGTGGCAGCTGACCCAATATACTTGAAAGTGGAGGATTTCTCCAGTAGTCGTGGTTTTGATAATAAAAATTCTTGTTGAGCTGATTCAGTAACTTTTGTGTTTACCTCATAATTGAAATGGATTAATTCAAAACTAAGTTAAATTTATGGGCATATACCTAAGTAGGGTTATCTGTGGATTTCAAATTTTTGATTTATCCTGGTTGGATTTGAGTGACTGTGAGGATCATGGGGTCCCTATTAAGTATCATTATACTCACACCTGTATGGGCTATGCCCACATATCATTGTGTTGGTTGCAGACGATGGACAACACTGACTGAGGATCAGAGTAGCAGGACTGGACTGTACCTGGAGGTGGACCATACGATGAGTCGGTACACAGAGGTGACTGACAGATGTGGAGTATTTTAGAGGCCATATATACCCACCCTTCTGGTAGGAACCCTGGAGGACGACCTAGTAGCTACATTAATTTTCTTCAGTTGTACTTTCTTTTCAGTTGTACCTGTAAATTCCTGTTGGGCTTGTATTTCCGGCCCCTTTTACTTTCCAGCATATCTTTTGTATTGAGCTTTACTTATAGTTTACTTCCATCTCGTACACAGTTGTGTTTGATTTCAGTTTATAAAGGCAATTCCTTCCTAGTTTTAGAGATTCACCCCTTTGTGGCTAGTCTCCATCCCCTTTCCTATAGAAGGCGGGCTTTGGGAAGTCATGGCACGAGCCCTGGGGGGACAATTCATGAAAAATTGGAATTAGAGGAGTCGGTTATACCACAAAATACAAGACTTTGATCATTATTTTCTGTAAATAAATATTGTTAAGGGTACCGTGTGTGTTTTTCAATTCAACGAGTCCAATGATGGTGCGGTGGCCGATGTATCCATACACATGGACCATGACTTCTGATTTCCGACTAAGTGGACGAAAACACTGATTCCATGTGTGTTTTAAAAAGTTTTCTTTATGTCAGCTCAACCAGGTTAGATCACCAGGTATAAATCTTTTGACTGTGTCACATCTATTTCTTTCTGGATGCATCCTTGCAGATGACCGACTAGATCTTCAAGAGGTGTACGCTCATATATCCCACCAATCGATGAGGCCTCGGTGCAGGGAAATCTTCTAGGAGAGGCACCAGTGATACCACTAACCATTAGGCCACTTATGCCACCGGCCCCAATAGCAGACGATGTTCACCGCTTGAGCGCGTTGCCCAAGTTCCAGTGCCAGAGGCCACCTACGTTCATGGGAGAGATGGACCCACAGGCGGCTGAGGATTGGCTGGAGGTTGTGGTAAGAATCTACAAACTGGTGGGGACACCATCAGACTTCATGGTGATTCTTACTGCTGGCCTTCTATAGGCAGAAGCGGGAAGATAGTGAAGCTTGATGCTCCAGGTTCAAGACTAGATGATGCTAATATAGACATACTTCTAGAGCCTATTTCAGGTGGAGTTTTTTCCAACCTCCCTATGAGTGGTGTGGATACAGGAGCTAATGCATGTACAGTGGGGAAGCACGACTGTAGCTCAGTACTCAGTGAGGTTCACATAACTCTCACGCTACTCCCCTGATATGGTAAGAGACCCATTCTTCAAGGCCCAGACCTTCAAGCGGGGACTCAGGCAAGTGATTAGGGCTTCGATGATCACGCTCAGCATCCCGACGTAGGCAGGGGTGATGGAGTGAGCCCTCTTAGTGGAGAGTTCCCTTGTTGAGAAGTCTCCAGCAACAATGCCCAACACTAGTCGACATGTAGTGGAGTCTTCTACAGCTGGTAGTAGACAGATGTTACAGAGGTCTAAGAGGACTAGACCTATAGGCAAACGACCACATGACTCAGAATCGCTTGTGCGGGGCACCCAAAGTGGAGACAGAGCCAGACATTACATGAGCGGACAGTGTTACTAATGTGAAGGGCATGGTCACATGGATTTTGACTATCTGACCCATCATTCAGATGATCATAAAATGGTTGAAAGACCACCCAGGCAGAGACAAAGATTCAATCGAGGATGTCCTCAGGGAGTAGGCAGACGTTGCAGAGGGGCTGGTCATGCAGCAGTCAGTGGGCGTCAATTTGAGGTGTTACTGCCACCACCACCATGAGGTCCACCCCGACAGCAAGGAGCAGGAGGACATGGGATATCTCAACTCTAGGAAGCGGATGCTTACGATCATATAGCTCTGAAGAAGATTCAAGGTACGATCAATGTCTAATCGTCCATAGTTGCAGTTCTTATAGACATAGGTGCTAGTCACTCTTTTACTGACACTTCCCTTGTTCGGAGCTCAGATATTCTGATAGAGCTGTTGGATCGATCCTTATGGTTAGAGACTCATACTGGAGAAGAATCGATGATTACGCACTAGTTTCAATAGTGATAGCTTTCTCTATGAGGTGAGAACTTCGGATGGGATCTCATCGTAATGGCGTTGAGGCCTTAAAACATCATCTTGGGTATGAACTGGTTATCTACAGTCCATGCTCAAATTGACTGTATTAGGCATAATGTGCAGTGTGCCCTCACAGATGGGACAAGGTTCACCATCAACGGTGTGAAGGGAGCCTTTGTAGTGCATGACGGACTTACTTGTCAGTGGGTGCAGCTGATCACTCATCAGTTGACCTGCCTTACCCTCAGAGCAGTTTATGTGGAGAGTCTGAGCAACCCTGTAATGGTGGATCAGTACGCGGATGTCTTCCTTGACGATGTTACCGGACTACCTCCTCACAGAGTGGTGTACTTCTATATTGACATGTACCCTAGGATGTCAATGATATCTAATCCATTATATCGGATGGCACCCACTGAGATTCATGAACTGCGGGTACAGCTGGAGGACTTGCAGGGGAAAGGATTCATTCAACCCAGTGTTTCTCCCTGGGTAGCCATGATTATATTCACCAAGAATGTGGATGGGAGCATCATGCTTGGCGTCGACTACTATCACCTGAACCAGGTGACCGTGAAGAACTAGTAACCACTCCCAAGGATTTATGACCTCTTTGATTAGCTGAATGGATCACGGTGGTTCTCAATGATAGACCTTAGATCAAGCTATCACTAGCTCAGAGTTCATGATGAGGATGTGCAGAAGACGACATAACCAACTCTCCAGCAGTTTTCAAGGGACTCATGAACAGGATCTTCAGGCCTTACCTCGATCACTTTGCCGTAGTCCTCATCGACGACATTATGATCTACTCGACTACTGAGGAGGAGCATGCCTACCATTTGCGGGTAGTACTGGACACACTCTGAAAGCACCAGCTTTATGGAATTCTCATGATGTTCCAGTTCGTGATCCGAGAGATTTAATTTTCGGGACATGTAGTCTCATAGGTTGGAGTTGTAGTGGATCCAATGAAGATTGAGTCTGTACTTTCTTGGGAGCCACCTATAAGTGTGACAGAGGTATGGAGTTTCCTGGGTTTTTCTGGGTACTACTGGATGATCGTACTAGACTTCTCTAAAGTTTCATCACTACTATCAGCCTTCACAAAGAAGGGGAAACCCTTCGTATGGATAGAGAGATTCTAGTAGATATTTTAGTATCTGAGGCAGAGGCTGACTAGTGCCCCCATCTTGAGACTTCCAGAGGAAGGCGTCAGGTACATAGTCTACTATGACGCATCAGGGACAGGACTCGGATGTGTTCTAATGAAGGAGTGAGTATTTTTCACTTATGGTTCACGATATTTGAGGCATCATGAGTCGAACTACTCTACCCGTGACATAGATTTAGTAGTAGTGGTATTCACCTTAAAGATTTGGTGAAATTACGTGATGGGTGAGTATTTTACAGTCTACTCTGATCACAAGAGTCTCAGGTATATATTCACTCAGAAAGACCTGAACCCGAGACAATGATGTTGGATTGATTTTCTCTAGGAGTATGACTTCGAGATATTATATACTCTTAGGAAGGGGAATGTTGTTGCAGATGCACTCAACAAGAGGTCTAGTATACAGCTGCTAGAAGAAGTGACAGAGCAGCTGGATACTTTAAATATATCCTTTGTGGATTGATATGGAGTAGCCTTAATTCAGTCTCTTACAGTCACTCCCCCAATTCTTTAGCGAGTCAGGGAGGTGCATCGTGGAGATGCTGACTACGAGACACAACGTGCTCTGATATCTACAGAGGAGGCACCTGATGGATTTTTTGAAGGTGGGTAGCACGTCATCCTCTTCAGAGAACATACCTTGGTACCAGTAGCACTTGAGAAGGATGTTTTGAGGGAGTTCCACACTTCCCCTCTAGAAGTAAATCCAGGAGTGGTGATGATGTACTTGGACCTCAGACGACAGAACTGGTGGCCAGGTAAGAATAAGGAAATAGCATAGTTTGTCTCTCGGTGCCAAACTTGTCAGCTAGTGAAGGTAGAGCACCAGGTAACAACAGGCTTGGTTCAGCCTTTAGAGGTCCCAGAGTGGAAGTGGGATGGGATATCTATGGACTTTGTGATTGGTATTCCACATTCATCTAGGGAACACAACTCGATTTGGGAGATCATTGACCGACTCACCAAGTCATCCCACTTCATACCGATCAGAGAGTAGGGTTTAGTAGAGATCTTGGGAAACCTCTATGTGCATGATATTGTGTGTTTACATGGTATAACTTCGACGATTGTCTCCGATCATTATGAACAGTTTACTTCCCGGCTATGGAAGGGGTTGCAGGAGGCTTTCAGGAGGTAGCATCGTCTGAGAACTGCCTTCCATCCTCAAACAGATGGTCAGACTGAGCATACCATTCAGACTCTTGAGGAGATGCTCCGTTCAAGTATCCTGCACTTAGGTCGCAGTTGGGAGGATCACATACCTTTGGTGGAGTTTTCCTACATCAACAACTACCACTCCACCATAGGGATGGCCCCATTTGAGGTGTTGTACGAGCGACCTTGTAGATCAGCCTTGTGCTAGACTGACCCAGGAGAGTCAGCACTGGTGGGACCAGAGATTTTACGGGCTACCACAGAGAAGTTAAAGATCAACCCAGAGAGGATGAAGACTGCACAGAGCATGCAGTAGTCGTATACTGATAGGAGATGGTGGGCTCTGGAGTTTGATGATGGAGACCACGTCTTTTCTACAGGTCTCACCTCGACGACATCTACTGAGATTTGGATGAGGTGGAATCTTATTCTAAGATTCATTGGACCTTTTGAGGTCCTCAGTAGAGTTGGCGAGGTGGCTTACTGCTTGAGTCGGCCACCTCATTTGCATCAAGTGCATGACGTCTTCCACGTATCTTAGCTGAGGAGATACATGCACCACACATCCCACATCATCAACCATGGAGAGCTGGATGTCGATGAAGGGGTGACTTTTATGGAGGTTATAGTGGAGATTTAGGATTGATAGGAGAGGGTCCTATGTGGACGGTCAAGACTTCAGGTGCGTGTTCGCTGGCAGCACGAGATCCTCCAGGAGCACACATGGGAGTGGGAGGCTCAGATGCATGCTCAGTACCCCAATTTGTTCTCATAGTTCTAGTTCTAGCTTACAGGGATGTAAAGAACTGAGGTGGGGAGAATTTAAACACCCGGAATTTATGTGGAATTTTTTTTCTCAAATAAATGTGAATTTTACGAGTCTGCGAAAATTTACGGTGCTTGATTCTGAGGCCCGGTCTGCCCAGAATCTATTTTTGATGTTTCTATTTGGGTACGTTTAGTAAACGTACGAGTGGGTTTTTATAACTTTTGAACCGGTGCTCAGAATTGATATATGAGGGAACCATTTAACATGAAACACCGATATTATATTAAGGAGACTTTCAATTTGATGGGCTTGAGTCGAGTGTAGATGTTAATTTTTTGAGTTTTCTTGAAAAAATATTAAAATAAAGTGTGCAACCCTTTATTTTATTTGAGCTTCCAAGTAAGTGTTGGGGGGTTAAAACCTCCTCTTGGAAGTTGGAGGTGGGGCCACCACACCTTAACCTCCCATGAGAGGTTATGGTGGTGGGGCCCACCCGAACTCAACCTCTCATGTGAGGATAAATGATATGGGGACCACACGGGGCTTAAACCTCTATTAATGGAAGGAGAGGAAATCCACTCTACTACCCTCATTAATGAGTGGGCTCTTGACCTCCCAATTAATTAATGGATCCAATACATAGTTTATTATGCCAACTTCACCACATTAATTAAATGGGTCATCTCATTTAATTAAACACCACAATTTTAATTTTAAACCCAATAATCTAAAATGAAAGACAATCTTTTATTTGGAGGGGATAGATTTTCATTTGTTGGAAATGAAGGATTAGAGGAACAATGGGAGAAATCTCCCAACGAAGAACCATTTTCCCAACGAATAATGAAGAACAAGTTCTTCGAACGAGGAACGCATGCAACAATCTTCCATATACATCTTCCTCGAACTTCTCCCCCAATCACCTATCGACGTGAAGCGTTTTCCATAACCGTCGTGCATATTTGGAAGTGGAAGTGCGATAACTCCATCTTATTTCCGTGACCTCATCATCAACGACTGATAATCAAAAGGTAGGGGTTTAATTTGAGTAATATACCTTTCTTTTCCTCATCTTTGTTTGAAAAAAATCCATACAAAGGTTTTATGAAATTGGTGTTCATCATTCTCCTATGATAAACCAATTTCTATCACCTCTAAATGCAGAGGGTGAGGGCCAAACTATCATGGCCCGACTCCCTCCGCTGATCTTTTGTAATATTTCTTCGGCATGACAATGAGGCAATGACAATGAAGGTGAAAATGTCAAAGACTGCACTCCCCGCAGCCTCCACGAATCACGCCGCCCCTGTGGCGCACTGATGATCCCGGTCGAACATCGTCGGCCTGAGCCGCGCCGAACCGGCCAGCCCAGTCTACCCGTAGCCCCCTGTGCGCCCCACCGGCCTCCCCCGGCATGCTCGGTGCCCCGCACGGCCTGCACGTGCCTATCCCGTGCCCCGCGCGGCCTCCCGGTGCCCTTCCGCAACCCCGCGTGGCATCTCGTGCATCCTGCTCGGTGCCCCGCTGTCCTGCCCCGCGCCCTGCACGTCCTACCCGCGCCCTGCCCAGTGCCCTGCCGGCCCTCCCAGCGCCCTGACGACATGCCATGCGCCCCATGCGTCCTTCCCATGCCCTGCCCGGTTCCCTTCCCGTCCCCCGCGTGGCCTCCCGACTCCCTTCTAGGCACCCCAACAGCCTGCCGCACCCCGCAAAGCCTTCCAGTTCCCTATCGACCATATAGGCCGAGCCGCCATGCCACGAACCTCGTGGTGATGGCCGAACCAACCCCGACCTCTGGGCCGAGCCACCTACGTGGCGACCTCTGGGCTGAATTGCCCTAGAGTCCGCTGGGCCGGGTCCAGCGGACTGGGCCGAACCTAGTAGGCTGATCGGGTCGGCACACTTTGGGTTTGGACGAGACGGTCCGACTAGGTCAGCTTAGGCTGAGACCCATTACTGATCCTTTATATTCAATGTCCATAACTTTGGCACCGGACGTCCATTTGACGAACCATCATTAACGCTGGTATTCTTGAAACTCATCGTTCCCTTTGAGTATACCCCACTAGAGTTCGAGATAATGTTGAGATACAATCTAGTTGGATCGGACACGAATCCAACCGGGGGCCCGTGACTAAAAAGCTTATAACTCAAAGACCAAGCGTCTGATTGATGCGTCGTCTATTGCATTGAGACCCCTATGATGAGGTGGACCTTTCAGATACTTCAACGTGGGACTTCATAACTGTTGGATTATCGACCTATAGCTCGTGGAGTGGACCCTCCCAGAGACGAGCGAGCAGAGTACAAAGACATAGTAGCTAGCTATGACCTGACGACTTCTTGAACGATTCGACTCAGAGTGATTCAAGTAGCATAGTGGGAAGCGCCTATTAGTTGGCGAAAGACCCACGACAGAGGAGAGCCTGGTAGTTGGCGGAAGATCCGCGGTACTCGATAGGAGGAGTACCTCTGCATGCTATTAGGGTGAGCACATGGTAGTTGGTGGTAGACCCACAGTGGGGAGTGCCTCTGTGTGAGCGCGGCAGACCCACGGTACTCAACGGTAGGAGTACCTCAGAAATCCTAAGTTAGTGGGAAGTTCCTAGTTATGGCGGCAGCCCCACTGTACTCGATAGTGGAGAAGTTCTCCAGTAGCTGTGGTTTCGATAATAAAAGTATTGGTTGAGCTGAGTCAATAACTTTTGTGTTTACCTCATGATGGAAATGGATTACTTGATAACGTAGGTATATGTAAGTGCATATAACTATGTATGGTTATATCTTGATTTCACACATTTTAATTTATCCTTGATGGATTTGGGTGACCTTAAGGGTCTCAGGGTCCCTTCTGTGTATCTTTATACTCACCCCTACATGAGCTATTCCCGCACCATGTTGTGTTGGTTACAGACGACGGACAACGCTGACTGAGGATCATAGTAGCAGGACTAGTCGGTACCCGAAGGTGGACATTATGACGAGTCGGTACACGGAGGAGACTTACAGATGTAGAGTGCTATGGAGACCATCTATACCTACCGTTCAGGTAGGAACCCTGGAGGATGACCCAGTAGCTGCTTTACTTTTCTTCAGTTGTACTTGCTTTTCAGTTGTACATGTACTTTCCTGTTGGGCTTGTATTTCCAGCCCCTTTTATTTTCCAGCACATCTTTTTTATACAGCTTTACTTAGTGTTTACTTCCATATCGTACTCTGTTGTGTGTGATTTTGTTTTATAAAGGCAATGCCTTCCCAGTTTTAGTGATTTACGGCTTTGGTGCTAGTCATCATCCCCTGGCCTATGGAAGGCAGGCTTGGGGTAGTCACGGAATGGGCCCCGGGGGACAAGTCATGACAATATATAAACTATCATTATAGTTCATGTACATTTATAATATGTGTGTGACAATACAGCACCAACTAATTTTGGAATAGCTTATAATATGGTTGGTCCTATATTATATTCCAATGCATTCGGTAAGGATTTTGATCTCTTGAGAATTATATTTGAATAATACCATTTATTTATTCTATTTTTGAGGTTTATATAAGGTCTATCATTGTTTTACATAAAGATGATGTCCCTAGATACCAAAAAGTTTCAACTATGATAATAATGGGATATAAATGACTCCTTTGTTCAAGATTCATTTCACATGGCACATGATTATTGATTCAGATGAATATTTCATTCATAAAGACATATTCCATGTTTTCATGTTTTATTTTTTAGATATTAAGGGGTAATATTATTATTATGTTATGTTAATTCAATTTCATTATGGAATCATACATTTATCCACTTTTTATACTCACTGATGGAATTTATTTGTCAATATTTAGGTTTACCCTTACTAAGAATTTGATATCACCATTATAATATTTCATTTTTTCTATGTTATCTAGTATTCCAATGGATTTATTATTTCTATAATGGATTCATATAAATGATGATGATTATCTTATATGTAATAATAAAAAATGGGCAAAGATGGAATGATTCTCTCTTGAATTCTTTGGTATTTTTTTGTATGTGTTTTTCCAAAGTCTCTAAAAATCTAATTCTAAATGTTTCATGAGAATTTATGAGTTCCCATATTTCCTTTTGATATATAATTTTTTGAATTCATCCAATTGGGTCACCATTATTGGTACAAAGGCTCAAAATGTCATTTTTATGATTTCAACACTAGATATTGGAGTGCATGTTTGGGTCAGTTATAGTAGGTATGAAAAAAATTAGATATATTTGGTTATTATGATTTATTGATGTTGTGTGATATTAAGAGTTGGGGATATCATCATGTGTCTATAAGATTAATCATTATCTTAATTTTAATTTCCTAGACACCTCTTTGAGGTTTTAATCAATGATATGTTAATATAAATTGTGAAAATTTAAGAGAAATTTTATGTGGTAGAAGTATATGTAATGATTCAGTTTGATATGATTCATTCCTACAGAATTTTCAAACATATGTTATATGGTATTTGTAACCTTTAGGTTTTATATTATTTTCGATACTAATTTAATTATCATAGCATTTTTTATCATATAAATAAATATGGGATTAAAAATTGATTAGGTGACTAAGTGATTAATATTGTCTCAAAAGGAGATCATAATATTTTACAACATGAATGAATAATTTTATGAGATAACCTTTGTTTTTGAATTACTCAATAATTTTGATTTTATTGTGTTTATTTAGGACAGAGGTTTATAAAATGATTTAGTTTCAACTTTGGGTATTAATATTAAATTTTTATGTTTATTGTATCATATGATTTTAAATTCATTTTTGAAATTATTTAACCATGTGTTAAATTTTTGGTTTTGGTCAATGTGTAAATATTTCTATAACAAATAATTGTCAGTTTTTAGTATTACATGGTCATTAAATGTTCTTTTATGTGATTTAGGAATGAAGAATCAATCTTATATACTCATCATTTGGATAATGTGTGTTGATCCGGGTGGAAATTAAAATAAGGATTAAATTAATTTAATTGTGCCATTATATTTTATTATTATTTTATTCTTGATGTACATATAATTTTCCAACTCTAGGATGGGAATCCTATAAATAAATTTTATCTTATTAGTGACATTTTTGATTATTTAAATTCCCTTTTTTGAACCTCTATGTTTTATGGTTTCAGGGTCCTCAACTTTATATAGTTAAATCGTTTTCTTGTGATCTATGTGAAAGTGACCAGTAAAGATAATTATATCCCTAATAGGGGGAGGGGTGGAATCAGTGATACCTTTTTCTATTTTGTTTGCTAGAAAATGAAATAACCTTGAAGACTTGATAAAAATTCCATTCACTCCTAAAAGAAATTAAACACACATCCAAAGTAACACAAGTGTTTATAAGAATGATTATTAAATAATAATAGTAATGTCTTTGGAATGGATTGTAAATGATCTAATACCAAAAAAACTACTATAATGAAATCCCATTTATATTGAGTGCATCAAGTACAATATTCTGTTACACTCATGTAGAACTATGTAAACAATCCAATAGTTCATGTTCCACACCTTAAAAGATGGGATAAAACAATATTAGTGTAACAAGAAAATTTACAAATTACTCAATTTCAATTTCAAAAAATGTATTCTTTAAATAAAAATTCTACAATTTATAACCCATAAGATAGTAAGAACCATAGAAACTTTTATATATAACAATGTCTTATTTATGAGTATGATTTACCCAATAGGAATCTTCAAATTCAGTTTCCAAATGTGATAGATATATATTTATTTGAATATGATTGATCCAATTCAGAATACCTACTTCCTCGGTATGGAGATCCCAATATAGAAATCATGATCTTATTAACCACCCAGATATGATGAACTGCTGGATACAATGATAAAAAAATTCTAATAAACTGAAAAATACAATAATCCATGAATACAATGATCATCTGAATATATTATGATCTTGTCTCTAATACATTCACTTAACCCTATCGAAAATTAATCAACTAATCACAATATAGAATCATTTTTATCTCCCTTGAACGTCGTTAATTATCCCTATTCTCTCATGGAATGTACTACATCATCATAATATCTAATGTATTATTTACTTATCACCACTTATAGATGACCCATGATTGGTATTTTTGGGAATCATAAATGGATTCCCCATTAACCAAATTAAAATTATTTTCATTATTACTTTATTTTTGGGTGCATTATGACCTCTTCAACGGTTATCAATTCTTCTAATTTCTTCTCAATCCTTATTAAATCACCTAAATGTTGTTAAATAATCTTTAGAAATTATTTTCAAACACTAGTTCATATCCCATTTTCCATTTCTTTTATCTCAATATGAATTCATTGATATGATTCCATTAACAATTTGAATGTAAATGTTTGTAAAAATAGACTGCATTCATATTTTTTTTCTCAAACTCAATTATGAGACTTCATTATGATGGTCTATACCAAATATTTTTAAAAAAATCTTATAAAAATATAAATCTACCCCTTAACAAAACATCATGTTATTTTCTTTATCACTTCTATTGATTCAATTGAATGATGTAATTCAATCAATTAAAAAAATTATTTGGTATAGAAAGATGAATATCCATCAATTCTGTTATGATGACTCTCGATAGAACTGAATAAAAAAAATTGAAAAAAAATCAGAGTTTGTATTTCCCTTTCTGAATATTATACCAATGAATTCCATGAAAACAGAAAAATCTTTTACTCATGATTTTGATGAAATAGTAAATATGATGGGCCAATTTTAGCATATTCAACTTTCACAACATCATTCGACTATCACAAACATAGTCTTATATCATGAAATCATTTATCACATATAATATATATGATAATAACATTATAATCATTTTACTTTTAATGGAATATATTGCAACATACCAAAATATCACAAACCATATTTCTTTCCAACTCAACCTGAATACGATTGTACATAATTCAACTGACTTGAATACGATAGAAATGATTATGAATATCATGATTACAATCATGAAAAATACAATCTTCAGCTTATTTTTTATGTATATATAGATCTAATCAATCTGAATAAATTGTAAGTATCTCTTTCACTCCCCTTTCTTTCATAAATCTTGCACCACAAGTGTACTAACTATATTATGATTTTTGAGAACTCCCCCAATTATAAAACCATAATCACATTTAAATTATAGTAAAAAAGATTCCTATTATCCCCCATTATGATAAATCCATTCATTCTAGATTCAGTGTGAATATAATGAGCCTTTTATTCCATCCATCTTCTCTTAAATATGATCAAACATTTAAGGCATTGTGATTCCAATTTAGTGAATAGGATGGTGAGTCCAATTTTCTTCAAATACAATGTGATACAAAATTACTTTATTTTTATTCTTCAATACAGATCACCCACAAAATTGTTCCAAATTATGATGGTCAATTCATTTTCCATTAGCTTCGGTCTATTTTTCAACATCCCAATATGATGGTTTGTATTAACTCATTCAGATGTTCTAGATCTAATTGAAATCATTATTCAATCTGCATTTCCATCCATCATCTTGTCAATATTTATTAATTCATCAATTAATTCAACATACTTGTCTATTGATATCATGTACATCCAAAAAACAGCATAGTCCTAACTATATCCAATTTTGTGTTTGTTTTCAATACTCACTTCAACCACTTTATCCACTTCAAAACAATAATTGGTATTTTTTCTTTTCACACTTTTTCTTCTCATCATTATTTTTTTCCTATATTTCTTTTCTACCCATTATTATCAATCATAATAAAAGAGTTCATTATGAAATGTTCATAACTTATAGAAAATTGATCTAATTTCAAAGGGCTGGATCTTTTCGTCTAAAAAAACTCTTCCTCAGAAAACATAAGTATCACATTATTTAAATAACAAAGATCCTATAATGAAACAACTCTAATTCTACATGGGAGAACATGGTGTAGAAAAAAAGGACTATATAATAAATATTATTTATGTTGTCCATATCACAATATTAAAGTAATACGTTAAGATTTATAATTTACCATTTTAATTTATGGGTAAATCTTGAGAAGTATTTTTTAATTATAAATGTAACCTGTAGGTTTTCCAAAAACATATTACAAACATTAACTATATAAAAAATAACTTTTCAAAACCTCATAATTAGTATAAATTGATTTTTTTTTTAAATTATAGTAGGAGAATCCTCAATTCCTTCTTAATTATTTCCACTCCATCTATTCCATTCATGTTACTAAAAATATTTAACCATGTTTGGAATAATGAGAATCCTCATTTGTTTCATAAAAACAGCAATCAGAGTGAATATCCTCTCTAAGTCATGACATTGTATTTTTTTCTTGTATTTTTAATTGGATGCTATTTCTTCCTTCTATTCATCCTTCTCGTATTCTGTAAAAAAATTCATCTAATTTATAAAAACTTCTTTTGAGGTTGATGGATTTTTTTTAATTATTAGAAGTCTCTTTATTCCCACGTTATTTTATTGAATTTATTACATATATTATCTTCCTAGGCAAGTAAACATGTTTTAGCTAGATGAATAAAATTATTTTGGTTTATACTCTGAAACTATATTTTTTTTTATCTTTTAAAACATCTAGCTTTGAAGAAGTGTTCAGAATTTTTTTTAATCTAGTAAAAAAATAGGATATCCTTTTTCTAGGTGTCCAGGTTGTTAACGTCTTTCAAAAATAGTTTCAAATTGTTGGAACCAATTTCAGATTATAATACCATTCTTATATGGATTCTATAAAATAATCTTATCTGATAGATTTCTTTATGTATATTGACTCCCCCTCAATTTTTCCCTTCAATAACCTATTTAATAATACATATTTGTTTCATATAAAAACACATATTTGATGTATGTATGAATCCACTAGATTACCAACAGTATCCATAGAAAGGGTATTTACCTTTGAAGATTTTGTACTGACCAGAATTGTAAACATATTTCATAGAAACCTTCTTATCTTTATTTTCTAGGACACCAACTTTTCTCTTATCAATAAAAATATTCTATTAATTTTTAGCCTTATTTTAACTTGACGTATTTTAATCATTTTCTAATTTAAAATTCTTGAAAAACATTTCGGTCTCATGGTATTTTATAGAATTGTAATTCTCAATGTTGATTATATTGGCCACAGACATAAAATCAAAATATTTAATATTTTTTAAAATAATTTATTCTTTATTCTCAACCTTTAATAGTCACTTATGATAATCCTTCCCAGGTTTCTCCTTTTAAGAAATATCACCAACATAAAAATGTATTGTTTTTGAAACATATATTTCTATGCTCAAATTTTGAAAGCATTTGTTTCTTATGTTCCAACTCTTATTATTTTTCAATTTTCTTCAACTACAAATTTTCATTATAATTATTTTCATATTAAATTGTTTTCTTCAAATCACCAATCACTACCAACAACTTGTTCTTCTCTTCTAAAAAGTTTCATTGGATTGTTGAAGAAAATTTATCCCACTACATCTTGTTTTACTTTTCAAGTATTATAATATTTGTAATTTTTTTCAACTCATCATTGAAATGAATTCAAGTAAAATTTATTCTTCATCATAACTACTATTTTTGAATTCTTCATAATTAACTATAGTAATAAAAGTATTCACACCGTCATACTCAACAAACTTTTCAGACTCAGCATCAAATTCTTCTTCTTCTTTAGAGAAACTATGTTAACTACCAAAAAACCTTCCTCCTTAACTATTATAATACAAGTTCTCTATTAAAAATCATTTGAAACCACCATACTATCATCGTCCTTAGAAATAATATTCTCATATTGGAATTGTATATTTTTTATATTACCTCTTGAGTTAAAATTTTTATTAATCACCCATTTACATACAAGTTATTCTTGGACTTCTTTCTTCTTCGTCACGTTCCTTCTCTTCGCATTCTTCTTCATCACCTCTTCAAGGATAACTGGTAATGAAATTCCCAGCATCTCCACATCCAAAAAAAATTAAGGGAAGTTTTCAATTATAGCTTATTATACCTCTATTTACATTTTTATAAAACAAGGTTAAAATTTCATCAATATTATTACATGACATATTTTTAGAATCAAAATCTATAGATTATTCTTCTTAATGATTCATCTTTTAATTTTCATTCTTAGTGGCATTAAATAAAATTTCTCCATCAATTTTTTTACACCATTAATTTTTCCATTTTCATTTCATATATGATGAGAGTACTCTAAAAAACTTCTCGATGTAATGTATCATGATCACTATCATTCAATTAAAAACCATGGAATCAAACTTATATTTATGAATTCTCAATAACCATTCGACAATTGTAGAAATATATAAATTTTTTCAATGGACTCTAATAATGTTAACAATATCATTCTCCCTGGTAAATAATTCACAAACACATTCATACTCAACCATCTTCATACCATCATACTTGAATATCATGTTTTTTAACTTTTCCTTTTTAAATTTTATAATTCCTTTATAAATGTTATTCAGCTTATCCCAAATACCTTTGTAATTGGAAAATCCTTTTAATATTAAAAATTCAACTTCATAAATTTATGAGAATAAGGAATTCCTAGATCTTACATAATTATCAAGGTTTTCTATATCATATTTGGTGAGAGGATCATTTCCAATACGGGGTGGGAAACCATTTGTAATAGATCATGAAACATCCCACCCAATAGATAGAAGATATTGAAGCATTATTCCTTTTGAGAAATAATAAATACTATTATTTATGATTTGAACCCATTTACAATTCACAAGAATTCAGTTATTCCATCTTAATATTTTCATCAAAATCATAAAAATGAATAAATGATGGTAACCTTCTCTTTTATACCACTTCAATGTTCCCATTAGGATACTTGTATAACTCAAACGGGGAGGGATGAATTAATGATACATTTTTTATGTGTTCTGGTAAATGAAACAACCTGCTCCTATGGTTAAAATTTTCTTTCCCTAGTGAAAAGAAATCAAACACAAATCCAAATGAACATAGAATTTAGATGGTTCACTATTAAATAAGAATTGGTACGTCTTTGTTTTTGTTTGTATGTTATCCAAAACCACACTATTCAGCATTAAACTATCAATTTTATATGGAATACAATGATTAAGATATTTCGTTATAGTCATGTAGCACAATGTAATAAATCTAATTGTGCATATGGACCCTTTATCACAAATAGGGTAAAATAATGTCAGTGTAAATACACATGTTATCTATATTTTTTTTAAATTTCGGAAAATGTATTCTTTTCAAATAAAACAGTTCAATTTCTTACTCATAAGCTGGATAAAAATTGTCTTTTATATTGAACTCCAACATATTTCAATGTATTATTCTCTCAATAGGATTATTCGAATCTGGTTTCCTAATACAATAGATATAATTCTGTCTGAATAGCATTTAGAATATTCAAAATACCTTCTTCTTTAGTCTATAAATCCCAATATATAAATCCCAATCTAATTATCCAGCCTGATATGATAAAAAATTGAATACGATGACAGGAAGAATAGGATAGAAATATGAATAAAATAATCCATGAATACGATGATTACTCTGTTCACATTTCTTTATCGAAACTACTTCAACTCAACTCAATACATAATCTTCTTTCTCTCACTCGAACTTCAAAGCTTCTCTCTCTGATCACTTTAACAACACTTCCTCATTAGAATCTCTAGGTTATGATGAACATTTTTTCATTTATTGGTGACCTTAGAGTGGGTTTTTTGGGAATACAATATGGATTAACACTCAACCAAATTCCACAAATTTGAATGATTTCTTGTATTTCTAGAGTATTTTGACACCATCCATGCTTCTCAAATCTTCTAATTTCTTCTCGATCCTTCTCTAATATTCTCAATGTCATTAACTCTTCTTTCTAAATTCTATTCAAATACCATCATGGATCGTATTTCCAATTATGATTATCTCAATTCTATTTATTTGATACGATTCCCTTTACCAATTGAAAGCAAATGTATGAAGAAATTGATAGATTTAATCTTCTTCCCAAACATCATTTTGATTATTCATTAAGATGATCTATACCAACTATTCAAATGAATAATATTCATCAAATATCATACCCCCTTGACAACACATCTAGATATTTACTTTATATATTCTCTTAATCCAATTGAACAATGTAATTCAATCAAATCCACATATTCTTCAGTTCAGAAAGATGAATTGGAATGAATTATAATATGATGTATTTTAAACCAATTGATGCAAACAAGATTTTAGAAGTATTATTGTTTCATATTAATCATCTAAATACAAAACCACAGACTTCTATAAAAAAAACGACATCTGGAGATTATGATGAAATATTGAATACGATGGTCCAGTTTTAGTAGATTTGACTTCAATAACATACTTATTCTTTCAAAAACATCATTATGAATCATGTCATCCTTTATAAATTTTTATAAATATTATATCAATATGATCAATCTGAGTCTGTTAATGGAAGGTGTTGTATCATCCCAATAAAATTCAACTAGATTTATTTCTAAATGAGCCTGAATATGATTGTCTCGAATTATATTATCTTCAATATGATAGACATGATTTCAATCTGCATGATTACAATCCTGATGAATATGATCTTCAAAATATTATCTATATACATCTAGATCCGATCAATCTGAATATCATTGGAATAATCTCTTTCAATCCACTTTATTTAATAAATATATCACCACATGTTTTCTAACTTACATATGATTTATTATAACACCATGATTAGAAAAGCATTGTAAAATTTATATAATAGTCACAATGACTCCAATTCTCCCCCATTATGACCAACCCTTTCATTCCATATTCCCTTTGAATCCAATGATATTTTTATCCCATCCATATTATCTTGAATATAATCAACCATTAAAACATTGTGAGTTTGATTTCATGAATATGATAGTTAGTCAAATTTTATTAAAATACAAATTGATTCATATTTCCATTATTTTTCTTTAAGAAAAAATAAATCTAACAATCATCTTCATGATTATGATAGTGACGTAAATATCCATATGATTTTTGAATTTTTATCTACATCCAAATATAATCGATCATATTGACTCTTTCATATGTTCTATATTAGATATAAATCATTATGGAATCTTTATTTCTATCTATCATATTCTAAATATACATTCTTTATTCAATATAGACAACATATTGATCTATTAAAAACCAATACAACCAAACCACAACATGGGCCTAACACGATGTTCTACGTCAACTTATATCCTTATTTAAGAATTATTACTTTCTACCATGTCCAAATATTCACATCTGACATATTTTCTCCAATATGTAAATAGACTAGGTGATATTCTAGATGACCATCGTACATCCCTTATCTTTGTGTAAGTGGATCTTTTGTTAACCCTTTTTTTGATGTTTGTTTACAAAAAACATATTTTAAATTGACCATCCATTAATTACCAAGTTAAAATTTCAAATTGAGAGTATTCAAATTATTATTGGGGGGATGTAATACCACATGATTTTCGGAATGAAAATTATGTTCAATAGCTTTTTCAACACACAACATCATGCTTAAATTATTTATGAAGTATATAACCATTATAACATATCAATTAAATTATAAATTATAAATATTATTTACTAATTTCATAAATATATAATTATATATTTTATACTAAATATAAATTAATTATTTTTTTAGTAAACAATCAATAAATTATTACTCATGTGATATTATTTTTCAAAAATATTATTTCATCAAAAATTTGTTTAATTCAATTGTAATTTTTATTATTAATCAAGAAAAAGACTTATAATTAAATTTATAAAATTCTCTAGAAATTATTATAAAAATGAATATATATTTCAAAATAATAATATCATAGTTTACATTGGGAGAAATTTTGGACTTATCAAAAATATTTTTTTTTTCAGTAAATAATTAAAAATAATAATTTATGTTAAAAATAATTTCCCTTTCAATAAAATATATATTTTCAAATTTCTATATAATTATGAATTTTAATACAAGTAATATAAGTAATATTTATTTATATTTACTCCACAGAATTAATTTTTCATATACCACATATTTTATTTTAGTATGAATTTGTATTTGTGTTTTAAAATGGGATTTTGTTTGATATATGTTTTAATGTTAATAATGTTTATATTTTCTTAATAAATTTAAAAAATTATTGTTTTATCAATTTATTGAAATATATTTTTTATGAATGATTAAATATTAATTTGGATTCATATAATTATTGTTTTTATTAAAAATGTAACCATAAAATCATATTTTTCAATACAAATACACTATTTTAATGCCCATTTCTTCATATCATCTGTGTGTTTTTTAATTTAAAATTTTCAAAGATATATACACTGAATTTGGTAAAATTATTTCCATTTTTTTATCCAATTATATTTATACTAAATAACAATTTCAACATACATTTTACCATATTGAATTGTGAATACAATAAAATATAATCACTCTGGTTAATGTTAAAACATATTTACTGAGGGTGTAAAACACAAAATATAAGTGTTAAAATGAACATAAAACAAGACTAATATATATTTTATGGAAATATTTAGACCATTTATTCATTCAAAATTGATAATAAAAGCTTTTCGATCCTTGTGGAATGTGAAATTCATGGCTATCACTTTTTAAAAAAAATTAAAAGTGTTCCACTATCCTCAATTATAAAAGGCCACCCAAACTACAGTATTCTTAACACCAAAATTGTTTTTGGAAATAAAATCCCAAAACACTTAAAAAAATTTATACCCATACCATAGATGTACATTTCTTATTATAAATAAATTTTAGGAAGATATTAGGTATTATAGTAAATAGGTTATCTGATAGGAGAAAAAAATTCAAAATATATGTTTTTGTTTTTGTTCTTCCTCCACCTCATTAAAATTTTATTAATTTATAATTAAAAATTAACACTATTATAACCCCTATAAAATAAAATTATTATGTTAACATTATCATATAAATCTTTTTCTTCTTCTATCAAATGGGACATGAAATCATGTTTCATGTGTTAGAAAGACTATCGCCCGATGAACAAATGTCATTAGTTTTCCATCATCGCCACTCATGGATTATTGTAATTATGAATATAAAGATTATATATATATATATATATAATATTTTTATCATATTTATAAAGAAAAAGGACCAGCCAGAGACAAAGTCTCTGTCCATTTATTAAAATAACCAAAAAGTATAGCAAACGAACACAAGAAACAGGCACAAACAGTTACAAATCAGAAGCTATACGCATCACCAAATCCATTTCCATCACCCGGGTCAAACGCCTCATCCGCGGTAGCCGATTCCCATTCCGAACTTTCATACTGCTTCAGTATCTTTGCGTACTTTCTTCTGATATTTAACTTCTCTAAACACACCAACTCCTCAGAAGAAATCATACCTTTGCTTTTACTTAACGAGGACCTGGTGGACATTGGATTTGGCATGGAGGAGTAATCCTTCTGCTGCCTTCTTCTTGGTGAGGCAGACACAGCATCCCCATTTCTTGCTACTGTCTTCTTCCCATGCTGCACCACGTCACTAAAGGAAGCACGACTTCGATCACCATTTTCTTTTTCACTGTCAGAAATATCCCCCCATTTTCCAGGAAGAATCACATTCTGAAGACTGCTATTCTCACCCTTCTCCTGCCCAGTATGACTAGAACTGTCAAGTGTTGCCATGCACTGTAACTACCCAGAATCTGCATCTTGCATATGAAATTCACCCGGCAGCTTCTCTCCATCAGTCTAAGTAGGAACCTCTCCTTCAAGATGGTCCCGCCCCTCATCCACCTCTTCATTTATTAGACCAGAGAAGCAATTGCTGGTTTCAACATTAGCAGCCTTCTGCACAGGCTGTGACTTCAGTCCAGGAGAAGCCCTTACCCATCCATCATCCTCCTCCACCGAAGTCTATGCCTTAGGGGCCAAATCAGGTCATTCCTCATCCTCTGTCCTCCTCACTGGCATTAAATATTGACCTTTTGACACTCCATCCGATTGAGAAGTCGGCTTGCCATCAATCTTCACAAACGCATGCTCCATGCGCAGAGGCTGCTCAACCTGGACAGAATCAAGTGCTGCAGGTGCACTCCCAGGATCCAGACCAGGCAAGGTAGTCCCCACAGCAGCAACTAAAGAGCCACAAGAGTCTCCCGGTTCCTCGATAACAGTAGAAGGGTCACCAATACCCTTTAAGGAACCAACAAGCCCTAAGTCCTGCTTCAACCTGGCGAAGATATCACTGACCATCAGCCCAGGAGGCTCCAGTCATGGTCTCTGCACCTCAACCCCTATGCCAGCATCTCTATTGCCCACTAAATTCATTACCTCATGCTGAAGATGCAACCCCCCATCCAGCCGATCCATCCCCTGCAAGTGAAGACTCTCCGTAGCATCCCCATCCTGAGCAACCGAACCCTCTCTCACCTGACTGCGCACCCTTCTGCTCAAAGAACCCTTTCTGCATGCCGAGGCACTGTGTCCCAGCCGATGACACAAAATGCAGTGATCAGTTCATGAATCAAACCTTACATCTTGCCTCCACCGGAATTCATGCCCATCAGTGATCCATATCCAATTCACAGGAGGCTTAGATACGTCAATCTCCAGACAGATTCGCGGACAAATGGGATGACAAACAGCATCCGTTTTAGAATCAGAACACAAATATCTTCCAACCATGTTCCCGATCATGGCCAAAATGGATGGGTTTTAAAAATTATTTTTATTGACATGTCCATTTGACGATGTCTCTTTCAGAGAGTTCATGGTTCATAATTTACAATAGTTGAAATTGAATTTTGTCTCAAAATGCCTTTTTTGAGACTTAAGTTAGGTTATAAAGTAGCCTTCTTTTATGAGATGTGTAAAAAAATATCTATCATTATATACAAGTAATAATAATATATCATGATATTTTATGTTTCATTCTATTTTAAGCCATAAATAGTTTTAGGATGCAATGTTACAAAAGGGGTAATAGTTTTATTATAATATGTAATCATGTATCAGGATGGTTTATGTTTTCACATTTGATAGGGAAATACTACGAGAAATTTATAATGAATCTAACAAATTTTATTATAATATTTTTAATTTAAATACAATTTTCCCTTTATTTTTCTCACATTATATACTCATGTGTTAAAAATCAAAATTTTATAAAAAATCATCTTTATTTCTATCATAATGTCGAAAACAAATTACCATTAAAAAAAAAATTTCTAAAAAATTATAATTTTTTTTGAAATTTTCATGTGATTTATTGAATTCAAGTTTATAAAATTTATCCAAATGATTCTTATTTTCATTTTCAAATAAATTTATGTTTTTATTTTACTATAAATTCAACAGGAATATTTGTTTTAACATTCAGGACATGAATACAATTTATAGATGTTATAAACATTAATTTCTACGATGTCCCTTAATAAAAATTTCAAGATTATTTATTAACACTTTTTTAGAAATATTCAAGTTTTAAAATTTATTTTTCAATGTGTAAAGGATATTTGTTTCAATAAATGTTTTCAGTGATCATGAAATCATTATTTAATTGTTTTCAATGTTATTTTATAAGAAAATGTTTTGTAAATTGTTTTCTGTTTTAAAAAAAATGTCTTTTCATAATTGAATGAAATTTTTTCCTCTAGAAATATTTTAAATGATTTATAAATCATATGTTTTATTCTCAAAAGGATGTTTTACAAGAAAATATTATTTTTAATAATTTTGTGAATTTTATGTTATTAATAATTTTGAAAACATGGAGAGATCGTTTTTCTAAAAAGTAATTTAATAATATTTTATGGTATTAAAATTCTTCAATTCAGTTACCCATATTATTAATTATGATCCAATAAATGGTATTTTATAATGATACCCAACATATTAATAGTATTTACTATTAGTGGTTATATCATGTTATAATGATATTTTTTATGGTACCTATTTCTTTTACTATGGGTTATTCATGTTTCACTATGATTTTCATGCAACCCATTTCTCTTCCATAGGATAATAATGTTATTAAATGAATAATCATTGTTCATTTTTTTAACTATGACATGTAATAACTATGTAAATTATTAATATTTATATTTAATTATATAGATTTTGTGTCCCCATACATCATAGGATAAGATAAATATATATTTTTTGACTATGGTGCCCAAAAAGTGGCCAAATACATTAGGTAATGATTATGTACTCCAGAGTTTTATATTTGAAGTATAAAGCACAGTTACTCTATTTTTAATGAGTCAATAAGGATTATATAATATTTCTATGAGGATTATGTCCCATGATACCAACACATTTTTTTATTTCATATAGTTGGTTATAAATTATTCCTCTAATAATTATTGATATCATATGGATCTTAATTATTCTTTTGAATTACTTTTCCATTTGTTAAATACATATAAAATTTTATCTTGTTTTATGATGTAGGTGTTTATGGTAATGAATATTCTAAAGGTATTATCATGAACATTTATTATTTCATAATATTTTTATAATCCTATTAGACTCAATGATGACATTAAATTATGAATTACTATGTTTGCACTTATTGAGAATCTGATCTCACCCTAATTATGCTTTCATTTCCCCTTGTTAGTTATATTGAATGTATTATGTCAAGAATGGATTAATATGTATTATTTTTATATCCAACTATGGGATATGAAATAATGTGTATACTGGGAAGGATACACTAATGAATTTCAAGGTAATTTTAATATTTAAGAGTTTTATGAAATTATAATAAACAAGGTATCTAAAAAGTCTTTAAGAATATTAATGATCCAAATTTTGAATTATATATTTTCTCTTTTTTATAGAAATAATTAGGTCACCTTTATCACTATCATATTAGAAAATTTAATAATTATAATTTAAAAAGAAATTATAGTAGTGCATGTTCAAGGATTTTATAAACATGATTCCATCTTAATCAGTCACCTATGTTTATATTCCTAGTAAATATTGCTTTTTACCATTTATTAACAGATATCAATTACACTAAATTCCTGAAATAATCATCATTAAAATTAAATTGAATAGATATCTATTTAACCTTCATTTGTTCCATCTTCCACATTAGAATCCTCTAATGTTGAATAGTCTTGGTTTTTATTTGTATATTTATTGTCAATATGTGATTATTTGTATCATATAAATATATTTATAAAAAAATATTAGATGTAGTTTTAGGTTCCAAGGAAAATATTAAATAGTACTGATGTTTCCAAGAATGATATTATGATGTATAATGAATTTTTATTAATATGTTAGTTTTATTTGTTTATCATGAATCTTTGAGGTGATATAAACATCCACCACTTATGATATGGAAATGTAAAAAATAAGGATTGTATTTATCCAATGTGAATGGAGGATATTTAGTCAGATAATGGAAAGTATGATCCTATGTGTGAGTTTTTTCTACAATTCATCATATCATAAGAAATTATAAAGCTATTAAGAGTTGATAGAGAGATCCATTTAAAACATATTTTATTATTTGAATATAGATCAAACTATTGAGTATGTAAATATAAAATTATGATGATGTTATTTTCCTTAAATATATCTGAATGTATCATATATATGTTGTAAATGATAGTTGGATGTAGTGATACTACCTTGATGAATATGAATGGGGATATATAATAGGTGACATTTACATTGATTATTGATGGGATAATTTTCAAGAAAGATACATTTGTTTATGGATTAGATAACTATCAATAATACATTTCACTATAAGGAAGCAGAATCAACATATATAAGAGGTTTATATCTTAAGGTCAAAGGAAATGATATTTTTTGAATATTATTTTTAAGATGATAATATATTCTCAATTTGAGATAGTTTGGATTATACAGTTAGGTGTTTATTATTTTTCGGGAGGGGATTAATGTGAATTAAAAAATGATGATATCATATGATTTATTCTTGAATTTCATAGTAAGAAAAAGGAAAATTGTAACTTCTACATGAATTTTATATTAATTTTCATTGAAGTTGATAAATCGATGATCCATTTATGTTAACATATTTTCTATGAATGATAATTTCCATAAATGTAATAAAATAACATATGATGTATGATATTTTACGTTTATGTAATAAGTTTATTCCACATATAAAATATGTAGGCCCTATTAAAATATATCCTAATCATAAAATATTATTCATTAATTATATTTTAGTATATTGAGTGAAATATAATATAATATAATATAAAAAATGTAAATTGTAGAACCATATAAGACATTTAATCATATAATAAGAGATTTTTTTTCTCAAATGTTATTTTCCACAATGGTATGATTTCCTCTATGATCCAATAAAAAAATTAAATAGTGTGTTTTAGGTTCTATGGTGGAAAATATTAAAAAAATTATGATTTTATAAATATATATTTTGTGAAATTGGATAATAAAATTGACAATTTTAATATTGTATTTCCCATGGATTATACCATCATGGTCTTATAATGTATTTTAAAGTAATATACATTGATTAGTGGAGGATCATCATCATAAATAGATGAGACACAAGTTAATGATTGATCTTTTAATGCACGTATATAGGGAGGTTTAAACATATATAAGATATTTGGTATTTCTTTAAATATTTGATTTAATATTGTTCATATATCTTGTTGTGATTTAAAGAATAATCATAAAGAAAAATTAATGTTTGTTTATTAATCATATTTAATTCTAGAAATTGACTATGATATTTTATAACATTAATCAGATATAAATCATCATGTGTATTCATGAAGATTTATGAAACATGATACTATAAAAATGAAAAGATTCAGATTCTAAGAATGAATAATTAAGATTTTATAAAGAAACATGTTTGGTATAATGTAAATTTTGAGGGTAATATTCCTCATTTGAAATGAATATAATAAATTTTATTAATAACAATGTTGTTTAAAATAAAATATGAACTTCATGGAAAATAAAATACGAGTACAAATGAAAAATAAAGGAAACTTATAAAAAAACAATAATTAATACCCCAAAATCAATGGAACAAAAAAATCACCAATATTATTTTGAATTATAAAATGTAGTAATATATAAATGATGTATCAGACACCCAGTTATATTTTTTTCTTTGAATAAGGGGAAATAGTTATCAGATTGTGATTATGATTCATGGAAAATGCTTCATTATGTGGTGAAGTGGTTTTGGGATTATTTAAATTATTCTAGAACATTTTAGATAGAAGTTAATAAATGTGTAAATTAAAATGGTATGATTAATATAGTTTTTTTATATTTAAAAAATGGATATGATATGTATGATATTGAATGATACAAGTATAATATTATTTCTAGAATTAATAAAAACAACATTTGTCATAAGATATGTTACTTTTACCTTAGGAATTTATACTATGGGTTAGACATTTTTGTTCATAATAAATATATCATACATGTGGAATATTATATATGTAATGTCATATATTTTTTTATAAGAATAACATTAACATATGAGCAAAATAACATGGAAAAGGTGGAACCATGTAAGTTATTCACACTTCACTAATGTTTTTTTCGATAATTTATGTAATTTTATTTGTTTTATGGTTTTCTCTAAGATCCATTCTGAAATTTAACTTATGTATGAATTTTTTTTGTGGAAAATTATAAAATTAAAATTTTATAAATTATTCTTATAATAAATTAGAGAATAAATAATATCGTTCCTTTACAATGTTCTTGAAAGATTGAATAATCGTGATTCATCAAATAGTATGTGATTCATGATACAATGATGAGAGGAATATTTTCATTATAATGAGTTATTTTATATAGAAATAATAAATTTTTCATGAACATGGAGGTAGTATTAAATGAATTAAAATGTATATGATTTTTTTGGAAGATTTAACCTTATGATATTCAAATATTATCTAAAGATATAGATGATGACTCTTAATGATAATTAAATGGATATTCTAGAATTTAATCCCTATTTAGAAGAATATAATGATATTAAAAAATAGTTGGGTGGATAAATAGATTTCATGTATTCAGGGAGAATGAATAAAAAGTAGGAAATAATTACAAATAATAATATACAATTTTGAGTTTGAATTTATTAGATTTCAGATACCTCAATGATAATGATTAATGAAATTCAAGATATCCATATTCTTAAGGTGAAGTGAATATAAAATTTTTGAACAATAATAAATTGTATATATGCATGACATTTAAATTTATGAAAAATATTTAATAATTAGGATACAGTGGGAGAACCTGATATAAAAACCATCCTGAATATCCTAATTGTTGAAGGATTGAAGGATGGATCAATACTATTCCAATTCCAAATGTGAATTATCGACGAATGTATGGAAGAGAGGACTAGATATATTATTTTTACACCAATGAAGAAAAATATAATATTTTGATAACTATACAAATGTTTATTCTTAGTATTCAGATAATGAATATATATCTAACCTCATGCTATTAACTTTTATAGAAATCTGATGAAATTGTAGATAACAAATTTTATTTCTATAGGTTAGGAATAAGATCATCCAAATTATTCTATATGGACACTAGAGTTCTATTGTGGATAAAATTAAAAAATTATAGGTTGAAACATATATTTATTTAATATTTCATAAAAAACATTTGATGATGTATAAATTTTCAATTTTAGGAATATGGGTTCAATTTCATATCCTTCCCCAGAATTCTTATAATAGTAAATATAAGTTTTATGAATGGGATAATAACCATGAACAAGAGTAAAATTGTTAAAAATTAGGTGGTAAAACTCATTACCAAATCATAGTGTTACATTAGTTTACAATTCTACTTTATATGTACATGTATACTTACTAAATGAGAGATTAAGAGAAATGATGATTTCATAACTAAAAAATTAAAGAGGTGATAAAACCTTAATGTTTAAATTGATTTAAATGTATATCAGCACTGATTCATCCTATATTAGTGATTTACACATCTCTATGTGATCCTAAAAAATAATAGTATAAAATTTGTTTATGTTCTCCATTTATAAGAGGTTATTCAAGAGAATAATAAAGATAATAATTTGATTATTATACACTCACATGCCATTTCTTCTCTAATTTTCTCATCTATTATTCTCCAAAAATATCTAAAACAAGCTTTTAATATCAATTAAGTATCATTATTATAATAAAATGTTATTATGTAAATTGAATAACAATTATCAATCTCCCACCCATCCCTTTGGAAGTGAAAAAATCACATCTGTTATACGTGGACTACTACATATATAAATATTATATATCAATTTTCATCACAATGATACATAGTTAGATATAAGAATTTATTTAATGAATTAATTTTTTTATGGAATGATTGCAATTATATAATTTTATGTGAGAGATTATATTAATTTCTAACCTATTATTTCTATACAACATTTCATGCTGGAAAATTCCCAAAACAAGATCATCTATAATTTCAACCTCATAAATCAAAACTCAAAAACTTAGGTAATGGAATTGGAATGTTATAAATCTGAATAAGAAGCTAATTACAGTTAAAGAAAATCTATGAATAATGAAAATTGTATCAATGGATGGGTATCAATATCGACATTACAAAGAAGGTATTAAATATTAAATGTTATGAACCTCACATACAAATAATAAATAGTATGTAAAAAATAATTGATTTTAATTGATGAAATAATATATAATTAATATAAATAAGGTTATAAAATAGGTTATTACATGTCTAATTTTTATTTTATTTGAGTTTATCATACCAAGAAATAATTCACTGTATGAGTTTTTTATATAAAATTTAGAATCATTGAGTTGTGATCTATTATGTTGATAATTATACACATAGAATGGTAACATTTTTTATCATTATTGAAATATATTTTTATTTTCTATTTATTACAAGTATAAAAATTTAATTTTTTATCAAATTATTATTATATGATTCCTAATTAAAAAATATGACATATTTTATAGTTTTTCATCTCAAACTCTCTTCATTAAGACACATTTCAAATTAAAAACCTATATTCATTTATATGGAATATATAATACCTCATTAAAATATTTAACCATTAATATCAATTTATTTATTGTTATAAAAAGGTTTAATTATTTTTTCTCATTCATATGGTTTTGATAAAAATGTTAAAAAATCTATAAATAAATTTCATAACAAAATTTCCATTATTTGAGTTATAATATTTATTTTTTTACAATATTCTTATAACATTGATTCATTTTATAGTATTATTATGTAAAATTATAGATTCAATATGTTTTCTAAGCATATAAAAATAATTTTCATTGACTCCATTCTAAGGGAATGGTAACCCATATATTATGATATTCTAATGGGGTTATATATCTCAACCAAATTCTGTTACGTAATAATCAATATTCTTGTCATCATTTATTATAACTTTATTATGATTTCAATTAATTTTTAATATTTATCTGAAAAATATCTCTATTATATGTACTTATGATTCTTGACCCACCACCAAAATTCTATCATAATATAATCCTTTTGAGATAATTAATATTTTAATATATTGATCTATTTATTATGATAATTTTATTTGATACCATTTTGATTTCTTAGAAACAAATTTTTATTCTATGATTCTTTCACGATATGATATATGAATTTTTTCATGTGGCACACATATATATGTTTTATTATTATATGATGTCTTTGGTCCTATATATTCCTCCAACTAGTTTGTATTATTTTATAACTCAAGGGATAATTATATAATGTTTAAACATATTTGTGTCCATACGTATTTTTGGTTCTTTGTATAATCCCATTTTAATTTTTATTTGTTAAAAATTATCTATGTAGAATTTATTCCATGTATATAACGTCATACATGGAATTGTTTGTAATTAAAATATTTAGTAGGTTTATGATTTTCTATAAGTTTTCTACATTCCAATGTTGCACTCACTATATGAAAATTATTTTTTAACAATTTCTAACTAATCATATAGGTTATATGGTTCATAATTTTATATTATATTCATCACTTTTAGGCCTTATTGATAACTATTATGAATTAATGATATTTTTAATTTAATATTCCTTGAATTATCATAATGATCATATAAATATATTTAAACCCATTATGAATCATTGGTACGATCTCATTTAATCTTCATTTTAGATCACTACTTTATTATATTTTCCAAATATCCATATTTTTATATAAAATATTTTTTATATAATAAATATTTATATATATATATGTTTCTATAGATGATGAATTAATTATGTGAAGTAAAATTTTATATAGATAATATTCACTGAAACCAAACCATTAGGTTATATGGATGTATGGGTATTCATGAGGTATAATAATTAAATTAGGAAAACAATGTGAAATATATGCTTGTTTATCATGGTTAATACTGAATGGAATCAATGATGTTTTGAAAATATTATGTTCATAATATCTGATGAGAGAGAGGACATGTGGAATCACTGTATAACCCACATACAATTATTAATAATATATTTGAAAACCACAATTATATTTAAAATATTTAATATTAATAGTCTATATATAGTATATATATATATATAAGTTATTCATAGTTTATTTTGATCATTAGATAATAATAGTCCTGATTTTTCTATGCTGATTTTAGTGCGCAAGTATCAATCACTATTTATTTTACCTATGTTCATCATCTCCGAAGTAGTATAATCAATCAAATATAAAAGATACAATAATTTATAAATTCAGATTTTTATTTTATGAATGACATAGGTTCATGTTAAAATAATGAAGTCTATAAATTTTATATTACATATAACATTTTCAATAATATTATGTAAATGTATATATCAAATGAAACTATGTTTTATAGTTCTATAAACATAATAATTGCTTAAATTTCCAAAAAATATCATAAATACTATATTATCATTCTATAATACCATCTATAATTATAATAAATATTAACAGTAGTATAATTCTCATCGGTGGGTGAGTGGTGCCGAACAAAATCATGTTACAATGAATAGATGATTAGAAACACATAAGTAGTTCATTATTATATCCCCATTACATAAGTATGAATTTTTTAAATCCATTTTATTAAAAATTTTGTAATATTAATGAAGAAGTAGTGTAACCCTAAATAACATCATTGAAATAAGAGACATGAGACACTTTCTTGTGACCATGTAAAACTATACAGGGATTAATCATACTAGGGATGTATTATAGAATGATATTGGAGTTGAAATTGAATAAGCGGTGATGGTTGGAATGGGTGTGCGAGGGGTTATTTTATAGATTATTTTTTGTTTCGTATTAAAATATACTGATTCCATAGTCGTAATGTAATGTCATGTTGAGTTGGAAGGTGTCCTATAAATATAGAAAATAAATAAGGATCATAATTATATTAATTATTGAAATTTATATTTAATTTTATAATCTTTTATTGTTAAATTTAACAATATATGTTATTTTATTGCATTTACTATTTTAAATATATTTCAATAATCAACAAAAGAATTTTTTTCTAATAATCTAAATTTACCCTATTACCTAAATAGGAAATCATATGTTTTTTTATAAAATCCATTTAATTAAAATAATTTATATAAAATAACATTGGTCATTTAGTAAAAATGGTCAATACATTAAAACTATTGTTTTAGTATAAACACATCGTATTTAATGAATCATTACATATTCTTTTATAATAATTCCTTATTAGTTTAATTATTATATATTTATTAAAATATTTTTTCTGATATATTAGTCAGCATTAGAAATGGGTTATATGTCAATTATAAATTATTCAATATATTCATTTATAATTTGTATACATAATGACTATATATATACTTTATAACCATATAACTATCAAATCACTCTTCCAAAATTCAGACATATAACCTTATATATATTTATATAAATACTTAATCACAATCATCTATATCATTATTATAATTTTTATTAAATTTCATATTTTTTCCATTGTTTCGTACAATTGGAGTTTTCATTTTAATAGGATATCATGGTAGAGAATACTTTTAACATGTAGTTTTTTATATAAATATTATTATGGTACAAATATTTTTAAAAAAAATATATTTCATTCATATTTTTTATAAATTCACAACATCTATAATTTTCTATTGAAATATTTTTAATTTAATGATAAATTCATTTATTTTATTTGGGTATTATAATGAAAATATGATATTCAATAGATGTTAACTACTAAAGTAATATTCATAAGAAAATATGTGGACATAAAAAATAAATCCCTAGTAAATATTTTCATTGGAATAATTCATTAATAACCTTGTCATTTTAATCTACTTAAAAATAAAAATAAGAAATAATGAAACATTACTTATAAAAGCCGCATTGTACTCTTATAAATTTTATCATTTTTAAAAGATATGATATAGTATGTTTCTGATAAATCCTCAATGATTCATATAATCCATATAATGAATGAGAACTGAAACCCATATCCTAATAAAATATAATTTCTCCAATTAAATTGCTTAACCAAACTATATATTAATAATAAAATATTCAATTGTAATTTTTTTACAATTCTTATCAATTATTATTAATTTAGAGTCCTTAACAATTCTATTGATAATATCCCACATTTGGTCTCTTATCTAGGGAGATATTTAATATATATTTTTAAAATCAATGATAGTCTAATTACACTTCTACTAAAGTAATATTAATTATTGAAACACATAAACTAATATTTTTTTATGTTTCATTCATTGGATATGAGTGATGCAACACTGTAAGAATTTCTCTTTTCCACCCATTATACAAACCCACAAGTATTTTCAACTGATATCATGGTACATCATCATTTCAAATGGATGATGAAAATATTAAGAGGACTGAGAATTAATGATAATATCATCTCTAATTTGTGTGGGTACATCATATTTGCCTCATTTATAATTTCATAAAACAGTAACCTATTCTAATATGGTTATCACTTCTCTCCTTTATTTATCTAAAAAACAACAAAATTGTGATAATTTATTGGAGATTTATTAACTATTTTAACAATAGTAAATGACACACTATGTTGTGTCATTGTATCAACATAAAATATTAATACTAATTATCCTTTTAAATATATAATTTTTTCATAATTATTTATATAGTATGGTATGGACACATAAAAAAATTGAGTTGAAATATTATACACTCTACATTTCCTTTAAATAGTTTTGAAAATTAAAATTACTTTTTGAAATCCTTATTTTATAATTTTTGAATATCCCATGTATTTTAAAATGTTTTTTAGAAAATAATACTTGTATACTTAACAAAGAAATAGTTTCTACCAAAATTAATATAACATATATATTATTTAATAATATACATTAGAAAGACTAAGAATTTGATCCATCGAACTGATTTGTGTTTTCCCATCAAACTAACCCAAGTCATATCCATCAGATTGAATGTTTTCTATATAAATAAAAATCTGCATTATTTAGTTAATCATATTTAAAATATTTTAGTTCATTGGAATAACAATTTTTATATTGTATGTGTTGGACTCTAATGTGCTTCCTTGTCGTGAGCACAGTCATGTTTACATTTATAATGACCCAAGATATAGCTCTGTGGCTAACCTCGAGGTCGATCTCAATGAAGTAATGTCGAATGTCTAAGTGGTCATTTCGAAAACTGTTTTGTATTTTTAAATATTTGGAAATTAAAAAACCACAACTCCTAAGAAATCACTAATAAGTGTTGAAGAGAATAGTTGAGAGAGACACAATGATGGGAAAGTGCTAACAATATAGAGAGACATGAAAAAATCATGAATAGAAAACAGGTGTAGACACAAAAAAAGGTACAGAACAAACAATTGACATCAAGACACAAAAGAAGAAAGTCAGTGTGAATAAGGATGGACCCAGATTAATCCACCCACTACACCCTATCCAAGATCAAACTAAGATATTAATAAAAAATTCTCAACTTTTCTCATTGCATGACCGATGTCTCAGATCGCACAGCAATATCTTCTAGAAATTAAACAGTCAAGCACCGAAGTTCTTCAATACTCGAGCGTTCCTCTGAACTACATGATGATTCACTCAGTGAAGTCATTATGAAAAAGATATTATCACAAGACAGAATGATTCCACTATGATTTTCACATCGCACAACCTATTTCAAAATTATCATTTCGAGAAACCGAGAAAGGAATGGGGTAAACGATTAATCAATAACGTAGCTGATCTATCGATTAATGATCATGCTCTCACTAAATCTAACTTGCAGGCATGATCTACCAAGGTGGATAATAAAAACATGATCATGTTAATGTGTGGATCTTCTAATCATGTTGGGTTTCATAAACTGGATCTAGCCCCGCAAGTTAGATCTCTAATTATAAAGATATGAGATCACAGACACAAAATGAAAAGTATAACAAAATTAAAAACATACCACAAATATCAAAATCCTAATTACGAATCATGCACCACAATATATTTACAAACTCAAATGAAATCAACACTTGAACAGAGCCATAAGGGATGAGGTGGAGAATGGAGGAGCAGGTCCTGTCTCCATGTCGAAGATGGTCCTAGTCTGTGAGATATGGATGGAATGGATGGTGAATGGTGTTGGAGTCTCCTCCCCCCATTATGGAATGATGCACCCCTCGGCCTTTTGCTCATTCCTCTGTGATGATCATCTTTTCAGGAGAGGACTTATGGTCCTCTTACTCAGAGATACTAAACTAAAAATAGAGAAAAATGACAGGATAAAAATCCAAATGGCGCATCTTTGAGTGCTCTTCACTAGCCTTTATGTTAATTCTTAGTGAGTGAAAAAAATTCCCATGCAATAACCTAGAGAATCTTCATGCATTATTCCCACGAAATGTTGCCTTAATCACCGCTTCTACAAGTAGCTCCCCATACATAGAAAATAGGAAAACCATATCATGTAAGAAAAATAAAATGAAACTAAAATAACAATATATTAATATTATTAAATAAATTATTTAATAAAACTAATTATTAATATATATATATACAATACTTAATATTTTTTCTACTATTATATGTAAATATAATTATTATATCTATTAATATTTACCTATTATAAAACAAAAGTGATTAATATTATATATATATATGTGTGTGTCTATGTGTATTTTTATTATATAGTGTATTATATATATTATTATTATTATATAAAACAAAATAATAATAAAAATGAAAAGAAACTAAAGGGGGAAGAGGGTTCGGCAGCACAGTAGAAGGGGGAAAGGCAGGGTGGTCTCAGTGGCTATGCGGTTGGAAATTTGAGGGGAATCAGGGTTGTAGGGAATGCGGTGGGAATGGGGTTTTAGTACACAGTGGTGAGGTGGAAGGCTAGGATCATCCGGGATTGTGATTGGGGACATACTCGGGTGTGATGGTGCTGGCTCAGGGTGCGGTGTTGCTTTAGAAGTAACACAGTCGGGTGGTGGAAATGGTGAGACTCTCAACAGTGGGGTGAACATGGTGGCACCGGGTTATGTCAAATAGTGGCACCGTGAAGGGTAGAAATGGTGTGATAGGTTCAACTGCAAAACAAATAAAAAATTATTTAAAACATTATCAAAATGAAAAATAGGTTAGTAAATTAATCAATTGGATTAACAAAAACAATAAGATACTAATTAAAAATAAATAAATAAAACAATGTTGAATAATATAATTACCTATGGTTTATTTAAAATAATGAATTTTTTTATATAAAATATTATAAACAAATTAACTTAAGAACAATTTAATGTAATTATAGTTACTTGCATAAATTAGTTATCCAATTAAGTAAATAATTAATTAAAATAAATAATAAAAATATTAATTGAATAAGATTAAATTGTTAAAACAAATTAAATTAATAAAATATTAACAATTAAAATGAGATATTTTTTTAAAAATTACCAATAAAGAATTAATTAATTACATTAATGAATTAATAATCAAACTAGAATGAAAAAATATAAAAATAAAAGGCTAAAAAACAAAATTTAAATTCAAAAGATTTTCTATAATTTATAATTTATTTAAAATGACAATAATGAATAATAAAACATAGGATTAAAACTAAAAACTTCATATTTTACATATTAAGAAAAAAATCATAACAATTATTATTTATTTAATAAAAAAACATTTTGGTATAAAAAGTCAATAAAATTACAAAAAGGATGTGGTAAAGAGTGTGAAAACACTTTCACATCAAACTCCCCCACACATAAAATTGTGTTTGTCATCAAACAAGAACATGTCTTTGAACATTAATATAGACTGATGATTTGTGAGTTTTAGCTCAAAAATTGAATGAATTAACATTAATACGAAGAAGAACATGACCAAACAGTGGGTGAGGATTTTCAAAGGTGTTCAAAAATGATGTCTTACGTAGCTACAAAAACCCACTGGAAGTCAAAACCCATACAAATTCATACACTGTCTATGTCATGCCTCCTACGTGCACTCATTAACTATGATACATCAATTTCCAATTCATTTTTTGATTCAAGGAGTGTTGACAGGTTAAATGAAGTGGAATTAAAAACATAACCAAGGGAACCTTCCATTATCACCTTCCACCAAGTTCCAAAAATTAATGTCCATTAATTTCATCACATTATTGACTCAACTCAAATAAATATTAACTAAGTCAATTTCTCTTTTCTTCATCTGAGTTCAAAATTTATCTCACCTTAATTAGTTCATTTTTGACATGGGCATGTTATTTCTTTTTTTCCCAACCATATTCAATATGCAGAGCACTGTGAATTGCACTTATTAAAATTGAAATTGTCATTATTAATTCACATAAACCCACGCAGTTTATAAATACTAACTAAAGGATCTCATTTTCCCATTTTACTCTAATTACAATGTAGATAATTATTAACCAATCAAGTTGACTTCCTAGAGTGATTGAATATAATTTAATAAAAATGTGGGTCCCCTAAGTTCCTGTGAGAACTTCTAGTATCACTAAGTCATGATCCTTATTCCAAAAAACCTATCCTATCACACTCCCATCATGAGTTCATAAACAGAAAGGCTCATAGAGAAATGGAACAATTCCACTCAGCAATCACTCATGCTTAATAGTTTCTAACTAAATGTCACTCTCATCATCCAGCTTATATTTTGTAAAGACCCTAATTTTCAAGAGAATTTTTTTTCATAAATACTTTGGAATTTTTCGAGTCTATGGCTTTTGACGGTACCTGATTCCGAGGCCCGGTGTGACCGGAATCCATTTCCAATGTTTAGCTCAAGTACGTTCAGTAAACGAGAAAGATAGTTTTTATATCTTTTGAACCGGTGCTCAGAATTGAAATTCGAGGGCACTGATGAACTCGCAATGCCGGTAATTTCTTATGGGGAACTTTACTGCAGTTGTGTTTTATGCGGGCTGAGAATTATTATTTGGGGATTAATTAAATAAGTAAATAAAATTGTTTGTAGAATTTTATTCTTTATCAATGGAGGTTTATTCCTCCCATGGGAAGTTGTTGGTGGGGTCCACACCCACCCAACTTCCCATGTGTGGATAATTGAAAGGTGGGTCCCACACAAGCCCCACCCTTTCACCTCCCCCTAAAACCTCTTTAAACTCTCATGTTAATGTTGAAAACTCTCCAATTTATGAGACCTCTCACCTACTCCTCTCTCCCACATTAACTCTTGCCAACACATTAATTTATTGAATTAAACCACATAAATTAAATAAAGTAAGTAGTTTGAATTTGAAACATAAATTTAACGTGATAATAAAATAATAGGGGAAGCCTATTATTTTATTTTTGGGGGAGGACATTCATTGTGCGAAGGATGTTTGGGAAGAGATCTTGAGATTTTGGGAGAACACCGGTCCACCGATGAAGAATGAAAACGAATATCTATTCTCTTATCCGCGACAAGTGAGGAGACGCTGCTTCCACATAAAATGCACTCCGACAACATCTACGAATCGTCACCTCACAACTTCGTCTTCTGCGACGCCAACGTTCGCAATCATTTGTTGAGGTAGGGGTGTGTTTTTATTGAATCAATGATTGAATCTTCTTTCCTTCTTGTTTTGTTCTCTTTAACTGCCTGCTACTGAACTAATGCGGAGAGACCGGGCCAAACTAACATGGTCTGAATCCTCCGCCGATATTGTGATTGTTTGTGGTTCTTCGTGTTCTTCATGGGTGACGATCAACATATCGTTATGAGTTCATTAAGCGATGAAACAATCCCAAAATTGAAGGCTCACCATCATGACAACCTAGCGGGGGTGTGACGACGATAGCGGGCGACGGTTCATACTGGAACGGGATGGACCGTTCCTTGATTGTTCTTCGAGTGAGAATTCAAAACTTTTTTTAGGAGCCGATCAGAATCCCAAAATCACTAGAATCGACTTCGGGGAAACGGGGCGACCTAGAGTCTGAATTTTCGTGACGAACGAATGATCGGAATGAAGAACCAGCATCAAGGGAGGCGCACTGGCCAGAGGCGTCATCTCTGGAAAATTTCAGACTACACGGTGTGTACTCCTGGATAACACACCGTGTAGTGCAGACTTTCTATGTCTAGGGTTTCAGACGTCAGACTGTTAACATAGGGCATGTGACCGTTGTCACACGGCATGTACTTCCCACACTGCAAGGAGGTGGCGGCTACGTGAGACTCAGCGTGTATTTTGGGAAATACATGCACACAGACAAAAGTACACGACCAAGAGGCATGATGTGTACTCTCTAAACAGAATTGCAGAAATAGCTACGTGAGACTCTCGGCATGTAACACGGGGATCCATGGACACAGTGTGGAGTACACGGGCATGTACACTATCACACGGCCAAATAGGGCCAGCGGTACGGCTAACCCATGTACCAATTACACGGGTTTGAGAATACGGTTTGAGGCCGTGTACGGGCACATGGCCAACGTACATGGAGCTGACCCAAGATGTTTGGACACATCGCATAACCATACCACACGCCGTGTACTTAAATTTTTACATGAACAACCCTTCGACACAGGTCGTGGTACATAGGTAGTACCCGAGGTCTGAAGACACGGCATGTAACCATACTAACACACCATGTACTTTTTGGAAAATGGCTTGGTTATCTTATACTCAGTGTCTTGGACACGTTTTTTTGGTTTATCCCCCTATAACGAGGCGGACCTTCAGGATACATCAAATCAAGACTTTGTGACAATCGATGTATCGATCTCCCTTTAATCGTGGAGTGGACCCTCCCGGAATCAAGTATGCTGTGTGCGGGAACCCTATAGCTGGTTGCGACTGCGATGAATACCATGCCGGGATCCTCTGTGGGTTCGATGATGAATATTACTGTACATGGATCCTACATGGGTTCGGAAGTGAGGAAGACTGTACTTGGATCCTCCGTGGGTTCGACAGCGATAACATATGTACTTCGATCCTACGCGGGTTCGGCAGCGATGGTTACTGTACTTGGATCATACGTGGGCTTGGTAACGATGACTTCTGTACTTGGATCCTACGTGGGTTCGGTATAAGAGATGATTCAGAGGCTACATCTAATCATCTCCACCCCTCTTTGTGAGTAGTATACCTATGTGAGATTAGTCTTGACTTCAATCTTTATAATCGATGTGACTGACTTGCTTTCCTCTATGGACTGGGTTGTGTTTTCTTGTGTGGATTGGGTTGTGCTTAGGCACAAGAGTTGGATCCAAATTCTAATTGATGACTTTGGTATATGTATTGGAATATTTCTAAATAGAGTCGGTTTATACTTCATGGTTGTATCTTTCCTTTGTGGTTTATCCTTAGTGGATTCTGAGAGACCATCGTGGGTCTCGGGGTCCTTACTGAGTATCGTATACTTACCCCTGCATGGGATATTCCCTACACTACGTTGTGTTGGATGTAGAAGATAGACATCACTGATCAAGGTGGAGGCTTTTGGAGCTGGACGGTACTCGGAGGTGGACCACTTGGTGGGACGTACACGGAGCGGACGGCCGGACCCGAGGAGCCGAGGAGACTATCAATACCCACCCTTCAGGTGGAATTTTCGGAGGATGACTCGGTGTTGATGTTTTAATTTACTATTCGTGTACTTTCTTTTCAGTTGTACTATACTTTTTGTTGGGTTTGTATACTGGCCCATTTACTTTTTAGCACATAATTTGTACCCAGTTTTACTTAGTGCATACTTCACTTGCGTACTCTATTGTGTTTGTTTACTTTTATAAAGGCAATTCCTTCCCCTTTATCGGGATTTACGCCTTTGGTGCTAGCCGCAAGCCCCTGGACAATGGAAGGCGGGCTTCGGGTAGTCACGACACGGGCCCCGAGGACGGGTTGTGACAAATTGGCATTAGAGGATTTGATTCTACCGCAGAACTCAGGACTCTGAAAAATTTCACCTCTGTGAAGAAATAGTGTTAAGAGTATTGAGTGTGGTTTTCAGTCCAGGGAGTCCAGTGTTGGTGCGGCGGTCGACGTATCCATACACCAGGACCATGAATTCTTATTTCCAACTCAGTGCTCGAAAATACTGATTACATGTGTGTTTTGAATGTTTTTTTGTGATTACTTTGTGTCAGCTCCCTAGGTATACTCTACTAACCATGGCTCACATGTTTCTTCTCAGGATGTCCCCACGAAGGTAGCCATATAGGTTTCCTAGTTACGTGCTGGATGACAGCCCCCCGAGCGAAGAGTCCTCGGTACAGGGCCCCATTACTGCGGAGGCACCAGCGGTACCACTACACGCTGGGCCACCGATACCACTGGCCCCAGTAGCGGAGAGTGCATGCCGCCTGAGTTCGTTGCATGAGATTTTGTGACAGAGGCCGCCCAGGTTCCGCAGTGAGACAGATCCTCAGGCAACCGAGGATTGGCTGGCGGCTATCGCCATAGTTTTCAGATTGGTAGGGACACCATCATACCTTATGGGGATCCTTGTCATGAGTCTCTTACACGCAGTAGTAGGTAGATGGTGGAGCCCAATTTTTCAGGTGCACGACGACGCATCTCTACATTAGATGGACTTCAAGAGATTCTTCTGCTCGGAGTTTGTTCCAGTCACACTTCGTGTGGTGAGCATCCAGGAGTTACTACAGCTGCAGCAGGGCAACATTACAATAGCCCAGTACTCGGCGAGATTTACCGACCTCTCGCGCTACTCCACAGACATGGTACGGGACCCATTCTTCCGGTCTTGGACCTTCGAGAAGGGACTGAGGCATGAGATCAGGGCTTCGATGAACTCCCTCAGTATTCTGACGTCGGCAGGAGTACTGGAGTGAGACCTTCTTGTGGAGAGATTTCTTTCTGCGACGATGCCAGCAGCGAGACCCACAGCATGGTGACACATAGCGGAGTCTTCTGCAGTCCACAGTAGATAGATGTCACAGAGGTCCAAGAAGACCAGTCCATTAGGTGGGTGATCTCAAGATACTGCTTCGGATGTGAGGGGCACACGCAGCAGAGCTAGTCATCCGAGAGGCAGGCAGTGCTATGCATGTGGTGGGCAGGGCCACATGGCTCGTGACAGCCCAACCCGCCATGCAGAGGAGCAACAGACAGTAGAGGGACCACCCAGGCAGAGGCAGAGGTTCGACAGTGGCGGTTCGCAGGGGGAAAATGGATGAGGCATAGGAGCTGGCCGAGCAGCAGGTGGTGGACGACGCTTTGAGGATCTGCCACCACCACCACCACCAAGAGGACCACCCTGACCATAGGGAGGTGGAAGATAGGGGCATGCTCAGCTCCAGGCAGTTGAGGCCTACGACCACGGCGCACCTGAGATGATTCGAGGTACTATCTTTTTCTACTCCACCCTTGCTGTAGTTCTTATAGACACAGGAGCGTGTCATTATTTCATTGTTGCTACCCTTCTTTGGAGCTCGGAGATTCCAACAGATCCGTTGGTTAGATCCTTACGACTAGATACTCTTACAGGATCAGACTCAACAATTACGCACTAGTGCCGACATTGTGAAATTACTCTACTAGGCGAGATCTTCTATTGGGATCTTCTGGTAGCGGCGTCGAGGCCTTACGACGTCATCTTGGGTATGGATTGGTTATCTATAGTCCATGCCCAGATCGATTGTATTAGGCACAATGTGTGCTGTGTCTGCACAGATGGGAGTAGGTTCACCTTCCCCGACGAGAAGGGAGCCTTTGCAGAACAGGATGGACTTACGCAGAGGAGAGGGAAATTGATCACACATCAGTTGGCTAGTCTCATCCTAGGAGTAGTTGATGTGTAGAGTCCTAGTTTTCATGTTGTGGTGGATCAATATATGGACGTTTTTCCTAACGACGATCCAGGAATACCTCCTCACAAAGAGGTATATTTCTACATTGACCTGTACCCTAGGACAACACCGATATCTACTCCAGCATATTAGATGGTTCCCGCTGAGCTTTGTGAGCTGCGGGTACAGCTGGAGGACTTACAGGGAAATCGATTCATCTGACCCAGTGTTTCACCCTAGGCTTCTCTGATTTTATTCACCAAGAAGGCGGATGGGAGCTTGAGACTATGTGTCGACTACCGTCGCCTGAACCAGGTGACCGTAAAGAACAAGTACCCACTCCCGAGGATTGACGACCTCTTTTATCAGCTCAAGGGAGAACATTGGTTCTTGAAGATAGACCTCAGTTCATGCTATCATCAGCTTACAGTTCGAGACGAGGATGTGCAGAAGACGGCCTTCAGGTGTCGGTATGGCCACTACGAGTTCTTCTTTATGCCCTTCGGCGTATCCAACGCACCAGATATGTTCATGAGTCTCATGAACAGGATCTTCCAGCCTTACCTCGATCGTTTTTTCGTAGTCTTCATCAATGACATATTGATTTACTCGACTACTGAGGAGGAGCTTTCCTACCACTTGATGGTTGTACTAGACAAACTCCAAGAGAACCAGCTTTATGGTAAGATCTCAATGTTCCAGTTCTTGATTCGGGAGGCTCACTTCTTGGGGCACGTCATCTCGGAGGAGGGAGTTACTATGGATCCTGCGAAGATCAAGGTAGTACTTTCTTGGGAGCCACCCAAGAGCATGATGGAGGTGTGGAGTTTCTTGGGTCTAGCTGGGTACTATAGAAGATTTTTTCCATACATCTCCGGAGTTGAAGCACCACTTTCAGCTTTGACGAAGAAGGGGAAACCGTTCATGTGGTCAGATAGATGTCAGCAGAGCTTTCAGGAGCTGAGACAAAGATTGACCAATGCACCCATCTTGAGGCAACCGGAGGAGGGCGTAGGGTAAGTAGTTTACTGAGATGCATCAGGGACCGGACTCGGGTGTATCCTAATGAAGGAGCGAGCGGTGATCGCCTATGGTTCACAACAGTTGAGGTAGTACGAGCAGAACTACGCTACCCATGACCAGGAGTTAGCGGCAGTGGTCTTCGCCTTGAAGATCTAGCGGCACTATCTGATGGGTGAGCACTTTACAGTCTACTCGGACCACCAGAGTCTTCAGTACATATTCTCACAGAAGTATATGAACCTGATACAGTGATTATGGCTCGATTTCCTCGAGGACTATGACTTTGAGATAGTCTATACTCCTGGGAATGGGAAATTTGTGGCTGATGCTCTCAGCAAGAGATCGGGAATTCAAATACTTTGAGAGGCGACCGAGTATTTAGACACTTTGCATATATACTTCATGGATACAGATGGGGAAACCTTTATACAGTCACTCCTCCACTACTTCAGAGGGTTATATAGGCACTACATGGGGACGTTGACTATGAGACTCGACGTGCTCAGATTTCCACAGGTCAGGCCCCTGATGGATCATCTGAAGGAGGAGAGAACATCATCCTCTTCAGGGAATGTACCATGGTACTAGTTTCACTGCAATAGGAAGTGCTGAGGGAGTTTCACACTTCACCTCTACCGGTACATCCTATAGTGGAGAAGATGTACCAGGACCTCAGATGATAGCACTAGTGGTCGGGTATGAAGAAGTTTGTAGCAGAGTTCGTTTCACGATGCCTCATTTTCCATTAAGTGAAGGCAGAGAACTAGGTACCAGCAGGCTTGGTATATCCCTTAGAGGTTCTAGAGAGGAAGTGGGATGGTATATCCATGGATTCCATGATGGGGCTTCCACGTACTTCCAGAGGACACGACTCCATCTGGGTGATCGTCGACCAACTCACCAAGTTAGCCCACATCCTTCCGATCAGAGAGCAGGGAACAGTAGAGAGCATGGGATGTCTCTACATTCAAGAGATCGTATGGCTTCATGGTGTGCTATTTTCTATCATCTCCGATCAAGACGCTCGCTTTACTTCCCAACATTGGAAGGGGATGCAGGAGGCATTTGGGTCACATCTACACCTGAGCACAGCCTTTCATCTCCAGACGGAGATAACCATTCAGACACTCAAGGACATACTCTGTGCATGTGTCCTTGACTTTGGTCATAGCTGGCAGGATCACCTACCCTTGGTGGAGTTTGCGTACAACAAAAACTACCACTCCACCATCGGGATGGCACCATACGAGGCACTGTACGACCAACCTTGCAGATCACCTCTGTGATGGACTGACTGTAACACCCAAGACTTTTATGTTATATAAATCATCAAAGGAATATTTTTCTACACAACACTTGCTTGGCTTGCTTTACACGAAATCGCGACCTTCCTCGATAGTGTGTGTCGTACGCAATACCGAGTTTCACTAAACGGCGATATGCTATTAAAATATTATTAAACCTATGCATTATGAATAGTAACAACCACTTTTTGAAATTTTATAAATTTTATTTTTCAAAATGGACTTCATTTTAGGATTCGGAATACCGAAATTATTCTAGGGTGAAATTTTGGTATTTTTCAGAAAAAAATCAATTTTTGATTAATAGTGAAACCACTAAGTGCTAGTTAAAAAACTGATTTTTTCATAAAACTTAATTTTACCGCTTCTGTGAGTGGAATTTCGAAAATCCGAGAGACACGGTTAATATCAAGGACTAAAATGTGGTTCAATGAGATGAAAATAATTTTTGGTGAATAGTAACTTTTTACTTTTTTTTTACCACGGTAAAAAGTAAATAGGGTTATTAAGGGTAAAGATGATATTATTATTACCCTAACACATGTCATAATTCTATGGGATAAGTTTAATTAGATCAATAACAAATTTAGGAATAAAATATGACCTTTTAGGCCCACTTGGATTAGATTAGGACATTTATTATTAATTTTTTTAAAGAAGGGTTTAAATAGTTAAAATCAAAGTTTAATAAGTAAATAATTTTTAATATGGGGTTATACATAAGGTAAATTCGACTATAAATATTCATTAGAATGCTAAAAATATTTCCTACATAATGGTATATTATTTGTAATTTTTAGACATTAAATAATTTAATTTATTTATGACACAATGATGATGCAGTAATTATCTTATTAATAAAATATTGACATAATTGATGTTATAAAAACCAAAAAAAATAGAATTTGAGACTTTTTATGAATCCCACTAATTTTCTAGGTTAATATGACATGTTGTTATTGATTTAATTAACTTGTTTCGAACTAATAATTCTGTTATGATTTTCAAAAAAATCAATTACTAAATAGTGTCAAAATTGAAATAAAAAAGTTTTTGAAATAAATATTATATTGGTAATTGTTATTATATTCTTAAAAATCAAATCATCGGCCAATTCACATAGATAATGTTATATATATTAATAATTAACAACTTGGGGTTCGTTTGGCTGCTTATAGTATGTTTATTAACCTTATAGAATAAGAACACAAGAAGACATGGTAAAAGTAAAATTATTTAACTCAATGTTAAATCTAAATGATAAGGTTAATATAGGTACCTAAACTTGTCTAAATTCTATTGGATAATAGGATTTAGACCCATCCCCACCTTATCTTCGAAATATATCAATTTGGAGCTATTTAAAACTGAAATTGACTTTATAATAAAATAATATTTTTTGTTATTCCAAAGGTGCCCCTCTACTCCCTTTTAAAATGACACCTCCTCCCCCTCTTCCTCACACCACATGGAGCCTTCAAGCTCGGCTAACCCCTGCCAATTTTTTCACTCCACTTCCCTAGAGACATCCTAGAGGTTCTGGTCTTCTTCAAAGACCAATTTTAGTTCCTTAAAAGAAGGTCTCAAAGAAGCACTTCAAAGAAGATGTAATGTCCGTTACCGATTCTTTAATCTTTATTTCGTCTTCCACTTCTTCTTCTTTAGTTGTTTCATTATGAAGTAATATCATCATTATAACTAATATACTTATATCTTATTATAAGTATGAAACAACCCTATTTCACCATCTATCCATCCTACAGAAAAAGAAATCACCGCGCGTGCGTACGTACGGAATACCGTCTCCACACCGTGGTGTAATCTATTTTCCACCACCACCTTACTTGGATGGGTATAATGGTGTAAATAATGACCATATATGACTATTATAAAGTGATATTGATTCTTAAATAGTATACATATACTCCAATACAATTCCACGATCATAGGAATGGTATCATCACTCATGCGTACGTACGGAATACCGTCTCCACGATGTGATGCGACTCGTTCTACATGATCTTAATTTCATAATGATAATATAAATGAATTGAATGAATTAATATGATATATATTACACTAATACCATTCTGTAAATTAGTTATCTATAACCTAATGAGAATAATAAGAATTTATTCGACAAAACACGCATAAAAATAAAAAGTTATATACACCCGAATAACAAGTAGCAATGAAATATTACTACTAAGAAGCTAAGAATATGACCATATATGATATCATAAAAATAATTATGATTCTGGAATAAGTCAATAACATTATTTAAATCATTATACAGGAGGTTCGGACACTTACAAAGCAAGTCGAACCTAAGGTAAAGGAAATATCACAATCTCATTCTTATCCAAGATTACTTATACTTTGGTATTTACTGGGGTGTATTTTATCATCCACATCCATGTTTCCTAAATTTTTAATGTTATTTCCATCCACCTACAATTTTTTAAATCCAATTTAATCCTTTGGTGAGATTTTAGTAATAGATATGAAAGGAATCTTTTGTCGTTTTTCGTACGAGGTACTTTTTGACTTTTCCGACAAAAGTACGAAGAATGTTTTTTTAACATATACGTCATGAATGGATTTTTAAAAATTTATTTCCAAGAAGCTTCCTTTACATGGTTTCAAGTTTATTTTTAAGAAACTTCTTTTAGTAATTATTTTATGACATGTTAAGAAATTAAAAGTGTTTTGAAGTAGAAAGGATATTTTCTTCAAGAATGGAGTTCAAGTGTTTTATCAAAAAGTTTTTCCATCTAAGATAATAAAGGGTTCTGTTTCTATCCCTATTATTACATGGATTTAATTATGTTGTGATGGAAATATTTTTTATGAATTCCTTTATCTTATATGAATTGTTTTATGATGTAATGATGTTTAATAATCCAATTTTTATTACATGGATTATACTATGATGTATGGTTTATGATTTTGTGGAACACATAAGAATGGTATCATTATGAGATGGGTGGTACCTATGTCTCCCTCCAATGCATTGGGTAATGATTTTATATCTCATGAGGTAGACATGGCTGGAACGGTAGGTTATACCGGTTCAGTGAAACAGGACTGAAACGAGGGTGACTCGGTTCAGAAAGGGACTTTTTCCACTAAGATAGTCTTGGCAATGAGTCTTGACTAACAAGAAATGATTCTCTATGATTATGTGTGAATGCCACAAAGTTTCATGTTTTATGTTATGGTTATTGTGTTTACATTTCACTGTCATGGTTTATCCCATGTTATGAAATTATGATCTCTTTTGCAGGATAAGATTTCCAAAAGATATGTGCTTGTGTATACGATGTGATTGATATTTCTTTTGTTTACCCTTACTAAGAATTTGAGCCCACCCTTTTGTATGTTTTCTTTCCCCAGGTCAGGAATAAGGTTATTATGTAAGATATTCCAAAAGGGACTATAGATATGATGAAATAAATGGGAGACAGTGTAGACGCTTTATGAACCAGTTGTTTATGTTTCCCAGTTTCTAAAAACACTACACCTATACGGTCCTTTTGTGGTTTTGTTATATGTTGTAATAAGTATGCTTCAATTTTGAAGTATTAACAATTTATTTAAAGTATGGGTTGTTATAGTTGGTATCAGAGGAAAGGTATAGTCAACCTTTGGAAACTAGGATGTGAAAGCCTTAGTAAGAACCCTAAGGACACGTCTAAGCATAGAACACAATCATAGTGTTTTAGAAATGGCCATGAATAACCTAGGATAAGACCTTAAGTGTGAAATTTTATTCTTGATTATGTGGTTTTCCTATTATAATTTGTGTTGCTCACACTATTCTTCTTGGTTTTAGTCAATGGCTGGAACCCGAAGGAACTGTGTTAATGCGGAATGCGATGGGCAATGCAATGATTGTCCCCCTGAGCAACCAAACGTTATGGGAGTTGGAATGAAAAATCTTGTAGCCATGATCACACAATTTTCTCAATCTATAAATCATGCAGGACTTCCAAACGAGCAAAGGAAGGAGTAACATTCTGTTGAATCCTTCATGAGGCAGCGTCCACCTTCTTTCAGTGGGTCTACTGATCCATTAGTTGCTGAACAATGGATTAGTACTACTGAAAAGATATTTTCAGTTCATCAATGTTCTGAACATGATAAATTCATCCTAGCAGTGTATCATTTGGAAGGAGATGCTGATCAGTGGGGGAATCTTATTAAGAATACGAGGCAAAGGGATGAAATTGAGTCAATGGAATGGGATGAGTTCAAGAACTTATTTTTCAATAAGTACTTCCCTCGTATTCTCCGAACAAAGATGGAGAAAGAGTTTCTTGAACTGAAGCAAAAGGATGATGAATATGTTGGTACCTATGAAGCAAATTTTACAAGACATGCAAGGTACGCTTCAGGTATTATTATCCAACCTGAGAGTAAGATCGATCGATTCTTTAGTGGATTAAAACAAAGTCTTCGAAGGGCGTTATCCATAAGGGTCTTCAATAGCTACGAGGAAATCGTTCGATGTGCTCTCAAAGTCGAGATGGATATTGGAGTAACCCATCAGTCATATGGGTTTGACAAGAAGAGGAAAATGGAATTCAAAGGAAAATTTAAAGAGCACACTGAAAAGAAGACGAGCTTTCCCTTATGCTCAAAGTGTGGAAAGAAACATGGATGGAGTTGTCTTAAAGGGACAAGTAAATGTTTCAAATGTGGAAAGGAAGGTCATCGGGCATTTGAAAGCTGCGATGATGGGAAGAAGATGTCTAATGACGCAAACAAATGAAGGGATACATAGAATGAACCTACTACAATTCAATGTTTCAAGTGCAAGGAGATGGGGCATTATGCCAATAAATTCCCTAATCCAAGGGTTGATGATGATGGTCGACGTCAACAAACTCTCAAGGCTAAATACAAAGGAATGTCACATGAAATTTCTATCAGCGATGTGGAGTACGGTAACGATGTGGTGAAAGGTACACTTACCATCCACTCTAAAGAAGAAAATGTTTTATTTGATTCCGGATCCACCCACTCTATTATTTCTGAAGAATTTTCTAAGGGTATCACCGTATTACCTCAACAATTAGATGTTGAGTTAGCTGTGACAACACCTAATGGAACAACAGTCACATCAAAAGTTTATAATTCTTCTTCGATCAAAGTTTGTGGGAAAGTGCTTCCTGCAAATCTTGTGATCCTTCATATAGTGGAATTTGATGTGATTCTTGGCATGGATTGGATTTCTTTATATGGAGCTCATATCAATTTCCAAAGAAGGGAAGTCACATTTTATATTCCAGATCAATCTATGATCGTCTATCAATGCAAGGATGAACATAACCTTCTAGTGGAAATTTCTTCCATGTTATGGGTCTTGATTCCACTAAATGAAGGTTATTTATCTCAAATGGTTGGTGAGAAACTCACGATTAAGAATATGCCCATTGTAAGGGAGTTTGATGATGTCTTTCAGGTGGAATTACCGGGACTTCCACCAAATCGTGAAGTTGAGTTCTCAATAGAACTCGTACCGGGTGCTTTTCCTATTTCAAAGAAACCTTATAGAATAGCCCCAGTTGAGTTGCGGGAATTGAAGAAGCAACTCCAAGAGAATCTTGATAAAGGATTCATACGCCCTATTGCGTCACCTTGGGGAGCACCTGTTCTATTTGTTAAGAAGAAATATGGATCAATGAGACTCTGCATTGATTATCGATCACTTAACAAGATCACTATCAAGAACAAATATCCTCTCCCACGCATTGATGACCTATTTGACCAACTACGCGGAGATCAATACTTTTCCAAGATTGATCTTAGTTCAGGGTATCATCAATTAAGGGTCAAAAGGGAGGATATACCAAAGACATATTTCTGTACAAGGTATGGACACTATGAATTTATAGTGATGTCATTTGGTCTTACTAATGCTCCTATTATCTTCATGGATCTGATGAATAGAGTCTTTAGAGACTATCTTGATCAATTTGTGGTATTCTTTATAGACGATATTCTTGTCTATTCAAAGAGCAAGGAAGAACATGAAGATCACTTGAGAATTATATTGAAGACCCTGAGAAAGGAGAATCTTTATGCCAAATTTACCAAGTGTGAATTTTGGCTTCAAAAAGTTTCATTTTTGGGTCACATAATCTCAAAAGTGGGGATATCTGTGGATCCAGCAAAAATAGAGGTTATCGAAAGATGGTCGAGACCAACAATAGTAACTGAGATCTGATGTTTTCTTGGTTTGGCTAGATATTATCGACGTTTTGTGAAATATTTTTCACGATTATCTAATCCACTCACCCAGTTGACTCGGAAAGGAGTTATGTTTTTCTGGATGGAATAATGTAAAGAGAATTTCAAGGAGTTGAAAAGAAGGTTATCCAGTGCACCTGTGCTCACACTACCTGGTAGTGGAGAAAGGTTTGTGATCTATAGTGACGCATCCAAGAAGGGATTAGGGTGTGTTCTTATGCAAAATGATATGGTGATAGCTTATGCCTCACGACAGTTGGAAATCCATGAGCAAAATTACCCAACACATGATTTGGAGTTAGCTGCGGTAATCTTTGCATTAAGGATTTGGAGGCATTACCTTTATGGTGAAATGTGTGATATTTATACTGATCATAAAAGTTTAAAGTATATTTTCACACAAAAGGAGCTGAATATGCGTCAAAGAAGATGGTTGGAGCTGATTAAGTATTACGACTGCTCAATCCATTACCACCCTGGGAAAGCAATCAAGGTGGCAGATGCATTAAGTCGACAAGACCATGCCAGTTTATCCATGATGAGGATCACAAAAGATCCAATATTTATGGATTTACAAAGGATGGATCTTGGAATTATAATTGAAGGGGGGAAATCTTATCTTTCTCAAATGAATGTTCAACCATCAATACATGTGAAGATTAAAGAGGCACATAAAGAAGATGTCGAGTTACAAAACAAGGTGAGAAATGTTCCTGAGTTCAACCGTGATTGTGATGGGATAATAAAGTTCAGGAATCAGGTTTGTGTTCCTCCCATCCTTGAATTAAAGAAGGAGCTACTGGATGAAGCTCATAGTTCTTCATTCTCTATTCATCCTGGAAGCACGAAGATGTACAGGGACCTGAAAGAGTACTTCTGGTGGGATGGCGTGAAAAGAGATGTTGCTGAATATGTCTCTCGATGCTTGGTTTGTCAACAAGTTAAAGCTGAGAGACAGAAGTCTAAGGGGATGTACAACCATTACCCATACCCGAATAGAAATGGGAAAACATTACTGTGGACTTTGTCACAGGACATCCTAAATCATCCAAAGGCAATAGTGCTATCTGGGTCATAGTTGATCGTCTTACAAAGTCTGCACACTTCATTGCTATTAGAGAGGATTTCTCTCTGGATCAGCTTGCCAGGATATATGTAAAGGAAGTGGTAAGATTTCATGGAGTACCACTTTCTATTATATCTGATCGGGATCCGAGATTTACCTCGAAGATCTGGCGAAGTCTTCAGCATACTCTGGATACAGAGTTGAGTTTCAGCACTACTTATCATCCTCAGACAGACAGTCAGTCTGAAAGAACAATTCAAACCCTAAAAGATATGTTGAGAGCTTGCTCTATGGATTTCAAAGGAGGTCGGGATCAACACCTACCTTTGGTGGAATTTTCTTATAATAATAGCTTTCACTCCAGTATTCAGATGGCTCCTTATGAAGCTCTCTATGGAAAGAAATGCAGGACTCCAACTTGCTGGGATGATGTTGGGGAAAGAAAGCTATTAGGACCTGATCTCATTGATGAAATGGCAGAAAAGGTCCGATCTATTCAAAAACACATAAGAGCAGCTCAGAGTCGACAGAAAAGTTATTCCGACAGCCGAAGAAAAGACCTAGAGTTTGAAGTGGGCGATAAAGTGTTCTTACAGATATCTCCCTAGAAGAAAGTCATGAGATTTGGAAAGAAGGGGATGTTAAGCCCTAGATATATTGGTCCTTTCGAAATACTGGATCGTGTAGGGAAGGTAGCTTACCGATTGGCGCTTCCACCGAATCTCTCTCAAGTTCACGATGTGTTCCATGTATCTCTCCTGAGAAAGTACATACCTGATCCTTCACATGTACTCAGCACAAAAGTTGTACTGCTTGAGCACGATCTTTCTTATGAAGAACAACTGATAGAGATTCTGGATCGTAGCGAAAAAGTCCTATGAAACAAGACCACTCGATTGGGGAAAATTTTATGGAGGAACCACCAATTAGAAGAAGCTACATGGGAACTTGAGGATATGATGAGGGAGAGGTATCCTCATCTGTTTGTTACAAAGTGACGAATTTCGAGGGCGAAATTAATTTTAAGGGGGGTAGAATGTAACACCCGAGACTTTTATGTTATATAAATCATCAAAGGAATATTTTTCTACACAACACTTTCTTAGCTTGCTTTACACGAAATCACGACCTTCCTCGATAGCGTGCGTCGTACACAATACCGAGTTCCACTAAACAACGATATGCTAATAAATATTATTAAAACTAGCCATTATGAATAGTAATAACAACTTTTTGAAATTTTATAAATTTTATTTTTCAAAATGGACTTCATTTTGGGATTCAGAATACCGAAATTAGCCTAGGGTGAAATTTTGGTATTTTTCTGAAAACTTTCAATTTTTGATGAATAGTGAAACCACTAAGTGGCAGTTAAAAAACTGAATTTTTCCTAAAACTTAATTTTACCACTTCTGTGAGTAGAATATCAAAAATACGAGAGACACGGTTAATATCAAGGACTAAAATGTGGTTCAATGAGAAGAAAATAATTTTTGGTGAATAGTAACTTTTTACTTTTTTTAACCACGTTAAAAAGTAAATAGGGTAATTAATGGTAAATATGATATTATTATTACCCTAACACATGTCCTAATTCTATTGGATAAGTTTAATTCGACCAAAAACAAACTTAGGAATAAAATATGACCATTTAGGCCCACTTGGATTATATTAGGACATTTATTATTAATTTATTTAAAGAAGGGTTAAAATAGTTAAAATGAAAGTTTAATAAGTAAATAATTTTTAATATGGGGTTATACATAAGATAAATATGAATATAAATATTAATTAGAAAGATAAAACGATTTCCTACATAATGGTATTTTATTTGTAATTTTTAGACATTAAATAATTTATTTATTAATGACACAATGATGATGAATTAATTATCGTATTAATGAAATATTGACATAATTGATGTTATAAACACCAAAATAAATGTAATTTGAGAATTTTTATGAATCCCACTAATTTTCTAGGTTAATATGACATGTTAGTATTGATTTAATTAACTTTGTTCGAACTAAAAATTCTGTTATGATTTTCACAAAAATCAATTACTAAATAGTGTCAAAATTGACATAAAATAGTTTTTAAAACAAATATTATATTGGTAATTGTTATTTTATTCCTAAAAATATATTGTTCGGCCAAATGACTTAGATAAGGTTATATATATTAATAATAAACAACTTGGGGTTCGTTTGGCTGCTTATAGTAAGTTTATTAACCTTATAGTATAAGAACACAAGAAGACATTGTAAAAGTAAAATTATTTAACTCAATGGTAAATCTAAATGATAAGGTTAAAATAGGAACCTAAACTTGTCTAAATTCTATTTTATAAGAGTATTTCGACCCATCCCCTCCATAGTTTAGAAATATATCAATTTGGAGCTATTTAAAACCGAAATTGTCTTTATAATAAAATAATAGTTTTAGTTATTCCAAAGGTGCCCCTCTCCTCCCTTATAAAAGGACACCTCTTCCCCCTCTTCCTCACACCACTTGGAGCCTTCAATCTCGGCCAACCCCTGCCAATTTCTCCTCTCCACTTCCCTAGATACATCCTAGAGGTTCTGGTCTTCTTCAAAGACCAATTTTAGTGCCCTAAAAGAAGGTCTCAAAGAAGCACTTCAAAGAAGAGGCAATGTTCATTACCGATTCTTTCATCTTTATTTCTTTTTCCACTTCTTCTTCTTTAGTTGTTTCATTATGAAGTAATAACATCAGTATCACTTATATACTGATTTTTTATTATAAGTATGAAAAAACCCTATTTCACCATCTATCCATCCTACGGAAAAAGAAATCACCGCACGTGCGTACGTACGGAATACCGTCTCCACGCCATGGTGTAATCTATTTTCCACCACCACTTTAATTGGATGGGTATAATTTTGTACATAATGACCATATATGACAATTATAAAGTAATATTGATTCTGAAATAGTATACATATACTCCAATACAATTCCACGATCATAGAAACGATATCATCACTCGTGCGTACGTACGGAATACCGTTTCCACGATGTGATGTGACTCGTTCTACATGATCTTCATTTCATAATGATTATATAAATGAATTGAATGAATAAATATGATATATATTACACTAATACCATTCTGGAAATGAGGTATCTATAACCTAATGAGAATAATAATAATTTATTCGACAAAACACGCATAAAAACAAAAAGTTATAAACACCTGAATAACAAGTAGCAATGAAATATTACTACAAGGAAGCTAAGAATATGACCATATATGATATAATAAAAATAATTATGATTCTGGAATAATTCAAAAACATTATTTAAATCATTATATAGGAGGTTCAGACACTTACAAACCAAGTCGAACATAAGGTGAGGGAAATATCACAATCTCATTCTTATCCGAGATTTCTTATACTTTGGTATTTACTGGGGTGTATTTTATCATCCACATCCATTTTTCCTCAATATGTAATGTTATTTCCATCCACCTACAATTGTTTAAATCAAATATTACCCTTTGGTGTGTTTTTAGTAAAAGATATGAAAGGAATCTTTTGTCATTTTTCGTACGAGGTACTTTTTGACTTTTCTGACAAAAGTACGAAGAATGTTTTTTTAACATATACGGCATGAATGGATTTTTAAAAAATTATCTCCAAGAATCTCCCTTTACAAGTTTTCAAGTTTATTTTTAATCAACTTCTTTTAGTTATAATTTTATGACATGTTAAGAAATGAAAAGTGTTTTTGAAGTAGAAATTATATTTTCCTCTAGAATGGAGTTCAAGTATTTTATCAAAATTGTTTTCCATCTAAGATAATAAAGGGTTCTGTTTCTATCCCTATTATTACATGGATTTGATTATGTTGTGATGGAAATATTCTTTATGAATTTCTTTATCTTATATAAATTGTTTTATGATGTCATGATGTTTAAGAATCCCATTTTTATTACATGTGTTATGCTATGATGTATGGTTTATGATTTTGTGGCACACATAAGAATGGTATCATTGTGAGATGGGTGGGACCTATATCTCCCTCCAATGCATTGGGTAAAGATTTTATATCTCATGAGATAGACATGGCTGGAATGGTAGGTTATACCGGTTCAGTGAAACAGGACTGAAACGAGGGTGACTCGGTTCAGAAAGGGACTTTGTCCACTAAGATAGTCTTGGAAATGTGTCTTGACTAACAAGAAATGATTCTCTATGATTATGTGTGAATTCCACAAAGTTTCATGTTTTAAGTTATGATTATTGTGATTATATTTCACTGCCATGGTTTATCCCATGTTATGAAATTATGATCTCTTTTGCAGGATAAGATTTCCAAATGTTATGTGCTTGTGTATACGATGTGATTGATATTTCTTTTGTTTACCCTTATTGAGCATTTGAGCTCACCCTTTTGTATGTTTTCTTTCCCCAGGTCATGAAGAAGGTTATTAAGTAAGATATGCCAAAAGGGACTATAGATATGATCAAATAAATGGGAGACAATGTAGACGCTTTATGAACCAGTTGTTTATGTTTCCCAGTTTCTAAAGACACTATACCTATACGGTCCTTTCGTGGTTTTGTTATATGTTGTAATAAGTATGCTTAAAATTTGAAGTATTAACAATGTATGTAAAGTATGGGTCATTATACTGACCCTAGGGAGTCAGAACTCATAAGACCAGAGATGGTTCAGGCTATGATGGATAATGTACAGATCATATAGGAGTGGATGAAGAAAACATAGAGTAGACAGATATCCTATGCTGATAGGAGACGGAGACCACTAGAGTTCGAGTATGGCGACCATGTTTTCTTATGAGTATCACATCGACGTGGATTGCGGATATTTGTCCGGGGCGGTAAGTTATCTCCATGCTTCATCGGACCATTCCATGTCCTCAGTAGGGTAGGCGAGGTGGCTTCCTACCTGACCATTCCACCTAAGTTACACCGGGTGCATGACGTCTTCCACGTATCTCAGCAGAGGAGATACATGAACGACCCTACCCACATCATTGATCATGGGGAGCTGGACATAGATGATGGAGCTACATCCACGGAGGTCCCAGTGGAGATCTAGGATCAACAGGAGCGGGTCCTATGTGGACGGACGATTCCTCTGGTGCATATTCGTTGGCAGTACGAGAACCTCCAGGAGAGCACATGGGAGCGGGAGGCTCATATGTGTGCTCATTACCCTCATTTGTTTCCCTAGATTATGTTGTATCTTTACGGGGACGTAACTCCCTAAGGTGGGAGTAATGTAAAGACCTGGAAGTTTCAAGGGAATTTTTTTGTTAAATACTTTGGAATTTTATGAGTCTGTGGATTCTGACAGCACCTGATTTTGGGGCCCGATGTGCCCGAAATCAATTTCTGAAGTTTAGCTCAGGTATGTTCAGTAAACGAACGAGTGAGTTTTTATATCTTATGAACTGGTGCTCGGAATTGAAATCCAAGGGCACCGATGAACTCACAGCACTGGTAATTTCTTAAGGGGACCTTTACCGAAGTTGTGTTTTAAGCGGGTTGAGAATTATTATTTGGGGTTTAATTAAATAAGTAAATAATTTTTTTTTGTACAATTTTATTCTTTATCTAATGAGGTTAATTCCTCCCATGGGAAGTTTTTGGTGGGTTCCACACCCACCCAACTTCCCATGTGTGGATAATTGAATGGTGGGCCCCACACGAGCCCCAACCTTTCACCTACCCCTAAACTCATTAACCCTCTTTAAACTCCCATGTTAATGTTGACAACTCTTCCATTTATGAGACCTCTCACCTCCTCCTCCCACATTAACATTCACCAACACATTAATTTAATGAATTCAACCACATCAATTAAATAAAATAAGTGGTTTGAATTTGAAATTTAAATTGAATGTGATAATAAAATAATAGGGGAAGACTGTTATTTTATTTTTGGGGGAGGATATTCGTTGTGCGAAGGAAGATAGGGAAGTTATCTTGAGAGTTTGGGAGAACACCGATCCTCGGATGAAGAACGACAACACACCTCTATTCTCTTCTCTGAGACAAGTTAGGAGACTACTCATCCACCTCAGACTCACTCCGATGACATCTACGAATCCTCACCTCCCGATGTTGTCTTCCACGACGCCAATGTTCGACATCATCTGTTGAGGTAGGGGTGTGTTTTGATCGGATCAATGATTGAATCTTCATTCCTTATTGTTTTTTCCATTAAACCGCCTGCTACCGAACTAATGAGGAGAGACCAGGCCAAACTAACATGGTATTAATCCTCCACTAATATTGTGATTGTTGGTGGTTCTTCGTGTTCATTATGGGTGACGAACAACGGATCATTACGAGTTTGTTAAGAGACGCAACAATCCCAAAATTTATGACACATCATCACGAAAACCTAGAAGAAGTGTGATGACGATAGCGGGAGACGGTTCGTTCTGAAATAGGATGGACTATTCCTTGACCATTCTTTGAGAAAGAATTCAAAACGTGTTTTCGGAGCCGATCAGATGCCTGAAAACAACGGAATCAACATCAGGATAACAGGGCAACCTAAAGTATGATGTTTCGTGACGAACGGATGATCAGAATGAAGAACCGTCATCATGGGAGGCATGCTGGCCAGAGGTATCGTTTCGGGAAAATTCCAAACTACACGACGTGTACTCTTGGAGAACACACCATGTAGTGCGGACATTCTGTGGCTAGGGTTTCGTACGTCAGATGGTTAACACCCGGCGTGTGACCTCTGTCAAATGGAGTACACTTGCCAAACTACAAGGAGGTGGCAGCTACGTGAGACTCAGCGTGTATTTTTAGAAATACACAGACATGGACAGAAGTACACGGCCAAGAGGCACGACGTGTACTCTCTACGCAGAATGGTAGAAATAGCTTTGTGAGACTCGGCGTGTAACCCGGGGATACACCGACACAGTGTGGAATACACGGGAATGTACACTATCACATGACCAGACATGGCCAGTGGTATGGCTAACCCGTGTACTAATTACAGGGGTTTGAGAACACGGGTTGAGGCAGTGTACGAGCACATGGCCAGCGTACACAGAGGTGATCCCAGATGTTTGGACACAACATGTTACCATACCACATTTCATGTACATATCTTTTTACATGAACATCCCTTTGATACGGGACGTGGTACACGGGTAGTACACGAAGTCTGAAGTCATGGTGTGTAGCCATACCAACACACCGTGTAATTTTTTGTAAATGGATTGGTCATCTTATAATTAGTGTCTTTGGAACGTTTTGTTTGGTTTATCCCCCTATGATGGGGTGGACCATTAGGATACATCGACTCTGGACTTCGTGATAGTTCATGTATCACCTCCCTTTACTCGTGGAGTGGACCCTCTCGGAATTGAGTGCACTATGTACGGGAAACCAAGAGCTGGCTGCGACTGCGACGACTACGGTGCCAGGATCCTCTGTGGGATCGACGAAGAAGACAACTGTACATGGATCCCACGTGGGTTCGGCAGAGAGGATAACTGTAAATGGATCCTTCATGGTTTCGGCAGCGATGACGGCTGTACATGGATCCTACGTGGGTTCGGTAGCGATGGATATTATACTTGGATCCTATGTGGGTTCGGCAGCGACGACTTCTTTACATGGATCCTATGTGGGTTCGGCAGAGGAGATGATTCAGAGGCTACATCTAATCAACTCCACCCTCTTTTTGAGTAGTATACCTATGTGAGCTGAGTCTTGACTTCAATCTTTATAATAGATGTGATTGACATGCTTTCCTATGCGGACTGGGTTGTGATTTCTAGTGTGGATTTGGTTGTGCTTGGTCTCGAGAGTTGGAGCCGAATTGTAATTGATGACTAAGGTATATGTATGGGAATATACCTAAGTAGAGTCAGTTGATACTTCATGATTTTATCTTTCTTTTGTGGTTTTTCCATCGTGGATTCTGAGAGACCTTCGTGGGTCTCGGGGTCCCTACTGAGTATCGTATACTCACTCCTGCACGGGATATGCCCGCACTACATTGTGTTGGATGCAGATGACAGACAACACTGATCGAGTTGGAGGCTTGTCTAGCTGGACGGTACCCAGAGGTGGACCACTTGGCGGGACATACATGGAGCAGACGGCCAGACCCGAGGATCCGAGGAGACTATCTGTACCCACCCTTCATGTGGGATTTCCGGAGGACGACTCAGTGTTGCTGTTTTACTTTACTGTTACTGTAATTTCTTTTCTTTTGTACTGTACTTTCAGTTGCGTTTGTATACTGGCCCATTTTCTTTTTAGCACTTTGTACCCATTTTTACTTAGTGCTTACATCACTTGCGTACTCTGTAGTGTTATTTACTTTTATAAAGGCAATGCCTTCCCTTTACTGGGATATACGTCTTTAGTGCTAGTCGCCAGCCCCTGGCCTATGGAAGGTGGTCTTGGGGTAGTCATGGAACAGTCCCTGAGGACGGTTCATGAAATATTTATCCACTAACATGGCATAATTTATGTACCAGTGAAGCTCCAATAGACATAATGTATTGAAAGAACATGATTTTTTTTAAAAAAATAGAAAAAATTTTGAAAAACAATTGCCCATTTTTTTTACAAAACCAAGTTCAAGAAGGGTGAATTTGAAATGAAACTAAAATGACCCCTCTCCCCCACAAATAAACCCCAAAATTGTACCCAATATTAACTCTCATGTTGGGAGAATGTGTATGTTCAATACAGATGGACATTTCAGGAGAAAAAGGATATGGATGGGTAGCAATGAGGTTCAATTTTCTTTTCCACACAAAAAGTGAAAGAAAATAAAAATACAGAAAAAAAAACAAGAACCTACCCCACCAAACATCACTAGAAAAAAAGTGTATTTACTTTTAAAATGTTCATGATTTGAATTTTTAAAAAGCAAATAAAAGATTCTACCAATGTTAGTCAAATAGTATCATGATTAATAATGTTGTCTAGTAGAAGCTCAAAGAAGATGAAAGCAGTGGGTGATAGCATGTTTCACAAATCATCTTAAAATAATTCTTTTTAACATTCTAGATACTATAAGCTAATTACCCATGCAAGAGAACACATTCATTTTTCACTGGTCAGGGGGAACCCCCCACACTTAAAACACACCAGCATGAAAAAAAAATGAATGACTCAATATGAAAGAAATAAAATAAGAACTCTCTTGAATGAGAATCTTACCATATTTTAAAATGTATCCCCTTAATTATTTTGTACATGAACTCTGGATGCTTCAGTTTGGAACCTACAAGATGAAACAGTTTAACATTAGTGTTCATGATTTTAATTCAAATAAAAAGAAACCACATAGTGGTAGTTTGGGAGTTTTATCCATTAATCAAGTAATATGGCCCCCTAAGACTTGAATGATAACCCTGTAGAATCTACTGCGTATTTATTGTCCTAAGTAAACAATAGTAAAATTAAAACATCTTTCAAAAAAAACTAAAGAAGTAAATGAACAGGGATAATCCTGGGATACCCCCCCCCCGTGGGTGCGGTAGTTTGACTGTCCATAGCTGGACATTCCTTGGATCAACCAGAGACAGATGGGGGAATTAACTTCTTTCTTAAGAACAACAAAATGTGATTCTTTCCAACTTGAGTGCTTTTCCATATTTGGTGTACCCCATGTGCAGCTTCAACCAAATATCCATCCTTTGCAGTGATGTATTTCATGTTGAATGGTGGGGGAGAAAATATGATATAGGGGTACATCCCTACTATTTCTGCTTTAGGTTGAGTGTGCACAAGTTCTGATGTTAGAAAAAGTAGATGTGACTTGTATTCTAGTTCATTCCATTAAATTATTTTATCTTGGGAAAAATAGACTTTGTCATCATCGACATGTAAACTTGTGCACAACTCCAAAAACTCTACTTAAAAAATAACTCCCAAATAGGAAGTGTTATCCATAATTGGGACTTCCATTAACTCTTTAGTAGATGCAATAGAAAAATCCTCACTCTCCAAGAATTCACAAATATTAGATGCATCTTCAGAACCTAAATATGGCGTAACACAATTAAAATCTTCATTGATGTAATCCAAGATGAATAAAAATACTGCTTCTTCTATAAAATTATAAACACCCTTTAGTAGTGTAGTTTGTTCCTCCTCGTGATGGAATAATGATCCAGGGGAGGGTCCAGGGCAAGAGTGAGGTGGTAAATCTCCTCCAACCTCTCTTCAAAACACACCACCACTCTTGAGGAATCTTTTAAGGATAGTGTTAGAATGTCATGTACTAGCTCTACCTATTGATGTATTGAAAAATCATTATAATATTTATTGCAAGAAAAATCATTAGAATGGAAATTAAGGGAAAATTATCATCAGAGAAAAGCCCATCATCATGAATCATTGCAAGATCCATCTCCTACCATCCCTTGAAATCATCTTCGGAAATTGTTTTTGTAATTTCAAGCCATGACTCCAGGGTAAAATCCATATCAAAGATGGGAAACTCCATCTTTTTTTTCTTCTCTTTATTTTTTCATTCCTTCTCAATGACATCCAGAATATTGGGATTCAGTGGGAGGTGGTGGTACTACACTATCTTCTTGGATACCCTTGACCAAATCCTCTTCCAATGGCCCGAAGGCTTTCATTTTTTATTGATTTTTGTTAATCCACCTTTCTAGGGGTGAGGTGGAAGCCTTACAAGGCTTGTAGGAGTAAATATTACATGTCCTATAGGCCTTAATGGAATTCATTGCTAGTAGGATTCAAACATTACATACAACCCAGACTAACTACATGGAACTGCTCCTCCCCAACATCTTCATCGTGAAATCAGCTCTCCACCTTCGCATGACTGTTCGGCTAGGCTTTCATGTGCATGCACAGGCTTGTCCTGATGGCAGGTTCCATACACTCTCATTCTTGTAATCTGTTAATCTTCTTCTATGGTGAAAGATCCTTGATCCACATTCTTTTGAAGCTTGTTCCTTATAGGTTGTCCAGTTTGAATCTGCACTTAGGTTGGCCCGAAGTTCATGAGGTGGCCCGAAGGCCTTATTGACCCGAAGGCCTGGGTGGCCCGAAGGCATTAAAGGACTCGGGGACAAAATCGGTGGCCCGAATGCCCAAACAGGGGAATATTCCTGGCTGCTACAGTGAAAAATAGTGTCTGATACAGTTCCCACTACAGTAATTGCTATAGTTCTACACAATTCCTGCTATAGTACTCGTACATTATTTCTACAGTACCCCTGAAAATAGTCTCCACATAGATTTGATTCTGGGTCTCCTGGATGCACTAACGGAGTCCTCAGAAACTAGGCTGAGGATCATGTGATGGTTACCCTTGACCTTATCCATGCCTTGTTGCATCAACTACATGATCTCATAAGAATATGTTGTTTCATCATCAGTAAGGTCTCGATGTTGTCTTTCATGCATCCGCCCATGAAATTTAGCAATAGCCTCCACATGATCTTGAACCGGGTCAAAAAGTGACATTATATCAGATTCGTTAGAGTTCATCTCTATTGTGTATGTTTTTTATGATGTTTTTATATGTTTTTTGGTGTTTTAAAAGATGAAAAATTGGAAAAACCACTCAGAAATTCATTGCTTCACCGGCAACGACCCAAAAAATTGACGTGCATCCTTGTTGTGAGGACGGTCAAGTTTACATTTATAATGACCCAAGATATAACAATGTGTCTATCCTCAGAGTCACTCTCAAGAAAGTAGTGTCGAATGACTAAGTGGTCATTCCTAACACCATTGTGTATTTTTAAATATTTTGAAAACATAAAAAAAAAATTTATGAAATCATTAATTAGTGATAAAGAGCACAGTTGAGAGAGAAACAATGATGGAAAAGTTAAAATAATATAGAGACACATGACATAACCAAGAAAATAAAGCAGGTGCAGACACAACATAAGGAACAGAACAATAAAATGACATCAAGACACAGAAGGCAAAAGTATGTGTGAATAAGGCCGAACCCAGGTTAATCCACCCTCTACTCCCAATCCAAGATCAACCTAAGAAATTAATCAACAATTCTCAACTTCCCTCAGTTAATGACTGGTGTCTCAGATCACACACCAATCTCACCTAGAAATTAAACTCTCATGCACTGATGTTCTTCAATACTCGAGTGTTCCTCCAAACTGCAAGATGATTCACTCAGTAAAGTCATTCTGGATAGAAATTCTCACAATCCAGAATGATTCAACTAAGATCGTCACAAAGCACAAACTATTTAAAATTCTCATTTCGAGAAATCGACAAAGTAAGGGGATATGAGATTAAGTAATAATGTAGTTGATCATCCTGTGTAGTATCTTATTCTCTCTCAATATAACTCGGAGGTGTGATCTACTAAGAAAAATAAAAAGATTGTTATCACCTTAATGTGTGGATCACCAGATCTTGTTTTGTTTCATAAACTGTATCTAGCCACAGAAGTTATATCTCCATTTTGGAAGATATGAGATCATAAACACAAAACGATGAGAAGAAAAAAACAAACAACACTTCAAAAGCATCAAAATCCTATTTATAAATGACACACCATAATATATTTACATACTCAAAAGAAATCAACACTAGAAAAAGGAAACATGGGATAAGGCGGAGAATAGAGGAATAGGTCCTATCTCCAAGTCGAAGACGGTTATGATATGGATGGAATGGATGGTGAATGGTGGTGGAGTCTCCTCCCCCACTATGTAATGACGCCCCCATGTTCCTGCTACTCAGTCCTTTGTCATGTTCATCTTTTGAAGAGTGGAGTCGGGGTCCTCTTATTATGATAAACTAAACTTAAAACATAGAAAAAATGATAGGCCAAAAATCCACGTGGAACGTCTTTGAGTGCATGTCACCAGCCTTTAATGGAATTCTTAGTGAGTGAAAATAATTCCCCTTCAAGGACCTCGAGTATCTCCTCACGCTATTCCCATGAACTGCATCCTTGATCACCGCTTCTACAAGTAGCTCCCCCTGCAGGAAACAATAGAAAATCCAAAAAAAAAATAAAACAATTAAAATGAAACTAAAAAAAACTATATATGAATATTATTACTTAAATTAGATAATAAAAATACTTATTAATATATATATATATATACACAATACATAATATTATAATTACTATTATATGTAATTATAATTATTATATCTATTAATATTTACTTATTATAAAACAAAATTAATTAATATTATATATTTATATATGTATATTTATGTTTATTATATAGTGTCTTATATATATTATGATTATTATTTAAAAAATAAGAATAAAATAAAAATGAAAACAGAATAGAGAATGGGGGAGGAGGGTTCGTGCGGCGCATCGGAAGGGAGAAAGGCATGGGGGGTCTCGGAGGCTCTGTTGTTGGTGATTAGAGGGGCACTACGGTTGCGATGAGGGAAGAAGGACTGGGTTTCAGTGTGTAGAGGTGCGTTGGAATGTAGGGCTCAGCCGAGATTGTGATTGGGTACCTGCTCGTGTGTGAGGTTACTAGCATAGGGAGTGGTGCTGCTTTAGAAGCGGTTAAGGATTCGTCTTTAGATTTGGGAACGGTACATGGAAGTTTGACCAGTAGCTATGGTTTGAGATGCAACATGATAGAGGAGAATGATAAGTGAGGTGGCTTCAGGTTAGATGATTTCAATTATAGTATTCAGATTCAGAAATTTTCAAATTTATTCTACTGTTTAGTTTGTGATTGTGCTGAGAATGATAAGTGTGGTGGCTTTAGGTTTAATAAAATTACATATGGTTTATTTACTTACAAATTACCAATGAATAAATAATTAATTAATTTAATGAATTAATAAACAAAGTAGAATGAAAAAAATATAAAAATAAAAGAATAAAAAATACATGTCAAATTCGAAATAATTCATTTAATTTAAGAATTATTTAAATTGATAATAAGTCATAATAAAACACATGATTTAAACTAAAAACTACTTATTTTACAAATTAAGAACAAAATCACAACAATTATTAATTATATAATAAAAAATATCATTTTGGTATAAAAAAATCGATAGAAAATTCAAAAAGGATGCGGCAATGAGAGTGAAAACAATTCCACATTAGAATCATTTCTATCAGACAAAAATTATAACAATATTGTAATGGTTCTTTCAACACAACATCAGATAAATGTATATTTCCAATCTTCCAATTGGAGAACATCCATGAAATGTTTTAAAAACTCTATGATTCAATATAATATGAACTTCGGAGGGATTATGATAAATAAGAGTGGATTTGAGGAGCTAGAAGATGATGAAGTTTAAACTGAACATGTTTAATTATATCTCTACCAGATCATCTCATTATTATTCGATGTACTCTATTAGAGAAATGTGTTCTAAGGGTTATGAGTGAGGAATTGTAAAATATAAACACTATTATAAATCCTACCTATACAATGGAATATATACGAACGATTTAAAAAAACCATGGGTATGGGTCCCCTTTCATAATGATTTTTCTAGAACCATTGGGAAAGGGAACATTGACACCACTTTCCCCAACAGTTTGACCAATGGATACAATGAGACACATTTACCATTGGTTTTTCCAAAACCACTGCAAAAGGGTGAATATGAATGAATTTTCAGGATGGTTTTCCCAAAATGTTGGGAAGGGGACCACTTTTCAGGAAATAATACATTAAAACTACATTTCCCAGCGGTTTGGGATAAATGTTGGGATAGGTAGCCTTATATTTTATGAATAATTTTGTTGAATATCTTCAAACAAATCCATATATAAATTACATATAACTATAAATATATTTCCAAATATATTCACAACATTAAATATATGATAGGGCTAATGTCTTTGATATATAACATGTAGGTTGTGGGTTCAAACCTCTACTGTCTCTTTTTTTTATTTACCTTTCCCAATGGTTTTCTCCAAATTTGTTGGGATATATCTTTCCCGATACCAAACCACCCAATGGATTCACAAAACATTGGTATGAGATATACCAATGGTTTGGGGACCTAAACCAGCGGTTCCAAACTATAATTATAGGGAAATTTTCCATTAGTCATAGAACAATATGATTTTTTATTTATTCTTTCAATCAGGTTTTAGATCTATGGATATAAATTATAAAAATATAAGTGGTACCAATCAGGTTAATTGAGGGCTTCAAGGTTAATGGAAGAAAGAGATGTCACTAACCCTCATATTGAGGGCACTCTATGAAAGTAATGAAATACCGTTATTGTTACATTCAAAATAACTGATATATTATGTTAGAATTTATGAAGACATTAAAACATAATTTTAAATCATTGAATATATTTAATAATTATTTTAAGTCCTTGTTACTTGATTATAATCTTTCATCTTCCTAGTATTATCAACTTTAATATTTCATTGTTCTATATATATTAGAATGTTTGATTTACTATATTTTTCTACTATCTGATTTATCAGATTGTATGCGAGACCTGTTAATTAATCTATTTTATAGAAAAACATTCGTATTTAATACTTATACTATGAAATTTGGAAAATCATTGAGTTTTATATTTATATGAAAATATTTGAACCGTTATATACTAGTGTAATTTTTTAAATTATATTTCACCCCAATTTTATTGAAATCATATATTCTTACAATAAAAAAATTGTATGAAGCATTATTTATTAAATAAGATTTTAAAAGGTATTTTAAATCATGAGTCTACATCATCATAATCCAGGATGAATAACAAGTCATTTAATATGATGAAATCTAAAATCAAGATTTTTCTTAAAAAAATTCAATATATTTTTTTCATAAAATGTGAATTTATTTATACCGATGATTCATTTTTCATGACCTTTCGATGGAATATATTATTCAAAAAAACATTTATTGTCTAAATGATTTAAATTTTATGTGTAATAATTTTATTTCTCTCGTTATTAGATTATTTATTATTAAAATCAAATTATTTCTTATTATATTTTCTAAAAATTCTGGATAATATGTTACTTTCTTTAGTCCTTTAGGAAAATCTTGAAGAGGGTGGAATTATTATAGGAAAATAAATTATCAAATTGGTGTATTTTATTAATGAGGTATAAAATATTTAATGGGAGAATAAGACAATGAATTTTTTATTCACATTACACCAAAGTAATAATATTTTTGATAAGTTGAAGAATGATGAAAATAAAAATTACCATTAATGGGAGAGTTAAGATAAGAAAAGTGATGATATTTTTTTTCTTGATATATTAATGATTTTAAATGTAAAAAAGGTTTAATATTATTCAATTTTTATAGAATTTAATTTTAAATGTTGTGTCTTGTGCATTCTAAAAATGGAGAGATAGAAGTGTTGAAATTTTATAATTTCTACCTTTTGATTATTTAGTATTAAAAATAAAAAAGATGTTCATAAAATATTATTTTACTAAAATTGTATATAACAAAAAATTTAGAATGTTTGTTTTATAAAAAATACTTTTCTATTAAATAAGAAATTTTTTCTATCTAAATGAATATAACATGTATATTCATTAATCATATATATCATTTATAATAAAATTCATTTCCATTATACTGAATACTATTTTTCCTTCATATAGACTAGTGTTATACCAATCAGACAAAACCTAAGTCATATCCATCATACTGATAGTAGTTTAGATCTAGTGGCTTGATAATTTTTTTCTAGTTAATTAGATTAACAATATTTTAGTTCACTGGAATTATAAAATCTATATATGTAGTGTTAGAATCATTTCAATAAGACATAATTTATTGCAAAATTATAATAGTTCTATCCATATGAAATCAGATGATGGCATTATGTTGACTAGTTGTGTGAAGAACATATAAGGCCACTAAAACCAACTCCAGGAGTTATAAAAATATGACCATTAGAGGAATGTAAATAATTTTGTGTTTATTATCAGATCTAGGAGTTGATGTATTTGGGACTCATCATGTCTGAGTATTACCCTTATTAAACATCCCACTCTTATAATTTGATTTCTTTTATAGGGTTGTGTTTAAAATATTCTGTGTGAGGAATTGATAAATCCATGTAACATTATTTCTTTTCTTAATCACATATCCTGATGGTTGTTTAGATCATGGGCTTCTTGTAATTGGAATATTGGTGGTACTAGTAATGTAGATCAAGGGATTAGGTTTTCTTATAAGGAATATATGACATTGTTCATTGTATTGAGGGCCTTCCTGGTATGAAAATATGAACTTTTAAATTTATTTTGAAAACTATGGATATCTTATGTGATGATTTTTAACTTTTTTTTACTCCTGTGGTTATGGAGTAGAGAATCATTTATAAATCATTTATGGAATTCGTAACATATTTTAATATTTCATATTAATTATTTAACATGTTTTATTATCAACTATGGAATTTATACTACATGGTTTGTTTAATTAATTAATTCTATCTAATGGATCAGACCCTCCTGGTTCATTACATTTCCATTTTATTGTGATTGGGAACCCTCTACCCCATCAGTAAGTCTAGAGGGAAGTGTGTTGGTGATAGGATGTCACTGTGTTGTCAGACATCAATGACACTGATCGGTGAGTCACCCATCGTTGTGACACTGATCAGTGTGTCACCCATTGATGTGACACTGATCGGCGTGTCACCCATCAGTGTGTCCTCGATCGATGAGACACTGATCAGCGCCACACCTAATCGATTCCACGGGGGGGGGGGTGTCCTTCCCCAATTCCCTGTAATGACAGTTTTAATTCCTCTGACCATTTTACAGTGGTCCAAGGTTGTTTTTAGCCCCATTAAATGTATTTTAAATCCCCTAATAGTGGGAGATCTTCAATGAACTTGTGTTACTTCTTTTACTTCTTTTAATGAAATAATTTAATGGAAAACTATTTTTTCCACCTCTCAGATGAGAATTTTTAAATAAAAAATAATTCTATCATGTGTATCCATCAAACCATTTGGTGAAACCATGATCCACTATTAATGTTGTTCAAATTTCATATCCCATACTTCAGGATCTCATCTTTTATCGCACAAGATTTATTCTTCTTATTTGTTGGTCTCTTTTTCTTTCCATGGTGCGTTTAGAGTCCCCCTTACCAAAGTTAGTGGTGTGACAGTGCAAGAGACTTTCTTACTCATGTTTGGAGTCCTCATAGTTCCTTCCCTAGAGTCTGTTCATCCCCAGTTCTTGGTCCGGGGAGAAAAACATCGATCGTTGATCATCCATGTATAATTATTCATTCGTCTCTCTTAACTATGTATCATTCTGGGTGTGTATGATAATGTTTCATTCAGGTATAGAAAAAACCAAACCTTAAATAAGATAATAAGCAAGAATTTTATGAATTAAGGGGTGTTTTTTATGATACTTTTGTACTCTTTTACCTTTGGTTATATGTTGTCAATTGTATGAGATTATGTCCACTGAAAATCATGGCTGTTGGTGGTCTTCCTTGTGTACAAATGATACCATGTCTCATGTTATTATTGAATGCCTGTAGGATGGAAATTTTTTATTCACGTAAAGTTGGTTGATTAAATGGATGTCTAGTGAATAATTATCCTTTTGTGATCACCCCGATTATCCAAATGGAATGAAGAAACTTAATGAATTGTGTGTTAGAATATGAAAACTCCCTTACTCTATCATGGTAACATGTGTGGTTGTTATGCTTGATTCTTGTGGGGGTGATGTGGATGGGGATGAGATTTATGGTTGTGTAGTTGTTGGGTTGTGGATATGAGGCCATGTGGGGTTGTATGTTAAGGTTTGGTTTGGATCCAAACATCGAGGGATCTCTAAAATCCTTTATTTTTTTTGTGACTTTAGAAGAGAATCGAGTGTGAATAATTAATTTTGTACTTGCCTATTTTTCCTTCCTTGGCTTATGGATATTCCTGTTAGTTGCCCTCTTTTGGAGTTTAATTAAATGGAACAACATCAATGTGATAACAACAATGGGTTAAATTGGAAATTGGTTTCCAAGAATTAGTTGTGACTTTGTTGTGGTTGTTGTTATTTTTATGAATGAATAGTAATGAGTGTCTTGGTGTGTGGGCTGGTGTTGGGACCCCTAGGTTGGGATTATTCACACCCCACCCATAGTGACCACATCATTCCAAACACCCCCATTTCATGGGGGAGGGTGTTTTTTCCAACACTCTTATGAGTGGATGATTATTATCCCCTTTTCTTCTCCCTTTGATGAGTATCCCAACACTGTTCGGGTAGGCTGTGATTTCATGAGATCCATTATAGCCTATGATTCTTTGGGTAGGGGATTTTTTTGTGGTTGGTCCAAGTGTTTGCAGATAGGTTTTTTCTCAAGTGTCTTTGGGATGAGGAGCATGTGTCTTAGGGTATGGAAGTAGTTGTCTAAGCCTAGGTGTCTTTGGGCGTGGCGGTTGTTGTTATGGCCCAGGTGTCTGTGGACGTGGTTATGTGTGGTTGTTGTGGCCTTGGTGATTGCAGGCAGGATGTGTGGTTGTGGTATCCCAGGTGTGTGCAGTCAGGGAATGGTTGTAGGATTGTGGTGAGAATGGCAGAGGAGGTCTGACTTTTAGGATGTCTTCAATAACCAGTGGGAAATGGGAGCGGGGTACCCACACATCAATGTGTTATTAAAATTACTTTATTTACTTTTCAAATATGGGGAGTGTTACTTTTTGAGGTTTGGGTGGACAATCTCCTTTCTAGGTACAATTGTTATCTCTTTTTCTCCTAGGGAATTATAATGCCTCCCCACCAGTGCACAAGAGGTTTTTGTTTTCCCTACTGAGTATACTTGTATGCTCACCTTTCGTATAAAAAATTTATTTCTTGTTTTCAGGGGGACTTCTAGGTTCGTGTCGGACCCTATTTGCTTGAAGACTGGGAATGTTTACGTCTCTTCTCTTGTTTTCTTTTTGTATCACTTATTATTGGAACATTCATATGGAAATGGTTTATTTGTGTTTATTTTTAATTCCAGTTTTGGTGTTATTTGGGATTTTCTATCTTATCTCCCAATTCTACTAAATGTAAAGGGTAATTCCTTCCATATTAAATGTGATTCCTTATACTTGGTTCTAGTTGCCACTATAGGGACTATTGAAGGAGGGTCTCAGGGGTCATTATCTCCCCTTCAACTTAATGAAGGAAGGGTTTGGTAATTTTTTGTCCCTTCCCTCATCTGGGAGACTACGGGTCATGATTGAATGGTATCAGAAGGAATGGTTGAGAAATAGGATGGAGTTCAGATATAATCCCAGTGAGGATTTCATTGAATGGTAAGGAAACAGTGTTAGGTAATCATGGCATGTGAAATAGTCCAGGGAAGATAGGCTAGGACATGAGATTATAGGGCCCCCAGTGATCCGATGAAAGGACTCTAGACCAACCAAACGACGAAGTGAGGGTACATTGATTAATGTTTTGAGACCCTAGAAAAGGTACATGTATAATAATAACTTGTGATAATGTGTTTATAGGGTATCTGGGGGATTAAAAATAATTATAAAGGTCTAAGAAAAAAAATTAAAATTAATCTTCTATACTACTTGGGCTTACGCATTCCTTGTTTACATTCCATTAATGGAACCTGGATGGTGACCATGGGTAGTATGGGTGATTGAGGCCCAGGAGGATGATTTGGTTGATCAGTAGAGGGATGATCGAGAGGAGGAGGATGACCAGTGGAATAGGAAACTGCATGCCTTTCAACGACATACCCATAGGAAGTACGAGGGCAGCGTCTTGGACATGGAGACAGAGAGCTGGATTGAGGAATTTCTGATAGCTTTCAGATTGATCCAGGGTCCAAAAAATTACTGGGTTCCTATGGATATAATCCAGTTTCAGGGAGGGGCATGTCAGTGGTGGATTCTCTATCATGGGGAGAAGAGGGAGGCTGATGTTTCATGGATTGACTTCGAGAAGGAATTTCGGGAATAATTCCTCTCTTCCATGATGAAGGAAAAGAATGTGTAAGATCTACTATCCATTTAGTAGGATAGAATGTCGGTGATATAGAGAGGGATGAAGTTCAAGGATATCCTTTGCTTTTCTCTAGATATATTCCCAGATGAGGAGTCTAGGGTGAGACATTTAGAGGAGGCACTTCGAACTTCTCTTTAGTATGTTGTTTTTCCATTCACTCTATCGACGTACATGGAGGTCCAGAAGAAGGAAAATGTTGTGGAGAAGATTCACACACTGGGAGGTGTGCTGCGAGAGGTTAGCTAGTTAGTCTCGTCAAAGGGGAATTCCATCAGCGGAAGACCTCTAGCTTTAGGGACTTCCAAGTTTTGGCAAGTGGGGAGTAGGCCCTCAAAATTCCAGTTTTGATCTCCTGGTCCTCGCCACTTCATTCTGGGTCTAGAAACAAGATGATTCTTCTGTGGTAGTCATTTTATCCTTCATAATCAGTGCCCGAACCGAGTGTAGTATAGTGGGGGTGGGAAGGTTCAGCACCCACCTCAGTAGTAGAAGTTTCTACCCAGTACCATTCAGCAACAACAGCAGGGATAGCAAGCTCCTACTCCTCCCAGAGCAGACATTGTGGGAGGAGGCCAATACTAGGGATCTCATCAAGGACATCGATCAGGGTGTTCTCGAGGAGGCGACCGACATCCAAGGGGAAGAGGAGCTGACTGTGGGATGTTACATACCACAGAGGAAGTAGTTCCAGTAGGGGAAGAGGTCATTCGAGGTACGATCAACATGTTTAGTACTCTTTCATGTGACTTCTTTAATTCAGGTGCTTCACAGTACTTTCGTTTCTCCTAGTCTAGCACATTCTTAGGGTCTAGACACAGAGATACTTCATATAACCCATGTTTTTATTTTTCTTGTTGGAGTTCATACTAGCTTTCCACATGCTTTCTAGGGATATAGACAGATTTTGGGACCACATCAGTCCAGTGGGGACCTTCTTTTACAATAGATACAACAATATAATTTCATTATAGTCATCAACTTTTTGTTCTCTGTGTGTTCCATTGTCAACTTCTTCTATAGAATGATCGTGTTTTTAGATATGGACAGACAACGTGTGACTTTCGTCGGCAAACGAGGTTTCCAGGAAGGCTGTCGATGAGCGGAGCCCCTTCTTTCCTTGTTATATGAGATGATAATTGAATTAGCATATACATATATGGTTGAAGTCCCAGGTACTATCAGTGAGTTCATGGATGTATTTCCCAAAAAGGTGTTGACTCTACCTCCTTGATGTGATGTTGAGTTCTGGATAGACTTGCAACCTAGTGCCCATCCGAATTTTGATGGATTCCTATCGGATGACACCTTCTATGTTGTGGGAGTTATAGATTCATATTGACGATTTGATGAAGAATGGTTTTGTATGACCAAGTGCTTCACCATGGGGTGCTATGGTCTTTTTCACAAAGAAGGCATATGGTGGACTCAGGCTGTGCATCGACTATCAGAAACTGAATCAGGTAACAGTAAAGAACAGTTACCCTCTCTCGAGGATAGATTACCATTTTGATCTTTTGAAGGGGCATTATTGTTCTCCAAGATCAACCAATGGTCAATATATAAACATTTGAGGGTGAAGGAGTGTGAATTCTCGAAGACTCCTTCAGGTGAAGATATGGGCACATTGAGTTCGTGGTCATGCCCTTCAGCGTTATAGATGCACCAACTGTGTTCATGGGACTTGTGAACTCCATATTCCCAAAATATCTGGAATAGTTCATAGTTATGTTTACTGACAACATCCTGATCTACTGAAGAATACAGTAGGATCTTGTCATGAATTTGATAATAGTTTTTGGGGTCGTCCGATAGAACCATTTCTATGGGAAGTTGTCAATGTGCCTGTTATGCACACAAGAGGAGAACATACTTGGAAATGTGGTGTGCAAGAAGGGAATATCAGTTGATCTATCAATGGTTGAAATGTTTTTTCTTGGGAAGAACCAATGAACATGGTAGAGGATAGTAGTTTCCTTGGATTAGTTGGTTACTACATGAGATTCCTGCCCAACATCTCCCAATTTGCAGCACATTTGGTAGCCTTGACCATGAAATACCATGATTTTGTATTGAGTGAGCCATGTTAGATAGCCTTCAGTTATTTGAAGGGGATTTTGGTTAGTGCCCCATTGCTGAGGTTTCCGGAAGATGGGGTGATGTTTGAGGTGTTATGTGATTCTTTAGGCCAAGTCATGGGTTGTGTACTGATGCAATAGCAGGGGGTGATCTCTTATTGAACATAGAAGTTAGGTACCCATGAGCGTAACTATTCCACCCACAACATTGATCTCACATTGGTAGTGTTAACACAATAGTTGTGGAGGAACTACCTCATTGGGGATCACTTTTTGGTCTTCACAGATCAGAGGAGCTCGAGTTATATCATCTACCGGAGGGACCTGAACTTGAGGCAGCGGAGGTGGATGGAGTTTCTTCTAGACTAAAATTTCAATATTTACTAAACCTCAGGAAAGGGGAGCATGGTGGATAATTCCTTGGGAAATAATTCATAGAAGGATGTGGTTTGGTAATCGGTATATTCTTGGGAAGAAATGGATGATTTGGTTTCCCTAAACATGGAGGCAAGTGTAGAGGATGGTAAAGGTTGTCTGTTTCAGATGATAGTTCATTCCTCTTAGTTGTGGAAGGTGGAGGATTTTCATTTGGGGGACTTACTGTCTGAAGTAAAGCGCGAGCATTTTATCCATGGTGATGATCCAGTTGGATGGCTAGAAGATGGGAAAAATCAGATCACGTTTCATGGAAATTTGTTCGTCCCTATGGGAATGCGTGAGATATTTCTTTGTGAGTTCCACAACTCACCCCTAGTAGTGCAGCCAGGTGTGTCAAAAACTGAAGGCTGAACACTATGTCCCAGAGGGATTGTTACAGCCCTTAGATTCCCAAAAGAGGATATGGGATGAAATATCAATGGATTTCATCATAGGACTACCTAGGGTTCAAGGAGGTTGTGATGCTATCTGAATTGTGGTAGATAGACTGAAGAAGTCACCTCACTTCCGCACAATCATGGAGTCGAGTGTGGTGGATGCATTAGAATAGAAATACATGGATGAGGTGGTGTGGTTTCATGGAGTTACAAAGTCCATAGTCTTCGATCGAGATAACTGGTTTACCTCATAGGTCTGGGGAGGATTGAAACATTCTTTTGGCACCCATCTATTCCTCAACACTACTTTCCACCCCCATACAGATGGGCAGATAGAGCGGACTATCTAGACATTGGAGGATATGCTACAGGCACGTGTTTTGGATTTTTTGGGATCATGGGTATGCCACTTACCTTGGTTAGAGTTTTTCTACAATAATAGAGATCACACTACCATTGGCATGGATCTATTCTAATCCTTTTATGGGAGACCGTATCTCTCACCTATGTGCTGGTTAAAGGCTGGGGAAGCAGGTGTTGTTGGCCCCAAGGTAGTGCAGAGCACGAAAGAGAAGGTTCAGCTTACACGGTAGAGGATGAAGGTGGCTCAGGACTGGAAGAAATCGTATGTCGATCATAGGAGGAGACCCTTGGATTTCGAGGTGGTGGACTACGTGTTCTTGAAGGTCTCCCCTCGGCATGGGCAATAGAGGGTTTTCTGGGGAAGTAAACATTTTTCCAGGATCGTTGGCCCTTCTAGGTGTTACAACAGGTTGGTGAAGTGGCTTATCAGCTGGCACTACAACTGCCTTTACTGAGGGTACACGACATCTTCCATGTGTCTCAGCTTTATCTGTAATTCCCTGACCCTAGTTAAACAGAGATGGTTCATTATTACATAACATTGGCATGATAACAAGGAATCACGTCCCGAAGGACCGGTCAGTTTAGTAGACTAGAAAAATAGATTACATAAATAAAGTTAAACATTAAAACTTGAAAAGAAAAAAAATAAGTAATTTATTCCATTAGGAATTTCCAATCCTCCAAGATTATGCCTACAAGTCACAAATAACTTACTTTTTCATATCAGGGGAAAATAAAACATAAGAAAGGGATGAGCTCAGATGCTCGGTAAGGGTATATAATTTAGTAGAAGATATAAACATTTAAGGAAATATGTGTAATAAAAACAAAAATATTTCAAACATAAACCTGAACATAATATGACCATAATAAATCAATCATTACCATATAAACATTCACATGGATATTCTACTAGTCGAATAATCACATGTAATAACTAATTTCATAATGAGGGAATACATAATGCCAGATATTCTGAAACATCTTGTCAAGGCCTCGTCCAAGATGTCTAAAAATGATTTAGGCCTCGGCCTAAATCATAAACCAAATTGTGAAAGGCCACATCCAATTCCATGTCTAATTGTCTCATGAGTCCTACCGATGCATCCAGGAGCTATATCGTTCTCCACCCATCACTTACTAAGTCTAATGCTTCCTCAAATAAAAAGGTTTAAACATGACATAAACCATCGTATTAAAAAAAGCATATGAAATTCCAATAATTTCTCTATAAACCATGAATTTTATAAAAATAAAACATCCATAGTCAAAAATATCACAAAAACATCAGTACAATATGGAATATTTGTATCAACTTCCAAAAAGTTTAAAATCCATCGAAGGATGTTGACATTGATGAAAATGATCGGTAAAATGCATTAATAGAAATAACCCTTTTCATGACAACATTAAAAAGTCACACAATTTAGAAAAGAATAAATTTAAAGACATTTTAGAATCAAAATATCCCATACCACTTTTAATGTTCTGAAATGAATTAACATTTTAAAAACATTCATGTCCATATAAATAAACCTTTAAAACCCATTTTGAAAACATGGACATTAATGAGAAATATTTAGAAGAATAAATATTTAAAGCATTTAAAATTATTCTTTAGTTAAACAGTAGATTAAAAGAATCATTTTGAAATTACTTTAAGGAAAAATGGACATGGATAATAAAAATGTTCCAGAAAATAATTACACATAAACAATCTCAGATAATAAAGAGATTTAGGAATTAACGTTTACCTTGCACATTCCTTTGGTGGAGGGTATATTTAACCTCATGTATAATGATCATTGTATGTTATTAGATTATACCAGAACCATATTAAATTTTATTATATCATAAATGATTCATTTATGACTTTATACTACCCATTTAATAATGATTTTTATGTTAAACTAACATTTCGGGTAATAATCACTTTCTTTATCGCCCGTATTTTAACATGTTATTCTGGGTCGAATACTTTAGATCATGATTGAAATAATTCAAGAATACAAACCTTGATTTATATAACATTTATATTTAAAATATAAAATTTTATAATAGATAGATATATGAAATGGGAAACACCATTTATGGAGACGGTAGGCCTTATGTACGCATAAACGATGTTTCTGTTTTCATATCGTATTGAACAGAAGTAAGTGAATAAGATATATGTAAGTACATAAATACACACATGTAAACACACACACATATATATCTAGTATAATTATTATGTAATATATTACATACTTACTAGTAATATATATTTTTATAATCGTCGATGAACGGTCAACGTGGAAATGAATCTCATCGCGTCGTAGAGACGGTAATCCGTACGTACGTGCGTGCGATAATATCATTTCCTTAATGGTGTTGAATTGGATGGTATATTAATTTTATTGAGACATAATCATGTTATTTGCATTATTTATATACATATTACTCATCATTATATCCATCAAAATAACATAGTGTTGATCAACAAATTACACCATGATGTGGAGACGGTAAACCGTACGTATGCACGCATGGTGACATTATCCGTCATAGGATGGATAGAATAATGAATATGGTTGTTACATTATTATAATAACCTCACAGTTTATATAAGGTACTAGAGTAATTATTTAGGTATGGTAATAACATAGAAAGTGTATGTTGAAGAAGAAAAGAACTTGAAAGAGGGTGGTGACATCATTAACTCTTCTTCGGGTTCATCATATTGATTTGATCAAAAGGGCTCCTTAGGCTGGGTTTCTAAAAAAAGGAAGGACTCTAGGATGAATTTATGATATTTGGTAGGATATTTGGGTAGGTTTTGGCCGTGAAAAATGGATTCTGATGTGTGAATTTGAGAGAAGGGGAAGTGCCCTTTTATGAGAGGGGTGAGCGGCACCTTAGGAAAAGATTGAAATATTATTTTATAATAAAATAATTTTAGATTTATAATGGATCCAAAATGAATTATATAATGTAAAAGGTGGTAATGGGTCGAAAACCACTCATCCAATATGTTTTAGATAGGTTTGGGTCACTATAATATACTTATCATTTAGATTTATCTCTTAGTTAAATAGTTTGACATTCACCATGTCTCTTTGTATTTTTATATTATATTGTCAATTAACATACTATAAACATACAAACGAACCCCAAGTGGTTAATTAATAAAAAATATAATAGTATTTGAGACCTTTGGCCGAACCATATATTTTTATGAATATAATACCAATTAATAATATAATATTTTTTTAGAAACTCATTTATGTCAATTTTGACACTATTAGGTATTTTGTTTCCATTAAATTCATAAAAACATTATTACTTCAATGAAAATTCAATTCATCAACCTTAAAAAGTCATATTAACCAATAAAGTTAGTGGAATGCACAAAAAGTCTAAAATTACATTTATTTGGGAATATCTAATATAAATTATTTTAATATTTCATTAATAAGATATTACAGCATCATCATTGTGTCATAAATACATTGAATTATTTATTGTCTAAAAATTATAAATAAAATACCATTATGTAAAAAATATTTTTATCTTTCTAATTAATTTTTATAGTCGAATTTATATTATGTTTAACCTATATTAAAAATATTTCAGTTATTAAACTTTGAATTTAACACTTTTAACTCTTCTTCGAATTAAATTATAAGAAATGTCTTAATCTTATGTAAGTGGACACAAAGGATCATATTTTATTCCTAAGGTTGTTTTAGGTTGAATTACATTTATCCATTAGCATTAGGAAATGTCTTAGGGTAATAATAATATCATTTTTACCTTTAATTACCTGATTAAATTTCAATCGTGGTAAATAAAAGTCAAAAGTTAATATTCACCAAAAATTATTTTTATCTTATTGAACCATATTTTACATACTGATATCAACCGTGTCTCTCAGATTTTTGAAATTTAATTCACAAAAGTGGTAAAATAATGTTTTATTCAAATTTAAAAATGCTCCTAGGATGTGGGTAAAAGACGGTAAAATGTCAATAAATTTTTTTTATCTAATATTATTATAAAATGACTACAATGAATTAAATTGAACATATATTGGTATTATATATCTACATAGACCTAAAATAAATTTAAATAAAATAAATAATTATTTAAATGAAAGACAGTTTTAACAAATAGTGTAGTGTTTTTCACTATTCATAAAAAATTGAATGTTTTCAGAAACATACCAAATATTCAACCTAAGATAATTTTTATATTATAAATTAATGATTGAAGACTATTTTTACAAATTAAAAAAATTAAAATTGTATTTATTAATTTAAAATTAATTACCATTGTCAAAACCAAAAAGTGTATTTTTTCAAAATAATAATTACCAAAAGATTGACACTTGTTTATGTCCAATTTCAAAGTCAAATAACATCCAATGAACAAAATTAGATTAAATGGTAAAAATATAATCAAATTACACTACCAAAGAATAAAAATGTATATTTTAACACTCTAAATTATTTTGTTTAAAAAATTTGTTTTTAGTTAAAATTTACTATTTTTCAGTATTCACCAAAATATGAAAGTTAACAGAAAAAACCCCAAAAATTTATCAAAACCAAATTTTTAAGTCCCATTTCTAATAAAAATGTTTATTTTGTCAAATTTAATATATAAATTTTTCAAATATTGGATTTAAAAAGGGTTCTAGATAAAAAGGCGGTAAAATTGTATTTAAAAAAATACTTCTTTAATATGAAAAAAAATGAATTTGTTCTTATATTATATCTAAGAAAATCAGAATATGGATTCTAAAATAATAAGGATTATATTAAATTTCCAATTAAATTAATAATATTCATAAACGCTTTTGAATGGCTAGTTTGGTAAGTCGTGGTGTGCTTGAACTCAGTGTTGCTTGTAATGCAAGTTATTGAATTACATTGAAGAAATAACGTATTATGAAATCTTGGGTTGTTAAATTCTCTCATAATACAATAAATTGTTTCCTATAAATATGAAATTGTTCTTCAAAAATAATAGGTTAAAAATAGAAAAATACCTTTGTGGAGGACCCACATAAAAAATTGGTTTAATAAAATTTTGTCTTAATAAGAGGGGAAGGGAAATGAAAAATGTCACCACCAAATTATTATATCTATTTGGATAAAATTAGTGGAAATTAGAGGCTCATAATTGGAGAAAAAACGTAAATATTTATTGAGAATGATCGAGCCTATGAATCACAAACAAGTGTAAAATTGTGGGCCTCAAAGCCCTCAATCTATGATAATTTAAAATATCATCAGTTCTACAAAACATAAGGTATTAAGATAATGAAATATTGGTTTTAACATCGAAAAACTAAAGTTTGAGAATTAATTTCTTTATAGAATAAGGGAAAAACCTATTTTTAGATGGAGAGTTTCATCCTTTAACTAATTTCTACCACAAAACTCATCTTTCACTATAAAATATAATAGAACATAAAAATACTCTATTTATCCTAATCGTATATGCTTTCAAAAAAAGGAATTTATAATTCATCTGTCAGAACTTTAAGAAAATACATTATAAAATCTAGGACATCACATAGGCCACTGGTTAGTGATGCTCCCTTGTCACCCTTCTGTTGTGGGTTCTAGTCTCGTGGCCTTGTCGGACGTGACTTGTTGTCACTCAACCTCTGGGTATTCCTTTTATAAAAAATCCAAAAATTAATATTAAGAAATGATTTTACCATAACAATAGAATCCAATGTTAAACATAATCCATTAAAACCTTTAGATTTATCCATAATACATCATTCCAAACTCACAGTCCAAAATTTATGAAGATGTAAAACATAATAAAAATCCTTTTTTCCACGTAATAACATTTGAATACCATCATCATGTATTATATTAAAATATGGTAATACCTTGAATTACCATAAACCCTTATTGATTACCTTCTCGCTCCCTTATTCCTTATATAATACTAGATATATTTTTTATATCAAATTTTTTTAATACTACAACAATGATGAAATAAAAAAATCATTAATCAGATCCAAGATAGTCATGAATATCTAATATAATTTATCCAAATCGACGATCTCTTATTCCAAAATTACTACCTCAGAATCAGGACCATATTAAGGTTTATGTTTCCTCTAACCTTGTATTTTCCAAAAAGATTAACTTTTTGTTGAGTCACTTTTCATAAACCATATAATCTCAAATCCTTAATGAAATATTACTATTTTTCAATCCGTATTTATTTCTATAATTCATATAACTGGTATATCATCGATACAACACTGAAGGACATAATCTTTTAACAATTACAAAAGAACACCATTCATTCCTCTTCATCTATGGTAGTATCACAACATTATTATTATCCAATAGAATCATTTGGGGTTTACTTTGATGATTTGGACATTGATTTGCGTAGTGACCCAACTCCTTACAGATGAACCATTGTACCTGTGCAACTTTTTTCTTATCCTTGCTATCACGTACATGGTGTCCTTTTTCTCCACATTCATAGTAAACTATCATTAACTTCAAGAACATACCAAGGTTATTCTTTCCACAATTATAACATATGGGAAAATCCTTCTTTACCTTCTTCTTTTTGTCCATCTTTCTCTCTACCATCATTTTCTTCTCTGGCATCCCTTCAAATCCATAGGACTCTCAGAATTCTTTACATATCTTATTAAAACATGATATTATTTTATAATATGTTTAGAATACATGGGATACTATTTCCATTATAAATATTGGATTAATACTATGAACTATATGATCCTTCTTACTCTTTGGATCATATATATTGTAGGAATCCTCATTCCTTCTACCGGGTGCGATTTTTAAACAATGGCATACACTAGGTCAGTTTATGAATTAAAATTCATAAATAATAACGTGTAAAATACCTAACGTAAATTGAACAGTTTATGGATATAATCTATAATCATAAAAAAAATCTTTGAGGAAGCATTTACTCCTAAATCCTTCATAATGGTTTGTAATGAAATTGTGAATTATCCTAAGTATATCTCTCGGGAGTGTCGTAACCATGAGTGCAGCACGACCCGTTGTTGTGTACCAAGATACCCCGATCCATGCCTGAAACTCCTGGTTAGATTTTTCACTACTAGGTACATCTGTGCCAGAGCTACCTCTACCTGCTCGTATCCAGATAGTGATGTTTTTTTTTGGAAAATACACAAAATATCTAAATTATAAAAATCCTAGGATGTTTTTTCTATGCTAATCCTCAAAATCTATCTTAGGGTAATGTTATCTAATCAGAGTTTATCTAAATCTAGTTTCCAAGGTTTGTAATAAACTTCCTATGGTACTAACTGTAAGGCCCCAACCCTAGTTACCTAGAGTCGGTGTATTATAACATAACATTGGAATGATTACAACGAATCATGTTCCGAAGGACCAATTAATCTTTTATTCTTGGAAAATAGATTACATAAATGAAGTTCAAAATTACAACTTGAAAATAAAAACAACTGTAATTTATTCCATATGAAATGTCCAAGCCTCCTAGATTATGCCTGAAAGTCACTCATAACTAACTTCCTCCTATCCTTGGACAATAAAACATAAGAAAGAGGTGAGATGTGATGCTCAGTAAGGGTACATAATTTAGCAGAAGCTATAAACTTTTATGGTAAGCTGTGTAATTAAAACAAAACCCTTTTAAACATAAACATGAACATAATATCGTAAAAAATCAAACATTACTATATACACATGCACATGGATATTATAATAGTCGAATAATCACATGTAATAACTAATTTCATAATGAGGGAATGCATAATGCCGGACATTCTAAAACATCTTCTCAAGGCCTCAGCAAAGTTGTGTAAAAATGATTTAGGCCTCTGCCAAAACCATATATCAAATTTGGATAGGACTCATCCAATTCCACGTCTAATTTTCTCATGAGACCTACCAATGCATCTAGGAGATATAGCGGGCTCCACCCATCACTTACTAAGTCCATTGCATTCCCCAAATGAAAAGGTTTAAACATAACATAAAAATTCGTATTAAAAATAGAATAAAAAATGTCAAAAAATTGTCCATAAACCATGAATGGTATAAAAATAACACATCCTTAGTAAAATATATCAAAAATCCTTCAATAAAATATTGAATATTTGTATCAACTTCCAATAAGTTTAAAATCCATCAAAGGATATTGACATAGATGAAAATGATCGGTAAAAATCATTGAGAGAAATACTAATTTTACAGGAAAACAATTAAAATTCACACAATTTTGAAAATAATTAATTTAAAGTCATTTTTGAATAAAAGTGTCCCAGGACACTTTGAAACTTTTGAAAGTAATTAACATGTTAAAAACATTGTTTTCCATCTAAATAAATCCTTAAAACCATTATGAAAATATGGACATTATTGAGAAAGATTTAGAAGAACAAATATTTAAAAAATTTAAAATGACGTTTTAGTTAAATATTACCTTAAAAGTGTCATTTTTAAATGACTTTTATGAAACATGGACATGGATAATAAACATGACCAAGAAAATACTTACACATAAACAATCTCAGATAATAATGAGATTGAGGAATTAAACCTTACCTTGCACTTTCCATTGGTTGAGGGTACATTTAACCTCCATTATAATGACCATTGTATGTTATTAGATTATACTAGAACCATATTCATATTTATTATATCATAAATGATTCATTTATGTCTTTATACTACCCATTTAATAATGATTTTCATGTTAAATTAACATTTCGGGTAATAATCAGTTTCTTTATCGTACATATTTTAACTTATTATTCATGATAATATCATTTAGATCCTGATTTAAATAATTACAGAGTAAAAACCTTGATATATATATCGTACATATTTAGAATATAAATATTTATAATATAAATATATATGAAATGGAAAACACAATTTATGGAGAAGGAAGGTCGTACGTACACAAAAATGTTGTTTCTCTTTTCATATCGTATTGAACGGAAGTAAGTGAATAAGATATATGTAAGTACATATATATATATATATATAAAGTAGAATTAGTATGTCATATATTACATACTTATTAGTAATTTATATTTTTATAATAGTCGATTAATGGTTCACATGGAAATGAATCTCATCGCGTCGTGGAGACAGTAATCTGTATGTACGCACGAGCGACAATATCATTTCCTTAAAGGTATGAAATTGGATGGAATATTAATTTTAAATAGAAATTATCATGATATTTTCATTATTTATATACATATAAATCATCATTATATCCATCCATATAACATATTGTTGAATAACAAATTACACCACGATTTGGAGATGGTAAGTCGTATGTACGCACACAAGATGAAATTATCATTCATAGGATGGATAGAATAGTGAATATGGTTGTTCCATATTTATAATAACATCACAGTGTATATAAGGTACTTATTTTATTATTATTTTATGGTAATAACAAAGAATGAGTAAGTGGAAGAAGAAAAGAATTTGAAAAAGGGTGGTGAAATCATTACCTCTTCTTCAGGTTCTTCCTTTTGAGTTGATCAAAAGGGATCCTTAGGTTGGATTTATAACCAAAGAAAGGACTATAGGTTTAAGGTAGGATATTTGGAAGGATATTTGGGTAGGGTTTGGCTTATCCTAATGGCTTTTTATGTGTGAATTAGAGAGAATGGGAATTTCCCTTTTATAAGATGGGTGAGGGGCACCGTAGGAAACGATTGAAGTATTATTTTATAATAAAATAATTTTCTGTTTCTAATGGCTCCAAAATGAATTATTTAAATTATAATATGGGTATGGGTCAAAAAAAACTCGACCTATAGGTTTTAGATAGGTTTGGGTCACTATATTAAACTTTTATTTTAGATTTAACTCTTAGTTAAATGGTTTGACATTTACCAAGTCTCTTTGTATTTTTATATTATATGGTTAATAAAATTACTATAAACTACCAAGAGAACACAAAGTGGTTCATTAATGACATATAAAATAGAATTTATTATTTTTTCCGAACCTTATATTTTTAGGAATAGAATACAAATTAATAATATAATATTTAATTTAAAAACTCATTATGTCAATTTTGACACCATTTGGTATTTTGTTTTTTCTAAATTCTTAATAGTATTTTTAATTCGATTAATTTTAATTTAATCAACCCTAACATGTAATGTTAACCTATAAAATTATATTAATTCACAAAAAGTCTCAAATTACATTTATTTGGGTATTTATAATATCAATTATTTTAATATTTCATTCATAAGGTAATTACTGCATCATCATTGTGTCACAAATAAATTATATTATTTTGTGTCTAAAAATTATAAATAAAATACCATTATGTATTAAAGATTTTTATCTTTGTAATTAATATTTATTGTTGAATTTATCTTATGTGTTACCCAATATTAAAAATTCTTTAGTTATTAAACATTGAATTTAACACTTTTAACTCTTCTTTGAATTAAATAATAGTAAATGTCTTAATCTTATCCAAGTGGACCTAAAGGATAATATTTTATTCCTAAGGTTGTTTTTCTTAGAATTAAACTTATCCAATAGAATTGGGACATGTGTAAGGGTAAAAATAATATCATTTTTATATTTTATTACCCAATATACTTTTAATAGTGGTAAATTAAGGTCAAATGTTACTATTCACCAAAAATTATTTTTATCTTATGGAACCAAATTTTTCATACTGATATCAACATTATCTATCCAATTATTGAAATTTAATTCACATAAATGGTAAAATTAAGTGTTAATCAAATTTGAAAATTCTTCTAGGTGTTGGGTAAAAGACCGTAAAATTTCAATAAAATTTATATATATCTAAACTTATTGTAAAATGAATACAATGAATTAAATTAAACAGATATAGGTACTGTGTGTCTATTTTTTCCTAAAATAAATTTAAAAAAATAAGCATTTAAATGAAAAGTCGGTTTTAACCAATAACGTAGTGTTTTTCACTATTCATCAAAAATTGAATGTTTTCAGAAACATACCAAAAAATAACCCTAAGCTTATTTTGTTATTCAGAATTCAAAAATGAAGTCAATATTTCCAAATTCCAAACATAGAATTTTCATTTATTAATTTAAATTTAATTCTTGTTGTCAAAACCAAAAAGCGTATTTTTAAGCAATAATAACTACCAAAAGATTGAAACTAGATTATGTCAAATTTCAAGGTAAAATTATGTACAATGAAAAACATTAGATTAAATGATAAAAATATAATATAATTATACTTCCAAAACATTCAAATGTATAGCAGAACACTATAAATTATTTTGATTAAAAATGTTTTTTCCAGTTAAAATTTTGTATTTTTCACTATTCACCCAAATATGAAAGTTATCAGAAAAACATAAAAATTTTATCAAAACTAAATTTTTATGTTTCTATTATAATTAATAAGTTGAATTAGTCAAATTTAATATATAAATGTTTGAATATTGGATTTAAAAATGGTTCTCCATTAAATAGAGGTAAAATTTCATTTAAAAAAAATACTTCTTTTATCTAAAAAATGAATTTGTTCATATATTATGTCTCAGAAACTCATTATATGTATTATAAAATTATAAGGATTTTATAAAATTTATAATTCAGTTAATACTATTTATAACTACTTTTGAATGGATTGTTTGGTAAGTCGTGGTGCACTTGAACTCAGTGTTTCTTGTAGTGATAGTTATTGAATTATATTGAAGAAATAACGTACTATGAAATCTCCGGGTGTTACATCGTCATTATATACATGATGATTTTCACATCCTCGACTGGGGGAAAATGGAAATCAAGTACGACATGAATTTTGTAGAGCGACTTTTGAGGATCAAGGATCGTGATGAGAAGGTACGTTGTGGGTGAACCATTCCTTGGTTCGTGTGTTATGGAGGCTTGGTGGAATCGAGGATAATACATTAGAATGTGAGGCACAAATGTGTGACCAATTCCCAGATTTGTTTTGAGTTTTGTTTGGTTTTATTTCATACTTCTTTGTGATGTATTGGTTGACCTTGTTAACTATAAACTGTGTTGTTTTCCATATTCTCTGAATGTGTGTCAGAAGTCCTAACTATAGGAAGGGGATTAATTAATCCATAATCAAGACATATTAATGTGGATGCGATTAAACCCATACTGACGATTCAATGCAGCCCATAGGGGAAAGTATCTTGACATGGGATATGGGACTCCTTAATCCATATGACTAGATGGTGTGAGCTTTATATGTTTGTGTTTTCACGGAGGGAGAGGTGTTCCTAGATGTCTAGCGTGGTTTAGCTGTGATAGGTATCTATCGAGGTGGTTGTTCAGAAACCTCTTTGTACACTTGGATTAGTTATGATTCTTGAGGATGATAATAGTTTCAGAGGTATCCAATGTAATGTCTCAGTCAATCATGGTCTATTATCTTGCCAATTTTTGGTGATTGGGCACCCTCGACCCCATCAGTAAGTCTAGAGGGTGGTGTGTCTGTGGAAATATGTCATTGTGGTGTCACCAATTGGTGAGTCACCGATCGTTGTGTCATTGATTGGTGTGTCACTGAGCGGTGAGTCACTGACTGGTGTGTCACCCATCGGTGTTTCCCCAAATGATGAGTCACTAATCAGCGCCACACCCGATCGGTGTCATAGGGGGGGGGGGGTCTCAGGGTTTTCCTTGCCCAGTTCTCTGTAACTCCAATTTTAAGTCTTTTAACATTTTTTAAGTGGTTCAAGGTCATTTGTAGCACTATAAATATTGTTTTAAATACCATAATAGTGGGACGAACCTCACTAGACCAGTTTTCCTTCTCTAAATGAAATCCTCTAATAGAAAGCTATTATTTCCACCTCTTCGAGGAAAATTATTAAATAAAAATTAAATCCATTGTGTGTAACCATCCAACCGCATGGAGAAAACATGATTTTCGTTTAAAGAAGTTAAAAATTTATAATTTGTAACTCCAAGATCTCTCATTTTATCATACCAAAACTCTTCTTATTCTATGCTGGACTTTTTTTCTTTCCTTGGTCAGTTTGGAGTCCCCCTTCCCAAGGCTAGTGGTGTGCGTATGCTATATCCTTTATTACCATTTCTTGGAGTCCTCAGAGTTCCTCCCCTACAAGTCACACATCCCCAGTTCTTGGAATGAGGAGAAAAACTTTGATTTTTTATCATCCAGGTAGGGTTCTTTCTTCATCTCTCTTTACTGTGTATCATTCAGGGTGTGTATGATAATGTTTCCTTCAGGGATGGACCAAACTAAACCTTAACAAAGATAATAAATATACTTTTAAAGAATAAAGGGGTGTGTTTTATGATGCTGTTGTTCTTTTTTCCTTTTCTTATATGCTGTGAATTGTACAGGATTATTTCAACTTAAAATCATGGTCGTTGGTGGTCTTCCTTGTGAATTAATGAACTCGTGTCTCCTTTGATGATTGAATGGATGTAACATAGAAATTGGTTATTCATGTAATTTCAATTGATTAAATGGATTTCTAGTAAACAATAATCCGGGTGTGATCACCCTGGTTAACCAAATATAAAGAAGGAACATAATGAATGTTGTGTTATAATCTGAAAACTTCCTTACTCTGTCTTGGTAACATGTGTGGTTGTTCTTCTCGAGGCTTGTGGGGGACATGTATGGGGATGGTATCCCCTATTATTCCATTTTTGGGTTGAAGTTATGAGGCCATGTGGGGTTTTATGTTGGGGAATGGATTGCTTCCATTATATCGAGGTATATCATGGATCCCTTTTGTTGTTTTGTCATTACAAGAGAACCGAGTGTGAATGCTTAATTTTGTGCTCGACTATTTTTTCTTCCATGGCTTGTAGATATACATGTTAGTTTCCCAGTAGTGGAGTTAGTAGTGGTGTTTTACTAAATAGAACCACTTGAATCTGATAACAAAAAAATGGGTTAAATGAGATATTGTTTTTCAATAATTACTTGTGACTTGGTTGGGGTTATTGTTCTTTTTTATGAATGAATAGAAACGAGAGTGTTTTCCTATGGGTCAGTGTTGGAACCCCAAGTTTGGGATGGGTTCTTGTTTAAATATATGTATAAATTATTTCATATATTTATTATTCACGCCCCACCCATGTTTATCACTTCATGCCGAACACCCCCATTTCACGAGGGGGTGTTTTTTCCAAAACCCATAAGAGTATCTGGTTATTATCTCCTTTTCTGCTCCATTTACTGAGTAGCTCACGACTCTTTGGGACGGTTGTGACAGCCTGAGATCCATTATATCCCAAGATTCATCAAGCATGGGATGTTGTATTGGTTTTCCAAGGTGTGTGCTGGTAGGTTGTTTCCCAAGTGTCTTCGAGATGAGGCCCATTTGTCTTTGGGCGTGGTAGTATTTTTTTGAGCCCATGTATCTTTGGGGGTGATAGTTGTTGTTTTGGACTAGGAGTATATGGGCGTGGTTACGTGTGGTTGTTGTGGCCAAGGTGTTTGTTAAAGAGATGTGTTTTTGTGGCATCTCAGGTGTGTAGGGGAGGGGTATGGTAGTGGGACTGTAGTGAGAATGGATGGGGGGTCTAATGCCTATGATATATTAAATAACCAGTGGTAAAATGGTGTGGGGTATCCAAACATCAATTTTTTATTACTATTACTTTACATGACATGCGTTATTTTGGGAGTGTTCCTTATTGGGGTTTTGGTGGATAGTATCTTTCCTAGGTACTTTGGTTATATCATTTTCTCATATGGCATTAGAATGCCTCCCCACTTGTGCACGAGAGCTTTTGGTTTTTACTAATGAGTATAAATGTTTTCTCACCCTACATATATAAAAATTCATTTAGGAATCTAGGAGGACATTGTGGTCTATTTCAGAGCCTATTAGCTTAGACTCCGAGTCTGTTGATGTCGTTTCTTTTTTTTTTTATGGTACTTATCTTTAGAGTTTTATATATTTTTATATCACTTACTATTGGAACATATATATGGGAATGGATTGTTTTGGCTTTATTTTTGCATACATTTATGGTGTTGTTTAGGATTTCCTATCTTATCTCTCGATCGTACTAAATAAAAAGGGAAATTCCTTTCTCTTTACATGTCATTCTATACCATTGGTGTTATCCTCCACTCTGGGGCCTTTTGAATGCAGATCTCAGGGGTCATTATCTCAACTATAACATGAGGAAGGAAGGGTGTGGAAATATGATGTCCCTTACCTTTATTTATAATCATTATTATTAACTCTAATTTATCAGACAACGTTTATATTTGATAAACACTCTATGATATTTGGTAAATTAATGACACTGATTTTTATAACAAAATATTGTTTGATTCCTATAATATTTTTGTTTATAATATACAATTCACCCACAATAATTTTTTACATTATATACTCCTATGATCCAACACAAAAAACAATACAAACCATTAAAAAGATAATTTCATTAGTGATGATCATTATAATTATACAATAAAATTAAATGTTAAAATTTAATATAGTATAATGAAATAATTTAAAATAAAAATGTTTAAATAGAGAAATATGGATCACATTGGCCTCTTATAATAATCACATGCAACAATAATAATTTAAAAAAGATACATATCATAAAAAATCCAATGAATAATTGAAATGTAGAAATATAGAAACTATGATGGATTTGAGATTAATGATGAATGAAAGAATTATATTTTATTTATAAAAGGGAATATAGAAATTTTAATAGTAATGTGATTTTATGGAATGATATACTGACCATTATGAATTTTCACATGGCATAAAAACAGTAAAATAAAATAAAAATAAAAATTATCTTGATTAATTAATAAAAACATTGAAATTTTATTACAATAAAATAAACATAATGATTAAAAACTCAAAAAAATATAATAACTTCTTAAATAAAACCTATTTTAGTATATTTTATTAGAAATCATATATTTTTGTTAAATGTTTTTCCTATATTATAAAAACAATATGGATATACTAATTTCAATTATATAATCAACAAATATAAATTTTCCTCAGTTTATTTATAGAAAATTAAATAAAAAATCAATATTAATGGGAAAAAAATATTCATATAACTAGTATGTTTTGAATTACATAATTTAGAATGTAATATTTTCCTTATAAATTACTAAACCATTGGGTTAGCTAAAAAATGTTCAATAATTAAAATAAATCGTGAAAATAATATTTAAAATCAATTGTTTTTTATAATGTCCAATGTCAAAATTATTTCATTTATAAGTAATATTATCATGTTTTCACAATATATTTACGATAAAATAATTTTTTTTGTTTATGCTTTTTTAAAAATTATCAAAAACATATAATTTTATATAAATAAAACATATAACAATATAATTATATTTATTACCCTGTATTCAATAGAAATTATATTTAATTCAAAATTGTATCCTAAAAACATACGTATCTTGTAGTACAGAAAAACACTCTCCCTCCCCAAGGAAAACCACTTTCGTTACACATCTAAATGAAAACAATTCCCAAATTCCCCCTCATAAGCACCTAAAAATCCAATGATATTTTTTATTTTCATAATACTGCAAGAATTCAACAAGATAAGGGTTATTCATAAGATAAAATAAAAAAATGAGGTATGGTCTATTCTTCCTTCTATATCATATTAATTTTCAAATTTCATCTCCTTATATTCAAATAAAATTCATACCTTTAAAAAAAGTTAAATGTACTTTGATATTATATTTATAAATTAAATATCCAATAAAACTTTTATTCATAGTACACAAATATATTATATCTATGCTTTCAACTATTGACAATGTCTGGTTAATGATCTGTTAATGTTGAGGAGGATGTTGTCCACTCTCAATAAGTCACCACTATTATGGATGGTAAAAATAAATTATTTAAAACATGTAAATTTATAAATATATATATTTTTATGATTCTATCAATAATATATCTAAATTTTAAATTAAAATAGTAAAAAAATATAAAATCAATGAAATATTTGTTATTTCACGGAAACATATATTTTTAAAACTTTTCTCCTTGAGCACAATAATTAACAATTATAATCGAATGGTTATAGTTTTTCAATATTGAAAAATGAATTTAACTCACTTATGGTTTCATGTTTATTTGAATAATTTTCCATTTTACATGGATTGAAATGGTGATGGAATAAATTGGGATCTATGGTAATATAAATATGGAAAACAACTTATTCTTTTTAAAATCATCACTTCAATCTATTTATCATCAATATTGAAACTTCTCAATTACATAATAAAATCAATTTAAATAACCATTTTATTTTTATTTTTTAAGACATTAATAATTACACTTTATATATAGGATTTAAAATATACAAAATATAAATTTACAAAAGAGATTATTTTCTGAAACATATCATTGTTCCATTTTAAATGAATCTTCTCATCACAAATCTGTATGACCTTTTATCAAACCACATGTTGTGAAAACAAATTTTATTCCCTTATTCATTAGGGTAACATAAAAATTTATCATTCTAATGTTATTAATGAAAACCCTATCAAATTGATTCTATTTATAAGTGTATATTTCATTTACATCTGTAATGTAATTTACATTTATAAGTATATTGTATTTGATTATTCCCATTTTATGATGTGAAGGGAAGAATAGAATTATATCACCCTCTAATGACTAAGTGTGATGTAGCTCATGAGATTATATGTAAAACACACAAACATGATGATAACATTGTTCACAATAATGGTTATATGTTTTATGAAATTATGTTATGTGTGAACATGATGTCATTATTGTTGAAAACTGATTTGAGGTATTTTAAAACTGTGTTATTATGCTTTAGAATTACACATATGCCACATTCCATGATTTTTTCAAAGGATTGACTCATGGTTTTTATTATTATCCTATGTTTATGATATTATGGTGATGATAATTTTATTTACCCATATAAAATGTATTATTTTCTCTTAATCTATCATAGTTATCCCTCCTACTGTGATTTTATCTAACACCTTTTTTGACATAAATATTCAGGTGAATTCATTGGTTAAGGATAACATGAGGGATTTTATGTGGAAAATGATAATGTATTTAATTATTTTGTATGTTTTGTTATTTCCATGTGATGTATGAGAATAATTTTTTGCTGATATAAAAAATTTATATTCTATAATGTATTAATATTATTTTATTTATCAATAAAATTATGCATTATTCTTATAAGATAATTCCATCTCGCTATAGTGTGTATTATAGAAATGTTTTTTCAATTTATATATAGGATGAAAATATCATTAAAGAAACCCATAGGGATAAATTTAATGAAATTATGATAATGTATCATTAAATTATATAGTGTGTAGTTTCTTTGAAATTGAATCTCTATTTTGATATTTTATATTGGGTGTGGATGTGGGACAAATGCACCTAGGGGTTATAACATGGAAATGGCTTGTGGAGTATCAAATAGGTATTTATTCATTGCACAATTAGTTTTTCTAATACATAACACCTAGATAGACACTCCAAAGAGAAATAATTTAGATAATTTATAATCACTTTACAAACCATTATGATGGATTTGAATAAAATTTTATATTATAGAATGTAATTGAAAATAGGAATTGTAAAACCTAGATGAAACTATTAAATTTATAATATAGAATATATATATCACATATGAGTTATTCCTTGTTGATTAATATTTAACATATATATATTCTTATCTACTTTAATACATCCTTCCCCATTTTTTCCGTATCTTTTAGAAAATGGATAAGATAAGATTTAATTATGTTAACAACATGTGCGATAAATTTTTTTAGGAATTCCCTAATTAAATTATTAATATGATAGAAGAAGGAGTTGAGAACATCATCGAATTACTAGAACAATGGACTCAAGTTATGAGTAATACTGTGAATCATGTCAAACATCCTCAATTTCCTAGGAAATTTCTTGTCATGATTGAGTCCTTTATGTGACACATACCTAAAATTTTAGTGGATATTCAAATCCTTTATTCATGAAATAATGGATTAACTCTATTGATAAGATATTATATATCAGCAATTTCTCAATATAATAGAAATTCATACTATCTATTTTTGACATAGATGGTGAAGTTGATCAGTGGTAGAAACACATCAAAAAAATAAATCACAATGAAGAAATTTAATCAATAGAGTGTGTTGGATTAATTAAAATATATTTCAATAAATATATTCCTCAGACTCCTTTTCCAAAATTGAATGGGTAATTACATGGAATCACGACATTGGGTGAATAATATAATGAGGTTTATAGAGTATACTTCACAAGGCCTACATGATATACCAATATATTTTTTATATATTCTGACAAATATAGTTGTCTAGTACTTTGTTAGACTGAGGTAATGTTATTAAAAATCATCAGAAATTTGAGAATTTGAAAACTATGGGAAATTATCAAATGTTTCTTGAATGTTATGATGGTGATTTTTAATGCCCAATGGTCCCATGGGACTAGAGATAAGAATCAGTGAATGGAGTACAACTCGGTATGATCTTTAGATAATACTCATGCCTGTAATAGAATCCAATTACCCATATTCATTAATTATATGAATAATTATCATGGAAAACATCTCATAGGTACAAAGACACATTTTATGTTTTTAAGTAAAGGTAATAATGATGATGAATAAAAAAACATTGAATAATCCCACTAATATGGTAGAGGAATAAATGGACCAAATCAGTGCATAACTCAAGGTTAAATTCAAAAACTATAACATGATAGAAAAATATGAAATTCAACTCATCCCAACAAGGACATTAATGCTTAATAAACATCAATTAATAGAAATTATATTGGAGTAGGGGAAATATAATACAATCAATACCTCTGATGTATAATATTAAAATGATGTTTTATATGGTACACTAATTATTTTCTGAGGAATGGAATAATTTTTAAATGAACATAGTTCTATAAATTAATTTATGTACTGAATTTTTTATATAACTTTTGAGTCACCTCTACAATATCATGATTTAAAAATGTCTTTTAAAATAGTATCTAGTGAAATAATTGAAAAACATGTATTGTAATATTAATTAGTAAGCATCTTTTATATGATTATCCATGTGAATCCCGATGTATTTCCATTAGTGGAATGTAAAAATATACATGGAATGGAATATATCTAATTATACCTATCTTATATCAGGTTTGGTGAAATCATAATCCCATTTTATATCATATACCAACCCAAACTCTTATATAAATTAATTTATGTTCATGATTATACTTTTGAAAATTATAAAATGGCCACAACGTTTGATATCCATGGAGCAAGAATATTTGGCCTAAAAGGAAGAGTCAAAGGAATGAATAAACCATTAAAAATACCAATTTAGTGGGAATATACTGTTATATTATAAGATATTATTCCTAGAATTTAACTAGATAATGGTGATGTTTTCCCAATATAACTCATATTTCAATCAACTTTTATTTTTTAACCACCCTACAGTATTGAATCCGGAAAACTGATGGAGTTTAGGAATCAGCTGAAATAGAAATTTGAAAAACATTTCAGAAAACCTATTGAATTCCATTGAGTTACACAAATTCTCTTTGTCATGTAATAGATAAATCAATATTTTTGAACATATATTACCAGGAACTACACAAGATCGCTACAAATAACTTTTATCTTTGGTCCGGGATTGATGACGTATTTAACCAAATTCATGGTGGTATGTAAATAATAGAATTGTTTCTTCAATTTTGATATCATAAAATAATGTTAATAAGTGTTGATATTTTGAAGATACAATTCTTTATAATAGGTAGACACAATTAGTTCATAGAGAATACATTCAGATATATTAATTCACCTTCAATATAATTGGACATAATGTATTAATTTTTTAGTAACATCTATGAAATATTATTTGTAGTCCTTATTTATGACAGTATCATTTCCACTAATATATGTGGGGAACACAAATATGTATAAGGATTTTATTTAGAATCATTATTAAAAGATAATATGTATTCAACATTTATTAATAGTGTCTTTTGAGAGCTAACAATGACATTCATGTGGAATTATATCATTAGTGATATAATTTTTTTGACACATAAAAGTTAACAGAAATCATGGAATGAACTAGTCCCAAATGTTTCATGGGAATCTATAATATTCTTCTATTATCATGGTAATTTTGATAGTTTTTTAGAATTATACCATAATTATCTAAAACACAAATTTATTTAACATTAAATAGGTATTGTTTATCTAGATTTTAGAATTCATGAAAATTCCTAAGGAGCTAAAAAATAGGTTAATCATGAAACCTACACTCAAAATACCCTCAACTAAATAAGTTATTGAGATAAACATCAATACATAAAAGAATTTTTTTTGTGAAATCATGAAAGATGATAAGTTAATATCATATTACTCATTATAATTGATAACTATTGAGTTGAACTAAAAATGTATGACATTGTGTTTTCTACAGTAGTATTTGTAGTAAATACTTGAAAGAAATACACCTACTATAAATATTTGGAAATATATTCATATCAAAATATCATAAAGTATATATTCACACATAAAGAAATCTATATCGATAAATTAAAAGTCTATCACCTGGTTATAGAAATTAATACACCAATACACTAACATCCTTTAATGGAGAATGCGGTATATGATTATCTTAAAAAAAAGAACATGCTACTCAATCCATGTTGTGGATTCAGAAAGAAACTATAATATTAGATAAATAATGATAAATAATTTTCCACCATCCCATAATATAAATAATGTACTATTCGATATATATCATTACTAATACTTATCAAACCATCCTAGAAGTCACATTATGTATCGAAATATTCTAGAGTACTTCATGTGGGAATAATTACAGAAAGATATTTTTGTGTTCAACTCATTGTGCATGGAATGCCAATATGTTAAAGAATAATAAAATAAGTTCAAGGGGATGTTGTAACCATTAATCATACCAACATGGGAATTTATGAAAATTGATATAGAATATTTCATGGCTATCCCGTTGAAACCCAGAGTAATAAATATCATAAAGGTTGTACCGGATCGAATCACCAAAAATTATAGCATCATATTTATCAAAAATGTTTTCTCTATTGAGAAAAATTAAAACAACCAACCTTTATACTAGTCAAAAAAATAGTTAGAAACGATATTTCAATAATTATCATATGTGTTGTTTTGGAACACTTAAATTATAATGATCTTTTTAAAATTTTACTTTCCAAACATGTTGTTTTAAAACATGGTATATGTTTTCGAGAAATTATTGGGGTATTGGGGAAGGAAAAATGGTATGAATGATCATATAATGTATAAAATAATATATAGAACATGGATATCATGTCATTAATGGTGAAGAACAACATGAAAGGTATTCATGGGAGTGTTGGTGGGGGGTCTCAGTTGATATAAAAGGGGATCAGTAAGAATTCTCCAAAATTTTATGGTGTGACTCCTTATATCCTTCCAAGAAATATTTCTTCCATACAATTTATATTAAATAGGGTCTTGGTCCCATATTTTATTAGGGAAACATGGTTCTCTATGAGTTAATTAGTTAACACCTCCACTCCTAGATTTTTTTTGGAATTCATCAGTGTGATTTGATGATTTCGGTGGGTAAGATCTTCCTTTACCCACCATACAAATCATTTAATTCTAATTTTAAATATATTATAAGTTGTATATATTATGTAAAACTTGTGATTTCACCAAATAATGGTTAAATCACCATCATTATATTGATATTAATTTCATCCATGAATGACAAGATCCCAAGATTATGTTCCCCAATGTTAATACATCAATATGTATGTGTATACCACTATTTAGGTTTTACTATGTGGTATTCCCTTTAATAGACCTTATCTACTGTTGAACCTGAAGAAAATTTTATGGTTCTGTGTAGCATAGATCCAATGATGAGTTTAGAGTGGAACACATGCTATATTTATATGGAATTTTCCTAATGAAATTTATCGGTGAGATAATTGGAAATATTTCATGTATTATTTTAATTAATAAATTAATTTTAATTTTTATAATTAATTAATTAATTAATAATTATTATTAAAATTAATTAATTACTTTTTTCATATAGATTTTGAGACATTGGAATTTTTGATGGATTTGGTTGATCAAAGGACATGTGAGAAATTCTTGGAAGGTCATGGAAGAGTCTTCTGGCCCAATACATTATTGTAGAAAATAATTATTTGAGATAAGTGGTCTAGAAAAACACCCCATTTTTAGGACCCCTATTCTAGAAGTCAGTTCATTTTACAATGGAATCGAGTTATTGTTTTGATTTTAATTATTGTTGTTGAAACTTTTTTCCACCTTTGGTGATACAAAAGTGGTTTGAATGATTTTATTTTCGAGGATACCTCACTCTTGGAGCATTGGATATAGGCAAGAAAATTTATCTTGACTCTTACATGAATATAATATGGATTTTGTAGGCATTATATAAGGCGCATAATATTTTAATGAAATGTATGATTGTAAAGGAATTTTGGATTTCTAGTATATGATTTTTCAAAATATAGAAGAAATTTTATTTAATGTTCTTAAAATTTATAATGTTGTGTCTTTCATATATGTACACGATGTCATTATACTTAGACGATTTGACAGGTGTATATAATTTCTTCTGATTCAAGATTTTGTTGATTTACAGGGATACATTTATTGGAGAGGATATTGACTCTATCCTCTTACATGAGAGGAGAAGTGACTGTGTGAGATATTATCCTCCATAGGAAATCAATAGTGTGGATTCATAGAGAAGATTTTATCCCAATTGGTGGTTGGTGTTTGGGTATATGGATTCCATGATTTGATGTTGGGGTGTGGGTGACCCCTGGGGGTTATGATGCTGAGTTTATACTAGACTAGTAATGTTAGGTGTTAAATATTGAAGATTGTAGTTATGAATCATACCATTGTGAGTCAGTGTTTTTTTAGACTGATAGTGTCCCGTTAGATGGGTTACCACAGTGCTACAGATGAGTTGGTTAATTAGATTGATTAAAATTATTTTATATTGACCTTCAAAGGATTCCATGGTTTTAACTTATTTCTATTCTAAAGGAAACACCATGAGTGCTTGAGGATAAATTTAATATATATTTAGAAGGTCCATATTATTCAAGTTCATGAATCTAATATTTTTATTGTGATTATTGAGGGAATTAGTGTTGTCCATGAATGGTAATGCTGAATGTGGTTGGAGTTTAGGTCCATGATTCAAACATATGAATGATTCACAAAGTAATGGGTGGAAATGTGGTTGAATCTTACTCATGTGAAAGGTCATAATTCTAGGCATTTTATGTTTTCATGATGTTATTTGGGTTATGTGAATCAACACTATGGGAGTAAGAGCCTATTTTTTGAGTGAAATATTGGTGAAGAATTCAAAAAATAATGGAGATGTTAATTTTTGGAATGGAAACATGGACTCAATTTATTTCAATTGAAAATAGTTTGTGTCATGATTTTAGATAGTAATTTCTATGTTTTAAGAACATAAATAGTTAAATTCCATTATTGGTACCTTGGTAGAGAGTCATGATGGACTTATTAGTTATGGATAATAGTTCCCTGTTGAATCGAGGTGGGTTGGTGTTGTTGATATCATTATCAAAAGGGAGTACCTTGTTAATTGAATGAGTTGATATGTACCTACACTAATAGGGGACATCATAAATAGATATGTTGTGGTTGTAATAATCAACAAAATATTATTTAACTCATATTATAATGTTTAATATTCATAATATCATTAAATAATCCTATGTATTCTATGAGGGAGTCAAATATATGTCAGGACACATTCATTTCATTCTAGTAAGATGAATAACCTCAATAAGATTACATTCATCAGGTTTTTTATGTACACAAATATGGTTTGGGACAACCATATGCTATTTTAAGATAACAAATTCTTCAGATGGTTGTTTGGATTTGTTGAATTGACCATCAGATAGTATGTATGGTGTTTGATCATAAATCGGATGTTAGTTCAGATTTATCTTCTTCTATGGAATTTGGAAGAGAGACTGGATGGATTCAGTGTGATGAATCCAGCCTCAAAATGTTCTGGTGTAGTTAGTAGGTGATTTATTGGGTGATCCAATATTTATGAAATTTATCAGGGGATGACATTTGATTCTAGACATGGTTCAAGGGGGTGAACCCATTTCATTTCTCTCTTGAAGGTGTGAATATATATTTCACCAAAAAGTTTGTGGGGTGAATCTTATGAAGAAATCATTCATGAGATGTTTTATAGGGTTAAAAATTCAATAAAATATAATGAATCTCCATTATGGAGAAATTTTTGGGACGTATATAAATGTTGGTATAATGGTTTAGGAATGTTGTATAATTAATAATTGGGGGTTTCCAATGTTTTTCTTAGACCTCTTTATGATCGATTGGTGTATACAACCCTGTATCGGGATACTCAGAAATCATCTATTGTATCTAAATTTTTTAGATTAGAGCATATAACAACTATAAATGTTGTTTTATACATTTTATGTATGTTTAGATTGAAACCATGTTGATTGGGTCTTTGTATTGATGGAATCAAATTCTGAATAGATATATTAATTGTGGGGAATGTCAATGGTCAAAAGCAGTTGTGGAATGATGGGATTTATATTTAAAAACACTATAAACCATATAATGGTAGAGCGAATGAAATATTTTTTTCTCAGAAAATACGAGTGTGAGGAATAATCATCTAGGGGTATTGTGAGGGTTATATGAAGTGGCTCTGATTTTGATGGAATGTACATCTCATGTTTTGATTCTCACAACAGATGATCAATCTTTTCTCCCATGTGGAACACACTAAATTGAGCAAGGTTTTTAAATTCTTATAAGTGAATTTCATGTTGTGAATATAGTGTATACTTTTTAGGAACAATACGTTTTATGGTGCTGATATTCTAAAGAACCCACATTTAATAATGTTAATTTTTTTTGGGAATTGTAAATTTATCTATTGGTGTATGTTTTCTATGAAATCCTAAAATTTGAATGATGTTTTGAGTGTTTGAAAATCCAAATGATGTGCCATTAGACATGATATTAGTTCATATGGATGTACTGATTGTTTAGTAAAGCACTAAAGGATATAAGGGAATGATGATATTTAGAAAACATCTACAAGAATCCTTTCACATTACGAATATTTTGAAATTGATTCATGGGGGTGCATTAAATGGTTTCCTTGGAATGTGAAAGTGGAATCCAATGGGATTTACCAAAAAAGAAAGAAAGTGACACCTTGACTTACTCAATGAAAAATGTCATCCTATCTTTTATTATGCTAACTAAGGGCTTAACCCCTAATTTTATCATGGAAGAGAGGAACTCAAGGAAGGTATCAACTAGGTCCTATTATCCATCAAATATTCTATAATCATGGAATTTTTGTGTGATATTTTACTTTATCGACATGTAAGATCATCCTCTACCCCACTTCCATATAAAATTATTTCTTATTATCCATAAATTTGAATATTTAAAATGTCAGCCCAGAAGTCAATTTCACAATAAAATAATGAAATCATGAAAATTCATGATAGAATCGATGTATCCATGATTTTTTGTATCCCTTGACAATATAATCCTAATATTACACATTAGTACACTTTGGTATGATTCCATTCTAGTCTTTTCAAGGTTTTTATTCAAAAATAATTTTCATGTGAAGAAAATTATTTGGAATCTGTTTAGTTTTATTTTCATACAAGATCTGAGTATCTGTTGGTATTAGAGTTCACCCTATTACACCTAATTTTGGTATTATCGAATGACCATGTGAGAAAATATATAATATTATGGGTACGGAATTATTTTATTAATTAACTAAAAATTTTATAATTTAAAAATATTTTATTCTTGGAATCAGTTAGAATCATGTGGCTTTGAGGTGCATTAGATGATCTATGGTTGGACATGACAAGCTTAGTAGGCCATGGTGGCTAATATCACGCATTTTATCAATGCTTAAAAGATTCATTTGATGATAGTGGTCTAGAAAAACTATATTTTTTTTATTTTCTTCATGCATTATATGTGAAAAAAAATTTATCACACTCACACATCTTTTGTAAGAAATAAATAATTTTATAATCCATGAAATATATGAATATTTTTATTCCTTGATTTCCCCTATAATTTATTTGGTCAAATGGTGTTAAGGCCTGGACGTGTTTCCCATTGAGTGGATTTCTATTACACCCCATAGTTAAAATATGTTGGTTAGTAGTTTAATTTATGAATAATTTTAGTTTAATATGGAATGACCCTATTTTATTAAGTATGAGTTATTGATAAATTTTAAAGAAAAGGGTGACATGAGTTTATCTAGTTTAATGTATAGGAATTAATTAAATTCATTAGTGGTAATTTTTAAAATGAGGAAAATTAAAATATCTTGTTATATTGAAAGTCATATGAGTTTATCTTGATGGATTGTATTAATCTAGTCACTTGATGATTATCCAAGATTATTTTCCTTATATAGGATAATATACTAGTTGGATGAGGTGTATATTTTATTAAATCTTACTATAAATTATCCTTTAATGGAAAGAGTTTCTATAAAATGATAAAAAATTCCAAACTTTGTGATATTTGATAAAATAACCATCATGAAAAACATATGACTTATGGTGATTTCTTGAAATAGAATCACATGAACATAAATCAGATGATGGTAACATTAGTGGATTTTTTCCAAAAAAAATAAATAAATTTAAAAGGATAAAATAATTTAGATAATTGGGAACATAGAATTCTTAAATGTATATGAATATGAAATTTTTAATCAGAATAATTGACCAATATATACTATGATGACATGTCTATTATGCTTGGTGCATGGCCATGTGATTTTCTGTTATAATTATGTTCATCATTTGTATATGTTATGATTGAATACTATAGGAGGGATGTTACATGGGTTTCATGATTTTTTGAGTTTTTGGGACTCCCTGTTTATGCGGATGGCTGAGGACTGTGAAAAAGGTTACACACACCCCAAGGGATAGATGTATGGTAACCGACTTCCTTAGGATGAGTTTAATGGTAACATACTGCATTAGTGATGAATTCAATTTAATATACTACCAATGGGTTAGGTACATAGTTACATTCTATCTATAGTCTAAATTGAGTGTAACATACTACATGAGGACTAGATTTATTCATTATTATATACCACAAAAGGGATAGAGACATCAGTATATATTTCTATGGTGATAAATTCATGATTAAATGATTCATGGGGGTGATATGTATATTAAAATTTGAATCTTAATGTACAAATACATCATTGGATAATGAAATGGACCACCTGGTCATGATAATCTATGTGTGATTCATCCATAGTAGGCGAAGTTAACACTGAATTGTCAAGATCTATCCTTCTATAGAGAATTTACCAAACGATCGAGATATCTATATATAATCTAATATAAGATGGTAATTATTATAGATTATTTGGTTATCTATTTTTAAAAGAGATCTCTAGAAATGTAATGAAGTATTTCTGGTTTAAATCTAGTCGCAATCCTGAAATAAAGAGACATCAAGTCTATTTAATTTGGATTATTAATTTCAAAAGTTAGCACTACATTATATTTAAATAATATAAAATCTATATAGTCCGAATGGATTGGTTTAGGTTGTTTTGGTGGTGACATATTGTGTTTTACTCACAAATTGGATGGGACACCATAGCACATGGGTACATGACAATCTCATACATGATTACTTTAGGAACTTCTATGGGATTTTCTAGAGTAAGCACGGTTGAGTTGGATTTGTCAGAAGGTATCGAGATATTTGATGAGGTTTCTATCAGTGTTTCTATAGTGCTCTTTATTTTTTTCCAGTATATATATATATTCAATGCAATGTGACTAATACATTGTCTTTTAAGATTTCTTTTATGGGCATTTTTGTAATTCATTAATTATTATATGATATAAAATAGTTTTTTATAAGTTGAATATTAAATATCATCGAAGATGTTTTCCTATTATTTATTTAATTCACTCTATGGTATGGGGTAATATTCTTACCACTATACATTCTTAGACCCCACTGCTAGTATGAATCCTCTATCAAATGGAAAGGTATACTTAAGGTCATGTCGTGAATTGGTCCAAACACATAGCAAATAGTGACTTGTGGTGGAAAACTAACGAATTCCCATTATATAAATCGTTTTTTCATCAAAGTTTCACTTATAAATTATATAATAATAATCTACATTATAAAAATAATAAATTCATATTCATTAAAATGAATGATAACCAACATGATGAAAATTCAAAAAGGGAAATGTAAACACTCAAGAGCATGAAGAGAGATTTTTAATCACAATTTAATGGAATATGAGTTAACATCTTTCATTGGTTTATTTCTTATACAATATCATCTTCCTATTGAGTATTCATATAGCCCAAATTAGAGTGCTCCATGGAAAGATATGTAGAAATTACACATATTGGAATGAAGTTAGTGAGAAAAATCAGATAGGACCTTAAAAATATAAGAGATTATAGATAATGATATTTATATTCAATAACACACAAAAACATGTCCAATTAAAAAATTTCTATAAATATAAAATTTGATGAGACATTAAATTTGATGATAGAGAAAATGTTTTGTATCACATATCACCATGAAAGAGAGTAATGATCATGATAACTAACCGACATATGTACCTCCATGTTTATTGGACCCATTCAGTTATATAATTCCAAATGTGATATAGTATATCAGAAATAAATTTTATACAAAACATGGATAAAGTTCAATATATGTCCCATATTTGTCTCATGAGGAAATTTATACATGATCCCTCACAAACACTGACTCAGGATGTGGTAATACTAGAACATGACCTCCACTATTAAGAGTAGATGACGAAACATTCATAATCATGATAATGTTCTATGAAATAATATAACTGACATCACTAAGGTAATTTGGAAGAATCACAAGTACGAATAATAAATATTTGTAATTTATTATGTAATAAACATTATGTACACTCATCTATTCTCTGAATTTATTTGAGATGAAAATTTTAATAAAAAATAACTAATTTGGAATGAGTATATCAACCCACCCATTTATATGTAGTTTTCCATATAATTAAATAATACTTAATTATTAGGTATATTTTATAGTATAGATATATGAATCACCTAAAAAACTAAATGAAAATTTATATTTAATCAGGATAATTACATTTAAAAAATATACATTTCTAAGTTAATGAAAAATTATATAATGATAATAAAAATAAGAAAAAAATGTAGGTACAAATAGAAAATATTACTCACTTTGATCTATGAAAATTGCCTCATTCATGGGTAGATTTATAAAAAATATACAAATCTTTAGTAATAAAATCAGAAATATAAAATTTAAAAATATTTAAATAGATATGAATTGGTATGAATAAAAAATAAAGGAATTAAGAGGTATTTATATGTGGAAATATTACTATTATATTAGCAATATGATATTTCGAATAATAATCTAGTTAATAAAAATCGTAACGTCGCTATTAATAATATAATGTTAAATATGAAAGAGAGTAATAAAATATAAATAATATTTATAATGAATAATTTTACAAAATATGACAAATTTAATTCCATAAAATTAATATCATGATTGAAAACATAATGAAATTATAAACACTAATTTTAATAATTTGAAAATTAATATATCTCATAATGATTATAATTTATATATTATCATTTAAAATTAAGAATGATATAAAATAAATTTTATAAAATAAATTATGTTTTTAGAATCATCACTTGTAGATTTTTTAGTGGCCGGTGTTTAGTATATTTTTGAAAAATGTAAATTATAATTTGAATAGAAAAAATATAATATATATATAACTTTCATTTTTAAATTAGGCTAAAAAATATTTATTAAAAAAATAAAAAATTATATAACTTTTCTCTTAAACAAGGAAATATTTAATAATTTAAATAATTTATGAAATCCAAATATCAAACCTAAAAAGTATTCTGTGAAGTTAAATGTATAAAGTATTCCATTAAAAAATAATATATAATTTTCCAAATTCAATTCTAATAAAAAATAAATTCAAAATATAAACTACTTTGAATTCCTAAAACTTATATTTTTAATGATATATATTTCATAATTGAATAAATAACACTATTATGAGGATTACCATGTAAATTACATTTTATTTAATATTTTATCCTGCAAACACCCCTCTCTTAAATAATAATCTATATATCTACATCACCTTGGGAAATAAATTCCCTTAAATATATCAATGCCAAAAATCTACCAAGATTCCATCACATATGAACCATAGAATTTATTGGAACATTCTAGAGTCATACAACATAAAATTTCTTGATGATAAGGATCATACACAAATAATAACATTATTAATGAAGATGTGAACATTCATTTTTAATTACAAAATTATTTTTTAATTCACTATCCTTTTTTGATTTCTAAATTGAAATATCTTTAAAAAATTAAATATTATTATGACATGATTTGTATAATTTTAATCGCTTATTAAATTATTAATTATATATAATAATTTATGTTTTATCACATCTCATTCTTTGAAGGATTCTCATTATGTGTCTTGTTACCGCCCATAATGATGTTGTTAACTCCCAACATATCACTATGTTTATACTCAGTTATAATAAAATATTTTAAATATTTAAATGTATAAATATATATAGGTGTATTATTTTGGAGTTTATTTTTTAAAATTAAAAAAAAACAAGAAAATAATGATTTATATGATATTTTTAATATAATATAATATCAAGGTATTTTAACTCTAACAATGAAAATTAAAACATGAAATTAAATGATTGTAATTTATCTAGAGTAATAAAATTATCATAATATTTTCTAGATTTCAATTTTAAAAAGCACATGTTTACAATACAGAGGGGTTAAGGTGATGAAATAAATTGAGATCTAATGTAAGGGTAATTATGAACCTAAGAACTTATTTATGGTTTATCACATCATTATGTTTATTTAAAATGTTAAATCTTATCCATTCCATTAAATTAGTAATTTCAGTCATATATTATTTTTTATTTCTTGGTGATATTTATTAAAACTACTTTATAGAGATTATTTAAACACTATATATATTGATTCTCTAAAATTCCATATTAATAAAAAAACTATCATTGATTATATTTAAAATTTTCCTATTATCACCATAAATTGTATTAATTTATGAAAATAAATTGTGTCCAAGAATTTTTTACCTTTTTTATTTTGGTACCTTTAATTTTCAATAAGGGTGATGTGATTCACTAAATCAATTAGGAAACACATTCTCATTCTTGGGTTTATTTTATACCAATCATCGAAATATGTACCCTTTCCATATGACATGCATGATTATAATGAATTTAGGATGTCATAGTTATGCATTTAATTATATATACCTTGAATACGTTGTTAACGTGGTTTACCTATTGATATTTATCGTATTATTGCTTAAAATGATGATAGATTTGTCCATAATTATGATTTTATTTTTTATCTACATATGTTATGTGCGGAAAAGATGATAGCTTTGTTGATTAATTATTTATAGTATTCGAACACTATATTATAATAATTCATTATTATGAATTTTACACATTAGATTAATTATTCCTAGTATTTTATCAAGAATATATTGATGAACTTATAATTATTATATGATTAAGACTATTGTTATTATTCTAACCCATGTAATATTGATTTATGTATCTTATTCCATCAATGTAATCCCTCCCATTACTGGGAATTTTTCTCCCCCAATTAATTGACATATATCCTATACAGAATACATGTTTTAGGTAGAAAATGAATTCTTTTAGGTTTATTATGGTTATGGAATTAAATAAATGTTAAGTTTTATTTTTTATAAGTGAATTATTATCCAAATTATCAAATGATAAAAAATCACTTATTTAGAAATATATTTTTTTAATTTATATTAGAAATGATGTAATATTCATGAATACAAATTGAAGGTCTATATACCAAGGAATACTTAGTAAATATTATTTTATATTATGACAACTATATTTTAAGGGATTAATAATCATTATCCATTTTTTACTTCAAAACCACCCATTTTTATGATTTTTGACATATAGATTCGTCCAACTCGACCACATCTCACAAAATTTAAAATATCTCAACGCTAAATAACTCAAATTACCCATCCCAAATACTCTATATAATATATAAATCATTATATGATTTAATATTTCATAGAATATTATAATCGATATACATTGAAAATACCACATCCAAAGGATTACTATTTCTATAATTTAGTCTGTATACAACTTATTTTTACTCAAGATCATTCATAGAGGGAGATATCAATATTATGTCATAGTTTGGGATATATATATTCCACCACCTAATTAGTTAATATTAAAAACACAGTATTTAAATATATGGCGTCATAAAAAATTCATACCACTTATGTGGAATGATTTTGATTGATAATAACATTGTAGAAAAAATATTTAATACATGAGAAGTTAAATCTTACTAAGAATCCTATATGATTATTATTTTATATTTTTCATGGGTGTTGTTAATATTGATGTACCTGAGAAAAATAACTTACATAATCTATAATAACTATCTAATCATATTATCCTAAACTTCCCTTTTGGGAGTTTCCCAAAATGTCAATGGTTACACCTTTACTAAATTTACTGATATAAAAGTCCTATAATACATTGCCCTAAATATATTACTAAAATTATAAAAAATTCATAATTTGATATATTTATACACAGTTGCTGCTAATACATTACGCATATCACAATCCACAACTACATCCAGTTCCCACATGAGATTGATTACACTCCAACATGTCATCAATAAACATATCCATGATTTAATCTATATAAAAGTTGAATATATATTTTATCAATGATATAAACACTTTTAACCAAATATTTACCTAAATATAAATCATTATTATATTTTGAATCTTTTACTTACTGCTAAATAATTTTATAAAAACATTTTATTCATGTAACTCGATTTGATGAGATAAAAATCCTAGATCAATCATAAAAACACATCGATTATCTCTCAGCTCATCAGATAGATCATCTATTATAGGTAATGGATACTAATTCTTATTAACTATATAATTTATATTTTTGTTGACTGCATATATCTAAAGGCTTTTATTTCCATTTATAAAATAATATAAGTATTAATCTATATGATGTATGCTAGCATATAATTTCATTTTCCTTAGGGTTATCCATATGGATGGTCCTATCAATAAGAACAATTATTTTGCAAAAATGTTGAGGAATAGGCATTCCCTCCTCTAATTGGGTTATATCAATCCAATAATCAAAAAAATTTAATAGTTATCCCATTATTTTACATGACAAACACTTTAAAAACTCTCAATTTCTAGAATTAACCTAGAAAATAAATTTCATACATCTATGTAATATCTATGAATAATATAACATCCTTATTATTTTTGAATCATTTTCATTTATGAAATTTTATTTTTATATCATTCTTTACATGGAACACCTATTTTAAATGGATTATGATATAATTTTGAAATATTATTTTTTAAAATAGGATTTTTATTACCTAACCATTGAATTATAGGGTATGATAGGAGTAATATAAATATGAAATATATTCATAATATTTGTTCTAAATTCATAGTTATTGATTATTTATTTTGAATTAGACACTCAATTTTTATTCAAGTAACTTTACGCTTAAATTTTTCATTATTTTTAGAAAGTAATTTTATTTATTGTTTAGAAAATATTTTAGAATTAATTTTTAATAGTATATTAATTTATTTTATAAAAATGATAACATTTTTTAAATTATCATAACAATATTATCATATGGTAAAATTTTGGTATTTATTATTAAATGAATAATCATCCAGTTAGTCGAGAAAAAATAACTAATTTATCAAATACACTCTGTTCCATTGATATAGTTAAATAGTTCTATATGGTGCTCAAACAATTTCAAAATGACACATAAATCCATTTTCATAGAAAAAAAATTATAGGTTATATAAAATCTGTATAGTAGATACACACATTTTATATTACATAAAACAAACAACAAAACACTTTTATTTTGAATATAACTTCTTCTCAAAACCCCACATTGTTTTCACACAAAACTCATTAAAAACCACACTTTTAACACTATATGCCCACTTTTAAATTACCAAAATAAAAAAATGAATACCAAAATATTTCAATAAATTCAAAAAATAAATTTTTAGGTAGCCACATGTGAATCAAGAAATGATATCTTTGTAAAATCTCTATTTTCAAACAAACATGGCACTAAAAAACACATGTTCCACAACCTCCATTAAAACCCATTTTCACAGCCGCAACCAAATGGGAAAAAAATTAAAAACATGATTTTAATCTATATTATATTTCAATAATATCAAATAATTATTTATTGGGATTCCTCAGTTAAACCCTGAAAAGATTTATAAGAATAACCAAATATTTCTCCTAAAAATGGCACTTCAAACTCATTTTTAATATAAACCCCACTAAAACTAATTATGGAATAATAATAAAATGAAATAAACATTCAAATATAAAAAACACAGTAATATAATTCACATAAATTCCCTAAACATGGAATCCACTACCAATTTAACGATAACCCTTGAATATCTGTGCGAAAATCAAATCGCACCACCACTACCCTAAGATAGACCTAGATCAAATCTAAAACCACAATAATTGACCAATAAAACCTATGTTTAAAAACTAGATTTAACACCCTAGTTTATAGACATTAGAAAACTCACGGATAAGTGAATAAACCCTATAAAAAAGGAATTAAACCCTTAGAAAATTAAAAGAATAGTGAAAGATACCCACTTACTTCAGGGATCGTGATGAATCACCCCAAATACACCAACAACTTAATATTAAAATAGTCATAAATTCTAGGGAGGTTTTAATAAGGACGAGGAGGTTATGTAGGATCTTTAATAGATGAAAAAGAGTAATAATTGAGATATTTAAGAAGGAGTAATGTTACCCCACCAATTCCGGATGATTTGAGTAACTATATAATGTTCTACATTAATTCCCAATTAACAAGATCTCCAAAGAGGGGGGAAAGAGGCTGGGAGAATAGATGGGTTAAATGGGCTTGGGTGAGACTTGGAATCACTAAATCATATATAAAATTGAATATCTTATTAATTAATCAAATTTTGTTTTTAAAACTAGAAACGAGCCTTCGGGTTGGCCCAATTCTTTAAATAAAAACACCAAATACACTATTATTATAGATTAATAAAGGTTCCAAATTGCAATGGTGGTATTAATAGGTCAGGGGAGGCCATTTAGGAATTATAATGGGTGAAAAATATTTGAAAATTAAAAAGTTATAAAAGAAACAAAATTTGTTTTTAAAAATGGAATTGCGCTCACGGTTTGGCCCAATTCATGAAATCTCACCCATTCCTCCATAAGAGCTTGGGAAAACCCCAAAAAATCCTAAATGGAAAATAAATGAAAAATACCTTTAAAATGTGTCATGTATGTGACAATCCTTCCTACCTTCAAAACTTTCCGTACCGGAAGGTCATCCCGAAGATTGAATGAAAAACTGGAATATATACTCTTCCTAAACCGATGAATTATGATCTCATATCTCATTTTTATCATTACCATGCTGAGAATGAACCCGTACCAGCGAAATAGACTTCCCTTGAAGAAACTTCTCTTGGGAGTCCACTATTTACACTGGCCTATCAAAAACTAACAAGCCTAGATCTATATCCAGTTCTTCCCAAATTAGCACATGGGATGGATCCGGGTTGTATTTCTTCAACATGGAGACATGGAAGACGTGAAGTATGGACATCAATTGAAAAGGTAAGGAAAACCTGTATGCCACCATTCCAATATGCTCGGTGATATAAAAAGGGCCAATATATTACTTCATCATCTTCCTTTGCTTCCCCAATCGACGATGGACCAAAATAGGGGCCACCTTCAAGAATACCATGTCACCCACAGAAAAATCTATGTCTCGATGCCACAAGTCATCATAAAATTTATGATGAATCTGAGAAATCAAAAATCACTTCATGATCAATTTGGCCTTATCAGATGTCTCATCCAACAGACTCAGCCCGAGTAGTGAGTTCTCACCTACATTAGCCCAACAAAGTGGGGACCGACAAGGCTGACCCTAGATCGCCTCAAAAGGATCCATTCGAATAAAGGATTGGTATCTATTATTATAACAAAATCATCTAGACACAAACGACTATCCTAGGAACATTAAAAGTGGAGGACACATGCACAGATCATGTCCTCAAAAATATGATTCACCCACTCTATCGGACCATCTGTCTGAGGATGGTATGACGTTTTTATCTTAATCTAAGACCCCAAGGTCACATAAAGGCATTCTCAGAACCAATAAGTGAAATAGGGATCTCTATATGAGACAACTACTGATGTAATGCCATGGAGCCTCACCACCTCCTAAACATACAAATGACCAAACTCATCCACTTTAGTTATATCTCTGATCAGAATGAAGTGGGATGATTCGGTTAGACAATCAATCACATCCCAAATGCAATTCTTACCCTGAGGAGTATAAGGTATGCCAATAATTAATTCCATGGAGACTTCATCCAACATCTAGGTAGGAATGGGTAATGGATGGAGAAAACTGGAGGGCCATTGATGCTCTACTTTCACCTGCTGGAATGTATATCATCTTGACACAATGTCTTCTATGTCACATCACATACTTGGCCACCATAACTATCATCCCACATCATAATAAATCATGTTGGAACTCAGATGTAAATCCCACATAGACTGGTGGTTGTCCTCTATCACTACCTTCGGTAGAGATAACGAAACTACTAAATGGACCATGAAGCACAAGATGCCCTCAGGAGACGATGACCAATCAGAGGATGTCTTCCCACCATGAAGAAACTACGTTGAACATTGACAATGATAATCACTGGGGTGTTCCCACTAAATATACTCTAATAGAGGAGTTAAATGGATGCTCGCTATTAATGCTCCTCCGCTATGTTCCTTGGTCTCCAAATGCATATGAGAAAAGAGCCCCATAAAAGTCCACTCATCACTGGACTTCCACAAATCCTGCACTCGAACACTTATACTCAAAGCATTGGCCACCACATTACCCTTGCCAGGGGTATAGACAATGTCAAAGTCGAACCCCTACAAGTACATGATCAAACGACACTGCCTCAAGTTGAGGTTCTTCTGCGAGAAGATATAGGCCAAGATTTTTTCATCAGAGTAGACCACAAACTTTACCCCAAAGAGGTAGTGATTCAATGCCTTCAATGAGTGAATGCCCACTGCTAACTCAAAGCCATGGGTTGGTTATATCTTTTTGTGTGTTTGGAGTTAGCGAGATCCGTACGCCACCACGTGATCATCCTGCACAATAACACACCCATGACTCATACATGAAGCATCACAATAGACCACATATCCCTTTACAACCTTTTGAAAAATCAGCATGAGGGCGGTAATCAACCGCCTCTTCAGCTCCTCAAATGATGCCTGACATTATGGGGCCCATAAATACTTCACCCCTTTCAGGGTGAGCACGGTCATCGATGAAGCAAGCTGAGAGAAATCCCAAATTAATCGCCTATAATAACTAGCCAGGATAAGGAAACTCTTGATCTCAAACACATTATTCGAATGGTGTCATGAAATAACTGCATTAATATTCTCAGTTCCACTGGAACCCCTTTCTCAGAGATCACATGCCCCAAAAATCTCACTTCCTTGATCCAAAAAGTGCACATTGAAAACTTTTCTTAGAGGCGGTGATCCCGTAATGTTCCCAAGAAGATCCTCAAGTGATGTTCGTGTTCCTCATCAGATCCAGAGTATTCTAGAATGTCATCCAAGAAAACCACTATGAAGGAATAAAGATATTTATGGAACACCCTATTCATGATTGCCATAAAAACTGCTAGAGCATTGGTCAATATGAAGGGCATGACAAAATTCTCAAAGTGGTTGTACCTACTTCAGAAGGGCGTCTTTGGGATATCTGAGTCCTTCACCCTGAGCTGATGATGTCCTGAACACAAGTCTATTTTTGAGAACCATGTTTCCCCTTTCAATTGATAGAACAACTCATCTATTCTGGGTAAAGGGTATTTGTTCTTAATTGTTACCTTATTCAGCTTCCGGTAGTTAATGCACAACTTGAGGGATCCATCAGTCTTTTTCATGAACAACACATGATGGGTACAAGGAGAGATGCTCGATTGAATGAATACTTTGGATTCTAAGTCATCTAGTTGTATATTTAATTACCTTATCTCGGTGGGGGCCATATAATAAGAGGTAAGAGATATCTACTGTGTTCCTGGTTCTAGATCAATAAGAAACATCACATACAGATGCTAGGTAAAACATGAGAAATAATTAAAGAATACATCCAAAAACTAATTAAATACATGAGGAAGTGAACCCTCATGGTAAAGAACAATGTAATATAGTGAGAAAAATGTCAATTGGATGATAAGACATCCCAACTCTATGAGTTGAGGTCCTGCACGATCTGACCGAGGATCCCATTCTCCACAGAAAAGATGATAAATCCCAACAGGTTTTGTGAAACTCACACACCACCAGTAGCAATCAATGTGATTATGGAAGTGTATTATCTAATACATGCCATGAATTATTTCAAAATGATCCATGTCTAAGACCAAGAAGTCCCACTTCATCTCGACCCCTGACATGGAAAGTGCACATGACTGGAACATGAGACCCTGCTCCTTTTTTCTGAGTGGCATAACCATCTCCATAGAGAAAGACATAAACATAGGTGGAAAATTTACTATTTCTATAAAACGAGTCGGAATAAATGAAACAAAGGGGATATTATCAAAAAGAGAAGCATCTACAAAAGATGCGATCAAAACGGTACCTCTTACTGTCGACGGTCCTACCACCGATCCTACTAGTGTCTGATCCATCACATGGAGATGTCCGGTCTCTACATGTGGAAGACCGCTAGTATATGGCTATGACCTGAAATAAATTCTCCTAAAAGATGACCCAGCCCTACCCCCATGGCCTTCAAATCGATATCCCCCAATCCTCGATGGCTCAAACTGTGCTGGCACTCCTCTTGAAGCCACTAACCCTACCCCACTCAGAAGTGGACGTGCCACACCACAGAAGCATTGTAAATTCACCATACCTCCACACATGTAACTATAATTTGGAGTAAGTGTACATGATTATTGTATGTTCACGAGATTCCCAAACTGGTGTCACATGACCGATCTCGCATAAGAAGCCGTAGATGAGAACTGCTTGGAAGAGTGGCCTGAACTACTACCTCATTTATTCACATGATCCTCCTTCTTCCTTTTCTTCTATGAGGTGTTGCCACTTCCCACTACTGATACTAAACAAGAGAAACTATCCCAGCCTTTCCTATCAATCTCCACCATGAACGCCTAATCAATGACCTCAGTATAGGTCCTCAGCTTAAACAAGAACACCTAGGAGTATATCTCTGGTCGCAATCCTTTCTCAAAAATTTTGGCCTCCGCCTGCTCATTATAGATGATTTCTGAAGCATATCGAACCAACTCAGAAAAATATTTTGAATAATCCATCATATATAGATTCCCTTAAACAAGGTCCAAGAAATCTCTGGATATAGCATAAGACAGCACCTTAGGGCATTACTGTTTATCGAAGATGACCTTGAAATGTCCCCAGTGCATCTGCTCATTCTTCCCAGTCTCAAGCACTGAAAAACACCACTTATAGTTGGTACCCTCCAATATAAAGAAGGAAAACGTCACCCTTATCTCCTCGGGTGTTTCTAGGACCCCAAATATAAACTTGATCTTCCTAATCCATTCCACTGCTTCCTGGGGTTCTGATCTACCTCTGAGGGTAGGATGCTTTTTTTTTCAGAAACTCATGTTATTTATCTTTTCTAGGACCCTTATCTTTTTCCCTAATAGGAACTGATATAGGATTTTGTATCTATCCAAAAGCATGGATAACCCGAACCATATCCATTACTAGCCTCTGATCGGTCGGTGTCAGAGAACTCTCTCCGGATTCCTCCCATGGGCACATGGGATATTTCCGAGGAGGCATGTTGCTATAAAAATGTAGAAGTCACAAAGAAATAGTCAATACCACAATTCTGAATTTTTTGGTAAAATGCATCAAATATAAATAAACTAAACACATTTCAGTAATAAATGAAACAACTATTCCACCCTCGCCCGGTGTCCACGTGTGGTCTGCAGCCCATACGTCTCACCTGAAGTGATGTTAATCAGATAATTCCAACATCCCATGGTGGCTCATGTTTTTCAATGAAAGGTGGAGGCCAATCCCCCTACTCATGACCAAATCCCTAAGCCCTGACATTACAATCTCATGTCTATCCTGACTCACCTGATAATTGAAATAGAGTTTAAGAACATTAACCTCCTTTGATACCAAATTTTTCACCAACTCAATTCGGTCGCCACCAATACCGGCACCAAACCCATCCCATGGAAAGGCACGAAGGGTGTTCACTATTCCTACGGACTATCATAACTTCTCAGGATTCATTAATTTAGGTTTGGAAACTATTTAATCAAGTATGAAATCATAAAACATTAAAAACAATCTTTAATATAAATCTGATATTTTTGAGCTAAACAATTCTTAAGAAAAAACCAGAACCGAATGAATTGGTTAAAAGACAATAAAAGTTGTCTGAATACAAAAAATGGAAGTAGCAATAGATCCCCAAGGACTCTAAATGGAAAGGGTTAATAACCCACAAGTCGTCTCCATAACTCTGCACCAAGGATGGGAACTAACACCCCGAATCGCTACAACAAAATGACTTTCCATTATCTTAGTAAAAAAACAAATATAATTACACCAAACAGGTGTAATTAGGGTGTGATCCGGAACCAAATAGTATACCACCAAATTCTCAAAATATCAAGCAATATAATTTTAAATAGCAATCAATTTTAATATGTAAAGAAAAGCACTGATAAATTTCAAGAAAGGCGGCTTTCAATTGAAAAAAGTTTTCATGATTTTTCAGAACATTCATATATTTAAATAATAACGATATATACATTAATTTACTGCCAAAAACACCCCAAAAAAATATAAAATACCATAAATACAATGAGAACCAAAATAGGGGACACCCCTAGGCACTACGTAGTCTCGGGCCCCATGCACCTCATACCTCGGTGTAAAGTAACCATAGTAAAATATGTTCTCATGCACGAGACACTAGTAGGGAACATAAAAATAACCAAGAGGTACCCATTAATTATTCATATTGTTTAGTAAGAGTTTTATTTATCCAAATTCTATGTGAAATGGAGACAAAACCCATCTGGTACACTAGTTGTACTAGTACACATCCACCCCACCTAAGTACCGGGCTTCCCCCTTGGTGCTCAAACTATTTTAGAATTCTACATATATATCCATTTTTATATAAAACACCACTACTGGTCACATACAATCTGTATCATAGAAAAAAACATTTTATACCATTCAAAACACACCATAATACAATTTTAATTTCAATAAAACTTCTTCTAAAGAACTCACATTGTTATGCACCCAAAACTCTTTAAAACCAACAATTTTGACACAATTTTCTCACTTTTAAATTACCAAAATCGAAAATTTAGCCCAATTTATTTCAATGAATCCAACAAATCAATTTTTTGGGCATCCCCAAGTGAACCAAGAAATGATAACTTTGTAAAATCTCCATTTTCACACAAACATGGCACTGAAAAACACATGTTCCACAAACTCCATTAAAACCCATTTTCTTATAAACAAAAAAAGAGGATAAAAATTCAAAACATGATTTTAAGCCATATTACAGTTCAATAAATTCAACTAGGTATTTATAGGGCATCCACAATTGAACCCTTAAAATATTTCTGGGAATAACCCCCAATTTCACCAAAAAATTTCACTTCAAACTCATTATAAATAAAAATGCCACTAAAACTAATTTTGGCATCCATAATAAAATGAAATAAACATAAAAATATAAAAACCCAGCATATATAATTAACTAAAATTTAATAAACATGGAATCACCTAAAAATTTATCATAAACCCTTGAATATCTGTGCGAAAATAAAATTGCGCCACCACCACACTAAGATAGACCTTGATCAAACCCAAAACAACAACAATTGACCTAGAATACCTAAGGATAGACACTAGGATAGAAACAATTGTTTATGGACATTAGAAACCTCAAGGATAAGGGAGTAAACCCTAACAAAAATGAATGACACCCCAAGAAAATTGAAATAAGAGTGACAGAGACTCACTTACTTGAAGGATCTTGAAGAATCGTCCCAAATACATCGGCAGATGAATTTTAAAACAGTAAAAACCTCAAGATAATTTTGAATAAAGATGAAGAGGATATTTAGGAATGTAAAAGGACGAAAAATAGTAAGAATTGTTATAGTTTTTAAGGAATGAATTTACCACTTCAATTATGGCCGATTTGAGAAACTCTATAAGGTTTTTCACTAATTCTTGATGAACAAGAGCTCCAATGTAGGGGGAGAGGCTGGGCGCAAAGATGGGTTCAATGTTCTTGGGTGAGACATGGAATAATTAAAAAATCATTAAAATTGAATACCTTAAATAAAAATACCAAATACATCATTATAATGGATTACTAAATGTTCCAAATTGAAATGGTGGTGTTAATAGGACAGGGGAGTACTTTTATGAATTAAAATGGGTGAAAATTATTTAAAAATTAGAAAGTTATAAAATAAACAATATTTATTTTTAAATCTGGAATTGGGATCACGGTTTGGAACAATTCATGAAAACTCACCCATTCCTTCATAAAAGCTTGGGAAACCTCTAAAACAAAGTAATAATGGAAAATAAATGAAAAAACCATTAAAATATGTCATGTATGTGATAGTTTGTAATATATATATATTTATTCAAGATTAAATTTTCATGTTGTTGGGAAATTTATGAAACTAGATGATATGTTAAGTATTGGATTCATGTTACAATCTCATTTATTTTCAGGGTTGTCTATTCTAAATTTCAATTAAGGGAAATATTATGTATATAATCCTTTGAAAACCATATATTTTATTCCAATATGGTTATTAATCATTTTAATATTCCTTATTAATACTTTCCTCACATTATTGATTTTAATTATTTAGTACATATTATTATAGAAAAGTTGACCTTATTTATTATCATGTCAAGGATGTATTTTTCCACATCCATTCTATTCAGGAAAAAAATATTGAATTTTGTAATAATAATTTATATAAATTACCCTAAATTATATAAATTAATTTTACATCAATGTAGAATAATTTTAATTAACAAATATAACAAATATTTTGTAGGACCATATAGGTATAATATCATTAGAAACTGGGATACATAAGCAACTACTTCATAAGACATCGTCATTATCTCAGAATTATTTTTTCATAACTGGAACCCTTATTGACATATCATAATTAATACCCATCTTCATTACCTTGGGAAAAGAATCATATAAAAGGGTGAGATCATATTCTCATTATGGTTGAAGAAGGGAGATATCAATCATATCATAATAATAAGACATAAGAAAATTACATATAAAAATGTTATCCTGAAATTGAAAGATCAGGATATCATACCAGGGTATAAATCATGAATGTTCATAAAAAATAAATGAAAATAATCCCACAATTCATTACATTAAACATGATGTTTTATGGTATAAAAACAATCATAGAAAATCATTTCATATTATCCAAGGATCATTTCCAAGACCATCATTGCGGACAAAGTCTATTACTAAAGCGAGTTCACTCATTATTCCATCCCTACATTACAAAATTGTGATCATATCTCATTCCATCCATGACGATGTAATTAGTTATAAACCGTTATCCAATTCATTTAAGGGAGATATAGGTCACACCCTCCCATAGTGAAATCATTCTAATAGGTTCTAGAAAAACATAATTCATTCACGATTGTATTACCAAATGAAGAAAATGGGTTTCTTAAATATCATTTCATAATAATCCATATAAAACAAATGGATTTAATTAATATAATTCTATAATAAAAACAATATAACCCTTGTAATAATAGTTATAGTAAAATAAACCTTCTAAATAAATTCATCTTAGATGAAAAATAATTTTGATTAAATAATTGACATTAATTATTGAGAAAAAAATAATTTCATCTTCAAAACAAATTATTTTATGAAAATATCATGTAGCTTTGAAAGTAAATAATTTACTTGAAAATAAAAATTAAATCTTGTAGAGAAATCTTCTTGGAAATAATTCTTTATGAAGATGTAGAAATATGTTCATGTAGTATATGTTAAAAAACGATTCTCCTCATACTTTTCCCAGAAAAATCAAAAGTACCTCATTTTGAATAACAACAAAAGATTCCTTTCATACCATTAATTAAAAATTATCCAATGTATAAAATTAAAATTAAAAAATTATATAATATTACAAATAGTACTACATTTTTAATGGTCCTAGATGAAAATGATAAATATACCCTAATAAATACTTATGAATGTACAATCTTGGATAATAATGAGATTGAAAAATTGTCCTTTAACTTAGGTTGGATATCATTCATAGGTATTAAAACCTCCTTTATATTAGTTTATATAATTTCATTGAATTATTCAACATTTATAGCCATTTTTATTATATCATATATGATCATATTATCATCTTTTTGGTAGTAACATTTCATTCGTACTCACTGTTTGGACATTAACAACATTATATTATTATGCATGTTTTATAGAATAAGTTATATTTTTCTAAAATAGGTCATATTTATATCATTTAAAAGGACATAACCATAATATATACCATATTTATTTATTTTGTACATTAATATAATCATTCTTCAATGAAGATCATATAGAATGAATCACATTACATCGTAGAGACAGTAGGTTGTACATACGCATGAGTGATGATATTATTCCAAATTTTTTTTGAATTTTATTGGAATGGATGGTTTTTACTATTTAATTATTATTTCCATCATTATTCCCCACTGAGAAAGGTGATGGTGAAAAATATATTACGCCACGTCATGGATATGGTAAGCCATACATACATAGCATGCTGATTCCTTTTTCGTAGGATGTATAGAAGGTGTAATATGGTTTTTTCATAATTATAATAACATATATGTATATAATTTACACTGGAGTTATTAATTTTTTATGAATCAACTAATTAAGATGAATTATAAAAATAGTGAATTTTGAAAGCTTTAGTAGGGGAGATCACATCTTCTTAGATGTGCTGCCTCTAATTCTCCTCTTATAGCATGACAGTTAGTCGTTGAAGAAGTAAATAACATCTTGAATGTAACTAAATAAGTTTTTATTGAAATGGGTATAGTATTTCAAAGAATTAATTCTCAAATTGAAGTTATGTGGTGAGGGAAGAGGTTTCCATTTATCATTGAAATGCGTGACTCTATTGGGATCTCCAAAAATATTAATTTATAACTAAATAAAACCATACAAAAAGTAACCAAAATGACCCAATTTAATATATGAGATGATACAGGGTTGTAATTTATTCAAAAAATATATTTTAGGCAAGATTTTATGTCAATTTTAGCAATATCATTTTATTTTATAATTAGTTATTTTATTTTATTTTTAATACGATAACAAATATATCAACATTAAAATTATTCTATATTTACATATATGATGTAAAATGGACCATAAATAATTGAATTATAATATTTTAGTCCATAAAATAGAAAAAATTTGAAATTTTTTTATGTTTTTTAAATTATTTAATAAAACATTAATTTGATAAACAATCTATAGTGTCAATTTTGACACTATCTGATTCATTAATTTTTAAAAATATTAAGACATCAAATTAACATAAAAACCACTATTTTATTATTTTAATAAATTATCATGGAAATATAGAAATTTAATTGGACATATTAATTAAACAAAATTAATTTTTAATATTTTTATAACATTTATTTTATATCTACATTAATAAATTAATTACTAAATCAATTTTGTGTATTTACATAGTATACTTATTTGTTTAATAAAAATTAAAACTAAAAATTCATGATGAATTTTAATCTTCTAGAATCCATAATAATTTAATTATTTGAATTTATCTTTTGGAAAATCCAACATTTAAAATTTTATACTTATTATATTATGAATGTGAAAACATTGACATCAATTTAAATAAAATAAAACACGTGTCACATCTAATTCTAAAAGGATCCAAATGATCTATAACATTACCCTTGTATGTTTGTCAATGATATATACTTGACCAATAATATTTGGTCAACTTTTTATGACTTTTATGGTTATTATATTTCAAATGAAAATTATTGATTTCTCATTAATTAATTTATTTTTACATCATCAATGTATAAGCCATTAAGGTAGGTAATTATTTTTTTAAATTACAAATAAATTACCATGATAAAGGAAAAAAATTTATAATTCAAATATGTATTTATAATTGAATTTATATTCAGTATAACCATATATGTAGAGGATTTATTTATTATAATTTGTGTGAGGCGTATTTATATTTTTGTTAAATAATATATATTAAATGTCCTAATATTATCCAAGTGGATTCCAAGGATTCCATTTTAATCCAAAGATGATATAGGTCAATTTTTTTCCAATGATATTTATACAAGTGTTAGGATTGTTTTAAAATAGTATTCTTAAACTTAGTTACCTATTTTACCATTTCACCATATTAATAAAAATTACGGAAGTTACTATTTACAATGCTGAAAGATAATACAAATATATTTACATAATTTGGAACTACTGATATATAATATAGAATATATTTTTTAAAATTAAAAATAATAAATTTTAATAACTGAATTTTAAATTAATCTTGTTGTGGAAGGAGAGAATGAGTTTTAAAAGATAAAACAATGCAAAATATTGAAATGTTTTTACATCTAAATTCAATGTTAAATTAACTCTAATGACATAAATTATATTTAATGATAAAAATATATTTTTAATACATTAAAACCATTCTATTATATTGTGTAACCATATGAATTATTTTGATGAAAAAAGTTGTTTTCAATTAACATTTAGTGTATTTTTACTATTCATCAAAATTTTAGTGTTATTAGAAAAATATTAAAAAACCATTGAATGAAAATTTATATATCACTCATATAAAGTATATGATTATGCTTTCATATAAAAAATTATTAATGTGTAAAAATTTTAATTTAAAAGGGTTCCTCCATTAAGAGGAGGAAAATTGCCCTTTTGAAAAATATAACATGTTATACATCAAATATAGTTTATTTATACCCAATGAAAAAAATATTTATTTGAATAATAAAAAAATATTTTATTATTTATATAACATATATGTTTCAATAATTTCACTTTTTAATACTAATTCATTCAATTTATTTAAAAAAAAATAGTAGATATATATATTTCATAAGTAATTTGTAGTTAAAGAATTAACCATATATTTTTTTAATGTCCTTAATTTTTAATATATATTTTTTAAATATTTTATGGAAATATTATGACACCATGATTTATGATGAAGAGTGATTCCGAGTCTGGGAGTTCCCAAAATAAATGATGGAATCAAATTAAACTTTTAAATAGCAGATGCGAGTAGTTTTACTAAAAATGATGAATAAATTTTATATTGATTCCTGGATCAAAAATATAAGGGAACCATTTTGTTCAATGTACTGACATTACCAAAGGCGATGCCTATCATCAACCATCTCGGGTCAGCTGGGAAAGTTAATTTTTGGATGGTTTAAAGGAAATAAGATAAATTAATAAATTATTATAGTTTAGAGGCTTTAGAGATGTAGAAATTTTTTTATTGTTTTTAAATAACTACGTTATATTATTAGGTTGATAACCCTAAAAAACTCCATATAATCCTCTAGATCATTATAGAGGAGCCACCCTATGAGATCTCTTGACGAACAACGATGAACGACAATGTTTGGATCGTTGCACAGCAGGATCAGATCTCACTAATGATGGAAGCAGATCCACCATTTATCGAAGAACATTGAAGGGGTTTGTATTTTTATTTTTCTTTTACCCATTCTTAGATTTAAATGACAAATTTAGATAAACCCATGAATACGTTGTCCTACAGATCATTCGTTCTTGCTTACAAGATAGAAAATATGGTTTATTTGGGGGAATATATTTCCTAAATGTTTCATTTCTACAAAATCCTTATAATATGATTGGATATACACTATAATAAACAATGGCAGATGTTTTTTCCTCATTCTATTATTTGTTTTTATTCCCCCTTTTTGAGCCGTATGTTCATCGTATTCTTCATGGTGTATGAACAACATATCATTGAAAATCCTTCTCACAATGAAAAAATCACAAATTTTAGATCTGATATCATGATGACCTAGAATAAGTGTGAGGGAAATGGTGGTGGATGAAATGACCTAGTTCGGGATAAATCTTTCTTCAACCTTTCTCTATGTGGATTATTGAAACAATTTTTTTTGGCTGATCAGACACCTGAATCCCCCCAAAACGTTGATGTAATGACTAGAATAACATGGATCATGGGTTTTATGTTGAATAGATTTTAAATTTAATAGTTGTATGATCACCAGAAGTAAAAGATGAAGAACTATGATTCCAGAAAATCATGACGAAACAATGTGTTCTCCGAAGAACATGTCATGTTCTCCAAAAAAACATGCCATGTGGGGTCGGCTCATTGGTGACTAAGTTTCCACATTATAGAAAATGATGACCTAGTGTGTGACCACATTCAATCAACATGTGGTTCCTTACACAGGAATCTGTGTGTATCTCATATGGTACACACAGATGGGCTAGAGTACATGGCATGTACTCCACCATATGGCCAGACTAGACTGATAACGCAGGTTACCCCATGTACCAGTTAATGGTTTGTGAGACACAGTTTGAATCCATGTATAAGAAAAATTCCTATGTACATGGAGTGGACCTTGGATTATAGGAAATGGTGTGTTACACTACTACATGGTGTGTATATTTTTCTTCACAACATGCTCTTTTTGACATGGGCCGTTGAACATGGGATGTACACCGGGTCATAGGACACGATGTTGGAAACCTCTATAGGCCATTTATGTTGTTCACATGGCTTGATATCCTTTTCCACCATGACTTGTACAACATTAATTTGGGTTAGTTCCCCTTTGATCGTTCCCCTAAAGCTCACGTATCATTTCTATCAACATGAGTATGAACCCATCAGCATGACGTTTAGAATAGAGTTAGGAATCCTTATCGAGAGGCATATAGAAGGATCCTCTTTCCATAATTGGCCCTATGTATATTCATGAATTGATGTGAAAAAATCTATAGGATTCTAATACTCTACATAGTAGGGGAATACAGATTTTTAGTCGTATATTCAAAGGCCCTGGTAGTGATCCTCATTCGTGTATCATGATATTTCCCCACTTAGTAGAGAGTACTGTAAGAAATAGTGCATCTATTTTCTCTTCATATATATCAGTGGATATATCTATCTTGTGACCCTTCCCAAGGAACAGTAAATCACCATGGATATATTCAGAGATATTAGAATCCTAGAGTGAGTTCTTCCAAACGAGTGCTTTGTGGAATCTTAGAACTGAATCCCTAGCATGGGTATACATGTTGTTGTGACATGCCTCTATTCTATGTGTCTATATTTTCTATATTTTTGGATATTTTTCTCTTGTTATATGTGCTATGGATATATAGTATTTTGAGATAATTGTATCTTTAAATTGATTATTTCTTTGTGGTTTTTGGGGATTCCTATTGAGTATTATTATACTCAACACTGTATGGTATTTCTCAGCATGAGTCATGTCTTCTGAAGACAGTCGACCTTTTGATGATGTCTGGGGTGGACTAGGGATGGATATCGATTTTTGAGTTCTAGATAGGATGAGGTGTTACTATGTATTCATGTATAAATTCCAATATCCTTCTTGTTTATGGGTTAAACCCTGTCGTTTCACACTCATTCTTTTGGTGAGATTATATTATTGGACCAATTTACATTCCTCACAATACGTTCTGTTGTAATCTGTTGGTTGGGTTTTCTCATATGAAAGAATTTTTTTCCTTAGTTTTTTAAAATTTTATCATTTTTGGGCTTCGAGATGTGTGTGTGTGTAGATGTACTTTTGATAGGCCTCCCATGTTAGTTATATGCCTACTGGGTGCTAGTCATGAGCCCCTAGCTAATTGGGCGCAGGCTTGGGAAGTCATTGGTCGGGCCCCATTGGGAATGGTCATGACATAGTAATATCAGAGGTGGTTAGTTCAGCCTTAGGACTTTGAGAATGTGAGATTGGTTTGGGGAAACAATGATATGTTTTGAGAGTTTTTCTTTCATTCTAGGGACTCCAGTGTTTGTGTGGGAGGCCAAAGAATCCATACACAAGACTTTGATAACATGTTTCATGACTCGGTATAGGAGAACACTAATTATATAGAAACAATATTGGTGCATTCTATATATAGTAATGGGTTGTGGATTCCATGTACATGTTGAGTCAACTCTCCAGATATAATCATTGACTGTGATACATCTTGTTTAATTACATGATGCTTCCATGATGCATACAATCATTGATTAAGCAGTTCATTCATGAGGATAACCTCCTCATTGATGAGGCTTATAATCAGGGGCCAATTACCTAAGAGATAGTATAAGGGGGTGCACCAGCAATGCCACCAACAGTGGAGCAGAAAGTGGTTCCAGCAGTACTGGAAGATGTGCAGCAAAGGTTGAGTGTGCTCGAGAAGTTCCAAAGACAGAGACCCCTCATGTTATGAGGAGATCCTGACCACAAAGTGAATGTACTCTCGCTTCAGGTGGTGAAAAGTGTTTAATGCCTTCTGAGGACACTGGTGGACCAGATGAAGGTCCTAGGAGGAATCATTATTTAAAGATTGGTAGAAAAATGGTTAACTTTAACCACACATAGTCATGATGAGGAGACACTATTATAGATAGAGTTTGAGCAACTCTTTTGGGAGGAGTTCACTCTGGTTACACCGAGGGAAGTGTGTATTCATGAGCTTATTAAAATCCAATAGGGCAGTATGACAGTGGATAACTATTCATCAAGGATAACCAACCTCACCAGGTTCTCGATGGATATGGCTAGGGATAGGTACTTTAGAGCTCAAAACATCAAGGGAGTTCTATGAATGGAGATATGATCTAGTGTTATTCCTCTATGTATTTCAACTTATGCTGGAGTGCTCGAGAGTGATTTGGTGGTAAAGAGGTTTTTTTATAAGCATAGACAACTTCTGTTATTCAGCATCAGGCATACATGTGCTGAGATGTCAACAGTGGAATGTTGACTCCAGGCATAAGGATCAGGTTGTGGGAGGTGTCTAATGAGGTCCTAGGATTGGGGATCAGAAATCTAGGGTTCTCAGGAAGGATCTAGTGAACCTATAGAGAGCCTATGATACTCATGTGATGATATAGAACATCTCTCTAGAGACATTCCAACCACTCTTTCTGCTAAAATGGAGGCGATGGATAGAGCAATGAGTCATAGGCAGAGAGTGGGTTAGGTAGACTCGCTATGTGGTGGATGTGGAAGAGGAGAATGGATAGTTTTAGGAGGTGGAAGTTGTTATGAAATTCTCCCAATACTAACCATAGGAGGTTTGCACCAGGATCAGGGATATGGGGAAAAAGGCAGGGAAAGATACATGCAGTCGAGGTGTATGAGCTAAGGAATATACGAATGATTCAAGGTATGATATATTTCTTATCTATCATAGTTGTCATAGTTATAGACACAAGTTTCACTCATTCATTCCTCTCCACATGTGTAGTGAAAATACTAGAGATTTTGGTATATCTATTTACTGGAGACTTATGCTTGGAGACACATATACGTGAGGATACTCAATGATCAATCATCTTTTTTAACAGTGTGATATTACACTTATTAGTGGGAGTTTCAATTGGAACCTCTTGGTGGTAGTGACAAGGCCTTAGTACATCATTCTTGGTATGGATTTTTTATCTTCAGTGGATGCCCAGATTGACTACTTCAAGTGGAGAGTGTTGTGTGTCTGATGTGAGGGAATGATGTTTTCCACTTTAAGGGAAAAAGGAAACCCATGCCATATAGGTGGGTCTCATGTATAGTATAGTGAAACTAATCACTCATATGTTTTCTAGAATTACCCTATAATAAATAGTTCTTTTGAGCTTTCAGTTCCCCATAGTATTTTCAGAGTTTGAGGAAATCTTTCTAGAAGATGTTCTAGGAAATCCTATTCATCAAGAGATAGACTTCTACATCGACTGAAACCCCAAGACTACATCGATATACTCACCAGAATATCAGATGGATCTCACAAAGTTTCACAAGAATTGGGGGTCATTAAATATTTTTAAAGGAATGGCTTTATAGGAACTAATGTTTTACCCTGGGCCGCCCCTATTTTCTTCTAGGAAGTTATATATGATTGTGAGGTTGTCCATGGATTACTAGTTCTTGAACCACATATATGTCATGAAATATTATCCACTATCGAGGATTTACGACCTCTTCAATCTTCTTAGAGGGGAATAGTGGCTCTCAATGGTTGAACTTTGATCAGGTTATCACCAACTGCGAGTACAAGACAAGGATATACTGAAGATGGAGTTTTGGTTCTACTAAAGTTATTATTATTACATGGGGATGACCTTTGGAAAGACTTACTCCATTTTAGTGTTCATCAGACTCATGAACTGGATCATGCAGCAATACATAGACCATTTTGTAGTAGTCTTCATCAATGACATCCTTATGTACATAAGTTCAAATGAAGAGCATGTGAGAAACCTACTGATGTTTCTATAGATAATCTGGGACAACCATCTTTATGAGAATCTATAAAAGTGCCAATAATGGGTATAAGAGATTTGATTCTTCATACATGTCATCTCAGCGGATGGAATAGTGGTGGGCCCAGCCATGGTCTAGTTGGTGTTAGCAAGGGATCCTCAATGGAGTGTGAGAGTGGTGAATAACTTCGTCGGGCTACCCATATATTACCAGAGATTCATAATTTATTATTCTGTAATATTATCACAGATGGAAACATTGAATTGTAAAGGAAAAACTTTCATATGGATAGAGAATAGGAAACGTAATTTCTAGTAGTTGAGGTAGAGTTGGATGAGCACACTGCTCAGGGGATTTCCAGAGTAGATTATCGAGTACATAGTTTTCAGTGACACCTTAGGGACTAGGTTTGGTTGTGTCCTAATTTTATGATATATGGTGATTTATTATCGTTCAATTTAGTTTAGGCCAAACGAGTAGAACTACAAAACCCAAGATCTTGAGTTTGAAGCAGTGGAATTCATATTCATGATGTGGTGGAACTACTGGATGAGTGAGTTTCTAAACCTTAACTCTGACCACAAGAGCCTCAATTAAACCCTCTAGAGGGATGATCTGAAAATGAGTTAGGGACAATGGATAACATTTCACTATGATATTGAATTTGAGATCATTTATACTCCACGTAAGGGGAACATGGTTGAACATTATATATGTAAAATATTGAGATCATAGCTACTAAGTGAGGCATCATGGAAATTGGCCCCAATAGAGTTATCCTTCATGGATAGAGATGATGTGGATTACCTTAAGTTGATTGTTGTTACCACTCCAATCTTACATAATATTTTGGAGGCATATCTATGGAATTCTATTATGAAGTCTTACGTTCTCTATTATCCATAGGACATGCTCCTGATAGATATTCTCAGGGTGTGGAGAACATCCTCATTTTTTAGAGGATACATAGTTGTACTAGTGGTGTTGTGGGAGGAGTTTATAAATGAGTTTCATACATAACCCATGGTGGTACATACTGGAGTGGGAAAATTTTAATGAGGACCTCAGATGAATGTTTTGGAGGACAAAAATGAATACGGATGTGGAAGATTTAATTTATCGATGCCTTACTTATCAGTAGAATAAAGAGGAGAAGTAGGTTCCAGTTGGTTAAACTCACCACATGATGTGCATGAATAGATGTGGGATTGAATATTTAAATACATAGTGATGTGTTTTCTATGAATGTCTAGGGGACACGATTCCATCTATGTTATTTTTGACATGCTCACTAAGTCGGCCAACATCCTAGACATCAGGGTGAAGAGTATAATAGAGATATTGGGACACCAATAAAATTAATATATAGTTTCGTTTCATGTCATCCCAGTAAATATAATCTCATATTGTAATATAGGAATCACAACCACGTGATGGAGGGGACTGCAGAAGACTTTTGGGAATCTTTTATGCTTGAGGGAAGTGTTCTATACCTAGATAGATTTCTAGAGAGGGAGGAACAAACTGGTTCTTGATGAAATGTTTTGGACTTGTATCTTTGTCTTTGGTCACAGTTGGGAGGCCATATACCACTGGTGGTGTTCTCATACAATAATAACTACCAATCCACTATCATTATGACACTATTTGAGACTTTATATAGGTGACCTTGATGGTCACCACACTACTAGATTGATCCTAGAGAGTCAGCACTCATCGGTCCAGTGCTGGAGTGATCCACTTCCAAGATGTTTCAGATCATCCAAGATTGGACGAAGACTACATAGAGTTTATATATTTATTATGCTGACAGAGGATAGAGACTTCTGGAGTTCTTGGATGGATGCCATGTCTCCCTTATGGTCTCACCTCGATGAGGGTTGCGAAGAATTTTCCAGGGAATTAGGTTGTATCCAAGGTTCATCGACCCTTTCTAGATGTTGAAAAAAGTTATCAAGGTGGTGTAATGCAAAGCTCTATCACCATATTTTCACTATGTACACGATTTCTTCAATTAATCACAAATGAGGAGGTACACGCATGACCCATCGCACATCATCAACTAGGGAAATCTGGACATTGAGGATGGAGAGATCATTGGTGAGTGCCCATTAGATTTTCAGGATCATTTGGAGAGGATCCTTTGGGGAAGAGTGGTTCCCTTGGTGTAAGTCTAATGACAGTATGAGAATATTTAATAAAGAATGGGGGAGGGGGCGGTTCAGATTCATTCCCAGTACCCACATCGATTTTAGTAACTTTTTTTTAAATTTCTAGGGTTTAAAACCCTATGTTAGGGAATATTTAATGACATAAATTTTATATATTTTATTTTCAAATAATATATTGAATTATTTAGAGACTAGGATTTGCAGCATAGTGCAATTGCGATGCCCAGATAACGTAGAATATATGTTTGAAATAATATAAACATTTAAATAGTGTGCATGAGAGATTTTCCAAAAAATGTGAAATAAAATTTAAATGGATTCTTGTCACAAGAATTATTAGTACACCATTGCATTTAGAGTAGTGAATTAACCTTATGGATGGCCTAGCATCACAGTCACAGGTCAGATGAAAAATTTATATTTTTTACATTTTAATGGATGTATAATAATATAATAATTTATTTTATTTTAAAATTTTTTAGGATGAAGCGATGTGTTTTTTGTTTTTAAAATAATTAGGTTCCAGTGATTTGGTCATAACCCTGAAATACTGCCTAGAATCCTTTGAAGCCTTAGAGAGGTGCCACCCTTGGATAACTCTAAATGAATGACAACGTGTGGATCATTGAGAAACATGATCAGATCTCTCTAATGGTGGAAGTAGATCCAACCACCATCAATCATTGTGGTAGGTTTGGTTATTTCAATTTTTTCCCTTATTTAAGTATTTAAAAGATGAATTCGGATCAACCAACCAATAGGTTGACTCATGGATTCTTATTTCTTCTTGGAGGGTCACATTATCGTGATTATTTTGGGGAATTGATTTCATAATTATTTCATAATTATTTATCCTTATAACTGGTAGGTATAAACACCTTAACGAACAATGATGGAGGTTCTTTCCACATTTTATTTATGGTTTTCTTCCCACTATTTTGACCCTCGTGTTCTTATCGTTATTCATATGGTATAAAAAACAGATCCTTGTGCATCCATCCAACAAAACAATGATCCCAAATAATAGATCCTATATCATGAATACATAGAGAAGGTGCAAAGAATATGGAGATGGATGAATTGACATGGTTTGGGAGAAATATATCTTTGACCATTCTTCATGCGGAAGATGAAAACATGTTTTTGGGGGTGATCGAGAACCTAAATCCTCCCAAAATGATTATGGCGTGATGGGTTGGATTAGTATCACGAGTTTTAATGAGAACTAATAGAAAGATAAATTGTTTTATGATCACTCTAAGTGGAAGTAAAAGAACTTTGATTTTGTAAAATAGGGATGAAGACAGCGTGTCCTATGAAGACCATGATGTGTTGGGATGGCTCAATGGTGGCTAAGCCTCAACATTACTGAAAACGATGACATGAAATGTGACCCATATCATACATCATATGGGTCCTTATGCCGGACTCATCATGTATATCAGGTGACACATAGTCATGAGGTGGAGTACATGGAATGAACTCCACCACATTTCCAGACTAATCCAGTTATGTGGGTTACCTCGTCTACCATTTCATGGGTTGGAAGGCTTAGGATTAATCCTTGTACATGAACATGACCTGGGTACACGAAGTGGCCCCCCAATTGTAGTACATGACATGTTACTCTCCTATATGTCATATATATATTTTTCTACATGACATTATCATTTCCACATGGGACATTGTACATGAACAGTACCCAGGGTCAGATGACGTGGATTCTGACACCTCTATATGCCATGTTCTTTCTTGTAGATGGCCTGATATCCTTATCCACCATTACCTCAACATGACTTATTTTGGTTAGTGCCCATTTATTCATTCCCCTAAAGTTCAAGTATCATTACCATCCACAATAATACGATCCATTCAGCATAACTTTATGGATAGATTTGGGAATCCCCTCCGAGAGACCTGTAGTAGGATCATCTATCCATTCATGGCCCTATGTAGTGTAAATCATTAACGTGAAAGATCCTACATGAAATTGATATTTTATATAGTAGCTGAATCTGGATGAGTTGTGGTATATGAAATGTCCCTTACAATGATCCTCATCTATGTATCATTATCTTTCACCACATAAGAGCTAGTTCTCACATAATGAGTCCATTTGTTCTCTATTTTGATCTATCAATTCATCAATCTCCCTCATGACCCATCCTGATGAATGATACTTCTCAGATGGATGACATCAGAGCAATAAGACTCATGGAATGAGTTATCTCGGATGTGTTCTTAGTGGAATCTTCGAACTGAATCCCATGACTAGGTATGACACTAATTTTGACTTACCTCTAGACTACAGGTCTGGGTTTCGAGTAGTTCTGGATATGATTCTATTGTTATATATGCTGTGGAAATATACTGTGTAGATATGAATTTACCTTTAATTTGTGACTTTTTTGTGGTTTTTGGGGTCACCTATTGTGTATTGTTATATTCACCCTACATGGGATTTTCCCACACATCTCTAGTCTTATGTATATGAGAGACCTTCTGATGGATTCTAGGGTGGACTAGGACCAAATATAGATTTTTCAGTTCCAGACTAGATGAGGTGTTCCAATGACTTCTAGTAATAGTTCCATTACCTTACTTGTTTACAGGTTGGACCTTGTAGTTGCAGATACTTTATTTTTTTGGGATTGTATTGTTGGCCCAATTTACATTCCACACATTACTTTTTATTGTCCTATATTTCTTGGATTTAGAGGCATGCATGTATTTTTTTTTCCTTAGTTGTTTTTTACATTTAATAATTTCTATGCATATAAATGTCTTCATGTATACATGTACATAGACAATGCCTCCAATGTTAGTGATATTCCTACTCTATCCTAGTCACCATCCCATGGTCAATTAGAGGCGAATTGGGGGAGTCCTGGTGCGGGCCCCAATGGGAAAGGTGATGAAAATATTCATAAGTTAGTTATATTTATTCCCACTAACCAAAACTCTAGGTTATAATGGCCATTTCATAAAATGGGTGTCTCAGTTTTGGTTTAAACTGACGATTGCATTCTGTACAAGATATTGAATAATTAAATTTATTTTGAGAAAAAATTTCATAAAAACATCATGGTGTTACATTATACCCCCTGTAAAAAGAATTTCTCCCTAGAAAATTAATCACTTATATAAAAAACTAAGAGGATATCTGTCCCTCATAATATCCTCATGTTTCTACATAACTTCCTCAAACTAGTGGTTCCACCACAAAACATTAACCATGTGATTTTTCTTGTTTTGCAAACCTTTTTTGATATGATCCAGAATCTATATCGGTTGTTCTTCATAAGAAAGATATTGATATACCTATATGAATTATGAGTTCAGGTCTTGTGATGGATCAGGTATGTACTTTATCGGGATGTATATATGTAATACATCATGAACTTTAGAGATATTTAGTGGAAGTTCTAATCAGAAATATACCTTCTCAATATGATCTAGAATTTTAAAAGTATCGATATACCTAGGTTTAACATGAACTTATTTCCAAATCTCCTTACTCTCTTCTAGGTAGATATTCATAAAAAAAACTTCTCAACCTCTTTATACTCTTGGTATATTTATAATTATTCAGCATAAAATTTTTGTTGACTCCAAGATTCACTTATGTGTCATTGAATAGATCTAATAATTTCGACCATTTCATTAATAAGACTAGGTTCTGATGTATTTCATTCCCCAACTACATCCCCAAAAGATGGAGTTCTTTAATTTTTTCCATATAGGGCTTCATATTAATCCATTTGAATACTGGAGTGAATGATATTTTTGTACAAAGATTACACTGAATGTATGTGTTGATATCAGAGACCATTGAAATCCATAGTGAAAGCTCAAAACATGTCTTCTAGAGTTTGAATATTCCTCTCAGACTAACCATCTATCTGAGGATGATAAGATAAACTGAAACATTACTCTCTATCAAGATCATAAAAAATATTTAAATTGACATTGAGGTAAACCTAGAATCTTGATCATATATAATAGAAATCGGTACTCCATACAATCTTACCACTTCCTTTAACATATATCTGAGAAAACTGATCAAGAGATAAATCCTATCTAATGGAATTAAAGTGTGTCAAATTCTTAAGGTGATCAACTATTACCCATATATCATAATGGAATTTGGATGTTTTGGGATGTTTGAAGAAAAATTCCTTAGTGACGTTTTCCCATTTTCATTCTGATATGGGTAATGGTTGTAACATCCTCTTAGACATCTATCTCTCACACATATCATAATGTAAAACCTAGCACTAAGAGACATATTAATCAACTTATCCTTCCATTCCATCCACCATAAATACTCTTTCAGGCCCTTCTAAATATTTTTTCTTTTAGGGTGAATAGATAATGGATAACTATGAGCCTCATCCAATACATCCTTCTTTAATTGTGGTATGGGAGGAATATAAGCCCGATTTTTGAACCTTAATATTCCATAAAAATATATGTTAAATTCAATAATATTTCTCACTATATATTTTAGCTCCACATCATACTTTTTTCCTCCTTAATATTCCCTTGTATAGATAGTTGAACATTCATTTGTAAAAGATAAGATTTCTCCCCTTCCATTTATATTTTAGGATCTATCTACTACAAATACATAATGGATGGATATTTTTTATCCTAATAATTGATAGTCTAGCATGTTCCTTTCGACTCAATGAATCTAACACCTTATTTACATTCCCAAGGTGGTAATGTATTAGGATGTTTTAATTTTTAATCAACTCCAACCACATTCTTTGACACATATTTATCTCCTTTGTGTGAAAATAGAGTTTATGCTTTTATGATCAATATAAATATCAAACCTTCCTCTATAATGAAAATTCCTTTATATCATTAGTGTAAATATTACTGTATATAACTTTATATAATGTGTTGTGTAATTTTTCTCATGTATTTTCGATTTTTGGGAGCCACAAGTTATCACCATATTATTTTAGATGAGAACAAAACCGAGAACCTTCATGGATGCATCATTATAGATCACAAACCTTTCTTCACTAAAATGTATTTTGAGCATAATTATACTAGCTATCATTCATTTTAGCTCATTTAAATTCTCTTCACATTCCACCATACCCATGAACAAAATTCCTTTCCATGTAAACATGATGATTAGATTAGAAAATTGTGAAAAATCATTAACAATGTGTCGATAATATCCTGCTAGACCAAGAATACGCCAGATATCATAAAAAATTTTGGTCCTCATACAAATCTCAATAACATTTTTTTCTCTATCCACATATATCCCCTATTTTGAGATTATGTGATACAAAACTGAATCTTTCTGAAGGAAAAAATCACTCAAGGTAAATTTTTCCTAAAACTTATCTTTTCATTGGGTCTTTAGTAAATTTTTCAGGTGATAATAATTCCCTTCCTATCTTTTTGAATAAAGAAGAATATAATATTTAAAGACTACCAAATAATAATCAAGACAGTCTATAATGACTCAGTTCTTTGATACATAATGATATCAGGGGAATTAGTAAGGTCAAAAGGAATAATTATATATTCATAGTGTCTATACCGTGTACAAAATGAAGTATTTTGTATATTCTCATTTTTACCTTAAATTAAAGATATACTCAATGAAGATATATCGTAGATAAGTACGGAGCTCCATGTATTTGGTCAAATAATTCATCAATTCGGGGAAGATGGTATTATTTCATGATACTGATCTTGTTAAGATATCAATAAACAACCAAAAGTCTCATCGATCCATATTTATTCACAAAAAATATAATATGTTCACCCCAAGGTGATGTACTAGGGTGTATTAATCCCTTGACATGATTATCTTGGGAATTCTTCTTCATTTTAGTATATCAATTGAGGCCATTAAATAAGGTGTCTTTGAAAATAGGAATAGCACCCGAAATGTGATCTACTGAAAATTAGACCCCATGATTCAGTGGAATACCTATAAAATCCTCTGAAAAAACATTATAAAACACTCGTAAAATGGGTGTATTCTTAATTGTCGATTTCTCCCCAACCAATTGATATATATAACATTAATTTATAAAAATAAATATCCATATAATGGCTGAAATATTCATGGGATGGTCACACTCTTCCTTATATAGATATATGATCATATATTGATCAGGAATATGAAATGTAAATTCCCTTCCATGGAAAATGATAGGATCTCAATATTGGGAAATCCAATAGATGCTATAAATCAAATCAAATACCACTACAGGAAGGATTATAATATTTTCATGAAGCTCATTACAACAAAATTCAACTAGAGAATAGTTGTAAACTTTTTATGTGAATGTAGTTCTATTAGAAGTTGTCAAAACTAACTGAACATGAAATATTTAAAGTTATACAACAATAAAAATATAAAATTCTTCCAAAATAAAAGGCATTGTGGATCCCAAATGAAATAAAACTTTTTCTACTTTTGATTGGATGGTATGAGTACGCTGCTACACTTCATTATCAAACTCCGCATCAATGATAGTTATCTCATGTGACATGCCTTTGTCTCTGGCCTTAAGAGTTTTCTGATGTCAGTCATAATCAATAACTCTTTAATTGGGGCATTTACTGGAATAATTCCACATTTCCATGAACATGTAACATTCATGTGTAATAGTTGCATTCGGTGTAGCATTTTCTCCATTCCCATGTTTAGATGTCTTTTTCCTATTATTTCATAATTCAACTAATTGATGATGTTATTTTCCACATTTAGAACACTTACTATTTCTATTATGATAATTCCATCGATGTTTCCTTCCACGCATTGTGTATATGGTAAAACACATCTTCTTTTATCTTTAGTATTTAGATTTTTCCTTGAATTCCATTTTTCTCTTCTTATCAAACCCATAGAACTGATGTATTACTACAATATTAACCTCACCCATGAGATCATATAGAACAATTTCATTATATATATTTATGTACATTATGGATAATTCCCTTCATATACATGGTTTTAAGCCCTTAAATAATCGTTAAATTTTAATCTCATTTTAGATAATAATTCTGAAAGCGTAACTTCCATGTCTTCTAAAACTAGATTCATAGGTACCAATGGATTCATCATCCTTTTTCATAAGTTCAAAGAAATCCTTCTCCATATTTTTTTGAATAATATGTGGAATTTGCTTATTGAAAAATATTTTCTCAAACTCACCCCATTCAATGGATTAAATTTCATATCATTGCCTCATATTCTGGAAAAGTTTCCAACAATGATTAGCTTCAAATTCCAAATTATAGACTACTAAGAGGATATTATCATGTTCCCATCTTTGGAGAACTGAAAATATCAATTTAGTGGTACTAATATGTTTCTCGTACACTAGTGGAAGAAAAAAATATTGAAATAAGGTGGGATCTGCCTCTTAAAGGACTCGATAAAATATTATACACTCCATTGATCATTTGGAGGTCCGGCATGAATAATACTTTGAGAATGTTTTGTGATCACAACTACAATATTTTTCATTTCATATCCTAAAGATTTTGGTTACATAGTAGTGTAATCATAGAATTTCCCATTATATTCAGAATTAACGTGGTTCCATCGAGTGCTAACCATTGACTGAAACCAAGAATCATAGTGTGAGAAACACTAATAAAAATTGTAAAACCACTTAATCAAGAAAAAAATACAATTTAAGAAAATTTATGTTTTATCTTAGGTTGTTCATGATCAAATACAAAACACTATGATTGTATCCAATAGTCTAGGTGCTGGACAAAACCAATCCTAAAAAAATTATTAACCTAAATAGAATAATGATTCAGACAAACAAGGGGTTGTTACAAAACTGATAGTATATAACACCGCACATATTCACCTCCACCAGCAACCAAAAGTAATCAAGGGTCATAAAAGACAACATAAAATTAGTCACAAGGATTGATTTTTTGTAAAATGAATCTTCCATCAGATTGGCCTCCCTATAAGAGTGTGATACAATCAAATTTAAATGAGTTACCTAATTGAGACAATCAACCCATTTAGAGAGCATTCTCCAAGGTACATTCAACGTTCTTACTTCCATGTCTTGGACTGCATATTGACAGTTTAATTTAATCCTTAAAAGATTCCAATTATGATAGACAATATACTTTATTGCGTGAATTATTTCTCATAAATAACTTTCAAAAGCAACTACAATACCCATAAAGTGATGAAAACATCCTTTCATAAAACCACGATAAGTGAAAAAAAAAACACCGCCACACCCGGGTGGTCCCCGTGCACCATAACCATCTCCATCCACATTGAATTTGAGCCACAGACATATCAGGGGGTATCCAACAAACATAATTAAGAATATGAGGCTTTTGCAGCTACTGTGAAACACTATGTAGCTGAAAAATCTGCATGTCAGAGACTCTATTATGAATCGCCCCTTATAGAACCTTCTAGGTAGCATAATCCTTTTGACAAATCACCAACATTCCATATAAGATATTTAAATTCCTTCAATCCACGAGTGCATCATTTAGAGCATCCCATATGGATACATTCTCAGCTGTAGCAGCCATGAGCAGTAAGTATTGAACCTGGTCAGTATAACCACCACTGAGTAGCCCAACCCACAAATCATGGAGTTATTGGTTCTGATTCAAATATATCCTGAATTGGGCACCAACATAATTAGAAAACCATCAAGAATAGGAAAAATCCATAAACTAGTGTTGGATGTTCTCCTCTACACACATGCATAAGTAACAGGCTAATGAAAGATGAAATTCAGATCTCTAAAGCTGATCAAGAGTTGGTAAAAAAAAATTCAAAATTCACCTGATTAAAGAAAATCTAGAGGTTGAAATGAAAAATGTCCTATAGAGTAAGAACTGGGTAGCTGAACGACAGGATCCCCCACAGATCATCTGGTAGTATTCCGTGTTCTTAAACTGACCATTCCTACTATTCTTCCATATCATCATATCATATTCCATGAAATTAAAGGATTGGATTTCTAGTTCCACCTGAGAGAAAACCATGCTATCAAACAGATGTATGTGAGATACAAAAATATGTAATAGAAAAATTACATTCACTTGAAGTAATATTCATGCTATCTGGAAGTGACCTCTCAAGACATTTTGTAATCCAATAGTTGTGATGTGAGTCCCTTCAAACCATCCACTTTTTATCAGTATTTATTCACACAATCTAATAACTAAGATATTCCCATACAGATGATGTATGGTAATATTTTTAGCCATTATGTTACCTTCATTTAAACCTATTGACTAAAAAATCACCAGAAATATCCTTAGAAGACAAACCCCATATAAACATCCCAATAAGACCATTATTAATTGTACTGAGGTCCTTGATTCCAATTCCCCCATGTTCAATTGGCTTGATACATTCCTTCCAGGAAACAATTATAATCATGCACTCATGTATTGAAACTGTCCAAATATTGTTTTTTACCATGTTTTTATTCTCTTTAATGAGATCCCAAGGCCACCGATGAATGGAAAAAGATTAAACAAACATAGATGTCATCACAGAAATAAAAAGACACACCCTCCCAGCCATGTACATCACCTTCCATTTCCAAATAGAATACTGATTCATGATACTCGAGTATACTCCCTCCCAATTTTGTCTATCCTCTTTTCCCCAAAATAAGGGAACACCAAGGTAATGAAAGGGAAAATATCGCTTTTTACCCCCAAGGAATCTAATTGTCCTATTCTATTTTCCACCCATTACTTCATTTCTAAAATCAATAAAATACTTATCCTATCTTTTTTCATGACCAACTACCTCTTCATAATGCTTAAGGAGATCCTTAATAGAAGAAATAGTTCCCATTGAAGATTTTCCAAGCAAGAGATTGTCATCAGCATATAACAAATGAGATGGAGAAAATTCATTCTTATCAGACCTAATATTCTTATAAAAACACATGTGTGTAAAGTTATCGATACATCTAATAAGATAATCATCAATAAATATAAACAAAAGTCCATAGAGTGGGTCACCTTATATCACACCTCTGTTACATGGGAATAATACTTTGGGTGTACCATTAATGAGAATGGAAAGCCTTCATGAGAAAATAATGGTACTTATCAGCATGATGAACAAATTAAGAAATAAATTTCTTTTACGTACTTCCAAAACAAATCTCTATTTTATTATGTCAAAGGCATTTTGGATGTCAATTTTTTGTGCAAAGTTTCCTTCCTTTTTCCTCCATCTCGTGAGGTTGACACTTTTTGAGGTGATAATGAGACAATCCTGGATATTCCATTGATGAAATAATCCAAAATTGATTTGAGTTAATCATATCACATTACATACATCCTAGTTTATTCATGAACATTTTACTGATCAGCTTAAGAATTGTATTCCCCAGTGCCATTGGCAAGAAATCCTTTATATCAAGGGAATTCCTTTTATTGGGTAAGAGGTCAATGAAGTAGGAGTTAATCCCATATGGTATGTATGAGTGACTGACAATTCAGTTATGGAATGGTTAAGATCATCCTGGAAAACATCCTAATAAGATAAAAATAATTTATTAGTAAATCCATCTGGACCAGGAGCACACTCTACATTGAGGGATATAAGAGTTTTTCTAATTTACTTCTTCAGAGGAGGGGTGACAAGAGATTTATTACCACGCTCCTCAATGCATGAAGTGATGTTCCCAACCATTATACATGTATTTACCTACCCATCATCAGAGTAAAGTCCCGAAAATTACTCTACAACAACGAAAAAAATCTCATTTTTAGATGTATAATGTTGACCATTAATGTTGAACGCTTTATCCCTTATATATTCTCTTTTCTCGTTAAAAATTATATTAAAAAATATGGATTTTATATCTACTTAATTTAACCATCTAACATTCAGTTTATTTCTCACCAACCATTCTTTGATCATTAATAAGTCATCAAACTTATTAAGGGCCATTACATCCTCTTAGGATGGGATGTCCTGGTGCTGATTTCCTGTTTAAACATAGGGATTCTCCTCCTCAGTAACCTTAATGTCATGATCAATTTATGAAAATGATTTCCTGGTTCGTTCCTTATGAATTTATTTAATATATTTCAATTTCTCCGCAAACCTATGAAGCGTTCTCCCAATAGGTTCAATCTTTCATGCTTGGAGAACTATTTCCCTATATCTAGGATCAATAATGCACCTGTTATTAAATCGAAAGGGAAAAGGGAATGAACATGACAAATGAATATTGATATCCACCACAACTGGGTTGTGATCAGAGTGGTCACTATGGAGTGCGAAACCAGAGATCCCATAAGAAGCATCTTGATCATCCATTTGAAAATAACATATATCTAGGTTTCTTGCTTGCCTCCCATTACAGGTGTATTTACACCATGTAAAATTAGTTCTAGTAATTGGACGTTCAACAATATTTCATTGGTAAATGCATATTGAAAAAATAGATGTAGAAATTCTATTAAAATTACCACCAGTTATTCTACAGGGCTCAATACCTTGTTGAAATCACCAATGGATAACCATTCCTAGACAATCCACCCAAAAATCCCTTTGAGCATCTCCCATAATTCACTTATCCTAATACAAGAATTGGATGCATACAAAAATAAAAATGAAGAGGCATAATCATCAATTATATAAGATACCATAATGCTATAGGACTTGTCCAAATAATAGTTGATACAAAATGATTCATGCCGAAACACCCACAAATGATCCATCTCAGCTTCATGGAACTCATGTGACACAATCTTATACCCCAAGGAGTCCCATTTGAAACCTTTCCAATTTTCAAAAAGGTGTTTTTATTCAGTAATACCAACAAACATAGGATTGTGGGATACAATAAAATGTCTAAGGGCTCTGGCTGTCCGAGAGTTTCCCAGCCCATGACAGTTCTAGAAGAAGACCTTCATTGAATATGGGTGTTACCCCTTGTTTGTGGACCACCCATTGATGTCATATCCATCTTAACATTCCCCTTCTTCTCTCTTCTTTTCTTTCCTGGACCTTACAGAGTACTATCAGTACCAAGATCCTTGCATGTAGGCATGAAATCACCTCTCGTAGTCAACATCATAGTGGTAGAAGCACCCCCAATGTCACAAGTCTTAGAATGGAGCACCTGGTCAATGTTGAAAGCCCATGTATGAGGAGGACTAACCTACCCATGCAACCCATCACCAATACAACCTTCTATAATTCAATGAGTGGTATGAACTGGATTAGGCAGTTGAGATACATAAGCATCATCTGTCTAGAAAATTTCATTCAATGGGATAAATTTATTATGATAATTAAGTCGATAAGGGTCACTTTACACTTGTGATTTCCTTCGAGAAACTCTGGAGTGCTGTGTTAGGACAAATTTCTCCACAGACCTGTTGGAGCATAAACCTCAGAATGTCCATAAATGCCTATGCCATTATGAAAAGGTGACAGTAGTGAACCAAACCCTATTGACTGAGGTGTATCCCACACCACATAAACAGGAATGACCACTAGGTTTAAGAAATAAAATGTTGTTGTATTCTCTATAGGGAAAATATCACTAGGCTAATCAAGATTCTCTATAGACACAACTTCAATCCCATCCACACAATTAGAATCTACAACCCCTAGATCTCAAGTGCATGATGATTGGTTCTCTTCCACCAGTGTGAGTTTCTTAGAAGGCTATCAAAAAGTATACCCCTCTTTAGATAAGTGATCTAAATGCTCAGGTAGTGGCATCTCCTCCAGCACATTCTGATTACTAGCTCCCTCATTCAGGGAGTCATTTGAAGCCTGGTCCTTGCCCCTCCTCCTACATGTGGCATCATCGTTCCCTTTAATTTTACAAACACTTCATTACTTATTACACTTTCATTAAAACATTAGGTGTCCAAAAAACCCAAAACTCAAAAATAATATTGGCTTCTATTCATAGACAACTTCTAGCTTCATATTGGCATCCCGTGTTGAGAGAACAACTTCATCCACATGATTACTCGACATGTCCACTTCCACCAATACCTTAGAATAATTACCAATACTCGGGTTAATTGTATATTGATCCAACCAAAAGGGATTTCCAATAGCTGAAGATATATCCCATAAGATCATTGGGTACCAATAGTACCCGTTCAACCTATAGATCCTAACTCATGTCTATGCATGTATGTTCTAGACAGTCATGAGATCAAAATTATGATTCCAATCCTTATTGTTGAAAAATCCATGCTTTAGAGGGATGTTGAACTTGCTCCACCCCATTATCTTGTAGTTATCAGACTGTAAGAAAACATTATAATACCCCCTCCCAATCACAGTCATGATACCATCATCAAAACCCCACACCTTTGAATTCCTTTAGTCAGATCATTGAATTTATACAGATTCTCACCTTTGGTAATCAAGGCATGAACAATGATCGAAAAGTGTCATAAGTCCATCATTTTTTCAAATACCTCCTGATTTGATGAAAAATGGGAAACGTTTCCCTTCTTTATCACCTGACCAAGTGTAGTTAAATCAAATGAGAACATTGGCCCATAATATTTCATCACTACGTCCTCAAAAGATCTTGATCGATTGACCTCATTTGAAAATACCCATGAGGAATTCACCACATGTTCCCCTAGATCCGTAGGTTTGGAGCTTTCACCCCCCCCCCCCCGCGTTTCAATCAAATAAAATACTTTGATTGTAACCTATACTATTATATATCCTTAGGGTTGTGCATAAATTTTTTAATCATTGTTTCCAAATGTTGATTATAAATTTCCACTAATATTGACTATAATAACCCATAATTTACATACATATTAAATAAATGATTAATAATATTAATTACCAAATATAACAAAGCCAGATTAGGATCGTATTATAATAGTGTCTTTAGAAACTAGAAAAAATAAGCAACATGTTCATAAGACATCATCATTGTCTCCCACTTATTTTTTTCATAACTAGAACCCTTTTTGTCATTTGATACTTATTTACCCTTCTTCATGGCCTAGGGAAAATAATCATATAAATGGATGATCTCATATGATCAGTAAGTGTAAACAAAGGAGATATCAACCATATCATAATAACAAGACATAAGAACATATCATTTAAAAATATTTTCAGTCATATGAAAGATCGTGATATCATACCATAAGATAGATCCTAAATGTGCATAATAAATCAATGGAAATAATATCAAAAGTCATAACATTATATATTTAGTTGTTTTGAATACACATAAGAATATAAAATCATTTCATATAAGTTAAGGATCATTTCCAAGACCATAATAGTGGACAAAGACCATTACTGAACTGAGTTCATTCTTCATTCAATCCATGTATTACTGAATATAGATCAGTTTCCAATCCAGATATAACTATATCATGAGATATGGATCTTTAACTAATTAATTTTAGGGAGATATGGGTCCCAAAAATATCATAATGAAATCATTTATACGTGTGACATAAAAACATTGATCATTCATCACATAATAACCAATGGAATAAAATGTGTTTCATAAACATCATCAATCAAAATCCATTAAAAATAAATGGATTTCATAATTATTATTGTATAATATAATCAATAAAAACATTTTAATAATAAATATATAATAATAACCATATTAAATAATGTAATTATAGATGGAATATAATAATGATCGAACACTTCAATATAATTCTTGAGGAAAATATCATTTCTTTTAAAAAAAATTTAATATTCTCAAAATGTGATGAAATTTCAAAATAAATGGATTTATTTGAAAATAAAAATGAAATGATTTATTGTATTCTTAATGGAAATAAGGAATTATGAGGACATAAAAATCTCTTCATTCTGTATATGTTAAAGAAACATTCCCCTCATACTTTTTCCAGAAAAGTCAAAAAGTACATTGTATCAAATAAAAAAAGATTACTTTCATACATTTTAGTAAATATACATCAATGGGAAAATTTAAATTTAAAATATTATAGAAGAATACAAATATTATTAAATTTTTAGAGGACATGGATGTGGATGATAAATATACCAATTTAAATACTTATGAATAAACAATATCGGATAATAATGAGAATGTAAAATTTTGTCCTTACCTTAGGTTTGATATCCTTTTTTGTATCAGAACCTCATATTTAATGATTTAAATAATGTCATTAAATTATACCATAATAATGGTCAATTTTATTATATCATATATGATCATATTATGTTCTGTTTTTCAATAACATTTCATTTTTACTTGTTATTTGGATAATAACTCGTCTATGTTCTTATACATGTTTTGTAAATTAAGTTCAGTTTCCCATTAATAGGTCATAATTATATCATTAAAAAATTATATTAAAATAATATATAAGATATTCATTCATTCTTTACATTTATATAATAATTTTTTAATAGAGATAATGTATAAGTAATCACACTGCATCGTGGAGATGGTAGGTCGTACATACGCAAGAGTGATGATATCATTCTAATTATAGTTGAATGGTATTGAAATGGAATGTGTATAACAATTAGAAATAAATATCATGTCATAATAATAATAATATATAGTTATTATTTCCATAATTATAACATTCCATGTTTTTTGAATGTGAAAACATATTACACCGTGGTGTGGAGATGGTAAGTTGAACGTACACATGCATGGTGATTTCAATTTTTGTAGTATTGATAGAATGCGGAATATGGTTGTTTCATAATTATAATAAAATATAAGTATATAAGTTATACTTGAGTTATTACATTAGAATTAAAAAACTCCTGAATAGTAAGTAAAAGAAGAAAGATGTTTGAATGGATGGGTAGAGGAGAATACCTCTTCTTTGACATGCGTCATCTAAAGATCCTCATAGAGCACTAGAGTTTTTCTTTGAAGAATAAAAGAACAACTAGAATGATACTAGGGAATTTTAGTAGGTAAAAGGTTTGAGGATAGTTGAGAATGAATGCTCAAACTGAATAGAAGAGGTGAGGGAGGAGGTTCCCTTTTATAATTGAGGTGACGGGTAATTTTGGGATCTCCAAAAATATTAATTTATAATAAATTCAAGCCCTTCCAGAAAACCACCAAATTGTCCCAATATAGATTGTGATATGAGATAATGTTTTAATATAATCAAAGAATTAATTTTAGACATGGCTTTATGTCAATTTAAACATTTTAATGATAATTATCACTAGGACATTCTATTGAATTTTAATTAAGATAAAAAATATATAAATATTAAAATTACTCAATATTTAACCTATTGTATGTAAATTAGAACATAAATAAGAAATAGAGAACATTTATACGATATCAATATTAGAAACTATTTTTTTACAAAAATATTATTTTTAATAATTCAATAAAAAATTATTTTGATAAAAAATAGATACTATCAATTTTGACACTAATCAATTAATTTATATTTAAAAATTTTAAGATAACCAGTTAACTTTAAAAAACAATTTTATTATTATAATTAATAGTAATGGTAACATATAAATTTCATTTGACAAATTAATTAACAAAAATTATATTTTTTTTAATAAATTATTAACATTTATTTGATATCTAAATTGATAAAATAATTACTACATCAATATTGTGTTATTATTTAGTATATATATTTGTTGAATATGATATAAAACTAGAATAATTTGAGGAAGATTAATCTACTACATATCAGAATAATAAATTTCGTCAAATTAATATTCTAGAAAATCCAACATTTAAAATTTTATAATAATTAACTTATGAATGTGACAACGTTAACATCACATTAAATAAATAATATAAGTCATAAAATCTATTATACATGGCTCAAAATGGTCAATAAATCATATATTTTTTGGTTATGATCGATAGATACTAACAAAATATGATTTGTTCAATAGTTTGGTCATTTATATGGTTATTTTAATTTAAATAAAAATGTTGTATTGATTACTCATCCATTAATTAATTTTTACATCATCAAAGTTTAAGTATTTAAGGTCATTATTTATTTTCTAAAATTAAAAATAAATTACCATGATAATTAAGACCATTTTATAATTTAAATTTGTATTGATAATAAAATTAATCTTATATAAAATCATATATAAAAATTTATTTATTTATTTAAATTTGAGTGAGACATTTTTAACTTTTCATTTAATTAAATAAAAAAATTTCCTAATCTCATCCAATTGGATTTCAATGAAATAATTTTGGCCCAAGGATGATTAAGGTCAAAAAAATAATCATCAAGTGATATTATGATGACTTTTATGTAAATTTTATAAAAGTATTCTTAACCTTAATTGCTTATTTTACACTTTTACCATTTGAATAAAAATTTCTGATGTTATTATTCATAATGACAAAAAACAAACAAAGATATTTACTTAATTTGGAACTAATTATTCTAAATATGGAATGAAAAATTTCAAAAGTCAAAACATAGAATATTTAGAAATTATTTTAAACCGATTCTCACTGTCAGAAAGAGAGAACGATTTTTAAAAGATAAAACATTGAAAAATATTAAAATGTTTTTACATGTCAAATCAGTGTGAAATTATTACTAATGACATAAATTATATTTAATGATAAAAATATATTATATTACTATTTAAAATCAATTTAATATTATAATTTAACCATATAAAATATTTTGATAATTTTATTTTCAATTAAAATTTCATGTATTTTAAATATTCACCAAGATTTGAAAGTTATTAGAAACATATTAAAAATTCATCAAATGTAAATGATTTTATCCTTATTTTAAAGAACATTTTTATGATGTCATATAAAAATTATTAATTTTTAACTATCAAAATTTTAAAGGGGTTCTCTATCAAAAGGAGGAAATCTATCTTGTTGAAAAATATAGTGATTAATACATAAAATAGGGTTTATTCATACACTAGGACAAAAATAACTATTGGGTATGTATGAAAAAAATATTATATAATGTATTTAACATATATATTTAAACAATTTAGTTTACTGATTATAATTCACTAAATTAATTAAAAAAAATTACAACAATATAATTTATTTATATTTTTCATAATTAATTGGTAGTGAATGGTTCTCCATAAATTTTCATTAACTAGTTATATTTTTCCCTCTACACTAATATCATGTTTAAAATTTTCATTTAATACAATTTTCATCCAGCTTTTCGATTAAACTCACGATTGTGTGTAGTGGAAGCTATTGAAGAATAAATTTTTTTTAGAGAAAATATATAATAAAAAAATCTGGGAGTTACAATTTAATTATTTAATAATAATCATTTTCAATACCTTAAATTATTTATATTCTATTAAAACAATTTTTTAAATATTCATTTTAGTAATATATTATTCTTGTATTTTTAAAAAGGTGTGAAAAATGTCCTCATCTAATGTATCAACCTGAATGGATATCCCCATTGGCACAAATATTCATTTTAAGGGGGATTCTAATACATTTTTACATTTTAATTTTTACTGAAATTTTTTCCCTTATGTTTTGAATTTTTCTATTTTAAAAAGTTATGTCAAAAAAGAAATTGTATTTACACTATGAAATATCCATTAGAATATTATTATTTATTTCATCTATATATATTCTAATTAAATTTACATATTATTCATATGGGATATGATCGAATGATACCATCTTAATAAATTATCTATAATATCATTTATTATAATTTTGAAATATTGATCAAAATATTTTTCTTTTATAAGGGTTAAGCTATATATATATAATTATTTCACAACATTATCGAATACATATGAATATATTATGATTATGGGACTCTTGGGTCCATTATATCACTCCAATGAATTGGAAAATGTGATATTGATATATCATGATATGATGATGACCTGATTTCATATATTTATGATCACATTTTTATTTACAAGTATGATTACATCAAGATATGAACACAGGTTTATATATGCCTTGTATATGAATGGCCATGTTCAAATTTTTATTAATGATTATGATATCTTATAAATATTCATACCATATTACGAGTATAAATTATCATGAATATCATTATTCAAAAGATTATTAGTTCCCATTATTGGGATTATACATGCCTATGGTATGGATCTTGAATGATGATTACTTATTTTACACCTATATTGATCCTGATTTTTTATTTGACTTGATTTTATATATTATGACATTTAATTTTATGTGTATGAATAATGTATATATAGATCATCTAGTTCATTGTGTTATTATAAAATTATGGTAATCTTATGCTATCTTACTATTGATATCTATCATTTTTACCCATAATCATCATCTAGGAAGTACAATTCTAATGGATTCCTTCCCCATGTTTTGATAGATGGTCATACATATAAAATTTATAGATGGGTATTTATATGAAAATATTTAAATGATATGATAAAGATCATTTAACAAATACTTATTGCAGGTATCTATTCTCAAAATATTGTTAAACATTATTGTTCTTAAGTGTGTATAATTTTCATATGCATTACATATTCAACATCATTGATGTAATATTTTTTTAAGTTATGACTAGTTCACATTAGTTTTTATCACAAGATGATTTATCTATTTATGTGTATTAGTATTATTAAAAATTTATGAATGCTGTTAGGATATGAATATGTATATGAAAAAAATCAAATATTATAGTAAATAACTGATTTTTGTTTTAACATGAAATACATCCATATATAGATATTATAATTTCAAAGAGATTTCAAAATATATTAAACAAAGGGTATTTGCTCAAATAGGTGTAGATTGAGAATTAAAATTATCATTAATAGTGCAAAGTCTTGGGAAATATGATTGAAACATTTAAAGGGACCCAAAGGGATATGAATTATTAAATTCACAGTTTCATTATGAACATATATAAATTATCAGAGTATATGACCTTTAAGTTACATTCATAATCCATTCTAAAATGAGATGAAATTATAGTGTCATGCATTGAATATAGGTTTTTTTATTTAACACATCTTTAGAATGATATTCATAGAAATGTGATTTCTTAATATTATTATCTACTTTTTAGAATGATAATATGTTTTTTTATTTTATTTAATGGAAGGATATATGAGTATTAATGAGAACAATGAATGTGATAACCATGGACATGAATGTATTCATCAACATAAAAATGATATAGGATATGGAATGTGAAACCATATAATTTTTCCTAACTATACATCCCAATATATTATATAAAACCGCAACAAAGCTATGTTTCCCAATACAAAAAATAAGTTCAAAATTATGATTCATGAAGGTCATGTAAGAAATGTGATTCAACATCTTACATGTTGATAATTAGGTATAAAACACCAAGATAAATGTCTCAAATGAACATGAAGATATTTTATTAAGTAAAATAATTTAATAAATAAACAAAATGATGAGGAAAAAATGTATATATTAAGGGAGGGAAATCATGATAATCCTAAAAAACCAAAAATAGGTCAATGTGTTATACGGGGGGAACGTAGGAATTATTTAAATTGATTCCAAAATCCAATGGATAACACAAATATTTTGGAAGGGTTTATCCAATATCAATCATTAATGAGGATGATGATGGTTATGTTGAACATATACTCTACTCTATATATAGGGATTCTAGGATAATTTTTTTTGAATGCGCCTTATAAAATCTTTACAATCTAATTTTAGTGTAATTTTATGTGATTTTATGTTTTAATTTCTTGATGAACATAGATCAAATTAAACTTAATTTAATAAGAATATAATTTTTTTCTTAATCATCTTATAATCGCAAGATGTTTTTCGATTAACGTAAAATTTATTTGAATTTTGATTCTATTATATGGATATTACTACCTATTAATTTAGGATATATATATCCAAAATGATTGGGTAGAATCACTAGATTAAATATTTTTATATAATATTGGATTCTACAAATTTAATTCCTAAATACATGTCTCGTGTCCCTCTATATTTGGAATATTATTTCTTAATAGAACACATAAACGGGTTTACAACTTTTTTGATTTACAATTATAGAATTTCCCTAATCAAGTTTCAAAAAATAAATATGATACTCTATGTAAGGGATTTATAGACCCGAGTACATCACTATGTGGTGAACTAATTCTTTTTGATTACAATAATTATGGGTAAATTCATATTTTCATTTATTATTTTGGTTATATCATGATCATTACAATGAAAATGTATCATTACCTAGTATTGTTGACTTCTTTGACAAAAACCATGAAGCAAAATACATTTAATTTTTTTCGATTCTAGATAACATTAATTGATCATTTGGATAGAGAATATATTTATTATAACCTTCTATATAAGGCATGATAATTATTAATTTATTTAAACTCACTTTGAAATTAAAAATTAACATTTGATCTTCATTGATATAATGAATAGAGTGTTTAAATATTATCTTGATAAAATTGTTGTATTGTTTATGGATGATATTATTATTCATTAAAATCGAAAGAAATGTCATAAAAATAATTTTTTGATTATATTATAGACCATGAGGATTGATTAGTTTCATGAAAAATATACCACAAGTTTTTTTACTATAGATATATTCATTCATAGGTAATATATTTTCATGTGAGGGTATATTAGTAGATCCTTTATAGAGTGATGTTATTGAAAATTTTCCCAAACCAACCATGGTAACTAAAATTAATATTTTTATTGATATGGATAGATTTTATAAATACATTTTCAAGAATATTTCAATGATATTTACTCTACAAAAAATAATGAAAATGATGGCAGATGTGTTCCTATATAAAAAGTCATGTGTGGGAAATACCAAAAAACTACAAATAATGTTGATGAGCGCACATTTTCTCAAAGTAAACTATAGTGGATAAAAATATTGTGATCTATAATTTTTCATTGGATAAGGAACCTAGATATATCCTCACACATAATGATATGGTGATATATTATGAATCAATACAATTGAATGTTCATTATAATGTTTCCAGACTCATGATTCAGATTAATTTATGGTATTTTTTCATTAATAATATAGAGGGATTATCGTTATGGATAAATATGTGATATAAAAAATTATCAAAAAAATTATATATTCCCATAGAATTAATTAAATATTCTCCAAATTATATGGTTAGAATGATTTATAAATATGACTTCTCAATAAAATACAATTCTGGGAATGTTAACAAGGATGAAGATACACTCAGTTAGAATTTTCATTCTATTTTATCCATGATGAGTATTAGAAAATATCCATTACTTATTTATTTTCATAATATTTTACATTAAATTAGGATGCAAGGGAATAGATTATATATTTGTCAGGTAAAATTTTTCCATATATCCAAGTGACTGTCAAGGAGGCCCATAATTAGGATTTGAAAACATAAAATAATGTGATACCAATTTATGAGTTCGAAAATTAATTTTACATACTGATTTGTTTTAGAAACTAATTATGTGTCCCATAAAACATGGGTTGAAGGAGGATTTTTTTTATAGATCACATAATTCAGCATTCTAGGATCATTCAAAACATAATGATATGTATAGTGATATTGAAGAGTTTTTATGGGGAGATAACATGAAAAAATAATCTTGGAAATTACATATCCCGATTCCTAGTGTGTTAGAAAGTTAATGATAAGAGGTATAGTTTTATGTGTAAATTAAAATAATTACCCAAAAAAATGTAAATAAAAGTAGATCACCATGGTTTTAAACATTAGAATATCCAATACATATCATGGGAATAATACACTTTTGTTTGTAGTCAATCACAATATAAACTCTCTAAATTTAATTAATATATGATATGATTTCAAAATTTATTTGATTTATAGGATATAAATAAAATTAGTGGTATTTTTCCATAGCGTATCTTATTCTATATTATCTTATTATAATAAGTAGATTAAGTTAATATTTTGGATAAGACCTCTGATGGAATTGAATACAGAGTTAAACATCATGTCCTCTTATCAACCTCAGATATATGTACAGTCTTAGAGGACAAATTAAATTTCGGAGCATACATTGGGATCATATTCTATGGGCTTTTAATGGTTTTGGTATCAACACCATAATTTAGTATAAATTTATTACAACAATAGCATTCAAACAATAATTTATATGGCTTGTTGTGAATCCCTTGATGTCTTGAAGTGAAAAAATATAACATGTTGCGATTTAGTTTAAAAAATATATTAGATTGTTAATTGTAAGAGGAAATATATGACATGGATAGACGACTTTATTAGTAGATTAAGTAATTTTACAGTCATGAAAAGAGTTAAAGTAACACCGATCGATGAAATAAATAATTCATATGTGGTTTGAAGGTATTAAATCAAATTTCTTCAAGGAAAAAGTTTATAGTGTTTAGAAATTATAGAATGATAAGTCCTAGAAATATTAGTATAATAACCATTTATTAATTTTTTAGTTTTTTATCTCACGAATCATCCACCAAATCTCTCTCATGTTTATGGTGTGTTTACTGTTCCTATCTTCATGATGTGCATAACTGATCTCTCACTTCAACTGAACACAAAATTAATAAAATTCGTGCATTATCACTCTTTAGAGGAAAAAATGGTGGATATTGTACATCAATGAGATTGAAATATATGACACAATAACACTAAACATGTAATGTATTTTAGAGAAAACATATATTTGAGGTAGTAATATAGGAACCCGAGAAAGAGATGAGGCATCAGAAACATCAATTATTCATATAAAAGTGATAAAATCTTAAGAAATAATTGTTTTTAATGGGTATATAATAACACCCAAGTATTTTGTATTATATTTTTCATTATATAAATTTTATTTCATTGATTACATTATTTATATATGTCACTTAGTGAAAACTAACCATAATATACTATAAAAATATTATTATTTTAAATATGACTATAATAACCATGATGAATAATTATTTGGAATAATTTGATTTAAAAAATTCTTAATTATATGTATAATATTCATACTCAGTAAAAATTTATTGATTAATTCTTAGAAATTATGTAGTCATTTTTTATATGGTAATTTTTTTCCTAAAAAAGTAAATTTCATTCAACATTTTTTATTTATATTTGAAGGAAAATATTTTAATTAATTGATATAAATTGCAAAAAATTTATTTTTTAAAAAAAATATAATTTTTTTAAAAAAATCTATTTTTTCTAAAGGTAAATTTTTAGGATTTTTCATAATGTTTAATTATTCATTGAGATGTGAAAAAATAATGAGGTTATGAAAAACTATCATTCCCTTTAGGGATTTAATATTATATAAATATTTAAATAACATGAAAAGAGTTTTATTAACATTTTATTAAATATATTCCATGTAATGTCAGTTTATTCAAAATTATTCTTTTTTATTAAATCTTTTTATACATAAAAATTATTTTTTGGAAAACCTTTTTTCATTGTGTTTTATGGGTTTATTATAATAGTAATTTTCTGACCGTTGTATGGATTTACACTTAAAAAATTATTATATATTTTTAAAGAGACTTCATAATATTACTTAAGAAGGTAAATATTGTTTTTGGTTAACATATATAGAAATTGAAAAAAATAATTTATTATTACAACAAACATTTTTAGAGGAAACATGTGGTTAATGTAGAAAGATAATAGATAAATTAAACAAAATAATTGTATAAATCATATTTTATTATAATATTTAGATCTTATATCATATAATTATATAATATGAGTCATTTTGGAACCATTTTAACTCACTAATACATAAATATATTTTCATTTTTTATAAATTTCAAGTGTTTCCTCTCACTACCATATAAAAGCTCACTACTTTTCATATCTTTCCCACACATGAAGAGAATTAGAGCTTACCAATTTCATTATAGAAATATTTATTAATATCCCTAAACATTTCTTAGAGGTTCTTATTTATCATAAGACTGTACATTCAATTAATAATTTGGAATCCATAGTGGGTTTCTCATCGCAGCTGAAAAACCCATAATTGGGTAATTTAAGTATTATTTCTCTTTCTTCATTTTTTAATCCTATTGTATCAATAAAAAATAATTATTTATGTATCATTAATATAATTATATTTTATTATATAAATTTATAAACTTTATTTATCTCCTTCTTCATAAAATGGAAAATGAAATCCTTATTTGTATGTTTGTGTGGATTACTACCTAACGAGGTGATGTATTTCAATTTTCATAAAAACAATTCATGTATTTTTTTCTGGTAATAATATATATTTATATTTTATAAGAATAAGAATAATTAATTTTTATAATAATAATATCTTTTTTATATTATTATCTTCTAGATTATTTCAAAATTAAAATGGCCTTTATTTATACATGTGGACTACCACCTCTATTAAGTGATGTGTTTCGTTTTTCACTTCTATTCAACATTTCTGTTAATACAGATATTTTAATGAATATATAAAATTATTATGAAATAATGTATATTAAATAATGTCTAATAATAATTCATACATATTTTTTTACTTCCATTAAAAAGTATAAATACCACTCTATCATATGAATGGACTATCACCTCAATGAAGTGATGTAATTCAATTTTCATCACCACTTTATGTGAATAGTTCTAAAAGTCAATTTATTAAAAAAATATTATAAAAATTTCATAATATATATATATATTATGATGATGTAATAAAATTTATATTATATGATTGATCAAACTTAATCTTGTGAGGAATATGGACAATTCTTCTCCGAAATATCCATTTGAAGGATGGGTTTCTAATGTGAGGACAATTGGAAAAAATTGAATATAACATAGTAATAATTATAAGAATATAATTTTTTAATATATTAATATTAAATATATATAAATTAAATTAGATTCTTTAATGTGTATGAGTAAATATTTGAATTGACATCAGGGTATTATCTTACAAACTCTTTCTTTTCCGGATTGCCAAAGATAAATTTCCACTGATTTTTTTTGATATTGTTAGTGTATTTTTTTTGATTCTATCATGTTTCATAATAATATTTTTAAATATTATTAGAATATTACTCTATTTTGTATATAAAATTATAGAGTAAATGATTTTTAATGAAATGATTACCATAATTCATCTTGAGTTTATAACATTTTTTCTTCCATGTATATTGGTTTCAAAATGGATTAATGGATCTTATAGACTATTCATGAAATGATTTTAAATGTTCATTTCCATTAAAACTTTTGTTTCATTAAAATGTTTTATAATGATGCTTTTTAACGAATTTTTTTAAGAATATTTGACTTTTTTGTAAATGTCTAGACAAAATATTTTAATTTAATATATATAAAAAAAACAAATATACACATAAATTTGACCATTAACGTATTTTTTTATTAAAGATATAATTACCTAGTAATGTTTATACGAAAAATTGTTTCTATAATATTACATAATTTTTATGATTCTAAATAAGTGATTTAAATATTAATCGGTTAATTTTATCAAGAAAACTATATATACAAATTAATGGATATTTTTTCAATGAAAACAACCACTGATTGTAGTTATACATATATAGAGATATTATAAAATTTTTACATAAACATTGAAACATTTTATGATGAAATATTGATGAATAACATTTTTTTCCATATCCTATGCCATAAAAAGTTGATAAAAGTTTTCATGACCGTGTGGCATTCATATGAGTGGTTTAAAATTATGTAATGGTGGTGTCTTTTATATCACTCCCATATACTGAGTAACATGATAGGTATATCTTATTATATGATGAAATTAATCATTGAAAGGATTAAATATATATATATATATTCAACTTTTTATTCCTAAGTATTATTGATTATAGTTATTATCACATGTTTTTTCTAAGATATAATTTTGAATGCATATCATCAATATTCTATACCAGAGTATGATCAAGTAGATATAGGATAATTATATTTTTTGTTTAAAATATTTAGAAAATATAAGGCTCGAATATTATAATTTCATATTCTTATGATCCCACATGCCTATGTCATGACACATGAATGGTGATTACATATTTGAAATGCTTATTGATCATGAATCCAGATATGACATGATTTTGGAATTTATGGTATATGAATTTTTCATTATAAATATTTTATACTGGGAACATGATCATTATTATGTTATCATAAAATTATGATAATTATATTATCTCTTTTGATATATATCACCCATGATTGCACTTATTGGGTATATGGTATCACAATTTAATATTTTCCTTACAATTTTATTATAGAAGATCCTTTGAATGATATCAAGTGAAGGGAACTAATATAATGGTATGTATGGAATATGTCAAAGGCCATTTAAGAATTTTTTAATATATTTCTTTTCCTCAAATAAACTAAACAAGTTTAGTCCTCACAAATGTATACTTTTGAAATTAATTTAATATTCATCATGAATAATGTTATTTTTATATTTGATATTATCGGTTTACTAGAGAAAAAATGAATTTAGTTGAATATATATGATTATTAATTAAATATAATAATGAAAAAAGTATTGAATTCATTATCAATCTTATAAACACTATCTAAAAATATTAATTACAAAATTTGAAGTCAATGCCCTTTAGAATTAATGTTCCAAAACAAATAATTAATGTAAAATTTTTCAATATAAATATATTTGAAGAAGTTTATTTCAATAATATTATAAAATAATAGTTCACCAAGAATATGAAATTTATAATAAAGAAATAATTAGTATTATAATACAATAATAATAAATTTGTTAGAATAAAATAAAATATGAACATATATATGAATTTTTTTTTCTATTCTACAAGAATAGATTAATATTAACATAAATATAAATTTATTTATAAATTAGGTAACTTAAAACAATATATAAACCTAAACTAGTGAAACATATTTAATTAAAACTATTATTCCATTGTATTCTGGTTTTTAAATGAAAGGAAATTGTATAATGAAAAATATGTTTCTGATTATTAATAGATTAATATTTAATAATAATAGAGGGGTACATGAACATGAAAAATATATATATGATTAAATAAAACATATTAATCAATAACCTTCCATTAATAATTATCAACACATTAGATGTTTTCATCTTGATGTTTTCATAAAAATCCCTGTATAGAATTTTTCCAATATAGAGGTTCCCTAATATATAACTAATTTATAACTAACCCAAAATTATTAATCTCTCATATTCATTTTTGTTGAAATTATTCCCACTTTTAAACCATTTTATCCTTCCACATTTGGTTAATTTTATAGAAAATTCTCTTAAAAAATCATGATGTGTTCAATAAATATCTAACATATTTTATCTATTATGATTTGACGTTTCAATAAAATAGGATATATTATTATTAATGTTTTTTTTATTTTCATTTTACATCATCGTCCATAAATAACTATATGGAATTTAATTATAATCCACAATAAGTTTTCGGTTGAATTATGTTTTCCAACACCTATATCCAATAATCACATTGAAACATGACATGATTCCAAATGTTTTTTCAATTGTGAATATTTTAACCTCCAAGATGTTATTTAGTCCAATGGTTTCCCATTCATATATTATGTATATTTTTCCAAAAATTATGGTCATTTACATCATGAACCCTTCTTGTGATTTTTATAGAGTCTTTTCATATTCATTTCATGTTAATTTACCACCACATTTCAAATTTCAAATATTTATAAATTATAATTAATTTTTTTTAATAAATTAAATTATAATTGAAATAATTGAAACTATAAACAAATAAAAATCAATATGTTAACACTGAAATCAAATTATTTAAGAAATACTTACTACATATGTAATAAAATACTAAATGATATATATATGAATGTGTCTATATTTACATAAATTAGATTAAAACCCAATAGTTACATAATATTTTGTACATATTATATTACAAAACAGTAACTATAATAGACCTATTCCCTCGTAATTTTCCCATACATCACACTTATGAAGATATTATAATGTCCATGCCTTATAGAAGTTGACTATTTAATTTCTAGTTAAAATTGATATGCATTAAAAAATAACTAAGAATCACATCATAATGGTGAATATAAAATTAGTTATATCTACAATTTACTAATCACCAAGATATCCTAAACTAATATTTATAGTATTATATTATTGGAATTTGATGATCTACGCCACCATCTTTCCCAATGAATTTTCAATCAATACTACCCTTGATGATAACTGCCGGAGATTTTAGAAATTTTGATGACGTTTTTGTGGGTATTAGTATATTTTAAAAATTATTTTGGAGTTATAAATATTTATCAAGATTCAATTGAGAACATTAAATATGGTTGATATAATTTTTAAGAAGTTCTATTAAGGTTTTTAGTCATCTATAATTTCTAGTGACTATTATATGACTTTGTGTACGAACATAAGTCTTTATTATAACATTTAATTTCCATGAAATATTTATCTAATAATATGGATTTAAAAAGAAATATATAATGAAAAATTAATGACGATAAGAATTTTTAGGCTGAGTGAATTACATTGATATAATTGTGTGACATTCCCACTCAGGGTATGCCTTTGAACAACCCATAACACTACAATGATTGACATAATCATAAGAATTCAAAATAAGTTTGAATTTTTTTTAATGATAGCTTTTTAAGAAAAAAAACATACTGATTACATATAACATCAATGACATTTAAATCTATAATTTTTTCTCAATTTTATATATGACTTCACAATTCATATGAATTCAATGCTATATGATTTTTTAATTATCTTGGGATGAAAATATAAGATTTTAAAATTTCAATATTTAAAAACTATAAGAGTAAAACACCTTTTATGATATTAAAATGGAGAAAAATAATATATTAAATATTATTCATTTTTATTCATTGTATTAATTGTAAATTATTTATCTTTGTGTTTATCTATTTAATGTTAAATTTATTGTTCAAATAAAATCCACCATGTGTATTATTGATAGGTATTATATTTATAAATATATATATATTTAATATATTATTATATTGTCACACATCTAGTATATTTTTGTGTTATAATAATAATTAGAATGTTATTCATTTTGTGACAATTGTTATTTATTTTATGTGTTGGTACTTTTATATTTTTTCAGAGTGTGTTTTATCCTTATTTATTATATTATAAGAAAATAATTTTGGATAAAATTTATGAATAATAATAATGAAATACTAAAATTTAAAAAAAATATGTAATTTTGATTTATTATTGTTGTTGTACTGAAAATAGAAATGTTTTAAAAGTGGGTTTTCTAGTCATAAAAATGAGTATTGAGGAATAATTATAAATGTGATATAAATATGAAGTTAAGTAATTAGAAAATATTAATCGATTAGGGGTCAAGAATTTTAGTTTAGCTAAATGATAAAAACACGGTGGACTGTGTTTTATAAAATTTTATATGGAATTTTTGGATAATGATAATCTAATTTTAATTTCTCAAAAATGTAAATTGAGGAGATTTGAAAATATTTGATATGAGGAACTATCAACAAGAGAGAAAATTAATGTTTTTTTATTGAAAACAACCTTTTTCTTTAAATATTTTAATTTGTTTAACATTCTATCAAATTATTCTAAATGTAAAATTATTTAAATTATATTATTATGAATCAAATTTAGGTAATGGGGATTAATTTCATGATTAAATTTGATATAAAATATATTTAAACATATGAAAACATTTATATTGAATTCCATTATTCCATTTATTTTATGTGTTTAAATATAATTAAAATTATACCACTTATGTTATTTATTTCTGATAAAATAGATTTAATATTTTGAATCATCTTAATTAGAATTAGTTAATAAGTACAACATAATATTTTTTGATAAATAATGTTTAATAAATTAAAAATCAATTACTGCAATTTTTGTTACAGGTGGTTTATTATAGGGGTTATAATAAGTATATAATGGTTAAATCTACATGAAAAATTTCTAGTATCTTCTAGGAGGACATATTTATGCCTTATATCATATAAGGATTGATAATGATCCATTTTGTAGCCTTTTGTGTAACAATCCAAACTTATTTAACATGACAAATCATCATGGTCATCCCATTATGGGTTGAGGTATAAAAAATACGAAACAATTGCCCTGAATATTGAAAAATAGAATAAAAATAAGTGTAAAAGGAGGAAATGTATAGATATACAACAATAAAAAACATGATAAAGAAAAATATATGACTAGTCATGACTAACAAGTCTCCAAGTATCTAACCATCACCTCCAATCTATCCCAATCTAAATCAATGATGTAAAGACATACTTGAATGCTACAAAATGCATATCCCAATACATGTATCCTAAAAAATGGTCTAAAACCAACTAATGGAATATGTAGGGTGTGAGAAATAGATCCTAGTAGGAAACAACCATGGAATATATAAAACATATAATATCAATAATGAATAAGTTACATATTTTAAAGGGAAACGGTTTTATAAGAACTTCCATAAATAAAAACATTTGAAAGGATTTCTCAAAAAATCCAAGAGTTTCCAAAAAGATTCCATATAAATTTTTCTAAATATAGAATCATTGTAGACATAAAACTAACCATGTAAACAAACCAAATATTAAAATACATCTAACAAAACATCTATGAAATAATTTATCATTCAATAGAAAACAAGATAACAAAAATACACATTCCAACTAGGCTCTAGAATATTTCAGAATGCATTATAGACACTAACATTCTGAAAAAGGAATATAGTTGGATGAAAATAACATATGTCCAGAAATTTTATGTTAATACACTAAAGGATACCTCTTAGTGGTGTCACACACATTAAATATATACATTAACCTTTCCATACATACCAAAGGTTACTGTTATGTAATTTTGATAATATATATTCTAAAAACCATGGTAAAACTTTTTAAAACCCATTTCAATGACAAAAAAACATCTCTCGGGTGTGAAAATCTATTTTCCATTTCAAATGAAGGAAATTATATCTTCAAATAAACATCAATTTATACATAAACCCATTCCCATTTCAACCTCAACACATTTTATTCCATTTAAAACATGAATGGAAAAATAAGAACATAAGGATATTTATGAAATTATGGTGTTTGAAAAGATCCACCTACCTCAAGGATGTAAAAATCCAAACCACCTTTTATAATTGGGATTGTAAGCCAAAATACCATCCTTTGGAAAAAATTAACCAATAAGAGACACATAATTATCTTTTAGAAAAATGACCATATCACTAATAACTACTTCTAACAGTGCAGAAAAATATAAATGATGAAGAAACAAAAAGGTACTCATACACGTTAAGATGAAATCTCTAGCCCTATTTATACACTATCGAATGGAGAGTTTTGACATAAAATGAGTAACCAAAAATCTCATAGGGTAAGTGATATATCGTAGTGGAGGAGGATAATGAAGGTAATGAATCCTCAAAAGCTTATACATTACAGTAAAATTAGAAAATCAGTGAATTATTTGATATGTGATAATTTCAACACCATCAAAATTATTTATTTTTTATGTTAACATGATTAACATGGATCAAATATTAATAAAAAATGAATTTAAAATTAAATTTCATGTAACCCTTACCCATTGTGTACAATTATCATGATTTATATTTAGTTCATTGGATCTATCTAAAGACCAATATGTGTCTTATACTCCAATTAATCATCGTTTAACTTCTTAGTGTATAATAAGAAAATTATATTTTATGTTGAAATCACAAAAAATAGACATCAACATTATAGTCACCCTCTAAATTTCAAGTTCATTAATGCACTCCCAATAATAATTTAACCCAAAATAATATATTAGAACATACATAGAATAAATGTAACATGGAGTTACAATCTCTTGCAATTAAAGCATTTTATCCCAGGAAAGTGCTCAATATCCTAGATCCTCAAAATGTAAATCTCAGATCGTCATTATCATTGAATCCTAAAACCCCATATTTTGTATATATAGTCAACAGTACCATATTAACTAGCCTAGGAAAAATGTCTTATTGCACATTACATTATCCTTGAATCCAAAATCATAACAAGATTCTCATCTAAATTTTTATCTAGTTCAATATATATATCCTCCCACCTAACCACATGGGACTGATATGTTATATTAATTTTTAACATGGGAATTTGAAATAAATCAAATAAAAGATATAATATAGATGGAAATTTTAACCGGTATGCCACCATTATTTGTTACATAATGTTTTAAAAGGTTCTCACAAACCATGATACCATCATACCCATCATACACAGACAAAGATGTATTAGGTGACATGAATATCTGAGAAAAACCTAAAAACCAACAACAAACTCTATTGGTCAATGAAGATGGTATGCATAATATTTCTGACAACTAACTTCCATGATTAAATGCCTTGGGATCAAATGTACCATCTTTTCCCTCTCATAAACCAAACTAGTCCCAACAAATAACTGCTCTTATAACTCTTCCAGTACTAGATAGATATACACTGATGCTCAACAGAGGCATCAAAGGGCTCCATAATGATCAATTACTGATAAGTAATTCAATATTAAAACATAAACAAAGTAAAATGATTGTTACATTGACCATCTAAATCAAGAACATAATCGTAGATCATATACTCAAGAACCTGGATAGCCATAACTATTTTTATATTAGACTATGGATGATATTTTGTAGTAAACTTCAACTAGGAACCTATTTTATCATAACAATTTTCCAAAATATGGATGTGAACCTCGAGTACATGTTAGATTCATGATAACAGGGAACGCCATTTAGTCTCAAAATCTAATGGGCATATAAGTCCCCAAAATTCTCAAAAATTTTGGTTTTCTTTTTTATTATGAAAGGAACTGATTTATTATATTAGTAAATTATAACCAAAATAAAATTCTTCCCACTAGATATCTATGGTAAACCAATTTCCGATTCAATGGAAATTTCACCCCACTTCAATACCGAAATTGATAATAGATGTGACAATCCTATGGGTATCTATTGTTCATACTCAAATAATTTATAAGTAAGACAAAACTATAAAAAAATGCACAAATAGAAGTCCCCTTCAATACCCCCAATACATATGTATCAGATCATGGTATATATTTGTATAAACAAATATCATAAACCAATATAACCACATTACACTTTATTACCACTAATGTATCAATGAAAATAGAATAAGCAACTTGGTACGTGATAAAAAATCTCTAATGGGAGATTAAGACAACACACCCATGGTGTCCCTATTATTTAGGATTCCCCTTTATGTCATCTATCAATTCCTTTCATCCAATCATGTTGAACTCCTTGATCAAAAGATGAGTCAATTTGAATTAAATCCTATAATACATGTCCCAAAATCTTTTTCCCTCCCAATCTCAACTAGGAAAATAACCACAATAGAGAACACTATTCATTTTATTCATTCACATCATGGTTCGATACTCATCATCTCAGCACATTAGTGACCACGTTTCCTCTCCTATCTCTCCTCTCTAATGGACCGAAGACCTTAATTTTTTATTCATTTTTGATAATCCACCTTTCAAGGGATGAGTTGGAACCCTACAATGCCCGTAAGCGAATGATTACATGCCCCTAGGACATAGAGGAATTCATAGACCGTAGGCAACAACATTACATACAACCCAGACTAACAACTTGGAACTCCTCCTCCCCAGCATCTTCATCGTGAAATCAGCTCTCCACCATCACATGGCTATTCGGCTAGGAATTCCCGTGCATGCACAGGCTTGTCCCAATGGTAGCTTCCATACCCTCTCATTCTTGCAATCCGTCTAGCTTCTACTGTGGTGAAATATCCTTTCTCATCCTCCTTGTAGAGCTTGTTCCTTTTAGTTTTGTCTGGTTTTCATCTTCACAATGGTGGCCCGAAGGCCTTGAGGTGGCCCGAAGGCCCAACTGACCCGAAGGCCTGGGTGCCCGAAGGCCTATAAAGGACTCGGGGAACAAATCGGAGGCCCGAAGGCCCAAACGGGGGCATATTTTCAGCTACTACAGTGCCAAACAGTGTCGGCTACAGTACTGCTACATTACTGCTACAGTATCCCCCAGAAATTCTACATCTTCCTGGATTTGATCCTTGGTCGCTTGGATGCACCAACAGAGAGATTCCACATCTTGGGTGTTTTCATAACTACCACCAAATATTAGTCATGCTTAGGGTATTTCATATCATGTATGTGTAATTGTCATGAACCAAAATACACCATCAGTTTCCCTTGCGTTGTGACACATCCCTAACCCATACATGAGAAATCATAGAGAACATAATTTCCCAAACATTAATATATGATAATCAAGAATGATGTGGAATTTTTACTCACCTTCATCTCCACAAAATATCTAACTTTCTTTTCATCCCACAAAAATATTAAACGTTTTCAGATCAAATCTTCCATTAGAGATGAAATATTGTAAAAGTCCTGATCAAACTATCTATAATAACTATCCAACCCCAAGAATATTTGGATCTCAAACAAAACCATGATATTTTCCAAGTGTATTTTTCCCCACATATTTTTATAATGAATTTAGATTACCCTCTCAAATATCACATTCCCCCCAAAAATAACCTCCCAAATCCCAAAATATCACACAGAAAGTTTACCATAATTAAGATAATTTTCCATGGTACAAAGAATAACATTAAAATGGTCCATATGTTCCCTTAATGGTATGTAGTACACCAATATATCATCTACGAAACACATCAAATAAATATTATGTGAACCAATGATTATATGGTTTATCAAATCTAGAAATAACATTTGTATGTTAATTAGTCCGAATGGAATAAATAAAAACAAAAAATGACTATATATACTAATAAATGATGTCTTGATTATATCCTATTCTTAATCTATAAACTATTAACCCCCTAATAATATTTTATTAATATAAAACCAAGATCCACAATATGATGATCAAATAGATCATTAATTTTAGGTAAAGTATATTTTTTTAATAGTCACCAGATTCAACTTCTACAATTCAATAAAAAGCCAATGCATTGTGTATTTATTTTTAGATAATAATTCATTTGATTCCAACAATGAAATTCTACACGGAATAAATCCTTACACCTCAATGATCTCTAGCTAGACCATATCTTCCCCCAACATAGGAAGTTCCATTTAATATGATGGAATTTAAATGGGAATTTATTCAGGGAGATGTTCAATAGAAAAAATGACCAGACTTGGTGGTGGTAATGCATAAAAAATCATCTAGAATAACCTCAGGATATTAATAAAAAATATAATGTATACAAAAACCGATGAGATTTTCAACTACATCAAGAAAAACATATGACATCTATAATGCAATTATATCGATACAAGGAACAACATGCCAATCAATTCATGATCTAATGTCCCACTAAGACTTGAAATATTTTAGGAAATATATGTGTAATTAAAAAAAACTCAATATGAATGTAATGATGTTTATGGGAAAATTTATACATGTTTGAAAGGGATATTATTTAACAGATGACATTGATTTTATAGAGTAAATTTCCGTATTATCATTGATAGTATCTATCAAAATTATTATAGTATAGATATATTATTTTAATTATAGATTTTATAATACATAAGTGGTGTTTTCCATTTTAAATAAGGATATTAAAGAGGTAAACCTTATTTAAACTAACAAACTGATTAATCTTGATACAAATGAAATCATGGTTTGTATATTGAAAAAATAATTATATGGCTTAAAACAATAGCAAATGGAATTATTCTCTAAAATATATTTATTATTTTTCATTATAAAATATAAAAAATAATATGTTTTGAACAATGTTTATATGAAGGAATTCACTATTGGTACTCTCAATTTCAATATCATGGTTTATGACAAAATATTCTTAATTTATAACGTGCATCTCACTATATAATGTTCCTTGAATATAATGTTGAGTTTGATATGTAATTATTTGGAGAAATTAGTTATTTCATAGGGTGGAAATTATTAAAATGAGATAGTAATATTTTTCTCTCATAAGGTATTTATTCCAATATGTTTTTTTCCAAGTTTTCAAGAAGGTTTGGATGAGGGTTTCAAGTACCATGGTTATTTTCACTAAACTAAACAACAAATTGGAGAAGAAAAAAAAATAAATTATAATTTATTAAGATGAATTAATGGAACCCATCTCCACTATAGAACATCTCAGCCAACATTTTTTTATCCTAATCATTATTCATAGATTTTAGTGAGATCCAAACTAATATCTTTTTCTTCAAGAAAATAGAAATCTATGATATATTAAGATGATATTCAATAATGGAATTAATTATAGATGAAAATTTAAGTTACAAGTTTTTATCTAATATTATTTATAGGATTAAATAGATTTTAATGAAATAAGCTACACCTCAATTTGTGAATTATTTCATAGTGGGACATGTTTGACATGGAATATAAAAAATAAACATTTCTGGAATTATTAATAGTTTTGGTAGAGTATATTATATCTACACACCATTACAAACAGATGCAATGGATTCATGTGGAGTCAATTAATTACAATTTAGTTTTTTTTGTAAAAATATTACATTACATGTGACCGTATTAGATCCATATATATCAGAAATAATTTTATATAATATCCAAGAACTAAAGAAATTTATATTGGATATTATTTCATTAAAGGTATTATATCATGTTGTTTTATAAAGCCTCAATAAATATACACTAATTATTTTCAATAGATATATTTTATAATGAAAATAATATGAAATAAAGTATAAGACATTAGGATTATGTATAATTTGTATCGTTCTCTTCTTAAATGACATAGTGTGAAAAATAAAAATCACACATTTTTAAACTTTTTTGAAATATAGTTACAATTAATCACAAATACATTATACAATATGGAAAATTTTCATTAAAAGGATGAGTTTCATGTACCCTTTTTGTTATATCTACGTATTCTTATATACATGGATTTTTTTGTATGTTGGATATGGATGTGATATTTATATGTATATAGTCTTTGGGCATTCATTTAAGTCATTGTTCTGTAATTCCTTATCTTTATGGGATTTAAATCTCCATGTAATATAATATTTTCTAGTAATGTCTTATAAATTGTTTCTTATAATAGATATTATGTTATTTTAGGATTTTAATTTTTCTTATCATTTCTAATAGTTGTAATTGTATATTTATAACAGTTTAGTAATATTTCCAAAAAATCATATAGGGGATTCTAATGTAGTCATAGATTCCTTAATAAAGGCCAAACTATATTTTTAATTTTATTCAATATTATTAATGATAATAAATGATTAGTTCTATTTGGTTTTTAGATGATTCAAGATTCACAAACTGATTTTGAGTTATTTCCATAGGTGTTTGAAGAAATCTAGAATTTTGGATTTCTTCATATGAGATTAATTCGTAACATTAGTAATCATCATATATGTTCATCATTATATAATAATGGATTGATCATTTATATTTCAGATATGATATGAAAATATCTCACGTATGATAAAATGATGTTCTAGGATATGACTACAACATTGTGATCAAATTATAACTCAATATTTTAGCATTTTACATTGATTCAGACTACAATATTTCATAATTTGAATTCATCATAAGAATTTAAGACATTCCATTAATTTTCCCAATCATATAAATTCTATCTACAGTAGTAATTTAAACTATGTTTGAATATAATGTAAAATAAAGAATTTAATGTGAATGACTATGCATATGAATTTACCTACCATATGAATTTAGTACGGAATGAATTTTTTATGGTTATAAATGGGGAAATGAATGATACTAGAATTTTAATATTCTTAATAAATGGATTCCAATAACTCTTAAAAACATCAAGGGTTAATAACCCATATAAAAAATATAATTCAATCATATTCTTATGAGAATCTGAACTCAGTTATCTTGTTTTTTATCGGTTTTATGTTTCACATGTCATTTAATTAAAAACTATGACGTATATAAAATATGAGTTTGTTTCTGAATTATAATTATATATTGATTTTAGAATGTCAATTTAATATATCTAAAATATTATGTAGTTCAAATACTATTATAAATGGGGTTTTTAGATACTATATATGATAATTAATTATTTTATTATTATTTAATGTTTTCTCCATGGACATGTTCTTCATGTAACGAGAAAGAAGAAAATGATATTAACATGAAAAAATTTATTAATATGTGGGAATTCATAGAATATAAAAACCATATCTTTTATAATTATTTTTTATTTTAGTTGAAGATACATATATTTTTGATTGTTTTATCTATTGATATTAATATTATGAATTTATGAAGTTAGTATTTTTTATAGGGAATTAGTTAATGTTTGTGAAAATATTTTGAGATCCTTGGAAAAGAATATAAGATTAATCAAATTATAAAATGATGTAGAATTGTGATTTATTATTTTATTTAATGACGGCTTGACAATTAAAATATGTAATTGATTTGGTCCAAATTCATTTAACTATGTGGGATTCAAAATTACTGGATATGAGGATCTATAAATGGGAGAGAAATTTGATATTTAACACATAGACATATAGAAAAAAAATATAAGAAGAATAGATTTTCAGTTTAACAAGAAATATAAAAAATATCATTGACTATTTAGGATTTTGAATTCATGGAATAAAATACGAGTCTACATTTTGAAAATAACATCATTATATAATTCTTCATTAAGTGATCATATTATTCTATCTATATTGATAACATAAATCTCAATGTAACCACCATCTATAAAAATATAATATAGTTTTGTAAATAATCACATTAATCAATCAATAATATTTATCTTTAAGATAAATGTAATAACCTATTTACTATTATAATAATGAAGTGATTGTTTCGAGGAAATGATCATAATCACAATAGAATGTTAGATTCCAATGGTAACATTTACCGCATGGTAATTTTAAAGTCATCACCCTTTGGATGATATTGTTAAAAGTGAAAATTGAAATTATCTTATGTATGAGTGAATTGTGTTATTAAATGAAAATATGAAATTATATAAATCACATTTATATAAATTAGTTTTTAATAACTTATAAGTCTTAATGGAATGTAAATTGAGAGGAAATCACATAACCTCCATCTCATTTTGGATAAGCTCTCATTAACCAAAATTATAATGATTTGAAGAATTTAATTATCATATAACAAAAAAATATTAATATTCAACATAACATATCTTATTATTTTTAACATCTTATCCCATATTTTTTGACGATTTCCCACTATTTTCATTGTTTCATGTAATAAATACTATGTTTTTCATGTTAGTTTTGACCTATTATTTATTATTCTTCTTACATGATTCCCAATTTAATAATATACATAATGTAAAACATGATATTAATATAAAATATATTCATTAAATATATATTAATAGTTATCACTTAAATCTTGTGGTAGGAAATTAAATACATTGTTTTTACGACCTATCCAAGAGGGTCACATACCATGACTATCACATGCCCACCTCTAATAAGCTAGGGGATGGTGACAAGATCCCGATAGGAATATCCCAAAAATTGGAGGAATTTTCTAGAGTACCTATATACACTAACACATACACATGCCCAAAATAATGAAATGTAAAATAATAATTAAACAAGCACGCATACCACGAAGAAAACAAAAAAAGAGTATGATAGTAGAAAACTAAAAAGTAAACAATGCCTAAAAAAGACCACACAATAAAGGTGTCTTGAAAAGTGGATGAATAAGTGCTTAAAATTCATATATAGAAAACTCTACCTAAATGGTAGGTACAAATAAAACTATCTGAATGCATAGGGTGACACCTCGACTGTATGGTCTCTCTATGCACCACACGGTCCTCCACCACCTAGGACTCTGTCAAAGTGTCTATTAACATCAGATGACATGAAAAATGTTGGAAAATACTATATAGGTGTGATTAAAGATATTCTTAGTGGGACACCATAGAACCATATATGAATACCACTATGAAATACATGAATTATACGACAAAGGAATACAAGATGTATACCACAAATACAAATAAAAAGTTTACTACAAAGAATATAAATAGTCATCTTACATAGTTATTGGTCTATAGAATGATAAATAGTACTATCTACTATAATCCATAAAACTCTGAGTATTTACAAGGCATGTAGTCTCGATGAGACACATAGTCCCCATAAGACACTCAGTCCCAATGAGACACTCTGTATTGATGAGAAACATAGCCCTGATGAGACACTCAGCCCCAATGAGACACTCATTCCCAATGATACACCTATTACCAATAATACACATTGTTTTCATAAGTCACATAAACTCAGAATGTTACGTAGTCTAAATATCACAGTGATCTATAAGATTCTACTTGTAGAGTAGTCGTTCTGGGAGAACTCACCACACAAACCATGTAGTTAATTTTCATAATTTTTCAAAAAATAATATAGTGTATCTTAAAATAGATATTCTTGTTTCAAAAGATCCAATGTGTCACACCCCGACCTTGGACGTCTTTTATTATACTCTCTTCTTGGTCCCAAATCCAATATTTTTATGTTTAATATTTGTTATGGATTTTTTCCTGATGTAGAGGCACCACATCGTTAGCGGTGATCATGCATTATGGTCGGGTGGCCATGCGGCTGTTTGACGCTTGAAATAAAAATATTTTTTTGTTAATAAAATTATTATCATTATTACTAATTTATTATTATTATTATTAGTATAAATCTTATTTTAAATTAAATGAAACCAATTTATTATTGTGATTTTTAATATGGAGTTGTTATATTATTATTATATTTTGATTTTAATTGGAATTTGTTATTACTATTATTTCTCTATTATTGTTATTATCCTATAATTATTATTACTATAAATAATAATATTATTAGATTTTTTTTATTTTATCTTGGAAACCATTTAATACCTGGCTCCCCCCTCATGCCTTAGCAGCTATCCTCGGTCTCTCCTCTCTCGTGTTGGCGGCGCCTGAACCTGGTCTTTTTCTCACCCTCCGTTCGACCGGTCTTCCGATGCACGTCTAACATTCCTGGAGGTTGCCCATTCTCCGTTAACCTGCTGCAAGCCAACGACTCAGCACCACCATCTCCTTCTCATCTTCCACCCCTCCAGACTCCTCCTTACATCACCCCACTATGTTGGACCTCCTCCTCCCCATTTCTATCCTGTCAATCGCTCCCTCCCCTTTCCATCATGCCAGTACCCCCTCCCACAGACCCGGTTCTCGATAGCGTCTTCTCGCTTGGTTTCTGTCGACGTCACCTCCCGGAAGTGGAAACCTCTACCACGTCCATTTCTGACAGCCCGAACCCCTTTCACGCCCTATTTCTAGAGGCCCTAAACCCCTAAAACGACCTTCTCGATGAGGATTCTCATCCAGTATATTTCATTTATTTTAGAGTTTTTATTTAAATTTTGCATAACGTTAATTCATATTGTTATATTTTCACATATTGTATGGTGTATATGTTGTGTGGTTAGTTTGAGAAGTGATGCTCATACCTCTGTTGAGGTACCACTACATTTTTGGGTGTATAGGTAGGTGATTCCATTCAATTTCTTCTAATTTTGTTCTGGATGATTATTAATTTTTAGTACTTAATTATCAAACCATAATTCAGACATATATTTTAATCGTAGTTATTTTATATTAATGATTTATCATTAGTTTAACATGAAAAAAATAAGTTTTATCTAGTCCTTACATTCATGAACTTGTTATTTTCTATGCAATTGAATATGTATAAGTTGTGTTTTTTTGGAAATGGTTTTGTTAAATGATTCTGGAAAGATTAATTCACCTTTTTTTTGATTCACGTCATCCAATTCTGGGTCTTTTTGTTTTTGTGGGTCCCTCATTCTTTTGTGGACATTCGTCGGTCCTTTTCATGGTAAAATTTTGGTGTCAGGAATTGTAGAAGGGTGTTGAGATCAATTCCATGTGCATGCACTCATTTTTACCAGAATGAATATATATATATATATCTCTCTGTGTGTGTGTGTGTCATCTGAGTTTTTTTTCATTCATTGAACATGGAACACATGCTTCACTTTAATGGTATATATATCTATTGAAGTGTGTGCATTTGAGAATGATGTTTCTTGATTTAAAATGCTATCTATTGTCCATTCATTTATGTAGGTGTTTCTACATACATTACTCCAAATTTCAATTCATGTTGTGCTTGAGTTGTGTTGTTAAAATTCTATAACACGTTTCACACATATATTACATGGTTATTTGATTTTTATTAGTGATTTAGTATTGGATAAACTATTCATAATTAGGTTTCAGAATTATTTTCTTTTGTGAACATGTAAATTCCTCGCATTTTGGTTTTGAATAATTTTCGTCTACTTTCAAATGGAATTGTTGGATATCATGAGTGGTGTTCCATGGTAGAAAAGTTTTTATAGAAATTTTTTTGTTCGTAATGGGTATCATTATGAAAATAAGAACTTAGTAGAATGTTTTAATTCTTTTGTAGATTATGTATGTGTTTACTCCATTTAAAATGGTTGGAATGGGCCTCTAGTCATCTGTAGAGGTCCATTCCTTGAACCTGGTTTTCAAAAGGAGAATTCATTATTCTCCCCTTCCTCCCTTATTTTCATATATGGTTACATATTTTGTCAATTTTATATAAGGTTATTTCAAAAGTGTGGAAATTCATTACATGTTTGGTGTTAATTAAAAGGATACTTTTCTTCAAAGGTTTTAAGGATCATTTAGAACCTCCAAGTATTTTGTCCATGGATTGAACTTATTTTGATATTTCATATTTTAAATAAAAGCATTATTGGAAAGCGTAACATTTTAGGGTTTTCATTTTAAACCTAAGGGCTAAATGACCAGGTCATACTGAACATGGTATCTCTATTTGTTGGAAATTTTGTTCTTAAAGTGTTTTGGTATGTGTACCTTGGATGGTTAAAGATAATATTATGATTAGAAATTTTGGTATTTTCACCTGGAAATGGTTTTAGGTGTGAAAACTGTATGAGGCCCATTTGGAATCTTTGAAATGTTTTTTTGAAAACCACTTTGTAGTTAGGCCCTTTCCTCACATTTATCATGTGTTGAAGGGGTCCTCTGTTAGGTCCACTAGGTCGAATACCCTGAGGGGGGGGGGGGGGTGAATCAGGGTATGATAGATTAAAACTTTCTCCCATTCAGATATTGTTTTCTTATTAGAAGAAACTCAATTCTATCTTCCTCCTGTAGCAATATATGAACATATATGAAATCATGCACCAGAGACAATGATTTTTACATGGTTCACCATCACTAGGATACATCCAAGGAGCATACAATGACAAAGTTCTGATGTACCAAATTCAATAAGGCTCATGGCCAATAAGTAGTACAATTATCAGGCTAGATCATATATTCTTAGAAACACTTCCTTTCAATGATTAATGTATGCTCACTAAATTCCCAAGGGTCACTCTCTAAGCCTCTTTCTCTTGTTCACTGTTGGTGGAAAGTTTCAATGTCTCCCACTTCCTTCACTCACTACTCTTGGAATGGAATCCACTCATAGTTTATTGACTTCTAAGTCAAACATAGTTTTTAGAAATGTAGGTCCCTTCATTTTCATGAATTCATTCCTCCTAAAATAATGGTAGATTCTCTTTGACATTCCTTTTTCACCAGTAGATAAATTCCATCTTCCCAAGTACTGTTATGTACTAGCAAATAATTTCACAAACTCAATTGATTATTTTTCATGATTTCAATGAAAATCATGAACCAAAATGTCTCTACCATGTATTGAGTACCAGGTTTTGTAATCAAATAGCCTTCTCTACATACTACTACCTCTTCTGTGAACCTCATCTGTCTGCGGACTGCCTCATCCACAAACATCCTCTTTCCTCAAACTGCCTCTGCAATCACTACCACATAAAGCTACCACATACTGACATTGTGATCCTCCTATGTGAAATCCATCATGTTCACGAACTGTTCTCTAATCGTGGAATGCCTTATCTTCCACGTACCAGAGCTCATCCTACAAGCAGTGCATGGAGAACTCTTCCCCTCGTGTACTGATGATTCCTCCTCCACTTACCGAGATAACAACTTCTATTCCCCGGACTCCCTCCTCCATATACAAGACTACCTTTTCAGTTCATGAATCCCTACAAACACATTTGGCATAATTATTCATGCACGAACCTCCTTAGACTTTGTGAGCAACCCTTCATGAACATCTTTCATACATCATCAATTTCAATGTGAAAATATGTTTCATAATAATATTAAATATCCTCATTAATCATTGGGGTTATCGATTATTATATAGTCAAATATTCCCACCTAATCTACTAAATCATAATTTTCCATATCTTGATTCGATATAGCCTATACGACGTACTGAATCTTTTACCCCTGTGAACTGCAGGCCCCCCAAGAACCATTTTCCTACGCACTCCACTTACCTACATTTCTTTTACATGAACAATTTATTCCACCAACTTCATCCCATCTGCATACCGCACCTTCATTCAGCCACGAACAATTTTTGGTTCCGTGATCCTCACCCACATAACGCTTCCACTGCTCTGTATACCATTCCTAGATCATGGTACGTGACCCATGTATTATGGTACTTGGTTCTAATACATTTCATATTTTCTTCAAAATTCTTCATAAAATTCACTAATATGAAGAAATAGTTCATTTTCCAACATCAAACTACCGATTATGAGGCCCTAAAATTTAGAAAACACTAGGAAACTGCGCCACCATAAAAACTTTTCTTCGCCCAACACCAACCATATTCATTTATAGTAATGTGGATTTGTCAAAAAACATAATCACAGTCAAAAAATCCTGACAGAACACCTGTAGGGGGGGGGGGGGTTTACCAATAATATCCCCCTTTGGGTTTGTTGACAACTCTTCTCAAATAAATTATCTGCATTTTAATATCTCGTTAAATCTCCTACCGTGTTCGACCACTATTTTCTTTATGCGATTAAGATAGTGATCGAGTATTTACTCAACACATAATCTAGTCCCACATTATACATGATTCGTGTGATAAACATGAGTAAATGAAATGTTCATCAAAGAATCAATTTATTTCTAAAACCAAATATTGATACCAAACTGATACCAATTCATGTGTGCTGGAATCCATCTAACATCATTCCCACATCACTATTCTACTTTAATCATTATCCTAAGTAATCATGATATTTGTACTTTAATATATCACTTCTAGCATTGTTAGATTTAATACTCCATCTATCTTATATATATTCTAATCATATCTGTTCAAAACTTCATCAGCTTAGCTTCAACTCCCCCAATCTCTTTATTATACTTAACAACTTCTCCCTGGGTGTTTTCTACCGCTGAAATAGTAACACATTCACCCCCTTTTTAATGATCCCAAAGGGCACTTCAAGGTTGTCTGAAACATGGTAAATAACACATATAAGCATATTAGGGAATGAAACACTATACCTCAGGGAGAAGGGGGACCATATCCACTATTTTTCAAGAACGAGATGTCAACTGGACTCCAATAGACAATCGTTGACTTCCAAATTCTTCTTTGGGTAAGGAATTTGTCAGAATATCTACAACTTATTGTTATGTAGGCACATACTCCAACATCAGAGGCCCTTGACACACCTTCTTCCTTGATGAAATGATATTTTATTTCAATGTTCTTTGTCCTTGAGTATTAGATTGGATTTTTATCCGATTTAAAACACATGAATTATCATAATTAATTCTAATCAGAGACTTAACTTCAACTCCCATATCATCAAGTTGCTGCTTCATCCACAATATCTGTGTGCGAGATTTATTATCTCTGAATATTGATTTCTTATCATCTAATGAACTATCCAAATCCAATTATGTATATCCCAATAACTCTGGAAGTGATTTTTCATTATACATTAGGCCAAAATCTAATGTGCCCTTGATAAAACATATAATTCCCTTTTCTACAATCATGTAGCACTCCTTGTGATTTCTTTGATACCTCACTACTTGGCATGTGGAAAATAAAATATTAGGCCTAGTCACTGACATGTATAACTATCTTCTAATGAATTTCCTGTATTCTATGATATTTACTGGATTTCCTTCATCATCTTGTGATAATCTCAAACAGGTACCAACCAGAGTCTTTTTCACATTGGAATTATCCATTCCAACCCTTATAAAAACCAACTTGATATATTTACATTGAGAAATAAATATATCATTCCTTCTTAGTGTCACAAGTAATCCAAGTAAAAATGTCAGTTGTCCAATCATCAACATTTCAAACTCACTTTTCATGCACACTGAAAATTGTCTACATTGTGCTTCATCTGATCCCGTCAATGATTATATCAATGACATAAACTAGAACCATCATCATTTGGATGTTTCCATTGTTCAAATATAGATTGAAATAAACTCCCCCACATTGGAAACCAAGTTCCTTTAGAAACACATCAATCCATGAATACCATGATCTTGGTTCTTGATTCAAACCATATAATGTCTTTTTCAGCTAGAACACTATATTCTCATCTTCATGGATGAGAAAACCATCTTGTTGCTCAAAGAAGACATCCACTTCTATAAACCCATACAAAAATTCTGACTTGACATCCATATGGAAAAATATAAACTTTCCTTGCACTACTATAGCCAATAATAGTCTAGTTGACTCCAACCTTGCAATGGGTGAAAATGTTTAATCAACATCTATACCCTCTATCTGGGAATACCTTTTTCATACAAGTCATGCTTTTTTTTGAATCACAACACCATCTTCATTCATATTTTTTGTAAATGACCCATTTTTTTCCAATGAACATCTTGTCTTCTAGTCTCGAGACAATATCCCATGTTTGATTCATCTCATTTTGGTATAGATCTTCGTTCATTTCATGAACCCAATTCTCATCTCCAGATACTTCATCAATGCATTTAGGCTCCCCTTATGATAAGTATGATACTTGCTATAGAAAATTCATCCTTATAGTCTATACTTGTGATATATGATCACCTATTAGGTTTTAGATATCAATTTTATCTCTTCTTGCTGGTCTTTGAGAAGATACTAATTTATTCTCATCATCTATGTCTCCTACTAAATAAATATCTGCAGCAGGAGAGTCTCTTAATCTGCTCATCTCTTCGTCATTATCCTCCTCAGCCTGATCATGCATTTCTTGAGGATTCTATTCATTTTCTATAATAGTCACATAATGACATTCATCTATATTTATTTTCAGTTTATTGATGAATTTTTATTCTTTTCGTTTCTTGAGTAACCAAGAAATATCCCTTCATCCCCATAAGATTCAAAATTCCATTGTTTCTCCTTATTGAGAATGAAACATTTATTTCTGAATATTTGAAATTAATTTAAAGACGGATTCATTCAATATTATAACTCGAATGGATTCTTCTCCACTTTTGGTCAAATTAAAGCTCGATTTGAAGTGTATACTTCTTTCATCGCTGCTTCATTCCAAAAAAACATTCCGAATGGACTTTCTCAATGAGTATTTTTTTGTCCTTGTTGTTAAAAATAAAATTTCATCACTCAAATACTATATTATATTATAGAGTCTTTACTACTGAAACATGTTTCCTTATACCTTGTTTTTTGAGACAATCATTCACTTGGCTATTTGTGAACTCTGTTCCATTATCTGTTTGAATTGATCAGATTTTCTGACCAAGCATATTTTCACATTTCTGTCGATATCTCATAATGAAACTGAACACATTAGATTTGTGGGTGATTATTGGAAATCACACCAATATTATATCGTCATCAATGAATAGAACATAATATCTGATCCCATCAATAGATATTGGTGAACTTTTCCCACCCACATCAATATGCACTAGCTCAAGCAATGTTGTTGACTTTTTCTTCTTTTCCTTATATGACTTTGGAATGTTCTTCCCCTATTGACAAGCATCACATGTATAATTACAATCATATGATAATCTAGGGAGATTTTGAGCAGCATGATATTTTGCCAGATCATCTGAGGAACCTTGGATAATGTTCCTAATAAGATTATGTCATAATTTTTTTTATTCATTCTTGACAGATTGTACATATCTTCATTTCATCTTATGAGGTTTATATTCGCTTTCGTATGATTTATTTGAAATGAAAAAACACAATATTTTACCTTGATGATACATAAATTCTTGGAAAAACATATAAGATGTCTTCAGTCACACAATTGACTTACACAATGAAGTTTGTGACTAATCCCCTCAACAACCAATACATCTACTAATCTCATGTATTTTCTTCCAAACATGGATTTTCTTGAACTAATAATCTTCAAGCCCTCATCATTACCGAATCTTACTATACATTCATTATCACAGCTAATTATTGTAATTATATTCTTATGTCCCATCATATGGTGAGTGAATCCACTATCAATTATCCATATACTTGTGCGATCTGATGCCATGAATACAATTTTTTCAACCACGACCTGCTCTACCCTTCTCTTTTTGAACCATTTCATTGAATTCATACCTGTCATGGAATGATAATATTGATCTTCCTCAGTATATAAATTACAAGATTCAACATGTAGAGATTAAAATATATTTTTAATTTTCAGATCTCTTGAAGAAACTTTTGGATGCTTTCTTGGAAGAAAATTTTTCTGCCATGGAACATTTCTCTGTTTTGTTGATGTGAAATATCTACCCATATGTCTGAGTACTTTACACCTGAAAAAATCACCATCAAATGATGACTTGTAATTTTGAGTTATGTATTAATACATATGTTTTTCTAATTCCATTTGGTGCCTCTTTTAAATGGAACATACATTTTGAGAGTGTCCTATCTTACCATAACAATAACATCTTATGTGAAGTACATTCTTATGTGCCAATGTTTCAACACTAGTTTTGCATTGGGTTCTCTAAATCATCGGAGTCTGATTTGTATCCAAATCACTCTTCAATCATGGAGTGGATACTTTGGTCTGACTTGAAACATAACAACATTCTATTTTAGATCCATCCCCATACCAGGATTATTATTCAGAGTGTATTTGTGCTTCTTTTCCAATGAACGAATCTATTCAAATCTCAACTTCTTGGTTGCCTGTGTGATATTATATTCTAGAAGTTTACCCTGATATTCCATTGGTCATTATATATTAAGAACTTATTCTTATTTTTTTAGATATGTTTGATCAGATCTTTTCCTATTTTATTCAAACAATCAATTACATTTTTTTGGTTCTTCAATTTTGAGTTTTTACTCAACCATCTTTTATGATTTTTCTACATTAATGACCTCAGATTTTCATTTTCTTCATTCAGCTTAGAATTCTTTTCTTCCAACTATTTCAGAATGATTTTGGAATAACGAAAAACCTTTTTAGCTTTATTCGTTTTGTCCATCATAATTTCTACCACATCAAGGTCAGTTACTAATTTATTCTGATTACCAACTCTTCCTTCAATTTCTCCTTCTTCATTTTCACTTTCTTCTGTTGTTAATGAATTTCTTGAAACATCCACCAAAGCAACTACATTATGATCTATGCAGTCCTCCATCTATTTTTCCTTATATTCTTATGATCTTTCATCCTCTCTTGAAAATCAAGTTCTTCTTTTTGAAAAAAGTTTTCATGGTATTATCCCCCTTTTCCATTTGATGAATATTACTTTTGGGGAATGTTATCATTTTCTTCTTTTTCATCATCAAACTTTTTAGGACACGTTGGTTCAAATTTCCCAATCGTTCCACATCAAAATCATGAAAATGGATGTTTACCTTTCAAATTCCCTTTTCCTCTTTGCATATTAGAGGATAAAAATGACATTATAAGATCCATATTGTCTTCCTCTGGGCAAACTTCAATAGAGATATTCTGCATAGCCTTGAACTCCACTTCCTTTGATTTACCCCTTTCCACTGCATTGTTTTCATCATTTCTCATCTCATATGATACAAGGGTACTATCCATGTTATCTAGTGTCAAATCTTTTGGGTCTTTGTCTTCCAAAACTAAATCTTTTGGATTGAATCGGAGTGGATGTTTCCTCAAGATTCATTTCAAAATATTTATATCATAAATGACTTATCCAAGACCCCACATGTCTTCCACACTAATATTAATCTTTTAGACTAATGCATCAATAGTCTAATTTGGATTCAACCACATATCCTCATACTTCATCCATAAAACCTTAAACATTGCTTCTCGAACTTTTGTGCCTCCTTCATAAATGTTTATGTTTTTTTTCAGACATAGCATTTGATGTTTTAAAGGACATCACATTAATTAAAATTGCATTTGACATGGAACCTCCTAAAGTATTGATCCCTTTAGCATCATCATCCAATTTACTCCATTCAACTTCCGATAATGCACCCCTATTAATGACATCCCATATTCCATGCGTAGCTGCTGTGAAGGCATCCATCCGAAATGATCAGAACTTGTGATTCATTAAATTATTCTATATTTGAAAATTATTTCCATTGAAGATAAAAATAACATTATGATGGACCACATCCATTTATTATTGTAAAAGATAACCCCTGACTTTCATCCATTCCTTATGATATCAATTTTATGTTCACTAGGTCGAATACCCTGAGGGTTGGGTGAATCATGGTATGATATATTAAAACATTATCTCATTGGGATCTGGTTTCATTGTTCAAAAAAATCATTTCTCTCTTCCTCCCGTAACAATATATGAACAGATATGAAATCTTGTAGAAGGCACAACAATTTTTCCATGGTTTAACTTCACTAGGCCACGTCCAAGGATCAAAAAATGGAAATGTGAAGATGTTCCAAATTCACTAATGCTCATGACCAATAATGAGTACAATGTTTGGGATATATCTTCTATAACCAGGCTCACTAACATTACATGGTTTAGGGTCTTCTCACTGCATTCCCAAGGTTCACTCCCTATGCCTCTATCTATGGCTCACTGCGGGTGGAAAGGGTTACTGTCTTTTTCTTCCTTTTATCACTGCTCTTGGAATGGAATCCACTCACAATTTTTTAGCTTATAGGTCAAACATAATTTATGAACATGTAGGTCCCCTAATTTTCATGAATTACTGCATCCTCAATTATAGGTTGATGCTTTGTTGACATTCATTTTTCACCAATACATGACTTCCACCTTCATTAGTACTATTAGGTATTGGAAAATACATTCGCAAATTGAAATGAATACTTTTCAAGATTCCAGTACCAATCACAAACCAGCTTGTCTCTCCCATGTACTGAGTACCGAGTTTGGTATGCAAACCTCCTTCTCTATGTACTAATACCTATTCCACAAACCCGCTCTATCCACAGACTTCCCCTTCCATGACCTCCTATATCTGTGAACTGCCTCCACCTTTACTAACACATGAAACAACCATGTACTGACTTCATGAACCACCTATATGAAATACCTCTAGTCCATGAACTGTTCTCTATTCGGAAATTGCCTTTGCTTCTGAGTACCATACCTCCCCCTCCATGTATGGCTTGTGGAACTATCCCTCTCACGTACCAGAGATTCATCCTCCACGTACTGGGGAAACAACTTCTGCTTACCGGACTCCCTACGACGCGTACCCGACTTCATTTACAGTTTATGAATCCCCGCAAACACCTTCATCAGAATTATTTATACGTGAACCTCCTTATCCTTCACAAATAACGCTTCCCAAATTTCCTTTAGACTTCACCAAATTCTAAGAGGAAAATATGTTTTCTTATGATGTTCAATATCCATTGTAATCGGTGGGGTTAGAGATTACTATATAGAAAAAGATACCCTCTTAATCCACTAAATCAAGATTTACCAAATCTTGATTGATACATCCCCCACCGCATACCGTATCTTCTACCACCACAAACTGCATGCCACCTGCGAACCATTTTCCTACACACTTCATGTACCGTCTTTGATCCTACATGATTGATTTCTTCAGTATAATTTAGTCCATCCACACACCACACTACCGCTCAGTGGTGATTTTTTTTTGGTTCCGTGAACCTCACTCACGTACCACTTCCATCGCTCCATGTACTGTTCATGGAACATGGTACACGGCCCATCTATTATGGTACGCAGTCCTCATCCTTTTTTGATTTTATTCAACATTCTTCATACAATTCACTCCTATGAATAAATCCTTCCTTTTCCAACATCAAACTCTCCACATCTAGCTTCAAAAATCACCAACAATACACATTTTTTGGTTAATGGGGTTTTTCAACATACACAATCACACTGAAAAGATCTCAATAGAAACCCATGAAGGATTTTTTCCCAACATACTCAGTAGGGGACTTCTTATAATGGTAATTATTTTTAGTCAAGATATGAACCCTATAGGTGGATAGAGTAGTGATAGTTTGTGTGGTGTGTTTGAATATATGCATGAGGATTGTTGTTTGAATTAAATGTCACACCCCCTTTTGAAATATACATGGGAACCCAAAATAGAAAAGAGGCATACTAAGAACTATTGATTCACTAGTTTAGATTATGCACTGGCTAGTGGCCCATAGAAAAGAGATGTCTTATAATTATTTATATTCTATTGGGACCCTTGACTAGGCTAGGTAGGGAAATGGTTGGCCGTTAGGAAATTATGAAGCCATTGAGTAGGGAATGCCTTTGGGATGAGTCACATGTATAGTACGATATGGTCTTCCTATGAGTTCCTAGGATTTACTATGATTCCCCATTAAGATTATTACTAGTGTTCTTCCCTCATTGTGTTGAATTATATTCCTTTTACCTAGTTTTAGTTTTTAATTAGAACACTCTGAATCTGTGGTCGTTTGAAAAAGGATTTCTATGATGATGTTTTGGACAAAAAAATTAAAACCTCTTTATTCCCTTTTTAGTATTTGGCTTTAAAATTAGGGGGGATATGGATAATGTGTTGTTTTAAATTTCTAACATGCATGAAAATATATTTTTATAAGTTTATTTAATACTATTAAAAATGTAATGTTTTCAGGAAAAAAATGCAACGGACTTTGTAATGGTTTCCTACTGAGAATTTCGGTGCCCACCCATACATTATCATTTTAGTTTCAGGTTCTTTTGGTTTTGGATCCCTCTTGGAGAGAGCATGGTTCATAGTTTTGTTGCGACTTAATGGGTCATAAAGAGGTATGTGTGGTTTTATTTTCATTTTTCTGCTGGTTTTTTTTCTACTTACAATCATTATTTAATTACTTGTCTTTTATAATGGTCCAAATCATTTCCACTTGTTAATTTTGAGGCACGATACTAGTTGACATCTAGGGGGGATCATGAATTCCTTATGGGACATGCCACAGACCCTCTTAGGTGAACTATTGAGGTTTGACTCGGGGAGGTTTGTGAAACAATGCCACAACATACTGTCAAACAATCACATGATTTGAATGTTATGGTCGTTTTAGTGAAAAAGTCCTAGCCCGGCCAGGTCTATGTGTGACCCGATCCACTGGCTGACCCAAACAAACCTGAACCAATTTGTTTTATCAAGCCCAATCTATTCCGGTCATTTCCTTCACAAACAGGCTTGTGCTGCCAGTCTCGGTCAGCTGCACCCGCTAGATGACTTCCCTCTAGAGTGGTGCGACTACCTAGGCCTGACATGCCCTATGTGGGCCGGCTTTGCTCACCGCACGTAGTCTTCCCTAACAATTTTCCACTCTAGGTGTTTCAGTTCCATCGTAACCTATATGGTTTGATCTAATTATCTACTTGTGTCCCACAAGCCCCACCTTCGATGGCCTCACTACTGTCGTGGGATCCTACACAGTCCCATCGGGCCATATTCTACATCCAACAACGGTAGTCGCATCAGGGGCCCCATCATGTCACTGTTTAACTATACCAACAATATAAGCATCTTCTAGAACCACCATGAACCACCTTACTGGATGAATCTTGTCCTAGAGTCATCTTTTCTCTTTAGCCATGTCATCACTAAGTAAGATTTTCGATCCCGGATAGATGAACAATAGATCAAAGGTGAAACAATACTCGATTAGTATCCTGTGATAAACGAAGAAAAAATAAATAGGGGTAGATAAATTAATGAAAAATAATTAAAAATGATTGTACATTTGAATTTTTGGTGTCTTCCTTGATACGTTCATGTTAGAATGAAGAACGAAGAGGAAACAGTTCAAATATCTAAAAAATCATCCCTGATAATATGAACATAAATAAAAATCCAAATCCCACAATATAAAAGATTCATGAATGAATTCCGTCATAAATTTATTCTTGTTAATAATTGGAAATAGATAATGTGGGAGGAATGAAATTAATACTCATACCCTACATTTTGTTTGTATCAATTGTTGATGAGAACAATTTTGTTTCCATTGTCGAAGAGATCTTCCAACTCTTCTGGCGCAATAATCTATGACCCAATTGATTTTTCATCATTTTCAAGAAAACATACTTCTCACTATCTCAAGGGAATTACATGGTTATGGTTACGACCCTAAATTCCAGACGTACAATAATAAATAGAAAATAAGTCACGAAGTTCAAATAATTTTTTTATTAATTATTTTTACAGATGCGTCCATTAACTAACTTTAATGACCAAACAACACCAGTTTATGTTAGCCCTCATCTATGGTAAACTCAATTCTCAAAACCCAACTATTCCCTTTTATTTCTAATCTGACACACATTTGGATATTTCCCACTTTTCAGGGGAACTACTCATGTATGTTATTTAATGTTTAACATTTAAAAAAAATTTGGGCACACCAGGCATCAAAATCACATGCCATCTCCGCACCAAGTGTCAAAATAATTCCATATAATATTTAAAAATAATACATGTAAATTATGGGATGTTAAATTCTCCCAACCATGGAACATGTTTCCCCAAAAGCCAAAACAAAAGGCAATACAAACAAATGAGGTTGTTGAGCAAGAATCTGAGCCTCTCTCCCACTTAAACTCTCCTTGAGATTATCGTACGACCACTAAATTTGAACCTATGTAATTGAATACCCATGAAGGATCCACTCCATTTCATCCTCAATCTCCACTGGGTACTCTGTAAAAGAGGAACCATCATTAACATCTAGCTCTCCCCAAACAATGACGTTCGATGGATCGTGCACGAATCTGATCAGTTGTGACACATTGAAAAAGGTGTGCACCATATCTAACTATGGAGGAAGAACCAAGTGGTACACCACCTCACCGACTATACGTGGTATCTATGAATAGTTGATGAATCCCAGAGGTAGCTTGTCACCCTAATCGAATATCTGTATTCCATGTTAAGTAGAGACCAGAAAGAACACATGGTCTCCCTCATCAAACTCTAAAGACCTTTGTTCCCATTCCATAGGAGACATCTGATAGATTTGTGTAGTATTCATCCACTCATGGATGACCTGTAACTTCTCTCCATTTAGCTTCACCAACTCCTTACGAATGAGTCATGACTCTCCTAGGTATTTCTATCAATGTGATGACATGTAGGGTCCACCATACAATGCCTCAAATGGTTCCATACTGATAGTTTAATAATAGATATTATTTTATTAAAACTCCACCAGAGGTAGGTGATTCTCCAAACAACAGTCAAAATCATGGATGCAAGCACATAGCATGTCCTTTAGAACTCGTATAGTCAACTTATCCTAACCATCTCTCTATGGGTGAAAAGATGCTCTAAAGTGCAGTTGAGTCCGAAACGCCTCCTACAATCCCTTCCAAAACGAGGATGTAAATCGAGAAACATGATTTGATACTATCTTTGATGGGACTCCATGGAGTCGAACAATATCATGCATGTAGAGGCATCCAAAGCTGTCTACTAAATAGTAATGCCAAATCATAAGAATTGGACCATCTTAGGGAGTCGGTCAATAATCAATTATATGGTATCATTCCCCTAAGACATATGTGGTAAACAAGGCATGAATTTAAGAGATATTAAATTCAAATACTATTCTATCACCTTAAGGGGTTGAGTCATACCCACTAGAATGTGGTGCTCATCCTTTACATACTGAAAAATAAGGAATCTAGAAATAAACTTTTCCACTTCCTTCATTATCCCCATCCACCAGAACTAACATCGATGGTCCTGGTACATCTTCTTCATACCTAGATGTATTTACAAAGGGGACATATGTAACTCCTTAAATACCACCTATCATACCCCACTATATCCACCATGTGTCCTATGAAAAGAATGATGTCTGCTGGATCTTTTGATTATCCATCAAGGGTATACCTTGTGGACATCTGAGCTCATAAAGTTTCACAATCGGTATCTCCATGTTCTTCCCCCCTGACTCGTTGTAAGAGTGGAGGGGTGGCAACCATATACTGGAGATAAGTTGTAATTTATCAATCTATAGAGGATATGTGTAATTACGAAGACATCTATGACACCTTGTTTAAAAAACTATGAACTCTATCTCCTGTTGAGGGAATCTCCCACCACATTCCCCTTCAGACGAGTATAGAAAATCTAAAATTAATAGTCCTAGTGGGATTCTATCCACCACCTATGTCTCAATTTCATATCCTTATGAGATAATATATACTTTAGACTCCTCTATTCATTGTATATGATAAACCATTAATCCATAAGTTAGTGTCACCAAATATTTAATGTGAAGACTACTCCTGCAAACTCATGATCACGTGTCACATAGTTATGCTCAGGTGGTCTCAAATGGGGTGAAATGTATAAAATCATCACTTCTCCCTACATCAAGAAAAATCAAATCTAGATTACTGATCCATCAAAGAATACAATGTACTTAAAACTCTCCTCTAAAAATCTCATGATTTGATCTATCATCAATCTTTTCGTCAACTACTGAAAAATCCCTTTTCAATTCCCAGTCCACATGAATTTATTCTCCATTAATGTAGAAGATGTCAAGGGTGATTCTATTATAGAAAATTCTAGTAAAACCCTATGATGGTACCCATATAAACTATGTAAAAACTACACCATGGTAACACACTTTGGTGGCTCCCAAGAAAGAACATCCTCATTATTTAATGGACCAGAATAACTCTAGCCTCTAAAATGAAACATACCAGAAATTTCACTTCTCATATATAGAAAAAACACTTATAGAGCCTCCTGTTAATATGGTGCTATGAGATTGTGTCGATGAAAATCCTCATGTATGTCATGTGATACTCCTCTGAAACTGAGTAATCTAGGATGTCATCAGTGAAGACTACTATTATCTGGTCTATGTAAGGCTGTAACATCTTGTTAAATAGTCTCATGAACACTTTTGGGGATTTTTTCACATCATACAACGTCACCAAGTAGTCATAGTGGACGTAATGATATCTAAATGAAATCATTGGTATATCCTTACCCCATACTCAAATCTAGTGATAGCCAGATCTAAGGATTATCTTTGAGAACCACCACGCCTCTTTAAACTGATATAAGAGGTCATCAATTATAGGTTGTGGATACTTGAATTTCACAGTCACCTAATTCAGGTTCCAAAAGACCACACATAACCTCAATCTTCCATATTCCTTCTGGCCAACCAATTCTGGGGTTTTCCATTGTGAAACACATGGTCTAATGATGTCCTTCCTCTGAAAATCCTCAGACCGTAAGATCACCTCATGATGCTCTGTAGGGGCCATTCGATATGAAGTTTTAGATATCAGTGTCGTACCGAGGTATAGATTAATGCATAAGTCTTACTATATTGTAGTAGGTAATTCTGGATCATCTTTATGAATGATGTCCTCATATCCTCCACCAGTGTAGGAAACTAGGGACTTATATCATCCAATATAGAGCTCGCTATTGTAAACTAGAATATGTAGGAATTCAATTGGATAACATGGATTATCTGATATATTTGAGTAATATATTATATAAGGTTCGATACTAGAATAATGTGTCTCATACCATATCCATAGAGCAGCGATAATGATTGGTAAATATTTTTGAGTACTCCTCCATAGTCTGGCTACCCTACTGTAGATTTAGAAGCTAATGTATATTTATTGATTGTATCATAGAATGAAAAAACTCCACTCTAAAGAGACACTTTTAGAGTTCCCAAGAGAGAGTTACATAATCATGTATATGGGTCACTACGCTCCACTATAGCCTAGATGAGCCATAAAGAATACACAAGTCTAATACTGCCATCTTGTAGGAAGGCTTCCTCACAATCTATAAGAACATGTGAAACTACCCCCATCCAATCCTCACATACCTGGAGTTATATCTCACCCAAAAATATGAGATATCTCTACTTGTGAAACTCATAAATCACACTCACCCTGCATTCATCCTCAACCGATAGTGTTGGTAGGTTTTGTTGTTCAACAGGTGGTGGTATATCTTGTATATCACCCAGAGGTGTTGTATCCTATACAATACCTTGTAGGACTGAATTTTTGCTAGTATTATCTTTCCATTGATTAGGATATAGAATCATAGTAGGGTATCATCCTGGAGGCATCTTGAAATAGAACAAGATGTATCATAGTCAACATAGTATTCTTGGTGAGAAGACGTAAGAAGGACTTGAGAACACACCCAAATCCTATATGATGCATGTAGAATTATTTTCCCAATAACTAGTGTTTTCATGTACTAAGTCAAAAAGTAAAATTAAATGTCTTGTTGTATGGATACATCAGCCACCATACAAACACTGGATTCCTTGGCCTGAAATGTGAACTCAAAATACATAACACATTTTCCCCAAACAAATATCAAATACTTTTGGTCCATTAAATAGAACCAACCTTTCACGGATACCACTTTGTCACAAACAATCTTATAAGGGCCTATTCCATGACTACCCCAATCCCACCTCTAATAGGCTAGGGGTAGAAACTAGCACTGAGTAGGAATATACCACAACTAGGAGGCATCTTATTATATACTTTACAGATGCACACACCTCCAATACCAACGTACTAAAATGTAAAACACTAAGATAAAAATCATCCATACCATTAAGATACCAATGATAGAGTATGAAAGTAGAAGGATGGAACTTAAACAGTGCCATAATATAGGCCCACCCAAAAAGGGAGTATAGAAAAGGTAATCCAAAAGTTCATGAAACTCATATTTAGAAAAGCCTTCCAGTAGGGTGGGTATAAGGACACCTATCAGAAGCCATAGGGCCACAAATAAACTATTAGATCTCTCTAAGAACCACCTGCTCCTAGTCCACCTATGACTCCATCAATACATTGATCACTTGAACAAGACACGAAGCATGTGGGAAATGGCCAGACAGGGGTGAGTGAAACAGTACTCAATAGGACACCCCAAAACCACATCGTAATACAACTAATAAATAAACAAATTATTCCACAATGAAATATAAAAAATCATCCATAAATAAAATTATATCATAAAATAGAAACATAGTCATCTCACAATGGTATAGATCTATGGTATGAAAAACATGATTATCTGATGTAATCCACAAAACACCTAGTATCGGTATGACATGTTATTCTAGATAAGACACATAGTCCCAGTAAGATAGTCAGTCCTGATGAGACACTGATTCCCATAATGACACTTTTTCCTGATGATACACACAGTCCCGATGAGTCACATAGTCCCAATAATATGAATACTCTTAGTTTTTCATGTATTATTTTAATGTCATGTAGTCTCAAGGTCACAACTATCCATAAGATTCTGCTCATAACACACTAGTTATAAGAGAACTCACTCCTCAAGACATTTGGTTATTTTAAAACCTCTACAAAATCAAACAGAGAGTATTCTAAAAGGACCATCCCATTGCAAGATTCCCAATACTGCCAATATCTCATCAAACAGACACACAGTTTGAATGTTATGGCCGTTTTAGGGAAAATTTTGGACCCAGGTCTGACATGGGCCATTCCGGCTGACCTGATTCGGTCCCGCTGACCCAAAGAATCATGTTCCATTCCAGGCTGAATCGGCCCATCCCACTAGGAATTATTAACCTCAACAAGGCTTTCCTTGTCTGAACAACAATTCATTGGCCAGATTTACTTTTCACATGTGGTCTGCCATAACTATGTGCCATTCATGGGATTGTGGTGTCATCGCATCCCATAAGGTCAGCAGACCACCTCCATGTGCACACATCACGGCCCACCTCCCGACGACCTCGCTGTCTCCACGGGCTCCTATGTATCCCATTCAGGTGGCGTTCCCCCTCCGCTACTGGAAGCCCCTTCAGTAACCCACTATCCTCCCCATGATCCTACATAGCCCTACCGGGCCGCATTCTGCCTCTTCTCTAACCATCATCATGATGGTCCGACCGTGTTTTCGTTTTCCTAGGCCAGTCGGATCCACTACATTAGGAACCACCATAAACTATATTCCTTATGTAATCATGCATTTCCATCATCTTCACAACTTATTTACATCATTATAAGGCTAGATATCTGATCTCGGATCGTAGCACAATGGATCAAAGGTGAAACAATAATCCATTTATATCTCATGAAGAATGAAGAATTTATAAAATTGTGGGAGATAAATAAATGAAAAAGATTTTAAAAAGAATAGATCTTGTCCTTATTCGTGTTAGCCTCGATAAATTCATTTTGAAATGAATACCGAAGGGGGAACAATTGAAATATAAAAAAAACATTATAATCAACCTGGAAATAAAAATATTGATCCCATAATTTGCATGACCTGTGAAACAATTCATTCATTTTTTATTAATGTTCATCGTAAAAAACAAACAATGGGGAAGGAATAAAATTAATAATCACACCCAACATTGCGTTTTGATTGATCATTGATGAGAAAAATTATGTTTCTATCACTGTGAAGATCCTCCCACTCTGTGGGTACAACGATCCATGATCCTCTCGATTTTTTGTTGATGTCCAGAGAACTTATTTCTCCTTATATATGTGGAATTATAGGGTTATGGTTATTACCATAGATTCATAATTTTTTTTAATAAAATTAAAATGCATTATTGTGTCAAAATAAAATATTTTTATAGATTGTTTTATTACCGATACATCTATAAACAACATTAATGTACAAGTAGAGTCTATTGATGTTAAGCCTAGACAAAGGCAATTAGGCTGCTCAGAACACAACAATGACCTGATATTTCTGGTCTAGGAACCCACTTGGATGATTTTCCATTTCTTTAGATAAATCACTCTCCTGTTCTATTTAATGTTTAAAATTTTAGAAAAAATTGTTCAATGAAAACCGTGCCTCAAAATCACACACCTTTTCATCTCTTAGTCTCAAAATAATTCTGTATAAATTTTTAAAATAATACATTGAAATTATATGATGTTTCAACCATACTTAGAGACATTAGTGAATACATATGCAAGAATATTATTTGAATTTATCTTATTCTATTAAATGAATGAAAATTAATATTTATATATATATATATATTATCATTACATTATATTTTTTATTTTATATATATATAATATGTGTTTCTTAAATCCATTCTTAATACATTCCATGTAAAATCTTAATGGATCATATCACTTCATGATGCGGTGGTATGCTGTTTACATGAGATATGTTTAATATTACCGAAAAATTTAAACCATTTTTCGATGTATAATATTCTAATTAAATCAGCATAAAATAGTCATAAATATTATATATATCATATATAAATTAAATTCCATCATTATTCCCATCCATTAATGGTTGTATTAGAACAATGAATAACAACTATTCATGAGGTGGTAGAATTCCATAAATAAGGGAAATGATTTCCCATACTATTTTAAATAAGTGTTTAATGATTAATGTTATGACCATAATGTAGAAAAATAACATTATATGAATGATATTGAGGTTATTATATAATATTGATATACATTGAATTTATTGAGGTGGGTGAAAATAAAATAAAAATACCTTTAGAAGAACATTTCCTTATAGATAGGTATCCTATATTGTTTTTCACTAAAACCTTCAAATGTTATCTTTATGAGAAAAAATGGACAATAAAATTAGGTGAGGGAAGTTTGGGAGTGATTTTGAAATTTCTCAGTCAATAAAAATTTCTTGAGAGTCGTCAATAATGGGTATACTGAGTTTCATTTTATAGTTGATGAAAAGTGGCACTTTTGTAGATACTCAATGATATTTAATATTTGGAGATCTCTCATACATCAAGTAGTTAGAAAAATTAACAATAATATAGGGTATAGTTTATGTAGTATTAAAACACCTCCACCACAAAAAATTAAATGCATTTTTTATAATGTTATTCCTTAACTTCTATATTTACCTACTTTTACCAATTCAGGTTTTCACTATGGTTACTAGCATGCTATCCTAGGTAATTTATCATTTAATAATAAATTAATGTAATAATTATTATAAAATTTATAGCCACTAATTATAAATATGATATATAATATATAAGAAAAATTCCATGTGCATTTGAAATTAATTTTAAAAGTATCCCAAGTTATGAAAAAAATAATGATTTAACCCAAACCATGGTAAGAATGATTTTATTATTTTGGGTCATTGTGATAATTATAGCAGATACATTGCTCCATAAATACTCTATTTATGATATTTATTAAATTTTATAAATTCATTTGTAATGGATATGATTTTAAGTAATTTTAAATCATTTCATAAAATATCATTTATTGCAATATAAAATTAATGTCAATTTTCACATTACTTAATTAATATAAATTAAAAAATATCAATAAAATGATGGAATTTGAATATATTATTTTAAATTTTATTAATAATGACATATTATTGTTCAAAATTTATGTAGGAAAATTATTATTTCAATTTATTTCACATATAATATTATTTGTATCATTTATTTATTTTTAATTATTAACTAAATATTTATTGGGATGACGTTTCTTAAGAATTTTAAGTAAGTAATTCATCATTAAAAACTAGTTATTAATTATTATAATGGAAAAAACTCAATTATATATAAAAATAATATATATAAATATACCAATATGGGTATTTCCTATTCTAAATATTTATAAATATTAATGGAAAGTAAGGTTACCTTTTTTTATTTTTCATTAATTAACATACTATATAGGACACCTTCATTGAATAGTATACCACTAACTCATAAAAAGTTATTATGTGATGGTAAGGGTAAAAATATTCCCAACCAATATGTGTTTTAAATGTCTGTTGGTACTTTTACACATTATATTCTATGTTTAACCACAATGTAAACTCATTTTTCCCTTAATCAATATAATTACTTTTATAAATATTCACTATTATGTGTGATCCAAAAATAAGATGATCCTATATAATATTATAAATTTCTATGATACCAAATAGCGTGTTTATTTTTTTATTTATCTCTCATAAGTGATATAATATAATTTAAAATTATTCTCGCAATGACAACGATAATGTGGGTTTTTAATGTCAAAATGTTAAAATGATTAAAAATATTTATATACAAAAAATCAATATATAAAATGATTCCAAATACCTAAATTAGAAATATGTATAATTTAAATATTTTAACATTAAAACCAATTCAAAAATAAATTAATGTTATTAATTATTTAATCTAAAATGAAATTTTCCATTAAAATCCATTGTTCTTCACTATTGGCCGAACTGTGAATGTTCTCAGAAAAATACCTGAAATTCGCCCTATGATAATTTAGATATATGTATATTTTAAAAATAAATTTCATTTTTTCAATTAAATTTTTATGTTTTTAACCAATAATTTTAAATTATCTACACCAACCATGATGAAGTATTCCCTATTAAAAAATTCATTTTTTATGAAAACATTTCTGTTTAAATAAATAGATTTTTATCTTAATTCTAATCAATATATTACAAATATAAATGATAAAAATATATATTTTCTCTAATTTTTTTAATCTTATTCATTCTCAACATTCCAATGTCTATGAGAAAACCACCATATTTAATAGGCATGTTCAGTTAGATTTATATGCATCTACCAATTATTAAATAGAATGAAAAATATTAATAAAAATATATGATGGGGTAGATATCCATTTACAACAACCATCATAAGAGATCATTAAATATTACAGTTTGATGAATCATTCCCATAACCAGACTCATCAACATTTTCAAATTCAGAATGATTATTAATGTGATTGATGATATTGGGTATTTCTTCATTGCCTATTATTGCCACTATTGATGTTAGACCAGTAGACATGGTCATGAGCACATTAGAGTAGTTCTTTATTTTTTTTTTTCATTTATGGGGGGGAGAGATAAATAGTAGTGTTAATTATGTTTTTATACCCATTTATAATAATATCTTTTTATGTATCTTTGTCATGATCAAAATTATTTAGGGTTGTTTAGGTGAATTTTGATAGCTATAAATCCATAAACTAGAGGTGTTAATATAGTCATTTATATCAACATAAATTATGATAATAAAAAAAATCTATCATGAAGAATTTCTTATATGTGATGAATTATTTCACACTCTATCAGTATATGGAAATATACGTACATGATACATTTCAATTTTATAAGCACAGTATCATCCTTCGGTTGTGCCATGAGCAACTAGTAATTTATTTCTAAGAACACATTGTGTCATATAGTGATTTAATAAAATAATATAAAAAATAGAAAATAGAAGCAAAAACCTTTTCAAAAATGGATAACCATATATCCCTTACCAAATATAATGATCTAAATATTTAAAAGGTAACTGAAATCTTAAAATGAACTTATCATTAATTCAAAAAACATTAGGTATCTATAAATCATCAGATAATAAATATGTGAGTAAATTTATCGTTTATTCTATTGAAACAATTTAGTAACATGAATAACCATATAAATTTACTAAAAACATGCAAGCATTTGTGTTATTTAAGAAAAATATATTTTATTTGATTTAATTATTAAATCTAAAAAAACATTTTTAACTCCATCAATGATACAAAATAAATTTTTAATGAATTCATTAAATTGTTCTAATATATTAATTATTATATAATATACATTATCCATACAAATAATCTCTTTATCCAAACATTATTATCTCAACAGTATAAAATATTATTTGTTCATAATAATATATATTCCTAAAAGGTGAACCTTCCACAAAATAAATTTTATTAGTACCATTCAATACATGATTTTAAATCCAACGGTCATATTTGCTTAATTTATTACATCTACTACTAATTAAATATAGTGGTTGATATTTCAGGAAGCGTACCTCATACATGTAAAAAGGTAATCATTCCCATTGTCGAAGATAAAATCTATAAAAGTAAAGACAAAAGATGGGAACAAAAAATGTGGTGTGCTAAAATAGAAGGGAATATAAAAGGTTTCTTGGTGTGGTGATACAGTGAGATACTCATATAATAAAAAGAGAACACATGAACCAGATCTAAAAGGAGAAGAACGTTTGCTGAAAGTGGAGAGACATTATTGTGCTATAAAGCCTTTTAAAACACTGAGCAAGACTGGAATACACTAGAAATCAAGTAAAAAATGACACTCTGTTTATTGAAAAAAATCAGAGAAGGACTCAAAGCTTCATCTGCATCAATCCAAGGAGTCCAGATCTTCACTAAAAACACATATAGAATTCTAAACTCGTCTCTTTTTTTCTAGATATACTGTGTTTCATATATTTATATTTAGGGAAGTGTGTGTGCTCTATATTTTTTAGACACACACTATCTCATGTACTAAACTAGAGGATATATAAATCCTCACTCAATACTTATTTTAAAATCTTATATCCCACCGTGGATAGTGGTAGAGGTCAAGTTTGACCTGGATAGCCTGTGTTCTATTGTTTGTTTGGTTTTTCCCCCGAAGAACTGTGGTTGAGATCATAGTACCTGGGCAGTGTGTGTACTGTTGCAAACCCATGATCCAGGGTGTGGATCATAGATTATATAAACTTTTTGAGAGGGCTAAGTCTCGGCTTGAGGCTGAACCACTTTTTTTACAAATTTCTTTTCTTTTCAACTTTGTCAAAACCTACTTTGAATATTCCTCTGCTATGTTCTTCAAAGATAAATATGTTTTTCTTTAAAGAAACTCTGATATTTGAACTAGAAAGTGTTTGTACTTATTGTGATCCAGTATGATTGTCTCAAAAGATAACTTGATCTTTAGATTAAGATAACTGATAAGTAATCAATCTTTGAGAGACTAATTGAACATTTACAATCTTTATAAATTCACTAAAGTTCAACTTGTTTTCTGAATTAGGAGATTTTATACAAATATTTTTAATAAAAATTTTAATTGGTACTCAAATCATCCCCCTCTTGAGTATCCACTCCGACCAACAATAATCATAAGGAAGTTTTTTTTTCCAAAATTATGTTAATAATCCATTAAGAATGCGATATTGTAATGATAACTTTTACAAATTGGTAATTTCAAATTTAAAACCCCTTGAAAGATATAAATAATATTGAATGATTAAATACCAATAATTATGAATGAATAATGTTATAAAATTAAAAATTAGCATTTTGTAAATAACATTAAAGTGAATTGGGTCATATTAATAAACATATATCGATGGAATGTAAATTGAGACACAAAACATTATGTTAAAATTCATCTTCGATGACTGTTTTTTAACCTGATATATAATAGTTTTACGAACGTTAGTAAAATAAATTTGATCCATAATCTTAATAATCATATCATGTGTGATTCATTTTAAAATAAATATCACATTTTTTTTAATTATTTATCATGATTTTTATTATTTTGGGTAATAATTTCATTTTTTTAGTATGTTTTGAATATTTCTTTTTTAATATTTTTAGATTAATGATATAATAATGATAATAATTTAATAAATGATATGGATATCATATATATTTATTATATTGACCTCGTCCCAAAAATGTGTACCCATATATGGTCGGTAATGAGAGGAGAGAGATAGTGAAACCTGAGTCCTACCTATATTAGGCCCCGAGTTAGTGACTTGCACCAACGGTATAGTAAACAAACAAATGGGAGGCATTACCAACTATTATAACACAAGAAAAAGGGAGAGATAATAAATACACCTACAAAATCTTACACGGAATACAATATAATATAAATACCATGAACACATATGTAATTTTATGCAAAAACTACAACAAGTGAAAGGGAAAACTACAAGTACAAAAAACAAAGTAAAATGGTAGTGACCATGAAGATCGAGCATTCCTTATAACCCCAAGCTATTAGTAACCGGCCTAATCTCAATTATACACTATGTGTCATAATAATAGTTATTATAATGTAGAGTTAGTATAATAGTATACTCAGAAAGATCCTCCTTATAACCTCTTGTGAAAAGGTAATGAAATCTTGATAATGCACAGTAAAAAACAAGTGAAACTAACTCATCATCTAAACTGGTATACTATGTTCCCAACCTTACAATGGATAATATCACCCAATATTTCATTTCGGAGTATGTAATATAATAAATAATATCAAGGGTACCCCACTACCATTTCCCAAATGGTTTTTTGATTTTCCACAATATTTGAAGTCCTAAGCATCTCTCTCCAAAACGACGTAACCAAAAACACATGGGAAAAGAACCACTACATGAACCTCGTGTAACAAAAATATCACATAAAATTAACCAACATTTCTAGGTTGTTTTTGAGAGCCACTGTATCCAACATAACGTGCATCGAATGTCCTGTTTTGTACCTCAAGCCACTATAACCCTTGAGATGAGTAAGGAGCCACATGCCATCACAACATATACATGTTATACCAATAGTAGAATACAAAAAACTATATCTAGAATATACGTGTGTGAATAACCACAATCCAATACTTCCCTCTACACACATATATGGGGAAAAATATACATTGTGCCAACTAGCACTTTTAACCACCAAGAGAATAGAGTGGTCCATGGAGGTCATCGACCATCTATCCATCCATTGGGATGTTGGGGAAACAACCCATCCCCCATGGATTATAATCTCTAGGGTGTCAGTTTCACTTACCTATTGGGTGGTGTAGCATATGGAAACACAAAAAGTACAGAATATAATATATCTCTCAACCACAATATAGAAATAAACATATCTTAGACTCAGCCATTGCTATCATCTCACCAACTACTATTTTCCACAATAAATATTAGGTATCCTATAAGCACGCAACCATTAAAAGAGTTAAATTAAATCAAGATATCCCTTTTTGTCAGTTTCACTTTATATTAATTTATTTTCTAATCATTAATTGAACAATTTCATTATCGCATTACATTTCATTAGCATCAGAATAATGATCCTTTCCCTATAGGAATTACCAATCAATTTTTTATGTTCCTTTAAAGTGTAATCCCAAAATTTGATCATATAATGATCTCAGGCCATGGGTTAACATCATTTACTAAACCATTTATTAACATTATTATCAATTTTTCATAATTCTAGGTATTGTAGAAAAAAGAAATCTAAGATTCCAAACACAAGGGTCTCAACACAGTGAATAGATGAATTACCCATTAAGTCATTATCACCTATAGATGTAGTTTAGGCCCATACACCATTAAGAAGATATGCATAAAAAGCCCATGTCATACCCCACACATCATCGCCTCTTTATGATGAAGGGTAATAAAGACAATCTACCTGATGAAGTGGGTAATATAAATTATATAAACAATCATATAGATTAAAAAAGCATTCGATATTAACATCCAACCCATTTAATCATCTTCTATGTCCTCCCCGTCACACACATGTGTAAAACGATGCATCTCTATACTCTTGGCATCACCTACTACCACCAGAACCACTGGTCCTCCCAAACCCCACTTGCCACAATAGCCCTCTAGGCTCATCCATTCTAGGCATACACCAAAAAACAAGATGTAGTAAACAATCAACATAGCAAATGAGCTCATGTCCTTAAACTTGTAAATCACCCTCCACACACAACGAGCACTCACAACTGCAAAGAATAAGGTGATTGTCCTTTAAAAGAAAGATGGTAACTCAAAACCCTTCAACAAATTATCTTTATCACACAAATGGTCCGTTATTCCATATTTTATTTACTAATTAAATTAAACATGCCTCACTACATTCATTTTATTTATTAGCAAGCACAAAAACAAGAACATGTTCAATTAAATATGGCTCTTTATCATTATCCTATTATTTTATAATTAAACGTAGCATTATGTTCATTACCAATTCTATCAATAACAATATTCTAAAAAAGAAAAAAATATATATCACACGATCTAGAAATCAAGAGGAACACTGTTATCATGGTGTAAAGCAATAACATATGATCGATTCCAATTCATTAATCCAGTTCAAATATTTGTAATTTCAATTTCATTGTGATATAGTGGATAAAACATGATAACTATACAACTAATTTAAAATTAATATAGAATCAATAAAACCCCTACCTCAAAATATTTTCTACATTATTTTCATGAGAACATGACAACATAACAGATCATGATCAGCTCCCCCACAACGACTGCATCTACCAAAAAATGCAGCGACATGAACCCATAAACCAACACCCAAGAATGGTCTATTAGAAACATTTAGATCAAACTATGTAATGTGGAAATGATAATATATGGAATCATATCATGGAACCTATAATAATAGACATATAATATACATTATATTGAATACAGACTGACACATCCTAGTTTCACCAAGACAGGGGACACACATGTAGCAGGAAGAACTCTAGTGAAAAAACGATCCAAGGTCTACACCACATTTTCACATCTCTGTGGGAAATAATGGTTTTTTGAACCATGTACCAAGATGAAGGAGATGCATGACCTAAGGGAAGGCCCCTCAGTTTTTAATGATCATATTCAAGACTCCCAAAACATCAAAACTAGTGAATTTCCATTAAACCCAGATCTCAATAACCCATTTTGTTTGACTATATAAAAACATATGTACCCCTAGGGTTTTAATAATAAGATTTATGGTCATTGAATCAACATTAAATTCCTTAAAACATGGATATGAATGCATTCTATTTAAAAGAAAACATCAAATGGGGGAGACGGTAGGAAGATGGAAACACTATTAAGTAGTTTATCTAGATACAGTATACCACCTACTGATAGATGAACTACTGTCATATTATTCCATGATAGATAAATCATAGATATATGAATCACATATATATGACTCACCGAATGACTACTCATCAATAGATGACTCACCTAAAAATGACTCACATACAGATGAATCAATGACATATGAATCATGGAAAGATGACTCCTCGATAGATGACTCACTGACAGAAGACTCATTGAATGAAGAATTGTTGAATGATGAATCATTGATATATGAATCGCTGATAAATGACTCCCTAATAGATGAATCACTAAGATATGACTCATCTAGAGATGACTCACCGACATATGACTCACCGATAAATGATTCACTGACAGATGACTCACTAACAGATGACTCAATGATATAAGACTCACCAATAGATGAATCATCGACAAATGACTCTCGGATAGATGACTCCCCGATAGATGACTCATAGATGTATGAATCAACAATATATGACTCACCAACAGATGATCCACCGATATATGAACCACAAAATATTAACCACCGATAGATGACCTACTGACAGATGACCCAGCGACAGATGCCCCCCCTCCCGAAAGATGCCCCACCGACTAATGACTCACCGGGAGATGAATCACTAATATACGACTCACTGATATATTGATCCACGATGGAACTATTTCCAAAATTGGAAACTTTATTTTGAGAATGGTAAATTTGTCAATGTCTTGGGAATAAGTCACCTTGATCTCCCAAAAAACAAAAAACACTAGATTTCAGCAAAATAATGGACCAGAGTGGTCCAGTCCATTACATCAGATAACTCTCAAACCATTATCATCCTCGAGAATCCAAAACCAACCAAGAGGGGAAACATAAAAAGTATCCCAACAACCACCCATTTAGATACATCTCAAGGATCACACCACCAAAGTAGATCGTCCACTTTTTTAAATGAACAATGAAAAAACACACAGAAACTACAACTAGCTTCTCACTACACTACAATGATATATACCTCCCAAAATAGAACATTCCAAAATATGCATCAAGATAAGAAATCTCCAAAATAGGAATGTTCTATAACCATAAGATGAAAATCATTACATGAAAAGTATTAAACAAAAAAATCTAAGGTCACTATGCACATATCTATAAATCACATACCCAAGAACTCTCTTCCATGCCACCATGCCCAGACATGACACAAACCAAGGTGATAGCTTTCCTGTGCAACACGTTCTCCTAGCGGTTCTGGATGTCAGTAGGAAACTCCTCAAAGATAACATCATCATCATCATTGAACTCGTACCAATAAATAATGTGATATTCATCATGAATAAAACGATATAGCCACGACATGTGAAAACATCATTTATCCTGCTCATTAGCAGGGGAAGTGCTACCCGATACGCCACAACTCCAAGACAAGCCAAATAATCAAAAGGCCCAACAGACAAGGGATAATGATTAATTCCACACCCAGAGCATTACATCCCATGATGGAGATTCTTCTTAAAAAACATGATCCCCTATGAAAAACTCATATGGCCGCCTCCTATGATTGAATTTGGATTTTTAAAGATCCTACGCTGCCTTCAACCTCTCACGAATCACCTAAACCATCTATGTCATGTTATTTACCAGTTATATATTGAGAATGATGAATCATAGAACCCAGTAAATCACAATAGAGAATGGAATGCTGGCCATACAAGGCATTAAATGGAACCATACCGATGGTGGAGTGGAAACAGTTGTTGTAGGAAAACTCTACCAAGGGTATGTGGCTCATCCATGAACCTACAACATCCATGACACAAGAGATCAACATTTCTTCAATAGCTTGGATGGTCATCTCTATCTAACCCTCAGAATATGGATGAAAATATGTTCTAAGGAATATTTAAGAACCAAAATCATGTTGGATACCTCTCCACTCCATGGAGGTAAAACAAGGATCTCTATTAGAAATGGTCATCCTAAGGACCTCGCGGTGTCTCACTACATCCTCTAGATATTACCTCCACAAACCCTCAACTAAAACCAACTCTTTTACTGCTATAAAGTGATATTATTTCATCAAACGATCCACAACTACCTATATGGAATTTTATCCACCATGATCTTGAGGTAAAACAGTAATGAAGTTCATCATGATGTCCTCCCACTTCTAGTGAGAAAAATCTAATAGTTGGTGAATCCCACTAGGAAAATAGTGATCACCCTTAAACTTATGGAAGAAAACCCTCAAGAATGAAAGTCTGTTACTACATTCATCAACCAAGGCCACCAAAACTAACACCCCAAATCTCAGTACATATCTGTTACACTAAGATGTACTCCTAAGGTAGAACTATGGAACTCTCTGAAAAACATCTCACACATCGCCATACTAACTAAAATCATTCCCTAAAACAACACCAAATTTTGTTCATCCTTAGAATAGTAAGTAGGGGCCTCACCATAAAGAAATTGATCACTCCATACCTCTACCCCAATAACCCAACTTTGAATCACACACATTATTCACAAAATAAGATTGCAGCATCATCCAAAAATGATAGCCACTACCCAAAAGTCTCCCTTATTGAGATGTAATGCTGGATATTCTTCTATTACTCTTTAGGAATCAACGGATTCACGCACTGCATCACTATGCAACTTCATGCTCTGTGAATCAGTTAAAAGATTCCACTTAATAGGTGTATATTATTTTTCAATATCATAATTCTATAGAACTCTATAAACTAATGTTGTCTCAATTTCATGTCATACTGGTAGAAAACATACCTCATACTTATAAGATTTGTGAAGACCAAAAAGTGATCTATGCTTAGGTATTGTCACCACAATTTTTGGGAAGAAAAAACTACTGATAAATATAGATCATGGGTGGAATATTAATGATCATGGGGACTTAATTAAAATGGACCATAAGAAATGAATGTTCGCTATTGAATTATATTACATAATATCCCTAGACCTGAAGCATCATAGAAAATGTCAAACTGAACTTCTTCTAATTGAAAAAAATGTACTGGAGCACTGACCAACATCTCTTTTAGATACGAAAAAGCATCCTGACATATACCTGTACATATAAATGCCTGATTCATTCTAGAAAACACTATCAGAGGAATTTGAACCCAATATAAATCAGCTACAAACCACCTGTAATAGCCTACAAGACCCAAAAATTATCTCCCCTCGACCACTATCTTGGGGATGTCCGAAGAAACAACTACACCTATCATTTATGGATCCACATCCACTCCCTAATCAGGTATATAATTCCATAAGATACATACTTCTCAATCCTAAAACTCTCATTTCGAAAACTTCCCAAACATCTATTTTCAACGAAGAAACCCCTAAATGTCATGTAGATGATCTGGACTGTCCTCCTTAAACACAAAGTCTTCAAGGATTAATCGATGAAGACCACCACAAACATATCTAGAATGTCACGGAATGAAACATTCATTAACCCCATGAACATAGTTGGAGAATTTGTCACACTGAAAAACATCACAATGAACTCATAATGCCTATGATGAACACATAAATTAGTATTCAGGATTTCATCATCCTTCACACAAATTTTTTGATATCTTGATCACATGTCAATCTTTGAGAACTAACATCAACCCATCATTTGATCAAGTAAATCATCAATCCATTATTGGGGATAACAATTATTCACTTTCGCTTTGTTTATGGGAAGATAATTCATACACAACAACAAAGTGTCATCATACATAATCATAAAAAAGCTGTTCTTCTTGGTGACACAATTGGATAAACAAAAAAACAGTATAACAAAGCATTGAGCATTATACATAGATATCACAACACATAATGGTCTATATTATATGAATACATTTATATATGATATTTGACTGACATTAGCTCGATCTCGTACCTAATATCTCATTGAGGGGGTAATGTTACTACCTATTTTGGAAATACATCACAGTATTCCACCACAAACCTTGGAAAAACCGAATGCTAAGCCCACAATGAAATCAATATTAGCTCACCCATAATGGATTTCAAGGACATCGTTCGCCTCTGACCCATATGAGGGTCTCACATGCCACCAAATCTCACTGAATCTCTATCTAAATCAATCATCACCACCTACTTCTTGAGTAAATCCATGATATCCTACACAAAATACAACCAATCCATGATAAGAACAACATAATATGGTAGTATCCATATACATAATACATCTCCCTAGGAGGGATGTTTCCCCATCACTAGCTCACATCCTCCGAATACTTCAATCAAGTCACCTGACCTCCAACTAGTGATTTCAACCCCAATGGAACAAGAAATCTCTCTACCACATGTCCCAAGGCATGGAAAATTGTTTGTGATATGAAGGATTGAATCTTTCAGAAATCAAAAAAGGCATACACCCATGTAGAAAACAAGCAATGTTTTCCTCGATCGATATTTGGACCAACCATCACTAGTATGCAAACACATGAAACTAATCACCACCTGCTCCAAGACCTATCTGACCCCACTGATGACCACCATCAAGGTCATGCTCTGAACTCTAAGGATGGGGATCATCTTGAAGTTGTCCTCTTCCTTCTCCATCTACTATATACAGATCCAAATCTTGTATGACTGGTTGCTACTGCCTTAGTTAAAACTACATCCACGGAGGAACCTGGAGCATAACACTTGATGAATATTGTCTTCTAAGAAAGGCCATTCACTCGTATTGATGATGGCCTTGTAATCCATAAGAAAAAAATTTCCTGATCCCTTGGTATTGGTTTCAGAGTTGCTGCCCCTAGAGATATGAGATAATGGGGGAAGAGATCTACCTCTAGACGAATGAAATCTTTTCTACCTTGAAAGCTAGGAATCCCTGACCACATCCCGAAATCATGAAGAATCCTAATGAAACCCCTCTTCTGATGATCCAGTTCATGATAATGCCCCTTGATTACCTATATCCTTTCCAACACCTTGGGATATCTCTTTAGTACAAACTGGGTGACCAGGCACTGGATCTCTGGATGAAAATATCCTTAGAATGCCTCTCTCTAGCCTCATCATCTAGAAACATGTTTAAAGCATATAATTCAAGGTTCTTGAAATAGATACTAAATTTTTGATCACTTGATCTTCCCAATCGATGTTTATGTTGCTCCTTGGGACTAGACAGCTTCACATTCAATGAATGAAACTAGACTTTGAACTGGTCTTGAAACCCCTCACATGAAACTACCGACTCCATGCAATCCCCAAGGTACCAGAACCACTACTACGTCACTACACTATGTAGCATCATCACAAATAAGGACACTCAGTGCTCCTTCTGAGCATAAATTGAACTAAAGGTTATTTCAAACTCCCCTAACCACTCTTATGGGACTACATATGAAATGGAACCCCTATAATTCTACAAACTCTAGCACTAAAACAGTCAGAGTTTCCACTTCCATGTTTCATTGTCCCCAACCTCTACTTTGTGATGATAGGATGGCACAGACTGCTGATAAACTTCTATGAAAACCAGATGATCATTTCAAACTTCATCCAAACCTTAAAAATAAAAACTAGTTAGAGATCCTAAACCTATAATATGGATGAATCATAATTAATTAATTAATTTTATTCATTTATTCATTATTGTTTAACGTATCCCATGTTCTACCCATTAAAACACATGTGAAAATAATAATGATTCATTATATGTTCCTATGTATCTTCCCTGCAAAAAGTACCACCTAATTTAGTAACCACTATAAACATAATGTTTCATACATCAGATCACATGGGACCCTAAATAAATATGTCTTAGTTGGTATCCTATGATCACAGTTCTTTATAAATATTGCTGACACTATTTTCCTATTAATCCATGCAACCTCATTTGTGCCTAACTCCAAAATTAGTCCTATATATCAACTAGAAATATGATAAAACACTCTCATGACCCCCTACCCAAAATGTGTACACCACCTAGGACATCAATTAGATGAGAGAGATAGTGACCTCCCCCCCCCCCCCTGAGTCCTCCCTTCAGTAGGCCTCGTGTTGGGGACAAGAACTGGGGGTATAATTAACAAAAAAATGAGATGATTTAACCTCTGTGAGAACACATACAAAATAGAGAGATAAGAAAGACAACAACCAACTCCTGGTTAGAATAAAATGTAAATTAAATCCCATGTACACATATGTAATTTCATGCAAGAACTACTACAACAGATACCAAAAATAGAAAGTTCCAATAGAATGTAAAGTGGAGTGACCACAAATCCCTGTCAAATCATGGAACCCCAAGATAGATGTAACCAACCAAATATCAAACCTCCTCCAAAGTGACCTGAATAAATATTTTATATAACATAGTATGATTATAACAATAAATTCAGTAGGATACTCCTCAGAGCCTCTTGTGAAAAATTAAAGAAAGAAGGATTATTCACAGTGAACAACAAGTGAAACTAAATCATAACCTAAACAGATATACTATGATCCCTACCTCACTATGGATACTCTCAACATGTATTTAAGAAAAGTGTATATAATATAAAAAGAATATCAAGGGTACCACTCTACAACTTCCGCATTGGTTTTCCACTTTTCCCCAACATATCATGTTCTAGACATCTCCCTCCATAAAGGCTTACCCATAGACACCTAGGCGAAGCACCACAACATGAACCTTAAGAAACACAAACACTATATCCACACTACCATAGTAACCAAGTACTTCATTGGAGCCACCAAATACCACATAACATGAATCATATGTTGGGTATTATATCTTAAGAAACTACAACCCACAACAGAGTATGGATCATTAATCCATCACATACTATAGACGTTATAACTATAGTATGACATAAGAATCTATATCCAGAATATATGTGTGATAATAAACACAATCCTTTACAGACATCTAAACACATATATGGGGAAAACTAACTGTTATTCAAACCATTAAAAGTAATAATCCAAAGAATAGAGTGGGCCAAAGGGGGTAGTCAGCCTACCATCTTCCCGTCGACATGTTGGGGAAAACACCCACCATGTTACTTATAATCCTCATAGTGTTAGTTTCCCTAACTGACATGGTGGATTTGTGTATAGAAACAAAAAAAGTACTTAATTTAATATAGCTCCAATATATAATATAGGAATAAAATAGTCTTAGACTCAACCACAATTAATGTCTTTCAGGCTCATGACTACCTATGCTAAGACTGGGTATCCTACAAGCACACAACAATTGATAAAGGTAAATTAAATAATAGTTTCAATTTTTTTCTGTTTCAATTTATGTTAATTAAATATTTAAAAATTAATTAACAAATATAATTTTTAATTTACATTTCATTAAAATCATTAAAACGTTCCATTCACTAATGACATAACCAAACAAAGCCCGCATTTCCATTAAATTTTATCCTCATCATTCGATCCTAGAATGTCCTAACACTATGGTTTGAAATCATTTATTAACCCATTTTTTAAAAGGATTATAATTTTTACATAATTAATTTTATTCTAATAAACATTCTAACATTCCAAACATAAGGGGATCAATACCATTAGTATATGAACTGCTCGTTGAGTCTTTCCACCAATAGCTGGATATTAGGCCAATCAACCATCAAGAAGCTAAATAGGGAAATCATGTGGCAGATTGCCACATGTCTTCACCTATTTTATAGGGAGAGTAAGAAACACCATCATCCTTCTATAGTGGGATCATTAATGTAGATAAATAAAAAACAAGATTCCAAAATCATCCAACATTCCCATCCAACCTGTTTCATCATATATGGGGTCCTCCCCGACACCCACATGCATAATCTAATACATCAATCTTCTTTAGGTGTCAACTACTACCACCACAACCACTAGGAATCCCTCCCCCCACATACCACATATTTACTCCAAGATCATCCATCCCAAGCTCACCCCATAACACAAGTAGTAGGAAACAAACAACATAGAAACTGGGCTCTTGGACATAAAAAAGGCATTTATCCATCACACACGATAAGCACTCATATCTCCAGAGAGTAAGTCGATTATCCTTTAAAATAAATGGGGAAACTCAAAACCCTTAAAGACATTATATTTAATTCAATACCAGTCTTTTATTCCGTATTTTATTTACAGATTAATTAATCATTCATATGTTCATCTATTTGATTTATCACCAGGCACAACAAGAAGAAATGGATTCATTAAGCATGAATCTTTATCATTATCCAGTTAATTAATAATTATTCTCATCTTTAAGTTCATTATCAATTCCATAAGTAATGAAATTCTAAAAAAGAAAAACATAGATATCCCATGATCTAGAAATCAGGGGGGAAAACATTATCATGGTATAACGAAATAACATACCATTGATTCATATTATATAATATAGTTCAAATATTTATTTTTTCATTTTCATTATGATCCCGTGGATTAAACAAGATAACTCAAAGATGATGCATAAAAGAATATAAAATCCATGAATCAACAACATCAAAACCTTTATGATGTTCTTCGAATGGTAATATTCCAACATAATGGATCATGATCACCTCTCCCGCAATGACTGCATCCACCCATGGATGCCATCGAAAAACCACATCAACCAATACCAAAGAAAGGTCCATTGGAAACATAGAGATCAAATTCCATAAAATTGAAAGGATAAAGGGATGAAACAGATCAATAAACACGGATGAATGGTGGTACACCATAACATATATCGAATATGGATCGACACTTCCTAGTTTCACAGAGACAGGGGGTACACATGAAACATGATGAACTCTAGGGAATACACGATACAAGGTCCACACCAAAATCACAAGTTTCCTTGGGAATGAATGTTTTTGGGCACCTTTTATAAATAGGAAGGAGAATAAAAAATGTAAGGACACCATCTTAAAAGGATCATATCTAATTCTCACAGAAAGTGAAATGGTTGAATTACCATTAAAGGCATATCTCAATGACCCGCAATTTTTGATTAAGTTAAAACCACATGAACCTTAGGGATTTAATTATTTGAGTTATTGGATTTCAATCAGCCTTAAATTACTCAAAGTGACGATTTAAATTTATTTTACATCATACAAAACATAAAAATGGAGAATACTAATGAAAGTTGGAATCGCTGTTCACTGGTTGATCTGGAAGTACTGTAGTACCTACTGAAAGATAAATCACTGATAGGTGACTCACCAATAAATTACTCGTAGATAGATGACTCAGTAAGATATGACTCACGTACATATTACTCACCAACAGATGAAAAATTGACCGATAACTTCTAGACAGATGACTCACTAACTTATGACTCACCTATAAAGGAATCACCAATAGATAAATCACCAGTAGATTAATATCTCACAAATGACTCACTGATAGATGACTCACTGACGAATGAATCACTGAAAAATGACTCCATAATAGATGACTATTTTATAGATGACTCACTGATAGATGACTCACTGATAGATGATTTCCCAATTTATGAATTCCCAACAGATGACACCACGACAGATGGCACACCAATAGATGACCCACCAAAAGATGACTCACTAACAGATTACCCACCAACAGATGACCCACTGATAGATGAATAACTGAATAATGACTCACTTATGACATTGTTCAGAGAACTGGAAGCACTATTCACAGAACATGAAATTTGAAAAAGTGCGGGAAATAAGTCACATTGACCACCAAGAACAACTCAAACACTAAATTTCAAAAATTTAATGGGATAGAGTGGTCCATTCCATTACATCTAAAATATATCTATTTATATTAACCCATAATATTTGGTGTTATGAAATAAAATACACCATTAATGGTGACAGTCGGTTGTTCGTACGCATGAACATAGTTTCAATAGTAATGATATATTGTAATAATGAATATATATATATATATATTATCATTACATTATAATTAATATGTCATATATATCACATATGATTATTAAAACATTTTTTGATACATTCAATGTAATGTTTTAATGTTTACCATCGCTTCACAAGGGGGTAATCCGGAATAAACAAGAGCGAAATAATCATATTCCCTCAAAATGAAAATCTAAAATTTATGAGTAATATACTAATTACATAATAATAAAAATATCATAAATATCATAAATATCTTATATAAATCACAAATAAATCATTATTACCGACCATGAATGGTGGAAACAGAAAAATGAATGACATCAGTTTGCGAGGCGGTGCTCCATCATATATTAAAATGATTATTTCCAATACCATTTGAATGAATTTTGTGATGTTTATGGAATTAACATTAACATAATAATTTTATAGTATATATAATGTAATTATTTTATTATATAATCCATTCGTAATTGTAATCAAAATTGGTGGATGAGGAAATAAAAATAAAATTATTTTAAAATAACATTTTCTATTCATTATGTATCTTTTTTAGGATTCCACTATAACCAATATAAGTTTTTTTATACAAAAAACAGATTATAGGCTGTGTATAAGGATGTTATGAAGTTTTTATCATAGATCATGGTATATCCAAATGGCATTAGATGTTTGAATATGGGAGAGAGATATCTCTTTTATTGTTCTGGAAGAGTGAAATTATTGTAAATACTAAAAAGTATTCAATAACTTGAGGACTCCCTTGCCACATCCAGCTCTAAAATTCAACATTAAATTAGGTGAGGGTTGATTTTATTGAGAAACACCTCCACTAAACTAATTAAATTAATTTTTATACTTTCATTCCTTAATAGATAAATTATCCTACTTTTTCTATTTTTGGGTTTTCATTGTGGTAACTTCTATTATAACCTATGTAAGCTACCCATTAATAATAAATCTAATTTATTACTATTGTAAAATATTTACACACAGATCATAAATTCTATATCTTAATTATAATAAAAAAATATCGTGCCGATTGGAAATTAAATTTTAAAAGGAGTGTAAGTAATGTGAAAATTAACTTATTAAACCCTAATCGTGCTAAAAATTTATAAATATTGAGGGGTAAAAGTATTAATTATAAAAATTGAATGGGACCATCAATGGATCATATTTTATATTTATTAACATTTATATATATCTTTTATGGGGATTTTATTTTTATGTATACACCTATGTAACATGATATATTCATCTACAAAACATATGTAAGACAATAGTTCATTCAATTTGTATCACTTTTACGATTTTATGTATCATTTATTTTTCTAATTAATAAATAAATAATTATTTCATTAGAATTTAATAATACGTTTAAGAAATTAAATCATATCTAAAAAATAAAGGTAAATTATTATGATTAAAAAACATTTATTTTTCCAAAAAATATTAAAAACCAAACTAATGTTGTTTTTCCCCTATTCTAATTCATTATAAATATTAAAATCAAGGAATATACCATTTTTCATTACATGACTTATTATATAGGTCAATTTTATGGAATATTATCCTAATAACACTTAAAAATATAGAAAAAGGTTGTAAGGGTTGAAATATGTCCATCCAATGGCTTTCAAGAATGATTGTGGATAAATATACCCCATATATTACATGTTTAACATCATAGTAAACTCTTCTTTTCCTTAACAAATTTAAAAAATTATGACTAATTTTCCTAATCATTAAGCTAAAAAATAATTTTAAACCTAATAGATATTATTAATTCTGTATAATCCCAATACCGAATCGAAATTACCATATTCAAATCATATAAGGGGAAGAATTTAATTTAAAATTAATCTTGTAGATGTAAATTGAAAGTGGGTTATCAGAGTAAAAATGTTCAAAATATTAAACCATTTTTATATAAAAGCTCAATATTATGTATATTATAGTGACCTAAATTGGATTAATAGGTTTATAATTGAAATATTTTTATGTCAATAAAATTTTGAAATATAATATATCAATACTATTTATTCATATAAAAAAGAAGTTTTCAATTAAAATAAAAAAATCATTATTCAGTAGAAATTGAATTTTCCTAGGAAAATACCAAAAATCTACTATTAGTTAATTTTGATATTCTATACAAAATATGTTTTATTTTTTAAAATCTATTCCAGAAATGATTAAACCATCAATTTGAAAAAATTCTACTTTTTAGAATCAATTCCCTTTTCATTAAAATAAATTTTAATTTATATCAAGTCAATAGTTAAATAACAATCATGTAGATACTATATATTTTAATAATTCAGTAAATATGAATCATTGTTTCCATTCGAATGTATAGGTTATAATTATGATATTTAATATTTTTATTAATATTATATTGTTGTTTTCTAAAAAGCATAGCCTTTCATGTAATTAATTCTACTATTACTGTTTTATGTAACCCAATATAAAATAACTGGTCAATATCTCATATGTTATGGAATAAAATGTTATTTTTTTTAGAATTTTGGAGTATTTCATTATAAAATTAGGAGGCACTAGAGATGGATAATTGTAGAAAGAATATTATGGGATATATGTTTAATTAATATTAATAAATCATGGTGAAGGAATACATAATAGATAAGGAATGAATCATTATTATAGATATATAAATAATTACTTAGAAGAAAAGTAAGTAGAAAATATAATTATAGAATACAATAATTTTGGTAATATGTAATGTTGTATATTATAATTAAATCATCATGTACCTAATAATAAAACATTGAGAAAGGTAAATAATCTACCATTATAGTAACGCCCCGACCCTAGTTACCCAGAGTCGGTGCATTATTACATAACATTGGCATGATCACAAGAAAGATCAAATTTCGAAAGACCGATTGGTTTAGTAGACTTGGAGACACTAGATATATTCCTAAGTATTACATTACATCATAAATGAAAAACTACTACAACAACATATTGTCTCCATAAACCACACTCATATCCCCACATAATATCCCTGCAGGTCATTCATAATTTACTTCTTCACTTCTTGGGAAAAATAAATCATAGAAAAGGGGTGAGCTCAAATGCCCAGTAAAGATAACAATATACCGGAAACTTTCATAAATAAGAATAAACATTTAAGGCTATGTATAACTAAAACAAAAGCCTTTTAAACTTGAACTTCAACATAGTATGGAAAAAGTAAAATGAAATAATTCCATTCACTTGATCACATGGATATTCTACTAATCGAATAATCACATGCAATATCAATAACCACTTTCATAATGTTGGAATGAATAATGCCAGACTATCATAACAACATAGCCAAGGCCTCATGCCAAGACTACAAATAAGATTTTGCCAAGGCCTTGTGCCAAGACACTAGTTTGTCTCATGAGACCTACCGATGCAATTTTTTTAGAAGATACTTACGTTTAAAATTGCTAAAAATACACCAGTGTTTTCCTGAAATCATTATGAAAGCTTCTGAAAAAAATAACTAATTTTGATACTGCTAGAATAATTATAGGCCATGATGGGTCCACTCCCAATCCCTTCCTATCTACCACACTCGAGAGTCAGGTTTTCTGAAAACATTTTTAAGCTTGCGTTAAATACGTATACATTTGCACTAGATTTTCATATTTTTGAGAGAAATATATCTTTTTTTGAAATCATTTAAAAGTCACATAATTATAAAATAAAACCTTTACTTTTAAAATATTCTTATAAGTTTGTAAGGGGAACTTTTAAGATTTTATAATGGCATAAAATAACCGTACTCGCCGTATAAGTTAAAAAAACATTCTTACCTTAATTTTGTCGAAAAGGTTAAAAAGGACCTTGTTTTGAAAACGACGGAAAGATTCCTCTTATAAAAAGTAAAACAACGGTATAAATGACTTTAACCAATATTCTTGTAAATAATAAAAATGTTTTGAAATACATTTTGAAGAAACATGGATGTGGATGATAAAGAGATCCCAGTAGATTATTACATATAAACAACCTCGGATAATGAAGAGATTGTGAAATAACCCTTACCAATTTGGTAACTTATGAAATATAAAACCCATAAAAGAGGAATCATACAATGAATATGTAAATACACATAAATTAGAGTGTATTACACAGAGAATATAATTATGGTCAGTACATACACCACACAAAAGGTGATGGTGGCAATATGGCATGAATCTCACGGGAATAAGGAGTGAGATGAAAACCCCTTACCTTGTACTTTTCCTTGGTTGGGGTAGGTTAACCTCCTGTATAATGGTGAAATAATTGTTACTAAATTATTCAAAAATCATATACATTAATATGATATCATATATGATCTTTTAATATTTATTTGATAATAATATCTTAGTATTATCATTGTTTCGGGTGTTAACTTACTTGTTTTCTTTTATATGTTTTGTTACGTAAGACATGTATGTAAAGGGTAGGTTGTATATTATTAATATACAGAATGATATAAAGTCCTTAAACATGATTTTTTAAATCATCAAATGATAATTATACTTGAATGGATACGATGGAGAATGAATCTCATCGCGATCGTGGAGACGGTAGTCCGTACGTACGCACGAGCGACAATATCATTCTTTTGATATTAAAATAATATATAAAAGGATGGTATATCATATATACTGAATCATTAACATGTTATATTTATTATTTACATGAGTTACACATCATTATTATACCCATCCAAATAATATTATGTTGAATAACAATTACACCACGACGTGGAGACGGTAAGCCGTACGTACGCACGTATGGTGACATGTTATTCAAAGGGTGGATAGAATACTGAATATGGTTGTACCATATTTATAATAACATCACAGTATATATATGATACTGGAGTTATTATTTTAGAATGGTAACAACAAAGGAAGAAGAAGTGGAAGAAGTAATGAACTTGGAAAAAGGGTGGTGAAATCATTACCTCTTCTTCGGGTTATTTCTTTTGATTTGATCAAAAGGGATGCTTAGGTTGTCTTTATGATCAATCTAATGCCTCTAGGTTGTAGTGAGGGAAGTTGGGAGTGTATTTGGGCATATTTTGGCCGAAAAAAAGGCTTTGATGGTGTGAAGAAATGAGAAGGAGGAGTTCCCTTTTATAAGAGGGGTGAGGGGCACCTTTGGAAAAGCTAGAAATATTAATTTATAATAAATTCATATTCGATTTCCAATGGATCCAAAGTTGACTATTAAAAGGTTAAGGTGTGGATGGGTCGAAAACAACTAAACCAATAGAATTTAGACAGGTTTTGGTACTTATATTAACCTTATCTTTAAGTATTAACTCTAAGTTAATTAGTTTCACTTTTACAATGTCTCTTTGTATTTTTATATAATATGGTTAATAAACTTACTTTATATATCCAAGAGACCCCCAAGTGGTCCATTAATGATGAATCTATCATGATATAAGTCTCTTGGCCGATCCTTAGATTTTTAGGAATTTAATATCAATTAATAATATAATATTTGTTTTAAGAACTCTTTTTTTTCAATTTTGACACTATTCAATAGTTGATTTTTTTGAAACTCATAACAGATTGATTACTTCGAAAAAAGTAAATTAAATCAATAATAATATATCATATTATCCTAGAAAATTAGGTTAATTCATTAAAAGTTTCATATTATATTTATTTGGGTATTTATAATATCAATTAATTTAATTTTTCACTATTTTAGTAATTACTGCATCATCATTGTGTTATAAATAAAATAAATTATTTAATGTCTAAAAATTATAAATAAAATATCATTATGTAGGAAATCTTTTTATATTTCTAATTAATATTTATAATCTAAAATCCAACATATATAACCCTACTTAATAATTGTTTTTCTAAAAGATATATGCTTGTGTCATTTTTGTATTCATTTTAACATAATTAAAATAAAGTGTCCCTATCACCTACAAGTGGCACCATGGGGTCCCAAAGTCGACCAAAAGATTCCTATGGTCTAAAAATTATCAACCAATAAGTCTAGGACCCATTTTAGGGTAATTTAGTATTATTATAATATTATTTTTTTAACCCTTATTTACCGGATTTACCCTTAACCATGGTAAATAAAATATTTACCGCAGTAATTATTCAAAATGTCTAAAAATAAAAGTTACCTATTTACACAATTTGAAAATCCTGATTCCAAATATGGAATCCATTTTTCTAAATTCAAAACACATAAGTGGCAGAAATTAATTTAATATTAATTCCCGCTATCAAAACAAAAAGCGTGTTTTTAAGAGATAATAACTATCAAAAGATTGACACTTGTTTATGTTCGGTTTAATTGAAAAATTATTTCCAATGACAAACATTATATTAAATGGTAAAAATATATTCTAAATATACTTTAAAACCACTCAAATTCATAATTTATCACTATTAATTATTTTGATTAAAAAAGTTGTTTTTGATTAAAATTTAGTAATTTTCACTATTCATCAAAATATGAAAGTTATCCGAAAAGTACCAAAATATCACCTTAGGCTAAATTCAATATTTCGAATCCAGAAATGAAGTCCATTTTAAAATATAAAATATATATAATTTCAAAAGGTAGTTATTACTATTCATAACGGCTAGTTTGATTAGTTATGGTGTGTTAGAACTCAGTGTTGCGTACAACACACACTATCATATTATTCAAAGAGAAGCGTACCATAGAAGCTTGGGGTGTTATAATTACCTTATCTCAACTGTATCAAGTGACAATCATGTTTTCTATGTGCAATAGATTTTCAGTCCCGACCCTTCAAAGAATATTTCCAATGAATCTAAACAAATTTTTTAAAAAAATATATAATTATTGTTAAATAATAATAAATTTTAATACATATAATAATATTCACTAGGAATATTATTATAATGACCCTATATATTGAATCTGATAATATATGGGATTTCAAAAAATTTCCCAGTCAGTTAGGTGGTGTGAAAATATTGGTGAAAACCCATTATTTTAAATAATAAATCATTTAATAAATTATATATTTTATATAATATAATGAATAATTTAATAAAATTATTATAAAGATATTATTCCATTGTAGAAATTACATGGGTTATTATAGGATGAGATGTTAATGGATTTATTCTATTGGGGAACTCAAGGAAAGTAAAAGGAGCTGTGATCATGTTATATTAAAATACAATAGTTGATTGATGCCACACTTCACTTGAATTGCCCATTTGAATTACATTCCCTTTATATCACTCTTATTCAATAATTTTGTTTGTTTCTGAATATTATTAAGAACAACGTATATGAAATATTATTGGTAGAAGAAACATCATCTTGAATTATTCGTAAATGGGAATGAAAAATGATTATATGGGTCAATCCACCATTGAGTATTATATATATATATGTATGTGTGTATGTTTGTAAATATTGTATTATGTAATGTAAATAATAGATTAAATTTTCTTTATTATATGGTTATGAATGAGGAAAAATGAATGGTATTGTACAATATATCACAAATAATACAAAAATTTAATCATTACAAAATAGATATATAATATAAAAAGTATAAAATTAGAAATTTAAATTATATTTATAATAAATAAATAATAATTGAAAAATCATGTGAGAGGAATAATAACCATTTCCTTTCATTGTGATTCATAGAACTTGGGACTCATTCTTCTACAATTATAATAACCTACTGGAGTGATACATGAGAGTAAAAGATTGATGATGAAAATATGAATAGTTTTTTAGTAAATAGAATGGTTTGAAGATAAATATATTTATATATTATAATGTGGAAAAAAATTTATATATGGGTTTAACCAGTAATAAAACTTTGTATTTTAAAATTACACCGATTGAATTCAATTTTTTTCTACTAACATTTGTATTTTTCAAAGTAGAATTAATTTCATATCATTTATATATCATTAAATAGAAATGAAATATTATAAAGAAATAATTATTTTTATGTATCCAAATAGAAACATGAAATTTTATTAAAATGAAATAAAAATAATTTATCATTCATAAGTAACATTATATGAAAGATGCCTATTATAGTAATTCTAAACCATTAATTTAAATACTAATTCTTATATGAAGTGTTTAAAAATATATTATAATATTATTAATTAATTAAGACAACACAATATAATCATTTAATAAATAGTATAAGTTTAAATATTAAAATATTTGTCTAAAATTCCAACTCCTACAAGCGTTATCAAATTGCCAACAATACAACATTTTAATGTCTTCATTCAATATTAAAAAAATATTATTATAAATATCTAAAAAATGTTAATTCATTATTTAAAATGAATGTCCCTATAATTGTAAAATAATTATATACAAAAAAAATAAACAATTTTTATAAGTATAATGAATTAAAAATTATATTTTTGATTTTAATATTCATTTTTGGTATTACAATATACTGGAACATATTTACATGTATAGTTATTTTCTCCATTAATCATTGTAATCACATAGAGGTTCTAAAATTCATATAATAATTCTAATAGGAATATATACAATGATAACCTTATCTATTTTAATAATCATATTACATATAAAAAAACACTTATATGCATTAAATCTTGTTTATTTAATTTACATTTCTTTTTTATAATGACAATATTTATATAACTAATTCATACTATATTTTTGAAATGTTTATTTTATTTTTTATTTTTTCCACCAAAGAGATATTTTGGGGAGATCATGACTCATTATATTTAAAACTACAAGTAATTTCAATTAGTCATATTTATTATCAAACACTTATATTAGTTTTATATAATATATTTTTATTTCACTGAAATATTCAATTAATATAAAATTATAGTAAATATATTTATATCAAACTGAAATTATGATGAATTTTATTAAAACCCATATATATAATTTCAACATTGAAATTAATAACACACATATATATATAAACTAATGTGGATAAATTTTAATTAATTTATTCCTAGAAACCATGATTTCTTACTCTATTTTATCATTCCTAAAGAGTAAATTTATTATTAATGTTTATTTTTTTATTAACACATGTTGTATCATCTCAATAAAATTATTTTCATCATTATTACAATTCAAATCTTGTTTTACATAGAAATTACCAATTATATCAACATGTTTTCAATCTGAAATCTACTTTCTTATGAGTTTGAAGAGAATGTCGTCGTATGAATTTTATTTGTTAGGAAGTATATCCAAACAATATCAAACAACACATGTTTTCATCAATATCTCTAATGGAACAATGTACCTCAAACATATAATTATTCTATAATCAATGCATATCACCCCCTTATATAGTGATGCTATTAAGATGTCACGGTATCTAGAATTAAATTTTGTCATTTTTATTTATTATTAGTAAAAATGTGACATCTACTCTCAAAATATATTTGAGATCCTTATTTTTATAATCAACATGTTTAGGACCAAAGAACGTTATATCTCTATCATTTTTCTAGTTTCCTTTAGAAAAACATATTTTCCCATACAGATTCTCATATGGTTCTATTTGTATATCATAGTGGACTCGATTATTCTATGTAATGAAAAATAAAGATATATATTATTAATATCTTACTAGTATGTCATGTGAGAATAAACACAACATGTTCTTTAATACTAGAATAGTAATTTCATCCTACCATCCATTTTTGTATGATAGGTACTGATGATTTTTATCTTAGTGTTCAAATACAAATAATGAATTTTTTAAAACATATATGTGAATAATAAATATTAGTTAATTTTATTAATAATAGTTCACATTAAGTCCATTAAATTTAATAATATATTGACATATAGGGTGATAATGTGAGAGATCATAGCATATTGTAGAGAAATTATCAAATATTTGAAGGCAATCTATATAAATAAAAATGAAAATTTTACCTTAGAAGTATTAGGAATACTAGTGAATGAATCGATTGGAATATATTCTCACCTATACAAAGGTACATGTAGAGGTTTATATTAAATTTATGAAGCTTTTTTTTACTATAAAATTTTGAAATTGAATGAGTACATCTATGTATTCAATAATTTCAACTTCTTGTTATATACCATAATAATTCTCTGAATTCTTCTTTTACCTCACTACTTTTTAGGGGTTTATATATATTTTAGAAATGTGATTTATCTAAAAAACATATTTATAATTTTTATTAATTATATATATACTATCTTATTAAATCACTTGACTAATTCATCATATAGTTAAATTTAATTATTTATAATGTTTTATAGAATTAATATTTTTAGTAGACAATTTACACTTTTTGTTTCATTTTTATTTTCTCTAATAAATATAGATGGCAAATTAAATTGAAAATATATTTTTTATTCTATTATATCACAATTAAAAGGGATATCCACTTTAGTTCCTTAAGTATCTCATCGTTGTTGAATCATATAACTAAAAAGACTACATTTTCATTCCCTTACATTGCAACAACTGTCCTATTTGATTTACCATGATATTATGCTATAGAACATTCATAATCCGTGAGTAGTTCTTGAAAACTCAATTTCTTTATTATTTTTTATGTGTAATTATAAAATTTAAAATTATTTTAGTTGTATATATGTCACACCTTACATTTTATAAATCTACTTTACATGTTTTTAAATTAAATTAATAGAGCAATATTTGTTTGGGATCATAGTCCAAAACCCCCACGGTATATATAAATACATTGTAAAGTAATTTTCCTAATGAATCACTCAATACGATATTCCTTCCTTCTAATTCGTAAACTCAATATTGATGTATAGATGAATTTATATAAAAATATTAGAAAAGTTTTTCTTATTATATTAAACATGTGAATATTAAACTATTTAAAGTATCTCATTTACATGATTATATAATCAGGAGAAAATTTAATAAATGTTATGGTATTTCCATACTAAACATTGAAAACTATATATTTTAATTATATTCAAAAACATTGATACATGTTTTTCCACAATATCATTTTAATTATAAATTTATATAGCATAAAATTAACAAATTTCACATGTCAAATAAACCATTTATATAAAAAATTAATGTTCCAAAATCTCATTAAAAAATCATTTTTTCTAATGCATTTCAATAAAATTCATAAATTAATTAGTTACACATATTAAATCATAGAGTACTTCATAACACAATCAATAAATATCACTATAATATTATATTCATCTTCTGTAAAATCTATATTCATGTACTCTATAAATTTTGAGGAATTATAGCCTAAAATAACTAACCATGTATTCATAGTGGTCATATAGTGTATCATCTATCATTTTTTAGTTCCTTGGAAACTCTAAATGAATTGGAACGTTTTTTTGGTTGATGGATGATTTTAAAATTAGAGCATCATAATGGAATTCTATGAGATAAAACAATTAATAGTGTTTTTTTTAATTGTTGAATGTTCCCCATAAAGTTTATTATAGGTTTAAATAGTTCCCAAATAATTTCTGACATGAAATAGATGTTTTTTAAAAACAAAACATAGGTTCACGGTTGGGTAATGATTAGTACTGACTATGTAGTCCATTATGTTTGGGAACAAGGTTTGGTTAAATATATGAGGGGCCCAGAGAATAATTAAAATTCTTCAGAGATTTTCAGATAATCACATGATTATTTGATAGTTTTTTATCCATGTAGGGTAAATATGTAAGGTATGAGTTCATGGGGGAAGTATCTCCACATAATTGGAGAACTATTTGTAATATTCAAAAAGTAAGCATGCATTTTATAGGTTCCAAATACTATTTAACCACATGGTTATTTTATGGTATATATAATAGTATGGTTTATCCATAAAACATATAAAAATGGAGAAAATTTCCTATATTACACACTAACCTTAAAATGGATTTAACCATATTTAATTATCCATTCGGTTAGAAATGTCCCCTAAAATGAACCTATTATTACCCCTATTTTAATGATATATCTCATCTATTCAGGTTAATAATTTAACTTCATTATAATCATTAGAATCATATATGAATGTTAATGAATCATCAAACATATTTTATTCGATTATATTCTCAATTTTATAATTATAATTGTTCATGCTTATATGCCTAATTTTCAAAGTGGTTTTGAATACTTCTAATATCTCCCATTTTTTCTTGAACCATATCCTTAAATTAGATAATTTATGTGGTCTTATCCTAAGATACATGGTTTTTGAAATTCAATGAAAATTAAAAATATTATAAAATACATTTTTGATCTATGTTTCTCATTATCCATGTGTCACCCCTTAAATGTATTATTATTTATACAAATAATAATGCCTTAATTTTTATGGTTTATTTTTATTTAATTGAATCACTAGAGGTTTTTTACACTGACTCATGCCACCCCCTATCAGGTTTATTTAATTTATACCATTACAAATAAAACATGGATTGAAATTTAACAACTCTTGAGATGTGTTCTTTATCAATTGAAAACAAAATTAATAACTTAAATCATGTCATGTGACAAATTAAGTGATATGAATCATTGGGTATCTTTTAAAATCCCATTGTACTTCATCAATTATGATGTAATGAATTAAATTGTAAAATGAGAATTGGTTATTTGAATGGATTGTATTCAATGTCCAAGTGTTTTAAATTAAGATTGTATTGTTCATGGTTTAATTTTTCAATTAAATGTATAAATCTAATTCGGTTAAGTGCATGAATAATTAATAATAAATGGTGTAGTGATGTTTCAAAAGAATCGTTGGACCTTGTATTTTAAATAATAAATGATGTGGTGATGTTGATTCTAATGCTCTTCATCCATTGTTAATTTTTTTGAAAATATGATACTCATTATATATTGAAATTATTTGAGGTGTCTCATAATTATATTATTATAAGTGGATTGAAAATGTATTCCATATTACCATATGATTTAGAATACAAGAAATTATTCATTGGTAATTTAATTTTAAAGACATGGTTTTCTGTAAAAAGCATCATAAAATTTTGTGAATCATGTACCTTTCCAATAAATCATAATTACCAGACATCGAATATTCAATATTTTTATATATTTGTTGATATAGTTTTTAAATATTTTAGTTACAACTCTTACAAATTATATCCTTTATCGTTCACCTATAATATTGGCAATGACATAAATTATCATTAATTGAGATCATTTTCATGGAATCCCTTATTTAGTCTGCAAGACTCATATAACATCCTTATGTGGACGTATGTGTCTTAATCCTATGTTTCTCACCTATGAATATATATATGTATATTTATATATATGTAAATATATACATTAAGGAATGTCTATAGTTATTTATTCATAGTCCAAAGTGGGTATGGTCATCTATGTGTCCTATGTGGATTCCAATCCCTACTTGATTACATTTATTTATTCACTACTTATCATTAGACCTACACAGTATTAACTTTTACACTAAATTCATTGATATGAATTAAAAATAATTGGTGGTGGTTGATAAGATTTAATCATACCCTGTTTGTGATTTAGTTTGGTACCTCGACAAACCACATGGTAGTAAGATAGGATTTGGATTGTGCTTGAAAGTAATTAAATTAAATAAAATAGGACATGACAAGGGATGTGGGGACCAAACTTGAACTCATGTTTACTAATGGAGTTGGAGTATATATTTTAATTATTTAATTTTTTTTCTAGAATTATTTCATGTATTAAAATCTATATGGTTATTTCATTCTCTTTTTGGTGAAAAATGTTCCTACATGAATGAATTATGTTGGAATTTCCAAGTTAAAAATTTGTTATTGATTTCAATTTATTATTTTCTTCTATATAATTCCTTTTTTTATTTTTATGAAACTTTTATTATTGATAAACAAGGTATATTATCTCCCCATAGCCACCATTACCTTGTTTCTATTTTTATCCTCTAGTGTACTGTGAGGTGTGCATGATGTCATGTGGCTAACTAGGCCAGGGAACCCTTTTTGTTACTCATGGTTATGGATGATTGAAGTGGGATAAAATAATAATATTATCATTTAAATTTATACTTTGTGTTTATAAATAAGGGAATAAGATTTTCATGGAACATGAAAAATATATTTTTCCTAGTTCCCGACATCCCAAGCATGGGGATGGGTCATGTTTCCAAGGATGATGGTATTTTTCATATCGATATCAATGAGAGTTGATAATTATGGGCCATTTATTGGTTGGTGTACAATTATACAGGTAATTGATTTATGGAATTTTCTAGTTGTCCTATTATATAAATATAAATAAATACAATCTAGATTAATATCTGGAACACCTGACTAACATGTAAATTTAATACTCATTTATACCCTATTATTGTACGATTATATTCCTTGATGACTAGTAATAAATTATTTGGAGATTATTTACCATGTTTACATGTATTCTAATATTCTATAATTTTATATATCATAAAAAATATATTCACTACTAGTTTGATATCATATTTTTCATAAAGTTGGGATTTAAGATGGGCTAAATAATGTGTCAGTATCAACCAAAACATTCATTTCCTACATTATTCAATGGAGGAATTAAATTTAATTTAAAAAATATTAATTATTTAAATGTAATGGTTTTAAATGGAATCATGAAAATGTAATAGAATAGGTTAATTTTAAATACATTTAGTTTAGTAGTAATATATCATGAACCAAGCCACGTAAAATTCCAAAATGGTGCCTGACCCAGTATGTGGCATGACCAGTAGGGTGTTCTTGATACCCACAAGATAGAAACAAGTGATCGGGTATCAACAATGAGACATAGGAATGATTTTCCTGAATTTATAAACATAAAAAACTAGAAATTTAGTAAAAAAAATATGAAAATCCTAAACGAATAAGCCGTAAATAATTTCCAGATTTGAGTTACAAGGTTCATAAAACAACCAAAAGGGATAAAAACTAAAAGGAAACAATAACTATCTCAAGAACCACCACATAGAATGAAGAGAAATTCCTCTAATCCCCCTCCATAATTCTGCATAGAGGAGAACCTCTAGCAAAATGATGCACCATCACCAATGCCTTTCCCATACCTGTGTCAAGCATTATCAATCCTATATACACCCAAAGGTGTATGTATGGTGTGAGCCTAATCCTTTTAGGATCATAACAACAATGTATTACACGATTTAAACCTTATATGCTAAATAAATTACATGATTAAATAATGAATTACTAGAACCATTTGTAATGGAAACATACTTTAATAAAAAAATATTAAAAGAAGAGAATATTGGTTTTGAAATAACAAACAAATCATATAGTATACTGATAATATGTGTGATTTATCCAAAGATCACGAGTCACAAGTAACCCCACTAGAATTTAGCTATAAATGGTACACTATGTACATTATATATTGTTGAAATGTGGAATAAAAATCATGATATCATTATTATTGTACATGATCTAATAGGAGGGGTCACCCAATGTGCCTAGTGGTCTCCAATCATCACAAATATTAGATATATTTGTAGCATCAATCCATCAATAAAAAATAGGGAAAATCCACATCTGTATAATATAGTGTAATATTCCTTGTCCACCCAGTTAGTTATACTATATTCCCTTTGGGAACCAGTATTTTTCTCATGTATGATAACACAACAGATTCTTATTATCCAATTCCAAAAATGCCACACACATAATATTCCATCATATGGACACCCAAAATACATTTCTAAAAACAAACACACATTAAAATAATTCTTATTAACAATTCATACCACTACAATATTTTATTAAATAAATTTATAAATTTATAAAACATTACCAGGATGAAAAACATGTCGTACACCCAAAATAACCCCGATTTCACATGAAAAATCCATTTTTTTAACAAAATTTACATCAAATATTTCTATAAACAACTTTTTAAACACAAACATAAATAAGAAGACATGAATAATTACTAAAAAAACATAAATAATTAATAAAATAATGTTTCATCAAGGAATAACCTTCCATTAGATTAAAATCTACAAAAACTGGTGTGAATCTCTAACCACACCTCATCCACACCACAAGAAAGCATGTTCAAACCATAAAAGTGATGATAGAACCCCCAAATAATAACCCTAGTCTCTATAGAAGATAAACCCCATAAAAAGAGGGAAACCCCTAGAATAGAGGGAAAATTTATTAAAATATGAGACTCACATGATTAATTGACAAAGAACCAGCCAAATGCATTCCAAAATCAGATCCATAAGGGTTGAAGATAAAGAGGGAGGCATACCTAGGGAGGGAGAAACCGAGTGGGGAGAGAAAATGAGGATTATGGCATTAAGATAGGGTGACAGAGAAAATAAAACACAATTTTTAATGATCTAGACAATCTTCATGGTTAGTTAACACAGTTTGATAAATCATGTGGCAACCATGTTGAACACACTATCTAAGGAGGTCCTACAACATTACTACATTACATGCTTTAATAGGTTCTTCATAGGCGGTGTAGTAGCCATTGCCTTTAATGGCTAGTGAATGCATCTGTACCTATGTTGAGGTGCACAACCATGTGATGGTTGTGCATTAGGTTTTGTCTCACCAAGAAACACATCTCAGGGTTACCTGGGTCGTGTGGACGGTCACTACAAAACGTGTTCCAACTATGCATCATGTTTGGTCCACCCAAAACATTTAATTTACTCCAGAAATTTAATAGAAATATAAGGAGAAATGGAAGACTAAAATGTACATGAATAGTAAATCAGAGATGTGACAATTATTCTCACCTTGAAAGATTTCCATCCTAAGAATTTCATCTCAGAACTAGATTGTAAAATAAAGAATAGATACACTTTCTCAACCCATGACATATGCTCCCATGTGTCTTTCATATCACAACCATTTTTCCAAATAATACAGACTAATGGAATGGACTTCCCACAAAACACCTTATCTTGGGAATCCACAATCTATACTAGATATTTGAAAACCAATAAATCAGGCTCCAAAACTAACTCATTTTAATTAAACAAATTATTTTTATCCATATTATACCACATAAATTATGATTCAAGGACAACATCAGACATTGTTGACAACTGAGGCAGAATATTTAACTTGTATTCTACCTTTCCAGTCTGCTCAATGATTTAAAATGTCTGACATACCTCAACATTATCTTTTCCTTCTTTCCAGAATATTGAATACCTAAGTGGGGTTCCACTTTCAAGAACACCCAGACACCCACAAAAAAAACAAGATATAATAACCTGTGATCTGCCTAATATTTTGGTGACTCTGACCTGTCAATAACCACTACCTGATCATCCTGAGTTTCTTATATGTCTCTTGTAAAAGTCTTGCTCCCAATAGTAAAGGTCTCACGAAGCTCGTCCAAATAAAAAGGAGGCCGTAATATGTGACCATATAGTACATAAAAATCATATATACAAATTAAAAATTGATAACTGTTATAATAATAATACTTTACTAATCCAAAATGGTTGTCCCATGATCAACTGAAATCCAAAACACATGTATGAAGCATGTCTTCCAAAATTTGATTCATGAGCTCTATGTGGACAACAATTAGATAGTGTTATGTTGTAATCATCATGATTTTCATACCCAACTAATTTTGAAGACCATGATAGAACTGACAGGTAAAATGGGATCCTATATCAGAAACATTCTCTAATACAGCACCATGAAACCATACCACTTATTGATCATATAATCATCCAAAATTATCCTCTTTCTCCAAATCATTGATTAGAATTTATTTGTGGGTGTCTGGATCATGTGTCTAACTGCACCTTATATAATAACATGTGTTTATAATAACCTGTGTTTATAATAACCTGTGTTTATACCACATAAATTATGATTCAAGGGCAACATCAGACATTGTTGACAACTGAGACAGAATATTTAACTTGTATTATACCTTTCCAGTCTGCTCAATGATTTAAAATGTCTGACATACCTCAACATTATCTTTTCCTTCTTTCCAGAATATTGAATACCTAAGTGGGGTTCCACTTTCAAGAACACCCAGACACCCACAAAAAAATCAAGATATAATTAAACCATATTGGGGCGTCTCTTGTAATATTATTTACCCTTTTTGTTTCTTATTGGTGTTTAGGTAATCTAATACTTATTTTAAATTATGAATTAGGTTGTTTACCTGGGTTAAGGGGAACCCTATGGGGGCGTTTCCCTTGGAATTATTGTTTATGGAAATTTGGTAGATGTTTCCTATGAAGAATTCCTTTTTTCTAGATTGGGTTTTCATGTGTGAATTACATTTATATTGTAATTTAAATATTCATAAATTTTGATTGAATTGATTAAGGGTTTGAGATTAGTGATTCCCGATTTCCCCATGTTATGCCAATGCTTGTTTAAGCATGTTTGGAATGTTGTTCTCCAGCTATGAACCTACTCATGTGAGTTATTATATGAAAAGGCCTTGTAATGGTTTAGATTATTTATTAGGATTTTTATGTAAATTGCACCAGTGTGAGTGAGTAATGAATAAATCTATGTGATTTTTTTATCCACATTTGTTGTTTTTCATATGAATTGTTACCACATGAGCTATTGATATTAAAACATGTGATGGTTTAATTACCATGTGTTTATTATTATAGTATATGTTACCATCTGAGTTAATATGTTAATTCCATGTAATATTTTAATTTACATGTGGATACTTTTATGTAATGATTAAGAAGAGTCGATTAGTAGTGGGTGAGCCACAATCTCAGCTAAAAGACATGGTCTGGATCATGTGTCTAACTGCACCTTATATACCTTGGGTGAACCATTATCTTGGATAAAAGACAATGTATAAGATCAAGAGGTTAATTATGTAAAGGTCATGATCTAGACACATATATGGATGTTGGGCTCATTGTGTCTTCTTTAAAATGACAAATCAAACTAGAATCCATTGAGGGATACCTATGATGGGCTCTATTGGAAAATAATTAAATGATTATTATTCCATGAGTTGATGGTTAATTTTGTATGAGGTTGTTGGCCCTAGATTAGACCAATATACTTTTACATAATACAATGGAATTGAATTATGGAATCGAATGACTAATGATGAATTTTTCTAGAAAAATTATAACCCTGGATTCAGTCTTCACATATACTTGGTTATATTGTTATCTAACACATCTGTTCTGTATAGTGTTTAGTGATTTTTTTAGATTAATTATTTCACTATTGTACACTGCCTATTATATGTATTCACTGACATATTGGTGTAGAACATGGGCGGATTCATACTAGAATTTAGTCTCAATACATGTTTGGGTCATTCCTTTGCGTCCTAAGAGATTATATGATTACAAGTGTTGATCAGGGATAGAGCCCAGCTACAAGAACTTGGTTTGATACTTAGTAGTCAGAGAGAATGGGACTACGCTAATGCTTGCGATCCTTCCTACACTATTTATGTTTCTTTTGTGATTTTGAGACATATATTATGTATTAATGCAGTGTACTTGTATGGATTCATTCATAGAACACATGATATACCACAACATATTTTTTTTATGGAATGATGCTAGGTTATTTATCTTATCAGTCTTCTGTTTTTTATTTCAATTGTATGTTGTTTACTACTACTATTGTAAATTCTTATTCCACTGGGATACACAATACCAATGTGGGAATAGTTTTCTAAAACATCAAAACCCTAGGACCAAAATGGTAGTCGTTAGCCTCTGGAATTTGGGGAAATGCAATTGGGGCCCTATGGACAACCAGGTACGGTGCACCAGTTGAGAGGAACTCAGATTTGGTAAGTTACACCAAATGATGGAAATAAGAACCCATGAATCAATAAAGTTACATGTGGAAATTTATCCTGAATTTATAAACATAAATGATTAGTAAATCAATAAAATTAATATGAAACTCCTTAACCAAACAATCTATTTACAATTTCTTGATTTGAGTTACAAATTTCATAAAAAATACTAAAGGGCTACAACCAATAAAGAAACAAATACAATCTCAAGAACCACCACATGTAAAGAGGACAAATTCTCTCTAGACACCTACACAACACCACACTGAGGAGAACCTCTATAAAATGAAACCACCATCACATAAAAAATTCCATTACCATTGTGAAAAATTACCAACTCCACTTACGCCAAAAGGTATAAGTATGGTGCAATCATAATCCCAGTAGGATGCCACAATAAAATGGATTACATGATAAAAACATTATACGATAAATAAATTTCATGTTTTAATAATTAATTAATAGAAACATTTTTATGGAAATTTATATAAGGAAAACAACTTTGAAAGAAAACATACATTCCTTTAAAATAACAAACAATTCATACCATATTCCAAAGGTAAGTGAGATTTAAACAAAGTGCACATCTAGATGATCCACTTAAGTATTTTATAATGTACTAGTCTTAGTCTTCCAAACTAATTACCCAAGTTTCTCTTTCTACTTATGTATACTTCACTTATCACACAACATACTACATTAGCATTATTAATGTCAAACAATTCCCCACTCACAAAATACCATCACTAACACACCCAAAATATATTTCTAAAATCAACTACACACCAAAACCAATTCAAATAATAATTCAAACCACATTCCCAATTTAATAAAACACATTCATATTTTATAGTACATTACCAAGAGGCACAAAAATCATTACACCTGAAATACACCTTATGTCAGATAAAAAAATATATTTTCAATCCAAATGAAAATTAAATGATTCCAAAAAACAAAATTTCCACCACACACATAAATCATAGACCATTCCAAATTACTCAAGAAAGCATAATTAATTATTCGATCATTGGTTAAACACGAAATCACCAACATTTGGTTTAGAAATCCCCAAAAGCCGGTGGAAAACTACAACCTCACCTCAACCACACCATAATAAATCAAGATCAAACCCTAAGCATGAAGAAAAAACCCAAAAATTTATGATCAGACCCCAATATCATAACCCAAACCACTTTCTAATATAAATCCCAAGAAAATGAAATGACACCCTAGAATAGGGGAAGAAATGAAAGAGGTAGGAGACCTACTTGATGTATTGAGAATGAACAACCCAAATTCAGAACAAAATCAGATTCCCAAGGGAGGGGGATGGAGAGGGATGTGCGACTAGAGTGGAAGATCCCGATTGTTTAGTGGAAATTAGGTATTTGGGGTTACAATTAGGGGAGAGATAAAATAAAACCCAAATTTTAATGATCTAGATAGGACACATGGTTTGATAAACTATGTGGAAACTATGATACAAAATCAATCCAAGGAGGTCCTACTGCATTACTACCATTCTCGGCCTGACTAATAGTGTGTTGGCCATGTAGAATCTCCTACCCCAAATGGACATTGACTACATGAGTACCAGGGATAAAGAATAAAATAGTCTAATAAACATGTGGTAGTTTTTCTCTCACCCAATCACCTACCACATTATTACATAGGTAGGGCACCCAATTACTAATAATTTTTGACCATGGTCTTTCCACAAAAAATTTCCATTTTCCCACAAAAAATCAATGGAATTATACACTGGAAAAGAATAACATAAAAGAAAAAAAATAAAAACACCTGAAAATAATACCTCAGTTGTCACAATATATACTTCAATTATTTGGTGTTCCAATTGAAACTTATAAAGGATTATATATTCATAACATCATAATGGTTACAAGTATAACAAAATTCTTGTACATAACGTTTCCTGATTAAGTGACTCTTAGAAGTAAATGCCTTTGAGGTAAACCCATTTAGGATGTTATATCATTTTTATAATATTCTTATATATGGGTATCACCTAAATGAGATCAAAATTTAAATTATAAATCATTGACACAATAAATACAGAATGAAAACCAAATTAAATAAACCAAGTTTGATGTGATTGGATCGAAATATGTCTCCCTTAATTCTTTACATTCCTGATTAATAAACCCCATGGAGGTATATTCCTATTATATTTAATGGTCTCATAAATTATAGTATCAATATATATGGGGGTTTATATAAATTAATGGTGATATATTACATAACTAATCTTTTTTAAATTGATTAGAAAACATTTTTATTCTTTTCATCATTATTGATATTAGTATTGAATTAATAAAAATCAAAACTATATCCAAAACTTTTGTTTTCCTTCCTATCATAAAATTTAGGATTCCTATAGTGAGATCATATTATTGAAAATATGGGTAAATAATAGATTAAATAGAAATCAATAAATAATTTTCCTATACAGGTGACTGGAATCAGCTAAATAATGTTATAAGATCTATTGAATAATGAAAAAATTTGTTGCACCTATATTAATTTTTATATGTCTAAAATTATTATGTGTTTATTAAAAATTCTATTTGTTTATATTTTTTAATTAAATGAATTTTATATATTTTTGATTATGATTCATCTTGGAAGGTGTAGTTCTATTTTTGACATATGAGTTTTCTAGAATGAGAAATTGAGCTTTTCCATGGACCTCTGGTGGATTATTCTTATGATTCCTTATAAATAGTGTTTATGAGGTAAGTCCTATATTAAATATCATGTGATACACATTTTTTTGGTTCATTCCCTATATAGGTTAAGGGATATCCTAATAGAAGTTTTCCCCTTAGAAATAATTGATTTTTTAAATTATTAGGAATATTTTTAAACTTTTGGTGTCATTTAGAAGACATTTTTATGGAGTAGGACACTTTGGGAATAAATGAAACCCCTTCGATAAAATGTACTTATTAAATATGTTGAGACATATTAGGTTAATGAGAATTATATAATTATCTATTTTATTTAGCTAGACATGCCTGATGAATATGCAGCCCCTGATGATTGTGTGGTATTTTTTCATTTTTCATGGATGAAATGTATGGTCATAGTAGAATTAATAGTAGTGTGAGATAATTAAACACTTTTTATGATGTTTCGTTAGACTATTAATGAAAATTAATGGTATCACATTTTTTCCATTTTTCTATCATATTATAAATCCTGGTTACATGGGGTTCCCATAGAGTTAACATATGATCTCCTAAATCTTAGAAATATTGAGACAAAATTTCATGTATTACTCTAAAATATGTGGTTTCATGATTTCATGGAAGTAGTTTTAAATATGTGAAGGCTACATTTACAGGTGATCTCTTGAGTAGATTTACCTAGGAATTGGGAGTTCATTGTCAACATATCCATTGTGAACATAAAATCAAGATAAGAGTTGTCCCTATGGTTCATGATGTTTTTCTATAGAGGATTGGGAATATAACACAACTAATCCGGAATTTTGTTTGGGATTCATGCAAAATTCTTATAATATCTGTGAATATGAAATAGGATGAGAATATAACATTAAACCAAAAGAGAAAATTTTTTAGAGCTATGGAAAGGGTGTTGTATAATATCTTGACATGTCATCACTTATCATAAGTGCATTAGTTATGTCAAAGAACTGTGTTCATTTTTTATGGAGAATTTATTCTAGAATGGGATCCCATTATTAGTGATATAATGTCAAGGACAATACTAATTTTGGGAGAGTCATGTTAATCATGAGGAGCATATCCTTATATTTAGAGTGAACATTTCTATAAATAATTATTTTAAATTTCATATAGAATATTCTAGAATATGAGGAATTGGTATGTTTTTTTTTCATCAATAGCTTGTGTTATATTGTTGATAATTAACATTGGTGAGAAGTATGGTATGAATCATGAATTGATATTTTTATAATGTGGTGTTTTTAGACATAACAGCTAATGAATTGAATAATTGAAGCATATTACCATATATAGTTGGATAATAATGACATAAACCATGTTACATGTGATATTCGACAAACGGGCTGACCTAAATACACATTTTCATGTGACATGGTTGTATGAATTTATAACATGCATGTGTGTTCTGTTTTGAAATTACTACGGCTCAAGAAGATATGTAAATTCCAATTGATGAGATCCTGTTATAATCATAGTTTTTAGATAATTACATTCTATATATTAAATTTATTCTGATTACACCGAGATGGAATCAATAATATGTTGAGAAAACCGAATATCTATTTTTCTTGTAAAATAATAAGTAATCCTTACGAGTTGTTCTCCAGTAGTTGTATAAGGTAATACCTAAGGATGGTGAGTAAAAAATTGTCTGTTTGAGTTTGTTGGACCTCATTGAATGAATAATTTCATATAACACCATGATTTTTAATCTAAGGACACGGTAATAATTGATCAATTACTTTTATGGTAACACTATTGTGTGGAAGAGTTCTTTCCTTGCTTGTCATTATATTTGTAAACGGATGTGGAGTGTGATGTTATGTATTAGAAATGATTTTTTGGAAAAAAAATAATGATTATTATATGGTGGGTAGTGGGATATTGGTCGATATTAGGTGACCCACCAATGAAAAATTACTTGTAATCATGAGACTTGTTTTCATAGGGTTTTTAAATAAATTCCTATTCCACTGGATGAATTGAATGACTTTAGAAGTGGATTTATTCGTATATGTTTTGTTTAAATTTAAATAAATTTATGTGGATGTTATATTTTATCCATCAAACCCATGATAGTTGGAGGTGATATAGGGACAGTTGATCTGGTATGTACAAGATTTCTTGTAGTGTAATGACAAAAATATGATGGTTTGGCCAATAGACCTCATCGAATATCGGGTATTGGCTTCAGAGATCATAATTAAAATGATCACAATATTCCTTTGGTAAACTAATATAAGGAACTAGTTATAATATGAATTTTTATTAATATCGAGCATCTTCATGATTAGTCCGTTAGAAGTGCCTTAACATGCTCTCTCTCTCTTTTAGTTAAATATTGATCGTTAGGAACTACATCTTGCATTAAATTTGCATGTGGTGAGTGATATGTGATGGTTATTTATGGATTTTAATGGAATTTATTAGGGTATGGATTGTAAAAATATAATATCTCATGACGCATGAATAAATTAGTATAATATCTTCCCTTTTTGTTAGAGATGGGTGTCGAGCTGTTGAAATTTGTTAAAATATTTAATTAATATAATTTTATTTTGGATTCTAAAATACTCAGAATTGATATTCTTTAAGACTAAGATGATACAGAGTTAAATTTATCCCATGAAATAAAATTTGGACAAGTATATATCACATTTTTACCATATTTTTTTTAATCCTCCATTATACCTATTTGTAATTGTGATGATATTAATGTTTTTTACTATTAAGTGGTTTAAATAAAAACTACAAAAGAAATAATAGCCCATCAATGGCCATGGGTGATTTCATCAAACATATGACATATAAAAGGCTAAAGGCAATTTTTTTAGGAAATTTAAATCATTTAATGAAACATATTATTTATTATAATATAAATTTACTACCAATTTTGTATCAATTAATTGAATTTTACTTTCAAAAATACAATAATATAATGATATCAGAATAAAATTCACAGAAAACCTAAAAAATATTTCATTTTCATCAATATAAATATGAAAAAACACTAAAAACACTAAAATATTATTATTGGTATTATTTTTGAAACCATTTTATTGATCTATTTACTACATGCACAAAAATTATGTTTATGTATCATTATAATTTAATATAATTATTTAATTAGTAAAATTATATATATATTACCATGATCAATAAAAATAATTTATATTTGAAAATAATATATAGAACCAATAATTTCCCCTTTTACCAATACAAATAGTCTAGATAAATTTTTCTGAAGAGAATTAATTGTGGGACTTTTATTGACATATAACTATATAATGGTCAATATATATGAAAAATTGAAAATAAGTGACATATTATAAGGTTTTTATGATATGAGAATATATATACTCATCCAATTAAATTACTCTTATTTTTATGGTAATTTTTATCCACATGAATGGTTTTGAACTAAATTACTTGATTTACCCTATATAAGGTTAAAAAATACTAATATTATTATTCATAATTTATTATAATAAATGGAAACTATTTAAATTATTTTGACCCACTTATTTTAAATATTTAATCCAGTTATTATCATTTAAACTCATAATTACAATGATTTAATTAATAACTCAACGAAAAATGCAATGAAAAATAATTTTTCATAAAAATGACCTTTAAGCATAAAAATGTTTTTATATTAAATATAATAAAAAAATTCTATCAATGGAATATAAATTTATTATTTTTAATCCAAAAAAAAATTAATTTTAAAACTACTCCATAATTTAATTTTACTCTGTAAATTTTTTAAAATAAAATTCTATTTTTAATAAAAATAGCATTTACAACATTCATTAAAATATAATTTGTTTAAAAAATATATAAAAATCACTCTAATATAAATTTTACACACTTATTTCAGAAATTATGGAATTTTTTACAAAATACTATTCCAAATATGTTTATCATATTCATTATATTTCCCACTAACAAAATCCAAGAAAAACATATTTTGGAAAAAACATATTATTGAACCATAAAGATCAATTAATAAATATTGAGTTATTATTTACAATTTATTAATAAATAACACTATATTTACTAGGAATATATATATATATCGTAATGTCATTAATATTACCATTAACACCCCCAGTTTAAAGTAAGTAACAATTACTTTATTCTTTTTATTAATGTAAAATGTTTGGGTGATGTATATGATGTATTGGAAGACATTTGTGCTGTTTCTATGGATTTAATAAAGGGTTATAGTTTTATCAGGGTTAGTGGAAACTCTATAAGTACTATAGAAAACTATTCTAGGTGAATCATGGGCTTCTCAGTAGGTGCACTTTTCATTTCATGGTTTGGCCAGACCGTGGGACCACATAGTAGAAACTGTGAGAAGTGGGAAAGAGGGATTTTTAGCTATTAGGACACAGTTTTTCTAGTTGTGTTGGCCAATCATACAAATTGATTATTTATGTAGATTTTGGTGCATGTTAGCTCAATGTTTCCCTAACCATGAGACTAACTATGCACGATATAAAAATTATATCCTTAAAAATGTAATTCGTCATAGTATTATATCTAAACATTCCATTATAAATAATTTTGGAAATAAAAAGTTTTTTCCTTATCAGAAAGGCTGTAGAGTCTCTCTGCTTCAATCCAAATGAATCGTCTAAGAATATCATGGAATATCGAAGCCTGATTTCCTTGATATGTCTTCATTTCTAGTATTTTTTTCATATATAAATACAGTATCCTTCTCTTGGACTATTTGATATATTAGGATGGGTAAATATAAATGGTTTTTTATGACCATATTAATGATATTTAGCTTTTTGATATTAGGGGAAGATATCTTAGGTGGGTTTTTTGGATATTCAACTTAGTTTTGTTGAAGAGCCTCTATCATTCATGATTTTTTATCAAAATTACTCAGGTAGGTGTCTTCTCTCTCAACTCCTATTATAATGAAAGGAATCGTACATTCCAGATTGATTGATTTACATTGAATTTTTTGTGAAACTATTGTGAAAATCATTGTAGAAACATTATTCAGTGATTTTTTTGGATATGTTTATTTATGGAAATTGTTTGGGTAATGTTCATGGTTTTCATGATTTTAAAAAAATTTCATTAAAATATATAATTTTTAGAATTAAGATATTTTATTATATGATATGTGTTAAAAAAATAATGATTAGATATAAATATATTATAATAGATGATTTGAAATTGTTTTCTCATGGATGTTATGGGTGATTTTATTCATTTCATGTGAACATGAATAAGGTTCATATACCATTGGGGTTCAAAGGTATGTGACCCTAGTTTAGGGGAATGTTTCACTATGGAATAAAGAGATTGTCTATAGAGTGATGACTATGTGGAGGGATATGAGACCAATTTTTAGTATTGAACTATCAGTGAATCATGCATTTGTCAGTGTGTGTGTGAATCATATATTAGGTATCCCAAAATGTAATGTGAAATGGATTAAAGAGTTGCTAGTTGTTATTCCATGGAATATATTTTTCTTTAAAACTATTTTTAATTTATATAGTTAATTGAACTATTTAAAATTATATTATATAATTTTTTATATAAATGTTATATCATGTTCTATCCTAGTGGTATGAGTATGGAATTCATTTAGGGAAAACCTACTGAATTTCATTACTCACCCCTTCTTTTGAACATTGGGGATTTTGAAAATATATTATATTGAGACACATTTAAATGAAAATTATCACATTTATTTACTGTTTTTTCATGATAGATGAGATGTTTTGTGGATTTGGAGCACGAAGGATGTTTGGGGTTTTGGAGTTATGTATTTCGAGTCTTTGGGTTTTGTTGGGTTTGTCTTTTTTTTTTTGTATTTTTATTTGTGTAGTAGTTTTATATAACACTCTATTTAAGTTTGGTTTTAATATAAATGATACTAAATTTCATTTCATTACATTGTTATTATGAATCATATAGTTTATATTTTGTTATGGTGTGTTTTGTTGTGTTTTTTTTCTCAAAGGAAATTATCTACACATTTTATTGAATACCATGGAATTTTTTGTTAGCCTTTTCGTATTTGGAGGATGTCTCTTATGGACAAGTAGAAATTAATCCTTGTCCGAAACCAATAAGGAGGTTTGGTATGTGAAAAAATATATCATTCATAGACTTTTTATCTATCATTTTCAAAAGTATATTTATTCTTCGTCGGACCTTAAATCTTTTGTTAAAAATGTTATTTATTTTCTGTTATAGAGTTGAAATTTATTCTGATTGTGTTCTTGAGTTTGGAATGTATAAAGGAGTGGGATTTTTTAGACATGAAATGTAGAGAATAAAAATTCATATCAAACATTTTATGTTGAATATCAAGTTACCAAGGGCATTAGTGAATAAGTGTTTTGGAGACATTTATAGAAGATGGGGTATCATTTTCACGGTTTTAGCAAATGAGATAATCATTACATGAATTATAGAAATTACTTTACACATAGAGTGAATATTTCATTTTTAGAAATTATTAACGACCTTAGGAAATTATGTTTATTTCTAAAAAATGATTAATTTTTTTTCAAATAATATATTTTGAAATGTGAATGGTGTGGTATTTTGAAAAATTACTGACTTCAAAAAGATTGGTGGAATTTTATAAAATGGGTTGAAAAGGAAAAATTTAATTTTCAGTAAGAATTTTTTTGATAGTTTTGATGTGGTATAATTTATAATCGGTGAAAAATAATTTTTTTAAGATTGAGACAAATTTTGATTGTTGTGTTTATAGAAAATGACACTCAGAAGGTGTAGAAGTAACCAACGAGAAGAGGATGCTAAGATTTTGGTTTCACCTGAGCCACATGTGATCGAAAATATGTATTAATTTATTGTACAAAATTTTTAACATATGGATAGTGGGAAAAAAGTGATGGACCAAGGTGAATGTTTCATTCCATTCACATTTAGGTAAAGAATCCACCCTTCATTCGTGGTGATTTAAGACTAGAGAAGTAATAAGTGTGGCTAAACATGATGAATTGAATATTCAATTTCCCATCCACAAGAGTATATAAAAAACTCATGTTAGCGACATATAATCTCAATGATATTTCATGAAAATGGTGAGATTTTGTATTTTAAAATAAATTATACCAATGAATTTTATGGGACTATTTTGAATAATTATTCGAAAAATAATTATTTCCAAATACGTATGTGATTGTAATAATGACATAATTATTATACATGAAGATGGAAAACATATATGTGCCATAGTATGAATCTAAAGTCATGAATATTGTTCAATTTTCACTTTAGTATATTGCAAGTGTGTCTCTAAAGGCACCAATTTATGAATCATGGATGAAGCCAGAAATTTGCTTGATGATTATACTTCATTGAACGATGTATTAGAATGATATGTTCAATAGTATGATAATGGAATACAAGGACCCCTCAATAAAAACAGGGTATTGAGACTGTTGATATCTCTAAGAATTGGTGGGACCTTTAATGCTAGGAAAAATAGGGCGAGGGACACCTATATCCACGTTTTGAGGATGACTCAAAATATGATTGTTGGATTAAAGAATCATCATCCAAGACCCAATAGTTATCCTAGATTATTCCAATATGGTTATTTCAAACACAAGAATAGAGAGTTCACATGACCACATAGATTATGACACAACTAAAACTTATTGGGAATTGTTAGTGATATTATTGCATTACTCCAAGGTTTGGTGTTCCTGACACTTCTCATGTGTCGTGGATGTTATATGATTCGATGGGATAAGGGAATAATGGAAACACTTGTTTTTAGAATATATCTATCCATGGTGACTCTTGGAGTATAATGAATCACTTAGTAGGAAAATATTAATAGAGAAATACTGAAACAGGAATAGCCTGTAAAAAATTATATGTAGCTACGAAAGTAATTTTTGATGATCAGTTGGGACCATCAATAGTGATAAGAACATTTATTTTGAATTATAACCTTATTAATGTTTTTTATAACAAGGTGAAACACATTCATTTATATCATCTCTTTATGTTGATCTTCAGGGATTAAATGTTGAGATGATGCCTTCTATTTTGAAACTGAAATCTCTCATTGGTAAAAGAGAATGTCGATCCATTGTGAGTGAATAATGTTCTATATCTATTAATGAAGATGAGTTGGCATGGTATATTTCAGTTCTAGAGATATATGTTTATGATTTTATCCTAGGTATGGATTGGTTGATAATTTTTAATTCTAAAATTCACTGTTATAATTGATTGGATAATTTCACCATTGAGGATGATCTCAAGAATCTCTTTTGTGGAGATTTGGATGTAATGGCTGGTGAAAAATGCTTTTTGGAACATGTAGACAGAATGATCTTGTAACATTTCCATGAATTGAAAATAAAATTTATTTAAGAGATAAATAGTATCAATTTTCTGTCATTTTTTTATCAATTTATTAATATCAATCTGGATAATTTCTAAGGGTCGCCACCCACAGGAGAAGTGGAGTTTATGATTAATATGTTTATGAGGACCATTCCTATATCCATTCCATCATTCTATATGGAACCGAAAAAATTAATGGATTTTAAAGTTAATTGTAAAGGGTTCATTCATATGAGAATATCTATGTGGGAAACAATGGTCTTATTTTTCCTAAAGTTTGATGGAACAATTCAGTTGTGTGTGGATTATCGTAATCTTAACCATGTTACAATAATGATTAGGTATCAACATCATCAATTTTATGATATGTTTGATCTATTGAGGGGATATTAGTGGTTCTATAAAATTTATTTATGTTCATGATATCACCAATTATTATTTTCAGAGGATATTCCAATGATATATTTCAAGAGTATATATGTTCATTAGGAGTCTGGTGTAATTCATTTCATTTTTAATATTTACCCACATGTCATTATGGAATTGAAAAATTGGATAATTTAAATACATCTACATCATTTTGTGGTGGTTCTTGGGGATGAAATGTTTTTTTATTCTAGGACAAGTTCTAAGCATGAGAAACACATGGTGACAGTGTTTGGAATCACATGAGATCATTATTTGAATGACAAAATATAAATGTTATATTTTTGGATACAAGATTAACAGTTACATGGTCATGAAATATCATAAAGAGGTTTTCCGGTGGATTTATAGAAGTTAGAGGATGTTATATCTTAGAGACAGCCATAGGTTGTCGTCAAGATACATAGTTTCCTTTTTATAGCTAGTTATTACTGACATTTTGAAAATTATGTTTCATGACTAGGTTCACCAATAAAATTTTTGACAAGGAAAAATGTTCCATTATAATATAATTATTAAATTAATAGTATTTTCAAGAGATAATAGTTATCCTAACATCTATGAAAATATTTATATTGCTGAAATCATGACCAAGGTAAGAGGTATATTATGATTCTTTAGGATCTAGGTTGGGATACTTTCTCATGTAGTGAGATCATGTGGCTTCTTTTTGATTAGGGTTGTTATGATTTCATGAGAAGAACAATCCAAGAAACGATTTTTAGTTAGCTTTCATACTTCATTCTTTGAATACAAGGAATATTTTCTTATTTGGTGAGAAATTTACAATGTTAATGGATCATTAGAGCTTGAGACATATTTTATCCAAAATTGATTGGAAATAGATACAATGGAGATGGATGGATTATCATCAAATGTTTGAATTTAACATGAAATATACATTGTGTAATGGAATTTTTTTTGGAAAAAACTAATCATAAATTAATATGATGAGTTGTAAAAAAGGTTCAGATCAGTGGAAGCCGATGTTGATGATAATTGACATGAGATTGTATAAAGGGGACCGATGTGATGTTGTATTTTTAATTCATATTAATTCTCTACAAGATTTGGATGACATAGTTAAAGATCAATAGATATCTGAATTATAATTTTTTATAACAAGGTCAAAATTAAATAACGGGGAGATCATTGAGGGGTGTAGGCTGGATGAGAGTTTATATTTTTCTTTTTAAAATCGAATGGTCATAGATTTTTCTTATCATGAACAATATACATATTCTTAGCATCTTTTGAGATTGGATATTCAAACAACAATAAAAAATATGTATAAGGCATTGAAATAACAGTTTTTATGGGATAATATGAAAATGAATATGGGTAAGTTTGTTTTGAGATTCCTAACATTCCAAAAGGTTTTGTTAATGCGTCATTTACCCACATGTATGTTGTATTATTTACATATTTTTCTTTGGAAAATGGAAAACATATCCATGGATATTTTAATAGGTTACCCATGAAGAGTATAGAAACATGATTCCCTATGGGTGATAGTGCATCGAATCACAATGTTGACTCATTTTATCTCTATTCATGAATCCCATAAGGTAGAGGAAAATTCAAAAATCAATATCTGAGAATTGGAAATGATTCATGGAATAACAGTTTCATTTATTTCAGATAGAGACCCAAGTTTATAACTCAATTTATTTTGGAATACATTGTACCAATCCATTTAGACTTAGTTGACTATAAATATGTCATATCATCATCAGATGGATGAAAAACCCTAAAATATAACACAAGAGTAGGAAGAAATGATGAGGGCTTGAGTAATTGATTATGGTTGATCATGGGAAGAATACATACCATTAATATAGTTATCATTTAATAATGTTATGAAACATTGATACACATATGTTTTTCAAGGAATTGAATGGGTGTACATTCTAGTCTCCAATTTTTTGGGTTGAAATAGGCGAAACTTCTCTGGTTGGGACGTTCCATGTCAAAGAGACAATGGAGAAGATTTAGTTGATAAGGAAGATAATAGTGACGGAATAGAGTAATCAATAATCATATTTGGATCACTATTGAAAAAAACAAATCATACTAGGTGAGTAATCATAAGTTTTAGAGGAACTAAAAAAGGCATGGGAATTATCATTTTAGGAATTAGGTTAGTCTATCCCCTTGGTACATATGCCCTTTCGAGATACATTAATAGGTTATTGAGGTGGCATATTGATTGAATTTTACCCATTTTTTTAGTGTAGTAAATAATTTTATTCATGTATCTATATTGAAAAAATGTCGACCTATTCATGAAAATGTGATTTGATGGGATCACATAGTCTTAGAGCCAAATATATTGTTTGTGCATGTTCCAGTGTGTATTTTTTATAGGAAAGACTATGTCTTGTAAGGAAAATTCCTTGGCCTAGTGCAGGTTTTGTGGAAACATGGTCTGTTCCAAGAATAGAAATGTGAATGAGATAATTAAGTGAATGAGCATTGGAAATAACTCATTCATGGAAATTATTGTTTTCTTCGTTGTAAGGACATAAAGGCCAATGGTGGGGAGAATGTATCACTCTCTATTTCAAGAATATAACATTTTGTTTATGATTTTAAACTATCTCATGTGTTTAGGTGAGGATTTGGAGTGTTTGGAAAACATTTTAGATGTTTGTGAGTCTTTTATAGAGGGGAACAGTTTGTTTACGGTTATTGGAAACCACAAAAATCATACATGATACCATGCAAGGTGAAATAAGGGATTCTGGGTACTCTAACTATTAGGAAATTGGTTTGATCCAACCGTACAACCACCCTTGTGATACCGTGAAAAGTCAGATAGATGAATTTTTATCGTTTTTTCTTGGTTTTTCTAACCATGAAGTCAAACTATGCCATGTACCTTTTGAAGAACTGGATAGTGCATGTTTTTCACATAGTTTTCATAATTATTAAACTAGTCATGCACAATTTAAAAAATTTATCCTTAAAAAGTGGATATCGATCGAGAGTAGCTCTAAACCTATTGTATTTCACTATTTTAAAACCATCGACATTTTTTATTCCTACCAATTACTATGGATTATATCCCATTCAATTCAGAAGAAATATGAGGGAACATCTTGGTGCATTGAAGCCTAATTCCTTTGGAAAATCATCATTTTTTTATATTTTATTATATCTAATTTTTTTTACTCTGTTTTTATGATATATTGTATTATAGGGATATATATATGGTTTGGATTTAAATATTGATGATATTTTTATTTTAAAATGTTATGAGATGATATTAAAGGTGGGTATTTAGATATTAAACATGGTTTTTTTTATGAATTATTTTTTTTCTTCATTTTCATCATAATTTCTGAAGTAGGTGTCTTCACTCTCAACATATATTATTAAAAAACAAGGATTTCTTTTCAAATTTATGGTATTTCAGGATAGTTATTATAAAATTGGTGTGAAAATCATCATTGTAACCTTCTTTAGGGATGGATTGCGGATTTGCGGATTTTTTAAATTGGTTTAGAAAAGTTCCTTGTTTTCATGATTTTAAAATAATGATTTCAAATTAATGATTTGTTAGATTTATGAAAATGGTTTATATGAATGGTTTTAAACAAATTAAATTATTTATTTAAATGTATTGGAATGGTTGATGTTTAATAGATTGGGAATACATTGTTTGTCTGAGTTCATTCATTCGACATGGCCCAAAATAAGAGGCGTGTACCATTAGGGTACAAATGGATGTCACCATGGATAAGGGACGTGTTCCACTAGGAACAATATTATTTTCCCCATAGTGAAGACTCAGGGGATGGATTAGAGACCATTCACGTGTTTGGAACTTTTAGTGATGAATGATTTATTTTTTGTGTGTGTGATTCATAGAATCAGTATGTGGAAAAGGAATATGAAATAGTTTAAAGATTTGTTTTCATTCAATAGAAAATATTTTTTTATGAAAATATTTTTATGCATTAATTTTTTTTTGAACTATTTAAAATGGTGTTATATAAATATTATAATTTTTTTATCCTAGTAGCATGAGTCGGGAGGTCATTTGGGGAAAACCTACTGTTTTTCATTATTCACCCCTACATTTTCACATTTATTATTTTTCATTTTTTTATCCAGAAAAGGTAAAGGGGAGTTTTCATATTTCATTAGTGATGATTCATAAAAAATGATGTATTTTGTGTTGTTGTAGTAAGGAACAGGTTTTTGTCTATCGAGTTATTTCACTAGAGTATTCTATGTTTGTTGGTTTTTTAGTCACATTATATTTTTATGATAGTACTCTTTCATTATGTTTCTTTATTGTAGATTATATTTTATTTAAATGGTATTACATTGATTTGTTTGACATTTTTATAACATATCATTTTTTGGTTTTTTTTTATAGTTAGTCAGTTTGGGTTGTTTTATTTCAAAAATAGAAAATATCTCCCCAATTGTATTGAATCTCTTGGAATTTATTTCCATATATTTATTTATTGGGGATATATCTTAAAGAGAACTAGTAAATCATCCTTGACTAGTGAAAAATAAAAGGGGTGGGGTGTTACATAATTAATAACCACTAATTTAATAGCTAGGATATAATAGAAATATTAATAGAAAAATATTTTGGATTTACTTAGGCTCGACGTTGTATGTCTTATACTCTTTCAAAAATAGTTATATTTTAAAAAAAATTCACCATGTTACACTTGTATAATATTTATTACATTATTTCAATTAATTAATACATTATCATCTAATTTTTAATTAAAAAAAATTATTTAATTTAATGGAATATAATTAGGATGTTGATCTAAGTCCCAAATTGGTTTTTTATAAAACTCACAGAAAAATTATTTTATAGAAATTTTCAAAATATCATCCTCAAAATAATAATTTGTTTTTAAGGTTAAAATTATTATAGTAAAACATGGTATTCAAAATTATTTCTTTGGGAACATCTAATTTTAACAAGTTAACATGCATATCAAATAATATAATGAAAGTGATGATTCTTTAACATAAACTAATTTTTGGATAATGTGGTATGGTTATCTTAAGAAAATATATTTAGATATTATTTTTGAATTAGTATCCAAATATTCATAATACTATAGTATTACATTTTGGTTATTTAAAGTCTGTTGTCATAAATTAATATCTAATAAGGAAATAGATTATTTTAAAAAAATTAAATTTTTTTGGAAATTATGATGGTTTTAAATAATGAGAAGGATCATATTCATTAAACAATACATGAAATGATTCTTCAAAAACATTTGAGGATTTATTAATACCATTAATATACTTATTACAAAATAATATATAAATATTCCTTCATTTCTCATGAGAAAAAAATTATATGATTTTTCTTTTGTATTCAAGTTTATCACATTTCCTAAAAAATAACAAACATATAAAATATTAGATTTCTTTTAATACATAACTCAGAATGTGTTTTGTTAGGAAATTACGTAATAAAACTCAATTTAAAGTAAAATAATTGGTAATCAAAATAATATCCTAAAAATTTCTTTCAATGGAATAATCACATAAAAAACATTTAGTAATATCTTAATGAAATCATATTATTGGTGTAAATATTCATTTTTTTGATATTAAATGTGATTATAAATAATTAGTAATACATTTATTCAATTAAAACATTAAAATTTAGTGTTACAAATCTCAACACCATGATAAATATAAATAGTAACCAAATGGATTTCTTTTATCTTTTTTAATAGTATAATGAAACTTGTTAAAATAATAAAAAGATTATAATTATCATATAATGAAATAGTACCAATTATATCTTTGGTAGTCATCATCAAACCCATATAAATAATATTGTCACCCAATAAAATAGATTTTTATGACCAAATTAATCCATGTTTATTTGTATGTAATTCATATTTTGTTGATAAAATTTCCCTAAACCTGAACTCTCATATCCAGTGAAAAAAATACACAATTTTAATTTCTTTGTTTTATTACAATAAGGTGACCCAATGGTTTGTATTAAAAACATTTAAAATTAAAAAATATAAAATCACTTAAATAACCTAATATATATTAAGATTATTATTTTATAGAACCATGAAAAGCTATTAACAACATGGATTCATAATCATTTTGTTAATAATGGTCCACATCATCTCCCATTATACCCAATATTTTATATTCTGTATTATTTCTCCATCTCCACCCATGAAATAATTCACATATAAAGAATTTACAAATATAAATTATTCTTCATAACCTTTTCTTGAGGTTATATATGAAGGGTGACCTCAAATGCACGTTAAGTGTAAAAATAATCATTTTAAATTGAATTTCAAAAAAAAGATGATAATAAGGAACTAGAAACATAATCAAAGTTTATTAGAGTAATATAATGTAATTCAAAACCTTATACTATTGGATAAGAAATAATCAATTATAGAATCAATATTTTTCAATGAAAATATCTATAGGAATCAATAATCATGATCCATGTAAAATCCACAAAAATAAATGAAATCATTAAAAATAAATATACCTTCACAAACAAAGTAAACAATACATTTAGTTGAACATATTCTCATTACATTACCTTGATATATCACTTGGAATCCATAAAAACCATAACAAGAATCGAAAAACATGTTGGTTGGTTAATAATTCATTTCAATGTCACTATTACAATCACTATTACAAGTGGAATAATAATTATTTTGACTTAAAAACTCATTGCATTAGAGGGATACCATATACCCACCAATTCATGATTAAGACATGACAACCAATTCGTGGATTATAATAAAACCACACATCCACGGTTTATAATAAAAGAAACTTTCATCATAAATAAATCCTGAGAACCATAAAATAAATATATAACATAATTATTTCATTAATTATGGAAATACTAAAAACATCTATATTTTATTTTATAATTTTACTAACCTATGAAAAATTGGTGGGTTCCATGAAAGTATCCTTGAAAGAGTCATAATTCATCTAGAAATGAATATTTCTGCTATCAATGTAAAATTTTCATAGTAGAGAATAAGTATCATCTTGGGTTCATGATGTTGATTAATAGAAATAGTTTTAAAAGTTCGACACAATCATTCATTAGAAAGTAATTTTCTTTACCTTTGATGGATAAAAATTTATAATTTTTTTGAAATAATTTTATTTAAAAAAACATAAAAAAATTAAAAATTAATCCTTATAGAAATTAATAGTATTTTTTGCAAAAAAAAATAAATTCATGACATAATTGTTAAATATAAATGCTTTTTAAACATGTTGTATAATGAGTCAAATTATACCGAATAGAAAAATGTTACAAAATATAATTTTTTGTAACAATTAAAATAAGTAAAAATATAATTTAAAATATATTTAGAATACAATTTATTTTTTTAAAATAAAATTTTTAATCATTTTAGAAAATGAGGATGTGAAGGAGAATGATTCCATATATAAAGGAAGATACAATGTCACTAGCACAAAGAACAAAAGTTCTTGAAGATTATTTTATAAATTTTAGATGAAATGTAGATTAATCATCTATAAATAATCGTATCATGAAGATAATAATAGTGATTTGGTTCAACAAAATTATAGAATATGAGTTTTCACTAAAGAACCTCTAACATAAATAATCTAGAAATGAAAATAGATAGAAAAATTTGGCATTTTCCATGTTGGTAATTCTTCAATCAAAATACCATGAAATAATAACAAAAAACAAAACATTAAATATAATTAAAATAATTAGAATCATGATATATTATGCCAAAGGGGAAGTATTTATACATCATAAAAGAATGTAAGTTCAGAAAAAAAATATATCAAAATTAATGATAATTTGAGACAAATTACCCGTACAAAGTTCATATCATTGAATTCATATCAATAGATAGATTATTTATAATAAATATAAATAAAAAAAATTTGTTTATGTAAATAATAAATAATTATTAATATATATTAATATATAATAATGTTATAAAACTATAAATATAGAAGGGTTATTTCCCAATTAATGGATTTTGAGTAATGAAATCCTTTACCTACTTGAAATGATCAAGTCAAATCATATAGCAAGAAATAATTTAAATTTAAACATAAAGTAAAAATTAATGATGAAAAATTCATGATAAACCATGTATAAGGGTCATTAAAACCTTCGTAGTAATGAAAATATGTGAAATTAAAGATAATATTAAATAATGAAATGAAATTTAGACAAAATATTTTACCGTTGTTATATATATTGCATGTATGTGCTGTAAATCTAGTATAACAAACTCATATAAATTATTTGATTAAATAAGAGAATTATTATTGTTTAATAAGCATTGAAGTGTTCACTATGGAATGTTATTTAATTATACCATTATATCCATTATAATAATCATGTAACAATTATAATTTAAATACATCAATTAGAATTTTATAATCAGCCATGAATTATTTTTTAAAAAAAATTAACCTTTTCACATTCATAAAGATAATAGGACATATGTTCATATGAATAACATTTATGTTTCCTCAATGATCAATATGTAATGAAGGTAAGTGTTATTAAATCTTTATATACTTATAATTTAACTGAAATATCACATATTATCCATATATATATATATATAATCCCCATTATGTTGTGATGAAAAGAGAATCACATCTATTCATGGTAGTGGTAGTCCACACGTACGCAGGAATGACATTATCATTTTTTAATGAATGGAAATGTAGGAAAATATTTAATAGAATAGATTTACATGATTATAACTATTTCATTAATATAATTTATAGAAATTAATTATTTAATTATTACATATTGTGAGTGGTGGTGATGAAAAATGAATTACAGGAGTCCGCGATGCGACAGTCTTCCACACACAAAATCGACGAATCTGTTTCCCATTTGAAGGAAGAGGAGATAGATATTGGGTTTAAGTTAACATAACAACATATCCCTATATGATATATATTTAGGTCATTATATATTCATATTTATGTAATATTTTTTAATGTGGACAATGAAATAAATCGACAAACATTCAGCTAACCACTATACGTTTTCTTCAAACAATCTCCTTTTATTTACACCTTCAGACCACTATGATTTGTATTATGACCCGAATAAATTATAAATATTTTTTAAAGGATTATATTACGGTATATTGGAATGTAATGGATTAAAAAATGTTTCTTTAATGTTTTGAAAAGAGATGAAGATGTTCCCTTTTTTAAGAGAGGATAGGCGCAATATTGGAATTTGTCAAAATATTAATTTTATATAAATTAAATTTGAATTGAAATTTTTGAAAAACATTTAATATTTTATTATCATATGATTATAAGTATATATCACCATCTAAAATATTTTTTGTAAAATTTTATATGATATTTTGATCCTTAGGTATTAGTGTTATCCCCATGTTAACCCATTTCACACATAACCCGAAAACAAGCTTATTTACTCTACTAGGGTCATGATAGTTACTATAAATTTTAAAAAGAATGATTAATTGAAACGTTATTTTATTATAAATATTATCATCATTAATTTTCAAAAAATAATATTTTTAAGGATTTTAAATAATTTAATTAACTAATATTTACTATAAAATATCACTTATATTAATTTTTAGAATAATTCATTACATTTACTTTAATAAAATAATTACACCTAATTTAACACAAAAAATATTATATATGAACCCCAATAATTTCACATTTATATATTAAATTAATTGAAAATATAAATTATACTAATTTATATTAATTTTAATATATATATATATATATATATATTATTTTTCATTAATTTATTAATTAAAACAGCATCATTGTGTATGGATTGAAGGTAAATTTTTACATAAAAATGAATAACAAATTAACATGACAAAGATAAATAATTTATATTTAAAAATAGTTTTTATAACATATCATCTCATTTAGTAATCAAAATTTAAAATTATTATATTTATTAAAACCTAGCCTATCACATTTTATGCCTTTAATTATATAAAATATTATAATAGTCTTAATCAAAACTAAAAAGAAAAGAAGGCCATATAATAAATTATTTTATCATTATTATTACATAGAATCATGAAATAATACTATTTAAATTATTAGGGTCATTTTCAAGTCCATGTTATATTATTATTAACCCTTTATTAGCATATTTACCCATTAGCATGGTAAAAAATTATTATTGTCTTGATTCATATTATCCCAGAAATAAAATGAAAATATATACGAAAAATGTTCCACCTAACTCAAAATATGGTGTGCATTTTTCATGATTAAAAATATAAATTTGGATGATATATTTTAAATTAATCTATAAAAACATGATAAAAATAAATATTATAAAAAACATACTTATAAAATAATTTTTTTAAACTAAATTAATGTTATAAAAACAATTTACAAAATCTAAAATTATTATTTTTCTAAAAAATTTAATGAATATTTTTTATAATTTATAAAAACTATAATTTTACTTTTATAATTATTAAAGATAAATCTTATTTTTCTATAAAAATGTGTATTTCCACTATTCATTGAAAATTTTAATTTTTTTTAAAATAATAACATAAATAAACCCTCAAGTAATTCTACTCCAAATATTTCAAAATGATTATTTATTTTATTAAAAAAATTCAAATCATATCAATTATTTAATTATATTATTTTCTCAAAAAAAAATTAAAACCCATTTTTATGTGAAAATAACTTTGAAGAATAAAATGGAATTACTAAATCATGGTTTCTTATTTGGAAAAATTAATAAATAAATTTTATTTTATATCATATTTATATATTATTCAAAATTATTTAATCCTATCCATACACTCTAATTTAATATATTTTTTATTATAATCGTATTTAAATAATAATTTTTCATGAGTTGTTATATCATGGTATTTCATGTCATACATGTTGTGAAACATATTGTTCTAATATTAAAATATCCAAAAAATACATTATCATACATTATATATATATATTTCATTAAATTTGATACCAGGATTAAAATTCATGGGTATTTATTTTCGAAACATCATTGTTGAAATCCCACGTCATATAAAGGGAACATAAAACATATCCATGAAAGAGATAATAAGGACATATGAAGGAATCTAGAATAACAGGCAACTTGGTTCGCATTTATACAAGCATTTCCGAAATGTTAAAATATGATCATCGAAAAGAAAAATATTTCCTAATTATTGATAGATAATGATAGAGAACAAGTTCTTGAGAATGTTTACTATCACAAAACTGAAAATATGTATTGAAAAAATGGCCATTGATTTCATGGAAACAGAATTAAATTTATAATATTTTAATTTCAATATCATTTTATTAGAGTAAAATAATTACATTATCCACTACATTAAAAATATTAAGGAAATATAATTACATAACACGTTTAATTTCTAATATTTATACATTTCTACCATAATCTAATCTCTTATTCCAATGAACCAACATTCATGAGGAATTATTTTTCATACCTATATTAATAATATCACTATCTTATCATGTCAGTTAGTTTTATGAAAGGATAACATATTATTTATCTTATCAATGTAAAATAAGAAAATTTAAAAAAAGTTTTTGAAAATGTAATATAATTTTAAAAATGAATAAACATTCTTACTGAGAAAAAAATATAGTCACCATATCATCGAAAAAAATACTAAGATTAACATGGATATTTCAATAAATAACTAATCATAAATCTTTTTAAAATATTATAGAATAATTATAGAAATAGAAAATTATTACGGATTGGATAACATATTCATCTTATATAATTTTAACATTGATCTCCAAATAAAATTAATCAATATCAAATAATCCTACAAAGGAATGTTTATTAAATAATCACATAATCAACGATATGTACTGAACATTTCCTAGAATAAATGAACATACATTCTAAATAACATTGTTAACCTAAATATTAATAAAATATTAACATAAAATGTTTTCTCAAGAATATTAGTATAAATCCCTAATAATTTAATATCATTCTTTAAAAATAATACTTCATGTTAAAACAAAAAAAAACATCCAAAACATCCTTAGTCACTTTAAAATTCCAGCACATATAACATGAAAAATGTTTCTCTAATTATCTGAACATCAGATAAAAAATTATTTTATAATCCATTTATGGTATCCATAATTCAAAACCAAAAGTCATATAGAACAACCTAATATACAATGTTACCTTAACCCTACATGAATACCATCTATAAAACATAAAAAATACTCCATTATCCAATGTTAATAATATAAAAATTAAAATTCTAGATTTGATATCGTTAATTGTGCTCATTTTCTATCCATACCATAAAAAAATATTTTATCACTTACACATGAAGGGAAATTGGAAATTTATTTTTTTATATAACAACGAAAAACTCTTAAAAACATGAATTCATAAATAATTCTTTCATAAATATCTATATAATCTCCCACTATACCAATATTTTTATTTTCCCAATTTTTCATTAAATATATCCCACAAAATTCATCACATATGGAACATTCATAGGCTCAAACAAATATTCATTTCCTAGGGACATGGAACATAAGGAAGGATACCCTAAATTATCAATATGAGAAAATATAATCATTAAAAATTGAATGTAACCAATAAGAATAAGATGAATATACGGGTATGGTGAAATAATCAAACATAATGAGAATAATGAATTGGAATTCATAGCCCTAAATATATTGATCATAAAACATGGATCATGGAATAATGCATTCTTAACAGAATTGGTCATATGAATCTACAATCATATACCATATGATTTCAACCTTAAACCATGAGATTGGTATAAACTGAAATATTTCAATCTTTAATATATAGAAAACACTATTATTTAAACATTAACAAAATCATACATTGATAAATAATATGATTTATATAAATCCCATATAAAGAATATAAAACACTTATACGTATCTTGTTAAATAAATTACATCTCACTCATATAATCAATATTACAAATGGAATAACTATACCACTGACTTACATACCTAATTCAATGGGGGATATCACAGACCCACCCATCTAGGATATACGTTAACCACCTGCCCTTGGATAATAACAGATCCAACCTTCCTTGGATTATAACAAAATCACCCATCATCATAATGTATTTCCATAAACCATTATATATATATATATATATGTTATTCATATATATATTTCATTTCATCATGAATTTCTTTGAAATGTTCATTATTGATTTTATTACTTGATTAACCAATGGAAAAGGGACTGATTCCAAAAAAATATCATTAAAACAAAGTTAAAACATTTAGTGAATTAATAAGGATGGAATAAATAAAAAATATAACTAATTATGAATATATATCATCATGGGTTATTGACATTATTGAATAGAAATTACATTAAAAATCAATAATATTAATCATGGAGAAAAGAACCTTTTTACATTGAAAATGAAAAATAATAATAAAATATTTTGAAATACTTTTCAATGAATATAGAATTGAAAACACAGAAATTATTTTTCAATAATTATAATACTTTTGGTGACATGAATATGTATTCATGTCAAAAATTTTAAAGAAACATTATATTTCAACATTTTATAAAAGGATTCAGAAGTGACCCATTTAGAAAATTTTAAAACTAATTAATTGTTATATAATTATATTATAATTAAAAATATAAGGAAAAATAAGGGAATAATTGATTTTTTTAATTAAAAAATTTATAATTTTTTAAAACATATTAATAGATGAAAATAAATTCCTAATATAAAGTAAGATAGAAGATCAGTATCAATTACAAAGAAAATTGTCAATGTTTCTTTAATCAATAAGAGGATAAATAGAAATTAAATATTTAAAAAATATTAAAAAATATTTTAGAATAGAAGAAATGTGGTTAAATAGAAAAAATGACCACATTAATTTCCCCAAGGAATCTTAAAAATCAAAAATCCCATAAATAAAGTCGATTTCAATATAATGAATTTTTCATTTAAGTAACTATTTAATAAAAAATCAATGAATAAATTATGTTAAATGAAAAAAATATAGAAACAATATATGTATATTCAGGATATATCTTTTCAATGTATTATTATGTAAAACATTTAAAATAATACATGTCCATATAATTAAAATATGTCTGATAGAAAATGAATTTGAGATGAATTAACCATAAAAATTTCGTAAAACAGAATTATGAATTATTCAATTAGTGGATAATATATAACAAATATAAATCCATATGAAATAAGTGAAAATATAGAATAAATAAATTTTGAGATCAATTAATATATAAAAAAAGAATAACAAATTCAAAGAAGAAGAGTTATAGCCCATATAAATGATTCTCTTCTAGGAAAGCATTTACCACAATGTATTGTACAAGTAAAACACCCATATAAAATAATAATTAAAATTAAAATGTAAAATATTATGATGTTTGATATATTGATGATATATCATGTAAAATGGAAATTATTTAGATCATATAAATAAAATATTTTTATAATAATAAAATACGCCTCAATGGAATTTAAATGGTACGAAATCCCATACCTTGTGCCAAAATATTCTAGATAAGCCCTTTAATCCATTATAATAAACTCAAATCAGTTATATTATTTCATAATGAATTTTTTATAGTTAATACAATATTCTTAAACTATTTTTTTCATTTCTTATAATGAAATATTTGATAACATGATCATTTAAGTCAACATCAGGTATCTTGATGATATTTAATGAATAATTTGTATAAGAACATTTGTGTGCTGAATGTGGTTAATGATTTAGTTGATATATCATCAACCAAATAATAATAATTAAATAATAATATATTTTATATATCAAATGTGATTTTAAAACAAAAAATTAAATATTTTTATTAAATAATAATTATGTTACAATTATATAGATAGTGGGTCATACATAGACATGAGTAACATTTCAATTTTTTCAATGATCATTATGGAAATATGTTAAGTGGTAATTTTTATTTAAGAATTACAATATAATCAAAAATACAATATTATATTATCATATAAGTTTATATATATAATCCATGTGATGTGTTGCTGAAAATATAATCACATCTCTTTGTGGTGGTGGTTATCCACATGTATGTGGGAATAATTTTATCTTTTTTTATTGAATTGTATGTCAAAATTTATGATATTTTATCATTTAATAATTATAAATATATAATTAATATCATATATAATAATTAATTACAACATTATAATCATCCTTGAGAGATGGTGATGGATAAATATTCACATCAGTTCATCAGGCGGTAGTTTACTCTACACACGATTGAGGAATGAATTTCTCATTTCATAGAAGTGAAGATTGATATAGGTTTCATAATTCACATAATAGTATTGAATTATATGGAATATAATATTTTCAATATTTCATCATAGTTATTGATTATTTTAGAGAGGTTTAAGGGGAAATTTTTTTCGGTTCAATGATATACATCTTGTTTGGATAATCTTCTTCTCCTTACCCCATAAGAACTCTATGATTGTTATTATTCCTAAAATAACGCCTATAGAATATGTGAGGTATGTTAGGTTATTAGTTTTTAATGAATTGTTTAACCTAATATTCAATGAGGTGTAATGAAAATATCAGAAGAGGTTCCCTTTTATAATTGATGGGAGGGGAACTCGTGGAATTTAAAAAACTTATTAATTTAATATAAATTAATATTTATTTAAAAATGATTCCAAATTGATAATATTAACACATAATATGAGTATGATTCTAATTTCTCAAATATACTAATTTTTTGTATATGTTTATATGACACTTGTACTCACATATATTTTTTACGGCCATTATCCTTTCCCAAACATACCATGACAAAATGGTGTATTACTTTGAAGGACATGATAGTTATTATAATTGGAAAAAATAATATTTATATATATTCTAAGGAAGATACTATAAAAATTTGCAAAATTTATTCTTTAAATATAATATTTTTTAGAAATTAATATTATTTAGTAGAATATTATTTCTTAAAAAATGCCATCATTGTAAATTTTTTGAACTAATCATTGCCTTAACTTTAAATATTTCCAAAAGACTAATGAAATTATAAAAAATTATTTTTTAAAATTCCTAAAATATTATATTCATTTATAAAAATCTTTTCTCACATTAATTGTCTCAAATTATAATAATTTTTTATTAATAGTATCATTTGATTAAATTTTCCATTAATTGAATAATTAATACATCTTAATTGTGTAAAAATGTAGACTAATTATATTTCCACTAAAAAAGTAAAATAAAATACCATGAAGAATAATAATAACATAAATTTCATATTAATATTTGTTTCCTATAACATAATCTAGTATTCAATTTTTTGAAACTATTATATTTATTAAAAACACGAGTTCCCCATTTTATACTTTTTATTACATAAAATATCACAAAGTTCATAATCACATACAAATAGTAACAATGGTATATTGAGAATAAATTTTTTTATTATGAAATAAATGGACTCATCAAAATAAATTAAATTCATATTTTTTGTAAATTTTCTAGTCTATACCATATTATTGTAATCCGTCAATTTTCAGATTTACCGTTTAACGTGGAACAAAATTGACTATGTTTTTTAATCATATTAAAAAATATTTAAAAATTTGGAACTCCATAATTAAAAATATAAATTCTATTTCTCGTGATTCAAAAAAACATAATTGGTAAAATATAATTTAAAAATACAATGGAAAACATGATGAAAATAAATTTCAAAAAAAATGTAGCTTTTATATATATAATTTTTCTATAAAATATTAATGTATAACAACAATTAAAACCACTATAATTATATTATTTTAAATAAAATATAATAATTATATTTTCAAAAAAAATTCATTATAAATTTTTAAATAAGATACAAAAAACACAATTTGAATAATAATCATTATTTTATAGTATTAATAGAAAAATATTCGTAACAAATATTAAAAAATTCCTCATAATTTAATTTTGACATATAAATATATAAAGTGATATTTTTGATCAAATAAAATTTAATTTATCTCGCTAAATAAATAATATAATTTACTAATACAAATAAATAATGTACCATTTTGATAAAAACATAACATTAGAAAATAAACTATTTTTATAAAACATGAATACATATTTCCAAAGAATTATTTCATAAATAATTATTGATTTGAGTCATTATATATACTTCATAATGTAGGTAGTGATATTAATAACTGGAAATTTATTTTATAGTATTTAATTAATATATTTAAATAATAAAATATCATGGGTTATTTGTGCTTTTTTTTCTTCCCATACACAATATCGGACATAAGTTCTTTATTTTAAATTTTTTTTATATTAATGTTTTGACATATCTTTTAAATTTTGAAAGTGACTTATTCTTTCCAATAAATTTACAAGTATCATATAAACTATTTTAATTTAGTTTTATTTTCTAGAATATCTATAATACATATTTTAACAACAGTTCTGTTAAAAATTTGTAGTCACAGGGTCCTAAAATACTATCATGTGAAGAAGATTTGTGTCCAGTTTCACTTAGATAAAAAATTATGATTACATAAATATTATATTTCTATGGTATAAATTTTTTCACTCCTATTGGCATACAAAATGAAATTAAATATTAAACAATGTACAAAACATTTCTAATAATTTTTGTTCAAAAGGTAACCATCATTGTAAAACAAAATTATATTGAGAAGGTTTTTAGTATATAGGGAATCACATACCGCATTTGAAATAAATGTTTTCTATGTAGATTAATATAATTTATTTTTGATGACATTAATAAGGGAATTATCTCAAAATGTAAATTGACCTCTATTACAGTTATTTATATTTTTGTTTGTTTCCTTGTATCCAGTCATAAGTCATGAAATAACCACTACCCTTGTACAAATTTTTTATTATAGGTACTCATAACAATTTATAAAAATAATGTTCAAATAATGTTTTTAGTTTCCAAATTAGTGTTTCTAGTTATATTTGAGAATGAAATATTAGGAACCACTATCTGTCCAACTGTTTCTTATTGAATGAAATACTTTTCCTAATGAATAATTTCATTGATAAAACTAATTTACAAAACATTATTTAATTATATATATCTCCGTATAATTTCCCATTTAAATTTAGTACAAAAATATTCACTATCTGGTACATAATATATATATATATATATGGAAAATCTGTATATTCATAAGTAAAATCTATTACACTTTATGTTTTAGAGGGTATTATTTGTTTATATATTATTTCAAATTATAATGACTATATATACAACTAAAAACTTTAATAAAAATTAATCTTATTAAAATAATCAAATTCTAATTACTTTTATCTAATTTCATATAGATAAAATTTTTATCAAATAAATTATGACCATTTCAATCATGATCCAATAAATTTGGATCAACTAAATTTGGTCAACTGAATTATGATAATATTAAATTTGACCAATAGAATATTCTTTTGAACATAGTTATATTTAAAATAATTAAATTTAAAAATATATTTTGAAATTATTTTATTTCATTATTTAGGTTTTTCTCTAGTAAACTCATATATATTTTCACATAATATTATATTCTTGAATCATAATGGTCATATATCTAGTCATTTCCATTTATATAGGTAATTTTTTGTTACCATGTAATTATTAATCTATTTTAAATTATGATCAATTATTTTTATCATCTTTTGACTATGATGAATAATAATAATCATTATAATAATTATAGTTAAAATCAAGCGATTAATTACTAAGGGATTACATATTTAACATTTCCATTAATCAATTTTAAGGCCATGGAATATTTGAGTATAATTCAACCATTTTCAATATTTTTTACACTTTTAATTGATGAAATATATAAATATGGGTAAATTTCTGTAATCACCATGCCTCTAAAAAATTAATAATCTTATTCATTTTCCATTCAAAAAACATCATTGTAATTTAATTTTTATTATTCAATTTTAGAATATCATGCCACATTTTACATTCCTTTTTAAAATTCAATACGTATAAATTTTGAAGCATATTAATATTAATTATTGACATACTTTTATTTAATTTATTTTTGATGAAATGTTTCAAAATATGAATTACCAAATTTTCATTTATCCATTTTTTAATTTGTGCAACTTTAATTTTTTTTAATTTCCATCACCTGGATTTGAATCCTTATATTTACTAATTGAAATAAGAGATTTATATTTTTTGTAAAATTTATTAAATTAAGTAGAATTCATATTAACTAAATTTGAAGGAAATGGTAGTCAAATTATCATTTTAATTTCTAAGTGTATCTTCCTTGTATTCTCTCATAAAATAGTAAATATATAATTATGTTTCTTAGATGTGCATTTATGAAATTATTAGTATCATTGATTATTATCCTCTAGGACTGAAATTAATTTTTTATATTTGAAACTATATTTTCAATGATTTCATTTAGTAGAATTTTTTCACCCATGATTAATACTATTTAACATTTAAATAGACCGTTGATGTATTATTGTTACATTTTTTCTATTTAGAAAATCAAAATTATCATATTTGGAATTAAACATAGATCATTGAGATTCTTAAATAATAGATGTTAATGATTTTTTCCCTGTAGTTTCCTCATATTTCCTTTTTATGATTCTCATAATGATTTTGAGTATAGTTGTCCTTAGTCAGAAAATATAATTATGTATATGAAAAATTATGCTTTACTTGATCTTTTAATTTTTTATTATGAGATAATGTTGTGATATATATATCTATAAAATTATATGTACCTTTCAAAATGAAAATATTGTTGAAAAAAATTAATGATTTTGGATTCCATATGAACATGAGAGTAATCATAATCAGCTGTTTAAATTGATTAGGGACTTGTAGTATTTATAGTTTTTTAGTATTGGTATGGGTAATCCTACATGAAAAGAAATATTTCATCTATAAAAATTAATATTATAAGTAAATAAATTTGAATCATTTATAAACTAATTCAAATTCAAAAATTAATTCTTCAAAATAATAATTCTAATAACATGGAAATATTTTATAAATTTAAATTAAATTTTATTCCTTTATAATTATTTAGATGATAGGTTTTTATATTATCAATAAAATCAAATAATATAGTAACTATAATATTTAATGCATTGAAATATATTTTTCCACATGAAAATTTATATATTTGTATCTTATATTACCTAAGAAATAAATACTTTACAGGAATTGTGTAATATAATAATTATATTAACTTAAAAAAATTTAATTAACTATAACTAAAAAAATAATTAAAATGAGGATTTTGAATGAATCATAGATTATAAGTCAATATACTGAACTCCCTTTTAAATGAATATTAATTAAAACTGTACCTTTATAAAAATTTATTTAAAAATATATAAACCCAATTTTAGGTATACATAATCATGAACCTATCATAATGTACAACATATTATATACCATATATATAGTATATATTCAAATCCATGAAATCCCTCAGGTTAACACTTCAAGAGAATCCCAATTCCTTATACCATTAGTACCAGAACTCTATCATACTAAAAAAGGAATCACTCGATTAGATGCTTGAATATTCTATATTTCTATTCTATAAATCCATAATTTACACAAGATCAGAATAAAAATTATTCCTAATGAAACACTAAGAGTTTTACAAGTAAATACTCACACAATGGTTGATCATAACAGAAACACTCATAAAATTTATATAATTTAATAGTGTTTATTATGAAAAGAAATTAAAAAGATTTATAATTAAGATCAACATTCCAAATTGACTTTCAGGTTTCTATATAACATATTAAAATTCTTATTTTTTGAATATTCATGTTCATATGCATATATAGGTAATGTTTTTGAAAACTCCAATTGTTTAATTAAGATCATTAGATTTTAATAAATCATATAATATTTAATTTGTTAGTTAACAAGATAATGATTCTATATAACCATAAAAAATAATCCAGTTCATATTTTTTATAATGAGTTTGTGATTTTAGAAATATCGAAAGAAGTGTGTTTTTTTTCAAAAAATCAACATCACATTTTAAATTTCAAAAATTGAACAAGATATAAAAGAAATATGTTTTATGAAAAAATATTTTTGATCCATAATATAAAGGTTTATGGGTTATTTATTTCTTACATGATTATAGGGTATTTATTCAATATAATTATGTAGTATTTATATTAAACCATTATATATAACTATATAATTATAAATGATATGTTATGTGTGTAAAAAATAGTGATGATATTCTTTCAGAAATTAATATTTTATAATACACCCAGTGTTCTATTTATCATGGTGTTATAGTTAAAATTATTCTACATATATGCGTTGGTATATTTAAACATAATAATAAAAAAGGATTATTAGTCCTTGTATATAATATGAAATTGTATTCATATATATAAGAAAATAATAATTAATTGAAATAGATATATGAAATATCTTTTTATTTTACGATGATTCTATGATAACTACATTACTCATATTTATACTTTTATATTAAAATTTACATTGTAATTGGAATTAATATTTTGGAATATCTTTTTATCGCACACTATTAAAAGTTCATTATCATTAATTATCTTTCATAATCGCTGAAAATATTGTAATAAATAATTATCCACAATTTAGTGTCATATATATTTCAATTTCATTAGATAATGTAACTTGTAATATTATAAAAATGTTTATCTATTTAATTTAAATTGCAAATATATTTTAAGAGTAATTAATATATGTTTATTAATATATCTATAAATTAATATGATATTTTATTTGAATTAATTTATATTCTACAAAAAAGTGAAAATTAATAATTTTTTACAGAAATATTATATTTTATAATTAATTTATTTTTTATTTTAAAATGAACCTCTAATATTTTTAATATATTATTTATAATGATGATATAGAATTTAGAAAAATTATTTTATTAAACAATATTATTTTTATTAGAATAGTTTTGTGGATATTTTTTTTAATGTCTCATAAAAAATGTAAATTTAAAAAATGAAAATATTTATTTATTGATTTTGATAAAATGGGAGAAACATGTATGACTAAACATCAATATTTGTTTTAGAGTGAAATTATTTAACAATAAGAAAAAATAACAAAATATGGTCAAAATAGTGAAATAATATATATATGACACCACACATATACGCATAAGGACACTAAATCAATGAGGATCAAATTCCCAAATATTAGAGCTAAAAAAATATTGGATCCTTATAAGTGGTAATGGATCAAAATGATGGTATTGAAAAAAATTATATAATAGAAGATTAAAATATTCAATAACATGATCAATGAAATTGTAATCAAAACACCTATTCAAACCCAAAACATTTCTCATCTCATAAAAACTAGAATTATATTACAATACCCCTCTCAAGTTTTCTCACTAAAAGATATATCATCAATCAAGACTAGTTAGTTTGGTTCTATGTTTTTTCTCATGCATATGATACTAGAGAGAGGTATGGGTTCCTATTTAACTCACTTTATTTAAATTTAATTTTTTTTTTGAAATCATAGTTGAAATATCATTGTATATTATAATATGAAATTTTATAGTGTGTCATCATATGTTTATCTACATTAAAATAAAATACCATTCATTGAATTAGTTTTAGTAACATATTCTTATTTAGTTACCTTGCTAAAATTAGAGTCATTTTACTTTATCTCCCTCATGAATTACTATTTACATTGAGATTGAGGAATATTTTTATTTTCCATGTTATTTTTCAGATATAGGTATAAAATATTTTTTGTTACTATTTGCAAGATATTATTTATTTGTGTCCACACACTAAACTCAAATTATACTTCTTCCAAAAGCCTTTAATATATGTAAGAATCATGATTCTAAAAATTATTTAATCCAAAAAATTATCTATATTATTTATTTTGGGTATTCTGGGTATATTATTTAAAATAGGTTACTTTTATATGTATGGTTGGTGGATATTAAATGGGTGGAAACTATATTGTGTCCTTAGTGAATTAACTTTAGTTTCGACACAAAACTAACTTACTATTCAAGGAATATGACCTAGAGGTGTCAAAACAAGGTAATTCAATCTCTTTAATGTGTATGAAATATGTGTGATGGTATAAGATAATTATTTATAGGAGGATATATCCCAAATTTTTTCTAGAACCCCACTATTCCAAATATTTATATTAATTCGTATAATTAGAATGTGTATATTAAATTTTATATGTACGAACCGCTACAATCCCATATTATACACCTGATAAGTGTTCTATAATTATGAATCACAAATTTTTCCTTATATATTTCTAAAAAACTTCATTAGATAGTCATATAATATAATTTATTGTGATAATATATTTTCCATACCATATATCCCATTATGTTGTATGGTGGGAGTACCCTATATTAAATTACTTCGATTAAAGTGTATTAACCAAGATAATAAATCAATCCAATTGACTATGTTAATCTTGTTTTGTATATATAACAATTTATCTTATATATTGTCTGAACACATAAAAAATTATTATGATTAAATTTTAATTACCTATATAACACAAATGTTTAATTAAAAAATAAATTCCCTTTACCTGATTGTATATAAACTTGTCCGATATAGTGTGAGTTCTTAAACATTTTTCTTCTGATTTAATAGTATCCACCTCTATTTACATTTCATTTACTTAACTATGAGAATATATGGTCTGAATATTATATTTATTTATCTTATACAGTGCAGGAACATTGTACATAATCTTTTTGAATGAATAATATTTTCCATGATAGTCATACAATTAATTTTACATAGGATAACATAACAATATATACAACATATATTTTTATACCTATAATTGTTGGTTATTAATATATGTTTATAAAATATGTTCATTTTTGAATTTTATGTATTTTATTATTTATCCTTATCATATAAATAAAAAATTAGAATCATTATATGAAAAATGGGGTATATATTTATAAATCCCCTTGATGCATTGGTAGATATCATGAGATACAAATAGCTATGGTATTCTTTGTATCCCTAATGTTTCAAGTATTATGTCATTTCACAGGGCCCCGATGATATGGTTAATATGAAAGAAATTATAAATTTCATCATTATGAATCATTTATTTGGTAACCATGTGATTATTTATATCTATTTTTATAACATCCATGGATTATGTTTATCCATTATATTTTTTATTATGAAATAATTTTTTTATCCACTCCCACTTTAATACTTATGTCATTATTTTGTAACGATATATTCCATTATATATTATCCCATACTAAGATTTGTAAACCACAAATTCATTATGTATCCCACACCCCTATGCATTGAAAAAGAAATACTATGTTTGATCATCCTTATGGATATTAATATGTTATAAGTATTTTTAGACATATGATTTAACATGACACATTGTGATGTAATTTTTGTGTATCATGTATATTAATGAAAAAAACATGAAAATGAATTTGTAATCCCTTGAAATATTTTTACCATGTAATAAAAAACCCAACAACAATTGGTGACCAATTTCAAGTGTGTTACTTTTTGTATGAGAGAGTTATAAGTAAAAACTATAACAATTATATTTAGATGCATAGTTGGATTAATTAATAAACTATAAGAAACTATATAATTTATTTTGATTAATATTTAATATGATTCTTATTTTAAGTATATAAGATCTTAATATTGTGGATTATATTGATTTTACAATGTTAATAGATAATGATTATTCTTAATAAAAAATAAATATATTTTATTTATAAGAGAATTACAATTTAATGATTTTGTGCAATAATTTAATTTCATTAAAAAATAATGCGGTTATCTTTATAGTAATATTAATGAAATAGATGTTAGCATCACAGAAAAGTATAGTTAATTATTAGAATTGTGTTGTTATTTTAGGATTTAGTAGATAAAACCAACTGATATAAAAAATCCATTATTTTATGGGAAAAATGTAATATTCATTATCCATATCTTATTTTTGAATAAAATAATAAATTTAAAAAAATAAATTACATTTCAATGTGATGTTAATATTACTACAATTTATAAAACTAAATGAAAAAATTATACATCGGGTTGATTTCGCTTTATAGTCATAAAATTATGCAATATGCATTATTTAAAAAATAGAAGTAAAAATAGATAAATTATATGAAATCATATTTCCAAACAAATTCTACACCAACATGATATATGTTTTATAATAAATATAGAAAAATTTGTGATATATATTTTTATGAAAACATTTATTTATAGTTATAGTATGAATGTATATCTTTTTATTGATTATAAAATTACCATTCTGTATATATTCAATGTTATTTTGTAATAATTATGTGAAATATTTATTTATGTGTATACACAGCTCAATAGAAATGGTATATTAATTATATATAATTTCATGGCTTTATAAAAAATATTTAATGGTAACAACACTTCATCCATCCTAAAATATTGATTTTATAATAGATAATGTATTCTATTTGTCCTCAATTTATAGTTATAATGTATTTATATGTTACCATTAGTTGATTTTGAAGTAATAATATAATTTTTTGAAATTAATTATGCCAAAATTAGTGTATATTCATACATCTAAAATAATAATTATTTCTCAAATTGATTTTCAATAACATCATTAAACAAATTATTCGATTCATTGATAATTTAATTTATCATATTTAAATTTTTCTTTTTCTTTTTATAATTTATTATTTATGTATTTAAAGTAATCTAATTATTAGAATTTTTTTAAAATATTTTAATAGTAGTAATAGTATTTTACTATTGAGAATAATTTAATAAGTTGTTATATTCATTTCAATGTCATGTGTTATTTAATGATCATTATATAATAAAAATTATATTTCATTAAATTATTAACTAATCGGTTTTGAAATAATATTATATTATAAGAGTAATTTCTAACTTGTTTTTTACATATTTATAATCTAATGGGAAATTTGGTGGAAATGACAAGACATGAAAAACAATAATTTTAACTATTAATAAATCTATTTACCAAAAATACATTATATAGTAAATTATTTTTTAAATTCATATTAAAATTAATATAAATAATCAATTATCATATTATTAAAAATAAAATAATAATTTTCGATATGGTATTCATTATAAAAATATTATGGTCATTTAAATTAAAATGAATCTCTTTTGAGTAACACTGAGTTCCATGTATGGATTTCCCAAAGTATTTTTTCAGAGAAAAATTCAACATATATAGAATTTTATTTTGTAATAATTTATTACATATTTTTAATCCATATATTAAAATTATGTGAGGGATAAATTTTGGTTGTTTGTGAAAATATTAAAATGCGTTAAATAATTTTCATATATGATAAATTTGACACTATATATAAGTTATCATATCCTTAATAATCGATGTTAATTATTATTTCCTAATAATTTCACAAAAACTGTATTGGTGAAATAATGAAGGTAATTTTTAACAACTTTCACTAGCGGGGCACTTGAGATAAAGGAAGATTAATGTATTTAATATTTTATTATAAGAATATCCACTCAAACACCTAAAATACCCACCCCTATTATCATTATTTTATTTTAAAAAGTTATAAATATAACTTTTTGTCTTTCTCAATTAGTCTATAGAATATCTCTCTTATAAATAATTATTATTTTTTCAGTATTATCTTCAATATAAATTCTATGTTGGTCAAGAGAAACTTGGTTTCCTATTTACCTCTCTTCATTTCCAATTATTATTCATTTATATTAATAAATTTTAAAATTTAATTTAATATAATAATATTTATATAATCCAATTATATTTTGATTTAATTAATTTATTTTAGGACAAATATCAGTCATTCTCTCTTAATTATCCATTCTCGCTATGTTTTCACCATTATAGAGTTAGGGTCCTTTTGGTTCCTTTTTAATTCATATTAACACAAATATTTTTGTATCCTTTTTTAAGGAATGACAATGTAGATCTACCTCATGGAGCCACTATCATCTCCTAAGTAAATTAAGATCAATTTATAGATATGTTTACATTATTTAACAATGAAATATTACCTTGTGACAACCTTCCACCCCCCCCACAAAGAGACCCCCTCTTAGGCTCAAAATAATAGAAGGGAATGGTGACCACTCTTATCCATCCTCCAATCAACCCCAAGTCAATTACTAGAATCTAGGTCACAAAGTGAAAAAAAATTGGAGTCATTAAACTCAATGAGAACATGTTAAAGTTATATATAAGCCGTATATGCTAATAGAAACCTCCCCCCACCACCACACACACACACACAAAGATATAATATTCCATGCGTTTTACTGAAAGGAAAACAAAAATTACAAAAACTATAAATAGAATGATGACCTAGAAAACCATACACTACCTATAAAACTAGGAACTAGTAATATATAGCCCAAAAATCCAACAAAAACCTACATTTTAGAAGAATAATTAATATATATATTATTTGAGCATAATTGTATACTGAGTGATATCCTCCATAGATCTTGTCATTCAAAAGATAAATAATGAAACGTATATCCTAGTGAATGAAATTTTAAACTACCTCATCCCCTAAATAGTTAAACAATTTTTTATCCTCACTGTGTATATCCCCCCACAAGCATGAAATATATGGAATCTTATTTCATAATTTTTAATCAACAATGGTTCATGTCTACCAATTCTCTTCTAGTTTTACAATCTTCACAAACATCCCATATACTGTAAAATATCTATTATAAATTAATCCACCCCATTGAAAAATGTGATTATAATCCTAATATACACCACATGCGTCACATATTCACATCATCCCATCTCACATATCCATATAAAAAATGGGTAGTTTTTGGGATCCACCAAATCCTATATGGTGTGTATCAAATATCAGGTATTATACCTCAATCCAATAATTACCATACAATGATTATGGAACCTCAAGATATTATATATGATTCACATAATACTTATAATAATCCAATGGAAATAATATCTTAATATGCATGTGTGTGAAACCACCACAATCCATTATAACCCTCTACAAACAGATATGGGACACTAACGAATATGCATAAAAACACATAGAAACAACCAAGAGAAGATAGTGGGACCATATGGGGTATTCATATATTAATCCCCCCATTGTGATGTTGGAAAAAACAACAACATAAATTCCATAGGTTAATATTATCCCTAACTGATATGGTGGGTTATAGTATAAAGCCAAAAAATATACATGATATAATATATTTCACTATGACACCATAGAAAAAATCTAGTCATAAGATCAACTGAGGATAAGATCACTCGATCATCTAACTACCATTGATAGGGACTAAATATACTATAAGTACACAAGAATTTTAAAAAGTTATTTTGAAACAATTATTTCCATTTTATATTTATTATTTTTTATATAATTCATTATCTATTATATATTCTTAATCATTATTCAAAATTAAATTACATTAATCATTAGAGGGAGTTATATTCCCTCTAAGAATATTCCAAACTAATTCAATGGTTCATCAAGATCATCTAATTTTCATTCATGTAATACCAACCCTATGAGGTAAACATTTGTTAATCATTATTTACCTTATCATATTTCTATGTACAATATGAATACCATCCTATGATAAGCTTAAGGTAAATTTAATAAGGAAAAACAAAATACCACAAGATGTGGAGAATGGAGTGGATATAAAACAACTACTATTCCATTTATACATTCAAAAAATAAGAAACTAGAATTGAACCTTACATTAAAAAAACAGTGGGTATTCAATCCATCATCCAATTCCATCATGTATAATTCCATCGTCAATACCATAATGTATATTCCCATGCATATTTTCATCACAAGTATCATTAGCTACCACAACCATTCATACCCCCTTATTATATCTCAACATCCATTCCACTATCATCCAACTCATCTTTATATCAAAATATAAGTATCACATCAAAATATATTAGAAGTATGTAAAAAACAAACATGATTAATAATAAAAATAGGTTATAAATTAATTTATTTATATTTTACATGAAAAAATGATGACATGGAATTAAAAACAAGGAATTGATCCCTTAAAAACAAATGATCTCCCATAGACTTAGTTAATTATTTTGAAAAAAATATGACTTATTCTATATTGAATTAAATAATTCATTAATCACATGTTTCAATTATAAAAATTTATAGTCACCAATTATAACAATATATCAAATATAGAAATATGTTCTTAGTATTACATCCATTTTCTACAAACCTATAGATTTATTGTTCTCATTTAATATCCCATTTTTATTATCATAAAACAAAATTAACACATTCCATGATTATTATCAATTTTATTAATTGGTGGAAAAAAAATTTAAATTTAACATGCATACATGAAAAAATTTGATCATCACCAATTTCATGGAATACTTCATTTCAAACATGCTTCTTAATTAATTCTTAAAAAAATTAATCAATTAGTAATAAATTTATGTTCATTAAAAATTTTATTAATATATTGATTACTGATGTCATCATGAATATTCAAATCATTAATATCATAGATTGAATACCAGCTATTAAAACTAGACAAAAATTGTTATCTTTGTTCCAAAAATAAACATGCGATCACATTCTAATATAATTTTCAATATTTTTAAAACCCTAATAGGTTATATGAATTTCTATAAAATCATCCCAAACAGGTTAAAATTTGGATTTAAAATTTATAAAGAGGAGATGAAATCAACACCCTACCATAAATTCATCAATACTCTTCTCAAGAGATAAGATCAATACATTGGTTATCAAATCACATCTTCAATGAGTAATTATGATGTACTAATATTTTCCAGAAAAAAACCTACTAAAAAATAACAAAAGGAAACATCATAATGAAAATGACTTTCAATATAAATCATGGAAATATTAAATGGATGGAAAAATATGGACTTGGAAAAAACCATTATAAAAGTGATGTAGAACATAAATCGAATCAAAATGTTTCAATAAAATGAATCAATTGATTAATCCTTATAAAAAAGGATTAAAATACCATTAGAGAACCATGTTCTTCAAGCATAGAAGTGGGAAATAAGAGGGATTCATGGGCCTCAGAGTATTTATTTAACCCATAAAAAATTGAAGTCTATAGTGTATCCCCATGGAAGACACCACTAGGTTTCCAAACAAAGGGAATTATACAAAACATCTTGATGGGGAACACTATAGTTACCCATGGACAAAGGCAGTTCTATGTTCATTGTCTGTATCTAATAAAAGTGGATCTCGGGGGGGGGGGGGTGGTATGTCATATCTATAAGAACCATGTCGCATGAACCCCCCATGATAATAAAGAGATTACACTATAAACAAATACTCATACTATAGAAACCCCAATTTTATAGTTTCCTAAAAAATCAAGATGTTGCACCCTGGGTCCTCCATGTCATCAAGTTAAAAAAATTAAGAGGGTCTTGTTCCAGAGCCTACCTCCATAGTGAATCTTGGAAAAAATTGGAAGAACCCCCAAAATCCTCAATGGTATCTCATATTCTAGTGAATGGATCCACTACACCACAACCACCAACACCATACAGAAAAAATCAATGCACAACCAACCATGCCAATTTTGGTACTGCCTTCCTCATTTTCCCCAAACACCCCCCTAAAAATCATGTTGATTTTTATGGATGTCTCTAATGCTAATACTCAAAAAGGGAATGGTATCTAGTGTCTGCGACCATACATTATATTCCTCTCATACCATACCCATCCTTATGAATTAAAAAATACACAATGAAATAATGAAATAGAAGTATCATCAAGACTACCACCCCATGAGATACATCTTGATGATATCATCATAGCATGAGATCATCCACCAAATATAGTCTACCTAGGGAAAAACCATCTATTAATCACAACTATATCCTAAAACAATCTCTTGGGGAAGATACCTCTCAAATGATGAAAGAGTTACCGAAAAAAGATTAATACAACAAAGTACTCAAAAAAACATAAAAGGATCAACAACCATGACATATAAACCTTATAAGATATTGGATAAATGCTGAATATATTTGTGTAATGAACAAAAATTTTAGACTTGTGTTCCCTAGTAATCTCGCCCATTATATTTGGGTCACACAATACACAAACAAAAGGAACATCATGAAAAAACAAATCCTTCCTGTGTAATCTTGGGATATACAGTCATAATTCCTTGATGATCACATCATCATCAATATCAATCCAACCCCAATAATGGATCTGATAAAAATCACGATGTTAATTGTGAATATATTAAAACTAAATGATATAATATATCTATCTCATTTGTTGGGTAATGGCTAATTGTTATTCCATGACTTCAATTTAATCAAACACCACGATAAGCCCGTGAAATATTTGGGAAATATTACTCCAATGATGAAACTATGACACACAATGATGATGAATCAAATTCAAGAAAACTTCATCTCAATTATAAATCATTTATTGTATCATACTATGATCATCATAGGAATTTTTATGATCAATCACCGCCTTTGACCATTTCATATCAACTGAATAATATCTGTCATATTTACTATTAATTTATTCCTAAAATCGATGAAACAGTTTCCCTTGATTAGGAAAATTAATTGATGAATGTTAGAACATTAAAATTAAACAATTAGTTCAATAAAAATGGTGTAAGTAAACTATTATTGTATGTGAAATAAATCATGGTTTGGTCACTCATACATGGTCCTATAAATCAAAGACACATGAATGAAAAATGACTTCAAGAGTCTGAATGGTATGCTCTATTTGACTGTCTATATATAGATGAATAGTTTTGTGATGTAAAAACTATGATCCAATACCAATTTTCATAAAACTCCACATATGGGATGAAATATGTGGATCAAAATCATATTTTATCATCCCCAAAAAATAGTGGATTTTCACTACTTACTCCGTATATTGTATTGAAAAAATATCCAGTGGTCACGACACCATGGTATTTTTAATGTGGGTATATTTTGATAAATTATATACTCTTATCCAAATAAATTCAAAACAAAAAAATTATCATGGTTAAATATAAAATAAGTCCATAAATATGTCCTCCCAATTCTTATAATGATTATATAATTGTTGGAGAACAACACTCCGAATATATTAGTCATCATTCACATTTTGGTACACCAATTTTCAACACATATACTTTACAACTTCCCATATAAACTCAATCCACAAAAACACTAATCTCAAATATCAATACAAATTTTTAATACTACAAAATACCATCAAAGGTGAGATATTAATGTCATAATGAACCACCTCACATATATGTAATGGAATGAAAATAATTCAATAAATCAAAACCTAATGATGATTATATTTAGTAGAACTGTCAAGGGAATCACCATAAAAAACATGGTATCTCTGGACCTCCACCTCATAATCCCTCATTTAGGAATCCTACTCCTTCTAAACCATTGAAAAATAAACTTTCATTGGGAAATAAACTCTACATTTATCATCACTCATTTCCAGAATCATCGTAGAGATATCTTCTATCACCCTATAAGAATCTTATAATTTCAACATAAAATCATTATACGACATCCTAATCATAGCATCAACTACAAACGTACTATTTCATGGTGTATACAAAATATCAAAGTGATTAACCTATATAAATTTGATCCATGAACACTCTAAACAAATCATTAATCAAGCCTATCAAAAATACAATATATTTCATTCCACCAAACAAAACATATAAAAATGTTAATTACCATTAAGAAAAAAATTGGGTTTCAAAATATCCTCAACTTTTGTCCTAATGATATCCTCACTGTAGATTGATTTCGTAGAACATATTTTCTTCTATTATCTGATTGAAAAATAAATAGTCCATGGAAGAGGATAATAATCATTAACTATCAGTAGACATACACAATGATCAACAATGCAATGGTGAAAACATCTATAATAATTATACATGAAAAAAGTGAACTACGGAAGGTGAAAAATAATAGTGAAAAAATTACTATAATATATTCTATAGTTGTAGTCACAACACTTTCAACTCAAAAGGATCCATCCTATATGTAAATATTTAGAATGTTTAAACACCTTGTTGTTGCTCTATGTTATACTTAGTATATCACTGAGTTGTAATTCTATAGATTTTCAGGAAAATTCATATCAATTAATCATCCCATATTTTACACAAATATTTCTATTCCTAACTATGATCCATTATGTCAAATTTTTATTTATTCATAACACCATCAATTATATATCCATGACACCCACCACCATAGTCATCATCTTCTACCAAAACCATCTGAGAAATGATCCCAAATTTCATTGGTTGTATATGGCTCATCTATCTCAGGTACATATGACATAACAAGGATTGTATGTAAAATATAACATGGTAGAAAACAATCATAAAAAAGGAAATTTTTCCTAAAAACAATTAATTTATCTTTTATATGAAGATGGTCTCACTCTTCCCCAAGCACAATTTATCTTTCCATTATAATAAAAATTGGCACTCATCACCATACCGATATATTTTTAACAAAAAAATAGTTCTTAAATTATAGTAATTTAATTGACTCATTTTTTATAAGTTTCAACTGTTGGAAACAGTTATTATATATAATAATATATAAAAAGCTAAAACATTATCATAGACTTAATTAAATTTTAAAAAAACTACGATAAGAAATTATCACATATAATCATCATTTTTATTTAATATCATGAATAATAATTAACATGATTCATGTTATTTATAGATTCCATTAACTGATGAGAAAATATATTAATTTAAATATGAATACTTTCATCATTATAATCATAATCAACTATAAGTAAATCCTATTTACAAACATACAACTTTATTAATTCATAAGATAATTAATTAAATAAATTTGGATTTATTCTTTTTACAAATTTAATTAATATCATCCTCATAAATTACATCAAAAACATTCTCAATATTCATAACATTGATACCACTCAATCAAATAAAATACAGGTAAAAAATAATCATGGATTCAAAAATGATTTTTTAGAAAACTCAGCACGGATGCCCTTTTATTAGAAGCATAAACCATGTTACTGAAGGTGAAATGAAGAAAATTCACATTTATCTCAGAGAAGAATAAGATCTATATCATCAGGTAGAGTGGTCAAGTGATGTCAACCTTCCAAATATACCCATTTATTTTCCAACCCATAAGTAATATATTTATCCTCCTAGAAGTTATGAGTAATGAATTAGTGAAATGTGGAAAGCTTGTTAATGCAATTCAACCATTTTGTATCAAGACTCTCAGAAAAGTGTCTCTTCTTCATTTTTACTGTATAATACCAGGTAAATAAAGAATAATAAATTATCATATTTATTAATATTTAAGAATTAAATATTAATTTTACTTTAAAGGGGTTTCTATGTTCGATAGTGTACCCAATACGCAACAAAGAGTTTCTTTGAAATCTTACGTTGCACACTAGTAATAAAATAATATTATTTTAAATTGGAGTTAACATGTAGCCGTTGTATTGGAAGAAATGAATATAAATTACTAAATTATAATTATATATGTTTGTTAATTGTTTTTAGATTTATCCAATAAAGGATAAAGGCTTAAAATATGAAAAGAATTCAATTTTAGGCATATATACGCTAATTTTCTTAAAAAGGTTGAACTACCCCCTTTTTATGGAGAACCCTATTTAAATATAGTTTTGGTCACTCTTATTAATTATATTGGACCAAATAAAATTCTTATTTAGAATCAGGACATAAAAATTTACTTTGTGTAAATTTTTGGTATTTTTCCGATAAAGTTCTTTTTTTAATGAATACTGAAAAATGTTGTATTTTAATTCAAAAATTCTTTTTAATCTAATTTGTTTATATCATTAGATTATATTTTGAGTTGGTTTTAATGTGAAATTAGAATATATTTTTACCATTTAATCCAATAGTGGCCATTGGAATTAATATCACTTTGAAATTGGACTAAAACTAGTGTCAATAATTTGATATATATTATTTCATAAAAACACGCTATTTGTTCTGACAGTGGGAATTATTTATTAAACAAATTATTGTAAATTATATGTTTTGAATTTTTTAAAATAGACATCATTTTTTAATTCAGAATATAAAATATAGCTTTGCGTGATGTTTTGGTATTTTTCGGAAAAGCGTTAATTTTTTATGAATAGTGAAACCACTAAGTGGTACTTAAAAAAACAGATTTTTCATTTAAATGAAATTTTACCACCTCTGTATTTTGATTTTAAAAAATCAAACATACATGGATTTCATTAGGAAGTAAAATTTGGTTCAATGGGATTAAAATAATTTTTTGGTGAATAGTAATTTTTATGTTTTTAATCGCGATTAGAGGAAATTACTGTAATTTAAGGTAAAAAAATGTTTCAATAATATGAGATGACCTTGACACATGTACTACCCTTATTGGATGTGTCATGACCTACCAATAGAATCCATGGGTAAACTTGGGGACCCCATGGAGCCACATTGGTAGGAAAATGACATTAATAAAAAAAAATTTATTGTTAAAATAAAATTGTGACAAACATGTGTTGTTTTACAAAAACAATTTTTAAATGGGGTTATACAAGTCATAATTTTGACTATAAATATTAATTAGAAAGATAAAGTTATTTCCTACATCATGATATTTGTTTTATAATTATCATACAATAAATAAATTAAATTATTTATGACATCATCATGATGCAACAATCACCTCATTATTTAATGATTTAAATAAAATGAAAAGATAATATAAAATCTAAGACCTACACATGTAAAAAACCTATTAAATGAGTATATTTAGAACCCTTACCACCTTATCCTAAAAATAAATCAATTTGGGACCATTTAAAAACGAAACTCATTTGAAAATAAAGTAATATTTTATACCTTTCCAAGAGTTCCCCTACTCTTCTCTTATAAAAGGCCCCCACCATTACCTACTTACCCACACCTCTAAAGCCTTTGGATCTGCCAAACCAGGACTATGTTGTCACTCAAAATTCTCCTATTACTCCTAGAAGCCTCAATTTGGGTAGATGTCTTTTCATGGAATCCTTTGAGCTCAAATAAAAAAGAGTTACCCGTTTTAAAGGTAGTGTCTTCTCTTGTGTTCTTATGTTTTATTTTGCTTCTCTAGCCCCATAAACTCTTTTCATTCCTTTATTTTGTAACAAAACCAGTATCATAAATATACTAGGATGTTGTTATGAAAATTATTAGAGCTACACTTACACACACCATCATCTAATGGTTAAAAAGCATACTGTTTCCGTGGATGGGAAATTTCTTCCTCACGAAACGATAATTGTTCAATATTCTTCTAACGCCTTCAAAGGTGGCCATTAAGATGACAATATATTTATACATGATATATATTATTTTTATTTTTTCCTTATTCTTTATTATTTTTCATTTTTTTCATACCTTTATGGTTTCCATTGTGTATAACATGATAATTTCATTTTAGGAAGTGCGGACTACCACCCCCTCAAAGTGATTTGATTCGTTAATGCCATATGTGGGACATATAAAGGATGGAGTTAAAGATATTATATATGAAATTATACTGGAATTATAATATACATTTATTTCATTATGATTCCATTCCATAAAATATGAAATAGAAATGAAAGTATTGTTCATGCGTACGTACGGCTTACCGTCTCCATGAACGGTGCGTTTCATTTATTACCTGTAAATGTTATGTAATATAATAAATGCATGTATATACTAGATATTTATGATATATATGATATCTACATAATTAATATAACTCTGGATATAATGGATACATGATAAAATTGTAATTATAAAGAGTTTATTTTTGACTCAAGTACCAATGATCGTTAAAATGACTGTTATTAACATAAATAATTACATAGTGTTCACGACATGGTAATAGGTGACCATTATTTGAGTTTCGGAATCCTCTACAAGCCATAACCTAAAATTTTTTTTAAATGAAAAATAAATACCATGAATTAATTTTCTTTTATTTTGGTATTGAAAATAGATTTCATAATGTTTTTATTATATCAATGTGTTGTATTGATATCTTATGATTGAAATGTGGATATTATATGTTTCATTTATGCATGTTTTATATGATAAAATTATGTTGTGGTTATTGGAAATTGTTATGATGTCGGGAGGTTCTGTTATAAAATAAGGGTGAGTGAGCCTGATATAGCTCTCCAATGCATTGGGTAACGCAAAGGAGTAAAACGTTAAGGTTTCTCTGAAGAGATTTAGGGAATATACTGTGATGGGTATTCCAAACATAACCAAGATGGTTACTCCCAACGTAAGAATGTTATGAATGACTCAAGTTACCTTTATGTCTTATGATTTTGATGATTTATTTATGATTTGATGAGGTATGTTAAAGTGCTTATGTTTTATAGGAAAAGTATGATTTCATTCTTATGTATATATGTACTCATGGTTCCTTTCAATATTTTTTTATAACCCTTACTGATCTTTTTATTCTCATCCCATGTTTTTGAAATGTTTTTCACTGGTCAAGGGAATGGTACATGATATGATGATAGTGTCAAGGAAGTGTCAAGAAAGAATCCATGTTTTATTTTAAGTATGTTTCTGTTGATGGGAAAAATGGATACTATCTTTTATTGTAACCACTTTGTTTAAATGTGGGATGCAATGCATGTTTTATGATCTAATTCTCTAAAACTCTGAACCTGAAAAGATCCTCAAGGTTTATTCTTGAAATATCTCAAGATTAAGTAATGTTTAAAGTTGGGGCCTTATATTTGGTATCATAGGTCGGTTTAGATATCTTTAGTAGTTATAATTCTATTAAATGATTATCCAAAAATATTTTTTTACGGTTAAATTGAAATGATATAGCATTTAAAGATTACCATTTTGCTTCTCCTTAGATATTTCTGTGTTAAGAATGGTTTTTCGTAGAGGAAATAGAACAGATTTTATAGGAAGGCGTACAGAGGGAAATGACCTTTCAAATCAGAATCCTGAGATAGTCATAATCAGAAAAAGTGTGTTGTAGAGATGGATCAGTTGACTCAAGTGAAAAATGTTGGTTTTTTTATTGATGATACTTTGGAGTTTTCTAAAAGTAAATAGGAGCATGAAAGTCATTTAAGGGATTTCTTGAAAACCTTAAAATAAAAGAAACTATATGGAAAATTCACCAAGTGTGAGTTCTGGTTACAACAAATTTCTTTCCTTGGTCACATTGTTTCAAAAAAGGGCATAACTGTTGATCCTGCTAAAACAAATGTTGTTGAAGAATGGCCAAGAACCACAAATGTAACCGAGATCCATAGATTTATTGGTTTGTCAGTTTACTACCGTAGGTTTGTTGAAATTTTTTCATGGTTATCTAGTCCAATGACTATGCTAACGCGGAAGGGTGTGATGTTTATCTGGACAAAAGAATGTGATGATTGTTCTCAAGAACTGAAATGAATATTGGTGAATACTCTAGTTTTGGTACTACCTTCCAGGAATGGTTAGTTTGTTATCAATAGTGATGCTTCATTGAAAGGACTTGGTTGCTTCCTAATGCAGAATGATAAGGTAATTGCTTATGCTTCACAACAGTCGAAAACTCATGAGGTAAATTACCCTACACATGATTTGGAATTAGCTGCTGTTGTTTTCGCTTTAAAAATTTGGAGGCATCATTTGTATAGAGTAAAGTGTGACATATATACTGATAAAAAAGTTTAAAGTATATATTCACTCAGAAATAATTGAACATGTGACAGAGGATATGGCTAGAATTAATCGAACATTATGATTGTACAATTCATTACCATCCGGGAATAGAAAATAAAGTGGTTGGTTCTTTGAGTCAAAAAAGTAATGCTTCATTAAAAATGTTGTGTTTGGAACAGGATCCTTTCATTAAGGATTTGATGACCTTTGGAATAGATGTTGTTGGTGCAGGATGTACTTCTGTTTTGTTTCAGGTATCAGTGAGATCATCTCTATCAGAAAGAAACAAGAAAGCACAAAAGCAAGACAGTGAGTTGCAAAAAAAGGTAGAGCTGGTTCAGAAGGGTAAGATTCATGAATTCTACATTGATAGTGATTGTTTTTTTAGATTTGGAAAGAGATTGTGTGTGCCTTGTGATTCACAGTTGAAGAGAGAGTTGTTATGTGAAGCTCATAGGTCTCCGTTTTCAGTTCATCCTGGTAGTACTAAGATGTACAAAGATCTGTGGGAGTATTACTGGTGGGATGGAATGAAAAGTGATATTACTGATTTTACTGTGAAGTGTTTGAATTTTCAGCAGGTTAAAGTAGAGCGGAAGTAACCAAAAGGGATGCTTCTGCCATTATAAGTGCCATAGTGGAAATTTGAAAACATGTCCATGGACTTTGTTGTGAGATTACCAAAGAAATCTCGAGGTAATAGTACAATCTGGATTATTGTTGATCGCTTGACTAAATCTGCTCATTTCATTCCTATTGAAGATACATTTTCCCTAGATAAAGATTCTCATTTTTATATTAAAGAGATAGTCAGGTTACATGGTGTTCCTCTCTCCATTGTAACTGATCATGATCCCATGTTTACTTCTAACTTTTGGAATGTCCTTTAGAAGTCATTGGGTACTGAAATAAATTTTAGTACAGCTTTTCATCCTAAATCAGATGGGCAGTCAGAACGAACAATTCAGAATTTGGGGGATATGCTACGAGCTTGTTCGATAGATTATCAGGGAAGTTGGGGCCAACATCTTTCATTGGATGAATTTTCATATAATAACGGTTTTCATTCCAGTATAAAGATGACACCGTTTGAGGCATTATATGGGAACCGGTGTCGAACTCCCGCTTTTTGGGATGAAGTGGGTGAAAGGAAGCTAATGGGACCAGAATTGGTAGAAGAGATGGCAGAAAAAGTTTTGTTGATTCAGAAACACATGAGAACATCTCAGAGCAGACAGAAATGTTATGCAGACATCAGGAGGAAGGATCTATCTTTCGAGGTAGGTGATCATGGTTTTCTCAAGGTTTCACCGGGGAAAAGTGTGATGCGATTTGGTAAGAAAGGAAAGGTGAGTCCAAGGTTCATTGGACCATATGAAATTCTGGAGAAAGTTGGATTATTTGATTACCGAGTAACTTTACCTCTGAGTTTATCTCAGGTACACAATGTTTTTCATGTTTTGATGTTGAAAAAGTATATGCCAGATCCATCTTATGTTTTGAGCCCAGAGGTTGTTCAGTTGGAAGATAATCTCTCTTATGAAGAACAATCAGTCCAGATTCTTGACCATAGAGAGCATGTGTTGCGTAATAAGGTAATTCACTAGGTAATGTATTTGTGGAAAACCCATATGGTTGAAGAGGCAACGTGGGAATCTGAAAATACTATAAGGGATAAATACCCCCACTTATTTTGATAAGTGAATAAAATTGCGAGGACGAAATTCCCAAAAGGGGGGAAGGATGTAACATCCCAGTTAAATAAAGAATAATACATTCTCATATTTATTAATATTTACAAATTAAATATTAATTTTACTTTAACGGGGTTTCTATGTTCGATAGCATACCCGATTCGCAACAAAGAGTTTCTTTGAAATCCTAAGTTGCACACTAGTAATAAAATAATATTATTTCAAATTGTAGTTAACACGTAGCCGTTGTATTGGCGGGAATGAATAGAAATAACTAGAACATTATTATATATGTTTGTTAAATGTTTTTACATTTATCCAATAAAGGATAAAGGCTTAAAATACGAAAAGAATTCAATTTGAGGCATATATACTCTAATTTTCACTAAAAGGTCGAACTATCCCATTTTTATGGTGAACCCTCTTCAAATATAGTTTTGTTCACTCTTATACCTTATATTGTACCAAATAAAATTCCTCTTCATAATTGGGACATCAAAATTTACTTTGTGTAATTTTTTTGGTATTTTTCCGATAAAGTTCTTTTTTTAATGAATAGTGAAAAATGTTGTCTTTTAATTCAAAACCACTTTTTAATAAAATTGGTTTATATGATTAGATTATATTTTTAGTTGGTTTTAATGTGAAATTATAATATATTTTTACCATTTAATCCCATAGTGGTCATTGGAATTAATATCACTTTGAAATTGGACTTAAACTAGTCTCAATCTTTTGATATATATTGTTTCATAAAAATAAGCTATTTATTCTGACAGCGAGAATTAATTATTAAATTAATTATTGTAACTTATATATTTAGAATTTCATAAAATAGTCATCATTTTTTAATTCATAATATCAAATATAGCTTAGGGTGATGTTTTTGTATTTTTCTGAAAAACTTCAATTTTTGATGAATAGTGAAACCACTAAGTGGTACTTAAAAAAACTAATTTTTCGATTAAATGAAATTTTTACACCTATGTGATTTGAATTTCAAAAATCTGACATACATGTTTGTCATTATAATGTAAAATTTGGTTCAATGGGATTAAAGTAATTTTTTGGCGAATAGAAACTTTTAAGTTTTTAATCGCGATTAGAGATAATTAGTGTAATTTAAGGTAAAATAATGTTTTAACAATATGAAATGACCTTGAAACATGTCCTACACTTGTTTGATATGTCATTTCCGACCAAGAAAATCCATGTGTCATCTTGGGAACCCCATGGAGCCACTTTGGTAGTAAAATGACATTAATAACTTTTTATTTAATGTTAAAATAAAAATGACACAAACATGTGTTGTTTTACTAAAATAATATTTAATTGGGGTAATAAAAGTCATAATTTTGACTATAAATATTCATTATAAATCTAAAAATATTTCCTACATCATGATATTTTTTTTTATAATTTTTAGAAAATAAATAAATTAAATTATTTATGACATCATGATGATGCAGCGATTATCTCATTATTTAACGATTTAAATAAAATGAAACAATAATGTAAAATCTATGACCTAAACATGTCAAAAAACTATTGGATGAGTATATTACAAACCCTTATCACCTTATCATCAAAATACATCAATGTGGGACCTTAAAAATCTGAAACGCATTTCAAAATAAAGTAACATTTTATACCTTTCCAAGAGTGCCTCTCCTCTCCTCTTATAAAAGGCCCCCACCTCTACCTCCTTACCCACACCCCTCAAGCCTTTTTCATGGAAAACCCCTGCACATTTTGTCTCTCCACATCCCTATCTTACTCCTAGATGCCTCACTTTGGGCAGAAGTACTTCCAATGAAGCCTTTGAGCTCAAATAAAAAAGAGTTACCTGTTTTAAAGGTAGTGTCTTCTCTTGTGTTCTTATGTTTGATTTTGCTTCTCCAACCCCATATACTCTCTTTATTACTTTCTTTTGTAACAACACCAGTATCTTAAATATACTAGGATGTTGTTATGATAATTATTAGAGCTAAACTTACAAACACCTTCATCTAATGGTTAAAGAGAATATTGTTTTTGTGGATGGTGAATTTCTGCCTCACAAAATGATGATAGATCAATATTCTTCTAACGCCTTCAAAGGTGGCCATTAAGATGAAACTATATTTATATATGATATATATTATGTTTATGTTTTCATTATTCTTATGTATTATTCATTTTTGGCAGACCTTTATGGTTTCCATTGTGGGTAAACACAATAATTTCATTTTAAGAAGTGCGGACTCCCGCCCCCACAAAGTGATTTGATTCGTTAATGCCATATGTGGGATGTATAAAGGATGGAGTTAATGATATTATATATGAAATTATAATGGAATTATAATATATCTTTATGTAATTATGATTCCATTCCATAAAATACAAAAGAGAAATGAAAGTAGCGTTCATGCGTACGTTCGGCTTACCGTCTCCATGAACGGTGCATTTCATTTCTTACCTATAAATGTTATGTAATATTATAAATGCATGTATATACAGGATATATATGATATATATGATATCTAAATAATGAATATAACTCTGGATATAATGGATAAATGATCATTTTGTAATTATAAAGAGTTTATTTTTGACTCAAGTACCAATGATCGTTAAAACGACCGTTATTAACTTAAATAATTACATAGTGTTCATGAAATGGTAATAAGTGATATAAAAAGGAATAATGAACTTGAAAAAGGATCTTAAGTAATCATAAATTATCACATGTTTTTTATTCAGGAGGATAAATAATGATTGAGTCAAGTCGGACATGAGGTAAGGGAACTTCTTAACCCAATTTCCGTTCTTTGGGTTAATCTCCTACTTTCAAATTATGTCATGATATTATTATGTCCTATATTTTAATTTTATTTTATTTATGTGTAATTTTAGTGAATAAAAATAATATATCTATTTTATTTTAAAAAAAATGATCTTTCTAAGGGACTTCATCTCAATCTCCTAACATTGAGGCATATTTTATACTATACACAACTTTCTTTTATACGGTGTATAAACCCCTTTAACTTTTATGTCTAGTCAAAAGGAATCTGTTTTTATTTGAAGCGTTTTACTAAAAGGAAAAAGGAATGTTTTTTTGTCGTACGTATGCGGCGACAACGACTTCTCCACCGACGTGACCATTATTTGAGTTTCAGCTTCCTCTATAATCCATAACGTAACCATTTTTTAAAATAAAAAATAAATACTATGTGTTAATTTTCTTTTATTTTGGTATTGAAAATGGTTTTCATAAGGTTTTTATTATATTAATGTGTTGTATTGATATCATCTGATTGAAATGTGGAAATTATATGTTTCCTTTATGCATATTTTATGTGATATGATTATGTTATGGTTCTTGAGCATTTTTATGAAGACAGGTGGTTCCGTGATAAACTATGGGCGGGTGAGCCCGATATAGCTCTCCAATTCATTGGGTAACGCGAAGGAGTTAAATGTTAAGCTTTCTCCGAAGAGATTTAGGGATTATGCTGTGATGGGTATTCCAAACGTAACCAATAGGGTTACTCCCTACGTAAGAATGTTAGGAATGCCTCAAGTTACCTTTATGTCTAATTATTTCTATAATTTATTCATGATTTTATGAGGTATGTTAAAGTGATTATGTTTTATGGGAAAAGTATGATTTCATTCTTTTGTATATATGTACTCATGGTTCCTTTCCATATTTTTTTATAACCCTTACTGATCTTTTTATGCTCATCCCATGTTTTTGAAATGTTTTTCATAGTTAAAAGGAATGGTACATGATTTGATGATAGTGTCAAAGAAGTGTCAGGAAGTAATCCACGTTTTATTTTAAATATGTTTCCTTTGATGGGAAAAATGAATACTGTCTTTTATTGTAACCACTTTGTTTAAATGTGGGATGTAATGCATGTTTTATGATCTAATTCTCTAAAACTCTAAACCTGAAAATATCCTCAAGGTGTATTCCTGAAATATCTCAAGATTAAGTAATGTTTAAGGCAGGGGCCTTATAATTACAGCTAGCACGAGAGTGGCAGAGTCACAATAAAACCTTAAATTATTCAAATTCCTTCAGATAATGTCCTCTACCACCATGATAAACCCCATAATCTCTAATTCAAGTACTATGGAATTTCCATACAAGAATTTAAGGGAATATTCATTCCCATCCCTAAAGATGGATCTATATCCCAAGTTGCATGGGTTACCCCTTGATGCTCTGTTTTTATTGCATTTGACCTATTCTACAAATGGGGGTATCCTGAAAACATTCAATGTAAGAAGATGAGCTAGGTAGTTTCCAACAATGTTCAACTTCATTAGGACCACCCAGTTCTCAATGTGGTTTCGGCAATTTTCTGAATGTATGATGTTCATTGCTTGAATTGTAGCAAGAATTGAGGCATACTCATAGTCGACATTTGAAGAAAAACTTATTGCACTACACCGAATTTCGGTTTCTCCATATGCAGTGGATAACCTCAGTACAAGCCACTTGAAACAACACATGAAACTACTTGGAGAGAGTAGCATTGAGTAACTCTGTGAGGAGATTTCAGACAGAATTAGTGCATCATATCTATACGCCAAAAATCTAATGAACTGCCATCCAAAGAGAGGAGGAATCCTTGCAGCTCATAAAAATATGATCAACACCTTCTTTGTTTTTTTACATAGGGGACATCGAGATAATAAAAATACACCAACCCATTGAATATTTACATCCACAGGATTATTGTTGAGAGCCAGCCTCCATAGAAGCATGCACAATGATGGTGTCTTCCACTTTTTTTCAGTTTTTCAATCCATTGTTTCTCACCATAAATCATATTCTCATAATTTTTTTTGATTCCAACCATACATTTTTAAATCCCTCTAAAATAAGAGTTTCATCTTATTTAACAAAATAATGTCTATTAACATTATTGACAACATCATCTGGTACCATTTTTATCCTTTCTAGAAGGTCTTTGATCATGACATTATGATTGATGTTAGATTCTTCCTGGTAATCCTATGTACTGTGTTTTCCACCAGTCTAGTTTTCCTACCCTAAACGAAGGGAAGAATTACTATTCACTATCCATTTGGTTTTATTTATCACTTAAATAATGACTTTATCCCAATCAAAATGGAGGACTCAGGGTAGATGGATTATCCTAAAACATGTCTGGAAATAAACCAGTTTCTTAAGATGTTCAGTGCAATATATTCGGTATTGATGAGTTTCCAAAAAATATTACCTTATAGAGACTGATTGATGTCATCCAGGTTCTTGATACAAAGACCACACTGATTGTAAGGAATGCAACATTTAATCAATGTGGATGTGATTATTTATCTTTCCACTATATTTCCACTGGATACAATGTTTTGTATCATCATTTGGAGCCTTCTAATGAATGAAACTGATCAAATATACACCATGAATGAGTATGAAAACTTCTATGTAACAAGATTCCTAACAAGGAAAAAGCACCTGACCATTGAAAGGGGCTTCGCTTTCCAGGAGGAAATGGATTTCCTCATTTTATCCAATACATATGAACAATTTTATGATCAAGGTTTTCCCCAAAACATTGTAACACCCATATAGACAAAAGGAATAGCAACCACTTTGATTCATAGGTCATAGGTGAGTTGTATATTTCTAGAAGCATAGATGTTCTTTCCAAGGTAAATAAAATATTTCTTTCAGCTGATAGCTTGACCAGACACAATTTCATAGTGATTATGTGCCTCTTTGATATTTTTGATGTTTCTTCCTCACACATGTGTAAAAATTATGATGTCATTGGAAAATAATAAATGAGATGGGGTAGAGTTACCTTAGTCTTATCTAATTGTAGAAAAACCCCCCATATTAAGCATATCAAATAAAATTCTTCTAAGTTAATATTATTTTATAGAAATATTAATTCCTGAGAGGTTATCTCCTTGCATCACTCCCGAGGAGCAAGTAAAAAAACCATCTGGGGACCCATTGATAAGAATTTAGATACGGTATGACTCAAAAATTATCTTGATTCAGTGAATGATTTTCCTACAAAATCCAAAACTGTTCCAGACGCTTCCAATGAAGACCCATTCCTTTGGGTCAATGGCTTTGGTGATGTCTATATTGAGCACTATATTTCCATTTCAGGTTTCTTTCCTAATAAGATTTACACATTCAAAGGTATTGAGAATGTAATACTGAATGCTTCTAACTTTTACAAATCCAAATTGCTCCATGAGGTAATATTTTCCAAAACATGAGCAGGCCTACTTGCTCGAATATTAGTAATCTCCTTGTAAATAGTATTGACATGATCACCTGACCTGAATTGACTTATCTTGCTATAATTCTCAAACTTTAGGATAATAGTGATAAACTATGAATTAAATCGGTGGTCTAAATGACCATCCTTAAAAAATGTTTAAAAATTAGACAAAAATCATTTTACTTGACTTTACATTAGGTCTGAAATAGATGATTATTAAAACCATCCATCCCAAGAGATCCTTCACTCATGAGACTAAAAACTGCATTTTTAATTTCAAAGTCCATTGGTATAGAGGTGGGAGAAATGTTCTCCTCTTTTGTAACTGGATTTGGGATGATTTTTTCTCTTATGTTATCATTCATTGGGGGAATATTTAAAAGGTTCATATAATATTTAAAAATATGTGATGAATAATCCTTCTATTCTTCCAGAATATGACCTCCTCCCTCGAGCTATTCCATAGGTCTCTTTGCTCTTTGAACCCTCTGAAGGGAATAATAAAATTTAAGTTCTTTTCTCCTTCTAATATAACCCGGATTTTAAAAATTTCCATTTGAATGTTGTCACAAATCGTAACAAGACTTCCATGTTTGGAATATGTTTAATCTTCTTATCTCAGATCCCCACTAATGTGTCCTTTGGTAATTGAAACATGTACTTCATGTAAAATACATTCTTGCCCATCAATTTCAGCATCCAACGAGTTGAACCTATCCTTGATCAATTGCTTCAGTTTCAATTTCACAAGAATGAATTTAGAGAGGCTGACCAAAGGGTTAGCATCACCACCCCTTAGTCCCCAGGTGTCTTTCACAACCCCTAGGCACTCTTGGAGGGAGGCTCAAGCATTGATAAATCTGAATTGATGTGGGTAAAATAAATCTATATTCAGAAGACATACCTGAATTGGATGATGATGCGAGTTTTGTTTGGACAAGGGGGCATAAGAGATGGATTTCCAAAGTGCAAGAGAGGTAGCATTGAAAAATTCTCTAACAATTATATTGGCTCTCATTACATTAATATGCATTCTATACCAGGTAAACTTGGCCCCTATGAGAATGATTATAGTCCAACAGGCCCTTTCAATGCATTCTCAAAAATCAATCATGGATGTTGAACCAACTACCGGTCCTAGATTCTCATGCGCATGTAGAATGGAGTTGAAGTCCCTATGATAATCCAGGGATCCAAAATTAAAGGTTCCACATCTTGGAATTTACTCCATTGTAACCTATTATCAATGTAATTATTATGAGCATACATGACCGAGCGTCACACCCTTTGGCCAGGATCCATGAAGCTACTGGTGAGTATCTGATTATTCTCACTAACAAAAGGTGGTTTGAAAACACCTTTATGAAAAAAAATCAAAACTTTATCTGGAGTTCCATTCAACCTAATAAATCCCAGATGGGAGTAACCTGATCTAGAAAGAGCATTGCCTAGATTTGTAGGGGAATCCTAAGGCTTGATATACCTAAGGTCTCAGGTTTATATTTACATACGATCAGCCAAATGGAACCCATTGTGTCAGTGTTGGACAACCTCTGGATGTTATTAAAGAGAACCCTCATCAATTCTTTGTATTGGGGGTAATCCCCCCATTTACCTTTGGCATCTGATTTTTGAAACTTCCAAGAAGTCTTTGTAAAAGATGTAGGTCCACCGGTGGTATCTGTTTTGAGAATATCCAAGGAGTTCTTCTGCAACATGAACAGTCTACTAATTCTCTAATACTATGTCTATTTGGATCAATAACATTTGTCTCTAAAGAATCAAGTTCCTGATCCTCTTCTTCTTTAACAGGATAGGAAACCCAATCACTTTAATTAATATGAATTTTGGAGCAATTCATGCAATCATTAAATCCCAAATTCTGTCCTCCGGGTTAGGCATTCTCCAGTTCGAGCCCCATCTTCCATATCTCATTAATTGTCTCCAACCTTAGAGAGGGATGTTCTAGGTCCAGAATATCATGTACGCCATTAGAGATAAGATAAAAAATATAGTCTTTTGTCTTCAATGAAATGGAAACATAGAAAAGTTCTATTGAGTAGTCTAAGTCTTGCTCCTCATGAATGTCACTATTTTTTCCCCTTTACAATCCAATTGTGTGAGATCTTATTGACCAGATAAGTCATACCATGAAGTTTTGGGAAACCCCATCATCCATGTGTACCTCCCTTGATCATTTCAACTTCGTGCTCCTTCCCCTTTCCAGTTTTTTCAGTATCTTTTCCTTGAGATACCTCCCTCCAAGTAGAGGAAACAGGTGCTGTCTTGACTAGTTTTTGTAAAACCCAAAAATTATTCACAGAATGACCAACCATAGTGCAATGGTCATAGAATTTTGGAAGATTATAAAATTTATATGAAACATCCAGATGATGACCACCCGTAACAAGAAAGATATGACCAAAAGGTGATACTTTCTTATTAATCTCAATAAGGAATCATTCATAAAAACCAAGATCTCCATTGATGGTGCGTAGATCAAATTTCCATGGTGTACCCCACCCGGAGGCAATATAACTAGGAATTTTAAGATTCTAGTACACCCATGGAATCCCATGTTCTCTTGTCCACACAAGTGTCGTATAAAGTCTTTTCTTAAAAAATTCAACTTTGGAATGTCAAGAGTATTTGGGAGATTTTTTGGAAGGAATCCTATATCATTGGTATTATTGTATTTATAGTCCCACTAAATAATTGGAGACCACGAACCCCCCCCCCCCCGGACCACATTGTAGCAATTGAAGACATATATAATTCCATAGTGTAGAATGAGGGGCTATTCTATATCCTCCCTTGGCCATAGGAAATTAAATATTCCAAGGTTAGATACTATTTATGTTTAAATTTTTTTTCTAATTGATTGAAGTGAAGTATTTTTTCTATTGAAAAATGACGGATTATTATTTTTTAGATGAGACCCAATATATTGGTCATAAAAAAAGATAGTATTAAAGCCCATTGAATGGCCTTGAAGGTCCTTATTTTTATCCCAATGGACCTATGGTGATTAATAATTCTATAGTACACAAGTTTACATAGTAAATATTAAAGTAATACTGACTCTATTGTTCCTAATATAGTGTCTTCCACCACTATAGTATCATCAGTGCTACAGTTTCCACCACTACTATAGTTCTACTATAATGACTCTATAGTAACCAAAAAATAATGGGTTTTGAACACCCGTCCATGATTTAATATTATGACATCCAATTAAAATTTATTTTTATTTTACAACAAAACCAAAATCATTATGTCATAGAACTTCATATTCCAATAATGGGAATCCACTACTACCAATTTACAATTTCCAATTTTATAGAAATCCCCAATTTGATAGTATCTAAAAAACAATTACACTGCAACTTGTATCCTCTACACCAAATTTCCTGACCACCAATGAAGGGACTATTTCATAGCCTACCTTCATGGTGCAACTTGTCCTGAAATGGAAGTAGGGATGAAATCCCCACTATGCTCTCATACAACGTGGTATGTATCCACTTCACCACATCCACCAGCACAACTCTATAAAACATCCTTCAATAATGTAATCATTCTATTTTTGTAGTGGATCCACCTTTATACATAATCAACATTTGAAATTCGTGGATAATCATACAAGAACATCAAAGAACCCAAACTATCAATAGAAAGGGATACTATGGTCTGAGACCTTACAAACTATAGGTATCTCCATAAGGAAATTTTACGTTCCCAATGCATATCTAATAAGTGTTATTACATAATCATAATTTTTATAGAAATTTTCAATAATGTATTTGGTCCCCTTAAATTATGAATAAATTTATTAGAATATATAACCACAATTATTATCTTCATTTAAATAAGTAACCAACCATAGAAACTCAATATTTATAACCTAATAGGTGTACTAATTTTATCATCGTGAAAACTAAATCATTTTTAATAATTTTCTAGGTAATATCATTAGATAAATATTTAATTTTATTGAATCGTATAATATAACATCATTAACATATTTCAATTTATCACATAAATTATGATTACCATGTATTTAATTATTTTTATTGAGGGTTATTCACCTGAATTAGTAATCAATTCCTTTAATTAAGTGAAACAATTTAATAATTCTTAAATTAATTTAGCCTATATATTCTAAGTAATTAGTAATTAATTATTATGATTAATTTTAACTCACTATAAGGGATAGAATGTACAAATTACTATGATACTCAATTTTCACCATTCAATATCAAAATATCATATATATTTTGGGTACCATTAACATAATCACTCTCATTATAATTAATTCATGTAGATTTCCATAAAATTTAATTTAATCAAAATATTTTTTACTCCAACATATATAGATTTTTACAATATACTATAAGTAATTTATACATAATTATTTTAATTAATGTGTATTAAAAGTGAAATATATATGAAAAATTTTACTTGGTAAATCATGAATTGATGTCTTATTATTTTTATATATATAATTAATTATTATCAATCCATGTTAATTACAGAGATTCTAATGTGAACCATATTAATATTTTTATCCTTTCCACCAAAATAATGAGTGCATTTAACTGATTATATGACTGGTGGGGACCATGATAATATAATAAATCAATTCACTAATAGGTAATATGGGAAAAATGGCCATATTTTTATTATTTCTATTTTAGTTATGATGTCTAGGAAAAAATCCCTCATAGTGTAGTTATGATGTCCAACTTACCAAATTCCATCATTTTGAGATAATTTACTTTAATCTATGTGGTTATTTATTTATATTTCCATAAAATTAGGGGAATATGTTTTAAAAATATATTCACCGATATAAAATAATTTTTATCTATTTATAAAATAATAATTAGAACACAATTATTCCGTTTTATAATCCATTATATACCCTCACTTATAGATCTACCAAACAGAAATTTTCATTATATTTCCAATTTCCCAAGGTATTGATTAACAACTCAATATTTGACTAGATTTAGGATATCATTAATGATAAATTATTTGTACTCAAATGACTAAATATATATTTTGGTAATATATTATTTATGTTTCAAGTATCAAAAAGTCATTAAAAATTGATTTTGAAAATGTAAAATATTGTAACCATACTTGTATGTAATAAAAACCAACTGAAATTGGGTAACTATGGTTTGGGGAATTATAAAAGGATGTGATTTGATAATCATAATGTGTATAACCAAGAAATACCATATGAAATGGTAAAAAAGTTGAAGTAGTTATACATTGAGTATGCAGGATCTTGTATCTCTACCCGTGATGATGATGAAAAGTTTTCTCATATTATATATTTATTAATTATAGATATAAAATTAATATGATTTGGAAAACATAGTACACATTACAAATAATTTCCAAATGTTTTTTAGAGAAGTAAATGAATTCCCATAACTATGAAAAGGTTTTTTAATGAAAATAAAATCCATGAATAATAAGAAATATGTTGATTTAATCTATGAAGATACTGTATTAAATTTTGGAAATAGACATTGTCTTCTATAAGTACCTAAAAAAAATAGGGAAAAATGATGATAATATCAGTCATTTCTCTACACAAATTCATAACACCATGATGTATTTGGTTTAATGAGATCATTTATCGAGACTATTAGAAGTAAATAATTTTTAAATATGTGCCAAGATGGTTGTAGTTACAATAAGTAAATTTCAAGAGGCAAAAAACCATGGTTTTCATATAACCACTCTGTATTACAATGTATTTGTTGAGTAATTTTAAAATATTATTTGAAATTGGATGTCTTTAGACATAAATGAATATGGTGAAATATTAGTTATTCTGGATATCACCAAAAATTATACAATTTTCATAAAATAAGGGAGGATCTAACCACTTTAAAATATTGAAATATACATATATATAAATTATGTATAATTTATTCACGAATTAAATTTATCTAATTTATTTATTCAGTAACCTTATTTTTTACCAATATTGTTGAGGTTTATTTAAAACACTCTGAAGGATAAGATATATTTGATGGCCACCTGTAATCCTAAAACTATTGGCATAAAAAGGGATATACAAATATTAGAGTAAATGTTGATGATAAGATCAATTTATATCCAACGAACATCAAACCACCATTTATTTATCTTGGTATTTCCATAAAACACTATCTTCCAATTATAAATTAAAATTTGATCATATGAATTGTTTTATAAGAATATATGACATATTTCAATTATCTTAGATAATTTTTTCAAAATAAAAGTTCATGGAATATACCTCAATAAATAATAAACTGATAATGTTCCTGGAATTCTTAATCATATAAATATTTATGAAGACATAGATAAAAACTGTTCTTACGATATATAAATGGGATTATAATTTCTAGTAAAAGATCATGCCTTCATAATGTTATATCCATGGAATTGTATTTTAAGGTTTTGTAATATGAGATAGATAAACCTATAATATATAGAAATTTATAAAATTTTGAGGTGACTTATGTTGTAGATTTTCATTATAATGTTACCCTCAACCACATTAAATTATATGATTTATTCGTTGTCTATCATTTGAGAAATTATATTCTTGACCAAACACATTTACTCACTAAAAAATAAATAGAAATAGAGAATAAATTCTCATATCAGGAAGAGCCTATTAAGATTCTAGATAATATAGTTGATGCGTTTTTTATTACGATAACATTTCATGTGATAGAACATTATATAATTATCAATTTATATCATTAAATTTAGAATATTTATGAAAAATAGTTTTGAACTGCACGTATTTGAATAATGAATAAAATATTCCACAAATTATAAGGATATTGGTAGAATTTGATACAAAATATATTACTATAGTAACTAAGTAATTTATTAAAATATCCATTTATTAATGAAAAATCTATTATTTCATTATCATAGTAGAACAAAACAACAAAAAATTATATTCAATATAATGGCTAAAAATAGTAATATAAAATGCATATCGGAATTGGGAAATTCCATTACCCTAATATGTGGATGAATATGCTCTAAAAAGAATTAAAATAAATAAATATATAATATTATGTTGAAACAAATATTTATAGAATTGAAAATATTAGAATCCAAGAGAATGTGGTGAAAAATTATTGAGGTAAGAATGATGTGTATTTATGGGAGTAAAAATGTTACTATATGAATTAGATTTATGGATAAAAATTATTAAAATAATACTTATAAATATTTAAATATTAATATAAACATCATAAACTAATTTATTATAAAATATATGACACAATTATTAATAAATGTTTATAATTTAAATTCATTAAATCATAATAATTTAACCAAACACATATGTCCCAAAATAAAATATATTACAAAGGTTTTTTGATACTTTTGTTTCCCAATACTTGTTTATAAAATACCCAAGAATTTTTAACGCATAAATATATCAGATTTGAAATTTTAAATTCATACAATGGAATCCATATTTATAATAAAATACATATTTAAATAGAGGTTAATATTCTATAATTCTCATTGACATTATAATTTAATGACGAATAGAAAAAATATAATATGTGTATGGTAAGAAATAAAAAAACACTATTATATAAAACATGTATTAAAAAGTAATAATTATTTCGATACTAATTATATATTTATTCATTAAAATAATAAAAAATATAATTTTAATAAAAAATTACCAAACATAGCATGATACTTATAAAGATTAAAATATAAATTTATATTTGGAAGACAATCATCGTAAATAAATTTTTTTTCATCTAAACAATTATATTATTTACAAAATTTATATTAAAAAATATTTATTATTAATAAAATGTTCCAAAATATAATATTCCATTGTATAAAATAAAATAAAATCCAATATTTTATTATGTTTCCACACCATAACATGTAACTATTTAGTTTCGATATTTATAAAAATTTCTACCCATATTTATTTAACAAAAACCCCATCCTCCAATTTATATCCACTCCAAAACCATTGAGTATTTTTGACTTCACATTTTATCTCTCCAAAAAACATTGTTATGTTTCGGGGTTAATTATGGTTTTGAGACTATGTTTTGAATTCTACATAAATGTGAACACTCTGTGTTTTTAAATATAATAAGTGACTTAAGGATTCCAAAATTTCTATTTAAATTTACCTTCATTGTCAAAAACTCATAATGATATTATAATTTCATTCTAAATGTGTTTGAATGTAGTTAACAATGTAGGGGTTCTCAAAATATTATCTCATTATCAAAATCAAATTTATTATGAAATACTTTATATTTATAAATTTATTGATATTGTTTTTAATTATTACCAATAAATTATTTTATTTTTATTAACATAGTTCATTTTCATTTTATTACTCCACCCTTATATGATCTTATATTTTCAAAAGACTTTTTCCCATCAATTTCATTACTCTCCAACCATTTCATTCACTGAATGAATATTTTTAATACCCCAATATGATGAAATTATAATTATAAACTAAATAATTATCAATGATAATTTCCATTTGATTTTGTCTATCTAGTAATTCAAATCCTATTCATGGATATTAACCATAATAAGAATTTAATTTAAATTATTTTTTAACATTTATCTATATGTATAAAAATTAAATATATATATATATATGATGATCAAAAAGACATTAATACAATTATAAATTATTTTGGAATATTATGATGTAAATTTTTTGCGAAATACAATTAAATAAGAAATTCAATGGACAAATTATGTTTTTGGTTGGGAAAAAAATATATAGACCCCCATAATACATGTATTTATCATGAGATAATTATTTTTGAGGTATGTGGTATATGATTTCGCTATTATGAATGATTTCATTGTAAAAGGCCTTGATGAAATGGGTTTTGTTATCATGGTATAGGACAATATAGTATGATTACGATGTTCATAAATATGTATTTTATCAATATATATTTTATTTTATTTTACATTTAATTATTGACATCCATTTTTCTATATTATAAAGATATATTATGCTCATGTTAATAATTCTACTATATTACATCAAACTTTATTCTTACTAAATTATGTATAAAATGTTTATTTCATTTTAGATTCCACAATATGTTCTCCCTTACTAAGAATATGGGATAACCCATTTTTTTGCTTCTATTTCCCCGAAATATTAATATTATTATAATGATTTATCATAGGTAATGATAAGAGTAAAAATGTAATTTAACTTATGGTTTTAGGATACATTTTAGTCCTTTAAATAATATAAAAGTACTTTTATATTTTTGGTCTCCATAGATTACTAATTTATTGGAATCAGTTTTATTTATTATATTTTATTTCTTTACCATGTAATTATAAAAGCATTGGTACTATTTTTCTAGATCCGTGTTCTTTCAATAGATACAATATAGATACCCAATCCATTTAATTCATTGAAAATTAGGGAGTCTTTATTCTCAAATGATCTATTACAGTAATTATTATAAACATTTTCTTATCCATTACCATTATTCCTATTAATGACAGACATATTAAGGGGTGATATATGTTGAGAAATTCAATCCTATAGGTATAATTGAATATTTATTATTTATTTGAAATAAATTATGGGACCAATAAATTATAACACCATCTAATTTACTATTTCCAGTACCCTAACATGTCATTTATTTTTAAAATATTTTCTCAATGATAACATCTAACTATCTACCTTATTATAATAAGGATTTTATTTTTGTAAATAATCATTAATGTTCAATAAAAAATAATAAAAACTGTGTTTTCTTCATTTTCTATGGGGAATGTACTTATCATGGTGTATTTCCAAATGATTATATACATAAATGGAAAAATATTACTATTTGAGAAGATTGATATTAAAAAAATATAAAATTATTTCTTCAAAATGTTGATATAATTTTTCTTCCCATTAAATTAATACTAGAAACAATAAATAAATAATATATTCCCTTAGTAGTCTACCATCAACCTATTTCATAGGTGAGTTATCTAGGACAAAATATAGTATCATGAATAATTTCCATACAATATTTTTCTATATAATAACTGCATAGGTGAGGCCATTCTGGATCATTGCAAACCTACATAACTAAAAAATATACCATAATATAATTTGGTGTAGTTTACCACATTATCACCAAATTTCAATAATATTATTTTCTCATTATTTATTATTTTTTGGGATTTAGAATAGTATCTTACACAGATTTCTTCTCGATTTGTCTTAATATTAGCGAACCCTGTATAAATTAGTCAGATAGGATCAAAATTTTTGTTATAGTATTAGTTGGATTTTGATTTTTCTTTTATGTAAACATTATAGAATGATTTATCTAAAATATTTTTTAGAAACATTTATGCTATAAATTCAGTTTTATAGTCAATGAAGAATTGAATTTTTATAATCAATAATTTTATATATTTTGAGGATAATATAGTTTAATATCTAATTTACAAATAGAAGGGTTTGAAAAACTGTATAGTGATATAACATCTTCATGTATATCTCATAGATATTTTAATGGAATATTTATTTTAATTCATAAATACTATGTTGATCTCCGAAAAATAGATAAATTCATTGAATATTATATAATAACATATTATTTAGAATATTTAATTTCATAAATCATGATAATGTCCTAAATGATGTTCAATCAAATATATATTTCATTAAATGGATATCAATCCATGGTCTCTCCCGAATAGATATTTTTACGGGATCTAATGTCTGTAATATTTAGATTCAATGTCATGCCACCTCCTGGGAATAAACCAACAAAATATGTATTCCCATATCAGAATACACAAGATGTAGACAAGAAGAAATTTTATTTTTATTTCAATATTAGTAATAATAATTTTATTATATTCATAATAATAATTTTTGGGGTATTTCATTTCATTCCTCGAAATAATTGTTATTATATTACCAATGATAATGATTCTTAGTCATGCAATACTAAGTGATCACTGTAATTGGTATCCATATCATCAAATGTTGGAAGAAAAAATATGTTATTTTCTTATTATAAAATATATTATATAATGTATTATTTATAACATATAATTAGTACTTTATTATATTATGGTATAAGTGATATATGTTTATAATACATTTCCTTTTGAAAAAAAAATTCTGAGTATTTATAAATAAAGGTAAATAATTTTTTTAATGACCTAAACTCAGTGAAATGTCGGAACATGATCATTAGGTACATATGAATCAAATATTTGAAACTCTAAATCACTCAACAATCCCTATCATAATATATTTTATATTCATACCTCTGTAGGAATATTTAAATCAATACTCATAATTTATAAATAAAGAGGATAAATTTTAATACAACTAAAAATCAATCTGGAATCTCACATTCTTTATTCCCCAATTGTTGAGTGAATAGATACTATAAATTCATATGAATTTCTCTATTTATTATGTGTATCAGTTTTTTAAAATATTAAAAATATTTTATAAATGTGGTGTGAAATATGGGATTTATTTATTAAGATATTCTTGAACTCTAATGGATGTATTTATTATAGGAAAACAAAACCATTTTCAATATATATGTATTAAAATTAATAACAAATAATAGAATATTTAATAATAAAACATGGATAATGAATATTCAATGAGACTGACCTTCGATCCATACCAATATTATATCTATTAATTATATCTTCACACTTATTAGAATAGTATATCCCATAGATATAATACAATCACATATTAAACCATATATTATGTTATAATATAATATCTTATTCCTTAATATAGAAAGGGAACACACATTCCATGCACCTAGAACATCATCATTAATATGGAATCAACCCCCTAATTCATGAATCGTGATAATAAGTACAATGAAATAATAATAAAGATTTTTTTTAAAAAAAATATTATAACATCACCACATTATCATTGATTAAAATTCATTCATAGATTTACTCCATCAATATATGTAACACTAGGAATCCCTAATCAAGGATTTTTTAGACCCTTGTGATATTAAAATAAATGATGCTACTAAATTTTTTTTTAATTGTTATAAAAATTCTACATAATATTCTTTCTTATAGAATAATATTTGGAAATATATTTTTATGGGAAAAATATATTGCCATATAATTTTTGAAATATATATAAATTTAACAATCATAGTGATTTGGTGTAAAATAATTTTGGAATAAACAATTTTCTTTCCTATTATAGTCAATATTTTTTATATAAGAAATTTGATATATTATTTTCATTTGATGATTTATTTTTATTCAAATAATAGAATTTATTTCCTTTAGTATTATCATGTTTAAAACCATCTTTTAGAATCTGATTCTCAGACATGAGATTATGCGGATTATCTAGACACCACATTAAATTCTTTATTATGTAGTCCATGGTTTTACTATTAATAATTAGAACCCATATAATTTCACCAAGGTTTTATGTTTTTTGTCATCTAATAAATATAATTGTAACAGTGATATATCCCCATTCAACTCTTGGTATTATTAATAAATTGATGAGGTATATAATAATAATGATAGAATTTACCCATAAAATTGAAATATTACCAAGGTGAAATCATTGAATTTATTATTGGATTCCTTTCTAATAAATGGGATGATGAAAAAATAGATTTCTTCTCTATACCACCCATTTCATCGAATACATATGGATAGGGAAAATCACCTTATTATTTTTAAAAAGGAGAACATCCCTATAAAAATTAATCCTATTATGAAAGATAATAATATAAATATTTCAATCCGTGCACATCTATTGATAAATATACCATTATCTCATTGAACCACATGTATATTAATGTTGTCTAAGAGTACATCAATTAGAATTTGGGTTTAACATACATAAAAAATTAAACAATGTTATATTTATTAAATATATTGGCCAAATTAATTGATGATATCACATTTATGAATCATAATACTCATTCACATGGTCATAATATGATATGGTGAAAATTCATTCATTTTGGATGATTGTGCCTCAAAATGGGAGAATGTAGGTTTTTAATAATTTATCAAAGGATTGAGAGTTTAATTTGTTCAATAATATTGATGCTAATTTGTATAATACAAATTATTTGACTACAACATTTTAGAATGTTTATTTTTCCACAACTGTTGGGATATTAAATAACAACTAGTTCAATAAATAAGAGCCTTAACATAAAATAATTTTATATCTATGAACGTAAATGATAAAGAGTAACATATCTCAACACATTAGAGGCACTGAGAGGTATTTTCATAAAATTACCATGATATTCTGGGATGTGATCATCATGTAGTTGTTCCACACCCTGGTCGTCTAATAATAATCCACAATTATAGATCAGTAGTGAAAATAATGAATCAATATTATCAAGGATTGGTTGAATATTATCTGGAAAACTAATCATGTTTATGTTTAATCGTGAAAATTAATATTATAGTAGATATTCTAATAATCATAACCCATATAATAAAAATTTGATATATCATAGTATTTCATGACAATAGTGACATAAATATACACACTTTTTAAGGTGACATTACAATCATGATCTCAAAATTTATGATCTACATAATTGATTAATTTAAAATATTTTATCTTGTTATTTTAAATTCTATGTATATAAAATACGATGGACCTAAATTATGGGAATTCCCCCATCTCTTGAATAGTCTAATTCATATATTACCACTAGTTGTTTCATTTAATTTTGAATAATTTTATATCTTCCTATAAAATATTGAACATATGATAAATGATCGAATATTATTTTAGCATGATGCTTGTAAAATTACATGATCATTAAAACCAATTACTAAACAGATGCTGGTGATTTCTAAACTTCAGTCCCATAATATGATGAAAAACTATCTAATGTGAATATCCAAAATAACTTCTTCATTATATTTAGGATTATATTACCTTCATTGGGTTTTAAGGTTGACATTGAGGATAAAAAGATGATAATTGATATGTTATACCCATGAAATCATAATAAATAAAAACTGATATGTTGATTCATCGTATACAAAAAAAATTACATTGAAAGCCATAGATGATTTTTTATCTATTATGAAGTTAATGAACATAGGTTCAATATACTTCTATGATGATTATAATAAAAACTAGTTTGATAAACTTAATTATATTTGTCCACATCCTCTAGTTTATTCACACTAAAGGATTCAAGAATAAAAAACCTCAGAATATAATCATAGGAACTATCCTTTATTACTATTTCTTCCCTAAATACTAATTCATCTAATAAAATTAACTTTATTATTTTATTAGAATTATATTGGAGACTGATAGTTGGTATATCCCCATAAAGAATAATTTTATACAATCTATCATTATTTATTAAATAATTTATCAATTCCACCATTATCCCAATGTTCATTTTATCTATAACATTAATCCTTAATAACATATACATTAGTTCCTTAAGTAAGTATGGTGATTAGAATAATGGAATTTGATTCTCTAATAGTTAGTCATTTTATTTATTTATTATATGGAGACAAATGTACATCTATTATAAAATTTACATTTTTAATATTTTACCCATAAAGAACATCCTTGTTTAAAGAATCCATAAATAAGAATCATTTTCTATTAAATTAACCTATCAATTTTCGAATGTTATCTTTGATTTTAGATCATAAAGCCCTTATGGGAAGTGGATGAATAATTTTCAACACAACAATGTATTTTGGTATGCCATATTTTATTTTCCAACAATGAAACTATCACCATAACCATTTTACGTTCTTGACTTTTGAACCAATAGTAATAATACCAATCCCTCATCATTGGTTTTGAACATGAAAATTTATACCATGATCCCAAATTAAATCCAATTTTGATTCATAAATTGTGATAAAAGATATCTCTATGGAATTACTATTCATGTAACAGAATATGATAACATTTCTTGATAACAAAAGAGTGTTTAGGGAAAAATATATTATAATGCCAATTTTGAATTATATCTAATCATTGAACATTTATCAAGAAAATTCACTGGCCATGTCAGTTTTCATTCATTAATTGTCCCCACCCATAACCTCTTTGGCATGTAATAAAGCCTAGTATGACCATTGATTTCGACCTCTAACAATTAATTATACTATAAATTTAAAATAGTGCATAAAAATATAATTGGATTCATTTCCCTCATTACGATCTGGAAAAGTAATGTAGAACCACTAATCATAATTATATAATATGTTGAAATAAATAACAAAAATTATGAGAAATGATTATATGTTAGTTTATAAAAAATGTTTTCGATGTCAATATTGTAGAATATCTATTTTAATAGTTTCATTAACACCAATTTTAATCACCATGACCTAGTGACGAAAAGAACAATCCTCAAAATCATCCAATAAATTTATTAAAATTTGTATTGATATTATCATGGTGGAATATGTAAACATAGTTCGTTCCATAAAAGGTTCTATTAGGAAAATATATAAGATTAATATTAATAATCTAATAAATAAGAAAAAAAACATACTCATTAACTAAAAAGATGAAAAACCACGTAAATGTTATATATAACACAAACCAAATTCACAAAAAATAATAGTAAACAATATCATGAAAACAACATTTTATGTTCCCTAAATATACATCCCCCACTTATGTAGTTTCCCTATTATTCAAACGGTATATTTTTGTGAACTTATTTACCATCCATAACTATATACAATATATACAGAACCACCAAACAACAAAAACCCCACAACTATTCTAGAACCACTTCGACACACATCATCACATTTAATAGCACATTACCATAACAACATATGATGTGTCACCTTGTTTCATCACCACCACATTACATGATCATGACCACATTCCATATATGTGGTAATAATAATATATATTGTATAATATATATCACAACCTCGTTTCATAATCTTGGTGGTGATTCATGCCTATATGGACACATACCCATATGTTAATGGATTCTGACAATCTACAAGTACGGATGATCAGCATTGTGTGTATAAATACCCCCTTAGTCAGAAATAAATATTTAATTAAAAAAGAAATAATATTAACCCTTAATTCAAATATGTAGCATATGTTTCAATTATATCATTGAATGGACTAAAAAATAATATCAACATAATCTATAACACAATAAACCATTATGTAATGTCCAAAGAGAATAAATTAAGAGCGAGATTACCCATTGTATGACATTAATTAATGACATAAAAAATTAAAAAAAATCAAGAGACTATAATAAAATAGGTCCAAATACCCTTCTCGATCTCATATCCAAACATAACACATTATCCACATTATCAAAAATCCAAAACAAGACCTTTTCCGATACCCTTTATTACTGCAATAAAATAAACTAAGGAAAAAAGGGTTCCCATGCAGGGTGAGAGAAAAAAATGTACAATTCCCTGAATGGTTTCTGTATTACACATAATAAAATTTACTGTATTGTGATTAGGTAGTGTTAATAATAAATATAAATGAATATATTATAAAATCATTATATTCTTATCATCAATCCCATTTACAACCATACATAACTCATTTAATAGAGTAATTGTATGATAGAACTATGTCCTAAACCTGAATTTAGAGTGAATGATCCATTAACCATCATATTATATGTTTTGGAAAATGATTTGTAATATTCACATCAAATTTGTTTTATTTTTTATAACCAAATTAATGATTACATTATTGAGGTATCTCTATTTAGAAGAATAAGTGAATGAAATGTTCGCATTATATATTATCTGAAAATTACTGTACCACATTTAGATACAATTTTGGAATGATGCATCACCATTAGAAAATAACCATGAAAAAAGTTTCTCCTAATAAACGATTCACCGCCGCTAAAAAACATATGTAAATGATATATGACAAACTCACAACCTCAAGTTGGATAATTTACCAACATAATATGTCACTAATCAAAATGATTCATTATTTAATAAATATTTTTGTAATGATGAAATACCCCCCAAAACATTACTAATGTAGATTAGGAACAATAAATACTAGGTCTAGAACACCTAATTGTGTATTGAAAACATCATTAATGATGTATTTTAAATTAATTTTTTCTTGCAATCATGAAAAATTAGATGTTAAACAAAAAAATAATCAAATAAATTAATTGTTTTAATATTTCTTCACTTCCCAAAAAATAATGAAACTAATTTATTAGTGGACCCACAATATTAATATACCTGAATATGATATCATTAATTGATTTTGTATGTAAGTATTTTAACATCAAAAAGTGCCCATGAATTATGAACAATATACTATAATTATAAATTTTAGGTTCATTCACACTTCATGGATCTTCTATTGCATTTCCATTACACTTTGTACTTGGGTAATGGTAATAATGTCAATGGATTGATGGCATAGTTTGTAGATAACCAATGATTTTTTAATTTTTTCTCACTAGCATTATTTAATTTCATAGATCCATTTTTAAGTATTTATATTCAATTATGTTATGTATTGATCAAAATTTACATTATATTTTACACACAATCCAAATACAAACTATTGGGATGTATTAGGATCACCGAAATCTATATTTTTGGTCCCATCACATTGAATGCTATAATTGTATTCAACATAAATTGGTAAAAAAAATACTTGAAATTAGACATATTCATAAAATAGTGATCATATTGTGAGGGAAATAGGGAATGTGGACATTTTTACTATTATAATAACATACAATACTTCTGTAAAACAAATGACACTAAAACCAATCTCAAACAGATAATATCCAATCTTTAAAGATGAATAATATAAATAGATAAATTGTGGAGGTATGCGTATTCTATGGAAAACATTGGGTTTATTGAAGTGTGGTTAATGGGTTTTAGTAAATTTAATAATTTAATTAAAATTATTAAAATTTTAAAATTCATCATATGTACTTGTTCGGAAGCCTACTACCCATACTAAGAAATTGGTGCACAACCAGGTACTCTCCCCATTGTTACAGAACCGATATTAAATCTACAAGGGATACATCATTCCATTCAATGTCGAATTTGTATGTAATACCGTCCTACAATGTATCCATTTATATCTATAAAAATTATTTCTAACAAAAAACCATAACTGATGTCATAAAATAGAATAAATGACCCTTGTGAACATCTAAAACTTCAAAACTAATAAAAAATTAAATATATTTTGAAATTTTATAACAAATTATACGTTCAAAATAAATGTGTGGATTACAACTTCCCCTAATGTTTGGAAAATCATCTCCAAGATATGTTTCCAATACATTCAAGAGAAAAAATATCACCATTTCACACCCATATCCACTACTCATTCTAAACTCTCATCCATGATTTTCATTTTCAACAAGTGCTCATAATAGATGTACTTTCATTGTATTTAGTACCATCTCAACATAATTAATTTTATGAACTAGAATCACATTAAACACTGTGTACTAATTTATCTTGATGCGAGCAATTCTAACAAAATGATAAGAATACTAATGTAATATTTAAAGATTAAATACATGGAATATTTATTCAAGGTCACTATACCTCAATGTAATCACTAACTAAAATAATATGGTACATACCCTCATAAAAACATTCACTGACCTGATGAACTATGGAACTAATGATCTCTTCTATTGAATATACTACTTTCAAAAATATTCTGCCTCTCACAGGAATAGTCAATATTAACCAAAAAATTATTGACGATTAAAACTCTTGCAGGAATATTATTGAAAACTACTATGGAAAGTTTTTAATAACACAATGATCAGATACATAGGTATTAATGTCCCCTACATGATATTCAGTCTCATAAAAGTAAACATTCCCACTAATATCCTACAATGAGGCGACGTGAATGACATGATATAAAAGTAATCAATAAGTTACATCTAAATAGATTATTTACTTTAAAGTAATAGGTGATCTGTAAAATATTATGATGACTCTCCAATGGCTCTCAAAAATTAGGGACACATTGTCATAAGATGTCCTAAAAAACCTACACTAAAAGTATCAATTTTTTTGAGGTTGATTTAACCTACAAAAATAAAACTATTTAATATGTGTAATATGAACATCCAACCAATATAATTTCATGAATTGAGTCTTTTTATCAGATATTATAGTACTAGTATTCATTGTATGATAAACTACATATTAATAAAATACCCTTCCAAGCCCATTAAATGAATATTTCTCCAATATTAATATGAAAGGTTAGAATTCATCAACTAATATGTATATAATATTATAGTAATGATTCAATAGTGTGACCTTAAAACCCCATCACTAAATCAAAAATCATGTTCCATTATTTATAATTGTGAATTTGATGATGATGAATAATACTTGTGTGTTTTTTAGGAATGACCTTCACACACTGTGTCATTAAACAATCTAAAACGACCATAGTTACATCTATCTTTATCTATGGTGAGTGATATTATCTTTTTAAATCATCATATATCATCATAAGACATAGTAAAAATACCTATCTCAATTCATGTGAGTCCTAAATAAGTTACTTTCACATGCTAACCTAGATTTGAACATAGTTTCATTGATAATGTATCTCATTAGAGTGCATGGCCAATAATATAGCATCTCTTACCCACATATGTTTTCTCTCACCATAAGAATGATTGATTTAGAAAACTAAATCCCCTTTCATCTATCAATGGGTGATGAGGAAAAAGTAAATTTATTGAAAATAACCCTTCCATAATACTCATATATATATATTTCTATCCATATATGATGGTCAGTAACCTTCCAAAAAGTATTATACATCTTGATACCCATGTTTGAGTTTTCATACCTACTGCATTAGTCATGTAACTAAATTTCAAAGGTTTATAAAACTTAATAATGTTATCTATTAATGATTCCAAAAAACCCTATTATGAATGGGTTTATCACACTATTAGAATATAATCTTCATTATTAATAAAATTATTAACCATGACCAAATAAAAAATATTTATTGATGAAAAAATATTAGTTTATGAACTATATATAAAGACAATAAATATTTATTCAAAAAAATTCTCAATTATATCCAAAAATTTTATGATATTAATAAAATTACACCCCCCTTACTTTAGAAATTATTCAAGGTTTGCTCTGAATGTATCAGAAAATAAAGCATTATCATAACCAAGACTATTTATGTTAAGGATTTTCATACATATAAACAGAACATTCAACACATAACAATATATCTTAAATAATTTCATCTAATAAAAAATAATGACAATAATTGATCTGGTCCTTGTTGGTGTTTCAAAATGATAGATTCCCTGGCTGGATCATTATTTGTATCCTTATATACAAATAAAGTTATAGATATCAAATTTTATTCTTATCTACTCTAAATAATCCATGTTTTTGGATGTGTTAAGGGTTATTTTTACGAGAACCTCATATAAAACATTACTAATGAATTACGACTCTATAATCACAAACTAATACTTTTAATTATTATAATATGTCCACTTATATATATATATATACTAAATATGGCCTCATGATAATGATTTTGGTCCTCTCCTTAATAATAGTGTATCAGATTTTTTTTATAACCATGATAATTTGGAGTATAAATATAGACTGAACCCCCTTTAAATTAGGAATATAAAAATTTAATGTTTTTTAATCAATCAAAATTTCAAAATGAGATAGTAAAATATACTCTAACAACTCATGGTTTTTTTATAAAAAATATCAAATTGTTTCAACTATTATTGGTGATAACCAGACCTTAATAAAATCTCTAATAATGACCTAAATTAAAAAATAGATAAATAGGACATACATATATGAGGAAGAGGATATCAATTCTTGGATATCACCAAATACGGTATATGGAAATCTACACATAAGCACAATGACCCATCTAATTATTTTTTCTAAAAATAAATGAAAACCAAAAGGGAACATTCTTACGAACAAAAATTCATTTGGTTCAAGGTAATATATACATTCCTTGTAATATATATGAATTTTATAAATTACCATATATAGTAGAATTGTTTTTCAATTTACACATAGAAAAATATCGAAGAAGTACTCGATCTCACACTTTGGTAAAAAAATCTAATAATCCCTCAAGAAAAATATCTGGAAACCAGTCAAACATATGATATAAATCTAGATATCATGTATCATTATCATTTAGAAAATCACTATCATTACTTGATGATATTCCCCCAGGAAACATATTGATATTTCAAGGATGAACTAGAAAAAAATCCTACTATCTGACACATTTATAACATCCAACCCCTTTTGACTTAAAATATTCTAAATTATGACAAAAATATATAGGGTAGAAAATTATTTAAAAAATCTATTCTATAGATTATATAAAATATGGAATTCCTGGTAATAAATTTATCAAAGAGAGTCTTACTCCATGTACTCATGAAATTATATCCTAAACACCTATATGAACCCTCAAATAGCACCATGAATTATGTTTATGTGGATAACACACTATACATGTACTCTATCTACACCCCAAAAAAATAAAGGACTTGACATATTGAAACATCCCGACCATGGTTCCACATAGCAGTGCCCCGAGCCAGTTCACCACATGACCTCATGTGTGCCACCGCCTATGAAAATGGATTTTGACTTGCATTCAGGGTCTGTTATGTTATTCATGGGGATAATGTACCTTATTTTATCATATTAAAAAACCAATAGAAAAAAAATAAAACGCAAAATCATATATAACTAGAACAATTTCCATGTCACAAGATAACTAAAAAAGAAATTACAATACTCAATTGAAAAGTAAAACATTCTAGGCCAATATAATTTTAATGTGTCTATAATGAAAAAAATACACTAAGAATCTAAAATTGCGTCATAAACCATGTTTGCTTCCCTCCTCCAAGATTCATCCCCAATCATCCAGCTCTCATAGGATCTTCACCCTTATCTAGTATTACAAGAATATTCTATATTCTGGTACCGATTTGGTAGCCCGAATAGGGTGTGAGTAAAACTAAGTGGTCCACCACCATCGATGAATAAAAACAGTCCAATAAAAAATATTGTTTATTTAGTTTTATAATTAATAAGTGAAATTTATAAATAGTTTTTACATTATCATCATCAAAATTAAAATTTTTCTGGGAAACACGACATTGTCTGATTCCAATCAAGATCAAGGCGATCTGAAATAGGGAAGAATAAGTGCATCTATTATAGCAAGGCCACCACAGTCTCAAGGAACCGAAAATAAACTAGAAAATAATAGACACAAACCTTCAAGAGTTATAAAGGAAGACATGTAGTCTATCAACTTGTTCCCTTACATCCATGTTTGAAAAATGAAAACCCACCACTCAAGTATGATTTTTCTTTTATAGATGTGATAGGTTATGGACCATGGGACATGAGGTTTCTTCTGTTTCTCTCCTTGAATGATCATCCTGTCTGTTTCCACATCCTCTAGATGGATGTTATTCACATGAAACATCTCAATACCCTACTCTATCGCATAATCCTCTGCTTGGAGTGAGTACCCCTATCTGAATCCTACATTGAAAGAAATGAGCAGAGATCCCTGATGATCACGAATGCTACCTCCTCACATGAAGCTTGATGCGAAATATCCATCAATGTTCAACATGTATTCATTGTTAGGGGGAATCCATCTTACATATCTTCCCTATGATAAAAGAGCTCGAGGAGATGATAATGAATTATATCCCATCATTATTCTTCTTATGTATGACGTACAATCCATGATCATAACTAGTGATTCTAGATACTCCAACATGCTCTACATTTTGACAATCATACCCATCAAAGAACTAATGGAGCCTTTATAAAGGAAACTATTCATCACAATCTGGATGCCCCAATAGCCCACGACAACTAAAAATTCCCTAGTACAATGTTCTAGCCTCGTGTTTTCTATCTACCTAATCCATGCATGGAAAAATTATTATGATTGATTTATTGTTCCTCTAGTCCACAAAACCAACCAATAATATTCCATTCTACTTCCTATAATTATCTATCAAAAAAATGATATTTAGAGTCGTTATTTGGGTGCCCTGCAACACAAAAATTAAGAAGAAAGCATGACCACTATTTTTTGATCTCATTATCTATGGGAATATCATTGTTGTGGAGTCTTCAGACCATGATATTTATCATCATGGGGATGTCACTACACCAAAGTGTTGAATTCCACTCATCACCCATAGCATGAACTTGAGACATGGTGTTATAGTCATTCATTGAGAACACACTCTAAGAATTTCTAATGAAATGATGATTGTTCGACTCCAAATTGATGAAATTGTTATTGAATATAATTAGTCGATGGTGTTTGAGAGTGGAGTTAATGATAATCTTCAACCTGTTATCCAGTGAACATAAATTGTTTAGGATTGGAAAGCTAGGAAAGACATGTTTTGAGCCATGATTGTTGCATCTCTAGAAATTAAATTTTCCATAGCCAAAATTCCATATGGAATGACATTGTGGAATTGGGATATGATGATTGATTGAGAGACAAATCTGAGAGGCATTACCCCTATCATTATTCGTGAAATCTCATTATCTATTATGGATTAATATATCCCACAACATGTTTCTATCCATGAATTTCTATTCCAATTTAACATGAAATCTCTCCATTACTTCCAAAACATTCATCCTTTTGATACAAATGTCCCCCCCAAACTCCCTTTCAATCTTATACCAAGAAGCCTAGTGCAATTGACCCTCAGAGCGAGTGTCCTAAATGAAGATGATCATGATTATTTCTGTTTTTATCAAGTCATCTTTTGTAACATTGATCACTAACATCACATTCATGGGAATATATGTTATGACACAATGAACCAATATTATTACCCCCCAAAAGAGATTAGATGGATATTCCTATTTGAAATGTGATCAGAAATTTTATCAACCAAACCATAAAAGTGGAGGACTCAAAAGGTTCTCCCATGCATACCCAACATGTCCTCGAATTCCACTCCACCTTTGAGAACACTAATTTGATGTGAAAAAATTACATTCATCTCATTAAAGAGACCAAAGTGTTCCCTATGTAATATCACATCGTTATACCTAATTCTTTCTCAACATTAATGTATTAAAAAAGTTTTATTACATATCAATATTTCATTCAACTCGTACTAGAGTTGGGATATTATATTGTGAGTCTATAACATAGTGTTCATTTATCCCAAATCTTTAATTTCATATTTAAATTCCATATTCCCATAGTTTACAATATTAGAAATGTAAGTCATATGACCTTGTTAGAAAAATTACTCGTCAATATAATGACCATTTTTACTATCACGTTACTCAAAAATAAAATGACCATGTTTCCATGTTCACATCTCAATTTTAAAATACCATGTTCCCAATATCATTTATTATAAATATGATGACAGTGTTACCATTTTTACATCTCAATTTAGAGTGACCATGTTCCCATTTGTTCACACATTATTGATTCATATTTAATTATCCACATAAACTCCATTTATAATTTAATAATTAGTTAAACACATCCATTCCATTAGTTAACTAATCAATTAACTAAGTTATTCAAACCATTAATTAATTAATTAATTATTCAACATCACAATTAATATTCTAAAAATAGTTTTCTGAAATTAATTATCTCATTATAATCTCAAAATCAGATAATTAATCCCAAAATTAATTATATAGATCATACTATCAATGCCACATAATTAATCAATATTAAATTATCTCAACATATCAGTTTCATTGTCTCAACATAAATCACCCGATTAATTATCTAGATAACAACCCATAAATATTATAATCAATTTTTCCCAAATTATTATCTAATAGGGAATCCCTTTAGTCTGATGATTAATTCTCCACACAATCACCTACTTTATTAAATCCTCGATAAATCAATTTTCAAATCAATAAAACCTAATAAAATAAAATAAATTACTAAAATATTGTTGACATTATACAATTTTTAATATACATATCATATAGATTATTATTATAATTATATTTTACGAAACCTACCATAGTTTTTTGATGGATTTTCCCCCAACAAAACTCCCAATACTCTGAGCATCACAACAACATTGATAAATGTTCTATATCTAAATCCCTAAACTGAAATAATGATCAAAGATGTCAAGATATAATAAATATATATCTTGTTCCAAAATTTGAGATATATATGATTGATAAAAATTAAATACAGGGAAAGAGATTATATCTTCAATGAAACTATCAAGGAATGATAAAATAAGATCCAAGAGAAGGATTGGGATGAAATCCACATACTGAGAGAAGGGAAGATCTTCAATTTTAGATTTTGACTTTGAATAATGGTGTTTTTTAGTCCTTATAATCAATCCACATTGATGTGAGAACCTTAATTTTCTTTTAAGAATGTAAAATCCCGAGTTAGGGCTGCATTTGAAGTGAAATAGGCCATTAAAAGTTCAAAATGAGTGAGATCCACAATTTTAGGATTTGACTATCGGCATATTCATGGTTCAGTATAAATGTATGAAACAAATGTGTGATAAACTTTTATTATCTATTGCATCAATGGGGACAGACATGGATTCCTCACATGGCCTCCAAAACCATTCTTTAAATATTCCTATGCGACTTCCCCAAAAGACCAGTGACTGCATAGTATCTTCAAGAGAGCTGCACAGTTTGTACAAACCGTGCTCCAACTATTCACATTCAATTTTCTCCAAAATTTACATCGAATCCACCCAAATTAACCGCATATAACAAATAAAATCAAAGGTACTTATGTAAAAAAAATTACTTAAAATTGTGCTTGAGATAACTCTAGAAAAGTACTAGATCATACAATCCACACACATTATAACTGCTCTTCCTCGAGCTACAATCCTAAATGTCTATAAAATATTGAGACAAAAGTATTAGTCAATTGAGCCCTAACATATCCTTCTTTATCTAATGATTCCACATTCACTCATCCATGTTATAATAACACGTAGACTGTCTTCATTATCTTTCACCGCAATAAATTCTCACTGAAATCCAACACACGTATTAGATTATTCTCAAAGGAAACATATATCTCGAGGTATATCTCATCTACATCGATCACATGAAAAGGTTCAGGGTGATACTACCAAATTTTAAAACATAGAAAACATAATTTATTACAATATATCTTTGTGTAAGAGATAATCATTATGCCACCATCCATATTGTCTCAACTCTCTCAAAGGGTCCAATAATCCAAGGAGCCAACTTTCCCTACCTCTATATCCTATAGTGATGTAACTAAGGAGATACAAGATGGGGCACATGATCACCCCCTATAAACTATAGGGGTTTCTCTATCTATTAGAAAAAACATCTTTCTACTATGACCCATAGGCATACAATTAAAAATTAATTATAAATTACTTGATGTGCACTGCATGAGATTCTGTCCCGACAACTATGACTCACCAGCATCCATCCAACATAGCATCGATATGCATGGAATAAAATAAAGTTACTCATATTGTGGCATCTATATAGTCTCTTATTAACTATTTTTTTGGATAAATGCACTAAATCCATGTGATTTTTCCATGATCAACTCAAGTCAATCATACATTTTTGTAGCATATCCTCAATCACCTGTGTAGTACGTTTAGACTGGCCATCATTGTGATGGTGGAAATACATAATCAATGATTTATGTTTTCCTACAAATTTTTTTCAAGATCTCTTAGAAGTGTGATGTAATGTATGAATCACGATTTGAAACTATATTCTATTGAACTCCATGTTGAAAGACTATTCATCTTACATACAATTTTCAAAAATATTGTACAGTAAAGGTTTCCTTTATAGTTATGAAACTTTATACCTTTTTATTCAATTAAAATGACCCTAATAACATCATTCTTCATAATAATCTTTGGGAGATGCACCAAAACAACCATGTTCATGTCATCCCACTTCAATTCTAGAAGAGACAATGACTATAGTAATCCTCAAGGTCATTGATGCTACGACTTCACCTGCTGGCATGTGAGACATCTTACACAAAACCCTTAAATCTGTTTTTTCATTCATGGCCACAAAAATGGTTTTCCTAGGTCATGGTACATTTTGGTTACACCTGGAAGCATTTCCCATTTTGGTGAATGAAATTCTCACATGAGCTCCTCTCGTCTTCTCTTAGGTAGTAGAACTCGATTCCTCAAGTAGATGATATCATCAACATTTATCAACCTAACCAATGATTTTTCCCAACCATCAATGATTTACCCCAAGGATAAGAACATTGGATCCTCATAATTTATATCCTGGATCCATATCAAATAAGTATACTCAACTATACCTAAACCTAGATTCGTCTGCTCCTGACTCTCCCGAACTACCACATGGATTTCAGTATGCATGGTAATCACCTTCCACTTTGCACTCGACAACTAAACCATCCATGTGTGAGTTTTCCTCCTCAAGAAATCAGACACATGTTTTCCATTCATGGGTGTATATTCTAGTTGAAAATCAAAATATTTCATATACCCCACCCATCTCCACTGTATTATATTCAAATCATGTTTTGAAAAATATATACTTCATGATATTATGATCTACATAGATATTACCCATTTCTCCCAAAAGATTGTTTTACCAACACTTATGTTCATAATCCACTGCTTCAAACTCAAGAGTGTGCGTAGGATAATTCTATTCATGAGGCCTCAACTACCGATAATAATATGCCAAAACTCGATCTCCCTACATGATAACATCTTCTGTCTGATCCTAGAAGCATCATAATAAACCGTACACTCTTCACTTAACTTAGGTAGGATGAAAATTTCTGTCGATGTTAATAACTTCTTAACTACTAAAATACTATCTCAAAGTCCTCTAACCATTCAATATTTACTTCATTTTGGGTCATGCCCAAAAGTGATGAAAATAAATGGGAAAATTGTTGGATGAATATCATTTAATTTCCTGTTATTCCCATGAATCATTCAATAACAAAAACAATCTTAGGATAATCCAAAAAACACAGCTTGAACCTTCTTTGGGTTCACCGAAAAAAATTCTTCAGAAATTATGTTCCCCAATAATTGTACCAAGTCAATCAAATACGACAACTTATAAATCATGGTGTATAACTGATGCTCTCTCATAGTACCTAGTATGATGTCATCATGTTTAGTATGATCGCCAAGAGTCTTGGAGTACACCAAGATGTCATCCAAAAAACACCATGATGAATAGATCGAGATATGAATGAAATATCATCTTCATCAAATCCATAATCACTGATAAAACATTTATCAAATAAAACAACATTGATACAAACTCATAAAGGTCATACCTACTTCTTAAATCAGTCATAGCTGTATTAAAAGTCCATAATCTCAAATGATGATACCTATATATCAAATCAATCGTTGAGAACGCAAAATATCACATCAATTGGCCTAAAATTTCAGTAACACGTAAAAGATGATATTAGTTCTTCATAGTCATTTTATTCAGCTTTCGTTAATCAAAAAAAACTGTAAACTCCCACAAACCTTATTTATAAACAATATAGGTGATCCCCAAGGTGACATAATTTGATGAATAAATCCCATATCCCCAAACTCCTATAACTGGGTATTATCTCTTGATGCTCAGTAAGTTCCATTTTTTATGGTGTAATGGATATTGGATCAGACACTAGTATGATCTAAATAATGAATTCCACATATACTTTAGTTTGTTCCTTGAGAAGTCTTCACGAAATACATTGTAAAGAAATTCCACTACTAGTGTAAAGACATTTGTCCTAACACCTCCTTCCTCCAACATAAGACTAGAATCTTGGGCTATGAGCTCTCCCAGTTTATAAGTAATTGTATGTACTCATCATTCATTAATATCCCACACTCCACAATAAATAAACCAATAACCATTCAGAGACATAAAGTTCACACTCCTATGGTAACAATCAATGTGGGCTCAGTATGAAACTAGTCAGTCCATAACCATAATCTAGTCGAAGCTCATCATATCCAGAACATAAATATTCCTTAGTAACTGATAATTCCCAATAATTAGTGAACATCCCATTCATAAGAAAATATCTCTAGACCGTACTTCCAATGATGTATCTATAGTCATAAACCTACTAAAAAAACCCCACCACCAAGCTCAAATAATTAATTTCTTTGACATATATAATGGAATGAGATGAATTAGTATCAAACAAGGATATATTTAAAGTAGAAGGTACTAGAATATTACCTCTTACTGTTGATGTTCTAGAATCTATATCCAAATGTGTAGGATGAAGTGTATGTAACTATGCCACCCCTCTTCCATGTGATGTTGTCTGACACCCCTGAGTATCACTACTCTGCAAATGTAGGATATCCTATCTAGAAGCACCATGCTAACTACCTCTACCACCATAGCCAAAAAAACTCCAACTATTATCCCAATATGGTTTATAATACCCACTTCCCACAATCTAACTATGCCTAACACCTCCTTCAGAACCTGTTTATCTCTATGACCTATAGAAATTCTGTAGATGTAATATTATTCCAGAAGATCGAAAATATAATGGTGGTCAAGAAAAATGTCTATGATAGAGACTTGGACTACCACATTGATGAAATGTCACCCTAGTAAGTTCCAACCCAACTGACCCTCTTTTCTATGTAGATTGATTCCCACTACCTTGGATAATGTTATCATAACAGTGATTCCTTCTCTCGAAAGTTTCACCTCCTAAAGATCTTGTACAAAATACATATCCAGTACTAGAATCCTCCATCACATTTCCTTAAACTATTATAGCTTGATCCACCAATTCATCAAGATTATTCAGCCAGAATATAACTATCTAACAATTAATCTCACACTTTATCCCATCCTAAATAGGATTCACCGTAGCTGACTTATCTCCTACTAATGTTATAGAAAAGTGTTTTAGATCTGCGCAGTGTCCAATATATACCATAACTGTTATTCTCCCATTAGTTAAATGCATGAACATAGTTTCTTCTCATGTCTCCTCATCTTTGGATAAATGTTTTTCAAGCTCCTATTAATGAAATCCTTACAAAATAAACCGCTGGACATTCCAGTTCACTCCTGAATGTTCCACCAATGCTAAAATGATCCTCGTAGTATATAAATGGCCAACATGAACCTCCTATCACCCAATTTCTGCAAATTGTCATGTATTTTCTCTATGGACTCAATCCAAAATTCCACTCTGTTGGGTCCACCCTCTCCAATAAAATTTAAATGGAGTTACAAATGGAACTCCCTAGATAAATCAAGGATTCCATTAACAACATGCCCTGAGTATCTTTCCCTAAAATACATAAAGAGAGTGATGTTATCTCAAAACTACTCCCCTTCATCTTTATTTGGAATGATTGGTTCCACAAGTAGCCTAAATTGAAACACAGTCCAAGGCACTCCCCCTAGTCAACCCCTAAACAAACATCATGGAGGCTTACTCTCAACAATTCCAAACCCAAGTCTCAGGTCTCATAATACAAACTTATAACAATTACATAAGTGTAAATTATTTGAAAAACCTTTCCTATCACCATTATACATTGTCAAAACAATGGATCTATCACTACCCTTAACCATCCTATAATAAGGTTTTGGTTAATAAGGATAAATCACTATAAAAATGAACATTCTCATTTAGACGCCCAATTATTCTCATTTTTCACCATGTTACAATCTCTTGGAATTCATTTTATGAACGAGTGATAATTGTAATCTTGCAGCATGGAAATAAGATCTTGTTTAATAGATTAACCATAAACTATTTCCCAATGTATTCCTAAAATGAAGCTTGTCACAATCACCCGGAGTTCCTATAATTATACATGAAGACTCAACTAAAATTCCATTATGGGTAATGTGTCAATAATAAAAAATTATCAAAAGTAAAAATAAATAACACCACATGTGGGTCACCCAGTGTAAAATAATATTCAATTGAAAAAGAAATCAATAATAACTATAATCCCACCATGAGTACTTAGGGTTTCCCTCATTCATGGCTTTTAAAATCCCATAAATGATCTCATTGAAAATCAAGAAAACTTCCTAGTCACATATTTACCATTCCCAAAATATTAATATAAAATAATATAAAATAAAATGTGCACTGATGTCACTTGGTAATGTCCCACCTCGGGTGACACACAACAGTTCCCCTATCTAGTTCACCAAATGACCCCAGGTTCACCTCCCCGTACATAATATTTTTCTGATTAGATGTTAGTGTTTCATAAGTCAGTGAAGAGGATTCTATACAATCATTTATCAAAGTAAAACTCTATCAAAAATAAATAAATGAATGTAAATGAATATATAACTAGAAAAATACTGATGTAACATGATAAAAAAACATGAATTACAATACTCAACAAAAGTAGAAAAATTTATATGTCGATATAATTGTCAAGTGTCTATAATACAACTAAAAATAATGAAACAATTACTCCCCAAGCAGGTCTTGAATCAAATCTAGTTCCCTCCTCCATGATCCATCCCCAATCATCCACATATCCCAAGTCATTTTCCACAATCCAATCATGAATCAATATAATCTATTCAGGTACCGATTTGGTATCTAGAATATGGTGTGAGTACAACTCATTAGGTCACCCCCAAAAGTGTCTAAATATAGTAATTGTCTAAAATATAGTGTATACAGATATATAAAAAATAAGTAAAATTAATAAATAGCTAGTTATTACATTATCATTTATTCTTGTTTTACTATATTAACTCTAGGGTTCGCAAGGATACCTGTACCCCAATACAAGCTATATCTCATGCGAAACCCCAAAGTGTTCTCTAGGTAATATTATATCAAAATTCATACTTATTTATAATGATATAAGTATTAAAAGGTGCTATGATATATCAGTATCTGATTCAATTAACTCAAGAGGTAAAAAATTCTCATGCGAGGCCATAACACAGAGTTCCATTATTTCCATTCATTAATTTCACATTTAAAATCTACATTACCAAATTTAACGATATCAAAAAATAAGTAAGATAACAATGTTATTATGATTACTCCTCAATAGAATGACCATGTTCCCATTCACTTTACTCATATGTATAATGACCATGTTACCATGTGTACTTATCAATCAACAAATTCCATGTTCTCATTCTCTATACTCATATGTATGATGACCATGTTACCATTTTCACTTCTCAATTAATAATGACCATGTTCCCATTAATTCACACATAATTAATTCATAATTAATTGTCCACATAAATCCCACTACTAATTCAACAATTATATAAACACATCTATTCTATCAATTAAATCAACAATTAACCAAGTGCATCAAATAATTAATAATTCAGCAATTAGTTAATCAAGATGTTATTTCATATTCCATTAAAAAATTTCCAGAATTAATTATCACTTTCTAATGTCATCATTCCATAATTAATCCCACAATTAATTATCTAGATTATACTATCAAAGGTACATAATTAATCTATAATTAATTATCTCACGATTTCCAGTCCACTATTCCATTATGAATCCTCTAATTAATTACATTGATTAAAACCCCTACCACTAATAATAAATTCTCCAAAATTATTCAACTAATATTGAATACCCCTTGTCTTGTGATTAATTCCCCACATAATCACCAATTTCATCAAATATTTGATAAATAAATTGGTCAATAGAATTAAACCAATTTAGTAAAATAAATTGCAAAAGGCTACAAGAAATTATACAATTTTTAATATATGTATCAAATCCATGACTATTTGAATCCAATTTTATACCATATACCCTATTTAATTGGTGGATTTTTTCCCAACATAAATCCCTAAACTCATGGTGCATAATGACATTAATAAATGTTCAAGATCTAAATCCCTAAATTGAGAACATGATCAAATAAATCAAGATCTAATAATTCTTATCTAGATACACATTCTAAGATATAGATTTAACAAAAAAATGTTTATATCGAAGGAAATATAGAATATCATCCATGAAATGATCAAAGAATTATTGAAGAAGGAATTATAGAATCATTAGGATGAAATCCACTAACCTGAAGAAGACATGATCTTCAATTCGGGCATTTGATCTCAACGAATACTGTTTGTAATGCCTTGTAATACCTCCAGGTTGATAGTATAACCTTTTAATAACCATAAGAAAGTAAAATCCCGAGTTAGGACCACATATGAGGTGAAAAAACTCCTTAAAAGTTGAAAATGAGTGGTATCCACATTTTTAGGATCTCACTGTCGGCCCACACAAGGTTCAGTCACATGGTTAAGAAAACCATGTGTGCACTGTGTGTTAGCCATTGTGTTGAGGGGGACCGCCCCTGTCTTCCACACACAGCCTCACAAACTTTTATTTAAAAATACTGAATCAACTTACTCAATAGACTTGTGAGTGCATTGTGTCTTCTAGATAGTCTCATGGTTTTTACAAACCACTTGAAAACCAGGTATAACCACTTCTCTCCATAATTTTCTAAGAATCCACCCAAACAAACCCCAAGTCACAACTCTACCCAAATTTTCATAAGAAAAAACAAAATTTACCTTCAATAATAGTAGATATAACTCTGTAAATGTTTTGGATCTTAATCATATAAAAATGAGTCTGATGTGATTATATGAAATAATATAGATTAATGGTTAGATATTATAAAGAGCATACAAAAAATTATCAACACCTATTTTTCATTATTTTTATAAGTTTTCTCAATTGAATGATGTTTATCTAAACCAAATCTACGATCTATCATCACATTTGATCTCATAGGAGAATCAAAATACGTTATATACTAATAATTATCCTAGGAACAATGTATTCTTGCACAACCTAGTTAGCTAGAGAAACAGAATCTACTATATTGGTATGAAAATCATGAACCTTATTAAAAAAATTTGGCAAAAAAACTACATACATTATTTGACTGTAATATGATATAGTAAAATCTTTCCACATGAACCGTATCTTGGAAATTGTAGAACTGCATTAGTGGCTTATCAATATTAGTCTGAATATGAACGGGATTTAAAACATTATAATACAGTATAAACCCCATATATGTTACAAGAAGAGGTAAAACACTACCATGGAAGGTATTGATGTTATAACCATGGTGAGACTCCTTGTGCCTCAACATCCAACATCCTAATAGAATTCCAATATTAAAGGTATTATATTTTTTGTTCTATGATGATCATCCCTCTATTTCATTCGACCTGGAAATAATTTTGTATATGAAAACCATAAAAAATATGCTTAAGTGAATGATATTAACATATGACTTGAAATAATTCATCACGATGTCATAAAAACACATGAATTAGTTAGTGTTACCTATATTTAATGAATAAAATACAAAAAAAATATCAGTTAAATGCATTTAATAAGACTTCATTGATATACCCACATAGAAAAGACACATGAAATCTCTGGCCTTATCTATATTGAGAGTCTTATGGGAAATTTTATTAGAGAAATAGTATAATAAATTTTTCATACAAATAACATATGATCATAAAAATATGTAAATAAAACCAAAAAAATTATCTTTTCCAATATTTATATATTTTGTGAACATTTTCATCTATTATATAGGTTTCCTACTATAGTTCAATATATATCACATAGATTCTATATAGAACTCAATAGTTGGTGGTCCGACATCAACAAGAATGTGAGTTGGGTACTAAAATCTGAACTATCAGAACATGTTCAATATCGAAAACCTAGAACACAATTACTGTTGTCACATAGATAGTATAATTCATTATAGTGAAACAAATACATATGATTTATATTCATAAATAGAGTTACTGATTCTATAACTAGTGGTTTAACCTTAGTCTCACCCTCCAGAAAGTCAATCCGAGGAAATCATTATGAAATATCACTATAATTACAAATTGAATAAATAGAATGAATCTATTAAATGACTTCATGTCAATATTATGGGAAAATAAAAATAGGAAACAAACCCTACATTTATATACATTGAAACCCATCAATACAATGGTATCCTATAATTGGACAAAATTTACCCCAAACTAACCATTCTCATTTTGTGTATAAAGTCTCATTAGTCTAATAAGTCATATACAATAACTCAATGAATGTTATTTTTTAAAATTTAAATGACAATACACTTAAAATTAAAAATAAACCAATTAAAATTCTAATATATGGATGACATGCGTTTTTTATATACCAAAAAATCACTCATAATCACATATTCTATTACCGCATTATTCCAATAGCAAACCATAAACAATAATTTTTTAAAAATTTTACACTTATAAGAAGTACAAATAATAAACTATTTGATAAATCATCATGTATAATAATTCTATCATGGGACACATAGACAGTCTATATAATTGGGTTATCTACTCCTTGGATTATGTTGTACCTCATGTTATAATTGTAAACTACCTCCTTATATTTTTATCAAAATGTATAATAATAGGGACATGATATTACTGTGTATGATATGTGGGTTGGATGAGAAATATACAAGAAATAAGTGGTGTTATGTGAAATTTAGAATGTCTCCTCTTTCTATAGTGGAACCCTACAACAAATAATATACCTTGTGCAATATGTGAGATGAATATTTTTAATGTCCAAAACATTAAGATAACCAATTATACATTTTATTAAATATGTATCATATTTAGTATCAAATTACGGGACATAACTAATGCATCACATAATAAAAATCAATTTTTTTATTATATTAATTTAGAACATTCTTTTTATATGGGATAAAAATTCCCATTGAAATTTTCAATAATATAATGGTATAATAGACATAGACAAAAATAATTATAATATGGAAATTTGGATGATACAAGAAATATAATAATAATATCCCTCAAATATAATACTATAAAAAATAAAGAAAACATTATTAATGTAATTGATAATTTGAAAAGAAATAATATAACAATTAGTAGAATTGTTTCCAATAATAAATGAAGAATGTACATGGTTTTCATAAGAAGCATAATTCTAATAAAAATGGAGGAGTATTAAAATGATCATTATGTGTAGTTATTAGAACATTGGGAATGTAAATTAATTTTTAGGTACATCCTGATATTAATATATATAAGTAATTTATATTATTATATAATTAAATAAAAATGTTTTATTTTATAGAATAATTATTTGATACAATGAAAGCATACATGTATTTTTGGGGAAACATGTCTGTTTTATTTTTTTCAAAATACATTTTCATGAAATATTAAATATATTAAAATATAGTCTATATTTATAAAATGTTAATATAAAATACTATAAATTTTTATATAAATGAAGACAAAATATTATATAGTCATCAGTAAATTTTTTTAGTATGTAAAATTTGAGAATACTTTATAATTTAATATTTTTTATAAATAATATTTTTTGTTTTCAAAAATTATTTTTTAATATTTAGGAAAATATTTTCCTAAAATTAATCTTAATTTTTAAACAAATAAATCACATTTATATTATAGTGATTTTTTTAATTTTTCATAAAAGCTACTTTCTAGTGGATTGTATAAATAATATTTTTAATATTTGAAAAATGTTTATGAAATAGTAAGGATATTAGCATGGTGTAAAAAAATAGAATTTTTTTTTGATAAATAATATATATATGGTGTACATTATTCAATTTAAAAATTGTAAATTGAATTTAGGAACATACATTTTAAATCATGGAACGAGAGTTATATTTGTTTATATTAAAAAACTCTTTTTTGTATTTTTTAGTTAAATAAGTATTAATAATATCCCATTTATCATTTTATTATATTAAAAATAAAATACACCTTATTTTTTTAATAAAAAATTAATAAATTTTACATATATCATTATAATTGAAAATCAATAGTCGAAATAAAATTTTAATCAAAAAATTATTCCTAAATAACCCTATCTACACATAATATATTCCATCATTCACATCATCATATATCAACATAAAATAATATTTTTATATCAAATACTTGTTTGTAATCACCTCCCTATAATATTAGAAAAAACCTTGAGGTCTCTTTCTAATAAAAATACCACATTTCAATTCCCTACTAAAATTATAATAGGAGTAACCCCAATATGTAAGGTATGAACTCTTAATTAATTTATCATTTCTATTTCCATAAATAGTACTCTTATATCTCTGTAAAAAATATTCTACACATACCAGTATATAAAAATTAAAATCATTATTATACTATAATATTATTATGTTATTCTATTAATTTTCTACAACTTCATGATATCCAACTCTAATGGAAATATTGATCATATTACAGTCAGATAACCAATTCCCTGAATTAAATATTTCAAATCTCTTAATAAGTTTACATACTTTGTTTTAAAATGTATTTAATGAATAAATATATTATTAACTACAGTGTAATAAATTTTCAAAGATAAACTAGACATTATATAATTAATATTAACAATAAATGATCATAGTGATTTTAACAACTTTTAATATATTATGGAAATTAATTATATCTATATATATAATATTCTAATTTAATGAATAAAAAAATAAAATATAAAATTATTGAGATTATGAAACTACTTAATAAAACTATTGACTATGTTCAAAATTCCTAGGAATTTTTGGGGAAATTGACCAAAGAATATGAAGAGCTAGAGGAGAGAAAAATATATTAAATAATTGAACGGAATATCAAAATAAGTTCTTCTTAAAAAGTATAATATATATGATAATGTTTCTATGCAATTATAAAATATGGTTAAATTTTTTATTTATAAGATTATACCAGCGTACCTATCATTTCACGACCAGTGGTATGTGAACATCAAGACTAACCATTATTCCATTTGGTTATGCATTCTATCTCTTACCTCACATTCTTTATCTATTATTATCATGGTTGTCATATGAATTATTTTTATAGGATTATTACATTTATAATTGCAATATTTTCACAGTCATTGTTTGAGTTATAAATGTATTTCATTTACTATTATCAATATTTATACAAAATGATCAAATATAATGTGAGATTTCCAATTAATTATTCTTTTTGATGAGTCAATATTTTATACTATATACACTTACAATAATTTTGTTAGAAATAAATATTTTATGGAAAACACTTTTGGTTTATTAATGGTTTTATAGAAGACACCACATTATCGATTTCATCAAACATTATTTATCCATCATGTAAAACATTGTTTACGATGATCAATTTTATACCTACTTATATAATCAATTGTTATGTATTTTTATATTTACATCGTAATATTATTGAAAAAATCATGATTTAATTAATGTTGTACATGTAAAGACAAGTATTTCAATATTATTTTGAGATTCACTATGAAATATCTTTTAGTTAACTTTTTATGTATGAATTATTTATATATAAAATTAATTCATATACATATAATTATGTGATAGGTATGATGATAATTATAAATCCACATAATGAATTATGTAATGTACTAAACTTAAGAAATATTATTTATTGAACAGAAACCATATTCCTATCATAGTATCTTATGTTATCATGGTAGTGATCCTTAACTTATGCCTATGACATCATGTATTATATTATTAAAAATTTATAATTATTCTATTATCATATGATATGTAGTTATTTTTTCCAAAATTATATCAGATTATTTCCTTTTATGGTATCATTTCGTTCCTCTTTACTCTTATGTTATACTTCCACAGAGAATTTGTCTATGTTTATGTATTTATAACTAACAGTTTTCTTTATATATGTCTCTATGGTAACCATTTTAGAAATAAATGGAAAAGGGTCATAAGGTCTTCTTATGAAGACTAAATTAAAACTATTTTGGGGTATTCTTATATTTACATAGTCTATATAGAATATCACAAACCCGACAAATTATATATTTTTTTGGTGTTGTATTATATAATTTTCGAATATTAATCTGGTAATATTATGTGAATGAGTCTTAGGATACAATAGTTGGTATCATATCCAGTAATAGTTATTTTGGGGAATAGGTTGTTGATTGTTTTTGAAAATAACTCAAAATTAAATATGATCAATGAAAAAGTATTGTCATATTTTTAGATGTGAAATAGGATATGATGTTATAAGATAAATTTTTGGTTGTTAGATATATATTTATCTTAAATATTTTAAAATTTACTAGGTTAAAAATATAATAATAAATTAAATCACGTTATAAAATTAAATAATTTTTAATTTTTCGCAGTATGTATTTGTTATTAGGACATAAATGTTCTTCATAAGTGTTAAATTCATCCTAGAGATGGATGAGAGGATGTGACTCATAACCCAATTATCCTTCATAGAATATATGACTATGGTAATCATAGGTAAATCTTATGACTACCCTACTTTTATTACAAACATAAACATGATTTATTACATAAACTATTCACTAGATACAACATGGATGATCGAGAGGTCTAGAGTCTTTGGGATTAGGATCATTTTATAACAAAATAAAACATGAAATACAACATCTATATTGAAAACTTCCTTTACATAAACACTACATTCTCTCGTACTTAGCATTAAATGAGATAAACTGAGGACATTAATAAGAAAAGGGCCCGCTAAAAAGCCCAGTAAGGGAATAAACATGGAATAAATGAGCAGTAAAATACATGTTAGGAAGTAATAATATCAATAGAGAACAATAGAAACATGAACATTAAGTCATTGTAAAGCATGATAATCATAACATGGAAATGTAGCAAAAACACTTAACATGGAATTAGCATGAGCCAAGGCTCATTGCACATGGAGCATGAGTAAATCCTCATTGCATAAGGAGAAAGAGTTAAACCAAGTTTCACTTTAATTATCATGTGTCAACACTCATTTCACATGACTTATCATGATACTATACTTTACCCAATGCATTCGAGCGCTATAAGGGTGCACCCTTCTTAAACATTTCATTACATGCATAATTGTGCCACATGGATCATAAAACATGGATTCATAAAACATAATAATTTATTAGATGATAAAAGAATGTGGAATTCATACATAAAAATTTATAATCAATAAGTAAATGTGAATAAAGGTGAATAACCTTGAAGGATAAATGGTCATGGTATTCACTACAGAATGGAATTGGCTGAGAAAATCTGTGCAATTTTGGCAGCATAACAGCGTGACATTAGAATTCATAAAAACTATTGATGAGAATGAAAGGGGGTTAATCATAATATTTACATGTAATGGACATTAATGAGGTCATATAGATTCATGACCCAACAATTTTAATGGAATCTAGATTCATGATACAAACGTATTGCTTGAATGTAAATCAGGAGATAGAAGTTCCTTTCAGAATTTTGGTATAGTAACAGGTGTACATGGGAGGCATTTAATGAGAGAGAAATGGGTATCCCATCATTCAATCATAACGAGGGAAGTATGATGGAGGTAAGAAAACATACCCCAACATTCATAATTGAAATTGAAATGTCAAAACAACTTAAAGAAAATTGGACAAAAATGAAAAAGAAAAAAACCCTTACTTGGAAGTGTGCTTCCAAAGGCTTGAGAGAGGCTTGAGAGGGGATTCTTGGGAGCTTGGGGCACCTTGGGAGGATTATAGAGAGATTATGGCAGATTTTTAAAAAACTCCAAAGGCTTTGAGTGAGGAGGAAGTGGGAGCTGGGGTTGGTTTATATAGGAAAGGTGAGTGAATTCTTTATTATTTAGGTTTGGACCCCTTACATTAAACTAATCCAAACCGAAAATTAGATCATTATTTTTGCCCATGGTTTTTTGAAAAGGGGAGAGGAAAAAAAATATTTTATAATTCCAAAGTCCTAACTTCTTAAAATAATGGGGTTGCTTATGTGGAGGTGAGTCACACTCCCATGGAAAATAATTTAAAAAGACAAGATGCTTAATAAGTCTTGAGGGGCCCATTAATGCTTTGAAAAGTAGGTCAAACAAACAGAAAATTACATTTTTTGAATTTTAAAACATATATTGTCCAAAAATAAAGCTTATAGTGTTTTATTACATCACTATTGGGTCATTATGATGTCATAAAACACATTATATATTTAAACAGTATTTAATTTTTACCCAAAAATTTGAATGTCTCAAAAAATTATGAAAAATTCACCTTTGGATAATTTAGATGTCATGATTCCAAAAATATCATTTATTTTATTTAATTAATTTTATAAATATGTTAATTTTCACTTTTTAAATAAAAACCGATATTTATAAAAAATTCACGGGTTTTGACAAAAATGGCTTTCAAACATTAATAAAAATTATAATTGCATTCATAAAATTATAAGATCATTTATATATAATTAAAATTAATTTAATAATAATAAAAAAAATAATTTATTAAAATATTATCTAATTCAAAAATCCCTTAAATGAATAAAATATAATTCTTAATTGAATAATAACTATAAATAATATTTGTACTTTAAAAATTGTTTACAATGTATCAATAATGAGAAGAAAGTATAATCATTATTATATAAAAAATAATGTACATGAACATAGTACTAGATATTTGTTACATAACCCCTTAAAATAGCCGAATAAGACCTAAGGGTAAGGTGTGCGATGGTGACAGTCTCTTGGGGTGGTTTAGACAACATTACTCAAGGGGTAATCTCTATCAACTTCCACTTTTCCCATAGAGGGTCCCATTCGAGCTTGACTTGATGAAGCTCAGCTTGGGCTTGGTCAAGAGAGAAGCCGAAAGATGCCACCTCTCATTTGAGCTCTGAAAAATGGGCTTCGTATGGAGAAATTCTACTAGATGAGGCCATCACTTCTTTTGTCTGAGTAAAAAGGATTTGTTAAAGACCTATATTTATACTAATCATGTGATCACTGTTCAATGACTATATTAGAAACAGTCAAAATTCATAACATAAAACAGAAGAAGTTGAAATTTAATTATATCAAGAGGGATTTCCATTAATTAAACTTTTGGTCGTTACAATATTCCCCCCTTAAGAAATTTCACCCTCGAAATTTCATTTTCCCACAATAAAAAAGATGTGTGTAAATCAGCTTCATCATTTCATCTGATTCCCAAGTCACTTCTTTAAACATGTGGTTTTTTCACAACACCTTGAATTGGGGAATTGTCTTATTTCGTAGAACTTTTTCTCTATGGTCTAATATCATCACTGGTTTCTCCTCATAAGAAATATCATCCTCCAACTGTACCACCTCAAAAGAGAGTATATATAAAGGGTCCGGTATGTACTTCCTTAAGAGGGATACATTAAATACATCATGTACTTTGGCCATTGTAGGTGGAAGTGCTAGTTGATAGGGCAAAACCCCAACACGATCAAGAATCTCGAAGGGGCCGATGCACCTTTGTTGTAAATTCTCTTTCTTTCGAAACCTCATGAACTTCTTCCACCGAGATATGCGTAGAAAAACCATGTCTCCAAATTTAAACTCAAGGTCTCATCGATGATTATCTGCATGACTCTTCTGTCGACTCAGGGCTGCCTTGATATGCTGCTGTATGGTTTTCACCTTCTCCACCATTTCCTCAACCATTTCTGGTCCAAGAAACTTACATTCACCGACCACATCCCAACATGCATGTGTTCTGTACCTTTTCCAATACAGGGCTTCATAAGGTTCCATTTGGTTGCTCGAGTGGAAACTATTATTATAAGAGAACTCAACCAGAGGAAGATGTTGATCCCATCCTCCATTAAAGTCCATTGAGAACACTCTCAACATGTATTTAAGTGTTTGGAAAGTCCGCTCGGATTGGCCATCAGTTTGAGGATGATAGGCCGTACAAAAGTTCAGTTCTGTATTCAGAGCATGTTGAAGACTCTTTAAAAACATAGAGATGAATCATGGATCTCAGTCAGACATAATATATAGTGGTACTCTATGAAGCATTGCCACTTCCCTGAAATATATCCATTCCAGTTGATCCAATGAGAAATCATCCCAAATAGAAATGAAGTGTGTAGTCTTTATAAGATGATCCACCACAACCCAGATTGCATTGTTTCATTTTCTTGTAATCGTAAGTCCGGTGACAAAGTCGATGGTGATGATCTCCTATTTCCATTCTCGTATGGGAAATGGTTGCATCATCCCCTTAGACTTCTTCCTTTATTCCTTCACTTTTTGGCACATCAGGCACATTGATTTATATTCAGCGATCTCCTTCTTCATATTATCCCACCTAAAATTTTTATGGAGATCTCAATACATCTTTGTGCTCCCATGGTGAATAGGTAAATTTGAACTATGTACATCATCCAAAAGTTCCTTCCTCAGCTCCGGGCTTGATGGAACACATAGTCTTTTCCCAAATCTCAAAATTCCTTCTTCATTAACAATAAACTCCAAGGATTTCCCTTTTTCTATAGCTTCTACTTTTCCTGAATTCCCACATCATCCTTTTGATCCTTCTTTTAACCTTTCCAAAAGAGATGGTTAAGAAATCATTTGTGAAAGGATTGATGATGTTCCTTTATTTATGATTCTCATATCCATCTTCATCAAGTCTAAGAATATTGGATACTTCTCAATTCTGATCATTGATATAATCACTAGGTCCTTTATACTTAGGGCATCTGAAACCTTGTTCGCTTTCTGAGGGTGGTAATGTATTGAACAGTCATAATCCTTGATGTGCTCAATCCAGCTTTTCTGGTGCATATTAAGCTCTTTTTGTGTGAATATATATTTAAGACTCTTGTGGTCAGTAAATATATCACATTTCTCCCCATAGAGATAATGCCGACAGATTATCAAGGCAAAGATCACTGCCACAAACACCAGATCATGCATTGGATAGTTTCGCTCATGGATTTTCAACATCCTTGAGGCATAGAATATCACTTTATCATTCTACATCAGCATACAGCCTAAGACCTTCTTCGCAGCATCACTGAATACCACAAAAGTTTCCCCACTTGTGGGTAAAGTGAGCACGGGTGGAGTGATAAGCCTCTTTTTCAACTCCTTAAAGCATTCTTCGCATTCATCACTCCAAGAATACTTTAATCCCTTTCATGTTATCTTGGTAAGAGGGTTGGAAAATCGTGAGAAATTTCTCACAAATCGTCGATAATATCCAGCTAACCCCAAAAATCTACGAATACCCATTACCGATGTTGGCCTCAGCCATCCCTCAATTGCATCTGTTTTGGAGGGATCCATAGATATCCCATTGCATGTGATGATATGGACAAATAATGAGACCTCCTTCAATAAGAACTCACACTTTCTATACTTTTCATAGAGATTCTCCTTACACAATGTCTCTAGTACAGTTCTTAAATGCTTCTCATGATCCTCCTTGGTTTTGGAGTATATTAGAATATCATCTATAAAGACTACCAAAAAATTGTCAAAGTAATCTCAAAAGACTCTATTCATCAAGTTCATGATGATTTCTAGAGCATTAGTGAGTCCTAAAAGCATTACTATGAATTCATAGTGCCTGTATCTTGTGCGAAAATCATTTTTGGGGATATCTTCCTTCTTCACCCTTACTTGATAATATCCCGACCGCAAGTCCACCTTGGATAATTATTGTGCTCAACACAGCTGATCGAACAAGTCATCAATTCGTGGGAGAGGATACTTGTTCTTTATAGTTATTTTGTTGAGATCACGATAATCGATGCAAGGACGCATTGAACCATCCTTCTTCGTGATGAAGAGGACTGGTGCACCACATGGTGAATCACTTGGGCGTATAAACCCTCTATCAAGATTCGAATGTATTTGTTTCATCATCTCTTCAAGCTCCCCGATATACATTCTATATGGAGTCTTGGATATTGGTAGAGCCCCTGGTATATGTTCAATTGAAAATTCATCATCACTTCTAGGAGGAAGACCAGACGGTTCCTCGGGAAACACTTCAGCGAATTCCCTCACAATAGGCATTTTATAAAGGGTGGTTTCTTCCTTGGACTCAACCATCTCAGCCAGATATGCGTGCTCATAGGGCAGTAATATCAATGCTTGAGATGATGCAGCTAAAAGAGATTCATCTTCCTCCTTACACTTGTAATGAATCGGGGGCCGATTCTCCATAAGGATTGTGATATCCCTCTCCAATCAATTTTTGATGGCTCTATATAAGGAAAGTCAATCCATGCCAATAATTTCATCACGATCCACCAGAGGAAGTATGACGAGGTTCTCCGGGAAATTCTATCCACAGATTATAATAGGGGAGGACTTATATTCATGGGATGCAATGATTACCCCATTTTTCGTACTCACTGACATCTTCACTTCCATGATTTGTGGTGTTGCTGGGATTGTTCTACTAACCTTTTGAGATATAAAAGAATGAGTAGAACCTGAATCAAAAAGTATGTTCACTATTCTTGAATGAATAACTTGCGTACCTGTCACCACTTTGCTTTCGGGGTTCACTTCGGCAGAAGTGATAGAAAAATCTCTTCCTTGCTGCCTTGGAGGTTGTTGGATGCCTCTGAAAACCCTTGGATTTTGGCATTGATTTGAAAAATTCCCCTATTATTTGAAGTTTTAGAAATGAACAATGTGTTGAGGTTCGAATGGAGCATTCCCCTCCTCTTTCGCAGCCACATGTCTTTCTTTCCGACAGTTAACAGGTAGGTGCCCTTCTCGTCCTCACCTAAAACATTTCCTCGTCCCCTTGAGGCAATTTCTAGGGTGCTTCTTTTCTCACTTTTGGAAAGTGGGGTGCTGGATCTTCATAGCACCATAAGATTTATCCATCGGACCACCATCATTCAATTCGCCCTTATGCTTCCTTTCCCAATGATACCCCTATGATTCCCTGATCTCCATTTCGACCTTGAGGGAACATTGGACAATTTCTTCATAGCTTTCGAAGTCACGGATCGCTAATGCTTTCTGTAGGATAGGCTTCACCCCACCAAAGAATCGTTCAAATTTGCATTCGTGGGTAACGAAAAAGCTGGAAGCATATCGTGCAAGCCTTGTGAATTTTTCCTTGTACGCTCCAAAATATTCATCATCTTTTTTCTCGAGGGAAAGGGAGTCCCTTTCTATATTAAGCCGGAGGGTGCGTGGATAATATTTATCAAAAAACATCTTCCAGAAATCCTTCCATTCCAATGCCTCGATCTCCTCCTCAGGCTTTGTATTTTTGATCAACGTCTAACATTGATAAGCTTCACCTTCCATACAATAAGCCGCCATGGGAACCATCTCTTGTTCAGAAAATTAAAGGATGGAGAAGATCTTTTCAGTGGAGTTGATCCATTGTTCAGCGATCATGGGATCAGATGATCAACTAAATGTAGGAGGCCTTTGTCTTATGAAGCTCTCAATAGAAACTTTTTCATTATTAGGGGGGTTGAACGTTCCTCTTGACCCATGTTTCTATTCAAAACTTGAGTTAGCTGGGAGAGAAGCATGACAATGTTCGTGATTCCCTCTCCCATTGGATTGGGCATCCCATTAGTATAGTTATCACACTGATCTTCACATTGGTTGTTAGCCTGATTCCCCCTATTACCGGCCATTGGATGGAATTAAAGGAATGTTAGGGGTAAAACATAAAGGTTAATCCAAAGACAAAAGTTGATAACTTATAAATAAACTTTTATTTCCCTAACTCATGAGTCTATAGGCTTTAAAATAGTCTTTTCATGAACTACATTCTATCATATATTCTTAGGGGAATTTTTTTAATTCGATTAATAAGGGTTCATACTAAGCTTGTGAATTTATCAAAACATATCCCCCAGGAGTGTCGTAACCAAGTGTGTAGCAAGGCCCATTGTCATGCACCAGTTCCCGTTCGATTCTAGCTCAAAGCTGTGTTTTCGGGTTTTACCCCAAGGATTTATCTATGCTAGATCTACCTCTACCTGCTCGTATCCAGACAGGGATGTATTTATTTGATAAACCACGTACTCAGTACATAACAAAACATAGGGATGTTTTTATTATGCCTAGTCTTATCTATAAGGCTTTACTAGGGTTTTCTAATCCTAATCCGAAATATAACTAAACATATCCTCTGATACCAACTATGACAAACCTGCTTTTATTACAAACTTAAACATGATTTATTACATAAACTATTCAATTGATACAACATGGAAGATCAAGAGGTCTAGTGTCTTTGGGGCTTAGGATCATTAAATAACAACTTAAAAGATGAAATACAACATCTTTATTGAAAAATCCCTTTACATTATCACTACATTCCCTCGTACTTAGCATTGCATGGGATAACCTGAGGACATGCATAAGAAAATAGTGAGCTAAAATCCCAGTAAAGGGAATAATCATGGAATACATGAGGAGTACAATATATGTTATACAATTGGAATATCAATAGAGCACAAGAGTAAAATTAACATAAATGCATGATAAATCATGATAATCATAACATGTAAATGTGGCAACAACACATAACATGGAATTAGCATGATCCAAGGATCATTACACATGGAGCATGAGTAAATACTCATTGCATGTGAAGCATGAATAAACCCCCGTTTCACATGAATTAGCATTAGTCAACTCTCATTTCACATGAGGTATAATGATACTATACTTTACCCAATGCATTGTCGCGCTATAAGGGCGCACCCTTCTTAAACATTCCATTCCATGCATAAGTGTGCCACATGGATCATAAAACATGGATTCAAAAACAATAATCATTTGTTCCATTATAAAATAATGTTGAATTAATACATGAATATTTATAATCAATAAGTAAATGTGCAAAATGGTGAATACCATTGATGGATAAATGGGCATGGTATTCACTACACAATGGCATTGGCTTAGAAAATTGGTGCGATTTCGGCAGCGTAACGGTGTGAGATAAGAATTAATAAAAATGGTTGATGAGAGAGAAATGGGGTTCCTCGTAATATTTAAATGTAATGGACAGTAAGGAGGTCATATATATACATGAACCAACAATTTTTATGTAATTAATATTTATGATACAAAATTATTTCTTGAATGTAAATGAGGACTGAGAAGTTCCTTTCGGAATTTTGGCATAGTAATGGGTGTGAATGGGAAGCATTTAATGAGAGAGAAAGGATTATCCCATCATTCAAACATAAATAGGGAATTATGTGGGAGGTGCTAAACCATACCCCAACATTAGTAATTGAAATTTAAAGGGAAAAACAACTTAAAGAAAATTGGTAAAAATGAGAAAGGAAGAAATAAACCCTTACTTGGAAGTGTGCTTCCAAAGGCTTGAGAGAGGCTTGAGAGAGGATTCTTAGGATCTTGGGGAACCTTGGGGGGATTCTATAGAGTGTAGGGCATAGGTTGGATGAAATCCAAAGGCTTTGAGTGAGGAGGAAGTGGGAGCTTGGGTGGGTTTATATAGGAAAGGTGAGTGAATTATTTATTATTTAGGTTTGGGACCCCTTACATTAAACTAATCCAAAAATAAAATTAGCTCATGGTTTTTGCCCATGGTTTTTGGAAAAGGGGAGAGGAAAATAATTTTTTATAAGTACAAAGTCCGAACTTCTAAAAATAAAGGGGTTGCTTATGTGAAGGTGAGTCACACTCCCATGGACAATAATTTAAAAAGACAAAATGTTTAATAAGTCTTGAGGGGTCCTCAAATGCTTTGAAAAGTAAGTCAAACAAACCCCAAATCACATTATTTTAATGTTAAAACATATATTGGACGAACATAAAGATTATAGTATTTTATTACATCACTATTGGTTCATTATGATGTCATAAAACACATTATATATTTAAATAGTATTTAATTTTTACCCAAAAATTTTACTGTCTCAGAAAATTATGAAAAATTAACAGTTGGATAATTTTGACATCTTGATTCCTGAAATATCATTTATTTTATTTAAATAATTTTCTAAATATGTTAATTTTCACTTTTAAAATAAAAACCTACATTTATCGAAAATTCACGGGTTTTGACAGAAATAGCTTTCAAAACTTAATAAAAATTATAATTGCACTCATAAAATTATATGATCATTTATATTTAATAAAAATTTATTTAATAATACTAATAATAATATTTTAATAAAATATTATTTAATTCAGAAATCCCATAATTTAATAAAATTGACTTCTTAATTAAATAATAACTAAAAACACTATTAGTACATTAAAAACTATTTAAAATGTATCAATAATGACAAGAAAGTATATTCATTATTATATAAAAAATTAATGTACATGAACATAGTACTAGTGATTTGTTACATAACCCCTTAAAACAACCGCATAAGACCTAAGGGTAAGGAGTCTGATGGTGACAAACTCTTGGGGTGGCTCAGACAACATTGCTCGAGTGGTAATCTCTATCAACTTCCACTTTTCCCGTAGACGGTCCCATTTGAGCTTGACATGATGAAGCTCGGTTTGGACATGGTCAAGAGCGAAGCCCAAAGACACCACCTCTTTTTTAAGCTCTGACAAATGGCATTTTTATTGTGAAATTCTTCTGGATGAGGCCATCGCTTCTTTTGTCTGTGTAAAATGGATTTGATAACGAACTATATTTATACTAATCATGTGATCACTGTTCAACGGCTATATTAGAAACGGTAAAAATTCTAAACATAAAACCAATGAAGTTGACATTTAATTAGATCAAGAGGTATTTCGATTAATGATATGTTGGGTCGTTACAAATCTAGCTCAAATCATTTGGATATATTTACCTTCATTCAAAAAACATGAAATGAACTGTAAAACACATAGTAATATTTTTATGTACCACTATATCATAAATGATCATGGGATTATTTGAATCCAATTTTTTATACCGTATAATTATATATTACTCATTGATGAAAATACAATGTGGGATTGTATCAATTTTTTTAATGGAAAATATCTCAAATAACTTTTATGTCCCTTTTCGTATACAAATAATGGTGAAATTAGAGAATTTAATTTCATCATTTTTAACATTATTAAATTTAAAAAATGACATCCCATATATAGGAAAATTGTGGATGATTTATTTGATTTACATAGGAAAAAAATTCAAAAATTTGATTGAAAACATTATAGAATAAATTTAGGCTAAGATACCTTTTTTTCATTTATATTGGGAATATTTTACCAAATTATATATTTGTACAAATACAATAGATGAGTGTGGAATCAGAGAAGATATATTAAATTCATCCAATGTGTGTACTCGACCAAGTTCATTATTTGGATTTGGAAGTAAATAATGGAATTATACCACATAAGGAATTGAATTTTAATAGAATTTTTGAATATATTATTGTATATAAAGGGGGACTAAAATAAAGCAGATTTAATTTAATTAATTATAGGGAAGAATATCACAACCTAGAAAATTATAAAAGGAATTGTACAATTCATTAAACATGTTTCATATTATGTTGTGTAGTATAATACAAAACTCCACCACCACATAATAAAAACAACATTATTTTATTATATTAATTATTAATATTAATTTTTTAGGAGAAATATTACTGATAAAATTGTTTATAAAATAATGTGTAATGTAAAAAAATAAATTACTAGATTTGGGAAATTTGGATGATCCTAGAGCCCATGAATACTAAAAAATACCAACTATATCAAGAAAATGGTTAAAAATAATTAGGAATGTAATTGAATCTTTTGAAAATTTGGAATATTAAATTGAGGGAAATTGATATGAATATTGAATGACTAAAATTGGTGGTATTTTATTATGTAAAAATCCTATATATGTATATTATGTATAACATTATTTATAATAAAATTCCCATTATAAAGAGAAACATAACCAATAGAAAATTAAAATGATAATTGTGTTTGTTTTTAATAAATATATAAAAATTTATTTTATAATAATATTAAATAAATGAAAATTTATAAAAAGATAAATATTTTACATAAATAAATAATAGTTTTATTTATAGTAAGACATATGTGTTTTATATATATTATCCATGACATTTTGTATCAAATAGTATCATAAGACACCGACTCTTGGTTTCGGGTATGAAAAATTCAGAATAGTTATATGATTTGAGGAATATATAATAGGGAGAATAAGATTAATGATATGACATCCTACAAGATACACGATCGGGAAATCACATTATCTCATTCAAGTACCAATTGTAAATATTTTTCAACGCCTTCTACTCATTTTTCATTAATTGTTAATAAAATAGTTATAGTGGGTGCTTCTTATTCCTTGTGGGTAGGGATGACTCTTCACACACTTGGGTGCTTGGGTGTGTGTTTTTTGGTTGATTTCAATTTCCTGTACAATTTAAATATATATATATATATATATTAAAAAATTGTATTTGTGATAAGTTTAAAAATTAAAGAAATTATTTTGATCCATTGTCTTTTTTATAATTTTTTTCTTTTATATTAATAATAAAATATTAATAATTTTTATTTTCAATTTTTTTTATAGACATATATTTTATCATTATATAAAAAAATTTATTTTTGAATAACTAAATAATTTTATTTGAAAATTAAATTTATTATTTTTTTAAAAAATATTTCCACCAATTGATTATTAATTTTTCAATAAAAATGTTGATTTTATTTTAGATGATTTTTTTTTCATTTTTAATAAATAATAATTTTTTATTAAATAAAAAAAATTAAATAAAAATAAATAAATTTTATTATATAATCATCAATAAGAACGAATAAAAAATATAAAAACATATTTGTTTAAAAAAAATATGTATTTAAGGTTTAAAACATTTTATTTAAAATGGCCATTATTATTTTTAGAAACAATGTTAATTTTTTTTGGAAACCTCGGTTATATTTCATTATAATTAAAAAGAGTTTTTCTAATTAATGTTTAATTATGTATTTCAATCATTCCATTGAATGTTATATTTTTTTTGGAAGTAAAATACCCCTTAAAATTCAATTGTAAACCAATAAATGTCATGGGAATCAATAGTATTCATATTGATTTGGATAAATAATAAACTAATAAATATTTTATTGTAAAACACCTAATTCCACCACTTCTAAACATCACCATTCACCACCTCTCAAATCTATAATCCATAATATTTGAATAATTAAAATAATTATAAATTTATTCTCCCAATCCCTTTTATAATCTTGGAGTTTCTTTTCTATTTTAAATTCCCCTATTCAAAGGCATTAAAAACTTAAAAAAGGAGTCATTCAATGAAATATGTTAAAAAAAATTCAATTACATTCTCAATTATATTACATTGAAATTATTTCATATACATCTTTCAAATCTATTATAATAATTATATCATAATGGAATTATTGTCATTATTACATTGAAATTGTCTTTTACTAATCGAGTCACCATAATATACCTCCATAAATCCCATTTGAAAATAAAATCTCCATATCTATTATAGTCAGTTCACAACTTCCACAAATGATATATTTTATTTTTTATCCCTTAATTACATGGATGGTTTAAAAATTATATTTAACGAATTTATAATATAATTCTTTAATAATTTATATTAGGTAAAAATAAATTATCGATTTGTATCAATGATGTAAATAACAAAGGATAATAGTTATTTTGACCAAGAAAAATAATCATTTTGAGAAATTATTCATAATATGAATTAATTTTTCACAATATAGTGAAATATATAACATTTGATATATTTTAATGATTGATAATCTATAAAAATAAAAATAAAATTAATATGGAGCTCTTTCATAGCACATCTAATCATTTCCATCATTCCAATGTTGTATTAAATAAATTTATAAATCAAAACAAAGTGGTCAACAAGATTAAAATATATAAACTATATGAATTAAATATGATAACAAATAGAAATTAAAATTAAAATTAAAATTAAAATTTTTCTTATGAATGTTTGTAATATATTTAATATTTTATTTTTATATATATTATAAAATTTTACTAAGACTGTTTAAAACAGAGGTAAGGGATCATCCTATTCATCGTCATTCATTTTTGACTATGATCTCTATCACAATACCTCATATTCATCTAATATAATTCTAATTTAATTATTCAATATTCTAAATATGATTATATTAGACATATCACTAGTTTATTTTATCATTGTTTTCTTTGTTTATATATCTTGTTCATCTTCTGGTCAGAATATACTATATCTACTGATCCTATGTGTATCCTTGCTTATGTGTCACCTATTTAACACACCACGTCACTGAAATACCATTTCCAATTACCATTACACCCTCCACTATCCATTCACACCCCCACAATTCAACTCCTTTTCATCTCCGACATACGCAGACCCCAACCCACCATCGCAATTTGGGTTCCTGCTGCTCTCCTTGACTCCCATCTCCCGCTGCCCTTCATGACTCCCCTCTCGCACTCCCCTGTACGAATCTCTTATCTATAAATGCCACCACCTCTATGTTCTCTGCCTTTGAATCCTCTATCTTCGGATCCTCCGCTCCACTCAGGGTTCCCGCATAAAACCACATGTTATGCCTCCTGTTGATTCACCTCCACCTCTGACACCTCCACATCTTCATGCTCCACCTTCTCGGCATCCACCTTCTCCACCCACACCATATATGGCTCCTCCAACTCCCCTCATTCTATATCAGTGACCATGACTAAGAGTGGGTATCAATATTATTCATGATCCTACTATTGTCATCGACTAAGGGTTCTCTAAAAATCATGGGTGTCAGCATCCATCAATTGAAAGGCGAGGATCTCTGCATCAGCTAATGGGTCGACATGGTTACCTTTTTCTCAAATACCTCTACCACCTCAACTCCCCTCAACATTTTCATCATATTTCATCTTCTGTGATGGTTTCAGTTTTGATATCATCATAAAATCTCAGGTTCTCTCACTTCTTTATTTCTGATTTATTTAAAATTTGAGCAATGGAGAGATATGTCTTGGATGTTGATTTAGTTTTGTCTATATCAAGATAACCGTCACATATCTACATGTATCTATTTATATTCTTATTTACAACTTTCTTCTTCTAACATTTTGTTTGGGGATTGTTATATTGCAATGTGAGACCAAACAAAACAATAGAATTTAATTAGGTTATGCAAAACGAAGCTTGTAATATCAAAAAAGGTCAATGCCATACTAATGCAGTAGTTGTTTATCCTTTTAATAGATTCTATTGGGGTAAGTTTTCACGTTTCAGTTAATTTCCCCTCCTTGATATCGTGGATACATTTCCACTTCCCAATTTTATTATACAAATAACCTTTTTTGTTTCATTGAAGGGAATATAAAATCATTAGATGTTACTATGGAGAAAGGAATTATTTTGCGGGAGAAAAGTCTGAAGGTACACCAATACTACTACCATTATGGATTGATGATGTTAGGAGTCATTGGGAAGTTGAATTTTATTCTTTTTTGATTGATTCTATTTAATTCACCATCCAATGTCCCATTCCATTATGAAAGGCAATATTTTATATGGTAGTTTACTAAAAAAAATGGATGACTTCTGAATATGTGTCGGTCATTTAAAAAAACATTCTATATTATTATTAGCTTATCTACAGATTTTCATTATACCTGCATAGATGATTTTTTTTGAAAACCTAGGGTTTTACCTACTCTCATCTAGTAGTCACCCTACAACAACAACACTCTCCCTATGTATTTTATTTTTCACACAAAATCTATATGACTTGGAAAGTCAATGATTATTTTCGTGGATATGTACTCACAAAATATGGAGGACCCCTTTACCATCACCAACAACATATTTAGAAATCCTACAGAACTATAACAACGCAACATGTATTTTCTCCTAATTCTATAGATAATTTCACACTTACACTCCATTTTGTTCCCAGATCTTTGGGATATAGTACTATTGGCAATATACATTAGTTTTTAGATATAATATAAAACCACAATCATTCTTTTTCACTCTGGTAACCAATCAATTCATCTTCATTTGATATCATCTTTTGGAAACTGACCATTTCCTTCATTTTTTCTTCAGTTCATCTAAACTAATTTATATTTAGACATGATGTATTTTCATATGAGGTGTTTCGGGATTTATTTTTCACTACGACATATACATTGAAAAGATACACAATCTATTTTAATATATCAGGAATAATGAGTCGATTCTTTTAATTTTTTATTTTGTATATCACTTGGGTTCTTTTTGGTTCATCTACCAAAATCCCTTCCACAACAGGTATGTTATACAACTATCCTTAAATATAAATCCCTTCAGTGTATCTTCTATTTATATTGTTTTCATATTGGACGATTTATGTTTGGATCAAATTTCATGTTCAATCATCCCTTAAAAAAATCCCACTACATGCCTCATTTTTACTCCATATTTCTGGATTATAATGAACTTTTATTTAAAAAATTTAAGAGTAGTAGTTAATGAGGATATTAAGAACCATGATATAATGGGAGTTAATAGATTATCCAATGTATCGTATTGGTGTCAAGTTTTATTTATTCATGTACTGTAATCGATCAACTTATAGTCAATATTTTTTACATTGATTTGTGATAATATCAAACATTAAGGTTCATTCAACTGTTATGTGTAGATGTTAGTGAATTTTCAAGATGTTCTGTGCAGGATAACTTATCATGTTTCATTTTTCATGTAGAATAATTATTCAAATTGCTAAAAATCATATTTTTTAGTTAACATGTGAATTATTGAAATATACTAACTCTGATGGTAACATTTCTCTTCTAGACAATAGAACAGAATATAAACTACTTCAAAGTAGTGAATATTTTGTTCTTATAAAGCTATAAGAATTTTAGAAACATGTCATATGATCTCCACTACAAATATCTAACCAGTTATAATTATTTTTCCTCTATCTTAGAACTATGCCATGCATGCATAGAACCTACTGCAAATCCATGGATAAAGGGGGACTTCGCATACAATGTGAATGGGTGACTAGCACATGATTGAGGAGAATACGCCGTCATTTAATATTAAATCAAAAGAATATTTTAAAGAATTGGGTCATTTTTTCAATTAATACTTTATTTTACATATATTAAATATGATTTGTCATTCATTATTTAAACTGCATGTACTCTCGTTGAATAAGTGGATATTGTGGACCTTAAACTAGGGGTTGAACCTACTATCTTATCTATTGAGGTATGTAATTTTTATTATTTGACATAATTCAATCAACACATATAAATTAACTCCCCCTGGACTTTAATATTTCTCTATATTTTCTTATAAAAACCCAAAAATTCATTCTTAAGAAAACAATTTAGCTTGTAGTTGTGCTTTTTTTGTGACAGAACCTCTATTACAATTTAATATCATTTATTATATTTGCATATTTGTGTAACATAGTATATATATTTAATATTTTTATTAATTTCTCCACCAATTTTTAGGATACACAGTGATCCATTCCCTTGGAACCCTATGAAACACCTTTCATCTCCTATAATGTCCCTCACTGTTGGAAATTTCTATGTTTGCAGCTTTTGATTTAGCTTCACTGATAGAGATTTGGTTTCATAAAATTCTTATTCATTTTTCATTCCATAAAGTACATGTAATTATTTTCTAAATAGAATATTTCAATTTAAAATTACTAAGATCATTATGATTTTACATGGCTTTATTCCTGAAATTTTCACCATGAATATGGTAGTATTAAATGTGGAGACTACCAAGGGAACAACTAGAAAAAAGTTTTCAGATACATATTAATGATTACATGGTTTTATTTGTAAAATTATGTTTAATTTTCTCTGTGGATTTTTTATGTGGTATTTTTCGTAGGTTTTATTAAACGTTTCTTCTCATTATTATTAATTTATTTTATTTTTTGTTTTATAGACGAATTAATTTTAATTTTTTTGTGTTTTGTATAATATAAAACTATAAGTTATAGATTTATAATGTAATGATGTACTATTTTCTTCTATATTTCATGATGAGGTGTATGGGTGTTAATATTGGCATTACATGGAAATTGGGAGTTGGTATATCATTCCTATTTGTTTCTGTAGTACATGTGAATACATTAGGAAGAATTATAAATGTGTTTGATTACCAGTAATTTTCCCACTATTTTTCTACATGTTTTCTTTGTTCAACTTCTTATGTGTGTATTTTTTTTATTTAAGAAGTTGGGTTTGTAAAAACTATAGGTATTTCTATTGAAGCTGCATTAAATAAGAATGTGATGAAGATTGGTGAAGTGTACCTTCACATGAATGTTATTATTGTATCAAATGTATTTTTACATATTTGTATTTGTCCGTAATTTATTTGATTCTGATTTATTTAGTAAACAACATTTATTTGATTCTGAGTTATTTATTAATCACCATTATAAATAATATTTATTTTTATATACTTTCAATTTTTTGTAATTTTGAATTATGTTTTTCAACATTCTATACTATAAAAGATATTATCATTCTGTTGGTTGGGTGGGTATCATCATTTTTAATCATTTTTAACTTATTTTCTTCCCCCCATAAATAGTTTTATGCATAGTTGTGTCCCTTTTAATTCTACATTGATCTGTTCTAAAGTGTCACCTACAAATTATTCTCTTTCATCGTTAAGAGTTTTATCTGAGGTTGTGGTTTTTAAATGTTCTATGCTCATTTAAGTGACTTTAATGTTTTATTTACTGCATACAATTTTACTGACAACTATTATCATCCTCACATAGGAAATAATATAATTCTAGATGATTGTTCATGGGTTTATGGAATGAATGTATTCTATTTACATGAATGGATTGAAGAGGTTTTATCATGGTGTTTTTTACAAACTCATTCTTCATATGGACTTGAATTATGGATAAGGACTGAACAATTTTATATTATTCAGAAATCAAGGAGATAATGATTCAGTGATAGTCATGTGCTTTATCAGTTTGACAAGACAGTACTTGAATGTGACTTATTTGGGAAGGTGTAAGTTATTTTGGTTGTTTTTTCCAATTAATAAATGTTCATTATATAATTTATTTTTTCATCATGCATGATTTCCTTTCTAATTTTAAAAATGTCATGATCTCATTTCTTTATGTTTTATTTCATTTTTTTGGCTTATATTAATCTCAGTGAACATGTTTTGTAATCCCAGTTTTATATTTTTTAGTAATTTTAATGAAATTTCATATCTTTTTAAATTTTCAATTATTCTGGTTATTTTCATTAAATATTATTGAGATATGAAAGTTGGTAATCTTATGCGGGATCAAATAAAACTTGCTGAACATTTTTGGCAAGCCTAGTTTTCCCAGTTTTTAATCATATCAATGAAATAACTTATCTTAGAAAATCTCTATATATCTAGGTCATTTTTAATCATGTTTAAATTTTAATGGTATTCATTTTATAATGTCTTATAGTGAACTTGTTGTACATGTTTGGTAAGCCCAATATTTCCATATTTTAATCATTTTAGTAAATTTTCTTATCTTTGTAAATTTCTAAATATATGGGTTATTTTCATTAATCAATTTTTGAGATATGAAATGTGGTAATTTTATGTTGGGTTTATTGCTGATTATCATTGATACCAAAAAATAACCAAACATTAATGTTTTTTCCATTTCTATATAAGAAGATCAAACCAGTGGGTGTTCAATAGTAAGAAGTGGCATTGTTTATATCTAGGTATCATATCATGCAATTTTGTCATTTTCTTTCTCTAAAAAATTCATATGAAATTACTGACATTATTTTTAACATTTCATGATAGGTTCATCCAACTGTTAGTTCTTCTCCTGGTATATTAAATTTTGGCACAATATTTCATATGTCAACATCGATCATGTAATCTACTATGGTATATAACTGTTCTCTTTACTATGTTCTCGATTATTTCCATTATTACAATAAAATTTTCTAAAAACTAATTTATATTATATTTTTTTAATTTAATTTAAAAAACTTTCCTTTCAATCTTGACCTATAAACTGTTAAATAATTGTTAACTGTTAAATAAATTATATGTCTTTCACTACATTAAATTGTTTCAGATTCAATGATCAAATCTTCTAGGAAAAATTTCTATTCAGAAAAATATGTCACATGACTTTGATAATGAGGATGAACTTCATGAATATCCACATTTTTCGAGACAACAAGGCTACACCAATAAATTCTATTGAATTACACACCTGAATAAAGGGAAATCCTAACTAGAGAACATAAAGACAGACTAATGTGTGATACTGGAAACCAATGGGAAAAATACTTGTTCTCGGTTTAATTTGTTTTCATTGATGTTTTTCGAATTCCTATTTTAAGTGAAATAATAATTACATTATCTACAAGACATAAACATTATTTCAAAATTATGTTTCTCTATAGAAATAATTCTGTCATTTATATATCCTATTTTCTTTGTGTTTAATTTACATTGCCTGAATTATTATACATTAAAAATACGACAATTTTTTTCATCCTATCATCAGAATTTCCTGTTTTCATATTAAACATAAACACCACCTTGGTATGTATTATATAAACTCTATATTATTTACTATTATTTGAAAACCATGTTTCAATGCTAATGGTTTTTAAACTTCTCATTTGATGAAATAGGACAACCTATCTTCCAATCCTATGTTTATAGGACACCGAAAACCAAGCCCATTTAGTTTTATTAGAAATATAATGAATCTGATCATTGTTAGCATTTATCATCTTCTTGGTCTAAATTTTGTTCAATTGTTATGATGTATCAAATATTAGGCCACTAATATGTATCAAATATGTGTTTCATTTTTAGGATGTATCAATAATGTGACATAAATATTATATGTTCTCTATGACATCTTTTTACAGTACCTATTTCTACTATGATGTATAGAAAACCCATGTTTTATACCTCTTCATAAATGTTTCATGTTTCTATATTTGATAAAGAATCCATTGCGTATACTATAGAAAAATCAATATTAGTCATCATTATTACAACACAATGATTTATTTATTTTTGTTTATTACTATCCAGTATACTATAAATTTCCAGAACATTCACTTCAATTACTACATTTTTATGTTTAATTATTATATTGGATTTTCATATTTATACATCCATTACTACTTATTAATATATTTTATTAAATTTCCAATTATAAAGTTCATTTTCTAGACAATGAAGCTCAAGATATGTTGCAACGACCCGTTGTTCCTGGAAAACTTATCGAAAATCACTTACTGGAAAAACATCTACAAACATGGAGTTCATAGACAATTTTATAATTATATAATGGTTTCTGACATTTTTTTTTGAAATTAATCATCATCCAGCAATGAAATAGAAGTAGGAAATGTACACATTTTGAAATGATTTTAAAACATCCTCCATGGACGAGCAACTGCTTTTCCTGTATCCATTCCATGCTCAAATTTTATTTTGTTGTATCATGATTTTTTCCTCGTCTATTCCATTAATATGTACCAAAACTATTTGATTACAAATTAATAAATATTACTACTAATCGGTTATTTTACAAATAAAATTATATTTTCAATGGAAAAACATTAATTTGATATGTATTGCATATGCACGGGTGATGACTAGTATTTAATTAAAATTTCCCTTTTTAAGGGAAAATTACTATCAACTAATTTTTGGGAAGTCCATTATTTGAAAAAATAGTAACACATATATGAAAAAAAAATTGTTTAAGAAAATTTTAACTAAAACACCCTATTATTACCTTCCTTAAAAGATCATTAATCTTACATGAAATCATCATTGGAGAGGATCAAATTTATACAAAATCCTATACTAATATCATATGACATTTTATCATTTGTAAATAATATTTAATACATATTCAATGTAATTAAAATATGACGATCCAAGAAAATATATTTCATTATACTATTTGGAATAATTTAGATATATTTATTAGTGTTTATTTGTGTTATGATATTGTATCCCATACCTATTTCTTGGTGTTTTCTTATAGATATTCTTTATGATTTAATTAATTTTTTAGAACACATATGAAAGTATGTATTATGATATTATGTGTGGGAATGAAATTATAAATCCCACCAATGAATTTGTTAATATACACATCTCTCGATATTCCTTGTGTGATTGAAAGTTATTATTCATGAAGCACAATATTATATTTTCATAATAGTTATCCTATTCATTTTCATATGATGTTATATTTTATGTTTTTTCTAATGTTTAAATTTCATTTGGAGATGGATTTTTTTATCAATACTCGTTGAGAATCATTAGTGTTTGACAAAATGTTTTTTGTGCATTTTTGAATGTTTTTTAGGATATTTAAAGGTATTATAATATGGTATCAGGACGTTCTAACAATGTTATTTATAATTTGGAATTCTATAATTTGACAATGTGTCATACCTTATTTATCTTATAGGTTATTATGGTATAATCATAGTAAAACCAAAGAGTAGGGTTTATAAATCATATCGTACATTAATAGGGTATACAATTGTCTTAATTGGTTGTATACTAATGTCTTTAGTTATAAATATTTAAGAATCGTAGATATTTTTACGGAATAATTTCATTTTTTAGGTATTATTACTTCATAAAGTGATATCATAGGTTACAAACTATAGAGGTACCGAGGAACTATATGAAGAGTTTGTGAATGAACCATTCCATCATAAAATAGTTTAATTGAAATTATATGTCATTGTGTAGTTCAATGAGTGTGTTATTAATATATATTTCCAATTAATCATAATAAAGTGAATTATTTGATAATTACATTATAATAATGATGATAAAATATATGATTAAAATTTATTGATTAATAGAGTGTTCCATATTTCAATGTTTTATAATCAATTTAAAATAATTGATTCTGGTTATTTTCGTCAATAATTAAAAGAAAATATTTGAAATTGGAATAAATTACATTCATGTGAAAAAAATTGTATTCTATATTAATGTTTTTATGTATTAGATTATTTTATATGAAAAAATGATAGTTATGGGCCAACAAATGATATTGAAAAAGAATATAAAGAATCAATTATATAGTATTTATTTTTAGGTGGGTTGATATAAATCCAATTGATTCTAAAAATGAGATTGTAGGTTTTTAGTTGAGTAGTAGACAAATATATTCAATTTTGAAATATTTTTTGAATGACGATATATTATATATTTTATAACATATTGTTTTTATTTTACCTACTAAAAGTCATATGAAATAAAAATCAATGGATTTTCTAGTATCACACTAGATGAATGTAGATTATTGCTTAAATGAATATTTAGTGATCATTGTGGCAATTTTGAGAAAAACTAAATTAGAAGTTGAGAAGTATTGTAATGTATGATTCATATGAATTAAGTCTCTACAATATGGAACATAAAATCATTTTTAGGAATTATTTAGAAAAATTTTGGGTTTTTTTATATCTAATCATCTAGAGAAGAATAGTGTGAAATAATAGATTTTTACAAGCTGATGCTACATAAAAAAATATTGATATCAAAGTAATGGATGAATTTTATGATAAAAAATATGTGGAAATATATTTGAACTTGAGTATTATGATTGTAAATATATAGATATATACTATGTTGTGCATTATGAGGGTGAAATTAATTTCAAAATATTTAATGTTCATACATAATGGTCTTCAATAAATATTTATGATTTAACTAAGCAAAAAAATTCTTTTCTCAACATATTTCATGACATTTTATCGGTAGGGAGGTGTTGTGAAGTCAATAATAACTCTAAATTTAAAAAGGGAGTTTCTAAGTATATGTGAGAATCTTCTAATCACATGTTCTTATTGGTATGAATCCATGGTTGGGGAGATTAACAATCCAAACAATTTATTAAACATTTTGAGGAAAATATGAACATTGTAAGGATCATATGTTCTTCGTTAATTAATATAATTCATCCATGAGTGAGGCTAAGACATTATATTTGTGTTAATTAGATCATTATTGGTATTATATTTTATTTTAATATGAATAAAAATTTAAAAATACTTCACTACTAATTCATCCCCCTGCTAAAAGGTGTAACAAATTTCTAAGCTCATCAACATGTATCAAATCACTGTTCATGTATTAGATCTGATTAGGTGATGTGAATTGTTAATATGAATTATTTTTAAAAAAGTGTCATTATATTTTTTAAAATAGAAAATAATATAAGGAAGAATAAAATGCTCCATTATTTTCTATATCTTTATCGTGAAGTGGGATATAAATTTTTTGGTGTTCCCACTCATAGAAGTAGGATATCTTATATTCTTCTTAAATAAAATATATTTTAATCTCATTTCATCATTTGATAACACAAAGAGGGTTTTTATCACTATATCAATCCTTTAATTAAATTCTTTTTTACACTAAAAATTAATCCTCATGACCTATTAAGATATAATTATATTATATATGTATGTCACTCTCCTCCTTTCATGAAAATAATGATAATTTTTAAACAAAGAAAAATAATAAATTTTACAATGTTGAACCACAACGATTAATACTCAACCATATTATATATAGTTATTATAGAGGAAAATAATTTTATAATATAATTCAATATCCAAAATAAAAGAAAAAGAGAATAACTTAACTTCCTTAATATTTTCAGAACATATTGATTCTAATATTTCACATCATCCATCTATTATAACTCATAATTTTAATGGATATAATTATTTCTGTCAAATTTGGAAGATCACTAATGTCTTAGAGAAACATTAAAATTTGAATATGGTCCAACTTTCTAGAGAAATGTATGATAAGAAATTAATATTACCACATTCCATAAAAAATACATCATCTTATAATATGAAAAAGTGTTCCAGTCGTTTTATACTCAATACATGAAATCCCATCAAACTTTTTACTTAATATTATTCTCTCAAACTCAACATTATGACATAAAAATGAGTAAATTACATATACAAAAATCCTTGGATAAGGAAAGGGGTTATTATTCTTTTAAATTACATTATTTCAAGAAAACTATCTTAATAGCCCAAAATAACCCATAATAATTTTTTTCTAGAGTCTCAAAGTTACTGATTGGAAAATATTAAATTTCTTTTAAAAATAATTTATCCAAATTATCCATCTCAAAAATTAATCATGTCAATTATTTATAAATGTATTATTATACCATAAAATTTCTTAACATAGAAAACTAATTTGACATGAATGTAAAGAAAATTTTATCAATCACAATACTTACACAAATATAACAAAAAAATTGTAAGAATCATCCTCAAACATTCTCATTATCTGTTCCAAATGTAGAAACTTAAAATTCTATAACCATAAATTTTGAACTCCTATAACTCAATAAAAATGAAATATCATTAAAAATAACCATTATTCTCTATTCATGAATATTCAATAGTAAATATTTGGTGGAATATTATATCAAATCCTCGTCAATAATTGAGAAAAGTAATTCTCATAACATAAAAATTAATAAATCATGTGTAATAATTTTATTATTAGAATTTGATTTTTCATTTAATGGATGGTGAAGTTTCCCAAAAAAACAATTGTATTATTATTTAATGCCCAAATATTGTCAATTTACATTATTATTTTTTAGTTATCTATTCTATAATATTGTTTTAACACGAGATAATTTTATAAGTGGAACATCATATTCAATCATGTATATAACCAACATCCCCAGAATTAGTGGATAATATTATTTACCATTCTTTATAATATTTTTATTTTTAAATAAATTTTGTTTATTAAATTATTATAATGCACACAACACAATATTTGAAGAATTCAAGGTACTCTATTAAAATATTATTATTTAAACAAGACCATTATAATTGAGATGTTAAGATGGAAGGTAGGAATAATAATAAACAACTGTTTAAAATTATAGTATATTGAGATTTAATATATAAATTGAAAATCTATATATTTATTATTGTAACATCCCAGACCTGGCCAGCCACCCGAATAGTGCCGAACGGGTCGGGTGTTACTACCTTAGGCGCACCTCCCCGAACACCAAAGGTTGCCGACTAGATGCGAGGGTCTGTTAGGTATAGTGGGGAGGATATACCATCTCAGAGGATCATAATAAGGGTACTGGTCCAAGTATAACAATAAAGATGCAGTGGAAAGAAAGACTCATCAGACTCGAACCAGACCCGCAGAGCGGAAGCATAATCAATATAGATAAACAACGGAAGCAGAAAATGAAACAACAACAGTGGAAATAAACACAACAGCATGCTGATAACATGTAACTACTACTGAACAGTAAAACATGCATCCAAAGCAGGTCATACAAAACTGAATATAAATAGGGAACCGATGGATATCCAACAGTAGCTACAATAAGTATGCCAATACAGAAAGAAAACAAAACAAGGTAAACCCATCTAGGCATGACCTCAAGGTCCATACCATCTCCATGCAATAACTAATGCATCCCAGCTCCTGAAGCTGACCTCTTTCATGTACATAAATCCATAAAGTCTACACGCATCCTGAAGGGCCCGTGTAGGGTGTGAGACAAAACTCAGTAGGATACCACCCAACTGTGCGTACCAAATATATGTGTTTAAGTAGTCATTCATTTATGAGGAAAGTAGTAAACAATATAGTGAACAAGTAAACACAAACTCCACTGGTGCTCAATAGCCACCAGGGAGTGTCACCTGCTTCGGCCAACCTCGTAATCTCTGTCGTGTAACCTAGCACCACGTGCCTCCTGACACCACATGCCTCAAGTACCGACGTCCCAAAGGCATGCCCAAAATAGTAACCTGGCACCATGTGCCTCCTGACACCTCGTGTCTCAAGTACCGACGTCCCGAAGGCACATCCAAAATAGAGACCCGGCACCATGTGCCTCCTGACACCTCGTCTCTCAAGTACCGACGTCCTGAAGGCATGCCTAAAATAGTAACCTGGCACCACGTGCCTCCTCACACCTCATGTCTTAAGTACCGACGTCCTGAAGTCATGCAATTTTTTGGAAGGCTCCTCACCTTCCCCGTGGATTTCTACGGCAAGAACCCCCAACCAAAATACCTAACTGCAACTATGGGGGTCTCTACCCACACGAGTGTTCAAAACCACCTCATCATGGAGTATCTCTCTGTGCACACTACTCAAGTCCTGATGAGTGGTAATCCCCAAAAATAGTATTAATCCACCAATACATCTGACACCTCATGTCCCTGTGACCATGTCGCTCAAGTCTGATGGCCTCACCACCCAAGTAACCTGGGCCATGCCCAACCTGACAGTCACACTGCCTCAATCTGACGTCCATGATGCCCAGTCCCGTGGTCAAATCCACCCAAAGTAACTGAGGAAAAGCCCCAACCTATGATCAGCATCACTCAAGCGTAACCGGGCCAAGCCCAACAGGACCCAAAGGGTCCAGCAGATGCAATTCATCAATCATATATATAACATATTTAAATAGAAAACATCACCAGGGAAAAAAAAACTAAATAGTTGACTAGCACTATGCAGGGTGCTATCCCATACCAGCACCGAGGTCTTAAATGCCTCTAACAATTATAACAGGATTTAATTAATTAAACTAAGCAGTTTAACACCTTAATAATTTAATAAAACCTTTTTGGCGTTCCCCGGCTAAAATGCCCCGATGAGCAACGGACCCTCACCCGACCCTGATCACGCAACCTAGTAACCGAGCATACCCAAAAGCATCCTAGTGGTCCGATAAGCATTACAGTATGAACAAAGCAGATAAAACAGGTCCCACTCAAAATACCTGAAAACGCGCCAAAGGCCGTGTTACCCAAACAACCACAAAAACACAAAATGAGGTATGCACCACCTACCTGAGACTCGCACGATGCTACTCCTCTGGTAACACCCGCAAATTCGGTCTAAAACCCGGTAAATCTACAAAAGATTCATAACCGATCAAAGGGCTATAACTCGTTCTAGAAAGAAAATAAAGTAAATGGCCAAAAAGGAATCAAGGCCTTACTGAGGGGGTTCCAACGCACTAATCAGAGCTCGAAACGGGTCTCAGACGGACGATCGGGAAGATGAAAGGGGTTCGGCCATCCTGGTTCACATATCCGGGCGGAGGAGGGGTGTTCTGCCTCAAAAACGAGGCTACTGCCCGATTTAAGCAAAAAAAAAAATAAAGTACACGGCGTGTACTTTAGGACTACATACCATGTATATTTCATTTAACTCTTGAAAAGACGGAAAGATTCCACCGACTTACTTTATGAACCTGCCGACATGACTACATGGCATGTACCTAGGGGTACGCGGCGTGTGCTTGGTTCCTCTTCCCTTCCTCGTCGTCGGACTCACATTCCATGTATTTTCCTCATACACGGACAGACTACACGGTGTGTCCAATGGGGACACAGCGTGTTCCTGGTTTTACCCGGCCAACGGCCTACACGCCATTTATGGCATCACACGGTCAACAGTCTACACGGTGTGTTCAAAACTACACGCCGTGTAGTAAGAAAATTCTACACGGTGACTGCACGGCATGTACTCTGTGAGCACATGGCCGGTCACTCGCCAACACATACATGGCGTGTACTTAAGGTAAACGGTGTGTAGTCTGGAAATTTCCAAAACATCCCATTAAATCTAGTTTCCTCAGTAACCGGTCAAAAATTTAAACAGTGTTAAGATTTTGACCCATTCTAAAAACCCGGGTTCTTACAAACTCCCCACCTTAATGTAGCTTGTCCCCGAGCAGCCAAATGAAACCTGGAGATGGCACCAAACACACCCATCCCATTAAAACAACCTGGACTACCCCGGTCCCAAGGTTCTGGCTAAATTCCTCAAGGAGCTCCCCACCTTAGTAATTTTCTACTCGGTCTCAACCACCAAAATTTAAAGAAAACAAGGTTTACTAACCTTTTTCCCGGATGCATAGTCCTCCCGTGATGCATCGTCACCCCTACACCTCTTTGGTGCTCCTGTGTCGCTACTGACACCCAACGTATCCCGCACCGCATCGGTGTCCGCCTCCACGAGGTCCTGGTGCCTAGCACCTCAAGTAACTCACATCCACGATGCCCTGATGCCCTCGGCACCTCAAGTAACCCGCTGAATACCATAAATGGTCAGACAACCCATATATATATAACAATATATTCTATGCAGATAAGGAAAGCGGTAAAAGGCAGTGCATAAGAACTACCCTTACTCCCCCTCACCGCAACCAATGCCTCATGGCATCCCGGCCTCACGACCTCCTTACCCACCCTCAACAGTGCCAATTATCAAAGTACCTCGGGCCATGCCCGTCCCAACAACACATGTTGCCTCAAACCGACGACCGAGACGCCCAATCCTGACATTTACACTGCCACTACCACAGTAATGTTCTTCTCTCATAAGAGCCAGACCCAAATATTATGCCACATGCAATTCTACAAAAATAAAGCATGGACATTTACACAATTAGAAGTTCTATCACAAATTTCACCAATTTATATTTTAAAGCAAATAAATCATGTCATTTCATATTTCATTCAATGGCATTATCACTTCACAAAGCATACGTGCAATTATGAAATTGAAATACCATAAAATGTGCCTTTCAACAGCCAAGCATCCAAGCCTTGCCATACTGTGCCACGGTACAATTCTCCCTTACAATTTCAGGTCAAGGGTCACATATCACAATCACGAACATCACACATCATGTGAACCACCGAGGTGGAAATCAAATAAACTGTAATCTGAGCAAAAGCAAACAGCAGTTCCCACCCATGGTAACTTGGTCCTTCCCTCGTACCTGGGGCTGTAGGCACCCAATCACATGTTAGAAGCCCTGTTCCAATAAAAACAACTTATCTCCAGTCTAACATACCCAAATAGTAAAACAAGCAGAATGAAATGAGAAGCCTCAAACTCATTAGTAGCCAGTAAAAAATTTCTACTAAATCCCTGTCAAGAACTCCACTGATACCACATTGTAACATCCCAGACACGGCCAGCCACCCGAACAGTGTCGAACGGGTCGGGTGTTACTACCTTAGGCACACCTCCCCGAATTCCAAAGGCTACCGACTAGCAGCGAGGTTCTGTTAGGTAGAGTGGGGAGGCTATACCCTCTCAGAGGATCTTAATAAGGTTACTTGTCCAAGTATAACAGTAAAGATGAAGTGGAAAGAAAGACTTAGCAGACTCAAACCAGACCCACAGAGAAGAAGCATAATCAATATAGATAAATAGAGGAAGTAGTAAATGAAACAACAGTAGTGGGAATAAACACAATAGCATGCTAATAACATGTAACTACTGGTGAACAGTAAAACATGCATCCAAAGTAGTTCATACACAACTGAATATAAACAGGGCGCCAATTTCTAACCAACAGTAGCTATAATAAGCATGCCAATACAGAAACTAAACAAAACAATGTAAACCCAGCTAGGCATGACCTCAAGGTCCATACCATCTCCATGCAACAACTAGCGCAGCCCAGCTCCTGAAACTGGCCACTTTCCTACACGTAAATCCAGAAAGTCTACATACATCTTGAAGGGCCCGTGTAGGGTGTGAGAAAAAACTCAGTAGGATACCAGCCAACGGTGCATACCAAATATATGTGTTTAAGCAGTCATGCATTTACAAGGAAAGAAATAAACAGTACAGTTCACAAGTAAAAAAAACTCCACTGGTGCTCAACAGCCACCAGAGAGTGTCACCTGCTTCGGCCAACACCGGAATCTCTGTCATGTAACCTGGAACCACATGCCTCCTGACACCTCATGCCTCAAGTACCGACATCCCGAAGGCACACCCAAAATAGTAACCCGGCACCATGTTCCTCCTGACACCTCGTGTCTCAAGTACCGACGTCCTGAAGGCACGCCCAAAATAGTGACCTGGCACCATGTGCCTATTGACACCTCGTCTCTCAAGTACTGACGTCCTGAAGGCACGCCCAAAATAGTAACCCGGCACCACGTGCCTCCTAACACCTTGTGTATCAAGTACCGACGTCCCGAAGGCACGCACATTTCTTGAAGGCTCCTCACCCTCCCCGTGGCTTTCTACGGCAAGCATCCCAAACCAAAATACCTAGCCGCAACTACGGGGGCCTCTACCCACACGAGTGGTCAAAACCACCTCATCATGGAGTATCTCTTTGTGCACACTACTCAAGTCCCAGTGAGCGGTAATCACCCAAAATAGTCCTAATCCACCCAAACATCTGACACATCGTGTCCCTGCGACCATGTCGCTCAAGTCCGATGGCCTCGCCATCCAAGTAACCCGGGCCATGCCCAACCTGACCTTCACACTGGCTCAATCAGACATCCATGACGCCCAATCCCGTGGTCAAACCAACCAAAAGTAACTCGGGCAAAGCCCCAACCTGTGATCAGCATCAATCAAGCGTTACCGGCCCAAGCCCAACACAACCCAAAGGGTCCATCAGAAGCAATTCAACAATCGCATATATAACATATGTAAACAGAAAACATAACCATGCAAAACAAACTAAACAGATGACTTTTACTATGTAGGTTGTTGTCCCATAGCAGCACTGAGGTCTTAAATGCCTCTAACAATTACAACAAGATTTTATAAATTAAACTAAGCAATTTAACGCCTTAAGAATTCAATAAAACCATTTTGGCGTTCCCCGACCAAAATGCCCCGATGATAAACGACCCCTCACCCAGACCTTCTCAGACAACCTAGTAACCGGGAATACCCAAGAGCATCCTAGAGGTCCCATAAGCATTACAGTATGAACAAAGCAGATGAAACCGGTCCCGCTCGAAAATACCCAAGAACGCGCCGAGGGCCGCGTTACCCAAACAACCACGAAAACACAAAATGAGGTATGCACCACCTACCAGATACTCACATGATGCTACTCCTCTAGAAACACTCACCAATTCGGTCTAAAACGTGGTAAATCTACAAAACATTAAAAACTTCTCAAAGGGATATAACTCGTTCTAGAAAAAAAATCAAGAAAAATGGCCAAAATGGAATCAAGGCCTTACCGAGTGGGTTCCAACGCAGAAATCAGAGCTTGAACCGGGTCGCAGATGGACGATCGGGAAGAGGAAAGGGGTTCGTCCGGCCTGGTTCGCATATCTGGGCGAAGGAGGGGTGTTCTGCCTCAAAAACGAGGCTACTGCCCGATTTAAGCGAAAAAAATAAAGTACACAGCGTGTACTTTAGGACTACACACCGTGTATATTTCATTTAACTATTCAAAAGATGGAAATATTCCACCGACTTAATTTCCGAAACTGCCGACATTACTACACGGCATGTACCTAGGGGTACACAGCGTGTACTTGGTTCCTCTTCCCTTCCTCGCCGTCAGACTCACACGCCATGTATATTCCTCAAACATGGCCAGACTACATGGCGTGTCCAATAGGGGCACGATGTGTTCCTCGTTCTACGCGGCAAACGGCCTACACGCCATTTATGGCTTCACACAGTCAGCGGTCTACAGGGCGTGTTCAAAACTACACGCCGTGTAGTAAGAAAATTCGTCACGGTCACTGCACGACATGTACTCGGCGAGCACACGGCCAGTCACTCGGCTACACATACACGGCGTGTACTTAAGGTACATGGCGTGTAGTCTGTAAATTTCCAGAAACTTCCCCTTAAATCCAGTTTCCTCAGAAACCTGTCAAAAAAATAAACAGGGTCATGATTTTGACCCGTTCCAAAAACCCAGGTTCTTACAATTAAAAATAAAACAAGAATCATTTTAATGAAAAATGAAGGTTTTCTAAAGAATCAATTTTATAAAAGGAGTTTCATTAATTCTTTTCTAAAATAATTTTAAATTAAATTTTTTTACCTTTATAAAATTTACCTGAAAAAGTAAACATAATTATTGATATATAGAGGATAATATTATATTTTTGATTTTTTTGGAATTTTCCTAAAAATAATTTTTTTAATGAATTGTGAAGAATAATGTTTTCAATTAAATACTGTAGTTTCATTTTAATTATTTACAAAATAAGTTATTATTTTAAAAATTTTAATTAAATGTTATATAAATAATATTATAATTTAACTATTTTAGGTCATAGAAAAAAAAATTCATATTGAAAATTTTAAAAATTCATTATATGTATATAATAATTTTCCCTTTGGAAAATCAGTATTTCATCACAAATCTAGTTTAAATTATAATTGATATATTCCACTTTTGTGACTTATATTTTTAAAAATGGAAAAATATTTGTAATAAAATGTTTTCTTAATAACTTTAATATAATTTATTACAATACTTATTAGTGAACACATTTATAATTAATTTATAGTGTTTAAAGTAGAAATGGTTTTATCAGGAGTTAAACTAGGTGTATATTGTTTAAAATGAACTATAACTTTACCAACCCACATTTTTAATCCATATTTAGACCCTATGATCTCTATGATTCATAAATGATCTTTTTTCTATTGTATGTTTTGATATAAAATCCTGGGTATGATATTATCTTTTAAAAAACTCAATGTTTTTCCTCTCCACCATTTAAGTAAGGCCACCCCATATCCTCCACACATCATGATTCCAACACCATTGGAATGAGAAAATGAAGACCAAATTCTTTCATTACACAACTCCCCACATATTAGTGTCCTGATTTTTATTATTAATCTATCCTATGAATGATTTTGGTATACACCTAATGAGGCCCTCCGAAGAAGAGGATAAATTCTTAAACGAGGATATTTGTTCCTTTTCTTCTTCCACATCCTTCAAACCATATTCAATAATTTTCATGTAATAAAAAAATTATCTATGATATTATGCTATTTTTTTATTTAAATTGAATAACCCATATACAAATCCACTTCTAGAAAATTAGAAATTGAATCGTTGATCGTTTGTGCTTTAGACTACCACCCCACGAATTGATGTAATTAAATTTCCAAATTTAACATTCAAGGATTTCCGTAATTATCAATTTAACATATATTTATATATATATGATCTTGATAACAATATTATAATTTTTATATTATTTCTTCACATATACATTCTTTTATAGTGTTCTACGTTCAATATGATAATTTTTCTCCTTTGAATGGTAGAGTACTACCTCATGAAGCGATGTTAATCATTTTTTGCTTATACATTAATTAAAAGGTAGTGTGGTTTAGGTTAGTTAATATATTTTATATTTATAATTTATCCATACTTATATAAATATAATAACACATATAAATTTTTACCATTCAATTTATTATAAAACAACGTCTCTTTTGCGTACGTGTGGAATACCACCTTCACATGGGGATGTAAAATTTTTTTCATTTTATTTTAACATGGATTATAATAAGTATAAATTTTATAAATATAAATTCTTTATTATAGATTAATAATATTTTTATAGGTTATTTAATAATTATTTTCCTTTTGTTTTATCCTTCTTGTAAAATGGAAACATCATTCATACGTACATATGGAAAACCATCCCAATGAAATGTATAACAACTTTTATATCTATAACATTAATAAATTACAATATATATAAAAACTATTTATGATATTTATAGGAAAATTATTATTAATGTGATTATGTAACTATGATTTTATTCAATTCAAAAAAAATTACTAAACTAAAACATACAAACAAATGATGCAATTATCATAAAAACTATGATTTTAAAAAGAATTTTTTAATAAATGGGAGATAAATGAATATAAAAATATTATATATTATTAAATAAATATGATAATGGTACTATAATAGATTAATAAAAAATATAGTTTTCATATAGGAGCTTCAAAAACATATTAAAAAGTCAAATGTGAGGTAATGATTTCTCATCTAATATCTATTTCTGGTAGACAAATGTAATATTAAAAAACTAATTTATTTTTGGTTGTGTATATACATCCCATTTGATATGGTATATCATAAGTCTAATTATATTCATTTTATTGAATGGTTCATTTTATGTTATCTTCTATGGGGCTTACAATTAAAATTTTACCAATGTTATAATGGTTTATTTTAAAACCTCATCATTAATTAGTATTTTTTTCTGTAAGTCTCCCATGGGGGAATTATTTAATATTTATATATCAAAATAATATTATTTTGTTATAATATTGTAATTCCAGAACATATTCTGGTTTTATTACCTTTTAAACTCTTTTTTATTTAAAATAATTGAGTCCATGTTTCTATGATAATCCATCTTTATTTCTCTCTTCTATCGAAAATCATTTTTAATCAAAATATTTTTTTACATGTTTCAAAAATAATTTAAAAATTATAAAAAAATTATTAAATTATTTTCTACCAATTTTAACTTATTACATAAATTATTGAATATAATCATTATGTAGTTTGGGAAGAAATGATTTTTTTCTTTTATCAGAAATCTAAAAAGGGTATTTCGTTTAATGTGTTTGTAAAAAAAATTCTTCATTCAGGATAAATAAATTATATAAATATTTTTTTATATTTTTTAAAATTTTATTTTTAAGGAATATTTTTTTCAATTTTTTTGAACTTTATGTTTTAAAATGATATTTTAAATGTAGAAGGATATTTTCGTCAAGAGTGTTTTTAATGAAAATTTTATTGTATTTAGAGTCATTATTAAAATCACCCACATTTTTACTTATGATAGAATGATGATATGTTTTATTGATATAATATATATTCTATCCTTTCATGTTTTATGACTATGTTGACATAATATGTATAACTTTATTACCATTCACCATATTACATTGAATGGTTTATGATTAGGTTAATATGATCAGGGGTATGTTTTAAAATATCATATGTCATATTTTTTATAAGGAACCACCCATATACATTACATAATCTTGAATTATGTTAATAATTCAAATTGGGGATCTTTTTAGGTTTATACCTTTAGAAAATTAGTTCATAACTTATACATAACATCTTGAATTTTACAAGTAGGCACTTCTACTCGCTATCGATTTTTTTGGAAAAAAAAACATTTTAAATACCCACATATTTATTTAAATGTTTTAAGCGACATGCCTTTTCCATGATCCCACCCTTGGACCCATTCATCATTAGGTCCTGTGAAAACATTTCAAAAATTGGGCTGAGCATAATAAGATCAGTATTATATACATAAATAAAGAAAACAATTATCCATTCAAAAAGACACATAAATAGTGATTAATTTATCCTAAAGTTATAATTTTATCATTTAGGAAGTAGAAAAAACACTTCACTAAATATAAGCTCATTTATTACACTTTTTGTAAGCAAAAAAATTACCATAAATCCCACAGAAAGCAACATATTGCATATAAAGGAAACTTTTGACATAAACATGCATAAATGGAATAACAATAGGCCATCTACCACACATATCACTAAATGGAATATCCATACATCAGACTTCCATACCTAATGAATTGGTTGTTATAATATAAACACATGTCTTTTGTTTATGATGAAATAATCTATCATTTGGTTTGTCGTGTAACCACCCATAATTAGTTTATCACATAACCACTTGTCAAATATCCCAGCACCATTATAAATTATAACACACAAAATATTTTAAATATCAACATTTCACTAATAACATTTCATTTTCAATCATAAGAAATAATTTCAAGATATTGAATTACTCTATTCATTTCTAAAATAATTTAAAACATTTAATAATGTTATTTTTTAATCAAAGTGTCCCATACCAATTTGAAACTTCGAAATAAATTTTGATAATTGAAATTTTAAAAAATCTACTTCAATACAATTAAATTCATAAATCCATTTTTAATATATATATATAATATAATGATTTTATAAGAATAAATCATCAAAAGATTATAATTTGGTGTTTAGATAAAAATTCCCTTACCACTTGAGAAACACATGAATACAAATCATTAAATAATATAATTAAAAAAATGAAATATCATGCGAATATTTTAATTCAGGATTTGAAATGTCAAAATTGTTTTATATACACCATATAGGACAATAAATGGGCATGAAAAAAAGAAATTCTCAATTAAAGGATATTGAGATGAAGTCCCTCACAAAGATTGTATCATTAGATTAAGGATAAATAAATAACACAATTATGTCTGAATAGTATAATTAAACCCATTATAAGTGGATATTATGTGTAAAACTATCATATTCCATTCAAAAATATTTGTTTAAAAAACCCAATGACAAGTATATTCAAATCAATAAATGGATATTGAGATAAAAGTTTCCTTAAAATGTTCATAAAAAGAACATATGAATTTTTAAATGGGGTGATTATGTGTTGAAAAATAATACACGCACAAAGGGAAGTGGAAATTAAAACCTAAACTAATAATAAGTGATTCTTTATATAATTACTGCATAATATAACCAATGAAGAATGCGTAAAACCCAAATAGTGGAAACTATGTCTAGAAATTCCCTTACGAAAATTCGGCAGCCTAATGATGTCACAAAAAAAATCATAGAATTAGTTGATGAGAGAGATAAGGGTATCTCATCAATTGAAAATAAAATTTACTTCAATAAACATATATAAGAAAATATTCCAACCTAAGAAAATGGAAAATAAAATAAATAACATAAAATAAGTGTCTGACTAAAAGAGGAGAGTGAAAGGTTCCCTTACATATATCATTTTGTAAATAATACAGATCTATTCTATGTATTCATGACACGTAAATCGAATGAATTTATAAATAAAATAAAATATATGAAAATTAATTTCTCACATATTCATATAATGAAATAATCATGAAGTTGAAGATCAACCCATAGAATGGAAATTGGGTTAAAAAGTTCCCTAACCTTGTGTCTGACTTGACTCGTTTGTTATTTAATTTCCTCAATAATAATGATAAGTTAATTTTTATTTTCTTCAGATTATTTTTTATTTTTATTATTCCTTTTATATCTCTTATAACCATGTTATAAAAATTACATAATTATTTATGTTCATATCGGACATTTTGTCGATATTCAGTACATGAATAAAAATGATCAAGGTATAATTACAAATAGTCCATGTTGTCAAAAGTCCATTATCTCATGAATATTAATCACGATTTAAATATAATATATATATATTATATATGTATTTATAATAGTCAAAAAATTTTGGATAAATGAAATGAAATGTACCGTTCATGGAGATGGTAAGTAGTATGTACGAAATAACACTGGTTTAGTTTATGTATCATAATAATGAAATGAAGACTAAATGATACATAAGTAGATTATAATTACCTTATAATATCATATGATATATATGTTACATATTTTTCCGTAATTCCATAATTAATATGTTCCATGAATTGCATGAACGATTCATATCCTTTTGAGGGGGGTGTAGTCCGCACTTCCTCAAATGAAATTATCATATTTACACACCACGAAAAGAATAAATGAACATTTTTAAATTAAATTAAATTTCATATAAAAAATATATATATATAATATATAATATATAAATATATTTCAATTGTTTTGGACACTATGAGAGGTAGTATGAGAAAATCGAACAGTCACCATTTCATGAGGCTGTAGTTCACCATACACAGAAACAATATGTTTTTATCAATTAGAAGGAGGTTTGTATAAGTGCATTTCAAATAATTATCATAAAAACATCGTAGTATATTTAATATATATTTTTTGTTATAAAATAATATCTGAAAAAGTGTTTAGGGAGTTGGATAAGGAAAAAAATGAAAGAATATTGAGAGAAGACATTACCTCAAACCGGTCAACATCTTTTGATTTTAGCTAAAAGGATTAATTTAATGGACTTCTTCTAATGGTATGAATTCTAGGAAGAATATATAGATATTGGAAGATTATTTGTGAATATTTTGTGAAATCCAAGCGGCTTTAGAGGTGTGAGTAAGAGGTTAGAGTTGATAACCTTTTAAAAGAAGGAGGAGGGTTACTTTCAGAATGTCCAGAAGTATTATTTTATAATTAACTGAATTTTGATTTTAAAAAGGACCAAAAAATAATTAAATTAGAATATAAGTTAAGTATTTTTTGAAATACGTTCAACTAATAAGTTTTTTAGAAGTTTTGGTTTCAAATTTAACCTTCTGATTTAGCATTAACCCTTAGTTATCTAATTTAACTCTTACCATGTATTCTAGTATATTCATACTATATGTTTAATATAGTTAACATAAAATTAAAATCGAACCTAAAGTGGTTCATTAATGACAATTTAAACATTATCTAATTTATTTGGCATATTATAATATTTTTAGGACTATTATATCATTTAAAATGTAGTATTTTTTTAAAAACTCATTTAGGTCAATTCTTATACTACTCATATCATGACTTTTAAAAAAACCATAAAACCTGTATTATTTCAAAAACAATCATTAATTAAAATATAAAAATTAATAAAAATCCCTTAAATTCATCTATGGAATAAAAATATTCAAAATAAATATATTTTAATAGTTATAGTCTCATTTATTTAAATCTATCATTAATAAGGTAATCACTACATCATCATTGTGTCCTAAATAAATATATTTATATGATGTATAAAAATTATAAGAAACATACCATGATTTTGGAAATTTTATTAGATTTAAAATTAATAATTATAAACTATTAATCACTAATATAACCCCATATAAAAATTGTTTTAGTAAAAAATACTAGTTTATGTAATATTTTTCTTTACTTTAAAATATTTAATATAACATGTCATTATCACTCCCATGTGGATCCATGAGTTCTATAAATAGACCAAAGGATTCCCATGGTCATACATATATAATCCAATATGATTAGAACATGTTTTGGGGAATTTTAATATTATTATAATATTATTTGTTTCCCTTTTTTACCAAGTCTACCCTTTTACCAAGGTAAATTAAATAATTACTGAATATACTATTCATAATCTCTAAAAATAAAAGGTACCTATTTACAGAATTTTGATCCTCTTGATTCAAATTTTGAAATATTTTTTTCCAAATTCAAAACATAAAATTGGTAGAAATAAATTTAAAATTATTTCCCATTGTCAAAATAAAAAGTGGGGTTTTAAAAAGTAATCAAAATCAAAATATTGACATGTGCTTATGTCCAATTGAAATGTAAAATTACTCTCAATAACCATATTTGGAATAGATGATACAAATATAATCCAATTATACATAAAAAAATTAGAAGTAGAACATAATTATATAAATAAATTATATTAAAAGGTAGTATTGAATTAAAATGAAGTATTTTTTACTATTCATAAAAATATCTATTTTAATATAAAATTAAAAAAATATCATCAAAAGTATATTTTTTGTCCCTATTATATAAAAAAGTTTATATTGTAAAATAAATCATATAAAAGTGATAGAAACCAAGTTTAATAATAAATCTCCATCAAAAGATGGTAAAACATCATATGTAGAAAAAATTGTTCTTTTATCCAAAAATTTGATTTTTTATTATATCATATATAGAATACATATTGAATGAATTTAAAATGTTACATTGAATATATATCATATATTTTTCATTAAATAAGATTCCATACAGGGTTATATAAAAACACAATTATTCTCTTTTAAAAAAGTTTTCATAAAAACACAATATTTATATTCAATTGGTTTTTATTTCTATTCCTAATAAATTTGGTAACCAGTAAATCATTATTTAAAAATGTGTAAACCATATTTGAAAATTTAGTTGAAACTATTCATTCCTAACATTCCAATGGCTATGTGTTAACTACGATTTTAAATATAAATATTACTACTATATTATATTTTGGTATAAATCAATATTGAGTGCAACATAAGATTTTGGAGAAACCCATTGTAACATGTTGAGTACAATATCAGAAGAAGAATCCCATTTAATGTAAAATTTAACTATAATTATTAACAAAATTAAAAATGTATCATTCTAAAAATACTTGGATCATTACATCATTCCCCCATTTTAAAAATTTCATCCCCTAAATTTTAAAATTGGTCTAATAAACATCAATGAAAGTACCACATTAGAAAAATAGTCCATAAAACTATCACATAAATAGATATAAAGGGAATTAAAAATGACACCTAAGATACCACATTCTAGGATTCCATAAAAACATGGATATAGAAGTGAAAACTAACCATCATATTTTAATAGCGATTGACAAAAAACCCAATTAGTAGAATGCTAACCACCATTAAACCACAAACATATAATTTTTTAAACGGTCTTTGATTTCGCAATAGGAAAATTAAAAGATTTTTCTTTGTTTTAATATCCCTTTTATAAAGTTGAGGAATTTATTTATGAGATATACCATGCACATAAGAAAAAATACTTACTTTTCATTTATAAATTTATCCTTCACTAAATTTTTACCACAAACACATCTTTTCTCCAAACTAAGAGTATTCACGATGACTTTGTCACATAATGAGTGAAAAATTAAACTTATAGAGAATCACATAATCAAGAAAAGATGAAATATATATTTACCCAATATTTAGAATTTATCCAAAAACAAAATTCTTAGTATATGATCAGATAATCCCCAAAAAGGATAATTCATGATAAAAATAAATACTACTCTTAGTCCTAAAAATTCAATAAAAAATACCCAGTGTTTAACAAAGACTATTCAACTCACAATTTCCATTAAAATTCTTCAAGATAATCCAATCAAAGATTTACACCCAAAACAAAAAAAAAATATCACATTGTCATCCACTATGAAACATAACATTTGTCACCAAATAACATCGACTACTCTTAATGTCACTTACTAAAATGTAATTAAACTAATCACATATTCTCCAGGATTTGTTAATCATTTCCATAACTAAACCTAATATCTATAATTCCACAACAAAAACCTAGATTCTTAAAATATAAAATTCATCCATTAATCCTCAAAAGAAATCCTTTAGTATTCTATTTTTCCTTTGGAATATAGTTTCCCAAAACAGAAAACATATATTAAAATAACGGTTATCTCTAAATACCCAAATAATATTCTTATAAAAAGGATATACATTTCATAAAATATAAAATTCCAAAATAAACATATAATTGATACTTGAAATCATTAATGTAAAAGAATAAGTCATACTAACTAGGGACATCATGTAGTCTAGTGGTAGGCAATAAATCCCAGTTTCACTTTGGTTGTGGGTTCGAGTCCTGCAGCTTTGTCTGACGCAACGGGTTGTCACATGGTTTTTCTATTGTCTTTTTTGAAAAAAATATATAATTAGTAATACAATCCATAAATGAGATAAAATCTTCATAAATAACCATAATATATTTTAACCACAAAGGTTATATATTTCCCCGCAATTTCGATTCTAAAAAATAATAACCCTTAATTTCCAAAAATTTATGGATCATATAACCCTAATTGTTCTTTATAACAATATCCATAAAGGAAAATATAATTATTCCTCAATTAAAATTTTTATATAACAATATTAATGGTAACTAATACTAGAAGTGTTACATATGTAATCCCATCATTAACACATATTATCATATATAGATCCAATATATCTCATCAATTTCTAAAATGTAGAAATCCTAATCATCGAACTTTCTTCATGATCATTTTTCTATGTTTTTCTATATTATTCATTTATATTTCTTTGCAATAAAAAAATAAAGGATAATTTCTTAAGATTTCAATGATTTCAAAACATGAAATATGAAATAATTCATACCTTTCATGGGTCATTTTTTGTTTACTCTTATTCAATTCAAACGCCAAAAGGTATTGGTAAATATATGTTTTCATGGTCCTATTTATTCAATTCATGAACCTTCTTTATAGGAAATCTTTTTTTATATTGATCGTGCACACAAAATTTAAAACATTTATTTGATTCATCAGAATGAAATTATTTCCTTTTCCTAGAGTCAACTGAATGATTTCTTTTTTCAAGGAAGGTTATTGCATTATGATCATCATTACCACATATATAACATCTTCCAAGACAATTTAAAAAATTTATTAGGTGTTTATTTCCACATCCATGACACATAGTTTTTGGAACATACTTACCAATATGATTATTATGTGAACATCCATAAGGATTGTTCCTTTCATATATGTAGACTTAAAAAAATCACCAAGGTTGAAGTGGTCAATCATGACTCTAGAGAGTTGGTTAAGAATATCCACAATATTTCTCTTTGAAACTCCAATTTTATTCGCTTTCTTACTCATAAAACAACCATATTTTACTTCACATAAATTATTACTTTAGTGCCTACTAGATCCAGTCATTTACTAAAGCCAAAATTGCCACTGTTAGTATATTATTAAAATAATCATATACAATCTTATAGGGAGGGTAAACACTAAGATAATCTAATCCATGTTATCTTAAACACATTTAATTTTTCTAATGTAATTATGACCCTGTCTAATACGATAACATTTGTGATTATATGAAACATTTCACTTATGCTTAAATAACACCCTAACCTAAAATGTTATCTAAAACGACCTATAATACTAACTGTAAGGACCCATCATTAAACATTACATATTCTTGAATTATGTTAATAATTCACATTGAGGATATTTTAATGTTTATACCTTTTGAAAATTAAATCATAACGTATACATAACCTCATAAATATTAAAAGTAGTCACTTTTACTCACTATCTTTTTTTCATAAAAATACATTAAAAAGAAACATGTTTACTTCTACGTTTTAGAGGACATAACTTTTCCTTGATCCCATCCTTGACCAGATTCATTTTTATGTCCTGCAAAAATCATTTCAAAACATGGGATGAGCGTAAAAAGCTTAGTAAGGAATAAAAAATAAGGAAAACTATTAGTCATTCCAAATAACATGCATACCATGAATACTTTATCATAATGTAATATTTTTCACCTTTATTAACTATCAAAAACACATCATTGAATATAATCTCATTACTTAACATTTTTGTAACCAAAACACTACCATAAATCACCTAAAAATAAACACATAGAATATAAAGCTAACATGGGACAAAATATTAAATAAATTGAATAACCATATGGTCTACTTCCACACATATCACTAAATTGGAATACCCATATGGATGACTTCCATAACAAATGGATTGGAGGTTATAAAATTACCACCAGTCCTTGGATTATCCCAAAACCATCCCTCATTTGGTTTATCATGTAACCACCCATCATTGGATAATCATGTTACCACCCATCAAATGTATAGGCACCGTTATATAATCATAACACATAAAATATTTATAATATCAACATTTCACTAACAACATTTTATTTTCAATCATAATAATTCATTTTAATATATTGAAATTCTCAATCCGTTTCCAAAAAAATTGTAAACATTCAATAAAGAGATTTTGGAATTAATTTGTCCCATTATACTAGGAATAATTTAAAATAAATTTGATAATTAAAATTTTAAAACATTTATTCCCATAAAAATAAATCATCAAAACATCACAATGTGGGTTTTAGTTTAAAAGTCTCTTACCACTTTAGAAAAACCTACAAAAGAAACTATAATGAATATAGTTAAAAAAATATCAAATATCATAAGAATATTGAAATTCATGATATTTTTTGTCAAAAGTGGTTTATATACACTATATAGGACAATAAAAATGCAAAACATCAATACATGCTTAAATGAAAGGAGATTGAGTCGAAGACCCTTAATATGATCATATAATTAAATTAATGATAAATCAATGAAATAATTTTGTTTAAAAAATATAAATACAACCAATAAAATTTTATATTAATTGTGAAAAAATCAGAGTTCATTCATAGATATTCATTAAAAAAAACCAATGACATGGATGTGAAACTCAATGAATGGATATAGAGCTATGATTTCCCTTAAAAAGATCATATAAATGATGTAAGAATTTATCTATCAGGTCATTATGTGTTGAAGAAGTATATACAAATCAAAGAGAAGTGGAAATTACAATTTAAATAAATAAAAAGTGATTCCATATATAATCACAGGGCAATATTATAAACAATGTATGCGTAAAACCCAAAGTGTGGAAATTGGGTTTAGAAATTCCATTAAAACAATTTGGCAGCCTAACGGCGTGACATAAAAATTTAAAAAATTAGATGATTAGAGAGAAAATGGTCTCTCATCACCTAGAAATAAATATTTTAGAAATAAGGATATAAAAGAAAATATTCCAACATATGTTATTGAAATTATAAGACATAACATAAACGAAGTCTTTGACTAAAATAGGAGTGTGAAAAGTTCTTTTACAAATAACCTTTTCTAAATAAAATAGATCAATTATGTGTAATAAATATAAGTACATAGAAAAAATGTTTAAATAAAATAAATGATATAAAATTTCATTTCTCACATAATCATTGAATGATATAATCAAGAAATTAATGATCAACCCAAATAATGGAAATTGGGTTAAGAAGTTCCCTTACCTCAAGTTCGACATGACTCGTTTGTTCATTAATTTCATGAATAATAAAATTAAGTTAATTTATAAATTATTCCGAACATTTTTTTAAGTTTATTTTTCCTTTTATATCACTTGTTACCACTTTATAAAATTTACATTATTATTTATGTTCATATCGAACGTTTTACCTTTATTCGGTACCTCAGTTAAAAACAAATTTGTTATAATTACAAATAGTGCATGTGGTAAAAATTAAACTATCTCCAGAATAGTATTAATGATTTAAATATCATATATATCTATTATATAAATATTTATAATATTCAATAACATTTTGAGATACGAAATGAAATGAATCTTCCTTGGAGATGGTAAGTCGTAGGTGCGCATGAACACTACATTAATTTATTTGTCATATTAATGAAATGGAAAATATATGATACATAGGTGTATTATAATTAAATTATAATATAATATGATATATACGTTAAATATTTTCATTAACTCCATAATTATATGTTCCATGTGTGACTTTAATAAGTCATATAACTTTAAGGGGCTGGTAGTCAGCAATTCCTCAAATAAAATTATAATATTTACAAATCATGAAAAGCGTAAAGGTATGTATCTAAAAAAAATTATACTGTCATAGAGAAAATATAAATATAAGATATATCATATATAAATTAATTTCCATGATAATGTCCAACATAAAATGTTTTAGGGGAAAATCGAACAATCATCATTTCGTGAGGCAGTAGTTTTCCGTACATAGAAATAGTATGTTCGTATCTATTAGAAAGAGGTGTGTGTAATTATAGTTTGAATAATTATCATAAAAACATAATATTATATTTAATATACTATTTTTGTTATGAAATAATGAAATAAATAATTTTTTGGGCTTGGATAATGAAAACATATGATAGAATCTTGGGAGAATAAATTACCTCAAATTGGGTACCTACTTTTTATTTTAGCTAAAAGGCTTTCTTGAATTTCCATCATCCCAAGTTATGGATTATAAGAGGAATATAGGGATGTTGGGAGATTATTTTTCCAGAGAATGGAGGATCCAAGGAGATTTAGAGGTATGAGTATGGGGTTAGAGGTGGTGTCCTTTTATAAGAGGGGGAAGGGTACTTTAGGAATATTATGAATGATTATATTATTATAAACATAATTTAAATTTTTAAAAGTTCCAAAACTCATATAATTAGAATATAATATCGTTATTGTTGGTAATACGCACAACAAATAAGTTTTATACATGTTTTTTTTTTCAAATTGAACCCCATAAATTATTATTAACCTTTAGTTTACTAATTTAACTCTTGTGACGTCTTCTTGTTTATTCATATTATATGGTTAATATAGTTACAATAAAATTCCAATCAAAAAAATAGTGGTTCATTAATTACATTTCATACATTTTCTATGAAATTTAGCTATATATATAATATAAGGACTAATATATCATTTAAAAAATATTATCTGTTTTAAAAACTCATTTGTGTTAATTTTTATACAATTCATATAATTTTTTTTTAAAAAATCCATAACAAAATTATTCTTTTAAAAAACATCAATATTTAAAATATAACATGTCATAATGACCCCTAAATTTTTTTTATGTCCTATAAAGTTTCAAATTATATTTAGTTTAATATTTATAATCTCATTTATTTCAATCATTCATTAAAAAGGTAATCACTACATCATCATTGTGTCATAAATAAATAAATTTATTTGATATATAAAAAGTGTTAATAAAATACCATGTTGATGGAAGTATTTTTAGAATTCCAATTACTACTATAAGACTATAATATAACTTATATAACCCTGTATAATTTTTTTAGTAAAATATACTTGTTTATGCCCTATTTTTCATTACTTTTAATTATTTAATATAACATGTCATTATCACTCCAAAGAGGATACATGGAGTCCCAAAATCGACCGAAGGATGCCAATTCTCAAAATTAATTAATAAAATATGATTAGGACATGTTTTAGGGTAGTTAATAATATTATTATATTATTTGTTACCCTGATTTACCAAATATACTTTTTTACCATGGTAAATAAAATAATTACTAATGTTACTATTCATAATTTCTAAAGATAAAAGGTAACAATATAAAAAAAAATTAAACTTTAGATTCGAAATATGGAATCCCTTTTTCGAAATTCAAAACACAGAATTGTATGCTTTAAATTTAAAACTAATTCATGTTTTCAAAACCAAAAACCGGGTTTTTAAGAAGTAATAACTATCAAAATATTGACATCTGTTTATTTCAAATTTCCAAAAGAAATTATATTGATGTATACGAAGAGTATTAAATGAAAAAAATAATTCAATTTTACTAAAAACAAATTAAAATCACAACCTATCATTATAAATAATTTAGATTAAAAGGCAGTTTTGAATTAAAATCTACTATTTTTCACTATTCATAAAAATATGAATTTTTACAGGAAAACAACCAAATTTCATCCAAAGTAAAATTTAATGTGCTAATTTTAGAAAATAAGTTTATTTTTTTCAACTAGAATATATAAAAGTTACAAAAACTAGATTTAATAAGGGTTTAACATCAAAAGGTGGTAAAACTACATTTTTAGAAAAAATAATTCTTTTATCCAAATTTTTTTATTTTTTCTTATATAATATCTAGAAAACATATAATTTGACTTTAAAACATTAAATTTAGTATATATAATACAATTTTGGATTAAATAAAAATTCATAAAGAGTTATATGAAAACACAATTTTTCGCTTTTAAATGGGTTTTAGTTAAAACACTTCCTTTGTATTAAATTGGTTTTTATTTCCATTTCTAAAAAAATTGGTTACCAAAAAATAATTATTTAAACATGTGTAAACCATATTTAAAAATAAATTTGATACTATTAATTCTTTCTATTCCAATTTCTAGGAGTTAAATTAAAATTAAATTATTTTTATTATTATTGTATTATATTTCGGTATAACTCAGTGTCATGTGTAACGTAAGATTTCAGTGAAACCCGTTGTTGTATGTCTCGTATGATATTGGAATAAGTGTCGCATTTAATGTAAAACATAATCATTATTATTAATATAAATAAAAAATAATATTTCTATAAATACCTAGGTTGATATATCCTTCACCCATTTTGGAAATTGTGTCCTCTCAATTTTAAAATTGGGCTCTGAAAATTCAATGAATGTCCCCCATCGGAAAAAGAATCATAAAAAATATCACTTTAATAGAATTAAATATAATTAAAATGTTCACATGAGATACCACATAATAGGCCTACATCAAAACAATGATATGGAAGGGAAATATAAGCATAAATTTCATATGGAGAGTGATAGAAAACACGATCAGTAGAATGTTAACCACCAGAAAACCAAAAACATGTGATGAGTTAAACTATTTTGTATTTGGAAGTAGGAAAAGTAAATTAAAAACTTTTTTTATATCCTTTTCATAAATATGAGTAACATATTTATTATCATTACCAATAACACAAGGAACCATACTTACATTCCACGTAGACATTCAACCATTACTAAATTTATACAACAAACTCTTCTTTTCTACAAACTATAAGTACTCAAGATGACATATTCACATCAAGATAACTTAAATCAACTTATATAGAGTCATGTAATCTAAAATAGATGAAAAAAATATTTCCACTATTGTTAGACATTATCCAAAAACAAAAATTTTAGTACATGATCAGATACTACCCAAAATGGAGAATCATTGATAATAATAAATAATACTCTTAGTCTTCAAACATCAAAAAACAATAGCCAAAGTTCAAAAAAGACAATTCAATACAAAATTAGCATTAAAATTATTCAAAAAAATATTAACTACTATTTAGTCCCAAAGTATTGAATAATTGTATCACATAGTCTTCCACAATAAATTATAACTTTTATCTCCAAATAACTTCGACTACCCTTAAAGTCTTATACTGAAAAATAATTAACCTAATCACATATTCTCTATGATATGATTTTCATTTCCATAAATAAACCAAAATTATATATTCCCATAATAAAAAATCTATCTTTTTCCATAATAAAATTGAACCATTACCCCTCAAATGAAATCCCATAGTATTTTATATTTCTTTTCAAGATAGTTTCCAAAAAGGGAAAATGGCTTCTAAATTAACCGTTATCTCTTAATCATCATATAATTTTCCTATAATTTGGATATCCATTTTATAAAACATAATTTTTCAAATATCATCTTATTCATGATACAAAAAAATCATTTACCTAATAGAATAAGTCATACTAACTAGGGACATCTCATAGTCAAGTGGTAGGTAATAAATCACAATTGCACATTATTTTTTTGGTTCGAGTCCTTTATCTTTGTCCACTGTGATGGGTTGTCACATGGTCTACGTATTGTAATTTTCTAAAAATGAGATAATTATTAAAAAATCCAATATTAAGATAAAATCATAAAAAAGAACCATAACATATTTTAACCTCAAAGGTTACCTCATACCTCATATTATTCCTACCAAAAAGTAATAACCCTTTATTTCCACAAATTCAAGGATCATATAAACCCTATGGTTTATTTATAACTATATCCAGAAAAGAAAATATAATTCTCCCTCAATTAAACTGTATATAAAACAATGATAAGGGTTACAAATACTAGAATATTTCTTAATGTAATCCCATATTTAATATATATCATCATACATAGATCCACCGCAACTCTTCATTTCATAAAATCTAGAAATCTTAATCATAGAGAATTATTCATGATCCTTTATCCATATTTTTCAATATTATTCATTTATACTTATTTCCTACAAAAAATAATGCATAATGTACTAATATTTCAATAATTTCAAAACAAAAGATATGCAATAATTGACACATTTCAAACGCCATTTTATGTTTCCTCATATTCAATTGGAATGTAATTATGTATTGGTAAACGTATATATTCTCTCTCTTACTGATCCCATTCTCGAACCATCTTCCTAGGACATCTTTTAGTGTAATGACCATTCACATAAAATTTAAAACATTCAATTGATTCCTTGGAAATAAGTTCTTTTCCTTTCTTGGAGTCAACTGAACGCTTCCTTTTCCATGGAAGGTTATTTATTTATGACCTTAATTACCACATATATAACATCATTTTGTACCATTGAATCATATTCCTAGGCATTTATTTCCACAACCTTGACACATAGTATTTTGAATATACTTAAGATTATGATTATTAATTGAAATTTCAGATATATTCATTTATCACATTTAGGATGACATAGAAAAATCACTAAGTTTCAAGTGGTAAATCATGACTCTAGATATTAAGTTAAGAATAACCACACGATTTCTCAATACAACACTCATTTGTTTTTGTATCTTATTTATAAAACACCTACATATTCAATTACATCCACTCTTACTTTGGTGCCTACTAGATACAAAAATTTACTAAAACCAAAATGGTCAATGATGGTATATTAATAAAATCATCACATACAATCTTATGAGGGGGATAAACACTAAGATATGTTTATTAATGTTTTCTTAAATTCATTCAATTTATCTAAAATAACTATGACCCTGTCTAATATGTTAACCACTATGGTTATATAAAACATGTCACTTATGCTTAAATAACACAATAACCTCTAAAGTTATCTAAATCGACCTCTAATACCAACTATAAGGCCCCATCATTAAACATTACATAATCATGAATTATGTTAACAATTGAAATTTATGTTCTTTTCAGGTTTAGAGATTTAGATAATTTTTTCATAACATATACATAACATATTGAATATTACAAGTAGAAACTTATAATCACTATCCATTTTTTTCATAAAAACTCTTTAATAAAGAACATGTTTAGTTCCATGTTTTAAACTACATTAATTTTCATTGATCCCATCCTTTACCACATTCATCATTAAGTCCTGTAAAAAACATTACAAAACATGGGATGAGCATAAAAAGCACTCTAACAGATACATAATGAAGGAAGATTTTTATTCTTTCAAAACAACATTTAAACCATTAATAATTTAAAAAAATGTAATACGGTTCCCCTTTATGAAGTAACTAAAACAATTCAAGGAATATTTGATCATTTCTTACAATTTTTGTAACCAAAATATTACCATAAAGCCCATAGAAAGCAACATATACTCTAATTAGTTATCTTAGAAAATAAACAAACATAAATAGAATGACCACACAATTGACTTCCACACATTCCTGTAAATGGAATAGCCCCATGGTCAACATAAATCCCCAATACATTAGAGATTATAACATAACCACATGTCCTAGGTTTTTCATAGAACCACATGTCATTTTATTTAACACATAACCACCCATCATTGGTCTATCAGATAACCACCTGTCAAATTGACTAATACAATTATATAATCATAAGACATAAAATATTTCAAATATGAAAATTTCACTAATAATATTTCATTTTCAATAAAAAAATTCCAAATATGGAAATACTCAATCCATTTCTAAAACAATTTAAAATAGTTAATAAATAGATTTTGGAATCAAATTGTCCCATACCACTTTAAAATTTTTAACCGAAATATGATAATTAAAATTTTATAGATAAATATGTCCATAAAAATTAATCCATTAAACCATTTTTATTAAATCAACATAAAATAGAATTTTTTTACAAGAATAAATCATTAAAACATTATAATTATGGTTTTAGTTAAAAAGTACCTTACCACTTGAGAAACACATTAATAAGAATTATTAAATAATATCCTTAAAAAACATTAAATATCATGAGAATATTCTAATTCATGACATGATGTGTCAAAAGGGTCTTATATATACCATATTGGAAAAACAATTCATAATATCATGATACGCCTAATTGAAAGAAGATTGAGACGAAGCCTCTTAGAAATATTGTTACATTAGATTAAAGATACATCATGGAAATAATTATGTGCGAAAAATATAAATACACCTAATATATGGGAATATTTTGTTAAAAACAATTATAGATATTTTAGATATATTATTGTAAATTCAAAACTAATGAAATGGATATTTAACTAAATGAATGGTGGTTGATCTTTGATTTTCCCTAAATGGTTCGTATAAATGATGTCAGAATTTATCAATTGGGTGATTATATGTTTCAAAAGAATATAAAAAGAATGGGAATGGAAAATTACAATTTAAACAAACGAACAGTTATTCCATACATAATCTGGGCATAATATAATCAATGATGTTTGCGTAAAACCCAAAATAGTGTAAATTAAGTTAAGAAATTCACTTACGAAAATTCGGCAGCATATCGTCATCACATAACAATTCTGAAAAAGTGTTTATGTGAGAGAAAATGGTGTCTGATCACTTTTACATAAAATTTACATCAATAATGATATTAAATAACATATTCTAACTTAAGACAAGGGAAATTAAAAGTTATAACATAAATGAAGTCATTGACTAAAAGGGGAGGGTGATATGTTCCCTTACAAAGATCATAATGTAAATAAAGAAGATTGATTATGTGTATTCACTATAAGTACAAAGAAATGAAGTATAAATATAATAAAATATATCAGAATTCATTTCTCACAAATTCATAGAACTACATATTCATGAAGATAAAGATCATCCAAAAGAATGAAAATTGGGTTAAGAAGTTCCCTTACCTTTTGTCTGACATGACTCCTTGGTTCATTAATTATATGAATAATAAAAATAATATAATTCATAACTTCTTAAGAAACTATTCTAAGTTTATCCTTCCTTTTATAACACTTATTAATTTTTTTCAAAAACTACATAATTATTTATGTTTATATCAGATATTCTGTTCTTATTCAGTACTTGAGTAAAAAATGATCTTGTTACGTTTACAAATAGTCCTTGTGGTAAAAATTCCATTATCACCATAGTAGTACCCATTATTTAAATATTATATATATCTAGTATATATATAATTATAATAATCAATAACATTTTGAGATATGAAATAAAATCTGTCGTTCATGGAGATGGTAAGCTGTACGTACAAATGAACGCTAGTTTCATTTATTTTCCATTCTAAAGAAATGAAAACTAAATGATACATAGATATATTAAAATTCAAGTATAATATAATATTATATATACATTACATATGTTCATTAACAAAATAAATTATATTTTTTATGTATTTCATGAATGAGTCATATAACATTGAGGGGGTAGAAGTCCAAACATTCTGAAAACAAATTATCATCCTTACACATCTTGATAAGCATAAACGTATGTTCCTAAATTATTATTTCTGTATCATAGAGAAAATATAAATATAAATATATATCATATATAAATATAGTTCCATCATAATTACCATCAGGAGAGGTGGTATAGGAAAATCAAACAATCATTGTTTCTCAAGGCAGTAGTTCACCATACACAGAAACAATATGTTTGTATCCATTAGATGGATATGTGTTTAAGTGTAGTTAGAATAATTCCCATAAAACACCCAAGTATAATTAATATACTGGTTTTGTTATAATATAACTTAATAAAGAATGTTTTTGGTGTTGGATATGGAAGATAAGTGATTGAATCATGGGAGAAGGCATTACCTCAAATCAGCTAACTCCTTTTGATTTTTGATAAAAGGATTTCTTGAATTTCATTATTCCAAATGTAAGGATTCTAGGGGGTACATAGGGACGTTTTGAGATTATTTGAGAGGAATTTGGATGAGACAAGGGGCTTGAGAGCTGTGATTAATGGGTTTTAGGTGGTGGCCTTTTATGAGAGGGAGGAGGGGTAATTTAGGAATGTCTTGAATAACTATTATATTATAAACTAAATTTCAATTTTAAAAGGTAAAAAAATCATTTAACTCAAATATAAGATGAGTATTGTTCTAAATCCTCTCAACCAATAGTTTTTTTTGACAAGATTTGGTTTCAAATATAACATTATTATTTAGCTTTAACCCTTAGTTATCTAATTTAACTCTTACCAAGTCTTCTAGTATATGAAAACTATATGGTTAGTATAGTTACCATAAAATGACAATAGAACATAAATTTGTTCATTAATGGCATTATAAACATTATCTAAGTCATTTCGATGAATCATAAATTTTTTATGACTACTATATCATTTAAAAAAATACAATTTTTTAAAACACATTTATATCAATTTTTATACTATGCATATCATGACTTTTAAAAATTCCTTAACAACATGATTTATTTGAAAAAACTTTATTAATTCAAATATAAATAGTCATAATAAATTATAAAAATTTTGAATGGAAAATAAAGTTCCAAAATATATTTATTTTAATATTTATAATTCGATTTATTTAAATCATTAATTTATATGGTAATCACTACATCATCATTGTGTCATAGAAAAATTTATTTATACAATGAATAAAAATTACAAATAAAATACAATGATGTTGGAAATATTTTTATATTTAATATGACTATTTATAGTCTAAAATATCACTTATATAACCACATATATAAATTGTTTTTGTAAAATATAATTTTTTATGTCATATTTTTCATTACATTAAAATATTTAATATAACATGTCATTATCAAACCCATTTAGATCCATGAGGTCCCAAAATAGACCAAAATATACCCTGGTTCATGAATATCTAATAAATAGGATTATTACATGTGTTATGGTAGTTTAATATTGATATAATATTATTTTCTATGCTTATATACCAAATTTACCCTTTTACCATGGTTAATAAAATAATTACTCAAGTTACTTTACATAATCTCTAAAAGTAAAAGGAACCTATTTACAAAATTTTAAAATCATGATTCAAAATATGGAATCCATTTATTCAATTTGAAAACACATAATTGGAAAAAATAAATTTGAAATTAATCCCTGTTGTGAAAATAAAAAAGAGGGTTTTTATGAAGTAATAACTATCGAAATATTGACAAGTGTTTACGCCCAATTTCAAATTGAAATTACTTCCAATGACCATATTTGTATAAAATGATTAAAATATAATTAATATATAGTTAAAAATATTAAAATTACTATCTAAATATATAAATAGATTTGATTAAATGATATTTTTTAATTAAAATAAAGTAATTTTCACTATTCACAAAAATATGCATTTTATCAAAAAAGTAATAAAATATCATCAAATGTAAATTTTTTTTCCTTATTATATAAAATTTGTTTATTTTTCAAAATTTAACAAATAAAAGTGACAAAAACATGATTTAAAAATAATTCTCCAACAAATGGTGGTAAAAATGCTTTTTTAGAAAAAATAGTTTTAATACTGAAAAAATTGAATTTGTTCTTATATCATATCTAGAAAACATATAAGATGAAATTAAAATGTAAAATATATTGGGTTTTATTTCCATTTATAATAAATTTGTAAACTAATAAATCATTATTTAAACCTATTTATTCCATATTTCATGTTTCAGTTGATACTATTCATTCACGCCATTCCAATTGCTAGGAATTATGTACAATTTGAAAAAAATTATTATTGTATTATATTTTGATATAAGTAATAGATTTGTGCAACATTATATTTTTTATAATCAAAATATTTTGTGTCAAGTACACTATCCGAAGAAGCATCACCTTTAACGTAATATTTAATAATAATTATTAATATAAATCAAAAGGTACCATTCTACAATTACCTAGAGCATTAAATCTTCAATATGAATATTTATTTTGATTGTGTTCAATTCATTTCATATTATGAATTAATTGGAACTATTATTTTATGGATAAATACTAGTTATAGATAACCTATTGATATTTTGACATGTATAAGGAGAAAATATATTTTTCTAAGTTAGACAATTTTATACCCACATATATAAACTATCATGAGGGTGATCATGAAATTATATTTCAAAAGTCCAATAATACGTGTTCCATAATTATGAGAGTAATTTAATACATGGTATTATTCAATTATTTAGAATATACATGGATATGTTTCATTTTTATTTGATTAAATGGTTTTTTATTGTCTTTTATTTATTTCATGTTATGAAATTTTTATTTAGTAAATGAAATGTGTTTCTGTTACATACCTTACCATATTTATTATGAATTTTTATTAATGATATAATTTTTATACACATTCCATTACTATGAATATTATCTCAACCATTTTATATTCTTTAATTTCTCTTTGACTCTATGAAATGTACTATTTTTGACAAACATGAATAATCAACGATGTATAATGGTTCTATTAAAGAAAACAGTTTTTGTGTTTTATATATTCAATTATATTGTGAATTTCATGTATATAATTAGTCTTACAAGAATAATAAACTATTAATTCCTTTGTGATGTGATTATATGTATGTAATTTCGATGTAATAATTAAAATAGTGACTATAGGATACTAGTGTTGGGGTTTTGATGTGGGTTTTAAAAGATGATAGGTTGATACATTGGAAACATTATTTATGAAAACATAGATTAGTGAACATTAAACTATGATATAAACTTATTATAATTATAAAATATCATCCTAATGGTTTGATAAGGTATATTTTTCCTATAAATAAATCTATATCATGATATTACATGTGGACATGGTTCTGGAATAGATATGCCTGGGGGAAATAACATTGAAAAAGGAGTGGTTGTCTTGACTCGAGTGTTATCAGGCACAATATAATATTCCTTACTATGCACCAATTTTGACACTCTAAGGGGGAAATCATGGTTTAATTTATATTTTCATCACAAACCATTACAAATTGTTTGCAAATATTTTTACTATTTTAAAACATTCTTAAAGTATCCATGTTTATGATTATGAGATAACCCATGTATGAATATTTCAATTTATGTTATGTATTTCACTAATTTTTATATTATACACAATAATTCATAAAACTAGGATCTAATATAGTGTAATCCATTACATAAAAATAGTTTCATGTGGAAGGAATAATAATTGATTCAATACATGTAATTAAATGAGTAATAATGAACATTTCATTAATTGTCATAAGCCTATCATTCAAAGGGAACTAGCATCCCAAACATTCTAATCATACATGTAAATTATATCGTGTGATAGCTAGGTCGATAAAAAATTCTCTATATACTTTGAATTATGATGGATTTCAGAGAAGTAGAACATTATAAAGGAAAAATAGATTAGGTGATAAAGGGAGAAAAGGGAATTAACCCTTATGATAATTGTAGAAAGAAAAACCTTAGTAAATTTCTAAACGAAATTTAATTTTTCAAAAAGTGTAGAGGGAAATTCAACTATAATCATGATTTTAAGAGACATTGTGAATATAAAATTGTGTAGTTATTCAAATATGATGATATGAGGCCCTGTGAAAATGCATTCACTAAGAATCAATGGTATATTCCCCAAAAGAAGATAAGTGATCATGTTTATGTTTATGCTATTACTAAATACTCTGATGAATTAATAATTTTCTTATGTTTAGATTCAAGAATTTCTTTATCTAAGTATTTTTTAAATTGAACCAATATTCTAATAATCTGGAACATTATAGAAATATTATTCTAATACTTTTTCATTAATAGAATGAAGAATATGTTTAATAGTACCGATGGCCTAGAAAATGCATCAATTTAAAGTTGATATTTTTGGAATAACGATGATTAAGGGAAGAGAACCCTTAACATTTGACAAATGTTGAAATAATTATAAAAAATATATTTTTATGGGATATTATTGGTGAACATGAAATTTTTTAGTGTAAATTTGTGATATGGTATCTTTGTTGGAGTTTACAACATGTTAATATTTATAGTCTATAATGGAAAACATGAGAGTTCTTTTGGATTATTGAATTCATTCATTATTTTTTATGTTGATCATGATATTTAAATTTTTTTAATGTAAAATTAAAAGATAGTTTCTATATTTTTTGAATATATAGTCGATTTAGTGACTATCTATCAAATTTTGGTATGGCATATTTTGGATTTTCATTATAGATAAATATTTATTGAATTAGTTATATTAAACATATATTTTTTGGAAAACCATTTGTAACCATTTTGGTTTTTTTAATATGTGAGGAATATTTTTTATTAGTATATAGTTTTTATGAAATATTTAATAATATCTTACCAGTTCATTCAGAAATAACATATTTGTGGACATTTATTTCCAAGAGTTAATGGTGTTTTCGAAGTTGATTGAATCACCAAAAATGTATCAAACTATTATAATGAAATATAAATATATAAAATAAATATTTTTCATTATATTATCATATTTTTAATTATTCCTCATCTCCAAGAAATATATATTGAGAAAGAAATTCATATTAATTTCATTTCTATTCAATAAGTAGTCTTTTAACTGATCCTATATTTATGCATTTTGGTTGGTTAACAATATCATGAACACATTATATATCACTATATATTATTAAATTAGGTTCGTTATTCTCTTATATGTCTATATGTTCACTTACCCCTAATTTTATCCTATATGAAAACCTAGTTATATAATTATTCATGTTGGACATTGTACTTACCTTTCTCTATTATCACGAAGATTCTTTATTATCCCTTTTTGTTGATTTTGGAATCAATGATAGGGGTCTCAAAATGAAAAAACATGGATTACTGAGTTCAAAACTAAATTTTTAAGGAAAAATATATTTAAATGTGTATAATTTGATACCATAATATTTTTGAAGAGAAAAATTTTATTCGACGACATATAAGACATGAAACCCCAAAAATATAATATAATATATCTATATGCGTTGAAACATTTAGTTATAAATCATAGGATCATTTATAAGTAAAAATTTTCCATTAATTGTCTAATATTCAATTATGTTTTATTTTGGTTGTTTTATGGTAAAATTTGTGATAAAAAGTGCATGATATAGGGTAGATCGTGCACCCATGTGCATGAAACTATTCATGGGAATCAATTAAGTCTAAAAATTAATTGTATCTTTATATGAACCCCCTATCATACCCAAAATTGGGACCTATTCATCAATCGGACCTCTATCACGTTTTGGGACATCTCTAGAAAATTTTAGTCTGTCTCAACCTCTGTTCGTCATGAATCAAATCTAATATCATAGGATGCTTCTCTCCTAGTAATTGGATTCTTCCCTCTTTTTCCCTCTTTTTCCCACCTTCATTATACTTTCTCCTAGTGATATAATCCACTATATTGGATAGATCTGAATATATATATTGTTATATAATTCAATAATTCTAGATCTAGAAAAAAATATCCATGATCGTTATATTATTTAATCTTGATTTGCGGTTTCGAGATTCGGATCTTAATCATCATCATAGTGCCACTTGATTTTTAAGGATTTCTATAGGGTGATCATTAATCAACAAATTGAGGTAACTGTTCTTTCCCATGTAGTTATATCTCCCTCTTATTATCTATTCCTTGGAAAACATATTGATTTTTACCCACTATTGGATCTAGATTTAGATATAGGTTTGTTAGATCATGAAACATTTGTATATTAGACCAATAAATGAAAACGATCACTTTTGGGGTTGTTATAAAACTAAAATTTATGACTTTCCATTGGTGAGATTTGTATGTAATAATTCTTGATTTAGGTGGTCTAATCATCAATATTCATAGTCTTGGCTTTGATTAGTTTTATTCAATTGTAGAATTTCTATTATTCTTTAGTAATTTGAATCTCTAATTTTTTAAATTAATGTAGCCTATTGATTAATTAATTTAATGTTGAAATTGATTAGGAATTGGGGTGTTAATCATGGTATTAAAGGGATGGAAATTTTTTTTCTTAATTTTGAAATTAATTTTGAGAATTAAGGGTTCACTCATTAAATAATTTATTAATGAATTAATTGTTAGATTTAGGAATTTGTGATTTAGTTAATGGCTAATAGATTTAATAGAATTTTTTGTTAAATTTGACGATTAATTGGGTATCTAATCATGGGATTATGGTTCTATCCATTTATATGTTTAATTAGGAACATAATTGTGATAATTACAGGCTATAAAATTATATAATTAATTGGAGGATTAATTATGAGATTTTAAATTATTTTATTTAGATTATGGCTTATTGATTTAAATGGATTATTGTCGAAATTGAAGATTAATATAAAAACCCCACTCTTTATTTCATATTTATATATTTTTTATTACATAAAAATTAAAATAATACAAATCAAAACATCAAGACGTATTGTTTCTTTTGGGATTAAGAACATTACATAAAATCATACAACATTAAATAAACATATTTATTGAAATAATATTTTACATGACCACTACATTCATTTGTACCTAGAATTTCATGGGATAACCTATGGTCTTATATAAAAACCCGTTAGTTGTATATCTAATTAATTGAATAAACATGGAAGAAAATAAAGAAAAAATACGTTTTACTCATTAGTATCTTCAATGGAGAAAAAAATAAACATGAACACAATGTCATTATATATAATGGTATTTATAAAATGGAAATGTGGAAATAACATACAACATGATAATAGCACGAGACAAGTCTCATTGAACGTGGATTTTCACGAGTAAACCATAATTTCACATGAATTATCTTGTTTAAAAACTCATTTAACATTAATTAGAATGAGTAAAATGTCATTGGACACAAAGTATCATGATATCAATCATTACACATGGAATTGGAGCATTATCAGGGCAGACCCTTCATATTCATTTAGTATTCATGTATATGTGTTCCACATAGATCATACAACATGGATTAATTCAAAATTAAAATTTAATCGGTGCTACCAAATGATTTGATGAGTGTGAAATGGGTAACTCTTAATTTATACATGAAATGAGATTTATGGTGATAATGAAACAAAATATTCTAATATATGAAATGGAAATTTTATCCATGATATAAATGAAATCCTTGAATGGAATGGGGAAGAGAGAAATCTCTTGCAGAATTTCATCATAGTAACAGTTGTAAACAAGATAGATTAATTTCAGAGAAATTGGTATCTCATAATTAAAACATAATAAGGGTATTATGGGAGAGGTTATAAAACATACCCCATAATTTTTAATTGAAAATAAAAGGATGTAATAATATAATGAAACTCAGATGAAAATAGAGAAAGGAAGGAACCCTTATGGAATTTTGGCACAATATCAGCATAGGTAAGGGTTCAAATGGGGGAAGATAAATGATCCACAATAGAAATTTCATCAAATGGAATGTCGAGAATTGGTTATAGAAGTATTAAAATAAAAAATTAAATGTATTATTTTCAAAAAAGGGTTTTGAATTTTAATGAAAAATGGAAGGTGGTGATCCCTTACAGAATATTGGCTTATTAATGGGTGGGATTAAAGGATCATAGGGGGGATTAATGGAACATGAGCCTTAACACAGTTAGTAAGGACTCTGCAAGTGCATCTGAGATACCCAAGATCAAATCCAGGCAAAGACATTATTTCTTGGTACTGTAGAAGTACTATAGCGGGAACTATGCAGTACTGTAGCAGGTAATGTAGTAGTAACTGTAGCAGGTACTGTGTAGTACTGTAGCATGTACTGTTTGGAACTATAGATGCTAGTAATATGCCCCTTGTTTGGGCCTTCAGGCCACCGATATGGTCCCCGAGTCCTCTAAGGCCATCAGGCCATCCAGGCCTTCGGGTCAGTAAGGCCTTCAGGCCACCTCAAGGCCTTCATGCCACATTAAAGTGCAAATGCAAACCAGACGACCTATAAAGAACAAGCTCTTCAAGGAGGATGAGCAAGGAGAATTCACCACTACAGAAGATAAATGGATTGAAAGAATTAGAGGGTTTGGCACCTGCCATCGGGACATGCCTGTACATGCATGGGAATGCCTATCTGATCAACCATGCGAAGGTGGATAGTTGATTTCACGATGAAGATGCTGGGGAGGAGTAGTTGGAAGTATTTATTCTGGGTTATATGTAATGTCTGAGGCCGATGGGAAAAATGAATTTCTCTAAGGCATACGAACCATGTAATACATACGCCTACAGGCCTTGTAAGGGGTCCACCTCACCACTTGAAAGGTGGATTATAAAAAATCAATAAAAAATGAATTCCTTCAATCCATTAGATGGATAGGGGGATTAATTGTAGTGAAAGGTATAAAACATACTTTACACATTAAATTGATTATAATTAGGTATGGAAGAACATGTCTCAAATCAATCAAATGGAAATTAAAATTCCTGACATAAAAGAATTGCTTGAAGAAAAAGAGTGAGGGTGAACCCTTATTTGGATCTGTGCTACCAAATGATTGAGATAGGATTATTTGGTACTTAGAGACCCTTGAGTGGACACAAGGGAGTAGAGATAATAGTTATTATAAGATTCAAGGAGTATTAGTGAAATTTAATCGGTTATTTGGTGGGTTTATGTAGGAATGTTGCGGGAATTTTTTTATTATTTTGGTTCTCGACACCTCATAATAAGTTATTCAATACCCAAAATTATAACATGGTTTTTTCCTATGGATTATGGAAAATCGGTGTGGAATAAATTATTTTATATGGATAATTTCCAATTTTATTACAGTATTTTCCATTATTATGTGTAGGTGAGTCATACATTCATGGAAATTAATTTATCATCATAAAATATATTATTTGTTTTGGAGGATTAAATAATGGTATATAAATGAATAAAATAAATATAAAATTAAATTTTATTAAATTGAAAAAATATTCCGCTGAAGGTATATTTAATAGTATTTTAATACATAACTACTGGGTCATTGTGATGTCATAAACACATTATATATTATTTACATTATTTAATATTTACCCAAATATTCGACTGTATTCAGAAATTATGAAAACGTAACAGTTGGATAATTTTGAGGTCTTGACTATAAAAATAATATTAATTTTATCTAATTAGTTTTCTAAATATGTGAATTTTTACATTTAAATAAATATTTAAATTTATTGAAAATTAATGGGTTTTTGGGAAAAATTAGTTTTCAATCCTTAATAAATGTTAATTTTGACTTCATAAAAAATTATATGATCATTAATATATCATAAATTGAATTTAATAAGTAATGTTTCAAAATTATTATTTACATAAATAATACATAAATTCATTAAAATATATTCATTAATTGAATTCGAATATTAAACATAAATACTATTTGTGGTTTAGAAACTCATTTACAAGGTAATAATAAAAGAATGAATGTAAATTCACTATTATATAAATAAAATATCATATCTTATTGTCATTATAAATATACCTTCGTTACACTTTAATACACCCTAAGAGTAAGGTGTGGATGGTGGGACTTTCTTGGGGTCCTTCTATGAACATGGATTGAGTCGTGATCTCGATGAGCTTGAACATCTACGGTAAAATATTTCGACCATTATTAAGTTGTTGTATCTCAGCTTGGTCGTGGTATAGGAAAAATCCTAGAAATTTTATATCCCTCAAAAGATCAGATAAATGGGATTCATAAGATATAATCATTGTGGTTGTGGACATCAAAACATTCATGTCTTTCAAAAGTATTTGTTAAAACCCAATATTTATTCTAGTCATGTGATCACTATTAAAATTCTATATTATCTACTATAAAGATACATAATGATCATTTAAATCCAATTTAATAAAATAAAATAAAATGAGTTCATGTGTTTTTTCTATCCACAAGACATTTAATTAAAAAATTTAATTTTATTCATAAATGTTAAGGTCGTTACGACCTTCCTCCCTTAAGAAATTTCAAACATGAAATTCCATTTTCCCAAACTAAAAAATGGGGGAAAATCTACCTCATCACTTCCTTGGCATCCCACATTTTTTCTTCAAACTATTGTGTGTCGACAAAACATTGACAAGGGGGTAGTAACTTTTCATATATCATTATACTAATGATTTATTATTTTCATAGTCTTTGCCTCGTAGAAGATGTCATTATCCCATTATAACATCTCTAGATTGAGTACATGTGATAGTTCGTGTATTTACTTCCTCAAGAGTGATTCATGGAATGCATCTTGTATTTGGGATAGTTTTCGTGGGAGTCCTAATTAATATGCCACTACTCTAATGTGATAAGGCTTCTTAAAAGTGACAATGTAACATGGACTACACTTTCTATTCCTACAAAATATCATAACACTATTTCATTCCCCAAATTCATCCCAACATGATAGTGTTCTGCACCTCTTCCCATAAAGGACATAGTAAGAATCCATTAAGATGCTTGAGTGGAAATTGTTGTTTTAAGAGAACTCCATAAATGGAAGATGTTGTTCATAACTACCTATGAATTCCATTGAGAAATCTCTGAACATTTCCCAATGTTTTTTATAGTCAACTCAAATTGGCCATCTGTTTGAGGGTGATAGGTCATGCTGAAGTTCAATTCAGTGTTCATAGAATATTGGAGACTCTTCTAGAACATAGAGGTGAATCGTGGTTCTCAATTAGAAAAAATTGATAATGGTAATACATACATTCTTACCACTTATTTAGTGTATATATGTGCCAAATGATCTTGTGTGAAATCCACTCGAATTACTATGAAGTGTGCATTCTTAGTAAGAAGATTCTAAAAAACTCATATAACAATGTTTTTTGGGCAGTCTTCTGATGTCTGGTGACAGAGTCTATGTTGATTTTTCTCAATTCTATGTTTTTATGGGTAATGGGTGCAACATCCCCTTATACACTTGCCTATCAGCCTTTACTTTCTGACAAACTAGGAACTTTGGTGTATATTCAGTGATCTTTTATTTTTCATGTTATCCCAAAAATAGTACTTTTATAGATCTCGATATATCATTGGGATTCCTTGGTGAATAGAGAAATATTAACTATTTTAAATCATCCATAATTTCATTATTTAACTCTTGATTTTAGGGAATAGATAGTATCAATATAAATATCATAATTTTTTCTTTATTAAAATTGAAATATGGGGATTTTTATTTTTTATAGTTTCCAATTTCTTCTAAATTTCATCTTTATCTTTTTGAGAATACCTTACCCTGTTCTAAATAGATGGTTGAGAAATAATTTTTGAATGACTGATGATGTTCCATTCTTTTAGGTTCTCATGTCCATATTCATTAAATATAAGAAGATTAGATCCATTAAAATTCTTATCAATGATATAATTCCTTGTTCTTTTCTACATATATCATATTCAACATTCTCTTCCATCCCAATGTGGTAATGGAATGTGCAGTCATAATCATTAGTGATATCTGACCACCTTTATTGGCGTATATTCATCTCATTCTGTGTGAATAGATATTTGAGACTTTTTTGATTCGAATATATTTCCCCCTTCTTCTTAAAAATATAATGTAGAAACATTATCAATGTAAAGATCACAAATTCCAACTCCAGATCATGTGTAGGATATTTTTTCTCATGAATTTTCATCTCCAATGAGGCATAGGGAATGAGTTTGTCATTTTGGATCAACCCACAATCCATGCGTTTTTATATGAATTGTTGATGATAATGAAAATATCCCAACTTGTAGGTAGTGAAAGAACATGCGATAAGACTATTTTTCAACACCATGATTCTTTCTTTACATTCATCATTACAAGAAAACATTACTCCCTTCAATGTTATCTTGGTAAGAGGGTTTGACAATAGTGATAAATTTCTCACAAATCAGTGATTATATCCATCTAACCCCACTAAGATATTGTAATACATAACAGATTTTGGCATCATCCATCACTGAATTTATTTTTTTTGGAAGTATCCATAGATATCGCATTGCTTGTGACGATATTCCCCAGGATTGATACTTACTTCAACTAGAAATTATAATTACTATAATTTACAAGAGATTATACATTCAAAGGTTCTCTAGAATCGTGATAAAATGATCCTTATGATGCTCCTTGGTTTTGAAGTATATTAGAATATAATCTATAAATACTATAAAAAACATGTCAATGTAATATTTTAATACTCTATTCATCATGTCTGTGATGGTTGGAGGAGAATTATTAAGTCTGAATGGCATCACTATGGATTCATAATGCTTGTAGCTTGTACGAAAAGTAGACATGAGGATTTTCTCTTTCTTCACCTTGACATGGTAATATACTGACATAGATCCACCATAGATAAGTATTGTGAACCATGTTTTGGATTGAATAGGCCATCAATCCATGTAATAGGATACTTGTTCTTTATTGTGTTTTTTAAAGCTCATTATAATCAATGGAAAGGCACATTAACCCATCCTTCTTTTTGATGAAGAGGGATGTTTCACACCATTGTGATGCAATTGGGATTCTAAAAACATTAACAAGATTTTTTATAGTTGTTACTTTATCTAATCATGCTCCATAATAGCCATAATGTATAGAGTCCTGGAAATTTTATATTCACTAAGTATAAGATCAATCTATAATTTAACATCTATTCTAGGAGGAAGACCAATCAATTAATTGGGAACACATCTGTGAATTCCCTCACAATAGGCATGCCATTAAGGAAAGTTCATTCCTTATACTCAGTCATTTTAGAAAGATAAAAATAACTCATAGTCCAGTAATATCCATTGTTGAGATGATGGTGTTAATGAAGATTCATAATGCTCCTTTCACTTGTATATAATCTAGGGTCTATTGTCAAAATGGAGAGTTATTTCCCTCTTCTGGAAATTTATGTTGGCTCTATATAGATAATTAAAATACATTCCCTAAATTGCAAAAAATTCCACCATAGAGGGTATGATCAGGTTCACTAGAAATTTAAATCCACAAATTTTGATATGGGGAGTTATATACATAGGATGAAATAATATCCCATTTTTCAATTTTCACCAACATCTCTACTTACAAGCTTTATGTTGGAGTTTAGATTGTTCCACTAATCTTTTAGGATATAAAAGAATACATAAAACTAGAGAAGATAACCCTACCATTAAATTATTTTATTATGGTTCTAATTTTAAAAATATAGACATTGTTTTACATTCTTCCAAACTATTGAAAACATAAAGAGGAAATCTAAATGAATTAATGTGAAAATGTATAAATTAAATTTATCTTCTTATCTTATAAATTACAAGGAATGGATATATGTTATCCATGATCTAATTCTTAATGTATTTTATTATGATATTTTTTACTCCCATAATAATGGTTCATACTAAGATTATAAATATACCATAGCATATCCCCAGTGAGTGTAGAACCAAGAGTGTAGCAAGGCCTATTGTCATGCACCAATTCTTGGTGGAGTCTAGCTCAAAGTGGTTCTTTCAAGATTTTCCCCTAGATACAAATGTTCTAGAGCCACCTATACTTGTTCATATCTATGAATGGATGTATTTTCCTGATAAATCATATACTCAATACTCATCAAATTTTAGGGATTATGTTCTTATAATTAGTCTTAACCCAAATACCTTCACTAGAGTTTTCTAATCCAAATCCCAAAAATTTCTAAACCTATCATCTGGTACCAACTATAATAAACTAGATCTTTATTTCATATTTAAACATGATTAATTATATAAAATTGCACTCAATATAACTAAGAAGTTAGGGAGGTCTAGAATCAATGAAGATTAGTAATATAATATAACAATATAAAACATAAAATATAATCATTATTCAAAACATATTTTACATGACCAAAACATTCATTCATACCTAGCATTTCATGGGATAACCAGAGGACATACAAAAGAAAAGGGTGAGATTAAATACTATTAAGGTATTAAACAGGGAATAACATATGGAATAAAATACTTGTTAGTCAATAAAAATATCAATAGATTTCAAAAAAAAATTACATAATGGCATGATATTGTATAATATTCATATCATCGAAATGTGGAAACTATATAATACATTATATTAGCATGCGACAAGGCTCATTGCACTTATATTAGCATGATTAAACCCTCATTACACATGAATTAGAATGAGAAAACCCTAATTGAACATGAATTAGAATGTGAAACGACTTATTTAACATGGAATATCATGATATTATATGTTATATAATGCATCCGAGCGCTATCAAGGTGAACCCTTCTGAATAATTTCATTTTCATGTACAATATTGAAATATAGATCATAAAACATGGATTTATAAAACATAATAATTTATTCCATTAAAAAGGAATGTTTAATACATAAATGTAAGCCCACAGTAAATAAGTACATGCTCATAAAAGTGAATACCCTTGATATATAATTTGGTATGGTATTCAATAGTCATTGATTTTGGCATGGGAAAATCATGGTGCAATTTTTACAGTATAAAGATGTAAAATAGAAATTTTTAAAATGGGTTTATGAGATATCAATGGTTATTTAAATATTTATACCTGAAATTTACAGTATGTTGATCATGGAACATAATATTCTAACACATGAAATGGAATTTACATGAATAATATAAAATAAATTCTTGAATGGAAATGAGAAAAAATACATCTCTTATGGACTTATGGAATTGTATTAGAAACTCACCGCTGATTGTCGACTATTGACTGGTCAAAGTTCCGGTGCTCTGATAATGTGTATAACAGCACTCGGGTGGAATCCTCAGCGATGATACTTTGTAATAGTCATTTTTTTAATTGATTATATTCTGATTGGGGGGGTTTTTTTGCAGAGATTATGAAATGGTTAATGATTTTTGTTTGATTTAACAATTTTATAAATATTGGGGTGAGTCCATTTTTAGGGAGTTAATCATGTTAAATCCTTGATCTTTTCTTTATATTGCATTTAAATTAACACCCACTTCATAAGATAATGTTGATTAGAATTCCTATGGGTTAAGGATTTAATCGAAGGATTAACATAACATAGGGTTCTAATAATTACCATTACTTGTTTATGGTACTGTATTTATGGTTCCAATAATCCATAGAGACCACATGTTAAGCAAAATATGTCACAATTCCATGACATGTTAAGTACAACATACACAATGATAAATTAAAGAATACTCCTCGAGATAATACTCTTAATCACTTCACATCCCTATATTTTGACTCACCCCAATAATATATTTACTCATCCATTGATATTATTATTAATCTAGTTTATATATTTATAATGATTAATTAATAAGAGAAGAAAAAGAAAGGGATATTAAATGAGTGGTATGTTGAACACAGACACACGAACAAAGATGAGAATTAAAAATACAGACTTTCAATTGAATGAGGAAGAAAAATAAGGGAAGGGGATGCAAATGTATTTAAAATATTTTAATAAAATTAACATTAAACTACAGAAGGTGGATGAGAATAAGAGATATTTAAGAATAAAATTTCATTAAAACAGAATTACAAAACACAAGATTACAAGATTACAAACGAAGAACAAAACAAAAGTGATAGGAAACAATGAGAGGAGGAAGGGTATCTCAAGTGAAAACATGAGTATGGAACGTACTCCAAAGAATTTTTAAAGTCTTTGGTCGTGCCAATATGTGCTCTTATCTTCTGAAATGCCAACCCCTTTGAAGGAGAGAAGGGGATGTATTTATAGCCCAATGAAGTGGAATTTTTCATTCACACTCTGTCTCTCCAATTTCATCGCCATGTTGGCTTTTCGTACAGCTGAATATCAAGATATGTCCTTCTTAAAAGTAGTAGATAATATTGTTGGACGACCTCTCTCAAAATTTTGAGTCATTTATACCTATAGAGACAATGTTATGGCCGGTTGATTAAACAGTTTTAATCTGTCCATTTCATTCCAATATTTCTGATGTACAAAATGTGAAATGGTTTTCGAATAGGAATATTCCTTCAAAGCAGAATGATTTCATAACCAAAGTATGCCACCCATATCTCCTCTTTCACCCTGAAATATCTCAGCTCTATTTGATGATTACATCATGGGATATGTCATTAATAGTGTCCAGATTTTAATTCCAGTCCAAAATGGTGGCAAGATTTAGAAGCTTCATTTGGGCCCCTTTTTCTTATATTTGGGCCTTGAAATTTTTATCAATTATTATTTTGGATAATAAAAAACATATGTTATAGTTTCATAAAATTTTAGATTTGGTATTTAGACCAGTAACTCAATCATCAGGGCTGATCTAGTTTCATTACAAATTCATTGGGTCATCTTGTGTGGTCCATGTTATCCTTAAAATGGATGAATTGTCCCATTATCCCTTATAATGAAATGTTTTATATTGAATTAGGAATCCAAAAATACAATAACCACAAAATTTGAATCTGTAGGGTGAGAGTTAGAAATAAAATAGTAAACTGGCTCAATTGGACTACTTCTAAAAATGTTCAAAATTTATACTTAGTATTAAAACATTAATATTTCACACAAATCATGCTCATTTCATATAAAATAAGTAAAGGGAGTATATAATAAGTCATGAAAATATTAATAACATCAACTCCCCTTAACTTAGTCTTGTGCATGTCCTCATGTGCAATAGATATAAAAACATAACAAAATCATTTTCACTCACCAACTAATATTAAAATTTTGTTTTCACCAATCAGGGGAGGTTTGGACTATTTCACTCATCCATTTTGAATTCCCCCACAAGTTTTTATAGAAAAATTTTTCCGTAACTAATTCATTTTTTCTTGCTCAAATTCAGCAATGGAAAATGTGGACACTAAAAAATCACACCTCTAAAGATGATAAAATTCATTTGTGGAGGTTCACTCTTTCACCATCAAAAAGTAAAAATCTTAGAGTTTGAAAGAACTCTCATATTCAAATACCTATCATAAGTGCACAAGAATAAAGAGGTCTTTTTAAGGGGGTTTTTCGGCTATGGGATTGTAGGAATATAATGTCCAAGATAGAGAAGAAGAGGGTTAAAACACCAACATAGAAAAAGTAATGCACATTTTTTATGAAATTCAAAATGGAATGAAATGAAAACACATATTTAAAATGGAATTATTGGGTGAAGAAAGACCCAATAGAGGAATAAAATGTTAAGGGTATGAGAAGATGAAATATTTACAAACCACAAGACTTCTCCCAATGACATAAGAATATAATGCAAGTGTTCCATTTTTTCTTTATTTTCTCTTTTTTAGAAAGTTGAACTTGGATGATATCTCACACTTTTATCCCAACCCATGATTGATCTCCTCAGACACTAATTGTAATATTTATAACAATATCAAATGATGACACGTAGTGATTTTTTACCTACCAAAGAAAAAACCCATTTTTTTTGTTTTTTGTTATTTTTTTGATTTTTTTGATTTTTTTTATAATTTTTTTTGAACACTTATCAATAACATTTAAAAAATTATATAAATGAAAGTACATTACATTCCCCAGTACTAACTTAATTAAACCCCTTCCCCCACACTAAAATGATTGCTTGATATCAAGCATATGATAACATGATGAAATCAGAAAAGGATACCCGAAATGAAGTCCACTCCCCCACACTTAAATTTCAAAAAATTATTCAAAGAAAATCCACGTTGATATTGTGTGGGATAATGAATCGGGATTGTAATGTGGCTATCAAAGAAAATGTTTTCATAGGCTCTAAGGGGCTTTTAAAAGGAGGATTAATATTAGGTAAATGGGAGGCTATTAAGCTATTGTGATTCTTTTTTGGTTCAGAAAATTCCTCTATCATATTAATGCACACTATAGTAGGAAATTAAACTCAAATGTCCACAAACTCAAGACTCACAAATGGGGATGAAAACACACATTTTGAAAAGATGGCCATAGGCAGCCTTGGCATGAAAGCTAATGTTGGTGCTCATGGTTGGGGAAAATCATTGTCCAAATCAAAAATTAAGAATTAAAAATATGTTGGTTTTGAAAAAAAATTTTATCCAAAGGCATAATGAAAATACAAAATTTTTGACATGAAGACATTCTTATTGACTACCCAAAAAGGTTTAAAACATTTTCGAATACCGATGGTGAGTATGCATGACCCTTTATTTTTTTTTATTTTTTTTTTATAATTATTAATTATTTGTTTTTTTTAATTTTTTTAGTTTTTAATAAATACTCACTCACACAAAAAAGAAATAAAAAAGGGTTTTGAAAAAGAAAGTGGTAAAAAATGAATGATAGAGGAAGAAGAAGAAAGTGGTAGAGGGAGGAAGTAGAGAGACAGTTAATGAGAAAGAGGTTCCCCCTGGTTTGGATTTGGTGGATTGACATCACTATCTAGTGGTGGGTTGACTGCAGAAGTTGGGGATCTAATGGAAGTCGATGTTGATCCAGGATTGTGTGTCCTCTCATAGTGACTCTTCAACCGATGTCCATTACCCATGAATTTCCTTTTGGAAGAGAGGTCTTGGACTTGTACTGAACCAGATGGGTAAACATTAGTAATAAAAAAAGGAACCTCTCAACAAGAATTAAGCATACCTGGGTGAATCTGAAATCGAGAATTAAAGATCATTACCATATCAACTTTACGGAATACCTTTCAGAGGATGTGGTTTTCATGGAGTGCCTTGGATTTTTCTTTATAGAGATTATAATTCTGGTAAGAATCAAGTCTATGATCCACCAGTTCACCCAGTTGCAACAATATTTCTTCACTAGAATTTTCACAATCAAAATTATAGGTTCTCACAGCCCAAAATGTCTTATGTTGGATTTCGACTGGTATTTGACACGCTTTACCAAACACTAGACTAAAATGAGACATCCCAATGGGTGTTTTATAGGCAGTTCGATAAGCCCAAAGTTCTTCACCAAGTGTTTGAGATGAGTCTTTTCTGGTGGGGTTTTACAATTCTCTCAAGCACTCTTTTCACTTCTCTATTATAAAGTTCAGTCAAGACATTTGTTTGGGGGTGATATGTTTTTGATGTTTTATATACAACCCCATTCATTTCCAAAAGAGATTCCATGGTTTTATTAAAAAAATGGGTTCCTAAGTCACTTATCAAGGCACATGGTGTGCCAAATCGAGGAAAGATGTGTGTCTTCAGAAACACACTAACATTATGTGAATCATACTTTCTAGTGGTTTTGGCCTCGACCCACATAGAAACATAATCAACCATAAGAAGAATGTATGAAAATCCATTGGAATGGGGAAATGGTCCCATGAAATCTATACCCCAAACATCTAAGATCTCAATGAAAATTAATGGCTTTTGGGGCATTTTATTTCTCTTGGAAATTGTGTCAAAATATTGGCAAGTGGGAAAAGATTTAAAAAACTCACATTAGTCCTTGAAGTGTGAATGCCAAAAGAATCCAGAGTATAGAACCTTTCGAGAGGTCCTTTGTGGTCCAAGGTTGCCACCACCAGGAATTGATTAAAAAAATTCTAAGATGGAAGAATGTTCATATTCATCGACACATCTCTTTATTACCATGTCATCCTTGGTTTTCTAAAGTTTATTTTCTTCCCAAAAATAGTATTTGTAATCACTTTTCACCATCATTTTTTTCTTTTGAAAAATGTTCAGTAAAAACACCAGAAACCATGTAATTTACAATTGGGGCATTCCATGGTATTTTTGGAGTGAGATATGAAAGGTGCTCAGTGGGGAATTCTGGATCAATGATTTTAGACTGAGTAGAATTAGAAATTCTACTCAAGTGATCAGCCACAGGGTTTTCTTTTCCTAACCTATATTTGATTTCAATGTCACACTCTTAGAGCATTAGGACCCATCTTATTAGCATCGGTTTGGAATCACTTTTATTGAGTAAGATCTTTATAGAAAAATGGTTTGTGAAGATGATGACTTTGGAACCAAAGAGATAGGTCTGGAATTTATCTATGGGAAAAACCACTGCTAAAATTTCCTTTTCAGGGAAATTGTAGTGATATTGAGTTTCATCCAATGTTTTTAAGGCATAATAGATGACATGGGGAATCTTTTCTCTTCTTTGACCAAGAACAGCCCCAATGGCTCTATCAGAAACATCACACATCAACTCAAATGGTAAATACCAATCTAGGGGTTGGATTATCGTGGATGATGTAAGATAAATTTTGATTTCAATGAATGCTCTCTTTAAAACCTCATCAAAATGGAAGGTGACATCATTTTACAGCAACGAAGTGTGTGGGATGGAAATTTTTTTCAAGTAATGGATGAATCGCCGATAGAAACCGGCATGACCGAGGAATGAACGGATGTCTTGATCAGAGTTGGGTTCAGGAAGTGATTGGATCACTTCAATTTTCTAGGATCGAATTCAATACCATCTTTTGAAACTATCTACACTAGAACAATCCAATTTGTAACCATGAAGTGACATTTTTCAAAATTTAACACAAGTATTCACTTGACACACTTTTGGAGGACTAGAGAGAGTGAATTAAAACAAGATTCAAATGACTCACCATAAATAGTGAAGTTATACATGAATACTTCCATGTAGTGTTCAATGAATTCGGAAAAGAAACTCATCATAAACCTATGGAATGTTGCAAGAGCTTTGAAAAGTCCAAAAGGAATTCATCTATATGAATATGTTCCAAAGGGGCGTGTTAAATTATTCTGTTTTTGGTCCTGAGGTGCGATTGGGAATTGTAAGTAGCCGTTGTATCCATAAAGAAATCAATAGTGTAACTTTTTGGCTAATCATTCTAGCATTTGATCAAGGAATGTAAGAGGGTAGTGATGTTTTCTTTTTTCAACATTCAATTTCCTACAGTCGATGCACACACGCCATTTGTTCCTCACTCGAGTTGTGACTACCTCTCCATGTTCATTTGTGACAATAGTTATCCCACCATTCTTAGGTACATCTTCAATTGGACTAACCCATTCATTATCATAAATTTGATAGATTATACCAGCTTGAAGAAACTTGGTGATCTCTTCTCTATCTACCTCAAGCATGAGTGGATTACGTCTTCTTTGTGGTTGTCTAATTGGTTTGGATGATTCCTTAAGATGGATCAGATTCATGCAAAGGGCAGGGTTGATTCTTGGTATGTTATATAGGGTCCAAACTATGGCCTTTTTGTTTTCCTCTAACACCTGAACAAGTTTGGAATCGTCATTTTCGGTAAGTGAAGCAGATATAAGGACAGGATATGAGTGATCACAGAAAAGGAATGCATATTTCTGGTGTTCAGGTGGAGGTTTTATATCAGTATCATCTCTCATTTTTGGGTTAGAAATCTTAGGAATTGATTAAGGGACTTATGTTTTTCAGCTTCATTTTCCTTAATACTATCCAAGGTGGAGCAGTAGAGGTCAGAGTTGATGTGAGATTCAAGAGAGTTGTCAAGTTCATCTAGATTGATGGAGTCTATCAATGATAGGTCCACTTCAACTTCACCATTTATTAATTTTTTAATCATGGTGAAGATTTCACAAGATCCTTTATCATTAGAAATTTAATAACATGGTGGATTGGGGTTAGATTGACTCTTAGATGTGTCCTCAGAAGCATGGATTGAGAATTTAGAGTGATCCTCATATGGGTATCGCATGGCTTGGAAAATGTTGAACTTGAGCAGTTGGTCACCAAATTCCACGGATAAGATGCCTGAATGGACATCAATCTTGGTTCTCGTAGTCATGAGGAATTGTCCTCCTAGAATTAGGGGAGATCGAGAATAGTTCATCTCACCTTCTAGGTCAAGGACATAGAAATCAGCAGGAAAGATAAGATCATTGACTCAGACAATGACATCCTCAATTATTCACTCAGGACTGGTTGTGGTTCGATTGGCCAATTGAATGACAACACCCGTTTGATGTAAGTGACCTAGACTAAGGTTGGAGAATATGGATTTGTGCATGACATTAATTGAGGCTTCTAAATATATGAGTGCATCATCAATGTTATAACTTACTATTTGGCATGGAACTGTAAAGGGCCCTGGATCTTTGCACTTTATGGGGATAGACTGCTGGGTGGAAACATTTTCAAAGGACCTAAGTTGCCTCTTGTGGGTACACAACTCCTTGAGAAACTTGGCATACTTAGAAACTTGTTTTATGTCATCTAAGAGGGTAATGCTAATTTCAACACGTCTAAACATGTCGATCATTTTAATATCAGGTTCAAAGGCCTTATTTGGCTTAGAAATGGCATGAGGAAAAGGAATTAAAATCCTCTGCGGAATAGAAGTAGGTGAGGGAATGGATTCAGATTCCTTTTGAAGTTTCTTTTTCTTTTCATTTTCTAGGTCAACATTCAAAGGTGGGCTGGAAGACTTATCTTGATGCATACCAATTTTTACCCCATATAAGTAAAATTTCACGTACATTACCCTTAGGGTTGGGTAATGGTTGATCTGGAAGTTGGGAAGAATTAGATGGTTGCTGATGACTAAGGTGGTATGGAAGTTGACCAATTTGGGTTTCAATGTTCCTGAGGCTGGAATGGGTGAAGGTGGCATGATCTTCCACTACACTTTCCCATGATTTCTTAGAAGAATATGCTTGTCCCGGATTAGGATTAACTTGATTTTGGTTCTTGGGAAATCGATTGTATTGGTTTTGAAATTTGGAAGTCTCGCAAGGATAATGGAATCCAGGAGGAGGATTGTTCCTTTGAGGTTAATTAATAAAAGGATATGGTTTTTGGAAATTACCAACACCTTGAGATGAAGATTATCATAACTCAAGCCTTGGTTATAGGAAGAAGAGAAGGGCTCAGAGTGAGGTAGGATGAAGTTTCTATCAAACTGGCCTGGTTGTTGGGAGTTGGTGTTCCTCTGAGCATATGTTGCATTGATATCCAATGGTCCAGATGAATAAGATTGATCCTCTTGATGTTGTGTACATGTGTCAGTTGTATGAGATGAAGATTTACAGATTCCACAGTTTTTAATATTTCCAGTAAACATTGATTGTGGATAAGACGAGGTTGGGGATTTGGATGCCACAGCTAGTTGCCGCACAAGACCTATAAGTTCACTCATCCACTCGGTCATCTTGTTGAGATCAATTAATTTATTATCTTGGGCTTGTTGAATTGATCATGTTCTCAAGTATGGAATTGTTGTGTGTTTTCAGAAATGTTACTTATGAGGTCTCTTGAATCTGTAGGAGTTTTTTCAACAAGATCACCACCACTTGCGGCATCAATGAGAGCTATCTCCATATCCAATAACTCCTCATATAAGTATTGGATCGAGAGTTGTTTAGAGATTTGGTGGTGTGGGCAGGTTGAAATAATCTTTTTGAACCTCTCTGAGTATTCATGGAGTGATTCAATTTGGAACTAACATATACCACTTATTTCCTTTCGGATAGAAGCTGTACGGGAAGCAGGAATGAATTTCTCTAAGAAGAGTCTCTTCATTTCATTTCATGTGGTTATGGAACCAGGAGGTAGGTAGTAAAGCCATGACTTTTTAGTTTCATATAGGGAGAAAGGGAATACTCAATGTTTGATTTGTTCCTCAGAAACCCCTTGAGGCTTCATGGTAGAGCACGCCACTTGGAACTCTTTTAGGTGAAGATGTGGATCCTCACCGGCTAGCCCGTGGAAATGAGGAAGAAGATGAATCAAACCCGATTTGAGTTAAAGTCAGCTTCAATGATAGGATATTGAATACCAAGAGGTTAATAATTCATATCGGGGGTATCAAGTTCATTTAGTGATTATTCCCTAGGATTGGCCATTTCAAATTCAACTGGCTGGATGAGGACTGGTTCTTGAATGAGTTGATTATCTCTTATGTTCTTCCTGTGTTGGCGAAGAGTTCGCTCAATTTTTGGGTCAAAAAAATCTGGGGATTTTTTTGGGAGGCTACATGGAATTCAAGGAGATATTGGAAGGTAAAATAAAGATAGGTTTTTCTTTGTGTTTTTTCTGTTTATTATTTTTATGAGAAGATGGGTTTTTCTTGGTGTTTTTTTTCAAAATTTCAAAATTTATTTTTTTGTTGATTTTTTTACAATAACCAGAAACTAATGACTACATAGAGCACCATCCCTAGTAATAAGAGCATTCAAAATGCATGTCCGATTGTCGCCTATCAACCGGTAAAGGTTCCGGTGCTCTGCTAATTTGTATAGCAACACTCAGGTCAGATCCTCGTCGATGATACATTATAATAGTCATTTTTTTAGTTGATTGTATTCTGATTGGGGGATTTATTTGCAGAGCATATGAAATAGTTAATGATTGGAATTTGATTTAACAATTTGATAATTATTTGGGTGAGTTCATTATTAGGGAGTTAATTTTTTCATATCCCTGAGCTTTGCTTTATATTGCATTTAAATTAACACCCACATCACAAGATAACGTTGATTGGAATTCCTAATATTTATGGATTTAATCCATGAATTAACTTATGTTAGGGTTCTAATCATTACCATTAATTTTTATGGTAGTGTATTTATGGTTCCAATAATACATGGAAACAACATGTTAAACAAAATATGTCATTAATACGTGGCATGGTAAGTCCAACATACACAATGTTAAATTAATGAATACTCATCGAGAAAATACTCCCAATCACTTAACATCCCAACATTTTGACTCATCACAATAATATATTTATCCAGACATTGATATTAATATTAATCTGGTTTATTTATTTATGATGATGAATTAACAAGAGAATAAAAAGAAAGGGATAAGAAAAGAGTGGTACGTCGAACACACACACACACTAACAATGATGAGAATTTAAAAAAATGGACTTTCGATTGAATGAGGAAGGAAAATAGGGGAAGGGGATTCAACTATATTTATAACTATTTTAATAACATTAATATTAAACTACAGAAGTTGGATGATAATAATAGATATTGAAGAAAATACTTTTATTAAAATAGAATTACAAAACACAAACATACAAGATTACAAACGAAGAACAACACAAAAGTGAAAGGAAACAAAGAGAAGAGGAAGGGTATCTCAAGTGAAAACATGAGTATGGAAGGTCATACCAAGATTTTGGAAAGGATTTTGAGATGCCAATATGTGCACCTCTCTTCTGAAATTCCAAACCCTTTAAAGGAGAGGAGGGGATGCATTTATAGCCCAAGGAAGTGGACTGTTTGCATTCTCAATCTGTCCCTCCACTTGCATCGCCATGTTGGCTATTCAGATAGCCAAATCTCAAGATATCTCCATCTTCAAAGTGGTATATAATACAGTTGTCCGACCTCTATAAAAAATCTGGAGTCATTTAGACATGTGGAGCCAATGATATGGCTGGTTGATTAAACCAATTTAATCTGTCCATTTCAATCAAATCTTTTTAAAGTCCAAAATGTGAAAGTGTTTTCGAATAGGAAGATTCCTTCAATGACAAAATTTTTCTTCAAAAAATTCGGCCACCTATATATAATATTTCAAAATGCATAATCTTATCTCTATTTGATGATTACATCATGAGATATATCATGAATAGTGTCCAGATTTGAATTCCCGGCAAGAATGGTGGGCTAGAAATCAAAGCATTATTTGGGACCATTTTTCTTAGAGTTGGGACCTGAAATTTTTATCCATGATTATTTTGTATAATCATGAACATACGGTAGAATTTCATAAAATGTAGGCTTTGGTATTTAGACAAGTAACTCAAACATCATGGATGGTCCATTTTATCCACAAATTCATTGGGTCATCTTATGTGGTCCATGTGATCCTTCAAATGGTAGAATTAGCCCATGTTCCCTTCTAATGAAATGTTGTATATTGAATGAGGAATTCTAAAAAACAATAACCACACAATTTTAAGCAGTAGGGTGAGAGTTATGAATGAAATAGTAAAATGAATCAATTGGAATACTTCTAAAAATACTCAAATATTATACTTAGTATTAAAACATTAATATTTCACACAAAATATGAACATTTCATATAAAATAAGTAAATGGAGTATATAATAAGTCATTAAAATATTAATAACATCTGTAAGAACTTTACACAGAAGGGATAAATGAGAGATAAAAGGGTATATCATAATCAAAAACAATCTGTGAAGTATGGGTGAGGTGAAAAAAGCATACACCCATCATTTTAAATTGAAAATTAAAGGATTTAATAATGTAAGGAAACCTGAAAAAATTGATAATAGAGGTAACCCTTATGGAATTTAAGCATACTAATTTCTTAGATAAGGATACAAATGGGGTAAGATAAGTGATATATGATTGAAATAACATGAAATTGATTATATGTAATGGATAATAAAAGGATAGAAATATACAAAAATTAAATTGAAATAACTAATTCCAAACCATGTTCTCAAATTTTAAGGAAGAGGGGAAGGTGAGGATGTCTTACAGAATTATAGCATTGTAACAAGTGGGAGAAAAGGATCATAGGGCGATTAATGGGACTGAAAAGAAGATCTCATAAGGTATACATCAAATATAAGGTAATGAGTTATGAAATAACATATCTAAAATCAATAAAATGGAAACTAAAAGTCGTCACAAAAATGAGGTGCTTGAAGAAAAGAAGAGATGTATATCCCTTACATGGATTTTTGATCCCAATGGATTGGTAGAGGCATCTTGGGATATTTGGTAACCTTTGGAGGACTATAATCAGTAGAGAGAAGAGTTTGGAAGAGGTTAATTAGGTTTTAGTGAGGAGTAATGGGTTTTTGAGTGGGTTAATATAGGAAAGGTTGGGAAATTCTTTATTATTTTTGTTTTGGACACCTCATAATAAATTATTCAAAACCAAAAACTGTCCCATAATTTTCATTGTTGTTTTATTGAAAAGTGTAGATTTATAAATTACGTTATAAGGAAAAGGGAAGAATATATAAAAATATTTACATTTATTATGTGGAGGTGAGTCATATATTCAGCGAAATTAATTTAAAATCATAAAATATATTATATGTTTTGAGAGACACACTGTGGTTTTAAAAATAATCAAATAATCCTAAAATTAAATTATATTAAATTAAAAACATATATATAGAATATGATACCTTCTAATATATTTTATTACTTCCCTGTTGTTTTTTATGACGTCATAAATCACATTATATATTTATACGATATTAAATTTTTACAAAAAAATATGAATCTTAGAAAATTATGATAAAATCACCATGGGATAATTTAGACAACATGATTCAAATTTTTTTTCATTTTATCTAAATAATTTTCTAAATATCATAACATTCACTTTTAATATAAAAACTACAAATTATGAAAAATTACCATGTTTTGGAAAAAATAGTTTTCAAACCTTAAAAAAAATACTTTTGACTTCATAAAAAATTATATCAATCATTAAATCATAATAAATTAAATATTATAATAATAAATTATTAAAATATTATTTAATTAAAAAATACATTAACTCATGAAAATAAATTCCGTAATTGAATTCAAACATTAACCAAAAATAGTATTTATGCTTTAGAAAATCAATTACAATATAAAAATAATAGAATGAAAGTATATTCATTATTTTATAAAAAAATAATCATAATGATATGGTCTTGATACATATCTATTTATTACACTAGCATATGTTTTATGAATAAGGTCTGCGATGGTGGGGCTTTAATGGGGACATTTGGAGATCATGGTTTGGGTCATGATCTTTATGAGCTTGAACTTCACCCGTATACGATTTTGCTCATGCCTAACATGATGGATATCATCTTGGAAGTGCTCTAGGAAAAAGACTCTAAATTCTATCTACTTAAAAATATTTGATAAATAGGATCCATAGTGATTGAAACTATTGGTTGAGGTTATCACTTCGTTTATCTATGGAAAATGGATTTGATAAAACCCTATAATTATACGAGTCATGTGATCATTGTTCAACAATTGTATTGTCAGTTGTAGGGATACATAACATTCTTTTAAATATAATAGGATAATATAAAACAAAACTAGTTCATGTTTTTATATATTCGTATAACATTAAAGTAGTTATAAAACTTATTCATAAGTGACTCTATCATTATAATTAATTGGGGATTCAATCATGGGATTAAGGTGTTTTAAAATTAAATACATAATTGTGTAATTGAATTTTTGAATTATGGGATTCATAATTAGATAATTTATGGTTGTTTTAAATATGAGATTTAATAATTTGTGTTTTTAATAATGGACAGATGATTTATTGGATAAATTGTTGAAATACCTGACTAATTGGGGAGTTTATTATGAGACTATGGGATTTACATTTAGATTTTTAATTGGGTAATAAATTATCGGGCATTTGTTCTGTACATTTAGATAATTTATTTGTTCATTATTTATGTGATTTATGGTTATGATATGTTAAAACGTAATAGAGTGATTAGTTACGAGATATTGAGTTAATTGGTACAAGATAATTAATTGAGGAATTAATTATGAGATATAAAGCTATATTAGATGAGATAATTAATTGATGAATTAATTATGAAATATCAAGATATAATATTTGAGATAATTGATAGTAGAATTAATTATATGATATCAAGTGAAATATTTTTTGATAATTAATTGTAGAAAAAATTATGAGTTATTGAGATATATGAATTGAGAAAATTAATTGTAGAATTAATTCTAATTTATTATGATATATGAATTGAGAAAATTAATTTTAGAATTTTTTATAAGATATATAGATTATTTCTTTGAATAATTAATTGTTGAATGAGTAATGAGATAACGAGTTGTAGATATTAACAAATAATTTGATGAATTATTTATGGCAACTAATGTTATTATTAAATGTTAGAATTAAATAATGTGGTTTATGGGAGTGATTAATTAATTTACTAATTATTTAATGATATTGACATAAAAAACTAATTAGTGATTTAATTTATTTATTCTATGTGATTAAAATTTTTAATTAATTAATATTTTGGATTTGATTAGTCAATTATCGAATTACTAAGAGTTATTGATGTGATCAGTTAATTGTTGAATTACCTTGCATAATTGATGTGATTAGTAAATTGTTTAATTAACTAGATAAATTTTTTTATTAATTAATTTTTTTATTAATTAATGTTATTATTTTGATTAGTTAATTGAAGAATTAACTAGAGTTTCTTATATGATAAGTAATTTTTTGATTTCACTAGAGTAATTGATGTGATTAGTCAACTGTTGAATTAACTACAGTAAATTGGTGTGTTTAATTAATTATTCAATTAATAAATGTCAATGATGTGATTTCAAAATTTGTGAATTAATTAAAGATATTTATATGATTAGTTAATGGCTGAGTAATGTAATTAAATTGTTTTGTTTAACTAATAGTCAAGTTATTAATGGAACTGAGGTGGATAATAAATTGGTGAATTAATTATGTATTATTAAATGGAGAATTGTAACATAAACATTCAACTATGTATCATGAATAATAACATTATCATTAAATTATATGAAGTTAAATGTTTAATAGTAACATGTAAATTCATCCAAGTATTATAAATGATTACGTGCTCATTCAATTGTATGTTATTAAATGGTTAGTGGTAACAAGAAAATGTGTCAATGTATTACAGATAGTAACATGCTCATACAAATATATGTTAATAAATATGAATTGTAACATGGATATGTGGACCAGTATTATGAAAGGTAACATGCTCATTCAATAATATGTTATTATATACTATATTTTAATATGGACATTCAGCCATGTATTATGAATGGTAACATGCTCTTCCAAATATATGTTATTAAATGGTGAATGGTAATTTGGAAATCCAGCCATTTATTATGAATGGTTACATTCTCATTAAATTATGTGTTTCTTTATTTTTAATTGTAATGTAGACATTTGGAAAATTATTTTGAATGATAACATGATCACTAAATTATATAGTCAAAAAGAGAATATTCAATAACATGATAAACTATTTATTTATATATTATACATATTTCACTATATAACTAAATACACATTTGTTGGATGAATTATTTTATTCACTACTAGAAGTTGCCTAATGAGTCATACTGACACCCTATATAGGAGGCTTGAACTATGACAGAATAGATTACATGTTTGTAGGACCTTTTTAGAGAGAAAAAATTCTTTATTATAGAGCTGATTGGGATAGATCTTGGCGAGGGAACTCGACATCATTTCAGGACCAGGTTAAAGGAGTTGAAAATGAATTTACATTAGAGTTTCATTTGACACTTTTCACGTAAATTGACATGACTTTATTTTTTATTCAGTTTTACATTTTACATTATGTTTTTGTTATCAAGATTTATTAGTATTTTTATGATCAATTGTTTCTACTATTATTTAATTATTTATACTAGTTTATTACAATGGTAAAAATAAAAAATTGGGTATATTATCCCCGTGATTGGTAGTAGAACCTTTATGGTAGTCGAAATCCCCTGGAATACGAGGAGGTGCACTTGATATCATGCGACTAACCATCTTAGGATCCATTTCATGGAACCAAGGTCAGGATGTTACAAATTGGTATCAGAGGCTAGTTTTATTTTCTTCCTATATTGTATTACTATTTTGGAATGGTAAATTAGAGACTAGGAAGAGTTGTTGCATGGTTATGAGCGAGTTCATTGGAAGAGATACCCCATGTATGAGGAAGAACACAAGTAACCAGGGTGGGATTTTTTATTTTATTTTCATTGATAGAATTGAATGTTATTTTACCATGGGTGGCACACTTTTCATAATGATGTTATTCCTTTTTATATTTTTATTGATATTATGATATGGCCTAGAATAGCATGAGAGTTGAGTCTGAATACATCATTCTAGGTAAATAGTATTATTTTGTGAACATGCACCTTTTTAGGCACATCAATGAAAATGGATTTTTTGTAATTTGATGAACCTCAACCATTTTTCATTTTTGTGTGAAACTAAAATGAAAATAGTTCATAACATGAAATTAGGTAATATTGAAAATTTTTGGAATAAAAATAATAAATGGGTCTCTAATTAGAAACTTGAATAATTATAATTTTCTTACCCATGTTTACCAGGACTTGCATATATGATGGTTATGTTTAGAGACAACTCATTGGTTTTGACGGTGTGGTGGGAAAAATGTTGAGATATATGATACTGTTTTTTGATGATCCCGTTATTTATATATTATAATGAATTCAACTAATAATTTTTTACTCCATGATGTTTGTAGTTTGGTTAGTGATAATTCTCATATTTGAGAACTCGGTTTGGAGTTATGCAAGGGACCATATGGTTTTGGATCAGAGTGGTGAGATATTGGTGGTAAAGGAAGCCCAATAAATTCATCAATTTAAGGTGTTTTTGATATGGGAGGTAATATTGGTGATGTAGGATTAGTTTTTTGGTTCATCGATGGATTCTTTGAATATATTAAATTTCATGACAATCATGTCCCCTACCTGACATTAGCACGATTACTCTGAGAAACTTTGGATATACACCTAGCAACATGAATGTGTTTTTGTTCGATATGGATCCTTTTTGGGGTTTTACTGATAAAGTGATATATGTTTATCTGGATTGATGGAAGAACACCATTATCAATTTAATAAAGATCTTCTTAGAATGGACTGTATATCAATGAATATCGTGTGTTCTGCACTTGGAATATGTGAACAAGCAGCAATTAATATTGTTTGGTTTTCTTGTGATCGGTTATATGGCCATGTCCATGTTTTTTTTAAAATGTGTTTGAATCATGAGTGGTGGTGGTATAGTTTCTTCAAAAAAATTTGTTAATAACTCCCTATTGGTGGGGAGTGATGTTTCATAAGTAGGTATGTGGAGTAAGACCATGGGTTTTAAGTGGTTGCATTGGAATTCCAATGTACAACCTGTATAGAAAATGTTTAAATTCATCCCTAAATGGTGGAGTGAGCCTTGTATGTTGTAGATGTATATCATAGATTGGTTGGTTATTATGGAATAGACAAATTCATATATTTGGATGATTTCATGTGGTTTTTGGGAATAGTGAGTTGAGAAAGGTTTTAGGTATATTGTGGATATTGATCATGAGAAAAATGTGTTCATTGAGGATCATATGCTACATGTGTTGGATCATAGTGACATGGTTTTGAGGGGAAATATTTTTCTATTAATTCATCAATTTTGGAAATATAGACGTGATTATGAATATAAATGGGAGATATTAATGGATTTTAGGGCTTATTGGATTGATATTTTGACTGAGCATCTTATTGACACTTGGTAGAGTAGCTCAAGGATGAGATGTTAGATGGTTGGATGATTGTAAGAAAACCATATTTTATAAATACATACCAGGATCATTTATAGGTATTATTTTACTAGTAATTGAGTAAAATTGAATTGGTTTTTAGTTTAAGGAGTTTTTAAGATAATATTTGGGAAAAAAGGAGGAGATGGTGCCAACTGTGCATCCATGTGAAGGAAACCATGTGTGGGAATTTATTAAGTTCAAAAATTCTTTCCAAAATTTATCAAACACCACAACTAACCCAGAAATGACCCCCATTCATCCTTAGTTACTATTTAACATTTTGGGTCCTCTATTGCTTAATTTTTGGCCCTCTAAACCTTCATTCTATGTGAATCAATTCCCATATTGAAGGATGCTTTTCTCCCTCTAAATGGATTCTTCTCCTCTTATTCCATCATTCTTCCCACATTCATTATGCTCTCTCTTAGCGATGCAATCCCCTATATTGGAGATATATATATATATATGGAGATATACAGCTTTATAATTTTAGTTATAGATCGAATCATGAAATATATTGATTTTAATTAATATTGGTTTTGGGTTTTGATATTTAGATCTTGATCTACATTGTTGTGCTGCTCGATTTTTAGGGATTTCTATTGGGAAATCGTTCATTAAAAAATTGAGGTATGTGGTTCTTACCATGTATACATATCTCCCTATTTTACTCCTCTCTAGGGATTAAATAACTATATTAATCTATTATTGGATCTATATTTAGATCTCAATTTTCTAGATCTTGAAACAATTAAAATATGGATCTAGGAATTGAATTATGATCTCGTTATCTGTTGTTTGTCCGATCAAATTTATATTGTTCTATTATTGAGAATTATTTTTCATAATTTTTTAGGTAGTATATCAAATCATAAATTCCCATATTCAGTATTTTGATTATGTGTATGCATTTGTATAATGGCTAGATTTATTTAGAAGCTGGAAATCCTAAACTGGATTAATTAAAATGGCCAATTGATTAATTAGGATATTTTCAAAATTGATGGTTAATTTAGGAGTTAATAATGGGGTAATATTTGTGAAGATTTTTATAATTAATTTGGGAATTAATTATTAGACTTAAGGGATGTATAACTAGAGAATTAAATTTTTAATTAATTGTGAGATTTCTGAATTTTATGATTTAGATATTGGTTGATTGATTTAATTGGATTATTTTTTAAATTGATTATTAACTGGGGAGTTAAGAATGGGATTATGGTTATTTATATATACATAATTAATTATAAAATAAATTATGATTATTATTGGCTTATCTATTAGATAAATATGTAGAGGGTTAATTATGATATTTAAGAATTTTTGATTTATATAGTGGACAATTAATTTAATTGGATTATTGTTGGAATTAATGATTAATTGGGGAGTTATTAATTGGATTAAGGTTATGTAAATTTACATAATTAATTGAGAAATTAATTTTTATAGTAATGGGTTACACAATTAGATAATTAATGGGATGATTAATTATGTGATTTAAGGATTTAGTATTAAGATATTTTGAAATTAATTCATTGGATAAATTATTGAAATAGACGACTAATTGGAGAGTTATTATGAGACTAATGGGATTACAATTTATTTAGTTAATTGGGGAATCAATTATTAAATTTTCTTTCTACCCATGTAAAACATTAATTGTTGTATTTGTCATGGGATTTAGTGATATGCAATTTAAATATTTAATTGGGGGATTAATTACAAAATATTTAGATAATTGTTTTTAGATAAATAATTGATGAATTAATTATTAGATATCAAGATGTATGAGTTGAGATAATTAATAGATTAATTTATATTTACATATCAATATATATTATTTGATATAATTAATTGTAAAATTAATAATGAGATGTCAAGATATATGATTTGTGATAATTTATTATATAATTAATTATATGTTATTGAGATATATGAATTGAGTTAATTAATTATGGAATTAATTATTATTTATTGAGATATATGAATTGAGATAAAAAATTATACATTTAATTATTTGATTTTTATATTTTTCATTTGAATAATTACCTTTTTAGTTAATTATGAGATAATTAGTTTTGGGTATTGAATAATTTATTGATGAATTGATTATTAAATTTAATGTAATTATTTAATGGTTTAATCAGATAATATGACTTATGTGAACAATTAATTGGTGAATTAATTAATTTATTTAATGTGATTAACTGATTTGAAAACTAATTAATATTACTGATGTGATTAGTTAATTTTTGAATTAACGATGTTCATTGATGTGATTAGATAATTGTTGAATTTACAAGAGTAATTTATGTGATTAGTTAATTATTTAATTAACATGATAATTTTTTCTCCTTTGTTAATTTTTTAATTAATTAATGTGATTTTTATGTATAGTTAATTATTTAATTAAATACAATTTTTTATGTGATTAGAAAATTTTCAATTTAACAAGAGTTATTGATGTGATTAGCTAATTCGTGAAATGACTAAAGAAAATTTATGGGATTAATCAATTTATTAATTAGTTATTTTAATTGATGTGATTACTTAATTTCTAAAATAGTTAATTAAATTTATATATTTTGTTAGGTTTTGAGTTATCTAAAGAAATTGTTTTCTTTCAGTAATTGTTGAGTTAGTATGATAATTGAGGTAGATAATCAATTAGTAAATTAATTTTGGATTATTAAATGGTGAATGGTAATATGGACATGTGGCCAAGTATTATGAATGGTAACATGCTTGTTAAATTATATTTTATTAAATTGTGAAAGGTAACATGGAAATTTGGCCATGTGTTTTGAATGGTAACATTCTTATTCAATTATATGTTATCAAACGTTGAATGGTATAATGGACATTCGACTAGATATAATGAATTGAAACATGGTCCTTCAATTATAAGTTACATAACGGTGAATGTTAATATGAACATTTGGCAATGTATTATGAATTATAACTTGCTCATTCAATTTAACATTATTAAATGGTGAATGGTTACAAGGAAATTCAACCATGTATTATGAATGGTAACATCTCATTAAAATTTATGTTATTAAAAACTGAATGGAAAAATGTACAATTGTACAAGTATTATGAATGGTAACATTCTCATTCAATTATATGTTTTTAAATAATGAATTTTAACATAGAAATTTGGACAATTATTATGAATGGAAACATGCTCAGACATTTTTGTGGTACGGAATAGAATATTCAATAATGTGAGAAACATTATACTAATGAATCATTATTATTTATTAATATAACTGCATATGCTATTGTATCCTGAATTTGTGGTAGACATCTATGGTGGTGGCTTACTAAGTCATACCCACACCCAAATCCGGCTTCCTTATCAGTGCCCAAATATATTACATGTTAGTAGGACATGTTAAGTGAGAAGTTAATTTTTATAGGGATGATTGTGATGGTGCATTGTGGGGGACAAAGAGAAGGTGTTTTAATCCTCTTGGAGTATTTGAATACATCTTTAAATTGTTTTTTCATTTTAAACATTTCATGTACATTAGCATAGAATAATTATTGTTCAATTTTGACATTGTACATCATTCTTCTATTATCGTGAGATATTGGTATTGTTATGATCATATGTTTTATCCATTGTTTATCTATTTTTGTAGGTTATGTACTATAATAAATGGTTAAAAGAGGGTATAATATACCCATGACTTGGAATAGGCCCCTGCTACTAGTTGGGAGCCTTTGGCATACAGGAAGCACGCTTGAGGTCACATGACCGATGTTCTTAGGGAACCATTACATAGAACATATAGAAGATGTAATAGTATAACCTTAAAAAATAACTATATATTTAATATTATATAAATTCAATATCTTCGTTGGAATGAAATTAACATAATACAAGGTTTTAATTAATCATGATAATCTATTAAAATAATTTTATTTAAACTAGATAGTTATAACATAGTCATCAAGAAGGTTGGTATGAACTATAATAAAAAACATTGAAAATTATTTTCATTAGAAATTTATAAAATAAAATCTATGATTATTTATTTATTGTAAATAAAATAAGAATCATTTGAATACAAAAGAAATGATTTTGGAAAAAAAGTATTTTTCTAAATGGTGGTTTATTATTGCTTTGTGCACATAAAATAATTTCAATTTTAACAACTTTTAAAAAATATTTTTTAAAAAAATAATTATATAAATAATAATTTTATAATTATACTTGGTTTAATTTTTTAGATTTTTTTGAAAACACTATTTTTTATATTGAAAAATACTGAATTTGTGGAATATTTCATTTTCTTTTAAATTATTTACAATGATAAATTTACTTTTAAATTTGTTGTAAACAAAAATTATTATAATAATATTAAAGGTTTTATAATTTTGATAATTTTAGTAAATTTTATATTTATATATTATTTTTAAACATTATATATTTATGATATTTTTCACACTAGACGAAAACTCTTTTGTTATGTCTACAATTTATTTTTATGATTAATTCTACAAAATTTATGCTTAGATTTTGGAAATAATGATTCAATATTCTAAATTAGAATACTATCTTTTGTGTAATATGTTAAACATAAATTTGGACAATAATTAATATAAAAAAAATTACAAAATAAATTATCACATTTAAGGTAAAATGGGTTTTGCAGTGGTTTAACTAAAATGATATGTGTTAAAATGTCACAAAACTTATATAAATCTCATTGGATCCAAAAAATATAGACCTTATAATATTTATGGATCAAAAATTAAAAAATTTATAGTTTTTTACATTTTAAAATTTTTGTTACAACTTTATCATTTCGAAAATATCTCGTCCCTCCTCATAGGTGCAAATACAAGTTTATCCCATATACTACACTATTCAATCATAAACCCCCTTTTTGAATTGAAATAATCATATCCCTTTGGTACATACCTCCCCATATCATAGTTGGATTATATTGTCTGGAAATCCATATTACTAAGGATTTTGATATAAATATGAAGAGGCTCACTGAAGAAGTTGTAAAATTATTATACATGTGTCTTTGTTTTATTTATTATTCCACAACCTTAATAAAATTATTGTATATTATAGTGTAATAAAACCATAATATAATATATTAAATGATGTTATTAAATTTCCTAAATAACCCAGATTCATCACTAATTCCATCAATTGTGAAATGAAACCATCAATCATCTGTTTGACAGACTACCAACTCGTGATCCAAAGTAATTAGTTTTCCATCAACATCATATATGGATGGATATAGTTATTTTTATAACTTATTTATATGGTATTTTTTAAATTATTATATTTTAATATTTCATTTATCATATTTATCTACTGATATTCCTTTCTATGGGTGATATGATAATGTCGCTTGTATGTATAGAGGACTACCACCATGCGGGGAAATGAGATTAACTTTTCACATTCTCATTACATGAAATGAATTAAGGTTAAATATAATGAGTTTATGTTTTATTTATAGTCTAGATATAATTATGGTAATATAATATAATATATCACTAATTATCTTCCCATCCATTGGAAAATAATAATGTCACTTATGTGTATGTGTGGACTACAACCTCCACATAGCAATGTGAAATTCTTTTCATTTAATTTTTACATTTTTGGTAATAAGGATAAATATTTTTGATATAAATTTTATATATGGAATATTAATTATTTTTTAATGCTTTTTTAATTTTTATTTTACTTTTTATCCTTCTTTTGAAGAAAATGGATACATCATTCATAACAACGTATGATCTACCATCTCCATGAATGTTGTAATCCATTTTTTTCACTAAAATTAATGAATTAATATTAATAAAACTATATTTAATATATATCATGTTTATAAAATGTTTAATATTTTTTATGTTATCTTACCATGATAAAATTAACCTGACCAAAATTTTCAAACTAAGACATATGTGACAATGATTCAATTATCTCCACAAAAATAGTGATTTTAAGAATGATTTTATAATAAATGGGTGATGAATGTATAAAAAAATAATATACTCTCTGAGATATATGAGTTATAATGTATAATATATTTATAATAAATTTATATCAATTATATAGGTAGACCAAACAAATATGAAAGAAGTCGTACCAGATGTAAGGGTTTTGCAACTCACATTTACTTTGTTGGGCCATATTCAATATTCACCACTAACTTATTTTTTATGGTGTAAATAATTTTCATTTCAAATTTAACACCATTAATCTAATTGTCATCGTGGAATTTAATTTTTCAAATTAACATCATTTTTATGGGTAATATTCATTAGTTATAACCAAATTGGTCAGGGTATATATCAAAATCTCATATTTACTATGGGTTTTTAATCTATATAAGGGGAATAATTTTATAGTTCCAAGCCAAAATAAATAAATTTTATTAAACAATGGTTATTAATGATTTTTTTTATTTAATATTACCATTTTTGAACACATTATTTCTTAAAGTATTTGACAGGAATTTTTTTTAAAAAAGTAGAAAATATTTACCTCTTTGCCCAAAAATCATTTTTCATGTACTTCCATGTTTTATAAAAAAATTAATAATATTTTAACTAAATCTAAAATATTTATTGAATATATATTTATCTTTATTGATAAAATTTTTTTAATGAATCTTCTTTTAATTTTCGAAACAAGTCATGTTTGCGCTTTAGTGAAAATATGTATGGACTGTTTGTTATAACATGTGTGACATTAATAAAATTTTATACCATAATGAAACCCAATGAATTTCATATTGTTTTACATGTTTTGAATTATTTATTTAAAATAAAAGTATTCCATTTTTTTGTAAAATTTATTTAAAATGGGTTATTTTCAATTTGAAAAGGTTATTTTCCTCATGACATTTTATTCTAATTTTTATGGTATATCTATTCATCGAAAAAAATAAATATTGAAATTATGATCCATTAGGCATATCATTGTATTTATTTTATTCTAATTCATTACATGTATGGTTTTAGATAATATCCACTAAGGATTACCAATATTATCATAATTCAACTTATATTTCTAAACGGTTTCTGGTTATATTTATTTTATTGGGGTAGTAATGAAATTTCATCTGCAAGTTATTCTATTTAAATGATTCTGTGGATTATGATTCATCCCTTTCATACCAGTATTTCAATTGATTTAGTATGTAAAGAGTGGTTACTTGTTATATATAACCCTCAATCAATTGGTTCATCCGATGAGTAAAATCAGTTTTCCCAATTAGAAGGGTTTTACGAATATATATTAATATTCTTGGGGATGTTCTTCATATTATGATTCAATTATATAGAATTATGAATTCATTCATTATTATAAAAGTTGTTTCTACATTATTACTCAAGTAGTTATAATATTCATTAATATATTTTTGGTATATGTTTTTATTTACATGGATGTATTTGAACATCCATTATTTCTTCCATATTATGCTCCATTTTTTGAATAAATTTCATGTGTTTTAATTATTTAGATTTCTATATTGATTATTGTTATTTTTTATTTATGATGGGTTCCATTATATTCTTAACCTTACATAGCATCTCAGATTATCAATTTCTTAGTTTTTATTTTACCAAGATGGTATGGAAGTGTTTTTTGAGTGATATGTTGGGTTATTCTATATAGAATAATGATATTTTCATTGAAAAAAAATCGTATTTTATTTATTAAATTATAATGTGTATTTAATGTATGCATTTAATTAAACATGATTACTATATTTTCATTCCTGTAGGATTCAATTCATTGTATCTTATGATAATGTAATAACTTAATAAATAACTCTTTGTAACTATGGTCTAGGATATTAAAATCCTATTCATCATGATGTGGGAATCATGGAATATTATTATTTTTTCATAATAATGTTTTTTGATTATATACATTATAAAATTTATTATTTTAATTTTCAAGTTTATGTTTCTCAAATTAATTCAAAATTAAGGTTTCTATATTTTTCACAATCCACATGGCCTGGATGGAACATGCCCAATGGGAAAATGACTCATACATAGTAAAATATTGACTTCTACACACATCATACTAACTCATGATTAGATACCATTGATTCATATGCTACTCTTGAAACACTAATTGACCAAAGATAATTCTGACATCAAAATTCCAAATAAATAGACAATGTCTTCCCATCACAGATACAGAAAATTATAATACTGATATGAATAGTAAATTGACTCATATATAATAATTTTAGGACTCTTACACCGAAAAAATATTTTTAAAATAATAAACACTTTATAAAAATATATACTATAAATAGTAATTAAAAAAATTCAAATTTCTTCTATAAATTCACAATAATTTATAATTACATCAAATTATTTCCATTATTTGGTAAAACAAATTGAATAAAAATTATAAAACTATAATAAGTATAAGGGAATACGAAATCCCCCCTTTTAATTTGTTATGATCCAAATTTCAACCCTTTCTTAAAATTATTAGACTCATTATCCTCAAAATTTATTTTAGTAATATTACTAATTATTTATTAAATCACAGCCAATTTTAAATTAGATACATATTGTCACTATGTAAGCTGATATTGTATTTTTTTTAGAGAATTCAACCTCTTTATGATAAGAAACTTTTTTCCAAATGATTTAATTGATTTGACTCCCTCAATCTTCTAAAAACACATCCTCTATTATATAATTTCATGATAAATGAATTAATTGTACACAGCCCCTAAAACACTCACATTACACATCTCATAAAACACATGATCTACTTTTACAACATGATAAAGACTTATTCCTCTTTTTACACCATGAAAATATAAAAAAAATATTATTATGGTGGATATTTGAAAATAAATTTATATTATAGGGTGTGGATGAATATGATTTTTCTATATGATTTTTAAGAAACTATCATTTTGGAAAACTGAATGAAAAATGTCTATTATGGGTTCCATTATACCAGTTAACTCATGTCTCAACAAATAATCGTTAATGAAATTATATATAAGATTATTAATCTTCTATGTATATTTTTTTTAATTTTTTAAATGTAAATATTGATATGAAATTTATTTCCAAAAGAAATGAATTGTTTAATCTCATTATAAACATTTAGTTATACTAAATTAACATGAATAAAATTCAATTTTTCAGAATCATAATTTTCTATTATGTATATATATTCAGTAATAAAAAACGATACACTGATTTAATTATTTCTATACCATATAAGAAAACCATAACGAAGAAATAATCTTCCACCTAAATTGGACATCCAATAAATAAATAATCATCATATAAAATATAATTAAACCATTATAGATTCATACCATAAAATTTTTCATATAGTTTTCCGATAATATACTTTTTTATGCACCTCAGTATTATCTTGGATTCCAAAGTATTATATTTTTTGTGATCACTTTAAAATATAAAACATAATGTTTAAAAATAATTAATTTCAAATAACAAGGATTTTCAATAATGATGACAACAAAATAGTTTGCAATATTTGATTTGATTGAACAATTTTTACTGCCATTAATTTACAGTTTGATAATGAAACCCAATAAATAGGAAATCCAATATCATTATTCCAATCCAAATATCTTAAAATTTTCATTGGTGTAATTTTGTTGATATAAAATGACATTATATACACCTTATAATATAACTGACACCATAAACCATTATAACATATGATGTACTGAAATTTCAAAATAGTTATTCATTTCCTCATAAAATTCATCATATAGTGACACTATGTCCCAAACCAAAATGATTTCACAAACAAATACTATTAAAACTAGAGTACTTTTGGAAAACACATTTAAAAAATAAATAATATCATCTTTTATATTTGAATAAAAATATTCTCAAAAATTCATAATTCATAGAATATTAATATCTATGTAATTTTTAACCCATATAAGGACTTTTTATAAATATAAATTATTCTTCTATATTTCATAAGATAAAATATATAAATTTTTTAATGAAAAATACATCCTTTTGATCACCATATACAAAAACTAGACACTTCATCGAATTGAAAATTATATATGGTCTCATGTATTTCCACTAATTAAAATTTTTCTTCTATGAAAATTAATTCCCTTCTTTAATAACCCGTAAAAACATGTATTGTGTTACTTCTTATCAGTTCTACTCATTCATTACATTTAACAATCAAGAAAAAAATATTTCCATTTATATTTAAATTTTTAATAAAATTGACAAGATCCGAATTGGATTTCCTCTCTATTTGATTTGTCTCTTCATTAATTATAGAAAAAAATAATTATTTTTAGCAACATCAGAAATATCATGAAGTTCATCTAATGAAAAAAGTGAAATCAGGGTTCGTAACTTCATCATTCATCAATCATGGATAAGTACGTCTTGTTTGCGAATAATATTCTCATATTTATTATATTCCCTCATCTTATGAAGAATATTACCTTAATTCCCATACGTTCTACATCATTGGTTACATTTGAATCAAAATCATCCAAAACATTCTTAGTTATTTCTATCTTAGTAATATGTTCTTTATAATTATTCATGTTTTTATCCGTATAAGATTTATTTTTAGTATTGAAACATACTTTTATTTTTTGATCCTTAATTATTATCTTGATACATGAATATTCCGCCACCTTATTTTCATTTTTACACTATCATTTGTTACCAAAAACTTTTAAAGGATACCCCATAAAACATCATTCTCTCTCATTTTTATTCAATATAATATTTTCCTTTTTGGTCCACATATAATAGGGATATTAAATATATTGAAATATTTTAATGTGTTTCTGTTATGAAACATATCATATAGTATCTTTTGAGTTTGAGGTTATGAAATGAACGTGTTTGGGATATTAAACATAGGTAAAATAAATTCTCTCTTAAATAACAATGTATCTTTGAGAACGATTATATGGATATAACCATTTAAATAATATATAATTTTTTCATATCATAGAATCTATTTTTGAGATGTGGATGTAGTTTTATAAAGAGTTTTTAATACCATTATTTTAATGATATATCTCAAAATAATTCCACCTGAATTGATTTATTTATTATGACAAAAACTTACTAATATAAACAACATACTATTTTTTAACATATCCATTGAAAATTTAGAATCACTAAATATAATATGATATAGCTTTGTGAAGTGTAAATCTATGACTTTGGTATTTTAATATATTACTGTATCGAAATATATATATATCTCTTGAATGATATTTTCTCATTAAAACACATGAATCAAAATATATTAGACTCAATGGTCTACATATTGGTTATACACTTCCCTTTCCAAAGAAAATTAAAAACAACTTCTATGTTACTCTTGATTTTGGGAAGGACTCTAACAACAACATTAATAATTATCAAGATTAAATTTTCTTGCCTATTTTATACAAGTATCCTTTCTCCTAGATCATTTACATTTTCATCACTCATGTAACATGAGTTTGTTGGATCACCAATATGAAATAACATCCCACTTGTTAATTAACCAATATTAAAAACTCTCTCATCCTAGTAATCTTGTTAAAAAACATGGGTTTTTATATAAAATAATAAACTTCACTCATCCCATTGTTGGATAATACTTATGAAATTTTGTTTTATATTACAAAAAACATAAAATATATTCACTACATTCCTCTAGACTCAATAAAACATGTAATGACATAAAATTTTTATACTTAAATATGAAATATTTTTTATAAATGATCAATTATACTCAAAAATACATGTATGAGGACCATAAATGTTTTGTGTCCATTGATACATGAAACATAATATTATTATTTAATTATTTATCATTAAAATAACTCATAAAAATATCCCTTTATTTCTACTCTTCATAGAAGATACCTACTTAAAAAATTATTTATATCCTAGGTAAATAAAACACAAGAAATGGTGAGTTCATCTACTTAGTAATGGGAAAAAATATGATGTCAATAATTAAACGAACATAACATTTGAATATGGTTATGAGACATTGATATTTTCATTTGAAAACCATAACCTATAAAACATAGAATAAATCATGAATCATGGAATTAATCTTAGTATCTATAACATATAAATAATAATAGAAATCAATGTACATAATACATGAGAGAATAAATTATATAGGTCAATGTGTATAAATTTAAATCGTGTAAAATGAATTGAAATATGTTCACTCATTAAGTTATGGACACGTAATAATTGCTTCTTTTAAACTTATAGTCCATTAAATGGACCAAAAATAACATTATGGACACTGTATCATGGATTTAAAATAATATTTTGGACATGAAATAATAGAAATAATATATTATTTTGGACTTGAAATCGAAGTAATCACATAATCTCATGGACATGAAATTAGGTTCAGAGATAACATAATTTTATAATAAGTTTTTCATAATTTCCCAATTCATTTGAGAGAGATATTTTTCACACCAATAAAATAATGAAAAAAAATTAGTTTTATTCCATAATATCATAAAAAATTAATCATATCATAACCCATAAAACTAATTGGGTTACATAAAACAATCATCATATTGGAAACCATTAAAATAAATGAGTTTCATATGTATTTTAGATTATAAACTTACAACATCTACTGAAATAAATTGAATGACATCATTATATCATTTATACAATAATTCTTAAATAACATCAATGGATTTCACAATAGATTGAAAATTATTTTGAAAAATAATTTTTAACATTTTAGGGAGAAAATATTTTTTAAAAAAATTACCACTATAAAAATATAAATTAATAAAATATTATATAAATAATAATCATTTAAAATAACTCTAGAAACATATATAGGATGATTAAATGAAAATATTTTTTATGATGGTGTTTAATTATGCTTATTCGAAACAACATAAAACAAATATTTTTCACATTTTTAGTAAAATGGTTTAAATATTCAATTTTGGTAAATCAAAAAAAATAGATTTTTTAAAACATATCATACAAATTTAAAATTTATTAAAAAATTATTTATGAATCATTGGATAAGAGTTAAAACATTATTTATATCATTTTTATAAATAATTGATATGGAATAAAAATGTTTCCCATCCAAATAATGAAAAAGCTGACTTTTATAAAAGCATGTTTTTAGTATCTTCAGTATATAAATATAAGGAAATGAACTGGATATATTTATTTCCCATAAGTAACAAATTGATTATTAATTATATGATTTTTTGAGAGTAATTTCAGGATTTTTAGATAATGGAAACATGTTGATAAACAATCTCTACAAATAATTATATTGTAACATAAAAACATTACCACATTGGTTTCTTTTTAATCATAAGATAGGTAAAAGAAAGAATACTATATATATATATGTAAATACACATAATATTATAGTAATAATTTTAAAAGTCCTTGTTTAGTAGTTTGTACACCATCCAAAATAAATCAGCGGTTAATGTGGAAAATGTCTCTGAGAAATAAAAGAGGGACCATAAATACCTTATCACTTTGGTATTATTTTGATTTATATGTTTTATTAAATAATAAAATAAAAATTAACTGTTAAATATAACGAATATATATATATATATGACATAACATGATAACTATTTATAATAAACAACTCATAAAATAAGATAAATGCATAATAAAAAATATATCCCAAAAATGAATGTTTGGGATGAAATTACATTCCCATAGGTCTCGAATTCTAGTTTATAAATTCAAAAAAAAATTAGAATAAATTTATGTTAATTATAGATGAATTATTTAACCATTAGTATATATATCATTTCATATATGATCTATTTATGAAATTTTATCACATTTTTATTAACAATTCGTTTTTGAAATCTCATTTTGGGTAATATCTACTTTGTTTTTGTAAGTGTTTTGATTTAGTATTTTTGGTCCTCTTACAATGATCATGGTTCAATCATACAATTAATTTTATTCATTATATAAATATTATATATATATATTATCTATTTATTTAAACTATTCCAGAAAATTTATATATAGAAATAAAAATTCACCAATCATGGATATGATTGGTCATACATATGCATAAATGTTGTTAATATTTTCTCAAAATATGGAATGAAAATAAGTAAAATTGAAAATACAAATATCAAATTCATTATTATATCATATATATCAGATATATTTATTTAATTTACCCTTATTATGATACATGTAAAGCATGTATGAAAAATATAAGGCATTGAAATATGAGGAGGTATTCCCCCATACACACAAGTGACATTTTGATATTCCAATGGAATAAAATTTGAAATTCTATATGTGATTTTATAATTCAAAATGAAAAATAATATCTAAAACATCATATATATATATATATATTAAATAATTTATTAATCCTACCACTAAAAGGCTGTGATGAAAAACATTTCACATTATTTCATGAGGTGGTATATTTCAATATAAAAGATCTAAGGATTCATTCCCCAATTGGGGGAAGGGGTGATAGATATAAAGTATTCCCTAAACCTAATAAAAATAAATATATTATTGATATTTATTTCATTATATAGGAATTATTAATTAATGAATGAATATGGTTTGATAATATTTTAAAAAACAAAGGTCTTATTAATGACAATTTCCTTCAAATAGAACAACTCCATTTGGGTATTTAATTAAGTACACTAGGGGTTGTCTATATGCATAAAATAATTATATTAAAAATTGAAGAGTATTTGGGGGATCTATGTTTCATTTGGTCTATCTAAATGTAAAATGTGGTTAAAATATTTAATGAAAGGGGTTTCCCCTTTATAAATATATATGAGTCACATTTTATAAAATAGAGAAAACTAATCAATAATGGGATGTTACTCTAATGTAATATACCTAAAAATTATAAAAATGAATGATTTTATGGATGGTACCATATATGTATACATACAGCACACAAAAACTCATGATTTATTCATATTATTCCACAACCACATGGTTTACTCACTTTTACCATTTTATTTTTCATTACAGTAACCAGTCACAATTTATATACCTAACTAATATGTAATTTAATTATAAAAGTAAAATTACACATATTAGAAAAAAAATTCCCACTTATTCTTAATATTAATAATAATTATGAAACTTTTTTACTGAAAATATATCTAAAATCTTGCATATGTAACCCTAAAACCCAATCATAACTATAACTGCAATAAACAGTTTTAAATATTTTCACTAGTAGTTATGAAAGAAATTTAATTTGAATTTATAATATAATATAAATTTTTCTGATATAAAATATGAAATCCAATTTTTCAAATACATATTAGATAAGGGGGATAATTTAATTTAAAATAATATTGGCATTCCTGATTATAAAGTGGTATTCCAAAGAGAAGACTTTTATAAGTATAAAAATTTCAAATTAAATAATTCTACATGAAAATAATTAAAATAAAATATTTTGGGTTAATAAATATATATTTTAAATATTACATCATTAAAAAAATTTAATTTATATGTTACTTATTAAATGATTTATAATAATTTTATGTTTTTAATAAAAACATGTATTTTTTATATTTCACATTAAAGTATATCATTTTATAAAATTCTCAAAAAAAAATCCCCATATGATACAAATTATGATCTTATTAAAAAAATGAAGTTATTTTTTCTATAAATTTTAATTTATTTTCATAAATTAATTTTCTTATTTTTTGAGTAAACATTTAAAAATAAATTATTTGAGAAATATCAATTTTTGAAAAATATAAATAAACTACTAAAAAATCATTACCAAATAATAATAAAAATAATATTTATCTAAAAACTAATTTAAATAATTTATAATTACTTTATTCTAACTCATACATCTATGTTTAATGCGATGGTTTTTATGTTTATGTTTAAAAAATTATATTAATAGTATATCAGTGTTCTATCAAGATAAGTGTATTGTGTCATGAAACCTATGAAAATAATTCAATTATTCAGAGTATAACATTTCATAAAAACTCATTTTGTTAAAATAATTCCCGATTAAAAATAATTTTTATAATGAAAATTTATCACTTCTATACAAACAATTTTCATAGATATGCCACATCACATCCTCTAGTTCCTATGTAATTTCCCCAAGGTTGTGGTTTCACCACAAAGCATTTACAAGGTAGGTGGTATTATTTTTTATCATTTTATCTATATGATCCTTATTATCCATTAGTTTTCTTTTATTTGAAATATCATATATTAGTGGTATTTCTACTAATTTTAGTAAATGTGAAGGATCAATTATATACTTCATAATAAGAGATACATTGACCAAATTTTTTACTAGATAGTTTTTGGGAGGAAGCACCCACTGAAAAGTTATCATCCGGATTCTATCATAAATTTTAAAGAAACTAATGTTACCAAATATTAATTTTATATTATTTAAAAACACAATACCATATTCCATTGAGAAATTTTTAATAACTCATTATCAAAAACACCAAATCCCATATGATTACACTGATTTTCAGAATAAATTTTATGTTTATATTATACTAAATTATGTGTTTCTTAATGGCACTAAAATTCCCTTACATGTCGTTAAAAAATTTAGTTTTCAATAGATTTCGTCATCCATCTTTTTCATAAGACATTGGAGTCATAAAATATTATCCAGAGATGACTTCATAATAGGTCACCTTAATACTAGAGAGAAATCTATTTTTCTAAGAAAAAAACTAATGGATGATGTTGATCCTAACTACCTTTGAAATACATTTAATAAGGTCACGTAATATCCTATAGGGTATTATTGATTTCCTATAATGGGGAATATACCACAGTATGATACTCGGTCTTATAATTTAACTCTATAATAAGTGGTTACTGGTGAATGTTTATCAACATCGAAGTAAAATTTGGAAGGAAATCAAATAAAATGGAATGTATTACTCTCCGAAACATCACTAATTAATTTATATTTAACATATAAATATAATAAAATAATATTTTCATATCTAGATGTTGTGTGATCATTTTTTAGGTGGTCAACTACTACCCAAATAAAATTCAAGCCATTATAAGTTATCTAGAGTTTGAATAAAAATCATGGGTGATGTTTTCACGTTAATAAATCGGTATGAATAATGGTTATATCATACCCATATACATTTGTCTCTTATAATTAACATGATTATATATTATGTCCTTAGATACATATTTAGTAACATCTATGTTACAATTGTCCCATAAAAAATACACTTTCATATAGGCATGTGGCAGGATCCATACACTTATTGCAGTCCCACTATGGATTCAAGCTACAAGACCCTGAGAGATATTATCAGTTATCACCTGATAATAGGGTTATCCTTTTTTCACACCCCTTATGTTAATATTACATGGAGACATATATTAGTAAAAAATAAATTTTATCCATTATTCTATAAAAAATCTATTATCATAGACATAATGATTTCCATTGGGAAATTGCGTATGTCCTTGCACTGATTAAATTACCAAATTTTCGTTCATTATTTCAGAATCCATGTAGAGGGAGATACAAATGCAAAGAATCACATAAAATTTCAGTAGAGGATGAAAAAAATATGTTCATAAGGGTCATTTTTAAAAATTGTAATATAAAATTACCCACTATATGGTCCCCTATTTACCACGATTCAATTAAGTTGTTGTTATTTCAAAAGCGTTCCCTTTATAGTATTTCATTAACGTTTGTTAACCCTTATCATCCTCATTTACCAATGATTTAGGGAATTCATTTTCATAATTCTAAAACACATATCAATTGTAGCAATAGATTGTGGGATGTCACTTATGTTAATATTTCTTTCTATACATTCCATCGACTGGCCTTGTAACATTACATGTATAATATTTCCCTCATTAGATAGGTTTCCCACACATAAAACACATCCTTGTTCTATTTTGGAATTCACCTAAGTGGACAATCCGAAATTTATTGTAGGTAGGAAGTTCCAAATAAATCCTCTCTCCGTGTGAAATAACATTAGATATTATGGGAAACCTATTTATCTTTTTCATGTTTATATAAAAATATGGGATTCCTTCTTACAAGTACACATTGATTACTGATCAAACAATTCTTTAAAATATTCAAAAGTACCATATAGATAATACATTTCGAAAAAATTATCTCAAACCATTAAGTAATTTATCATCATTATTTTTTTTGGATTATTATTAAACAAGGAGAATACATTGAATGTCTTATATTATTTTCTTCAAAGGTAGGAATGAATTCATAATCCTTCTTCTTAATATTATGGAATTATAGCTCTATTTTTCAGATAATATATATGGTATATAGTTATAGAAAAATATCCTTCTAAACAAACTGTGCTCTATCTTGTATATTTAATCCATATTCCTCATATTATAAAAAAGTATCTCTCTAATAATATTATTTACCTTAAAAATGATTAATTAATATGGAATCCTTTTCATTTTCTGAGCATGAGAGTGTGGAAAATATATTTTCTAACATGTTGATAAACTACACCGCATTAAGTGGTTAATATGTACCGTAAAATAATGGTGTATGTTTTCCTATAATATAATTAATATCATGATTATCCTTCCTAAGTAAATTAACATTGTTAACAATACACATATTCCAAAATTTTACTAGAGAGAGTTTAGTGAGAAAAATCCAAAAAATATTACAATGGAATTATAATACATTTGGTTTCTCATAATGATGACCATTGAAATGGCCATAACATTCATTATTCGAATGAATTCTTTTATCTCTATCCATTGAATAAATCTAAAATTCATTGTGTAGTAAATAATAATCCCAGCGGGAAAACACATAATAATGAAAATGTTAATGGCTATCTAAATGATGACACATTATCATCAAACAACTACACCTTCTGTTTAATCTCGGTCACTCATAGACATCATATTCTCAAGTACTTAATCTTAGATTGAAAATAAAATTTAAATTTATCAATTAATATCCCCCATTAGTGTCCACAAAGTTGTCTAGTAAGGGAGTAATCATAGTAAAATATGATAATGAAATAGATATATAAGAGAAACATCATTTAGGGTTATAGTACCATGATACATGTACCCTGAATCTTGGATGACATTTAATATCATAAAAATAATGTAATACATTGAAAAGAACATAATTCATTCCTATATATGTTTTTTGGATGTTATACTATATATAGACTTATTCCTGGGATTTTAAACAATTGTTTCTATTTGTGGTTTCAAGAGGATAACTAAACCTTTGGTCTGATACCAATTGTAATAAGAGATGGAATCCCTTGGTATAAATTATTTGTTTTGTAAAGTATTCAATAAATTTCACAAATAAATTCTAAGGACCATAATTTTATAGTGTCTTATGAAAATAGATACATAATCTTTTTATTTGAGGAATTTTCATCAACTTCATTCACAATGATCTCCCCACATAGTACTCTTTATAGACATAGCCTAATTAAAACATTCATCATGACCTATGTACAAGAAACATTAGAATGTGTTTTCTTATTCTCGGTAAAGGTAAGGAAGAGAAATATCAATAATCAATAAGACATAACATGAGAATAAATGTATTACATCTTGAGCGTAGCATTATTGAACCATACCCTCTGTAACATATGTCATAATAATGAATCTAGGAATACATTTTTGAAGTTCATAATACATGAATCATAAAGGGAATAAATGATCATAATACATGAATCATAAAGGGAATCAATGATCATAATACAATATAGAATAATATAGGTTCAACAATATGGAAAAAACTTCATATTATTACATTATGAACATGTCTAAATATATATTGGTTCATTAATTTACTTACGATAATTTAATCAGGTCCTCGAACAAATATATGGAAAATAATCCAGGTCCACACATTACATTATGTACATTAAATCCAATTCTATAAATAATATTATGTACATTAAAACTATAACCTTGCATAATCTTATAGATTTGAAATGTCAAACCATGTTTTTTCTTTTTCACCATTTTTTTGGATCATTTAGGTTCTCAGTTAATCTCTTGAGTACTATATGTGACTAAGAATAAATTTGGATGTGGCTATTTTTCATATTTTACCACATGTTTTAAAATTTATTTTTTTTAGACTTTCTGGAATAAATTTGTGAATTTTTTCATAGTAGAAACCTATACATGGTTGGTGTAGAGTTTTGTAAATTGTGTGGTAAAACCCAATTACTCATACAGAATGAAAGGAATTTCAAATAGGAGATACCATATGGTTTTTACCTCTTATTTCAAACCATGCATTTGATCCCCTATTATATAGTATCTACCACATGGTTAGCACACTTTTTGGTAAACTGTGCAACCAAACTGTGTTAGTTTCCCTGGAAATAAAAATCCTAAAATTATAGTATTTCCCTCTCCAGATGATAGACCCAAAACCCCTACTACTATGCTATCATATTACGTGTGACCATAAGAAAACCCTTCCCTTATTCCTTATGACTTATCCTCCATCCTTTGGTGTTGATATAAGGTTTCTTCATGGTTTCAAGGTATATATTTAAGGTATTTATGCTACTATCTTATCCCTCTTCCTCTTTCTTTTTTTCTATTAAGGGTTTCTTCTCCCATAGTCACGTTATCCAAGGGTTTGTGTTTCCCTTGATTTTTAATTGGGGATTTTCTTTTTTTAATGTTAAAATTATGGGATCATTGATAATATAATTCTCTTGGAGTGGTTTTAGGTGTATGTACCAGATGCCCAATTTATTTGAGTTAATTTTCCCATGCACATTACCATTATAATTTAAAATTCATTTGTATCATGAATTTCTCACCATCATTGATTGTTAATTAAAGATATGTGATCCCTAAAATGATAATTTGGTATAAAAATTAGTGGTATATAGCACACATTGTGAAAATATATTATGTTTATTATAAAGTTTAACACAATGTGATTGATAAAATTCCATGATAAATTTAATATATTTTGTATTTTGTTTATAGGATAATTAGTAATTATAAATGAATATAATATATTTGAAATGATGATTTGGGATTCATTGAATTGTTTCCAAAGGGGTTTTGGATTTTAAAAAATTAATGTCTATTGGTTTTCAAATATGATATGAGATTTTTGTCGATCAGTGGGCAATTCATGAATTTGATAAAAACATTTTTCATGAAAATGAAATGTGAGATCATTGATATTAATATTTTCTAATGGTTTTAAAGTAAAAAAAGTAATTTTATCCCTTATTGGGAAATGTACATAGATAATTTAAAGTGATAGTTTGGTGGAAAATGCTTTAAGGACCATTTCAAACATTTTTAACAATGATGAATGTGTATATGAGGAAAATTATCCTAGGATGATTCTATTTCCTTGGTTTTGTTAAATTGGTGGGATTTTCCCACCGTGAAATTGTTATGACCCTTTTTGTTTTTGTATAATGGGATATCATCTACATGTACTCTACTATGACATATGAGGTTAAGGAAATAAATGGATTATTCGGGTAGATCAGGGTAATTCCTATTGTTTGAATTAATTATTATACATGCATGTGATTAGATGATAAGTTGGAATTAGTTATATCATCTCCTTAATAAATGAGACATGTGAACCCAGTAGAGTGAGGTAATTTTATGATTATGATTATTTCATAGACTATATTATTCACTACCAGGTGCCCCATAGTTGGCAGATATATTGGGTTTATTACTATGTGATTTTCCCTTTGATCTATCCTGAGTTTGGGTGGTAAGAAGAATTTATGGAACTTTTTATTTCATCTTGTGGGGCATGCTTCTGGGGAAGGGTCTCATGTATTAAAAGGTTCTGTATTATTCATGATCTCATATCTTCTCCCATATATATTATCAAATATTTACTTGTAATGGATGATTCATATACTTTTTTACTGTTTTTTTCTTTTTTCCATTTCCCTTATTATATGATTTTTACAGCTATCATGGGTGATGTCTTCTGTGGAAATTGATGAGTTGGATTCTAGTGGTTCATAAAAAAATTAAAGTAAAATTGTTGTATACTCTATTTTGATAATTTAAAATGAAAACATCACTTACCACTTGAATTTTTTTATTTTCCTAAACTATAAAAGAACATGGTTTTTGGAATATAAAATTGGAAAAAACATTATTTGTTTTAAAATTGAAATTTTTTGTAGATACATAATTTATAAATTGTATTTTATTGTTGATGTTGACAATTCATTGATTTTAAAGGATCTACATTTGGAATAGATTGTTTGAGAATGCCTACTGTGTATTAATACATAGGCCTATAGTTTTTTCATATATTTAGCATATGTTTTAGGTCATGGATTAGTCTTGATCTCCATGGGTGATATTTGTTCTTTGTATCAGAGAGTGACCCTCGGGGTCAAAAGGATACATTATAGATTTCATGTTTTAGTTTTGGTTTTATTGTAAAATTTTTATTGGACTTATGGTTTCTCAATATAAATGATTTATAGTTTTTATATTGTTATATATATATGGTATGATTTTTTAATGTATTATATTTAATTTTTTTATTAATGGGAGAAATCATTCCTCTGGTTTACTCTGTTGATTCCTGAAACTAGTTTCCATCCCATAGGTATTGAGAATTCCATTTGAGAAAAGTTTCCTATCAGATTAGGTGATCAGTTTGGGGTTGACCCCGGTGGGTTCATAAAAAATGGTTTCAGAAAAGAATGGAACTTTAGAGGACCATTATTTTTAGATAATTCTTTTTTACATGGGGATTTCTAGATAGAGTAGTAGGAATTTCAGGACTCAAGAGGTAGAAACTATAAATAAGTCATTTACCTTGCTCAATCTGGTACTTGTATTTTAATAGGAAGTCCATGTTTGTTAGTTTCATTGGTCTTTGTAGATTTTTTGTGGGGTTTGTGATATAAAAGGGAGTTGGGTGGTGGTCTTCATGAGCCCGCAGGGTCGAGAAATCCATGTGGAGCGGGAGATATGGTCCTAGAAGACTCTCGGGGATGGTGGCATTTTTTCCATATGGCCGCCAACCATATTTCCAGGACACCCACTAATAGTAGTTCTAACGAGTGAGTCATTTTGATCCTTCCTTAACAATAATTTTTTTGGAAACAATTATTTTTTAATTGAGAAAATATTTGTTTAATGTGTAAATGTTTTAATTTTAGTAATGTTGAATTTGGATTTAATAAATTACATTGAGGAGAGACTTTGAAAAATAACTTTTTGTAAAATAAAATAATGGGATAAAAATTAAATGATCTAGTGGGATTATAATTTTAAAATAAAAACATTAGTTTTTTTGAAAAATCGATTTTTTTAATTTGGATGTTTGTTTTTTATTTTTTTAAATAAAATTGAGTGGGTTTTCTAATGAAATTGTTTTAATATATTGAGGATGGTTGATCTTTTTAAAAATATGTTTAATAAAAAAAATGAATATTTCGACAGATATTTATATTATTTTATTTTTTAAAATATTAAAATTTATTGAAAAATAGATTTATAAAATTGATTTTGACGAGGTGGTTAGTTATCTTATGATTGGATTCATGAATTTTTTATTTAGATGAATTATTTTCTTGAAATATGGGCATGATTTTTATATCCTTGGGGTATTTTTTGAATTCTCACATGAATTTGTATTTGTTGGGGTGGTTGGATGATGATATGGGTGGATATCGCGTGGAATTGGAATGGAAATGTGTATGTATGTTAGAATCCATGGAATACCTTTGGTGAGTGTGAAAATCCACGTAGTGTGTTTTGTTTTTGAATAATTTTTTAATTGATCATTTTGGTGTTTTAAAAATCGATAGTTGTGTGGAATGTTCTCCAGTTGTTTGCGAAATTTAATTTTATGCATTTTGTTCTTTAATGATCTAGAAGTTTTGATCATGATGTGTTATTTTTTTTAATCTAGTTGTTGATTCAATTTTGAAGTGATTTTTAACAACCTTATTGAATGGTTTTGTGAATAATTGATTAGGTTTCCATTTTTGATGGTGCTTTCTCTATATGAGTTTTGGTTCATGAGATGGTTTCATTAGAGCAATTAGTCTTCTTGATACCCAATTCTCTCCGTCAAGGATATTGTTTAAATTCTATTGGGGTAGCTATGGGTGGTTACCTGCTAGAAATATTTCTAATTGATCAACCTAAGGATTTCATTCTCGGGTTTTGAAAGAAAAATCCAACACTTAGAAAGGTAACCCACCATATTTGATGGTGTGGAGTCCTAGTTGGTATGTATTTAATGTTATTTATGATTACAATGATTCAATTGGTCATAGAAGTTGTGGTTGTGATGTTTGTGGTGTTTTTTTGGGTTACAAGTTTTTTTATCCCCTACTTCATAATGAAATAAAATGTTGTGTGCATATTTGAAGTCCTTATTTGGGAAAAATAGTATTGTAGGGAAATTGAGTACTATGTTGTATCTTGATCATTTGTGCATGCATGGGTTGCTATGCGATTGCTTGTAGAACCAAAAGAAGTTGTTCTGATTAGGGATTATTAGATCCTAATTGTGAGGAAATGGATGCTTTAAACATCAGGAAAATAGCCAAATTCCTTACAGTGAAGCTAGGGGGAAGTCATAAATCCCAATGTTATAAGTATTTTGGCTTAGTTGGTGTATCTACCATAGTAGTGAGGAAATTTCATTTTTTCTATTATGTTATTTTTTTGACACCTAAATTTCCTCTTATTGAAAAAAATGTGATGGACATACCCCTTACGTAATGTATGTGAATTATTCGTTATAGAAACATGTTTTCAATCGGTTATTCTTGGTTTGACAACCCATGTGAAACCATTGTGGATTTTTATTGTGTCAGTCATAAGGTGATATATTATGTGTTAGTTTTCTGTTGTGGTTTTGGTGTTCCTTTCATTAGGCCTGTTCCCTCCGCTCCCCTTATGGTGGGTGTTAATTGGATTGTGTAGAGTTCTATCTGAGTTTTTTACCCTAATTGGTTTCTAGTAGTAGTTAGCCCCAACGTGGGTATGGTTGAAATATCATCTATGAAAAATCAGTTCTAGGTTGTTTCAAATGTTAGTGAGTCTATTTGGGCCTCCCCTATTGGTGATCAATTTTGGTTTTTTTGTTAGACTGGTTGAATTTAATTTCCCTTAATGTTTTTTAATTGATATATCTTCTCAGTTCAGTATACATTGGACTTTATTAGTCCATCCATTGGTTTTGTTCGATGCATGTATTTGAATGTTTTATATTTTATTAATCTATCACTTCTTGGGAAGGGGTTTCAATTTGTTGATTTTTTGGGGAAGAGGTAGAATATCTACATGGATTTTTTAGATGTTTCTAAATTATGGGGTCATATCATTATGTAGTAAGAATCCCTAGCCATTTATTGATAAACTATATAATTCTGTGGCATTTCTATATTGAAGATAGTTAGTTATGGTGAGAAAATCCACAGTAGGTTTAACATATATACCTTTTGTTCCTGTTCTTTTGGGACCTCAATTTTTCACTAAAGATGTAGGTTTGGCCAAGTGTAAATATTGATGTATTGAGTTGTCTATTTTTCCTCATGGTTGATTAACTATTTATTTGGGAGATCATAGACAACATTTTAGATATTTTTTCAGGTAGAAGCCCGCACATGTTTGGAAAATGCTATTGTAAATTTTGTTACCAAAGCGAGGAAACTGTGCAGCCAGTATGGAATTTTGGACAAAAGCTACCACATAATTTCCACAGAGTAGATCAAAATGTGTGGTCTGGTACTGAGGTCGATCCCCACTTATACATTATCTACAACACAGTTGGTACACGATTTGGTAAACCATGCAGACAAACATTGTAACACACGAGACTTTTATGTTATATAAATCATCAAAGGAATCTTTTTCTACACAAAACTTGCTTGGCTTGCTTTACACGAAATCACGACCTTCCTCGATAGCGTGCGTCGTACACAATACCGTGTTTCACTAAACAACGATATGCTATTAAAATATTATTAAAACTAGCCGTTATGAATAGTAATAACCACTTTTTGAAATTTTATAAATTTTATTTTTCAAAATGGACTTCATTTTTGGATTCAGAATATCGAAATTATCCTATGGTGAAATTTTGGTATTTTTCTGAAAACTTTCAATTTTTGATGAATAGTGAAACCACTAAGTGGTAGTTAAAAAACTGACTTTTTCATAAAACTTAATTTTACCGCTTCGGGGAGTGAAATTTCAAAAATCCGAGAGACACGGTTAATATCAAAGACTAAAATGTGGTTCAATGAGATGAAAATAATTTTTGGTGAATAGTAACTTTTTGTTTTTTTACCCCGGTTAAAAGTAAATATGGTAATTAAGGGTAAAGATGATATTATTATTACCCTAACACATGTCCTAATTCTATTGGATAAGTGAAATTCGACCAAAAACAAACTTAGGAATAAAATATGACCATTTAGGCCCACTTGGATTAGATTAGGACATTTATTATTAATATATTTAAAGAAGGGTTAAAATAGTTAAAATCAAAGTTTAATAAGTAAATTTTTTTTAATATGGGGTTATACATAAGATAAATTCGACTATAAATATTAATTAGAAATCTAAAAAGATTTCCTACATAATGGTACTTTATTTGTTATTTTTAGACATTAGATAATGTAATTTATTTATGACACAATGATGATGCAGTAATTATCTTATTAAAGAAATATTGACGTAATTGATGTTATAAACACCAAAATAAATGTAATTTGAAACTTTTTATGAATCCCACTAATTTTCTAGGTTAATATGACATGTTAGTATTGATTTAATTAACTTGTTTCGAACTAATTATTCTGTTATGTTTTTCACAAAAATCAATTACTAAATAGTGGAAAAATTGACATAAAATAGTTTTTAAAACAAATATTATATTGGTAATTGTAATTTTATTCCTAAAAATCTATGGTTCGTCCAAATGACTTAGATAAGGTTATTTATGTTAATAATAATAACCTTGGGGTTCTTTGGCTGCTTATAGTATGTTTATTAACCTAATAGTATAAGAACACAAGAAGACATGGTAAAAGTAAAATTATTTAACTTAATGTTAAATCTAAATGATAAGGTTATAATAGGAACCTAAACTTGTATAAATTATATTAGATGAGAGGATTTATACCCATCCCCACCTTTGCATCTAAATATATCAATTTGGAGCTATTTAAGACCGAACATGACTTTATAATAAAATAATAGTTTTAGTTATTCCAAAGGTGCCCATCTCCTCCCTTATAAAAGGGAACCTCCTCCCCCTCTTCCTCACACCACTTGGAGCCTTCAAGCTCGGCCAACCCCTGCCAATTTCTCCTCTCCACTTTCCAAGAGACATGCTAGAGGTTCTGGTCTTCTTCAAAGACCAATTTTATTTCCCTAAAAGAAGGTCTCAAAGAAGCACTTCAAAGAAGAGGTAATGTCTGTTACCGATTCATTCATCTTTATTTCTTCTTCCACTTCTTCTTCTTTAGTTGTTTAATTATGAAGTAATAACATAAGTATCACTCATATTCTGATATGTTATTATAAGAATTAAACAACCCTATTTCATCATCTATCCATCCTACGGAAAAAGAAATCACCGCGCGTGCGTACGTACAGAATACCGTCTCCACGCCGTGGTGTAATCTATTTTCCACCACCACCTCACTTGGATGAGAATAATGGTGTAAATAATGACTATATATGACTATAATAATGTGATATTGATTCTGAAATAGTATACATATACTCCAATACAATTCCACGATCATAGGAATGATATCATCACTCGTGCGTACGTACGGAATACCGTCTCCACGATGTGATGCGACCTGTTCTACATGATTTTCATTTCATAATGATTATATAAATGAATTGAATGAATGAATATGATATATATTACACTAATACCATTCTGGAAATGAGGTATCTATAACCTAAAGAAAAGAATAATAATTTATTCGACAAAACACGCATAAGAACAAAAGTTATAAACACCCAAATAACAAGTAGCAATGAAATATTACTAATAAGAAGATATTAATATGACCATATATGATATCATAAAAATAAGTATGATTCTGGAATAAGTTAATAACATTATTTAAATCATTATACATGAGTTTTGGACACTTACAAAGCAAGTCGGACCTAAGGTATGGGAAATATCACAATCTCATTTTTATCTGAGATTTTTTATACTTTGGCATTTACTGGGGTGTATTTTATCATCCACATCCATGTTTCCTCAATATGTAATATTATTTCCATCCACCTACAATTGTTTAAATCCAATTTTACCCTTCGGTGAGTTTTTAGTAAAGGATATGAAAGTAATCTTTTGTCATTTTTCGTACGAGGTACTTTTTTTGACTTTTCCAACAAAAGTACGAAAAATGTTTTTTTAACTTATACGGCATGAATGGATTTTTAAAACATTATTTCCAAGAATCATCCTTTACAAGTTTTCATGTTTATTTATAAACAACGTCTTTTAGTTTATAATTGTATGACATATTAAGGAAGGAAAAGTGTTTTTGAAATAGAAAGGATATTTTCCTCAAGAATGGATTTCAAGTGTTTTATCAAAATTATTTTCCATCTAAGATAATAAAGGGTTCTGTTTTTATCCCTATTATTACATTGATTTTATTATGTTGTGATGGAATCATTTTTATGAATTCCTTTATCGTATATGAATTGTTTATTGATGTCATGATGTTTAAGATTCCCATTTTTATTACATGGGTTATGTAATGATGTATGATTTATGATTTTGTGGCACACATAAGAATGGTATAATTATGAGATGGGTGGGACCTATATCTCCCTCCAATGCATTGGGTAAAGATTATATATCTCATGAGATAGACATGGCTGGAATGATAGGTTATACTGGTTCAGTTAAACAGGACTGAAACGAGGGTGACTCGGTTCAGAAAGAGACTTTGTCCACTAAGATAGTCTTGGAAATGAGTCTTGACTAACAAGAAATGATTCTCTATGATTATGTGTGTATGCCACAAAGTTTCATGTTTTAGGTTATGATTATTGTGATTACATTTCACTGCCATGATTTATCCCATGTTATGAAATTATGATCTCTTTTGCAGGTTAAGATTTCCAAAAGTTATATGCTTATGCATAAGATGTGATTGATATTTCTTTTGTTTACCCTTACTGAGCATTTGAGTTCACCATTTTGTATGTTTTATTTCCCCAGGTCAGGAAGAAGGTTATTAAGTAGGATATGCCAAAAAGAGACTCTAGATATGATGAAATAAGTGGGAGGAAAATTTGATGCATTATGAACCAATTGTTTATGTTTCCCTGTTTCTAAAGACACTATACCTATACGGTCCATTCATGGTTTTGTTATATGTTGTAATAAGTATGCTTCAATTTTGAATTATTAACAATGTATGTAAAGTATGTGTCGTTATAGTTGGTATCAGAGGAAAGGTATAGTCAACCTTTGGAAACAAGGATGTAATATCCTTAGTAAGAACCCTAAGGATAAGTCTAAGCATAGAACACAATATTAGTGTTTTAGAAATGTCCATGAAAAACCTAGCATAATTCCTTAAGTGTGAAATTTTATTCTTGATTATGTGGTTTTCCTATTATAATTACTGTTTCTCACACTATTCTTCTTGGTTTTAGTCAATGGCTGGAACCCGAAGGAACCGTGTTAATGCGGAATGTGACGGGCAATGCAATGATTGTCCCCCTGAGCAACCAAACATTATGGGAGCTGGAATGCAAAATCTTGTAGCCATGCTCACACAACTTTCTCAAGTTATGAATAATGCAGGACTTCCAAACGAGCAAAGGAAGGAGCAACATTCTATTGAATCCTTCATGAGGCAGCGTCCACCTTCTTTCAGCGGGTCTACTGATCCATTAGTTTCTGAACAATGGATTAGTACTACTGAAAAGATATTTTCAGTTCTTCAATGTTCTGAACATGATAAATTCATCCTAGCAGCTTATCGTTTGGAAGGAGATGCTGATCAATGGTGGAATCTAATTAAGAATATGAGGCAAAGGGATGAAATTGAGTCCATGGAATGGGACGAGTTCAAGAACTTATTTTTCAATAAGTACTTCCCTCGTATTCTCCGAACAAAGATGGAGAAAGAGTTTCTTGAACTGAAGCAAAAGGATGATGAATCTGTTGGTACCTATGAAGAAAATTTTACAAGACTTGCAAGGTATTCTTTTGGTATATTTATCCAACCTGAGAGTAAGATCGATCGATTCTTTAGTGGCTTAAAACCAAGTCTTCGAAGGGTGTTAGCCATAAGGGACTTCAATAGCTACGAGGAAATCATTCGATTTGCTCTCAAAGTCGAGATGGAGATTGGAGTAACCCATCAGTCATATGGGTTTGACAAAAAGAGGAAAATGGAATTCAATGGAAAATCTAATGAGCACACTAAAAAGAAGATGAGCTTTCCCTTATGCTCAAAGTGTGGAAAGAAACATGGAGGTAGTTGTCTTAAAGGGACAAGTAAATGTTTCAAATGTGGAGAGGAAGGTCATCGGGCATTTGAATGTCGCGATGATGGGAAGAAGATGTCTAATGATGCAAACAATGTAAGGGATACACAGAATGGACCTACTACACTTCAATGTTTCAAGTGCAAGGAGATGGGGCATTATTCCAAAAATTCCGTAATCCAAGGGTTGATGATGATGGTCAACGTCAACAAACTCTTAAGGCTAAAGACAAAGGAAAGTCACATGCAATTTCTATCAGTGTTGTGGAGTACAATAACGATGTGGTGAAAGGTACACTTACCATCCACTCTAAAGTAGCAAATGTTTTATTTGATTCTGGATCCACACACTCTTTTATTTCTGAAGAATTTTCTAAGGGTATCACCGTATTACCTCAACAATTAGATGTTGAGTTAGTTGTGACAACACCTAATGGCACAACAGTCGCATCAAAAGTTTATAATTCTTCTCCGATCGAAGTTTGTGGGAATGTGCTTCCTGAAAATCTTATGATCCTTCCTATAGTGGAATTTGATGTGATTCTTGGCATGGATTGGCTTTCTTTATATGGAGCTCATATCAATTGACAAAGAAGGGAAGTCACATTTCATATTCCAAATCAATCTATGATCGTCTATCAATGCAAGGATGAACATAACCTTCCAGTGGAAATTTCTTCCATCTTATGGGTCTTGATTCCACTAAATGAAAGTTATTTATCTCAAATGGTTGGTGAGAAACTCACGATTAAGAATATGCCCATTGTACGGGAGTTTGATGATGTCTTTCTGGAGGAATTATCGGGACTTCCACCAAATCGTGAAGTTGAGTTTTTAATAGAACTAGTACCGGGTGCTTTTCCCATTTCAAAGACACCTTATAGAATGGCCCAAATTGAGTTGCAGGAATTGAAGAAGCAACTCCAAGAGAATCCTGATAAAGGAATCATACGCACTAGTGCGTCACCTTGGGGAGCACCTGTTCTATTTGTTAAGAAGAAAGATGGATCAATGAGACTCTTCATTGATTTTCGAGAACTTAACAAGATCACTATCAAGAACAAATATCCTCTCCCGCGCATTGATGACCTATTTGACCAACTACGCGGAGCTCAATACTTTTCCAAGATTGATTTTCGTTCAGGGTATCATCAATTAAGGGTCAAAAGGGTGGATATACCAAAGACAACATTCCGTACAAGGTATGGACACTATGAATTTATAGTGATGCCATTTGGTCTTACTAATGCCCCTACTATCTTCATGGATCTGATGAATACAGTCTTTAGAGACTATATTGATCAATTTGTGGTAGTCTTTATAGATGATATTCTTGTCTATTCAAAGAGCAAGGAAGAACATGAAGATCACTTGAGAATTATATTGAAGACCATGAGAAAGGAGAAGCTTTATGCCAAATTTACCAAGTGTGAGTTTTGGATTCAAAAAGTTTCATTTTTTGGGTCACATAATCTCAAAAGATGGGATATCTGTGGATCCAGCAAAAACAGAGGTTATCGAAAGATGGTCGAGACCAACAACAGTAACTGAGATCCGATGTTTTCTTGGTTTGGCTGGATATTATCGACGTTTTGTGAATGATTTTTCATGATTATATAATCCACTCAGCAAGTTGACTCGTAAAGGAGTTAAGTTTGTCTGGACGGAAGAATGTGAAGAAAATTTCAAGGAGTTGAAAAGAAGGTTATCCAGTGCACCTGTGCTCACACTGCCTTGTAGTGGAGAAAGGTTTGTGATCTACAGTGATGAATCCAAGAAGGGATTGGGGTGTGTTCTTATGCAAAATGATATGGTGATAGCTTATTCCTCATGACAATTGAAAATCCATGAGCAAAATTACCCAAAACATGATTTGGAGTTAGCTGCGGTAATCTTTGCATTAAATATTTGGAGGCATTACCTTTATGGTGAAAGGTGTGATATTTATACTGATCATAAATGTTTAAAGTATATTTTCACACAAAAGGAGCTGAATATGCGTCAAAGATGATGGTTGGAGCTGATTAAGGATTATGACTGCTCAATCCATTACCACCCTGGGAAATCAAACAAGGTGGAAGATGCATTAAGTTGACAAGACCATGCTAGTTTTTTCATGATGAGGATCACAAAAGATCCAATATTTATGGATTTACAAAGGATAGATCTTGGAATTATAATGGAAGGGGAGAAATCTTATCTTTCTCAAATGAATGTTCAACCATCTATACATGTGAAGATTAAAGAGGCACAGAAAGAAGATGTCGAGTTACAAAACAAGGTAAGAAATGTTCCTGAGTTCAACCTTGATTATGAAGGGATAATAAAGTTCAGGAATCGGGTTTGTGTTCCTCCCATCCCCGAATTAAAGAAGGAGCTGCTGGATGAGGCTCATAGTTCTTCATTATCTATTCATCCTGGAAGCACGAAGATGTATAGGGACATGAAAGAGTACTTCTGGTGGGATGTCATGAAAAGAGATGTTGTTGAATATGTCTCTCGATTCTTGGTTTGTCAACAAGTTAAAGCTGAGAGACAGAAGTCTAAGGGGATGTTACAACCATTACCCATACCCGAATGGAAATGGGAAAACATTACTATGGACTTTGTCACATGACTTCGTAAAACATCCAAAAGAAAATAATTCTATCTGGGTCATAGTTGATCGTATTACAAAGTCTGCACACTTCATTGCTATTAGAGAGGATTTCTCTCTGGATCAGCTAGCCAGGATATATGTAAAGGAAGTGGTAAGATTGCATGGAGTACCACTTTATATTATATCTGATCGGGATCCGAGATTTACCTCGAAGTTCTGGTGAATTCTTCAACATACTCTGGATACATAGTTGAGTTTCAGCACTTATTATCATCCTCGGACAGACGGTTAGTCTGAGAGAACAATTCAAACCCTAGAAGATATGATGAGATCTTGCTCGATGGATTTCAAAGGAGGTTGGGATCAACACCTACCTTTGGTGGAATTTTCTTATAATAATAGCTTTCAATCCAGTATTCAGATGGCTCCTTATGAAGCTCTCTATGGAAAGAAATGTAGGACTCCAACTTGCTGGGATGAAGTTGGGGAAAGAAATCTATTAGGACCTAATCTTGTTGATGAAATGGTAGAAAAGGTCAGATCTATTCAAAAACACATAAGAGCAGCTCAGAGTCGACAGAAAAGTTATGCCGACAGCCGAAGAAAAGACCTAGAGTTTGAAGTGGGCGATAAAGTGTTCTTACGAATATCTCCCTGGAAGAGGGTTATGAGATTTGGAAAGAAGGGGAAGTTGAGCCCTAGATATATCGGTCCTTTCGAAATACTGTATCGTGTTGGCAAGGTAGCTTACCGATTGGCGCTTCCACCGAATCTCTCTCAAGTTCACGATGTGTTCCATGTATCTCTCCTGAGAAAGTACATACCTGATCATTCACATGTACTCAGCTCAGAAGTTGTACCGCTGGAGCAAGATCATTCTTATGAAGAACAACCGATATAAATTCTGGATCGTAGTGAAAAAGTCCTACGAAACAAGACCACTTGATTGGTGAAAGTTTTATGGAGGAACCACCAATTATAAGAAGCTACATGGGAGCTTGAGGATATGATGAGGGAGAGGTATCCTCATCTGTTTGATACAATGTGACGAATTTCGAGGGTGAAATTAATTTTAAGGGGGGTAGAATGTAACACCCGAGACTTTTATGTTATATAAATCATCAAAGGAATCTTTTTCTACACAACACCTTCTTGGATTGCTTTACACGAAATCACGTCCTTCCCTGATAGCGTGCGTCATACGCAATACCGAGTTTCACTAAACAACGATATGCTATTAAAATATTATTAAAACTAGCCGTTATGAATAGTAATAACCACTTTTTGAAATTTTATAAATTTTATTTTTCAAAATGGACTTCATTTTTGGATTCGGAATATCGAAATTAGCCTAGGGTGAAATTTTGGTATTTTTCTGAAAACTTTCAATTTTTGATGAATAGTGAAACCACTATGTGATAGTTAAAAAACTGAATTTTTCATAAAACTTAATTTTACCGCTTCTGTGAGTGAAATTTCTAAAATCCGAGAGACACGGTTAATATCAAAGACTAAAATGTGGTTCAATGAGATGAAAATAATTTTTGGTGAATAGTAACTTTTTATTTTTTTTACCACGGTTAAAAGTAAATAGGGTATTTAAGGGTAAAGTTGATATTATTATTACCCTAACACATGTCCTAATTCTATTGGATAAGTGAAATTCGACCAAAAACAAACTTAGGAATAATATATGACCATTTAGGCCCACTTGGATTAGATTAGGACATTTATTATTAATTTATTTAAAGAAGGGTTAAAATAGTTAAAATCAAAGTTTAATAAGTAAATAATTTTTAATATGGGGTTATACGTAAGTTAAATTCGACTATAAATATTAATTAGAAATCTAAAAAGATTTCCTACATAATGGTAGTTTATTTTTAAATTTTAGACATTAAATAATTTAATTTATTTATGACACAATGATGATGCAGTAATTATCTTATTAATGAAATATTGACATAATTGATGTTATAAACACCATAATAAATGTAATTTCAGACTTTTTATGAATCCCACTAATTTTCTAGGTTAATATGACATGTTAGTACTTATTTAATTAACTTGGTTCGAACTAATAATTATGTTATGATTTTAACAAAAATCAATTTCTAAATAGTGTCAAAATTGACATAAAATAGTTTTTAAAACAAATATTATATTGGTAATTGTTATTTTATTCCTAAAAATCTAGGGTTCGGACAAATGACTTAGATAAGGTTATATATATTAATAATAATAAACTTGGGGTTCGTTTGGCTTCTTATAGTATGTTTATTAACCTTATAGTATAAGAACACAAGAAGACATGGTAAAAGTAAAATTATTTAACTTAATGTTAAATCTAAATGATAAGGTTAAAATAGGAACATAAAGTTGTATAAATTCTATTGGATGAGAGGATTTAGACCCATAACAACCTTAGATTCTAAATATATCAATTTGGAGCTATTTAAAACCGAACTTTACTTTATAATAAAATAATAGTTTTAGTTATTCCAAAGGTGCCCCTCTCCTCCCTTATAAAAGGGCACCTCCTCCCCCTATTCCTCACACAACATGGAGCCTTCATGCTCGGCCAACCCCTACCACATTCTCCTCTCCACTTCCCTAGAGAAATCCTAGAGGTTCTGGTCTTCTTCAAAGACTAATTTTAGTGCCCTAAAAGAGGTCTCAAAGAAGCACTTCAAAGAAGAGGTAATGTCCGTTACCGATTCTTTCATCTTTATTTCTTTTTCCACTTCTTCTTCTTTAGTTGTTTCATTATGAAGTAATAACATCAGTATCACTCATATACTTATATGTTATTATAAGTATCAAACAACCCTATTTCACCATCTATCCATCCTACGGAAAAAGAAATCATCGCGCGTGCGTACGTACGGAATACCGTCTCCACGCCGTGGTGTAATCTATTTTCCACCACCACCTTACTTGGATGAGAATAATGGTGTAAATAATGACTATATATGACTATTATAAATTGATATTGATTCTGAAATAGAATACATATACTCCAATACAATTCCACGACCATATGAATGATATCATCACTCGTGTGTACGTACGGAATACCGTCTCCACGATGTGATGCGACTCATTCTACATGATTTTCATTTCATAATGATTATATAAATGAATTGAATGAATGAATATGATATATATTACAGTAATACCATTCTGGAAATGAGGTATCTATAACCTAAAGAAAGGAATAAGAACTTATTCGACAATACACGCATAAGAACAAAAGTTATAAACACCCAAATAACATGTAGCAATGAAATATTACTACTAAGAAGCTAAGAATATGACCATATATGATATCATAAAAATAAGTATGATTCTGAAATATGTCAATAACATTATTTAAATAAATATACAGGAGGTTTGGACACTTACAAAGCAAGTCGGACCTAAGGTAAAGGAAATATCACAATCTCATTTTTATCCGAGATTGTTTATACTTTGGCATTTACTGGGGTGTATTTTATCATCCACATACATGTTTCCTCAATATGTAATATAATTTCCATCCACCTACAATTGTTTAAATCCAATTTTACCCTTCGGTGAGTTTTTAGTAAAGGATATGAAAGGAATATTTTGTCGTTTTTCGTACGAGGTACATTTTTTGACTTTTCCGACAAAAGTACGAAGAATGTTTTTTTAACTTATACGGCATGAATGGATTTTTAAAAAATTATTTCCAAGAATCTACCTTTACAATTTTTCAAGTATATTTTTAAACAACTTCTTTTAGTTTATAATTGTATGACATATTAAGAATGGAAAACTGTTTTTGAAATAGAAAGGATATTTTCCTCAAGAATGGATTTCAAGTATTTTATCAAAATTATTTTCCATCAAAGATAATAAATGGTTCTGTTTTTATCCCTATTATTACATTGATTTGATTATGTTGTGATGGAATTATTTTTAGGAATTATTTTATCGTATATGAATTGTTTTATGATGTCATGATGTTTAAGATTCCCATTTTTATTACATGGGTTATGTAATGATGTATGATTTATGATTTTGTGGCACACATAAGAATAGTATCATTATGAGATGGGTGGGACCTATATCTCCCTCCAAAGCATTGGGTAAAGATTTTATATCTCATGAGATAGACATGGCTGGAATGGTAGGTTATACCGGTTCAGTGAAACAGGACTGAAACGAGGGTGACTCGGTTCAGAAAGGGACTTTGTCCACTAAGATAATCTTGGAAATGAGTCTTGACTAACAAGAAATGATTCTCTATGATTATGTGTGTATTCTACAAAGTTTTAATTTTTAATTAATGATTATTGTTATTACATTTCACTACCATGATTTATGCCATGTTATGGAATTATGATCTCTTTTGCAGGTTAAGATTTTCAAAAGATATGTGCTTATGTATACGATGTGATTGATATTTCTTTTGTTTACCCTTACTGAGAATTTGAGCTCACCCTTTTGTATGTTTTATTTCCCCAGGTCAGGAAGAAGGTTATTATGTAGGATATGCCAAAAATGGACTCTAGATATTATGAAATAAGTGGGAGGCAAAGTTGATGCTCTATGAACCTGTTGTTTATGTTTCCCAGTTTCTAAAGACACTATACCTATACGGTCCTTTTGTGGTTTTGTTATATGTTGTAATAAGTATGCTTCAATTTTTAAGTATTATCAATGTATGTAAATATGGGTCGTTATAAACATTGTGATTTTCCCATGTCAATAAATAGTAAAATTAATTGTTTGTATATTGTTATTTTATTCCACAACTCCAAATTCCCACTATACTAGTTTGTGTGACCATAATGTGTATCTTCCTTTATTCAACAAGCCTTATCCTACCTCCCTCAGTGTAGATCTATGGGTTTTTCATTGTTCCAAGATAGATATCCAAGTTATATCCCATTTTTTCTTCTCTCTCTCCCACTTTAATTTTTTTTCTTGAGGGTTTATTCCCCTATGGTCATTTCAACCTAGTTTTTCTATTTCACTTGAATTAATATTGGGGTATTTTATTTTTTAGGTTTCATCTTAGTTGATATTTGATATTATGACCCTTGTGTAGTAATATTACGCGTGTGCAGTAGATTCACCATGGATTTGAGGTAGGTTTTAATTGCACTTACACTTTTTAATTTAGTATTCATGAGTTTCCTAACCTCTTCACCATATATGATTATTAATTTGTGTTATATGACCTTTAAAATATTTATTTTTTGTGAAAAGTATTGGTTTATACCTTGTTTTGTGATAAATGGGATATTTTTATTATAATGGTTCACACCAAGTGTTTGATAAAATAACTCATTTGATTTCATCTGTATTTTGTGATTTCTAAAGCATGTTTTGGAAATTTAAATGATTTTAGGGTATTTAAATAATTATTTGGTGTTTCATGAATTTGTTCTTAATTGTTTTTGTTATTAAAAAGAATATGTATTGGCTTTCAAATGTGGGTTGGAATGTGTTCCTAATTTGTGACCCATTAGGTATTTTCATAAGAAAACGGATTTGGTATGAGAAAATATGATCTCATTAATGGGAATATATTATTATGTATTTTAAATGTAAATAGTGGTTTTCCCCTTTGGATGAAAATTTCATAGATCTTTTAATGTGATGGGTTTTTGGATAATTTTTAATGTCTTATTCATAAATTTTCTAAAAATATTGAATGTATTTATGATGAAAACTCTCATTAGGTCATTCTATTCCTTTGTTAATGATAAATGGATTAGATTTCCAAATTTTTCAACATGTGTGACCCATTGGGTTTATGTTCAATGGGAGATCCTCAATATGGACTCCATTATGACATATGAGGTTAAGGAAAGATATGGATCATGGTGGTGGATCTCAATCACACATATTATTGTATTTAATATTATATATATGCATGAATGGATGCTCTATTAACATTAGTGGGCCCATCCAAATGATACATGACACATGGTAACGTGACATAGCGAGATAATTTTCATAGAAATACTATAGCACTGGTGATATAACACACAAGCTAGTTACCCAATGTAGGTATATAGTTTGGGTTTATTATTATGGGAGTTTACCCTTGGTCTGTCATGAGTTAGGGTGGCTAAGAGTATTTAGGGAACTGTTAAATTCATCATGTGAGGCATGATTTTGGTGATGGGTCTCATTTATTATTATGTTTTGGATTATTCACGATTTATTAGTTTCTCCCATGTATGTTGGATCATATTTACTTATGATGTATGTTTGAGATACATCGTTACACTTGTCTGTTTATTTTTATTTACCTTATTATGTGATTATTTTATTGATTTCCTATTTGGTGTCTTTCTTGGAAAATTATGAGTTGGATTCTAAATGACTATGAAAAAAATTAAATTAAAAGTGTTTTATAATCTCTTATTATATTTTTTTATGAATGCATCAAATTTCCCTTGAAAATGTTAATGTTCAAAAATTAAAATGAACAAGTAATTTGGAATGGAAAAATGTAAATGAACTATGATTTATTTTAAAATGAAAATTTAAAGAAAAATAATACATTGTATACGGTATTTCAAACATGAGGATGATGTGTCTTTTATTTTAGTGTAAGTTCATTGGGAATAGATTTTTCATGTAGGCATACAAACATTTAATAATAAAACCTATAGTTTCGTTTTAAGCTTGTGGTGCAGGTCTCATCTTAGTTATTATTTATATGGGTGATAGTTATTCTCAGTATTGGAGAGTGACCATAGGGGTCCCATGGAGCCATTGTAGATATCCGGCTTTTAGTTTGGTTTTTGTTATATTGTTTGGTTATAATTTCAGTTTCATGTATAAAAGGATGTTCAGTTGGTATATTGTTATATGTATTGGGATTATTTGATTATTTCATCTATTTAGTTTATTTATTATTGGGGTAAATTATACACTTGGTATAATCTGTTGATGACTGAAAGTAGTTTCAATCTCATGAAGATCAGGAACACAACTTAGGCTATGTCATGGATCATCTTGGGTGACCGGTTTGGGGTCAAACTAGGTTGCTTCGTAAAATGAAAACAATGTCATCACATAATATTGTTTAAATGAATTTATCATGAAGAAAATATAATTACCCTGTGATTTACCCACATTTACCTAATTCATTGGATGGGGAAATTAGTCATAAAGATCACATTTTGGAATGTACACACACATGTAAAACAAAATTATAAAAAATTCATCATATTATAACTAATGAAAAGATATGTGTTTAATAACGTATTCATAAGATTAAAACCCAATAAAAATGGTATTTATAAATATTATTTCAATATAAATGTTAAATATAAATTTAATGATTAATAATTTTATTATTGGATTCTATCCCAATTAAATCTCAATAAATATCAATTTATGTTATCTTATAAGGATATTGATTTGAAAAATTAATATGGATAATTAATTGAGGAAAATAATATTTCTTCAAGAATGGATTTCTTTAAAATAATAAATTCAAAAAATAATATTGTTTTCATTAACTATGATAATTTGATTCAAAAAATAATAAGTAATATTCAAATAAAATAATGGTTATGAAAATAATAAATTATTCTAATTCAATACACATTTAAAATATATTGATTTATTATTTTTAGTAAAAATCACATAAGAGACTCATATAGAAAATGACAATAATATTCATTCAACAACCATTTTTAAAAATTCAATGATGTGTAAAAATTAAATTAAAAATCATTGGGTAATAGTAAAATCTTTTAATAAAACATTTTTATAAAACATGGATATAGATAAAAAAGTTTTTTTGACCAAAATGATAAATAATAATGGGTTTTTCATTAAATATTTTTTAGTTACAATGAGTATATAAATTGTGTAAATGAAATGAAAATTATTATTAACCACACATAAGTATTGTAAATAAAAGTTAAAAAGTTTTTAATGAAATATATTGTAGGATTTTATCATAAAAAACAAAACCATTAAAAATCCTGATAAACTATGAGTTTGTAACATAAAACCACTACCTATATTGTATATTTTAAATTAAAAGACCCATTAGTTAAATAGTATTATATAGTTATGTAAATAAAATTAAAAAAAAATTAATTATTATAAAATATATTCATGGTAACTATACCATAAAGATCATTGACCGGTAAAAAACCGGCCCTAAAAGAAAAATTAAAAAAGTTAAGAGTCAGGCATACAAGGGATTTTTACGTAATCTAGTGTGCAACACTCCACCTCTGTCAGCCGCCACAAGTGGGGCACAATAATCAGGCGCCGTAAATGACCACATTTCATCCAAATCAATCAATTCATGCTTTGAAAGGGCATCCGCCACCTGATTGGCCTCCCGGTAGACATGTGTAACCACCAGGCACATGCGCGCAGCCTGGTCGAGACAGTCAACACATTGAGGTAATGTGCACCACGGGACATTCCGTGTCTTGGTCCTCAACGCATGAACTGCAGATTGGGAATCAGATTCAAGCCATATACGCATCCAATTAAACCGGACAGCGTACCTGACAGCATATATCATGGCCCAGATTTCAGCTTCAAACGCAGTGCCAATCCCTATGGTGTGATGGAAGCAGCCCTTACCAACCCCACGGTAGGTTCGGAACACTCCCCCGCATCCCGACATACCTGGTGCACCCAAAGCAGCCCCATCAACATTTATCTTGAGGCAGGGCACGATGGGTGGCATCCACCGTATATACTTCATCATTTGAGGCTTGTGCGGCCGACCCGATACACCAAGTTTTTGCAGAACCTGGAGATCCTCAACGGTGTTATGCATTGTGCCATCCTGTACCATGGAGGCAGCATAAATATCCCGATGGATAGCCTTCATCCCTTGCTGTACTGTATGCTGCTCAACTCCAAACAGCATGCAGTTCCGAGCCTCCCATGTATCTGCAATAACAGCTGCTACGGCCACCAGCATCAGGTTGTGAATTTGTGCACTGCATGGGACAGTCATCATGCTGGACAGCAGGTCAATAACCGGACAACATGTGTCAATTACAACACCAAACAGATACCCAATGTATTCCCATACCTGCTTGGCCTGCCTGCAGCCCGTGAAAATATGTTGTATCGAATCCTCTTCGCTCTTGCATATGGAACATCTTGATGCCATGCGCAGTCCAGTCCGTTGGAGAGCATCCGCTGTTGGTATCCTGTTTTTCCATATTCTCCATATTAAGAAATACCTTGCAGGCCGGATAAAAGGGGCCTTGAACTTCAGCAACCAGGCTGGTGCAGAATTGAGCCCCCCACTAGCCACAGTGTAAAAATCTATGCAATTAAACTGTCCAGACATGGCAGGGATCCAGATCAGCGTGTCAACATCCATGAACGTGTATCCATTGATTTCATCAGCCACCTGCACGGGTACATCAGATGCAGGGGAATTAAAATATGAAATAAAGGTCGAGATGGACATAAAGGCTGCCTCTATTGTAACATTCAGATTCCGAAGGGGCTGTGTGAGCCACTTTGTTGTCCAGCAGCTCAGGGTTGAGTCTTCACAGACCAGCCATTTCGTGTCCTGCATCATACTCCCATACACATGCTTGAGCGGAGCCCAAACTGATGAGGCAAGATAATATTTATAACCACTAAGAAGTCTCCATGTAATTCGATTCGACAGAAAATCATCAGAATCTTCATGTGTGATCAAATACCACGTAAATTTCCCAATCAATCCATCATTGAAAGTGCGGAGGTCCTTTACTCCAAGCCCCCCCATCTCCACTGGCTTAACACATTCTTTCCAGGCAACTGTAATCAGCTTCTTCTCATGCGGTGACCCCGTCCATATGAAATTCCGCACCTTGCTCTGAATCTCTTTCAGAAGCCCTCTCGACCATCTATACAGTGAAAACGAATAAACAAACTTTGAAGTGATTACTGAATTTACCAGACAGACCCTTCCGGCCAAAGACATGGCCTTCCCCTTCCAACCAGCAAGCTGCTGCAAAATACCTGGCGAAAGTCCATCCAAGTACTGCCTTTTCACCTTCCCCCAAAACATTGGGACCCCAATATATTGGAAGGGGTATGACCCTCTCCTCACCCCAAGGAGCCTGAGAATCCTATTCTGTTTACCTAACGGGACCCCATTACCGAAGACAATCGAAGACTTGTCCCAGCTTATGGCCTGGCCAGCCACCTCCTCATAAAGACTGAAAAGGGCCTTAATTGAATATATAGTTCTCCTTGATGCTTTCCCTAATGTTATAAAAAATTGAATAACAATATTTTTATGGAAATTTTTTGGGTTATATTGACCCAAATGATTTTTTATGTATGAAAAAGTGAGGGGAGGAGGTCCCCTTTTATAACTAAGGAAGAGTTTCATTTCGTTAAAATACAAAACTATAGTCAATAATGGGAACTCAATATATTTATATGTGACTTTAAATATGATAAATATCTTATTTTAAGGAGTGTATGGTCATGAAACACCTCCACCACACAAAAAACACATGTTTTAAATTTCTTTCATTAACCACTTTGTTTACTCACATTTACCATTATATATATCATTATGGTAATTAGCATCTATTAATTTAATGAGGTAGTATATCCATTGAGAAAAAAAATTTAAATGATTAAAAGTATAAAATCTATAACAAGTTATTCTAAATTTTAATAATTATTTAATGAACATTTGAGGGTTGAAAAATTATTTTAACACATCTGTTTGTAATGTGCAAAACAATATTTTCACCTTAAATAGAGTAGTTATTTTTTTCAATAGTAATTATAAAAAAAAATTATAGAACCATTTATATAATATCAGTTATGAAAATTAAAAATATTTTATAAATTATTAATAAATTCAATTCACAATACTTGAGGAATTTAATTATAAATAAACCAATAGACAATTTAGAAAAGTGGGTTTCCAAAGATAAAATTTACATAACTAGAGTAAGTGTTAATATGTATATTCATTGTTAAAATGATTCCAATGGGAAAAATTAGAATAATAAATAATTATATTATGTGTGTTTAGTATGATTTTTTTAAATTAGGTATTACTATTTTATATTCCTTATAGAAAGGGTCATATTCAATAAAAATGAATATTTCCATTATTAACTAAAATATTAATATTTTCATCACATTATAAATGATTCATCCTTATAAAATTTTAAAAAGTTGATCCCAGAAATGAATTAATTTTTTAAAATAAATTTTCTATAAGTTTCAGATATCTATTTTATTATTTTATCATAAAACAAATAAAAACAATTTTATGGGAAAATGGTATTTTTGGAAAATATAATGGAATTAAGAAATATTATTAATTATATATAAATTTATGTTATTTATATACAATAATTATTCATATTAATTAATATTTGTACATTCATTTTAATACATTCAATTTTATCATAATGCTAATAATGTTCATATTTGAAAATTGTAATAATTTTATATTTTTTTCGTTAAAGCTCAGTGTTGCATTTAACAAAATCAATCAAATAAATTTTATTTATTTGAATAAAATTCCTAAAAACATAGGGTGTAAAATTATCAATACCAAAACCTTTTATATTTATTTTTTAATGACATTAAAAATTAATTACTCCCCATTCATGGTGCTTAATGTCTTTTAATATTATTATATCTAATAAAATGTAAAGAAAACACACATTCAAGTACACATGGTCTTAATTTAATGTGTACCTTCTATTAAACATTTCCAATGAAATAATTCTCATATTTATTCTTATTTTGGAACAATATTCGATTTTTTGTAGGATAACTATCTATGTATATTTATATGTTTTTTACAATAATTTCTTAGCTTCTCACATCTAACACACACATCATTAAATCATTTAAACATATTCATATTTGATAAAATTTATTTGATTCAATTTATTAAATAATGATTTGGAAATTATATTCATTTACACTCATATTTTATACCATTTATTCATTCCTTCTATAAGGTTTGGAAATACTAAATATGTTTTTTGTGATCATTGTGATCATAAAAACAATAACTCCAATAGTTTCCATTGAATTAGAATCACCAAATATATTTATGAAAATGTTTACAAAATATATTTAATAAATTATATATTCATTGTATATATAATTCATGATCATGCATGTTATTTATATTAATTTATTGTTATTATTTTCTTTTCTGTAATTGGATAATGAATTGAATTTGTCTCTTCCAATTTTGGGTCAACATTATCCTAATTTTGAATTAGAACATACACTATTTTTAAAATGATATTTAAATTTTATAGAATATCTTCATTCCAATTATAACAAATTTGATTTGTTTTCATTCCTGAATATTATAGATTTCTCATCGTTGACATCAGAGGATTACATATTTTTTTCACTGAAACTTTATATCTCCATTTCAATTGAAATTTATTATCATTTCATGCTAAAACGTTCTTATTCTACAGATAGTAGTTTTTCATCATGACCATACATGATCAATTCATTATCATTTGGAATCATCTTTTATTTAATGAGTTCATCAATTCGATCATTTTTATTCATATGAATCATATCTAGTAATTTATTCATTTTATTATCATTCTTATTAATATATTTAGATTCCATCTTGAGCTTTTTTTTTTCCTCAAGAAATTCGCCAAAATAAAATCTAAGAATTTTCTCCTTGTATGTTTCTTCACCACCTTCATATTTATTATTAGGTAATTTCTATTATTTCTTCACAAATTTTGTTATATTTTTGAACATGTTAGATCATCAATCATTGTATTTTTTTACATTATGATGTCTCTTCAATTAATAGATAACTTAATATAATTTTAAACCTCATATTAAAATATTATTAATGAAATAAGTTGTTTTTTATTTGAGTTATAGCTCTTCTGTAATTTATTATTTTTTCTTTTATTAATTATTATTATAATCATATTTATGTTTCTTTTTATATGGATAATATTAGTAAAATGTTTTACATGACCACAGTTGAATAAATAAAATGGTAGATAACCCTTGTACATTAAATGTAATTATTTAAAATTTTAGATATAATAGAATTTATTATATTTCAATCTTCACCTATCTAATATTCTACATATTATTCCTGAGATATTTTTTATCATATTATTATATAATTAATATTCTCATGGTTTCAAAATCCATCAAATATATTTATTTTTCTTGTAAATTTAGGCGTCCTTGTAATTTCATATGAAATGAGGATACAATGTAACTCATTAAGTGAATGTTTTTCTCATAAATTGTGAGAATAAATATTTGGTATCAAATATATCTCCAAAATTCCAAATTATTTTTATGATAACACTATTATACAGTTTTTTTGAAAATATAATAATGTTACAAAATATTTTATTAACTATAATTTTTCAATCCTTAAAGTATTCTAACACAACCATATTAATATCTTCAAACTGGTATCTAACTCATTCTTCACACATAATCATTGACTTTATCATTACCTTCATAGATTCCCATTATATTATTATATACATCCATTTTAGTTTGTAGTCACATCATCAAGGTAAAATTTTTCTCTAAAAGTAACGAAACGTTAAAATTTCGTGCTTTTACATTGACCTTATGATTATTCTCTTTAGTGAATTTTATGAGACCCTATCCTTGAATAGATAGATAACCAACAATAGCTATATTAATACAATCATTTCCAATTTATAAAATTAGTGTAACTTCTTATTTTTTCATCCATGTAATTTTTTTATTAATTGTTGAAACTTCAATACATTAAATATTGTTGATGTTGTATATAGATTAAAACTGTAGATGCTTATATGTGATTAATGACTAAAAAGGGAATTTGAGGATAAAAAAAGAAATATTTCAACATGGTGATCAATTTTGGGTGGAATGGAAGTGTTGCCCGAAAAAACCAAAAGGCATGTGAAAAACATATCTCTCACACAAACAACAATGTGATTTGAAGGATATTTTTACACGGGTGTGGAAACTTGTGTACAGCTGAAACCGATTGCAGTAACATTTACAAAGCCGACACTGGGCATGGAAACATTTGTGTAGCCAACACTGAGCACCAAAACATGCACGTAGCTAACACCAAGAATGGAAACATATGGGAAGTCGACACCGGGTGCGGAAACATGAACACATCCATCACCAAGTACAGAAACATTCATGAAACCGACACATGGCACATAATATTGCACTCCGCCGACATCGGGAGCATAATATTTAATGTCGCCGACACTAGAATCTTATTTTTCAGTGCCAATAATCTTTTGGGAAGACCTAGTGACCTTGAGTTCCAACAAATAGAAGTGAGCCCCATCGACTTCTGATGGTTGAAAAAACCAAACCGACTCCTCTACGTGAAATCCACCTCTCCCACGTGATAAATATGGATTTCCGTTATAGGATTTTCTATGATAGGTCTCGTAGGGGTACACCTTCCCAGGGGATAACTCTTTCTTGACCCCCACCCAAGTACCTAAATATCGTATCCCTTGCACCCAATCCCTTCCCATTGTGTGCAAAACCATGGGCATTCCTTGCACGCATCTCCACCATCTTTCATGGAAAACCATGGAAACTTTTTGCACGCAAACATTCTAAATTGTGTGCTCAAAGAACCTTTTACACACAGCTATTACCTTTTCATGACAATTGTGCACAAACCTCTCCTATTGCGCACAAACATCTGAGTCAGCTCACCCTTTCCTTTTCCACACAGCTGCTCCATTTTCGTGCAAGATAACCTCCTTATGCATACTCTTTATCATTGATGTCCCTCTTCTGAACATCATCTTTGGGTTCTTCTTATTCCCAAAAAATCTGTGTTACACACCCTTCTCTCATGTGGCCCTCTAGTCTCGTGCGAAGTTACTTAAAAGTACCTTGGGCATGGTTTCCTGTTATGTTTCTTCACCTCATGATTCTCCACATAGGCATGCTAATGGCTATTTCTTCTTTTCATAGCCACTCTAATGTAAACCCCTCAAGGGATCACTCTATAACACCCCATCACCACAGTGTTGCTGATGCCTTCCCTTCCCCAAGGGTATGTGGGTATCATTTATATATGTCCTAGGAATGTGGAGTGAACCCACCTTATCTGAGATGTGGGCCATTAAACTACCATGTACCATCATCCTCAGTTCATGAAGTTAAACTGTGACCCCACCCCGTGCATCATACACAGGGTGCCCCATCTCAGATATTCATTATGCCCATTGGTCACCATGATAGTGAGATCATTGCTCATATATAATGAGATCATCTTTATCAAAGAGGCGTCTGTCTACGGGGAAAGGGAAACCACCTTGGTGTAAGCCCCATAGTCTTTCATGTGGGAGGTAGCATCACAACTCCTCCTACTTTCTTCCTGGATAAGAACTAGGGGGGATGGGAACTAGAGCCCTCCTCTCACCTGTGCCGAATCCCTCTCCCTTTGTACTTTTTTGCCACACGTGCCTCCATCATAGTGTAAGACCTAATCATCGTCTCCTTTGGATTTTAACCACGTGTATGCCCCAGTTTCCATTTTGGGTGTATAACCATGTGCAATCCCCATTCCACATCCATAGAAACAACATTCATGATATGATCATTAGGTCTTTTCTACCTCTTATTTCTCACACTGTTCATGAAAAACATGGGGTTAGAGAATGAACCGACCATGAAATCCTCTCTGTGCTGACATACCGTGTAAGCCCCACACCCTCCCAAACTACATGGACTTTGATCCTTAACAAGACAACGTACGTGGGAAGCCTTCCTATGGTTCAATCCCAACAACCATTGGTTCCATACCCCTTCAAATTGGTTCACCAACACCATCCTATTCCACGTGGACTTTTTTCCTTGCCATGGAAAGGTACATAGGATGCCTCTTCAAGGCTTATTCCTAACATCCATTAGTCCCGACCACTTCAAGTCAATCCTCCCCCATCATGCATGGCCTTAAATTGTATGCCCCTTTTGTTCTGCATGATAGTATGTTGTCCCCTATTCATTGGTAAGACATTGTGACCCCATCCAATGGTAATCCATTGTGATCTCCACCCAGCGGTAAGCCTTTGTGACCCTATGCAGCGATAAGAAATTGTAACCCCATCCAATGGTAATCCGCTGGGACCCTATACAATGGTAAGCCATTGAGACACCATCGAGGGGTAATCCATTGTGACCCCATCTAGAATTAAGTCATTGGAACCCAATCTAGAGGTAATCCATTGTAGTCCTCTCTATTTGGGACCCACATTTATGGTCTTCCCCTCTAGTGTAATACCAAATCATAGGCCGATAATCATGCATAATCCCTAAAATGTCATTGGGTCACTATCATTCGTACACACCCCAATTTCATGCCCCTACATAGAGGTTCCACTTCCTTCAAGTCCCTATCATATGGGTTGCCTCCATATATATCCCATCACCTCAAAAAACTATGTGGTCTTTGATTATAACCCACAGGGATTCAAATGAATTCTCTTCGAGACTCAAGCCCAATCTCAAAATCATCCTCACATCAGTTCCATTTCATTATACGTCAACACTCAACCCTCCATTGTCCATCATAAATCTTATCTAGGATTCCACATCCCGGTGGTATCATGCCACCTCATTTACCATTCCCTTAAATAATAATCGAGTAACTAACCACGTGTTAGCCCCAATATGAGTCTGTCCTCCAAGGGTCACACCCATCTGATCAACTATAGTTAGTGTTCCGATCCGTTTGATCTATCTCCAATAGATGTTAAACTCTCGGCATACCCTATATTAAACATGGGAAGCTGAGGAAATCCTTAGAGACATGACTATGGCATATAATTCACTGCATTCATTATGGGATGCCCCAGGATAACGTTCCCTTGAAAAAAACTGTAATTAGGGGTAGAAACCCAGACGCGCTAGTGTTCCATCATCCAAACAATCCAGTTATGTCCAACCTGACTACACCCTCGACTGAAGGTTTATACCCTAACCGGACCCCTGGGAAAATCCTGATTGAAGCAGTGTAATTAACCGGTGTCCAAAAAGTCATTGCACTATGATGTCTTTCATGAACAACGTATTAATATTTAAATGAGACATGGACTATGTAACTATTTCCAAGGAGGAATCCACGGATGGAAGAACCCACATCACATAATCCTATTTAAATTAATGTGAAATCATCCATCAGTAAGTTATTGATACCGCTCAACTTTGGAAAGAGGAAATGTGGGGCAATAGTTATCACATCGTCATCTTCCTCAAACAGATTGATCCACGCACCCCAAAGAAAGCATTGGAAACAGAAATTGTATAACTGATGTGAATTTATTCTCCTCAATGTTGATATTAGTGGTGTTCGAGATATAAGTGGATTAGCGTGTCACCAGATCCCATTATCCGGTGTCAGGTCCCACCAAGAAAATATCGGGCCTAGTTTGAAACTCAATAGATGTTAGGAGGTTAAAAAGTTGGGAATCCCGGTATCTGACGTCATCAACGTGGATCCTCTTTACCATCCTTGGAATATGGAATGGAGTTGGGACACTGGACTTCGATTTAATTGATTCAACAGTAATGGATCAATCTCCCATCTTTTCCAGAACCAAGATACTACATCAGGAATCTGATCGCCACCCACCAATCGATGCTGGGGGAGAGGAAATACCAATGGGGCAATCCCATGTAGCTCGACCATGTATGCAACAACTTACACACCCACAGCTTTTGGGTGCCAACTCCCGATATCCCCTTATGAATTCATTCATTGAAGGGTGATAAGAGACCTAGTCCACCGATATGGGGAGGAGGGGATTATCCCAACTCTGGATATGTTCCACCGCTCCCCACGCTAATGTAAAATGGTTTTCGGAGCATCTACCTAGAACACCTCGATGAATCTCCCCTACGCTGATGTGGTAGGGGGTGTCTGGTCCAACGAGTTGAGGAGCAGGTAAGCTATGCACCTACACTACTGGACCCCGTCTGGTTGACCTGACACCAGCGTCGGGTGCACGCTGAGTAGGATGCCCACCAAGGGGTGTCTACATTAGCGGCTACCGTAGCTCAGGCCACTCCCAGTGTATATCATCTTCCCACTATATATACCAAGCATGAAGCCTTATATACCTGGCACAAATCGAGTCCCCTACCGCCCCATGGGCAGGCTGGGTTGACTCTCCACATCGTTGGCATAGTGAGTTCCTGCAGCGGGCCAACTCATAGTAACAAAACCCAGTGCAGTGGTCCTCCTCGTACCACCACATCAAAAAAATTTGGTCCTCCCCACTTCCAAGAATGGCATGGAGGTCTTCCTCGTTCAACCATCAATCCGAATGAGGGTCCTCCCCATGATGACGACACTCAATATGGATGCCTCTCTCATGCTCAATATATAAGGACATGGCCTTAAAACATTACATAATCATAAATTAAATGAATAATTCGTAGTGAGTATCTTTTCAGGTTAAAATTTTTAGAGAATTAGTCCATATCTATAACATTACATCACATGAATTACAAAGTACAAACTACTACTAAGTTTCCATTTTTTCACAAAATAAAACCACTTCAAAAAATTATTCATGTCTACTTACATGTTTTAGACAGAATTAATTTTTCTTGATCCCATCCTTAACCCTATTCATATTTATATCCAGTTAAAATTATTCAAATAATTGGGATGAGAATAAAAATCTCAGTAAGGATTATAAAAAAAAATTAAAGAAAACATTAGTTCATCCTTACATACATAACATAAGCTCTTTAACATACATCATGAAATCATAAGTATTATGAATCACACATAGAAAACATAAATCATAAAGGTAACTTGTGGAATCTATATCATACATTCATTGTAGAAATCATAGCTACATAGGTAGTTACATTTGGAATACCCATCAAAGTATATTCTCTAAATCTCTTAAGAGAAACATTCACGATTACCTCTGTTACGTTACCATATGAATTGGGGATCTATCAGGGGCTCACCCACCCGAGGTATATCACAGAACCACATTTATATGTAAACAATTCCCAAGAAACATAGCATATTTATAACACATAAAACAAATATAAATTAAAGATAAAATTTCCACATTTAAATCGGAATATATCATTTAAATATATTGAAGGAACAAATCCATTATCAAAACCATTCTCAATACCGAAATACGTAATAAATTATATGGTATTTATTTTACTTTTAAAAACATTATATCTTGTTAAATAAGCAAAAAATATAAAATAATACTCAAGGTAGTGGAAAGGTCATTGTCATCACGTACGTTAAAAGAAAAACTGCTTTTCTCATTTTGTAAAACACCCAATAGATAAAAGAATTCTTTTGAATAAAATTAAAATTAAAAGGGGTTTATATAATGTATAAAAGAATTTTGTGTATAAAAACAAATATGCATTAATGAATGGAGATTAAGAGGAAGTCCCTTACCTTGTGTCCGAATTGACTCTTTCATTATTCAATTTCCTAAATAATACACTAAAGTTCATTTTTCCTTACTTAAGAACCTTTTTCAAGTTTATTATTACTTTTATATAAAATACTACCTTGTTATAAACATTATGTAATCATTTATGTTAATAATGGTTTTTTTGTCCCTATTTGGTACTTGGGTCAAAAATGAACTTCTTATATTTTCAAATTGTCTGTGTTGTCAAATGTTCATTATATCCATAATGAAATTCATGATTTAGATATAATATATATTATAAATAACAATCATATACATGTATTTATAATGGTACATAACATTTAGAGTTATGAAATGAAATGAATCGTTCATGGATACGGTAAGTCGTACGTACGCATGAACGCAACTTTAATTCCTATTTCATATTTAATGGAATGAGAAAAAAATGATACAAAGGAATAATTGAAATTCCATTATAATAAAATATATACAATCTCAGTAACTCCATCCTTTATAAATTCTACATATGAAATGATCGAGTCATATTACATTGAGGGGCAGTTGTCCGCACTTCCTCAAATGAAATTATCGCGTTTACCCATAATGGAAACCATAAAGGTATGCTATAAATAAAAAATAGAGAATAATTAAAATAAATAAACATAAAATTTATCATATATAAATATTTTTCCATTTTAATGACAATCATGATAGGTGGTAGGTGATAATTGAACAATCATCGTTTCATGAGGTGTTAGTTTTCCATCCATAGAAACAATATGTTCTTTACCCATTAAATGAATGTGTGTGTAAGTTTAGTTAAAATACGTCTCATAATAACATCCTAGTATATTAATAATATTGTTTTTTTATAAAAAAGGAATAAAATGAGTTTAGGTGTTGGAGAAGTAAAATAAAATAAAATAATTTAAGAGTGATTGTTAACTTTAATTCAGGTAACTCCCTTTGATTTGAACTTATTGAAGTGACACCATCCTATGTTAAGGCTTATAGGTGGAAGAGATGGATAATGAGAGAATATTTGGGTAGGGTTTGGATGATCTAAGGGGCTTGAGAAGTGTAAGGGAAGGTTAAAGGGTGAGGGCTTTTTATAAGGGGGTGAGGGGCTCTTTAGGAATGTGTGAAAGAATTATTTTATTATCAAATGATTTTCGGTTTATAACGATCAAAAAGTAATTAAATTTGAATATAAAATGACTCATGGTCGAAATAAAATCATCCAATAATAATTGGACAGGTTTTGGAAATTATTTTAATATTTATAATCTTATATACTTAAATCATTTATTAAGGAGGCAAACACACCATCATTGTTGTGTCATAAATAATTTTATTTATTTGATGTCTAAACATTATATAAAAAAATACCATGATTTAGGAAATATTTTTATCTGTACAAATAATATTTATTGACAAAAATATTACTTATATATCCCTATGTAATTATTAATTTACTAAAATATATTTGTTCATGTCATTTTTTCCTTTACATTATGTTAATTAAAATATAGTGTCATTATCACACTGAAGTGGCTTCATAGGGTCCCAAAATGGACCCAAGGATTACCATGGTAGGACATAACTTATCCAATATGGTTAGGACAAGTTTTAAGGTAATGTTTTATTATTATGATATTCTTTTTACCTTGAATTACCCTATTTACATTTAACCGCGGTAAATGTAACGCCCCGACCCCAGTTGCCTAGAGTCGGTGCATTAATTACATAACATTGGCATGATCACAAGAAAGATCAAATCTCGAAAGACCGATTGGTTTAGTAGCCTTGGAAACACTAGATATAATCATAAAGTTTTACATTACATTTCAAAGTGAAAAACTACTACAACAACAAAGTCTTCATATCCACACTATTAACCCCTCATAATATCCCTGCAAGTCATTCATAAATTACTTCTTCACTACCTGGGAAAAATAAAACATAGAAAAGGGGTGAGCTCAAATGCCCAGTAAGGATAACAATATAGCGGAAACTTTCATAAATAAGAATAAACATTTAAGGCAATGCATTACTAAAACAAAAGCCTTTTAAAATTGAACTTCAACATGGTATGGCAAAAGTAAAATGAAATAATGCCATTTACTTATTCACATGGATATTCTACTAATCGAATAATCACATGCAAAAATCAATAACCACTTTCATAATGTTGGAATGCATAATGCCAGACTATCATAACCACATAGCCAAGGCCTCGTGCCAAGGCTACAAATAAGATTTTGTCAAGGCCTTGTGCCAAGACACTAGTTTGTCTCATGAGACCTACCGATGCATCGAGGAGCTATAGCGGGCTCCACCCGTCACTTATTAAGTCCAATGCATTCCCATATGAAAAGGTTTAAACATAACATAAACATTCGTATTAAAACTAGCATACGAAATGTCAATACTTTCACAATAAACTATGAATGGTATAAAAATAGCACATCCACAGTCAAACATGTCACAAAACCTTCAATACAATATAGAAGTTTTGTATCATAATAAATCAACTTCAAATAATCTTAAAATCCATCAAAGGATGTTGACATAGATGAAATCAAAATTCTTTTAAAAGAAATATCTCCTTTTATTTTGAAATCATTTAAGATCCATATAAAATAAAACATTTTCTTTGAAAATATTCTTATAAGCTTGTATGGGAAGCTTTGACGATTTTATAACGGCGGAAAATAACTGCACCCGCCGTATAAGTTAAAAAAAACATTCTTACCTCAATTCTGTCGAAAAGGTTAAAAAGGACCTTGTTTTGAAAACGAAGGAAAGATTCCTTTATAAACCTCTTATAAAAAGTCAAACAAGGGTATAAATGACTTTAACCCATATTCTTGTAAATAGTAAAAATGTTTTGAAATACATTTCGAAGAAACATGGATGTGGATGATAAAGAGATCCCAGTAGATTATTACGTATAATACAACCTCGGATAATGAAGAGATTGTGAAATAACCCTTACCTTGTACTTTTCCTTGGTTGTGGTAGGTTAACCTCCTGTATAATGGTGAAATAATTGTTATTAAATTATACAAGAATCATATACATTAATATGATATCATATATGATCTTTTAATATTGATTTGATAATAATATCTTAGTATTATCGTTGTTTCGGGTGTTAACTTACTTGTTTTCTTTCATATGTTTTGTTACGTAAGACATGTTTGTAAAGGATAGGTTGTATATTATTCATATCCAGAATGATATCAAGTCCTTAAACATCATTTTTAAATCATAAAATGATAATTACGCTTTAATGGTTACGATGGAGAATGAATCTCATCGCGTTCGTGGAGACGGTAGTCCGTACGTACGCACGAGCGACAATATCATTCTTTTGATATTAAAATAATATATAAATGGATGGTATATCATATATACAGAATCATTAACATGTTATATTTATTATTTACATGAGTTACACATCATTATTATACTCATCCAAATAATATTATATTGAATAACAATTACACCACGACGTGGAGACGGTAAGCCGTACGTACGCACGTATGGTGACATGTTATTCAAAGGGTGGATAGAATACTGAATATGATTGTACCATATTTATAATAACATCACAGTATATGTGAGATACTGGAGTTATTATTTCAGAATGGTAAGAACAAAGGAAGAAGAAGTGGAAGAAGAAATGAACTTAGAAAAGGGTGGTGAAATCATTACCTCTTCTTCGGGTTCTTCCTTTTGATTTGATCAAAAGGGCTCCTTAGGTTGGCTTTCTGATCAAACTAAGGCCTCTAGGTTGTATTGAGGGATGTTGGGAGAGTATTTGGGCAGAGTTTGGCCGAACCAAAAGGCTTTGAAGGTGTGAAGAAATGAAAAGGAGGTGTGCCCTTTTATAAGAGGGGTGAGGGGCACCTTTGGAAAAGCTAGAAATATTAATTTATAATAAATTCATATTCGGTTTCTAAAGGCTCCAAAGTTGACTATTCAAAGGATGAGGTGGGGATAGGTCGAAAACAACTCATCCAATAGAATTTAGACAGGTTTGGGTACTTATATTAACCTTATCTTTAAGTATTAACTCTAAGTTAATTAGTTTCACTTTTACAATGTCTCTTTGTATTTTTATATAATATGGTTAATAAACTTACTATATACATCCAAGAGACCCCCAAGTGGTCCATTAATGATTAACCTATCATAATATAAGTCTCTTGGCCGAACCTTAGATTTTTAGGAATTTAATATCAATTAATAATATAATATTTGTTTTAAGAACTCTTTTATGTCAATTTTGACACTATTCAATAGTTGATTTTTGTGAAACTCATAACAGATTGATTACTTCGAACAAAGTCCATTAAATCAATCCTAATATATCATATTAGCCTAGAAAATTAGTTTAATTCATTAAAAGTTTCATATTATATTTATTTGGGTATTTATAATATCAATTATTTTAATTTTTCACTATTATAGTAATTACTGCATCATCATTGTGTCATAAATAAAATAACTTATTTATTGTCTAAAAATTATAAATAAAATATCATTATGTAGGAAATCTTTTTATCTTTCTAATGAATATTTATAATCGAAAATCCAACATGTATAACCCTATGTAAAAATTGTTCTTCTAAAAGATATATGCTTGTGTCATTTTTGTATTCATTTTAACTTAATTAAAATAAAGTGTCATTATCACTTACAAGTGGATCCATGGGGTCCCAAAATTGACACAAAGATGCCCATGGTCGACCATGTATCAACCAATAGGGTTAAGACACGTTTTAGGGTAATTTTGTATTATTATAATATTATTTTTTAACCCTTATTTACCGGATTTACCCTTTAACCATGGTAAATAAAATATTTCCCGCAGTAATTATTCAAAATGTCTAAAAATAAAAGTTACCTATTTACATAATTTGGACATCCTAATTCCAAATATGGAATCCATTTTCCTAAATTCAAAACACAGAAGTGGCAGAAATTAATTTAAAATTAATTCCCGCTGTTAAAACAAAAAGCGTGTTTTTAAGAGATAATAACTATCAAAAGATTGACACTTGTTTATGTTCGGTTTAATTGTAAAATTATGTCCAATGATAAATATTAAATTTAATGGTAAAAATATATTCTAAATATACTTTAAAACCACTCAAATTCATAATTTATCACTATTAATTATTTTGATTAAAAAAGTTGTTTTTAATTAAAATTTAGAAATTTTCACTATTCATCAAAATATGAAAGTTATCCGAAATGTACCAAAATTTCACCCTAGGCTAATTTTGATATTCCGAATCCAAAAATGAAGTCCATTTTGAAATATAGAATATATATGATTTCAAAAATTAGGTATTACTATTCACAACGGCTAGTTTAATTAGTTGTGGTGTGTGTTAGAACTCGAGGTTGCGTACAACACACGCTATCGCATTATTCAAAGGGAAACATACCGTAGAAGCTTGGGGTGTTACATTATCCCCTCCTTCAAATAATTGCGTCCTCGCAATTTCTAGGGTATTACTGCATAAAAAGACTCGGGTGGTTCTTCATCATAAGTTCCTCGGGTTCCCATGTTGCCTCTTCCATCTTATGATTCCTCCACAAAACTTTTACCAGACGCGTCGTCCGGTTTCTCAGTACTTGTTCTCTTGTATCAAGAATCCTGACGGGCTCTTCACAATAGGAAAGATCGGGTTCCAGTTCTAATTCCTCATAGGTGAGTACATGCGTTGGGTCAGGCATGTATTTTCTCAACAGAGATACGTGGAACACATCGTGAACTTTGGAGAGACTTGGCGGCATTGCCAATCGGTAAGCTACAGCCCCAATTCGTTCTAGAATTTCGAAAGGTCCGATGTACCTGGGACTCAATTTACCTTTCTTACCAAAACGTATGACTCCCTTCCACGGAGATACCTTTAGGAAAACATGATCACCGACTTGAAATTCCAAATCCTTCCTTCGATTATCGGCATAGCTCTTCTGCCTACTTTGAGCTGCTTTGATGTGATTTTGGATTACCTTCACCTTTTCCACCGTTTCCTCCACCAGTTCTGGGCCTACAAGTTTTCTTTCACCAACGTCATCCCAACAGGTTGGTGTACGACATCTCTTTCCGTATAACGCTTCATATGGTGCCATTTGTATACTCGAATGGAAGCTATTGTTATAGGAAAATTCTACCAGAGGTAAATATTGATCCCACATACCCTGAAAGTCAAGTGAGCAAGATCTCAACATGTCTTCTAAGGTCTGAATAGTCCGTTCTGATTGTCCGTCTGTCTGAGGGTGGTAAGCAGTGCTCAAATGAAGTTCAGTATCCAGGGATTTCTGAAGACTTTTCCAAAACCTTGAAGTAAAACGGGGATCACGATCAGAAACAATCGATAGGGGTACTCCATGAAGTCTCACAACTTCATTAATATATAGTCTTGCTAGACGTTCCAGGGGTAGATCTTCTCTTATAGCAAGAAAATGTGCTGACTTGGTAAGACGATCAAAAATCACCCATATTGCATCATTCCTTCTAGGAGTCTTTGGTAGCCCCATGACAAAGTCCATCGTAACATTGTCCCATTTCCACTCCGGTATGGGAAGAGGTTGCATGACTCCTCCAGGCTGTTGCCTTCCAGCTTTCACTTGTTGACAAACCATACACCTTGACACAAAATCAGCAATCTCCCTCTTCATGTTGTCCCACCAAAAATGTTCCTTCAAATCCCTATACATTTTGGTGCTCCCAGGGTGTATAGAGAAATTGGAACTATGAGCGTCATCCAGCAATTCCCTTTTTAGATCAGGTATATTGGGAACACAAAGTCTCTTCCCGAATTTCAAAATTCCACCTTCATACGCAAAGTCTCTCAATCTCCCATCATTCACAGCTTTAATCTTCTTTTGGAATTCTTCATCATCTGTCTGAGAACTCTTAATCCTTTCTAGTAAAGATGGTTTGGCAACCATTTGAAAAAGCATTGATGTTTCACCTTCCCTGGTTATTCCCATGTCCATCTTCACTAGCTCCATGAAAATTGGATCCCTTTCAATTCTCATATTGTTCAAAACTCCATGGTCTTTTCTACTCAAAGCATCTGCCACCTTGTTTGCCTTCCCTGGGTGGTAGTGTATCGTGCAATCATAATCCTTGAGTAATTCAAGCCATCTCCTTTGCCTCATGTTGAGTTCTTTTTGTGAGAAAATATACTTCAAACTCTTGTGATCAGTATAAATCTCACATTTTTCACCATAGAGGTAGTGCCTCCATATCTTCAAAGCAAAGATCACAGCTGCTAACTCAAGATCATGAGTAGGATAGTTTTGTTCATGAATTTTCAACTGTCGTGATGCATAGGCAATAACTCTATCATTCTGCATAAGGACACAGCCAAGTCCATTCTTTGATGCATCACTATAAATAACGAACCCATCATTCCCCGATGGTAGAGTCAATATAGGAGCATTGACTAATCTTCTCTTCAGTTCTTCGAAACATTCTTCACACTCTTTTGTCCAAACAAATTTAACCCCTTTACGTGTGAGCTTCGTTAATGGGTTTGCCAATCGGGCAAAATTCTGGACGAAACGTCGATAATAACCTGCCAAACCAATAAAACTACGAACCTCAGTTATACTCGTAGGTGCTGGCCATTCTTGGATTGCCTTGGTCTTAGAAGGATCAACAGAGATTCCATCTTTAGAGACAATATGTCCAAGAAAAGAAATCTCCTGAAGCCAGAATTCACACTTTCTAAACTTTCCATATAATTCATGCCTCCTCAGAGTCTTCAAGATAATGCGCAAGTGATTTTCATGATCTTCATAGGTTTTGGAGTGTACCAATATATCATCAATAAATACTACCACAAATTCATCGAGATACTCCTTGAAAACTCTATTCATCAGATCCATGAATACAGAGGGTGCATTGGTCAATCCAAACGGCATTACAGTAAACTCGTAATGCCCGTACCTGGTTCGAAATGCTGTTTTCGGAATGTCTTCCTTCTTCACACACAACTGATGGTATCCAGATCGAAGGTCAATCTTTGAAAAGTATTGAGCTCCATGCAGTTGGTCAAATAAATCATCAATACGAGGTAGGGGATACTTGTTCTTTATCGTTATAGCATTGATCTCCCTGTAGTCAATACATAACCTCATAGATCAATCTTTCTTTTTAACAAAAAGAACAGGGGCTCCCCATGGAGAAACACTAGGGCGAATAAATCCCTTATTACTCAATTCCTCTAGTTGTTTCTTTAGTTCGACTAACTCTACAGTGGCCATTCTATAAGGGGTCTTCGATATAGGCCTTGATCCAGGAATCAAATCAATAGAAAACTCAACTTCTCGTTCTGGAGGATGTCCAGGTAAATCTTCCGGAAATACATCTACAAATTCTTTCACAACAGGTACATCCTCTATTTGAACATTCCTTTCCTCACCGACAGTTATTTCATTCTCTTCCTCCCCAATAATTGAATTAAGTTGAGCTACTGGGGGTGGATCTAAATAAGAATTAGGTGGTGACGATTCTTCTCTAAAAATAAGGTGCTCCTTATCATTATCATCAAGAATCGTAACCTCTTTCTTCTTACAATAAATCTTCGCATCATAGTCCGAAAGCCAGTCCATACCGAGGATTATATCAAACTCAATCATAGGTATGACGATGAAATCAGCAGATAAAGAAAATTTATGTGCTCTAATGGGGACTGATTCACAAAACTTTGTTGCAACGATACTTCCCTTAGGAGTTTTAACTGACAACTCCCTTATTAAATCAAATTGGAAATATCTAATTTTCTTAGCAAACTGGGAAGATATGAAACAATGCGATGATCCAGAATCAAATAATGCATTTTCTAAACTTGAGGAAACCATTAAATTACCTGCCACCACGTCTTTCGGAGCTTCTACCTCAGCAGTAGTGATAGCATAAGCCTGGCCTTGATCCCTTGTCCTTTTCTGAGGTAAGTTCTCCTGACGCTTAGGACATGCATTTGCATAATGCCCCATCTCCCTGCAATTGTAGCACTGAACGTTGGTAGCTTCCTTCTTCCCCTTGCAATCATGAGCTTGGTGGCCTTTTTCACCACACTTGTAACAGACTCCCATTCCCTTCAAGCAAGTACCAGAATGTTTCTTCCCGCATTTACCACAAGATGGATATTCAACCTTTCCCTTCTTCCCCTTATTTCCATTCCCCGATTGATCAGCAGGTCTCTTCTTCTCTTGCTTTGCTTTAAAGTCATAAGACTTAGAGAATTCCTTTTCGGTCTTTATAGCACATGAGACAATGTCTTCGTACGATGAAAAGGATTGTGAGACTAATGCTCGACGGAGAAATGGTTTTAACCCATCAAAGAAACGATCAATCTTACTTCTTGGGTTGCGAATATAATCTCCAGCATACCTCGCTAACCTTGTAAAGTTAGCCTCATACTTTGTGACATTCTCATCCTCCTTTTGTCTCAGACTCAGAAATTGTCTTTCCATATCCGCTCGATGGTCGCGAGGAAAGTATTTTTCTAAAAACAGATCTTTGAACTCCCTCCATTCCATGTTTGATACTTTATCATCTTCCTTCATGTTTTGAATCAATGACCACCATTGATCAGCATCTCCAGTGAGGCGGTAAACTGCCATGGTAACTTTTTCCCTTTCACTACTCCCCAAAGCCTGAAATATTTTCTCTAGGGAAAATATCCATTGCTCAGCTACTAAGGGATTTGTACTTCCATTGAACGTTGGTGGTTGTTGTCTCATGAATCGATCTAACATTGATCCTCCATGCTGCGGATCAGGGTGCTCCATACGGGTAAGGTTATTATTCATAACCTGAGTAAGTTGTCCCAGTACGGTGATTAGCTGATCAGCACCAGTTGCATCACCAGCCCCACTATAATTATCTTGAGCAGGAGGGCAATCCCTACATGGAGTGCATGCATTGATACGGTTTCCATTTCTTCCACTAGGCGCCATTTCTAAACAATGGCATAAACTAGATCAGTTTATGAATCAAAATACATAATCCCATACTTATAAAACACTTAACATAAATTGAACTATCTATGGATATAATCCATAATCATAAATTTGTTTTCTTTGAGGAAGTATATACTCATAAACCCTTCATAATGATTTTTAAAGAAAGTGAGAGTTATCCTAAGCATATCCCCCGGGAGTGTCGTAACCAAGAGTGCAGCAAGGCCCGTTGTCGTGCACCAGTTCCCGTTCGAGTCTAGCTCAAAGCGGTGTTTTCGGGTTTTACCCCTAGGTACATCTGTGCCAGAGCCGCCTCTACCTGCTCGTATCCAGACAGGGATGTATTGCTCGCAAAACTCACAAAGTCTCTACAATACCAAAATTCTAGGAAGTTCTTCTATACTAATCCTCAAAGTTCATCTTAGGTCTACGTGCTCTAATCAGAGTTTATCTAAATCTAGCTTCCAAGGTTTGTACTAAACTTCCTCTGATACCAACTGTAACGCCCCGACCCCAGTTGCCTAGAGTCGGTGCATTAATTACATAACATTGGCATGATCACAAGAAAGATCAAATCTCGAAAGACCGATTGGTTTAGTAGCCTTGGAAACACTAGATATAATCATAATGTTTTACATTACATTTCAAAGTGAAAAACTACTACAACAACAAAGTCTTCATATCCACACTATTAACCCCTCATAATATCCCTGCAAGTCATTCATAAATTACTTCTTCACTACCTGGGAAAAATAAAACATAGAAAAGGGGTGAGCTCAAATGCCCAGTAAGGATAACAATATAGCGGAAACTTTCATAAATAAGAATAAACATTTAAGGCAATGCATTACTAAAACAAAAGCCTTTTAAAATTGAACTTCAACATGGTATGGCAAAAGTAAAATGAAATAATGCCATTTACTTATTCACATGGATATTCTACTAATCGAATAATCACATTCAAAAATCAATAACCACTTTCATAATGTTGGAATGCATAATGCCAGACTATCATAACCACATAGCCAAGGCCTCGTGCCAAGGCTACAAATAAGATTTTGTCAAGGCCTTGTGCCAAGACACTAGTTTGTCTCATGAGACCAACCGATGCATCGAGGAGCTATAGCGGGCTCCACCCGTCACTTATTAAGTCCAATGCATTCCCATATGAAAAGGTTTAAACATAACATAAACATTCGTATTAAAACTAGCATACGAAATGTCAATACTTTCACAATAAACTATGAATGGTATAAAAATACCACATCCACAGTCAAACATGTCACAAAACCTTCAATACAATATAGAAGTTTTGTATCATAATAAATCAACTTCAAATAATCTTAAAATCCATCAAAGGATGTTGACATAGATGAAATCAAAATTCTTTTAAAAGAAATATCTCCTTTTATTTTGAAATCATTTAAGATCCATATAAAATAAAACATTTTCTTTGAAAATATTCTTATAAGCTTGTATGGGAAGCTTTGACGATTTTATAACGGCGGAAAATAACCGCACCCGCCGTATAAGTTAAAAAAAAACATTCTTACCTCAATTCTGTCGAAAAGGTTAAAAAGGACCTTGTTTTGAAAACGACGGAAAGATTCCTTTATAAACCTCTTATAAAAAGTCAAACAAGGGTATAAATGACTTTAACCCATATTCTTGTAAATAGTAAAAATGTTTTGAAATACATTTCGAAGAAACATGGATGTGGATGATAAAGAGATCCCAGTAGATTATTACGTATAATACAACCTCGGATAATGAAGAGATTGTGAGATAACCCTTACCTTGTACTTTTCCTTGGTTGTGGTAGGTTAACCTCCTGTATAATGGTGAAATAATTGTTATTAAATTATACAAGAATCATATACATTAATATGATATCATATATGATCTTTTAATATTGTTTTGATAATAATATCTTAGTATTATCGTTGTTTCGGGTGTTAACTTACTTGTTTTCTTTCATATGTTTTGTTACGTAAGACATGTTTGTAAAGGATAGGTTGTATATTATTCATATCCAGAATGATATCAAGTCCTTAAACATCATTTTTAAATCATAAAATGATAATTACGCTTTAATGGTTACGATGGAGAATGAATCTCATCGCGTTCGTGGAGACGGTAGTCCGTACGTACGCACGAGCGACAATATCATTCTTTTGATATTAAAATAATATATAAATGGATGGTATATCATATATACAGAATCATTAACATGTTATATTTATTATTTACATGAGTTACACATCATTATTATACTCATCCAAATAATATTATATTGAATAACAATTACACCACGACGTGGAGACGGTAAGCCGTACGTACGCATGTATGGTGACATGTTATTCAAAGGGTGGATAGAATACTGAATATGATTGTACCATATTTATAATAACATCACAGTATATGTGAGATACTGGAGTTATTATTTCAGAATGGTAAGAACAAAGGAAGAAGAAGTGGAAGAAGAAATGAACTTAGAAAAGGGTGGTGAAATCATTACCTCTTCTTCGGGTTCTTCCTTTTGATTTGATCAAAAGGGCTCATTAGGTTGGCTTTCTGATCAAACTAAGGCCTCTAGGTTGTATTGAGGGATGTTGGGAGAGTATTTGGGCAGAGTTTGGCCGAACCAAAAGGCTTTGAAGGTGTGAAGAAATGAGAAGGAGGTGTGCCCTTTTATAAGAGGGGTGAGGGGCACCTTTGGAAAAGCTAGAAATATTAATTTATAATAAATTCATATTCGGTTTCTAAAGGCTCCAAAGTTGACTATTCAAAGGATGAGGTGGGGATAGGTCGAAAACAACTCATCCAATAGAATTTATACTGGTTTGGGTACTTATATTAACCTTATCTTTAAGTATTAACTCTAAGTTAATTAGTTTCACTTTTACAATGTCTCTTTGTATTTTTATATAATATGGTTAATAAACTTACTATATACATCCAAGCGACCCCCAAGTGGTCCATTAATGATTAACCTATCATAATATAAGTCTCTTGGCCGAACCTTAGATTTTTAGGAATTTAATATCAATTAATAATATAATATTTGTTTTAAGAACTCTTTTATGTCAATTTTGACACTATTCATTAGTTGATTTTTGTGAAACTCATAACAGATTGTTTACTTCGAAAAAAGTCCATTAAATCAATCCTAATATATCATATTAGCCTAGAAAATTAGTTTAATTCATTAAAAGTTTCATATTATATTTATTTGGGTATTTATAATATCAATTATTTTAATTTTTCACTATTATAGTAATTACTGCATCATCATTGTGTCATAAATAAAATAACATATTTATTGTCTAAAAATTATAAATAAAATATCATTATGTAGGAAATCTTTTTATCTTTCTAATGAATATTTATAATCGAAAATCCAACATGTATAACCCTATGTAAAAATTGTTCTTCTAAAATATATATGCTTGTGTCATTTTTGTATTCATTTTAACTTAATTAAAATAAAGTGTCATTATCACTTACAAGTGGATCCATGGGGTCCCAAAATTGACACAAAGATGCCCATGGTCGACCATGTATCAACCAATAGGGTTAAGACACGTTTTAGGGTAATTTTGTATTATTATAATATTATTTTTTAACCCTTATTTACCGGATTTACCCTTTAACCATGGTAAATAAAATATTTACCGCAGTAATTATTCAAAATGTCTAAAAATAAAAGTTACCTATTTACATAATTTGGACATCCTAATTCCAAATATGGAATCCATTTTCCTAAATTCAAAACACAGAAGTGGCAGAAATTAATTTAAAATTAATTCCCGCTGTTAAAACAAAAAGCGTGTTTTTAAGAGATAATAACTATCAAAAGATTGACACTTGTTTATGTTCGGTTTAATTGTAAAATTATGTCCAATGATAAACATTAAATTGAATGGTAAAAATATATTCTAAATATACTTTAAAACCACTCAAATTCATAATTTATCACTATTAATTATTTTGATTAAAAAAGTTGTTTTTAATTAAAATTTTGAAATTTTCACTATTCATCAAAATATGAAAGTTATCCGAAATGTACAAAAATTTCACCCTAGGCTAATTTTGATATTCCGAATCCAAAAATGAAGTCCATTTTGAAATATAGAATATATATGATTTCAAAAATTAGGTATTACTATTCACAACGGCTAGTTTAATTAGTTGTGGTGTGTGTTAGAACTCGAGGTTGCGTACAACACACGCTATCGCATTATTCAAAGGGAAACATACCGTAGAAGCTTGGGGTGTTACAGTAAATAAAAGTGAAAAGTTACTATTCACCTAATATTATTTTTATCTTACTGAAACACATTTTACTCACTAATAACAACCATGTTTTTCTGATTTTTGAAATTCATTTCACAAAAGTGCTAAAATTTTATATAAATGAAAAAGTTAGTTTTTAACTACTACTTATTGGTTTCATTATTCATCAAAATTTGATGTTTTTCAGAAAAATACTAAGAATTCAGAAAAAGATGTATTTGATATTTTTAATTCATAAATAATGTCCATTTTACCAAATTAAAAACATAGAAGTTGGATGAATTAATTTAAAATTAATTCCCGCTGTCAAAACATGAAGCATGTTTTTAAGAAATATTTACAATCAAAATACTGACACTTGTTTATGTCCAATTTCAAAGTGAAATTAACACCAATGATCAAAATTGGATTAAATGGTAAAAATGTAATCTAATTAAACATTAAAAATAATTAAAAAGAAAATATATCAATATAAATATATTATATTAAAAGGCAGTTTTGAATTAAAATACAGTTTTTCCACTATTCATCATAAATTGAATTTTATCAGAAAAATAGAATTTTTTTACCCAAAGTGAATTTTGATGTCCCAAATCTAAGGAAGAATTTTATTTGGTTAATGTGAAGATATAAAAGCGACCAAAAGTATATTTAAAGAGGTTTTGAAATAAAAAATCGGTAAATATACCTTTTTAAGTGAATTATGCTTAAAATTAGATTCATTCACATTTTAAGCCTCTAAAATCTATTATAAAAATGTAAAAACCATTAAAAAACATGTATAATCATATTTTTGTTAGTTCTGTTAATTCCCTCCATTAAAATGTCTATGATTTAACTTCCATTTAAAATAATAATATTATATTATTATTGTGCAACATAAGATTTCAAAGAAACCCGTTGTTGTGTATCATGTTCAGCATCGAACATGATAACCCCCTTTAATGTAAAATTAATATTTAATTCACAAAATATTAATTAAGATTAAAATGTTTTTTTATTTACTTCGTATGTTACATCCTTATGGCCCCTTGGAAATTGTGTCCTCCCAATTTTTATTCACTTATCAAATAAGTGAGGGTATTTATCACTCATATCATTTTTAGATTCCTACGTTGCCTCTTTAACCATATGGTTTTATCACAAAAACTATACCCGGTGAATTATTTTATTCCCCAACACTTTCTCTCTACAGTCAATAATATAGACAGTTTTTTCCTCAAAAGAGAGATTCTTTACCTACTAAACTACCTATGAATTTATAACATGATATAGATCTAGCATACTATTTGACAACATTGAAATATAATAAAAATTGTGTACCTGGTTTAAAATTGGGGTAAAGACACTATTTAGGAAATGTTTCCAACTTCTCTATGATTTCATAAGGTTTAATGAACCCCAGATTAAACTTTCCCATCTTACCAAAATGCATCACAATTTACCATGGAGAAACTTTGAGAAAGACATGATCACCTACCTTAAAAGAATGATCATTCTTTCGATTATCCACATAACTTTTCTTCCCAATCTGAGCTATTCACAGGTGATTCTAAATTAACTAAACCTTTTCTACCATATCTTCTTCAAATTTTGTTCCCATAAGCTTCCTTTCACCAACTTCATCCCAAAAAGCTAGAGTTCGACGTTGCTTCCCATATAATGCCTAAAATGGATCTATCTGTATACTGGAATGATAACTGTTAGTATATGAGAATTCAACAAAAAAATATGTTGGTCTCAAATTCCCTGGTAATTTAGTGAACAATCCCATAACATATCCTCCTTGGTCTGAATTGTTTGTTCTAACTACCCATCTGATTGAAGATGAAACACTGTAATAAAATTTAATTCAGTACCCGATGACTTCTATAGGCCTTTCCCAAAGTTAAAAATAAACCTGAGATCATGAGAAGATGAAATGGAGATGGGGGCACCATGCAACTAGACTATCTCTTTATCATAGAATCGAGAAATTTGATCTAGAGACAAAGTATCACGAATATGATCGAAATGAGAATATTTAGTCAATCAATCAACAATAACCCAGATTGCATTATTACCTAGATATGTCTTCGGTAATCCAACAATAAGTTCATGAATATATTTTTTCATTTCAAATATAGCACTGTTAAGGATTTAAGTATCCATTTCAGTACCATCTGCTCTCCTTTAACTGCTGACAAGTCAAACAAAACATAGTAAAATCAGCAATATCATTTTTCATTCCATCCCCACAATAATACTCCTGAAGATCACTATACATCTTAGTAATTTCAGGATGAACTAAAAACGGGGAACTATGAGCTTCACATAACTACTCATTCTTCAACTGTGAATCACAAGTGACACATAATATCTTTCCAAATCTCAAAACAAAGTCATTATCAATGTTAAATTCAGGAATCTTACCCTTCTGAACAAAATCTACCACTTAATGCAACTCATTGTCTTCCTTCTGCTCTTTCTTAATTATTTTTGAGGGAGATGATTTCACTAACACCTGAAAAATACAGAATAATATCCTACAAAAAAACATATATTCCCATTTTCATCAAATCAAAAAACCAAAGGATCTAATTCCAAATGTATCATGGTCAACGAAGTTTTAATTTTTTGACACAAATAATCATCCACTTTATTTTCTTTTTCCGGACGGTAAAGGATCGTGAAATCATATTCCTAGATTAATTACAGTCATCTCCTCTTTCTCATGTTAAATTCCTTATGAGTGAATATATACTTCAAACTTTTTTGGTCATTATATATTTCACATTTTACTCTATAAAAATGATTCCACAAAATTTTTAAAGAAAAAAACTATAGTGTCTAATTCTAAATCATGTGTTAGATAATTTAACTAATGAGGTTTCAACTGACATGAAGCATAAGCAGTTACCTGATCATTCTACATTTCGAAAAAAAATGTTGTTTTTTCAAAAAATCATCTTTATAAATAATAAAATCCCCATTTCTGGAGGTAGTGCCAAAACTGGAGAGTTTACTAATCTTCTTTTCAATTCCTGAAAACAATAATAACATTATTTTGAAAAATTATATTAATACCTTTTCAAGATAACTTAGTAAGTCGGCTAGATAATTGTGAAAAATATTCAACAAACCCTTAGTAATAACCTATCAAACCAATAAAACTACGAATCTTGGTTCTATTTGTTGGTCTTGTCCATTCTTCAACAAGTTTGGTTTTATAAGGATCAACAGTTATTCCATTTTTTTTTTCAAATAATGTGATAAAGGAGAGAAATTTTCTATAACCAAAACTCACACTTTATGAATTTCCTAAATAGTTTCTTTTCTTTTATGGTTTGCAAGAAATCCCTTTAATGACTTTCATTCTACTATATAATTTTGGAATAAATGAAAAAATTATCAATGAACGTAACCAAAAACTTATCCAATAACCAACAAAAAATTGTGTTCATAAGATCCATGAACACAGAAGGTGCATTGGTTAAACCAAAAGTCATAACTACAAAATCATAATGGCCATATCTAGTATGAAATAAGGTATTTGGAGTGTTTTCTTCCTTTACATTCAACTGATGTTACCCTGACCTCATGTCAATAAATAAAAAATACTGAGCTCCCTAGAGCTGATCAAACAAATCATCAATATGAGGAAAATGATACTTGTTCTTAACAGTGATGTTATTAAATTATCTACAATCAATAAAAATTCTCACTGAACAATCATTCAATTTTTGAAAATAATCCATGATCACCCCATAATGATATGCTAGGTCAAATAAAACCATTAAATAATAACTCCTACAATTTCTTCGTTATCTCTAAAAGTTCAATTCAAGCAATTCAATAATGGGGTTTTGTAATTGGCATATCATCAGGAACTAAGTCAACAGTAAATTAAACATCCCAATCAGGTATAATACCAGGTATCTCATTGGAAAAAACATCAAGGTACTCATTTATCACTAGAAAATCATTAATCTGAACAGTTCCATTGTTTTCAACAATATATTCAATGTAAAATTAATTTCAATATTTTACTAGTTTCTTAGATTCTTGATATGTTATCAAAAGTAATGGTTCGTTCCTGTACAGAAAGTGAAAATATTTATGAAAAGAAAACTCTTTAGTTCTGCAGTCAATCTTATCCTGATAAACAGAAATCCAATCCATACCCAAAATAACATCAAAGTCTACTAGATTCAAAACAATATGGTTTTCAGGTAGATTATTTCTGCACATAATGATAGAAAGGTTCTTATAATTTATTTTTTTCAAAGCATTTTCTCTAGGTGTTTTTACTATAAGTTTATTATTTGTATATTGATAGGGAAATTTTAATTTACTAGAAAAATTCTCAGAAATGAATGAATTTGTAGACCCCAAATCGAACTACACATTGGCATAATCAGAACAAACAAAAAGTGTACTTGATACTACATCATTTTATGGACTAACATCTGCTGAAGTAGTTATGAAGGATTTCACCACCCCATTCTTCTTGTTGTCTGGATACTTTCCCCCAATTGATTTTTTTCATTGGACACTCATTTTCATAATGAACCATTTCATTACACTTAAAACATTTTACTGATTGTAATTCAGATTTTGTCTTAACATTACCCTGATCCTTTTAAGTGAAATTGCAAACTTTATGTCCCATTTTTTCAATCGATATCACTTATTATACCTCATAATAAATTCCCTGACATTCTTTTTACCAAAATTTTCTGAAACTGTAAACATAAGATTCTTACCCTCAGTCTTTTTTGAAGAGTTCTTCGCTTTCACTTGCCACCTTGACCACTTATTATGTTGTTTGAAAAAGAAGACATGATCATTGTCAAACTCCATTTCCACCATCTCTGCACGTCGAAAAACTTTTTAATTACATTTAAACTCATGAGAATCTAAATCCCTTCGATAAATTGGAATTAATCCTGAGAAAAAATGGTTGATTTTACTATCAAGATCACGTATGAAATTTGGATCATAGCTTGTCATCCGAGTGAATTTGGTTAATAAGCTGCCAATAAGTCATCTTCCTTCCTCAATTATAAGAATTATTTTTCCATCCTAATAAGAACCACCTTTGTAAAATATTTCTCAAGAAACATAACTTGGAATTCATCACAATCGAGAGCATCATTCTTCTCACTATCCCAAATATTTTTCACCATTGAGCACCACTGATCAGCTTCACCTTCAAAACATTAAACAATGAGACTAATATTTTGATGTTATGAGGACCCTATAACATCAAAAATCTTCTCTATTTCTTTAATCCACCCATCATATAGAACAGGTTCAGACGATCCCTTGAATGATGGGGGATGTTGCCTCATGAAATGCTCCACTACTGATATGTTTCTCAATGGTTGATCTGGTTGATCTTTGGTATGGATACCATCACCATTTATAGCCTAATTCAATTGTACCATCATCGCAAAAAAACTATTAAGTTATGATTCCAACCATCAAAGGTTGCTGATATGGAAAGTTGTCTTCCTTATGATGTCATCCCTTCATAGTTGCGCTGTTTCCTCTGCTGAAAACCATTCTCAACACAGAGATATCTTAGGCGAAGCAACACTCTAATATGTAAATGATAAAGCATTTCAATTTGACCATAAATTAATTTAAATATATTATGACTTAAGATGTCTAAACCAACCTCTGATACTAACTATAAATTTCTAGCCTTAAAACATTGCATAATCTTAAATTAAATGAATAATTCACATTGACGATATTTTCATGTTTAGAGTTTTTGGAAATTAGGCCATAAATATTACATTAAATCTCAAGAATTAGAAAGTACTCAGTGGTACTCAGTATCCTTTTTGTCACATAATAAAAACTCTTGAAAAAATGAGTCATGTTTACTTCCATGTTTTAGACAAAATGACTTTTCTTTGATCTCATCCTTAACCCTATTCAGATTTAAGTCATGTGAAAAACATTTTGAAACATGGGATGAGCATTAAAAGCTCATTAAGGGTTATAAAATAAAGAACAAAATCATTAGTTCATCATTACATATTTAACACAAGCTCTTCAACATGACTCATTAAATCATAAAATTATGAATCACATATAGAAAACATAATTCATAACGGTAACTTCTAGTATCCATATCATACATAAAATGTAGAAATAACAGCTACGTAGGGAGTTAAATTTGTAATATCCATCATAGTATATTCCCTAAATATATTATGAGAAACATTCACATTAAACCGTTTCACATTACCCAATGAATTGGAGAGATATCACAGGCTCACCCACCCTAGGTTTATCATGGAACCACCCGTATACGTAAATAATTCCCATGAACCATAACATATTCATAATACTTAAAACAAATATAATGGAAATATTAAATTTCCACATCTCAATCACAATATATCATTTAAATATATTGACATATAAAATCCATTATCAACACCATTTTAAATACCAAAATATGTAACAGAGTATATGTTATTTATTTTTCATTTAAAAACGTTACGACTTATTAAGAAATCCAAAAGATTAAATAATACTCACGGCAGCGGAAAGGACGTTGTCCCTACGTACGTTAAAAGAAACATTTTTTTTGTCATTGTGTAATACTATTAGTATAGAATATAATTATTTTGAATAAAATTAAAATTAAAAGGGGTATAAACACCATATAAAATAATTTTGTGTATAAAACAAAATGTGCCTCAATGAAAGGAGATTGAGATGAAGTCCCTTAACTCATGTACGACTTGACACGTTTGTTCTTTAATCTACTGAATAATATAATAAACATAATTTATAATTCAATAAGAACATTTTTCATTTCTTTTATTCCTTTTATATCACATATTACATTTTATAAAAATTATGTATTCATTTATGTTAATAATGGTCATTTTGTCGATATTTGGTACATGAGTCAAAAATGAACTTCTTATATTTACAATTTGTATATGTGGTAAAAAGTTAATTATATCCAAAATGATATTCATGATTTAGATATAATATATATCATATATATATATCCTGTATATATGTGTATTTAGAATAGTACAAAACATTTGGAGGTAAGAAATGAAATGCACTGTTCATTGAGACGGTAGGTCGTACATACGCATGAAAGCTAATTTCATTTCTACTTCATATTTATTTGAATGAAAACATAATGATAAATAGGTATAATTAAAATTAATTATAATATCACATATATATAATCATATTAACTCCATCCTTTATATGTTCCACTTATGAAATGAACGATTCATATATCTTTGAGGGGGCTGTAGTCCACACTTCCTCAAATTAAATTATCGCGTTTACCTATAATGAAAATAATAAAGGTATTTTATAAATGGAATATATTGAAGAAGAAGAAAAATAAAACATAAACATAATATATATCGTATATAAATATAGTTTCATCTTAATATCCACCATGAGGGTGGTAGTAGATAATTGAACAATCATTGTTTCAGGAGGAGTTAGTTTACCATCCTCAAAAACAGTATGTTCATTACCAATTAAGTGGAGGTTTGTGTATGTGTAGTTAGAATAAATATCATAAAAACATCCTATTATATTAAGAATACTAGTGTTTCTATAAAAACTAATAAAAAGAGATTATGGTTTAGAATAGTAAAATAAAAGAAAACAATTTAAGAGAAAATGTTACCTTTAATTCGGGTAACTCCATTTGATTTAAACCAAAAGGACTTCTTCAAGTTCCTAATGCCGAAGTTAAGGATTCTAGGTGAAATAGAGGGATCATGAGAGCTTTTTTGATCATGGGTTGTATGATCCAATGGCTCTGATAAGTGTGAGGAATGAGTTAGAGGTGAGATATTTTTATAAGGGGGAGTAGGGGCTCTTTAGGAAAGTGTGAAAATATTATTTTATTATATAATGATTTTTGGTTTTGAATGGTCCAAAACTAATTAATTTCAAAGATAATATGACTCATGGTCGATATAAAATCATAAAATAAGATTTTTACTGGTTTTGGAAATTAATTTAGTCTTTATAATCTTATTTATTTAAATATTTTATTAATGAGGTAACTCTGCATCGTTATTGTGTCATAAATAATTTTATTTATTTGAAGTCTAAAGATTTTATAAAAAAAATACAATGATGTAGGAATTATTTTTTTCTTTCAAACAAATATTTATTGTCAAAAGTATAACTTATATAACCCTATGTAAAAATCAATTTAATAAAAGATATTTGTTTTTTTCATTTTTTCCATTATATTATGTTAATTAAAATAAAGTGGCATTTTAAATATTAAGTGACTGCATGGGGTCCCAAAATCGACCCATGTATTATCATGGTTAGACATGACTCAATCAATAATGTTATTACAAGTGTTAAGGTAATTTTTTTTATTATGATAATCTTTTTACCTTGAATTACAATATTTACCTTTAATCATGGTAAATAAAAGTCAAAAGTTACTATTCACAAAATATTATTCTCATCTTATTGAACCAAATTTTAATTTATAATAACAACCATGTGTATTTGAATTTCTAAATTTAATTTACAAAATCAGTGAATTTCCATTTATATAAAATAGTCAGTTCTTAATTTCTACTTAGTGCTTTCAGTATTCATCAAAAAATGATGTTTTTCAGAAAAATACCAAAAATTCAACCTAAGATATATTTAATATTATGAATTAAAAAATTATGTCTATTTTACCAAATTTAAATCATCAAATTTTGATTAATTAGTTTAAAATTAATTCTCATTGTCTAAACAAAAACCATGTTTATATGAAATATTAACTATCAAAAGTTTGACAATTGTTTATGTCCAATTTTATAGTAAAATTAATTGCAATGACCAAAATAATATTAAATGGTAAAAAATAATCTAATTACTTATTAAAATCTATTAAAAAGATAATCTAACCATATAAATAAATTATATTAAAAGTCAGTATTGAATGAAAATACAGTATTTTCCACTATTCATCATAAATTGAATTTTATCAAAAAAGTACCAAACTTTTCTCAATTTGATTTTTTATGTCTTGATTCTAAAGAATAGTTTTATTTGGTAAGATATAACACATAAAAGTGACCAAGATTATTTTTAAAGAGGGTTCCCCATCGTAATGTAGTAAATCAACATTTTAATGGAAATTATGATTAAAATTAGGTTCATTCACATTTTAAGCCTCTAATATTTATTGGATAAATGTAAAAAAAAATTCACAAACATATAAAATTATATTTTAGTTAGTTCTGTTCGTTATGTCCAATTCAACAGCTAGGTTTCAGCTACAATTTAAAATAATAATATTATATTATGATTGTGAAACATATGATTTCAAACAAACCCATTGATGCGTATCAAGTTCTCCATCGAACATAGAAAAACCATTAATGTAAAATAAATATTTAATTCACAAAATATTAATTGAAATGACAATTTATTTTTCTCTATTTACTTGGGACGTTACACATTACATCGGGTATAGATTTGATCCTCCTACTGTAGGCTGCCAGTGTGGGGATGTTGCCCATCCGGTCAATCTACAGCATGGGGGGGCTCTCAAAGTATTTACAATAGAGAGAGAAGGTCCTCCTCAACTTAGAAATCAGAGCATTGAAGGTGAGATTCACTTCACCAGCACCCAACACGTAGGTCCCACCAGTGATCCAATCAGCTCCAGCAGAGGTCCTACCCACTCCAGAATTTCCCGCGTAGATTCCCTCCACAGTTCAGCCATTAGGAATGACAGTCCTCCCTATTTTTCCTTTGATATCTATACAGGGTTTCCTTTCACCCCATATCACTCAATAAGAAATCCTCTCTACCTAGCAGTAGTACGGTCGAAGGTCCTCCTCTTGTAGGAAATTTACAATGTCTCGAAGAACCATCCTAGGGCAGCAGGGCAGGTCGTCGCCACCATGAAAAGAATAATGAGAGGATTCAGACCGAGATTAATCCAGTCTGCTTCTCAGATCCTGAGGTGGAATACAACATAGCGATGAAACCCTCACCAAGACCCTTCGTGTAAAGGGTCGGGGTAGGAACATGTCTCATATTCCTTATACTTCCAAAATGTGAGTTCTATCAACTTCCTTCTTCCCTCTGCAGGTAAATCCTAGAGGACAAAAATTTTGAAACTCCATAGGTTTCGACCATGTAAACACCACCATCATCACCAGAATCACTCTCTACCTTGACCGTAGATCACATAGAGCTATTTTAGGCACCAATGGCAGACGATAAATAGCATGGTCCATCACTAGTATCTTTAGTCCATGCATTGGAAACTATGGTCGTCAGCCCGTCTTACCATGATGTGGTGGTTAAATCACTAAAATCTTTGATGGATTCTCTAATATGGGGTGGTTTGTTACCTTACTCTCTGTATTCCCCACCGACCAGCATGTCATCTCAGTCGTCTACTTCATTACCACTACCTGTTCCTTAGCCGTCTATGGGTGATGAGTGGCTCAATTAAGGGAGATACCCTGAATCTGGAACAAAGAGATTTTGGGATATTTTGGAAGTATACCATTTCCCAAAGATGTTTTGGCTGGTTTCAGCGCAAAATTTCAGGGTGGCAGAAGCACTCAACCAGGAGGAGGTTGGATTCATTCATCAGACCCTCTGGGAGACTCATTTCTGTCTTCATCATCAATGAGTCACCTATCCCTAGAGTTAAGATCAAATAGAAGACATCAACCAACAATTCCATTTGGCTGATATAGCCACAATCCTCATGACCCAATGCCTTGAGTCACCAAGTCGCCATAGGACCCTCCAACAACAATGCCTCCAAAGCATTAAATTTCACCATTGGATAATCAAGGAGGCTTCTACCCATGTGAAAATAAGTGGTTGGGGGAAGTTTGTGGCCCTCCATCTCATTTCCATATAGCGCCTTCCCAATTCATCAAGTTACATAGATGATATACCTCCGGGCAGTGTTGCGATTTTCATGGCCAACCTGCCAGGCAGTGGGAATGAGCTACAGATTATTAGAGAGGACCCCCCCCCCCCGAGGTAGTTTCACAAATTTTGGATCCATGGGAAGGATTAATTGTCAATAGAGAAATCTATAGGGTATTTATGTTCCCAGTAATGTGTTGGTCCTCATCCGAAATCCCAACAAGGGTAATGAACACCTTAGAGCCATCAAACCCTCCAACCTGTCTGGCTCAGTATATAGGGCGAAAGACGGTCCAGAAAAATCTACGCTGTGTCAGAAACTCGCCAAACACAAGAATATGGTCGAAAAAATCCTTGCTGAACATGATGCAGAGTGACGCCCAGACTATGGTGATCCTCTACCAGGGAAGTAGTGGTACACACAAAATCCCCTTAGTGATCTTACTCTGGGTGACCTCGACTATCCTGGACACGTAAATAAGGTTGAAGCTAGAACATATGTAAAGAGGGTGTGGTATGTGTCTCTAAATCCTCTTTAACAATGTGAAAATCCTTGGGGCCCAACTCAGATTCCCCCAACTTCTCCGCACGTCATTCCCCCAACCACCCCATGAGACATTGGGCATTCTTATCATGTTGAAGAACATTCCAATGCACTATTGGTTACGAATCCTCATCAAGAGAGAAAGCCCCACCTAGATGATCCAATGGCCACACTCTTCTCCCACCTCGAAGCATTAGACAGTCGACAGGTGAAAATATTGACTAATAGAAATTCATATCCAGTGTGGGTAGATGATATGCCAACACCCTCAGGTTTTGGAAATCCCACCTTTTATCCCTTAAACAGGATAGGGGACCAGCTGTAGCTCCTGGCCCACTTTAACTCAAAGTGTGGGCCCATGTTAGGAACTCCATCACAACAAGTGGCCTCCAAACTCTGATATTTCATACATACATTGGAGGGGTCAGTGTTCTTGTGATACATCCAGCTCCCCATTAGATTAGTAGCAGGTTGGGAAGACCACCATAGGAAAATCCTCTACCATTTTTGTTCCACCACTTAAAAGACAAGTATCAGAGGCATATTCAAAGTGCTATCATAGACCTATTGAATGCATTATATACTTTGTCACCTGGTGGAAATGGCTCACATAATCCCTTGAAATTCCACTGACTCAAGAGAAACTACTAAATATGTGCATATGGAATTTCAAGACACAATTGGTCCCCTCTATGATCACCAAGAACTACCCTGGGGGATTCCATGAATTATCTGATAAGGCCCAATGCCTAGAAGAATCCTTGAATCCGGCCATCTAGGAACGTCTGTTTCCCCATGAAATCCCCACGAGAAGATCTGCTATGGCTGAACCTATTGTAGTGGATCAAATAGGGGCCCTATGAAATTAGAGTAGTTACTGGTGGAGCTACCTCCATATACTCGTAGAGGTACTCCACCATAGGCGTAGCTTCCAGCCTAATAGTGCCCACCTCGGAATTTGTTGGTTCCCCCAAGCAATATGCAACCACCGCCTAGGCGAGATAACCAGGATCCACCTCCTCAACCGGATCCTCTAGCCCGTCGTCAAGGTATTTCTCTTAGGTCCTCCTTTTGTAAAGGAAAAATCAGACCTACTCATCCAACAAGGCTTAGGTCCCTGGGTATTTCCAAAGTACCTTAGAGCACGCGATTATAACTTTTTATGAATGGATTAGGATAGAAGAGGAAAACCTCACTAACCACCCTAATTACTTCCCCTATTACCAAATCCTGGGGCACGTCCTCAAATTGTTCTATGTGTTTAAAAACCGTCTTCAAGAACAGGTGGATTAAAACATAGTCTAGATAGGCCTAGCTTTAGCACAGGTTGCATGTGATTTTGTGAATATAGACAGCACTAGTGACATTGAAGGCGAGGGTAATCAGGTTTCTCACCACATATCCTAGAGGTATGACTATTGGATGGCTCACAAAACATTCAATCGTGCTGAGGGTGTTATCCGGGAATGTCAAAATGGATCTAAACCATCAAAAGATAGCATTACATCCACCAGGAGTAGAACTGTGTCAGTGAATCAACCATCCTCTTCCCAGAAAGGAAAACACTAGTGGATCAAAGGAAAACAAAATCCCCCACTGATTCCATTGTCATACCATAGTCTAGGTGACTTCATGCCCCTAGAGATGGCGATTCCACCTCGAATCCATCCAGTAGTTGATGAATATTCAAGTGATAGTAAAGGGTACGCCTTAGTTTATACCATAGACCTTGTAAATCCATATATGATACCTGATGATGACGAGTGCAGGGAAGATCCTCCCAACGTCTCCATCCATCGCTAGCGTCAGCGGGGTCACGAAAATATTCTTCGTTGGAGTGCATCGGTAATTATTTCTATCTAGGCTATGCAGGCTACTTAAACCATGCAACATGCCTATCTCAGATCTCAGCACACACATCCTTCTCATCTACTGTCATCAGGTCCAACTTCATCATAGTTCATGTTGTTGGATCAGGCAGAGCCACCTCAACTATGTCATGATCATATGTGCTTTGGTATGGACCAGTCGTAGTCATCATTTCCTCACCCAGTAGTCACTTTGTAGGCTTCTACTAGTGAGCATCTAGATATTCCTAGAACCAGTCATCTGTCGGTGCTGTCGGTAGGGCCTACCATACCTCCTTTCATGGAGTTCCCTCCTCTAAGAAGAAGTCCATTCCTGACACAGAATTATGATGTCCACAAGCATCTTTTTAGAATCCTAGAAAAACTCTCTATCCTTGATTCCCTTCCCCTGTTATCAGATATGTGTGAGGCCCTCACTGAGGCTTTAATAATCCCCCTCCAGTTTGAGATGAAGGAAGTAGTAGAAGATGTCTTCCAGGTTGTTGAAATCGAGCATGATAAGTGTCATGACAACATACCGTTCTCTGGAGAAGATGAGGGTTCTCCAGTATAGGGGAACATTCACCCACTGTACATCACCATCGAGTTTAATGGCATATAGGTTTGTCGCTATCATGTCGACATTGACTCTAGGATCATCTAAATCCTGACCAGAACACTATGAAAACTTGGGTTATACGAGGATGATTTGAGTCCCTCTGACCTAATAATTCAAGTTTATGATAGGAAATAATAGACACTAGAAAACAAGATCCTCCTGAAGAACAATTTTTTTGGTATGGTATCCAACACCGATTTCATGGTTGTATCCCAAGACACATTCTACAATGTGTTTGTGGGCAGTCCATGGCTCCACCCACATTGAGTGTCCCTTCATCATATTACTATTTTCTTAAGTACTCCCTAAATAGTCGAGTGGGTGTGCTCCATGGTGATGTGTCTCCCTTTACCTCTTGTAAAGCACAATATCTAGATGATGATTATTACAGGAACATGGAAAAAAAGATTCAAGCCAATGATGTTAAGAATGAAAATTATGCAAACGACCCGTGGACAGATCTATATGATGCATACATCTTTCCTATCCACCGACTCAAGGCTACAACCCTAGAGATGGGAAAATGTTTTTTTAGGAATGATGGGGGAACACATTATTGGGTCTAAGATGCACCATAATATCACCTCATACTCCTACAAAAATCTGGGTTGGGTAATCCCAGTGCTCCCTACACCCATAAGGTGTCAGGATGTCTGTCCCATCGAAATGGAGATACATCGCACTTGATTGTTTTTCTGAGCTGGCATAAACTGGCTCAAGATGATGTGCCACTATTACTTCAATTTCATCTGGCATGGCCCCTTGGCCTAGAGACCATATGGAATTGGATGAAAAACTTTCATAACTATGGATTCAACAGCACAGGAGTCCCCGGATGTAGTGTTTATCACCGCTCAGGTGGGTACTAGCCTCCCATCAGGATTTGTTGACTCACATGAAAGTCCACCCACTATGGATACATCCTTCATAAGTGATGAAGAGGTTTTAGAGGATGATCCCCCTACCATTTAATAGGGCATCTCCACCAGGGTCGATGAATAGGTATAGGCGAACCTCAGTTGCAAGGTGGACCCAAATCCAACATTGATCTATGCCACCATGCCCCTTGATGATCAACAAAAATACATAAACTTCTTTAAGCATCACTATTATTAATTTTACTAGAGTTATGACTAGATTTCATGACTAGATCCTAGGTGGCCATCCACCACCTTGCTATATCAGAAAATCATCGCGGGTTCATGAAGACTCTCTAAAATATAGACCCTTCTTGTGCATCCATGGTTGAGGAAGAATTTGATAAGCTCTTCAAAGCCAATTTTTTTATTGAGGTCTAATACCTGAAATTTATATCCATAATTGTTCCATTCAGGATAAAGAATAGCTAGATCGGAGTCTGCATCAAGTTTCAGGATCTCATCCATCAGTGTTCTAAGGATGATTTTCCCCTCCCAGTGACAAAATTATTGATCGACTCTATAGTTGGGTACCAAGCCATATCTTTCATAGATTGGTACTTCAGGTATAACCATATCTGAATGACCCCCAAGGATGAGGAATCTACAGCCTTAAGGTCACCTAAAGGTACATTATTCTACCAAGTCATTCCCTTTGGTTTAAAGAATACTGGTGGCACCTATCAGCATTCTATTCATCACATATTCAAGATGATCCTTAGAATGTTGGTGAATGTTATGTGGATAATCTGGTGGTCAAATATTTCTAGCATCAGGACCATCTCAAAGTCCTTGAAAATTTGTTTGGCATCCTCTGTTCACGCCACCTGAAGATGATTCCATTGAAGTGTGCCTTCGGGGTCACCTCTGAAAGTTTCACGGTGTGGTTGTTAGATATAGTGGGATCGAGATAAACCTAGAGAAGACCAAGTCCATTAGACATATATCTTCCCCAAGAAACCTTTGGTAGAATCTATGTATCCAATGCCACATTTCCTACCTACACGGATTCATCAATAATCTTTCTGGAAAGTGTATACTATTTTTTCAGCTCATGATGAAAGGAACTTTCTATGAGTGGATGACAAATGTCAGATTGATTTTGAGGAAATCAAGAAATAATTTTTCTAGCATCCAGTGTTAATGACACCTGTCTATCGAAGGCCACTGGTCCTTTATGTAACCTCCTTGGAATGCTCTCTCAGTTCTCTTCTATCCCAGAAGAACAATGAGTGAATGTAGAATAGTCTCTACTGTCTCAGTTACATGATACTCGATACAGAGACCAAAAACTCCCCTATCAAGAAGAGATTACTTGTGCTGGTATTTGTAGTATAGAAAATGGGGCATTACCTCTAGGATCATGATGTACATCTAGTGTCCCAATTTCATCTATTGAACTACATCTTGAATTGAACCATGTTTACATGACTTCTATCTCGATGGGTGGTTATCCATCATCAGTTCGGCATCAGGTTTGTCCCTCAGAAGGCTATTAAGGGGAAAGTTTTGGCAGGAATGCTTACATCCTAGCCGGCTCCTTTGGACCGGTCCCTAGTACTCAATTTTCATGATGAGGCAATCATATTGTTATACCAAGACATCATGTGTTGGAAAATTCACTTAAATGGTGCATCACATAGCCCTACCATTGAAGGATCAATGACCCCAGACTCTACAGAGTAGGCATGGGTATCATCTTCATTACCCCAGCATAAGCCATTATACCGTAATAATTCCTGTTATCAAATTCATACACCAACAATGAAGTGGAATACAAGCTCTCATCACTGGCCTCGAGCTGGACCCCATGATTGATGTTCCCCACTTGCATGTGAAGGGGACTCTGAACAAGTCATCATGTAGGTCATTGTTTATAATGTCACAAGGAAGCCCGAGCTCATACCACTATTGGATTGTACTCTCTAGCTAATGGCCCAGTTCCCATCTTGGATAGATGATACTCAAGTCCCTTGATCTCAGAACGGTCATGCTGATGCTCTGGCCCGCCTAGCTACATCACTTGCAGAGCCCGAATAGGATGATATGATTAACCACGTGGCACACTAGAGATTCATCGCTACCATCACTCCAGACGACAATGATAGCCTATAGGTAAGACACCTAACCACTGAAACCTCCATGTCACGACCTCATGGTCCCCCGGATGCCGTGATTGAGGTGACTCCTGACTGGATAACCTCCTCGGTCGAGTATCTCTAGAATTTTAATCTCCATGTAGATTAGGCCGAGCACAAGTGTATCTGATTCCATGCATTATAGATCTCCCTCTAGGATAGTCCTCGTCATGATCAGATCCTATAAAAGAATGGGATTATTCGGGTTCTCTAATGTTACATCCACGGAGTTGAGATTTCCAAAGTCATGAAAGAGGTTCATGCTGGTTCCTGCGGGGCTCAACAGACTGGGCCGAAACTATCTCACTAGAAAATGAGACTGGGGTATTTTTGGCCCTCCATGATCTGTGACAACATCAAGATCTCCAAAAGGTTCCATGCATTCGAAATTCATGCCAACATTATACATTGGACACCATAGACTCTCCACAATTCCATGTATTCATTTCCATTTGCGGTATAGGGGCTCGATGTCATGGGACCATATCCATCGGTGACAGCTTGCCAGTGCAGGTTCATCCTGCCCACCAAGCACTACTGAAAAAATGACCTATACCCACAGTTCAAAACAGTGGGTATAGCCCCAAAAACTGTGGGTATAGGCTATACCCACGGTTTTGGGAACCGTGGGCTAGAACGGCGTCGGTAGAGGGGTCATAACCTATACCCACGGTTTTGGAGAACCGTGGGTATAGGGGGGTCAATGTTTGCAACAATGTTGTGCCAACGTGGCACACACAAACCCCACGGTTTCAAACTGTTGGGTATTTGAATTCAAAATAATCCTCACAGGGGAATCAAACCTGCAACCTCGCAGAGCCTCAAGCCAGTGCCGCACCAAGCGACCAACCAGTCTATCGTTGTTATTGGTATATATTGATATTTTTATTTTAATATATTAATATAACAGTTATAATGGAAAAGAAAATCCTTCCGGGTTTTGAACCCGCGCTTCACATTCGCTGCACAGTAACTACGACCAACCGAGCTGGTGTCCCAATTGATATATGGTTATAATTTTGTTTTCTTATAATAATATATATGCTATAATCGAAAAATAACAATACGCGAGATTTTGAACCCACGACCTATGGTGAAGGATTTGAGGGAGTGACCAACTGACCTAAATATTTTATACGGTTTAATATTTGATATCCATATATTTATATTATTTCATATCATCTTTTAACCCAAGAAAAAATTCGGTCCCGCGTAATTTTTCTTTCCCGCCATAACGCGAGAAAGATATACCCATGGTTTTGAAAAACCGTGGGTATAGGTCTTTGAAAAATATACCACCTATACATGCGGTTTTCACAAACCGTGGGTATAGGTCTTCAAAAAAACATATACCCATAGTTTTCCCAAGAACGGTGTGTAAAGGTGACCTATACCCACGGTTTTGGAGAACCGTGGGTATAGGTCCCAATACTATCCCTATACCCACGGTTCCCAAAACCGTAGGTATAGGGGGGTCCTATACCCACGGTTTTATGTATAACCTTGGGTATAGACCCATTTTCCAGTAGTGAAGGATTTCTTCTCAAAGTGGGTAGAGGCAGCCCCACTCAATGAGGACAAAGATCATTCCATCATTGACATTTGGAGCTCCAATATCATCTACCAATTTGGAATCCATCATGTCTTCCTCCCCGGTAACAACACAAATATCTGGGAAGCTGAGCTGAAGAAACTGTACTCTAAGTACAACATCCATCCTAATCATACCTCCATTATCACAGACAATAAAATGGACAGATTGAGGCATTCAAAAAAACTGTCTCTATCATTTTGTGGAAAATGGTTGGTTAGAACAAGATGAGTTGTCCAGACAACATCCCCAATGCCCTCTAGGATTATCCGATGACTACCCGTAATTCAGCCCAGGTGACCCCATATTCGTTGTTGTATGGAACAGAGGCCATTTACCCATTGAGATTCGGTTTCCCTAAGTGCACAAAACTATCTATGATCATAAAGCACCAAATAATGTAGCTGAAATACATCTGGGTGAGTTGGAAGCGCTCAATGAGAATATGATTTGTGCCATGAACTATATATAAAGTCCTCATAACAAGATAGCTAGTTCTTTAAACCAGAAAGTTAACCCCCTCTCCTTCTTGCAAGGAGACTTGGTGTTGTCTCTACGAACACTAGTGATACCTAGAAATAAACCACCTATGTTGGAGCCCAAATGGAAAGGACATTACATGGTTCAAATTCTTTTTTCCAATGGTGCGTACTCCTTAGTTACCAAGGATGGTGAGCGTATAAATCCTCCCACCAATGTCATAATCCTCAAGAAATAATTTTCCTATGTCTCTTGGTACCTCATTAAATTAAACTATATGGTCATGCATGACACTAACATGTATTAGGGTCCTACATGACCTCAATATGTTCAGTCCTACATAACCATAAACTGTAAAATTCACCACATGAAACTAAATTATACGTCATCCTGCATGATGATAAACTGTATACCGTCCCACATGACATTAAAATGTATGTCATATTTCATGATGTTAAACTGCAAGAACTACATACATCTTGATTCCTATCCACTTGGGATACGTAGGAACGCTCAGACACTCTGTCTTGAGTCCATCCCTAGTTTCGTCTTTGACTATCCCCTCCTGGGAATAGTTATTTGGCAGGATCCCACATGGTGTCGTGTAGGCTTCCTTGGCACCAATCATGTCTGGATTACAATGATTCCACCACGTGCCCTCCCTCGTTCCTCTCCCCTCCCTCGTACTCACCACAAGACATTAAACTACTTGGCCTTCAGAACTATGTATGGCTTCATTCCCATTCTCATGGGATATGTAGGAACAGCCAGACATTTTGTCTGTTTGTCGAGGCCCAATTTCTAAAATCTCCCATCATGTTGGAAAACATGGTGTAGTGATGGCATTTTCCCTCATTCACGTTTGGTTCCTCATAAATATACCATATATCCCCTTCCTTAGAGATCTTCATCTCTTTCATCATTATACAAGATTCAAAACTGCATCTTTAAAACTATGTATGGATGGATTCCCATCCTCATTATATATGTAGGACCACTAGATCATTTATTCTTCGGGTCAAACCCTATTTCATAACACCCTCCTTCTCTTCCTAGCCCCTTGGCCCGAGTCCTTCCAAGAGTGGGGTATGTGTTGTGATATAGACTTACGTCATCAATTCACATCAGGTTTCTAACAACCACAACACATACCGCTTTATCCTGAGAGCCCTTCTCTCCCCTATTCTATACTCATATTTTCGAGTCGGATGCTCTTATATTGAGACCCTCAAACCTCTTTGGAAGCTCACTAATGCGCCTAGAAGTACTCTAGTTCGGAACCTAGAGTTTCAAATTCTACCTGGACATGCTTTGACCCATTTATCAGGCTTCTTGTTCCCCTTCATTTGAGATTTCATTATCTTTCGAGTCCAAAGGGACCCCTAAGTGGCGAAGACATTCATCCTTGGGGCTCTCTTACCATTACGGGCTGACGTCCTCATGGTTTTCGAATAAAAAATTGTTACAAGCCCCACTTTGCAGATGTGGTCAGTGGTTGACACTCATTTGTTGTTCCCATCTCAGGTCACATGATATGGATACTCTATTTCGAACACAGTCAATAGTTTTATTCCATCATCATGCCTACCCCATCAAGACTTAAATTTCGGTTACATGATTCACATAATTTTCCACCCCATCACTTCTAAGTGGAATTTCGATAGTGTTGGTGTTATCCTCAGAACTCATTTTCACAATAGGAGGAAAACGATATGGTATGGCGTCATTCGGGGCTCTACACCGACTTACACTTTACATGTATTATGTGTGTTGCAAGGACCTCTCCCTCCCTTGTTTCCCACACCATGTTTGAATCATGTGGGATTATGGACCGTATCGAGGTCTATGTTCACATGGAAGTGTTTTTCTTCTTCATGGTCCGAGCTCTATGACCTTAAAATATGATATACATATACATCATCAATATAACTATGTGTGGCTTTATTATAATTCTCATTTGATACTTTGGAATGGCCATACATCTCGTCTTTGGTTCCAGCTCAAATTTCACTAATTTTCACTTCTGTTCATCCATTTAGGCACCTGAATCGTATTGGGTTGTGTGGTGTGGAATTTTTGGACTTATGTCTTCATTTACATAAGGATAGAAAGGTAATCACCACGTACATCCCATCAGATATCTAGTCTCTTCTACCCCATATTCCATAAAAAATTTTGGCCCCTTGGCATGTGGTTTTCTTCCGAAAATTTGGCACGGTTTGATGTGGACCTCATCCTCAGTCACATCGAGTATGCTTTTTCACAGCGTGCACATCCCCTTCTGAACCACATATATCCTATATATGAAACATATGAATTTAAAATATGCTTCTATTCATCCCACACGTCTTTAAACTATTATGTATCTACTACATAACAACAAGATGCATAGTTGTTCCTACCACACAACCTTAAACTGTGACATTATCGTCCTGCCGCACAATGAAAAACGACATGGTATCATGATGTCCTCACTCGAGGGGACATCATGTTTTATGTTGTTCATCCACCACACCATTTTTCAAAGCCTACATTTGTGTCGATTCTTGTGGATACACCGGGATCCCCGATCCTCAGTTTATTGCTTCACAAAAAAACTCACACATTTATCCTAAAGGATAAACAAGATCTATCAAATGCCACTTCTTTTAGTGTGTGGTATAGTCCTACATGAACTTATCATCCCTGAAACTGATACCTTTCTGTTCCATACCTATAACTGTGTGTTTCTTTGTTCTCATTATCATGGGATATGTAGGAACGCCTGTTCAATTTGCCTCGGGCCCAACCTAACTTTTAATTTGAGTCCCTCGACCTAAAACCTCTCAAAGGAACACAAGGTGATCTAGACTCTAGGTCCTCATTCATGTTAGGTTTTATAATTACCTCACCATGTGTCTCTCACATTCCCTACCATCCCTGTTCCATTCTCTATGACCATAAACTAAGATCACGTTGCGTCCTTGACCCAAGACATTAAACTGCATGACATCTTCCCATACTACGTTCTTCTTGATTCCCATCGTCATGGGATACATAAGAATACCTAGGCATCTTTACTTCAGGACTAGCCCCAGGAATCGTAAGTCTTATTTCCCGTCTCTTTCATCCCCTTGTCCCAATCTATTTCTAGGAACCCTGTCACTATAGCTCTACCCTGAACAAGTATGGGTTTCCCCACAACAATGATGGGATGCGTCAACATCCTTGTCAGAGTGGTCCTGTAGGGATGAAGGAATGATCCCTAATCTGACTGGTCTGTCCACTTAATTTGTTTCCACCATGGTAACATAATTTTAAGATTGTTGGACTCCATTCAATCAATCCACCAATCCACCTTCCACACTTTGCATGACATTTATTCATACCCTCATCCCCTTTCACATCTAAAAGAACCCTCAAACAGTAAGGATCCTCAACCTATGGCTCACCTACTATCCTGGATCATCATTACAGAAGACTAATCAATGATATTCTTAGTCCGGCCCCATGTTTCGAACATGTTCAGCGGTCTAATCCTGTTTGTTATCCACATATCATGCTAATACAATAAAGATACTACATTTAGAACTATGTCAATAGTTATACTTCATTATCATCCCACCCCCATAATGATCCATATTTTGTTTATCATGATTCAAATTTCCACTCCCTTATGTTTTAATTGATTCTAATTCCCTTGTAATTACCCCTCCCATGCACTAGATCATATTGGGGAAGTGATAGTTTAGCTGTTATAAGGAAATTTTTCTCCAGTCAGGTCGTCCCATTTTTTTTAGTATTCTTTGATGGGTTGTTCCTACACTGGATGTCTGATGTATGTTTTGAACTCAAACATTCAAATGAATTAATATTTGGATTATTCCTTGATTCTCACATTGGGCACAACCGAAATGATATTATAAATAGATTTATATTTATTTCAGAATTGTGGTTGGAATTCATTAAACCGAAAAACAAGTAAATTATCTATTCGTACATGCAGTACATAAAATGATTCATTAAAGAGAAATAATGTTACGAGTTCGGCCAAGACAAGACCCTTAAGTATTTGTGTTTGGTATGAATTGCTCCATTGTTTCTAACCTCTGGTTTGTGGCCTTCATAATTTCTTTCTACACCCCTGAGATCCTTCCCTTCATCAATGGCCATAGAGCACAACTCATTGTCCCTAACCTGTACTTGCGCCTATTCTGTTTGAGGATAAATATTTTGGTGACTCACCTTCACTATCTTCTCCTGTGCATCCACTCGCTAGGCCCTCAATTGTTCAACAATATCCGAGAAGTTTTTGATGAATACATCACTTTCTTTTTCTTTCTCTTCAATGCGTCAGACCACCTACTCCGCATTCAAGAATTACTGGGAATTCCTTGACTCATTTTGGCACAGAGAAATATCATAGAATTGGATGTTATCTTGTATATTCTAAGACATATAGTCATGGTTTTTTAGATGAAGATGGTGAGAAATAACCCCTCCAGCTTAGAGAAAGTTCAACCAGGTGCAGAGTGATCCCATATATTTTATCCGTTCTGCCTGTGGCAGACTGACGAAGCTTTTGATACACATCCACCCCTAACACCACATCATCCAGCTCTCATCGGCTGAATCCAAATCATATTCATCAATATCCTCAAGGCCTACAAGACGATAGTCAGGGAAATCATCCAAGAGATCAGATACATTGTCTTTTTCTTGAACTCCTCCCAAGGGATCGGGCTCCTCAACATGTGAGAGGCCTTCCTTTCTCTCCTCATACTAGCACTTTCACCCCCACCAACTTCAGACCCCACTATAGAATTTATATTGCCAGTATCCATAGCTTATTTCTCACTATGTTCTAGGGCCGGCTCGGCTAGAGAAGTGGGTCCCGAGTGGGTCTGTGCATTCACCATCGAGGCATCCGCAGATGGCCTAGATTCAGCGGACTGTTGAGCCTCCAAGGCTGTGATTACTGAATAATCAATGAACACCATAATCAGTGGAGCTCTCTAACAATAAATACATGCATCTATGTGATAAAAAATACAGGATCCCAAAGCATCAGTCTCCAGCATTCAGTTTCTACAATAGCGATCACTATTGCGGATCCTTCCGCTCTTGTAAGTTCAATGATGAGTGTTATCTCCCCACCTTATTCTATTGGCGTGCTTTCCCCCCTCCGGATGGAGCTCCTTGGCCGGTACCAATAAGCATCTGAGTAGTTTAAATGAACACATTGATTATTTTGAATTTTAAAAAGATGAAAGGATATGATGAAGATTGTGGCATACCTTTACTAACTTAGCAATTTCCTTGTTAGATCCAACAGTCACACTACTCTCTGGAGGAATACGTAGTTGTGCTGCCTCCTGAGACCCCCCACCCACAAGCTCCTCTTAGGCTTCCCATATTACTTATACCCATTCCTTTCCATTTTCATCTCATGGCTCACTGCCCTCTGGCTTCTCATCGCAATCATCATTCACAGAGGACATACTTTCTGGATTATGTTCTTGTCTATGCAGTACTATCACAATGAAAGGTGGTTCTTCACGCCGACCTCGCTGGCGTGAATAGTTTTCCATGGCCATCAATGAAACATACCAATGAAGGATTTTCACCTTGTCATGAATCTGAATAATTCTGACCTCTAAGAGCTAGATTCTGCCTCGTACAATTTTTTTCCTAATGGCATTGGTGCACATCAAATGTCGCAGGGTCAACTAGGCTGACAATAGAATAGGGAATATTTCATTGTTAGAAGGTTGAATCAGGTATCACATCTTCTTCCTAGGTTACTCCCATACTACTCTGCATGGTTTTTCAAGATCCCCTCTTCCCCGGATGATGAAGGGGTAACCACACCATGTGGCATTCCCACTGATATAGTCACGGTGTTCCTGAGACCAGTTTCCCCACTTTCTCACAGCCTTTCCTCCAAATGGGTTCATTTATTCTCTCTCACTACCTAGGTTCTACACTGCACTCCTTGAGTGGTAGGACTCACTATGGTAGAAGCCCTTCACGGTATGCAACATCCCATTATTCGGCGTATTTTATCGAAAGTCCTGCATCAACTCTGATGGGGCTGGGTATTCACTTCTCCAGAGCTATATGTTTTAACGATCAACCACATTTGGCGATGAACATAGAGATTCCTCTAATCACGTTACTCTATATAAACATTCGTTTAAATACCTTATAGGAAACCAGAATTATGAGAAAATATTGATGGCATGTAAGGATCGCCAAGAATCATCCCGTCGACATGGGCCACATGCACCACACCTCTGATTCTCTAGAATTATTCCCTCTTATCTAGTGATCCTTTCCCATTGTCTATAATATGGCCAGCCGAGGTTGGGAAAATTCTAATGGTAAAATTTGCATGATTTATGATCATTATCCTTACCCCCTCTTTGTTGAGCATCAACAACATGACCCTCACCATGTTCCACAAGGAGTGTCAAAGAACATTACACAGGGGACGAATGGAATTTGGAAAGGTGTATCCTCTATAATGAGCTGCAATCCAGCCTTGAAGGATTTGGAAAGGGCCACATATCCTCCACGGTGAACCCCCTCTCGAAATACACCCGAGGATGGCATACAAACGTGCCAACATAGGGACCACCCAAGTTAAATCTTTGATTAGATGGAATAATACCATCCATCACCAATGATGATGGACGAACCCCCATCCATGTGTCCCTCACTGGCAGAGGCCACCCACCCTAGAAGGATGCAAGAAATCCGGCATACTGGAAGTTCGGGTCTCGAAATTCATTCAAACTAAAACCCCATTATTGATATTCCCTTGCCTCTAGGATCATCTAGTATGATACTCTCTTGCTTAACTATGTTGCGGTCGGACACCATCTTCCTCACATCGACATCTTGACATTTGGTTCTTTCTACAGAAACACACTGAACCACCTTTAGAAGGAAATGTACTTAAGCCTCTCCTTGACCAGCTCTAAAATATTCCATGTTAGGACAAGAGTTCCTGATCTGTCTCCCCAGATGTTCCATATTTGAATGAATTCATCATATTGGTGCCCATCCAAAGGGAGGCCCCCAATGCAGTGCAAATCCCAGAGGCTGATACAAACCTCCCCATGATAGAGATGGATGGACTTAGTATCGAGGGACAACTGTGCAAACATCTTTGGCCCAAGTTCTGGCTAGCGATAGAAAATGAACCGTGACATCCACATCGTCTCAAACAACCCAATGTGTCAGAGTTCATCCCCAAACTTATCACATGTTTGGTGTACCCAATATTCCCAGGCCAACTCACTTTTGTAATTTTCTCTAGACATCAATTCCCAATCCTAATGCCTACCTTTTGACTCGTTAGTGATACTCGGTCAGAAACTACTCGCGTAATGAGAAAAATATTACTTGGAGACTGGCACATTTCACATGATGGTCTTTGTCCTTGGGTTCAGGATGTAAACATCCATGTGCCCGGTATCTCTAGCAGGAGGACCATTGTTAGCAATTTTATATCATGAGAGATCATCCTCAGGGGTCACCCATGTCTGCAACGTATCGACTTAAAATCTTGGAATGAGTAACTCTTCTAAAGTACTGAAGTCCCATATCGATAGGTTTCCAGAAAACACATACTCTTTCAGGGATGGGGTCAACTTTTGAAAGAGACTTTGTTGTTGGATACAACCTTCTGTCACCATAAACTTCATGGTTCGCAACCCTCATAACCCTTCGAGTGGCATATTTTGAGTCTCTCTCAGCTTTAGCTTGAGCATCATCCATCTTATTTCATTATGGTCTTAAATAGATCATGTGAAGCAACCGACACGACATGTGAAAAATAAAAAACTGGCCCCAATAAATGAGGTAGTGGCTCAAAAAAAATTGATTCTTCATGTAAAATCATGACCGAACATGGGAAATTATATGAAACGGAAGTCATATTACACGCAAAGAAAGGGATATTTTTCATGCATGGTTCTCAGAACTTATCATGCGAGAAAATGTGTATGGTGTATAGGAACAATAAGGGTTTTATAGGCCCAGAGCAGGTTTTCCACGCATGAAAAAATTTATTTATGCCATCTTCGCAGTTTTATGAGAAACTTATGTGTTTTGTTTGCACCAACCATAGATGGTTTGGCGTATTAGCATTTACCTTTGAATCTGACTTTTGCAAGCCCTAGCAGATCCAATTCTGAGGGGCGGGGGGGGGGGGGAGGGCATTTGTCGATGATGAAATGGGATTAAAGCCTCAAGAGGGCATTTGTGGATTAAACGAAGACATATTTAGACTCAGTGATCAATTCCGGGAGGAACAAAATTTCCATGTGAAAAATACAAAAGATGCGAGAAAAAAATATCACTCACGTGAAAAAACATGGGATCTAAAAGTGTTTATCATGCAAGCATGAAAACATGTGCGCAACCAACACCATGTGGTGAAACATGCGGGCAGCCAACACCGAGCATGAAAACATGTGTGCAGCTGACCCCGGGGGGTGGAAACATGCGTGCAGCCGACACTGGGCATGGAAACATGTGTGCAGCTGACACCGAGTGTCGAAACAAGTGCACAACCGACACTGGGTGTAGAATTGGCACCCCACTGGCACTAGGCGCAAAATCTATCACGATGCCCACACCGGGACTGGATCATTCTGCGCTGATCAACTTCCCCGTGGACCTGGTGTCCCCGAGTTCCTATAAATAGATGGATGCCTCTTTGACTTCCAATGAATGAAAATCTGAACCATCTCTTCTATGTGAAATACACCTCTCCCGTGCGATATAGTTGTCTTTTAGGTACAGTTTGTTCTGCAACAGATCTCCTAAAGGTCCGCCTTCACGCGGGATCACTCTATCGTGACCCTCTCCCTTGTCCCAAAATGTTGGATCTCTTGCGCATAATCCCTTACCCTTATGGAAAAATCCCCAGGCATTCCTTGCGCAAAACTCCTCTAACTAGTTCCCATAACCATGGCCACATTTTTTGCGCAAAAACCTAATTTGTGTGCACACCCAGCCTTTTTCATGCAATTGTTCCAATTGCGCACCAATTGCATGCAAACCTCTAGATCCTCTCACCCTGGCCTTTTCCGTACAGTTACTATATTTGCACACAATCCACCCTCCTTGTGTCTATTATTTCACTTCGATGTACCTCTTCCGAACATCATCTTCGGGCACTTCATATACCCAAACCAACTATGTTTCACACCCTTCTCTCGTACAACTATCTAGGATCGTTCGAAGTAACATCAATGTCCCTTGGGCAGTGCTTCCGGTTGTGTTTCTTTGCTTCATGATTCTTCACATAGGCAAGCTAATGGCTATTGATTCTTCACACATCCATACTAACATGGACCCCTCCAGTTTTCACTTCATAATTGAAATTTCAAAACTTATTTATCTACCTTGAATTCACAAGATATTATCCATTCAACCAAAGTGTTAAAAAACTTGAATTCCCTTTATGAATGTATTTGGCTATTTCTCTCTACAAAGATCAGATATGAGAAAACCCATATTTACCTTCTTCACTTATTAATTTATCTTCTTACATAAATTCCCTTAGAAAAATAATATATTGAAAATTATTTATATGTTTTTATATAACATGATATTGTGTGTTCGTATGATGAGAATTCTTGGGAGACTGGATGACCTCAAAATATTAGTGAAATTCAATCAAGGAAACTATTATCCAAACACATTAAATTACATTCCTTTTTATGGTGAAAAATAATTATACTATGATATATTTATCGAAAATTTCATTTGATTGAATATATCCTAATAATAGATAAATTTATGAATAATCTACAGAAAATTGAAATAATAAACATTTATTGAATAATTAATGCATGTGAATTCCCATAATAAAAAAAATATTTTCTCCAAGAATCATTGTATTTCATAAAATATCACTAAATACTTAATAATATTTTTTAAAGGAAAATTAAATTATCTAAATAATATCCCCCCATGAGTATAAATGTTGTTCTCAAAATTACGTATTTTCATGTAATATTTAACATTTGAGTCAAGGATAACACGCCTTTTTTACTTTCCTTAATCATAGGTACATATGTGCAGAATAATGTATACTAGTTGTTTCTAGAAATGGATTTATTACTAAGAAAAAACATAATATTTACCTTACATAAACAATATGATGTTCTACTATAATTGTCTTCAATTTATATAATTTTGTTATTTTCGCTAATCAATGTTTCCAAATAAAATATTGTTGTTTTCAGTAAACATTCTTTAACACCAATAATTATATCCTTGACAATAGTGTCCCAGAGTCAGAGTATAATTTATTAAATTTTCATTGGATATGTGAAATAAAATCAGAAATTATTGAATAGATTAGTAGTATTTGTAAATTATATAGATATTTTAATTTTATATATATTTAAAAACAGAAAATATATCAATGTATTTTCTTTTGGATTATCTTCAATACCCCTAGAATATCCCTACATTTCAATAATAAATCACTTCCAAGAATACTTGGGAAAGGAGACATAATAAAGGGTTCAACTCTAATGATAAGTAAGAATTTTCATACAGTTTAATATATAATGAAAACAAATTTTAGAATCCATATAGAATGGAAAATAAGTAAAACATGCGAAATTTAGTCAATAACATAAATAATAATAACAATAATGTCGGAATCAATGATGATAAAAAATTCCCTTATAAATGAACATATAATATTTAAAAATAACTATAGACATTCTAACTAATATAATTCCCTCATTAAATATAAATAACTAATATCATACTATGTTAATGCATAATGTTAGACATCTCAAACATAAAATCATGTCATTTAAAAGGACTAATAAAAACAATGGCTAAAAATCTATTTAAATTGGCTAAATGTTTTGTCTCTTGATTCATATTGATTCATCAAGAGGAAATTTAAATATATGCCACCCCCATCACATAATATGTTAAATTACTTGATAAAATTATTTGGTTGAAACATAATCAACGTAAACATTCATATTGAAAAAATAACATTTGAAACTTTAATATATAACCTAATTAATAAATAGAATCATATAACATATTGGGTAAAATAGTGATTTATAATAATATAATACATCCCTAGACAATTTATTAATAAAAAATAAAATAAAATAATAATGATTGTATCAATAAAAAATACAGATTGTGGATCATATATAATATAATGTTTTGATGTTTTTAATGAATAGAAATATTATAAAATGTCCTCTAAAATGGTATTTGGGATAAAATATTTTTCACGTAGAAAATATATTTTAAAGTAAAAGATCATGAAATATTTATATGAATCATTAAAATAGTTATTAAATATTATAAAATAAACATTAAAACATTTCTTTGTCAGGAATGTTTCTTTGTTCATGATGTAAATGTTAAAATAAATATTACTTTGACATTATTTGTAAATGAAATATGGGAAATGATTGGAAAATAACATCAATATTCCATTAAATATATTTATAAAATATTAAAACATGTTTATGAAATCATTCCAAAATCATTTATAAAATGTAAAATAAAGAATAAAACATTTTTTGGAAACACAGATTTTGAGGAAATGAGATTTTTGACCCAAGTGATAAATAACGTAATATTTTTTCAAAAAAATTCTCTTCATCATTAGAATTACTGAATGATGTAAAAATAGTACAATAACATTAGAAATACCATTAATAACTAGAGGGACTAAAAATTTATTTATTTAAATATTTAATTATAAAATAACTCCCACATGGTAGGCCTATACATAAACAATCCTGAATAATGTTGATATTGTGAAAAACCGCTTACCACTTTTGTAACATATGAATTGTCTAAAAAAAATTAAATATATCAAATTAAATAGTAAATATCATGAATATAAATTATTTCATGGTATGAAATAATAATGGGTAATTATACACACAAAAAACATGAAATCAGTGGTATATATAGAGTATATCCTTTAGAAGTAAAAGCGATATGAGAAACCCAAACATCATGTTGGACTTCCTTTGCATCTGTCTAAACACCCAACATAATTATAATTATACGATTGTAAAAAATTTATTAAAAAAAATAAAAATATATTTCATGGTATGTATGATTTAATTATATTATTTTATGGCCCATTTAATAACAACTGTTTTTTTAAAATATGTTTCTCAAGATAAATTATCTATTTTTAATGTCTATTCAGTTTTGTAATTTTGTAAATTTTCTATTGATGATGGTTAATTAATTTTCAAAAACCTATCCATTTTATAAATAATATATATATTAATTTTATATTAATTTATATTAATATGTAAATTGTAGAGATATAAAATTGATTGTATTATTCATTCATACCAAAGTTCGTATGTATGTATAATATTATTTCCATTTTACACTATGAAATAGATAAAAAAAATATGAATTCAAAATTCCATAATAATACTTATTTAATATATATACTTTATATTTATCAAATACATCCTTATTACTATCCATGTAAATATAACATGTTGATTTATTCGCATTAATACGTGGAGGTAATAGTCTACACATACACAAAAGTGATATTATTGTTTTATAAGGGATGGGAATGTAGGATGTTAGATATTATATTATAGTATGATAATTATTTTTTATTCGTAAAAATAACATATTTTCATTAAAAATATCATTAATACCTTTCTTATAAAGTGTATGTTAAAATAAATCAAACCCCTTTGTTAGGTGGTAGTCGACTATACACCCAAGTGATGTTATCATATACCAAATTGAAAGAATTATAATATATTATTTGTTATATAATTATTAACTAATTATAATATTATCATAATTATTTTATAAAAATGTTAAATCCATAATTATACCCAACTTGTAAAGGTGGTGATCGAAAAAATATTACATTGGTTTATTAAATTATGATAATAAAATCCCACTATATATTAGATACTTATATTAATATATTATAATATTTGGATTTTTATTTAAGGAATTGAAAAAATAAATAAAATAATTTTTAATAATTAAATATTTTACTTATTCTTTGGAGTGCCTCTATAGGTTTATACCTAGAGCCCTCTAATATGTGATTTATAATAATATTGAAAACTATAATATTTTAGGTGGTAATTAAGGAATCAATTTTTTTAGGTCATCGATGATTCAAATTTTTTTGGAAGTAGGTTAGGGGGAGTGGGAGAGGCTTTCATAAGTGTGGGAAATGGAAGACATAGAATGTTTTAAATGATAAAGTGATACCCATGATTTTATTACGCAAAAATACTATAAAATTGGTCATTCAAAAAACATGGAGGTCATATGGTAAAAAAAATCTATTAAATATAAAATTTAAATGTTTATAGGTTATTTTATCCCGTGTATTCTTAGTTAATTAACATAGTGAACCCATTTTTATCATAATCATGGAAAATCATTTTTACTACATATTTTTATAATTTGTTTAAAAATTAATTATAAAATACTAGATATAATTTTATGCGATGATTCCAAATATGGTATAAAATTCTTGAATTTAAATTTATAGTATTGTAATATTCAATTTATAATTAATCATGAATATATGTCGAGAAAATAGTTTTTCCAAAGAATTAGTCTTAAATGTTTAAAAAATATATAACATAATTGAATATGAAATTAAATTAAAATTCCAAATTTAGTTAAATAGTCATATAATAGAATTAATTTTTCATTAAACAAAATTTTATAAAAAAAATCAAATTTTTAAATATAAATTAAATGGAAATATTCAAAAAGTATAAGTATTTTCCACTATTCAGCAAAAAATTAAAACATTTCTAAAAAATCCCAACAAATTCAACTATAAATTATTTTTGACATGTATTTTTAAAAATTAATGTTAATGTATTCAAATAAATTACATAAATGTGTTAAAAATTTATTTTTAAATATGTGTGCAATGTTTGATGATACTACCTTTGAAAAAATATGGTTTTTAGAAAACATATCCTCTTAATTAAATTGATTTTTATTTTAAATAAATATTAAAATATATAAATTGAATTAATTTTTTACATGTATAAATCGTATAATTTTAATTATTTAGTTATTCTTACAGTTATCTTCCAACATAATGGATATTTTTTAATGTTAATGAGTAAGTAATAATAATTTATTAGTTTATCTTGTTCTTTTCGAACCTACTATTGTGGGAATCACATAGTGTCAAAGAGATAGAAATTAATCAAAATGGAATAATGCTTAATATCCTGGGGTGTTACATTATCATATAATCTATATTTTTCATGTCATATACTTATTAAAATTATATTTTCTTTTTACAAAATCTCTGGGAATTAAAATTTACATTCAAATGGAGTTTTATATATAATGATATTTAAAGGCCATGAAAATTCATAAAGATAGTGATGATGATCCTAAATAAAGTCTAATGAATATTATTTGAAAATTATGAAATTCATGAAAAATTAGTAGAATATTCACAATAAATATAAGATTTTTATTGACTACATTGATCTTACATTGAGACTTATAAGAATAATAAATAATATATATAATCTCATTACTGTGTTTATGGAGGAATATGTGAGATATGAGTGCTCATGTATAATTTTTATTATACCAGTCAGGTGATTGGAGAATATTGGTAAGAATTATAATGAACATGTAATAGGATAGTAATATTACAAGAAAGTCTAATATCAAATTTTTTGAATGGTTTCCTATTTTTCAAAATCATATAATACGAGTGTTTAGTATAGAATTGCAATTTATTAGAGAATTATAATATTATTTATACACTAGTCAAAAAATATGTTTCTAAACATTGATCAAAGTCAAAAGTTATTATATTCTAAAAATGGTTTTGAACCATATAAATATATTGAATTATTCAATATTTTGACTACTTATAACTTTGGTTGTAGTGTTTTCTGTTAGAAACACATAAACCCATATACATATCTCAAACAATATAGGTTATAAAATACTAAATTGGGGTCGATTTCTATGTTGAATGAAATTGGAACATTCCTATAATAATTCACCCATTCACCCCCCCCCCCCCAAGGCAGCATCCCAATAATAACCCTTGGGAATATCAATTATTATCATAGAATAAAATGGTTTGATTTCATTGGATAAATTTTTATCCAGTTATTAATATATTATATATATATATAAAGGTCATATTTTGAAAAGGATAATATTTCCGATAAATGGAATGTATATTTACAATGTAACATTTACTTTAATTCATGGACATGAGATGTGATAATTTTTTAATGGTCTTATTTGATATCCCTAGGGAACCAAAAGCTAGAAATAAATTCCAATTTATTATAAGAAAAATGTTGGGTGATTTTATAAATATTTATAAAAAAACCTAAAATTATAAATTATAAACATCCAAACCATCAATATGTTTTTTTATTATAACAAATATAACTCCAATGTAAAACTATTAGAATGATAACATCAATGTGAGAATTAATATTAAAACTCAACAAATAGAAACAAAAATAAAACAAGACTCAAATACACTAATTCTGTATAATCCCTTCTACCATCGAATATCATCCTTCCTCCAACACCACCTTCTCTTCTCAGAGGACCAATGATTGTCATTGGAGAAATGAGATAACATTTCATTTCCTATATACTTGTATATAATTTCTGCAAATTAAATAATGTTCACATAAAGGTGTGAGTATAACACTATATAGGAAATCTTTATAGACTTCCCAAAACATGATAGTTGGACATGAACTTGCGAGAATATATTATATCAAATATTTTAAAATAAATTATGTAATATATTTATAAATAAAAGTGAAATTCATGTTTAATAATCCCAAATCATGATGATAACCATTCATTATTATATGAAATATCCATTATAAAGTTCACACAAACACACAATAATCCGTCAATTTAGGATTTGTATCTCATATTGACAATTTTCTCATTAAAATACTTTATGCATAATTAATGGTGGTGCTTCCCAACAATTTCTATTCCACTTTAAACATAGTCCAAAATAATAATTAAAATTTTCATTAAAAATCATTTTATATAAAAGAATTATCCATTGAAATCATTTCATAGGGAATTTATATGTAATAAAAACAAATATAATCTAAAATTCACCATATCAAATTTATATTAAATGTTGTTTTCGAAGACCAATATATTTATAATTTTTCAAAAAAAATTATACTGATCTCTACAATGTTTTCACACTATTATTTATTGAAAAATCAAAAGAAATAAAATTAAAAAAAAATCTGTCATTCATGTTCTTGGACAATTTTAGATGAGAAATAATCCATATATGTTTTCATGGATGATGAAAATGATGAACCGTACTATGAAAATGTTGATCCTATCTCACAAAACAATCCATTTAATAGTTACAGCAAGATGTAATAATGATTAAAATTATATAATAGAGTCACATTGAAAAAATATTACATCCATTACTCTACCATTGATGAGGAATGTGATTTATAGATAACAGAGGAGAAACAAAGCCTAAATACTGATTCCATGCCTCCAACACATATTGATTTTTCAAAATTCACCTTCATATTATAGGGAATCATTAAGGCAGCTTAGTATATAATCCGTGTTCAATAAACTGTAAGAGTAGGTGATTGATGGTGTTTATAGAGATTTATTATAAAATAAAACACAATTTATGGAGCACTAAAATCATATCACAATGTTAGGTTAGACAGTATGATAGACCATGCATTAACTATGTGCATGCTACTCAACAAGATCCAATGAGTTGAATGGTTTTGGATACATGGTTTGGAAAACTGTTTGCTAAACATGTGTTACAAAAACCACAAGGAAACTCCATCACATAGTTTGTCCACACATTTGGGAAAAATGTGTTACAACCTTGATTCTCTCACTTTCCCCACCAGCACAATTCCCTTTGAATTTTCATGGTTTTTGATTATAATACTCTAATAGTATTCCAACCCTCTATCTCATATCACCACCTTAAACAATTTCACAAATATGGTGCACTATTTCTACTAATATTAGTCAATCCGTGAACATTCATAAACACTTGAAAATAATACATAACCATATATAATCCTCCATTGAATATCCAATTTTTTATATAAGTTGAAATATATAATAAATGGTAACGAACCTGAAAACAGGGGTGTTATATTCTATCAACCTTTAGTCATTCTATAATTAGAAAGTGGGAGACTAGTATTGTTTTGGAAGTGTGTTGGCCATTATTAAAACATCTCTATATAATATCCTTAATTTTCATCAAGATTCTTCCCTTGTATTCATAAAACCCATAACAAACTAATGATTTTCCAATGATAGATCTTCTCTTTCCTATATAAATTATATATCAAAACATAAATCAATATAACATCTGGTTCATTATAAATAATGTGTCATCAAATCTCATGTCGATGATCAGGATGGTAAATCCTCAACTTAGATAATGAAATACTATGTGGAATTAACTAATTTTTTTTTTAAAATCCAACTAATTAACTACATCTATAATAAATTAAAATACAAAAAAAGGGATATAGTATATATGATATTACATTACATGCATCAAAAATGGTGTTTATGTAGTGTTGGACTCCTCATGTATTAATCTTGTTTTAATGATCATAAATCTCAATAATAATTACACATCATGTTTTAATGATTGAAAATCTTATTACGGTCAATTACACTCATTATTATTTACAAATCTTTTTCATGATCAGAACTCTCACTTATCTTATAAAATACCTGTATTTATGTTCCAAGTTCTCTTACATGATAATGGTTAAGATTAATTCATATTCTTCATATCACTGTTTTAGTTTGAATATAGTTAATTGCCTAAGTATTCAGACATCGTGGAAGATAGACACGGTAAACCTGACATCGTGTCCCAGACACCATGAATGACACACCGTGACCCAGACACTATGAAGGACACACCGTGACCCAGACACCGTAAAGGACCTACCGTGAGTTAGACACCGTGAATCAAACACCGTGAGATAGACACCATGACATAGACACACCATGAAGTACATACCATGAAGGACATACTGGTTCCTAGATAAAACGTTTACATAATCATTGTGACACCGTTTCTTAACCTTTTTGTCAGTATTATTTTAATAATACTAACAGTCATATTTGATGTTTTTAATAAAATTAATGTTATTTAATGATAGTTTTTGGTCTTTCAGGAAACCGTACCTCGTACCTATGGAAAGGAAATCATTATTATTGCCAGAGGTCGTGGAATATAAAACAGATTGAGCTGTAGTAGAGGAGAGTCTCGTTCTTGACACGTCTCGACACACACACTACAATACATGCGAGCTCTGTACTAAACCAAAGAACAATCCTGGGCACAACTATGAATAAAACATTGTACGATCCTCAAAGAAGTTCTATACATGCAATCCTACATTACTGAAGAACACACGATGTACTATAGAGTCAAGAGAACATCTTCTCTCCTAGAGAAACAAAAGATGAACCATGACACTCTATTTTTCAACAGAAAAACCAGAGAAGGACTCAGAAGTTTTTCTGCTGAATCCAAAAAGTCCAGAGCTGCACTGTCAATCACTAAATCTTTCTAAACTTCCATATACTATCTATAAGTGATTTATAATTAACTTTTGAGCAGTGTGTGTATCCTGTTCATTTTACACACACACTGTCTCTTGTGTTGAACTAGAGGATATCACAATCCTCATACCAAAAGTCCTTTCTCTTTTTTACCCACGATAACTATGGAAGAGGACCTTTTGTGGCCAGGTCTTTATTTTTGTTTTCCATGAAGAACAGTGGTAGAGGTCCCTGCGTGGCCTGGACATTCTTGTACGATTTCTAACTCCGATCCCAGGTGTGGATAAATTATATATATAAATTTGAGAGGACTAATTCTCATCTTGAGACTGAACCTCTTGATTATATCTACTGTGCATTTTTAGTTTCAGTTAAAAATATATTTTATCTAATTTATATTCCTCTGCCTATTACATTGAAAAAAAATCTATTTCAATGTTACATTGATAGATAATATATAAAGTGTTTGTATCTAGTGTAAATCAGTAGGTTAGTTTCAAAAGAAAATTTAATCTTCTGATTAGATTAACCGAGAACTAATCAATATTTTGAGAATCTAATTGAACCATTACAGTTTTACAAATTCACTATAGTTTAACTTGTTTTATAATTAGGTGGATTTTATGAGAAATATTTTTACCATAAATTTAAATTGGAACTCAATTCACCCCCCTCTTGAGTGTCCACTCCGACCAACATTTGGTATCATAGGTTGTTTTTATTAATACAAGTTTTCAAAACATTCTGTTTTTCAACTGTGATTTTAGTTACATCCTTAAAGATATTAAATTTCTATTAGTTCTAAATTTTATCTCATTAAAATTATTCTCTAAAATATAGTTATGGACAATAGAATAAATGGTGTTGTTACTAACATGCCACCTTTCATTAATGGTATAAACTATTCTCAATGGAAACATAAAATAAAATACATTTAGAAATTATGGGTTTTGATATCTTTACTGCTATTGAATATCAATATAAAATTCATGAAACTAAAAGAACTACTTGGGATGCAACTACTAAAGTAGCTTACAATAATAATTGTAAAGCTATGAATACTTTTTATTGTGCATTAGGATATGAATAATTCAACAAAATATATGCCTGTAAAACAGCTTATTAAATTTGGGATACTTTAAGTTTTTCTAATGAGGGAACAACTAATGTTAAAGAAATGAGATTAAATACTTATACTATTAAATATGATAATTCTAAAATTAAAACTGATGAGCCTATTTCTGATATGTATCTCAGGTTCAGTGAGATAGTAAATACAATGATTTCACTTGGAAAGGCTGTTCTAGCAAAGGAACAAATCATGTGGATATTGAGATGTTTTCCAGAAATATGGAGAGGCACTTCTGTTTCAATCAGAGAATCATGTGACATTGGAGATCTTCATGTCAAAGAGCTTATTGGTAAATTAATGATGTATGAGGAAGAACTTAAGGTAAATAAGGAAGATGATGATGAACCTAAGAGAAAATCTGTGGATTTCAAGTCTACTTCTTCAAAGAGAAAAGACAAGGAAAAAATACATGTACCTACAGAAAGTTCAACCAGTGAAGATTCAGATTAAAAAAATGCTACTGAGATGGATCAAATAGCCAGGAGATTTAAGAAGTTATTTAGGAAGAAGACATTCTTCAGAAAAACAAATTGCAAAGGAAGGTATGACAACAAGGGTCACTGGAAGAAGGACTGGAAGAAATCTGATAAGGAAGATGATATAGTCTGCTATGAATGCAATAGGAAAGGACACATCAAGGCTGACTGCCCAAAATTAAAATTCAAAAAGAAACATGATTATAAGGACAAGAAGTACAAGAAAGCTATCAAAGCTACTTGGAGTGCTTCATAAGACAGCATAAGGGAATCTGAAATTTCTGATTCTGAAAAGAATCGTGCCAATATGTGTTTCATGACTAAAAAACTTGAGGTAACCTCATATACTATTGTTTTAAATTCCAATTATTCTAGAGATGGTTCATAATCTGATTCTGATTCTGATGATATGTCTAAAAATGAATTATCTGAATACTATGACACGCTAGAGGAAACATGCAATGAACATAAGGACAAATATATTTCATTAACGATACAGCATGCTCTCACTGCAAATGTTAAATCCTCTCTTGATATAGAAAAATAAAAGAATGCTCAACTGTTAAAGGAAAATACAGAATTGAAAATGTCTAATGAGAAACATAGAAAGGACCTAGAAAAATTCCTAAAGGAAAAATATACACTAACTGAAATGTAAGGTAAGAATGATTCACCAAAATACACTACTGGTTTGGGATACCAACCTGGAAAAAGATAGTTCACTAAAACTCGATTTATTCTTAAATCTAGTCAAAATTCGGCTTGTTCCAGTTCTGGAAATCATATGATTCAACTAGTTATTCACATATTTATAGATCAAATAGAGTTTATCTTTGAAAATCTTTTGATTCTATAAATTATATGAAACCAATAAGAGAAATTTGGGTACCAAAATCATTAATTACTAACCTGTCTGGACCCAGGAAGATCTGGCTACCAAAGTCATTTCACATCTAAATCTATTTTGTTGGAAACCTATTTGAAGAGTTCTAACAAGAAGACATGGTATTTGGATAGTGTATGTTCAAGAAATATGTCTGGGGATTACTCATGCTTCAAGATCCTAATCAAGGTTGATGGAGGCCATGTCACCTTTGGTGATAATTCTAAGAGAAAAATAATCGGCCTATGCCAAATTGGTAACACTATCTCAGTTTTAATTTATAATGGTTTATTTGTTGATGGAATGAAATATAACTTGTTAAGTATATATCAATTATGTGATGATGGATTTAATTTTAAATTTTAAAATTATTTTTTTATGTTTTTAATTCTAAGAATGTTTTAATATTTTCTTCATTATGAAATGAAAATGTTTATGCTGTTGATTTAAATTCATTAGCTAGGAAAAATGTTACTTGTTTAAATTCTATACATAAAGAGTCTTGGTTATGGTATAAGAGATTAGGACACTTCAATGTACACTCACTTAGAAAACTAACTAGGAAGAAATTGGTTAGAGACTTACCCAAACTAGAGTTTCCAAATGACAATGTTTTTAATCCCTGTCAAAAGGGAAAACAACAGAAAATCTATTTTCAATAAAAGAATGAAGTTTCAACTTCTCAACCTCTCATGTTGGTTCACATGGACTTGTCTGGACCATCTATAGTTTATAGCTTAAATGGGAAGCACTATGTCTATGTCCTAATAGACGACTTTTCCAGATATACATGGGTATATTTCTTGGCTCACAAAAGTGAAGCTTGTTATAACTCTATTAAATACTCCAAGATTGTAGAAAACCTTATGGAACTTAAGATTAAAACCCTGAGATGTGAACATGGCCCTGAGTTTGAAAATCAAGAGTTTGAATCTTATTGCTCACAAAATGGATAAATTCATAACTTTTCTGCTCCCAGTACACCTAAGTAGAATGATGTAGTATAGAGAAAGAATGGAACCCTTCATGAAATAGCAAGAACCATGCTAAATTAGTATGACCTGCCTATTTACTTTTGGGATAAAGCTGTATATACATCTTGTTATATCATCAATAGAGTCTTATTTAGAACTTTTCTCAAGAAAAACCCTTTATGAACTATGGAATAATAGAAAGACAAAGGATAATTACTTTAAAGTCATTGGTTGAAAAGTCACTATTCTTAATACAAAGGATAATATGGGTAAGTTTTCTTCTAAGATTGATGAAGGAATCTTTTTAGGATATTCATTAACTAGAAAATCCTATGGAGTTTTCAATAAGAGAACCAAGTGTGTGGAAGAATCTGTTCACATAAAATTTGATGAAACTGATCCACATGAACCTATGTCGTCTCTTGAAAATCATCAAGAAGATTTATCTGTTATGAACCTTAATGATAAAATCAACGAACCTATTATAAAGACAACCAGTTCTGGAAATATTTCATAATCTGCTCCAAATGAACCTGAACCTAGAGAAGAAAATGAAATTTCTATCCCTACCTTTACTAGAACAACTAGAATTCGAAATAATCATCCTTTAGATACTATTGTTGGTACTCTTGATAGAGGGACACAAACTAGAGCTTCTCTTAGAAATCAGCTTGAACATCAAGCCTTCTTGTCACAGATTGAACCTAAAAACAATGTTGATTCTATTAATGATGAATGTTGGGTAATATCTATGCAAGAAGAACATAATCAGTTTGAAAGAAAAAATGTTTAGAAACTAGTCGAAAGACCTAAGGACACTTTCACTATAGGCACGAAATGGGTGTTTAGAAATAAAGTAGATGAATCTCGAAATATAGTTAGAAACAAAGCCAGGTTAGTTTCACAAGTCTATAGTCAAGAAGAAGGAATTGACTATGAGTGGTTATTTTCTCTAGTAGCTATACTAGAAGCCATTAGGATCCTACTTGCTTATGCTACACATCTAAATTTCAAACTATATCAAATGGATGTTAAGAGTGATTTTTTAAATGGGTATATAGATGATGATGTTTTTGTTGAACAACCACCTGGATTTGCAAACCCTAATTTTCCAAATCATATTTTCAAATTATTAAAAGATTTATATGGTTTAAAGCAAGCTCAAAGAGCTTAGTATGACAGATTAAGTACTTTTCTTATCTCTAAAGGTTTTACGAAATGTATAGCTGATCCTACCCTTTTTATAAAATGAATTTCTAAAGATGTTTTAGTTGTATAAATTTATGTAGATGATATTCTTTTTGGATCTTCAAAAACTTCTTTATGTACAGATTTTTCTAAAATGATGCAAAATGAATTTGAAATGAGTTTAATAGTTGAACTTAAATTCTTTCATAGATATCAAATCCTTCAAAACAATGACGGGATTATTTTAACTCAAAGTAAATATACTAGAGTTATTTTAAAACGTTTTGGATTGGATAGCACAAAAATTAGTAAAACTCACATGAATACCACATGTGAGTTGGATCTTGATGAAGATAGAAAATCTGTTGATCAAACCACTTATAGAGGAATGATTGTAAGTCTTCTCTACTTGACTACTAGTCGTCCTGATATTATGTTTAGTGTGTGTATACGTGCTCATTTTCATGAAAACCCTAAAGAGTCACATTTAAATGCTGTAAAAAGAATTTTCAAATACCTCAAGAATACTCCAAATTTAGGACTGTTCTATCCAGAAGGAAAATCATTTGAACTAGTTAGTTATTCAGATGCTGATTTTTCTGGATGTATGTTAGATAAAAAAATCACCTCTGGAACATGTCAACTTTTAGGCAAGTCACTAGTATCATGGTGTAGTAAGAAACACAATTCTGTTGCATTATCTACTGCAGAAGCTGAATACATAGCTGCTGGTAGTTGGTGTGCACAAATTTTATGGATGAAACAAACTTTACTAGACTATGGATATCAATTCAGAAATATCCCAATAAATTGTGACAACAAAAGGGCTATTAACATTCTAAAGAATACTGTTTCACATTATAGGACAAAACATATTGATGTAAGACATCACTTTTTGAGGGATCATTACCAAAAAAGGTGATATCACTTTAGAATTCATTGGTACTAAATATCAACTTGCTGATATATTCACTAAACCATTAAATTCTGAGAGATTGGACTACATCATACATGATCATGGTATGATTAACCATAAATAGACATCTTACATATCTTACTAATTATTATTTTTACTATATTACATTATGGTTTCATGTTCACTATTTCTCATTTACTGATTCAAGTTTATAGTCTCACAATTAACATCTTTTGTTCACGGTCTGACACCTCACTGTCTCACCGTGACAGAATAGTTCACTAACTATCTCACCGTGACTGTACAGAATGGTCACTGTCTCACCGTGATAACCACCAACTGTCTCCTCGTGATGACTATTTTTCATCGCATCGTAACTCCTACTCACGGTCTCACCGTGAAGATTCTTTATATATTTATTTTAACCCGCATCATGGTAATTTTTATTTCATTACTGATTACTTCCATGAGATTTTGTTTTATGATGCTTGACATTCCCAAATGATAAAACATAAGGGTTTTTACTCGATTCCTTACCAGAGCACTCTCCTGCTCACTCTCTCGAACCCTCTTTACCCAGAAAAACTTCTCTCCTTCTCTCTCAGTCGAATATTCAGTGGATACCCATGATGAAGCATCCATCTTCACCCTCATCTGAGAAGCACCACATGAAGAAACAGAAAAAAGCACCGAAGATTTCACCTGAAGGACCTCTAAATCTGAACCTAGTAAGTCGTATTTTAGTACTTGAAATAGAGATTTTCCCTGAATGGCTGATATCTAGTATGTCTTTGGTTCTAAAAGTCTTAAGATAACAATGATGGATCGAATGGTTTTCTAGAGAAGATAGACCCATATAACCGAGGATGGTATATCAGTTTTACATGTATGTAAAGTTTTCCTTGGATTCTAGAGAATGTTTTATTTTGACAAGATGGATAAATAGACAAAAGTGTTCATTATCTTCAAGGTTACGGGATGCATGCTTGATAATTCCTCATGAAGGTATTTGTGAGGATTACCAGAGATACCCTCATCCAACAACTGACATATTTGATCTGGAAAATGAACTAGAGATCCTGATTGGAAATGGCACCAATTGATGGGCCATAGCAGCTGAATTGGATGGGGAGACAAGACTACTGTTCAAATTTGTTCAGAATTTGACTTGTCCAAGAAAAAGAGATTTTTCTATGATGAAGTATCAAGATGTGTTCCTGATTCACCTGTTGAAGAATGTCCATAAGATCAATCTTTGAAAATATGTCATTAACCATATATGTGAGCTGATTAAAGTGACTTTCAAATCCACCCACTTGTATTACTCAAGGATGATTTCGGCCATGTTAGTTTCCAAGGGAGTAGTTGGACCGAATGAAGAAAAGATAGAGGATTTTGATTTCTGTTTATCCAAGGATATCATCAGAAGGATGAAGATTAATTGGAACCCATGGAAGAAGTAATGGGTTGAGGATAATGATCATATTTATAAGAAGTATAATCTTGTTGATTATCTAAGAATGCCAAAGAATATAACTGATCCGGGTTTGGAACCAGATGAAGTGGCTGAGTACCCAGAAGAGGAAGAAGAAGAAGAAGAGGTTGAAATACCTCAAGAGGAAGCAGATCCTCTTGAGAAAGAAAGGAATGATGTCCCTGCTGAAGTTCCTGCTGAAATACCTTCTAGAGAGGAAGTTTAAGTTGTTTTAGAGAAAAAGATCATGCTTCTAGAGATGATTTTGATCATGAAATTCAACCTGAGGCTACAAGATATTTGATTATTCCTATTTTAGAGCAGCAATCCAAGGAAGAGTCTTCTGGTGAAGAAGAACTCCCTGTCACGGAAGAAGCTGATCTAGGAGAAATCTATGCTAGGGAAAATGTTAATCAAGAGGAACTCCCTGTTGAAAAAGAAGCAAGTATGGAAGCACAACCAGTGGAATAGTCAGTTCCTGAGTACATACCCTATACTGAATAGAGGATGGAAATTTTCGTTCAGCTGGCAAGGAAAGCATTTATTGAAGAGTTTAGAGATGATACTGTGGGTCTTAATCCAATTCCAGAGCCTCAAGAATTTGAAATGGAAGCACATTTAGAGGGGGAGGAACCCCAAAACCATGAGATTGATGAAGCCGGAACTACTGAAACCTCTCAACCAACTGTCACATATTATGCGTACACTCGGTAAGAGTTTCCAAGTTTTTATTATGTTAGTGAATCATAGTAAGTGACTGCAACTGGTATAGATCTCTCTTTATTATTTCAACTGATGTTAGTAGCTCACCCAGAACCAGAACCAGAACCTCAAACTCAATCTGAATCTGAAACTGAAACTAATTTTGAACCGCAACCAGAATCAGCATCAGATCCTGTACCACTACCTTCATCTACACTCTTATCTGAGAAACAATCATATGTAACTATGTATGACTTGAAAGCCTTTGGATAGACTATCATGGCTAGAGTTGAGAAGATTATATCCTCTCAACCTTGTACAGTGACTCAACTAAGTCAAGAAGATGCCTCGATTCTTTTGGAAAACATCATTCTTCATATTCAACCAAGGATGATCCGAGAAATACAAGAAGTCAGAGTTGAAAATAATTTTCTTAGTGATGATGTTGCAAATTTGAAAGGTTTGGTGCAAAATATTCAAAACAGAATTGTCATCAAGATCAGAGCCAGCTCTTATTTCTGCTCCTACACCTGTTGCTACTACTCCTGAACCAGATTTTTCCAACCTTTATATAGGGATTGTGTCTCAAGTGCATCCTTATCTGCTGTTGTTTGATGAGAATATTGGTGTAAGACACACAAAGATGTTGCAACGCTTGAGAGATATTGTAGAAAATCTGAATAATCTCACAGATGAGTAAACTTTATGTCTGCAAAAAGTTTTGAAACAGCACAAAGTTCTCACCGAAGCTATCAAGGATTCTTCTCCCTATTGTTAGGCTTATGTTCCCTCTTTGGATGATTCTCTACTGAGATCCATAATCAAGGAAGAAATTCAGAATTCCCTTAGTGGTTTAGATTTGTCTCCTTTTTCAGAAGTGGTTAATAACAGTGATCGAGCTTTATACCTATTTAGAATTCATTCTATGAATTCCAATGATGCTCAACAGGAGATCACCAAGAATATAGACTTTTATCTCACTCATATTTTCTCTAAAAGTGACAGGAAAAATCACTTTAAGTATATGTTGAGAATTTGAAAATCCCTCCAGTGACTCAAGTTTTTAAAGCCCAAGTTCATAAGCTTGCAGAGTTCACCACATTGTTGAAACAATTCATCTAAAATAAGGTTGATTTGGAAAAGGCTATGAAATATGGTGGAGAAATCATTTCTGATTTCATTAATCTTTTGAAGCCGTATCTTCATGTGCAGAGTACGACTATAGTTGCTACAGTTTCTACACCCCTTAGACCTTGTTTACCTACCCTAGCCTCAACTACAATGTCAGTCAGCCAAGCCCTTTCTTAGATTAGACCAGTCATTCTTGATCAACCATAGACTATATCTTCTACAGCTCCTACTTTAGCTCCTTATATATTTGAAGGTCTACCTTTACCTTCTTTGTCTACTACCACCATGCCTTCTTCTACATCAGCTCCAGCTCCTGCTGATAAAGGCAAAGAGAAATCCAATCCGTGATGCCTACCAATGATTCTTTATTTTTGATGGGATGTCTTTTATTTTTTACTATTTGTATTTCTCCTGTATATTTTATTATGAACCTTCTTAATGACAAATGCAGTGTTTCACTCCCTTCTCTCTACTTTTTGATTATCCCAAAAGGGGTAGAAAATGGTGAGAAGTCTTTCATCTATTCTTATTATATATGTTATTTTCTCTAACTTTTCATTTCCTTTATATTTTAACTATAAATTATTTGTGATCATCAAAAAGGGGGAGATTGTTGGACTCCTCATGTATTAATCATGTTTTAATGTTCACAAATATCAATAATAATTACACATCATGTTTTAATGATTTCAAATCTTATTACTGTCAATTACACTCATTATTATTTTCAAATATTTTTCATGATCACAACTCTCACTTATCTTATCAAACCCTTGTATTTATGTTTCATGTTCTCTTACATGATAATGTTTAAGCTTAATTCATATTCTGCATAATACTATTTAAGTTTGAATATAGTTAATTGTCTATGTATTCAGACACCCTGAAGGACAGACACAGTAAGCCTGACACTGTGATCGAGACACCATGAAGGACACACCATGACCCAGACACCGTGAAGGACACACCGTGACCCAGACACCATGAAGGACATACCGTGAGTCAGACACCATGACTCAGACACCATGAGCTAGACACTGTGACATGGAAACACTGTGAAGCAAATACCATGAAGGACATACCGGTTCCTGGAGACACCGTTTACATAATCATTGTGACACTATTTCTTAACCTTTTTTTAATATTATTTTAAAAATACTAACTGTCATATTTGATGTTTTTAATGCAATTAATGTTATTTAATGATAGTTTTTGGTCTGTTAGGAAACCGTACCTCGTACCTATGGAAATGAAATCATTCCTACTTCTGGAGCACATGGAATATAAAGAAAAGTGAGTTGTAGTAGAGGAGGGGCTCACTCTTGACACATATAGATAGACATACTATAATACACGTGAGCTCTGTACTGAACCGAAGAACAATCCTGAACACAGTTGTGAAGAAAACATTGCCCGATCCTCAATGAAGATCTATACATGAAATCCTACATTACTGAAGAACACACGAAGTACTCTGGAGTAAATATAACATCTTCTCTCCTAGAGAAAGAAAAGTTGAACCACGACACTCTGTATTTAAATAGAAAAACCAGATAAGGACTCAGAAGCTTTTCTGATGAATCCAATGAGTCCAGAGCGGCACTTCCAATCACTAGAGACTTCTAAACTTCTATATACTATCTCTAAGTGATTTATAATTAAATATCGAGTAGTGTTATGTAATTCTATAGGAGGAACTATTAAATAATGTATGATGTCATTATGATAACCACATATATGTTCCCAGGTCATGCTCTTTGGTTGTGGTGTAATGTTAACTGAACCTATGTTTTGAGATTCTCCACCCCCTTGGATGTATGTATCCCTCTCCTAATAATTCAAAACACTTGAGTTCTCACCCATTCCAATATAAATAGACATAATTTATGTTGACTACATGTATGATGAATCACATTCAACCACTTTATCTCTAATTGGTACCTCCATACAATTCATAATAAAATGAATGACCATCAAATATTGAAAATTTTTACATAGCCTATAAAAAATGATGCGTTCCTTTATGGTGGTAACAATAGAATATTCAGTGGAAAAGTGTACTATTTTCATAAATATAGTTGTGTACAATATCATTGATTTTTTCTATTGAGTTATGATTATGAAATCATCAGATCTTGTTATCTTACTTGTGTGTGCATAGAATATTTTTTTTGTAAAATTATTGAAATTCCTCCCACATAATTCTAGATCAATATTATATTGGATATCTACATCCCACAATTTGAGTATGAGATCCTTAATCATTTTTTTAACATGAAAATTATCTTATTCAATTTTCATTGTAATTGAAAATTAAGATTCATTATAATTATCCATGGCTCCGCTCTTTCAAGCTCATAATCAACCAGATTGATAGGTAGATTCTATTTATAAAACTATAATGTGTGAATAGTATTTCATATTTATTATTTTGATTCCCAAAATTCATTTCTTGAAAAGTATAAAGGATTAACTGAACTTGTTTTAGGTTCACCTTTAGTTCATGTAAAACCAAATTTTTATTGGATTATTCTTATAAATATCTATTAATCTATCCAATTACATATTATTTGACAATAGAAAAGCTCAGTATAGTCATCAATAATTATAAATTAAAGGCTTAAAAATTTCAAATCACCATTATAATAAATAATCACAACCATCAATTTAAAAAAATATACCATTTAATAGAAAACATAAAAAAGAAAAATTATATAAAATAAGTATTTTTTGTTGGGAAGTCTCAATATCAATTCCTAATATGAATCACCCTTCAAATAATACCATTATTATTATATGAAAACACATATAGAAGTGTCTTGTAGTTTTTTCCCCGAAAAACTTTTAATATGATGTTTCACAAAAATTGAATTGTTGTGTATTTTTTAGAATTACATTTCATGTATTGGTTTTCCACTCTCCGTAGTACAAACCCATGAGACCAAATGACTCACCAAGACTAACACAATCATAATATATTTCCTCAACACTTTGACTTGAGTTGAGGTAGAGTTCCACTAACCATTTGTGAAATTGAAATGAAACCAAATGATAATAATAAATTCACACATCTTAGGTGAACACTAGAGGATGATTTACCATCAGAAATACAATAACCTATGAAGAAAAAAAATATAATCATCCATATCATCCATATGGTGATTTAATATAATAAATAAAACTAAATTATATAACTAATTGGTTGAAAATATCTATGTAACAATTGGAAAAGGAAACTCAAGTAGTAAAAACTAAAAGACAAAAGAGTCAATAATGAAAAAGGGGTATAATTCCAATAGCACCAAACTATTTTTAACCAACATATATATATTTCATGTTCATCAGATCAAGGAGAATAAATAAAGAAATGAGATATATTTTCCTTTCAAATATCACAATATAATGTATATATAAGTGATTCATCATTACCAAGATGGAGGTGAGTATAAATCCGTGTAGGAAATCCCCATAGACATCCCAACAAAACCCAATATGAAAATAAATTGTTGGAAAATTTCATAAAAATTATTGGTAATGTAGTTAAACCATTTATACCAAACTACATTTGAAATACCTTTTAAATAAAAAGAATTATATCCCATATGTAATAATTATAATAAAGATTAAAATATTGATAAAAACAAAGAAGTCTATACACTGAATCTTTATGTCAAACATTGACATTGGTACATTACTACGAGACACCATCCCAAAGTTACATTGTTACATCATAACAATAATACCTCCGATGTTGATCACAAACTAACTCAATTATTTTTAAATTATATTCCAAATAATTTTATATAAGACAACTCTGCTATTAATGAAATCTCGTAAAAATAATAACATACATAAATAACAAACCACAATCTTAAAATTACAATTTCAAAATTATGAGAAAATATAATTTTAAATAATATCCCAATTACCATATATCCAAAATAGAAAAGAAAATTATTTCATCAAAATTTCATTAACATTTCTATAAAAAAGACAAAAATCATTCATTAAAACCTATTATTCATGATTACAAACATCCATATGTGAGGGAGATTACATATACCGCATAATATTATAATAAAAATAATAATTATTTTAAAATCATCTAGATCCGACCTTGCAACACATTCCATTCAAAAGATCACCAATTATATCATCAAGATTCAAATCATAAAAAATTTATTTATGTGTAAAAATTTATATAAATGGATATATGAGAGAGGAGATTATTAGATCCAATAATTGCAAGGAATAAAAATTAAATTCCATATATTTTTAATATCAATTTCAACATGATTAATAAAAAAATCTTCCACATAAATGGGAATCATCATGGAAACCTTGGAGAGAAAATTAGTTTGAGACACTATAAGAATAAAATATTAATAATGGTAATGAGAAGATAATCCATACTAATTACTATTTTTAGGGCATATAATTCACATCAAATGGTTTTTTCCATTGGTTATTAAATCCATATTCGAACCATCTACATTATAAAGGAATTTTTTTAGTGAGCCTCATGGTTTATACAACATGGTTTTTAAAATTGGGTGCAAACCATATAACACTATTATTTTAAATCCACACCCTCACATGGTTGGATATCCTAGATTTAAAAACCATCACCAATTAAAAAATCTACCACTATCTCCCCTCGCATTCCTTCCCCTACAATCCATGTGGTTTGGGAAAACTATTCTCTATCTGTGAGTCTACCCACTAACATCAAGAAGCACTTTTCATGGTTTCATATAGATAGTTCATAGTTTCTAAAAACCATTATCAAAATATTTTCCTCCAAATAAATTTCCAAAACACCTCAAAACAATTTTTAACATCTCATAAATCAACCAAAATCATATATATTGTTAAAATAGTTCATAAAATGGTGCAATACATGAAATTGGTGGTTTTACATCCCAGCTACATTAATACCAACATACTTATTTTCAACTAAAAGCTATGAAACACAATAAAATTAAATTATATGAATTTGAAAAAATATATAATTTTTTAAAATAGATACATCACTACATGAAGGAAATCAATGTGGGAAGTCATATATTAAATATTCCAATAGTGATATTGAATCATGTTTTAACTATGACAAATATGTCGTCATGGACATAGATGGTAATTTTTATTCAATTAATATGGATTCATTAAAAGATATCATTGTAGACATTATGATAAATATATATTAGGTTATATAACTTTTATAGAAGAATAAATATCGTAGTTATAAATTTTATTATATGTTATTGATATTGAAAAGATTGAAAAGTTACTTATGTGGAAGTATCTTATCATGGATGTGGAATCAATGAGATATATTTTGTTATTTTATATTGAAACATACATAATAAATAAAGGTAACATTAATAATGGAAATAAAAAAGTTGAAAAGATAATTAAACACTGTGAATAATAATCTATTGTTTAGATAAAATCCAGAGATCATTTATTGATATCAAAAGATTCTAATTATAATTCACGCTAATAAAATAAAACAACTACAAATTCATTGCATGAATATAGTATGAAACATAATTCTCATGTTATGAAGTTAGAGTGATAATGATATTAATATTGGAGATTATTTTAGGGTCATAAAAATCCTTAAACAATAATATTCATTAGTTAAAAGACAAACTAAACACTATTGAGGAGACATATTCAACGAATTATTGTGATACTGAGAATATAAAGGCCCCATAAAATTCTATCAAAACATTTTTAAATATTAAATGACACATTCTAATTATATAAATTGTATTATATCTTTCTTGAATTCTTCCAAATAAATATTAAGGGAAATAATTAAAACTTATTCAAAATAATTATAATTATACTACAGTTATTTTAGGGGATAATGTTGGATTTAAAATGAATTCGAGAATTTTTTTTATGTAAATAATTATTTTAAATAAATAGTTATATCATGTTTGGATGTATATGTCTCCATGAAAATAAGATCTGTAACAAGATACTAATATAATTGGGTTTCTATCCAAAAATCAAAAGCTACAAAATCATTATATAGTACACCGAATGTGAAGAAAATAGTTTTTATTAGTAGTTTTTAGTTTTTAATGATTTTTTCATAGATCAATAAATTGTTTCCACATTATGGAATATATTTTGATTATATAAATCATTGATTAAGCTTTATAAAACATAAATTTGAAATATAATATAATTGGAAGAGTGATGAACCATAGAGGAACAAGAATATTTTATGAATTTATAGATTTGAAACTTAAAATATTTCTATTGATATTGCAATATAATTCTTCATAGTGATAGTGATTTATTTTTTATTTCAATAACTCATTTCTTATGATAATTAAAAAAATAAAACCACATAAATGATAAATAATTAATGGAAATGGGAATGAGTTAGTATTAGGATGTAACAAAATGATGAAAAATATTTTACAAAAGAGAACTAAAAATTATTTTTAAAAATTATTCTACACAAAATTGGACATGAAATAACTATAGAGGAAACTAAAACATCGTTAAAATTTAAAAATTGAATAAAAATTTTATTTATTTAATCTATCATAATGAATAAAATAAATCTATGAATAAAATATGTGTATAGGTTTGTAATATGTTATTAATGATGTAAAATTAATTATTCTTCCAGTTATGGGATAAATGAAAACTGATGAGAAGTTTTATGGAGTACGTAAAAAATAGGAACAAGTCATAAAAAAAGACATGGGAATTAGGTCAGAAGAATTTTCTTAGATACAATTGAGTAGAAACATTAACTACATGTTCTATGACTACTTATAGGAATGATATATAATGAAGCGAAATCAAATCATGTTCTGGGAGAATGAAATATCACATGGTAAGAATAGTAGTATAATAATAACATAATCTAATTATCACAAAGAAATTATTTTTACCTTCATTATTATGTATGAAGATGATTAAATTAATTAAAAAAGATAGAAAGATGATATGATCCCAAATTCCCATGAATACCCAAATTTTGAATGTCATAGGTGTATCATAAATGAAGGTTCATCAGATAAATACTGATTAAATTTAAAGGGTATATTAGTTGAAAGATAAATATTATCCTTCCTTATCATTATATGGAGCTTATATAATGATAGTTCTATGACAGATTTTTAATTAGGTATGGAAATTAATTTTTCCCATTTTTATTATATAAAATAAAATTATCAAAGGAGAGAGTTGTTAAACTAAAATCTTCCATGAAGGGGGAGATAAATTCATACATATTAATTTTTATCATATTGCTAATGAAATGTTTGTATAATCATTATATAATCTACTTAAATAATGTATGGTATGATATTTTAGAGTTTATATCTAAATATAAATAGTATAATGAAAATATTTATCTATATTTTAATGTATCAATTTTTCATATTGAGAATTTCTCACATAAGAACTGAGTTGATTCCGTGATGGATCACTACATATAAAAATATAATCCCACACTTATCTCATGTGGATTATATTATACTATGTTGGTAAAGAGAAAATGATTATTCTCAATGAATCATGAAATCCGTTAGATTTCCATACTCATAAAATTTAAATTTTTTAGCAAATGGTGGGGTAAACATTAGATAAACATACGATATCATGAACCTTGCATTTTATTGGTCTGTAAAGAATCCAAAGTTGTATACTAAATGACCCAAGAATTTATGATAAATATTGAATTTTTTTCCAAAATATATACATTCCTAGACTACATAATGATATAATGGAATAATGTATGATGTAATTAATGCACCCTAAGAGTTGTTTCATAATGTTACCTAAAGAAAAATTTATCGATTGTTCAAATATAAATCTAGAAGCTAATATTGAATAAGGTTGATGATCCCTATGAATAAATGGATTAAAGAAGAATGTGAGTATATTTATTTTATAGATTTAATTTTTATTAATTTTGAACAATGATATCATATGGATTATATAGAATATCATCTAATTATATTTTTGGAAATTAGGGGAGGAATGTAATGTATTAATGATAAATAAAAGTTACTCTAGAATAAATAACAACAACATCATCATTATATGTATTTGAAAAGGATATTGATTTTATGATATCAAATATATGAGAATGTTATTTTAAAAAAATTAAAAAAATATTTATTGATGATGCATTATTACAAGATATATTTCATTTTTGGGAGGTTGTCATAAATTTCAACTCGAGGATTATTAAGTGACATTGTATTTGAAAATAAAATCATGGTGATAAATACTTTTCAAATAAGTGAGGATCACTAATTTTATATATTTAAAACCATGAATCAATGTGTATATCATATAAATATTATCATTTTTATTGAAGGGATGAATAGAAGAACTTGAGAAAGTGGTAAACATAAAATATGAATAATTTAAATGTTATAATTATAGATGGTAAACTAGTGGAATGTAAAAACATTAGTTTCATAAATAAAAACATTATATTAAATTTTATATGTGACATTTGTCACTAGGCTTAAAGAACCCACAAAATTATTTCATTAAATTTAATATCTTTAATATCTTGTGGAATACAAAACACTCAACCTAAATAAACAGCAATATAGTATACCAAAATAACATAAACATTATATTTGTGGGAATTAGTAGTAAAAAATAAATATGAAAAATATGTACATTAAAACATTAATTGGTTGATTTTAAAAATTTATATGAATAATTTTAAATCAAAACAATTTTACTTTAAAATCATTTTTTTCATAAAAGATGGTTTATTCATGCATTGTATACAAAATTTAAAATGAAATTTTCAAAATAACAGAAAATTGATATGAAAAAATAAAATTAATTTTAAAATTTACATATAAAAATTATATTAGTGTGAAATTTTTAAATTTTTTTAAATGTTTTATTTTGTGATAAATATTGAAAATAATGAATTTTAATTAAAAACCCCATTTTAGTTTTTATAATTTATAAGGTTATGTTTTATTATTAATTGGTTATATAGTAAATATAGATCAATTTATTCTAAACTAATCTAATTTTTTTAATTGGAATAATTTTTTATTTAATTTTTATATAAAAACATTTTGATCTTATGTTCATTTTCCCTATAAGAATTGTATTTCTCTTACTGAATTCTTGATTAATATTAATTTAAATTTTTTAACTTATGGGAATTGAATTTGGAAAATTATAAAAAATATTTAGAATCCAAATAATTTATATTATCTATTAAATTCATAATAATTTTTACCCAAATTTAATAGTGAAAAATGTAAAAATTAATTACCTCAGTTATTACAAATCAATTTAAAGAAAAGTTAATCGAAAGAGATAAGGATTAAAGTTGACCCATAAACATTTCCAACAACCATTTTATAGAAACATTTTCCAAGTTATACCCTATATTACTATGAATTTTATATTGTTGGATTATTTTTAAATGAAAAATATTTGGGTAGTATTCATTCAGTTTAAATGTTACCGATGTATCATTATACGAACTTAAAATAGGCCACCCCTCCATCTCTTTCTATCAACATAACAACATTTTATTAAGAAATGTTTTACATATATCACATCAAAAATCATTCCTATAATTCATGAATAATTATTTTCAGATGAAATTCATCATTTAAATTCTTTTGGTGGAAACCGAATGAGGATACCCGTAGAAGGGAAACATTTTTCAATTAGAATTTTTATTTAATTTTTTCATAATCCTAAATTAATTACAATAAAACCATGATTATTTAAGAAATTAATTATATATCATATAATTAAAAGTAAATATTATATGAAAATTACATAAAAAAACTCCACTTTCATAAAATGGGTTAAAAAATTATTATTTGTGTGTACGATGGACTACAGCCATGCGAACCAATGTCATTATGTTTTCCATTTCCAACAATCTTATTCGGTTATGATGATGCATTGAAAGAATATATTTATTATTTACAAAGTTATCATATATTTGGAATCATTATTTAATATAGAACTTTTTCACATTCCAATCCATAAGAGAGGTGACAATTTCACTCATAGATATGGTGAACTACCACTTCGTGAAGTAAGCAGGATTTTTCTTTGAATAACACATTACATGGAATGTAATTAGATTAAATTTAATAACTATATTTTATATATATGATATAATATTAACATTAAAGAAATATTTATCATTTTAAAATTATTATAAATCATTTCTATTATAACATTGAAGTCAGATAAGTATGACAACATCGTTTGTGTACTTGTTTACTACCACCATCAAAAAGTGATGTGACTCTCTTTTCATCACCATAATAAATGGATGATATATATATTATATTTAAATAAATAATTTTCATTTATGATATGATTATAATTCAGTAATTATAAATTATTGTTCATCACCTTTTCATAGTGATCATTGAAAAAATGGAAACATTCATATTTTTACAAATGAACTACAATCTCAATGATTGTAACATGTTCAGTTTTTAATAAACATATTTCATGATTGGTTTAGATAAAATAACCTGATTAAAATATGATAATTATGTAATGATTATTATTTTACATATGAAATAAATATATAATGTCCTCTTAAATACGACCTTTCATGTTGAAGAGCGCGTGAGGAAATAAGGCAATTGACACATCAAACAACGAAAACAATGAATGATTATTAATGGAAGGGTGGTAATATGTTATATAAGTATTATATATTATATTATAAATATTAATAGGGTTTTCTAAGAAGTTAGTAACTTGTTTTAAATAACTATATTTCAGTTTAATTTGTGTTTATATAAAAAGAAGTGTGAGGTGTGATTTTTTGTCCCAATTTACCATCAAATAATACATAATCATTTTTTGCACAAATTTATTTTTTTGGTGTATAAATGTCCCATTGGACACGTGATATAATAATTCCTTAATTATTTTTTTCATTTTAAATTTAACTTTTAATTATTTTATCCAAGGATATTTGACTAAAAAATGAACTTTTGGTAAATGTTATTGAGATATTGAAAATTACTTTGTGATTTAAAACCTTATCTTGAAAAAAAACACTTTCATGTGATAATTTATTTGGAAATTAATATCATCATAAATGTAAATATTATTATATTATGGATATAATTATTTTCGAAATGGGATACAATTTTTACATATGGTTTTTATGTAGACATTTATTTTAATATCTAAGGAAATATATATATATATCTATATACATTAATCAATATGAATATTTAAGGGTAATTATTATATATTTAGCAATAAAATAGATTATTAAATATATGTGGAATGAATTTGACCTATACTTATGAGTGGTAATGTTATTATATAGAACCTCAAGGCATCTATATATATAAGGGACATGTAATTAGTTTGTTGATAAATTTTTTTCAATATATTGTTTAAATTTTATTTCAAATTATATTTATAGTAGTGGTATCATGATACATGATACCATGACATATTATCATTAGGTAGTTTCTTCCATAATAATTCTTTTATTTTAATACATGAAATTTTCACAATTTTATTATCTCTAGATGAATTTTATTCTTATTTTATTGAATACATGAAATGTGTTTTAATTTTATTTATCATTAAATATTGAGTATTCCGTATTTAATAATGACAGACATGTTATTTATTAAATGTTTTGTTTATATAGTTATTTTATATTTCATATTTATTATTCATTATTGATTCATTTTATTTTCTAATGTAATAGTTTCTTATTGATCATTTGTGCTCACCCATATTATGATTCATTCCCCCTGAATCTATGATGTTTTAACATCCTGACCCAGGTGCCACCTATCGGTGCCGTAATCTGGTTAGTCACATAATATCAATATGACCTCCCCATATGCCAGATCCTGATAACTAGTATCTAGGGATTGATAAATTGACCATAAGGTAATTATATGTAATTTAATTATAGTAAAACACCATAAAAAATAAACTAACATCAACTGAAGTAAAAATAGAAAAAATCACAACCAATATCAAAATAACAAATTCAGAAAATAAAATATCAATCTAAAAAAGAAAAAATGCACTGTTGAGGTACCTTTAATGTTCCTATAATAAAAACTGAAAATAAAGGCACCAACTACTCCCAAGAGGGTCCCAAACTAGGTTTAGTTCCAGCATTAAATATTCATACCAACTCATCCATCTGACTCAGGGTCTTTTCCATTAACCTTCCCTAAAAAACCAATGTATATTCGGGTACCAATTATGAATCAAGAGTTTCGTGTTATTTCACCTTATTAGGCCGTCCCAAATGGAATCTAAATAAAATACAATTGATGATTATGTATATAGCTAAATAAAGAAATAAAAATAATTCATAATTAAATTGTATAACACATTATTAAACATTCTATATTTAACCACATATTCACCCAGGTTACCAAGGACACCTAGACCACATTACATGATTTAGCTTGTGCTGGTTCCTGATCCTTCCCAATCGTAAATCACATTTTAATGTCTATGGTACCATTCCTTATACTTTTTTGAATTTCCAATTTACCATTAACATTTAATATCTCACAATTGAATGACAATGATTCCCAAAACTTATATTATCACATAATTGAACGATCTTGTTACCATTTACATTTAATATCACATAATTGAATGAGAATGTGACCATTGATATTTAATGTCACATAATAGAATAATCATGTCAATAATTTAGATTTTATTTCATAAAAAGAGAGGAGGATGTTTCCATTCTAATTTAATGTCAATTAATTGAATGATAATGTTTCCATCTACATTTAATATATCATAATTGAAGGAGCATTCACATTTAATGTCGTATAACTGAATTATGATGTAATTATTCACTTAATGAAAATTAGATTTTTATTTTTTAAAACCATTTGTGGCGAAAGTGTGAAACCATGAATTCAAAAAATGAAATAGTTAACAAAACCATTAAAATAAATCATAAGCCTACCAAAATTGATCTCCTAATATAGTTTCCATGAGATATTGGTTACCTATGGTTCTGTTTCATCCAATAGTAGATCTTCAAACTTGATAGCCAATTTGTCCCATGTAAGGATGTATTTCTCAAGGATGATATTCTCATTATTGAATCCCCACAAGAATCACGTCCTTCATGTTGATAAATAAATATTTATCATTATTTAGGATCACCCTCAGTGGCCTCTTATCATATTAGTGGTTTCCTGTTTTCATGCATTAAGTGTCGTGTCCTGATCAACATGTTCTTTTTCCTAACTCTTAATCAATTATATGGATTGCTCTAACACCTCATTTCACTTACACTACTGAAAGGTGACATCATAATATGACTTATTGACTATCAATATTAATTATGAATGTTTATATATTGTATGTGGAATACTGTACTAATTCTTCCTCTATTTATGCACGCCCTTTTGGTTCCTGGGACTCATCAGATTCAGAGGCCTCTCTCCTAGACCCTCCTAATTTGTATCACCAGAAAAATGCTCACTCATCTTCCTATCCAAGGGGCCTTGAACAACTCATCCTCTCACTACTGTTTCAGTTCAAAATTATTTTTGTGTTTAATGTATACCACCTTTTAACTAGAACATTCACTTATCATTGTCATACCTCATACCTCCTTGATCAAGGTGTTATAACCTATGAAATAACCATGTTTAGGTTCTATGTGAGACACTTCAAATCTTCATTCACACCTTATACCCATTGAATGCACCACATTCACATATTATGTGACCATATAGTTCTTATAATCACTAGACACAACCCATGGGGACTCCATGTTAGCCTTCATATTTGTTCCAGGACTCCTTTTCTCCAAAGAAGGTTTACCAAAAGTGTATGGATCCTCCAAATAATACCTAAGCCACTAGATGAAATCATATTCCCTGGGATTCCAATTTTGAGGTTCCTTTTGACATACCTTTTCATTGTCTCTGCATCCATATGTGGCTGACTAGAGGAGCTTGTACCATTAGATATAGGGGAATTGTCTCGGTATGAAACCTCCAAATCGATCTGCATATCTAGCAGTCAACCACACATGCCGACTGCTACTAAATGACAAAATATCATATAGACTGAGTAGTAATACACCCTAGTTTCATAAAAACATGTTTCTTATACCGAAAATCTATTACTATTGACATCCAAACTAAATAGGGAGGGGTTTTTTAGGTATCATTTTCCACACATGAACATGGATTAATTGGGTGGAAAATGGCTTGAGTTCAACTATCAGAGCATCAGAACCTACCTAGTAGGTTCCTTGTCATACTAAAAAGTGAATAATTAGATAATGGAAAAGGGAGATTATGAAATATCAACAAAATTGGGACCAAGGGAATGTTTCTCTTCATTTAATATTTATAAGTCCATCCGGATAAAAAAATTGAAACCTGTTGCATCTTTGGGGAGTTAAGCCCCATGCTTTAATCATATCCTCATCTGAAGTGAACATGATTATAATATTAATCATATACAGTATCCACACTTATCTGGATGAATGTATAGTTTCTTTCAGGGCATCGAATCACAAGCAATGAGCGTTAGATATACTTAAAATCCATTAAAAAAGATCTAAAATTACCCAAATTCATGTTGGAATGAGTTCTGGTCGAATGGGGGAACTTATGGGAGTTCATAGAATTTTAATAACAGTTTTAGTGAAATTAAAAATACTTTAAAAGGTTTCTTATTAAGTATTTTACAATTTTCTGAAATTATGTGCCAAACATCTTCCTCTTATTTTTTGTGGTGTAATGTTTGTCTTTATAGGGAACCCGGTTCGAAAAACCATGCACCTTATATATAAAACCTCACAATCGAGGGTTATATGATTTTATGGTCTAGGCACATGGTTTTCAATAACTATGAACTAATAATACACAACCCCACTTTCATATATTTTTTATTATTTTTATCCAATCACAGACCAATGTAAAACCGAAATGAAAGTTACTTAAATAAAGAAATAGCTGACTTCCAGCTTGATTCATCTCCAGAAAATGGTCTGGATCATATAATCTCCCAACTATAAAATAGCTCATTTGTGTGTTTCACTCCTACTTTTATCCAATAATATGAGCTAAAAATATTGTTCCATTGATGCCACATATCTACTTCCATGTCAAATGTTTTCTCCATCCAATGCCCATGTTTCCAAAATACATGAAATTTCAGCATGTTTCTTCCCCGCAACAATTTTTAACTATCATTCAACATGTGTATAATATGGTACAGAAAGGATGCATATACCACAAGTTCATCATCATACACATTTATCACATGGTAATGGTCAAGGTGATACTACCAATGTTGTGATACATGAGAATTTGTTTTGCATAAAATGGTATTTCTACTAAACATTCAAATAGTATGCCACTAGCTCAATTTTCTCCATAACTTAAATTGGTCCAATGAACCTAGTTTCAAGCTTTACCTATCTTTGTATCCTATAGTAACATAGTCTAGGTGACCCCCAAAATAATGCACAATCACCAAATATAAAATTCTGGGGTCATACCATTTTGTCAGCATATGATTTCATCCAACTATGATCCACACCCATTTATTTACAAGTCATCCATACTTACTCTGATATCTCCTATGCGAGACATGGTACCATCATCTATGAATAATATTACACCATCCGACATAGAGGTGATCTATATGGTCTGGCATAAGGAGCCTCATATTGTTCCATCTGTATAGTTTCCGGATAAATGATGTTATATGAAAACTCTACCAAATCAATGTGCTTCACCCAATACCCACTAAAGTCAATAAAACATGCCCAAAGACTACATTAAATCACAAGTGTTATATTCTATGACTAACCATCTGTATATGGTTGAAATTATTTTATCAACATAACATGTGTTCTGAGAACCCTCTATAATCCTGAAGAAAAAGTTGATGTAAAATATAAATCATGGTCTGAAATAATAGTATATGGAACCCAATGTGAACAGAATACCTCTTGAACATAAAAATTACCTAGCATATCCATTGAAAAATTCTCTATTATAATTAATAATTATTAAAAAAAATTCTATAAATCCACAACAACCTAGATAGAATCATTCTTGTTATGAATTTTTAGAAGACCCACCAAAAAATATATCTTCAGTTCATGCAAACACCATTATATAATTTCCAAAACAATAGAAATCTACATTGTCATTGAGGATCCGCCTTCACCTATTGATAAATTTATCATTTTTCCATGAACCCTAATATCATATTATTTACTCCTAGAAACGAAAAATGTCATTATAGGAAATTGTTCAGTTTAGTCTCACCAAGATTTATCTCCAACTTCATGGCTTTAAATCCCCACGTTAACTCTTCTCACATATTGGTATGAACATATTCCAAATTTCTAACGTAGATGATCTTATAATAATTGATGTTCCACTCAAATGGTGACACCCTCCCCCCCCGTTCATACTTCCTCTAATGATCAAAGACATTGGATCCTCATACTGCATATATCTAATACGTATCAATATGATGGACTCTACTGAAATTGATATGCGATTAATCTTTTCATGAATATACCAAACTACAACGTGCATATCATATAGAAAAGTCAACATCTTCCAATCTACACCAGTATTCTAAATAGCCTATTTATAAATCATCCTTCTCAAAGCATCAGCCGAACTTCATTCTTTCCCTGGCATATTTTATAGCACTAAATTGAATGAATACATATAATAAACCCATTTATGATACAAATGATTCAAATATAACTATATAAAAGTATAAATTAAACCCTTTTTATTTTTAAACACCATAAACACCACACCCATCAAATTATTGTTCCAACACATTAGTGCTTATACTGTTGTTTCCAAATCGTGGTCATATATTGTGTAGCATGGGTCATTTGGAATCAACAGATGATACCAATATTCCTCAACTAAACCACCCATCATAAACACATAACTATATAAAATACTAGAAAAATTACAATACAACATGTACTCCTCAACGGGTTATGGTAGGATCAAAATCAGTGCCAATTTTAAGCACATTTTCAACTCCTTGTAGAATTCATTCACACTGCAATCCATTGAAACATTATCCCCTTTTTGGTCATTCCCAAATGTGGTGATTTAAAACTGGAAAATTCCTAGAAGAATATTCAATAACATCTTGTTAGCCCCAGAAAGCTACTGATAGTGAATATGTTCTTGGGATGCTCCCTTAAAACCACTTCCTAATAAATATTCATTTCCACTGACACACCATCCTTCCAGATGATGTGTCACAAGAATATTACCTATTAAATCCAAAATTACCACTTAGATAGACTTTGGTATATTCATTTCTCCCTTATTATACTCAGGATAATTTCAAGATGGTGGGCATCTGTGTCATTAGTCTTGGACTATAACTATATGTCATATACAAAAACCAGCAGAAACTAAACTAGGTACAGATGAATGATTTGGTACATCAAGTGAATAAAATGTACTAGTGAATTTATCAACCCCAACGGTATTACGATGAACTCAAAAAGTCCATACCATCTTATAAAACCAGTACTTAGTAAATCATAAGTTTGAAATATTAGCTGATGATACCCCTATTTTATTAGTTCTTAGAGAATAATAATGCTCCACTCAACTCGTAAAATAGATCATCAATACGTAGAGGAGGATACCAATTTTTCACTATTATCTTGTCCAAAGTCTAGTAAATGATACAAAATCACAATTTCTCTTCAGTATTATTTATAAACAACATGACTGATCACCATAGTGATGTTCATGGATGGAAAAAAAATATATACTCTAAATCCTCTATAGTGTATTGAGATAATAAAGATCCCTTTGTTCCACAATATATGGTGGAATAGATATCGTCTGATCCACCAGCATGAGGTCAATAGTAAATTTCATATAACTTAGCTGACAGTAAAAATTTTTTCTCAAGAAAGGCATATTTAAATTTTTCTAGTATTTGAGGGATGATATCATGCATCACACCTTCTTCATCTAATAATAAATTAGCAACCTAGCTTGTGAGCTCTCCCATATACTGAGTAATTGGCCTTTATCAGACATCCTGCATATCCTAATCCACATGTTTAATATAGTGGTCACCCTTGGGAGAAATAATGGTTACACTACTTCAAAAACAATCAATGTGGGCTCAAAATGAAATTTTAGTGTCCATACCCATTTTAGGGTGATGCCCGATATACCAAATATTTAAAGATGCTAGAGAAAATTTTACTCCAAGATCATGAGAGAATGCTCCATAGACGAATCGATGTCTCTATAATACAGTCCTAATGGTGTATATATCATCATATACCCATTTAAAAACTCCACCTCTAGGATTAAACCATTATCATTTCTAAAGTATATAAAATAATAGGATCCATGAGTATCAAATAATGAACTTGATAATGTAGAATCTACAACAATAGTTCCTCTCACTATCGATAGCCCATCCTAAATATCCATGAGTGTAGGAAATATAGTATGTAGTTGTCCTTCCCCTCTACCATGTGGTGTTTTATGACTCCATTGTGTTGAACCAATCTAAAAATATAGGTTCTCCTTCCATGAAAAACCATTTCATCTGTCTCTACAACCACGGTCAGTAGAACTCCATCTTTTATAATGATATGTTATAGAATATACCCTTTCCACGCTCTATCTCAATATAGGTGAAACATCACTAATAATCAGTCATTTCATCCTGCATGACATTTATATGTGTTCCATCATGCCACAAGATTGACACTCTATTGGTAGTCATGGAGTGTCTCTACGACAATGGCTCGTCCTACCACACTAATGAAAGATCACTCTAGTAAGATCATGTGTAGTCTACCCTCCAATATGACCAATCATCTTTCCACTACCCTGGCCAATGTTCCCATAACAACACTTCATGATTTTGGAATTCATGCCTCCTAATTTTTTAGTAGAAACAATATGTCCATCATTGAATGAAACCCTCGGGTTTAGCCAATATATTAGAGAATAATCCACCACCCCAAAGAACATCATTAACCTGAGGAGATGAATCTGAGAATTAATCACACACTTTATTCTGTCTAGAAAACATATTTCTACAAAATTCTCATCTCCTATCAACACTAGGGAAAATCACTATTTTCCTATAATGATTCCACCATAGTCCATCACGAACAATATCCCCTCATTCATCCATATGAACTCTACTACCTTCTCCTTCCTCAATGTATCTTAGATTAAATGATCCAAGAAGATCTTCAAAAAGTCCCTCCATTTAATGTCATCGAAATGTCCTTTGTACATAAGAATGTCCCACCAGCACTTCACTAATCCTCATAGAATATAAGTGGACAACATTAACATCCTCTTAGAATGTGTTTCTTGATGGTTAGGTGTCATCTATATTGACTCAACTAAGAACTCATCTCCTTTAGGGCCACCCTCTCTAGTAAAATTTAGAGATTGATGGAACTAAAGATCCATATTAAGTTAGACATGATCTTTTAGACTAGAGTTTGGCCTCCTTCAGTTAATTACAATAATAAAGTAAAGTTCTCTCATAACTATTCCCCCACATCCTCAACCGACACAACTGAACCCTCAGGTTCCACCACTAGAGGATTATTTCAAGACATGTCCTTCAGTTTTCCTCTAAATAAGACTCATCATGGAGAGTTATTTATACAAGTCCATGCATGGAAAATATGAGACAGTTCAAAAAATTGCCACATATATATAAGAGGTAGTCACAAAAATCAACAACAATATTTTTCCCTAAACCTCTCCTCATAGTCAGAACTGATACACTCTCACTACCCTGAACCATAATACACCTTGTAAATTTTTTTAAAATAAATAAATAATATTATCATTTATTAATTTTCTCTTTTTGACACCAATTTATTCATGTTTTATATCATTTAATGTTCTTAACATAATTTTAGGCACTATTTTTAATTCAATTTCACAAACAATGAATATATACTGAGTTCAAAAACATACTAATAACCTTTTTTCTCGTTCATTACTAACTTGATGAATGTCACAAAATACTTCTATGTTCCTATAATTATTCATCTAGACTCAACTCTCATTCCATACCAAGCCATAATTCAATTATCACAAAATCTCAAAAACCATTTTTACATCACACAACTGGTGCATCACCCAATGTGAAATAATATCCATCTGTAAAAAAGAACAATAATAACAATGATCCCACCTTTTGTACATGGGGATTTTACCATACATGATTATACAAATCCCATGAACAATTTCATTACTAAGCGCACAACTTTTATGATTCTATTGTCTAAATTCCACAAATAGTAATAATGAAAATGAATAAATGAAATTTTGAGCCTCTAATACAATATTCTAGAATCCGAAACATGGTTACATAGGATGTTTCCATGAGATGGTCAGTCATATAAACTCAAGAATGCCTCCCCATAATCTAGAGGAAACTGAAAATCAGTAAAGGTTTGATAAGTCAATCATGTGGAGACTATATATTCTTTTGTCAGAGTAAAACACCATTGGAAATAAATAAACAATAATGGATTTATAATTAACAATAATCAACAAAAATATCAATATAATAAATAACTAAAATAAAATATCCAAATAAAATAGAAAACATGCCTTGTAGAAGTTCATGCCAAGTTTCAAAATGATAACTAAAAAAACACCAACTACTCACAAGGGGTCCTAAAAAAAGTCTAGTTCCCTCATAAAAAATCCATCTAAACCCATATATATATATCTCAGTGCCTCTTATATTAACTAATACTAAACATAGAATGTATCTTCATGTACCTATCAGGCAGCCCAAGAAGGGAGTGAGTAAAACTCAGATGACCACTACTAATGGTGTCTAAGAAAAATAAAATATATCATAGTGTATGATGTTATATAGGGAAATAAACTTAATGAACAATGATATATTTTATTATATTATTATACGTTTACTATTAAACCAAATATTCCCTTGGGTTTACCAGGACACCTGAACCTCATTACCTGCTTCGACTCATGCTATAGTCAAATAATTCCATAAGTAATATCACATTTGAATGTCTCTGTGAACATTCCAAATTGCTTTCATAATATCTAAATTTCCACTCAAATTTAATATCACAGAATTGAATGATCATGTAACCATTAACATTATTTATCTCATAATTTAATGAACATGTTAAAATTCCCATTTAATAAAACATAATAGTATGGGAATTTTATCATTCACATTTAATGCCACATAATTAAATTAGAATGTTACCATTCACATTTAATATAGAAAAATTAAATGATCATGTTTCCATTCACATTTAATGTTAGTTAGTTAAATGTACATGTTACATCTCCATTTAATATCACATACTTGAATGGGCATGTTTTTATTCACATTTAATGTCTGATAATTTAATGATCATTTTACCATTCACATTACAACATAATTGAAAGAGAATTTTACCATAAAAAGTCCTTGTTCAAATTTTCATGTTATCATTCACTATTTAATATCATATAATAAATAACATTAAAACGTTACACATATTTCAACCATAATTAATTAATTCATCAATTAAATAATCATACTTGTAATCTAAAAATTAATTTACCAATAATTATCTTATCTCATAACATTCATATCTTACAATTAATATACTATTAATTATCTCTTATAATTTCATTAATATCACATAATTAATTTTTCAAATAATTCTCTCAAACCCTTTATCTCAACATCTCTTAATTAATTCCACGATTGATTATATAAATCAAAAAACCAAATTTAATTATTAATGTTTCAAGTATGTTTCTAAATGGATAAATCCAAAATCTCATAATTATTTAAATAATTAATTATCTAGAAAAACTATAATCAAAATAACAAATTGGTCATTATGTAAATCAATTTAGGAATTTGAAAATATAGAGAACTCAAGAAATCCAAAGACATGTGTATAAAGGTAAAAATATCAACTATTTAATTGAAATATTATACTACATAGATTGATTCATTAAGGGATGTTTTCTTAGGAAAAATCCCAAAAATCATAGGGGCACAGGGACATAGATATAGATATGAAACAATAAACTAAAATAATATTGAATAATTCAAGATCACTAATATTTAATTTAAATCCACATGAATATATCTAGATTCCCTAATTCTTGATCTATATCTAGAAAAAATAGAAATTATCATCCACCAAAATAAGTAGAGAACAAATATGGATGAATGGAAAATTATTAAGAGAAGATCGACATACTGAGAGGGTTGCATATCTTTGATATGGGCTAAAAATCATGACTAATGGAGGTCCTATAGCCTTGGAATCCCTCTATAACTCTATATAATCACCCAATGACTTATTGTATCATGTTTGGGTTGAATGGTGGACGTTTCGGGGTTCAAGAAAATTTTAAAATCAATTTTTGGGAAATTAATACTACAATGCATTTTTTTCATGGAAACAGGTACACAATTTTCCATAACTTTGCAACAACCATGAGACAATTATTTGTGGGATGCATGGTTTTTAATTTCAAGGTGCATGGCTTGAAAAATAATGTTCCAAATATGAAAACCCTCACTATTAATAGCTATAAGATGTCTTGGAATAGGCACATGGTTTTCTCTAATGATTCTCTAATCATTCAAAAAAACCTTTTTTCTTCCAGATTTTATAATTTTCACCAATACACACCCTTTGGGAAAACCATGTAGAAATATACATAAATAGAAACAAAAAATTCCTGAATTCATGCTTGAGTCAACTCTAGAAAAGGGTAGAATATTATTGTAAAGGCCCAAACCTCTCTAGTCCATTCCTTTGTGGAAATGTGGTGTTATAGGTGTTCCGGAATGTTAAGGTGGCTTGGGGTGCGTTTGGGTGGACTTTTAAGGAAAGATAAAGGGTAATAGATTTTTCATGGTTGGTGCATGGTTTTCCTAAACCGTGCGGCCAAACCATGCATGACTGGTCTTGGAGGCAGTGGCTAACGCACAGTTAGTGAACGATTTGTCTAACCGTGCGGACTAACCGTGCAAGGAGTGTTTGAAGAGGCAGAAACAAGTGCACGGTTAGCGCACAGTTTAGTGAACCGTGCGGACTAACCGTGCATGCACTTAAAGTTAGATCCTAAAATTGTTGATCTAACTCGTTTTTCCATTAATCACCTTGTTTAAGCCCTTAAGCATCCATAACTCAGGATTACTCTCCCTTGGATGTAGAAGAACCTCTCCCAAGAATTTTGTAGGCGATCCGAAGGCTTTTCTATGTGAATTGAAGCCGGTTTCTCAAGGTATGTGATCCTTTTTGTTTGGTTTCTTAGATCTGCCTAGATCTACTCCACCTATTCTCTCGGGAACATAGATATACGCCTGTTATGGGTAGATCTAAGTGTGTGGATGTAAATTATGATGAGCATTGGTCTTGGTTGTGTTAGGGGAAGATATCAAGTGAGTATCCTTGGTGAATTGGTCCAGTCTTCTTGGGCGTTCTTCTAGCATTGTGGTTCCGTCAAAACCGTTGAGGTAGGGGATTCATGGAATATTTAATTGTTTATGTAAAATATTAGAGTTTTCATGATTTTTCATTTGGATCACAATGGAACTGACCTAATTAAATACTTGAAATGGATTAAAACAATTGGTTTGATCACATGTTGTTGCTTTATGCCTTGATAACGGTTCACCTCTTGATTTTCTATATAGTGTGATATATATGTCATTTGTTTTAGCATGTTTCTCTAAATGAAATTGATAAAGAACGTAAATCCAAAATTAATTGATAATTAATTGGCTAAATATAAATCAGAATGTAAATTAATTCAGTTGTTGTTGTTGTGGATGTAGTTCTAACTTGGTGTTAATAAAATTGATGCTAATGTATGTGTTTAATTCTGTTTGTTGGTAAACCTGAAATCTATTGGTGCTTGTGTATAAAGGCAGGATGCCTGGTTAAATATCCAAGAGCCCAAATTGATGTGATGTTTGTTTTCCTGCTGCTTGTGCAGTGATGTGACCCTGGGAGGGTGTTGTGATATGTGGGGGAATAGAGGCCTTGTGGTTGTGGAAGTGGATGGCGCCTAGAGTGGTGAGATGCATCGATTTATGTATGTGGGTGTCGGGGAGGACACTGGGGATGACATAATGGGTTGGATGTGGTTGTTGGATGCTTATGGATTCTTTGTGTGTTGATCTGCCTTGCCTTTCCCCAATGCTCAAGGTAGTTGGTCTTGCCTACCCTTCTTCCGAATGGGTAGAAGACGCCCAGGGTATGCGATGTGCTTTTCGTGTTTAGCCTCTCTGAGGATAATGGGTCTACGCTTTTTCTTTAGGCGGAACAGACTCGACGGGTAGTACATCTACTCACCGTGTTGATCCCACTTGTGTTTAGTATCATAGGATGCTTTTCTAGAATGCCTGGGAATATGGGGATAGTATTTCTGTAATGAATGTTTGAATAAATGTTGTTAACCCACGGGGGTTGGATTTTGTTGAAACATAAGGACAAGGTTGTAACTTTTGAAGGGATAGTGGATTTTTGGATGTGATGTTAGTGGAATTTAATGTGTAATTGTTCTTAGTTAATTAATGTTTGAATAATTAATTAACCTACTGTGGAATTGATAAAAATGGAATGAATTAATCTAATAAAACCATTTTATGGTTGTGTTCTTATAGGATACCTTGTCTTAGAAGTGGCAGCCTGGATTCCGAGAGACGTTAGCTATAGTTGTGTATTAGACTAGGTTATGCCCATAGTGTGGTTGTTAGTTATGATATATTCTATACCTTTTGTGTTTCTATATGCTACTATAACCTATCAGTAAGTAAAACTATCACCTCAGGGATTTTGAGCCCTGGGGGGTGTTTTACCCAACATTCTGATGGGAGGGTGAATGGCCGACTACCCCCTTTGTCTCCGCTCTCTTCTCTTGGTAGATACTAGTGCCATTTGGCACAACAGTTAGTTTTCCCCATATATGTGTGTAGAGGGATGTAATGGCTTGTGGTCATTCACACACATATATTTTGGATATAGTATCCTATGGACTACTATAGGTGTAACGTGTATAGGCTGTGATGGCTTGAGGATCCTTACTCAGTGTATGGTTGGTAATGGCTTGAAGTATAATACCCGACGTATGATATACATTATGCAAGCTGTAGTGGCTCCTGGAAACTACATGGTTACTTCTGGGTTGTGAGTATGGTGTGGTACTTAGCCCAGGTGTCTGCATGCAAGCCTCTATGGTGCACGTGGTGCAGATTGTAGGGCTTAGCCAACGTGTATTCGGGCAAGCCTTTGGAGAGATATGCACATGACTTATGTCATTGTGGAAAAGCGGAAAACCAGTGGGGAAGTAGTAGCGGGGTACCCCTGATATTATTTTCTATATTCTATGTTCTTGTATGCATTACTTGGTGAGAGTAGCCATGGTGAGGTTGGGAACTTAACATACCTGTTTATGTGATGTGTTAGTTTTACTTTTTGTTCATTGTGATTTATCATGATTTCTTTATTCTTGTACGAGAGGCTTCTGGGAGGATCCTACTGAGTATACTGTTATACTCACCATATATATATATAAACTGTTTTTCAGGTCACTTAGATCAGGATGGAGATCAAGCTGGCTACTACTAGCTTGGGGTTGGAGGAACTGTTCGGGCTTGTGGTCGCTGCAGTTTTACTTTTTTTGGGTACTTGTAGTTTCCCCTTTCACTTGTGGTACCTTTTCATGGAATTTCATATATGTACTCGGGATTATTTTATATTTCTGTTCTGAGTTGGAGTTGGTTGGTGTCTATCTTACCTCTCTCTTCCTCTTGTATTCTCTTAGAGGGCAATGCCTCCCATTAGTGGGTTTATTATAACCTCGGTGCTAGTCTCCAACCCAGGTCCTACTGGAGGTTGGACCCGGGGGTCATTATCTCCCTTCTAACATTTCCAGCCTAGGAGGGGTAAACATTGTTGGGAGGGGGTCGTGAAAGAGTGGTATCAAATGTATGCTTGAGGGATAAGATGGAGTTTGTCGTTAGGCACATGTGAGGTTACATGGGATGGTTGGGAAACAGTGTCATTCATGTTTATCAAGTGAGGTAAACACTGGATACCAGTTAAGACATAGGAGTTTAGGCCCCCCTATGATCTGATGCAGGGACCAATATGTTTACAATGGCTATTAAACAAGGCGATATTGGTTGAAGGGTAGAGACCTAGGAAAAGATCATGAATTATTCTTCTTTGTGCATGTGTTAGAATGGGTAGACCATGGGATAGGTTAACCTAAAATGAATAAAAAGAAAACAATTAATTAATAAATGTAGAGTCTCCATATTCCAGGGTTAGGAGCTCTATGTTTTTTTTATTTCACAGGTATGGCTCCAGGTCGACGTTCTCGTCAGGTTTGTGCAGAAGATCTCTAGCAGGCTGTTACAGCAGGTTTCTGCAAGGTAGAGGATGACGACGATGACACGTTGAGGAAGGCACTCCGAGAGTTTCAGCGCCCGAGTTTGCAGAAGTACGAGGGCTCTGTTTCAGATGCTGTCACGGAAGACTGGTTGGAAGAGTTCGAGATAGGCTTCAGTTAGATCTGTGCTTCGAAGGAGCACTGGGTGTCCTTAGCTGTGACGATGTTGCATGGAGTAGAATGGCAGGGGTGGTTCTTTTTCCTCGGGGATCGTTAGGAGTCAGTGATCCCATATGAGGAATTATGAGAAAAGTTCGGAGTCGAGTTCCTTTCCTCGACTGCAAAGGCATCCAGTCACCAGTATCATCTTACCCTTAGATAGGGGAGATTAAATGTTCAAGAGTTTGGAATCTATTTCATGAACCTTTTACGATATTCTTCGGACCTGTTACTAGATGAGGAGGCTAGAGCGCGGCATTTCGAGGAGGATTTGCATCCAGAGATCCAACGCCAGGTCACCCCATTTATGATGAAGACATATCTCGTGGTGCTGATGAGGGTATGGGTTGTCGAGTGGGCTTTGGAAAGGACCTGATCATCACGACAGTGGAATCATCATGATTCCTCACGAAGCTGAGCTGCGGTCCGGGGTTCCTGGTTTTCAGGGAAGACAAGTTTATATTCAGCGGGGGGTAGGTTCCATCCCTTCACATCTCATTTCTCCGGAGGTAGCAACTCTTAGTCCTATGCCAAGGGATCAGGCACTTTTTTTCTTATGGTGGTTGTGGCCATCAGCAGTGGGAGTGCCCGACCTTTCAGAGCTGTCATCGTGCACCAAGAGCTATGCACTAGGTTCCTCGTTTGAGGCAGTTCTAGCTGAGGCAAAAGCAGCCAGTTGCACCATCTTTAGATCACCAGAGGGGAGATGGGGCTGGAAGAGGACAACCCCATGATGCTTCTCATCCTCAGAGAGAAGAGTGTAGTCATGGTGGTGGTCGGCATCAGGGTCAGAGAGGTCGTGGAAGAGCTCGAGGATAGCTTCATGCTCTAGCGTTTCCAGCACCAGATGATCCAGATGTCATTCGAGGTACCCTTTTCTTGTTTTATACCTTTTTTATGCCTTTTTTGATTCAGTAGCGACACAATACTTCATATCACCTACCCTTGTCCATGCTTTGGGACTTGAGGTTAAGAGGCTTCCAGTGCCCTTGGCGTTGACTACTCTAGTTGGAGGTTGAGCTGACTTGTTTGAAGTAGGTAGAGACTGTGAGCTAGTGTTGGGGCAACATCACTCTTTGGGAGATTTCATATGTTTACAGATACCACCATATGATGTCATCCTTTACATGGATTGGTTGTATTTGGTGCATGCTATCATGGATTTCTTCAGGAAGAAGGTCATTTTCTTTGGTACAGATGGAGAGCCAGTGGTGTTTGTTGGTGAGGGAGATCATCAGATGATTCATAGGAGCATTCCATCCTTATCGTCCATGGCGGCTGAGATGATGCTGAGTTCATCAATGGTTTAGTAGTTGGTAATTCCTAGGGTCATTGAGGAGTACCTTGATGTACTCCCAGAAGAGGTTGTAGCATTACACCCTCGATGAGAGATCGAGTTTGGGATCGAGCTACAGCCAGGAGAATCTTCTGTCCCTATGTCTCCATATCGGATGGCCCCTTCTGAGGTACGAGAGCTACGTATACATCTTGATGGTCTGTTTCAGTGCGGTTTTGTTCGGCCAAGTGTGTCACCGTGGGGTTCAACAGTTCTGTTTCTGAAGAAGGCTGACGACAGATTGCGGTTGTGTGTCGATTATCATCGCATAAACAAAGTGAAAATAAAGAACCGATATCTGCATCAATGGTTTGAATATTTATTCGATCAACTAAAGGGAGAAAGTTGTTTCTCAAAGATCAACTTGCGGTCCGGATATCATCAGATGCGTGTGAAGGATGAGGATATCCCGAAGACTGCTTTCCGTTGTTTTCATGGGCACTATGAGTTTGTTGGAATGCTGTTTGGTGTGACGAATACTATATCTTTGTTCATGGGTATGATGAATGTTGTCTTCCATGAGATCCTGGACAGTTTCATGGTAGTTTTCATCGAAGACATCCTTGTGTACTCCACATCTGAAGAGAAGCATGCAGATCATCTGCGAGCCGTTTAGGGAGTTCTTCGTCGACATCAGCTGTTCAGAAAGTTGTCGAAGTGTATGTTTTTGGGCTCTAGAAGTACATTTCTTGGGGCATGTTATGTCCCAATAGGGATTAGCTTTGGATCCATAGAAGATTGAAGCAGTTGTTTCTTGGACTGCTCCCAAGACAGTGTCAGAGGTGCTATGTTTCCTTGGTCTCACCGGATACTACAGGAGGTTCGTATCCAATTTTTCACGGGTTGTGAATCCTCTGACAACATTGACCAGAAAATATCAGGCTTTCATATGGACTGATCAGTGTCCGGAATCATTCGAGTATCTATAGGAGAAGTTAGTAAGTGCTCTAGTCCTCTATCTTCCAACTATGGGGTCCAGTTTGATGTTTTCTGTGATGCTTCACATCTGGGGATAGGATGTGTTCTCATGCCGCAGAGGTCAGTTGTTTCTTATGGGTCTCGATAGTTGAATCCCCATGAATGCAACTATTTCACCCATGACCTTGATTTGGCAGCCGTAGTGTTTTCTTTGATGTTGTGGAGACATTACCTCATTGGTGAGCACTTTGTGGTTTTCACCGATCATAGGAGTTTGAGGTATGTTTTCTCCCAGCATGACTAGAACTTACGACAGCGTCGGTGGATGGAGTTCTTATTATAATATGAATTTTAAATATCGTATACAGATGAAAAAGGGAATGTTGTAGCTGATGCGGTGAGTCGAAAGTCCCGTAGTGATGCTGTTCATGAATCTGGTGATTCCTGGAGAGTAATGGAGGAACTGTCATCTTTGCATCTTGAGATGGAAGAGGTTGGAGGTAGAGGTTGTCTTTTCCAGATGACAGTGCATTCATCCCTGATGCAAAAGGTGGAAGATTCCAAGTTGGGTGATCCAGAAGTGGATGTTTGGAGATACAGAGTTGTTTTTAGTTAAACCCCTGGTGGATGGTCGGAGGATGAAAAACATCAAGTGTTGTATCATGGAAGGATTTTTTGTCCCTTAGCGATGTGAGAGACGATCCTCCGAGTGTTCCATATTTACCCTTTAGCAGTACATCCTGGTGTGAAAAAGATGTATCGATCCTGGAGGAGTCGGTTTTGGTGGCATGGGATGAAGCATGCGGTTGCGGAGTTTTTGTCTCGATGTTTAGTCTACCAAAAGGTGAAGGACAAACACCGTGTTCCTGGTGGTCTTCCCCAGCCATTAGAGATTCCTATGTGGAAGTGGGAGGACATATCTATGTACATTGTTATAGGTTTACCTCAATCTCTAGGAGAACATGATGCCATTTGGGTGGTAGTGGATCTTTTAACAAAATTGTCCCACTTCATAGCGATCAAGGAGACGAGCTTAATGGAAGTTTTGTCGAGGCAGTATCTATAGGAGGTGGTGAGACTTCATGGAGTCCCTAGGAAGATCGTTTTTGATCAAGATCCTCATTTTACCTCCAGGGTGTGGAGGGGTCTCCAACATGCTTTCGGTTCTCAACTATGCCTTAGCACTGCTTTTCATCCTCAAACTGATGGTCAAACTGAGTGAACCATCAAATCTCTTGAAGACATGTTATGATCTTGTGTTCTTGATTTTGTAGTTTCATGGATGAGGAACTTACCCTTGGTGGAATTATCTTACAATAATACTTTTCACTCCCCCATCGGTAAGGAGCCATTTTAAGCCTTATATGGCCGACCTTTCCATTCTCTGTTGTGTTGTACTGGGGTTGGAGAGTCAGCAATTCTCAGACCGGAACTAGTGCAGAATATAATAGAGATTTTTCTGGTGATTCGTGAGAGGATGAAGATAGCACAAGATCTTCAGAAATCATATGCTGATCAAAGGAGGAAAACCTTGGAGTTTAATGTCGGGGATCATGTGTCTCTGAAGGTGACTCCCCATCGTGGGAAGTGAAGGTTTGGTCATGGAAGTAATCATTCCCCCAGTTTTGTTAGGCCTTTTGAGGTGTTATCTCGTGTTTGAGCTGTGGCATATTGAGTAGCACCTCCCCACAGATGAGTTAGATACATGATGTTTTCCATGTATCACAGCTCTGTCGTTATCTTCATGACGACTCTCACATCATCGATTGGGTAGAGATTGATGTTGATGATGATGCGCCTTCAAGGAGCGACCTGTGGGGATCCAAGACCGCCAGGAGAAGGTGTTGTGTGAGCTATCTATTCCCTTGGATCGTGTCTTGTGGCGACACGGTGGCATCAAAGAGAGTACCTGGGAACGTGAGTCACATATGTGTGTCTAGTACCCAGAGTTTTTTGATGTTAAACTCTTTACATGCATCGTTGTAACTTGTGTGGTTATGAAACGTTCATGTTTATGAGATGGCTTCCTTTGTTGCTTTTGTGGCTTCCTATCTTTTGAGAGGTGTCTCGAGGGGTGGTTGTTCAGGCCCTGTTTCGTTTTCTCTTTATGAGGTTTTTGAATTCACGAGGACGAGAATGTTTTGAGAGGTATCTGATGTAATGTCACGGAACTCTCCGGTCCATTATTTTGTGGAAATATGGTGTTAGAGGTGTTTTTGAAGGTTATGGTGGCTTGGGGTGTGTTTGTGTAGACTTTAAAGTAAAGATAAAGGGTAATAGATGTCGCATGGTTGGCGCACGATTTTCCTAAACCGTGTGGCCAAACCGTGCAAGGCTGGTCTTGGAGGCATTGGCTAACACACATTTAGCACACAATTTGTCTAACTGTGGGGACTAACCCTGTGTGGAGTGTTTGAAGAGGTAGAACCTAGCGCATGGTTAACACACGGTTTAGTAAACCGTGCGGGCACTTAAAAAGTTAGATCCTAAAATTGTGGATCTAACTCGTTTTGACTTTAATCACCTCATTTAGTCCCCTAAGTGGCCATTTTATTGGATTCAAGATTTTATCACCTCACATAGTTTCTAATTAGTGATGATATAATCATATAAATTTTTTTTTATGATAAATGAGGTTGTTTTCTTATTTGTATTGAATTGTTGGTCTGTGTCTGTCGAGTTCTACACAACATGTGTTTATTAAATTTCTTATTAGGTTTTTGTATTTGGGTTATGATCTTTCAAATAATTTTTGGGTTTTATATATGAAATTTTTATGTTTGAATTCCCCTTTGGCATGTGTAAGTATTTTATAGACTTAAATGGTGGTTTGTAATGATTAATGTGTTTCCCAGGGTGCTTGTGGTTTTGAAAATGGACTGGCATGGTTACATTGTAAAAAAGATTGTTATATAGAAATATTGTAAGGTATGTTTTGAATTTTGGAATGGTTATTTTGATAACCCATCAAGGGTTAGGTAACTTTCCTTGTGGTTCATCATGAGATATGTGGGTCTTCAGCATCTGAACTCCCTTATGTAATAATTATTTTAAAGAAAGGGAATACCCTTGAGGTTTCCAAGGCGGTGTTAGTTTGTGTGATGTGTTTGATGATGTATGTATATGGATTGTTGTTTGGAAGTTTTGGTACATGAATTTATGAACATATCATGGGAACATAGAAGAGAGAAGATGAATTATAATAATTTTTACTGCACTAGTGTATGTCATTTCACTATGTAGTGGCACATAGCTTGGGTCATTTGGTTATTATTTATGTGTGATTGATTCCCCCAATCAGGCTAGGATGGGTGTTAGTAATGCATTTGGTCATTATGATCTGATCGAATACGGCATGGATTTGGGATGGGTCACATGTATAGAATGTTCTAGTAAACCTTTGAGTTATTAGGTTTTCCCATGTTCCTCTAACACTGGTACATTTAGTTCCATTTTCCTCGTTGTGTGGACTCATGAACCTTATTCTTGGTTTTAATGTTATCCCAGAAAATTTTGTGTGTGAGGTTTTGTTGAAAACGATTCAAATAAGATGTTTTGAAAGAGAAAATAATTCCATTTATTTTTCACCATTATGAAACATGATCACTTTTTATTTGGTTTCCTTTTCCCTTCTCCCCTTGAGACTTATTTTAAATAATGAGGGATATGGATTGTGATCGTTTGATTGAAAAATGTAAATTGTAGAAAAAACATATATTTATATATATTAATTCGATAATTTTAATCATTGATTATTTATTTCTAGAATGTGCATTAAGAATATAATAATTAGGGATTTTATACCGATTTTTAGTACTCACACCTATAATGTTATTTTGTTTTTAGTTTCTAATAACGTTTTCGTCATGGATTTAATCACCCTATGAAATGGTTGGATTGAATATGAGTGTGACCGTCGTGGTCACATGGAGATGTCTTGGTTATCATCTCCAGTTTGTTTTTACTTATATTTTTTTTGTACATTCTTGTTTTATTTTCATTTTTTATGTAAATGATGTAAAAATTATAATCCATATAAATTTTTGTTATCGTTCATTTATTCTATTGATCATGCTTGTTTTTTACTAGGAAAAACTATTCCCATTGTCACTATGTTGATTCCCTTAGTTCTTGTATCCATTCCAGTAGGATCAGGAATGAATATTGGGTCTTGACATGGATCTACTCGGGTGACTAGTTTGGGGTTGGCCTAGTTTGGTTTTTGAAAAAATAGTATCAAAGCCAGGTTGGAATTTTTTAGTACCATTCTTTATAAATTTCCCATTTTTGTTTGGGTCTGTCAATCTATAATGAGTAGGATTATCAAGATTAAGGTATAGTAATGAGAAAGAGGTCATGAACCCTCACTCATTTTGAATGTCAAGTTACCATGGGATGTTGGGGTTTGTTTTTATTTGATTCTTATGAATAATTCTATATTGGGAAATGAAAAGGGAATTAAGAAAGTGGCCTATGTGATATTGCATATCCATTCAAGCCATGTGGAGATAGGGGAATAACCCTATAATTATCTCTCTAATGGTGGTGTGACTGGAATATGGTCCCCATTAATGTGTCTAACTCACCAATCAGCACTAGTTTCCCCCTTAGAAATGTGTCATGTGTTCTCTTGGGTTTTAAAAATCATTTTGAATACACAAATTTGGGAATTCATGAAAATGGGGTTTTTAATGGAATAAGTGGATGGATTTTCCAAAGGTAAAGAAATGTAGTTTTTACATATTTATGGATGACGTTTTTGAATGATTGATTTTCATGACATAATCTATGTGTGAAATGATAATAGGATTTAATAACAAATAAATGAGGTTTCTCATATTATTTTCTTTTGTAAATTGTAAATTTACCATCGAAATTTGTATTGTATATATCTTTTGAAATGAGTAAAATGATTTTAATGGGATGTGTACGGTTTGGGAATGGAGTATTATTCTAATGGTGTGTGTTTTCTAGAAAATTTTTTGGTGAGGTTTGAAATGGGTTTTGGAATTTGTTGTTAGTCATCAATGAATAGATGTTTTTTGGTATTTGGAAAGGAGGTCTAAATTGAATTTTTTTCCATAAAAAATGTTTTTACCTTTTCAATTTTTATGAGTGAAAACATGCAATGATATTTTCGAGAATGTAGTTGGGTGCCTGATATGGAATGATAACATGCATCAGTGAGGCCCATGGGAATCTGTTTCTGGGTGTGAAATTATTTAGGCATGTTTTCATATTGAAAATAGTTTTAAAATAAAATATGATTTTTTGAATAATAGAACTAGTGTTGTGTGTCCTTTATTTCATGGTAATTCCATTTCATTTGTGATGTTTAATATAGATGATGCATGTTGTTGGATTGGTTATTGATCGAGTTCCATGTTTCCCTTTTCTTATTGTCAACCCCATAAAGATTTCATGGATACCCAAGGTGAAACATTGTAAAATAAATATCTAGAAAACACTCTAGTTGATCAACCTATAGACTACATTTCTTATGTTTTAGATGTTGTACCCACCAATATTTTATGTTCGAGCGGATCCTCACGAGGAGGAGGAGAGGATGTAATGGATTAAGAGGGGATTCAATTTTCTTATGTTTCTAGTGTAATTAAAAGTAATGTATTCTTATTTTATTCTCATTGATGGAACCTTAAAATGGTGAACAGATGTGTCTCAAAGAAATAATCGGAAGTTCTTAAATAGTAGTTCATAGTGTTTTCTTTTAGAAAACAATATATATCTGCGATAAAAATGGTATGGGAAAGGATGAATATGTGCATTCTTCAACAGAGCATTGGGTCAGTGTTTTAGGTATATCATCTATTATTAGACATAGTTTAGTTCATTCCAATATATGTTGCAAATGATCTTTTGTTTCCTTGACATTTTGAGTTTGGAATCCTCCCTGAGCTATAGTAGAATATTGTAGACCTCAATTTAACCTCATTCGTTGATGTATTGAGGTTAGCCTTTCGTGCTGAAGTTGAGTTAATAAGTGGTATTCAGATAGTGTGCCATCCTTCTTTCATTGAAAGTGGTGAAAGGGATATATTGAGAATAGTAGGATGAATCCTGATGATAATGGTTGAAATAGGTGAATTAAGAGGCCTTCAAACAACTCATTAACCTCTACAAGGCCCAATGACACGATGTGTCATCAGTGTGGGTAGAACGGTCATAAGAGGATGTTGTGTCTGAATGATCCAAAACCCAACCACACCTATATAATCATGGGTAAATTGAAGCTTTTAATGGGTTATTTTCAAGGAAACCCATGATTCTAGACCCATTCATATGAAGATCACCCTAGAATGTTTTCAAAAGTAAAGTGATTCTTGGGATCAATTTAGGGGTTTTCTTATTGTGATGTTGTTTTGATGAAATAAGTATCTGGTAGTTTTTTGGTACTAATGAATATTTTATTAGTAGTAAAGGTTGTTGAACCCTTTAAAACTTCTATATCAATGTTTGTGTGTTTTATCTGACTTTGATCTGTCTGTTTGGATAGGGGGTTTCTAATACCTAACTATGACATAGAAGATTCTCTAATCATCATAGCTCCATCCATAGGTCATGGAGTGATGTCGAGGCATAGACATGAAACCCCAGTGGTGTGAATAGATTTGGACTAAGTTCTATTTTTAACATGGATTTGGAGGATGTTCGAGTATCCAGTATAGATATTCTATTTCAATTGGTTCCATTTGGTGGTAAAAGGAGACAGAATCCCATTTCCATGTTATGAACTGTTATAGTTTAATAGTTTTTTTGTTATATGTAGACATATTTTTCTTGATTTCTTAAAATCCTAGTGGTTATGTATCACCAATAATTGTCCCCTTTAAAGGGACCTTTTATAACATATTGGTTTATATTAAGTGTGGCTTGGTTTCTGTTAATCTTGGGATTTGAATATGTTGGTATGTGTCGGTTATAGTTTTGATGGCCCATTAGATGGGCCCCTTAATTCCCCAAAAATTGGGTGATGGGTGTTTTTGGTCAGTACTGGGAACATTTCATTTTTGTTCAATTTCATAAGTTCTTATTTTGGTTGGAAACATCATGGGTTTCGCTAAATTCAGTGTTAGCCTATTCTATAGGGTGATGAGTCATTTTGGGCCTCCCCATGTCAGAATCTCAGTTTCATTCCCAATATCAATTTGAGGGTGGGTGGTCTCATTTGGAACCTCCTAATTTCAATTTCCTTCTTTGAATAAGTATTGGGATGTGGGTGATCCCAACTATTTCATTGATGTAAGGGTATAAAGGTATTAATTGAATGTGGTTTAGGTTTTTTTGTTTGTATTTGGTTTATGATATGAGTCCCTCATCGTGATGTTTTTATGTTTTTAGGTTTTGGTGATATTTTTTTTATTGTGAATGTTCAAAGTCATTTTGAGAAATCAAATAAACGTGTTGAAGCATTTAGTGTCATGTGGCACATAGTTGGGAGTTGAATGGGTGTCCTGAGTTCTTCTTTTTTAGACTTTTCTAGATGATAGTGATATTTGATACTATAGGTTGTCATTCTATGGGAAAATATTTTAGTTTTAAAGGTGTGGCTACTTCCACTTTTGGTTTAATATTATAGATAGATTTTGTGGGGAAAACGTTTTATGGGGGGTAGAATTGTCACAACCACGTTGTTATTTAAATTTAGTTTCGTTCCTGATTTAGGCTTCTTCATGAGTTCCTTTCATGGGAACTGAGTGTGATGAGTACGGATATTTTTTTTATATGTACCTTGCATTCTTTTCATATTTAACTTTCTTTGGTTTCCTTTTGATATTATGTAAAAATAGGGTTTTCTGGGTCGTCAAACCCTAATGTACAGTTGGAACATGGTTATTGTAATTATGCACCTCAACCTAGGTAACCTTGCATCAGGTCTATGGAATGACACTAGATCACTACTACAAAAACAGGCTTTCTGAGGGCTCAAATGGGCTTTAACATTGCTAAGAATGTAGTGTATAGCTCAGTGCTGATATGGGGGGGTCCCTTTTATCAGTGCTCCAAATAGCACTGATAAAGGCCCCATTTTATCATTGCTAAAAAGTGATCTGATAAAAGACCCCTTTATCAGTGCTTTTTTTAGCATTGATAAAGGGGACCTTTATCAACGCTTTTAAAAACCACTGATAAAGTAAAAAAAATGAATTATATAATGAAGGGAGAGATTTTAACAGCGCTTGACCCCACCCTTTATCAGCAGTAGGAGGACCTCCCTCACACTCTCCCTCGTGCGCATCCCTTTGCTTCCACCTGAACTCGATCCCGTGACCTCCCCCCTTTCGGAGCTGCACCTTTACCATTATGACATTTCATTTTTTTCTCTACTTAAAGATATATCTATTTATTTATATATACATACAGTTATATTTATTTGTATATTGATATAGATTCATATTAATATAAATATATTTATTCATATATTAGTATATATATATTCATTCGTATATTAATTTATATTTATTTTTATTTATATATATATATATATTAGGTTATAATATTTTATCTGTATATTTATTTGTATATTAACATATACTAATAAGATAAGTTTTAAATACATTTATGACAAAATATGTTTTTATGTGTGTTTCTAAAAAAAATACATACAATCATATATACAACACACATAGACACACACAAACACACAGACACACACACAGACACATATATATTCATGAATAAATACATATATATGTGTATTTGAAAATCCATAGAATGTTTGAATGACCATAACATATAATCTAGAATCTAGTTTAAACTCTACAACTAGTCAAATCGAAGAAAATGAAGCAATATTCAATATGATTTGTGATACAAGCCTAACATACCTCCGAATCAGATGTTATACGTGTTTTAATGTTAACAAATTGGGGTATCCCAACTAGAAACTCAGTTTTGGAGGCCTTCTGGGCCTTTGTAGGCCTCGAAAAATGAGAATGAATCTTTTCTTCAATACATTGTAGGTAGAGCTCGTCCCAGGATTTGATTTGATGTGATGTCGAGCTCAGACGGACACCAGAATCAAAAGTTATAGCCGTTTGATGTTTGAGTTACATTTTCAACTTGTTTTAGATCTTTTATAAAATTTTTTGATTTTTTGTGACTTAAATTTGTTATTAAATTATTTTTAATCAATAATAATTAGAAAATTATTAATTAATAATATTTTTTTAAATATATTAAAACAATTTTCACTAAATTTCTTCTATATTAAAATTTAATATTCTATTTATACATATCTAAAACATATTCAAAAATATATATTATATTTATATCAATATAAATATACTTATATAACAATAATATATTTTTCATGTTTTTTTAAACAAAAAATTTATCACCGGTAGGAAAAAGCACTGATAAATCCCCCCTTTATTAGCACTATTAAAAAAATAGATATTAAAGGGGTCACCTTTATTAGCACTTTTTTAGCACTAATAAAAGTGTAGAGCTTTACTTGACCATTTTTGTAGTAGTGTATACTGCATGGTTATTTATACCATGTAGGTTTCATGTGATATAGTACTTATTCTCGGTAGTGTTTGTCCCACAAAATCTTCCAATTTTGATAAACCATGAAGACTAACAGTGCGGCCTTTCCAGGACATTAAAAAATTGTTCTCTCTCTATAGTTTTTGAATAGTAACCACTCTTTTCCCCCCAATTCAGCCTCCATGGAATGGGTGACATCTCAAGGGTGTTTCTGGTACCATCATGATCATACATGATGGATTATAGGGGTTTTCATGGTGTTTATCAACATGGATCAAAAGGTTAAGTCTTATTTCATCCATACATCTAAATTTTCTCCATTTTTATCCTCTTCTATACCCCTTGTCTCCTTGTTTTCCTATTTTCATGCCTTTGACTACTTGTTTCTGGGGATCTCCCTCTTATGGTTGATTTAGGTTGGATCTAGCCTCCCTTGGATGTGGTTGAGGTGCGATTGGGTTTTGTCACTAGTTTTCGTATTTTTCTTCACCATTTAAGGTATGATTCATTTCCCCTATCCATTAAATATAATTAATATAGTGGTTTCGTTATTTTCACACCTTTGTTACTATGTAGTGATGATCCATGATTAGAAAAAAAATATGGGAAATGAGGTGGTTTTCATTTTTTTTAATGATTGGTGTGTATTTGTTGAGTTGTGCACACCATGGGTTTGTTAAATTGCCCAGTTGGTTCTTTCAAGTTGGTTGTGATCTTGAAAATAAATTTATTGTTTTATATGTGTAATTCTAAAATCCAAATTCCACTGTTTCCTTCTTAAACACATTTTAGAATAAAATGTTGGTTTTTAATTATTAATGTGTTTCCAAGGGTGTTTTTGTCTTTTGAAAATGGGTTTTCATGGTTACTTTGTGAGAAGGATTATTCTATGGAAATATTATAAGTATCATTTATAATTTTGGAAAGGTTATCTGGAAAAATCATCATATGTTAGGTCACATTCCTGGTTTCTTGATCATGATATGGGAGGGTTTTTAGTTAGGGACCTCCCATGTGTAATAATTATTTTAAGGTGAGTGACTACCCTTAAAGAGGTCAGTGTGGTGATAGTTTTGGTGATGTATATGATAATATATGTATATGGATTTTTTCTGTAATGTGCAGAACACCCCATTGAAAAAATTACAAGGGAAACAATCATAGAAAAGATGAATTCTGGGAACATTTTTAGCACTAGTCTTGGTTATTTAAATAGCTAGTGGCCCATAACAGGGGGTTATTTTTTTTCTCTGGGATCATGCCCCTCAATTAGGATAGGTAGGGAAATGGTTGGCTGTTTGGGAATTATAATTTCATGGGGTAATACAATCCTTCATGATGTGTCACATGGATATTGTGATATTGTTCTCCTCTAAGTTCCTTGTTTTTCCCCTGTTTCTCCAACACTACCGATGTTAGTATCACTTCCCTTATTTTTTGGAATCATGGACCTTATTTTTGGTTTGAGTGATACCTAAAAAATTTGTGACTGTGTGGTTTTGTTAAAAAAGTTCCAAAGAAGATGTTTTAGAAGAGAAAACAATTCTAATACTTTTTCAGTATTGTGAAAAATGATCACTTTCTATTTGGATTCATTTTACCTTCTCCCCTAGATCATTATTTTTAATCATTATCAAATTAGATTTTTATTGTTTGATTCAAAATTTATATTTTGAAAAAACCTTATCTTATATATTGTATTACTAAAACGTTAATATATTTTTCTTTATATAAATAATGTTCTTTGGGAAGGAAATTATTTGGGATTACCTACTGAGTGTTTATATTCACACATATAGTTTATTATTGTTTTGTGTTTTTTTTTCTATAGGTTCTAGATTGGTTTTGATCGCCTTAGGTGATTGTTGGTTTTGGATTGGATATTGGCCCTTGGGGTCACCTAGATATGTCTTTGTTTTCAGTTCCTATTTGGTTTTTCTTATGCAGTAGTTGTTTAGTTTTTTGTATTTTCAGTTATAAATAAAATTCCATAAAATTTGGAAACCATATTTTTTTTAGCACCAATTTATTCTATTTTTCATGTTTTTATTGGTCTAAAATATTCCCATTATTTACTTTTTTATTCCCTTGAAACTTCTCATCGGCTTGGGATGATTGGGAATGACTCTTGGTTTTTTCCAGGGATCAGCTTGGGTGACCGGTTTGGGGTTGGCTTGAGTTGGTTCATAACAATATTTTGCTAGACCATAGTGCATGAACACATTATCAATGGATGATAATGGTTTATCACCTATCATTGGCTTATAAAAAGTCCTGGTTAAAATTTCATTTTTTAGAAAAAGAATTTTTTTATAAAAAATACTAATTATGAAGAAGTGGTTTTAGTTTTGTGGGTTTTACATTAATTTATTATATTAGATAAAATGTATATATTATGCTAGTTTTAGAAAATATTTATAGATATATGAAATTAAATTTCAATAATTTATAAATCCTATGATCCCGTATATGTGATTTTAAGTGTATTTTCATGTAAAAATTAATTTATGGATATGTATTTATTATAGTAAGAATGAATTGGGAATTGATTTAACCATATCCAATGGATGAAATTGAGATTATAATTCTCACCCAAATCAAGTATGTATATTTCTTTATATATAAATAGAATTCATCCACAATATGAAATGGATCATGAAACAAAAAAAATCCTATTTAAATCATATCTGATGAATATGATGGCCTTTAAGACCATCACATACTTCTTTTTTTATACCTTACCTTTCAATTGGTCATTTAGATTTTTTTATCAATGTCCATTTCCATTCTCTATATTTATTTACACATTCCTAAATATCTCCATATTCAATTATCAACAATGATATCCAACATAGATACCTAGTTATGTGTTATTCTATATGAAAATTTTAAATTCCCTTTCAATTTTATTAAGAGGATATTTTTTTAACCCTTTTATGATATTGGATTTTCAATAATGGTATTTTTTAATATTAATCACTTGATTATAGTGATCGAGAAAAAATTATGTGGATTCAATTTATTTAAGGTGAGGATAGAAAAAACCCCAAAATTAAAAAATAATAACAATGTATTCAGTATATTATGTGACACAAAACTAAAAAATTAAACTTATTATTTTATATATTTCATCAAATTTAAGCAGTTCAATAGCTTGCTGACTAAGAAGAACCAAATCTAAATAATCAATAATACAATATTGCTCTATAACCAAGCAATTAATTTGGAACAAATGAATTGTAAAAATTAAATAATGATAAATATATTTTTCAAACATGTTCATTGGTTTCTTATTTATTATAAATTATAATAAAAATTAACTAAATGTAAAAGAAATGTTTTCTGAAAAATGGTATTTTTCTTAAATGATTTTTATTTGAGCTTCACACGTATAATTTAAAATAATTTTTAACACATCTATAAAATTTAATTTTAAAATTAGCATTAATTTTCAAAATAATCATATAATATTTATATTAGGAGGAATTTTTCCATTTTTTCTATAAATTTTCATTTTTGGATGAATCGTGAAAAATACAGAAATTTAATTGAATTCACTAATTTTATTTAAAAATCAGAGTTGTTAAATATTTATTTTGAGTTGGTTTTAATGTAATAGGATAAAAACATAATTTCTTATAATATAATTTATGTAAATTAAATAATATTCATATAGAATTTTAAAATAATAACTTTTTAATCTAATGACCGATTTCATGTTAAATACACACTTTTTAATCATATATTTGTAAATAATTTTAAATTAAAATTTGAAACCTATAAAAACGAAATATTAATAGTTGAATAATTTTTTTAATAAGAAAATTTTATATTATCTAATATGTTAGTAATAGTATGTGAATGAATTTATTTGTGAAAATTTAACAATAAATTACTATAGTTAACGTAAAAATGGATTCTTCGTGGGGGGGGGGGGGGTTAACTAAAGAGTTAAGTGTTCAAAATAACCTAAATTTTAAAAACACCCATTGTATGGAAGAATTTCAACATTAAATATTCTATTAGGGAAAAATCTCCATTTTTTTAGAATTATTACATGAATCTTTTTTTGGTAAAATTCATTCATCAAAAAAATTAAAATTGGGTTCCTCTCCACACATAAAAAAGGCCAGACCCTCTCCAATATTCTTTAAATCATTAAACCGTTTTAGTTCACCTCTACAATTTATAAAATATATAAAAACTCCATTATATCATTATTATGTACTTATTTTTGGGATAAATAAATCCTAGTAATCCTTTTGGAGAACAAAAAAAGAGTATACCCAAAGAAGTGGTAACATTCTAAAAAGAGAATATTTATTTTAATTTTATCCTCCAACTATCTCAATTATCATTATATAATTATGATATAATCACAAATATTTCCTTAAAAACATTTATTTTTATGATAATTTCATTATCTAAAACCATAGCCGCTTTTGTCAAATTTGTTACGAAATAATCACTCGTGTCTAAAGAAGACTACTGGCTCCCAAACCGATGCCATTTTGTTTTTTCAATCCTAGTTCTCCTGATTGGGTATGATGATGGATCCAAAGTATATATATGATATTTATAAATTAATTATACATATAGAGTCATTATTTGATATAATGTTTTTTACATTTCAGTCCATAGGGAATACGATAATGTCACACATGTGTGCAGGGGACAACCACCTCATAAAGTTATATTATTCTTATTTCCCTAATGCTTTATAAAGAATGTAATAAGATTTTAGTTAAGAAAATTATATTATATATATTGAATAATTATCGAATTCATGTAATATTTATCGTTATAATAAATAATAAATCATTTTTTTCTTACCTTTTCAATTATTTAAAATGATATCATTAATCATGTTTGAGTGGAATGAAGCATTCATGATGTGATGTGACACAATTTTTATCGCAAAACTACATGGATGATATATATAAGTATATATAATAAAATAATTTTGTATAATTTATTATACAAATAATATGAAACATTAAAATATTAATTACCTTTTTTTCATAGTGATCATTGAAAAATGAAAATGTTACTCATATGTACGTATGACCTACCACCTCCAAGATTCTAACATATATAATTTCCCATAACCACCTATAATGATTCTTATTTAAAGTAAAATTTATGTAAAAAATTATAAATATATCATAATTATTATTCTGGATTTAATATTAAAATACTATATGTGCAAGAACTGTGTCTTGATGATGAAACACATATAAGAAATCAAAGAAATTAACACCTGAAACAATGAGAAAAATGAATTATTATTAATAAAATAGTGATATATTGTAATAAAAGTATTATATGAGATAATATTAATATTATAATGATTTTTTAATAATTTTATGTGTTGTTTAAAACCACTATACCAGAGGATAAATTATTTTTTACCCAAAGAAATAATATAGAAAGGGAATTAGTCTCAATTTATATTCTATTGGGAATTATTGATTATTATGAACCAATTAACTTTTATGTGGTATGTATATTTCACCATTGAAAAGAAATATATTATTCATTTATATGTTATGGTATTTTATGTTTCATTTTCAATCATTACATCCTAGTAGATTTTCAATGAAAATTGTAATGTGGTAAAAGTTGTTCAACATTGTTACATTGTTTTGTGAATGTTAACCATCCACTAAAATGATCAATTCCTTGTGATTATTTTTCATTTATAACTAAATTTCTTTTAAATTTCTATATTATTGTATAACAGACATTATTATAGACTAACTTGTATACCATTATTTACAGACATTTTTTACATTTAATGCAATTTGATTAATAGGGGAAATATTTATAAATCTGCATCCTATTCTGAGTAATGAATATTTTATGATAAGAAATATTTATAGATGAATTAAATATATTATTAGAAATATAAGGAAGGATGTAGACATGAAGTGATTAATGAGGCATGAGATTATATATCCCCTCGATGCATTGGTAGTTCTCGTGACATAAATATGAAATCAAGCATTAAACGTTTTTTAAAATATATGTTAAAATTTCTTCTGAATGGTCTTGAATGTAGTGGTATCATGATTCTAGAGAAAATATCTTCGAAGAATTAAATATTTCCTTAATTAAGAATTTATTTATTGTGATACGTGAAACATTGAAAATGAAATTATATATGAATGCAATAAATACTATATTTATTTGCTAAAGGGATTTTATTTTTGTTATTTACCATTCTATATTGATTATGAATTATATTATTACGAAATTCATATTACTGTTGAAATATAATGTGGTTTTAGTTACTAGCATTTCCATATTGATTACTCATTATTGATACATGGAATACTATTTTACAAAACACTTAATGGGTATTGACCTCCATATTATTTGGATTCCATCCAATGGAATTATTGAATTGTACCATTATTGATTCGAAATGATTTTCTAGAAAATTAAATTTTATTTTAAAAAAATTATGTTGAAATTTATATATTCAAATGTCATGTAATAGAAAAAATTTATATTGTTTATTAAGAAAAATGAACAATTTATTCCTTCAGGATTCAATTTATTACATCGTAAGAAAATGTAATAATGTATGAATTGTCTATGAGCTATTGGGGTTGGGGATACTACATGTAATATGAGTTTTGATTTCAAAATATTATGTATCAAAATAAAATCACAAATCATATTACATTGAATATAGAAGAACATAAACAATATATCAGTATAAACTGAAAATTAAATATTTTTTATTTATTTAAGGTTGTTTGATAGATGTTTCAGAACGTTAATCTCTATTATGAGTTAAAAAATTCAATATTTAAGTTAAATATAATATTAATATTTATTACTCAAACAAAATCATGATTTATGATGATTCAAAACGTTTATGCACATGAAGTTGAAGTAAGAAGTTAAATATAGAACTTATGAATGAAATATTAAGTAACTAATGTTATTGATGATCATAGATAAAAATCTACATGAAGGAATTATCGGATATTTATGTGGATATTATGAAGGCTAATAATGTTGTACTAGAATATGATTATCTGAACTGCATGGAGACCTGAATGAAAAAAATCATATTCTGTAATAAAAATGTTTATATTGAATATAAGTGTCATTGGAAATTCCTTATAAATAGAAAGATGACCAAAATAAGTTAGGGATGGTGTATATCAAAAAAAATATAAATAGGATGTTGATGTTGAAGATAAAATTTCACGAGTTTAAAAATGTGGTTTATGATAATAATTTTATAATAATTAGAACATAATATTTTTGGGAAATAAGAAGATACCTGATCCATATATTTATACTAGAGTGATGAGAATATGTAGCATAATTTTTTTAACATCATTGTATAATTTCATGAAATCATATTATGTTTTGGAATAAAGATTACAGTTCTAGAAGAATTTTGAAAAATTCAAGAAATGTGATTTTTTTAATAAAAAGTGTTTCATGTAACATGTATACTATATAAGTAGGAAATAATATGTTTTTGTTTAACATGACACAATGAAAAGAAGTATCCAAGATAGAATGAATCATAGACATGTTAGAATTTTATAAATTTTGAGTATCCAAAACCAAGATATTTTTATGAATAATGATATAATTTATTTTGTCTGTATTGTGAGATGCTATGTGAAATAGTTTTTAGTTGTGAATAAGAGGAACAATTATATATAAAATTAAAAAGGATTTTATATAGAGTTTGTGATTACTAAAAAATCATATTATTGTTTCTATTTTGTGGTTGGAAATTTCAAGAGGATATAATCAAAGGAGACGATCAAAATCCCTATTCTCAAAAAATATTTAAACAAAATTATTCCTTTTGTGTTGATATATAATTTAATAAATAGTTCTAAAAATTTAAATGGTTTGAATATTATTGGTAACATTATAATGGTGTGTAGAAAATTTTTAATTTAAAAATGATATTCTAATGTACAAAGAGGAGATGATTTTGGATGTTATTTAACTAGAATTTATTTATCATAGCCAACTATTAACATATAACTATTTGTTTGGATGTTAGGACACCAAAATTTTTTAATATTAATTAGAAACTAAATCATTCAATTATTTATAGTGATGAAGAATTTGATAATTATATTAAACATCATGAATAATTAATTTAGCATTCTTATGATTGAGAGAAAAAAGATTACAGAGATTCAATAAGAGTAAAATAATAAGTGGTTTTGGTTGTTGAAGAACATAAATATTGGATGAATGAGGAACGATAACTTTATCTGTAATAAGACCAAGAAATCTTAGTAAAAGTAATTGATTGAGTTTTCAAGGTATCTACTTGATATTTATGACTTTGGTTAAAAAAATATCATAAATTGATATTCATATGTTTCCAAGAGCATACTGATGATCTTGATTTGGAGTTTGATGGTCACTTTGGAACACTGGAGAAGTCTATTACAATAATATATACCCCATCCAAATTACGTAATAATATTTTTATATAATAATAAACATATTAAGATATAGATACTTTCATTATTATGATGATATTGAATCTATCGTATAGATTACTTTGTCTACGAGAAAAATAGATTTTTGAGACGGGATATTTGCGATGGGTTTAATTTCCATCACAAATAGCTCATTCCAGAGATTATTTGTGACAGGGGATTCTTCTTGTCACAAATAAATGGTTATTTGCGACGGGATTTGGGGTCCCTTCGCAGAAAGTGTGGTGTGATTTGCACACCAGACCGCGTGAAGGTTATTTGCAATGAGATGATTCCCCCGTCACAAATAGTAGGTCAGTCATAGGGTATTTGCGATGGGACCCATCGCAAATATCGGGAAGTGGTTAATAGTTTTTTGCGACGGGATGGAGTCCTGTCACATAATGTGTGTCGACCGGTACCTTTTGCGATGGGTCACACCGCAAATACTCTTTTAACTGCTAACTGTAATTAATGTGGGTGATGATTTTTTCGATGGTTCATGTCGCAAAAAATACTATTTGCGACCAGATACCCGTCGCAAATATTCTCGTCGCAACTAATCCAACCTATATATATCCCATCCTATTTTTTCAAATCCCACTCTAAATTATATATATCTCTCTCTGAACTGTATTTTCAGTGTGAAAATTTGTGTGAATGAGATTTTTTTCATGAAATAGTAGTGAAGCTGTCTACATGTATAGTAGATCAAGTTTAATTGTAATTATGTTTTATTTAATTTAGTATTTTTTTCATTTTTATGTTAATTTTAGTTATTTTTTATTAGTTGTAATTAAATTACATATAAATTTTTTGTTATGAGTATTTATTTGTATTAAAAAATTGAATTTATTAGTGCTACTTTTTAATAATTGGTTATAATCAGGAATAACTAGTAATAAATAGAAATAATTAGTAATAAAGTGGAATGGTTAGTAATAAATAGGAATAATTAGTAATAAATAAGAATAATTAGTAATAAATATGAATAATTCGTAATACATAGTAATAAATTGGAATAATTAATAATAATAATAAATAATTTGTAATAAATAAGAAAAATTAGCAATCAATAGGAATAATTGACAACAAATTTGAATAATTGACAATAAATAGTAATAATTAACAATAAATAGTAATAATTAGTAATAAAAAGGATTTATTAGAAATAAATAGGAATAATTAGGAATTATTAGGAACAGTTAGGAATAAATAGGAATAATTAGTAATAAGTAGTAATAAATATGAATAATTAGTAATAAATAGAAATAATTTGTAAAAAATAGGAATCATTAGTAATAAATATGAATAATTAGTAATAAATGGGAATAATTTGGAATAAATAAGAATAATTTTGAATAATTAGTAATAATTAAGAATAATTAGAAATAGTTTAGAATAAATTTTAATAAATCGGAATAATTAGTAATAAATAGGAAAAATTAGTAATAAATAGGAATAATTAGTAATAAATATTAATAATTAATAATAAGTAAGAATAAATAGTAATAAATAGAAACAAATAGTAACAAATTGGAATAAATAGTAATAAATAGGAATAAATAGTAATAAATAGCAATAATTACGAATAAATTGGAATAAATTTGAATAAATAAGAATAAATGATAATGAATAGGAATAAATGAAAATTAATAGGAATAAATATGAATAAATATGAATAATTAGCAATAATTAGCAATAATTAGCAATAATCCGGGTTAAATATGAATAAATAGGAATAATTGGGAATAAACAAGAATAATTAGTAATAAATAGGAATAAGTTGAAAAAATTATAAATAAATAGGAAGAATTAGTAATAAATAGGAAGAATTAGGAAGAATTATGAATAAATATTACTAATTTGTAAAAATTAAGAATAAATAGTAATAATTATTAATAATTAGTAATATTTATTAATAATTTGTAATAATTTGTAATAATTAGAAATAATTAGTAATATTTACTAATATTTAGTAATATTTAGTAATATATACTGATATTTAGTGATATTTAGTAATATTTAGTAATAATTAGTAATAATTAGTAATATTTGGGAATATTTAGTATTATTTAATAATATTTTGCAATATTTAGTAATAATTCGTAATAATTAGTAATAATTAGTAACAATTAGTAATAACTCGTAATAATTAGTAATAATTATTAATAATTAGTAATAATTAGTATTAATTAGAAATAATTATTAATAATTAGAAATAAATAGTAATAAATTGTCATAAATAGTAATAAACAGTAATAAATAATAATAAACATTAATAAATAGTAATAAATAGTAATAAATAAAAATAAATAGAAATAAATAGAAATAAATAGGAATAAAACCGAATAAATAGTAATAATTGTTATAATAGTAATAAATTGTAATAAATAGTAACAAATAGAAATAAATAGTATTAAATAGTAATAAATAAAAATAAATAAGAATAAATAGTAATAAATAGGAATAAATAGTAAGCAATGGGTATAAATTGGAATAAATATGAATAAATAGAAATTAATATAAATAGATAAAAATAAGTAGGAATAAATAGGAATAAATATTAATAAATAGTAATAAAAAATCAAAAATTGTAAAAAATTGTAAAAAATAGTAAAAAATATTATTAAATAATAATAAATAATAAGATTAGGAATAATTATGAATTATAATGAATAATTAGAAATAAATATGAATAAATATTAATAAATAGTTATAAATATGAATAATTATAAATAAATAAAAAAAATAGGAATAAATATAAATAAATAGGGATAAATATAAATAATTAGGAATAAATAGGAATAAATAAGACTAAATAGGAATAATTAGAAATAATAATTAATAATTGTGAATAATTTGGAATAATTAGAAATAATTTTTTATACATTGGAATTAATAAAAATAAATTTGAATAATAAAGAATAATTAAGAATAATTAGGAAAAATTAGGAAAAATTAGGAAAAATTAGGAAAAATTAGGAATAATATCAATTCTAATAAATTTTAATTACTTGTAATTACATGGAACAATTTTCAGTGGATTGATGAAACTACTATTACTGGAGAACACTTCATCTTTCAAATATCACCATCTTAAAACATCATAAAAAGTATACTTCTATGTATGTATATCCAATCTCTTATTCACGAGTTTGAATATGAATTCGTAGGACAACATTTTTCATAAAATGTTCTGGTGGTGATAGTTGCAAGAAGATGATTCATCAATGAAAATGTCGCTCTTTTGTCTCATGACTCATTTACTTGTATCTTTCTCACACTGAAATAAGAATAAAGAATATACTCGGAGGTACGCTTATACATTCTCCTATGGACATGAATAAATACGTGTACCTTTAAGCATATTATCTATTGTAATTTTAGTGTGAGAAAGTTGCAAGTAAATGAGTCTTCAGTCAAAATAGTAGTCATCAATACACTGGGAATTGTAGCACCCAAAATTGATGGTTTATTATCAATTTAGTTTACTATTTATTATAATGATAGTTATCTTAAAATATTTCTACAGTCTCAACATGCTACGAAAATTGACAAGCGACTATGTATATTAAGTAACCCACCATCAAAAATGGTTAAATATTATAATTCATATGTCATGAATGGGTTTTGATTTCATATACATGCATATGGGAAATAAAAAACCAAGGAAAATGGAGTTTGTTTGAGAGGATAACATCATAGAGAAACTAAAGTTGTATTTTACGACATTCTAGATGAAAACATTGATCTATGATATCTAGAATATAATTACATAATGATTTATAAACGTTGGTGGATGGATACTGAGACACACTACTGGAAAACGACATATACCCACAGTTCAAAACCATGGGTATAGCCCCCAAAACCGTGGGTATAGTCTATACCCACGGTTTTGGGAACTGTGTGCTGGAACGGCGTCAGTATAGTTCCCCAGCCTATACCCACAGTTTTCCAAAACCGTGGGTATAGTTGTCCGACCACCATGTCACCGAAACATAGCCAATCTCCACCATGTCAACGGCTTTTACCCAGAGTTTCAAAACAGTGGGTATATGTCCTAAAATAATGTCGGTGCCGAGTTTCGATCCTGCAACCTCTTCACTGCAAGAACCACGTCTAACCACTACCCTAACTTCACTTATATGTATATATATAGTTAAATATATTTATAAAAAGCAAGGGTATAGAGGGAAGAACCGTGGGCATAGGAATACCGCCAAAAAAAATTCTTTCCCACAGAAAAAAAATTTCCCGCGCACACACGGGAAACCTATACCCACAGTTTTTCATGACCGTGGGTATAGGTGTTTTATTCCAAACCTATCCCCACGATTTTCCCCAAAACCGTGGGGATACGTCCATTTTCCACTAGTGTCAAGCTTTCATGTTCATCCAACTCATGAAATCATCAATATTAAATATAAAAGACTTCGTGTAGTAAATAAACCATTTTTACTGCCTCAAAAGACACATACAATTTATTGCGCAATTTACTATGCTTCTTCAAGAGAACTGATTGATTGGAGGAGCATAATAAAGACTAAATCTCGGGAAAATCAGATTACACAAATAGATTGTGGTTCCGCTGATGTGGACGGAATATAAATTTTTCAATAGACTATTCAAAATCCATCTTTTTTCATAAAGAGACATGAATATCCATGATGACACCCCACAATTAAGGGTCGATGGTGAAGAAAATGTTAATGATGTTAAAAATGAATTTTAAATGTCAAATTATGTTGAAACTAAAACAAATATGTATATTGATGATGTCGAATAGGAATATGATTACATTAACATCATCAGATATGATGATTATGATGAAGGTAAACATTGACAAAGTTAAATACTGGTTATAATCATAAATAATATATATTTATATAAAATAGTTATTTTGAACTATCTTCTAACAACAATTATTTTTTGTTTCTAGATGGATCTTGAGAATTTTCATTTGTTACATGAGGCTGAGCTACCTTTGGATGAGGGAAATTTGTGATCATCTGAACCACAAACTACTTGCACTTCAGGGGGAACGTGGAGGGGCATGGTCTTGTGCAACTGATAATTCCCGAACCTATCCTCGATCGACATCCATATCTTTGGATCGATACACGCACACAGAGGTATGGTAACATTTATATTTTAGTTAGATTTAATTAATTTATTTTTATATATAAAAACTGTTAGATTATTTATTCTTTTTCGCAGTTTTGCACATGTAGATGTTGGATAGGGGAGCACAATCCTACAAAACTACTTTTCATAGCTATGGATAACATGATAATAGATTCATGTTGATGTGAAGCTCAACATGTTCATTCATTGGCTGGTATATAAATAAACAAAACTTATTTTGAAATTTATTTTATTAATAACTTGATATTATATATTATTTGTAGGGTTTATGGTATCCCATCAATGATAGCATTTGGGAAACTATCCACGAAGCCTGGGAGGCATCTATCTGTGACCGTTTCCATCATTTTTTGCACAATTTTAGAAGGAAGACTATCAAGAAACCAAGAGTGACAGATTTTGATGAGTTGTGTAGAGTCCACCGACCAGAGTACATTTCATTGCACATTTGGGAAGGATTATGATTACACTGGTTGGGTGGTAGATTTCATAGGAGGTCTTCAGTGGGTCAGCAAGACTGGGGGAGAGAGGAGGTGACACATCAAGCTAGTAGTTGTACATTCAGTACACATAGAGAGCATCTTGTAAGTATCTTTTTTAAAACATTTTATATAACATAAAATATAAACTGTTTATGTTATATTTTTTATATGAAATCGAGCATCTTGATATTACCAAGTATGAAATTTATCGGAGGATGTAAAATAATCGAGCCACTAGAGATATTAGAGGTTTTCACCAGCGTTAGATTGTGGTTAGTATTATTTTTTTCAGTTTGAAAATTAATTTCATATAATATTTTCACAATTTTAGTTTCAAATTGGAATTGAAGGAGTCATATAAGGCTAAGACGTCTCAGACACAAGCTGGGAGTCAGGATGAGGCAACTGATCAGACCAATTCCCACCATTTTGATGAGGCGACATTGATATAGGCGACTCAGTATGGATTTGATAAGGGCGGAGTAGTTGGTATTTGTAACACCCGAGACTTTTATGTTATATAAATCATCAAAGGAATCTTTTTCTACACAACACTTGCTTGGCTTGCTTTACACGCAATCGCGACCTTCCTCGATAGCTTGCGTCGTACGCAATACCGAGTTTCACTAAACAACAATATGTTATTAAAACTAGCCGTTATGAATAGTAATAACCACTTTTTAAAATTTTATAAATTTTATTTTTCAAAATGGACTTCATTTTTGGACTTAGAATATCGAAATTAGCCTAGGGTGAAATTTTGGTATTTTTCTGAAAACTTTCAATTTTTGATGAATAGTGAAACCACTAAGTGGTAGGTTAAAAACCGAATTTTGCATAAAACTTAATTTTACCGCTTCTGTGAATGGAATTTCAAAATTCCGAGAGACACGGTTAATATCAAGGACTAAAATGTGGTTCAATGAGATGAAAATAATTTTTTGGTGAATAGTAACTTTTTACTTTTTTTAACCGCGGTTAATAGTAAATAGGGTAACTAAGGGTAAATATGATATTAATATTACCCTAACACATGTCCTAATTCTATTGGACAAGGGTAATTCGACCAAAAACAAACTTAGGAATAAAATATGACCATTTAGGCCCACTTGGATTAGATTAGGACATTTATTATTAATTTATTTAAAGAAGGGTTAAAATAGTTAAAATCAAAGATTAATAAGTAAATCATTTTTAATATAGGGTTATACATAAGATAAATTCGATTGTAAATATTAATTAGAAAGCTAAAACGATTTCCCACATGATGGTATTTTATTTGTAATTTTTAGACATCAAATAATTTAATTTATTTATGACACAAAGATGATGTAGTAATTATCTTATTAATGAAATATTGACAAAATTGATAATATAAATACCAAAATAAATGTAATTTGAGACTTTTTATGAATTAAACTAATTTTCTAGGTTACTATGATATATTATTGTTGATTTAATCAACTTGGTTAGAACATATAATTCTGTTATGACTTTCAAAAAAATCATATATCAAATAGTGTCAAAATTGACACAAAATAGTTTTTAAATCAAATATTATATTATTAATTGTTATTTTATTCCTAAAAATCTAAGGTTCGGACAAATGACTTAGATAAGGATATATATATTAATAATAAACAATTTGGGGTTCGTTTGGCATGTTATAGTAAGTGTATTAACCATATAGTGAAAGAAAAAAAAAGACACGGTAAAAGTTAAATTAATTAACTTAGAGTTAAATCTAATTGATAAGGTTAAAATAATACCCTAAACTTGTCTAAATCCTATTGGTTGATAGGATTTCGACCCATCCCCATTTTATCTTCAAAATAAGACCCTTTGGAACCATTATAAACAGATTTTGACTTTAATATAAAATAATATTTTGAGATATTCCTAAGGTGCCCCTCTCCTCCCTTATAAAAGGGCACCTCCTCCCCCTCCTCCTCACACCAATTTGAGCACTCAAGCTCGGCCAAACCCTGCCATTTTCTCCTCTCCACTTCCCTAGAATAATCCTAGAGGTCCTGGTCTTCTCCAAAGACCAATCTTAGTTCCTTAAGTGGAGGATTCAAAGATGCGTTCCAAAGAAGAGGTAATATCCATTACCGATCTTTTCAATTTCTTTCTTCTTCAACTTCTTCTTCTTTAGTTGTTTCATGATAAAGTAATAACATCAGTATTACTTACATACTGATATGTTATTATAAATATTAAACAACCCTAATTCACCTTCTATCCATCCTACGGAAAAATGAAATCACCGCGCGTGCGTACGTACGGAATACCGTCTCCACGCCGTGGTGTAATCTATTTTCCACCATCACCTTACAAGGATGGGTATAATTGTGTAATTAGTAACTATATATGATTATTATTAAGTAATATTGATACTGAAATAATATATATATATACTCCAATACAATTCCACGATCATAGGAACGATATCATCACTCGTGCGTACGTACGGAATGCCGTCTCCACGATGTGATGCGACTCGTTCTACATGATCTTCATTTCATAATGATTATATAAATGAATTGAATGAATGAATATGGTATATACTACACTAATACCATTCTGGAAATGAATTATCTATAACCTAAAGATAAGAATAAGAATTTATTCGACAAAACACGCATAAGAACAAAAAGTTATAAAGACCCGAGCAACAAGTAACAATGAAATATTACTAACAAAAAGCTAATAATATGACCATATATGATCTCATATCAATATTTATTATTCTGGAATAAGTCAATAACATTATTTAAACCATTATACAGGAGCTTCGGACACGAACAAAGCAAATCGGACCTAAGGTAAGGGAAATATCACAATCTCATTTTTATCCGAGATTGTTTATACTTTGGTATTTACTAGGGTGTATTTTATCATCCATAACCATGTTTCCTCAATATGTAATATTTATATCTTTCTAAAATAGTTTATATCCAATTTTACCCTTCGGTGAGTTTTTAGTAAAAGATATGAAAGGAATCTTTTGTCGTTTTTCGTACGAGGTACTTTTTGACTTTTCCGACAAAAGTTCGAGACGAATGTTTTTTTTAACTTATACGACATGAATTGATTTTTAAAACATTACTTCCAAGAAGTTTCCTTTACAAGTTTTCAAGTTTATTTTTAATCAACTTCTTTTAGTTTTAAATTGTAAGACATGTTAAGAAAGGAAATTTTTTTTGAAGTAGAAAGGATATTTTCCTCAAGAATGGATTTCAAGTGTTTTATCAAAATTATTTTCCATATAAGATAATAAAGGGTTATGTTTCTATCACTATTATTACATGGATTTGATTATGTTGTGATGGAAATATTTTATGAATTCCTTTATCTTATATTAATTTTTTTATGATGTCATGTTGTTTAAGAATCCCATTTTTATTACATGGGTTATGCAATGATGTATGATTTATGATTTTGTGGCACATATAAGAATGGTATCATTATGAGATGGGTGGGACCTATATCTCCCTCCAATGCATTGGGTAAAGATTTTATATCTCATGAGATTGACATGGCTGGAACGGAAGGTTATTTCGGTTCAGTGATACAGGACTGAAACGAGGAGTGAACTCGGTTCAGAAAGGGACTTTGTCCACTAAGATAGTCTTGGCAATGAGTCATGACTAACATGAAATGATTTTCCATGATTATGTGTGCATGACACAAAGTTTCAAGTTTTATGTTATGATTATGGGGATCTCATTTTCACTTCTATGATTTATTCCATGTTAAGATATTATGATCTCTTTTGCAGGTTTTGATAAAGATATGATATGATTTTTATTTCCTTTATTTGCCCTTGCTGAGCATTTGAGCTCACCCTTTTATGTTTTCTTTTCCCCAGGTCAGGAAGATGGATATTAAGTAGAATATGCTAAAAGGGACCCTAGATATGATGAAATAAATGGGAGACACTGTAGAAGATTTATGAACCAGTTGTTTATGTTTCCCAGTTTCTAAAGACACTATACCTATACGGTCCTTTGTGGTTTTGTCATATGTTGTAATAAGTGTGCTTCAATTTTGAAGTATTAACAATGTATGTAAAGTGTGGGCTGTTATAGTTGGTATCAGAGGCAAAGGAGGTATGAATGTATCCGATCCTTGGGAACTCTCACATGTGAGCGTTGGACGAAGCATGGCTCTCCGCCCAAGGGCTTCATGCGGAAATGGCTGCCACTGGGGATGGTGGTGTGTCTCGCCCAGGGGGTGTAGCCGCCCATGGAGTGCCCTGATAGGTATCAACTATAGTCCACTGGAAGTAATTCCAGACCGCTATAGTTGGTATCAGAGGAAAGGTATAGTCAACCTTTGGAAACTAGGATGTGAAAGCCTTAGTAAGAACCCTAAGGATAAGTCTAAGCATAGAACACAATCTTAGAAATGGCCATGAATAACCTAGGATAAGACCATAAGCATGAAATTTTTTTTTGAATAATGTGGTTTCCTATTATAATTAGTGTTGCTCACACTATTCTTCTTGGTTTTAGTCAATGGCTGGAACCCGAAGGAACCGTGTTAATGCGGAATGCGATGGGCAATGCAATGATTGTCCCCCTGAGCAACCAAACGATATGGGAGCTGGAATGCAAAATCTTGTAGCCATGCTCACACAACTTTCTCAAGATATGAATCATGCAGGATTTCCAAACGAACAAAGGAGGGAGCAACATTCTGTTGAATCCTTCATGAGGCAGCGTCCACCATCTTTCAGCGGGTCTACTGATCCATTAGTTGCTGAACAATGGATTAGTACTACTGAAAAGATATTTTCAGTTCTTCAATGTTCTGAGCATGATAAAGTTATCCTAGCAGTGTATCGTTTGGAAGGAGATGCGGATCAATGGTGAAATCTTGTTAAGAATACGAGGCAAAGGGATGAAATTGAGTCTATGGAATGGGACGAGTTCAAGAACTTATTTTTCAATAAGTACTTCCCTCGTATTCTCCGAACAAAGATGGAGAAAGAGTTCCTTGAACTGAAGAAAAGGGATGATGAATCTGTTAGTACCTATGAAGGAAATTTTACAAGACTTGCAAGGTACGCTTCTGGTATTATTATCCAACCTGAGAGTAAGATCGATCGATTCTTTAGTGGCTTAAAACCAAGTCTTCGAAGGGCGTTAGCCATAAGGGACTTCAATAGCTACGAAGAAATCGTTCGATGTGCTCTCAAAGTCGAGATGGAGATTGGAGTAACCCATCAGTCACATGGGTTTGATAAGAAGAGGAAGATGGAATTCAAAGAAAAATCTAAAGAGCACACGGAAAAGAAGATGAACTTTCCCTTATGCTCAAAGTGTGGAAAGAAACATGGAGGGAGTTGTCTTAAAGGGACAAGTAAATGTTTTAAATGTGGAAAGGAAGGTCATCGGGCATTTGAATGTCGTGATAATGGGAAGAAGATGTCTAATGATGCAAACAAAGGAAGGGATACACAGAATGAACCTACTACACTTCAATGTTTCAAGTGCAAGGAGATGGGGCATTATGCCAATCAATGCCCAAATCCAAGGGTTGATGATGATGGTCGACGTCAACAAACTCTTAAAGCTAAAGACAAAGGAAAGTCACATGCAATTTCTATCAGCGAGGTGGAGTACGATAACGATGTGGTGAAAGGTACACTTACCATCCACTCTAAAGTAGCAAATGTTTTATTTGATTCTGGATCCACCCACTCTTTTATTTCTGAAAAATTTTCTAAGGGTATCACCGTATTACCTCAACAATTAGATGTTGAGTTAGCTGTGACAACACCTAATGGCACATCAATCGCATCAGAAGTTTATAATTCTTCTCCGATCGAAGTTTGTGGGAAAGTGCTTCCTGCAAATCTTCTGATCCTTCCTTTAGTGGAATTTGATGTGATTCTTGGCATGGATTTGCTTTCTCTACATGGAGCTCATATCAATTGCCAATGAAGGGATGTCACATTTCATATTCCAGATCAACCTACGATCGTCTATCAATGCAAGGATGAACATAACCTTCCAGTGGAAATTTCTTCCATATTATGGGTATTGATTCCACTAAATGAAGGTTATTTATCTCAAATAGTTGGTGAGAAACTCACGATTAAGAATATGCCCATTGTACGGGAGTTTGATGATGTCTTTCCGGAGGAATTACCAGGTCTTCCACCAAATCGTGAAGTTGAGTTTTCAATAGAACTCGTACCGGGTGCTTTGCCTATTTCAAAGACACCTTATAGAATGGCCCCAATTGAGTTGCAGGAATTGAAGAAGGAACTCCAAGAGAATCTTGATAAGGGATTCATACGCCCTAGTGCGTCACCTTGGGGAGCACCTGTTCTATTTGTTAAGAAGAAAGATGGATCAATGAGACTCTGCATTGATTATCGAGAACTTAACAAGATCACTATCAAGAACAAATATCCTCTCCCACGCATTGATGACTTATTTGACCAACTACGCGGAGCTCAATACTTTTCCAAGATTGATCTTCGTTCAGGGTATCATCAATTAAGGGTCAAAAGGGAGGATATACCAAAGACGGCTTTCCGTACAAGGTATGGACACTATGAATTTATAGTGATGCCATTTGGTCTTACTAATGCCCCTGCTATCTTCATGGATCTAATGAATAGAGTCTTTAGAGACTATCTTGATCAATTTGTGGTAGTCTTTATAGACGATATTCTTGTCTATTCAAAGAGCAAGGAAGAGCATGAAGATCACTTGAGAATTATATTGAAGACCCTGGGAAAGGAGAAGCTTTATGCCAAATTTACCAAGTGTGAATTTTGGCTTCAAAAAGTTGCATTTTTGGGTCATATAATCTCAAAAGAGGGGATATCTGTGGATCCAGCAAAAACAGAGGTTATCGAAAGATGGTCAAGACCAACAACAGTAACTGAGATCCGAAGTTTTCTTGGTTTGGCTGGATATTATCGACGTTTTGTAAAAGATTTTTCACGATTATCTAATCCACTCACCAAGTTGACTCGGAAAGGAGTTATGTTTGTCTGGACAGAGGAATGTGAAGAGAATTTCAAGGAGTTGAAAAGAAGGTTATCCAGTGCACCTGTGCTCACACTGCCTTGTAGTGGAGAAAGGTTTGTGATCTACAGTGATGCATCCAAGAAGGGATTGGGGTGTGTTCTTATGCAAAATGATATGGTGATAGCTTATGCCTCACGACAGTTGAAAATCCATGAGCAAAATTACCCAACACATGATTTGGAGTTGGCTGCGGTAATCTTTGCATTAAAGATTTGGAGGCATTACCTTTATGGTGAAAGGTGTGATATTTATACTGATCATAAAAGTTTAAAGTATATTTTCACACAAAAGGAGTTGAATATGTGTCAAAGAAGATGGTTGGAGCTGATTAAGGATTATGACTGCTCAATCCATTACCACCCTGGGAAAGCAAACAAGGTGGCAGATGCATGAAGTCGACAAGACCATGCTAGTTTATCCATGATGAGGATCACAAAAGATCCAATATTTATGGATTTACAAAGGATGGATCTTGGAATTATAATGGAAGGGGAAAAATCTTATCTTTCTCAAATGAATGTTGAACCATCTATACATGTGAAGATTAAAGAGGCACAGAAAGAAGATGTCCAGTTACAAAAGAAGGTGAGAAATGTTCCTGAATTCAACCTTGATTGTGATGGGATAATAAAGTTCAGGAATCGGGTTTGCGTTCCTCCCATCCCCGAATTAAAGAAAGAGCTGCTGGATGAGGCTCATAGTTCTTCATTCTCTATTCATCCCGGAAGCACGAAGATGTATAGGGACCTGAAAGAGTACTTCTGGTGGGATGGCATGAAAAGAGATGTTGCTGAATATGTCTCTCGATGCTTGGTTTGTCAACAAGTTAAAGCTGAGAGACAGAAGTCTAAGGGGATGTTACAACCATTACCCATACCCGAATGGAAATGGGAAAACATCACTATGGACTTTGTCACAGGACTTCCTAAAACATCCAAAGGCAATAATGCTATCTGGGTCATAGTTGATCGTCTTACAAAGTCTGCACACTTCATTGCTATTAGAGAGGATTTCTCTCTAGATCAGCTTGCCAGGATATATGTAAAGGAAGTGGTAAGATTGCATGGAGTACCACTTTCTATTATATCTGATCGGGATCCGAGATTTACCTCGATGTTCTGGCGAAGTCTTCAGCATACTCTGGATACAGAGTTGAGTTTCAGCATTGCTTATCATCCCCAGATAGACGGTCAGTCTGAGAGAACAATTCAAACCCTAGAAGATATGTTGAGAGCTTGCTCTATGGATTTCAAAGGAGGTTGGGATCAACACCTACCTTTGGTGGAATTTTCTTATAATAATAGCTTTCACTCCAGTATTCAGATGGCTCCTTATGAAGCTCTCTATGGAAAGAAATGCAGGACTCCAACTTGCTGGGATGAAGTTGGGGAAAGAAAGCTATTAGGACCTGATCTCGTTGATGAAATGGTAGAAAAGGTCAGATCTATTCAACAACACATAAGAGCAGCTCAGAGTCGACAGAAAAGTTATGCCGACAACCGAAGAAAAGACCTAGAGTTTGAAGTGGGTGATAAAGTGTTCTTACGAATATCTCCCTGGAAGAGGGTTATGAGATTTGGAAAGAAGGGGAAGTTGAGCCCTAGATATATCGGTCCTTTTGAAATACTGGATCGTGTTGGGAAGGTAGCTTACCGATTAGCGCTTCCACCGAATCTCTCTCAAGTTCACGATGTGTTCCATGTATCTCTCCTGAAAAAAGTACATACCAGATCCTTCACATGTACTCAGCTCAGATGTTGTACCGCTGGAGCAAGATCTTTCTTATGAAGAACAGCCGATAGAGATTCTGGATCGTAGTGAAAAAGTCCTACGAAACAAGACCACTCGCTTGGTGAAAGTTTTATGGAGAAACCACCAACTTGAAGAAGCTACATGGGAGCTTGAGGATATGATGAGGGAGAAGTATCCTCATTTGTTTGTTGCAAAGTGACGAATTTCGAGGGCGAAATTCTTTTTAAGGGGGGTAGAATGTAACACCCGAGACTTTTATGTTATATAAATCATCAAAGGAATATTTTTCTACACAACACTTGCTTGGCTTGCTTTACACGCAATCGCGACCTTCCTCGATAGCTTGCGTCGTACGCAATACCGAGTTTCACTAAACAACAATATGTTATTAAAACTAGCCGTTATGAATAGTAATAACCACTTTTTAAAATTTTATAAATTTTATTTTTCAAAATGGACTTCATTTTTGGTCTTAGAATATCGAAATTAGCCTAGGGTGAAATTTTGGTATTTTTCTGAAAACTTTCAATTTTTGATGAATAGTGAAACCACTAAGTGGTAGGTTAAAAACCGAATTTTGCATAAAACTTAATTTTACCGCTTCTGTGAATGGAATTTCAAAAATCCGAGAGACACGGTTAATATCAAGGACTAAAATGTGGTTCAATGAGATGAAAATAATTTTTTGGTGAATAGTATCTTTTTACTTTTTTTTACCGCGGTTAATAGTAAATAGGGTAACTAAGGGTAAATATGATATTAATATTACCCTAGCACATGTCCTAATTCTATTGGACAAGTGTAATTCGACCAAAAACAAACTTAGGAATAAAATATGACCATTTAGGCCCACTTGGATTAGATTAGGACATTTATTATTAATTTATTTAAAGAAGGGTTAAAATAGTTAAAATCAAAGTTTAATAAGTAAATCATTTTTAATATAGGGTTATACATAAGATAAATTCGATTGTAAATATTCATTAGAAAGCTAAAACGATTTCCCACATGATGGTATTTTATTTGTAATTTTTAGACATCAAATAATTTAATTTATTTATGACACAAATATGATGCAGTAATTATCTTATTAATGAAATATTGACAAAATTGATAATATAAATACCAAAATAAATTTAATTTGAGACTTTTTATGAATTACACTAATTTTCTAGGTTACTATGATATATTATTGTTGATTTAATCAACTTTGTTAGAACATATAATTCTGTTATGACTTTCACAAAAATCATATATCAAATAGTGTCAAAATTGACACAAAATAGTTTTTAAATCAAATATTATATTATTAATTGTTATTTTATTCCTAAAAATCTAAGGTTCGGCCAAATGACTTAGATAAGGATATATATATTAAAAATAAACAATTTGGGGTTCGTTTGGCATGTTATAGTAAGTGTATTAACCATATAGTGAAAGAAACAAAAAGACACGGTAAAAGTTAAATTAATTAACTTAGAGTTAAATCTAATTGATAAGGTTAAAATAATACCCTAAACTTGTCTAAATCCTATTGGTTGATAGGATTTCGACCCATCCCCATTTTATCTTCAAAATAAGACCCTTTGGAACCATTATAAACCGATTTTGACTTTAATATAAAATAATATTTTGAGATATTCCTAAGGTGCCCCTCTCCTCCCTTATAAAAGGGCACCTCCTCCCCCTCCTCCTCACACCAATTTGAGCACTCAAGCTCGGCCAAACCCTGCCATTTTCTCCTCTCCACTTCCCTAGAATAATCCTAGAGGTCCTGGTCTTCTCCAAAGACCAATCTTAGTTCCTTAAGTGGAGGATTCAAAGAGGCGTTCCAAAGAAGAGGTAATATCCATTACCGATCTTTTCAATTTCTTTCTTCTTCAACTTCTTCTTATTTAGTTGTTTCATGATAAAGTAATAACATCAGTATTACTTACATACTGATATGTTATTATAAATATGAAACAACCCTAATTCACCTTCTATCCATCCTACGGAAAAATGAAATCACCGCGCGTGCGTACGTACGAAATACCGTCTCCACGCCGTGGTGTAATCTATTTTCCACCATCACCTTACAAGGATGGGAATAATGGTGTAATGAGTAACTATATATGATTATTATTAAGTAATATTGATACTGAAATAATATATATATATACTCCAATACAATTCCACGATCATAGGAACGATATCATCACTCGTGCGTACGTACGGAATACCGTCTCCACGATGTGATGCGACTCGTTCTACATGATCTTCATTTCATAATGATTATATAAATGAATTGAATGAATGAATATGGTATATACTACACTAATACCATTCTGGAAATGAATTATCTATAACCTAAAGATAAGAATAAGAATTTATTCGACAAAACACGCATAAGAACAAAAAGTTATAAAGACCCGAGCAACAAGTAACAATGAAATATTACTAACAAAAAGCTAATAATATGACCATATATGATCTCATATCAATATGTATTATTCTGGAATAAGTCAATAACATTATTTAAACCATTATACAGGAGCTTCGGACACGAACAAAGCAAATCGGACCTAAGGTAAGGGAAATATCACAATCTCATTTTTATCCGAGATTGTTTATACTTTGGTATTTACTGGGGTGTATTTTATCATCCATATCCATGTTTCCTCAATATGTAATATTTATATCTTTCTAAAATAGTTTATATCCAATTTTACCCTTCGGTGAGTTTTTAGTAAAAGATATGAAAGGAATCTTTTTTCGTTTTTCGTACGAGGTACTTTTTGACTTTTCCGACAAAAGTTCGAGACGAATGTTTTTTTAACTTATACGGCATGAATGGATTTTTAAAACATTACTTCCAATAAGCTTCCTTTACAAGTTTTCAAGTTTATTTTTAATCAACTTCTTTTAGTTTTAAATTGTAAGACATGTTAAGAAAGGAAAATTTTTTTGAAGTAGAAAGGATATTTTCCTCAAGAATGGATTTCAAGTGTTTTATCAAAATTATTTTCCATCTAAGATAATAAAGGGTTATGTTTCTATCCCTATTATTACATGGATTTGATTATGTTGTGATGGAAATATTTTATGAATTCCTTTATCTTATATTAATTTTTTTATGATGTCATGTTGTTTAAGAATCCCATTTTTATTACATGGGTTATGCAATGATGTATGATTTATGATTTTGTGGCACATATAAGAATGGTATCATTATGAGATGGGTGGGACCTATATCTCCCTCCAATGCATTGGGTAAAGATTTTATATCTCATGAGATTGACATGGCTGTAACGGAAGGTTATTTCGGTTCAGTGATACAGGACTGAAACGAGGAGTGAACTCGGTTCAGAAAGGGACTTTGTCCACTAAGATAGTCTTGGCAATGAGTCATGACTAACAAGAAATGATTTTCCATGATTATGTGTGCATGCCACAAAGTTTCAAGTTTTATGTTATGATTATGGGGATCTCATTTTCACTTCTATGATTTATTCCATGTTAAGATATTATGATCTCTTTTGCAGGTTTTGATAAAGATATGATATGATTTTTATTTCCTTTATTTGCCCTTGCTGAGCATTTGAGCTCACCCTTTTATGTTTTCTTTTCCCCAGGTCAGGAAGATGGATATTAAGTAGAATATGCTAAAAGCGACCCTAGATATGATGAAATAAATGGGAGACACTGTAGAAGATTTATGAACCAGTTGTTTATGTTTCCCAGTTTCTAAAGACACTATACCTATACGGTCCTTTGTGGTTTTGTCATATGTTGTAATAAGTGTGCTTCAATTTTGAAGTATTAACAATGTATGTAAAGTGTGGGCTGTTATAGTATTGGCCTTCATTTGACTCATGGTACTTATTATGGTACTACTGAGATGTCAGCCTGTAGCTCAAGAAAATATCATGGAGAGGAATCATCTTCTGACTCACAGCATCAGGAGCAATTGTGAACTCAGTCTATGTTTATAGAGAGTTTGTAGAAGCAGCACAAAGAGATGTTTCAACAGCAGCAACAGTATCCACAACATCACGATGTGGAGATGCATCAATGATAGCAGCAACTGCATGAGCATATGGAGTACATGTGTCATCTCACTCCTAGTTTTGGTATAAAGTTTCCTCCACCGTCTCCTACAGCTCATCCACCTCCTCCAAAAGATGACTCCTCGTGAATTTTTTATGTTTAAAACATTTGAATTCAATATTTTTTTTGTAATATGAACTATTTTCAGTTTCTGGTTTTTATATTGGTGCAAATATTTTATAATATTTCATTATTTTTAAATTTGTAATTTTTTTTATTTTTTTACTATTAATTTTGTATTTTTATTTATTTTAATAATAATAATAATAATATTTTATGATTGTTTTATATTTTTTTATAATTATTGATATTTTTAATATTTTTTTTTCTATTTTAATAATATTAATATTATTTTTTCATTAATCATAATTTTATTAAATATTTTTTGGTATTATGTTTTTTTTTATTTTAATAATAATAATAGTAATATTTTAGGAAATATTTATACATTTTTTGGAGAATACTGAGAATATGAATATATTTTTTATTTTAATAATATTAAAGTTAATTTTTCATTATTTATACTTTTATTAAATATTTTTTTATTTTGGCTATTATTTGCTACGTGACCTATTCTGATGGGATCTCGTCAGAAATAGTTTAAATATATATTTTTGAATACTATTTGCGACGGGCCCTTGGTGCCTTGGCAAAAGGATTATTTATATATAATGAATATAATCATAGGATTATTTGTGATGGGAAAGTTCCCCATCACAAATACTATTTGTGACAGGCCTATCAGAAAATGATTATTCATACACAATGTATATAATTGGAGACTTATTTGCGACGGGCACGTCACAAAAAAAGTTATTTATGACGTCGTTTTCTATAGAGGGATAATTGAGACAGGACCCCATCACTAAAGAATATTTGTGACGGGATCACCTTGAAAATATCCCATTGAAAATAGAAAAAATTCTAGTAGTTATTGGAATAAAAATAAAAATGCATGAGTTTGGTATAAGATGATAACCTTCCCCTACAATTTTAATCACATTTAGAAACATATGGAAAATTTAAATGTCTCAACGTCACAAAAAAAGTAAAGAGTAGATCATCATATTTGGATCTAAACAAATAAAAATAAAATATCCTAAAGACTCTTTTTTATTTAATGATATTTTATTTTTGCTGTGTGTTGTAAAAAAATTGTGTCCATAAACATATCAAATTCATAGGCTCACATAATAATAAAACACATAAAAGTATATATTAAATACATTTTACAAAATAGTTTTGTATATATTTACCTTTCCGCACCAATGTGACTTCATGATCAACTTGGATCATCAGTTATATGTTAAATAAATTCCATATTAAAAAAATCATATTAATAGTATCCCCATTATCTATGAAATTTATATTATGCTTCATATATGACAAGAATCAAAACATATATTTAATAATTTAATTTGAAAGCTGATATTTGAAAAATAAATAAGAAAAAAAATGGAATCACATATCAAATTACCTTTAGGATTGGTAAAAACACATGAAAGTGGAGAGAATGAGGTATTCCTAAAATAATTTCTAAATTTCAAATGTGTTGTTAAAATTTTCTAACATCAATGTTATTTTAACCTCTATTATTAGTTAGATAAAATTATTAGTTTCTCATTTAATTTGGAATAAAGGAAAATATGTAATTAATTACCTTAATTATCTACCAAAATATTTATTTTTAAAATTTTCTACACATACTGAGGAGCATAACCATTTATTTTCTTAGGTTTTCTATTTCTCCATATTTTTAATAATAATAATATCATCAATAATAGTAGTTATCCGGAGGTTTCATCCTTAAAACACTCACATTATTATATGGATGAATCATTGATATATTACACACATGATGGGATATTTATAATGAACCCCATATTATTTAGACTAGTGAATAATACTATATACATCTTTCCCTCTTCTTGTAGATCCCCACTTTATTAAGGGTTGTCGTTGCCACCAATAATATAATATTGTTTATATTGACCCATACTTTACATACATTATTATTACTTCAAAATTGATGCACAATTATTACAACATATAACAAAACAATTAAAGGACCATATATGTATAGTGTCTTTAGAAACTGGAAAGCATAAACAACTGGTTCATAATGCGACTACTTTGCATCCCATTTATTTCATCATATCTAGAGTCCCTTTTTGGCATATTCTACTTAATAACCTTCTTCCTGACCTGGGGAAATAAAACAAAAAAAAGGGTGAGCTCAAATTCTCAGTGAGTGTAAAAAAAAGAGATATCCATCACATCATATACATAAGCACATAACTTTTGAAAATCTTAACCTGCAAAAGAGATCATAATCTCATAACATGGGATAAATCATAGTAGTGAAATGTAATCCCAATAATCATAACTTAAAACATGAAACTTTGTGGTATACACACATAATCATAGAGAATCATTTCTTATTACTCATGAATAATTTCAAAGACTATCTTAGTGGACAAAGTCCATTTCTGAACCGAGTTCATTCCTCGTTTCAGTCCTGTTTCATTGAACCGGTATAACCAACTGTTTCAGCCATGTCAATCTCATGAGATATCAAATCTTTACCCAATTAATTGGAGGGAGATATGGGTCCCACCCATCTCATAATTATACCATTCTTATGTGTGCCCCAAAATCAGAAACCATACATCATAGCATAACCCATGTAATAAACATGGGAATCTTAAACATCGTGAAATCAAAAAACAATTCATATAAGATAAAGGAATTCATAAAAATATAATTCCATCACAACATAATCAAATAAATGTAAAAATATGGATAGAAACAGAACCCTTTATTATCTTAGATGGAAAATAATTTTGATAAAACACTTGAACTCCATTCTTGTGGAAAATATCCTTTCTGCTTCAAAAACACATCTCATTTCATAACATGCCATAAGATTTTAGACTAAAAGAAGTTGATTAAAAATAAAAATGGAAACTTGTAAAGGAAGCTTCTTGGGAATAATGTTTTAAAAATCCATTCATGTCGTATAAGTTAAAAAAACATTCTTCTTGTACTTTTGCTGGAAAAGTCAAAAAGTACCTCGTATGAAAAATGACAAAAGATTCATTTCATATCTTTTACTAAAAACTAACTGAAGGGTAAAATTGGATTTAAACAATTGTATGTGGATGGAAATAATATTACATATTGAGAAAACATGGATGTGGATGATAAAATACACCCCAGTAAATACCAAAGTATAAACAATCTCGGATAAAAGTGAGATTGTGATATTTCCCTTACCTTAGATCCGATTTGCCTCGTAAGTGTCCGAAAATCCAGTATAATGATTTAAATAATGTTATTTACTTATTACAGAATCATAATTTTTGTTATGATATCATATATGGTCATATTCTTAGTTTCTTGGTAGTAATATTTCATTGGTACTTGTTATTCGTGTGTTTATAACTTTTTGTTCTTATGCGTGTTTTGTCGAATAAATTATAATTCTTCTCTTTAGGTTATAGATAAATAATTTATAGAATCGTATTAATGTAATATATATCATATTTATTCACTCAATTCATTTATGTAATCATTATGCAATGAAAATCATGTAGAACGAGTCGTATCACATCATGGAGATGGTATTCCGTACGTACGCACGAGCGATGATATCGTTCCCATGATCGTGGAATAGTATTGGTGTGTATGTATAGTATTTCAGAATTAATATCACTTTAAAATAGTCATATATAGTCATTATTTACACCATTATACCCATCCAAGTAAGGTGGTTGTGGAAAATAGATTACACCACACCGTAGAGACGGTATTCCGTACGTACGCACGCGCGGTGATTTATTTTTCCATAGGATGGATAGATGGAGAAATAGGGTTATTTCATACTTATAATAACATATCAGTATATGAGTGATACTGATGTTATTACTTCATAATGAAACAACAAAAGAAGAAGAAGTGGAAGAAGAAATAAAGATGAAAGAATCGGTAACGGACATTACCTCTTCTCTCAAGTGCTTCTTTGAGACCTTCTTTTAGGGCACTAAAATTGGTCATTGAAGAAGACCAGGACATCTAGGATGTCTCTAGAGAAGTGGATAGGAGAATGTGGCATGGGTTTTCCGAGCATGAAGGCTCAATGTGGTGTGGGGAAGAGAGGGAGGAGGTGCCCTTTTATAAGGGATGAGAGGGGCACCTTTGGAATAACTAAAAATATTAGTTTATTATAAAGTCATGTTCGGTTTTAAATAGCTCCAAATTGATTTATTTCGAAGCTAAGGTGGGTATGGGTCTAAATACTCTCATCCAATATAATTTAGACAAGTTTAGGTTTCTATTTTAACCATATCATTTAGATTTAACATTAAGTTAAATAATTTTACTTTTACCGTGTCATCTTGTGTTCTTATAATATAAGGTTAATAAACATACTATAAGCAGCCAAACGAACCCCAAGTTGTTTATTATTACTATATATAACCTTATCTAAGTCATTTTACCGAACCTTATATTTTTATGAATAAAATAACAATTACTAATATAATATTTGTTTTGAAAACTATTTTATGTCAATTTTGACACTATTTAGTAATTAATTTTTTTGAAAATCATAACAGAATTATTAGTTCAAAAAACGTTAATGAACTCAATAATAACATGTCATATTAATCTATAAAATATTTGTAATTCATAAAAATTGTCAAATTACATTTATTTTGGTGTTTATAACATCAATTATGTCAATATTTCATTATGAAAATAATTACTGCATCATCATTGTGTCATAAATAAATTAAATTATTTAGTGTCTAAAAATTACAAAAAAATTACCATTATGTAGGAAATATTTTTATCTTTATAATGAATATTTATAGTCGAATTTATCTTATGTATAACCCCATATTAAAAATTATGTAGTTATTAAACATTGATTTTAACTATTTTAACCCTTCTTTAAATAAATTAATAATAAATGTCCTAATCTAATCCAAGTGAGCCTAAATGGTCATATTTTATTCCTAAGTTTGTTTTTGGTCGAATTACACTTGTCGAACAGAGTTAGGACATGTTTTAGGGTAATAATAATATAATTCTTACCCTTAACTACCTTATTTAATTTTAACCGTGGTAAAAAAAATTAAAAAGTTACTATTCACCAAAACATTTATTTTCATCTCATTGAACCACATTTTACTTACTGACATCAACCGCGTCTCTCAGATTTTCGATATCCCACTCACAGAAGCGGTAAAATTAAGTTTTGTGAAAAATTCAATTTTTTTAACTACCACTTAGTGGTTTAACTATTCATCAAAAATTGAAATTATCAGAAAAATACCAAAATTTCACCCTAGGCTAATTTCGATATTCCGAATCCAAAAATGAAGTCCATTTTGAAAAATAAAATTTATAAAATTTCAAAAAGTGGTTACTACTATTCATAACGGCTAGTTTTAATAATATTTTAATAGCATATCATTGTTTAGTGAAACTCAGTATTGCGTACGACGCAAGCTATTGAAGAAGGTCGCGATTTCGTGTAAAGAAAGCCAAGAAAGTGTTTTGTAGAAATAGATTCCTTTGATGATTTATATAACATAAAATTCTCCGGTGTTACATTCTACCCCCCTTAAAATTAATTTCTCCCTCGAAATTCGTCACTTTGTAACAAACAGATGAGGATACCTCTCCCTCATCATATCCTCAAGCATCCACATAGCTTATTCTAATTGATGGTTCCTCCATAAAACTTTCAACAATCGAGTGGTATTATTTCGTAGGACTTTTTCGCTACGATCCAGAATCTCTATCGGATGTTCTTCATAAGAAAGATCTTGATCCAGCGGTACAACTTCTGAGCTAAGTACATGTGAAGGATCAGGTATATACTTTCTTAGGAGAGATACATGGAACACATCGTGAACTTGAGAGAGATTCGGTGGAAGTGCTAATCGGTAAGCTACCTTCCCAACACGATCCAGTATTTCGAAAGGACCGATATATCTAGGGATCAACTTCCCCTTCTTTCCAACTCTCTTGACTCTCTTCCAAGGAGATATTCGTAAGAACACTTTATCACCCACTTCAAACTCTAGGTATTTTCTTCGGTTGTCGGCATAACTTTTCTGTCGACTCTGAGCTGCTCTTATGTGTTGTTGAATAGATATGACCTTTTCTGCCATTTCATCAATGAGATCAGGTCCTAATAGCTTTCTTTCCCCAAATTCATCCCAACAAGTTGGAGTCCTACATTTCATTCCATATAGAGCTTCATAAGGAGACATCTGAATACTAGAGTGAAAGCTATTATTATAAGAAAATTCCTCCAAAGGTTGGTGTTGATCCCAACCACCTTTGAAATCCATAGAGCAAGCTTTCAACGTATCTTCTAGAGTTTGAATTGTTCTCTCAGACTGACCGTCTGTCTGTGGATGATAAGCAGTGCAAAAACTCAACTCTGTATCCAGAGTATGCTGAAGACTTCGCCAGAACTTTGAGGTAAACCTCGGATCCCGATCAGATATAATAGAAAGTGGTACTCCATGAAATCTTACCACTTCCTTTACATATATCCTGGAAAGCTGATCCAGAGTGAAATCCTCTCCAATAGCAATGAAGTGTGCAGACTTTGTAAGACGATCAACTATGACCCAGATATCATTATTGCCTTTGGATGTTTTAGGAAGTCTTGTGACAAAGTCCATAGTGATGTTTTCCCATTTCCATTCAGGTATGGTTAATGGTTGTAACATCCCCTTAGACTTCTGTCTCTCATCTTTAACTTTTTGACAAACCAAGCATCGAGAGACATATTCAGCAACATCTCTTTTCATGACATCCCACCAGAAGTACTATTTCAGGTCCCTATACATCATCGTGCTTCCAGGATGAATAGAGAATGAAGAACTATAATCCTCATCGAACAGCTCCTTTAATTCGGGGATGGGAGGAACAAAAACCCGATTCCTGAACATTATTATCCCATCAAAATCAAGGTTGAATTCAGGAACAATTCTCACATTCTTTTGTAACTCGACATCTTCTTTTTGTGCCTCTTTAATCATCACATGTATAGATGGTTGAACATTTATTTGAGAAAGATACGATTTTTCCCCTTTCATTATAATTCCAAGATCCATCCTTTGTAAATCCATAAATATTGGATCTTTTGTGATCCTCCTCATGGATAAACAAGCATGGTCTTGTCGACTTAATGCATCTGCCACCTTGTTTGCTTTCCCAGGGTGGTAATGAATTTAGAAGTTGTAATCCTTAATCAGCTCCAACCATCTTCTTTGGCGCATATTCAGGTCCTTTTGTGTGAAAATATACTTTAAACTTTTATGATCAGTATAAATATCACACCTTTCACCATAATGATAATGCCTCCAAATCTTTAATGAATAGATTACCGCAGCTAACTCCAAATCCTGAGTTAGGTAATTTTTCTCATCTATTTTCAACTATCGTGATGCATAAGCTATCACCATATCATTTTTCATAAGAACACACCCCAATACCTTCTTGTATGCATCACTATAGATCACAAACCTTTCTCTACTACAAGGCAGTGTGAGCACAGGTGCACTGGATAACCTTCATTTCAACTCCTTGAAATTCTCTTCACAATCTTCCGTCCAAACAAACTTAACTCATTTCCGAGTCAACTTGGTGAGTGGATTAGATAATCGTGAAAAATCTTTCACTAAATGTCGATAATATCCAGCCAAACCATGAAAAATTTGGATCTCAGTTACTGTTGTTGGTCTCGACCATCTTTCAATAACCTCTGTTTTTGCTGGATCCACAGATATCCCCTCTTTTGAGATTATGTGACCCAAAAATGCAACTTTTTGAAGCCAAAATTCACTCTTCGTAATTTTGGCATAAAGCTTCTCCTTTATGAGGGTATTTAATATAATTGTCAATTGATCTTCATGTTCTTCCTTTCTCTTTGAATAGACAATAATATCGTCTATAAAGACTACCACAAACTAATCAAGATAGTCTCTAAAGACTCTATTCATTAGATCCATGAAGATAGAAGGGGTATTAGTAAAACCAAATGGAATCACTATAAATCCATAATGTCCATAACTTGTATGGAAAGCCGTCTTTGGTATATCCTCCATTTTGAAAAATAATTGATGATAACATGAACGAAGATCAATCTTGGAAAAGTATTGAGATTCTCGTAGTTGGTCAAATAAGTAATCAGTGCATGGGAGAGGATATTTGTTGTTGATAGTGATCTTGTTAAGTTCTAGATAATCAATGTAGAGTCTCATTGATCCATCTTTCTTCTTAACAAATAGAATAGGTGCTCCCCAAGGTGACACACTAGGGAATATGAACCCCTTATCAAGATTATATTGGTGTTTCTTCTTCAATTCCTGCAACTCAATTAGGGCCATTCTATAAGGTGTCTTTGAAATAGCCAAATCACCCGGTACGTGTTCTATTGAAAACTCAACATCACGATTCGGTGGAAGACCCGATAATTCATCTAGAAATACATCATCAAACTCCCGTTCAATGGGCATATTCTTAATCGTGAGTTTCTCACCAACCATTTGAGATAAATAACCTTCATTTAGTGGAATCAAGACCCATAAGATGGAAGGAATTTCCACCAGAAGGTTTTTTTCATCCTTGCATAGATAGACGATCATAGATTGATCTGGAATATGAAATGTGACTTCCCTCCTTTTGCAATTGATATGAGATCCATGTAGAGAAATCTAATCCATGCCAAGAATCACATCAAATTACACTATAGGAAGGATCACAATATTTGCAAGAAGCACTTTCCCACAAACTTCAATCGGAGAAGAATTATAAACTTTTGATGCGACTGTTGTGCCATTAGGTGTTGTCATAGCTAACTCAATATCTAATTGTTGAGGTAATACGCTGATACCCTTAGAAAATTTTTCAGAAATAAAGGAGTGGGTGGATCCAGATCAAATAAAACATTTTCTACTTTAGATTGGATGGTAAGTGTACCTCTCACCACATCGTTATCGTACTCCACATCGCTGATAGAAATTGTATGTGACTTTCCTTTGTCTTTAGCCTTAAGAGTTTGTTGACGTCGACCATCATCATCAACCCTTGTATTAGGGAATTTATTGGCATAATGTCCCATCTACTTGCACTTGAAACATTGAAGTGTAGTAGGTTCATTCTGTGTATCCCTTCCTTTATTTGAATCATTAGACATCTTCTTCCCATCATCGCGGCATTCAAATACCCGATGACCTTCCTTTCCACTTTTGAATCATTAACGTGTCCCTTTAAGACAACTCCCTCCATGTTTCTTTCCAAACATTGAGCATAAGGGAAAGCTCATCTTCTTTTCAGTGTGCTCATTAGATTTTCCTTTGAATTCCATTTTCCTCTTCATATCAAACCCATATGACTGATGGGTTACTCCAATCTCCATCTCATCTTTGAGAGCACATCGCACGATTTCCTCGTAGCTATTGAAGTCCCTTATGGCTAAGGCCCTTTGAAGACTTGGTTTTAAGCCACTAAAGAATTGATCCATCTTACTCTCAGGTAGGATAATAATACCATAAGTGTACCTTGCAAGTCTTGTAAAATTTACTTCATAGGTACCAACAGATTAATCATTCTTTTGCTTCCGTTCAAGAAACTATTTCTCCATCTTTGTTCGGAGAATACGAGGTAAGTACTTATTGAAAAATAAGTTCTTGAACTCATCCCATTCCATGGTCTCAAATTCATCCCTTTGCCTCGTATTCTTAATTAGATTCCACCATTGATCAGCATCACCTTCCAAACGATACATTGCTAAGATGACTTTATCATGCTCAGAACATTGAAGAACTGAAAATATATTTTCAGTAGTACTAAACCATTGTTCAGCAAATAATGGATCAGTAGACCCGCGGAATGAAGGTGGACGCTGTCTCATGAAGGATTCAACAGAATGTCGCTCCTTCCTTTGCTCGTTTGGAAGTCCTTCATGATTCATAGCTTGAGAAAGTTGTGTGAGCATGGCTACAATATTTTTCATTCCATCTCCCATAACGTTTGGTTGCTCAGGGGGACAATCATTGCATTGCCTGTCGCATTCCGCATTAACACGGTTCCTTTGGGTTCCAACCATTGACTGAAACCAAGAAGAATAGTGTGAGAAACACTAATAATAATAGGAAAACCACATAATCAAGAATAAAATGTCACACTTGAGGTCGTATCCAAGGTTATTCATGGCCATTTCTAAAACACTAATATTGTGTTCTATTCTTAGACTTATCCTTAGGGTTCTTACTAAGGCTTTCACATTCTAGTTTCCAAAGGTTGACTATACCCTTCCTCTGATACCAACTATAACGACCCATACATTACATACATTGTTATTACATCAAAATTGAAGCACACTTATTTCAACATATAACAAAACCATGAAATGACCGTATAGGTATAGTGTCTTTAGAAATTGGAAATCATAAACAACTAGTTCATAAAGTGTCTACTTTTCGTCCCATTTATTTCATCATATCTAGAGTCCCTTTTTGGAATATTCTACTTAATAACCTTCTTCCTGACCTTGGGAATTAAAACATACAAAAGGGTGAGCTCAAATGCTAAGTGAGGGTAAACAAAAGAAATATCCATCACATCATATACATAAGCACATAACTTTTGAAAATCATAACCTGCAAAAAAGATCATAATCTCATAACATGGGATAAATCATAGTAGTGAAATGTAATCCCAATAATCATAACATAAGACATGAAACATTGTGACATACACACATAATCATAGAGAATCATTTCTTATTAGTCAATATTAATTTCCAAGACTATCTTAGTGGACAAAGTCCATTTCTGAACCGAGTTCACTCCTCGTTTCAGTCCTGTTTCACTTAACCGGTATAACCTACCGTTTCATCCATGTCTATCTCATGAGATATAAAATCTTTACCCAATGAATTGGAGGGAGATATAGGTCCCACCCATCTCATAATTATACCATTCTTATGTGTGCCACAAAATCATAAACCATACATCATAGCATAACCCATGTAATAAAAATGGGAATCTTAAACATCGTGACATCATAAAACAATTCATATAAGATAAAGAAATTCATAAAAATATAATTCCATCACAACATAATAAAATAAATGTAAAAATAGGCATAGAAACAGAACCCTTTATTATCTTATATGGACAATAATTTTGATAAAACACTTGAACTCCATTCTTGAGGAAAATATCCTTTCTTCTTCAAAAACACTTTTCATTTCTTAACATGCAGCACGATTTTAAACTAAAAGAATTTGATTAAAAATAAAAATTGAAACTTGTAAAGGAAGCTTCTTGGAAATAATTTTTTAAAAATCCATTCATGTCGTATAAGTTAAAAAAAACATTCTTCTCGTACTTTTTCCGGAAAAGTCAAAAAGTACCTCGTACGAAAAATGACAAAAGATTCCTTTCATATCTTTTACTAAAAACTCAGAAAAGGGTAAAATTGGATTTAAAAAATTGTATGTGGATGGAAATAATACTACATATTGAGGAAACATGGATGTGGATGATAAAATACACCCCAGTAAATACCAAAGTATAAACAATCTCGGATAAAAGTGAGATTGTGATATTTCTCGTACCTTAGGTCTGATTTGCCTCGTAAGTGTATGAACCTCATGTATAATGATTTAAATAATGTTATTGACTTATTACAGAATCATAATTATTGTTATTATATCATATATAGTCATATTATTAGTTTCATGGTAGTAATATTTCATTGCTACTTTTTATTCGGGTGTTTATAACTTTTTGTTCTTATGCGTGTTTTGTCGAATAAATTCTTATTATTCTCTTTAGGTTATAGATACATCATTTACAGAATGGTATTAATGTACTATATATCATATATATTAACTCAATTCACTTATGTAATCATTATGCAATGAAAATCATGTAGAACGAGTCGCATCACACCATGTAGATGGTATTCCGTACGTACGCACGAGCGATGATATCGTTCCCATGATCGTGGAATTGTATTGGAGTGTATGTATAGTATTTCAGAATAAATATCACTTTACAATAGTCATATATAGTCATTATTTACACCATTATACCCATCCATGTATGGTGGTGGTGGAAAATAGATTACACCACAGCGTAGAGACGATATTCCGTACGTACGCACGCGCAGTGATTTCTTTTTCCATAGGATGGATCGATGGTGAAATAGGGTTGTTTCATAATTATAATAACATATCATTATATGAGTGATACTGATGTTATTAATTCATAATGAAACAACTAAATAAGAAGAAGTGGAATAAGAAATAAAGATTAAAGAATCGGTAACAGACATTACCTCTTCTTTGAAGTGCTTCTTTGAGACCTTCTTTTAGGGCAATAAAATTGGTTATTGAAGAATACCAGGACCTCTAGTATGTCTCTAGGGAAGTGTAGAGGAGAATGTGGCAGGTTTTGGCCTAGATTGAAGGCTAAAAGTGGTGTGAGGAAGAGAGGGAGGAGGTGCCCTTTTATAAGGGAGGGGAGGGGCACCTTTGGAATAACTAAAAATATTAGTTTATTATAAAGTCATGTTCGGTTTTAAATAGCTCCAAATTGATTTATTTAGAAGCTAAGGTGGGTATGGGTCGAAATAATCTCATCAAATATAATTTAGACAATTTTAGGTTCCTATTTTAACCATATCATTTAGATTTAACATTAAGATAAATAATTTTTTTTACCGTGTCATCTTGTGTTCTTATACTATATGGTTAATAAACATACTATAAGCAGCCAAACGAAACCCAAGTAGTTTATTATTAATATATATAAAATTATCTAAGTCATTTGGCCGAACCATAGATTTTTAAAAATAAAATAAAAATTACTAATATAATATTCGTTTTAAAAACTATTTTATGTCAATTTTGACACTATTTAGTAATTAATTTTTGTGAAAATCATAACAGAATGATTAGTTTAAAAAAAGATAATTCAATCAATAATAACATGTCATATTAATCTATAAAATTAGTTTAATTCATAAAAAGTGTCAAATTACATTTATTTGTGTGTTTATAACATCAATTATGTCAATATATCATTAATAAAATAATTACTGCATCATCTTTGTGTCATAAATAAATTAAATTATTTAATGTCTAAAAATTTCAAATAAAATACCATTATATAGGAAATCTTTTCATATTTATAATGAATATTTATAGTCGAATTTATCTTATGTATAACCCCATATTAAAAATTATTTAGTTATTTAACTTTGATTTTAACTATTTTAACCCTTCTTTAAATAAATTAATAATAAATGTCCTAATCTAATCCAAGTGGGCGTAAATGGTCATATTTTATTCCTAAGTTTGTTTTTGGTCGAATTACACTTGTCCAACAGAATTAGGACATGTTTTAGGGTAATAATAATATAATTTTTACCCTTAATTACCTTATTTACTTTTAACTGTGGTAAAAAAAAGTAAAAAGTTACTATTCGCCAAAAAAAATTGTTTTCATCTCATTGAACCACATTTTACTTACTGACATCAACTGAGTCTCTCAGATTTTCAAAATTCCACTCACAGAAGTGGTAAAATTACATTTTATGAAAAATTCAATTTTTTTAACTACCACTTAGTGGTTTCACTATTCATCAAAAATTGAAAGTTTTCAGAAAAATACCAAAATTTCACCCTAGGCTAATTTCGATATTCCGAATCAAAAAATGAAGTCCATTTTGAAAACTAAAATTTATAAAATTTCATAAGGTGGTTATTACTATTCATAACGGCTAGTTTTAATAATATTTTAATAGCATATCGTTGTTTAGTGAAACTCAGTATTGCGTACGACGCAAACTATCAAGGAAGGTCGTGATTTCGTGTAAATCAAGCCAAGAAAGTTTTGTGTAGAAAAAGATACCTTTGATGATTTATATAACATAAAAGTCTCGGGTGTTACATTCTACCCCCCTTAAAATGAATTTCACCCTCGAAATTCATCACTTTGTAACAAACTGATGAGAATACCTCTCCCTCATCATATCCTCAAGCTTCCATGTAGCTTCTTCTAATTGATGGTTCCTCCATAAAACTTTCACCAATCGAGTGGTCTTCTTTCGTAGGACTTTTTCGCTACGATCCAGAATCTCTATCGGTTGTTCTTTATAAGAATGATCTTGCTCCAGCGGTACAACTTTTGAGCTAAGTACATGTGAAGGATCAGGTATGTACTTTCTCAGGAGAGATACATGGAACACATTGTGAACTTGAGAGAGATTCGGTGGAAGTGCCAATCGGTAAGCTACCTTCCCAACACGATCCAATATTTCGAAAGGACTGATATATCTAAAGCTCAACTTCGCCTTCTTTCCAACTCTCATGACTCTCTTCTAGGGAGATATTCGTAAGAACACGTTATCACCCACTTCAAACTCTAGGTCATTTCTTCGGTTGTCGACATAACTTTTCTATCGACTCTGAGCTGCTCTTATGTGTTGTTGAATAGATATGACCTTTTCTTCCATTTCATCAATGAGATCAGGTCCTAATATCTTTCTTTCCCCAACTTAATCCCAACAAGTTGGAGTCCTGCATTTCTTTCCATAGAGAGCTTCATAAGGACCCATCTGAATACTAGTGTGAAAGCTATTATTATAAGAAAATTCCACCAAAGGTAGGTGTTGATCCCAACCACCTTTGAAATCCATAGAGCAAGCTCTCAACATATCTTCTAGAGTTTGAATTGTTCTCTCAGACTGACAGTCTGTCTGAGGATGATAAGCAGTGCTGAAACTCAACTCTGTATCCAGAGTATGCTGAAGACTTCGCCAGAACATCGAGGTAAACCTCGGATCCCGATCAGATATAATAGAAAGTGGTACTCAGTGCGATCTTACCACTTCCTTTACATATATCCTGGAAAGATGATCCAGAGAGAAATCCTCTCTAAGAGCAATGAAGTGTGTAGACTTTGTAAGATGATCAACTATGACCCAGATATCATTATTGCCTTTGAATGTTTTAGGAAGTCCTGTGACAATGTCCATAGTGATGTTTTCCCATTTCCATTCGGGTATGGGTAATGGTTGTAACATCCCCTTAGACTTCTGTCTCTCAGCTTTAACTTGTTGACAAACCAAGCATCGAGAGACATATTTAGGAACATCTCTTTTCATGCCATCCGACCAGAAGTACCTTTTCAGGTCCCTATACATCATCGTGATTCCAGGATGAATAGAGAATGAAGAACTATAAGCCTCATCCAGCAGCTCCTTCTTTAATTCGGGGATTGGAGGAACACAAAACCGATTCCTGAACTTTATTATCCCATCAAAATCAAGGTTGAATTCAGGAACATTTCTCACCTTCTTTTGTAACTCGACATTTTCTTTCTGTGCCTCTTTAATATTCACATGTATAGATGGTTGAACATTCATTTGAGAAAGATAATATTTTTCCCCTTTAATTATAATTCCAAGATCCATCCTTTTTAAATCCATAAATATTGGATCTTTTGTAATCCTCATCTTGGATAAACTAGCATGGCCTTGTCGACTTAATGCATCTGCCATCTTGTTTGCATTCCCAGGGTGGTAATGAATTGATCAGTCCTAATCCTTAATCAGCTCCAACCATCTTCTTTGGCTCATATTCAGCTCCTTTTGTGTGAAAATATACTTTAAACTTTTATTATTAGTATAAATATCACACCTTTCACCATAAAGGTAATGAATCCAAATCATTAATGCAAATATTACCACAGCTAACTCCAAATCATGAGTTGGGTAATTTTGCTCATGTATTTTCAACTGTCGTGAGGCATAAGCTATCACCATATCATTTTTCATAAGAACACACCCCAATCCCTACTTGGATTCATCACTATAGATCACAAACCTTTCTCCACTACAAAGAAGTGTGAGCACAGGTGCACTGGATAACCTTCTTTTCAACCCCTTGAAATTCTCTTCACAATCTTCCGTCCAAACAAACTTAACTCTTTTCCGAGTCAACTTGGTGAGTGGATTAGATAATCGTGAAAAATCCTTCACAAAAGGTCGATAATATCCAGCCAAACCAAGAAAACTTCGGATATCAGTTATTGTTGTTGGTATCGACCATCTTTCGATATCCTCTGTTTTTGCTGGATCCACAGATATCCCCTCTTTTGAGATTATGTGACCCAAAAATGCAACTTCTTGAAGCCAAAATTCACACTTGGTATATTTGGCATAATGCTTCTCCTTTATGAGGGTCTTTAATATAATTCTCATGTGATCTTCATGTTCTTCCTTCCTCTTTGAATAGACAATAATATCGTCTATAGACACTACCACAAAATAATCAAGATAGTCTCTAAAGACTCTATTCATTAGATCCATGAAGATAGCGGGGGCATTAGTAAGACTAAATGGCATCACTATAAATTCATTGTGTCCATACCTTGTACGGAAAGCCATCTTTGGAATATCCTCCCTTTTGACCATTAATTGATGATACCCAGAACGAAGATCAATCTTGGAAAAGTATTGAGCTCCTCGTAGTTGGTCAAATAATTCATCAATGCGTGGGAGAGGATATTTGTTCTTGATAGTGATCTTGTTATGTTCTCGATAATCAATGCAGATTCTCATTGATCCATATTTCTTCTTAATAAATAGAGTAGTTTCTCCCCAAGGTGCCGCACTAGGGAATATGAACCCCTTATCAAGATTCACTTGGAGTTTCTTCTTCAATTACTGCAACTCAATTGGGGTCATTCTATAAGGTGTCTTTGAAATAGGCAAAGCACCCGGTACGAGTTCTATTGAAAACTCAACTTCACGATTCAGTGGAAGACTCGGTAATTCATCTGTAAATACATCATCAAACTCCCGTTCAATGGGCATATTCTTAATTGTGAGTATCTCACCAACCATTTGAGATAAATAACCTTAATTTAGTGGAATCAAGACCCATAATATGGAAGGAATTTCCACTGGAAGGTTATGTTCATCCCTGCATCGATAGACGATCATAGATTGATCTGGAATATGAAATGTGACTTCCGTTCGTTTGCAATTGATATGAGATCCATGTAGAGAAAGCCAATCCATGCCATGAATCACATCAAATTCCACTATAGGAAGGATCACAATATTTTCAAGAAGCACTTTCCCACAAACTTCAATCGATGAAGAATTATAAACTTTTGATGCGACTGTTGTGCCATTAGTTGTTGTCACAGCTAACTCAACATCTAATTGTTGAGGTAATACGCTGATACCCATAGAAAATTCTTCAGAAATAAAGGAGTGGGTGGATCCAAAATCAAATAAAACATTTGCTACTTTAGAGTAGATGGTAAGTGTACCTTTCACCACTTCGTTATCGTACTCCACATCGCTGATAGAAATTGCATGTGACTTTCCTTTGTCTTTAGCCTTATGAGGTTCTTGACGTTGACCATCATCATCAACCCTTGGATTAGGGCATTTATTGGCATAATGTCCCATCTCCTTGCACTTGAAACATTTAAGTGAAATAGGTTCATTCTATGTATCCCTTCCTTTGTTTGCATCATTAGACATCTTCTTCCCATCATCGCGACATTCAAATGCCTGATGACCTTCCTTTCCACATTTGAATCATTAACTTATCCCTTTAAGACTACTCCCTCCACGTTTCTTTCCACACTTTGAGCATAAGGGAAATCTCATCTTCTTTTCAGTGCGCTCTTTAGATTTTCCATTGAATTCCATTTTCCTCTTCTTATCAAACCCATATGACTGATGGGTTACTCCAATCTCCATCTCAACTTTGAGAGCACATCGCACGATTTCCTCATAGCTATTGAAGTCCCTTATGGCTAAGGCCCTTTGAAGACTTGGTTTTAATCCACTAAAGAATCGATCCATCTTACTCTCAGGTAGGATAATAATACCATAAGCGTACCTTGCAAGTCTTCTAAAATTTTCTTCATAGGTACCAACAGATTCATCATTCTTTTTCTTCAGTTCAAGAAACTATTTCTCCATCTTTGTTCCCAAAATACGAGGGAAGTACTTATTGAAAAATAAGTTCTTGAACTCATCCCATTGCATGGTCTCAATTTCATCCCTTTGCCTCGTATTCTTAATAAGATTCCACCATTGATCAGCATCACCTTCCAAACGATACACTGCTAAGATGACTTTATCATGCTCAGAACATTGAAGAACTGAAAATATCTTTTCAGTAGTACTAATCCATTGTTCAGCAACTAATGGATCTGTAGAACCGAGGAATGAAGGTAGACGCTGTCTTATGAAGGATTCAACAAAATGTCACTCCTTCCTTTGCTCGTTTGGAAGTCCTGCATGATTCATAGCTTGAGAAAGTTGTGTGAGCATGGCTACAAGATTTTGCATTCCATCTCCCATAACGTTTGGTTGCTCAGGGAGACAATCATTGCATTTCCTGTCGCATTCCTCATTAACACGGTTCCTTCGGGTTCCAGCCATTGACTAAAACCAAGAAGAATAGTGTGAGAAACACTAATTATAATAGGAAAACCACTTAATCAAGAATAAAATTTCACACATAAGGTCTTATCCTAGGTTATTCATGGCCATTTCTAAAACACTAAAATTGTGTTCTATGCTTAGACTTATCCTTAGGGTTCTTACTATGGATTTCACATCCTAGTTTCCAACGGATGACTATACCTTTCCTCTGATACCAACTATAACGACCCATACTTTACATACATTTTTATTACATCAAAATTGAAGCACACTTATTACAACATATAACAAAACCATGAAAAGACCTTATAGGTATAGTGTCTTTAGAAACTTGAAAGCATAAACAACTGGTTCATAAATCGTCTACTTTTCCTCCCACTTATTCCATCATATCTAGAGTCCCTTTTTGGCATATTCTACTTAATAAACTTCTTCCTAACCTGTGGAAATAAAACATACAAAAGGGTGAGCTCAAATTCTCAGTGAGGGTAAAAAAAATAAATATCCATCACTTCATATACAGAAGCACATAACTTTTGAAAATATTAACCTGCAAAAAAGATCATAATCTCATAACATGGGATAAATCATAGTAGTGAAATGTATTCCCAATAATCATAACATAAAACATGAAACATTGTGGAATACACACATAATCATAGATAATCATTTCTTATTAGTCAAGATTAATTTGCAAGACTATCTTAGTGGACAAAGTCCATTTCTGAACCGAGTTCACTCCTCGTTTCAATCCTATTTCACTGAACCGGTATAACCTACCGTTTTAGCCATGTCTATCTCAGGAGATATAAAATCTTTACCCAATGCATTGGAAAGAGATATAGGTCCCACCCATCTCATAATGATACTATTCTTAAGTGTGCCAAAAAATCATAAACCATACATCATAGCATAACCCATGTAATAAAAATGGGAATCTTAAACATCGTGACATCATAAATCAATTGATATAAGATAAAGGTATTCATAAAAATATAATTACATCACAACATAATCAAATAAATGTAAAAATAGGGATTGAAATATAACCTTTTATTATCTTAGATGGAAAATAATTTTGATAAAACATTTTAACTCCATTCTTGAGGAAAATATCCTTTCTGCTTCAAAAACACTTTTCATTTCATAACATGTCGTACAATTTTAATCTAAAAGAAGTTGATTAAAAATAAACGTGGAAACGTGTAAATGATGCTTCTGGGAAATAATGTTTTAAAAATCCATTCATGTCGTATAAGTTTAAAAAAACATTCTTCTCGTACTTTTGTCGGAAAAGTCAAAAAGTACCTCGTACAAAAAACGACAGAAGATTCCTTTCATATCATTTACTAAAAACTCACCGAAGGGTAAAATTTGATTTAAACAATTGTATGTGGATGGAAATAATATTAAATATTGAGGAAACATGGATGTGGATGATAAAATACACCCCAGTAAATACCAAAGTATAAACAATCTCTGAAAAAAGTGAGATTGTGATATTTCCCTTACCTTAGGTCTGATTTGCCGTGTAAGTATCCGAACATCCTATATAATGATTTAAATAATGTTATTCAATTATTACAGAATCATAATTATTGTTATGATATCATATATGGTCATATTCTTAGTTTCTTGGTAGTAATATTTCATTGCTACTTGTTATTCGGGTGTTTATAACTTTTTGTTCTTATGCGTGTTTTGTCGAATAAATTCTTATTCTTCTATTTAGGTTATAGATACATCATTTCTAGAATGGTATTAATGTAATATATATCATATTTATTTACTAAATTCATTTACGTAATCATTATGCAATGAAAATCATGTAGAACGAGTCGCATCACATCGTGGAGACGGAATTCCGTACGTACGCACGAGCGACGATATCGTTCCCATGATCGTGGAATTGTATTGGAGTGTATGTATACTATTTCCGAATCAGTATAACTTTAAAATAGTCAAATATATCCATTATTTACACCATTATACCCATATAAGTAAGGTGGTGGTGGAAAATAGATTACACCACAGCGTGGAGACGATATTCCGTACGTACGCACACGCGGTGATTTCTTTTTCCGTAGGATGGATAGATGGTGAAATAGGGTTGTTTCATACTTATAATAACATATCAGTATATGAGTGATACTGATGTCATTACTTCATAATGAAACAACTAAAGAAGAAGAAGTGGAAGAAGAAATAATGATGAATGAATCGGTAACGGACATTACCTCTTCTTTGAAGTGCTTCTTTGAGACCTTCTTTTAAGGCACTAAAATTGGTCTTTGAAGAAGACCAGGACCTCTAGGATGTCTCTACAGAAGAAGAGAGGAGAATGTGGCTGGGGTTGGCTGTGCATGAAGGCTCAATGTGGTGTGAGGAAGAGAGGGATGAGGTTCCCTTTTATAAGGGAGGAGAGGGGCACCTTTGGAATAACTAAAAATATTATTTTATTATAAAGTCACGTTCAGTTTTAAATAGCTCCAAATTGATTTATTTCGTAGATAAGGTGGGGATGGGTCGAAATCCTCTCATACAATAGAATTTAGACAAGTTTAGGTTCCTATTTTAACCTTATCATTTAGATTTAACATTAAGTTAAATAATTTTACTTTTACCGTGTCTTCTTGTGTTCTTATACTATAAGGTTGATAAATTTACTATAAGCATCTAAACGAACCCCAAGTTATTTATAATTAATATATATAACCTTAAGTAAGTCATTTGGCCGATATATAGATTTTTAGTAATAAAATAAAAATTACTAATATAATATTTGTTTTAAAAACTATTTTATGTAAATTTTGACACTATTTAGTAATTAATTTTTGGGAAAATCATAACAGAATGATTAGTTCGAACAATGTTAATTAAATTAATACTAACATGTCATATTAATCTATAAAATTAGTGTAATTCATAAAAAGTGTCAAATTACATTTATTTTGGTGTTTATAAAATCAATTATGTCAATATTCCATTAACAAGATAATTGCTGCATCATCTTTGTGTCATAAATAAATTAAATCATTTAATGTCTAAAAATTACAAATAAAATACCATTATGTAGGAAATATTTTTATCTTTCTAATGAACATTTATAGTCTAATTTATCTTATTTATAACCCCATATTAAAAATGATTTAGTTATTAAACATTGATTTTGACTATTTTAAACCTTCTTTAAATAAATTAATAATAAATGTCCTAATCTAATCAAAGTGGGCCTAAATGGCCATATTTTATTCCTAAGTTTGTTTTTGGTCGAATTACACTTGTCCAATAGAATTATGACATGTGTTAGGGTAATAATAATATCATTTTTACCCTTAATTACCTTATTTACCTTTAACCGTGGTAAAAAAAAGTAAAAAGTTACTATTCACCCAAAAAATTATTTTCATCTCATTGAACCAGATTTTTCTTACTGACATCAACCGTGTCTCTCAGATTTTCGAAATTCCACTCACAGAAGAGGTAAAATTAAGTTTTATGAAAAATTCAATTTTTTTAACTACCACTTAGTGGTTTCAATATTCATCAAAAATTGAAAGTTTTCAGAGAAATACCAAAATTTCACCCTAGGCTAATTTCGATATTCCAAATCCAAAAATGAATTCCAATTTGAAAAATAAATTTTATAAAATTTCAAAAAGTTGTTATTACTATTCATAACTGCTAGTTTTAATAATATTTTAATAGAATATCGTTGTTTAGTGAAACTCGGTATTACGTACGACGCAAGCTATCGAGGAAGGTCGTGATTTCGTGTAAAGAAAGCCAAGCAAGTGTTGGGTAGAAAAAGATTCCTTCGATAATTTATATAACATAAAAGTCTCGGGTGTTACATTGTTCTTCCTAAATAGTGATTCCTTGAATTATTTTTGATATATAGAATTAATATATACTGATTATTCATTTTTTTCTTCCAAACTTATAGTTTCATACACATGAATGTGATTCACGTCTTTAAGCAACTAAAACATGATGGTTCAATACATTGAATAAGGGAAAAAATATTTATTCATATCAGATGCATCAAACTCATCATCTTATCTTCATAAACATAAAATGGATATCTCAATATCTCAATTATAGATTATACTATTCCATTATATATGGAAGATTAATTTTAGTAAGTTTTGTATTTACTTCCTCTATAATTTGAAAATATAATATTATCTCTCAAAAATCTTACATCCCAACAAGCTTCTCAAATTAATTTATATAGAGGACTAATAATAATTGTTCATATACCACAAATTTTTTTACATTTTAGTTTTCTATAAATAAGATTAATTATAATCTTTGTAAAATCCAAAAAAATCATGAATTTTTCATCCTTCTACAATCCCCCATGTCCCATTTTTTAAATTGTTATTTCTAATTTATTTCCTTTTTGACCCTTATTTCATTTTATTATATTATTATTATTTATATTCTCAACATGATATACTTTATATTTAATACAGCTAACATGATATATGATTCTACTAAAAAATATACCTTCACATATATTCTGTAAAACCATTCATTACCTAACATATAAATGTCACACCATAATAGAATTTTGGATATTGATCTTTCTTCCCTATATGAAAAATTATAATATAATAGATCCAAATTTAGTTATAGCTTTAGTTATTCATATGTATCATAACTCAATGAAATGAGACTATTAAATCATTCACCATGAATCATGGATCTGTGTTTTATATTCAAATAATTAATGTTCTGTACAAGACTCATCTCACATCATTTAATAATATATATTTTTCTATTTGTTTTCCTCATTTTATATTCAATAAATATCATAGAAATATCATATTTTATTTATCACCCCTTACATCTACATGAAGATAATATTTTTATTCATTAATTGAATTAATATAAATTTATTAATATTTAAATCCACACAAAGAAATATGGGAATAATATAATCTTACTCATACTATATAATAATTAATTTAAGAAAAATAAAATATATAATATTTCTCATTCAAAAAATTCTCTAATTTATAACTCATATGAATCATTCATATTTATATTATGTAGAAATAATTGAGTCATACAGATCATCAAAATATAGTTAAATATATATAAATATCTAATATTTACCATATAATGACATTTATATATTTTTTATCAACATAAAACCTTCTTTAAATGGATTTTACAATTTTATAACAGATACTCATTTTGAATTTCACCAAACACATGTAGAGTGTCTCATACACATTTTTTAAAACTATATTACAATGCATAAAAAAGTCCATTTGACTAATATATTTCTTTTTGTAATTTTTTAATTTCAATACTATACACTAAAATAACTCATACTCAACTCAATAATGGCATATGTAGAGTTGTAGGCTGTCTAATAAATAACGCAACAATAAAAGAAACATAAATCACAAGACTGGTCTATTTTTGTAACTATAACATTCCATAGTATATTTAAATAAATTCATAAAATATTTATTTTATCTTAGGAATTAAATTTATATTCTTTTTATATATGAAATTATTCAAATAGTTTGTTAATTTTTCTAATTAATTCCAATTTTCATTATATAACATCCAATGAACATTATTACATATAAATAATTAAGAACATTATTTCATTAAACATGACTACATTATATTTTCTTCTATTATAAAAAACATCTAGGTGTTGTTAGGTCACTATTTATAATCTTTCAAACATTATTCAAGAATTATGGATTTTATATAAATTCAACCATTATTGAACCCATTGTAGAGATAACTATTTTAGAAAAAGATATTGTCCAACACAAGTTAAGCCTAATAAAATATAGACAGCAATATAAGAATTTGAATATTTTTATCTTTATTCATTTTTTTTATTTTCTATAAATAGTTTTATATTTTATCAAAAGAAATAATTTATTCTAGGATAATACATGAATATATAAAATAATGTTCTAAAAGAACCAATATAAGAAATTCAATCTCTATTTATTATGTTTATAAATTTTTTAATATATTTTACCCATTAACTATTTTTTAAACATTTTCATGTGATATATATGGTGGATACATCATCTCTCAACCAACAAGCATATTGATCTACCATTGTAAAATACTCATTCATATTATTAATAAAAATAGAAAACATGAAATTTTAAAGGCTTCAATATATCCCTATGTTTTTGGAAATTACATGTAAAACATCACATGAATTAAATTCAATAATAGTTCACATTTTTCTTCCAATTATTTAATATAAATAATTATGTGGAAATTATTTTCTACTCCATAATGATGCAATCAAATAATTTAAATATTTTATTATTTAATCCAAAAAAAACTATTTTTCAAACGCATAATCCTTATGTTGTTATCGCTATTTACATTACACACATTTTGTTCCATCATATAATGGATTAAGTGAAACAAGGTAAACATATATAAATAATATATTGATAACATGTTACACTTAATACATATCATAAATAGTCTACCAATTCATGGACTAAAAGGTCTAGAGTCTTGAAGACTAGAGATATTAAAACACTTATTTGACATTGTTTCAATTTTTCTCCATGAGGTAAATACCTTATTATAAATTATATGATAAATTTTTATATCATAATCTTAGTTAATAGAAAAACATAAAAAGGGATGATATCAAACAGTCATTAAAGTGTAACGTATCAATCTTATCATAGTTTGATATATAGTTTATAGGGAAGGATATGTACGGTTTAATTTATCATTTAATAGATATTAAATAACAAATTCATTCCAAAACATGGATTTATAAAAAAATCACCCCAAACAATTAATCTTTATAATTGAATACAGAAATAAAATTTTCAATATATTATATGAACAATGTTCCCTGAGAAAGAAATTAGATAAATCACAAACATGTGATTTTTTTATTATTTTGAACATAATTAGCCACCAACTTATCAATATATAAAATTATTATTATAGTTAATCACAATCATAGTCACCCATTTTGAACTTACCAACTCACATACATTTTCACACATGAAATTGTGATTACTGTTAAACAGCATCATTCTAAACCATTCTAAAACCGAGCTACCCAGAAACCATTTCACATCTAATTTTTATATAATGATATATAAGACATTAAAATTAATTAATAGGAGATATATTCCCCAAATATATCATAATACATATAATTTTGATCCACTTGAAAAAATCACATCCTCATGAAATCATCCATAAAAAGAAAAATAGGATTCATGACTTTATCAATCTATATGTCATAAAATATCTTCAAAAGTGAAATAAACTAATTACAAAAAATTATAATTAGATGAAATATATTATGTTATATCATATAATGTGATTAATATAACAGAAATACATTCATGATAAATATGTTGTGATTTAGTTTAAATTCGATGATGTTTTTTTAAAAATTATTTCCTTTAAATCCATATAATTTTTTTGTACATAATATTAAAATAACATCAAAAAAATAGTATTTGGTAGTTATATAAAAAATTATCTGTGAAAATAAGAAAGCACACAAGAATAATTTTTATGTTTTATAATTTTGTGTTAGATGATAAAATAAATTATTATGATATTAATATCCTTTTATAAAAAAAATTATAAAATGTTTCGAAATAAAGATAATTTTATAATTTTACGAAAATACTAATAAAATGAGAAAATGAGAAGTATAATGGTTATATGATTAATAAAATCATCTTTTTAAATAGGAATCAAAAAAATTTGTGGATGGATATAATATGGAATTAGAAAATAATGGTTTATTAGAATATATGAGAGGTTTTTGTTTTAATCCCAGATATTATAAATGAAATATTAATTGAAAAATAAATTTATACAAAACATATTTCCAAAATAATAATAATATATTCATAGGTATAATTAGAACCTAAGTATTATAGAAAAATATAATAAGAATAGTATAACTCAATTAATGGAAATTGAGTTATGAAAACCATTATTATAGTACTAGTCATTTTATTAAAATTAAATAGAATCTTGAAAATACTTTGGATATTTAAATACCATTGATTAATTCATCATGTATTTTGAAAACATTCTTATGTATTATATACACAATTAAGACAAATAATTGATGCATTAATTTAAAAGATGTCTTCTTGAAGAGAAATTGATATCAAAAACCCATTACATTATTCAATATTTTTTAACATAAAAATAAATTGTAGAATAATATATTTATGTTTATTATTTACAATCTTATGAAACCTATACATCAATATTTAATTAACCATTGGATATGTATTATCATGTTATATTGATTTATTTTACTTTTTTCCTTTTGTCAATGTGAAAGTATAATCAGTGTGAAACTATTTTTTATAATTTTGGACATCAATGATGACATTATAAAAATATATTTAATAACCTATATAACAATAGAGGAACAAAAATAATCTTTTATAATTTTTTTATTTTTATTTTACACTTCCATATTCAACCATTATAACTTTTTATTCCATTTCTAAACTATGTGGTTAAAACAACCCAAACCCGAACATTCTGTATATCAATGTCTCAATATGATAGTCCACCCAAAGCACAATTAATATTTTTTTATTTTTATATATGGATATAATGGATAAAAAATTTATTGGTCTACTAATTTATGATATATAATTAAAAAAAATGTAATTATTTTATTATATTATTAATTATATAGGATATTATGAATTATTAAGGTAAACAAAGTGACTAAAATAATGATATACTCATCATGTATTCATTATATGTTTTAAGGAAGTATCATTATAGATGATGTAATGAGTAAACCTATAGGTTGTTGGATCAGATTAGTCTAAATATACACAAGAGGGGGGTGAATTGTGTCTTCTTAAAAATCTTTGTGTGGTTGTGTACTGCCTTTTAACTTTAGTCAGATAAAATGATGCACTAGAAATTTAAATAGCAGAAACACAAGATGTATAGTGGTTCAGGGAATAGAAGACCCCTATTCCACTCCCCCAACGCTCTACTCCCCGAGGTTGGTGATTTTCACTATCTGGTCCTCGTTTCAAAAGACTGGTTCACAATTGAGTACAGACAGTTGACACCTTTACAATCTAAGGGAAAACAAAGCCTTTTGGTTCAAACACGAACCTACTCAGCTTAGTACAAGAAGTTGGTTAGTCAAGGTAAAACGAATTTTTGAAACAACTTTTCCAGTTGACCTTCATAATTGCAACAGAATGAAATTGACAATAGATGGATCGTCGTCTCTAGAAATATTTATTTTCATGTCAAAGTGGTTCTGAGTCGATTTGGTTGTAGTAGATATAGAAATATAATTCACAAATTCAGTAGTAGTAGATCCACAGTAGATATTTTACGTAGAACAAGTGAATCTTCTATCTAGTTCGTTCTTCTTAAATAAACAGAGATTTGACGCTCCTCATTGAATTATCATATTGGAGTGATTTTTACAGTCTCTGTTTTACACCTTTTTGAATAATAGATTCATCACCACACACTTGTGCCTAGTGTTTTAGAGAAAACATATATAATAAAGCAGACTATATTCCCTGAACATTTAGATCCACAAAAGTCTCCTTTTGAATCTTGATATTCAAACATTGGAATTTACAGAGTAGTCGTAAGATCCTTGAAGATTTGTCATAAAAAGCACATTTTAATTCAATCATTAATCTATTGATAAAACAACTTTGAATCGGTCAAAGTAGTATTTTAAAATTGAATTTAAATCTAGCTTAAAATACTCCGAACAATCTGCTTGCTGACCATTGCATAAAAAAATATCTTCTTTCAAAATTTCTGATGCCAAACATATGGTTGATGACGTGGCCTCCAAACGTACAGTTGACAATGTAAGGTTGAACATAAACGTAGGGTTCATGTTACTTTCTTAAAATGTAAGGTCGATCATAAATTCAGGGTTGATCATCCATACTTTTTCTTCAACTATCAAATGTACGGTAAAAGATCCATACTTTTACTTGATCCATTATTTTCCAAGAACGTATGATTGTTCAAAAAATTAAGGATGATGAACCATACTTTTGAGAAACAAATGTAATTTTTAGTACGTACATATGGTTCTCCTTCCATACTTTGTTGATAACCCAAATGTAAGGTTCCTTCCTAACGTAAGGTTCTTCTTCCATAATTTGATGATAACATATGGTTGATTAACCATACTTTTCTTTTATCTCAAAAAGTATAAAAGCTTTTCATCCTTATGCTACATTTATCCACGTAGGGTATGAACAGCTATTCCAGGACATGCTAAAGCAGATTCCGAATAAATAGCGCATGAACAGTACTTCCAGAATGTGCTAAATACAAATACTTTAATGATAAATTCCCGTAATTTCAAGAGTCAAATAAATTAATAAATTCCTACAAAATAATAAATAAAATCATTAGAAAATAATTAAGGGTATTTGTGAGCATCAAAATTATCATAAAGAGTCAGAATATTATTTTCAATATTCTACCCCTTTAAAAAACATTATTATGTATTGTTGAAAACAATACTTTTCTCAACAATCTCTCCCGTTTTAATGATCACAAAACCCATAAGATAATAAAACTAATTAAATGAAATTAACTTTCAAAATTAGTTACATAATGTTTTTTAATTTTGATAGGACAAAACAATATTTAATTTTAATAAAATAATTTCAAAAAATAAATTTTTCTCCCCCTTCATGAAAATAAAATAAATTTTCCTTAGAAATAAATTTATCTAGTTATATCCAAATTTCTCCATCTAAATAAAAAGAAAAAGAAAATTTCAATTTATAATAAATGACTGTTAATAACTTAAAATAGTTTTCAGTATAAGTATAAATCTGTATAAATCCATAATATTACATTAAATATAAAGCAAATCATATAAATAATGTTTCTAAATTAAAATGTTGTGTTTATCAAAATTTCCCAACCTTTTTGTGATATCAAAAACATTGACAAATCATGGATTTTAACACATTTAATGTTGCACTAATCTTCAGGTAAATTTTATTTTTAACAGTTCATCAATAATTAAATCTGGAGTACTGGCATATCAACATAAAGAGATTAAAACAATTATAACGAAAGAAAGAGTTTTGCATTAAAAATTAAGAATAGATACAAGTATGATAAACACATGAATCAAGGTTTGTGCTAGATAGTCAGTAGGTTCTATCTCCTCGGGAATGCAGACTTGATTTCTGTAAACTATTCCCTGAGTCGCTTCATCATACCATATCCATGTTTGATAATGATCTCTCTGTTCTCCTGAGTCATATGAATATCCTCGATTAAATTGTCTCTAAAAAAACCATGCATCATTTCCTCTTTTTCTATAAACACTGATAGCTTCTCTGACATCTGATTTAACAGTGTCTCAATTGGTGGCCCAATAGATGTCAGTTGATCCAGTAAAAATTTCTGATTATCCAGCAACACTGATAATGGAGCACCGTTAGATTGATGTTCTTGCAACCTTTCATTCATGTTAGTCATCGCTGCTATGATAGCTTGAAATATTCTGATTAAATCAACTGAAGTACCTGATCCACTAACAACACTATTTGAAACTGATGAAAATTGGTTCTCCATAAACAATTTTAGATCTCATAAATATGTCTTTATAACCATTTCAGATTTTAATTTTGCTACTGCATCCAGCATATCCCATTTAATCATTTCAACTTCTTGCCATGAGACTCTACTCTCCATCAGCTTTTGAAATCTCAATTGTTCCATGTCTAACGCATTCCTCTGAGTGATATTCTCAGATTCCAACTGAGACATCTTTTTGTATAGTTCTTCAACTTCTTTCTTCCATGAATCAGAGTCACCCTATGCTTGATTCGCATTCTCAGGCTCTGGATGATGCAGCAGTACCGAAGGTAATGATTCAGTATCTGATTTTTCTTTCTCCTTGTCCTGAGTAGGTTTGTCCACTTATTTTTCCTCAGAGTCCTTTCCAGACTCTTCCATAGAAAAATCCTCTCGAAGTACCTCTTTTGGAGCATCAGGGAAATTTTCATCACAATCATCAGCATCTTTGTCTTCCAATAGAATTTCAAGAACAATATTTTCAGGAGTTTCCTAAGGTCTGGCCACTTCTTCACCAGGATGTGCCTCCTTATCTAGTTCATGTTGAACTGTAACTTCAACATCAGCTACAATATGTTCTGGAGTCTCCCATTGAGCTTCTTCTTGAACTCCTGATCCCACTACTATTGATGTCCTTTCACTGACATCTTTCATGGTCTTATCAATAAAAACTTCTCTTACAAAAGAACATGAAAATAAATCTTCCGTTGTTGCCAATGCAGGAGAAGTACTTTTTTCATTAATAGGTATATTTCTTTGAGATTGAAGTCCCTCCTGACATATTTCTTCCTCAATATCTTCCACTTCAAATCGGATCCTTCTTGCTAAATTGTTGACTCCTGATTCATCTTGTCCCCCCTTGGACTTAGCAGGTTGAGCCTGAGCACTCTCTCATTCATCCTCAGCTCATACTGTAAAAAGTTTTCCTTTAATGGTGCTCCATAATTATCCAATATTCCTTGAGGGTCCAGCATTATAACACATTACTATGATGATAGTTTATGTGGGCATCTACTAATCTCACCATGTCCTTCTTAAGCAACATCCTGGAAATAAATTGACATAAAAGATAAAACTTCATGTGGGCATCACTTTGACATCAGTAATTGAGGTACCATATCATGTCCCATGAAATGTTTAATTTGATATCATTTAACATAAGATACATTATGTACATATCAAGGTATAAAATCTTTTCCATTTCATCCATTTTGTGAGCTATTATAGTCTGAAAAAATTTGACCAAAATTTTATGATCAAGCACCAAATCCATGATAAAAATTTTATTTATAGTCTTAGTACCAAAAATAAACGACATTATGTCCTCCGATTTATGCATAGAATCTCTAATATTATTCAAATCAAAATAAAAAACTCCCTCATGAAGGCAATTGAGAATCTGACCAATTTCTACTACCGAGATTGAGAAATCATTATCCTCTATCATAGCCATCATACTGTCTGTGGTATCTTCCAGACTAAACTATATAGATTTGAAGAAGTATATATCTAAGTTCTACCTCATATAGAAATTTCATATTTTCACTGTTGAACATTTGTTCGATGTTCTGAAATGACATCTCTTGTTTTAATAGTATATTTGTCTGAAATAACCAGTCGAGATCGATTACCATTCCCTGTAAAACTATTCTTCCTTCGGAGCGTTGCCTCTTTGCATTGCTTGGATCGGCTTCACTATCTCTTTTAGTCCTTACCATATCTGCGATAATCTCTAAAGGATTGAAGGTTAGGGGTTCAGTGGTTTGAAAATTAGGGTTCACGAGCAGAAGTGCGGTTTGTGGGTTTGAAAAGGTTTTGATAGAATTGAAATTGATTAAAAGTCGAAAGGGTTTCTGACAACCTTGATTCCTATGTTTTTAATAATCATTACCTATATTTAAAAATAAAAAAAATAGATTTCTCAGATAGAAGAATCTTATTCTGTTTGAAAAACAAAATAGAAAAATTATTTTAAGTACAATTAAAAATAATGAACTAGCATTGTAAAATAAAATTTTATTTAAAATTAAATAAAACTACCTCCCCCTTAAAAAAATCAAACCTTGCAGTGGGAAGGGGATTAGTAAAAATATCAGAAAATTGAATTTCAGTACTTACAAATAATAAATATATATCCTTTTTAAGAACATGATCTATTAAAAATTGATGCCTTATATGAACGTGCTTAGTTATAGAATGACTAATTGGATTTTTTGAAATATTAATTACACTTATATTATCACATAAAATAGGTGTATCGTTAAAATTAAATCCAAAGTCCATAAGAGTGTTTTCCATCCACAACACGTGTGCATAGCAACTGGCAGCAAAAACATATTCTTCTCAGCTGTTGATAAGGCAACTGAATGTTGTTTCTTACTAGACCATGACACTAAATACATTCCTAAAAAGTGACATGTTCCTGTTGTTCTTTTTCTATCTATAATACAACTCCCAAAGTCAGCATCTGAATCTATAATCAAATTGAAATCAGAAGTTTGGGATAAAGAAGAGATTGGAAAACAGTTCTTTTTAAATATCTAAAAATTCTTTTAATAATAGTTAGATGAGATTCTTTAGGATTTTATTGAAATCATGCACAAAGACATACTGAATACATTATAGCTCCCCTTCTAGCAGTAAGATATAATAAACTACCATTAATACCTCTATATAAGTTTTTGTAAACTGATTTTCTAGTTTCATCCAAATCATGTTCTATATTTGTACACATAGGAGTTGTATATGTCTTTCTGTTTTCAAGTCCAAATTTTTTCAACAAATCAGTAATGTATTTTCATTGAATTAAAACATTTCCAAAATATTTTTGATAAATTTGAAGTTCAAAGAACAAGTTTAGTTCTACCATCCTACTCATTTCAAATACTTTTTGCATTAACTTTGAAAACTCATGACAAAGGGTTTTATTAGTTGATCCAAAAATTACATCATCAACATAAATTTGAACCAACAAGACATAATTTTTCACAGTTTTCTTAAAGAGTGTTGGGTCTGCCATTACAATAGTAAAATCATTTTTCAAAATAAAAGAACTAAATCTTTCATACCAAGCTCTAGGTTCAGGTTTAAGGCCATAAAGAGCTTCAGTATGTTTAAAAATAGAATATGGTTTTTGATAATTTTCAAAACCAGGAGGTTGCTCAACATAAACTTACTCCATTAAATAACCATTTAAAAAGGAAGATTTAACATCCATCTAAAATAATTGAAAATTCATATATGATGCATAGGCTAAAAGGATTATAATGGCTTCTAACCTAGCTACAAGTGAAAAAGTCTCATCATAATCTATTCTTTATTCCTGATTATATCCTTTAGCTACTAATCTTTCATTATTTCTTGATATTGTGCCTCAATCATCCTATTTATATGTAAAGACCCATTTGGTTCCTATTACTGGATAATTCTTAGGTCTTTCCACTAATTCTTAAAATTCATTTCTTTTAAACTTGTTGAATTCATCTTGCATTGCTGTTACCCACCTTTCATCATCTAAACCTTCTTCTATAGTTTTGGGTTCTTGTTGAGATAGGAAGGTAGAGAATTCGACTAGGTTTCTTAAGTTTCCTCTAGTTTGAATACCATTTTCTATGTCACCTATCACGGTTTCTAAAGGGAGACTATTTAGGGTTCTAGACTGTCTAGGAAAAACATTTAATGGTTCTTCAGTATCATGTTCCTCTGAACTGGACTGAATTATTATTATATCATTTCCAATATCATTCTCTATGTTCTCAGGTCTCATGTTATCATTATATTCAGGTTCATCCATTTGATCTGTCCTTTTTTCAAAGGGATCAGATTCAGAAAATTTCACATGAACTAATTATTAAAAAATCCATGACTTTTTATTATAGATTCTATAATATTTGGAATTAACTGAATATCCTAAGAAAATTTGTTCATCATATTTTTGATCAAACTTACCAAGATTATCCTTGGTGTTAATGATTTAAAACATGAATCCAAAAACATTAAAGTAGTAGACTTTAGGTTTTTTGTTATTCCAAAGTTCATAGGGATTATTTTTAAAAAGAGTTCTAATTAAAACTCTATTCATTATATAGTAGGCTGTGTTTACAGCTTCTGGCCAAAAGTAGGTATGAAGGCTATATTCATTTAGCAGAGACCTAGCCATTTCTTGAATAGTACTATTTATTCTTTCAACAATTCCATTTTGTTGAGGTGTTCTAGGTGCAGAAAAGGTGTGTTTAATAACCATATTTGAGTAGAAGGAATTAAATTCCTAATTCTCAAATTCTCCACCATGATCACTTCTTAATGAAATTATTTTAAAACCTTCTTCATTTTGAACAGCTTTACAAAAACTTTCTAATAATGTAAAAGATTCATTTTTAAAATTCAAAAAGAAAATCCATGAAATGTAGAATAGTCAAAAACTAAAACATATACATATAATTTACCATCCAAGCTTTCTACTCTTAAGGGTCCAAACAAATCTATATGAATAAGTTCTAGAGGATTATATGTAGCAATTTTGTTAACAAATTTGAAGGATGATTTGTGTTCTTTTCCAAGTTGACATGCATCACAAAATCTATTACTTTCAAATTTGGGACTAGGTAAATCAGAAACTAAATGTTTCTTAGATAACTTATTTAAAACATATATATTATAATGTCCAAGTCTCTTATGCTAGATCTAAGATTCAATTATTTTAGTATTCAAGTAGTTTACTTGTTGTTTACACAAGGAATTAAATCCAAAGTTTTCTTGTTCTATGTCCATCATCACAAAGGTGAGAGATACTTATCAGGTTGTGTTTTAATCCTTGTACATAAAGTACATTTTTGATTGAGATTGTTTTTGGATCTCCAACAGTTCAAATGCTAATGATTTTTCTTTTGGCATTGTCACCAAATGTGACAAGTCCTCCTTCCTTTTGAGTGAGTGATGAAAAATTCAATGAATTTCCACTCATATGTCTTGAGAATCCACTGTTTATGTACCATATATCATTTCTACTCTGGTGTCCTGCTACCTACAATGATATTCAACCAAATTTCTTTGGTAGCCATATTCTGTTGGGTCATAGGGCATTAGCTAGCAATGATCTGAGTATCCAGATTATCATTGTTCCTTTAAAATTAGCTGAATCATATAAGTATTTTGATACATAGGCTTTAATAATACCACAAATATTAGTTTGTCTTAAGAAATCGTTTTTAGCTATATGTCCATTTGTCCCACAAAAGTTTAAATTAACCCTTTTAGAGCTAGAAACAAAATAATTTCTATATAGAATCGGTTTTTATCCTTTACTTCCAATTAAAAATCTCTTCTTTTTAATGACAATTTTTCCACGAATTTCATTTAATGAATTATCTGCTTTTGTAAAAACCAATGCAGCATGTTTGTAAGATTCTACATTATCCTACAGTGTTTTTAGTCATTATTCAAAATTAATATAGTTAGTGTTAATAGAATTGTATTTATTAGATAATTCCTTTTGTTGTTTAAGCATTGTCTCTCTTTCATCTGAAATAGCTTTATGTATGTTCTTTAGAGACTTAGGTTTCTTAAATAGTGAGTCATATCTTTCTTCAATAATATTGTAGTAGGTTATAAGTTATTCATTTATGTAGATTGATTCAGAATTTGATTCATTATTTGAGTCAGAGGAGTAATATGAGTGTACCTCATTAGTTTCTTCCATGAAACACATGTTTTTTTAGATTTATTTCTTCTTTCTCTGAGCTTGATTTAGGATAGCTACTGGAGTCTTCATATACACTCCATGTGGCTTTCATAGCCTTCTTGTCTTTCTTCCCATAATCATTTCTTTTGAAGAATTTATTCTTATTTGAATCTTTCAATTGTGGGAAATCATGTCTGATATTCCCCATCTTCATGCATTCATAGTATCTTACTTCCTTATCATCTCTTTTAGAATATTTTTTGAAGCCTCTTTTCTTGATTTAGAATTTTCTAAATTTTCTGTCTAGATGAGCCAGTTCTTCATCTGAGTTTGATGAGTCAGAGCTATCTGATTTTGGTTTGACTTCTCTGTTCTTCATCTTTCTATTATTTTGTTGTGAAGTTACCTTCAAGGAAATATCTTCTATTTTGATAAGCAATTTATGTTCATTAGATTCATCTTACATCTCAGCTTCATACATCATTAATGTTCCAATCAGTTCTCTCATGGTTATGTCTTTGACATGTGTCGACTTTGTGATTACTACAGAGATTCCATTTCATTTTATAGGCAGTTATTCTTAGTACTTTTAATGCTTGATCAGCCTACTTGATAGGTTCTCCTAGAGCTATTACATTATTGAAAATTTCTGTCAGTCTCCCATTCATTTGGGTAATGCTTTCACCTTCAAACATTCTGAATGTATCAAATTTCAATTTGGAAGTTGCATATCTCTTTTGTCTCACATTGACTGTTCCTTCATACAACCCAACTATTATTTTCCACATCTCATATGATGTTGGGAACTTAGATACTCTGTTAAATTCAACAGGTCCTAGACCGCAGATGATTGCATTCATAACCTTCTAATTCATATCATATTCTACTTCAATAGCTGCACTCCATGTTTCAGGTTTTTCTGATATTTTATATAGATTTATAATCATAGAATAGACTTTGTATCCAAGATTTTTTAGATATAAGATCATTAGAGACTTCTAACATCCATAGTTTTCTCCATTGAAGTACGGTGCTCTTACCATAGACATTCCCTATATTGTATCAGTCATCTTGATCTGTGTATAATCAATTTCATCTTGTTAATGCTTTGTCAGAAAGCAAAACCTCTGATACCAATTGTTGGATCGGATTACATCAAATATACAGAAGAGGGGGTGAATTGTGTCTTCTCAAAAATCTTTTTGTGGTAGTGTTATGCCTTTTAACCTTAATCAAATATAATGATGCAGTAGAAATTTAAATAGCAGAAACACAAGATGTGTAGTGGTACGGGGAACATAAGACCCCTAGTTCACTCCACCAATTCTCCACTCCACGAGTTTGGTGATTTTCATTATCTGGTCCTCGTTTCAACAAACTGGTTCACAACTAATTATAGGAAGTTGACACCACTACAATTTAAGGCAAAACAAAGAATTCTAGTTCAAACACTAACCTACTCAGCTTAGTACGAGAAGATGGTTACTCAAGATAAAAAGAATTTTAGAAATGACTTTTCCAGTTGATCGTCACAATTGCAACAAAATGAAATTGACAAAAGATGGATCATCATCTCTAGAAATATTAATTTTCTAATCGAAGTAGTTTTGATTCGATCCGGTTTCTGTATATATAGAAATATAATTCACACTTCAGCAATAGTTTATCCATAGTAGATATTTGATGTAGAACAAGTGAATCTTAAACCGGGTTCCTTCTTCTTAAATAAATAGAGCTTTGACGCTCCTCATTGAATCAATAGATTAGTGTGATTTTTTGCAGTATCTGTTTCCCACCTTTTGTAATAATAGATTGATCACCACAAACTCGTGGCTGGTGTTTCAGAGAAATCATATAAAATAAAGTAGAGCATATTCCCTGCACATTTAAGTCCATAAAAATCTCCTTTTGACTCGCGATATTCAAACAGTTGAATTTACAGAGTAGTTGTAGCTTCCATGAAGACTAAACATAAAAATCTCCTTTTAATTCGATCTTTAATCCATTGATAAAACGGCTTTGAATCAGTCAAAGTTGTATTTTAAAATCGACTTTATATCTAGCTTAAAATCCTCCTAACAATCATCTTGCTGACCATTGCATAAAAAATATCATCTTTCACACTTTCCAATGCCAAAAATAAGGTTGATGACGTGTCCTCCAAACATAGGGTTGACAATGTAAGGTTGAACATAAACGTAGGGTTCATGTTACTTTTTTCAAATGTAAGGTTGATCATAAACGTAGGGTTGATCATCCAAAAAATTTCTTCAACTCTCAAATGTACAGTTAACGATCCATACTTTTACATGATCCATAGCATTCCAAGAACCTATGGTTGTTCATAAAATTAAAGTTGATGAACCATACTTCTGGGAAACAAACATAACGTTTAGTACTTACGTATAATTCTCCTTCTATTCCTTGTTGATATCCCAAACGTAAGGTTCCATCCTAACCTATTGTTCTTCTTCTATTCTTCGCTGATAATGTATGGTTGATTAACCATACTTTTCTCTTTTCTCAAAATGTATACACGCTTTTCATCCTTATTCTATGTTTATCAACGTAGGATATAAACAGAGATTCCAGGACATGCTAAAGTTGATTCCAAATAAATAGTACATGAACAGTGTTTCCAGAACGCCCTAAATACGAATTCTTTAATGATAAATTCCCCTAATTTCATGAGTAAAATAAATTAATAAATTCCTACAAAATACTAAATAAAATCATTAGAAAATAATTAAGGGTATTTGTGAGCATCAAAATTATCATAAAGAGACAGATTATTATTTTCAATAATCTCCCCTTTTAAATAACATTATTATGTATTGTCGAAAACAATATTTTTCTCAACATTGGTGACGAAAATCATATTTAGGTAATAGATTACTCGATTGGATAAAATTTGTTGTTATTTGTCATGAAACTAAAATTCACATTGAGTCTTAATGTGAAGGAACTATTGGATTTTTTTATATGTATAGATGAGTTGTTTTGGAAGTAATTCTTAAATATTTAATAATGTATGTTTAATATTCATGAAAAAATGGCCAAAAAATAGAGAAAATCGGTGGGTAATGTTAATATGGGATAAAATTCAACTCAACCAATCATTTTAAAACATGGATTAACATATTTTGGTCATTACCCATTATTAAATTATGGTTACCTTTTTACCATTTACAAGTTTAACTAATATAAAACATTATATCATTTTTGATGATTAAAATTAAAAGAACATCAATATCTAAATTTAATATAAAAAATTGGTTATAAATTTATCATATCAAAATTATAATTCATTAAAATAGTAACATTAAAATTAATATACTTAATCATGTAATAAGATATTTTATTAAAAATAATATATTTATATAAAAAATATACATAATGCTAAAATAGTAATTTTTAAACTTTTTATGGACATTAATTGATATATTAGATAAAATTGAATTTCATGAGGGTTTTGTGGGAACCCACAACTAAATTTCACGATGAAAATTTACAATTTAATGGAAATATTCAAAAATGATTTATTAAACTATAATTTTTATTTTTTTCCAAAAATGATTGATTTTTATAAAAAAAAGAATATATTAAAATTTAAAATCTTATTACATGAATATATAACTACACATACAATTTTTTTTTCTTCTAGTTCATTCTTAAAAAATGATAAAATCAATTGAATCCAAATTTTCATTAAAGATGTTTTTTTCAATACAAAATAAAAGAACATAATCTTTCATACCAAGCTCTAGGTTCATGTTTAAGGCCATAAAGAGCTTCAGTAAGTTTAAAAATAGAATATGGTTTTTGATAATTTTCAAAACCAGGAGGATGCTCAACATAAACTTACTCCATTAAATAACCATTTAAAAAGGCAGATTTAACATCCATCTGAAATAATTTAAAATTCATATATGATGCATAGGCTAAAAGGATTATAATAGCTTTTAACCTAGCTACAAGTGAAAAAGTCTCATCATAATCTATTCCTTATTCCTGATTATATCCTTTAGCTACTAATATTTCATTATTTCTTGTTATTGTGCCTCGGTCATCCTATTTATTTGTAAAGACCCATTTGGTTCCTATTACTGGATAATTATTAGGTCTTTCCACTAATTCCTAAAATTCATTTCTTTTAAACTTTTTGAATTCATCTTACATTGATGTTACCCACCTTTCATCATCTAAACCTTCTTCTATAGTCTTGGGTTCTTGTTGAGATAGGAAGGTAGAGAATTCGACTAGGTTTCTTAAGTTTCCTCTAGTTTGAATACCAGTTTCTATGTCACCTATCACAGTTTCTAAAGGGTGACTATTTAGGGTTCTAGACCGTCTAGGAAAAACATATAATGGTTCTTTAGTATCATGTTCCTCTGAACTGGACTGAATTATTATTATATCATTTCCAAAATCATTTTCTATGTTCTCAGGTCTCATGTTATCATTAGAGTCAGGTTCATCCATTTGATCTGTCCTTTTTTCAAAGGGGTCAGATTCAGCAAATTTCACATGAACTAATTATTCAAAAATCCTTGAATTTTTATTATAGATTTTATAATATTTGGAATTAACTGAATATCCTAAGAAAATTTGTTCATCATATTTTTTATCAAACTTACCAGGATTATCCTTGGTGTTTATGATTTAAAACATGCATCCAAAAACATTAAAGTAGTAAACTTTAGGTTTTTTGTTATTCCAATTTTCATAGGGATTCTTTTTCAAAAGAGTTCTAATTAAAACTCTATTCATTATATAGTAGGCTGTGTTTACAGCTTCTGGCCAAAAGTAGGTATGAAGGCTATATTCATTTAGCAGAGACCTAGCCATTTCTTGAATAGTACTATTTATTCTTTCAACAATTCCATTTTGTTGAGGTGTTCTAGGTTCATAAAAGGTGTGTTTAATAACCATATTTGAGTAGAAGGAATTAAATTCCTAATTCTCAAATTCTCCACCATGATCACTTCTTAATGAAATTATTTTAAAACCTTCTTAATTTTGAACAGCTTTACAAAAACTTTCTAATAATGTAAAAGATTCATTTTTAAATTTCAAAAAGAAAATCCATGAAATGTAGAATAGTCAACAACTAAAACATGTACATTTAATTTACCATCCAAGCTTTCTACTCTTAAGGGTCCAAACCAATCCATATGAATAAGTTCTAGAGGAATATATGTAGCAATTTTGTTAACAAATTTGAAGGATGATTTGTGTTCTTTGCCAAGTTGACATGCATCACAAAATCTATTAATTTCAAATTTGGGACTAGGTAAATCAGAAACTAAATGTTTCTTAGATAACTTATTTAAAACATATATATTACAATGTCCAAGTCTCTTATGCTAGATCCAAGATTCACATAATTTAGTATTCAAGTAGTTTACTTGTTGTTTACACAAGGAATTAAATCCAAAGTTTACTTGTTGTATATCCATCATCACAAAGGTGAGATATACTTATCAGGTTGTGTTTTAATCCTTGTACATAAAGTACATTGTTGATTGAGATTGTTTTCGGATCTCAAACAGTTCAAATGATAATGATTTTTATTTTGGCATTGTCACCAAATGTGACAAGTCCTCCTTCCTTTTGAGTGAGTGATGAAAAATTCAATGAATTTCCACTCATATGTCTTGTGAATCCACTGTTTATGTACCATATATCATTCCTACTCTGGTGTCCTGCTACCTACAATGATATTCAAACAAATTTCTTTGGTAGCCATATTCTGTTGGGTCATAGGGTGTTAGCTAGCAATGATCTGGGTATCCAAATTTTCTTTATTCCTTTAAAATCAGCTGAATCATATAAGTATTTTGATACATAGGCTTTAATAATACCACAATTATTAATTTGTCTTAAGAAATCGTTTTTTGCTATTTGTCCATTTGTCCCACAAAAGTTTAAATTAACCCTTTTGAGCTAGGAACAAAATAATTTCTATATAGAATCGGTTTTTATCCTTTACTGCCAATTAAAAATCTCTTCTTTTTAATGACAATTTTTCCAAGAATTTCATTTAATGAATTCTCTGCTTTTGTAAAAACCAATGCAGCCTGTTTGTAAGATTCTACTTCATCATACATTGTTTTTAGTCTTTATTAAAAATTAATATAGTTAGTGTTAATAGAATTGTATTTGTTAGATAATTCCTTTTGTTGTTTAAGCATTGTCTCTCTTTCATCTGAAATAGCTTTATGTATGTTCTTTAGAGACTTATGTTTCTTAAATAGTGAGTCATATCTTTCTTCAATCATATTGCAGTAGGTTATAAGTTATTCATTTATGTAGATTGATTCAGAATTTGATTCATTATTTGAGTCAGAGGAGTAATATGAGTGTACCTCATTAGTTTCTTCCATGAAACTCATGTTTTCTTTTAGATTTACTTCTTCTTTCTCTGAGCTTGATTTAGGATAGCTACTGGAGTCTTCATATACACTCCATGTGGCTTTCATATCCTTCTTTTCTTTTTTCCCATAATCATTTCTTTTGAAGAATTTATTCTTATTTGAATCTTTCAATTGTGGGAAATCTTGTCTGATATTCCCCATCTTCATGCATTCATAGTATCTTACTTCCTTATCATCTCTTTTAAAAGATTTTTTGAAGCCTCTTTTCTTGATTAAGAATTTTCTAAATTTTCTGTCTAGATGAGCCAGTTCTTCATCTGTGTTTGATGAGTCAGAGCTATCTGATTTAGCTTTGACTTCTCTGTTCTTCATCTTTCTATTATTTTATTGTGAAGTTACCTTCAAGGCAATATCTTCTATTTTGATAAGCAATTTATGTTCATTAGATTCATCTTACATCTGAGCTTCATACATCATTAATGTTCCAATCAGTTCTCTCATGGTTAAGTCTTTGACATGTGTCGACTTTCTCATTACTGCAGAGATTCCATTCCATTTTATAGACAGTTATTCTTAGTACTTTTAATGCTTGATCAACCTACTTTATAGGTTCTCCTAGAGTTGTTATATTATTGAAAATTTCTGTCAGTCTCCCATTAATTTGGGTAATGATTTCACCTTCAAACATTCTGAATGTATCAAATTTCAATTTGGAAGTTGCATATCTCATTTGTCTCACATTGTCTGTTCCTTCATACACCCCAACTATTGTTTTCCACATCTCATATGATGTTGGGAACGTAGATACTCTGTTAAATTCATCAGGTCCTAGACTGCAGATGATTGCATTCATAACCATCTAATTCATATCATATTCTACTTCAATAGTTGCACTCCATGTTTCAGGTTTTTCTGATATTTCATATAGATTTAGAATCATAGAATAGACTCTGTATCCAAGATTTTTTAGATAGAAGATCATTATAGACTTCTAACATCCATAGTTTTCTCCATTGAAGTACGGTGCTCTTACCATAGACATTCCCTATCTTGTATCAGTCATATTGCTCTGTGTATAATCAATTTCATCTTGTTAATGCTTTGTCAGAAAGCACAACCTCTGATACCAATTGTTGGATCAGATTACATCAAATATACATAAGAGGGGGGTGAATTGTGTGTTCTCAAAAATATTTTTGTGGTTGTGTTGTGCCTTTTAACCTAAATCAGATATAATGATGCAGTAGAAATTTAAATTGTAGAAACACAAGATGTGTAGTGGTTCGGGGAACATAAGAACCCTAGTTCACTCCACCAATTCTCCACTCCACGAGTTTGGTGATTTTCACTATCTGGTCCTCGTTTCAACAGACCGGTTCACAACTGATTATAGGAAGTTGACACCACTACAATTTAAGGCAAAACAATGATTTCTAGTTCAAACACTAACCTACTCAGCTTAGTACGAGAAGCTGGTTACTCAAGATAAAAAGAATTTTAGAAAGGACATTTCCATTTGATCTTCACAATTGCAACAAAATGAAATTGACAACAGATGGATCATCATCTCTAGAAATATTGATTTTCTAATCGAAGTAGTTTTGAGTCGATCCGGTTTCAGTATATATAGGAATATAATTCACAACTTCAACAATAGTTTTTCCATTGTAGATATTTCATGTAGAACAAGTGAATCTTCAATCGGGTTCCTTCTTCTTAAATAAATAGAGCATTGACGCTCCTCATTGAATCAGTAGATTAGTGTGATTTTTTGCAGTATCTGTTTCCCACCATTTGTAATAATTGATTGATCACCACAAACCCGTGCCTGGTGTTTCATAAAACACATATAAAATAAAGCAGAGCATTTTCCCTGCACATTTAAGTCCATAAAAATCTCCTTTTGACTCGCGATATTCAAACAGTTGAATTTACAGAGTAGTTGTAGCTTCCATGAAGACTCAGCATAAAAATCTCCTTTTAATTTGATCTGTAATCCATTGATAAAACGGCTTTGAATCAGTCAAAGTCGTATTTTAATATAGACTTTAAATCTTGCTTAAAATCCGCCTAACAATCATCTTGCTGACCATTGCATAAAAAATATCATCTTTCAAACTTTCCAATGCCAAAAATAAGGTTGATGACGTGTCCTCCAAACATAGGGTTGACAACGTAAGGTTGAACATAAACGTAGGGTTCATGTTACTTTCTTCAAATGTAAGGATTATCATAAACGTTGGGTTGATCATCCAAATTTTTTCTTCAACTCTCAAATGTACAGTAAAGGATGCATACTTTTACATGATCCATACCTTTCCAAGAACCTATGGTTGATCACAAAATTAAAGTTGATGAACCATACTTTTGGGAAACAAATGTAACGTTTAGTACTTACGTATAATTCTCCTTCTATACCTTGTTGATATCCCAAATGTAAGGTTCCATCCTAACCTAATGTTCTTCTTCTATACTTTGCTGATAATGTATGGTTGATTAACCATACTCTTCTCTTATCTCAAAAAGTATACATGCTTTTCATCCTTATTCTATGTTTATCAACGTAGGTTATAAACAGAGATTCCAGGACATGCTAAAGTAGATTCCAAATAAATAGTACATGAACAGTGTTTCCAGAACGCGCTAAATACGAATACTTTAATGATAAATTCCCCTAATTTCATGTGTAAAATAAATTAATAAATTCCTGCAAAATACAAAATAAAATCATTAGAAAATAATTAAGGGTATTTGTGAGCATAAAAATTATCATGAAGAGACAGATTATTATTTTCAGTAATCTCCCCTTTTAAATAACATTATTATGTATTGTCGAAAACAATATTTTTCTCAACATAGGTGACGAAAATCATATTTAGGTTATAGATTACTCGATTGGATAAAATTTGTTTCTATTTGTCATGAAACTAAAATTCACATTGAGTCTTAATGTGAAGGAACTATTGGATTTTTTTTATATGTATAGATGAGTTGTTTTGGAAGGAATTCTTAAATATTTAATAATGTATGTTTAATATTCATGAAAAAATGGCCAAAAAATAGAGAAAATCGGTGGGTAATGTTAATATGGGATAAAATTAAACTCAACCAATCATTTTAAAACATGGATTAACATATTTTGGTCATTACCCATTATTAAATTTTGGTTACCTTTTTACCATTTACAAGTTTAACTAATATAAAACGTTATATCATTTTTGATGATTAAAATTAAAAAAACATCAATATCTAAATTTAATATAAAAAAATTGGTTATAAATTTATCATATCAAAATTATAATTCATTAAAATATTAACATTAAAATAAATATACTTAATCATGTAATAAGATACTTTATTAAAAATAATATATTTATATAAAAAATATACATAATGCTAAAATAGTAATTTTTAAACTTTTTATGGACATAAATTGATATATTAGATAAAATTGAATTATATGAGGCTTTTGTGGGAACCCACAACTAAATTTCACGATGAAAATTTATAATTTAATGGAAATATTCGAAAATGACTTAATTAAACTATAATTTTTATTTTTTTCCAAAAATGATTGATTTTTATAAACAAAAAAGAATATATTAAAATCTAAAATCTTATTACATGAATATATAACAACATATATAATTTTTTTCTTCTAGTTCATTATTAAAAAATGATAAAATCAATTGAATCCTAATTTTCATTAAAGATGTATTTTTCAATACAAAATAATATTTTTATAAATATATTAAAAATTTTATTCTATGTAAAATATGATTTTAAAAAATAAAATAGTAATTTTTTTAATAAAAGTTAAAATTCTCAATTTTGAAAAATTATATTCTATATAACTGTATAAAATACAGGTAAAATAGCTTTTGTATATAACCTTATTTAATAAAAAATCCTATTAATTATTTATCATAAAAAAGTAATATTTTTAATATTTTTTGTAATATAGTTTATTATAGGCTTAATAATAATATTTTTATAATTTATTTCTATTTATTTAAGTATGGTGTAGAATTTAATGAAATATATCAAATATATCTTCATTTTTATGTAATATATTTTAGTAGGTATTATCATTCTCCCCCAATAAAATATTTTTTTCCATAAAATGTACTACAGAGTGGAAAAAATGTAGGGATACATTTTCTATCATTATAGTAATAGGTTATCATATATCCTCTAAAATACATTATTTCCATCAAAAAATGATAACTATATACATGAAATTATTTAACCAAAATATATCTCTTTAATCTGTGATCTCTATTGGTTTTTATACATAATAGAGGCCATTATCTAGTTAAAAAAACATATATGTTTTGTACATGTGATGGATCTAGAATATACATAAAAACTTAACATAGAAGACATTATTCACATGATATATGTGGTCCCAGTGTCCTATGTAAAAATATAACACCCAAAAATGGTCAATGATATAGAAGTTATTGATTTATCAAGGGATCATTTTCCCTTACATCCAAAATGTAATAAACTATTTCCATAATGTTATTAAAAAAATACATTATTACTAATTTCAAATTGTATATTTATTCAATAATTTTCATCCTAGACCATTTATCAACTATATATTGTTTTCTCATGTCATAGAATGAATTATACCTTCTATATTATTTCTTTGATATGGTAAGACCATATCAGTCTTTATTCCCTTACATCATCCTTGAATGTGGATCCTAATATCTCTTCCCATTCAAAAACAAATATAGTTCCTTTATGATTATTGAATGAAAGTTATTTTTATGTGAGAAATCTATCAAATGATGACAATCCACACAAAATCATTTTATATCCAATAAAAATGATCTCATCATATCCACTATAGTTTAAATGGTTCTCATATACAAACCATATGTATTTGTGTTGTAAGATTTGTAAAAATTCAGCTCAATCCACAAAACACAAAAAAACATCTTCAAAATCATGATGTATATTTTGTATCTAAATTTGATATAATATATAGGTGTAGTCAGTTAATAATAACAACTTTTATAATTTATATCTTTAAAAGATCATCTAGGGATAAATATTATCATATGGAAATAAAATGAATTACCTTCTCATATAAAATGACTATAACCCATATTTCATTTTGAACATTAAATATCATGGTGATTCATATGATAAAATAAATAGTGATATTTTCCAATTACAATTCAGTTATAGGTAATATTTTTGTCATATAATTTTGATTATCTTGGCCTTACATAACTTACTAATAGATCATGCATCAAGATATATACTCCATGATTTCACTATTCATGTTATCCCACCATAAAATTTTATTTAGATATCTGTTCATATTTGTTCCCCTATGGTGGATTTAATATTATAATCTATTTAAATCATCTAGAAACTCATTATTCAGTTTTATTGTATATGGTATGCATTTATGATTTCCAAATTAATTAAAACATTCATTATCAAATAAAAACTCCATTACAATCGAGAGATTATTTTAATTATCCACTCCATACATCAATGATTCATAGATCAATATATTAATAAAGTGAATAAAATAAATTGTATATAGATTTTATATATAACCTTAAAATATATTTTCATGTTTGATATTATGTATATCCATGACCATTAGGATATGGTAAATCTGTATCATGTATAATGTAGAACATTTTAATTTAATCAGTGTAATAACAACCTTGTTTTCCATTCTATGGTTTTATTGGATCGAGTAGTCATAATCCTTGATTAGCAATTGGAAACTCCTTTGGAACAATGTAATAGTATTTTTTTGTGAAGGTTTATTTCATGATCCTATGGTGAATGTATATATCAATATTCTTATTATAAAGGTAATGCCTCTAAAGATAAAATTAAAATATCATAACCACTAATTGAAAAACATTCATGAGATTATTTTTATCAGTATTCATTAATTATAGTTATAAATGAGAAATTTAAATATAATTTTTCATGAGGTAACATCCCAAGACACGTAATAATGTCTTACTAGAAACTAATCACACTTAACCACTATAGGGTAATGTGAAAATATTTTTTCTGGCTTACCATTCCTTATGATCTTCAGTACATTTCACATATTATTCTATCACACAAAACATTACTCTATTACATGAAAAAATATTTTATAGATTTATATATGTGAGATATTTCATTGAAATAATATGTAATATCCTGGTATCATGGGAAAAATGGATTTATGTCACAATAGGCATATAAAAACCTAATAAAAGGGATAGATAAATGAATACAATGATTAATAATATTTTTTTTTCATATAGATTGAGTTTCATTGCAGTTTTGGTTACAATAGAAATTTATGTGGTTAGGATGAAGTTATCAAGGGATATGGCTTGAAGAGATTATACTTTTTCCTTTCATTATGTATGTTTAAGATGGTAGGATCAGTTGGAATACAAATAGTATATATTTTGGGAATTTCATTGGGTATTATTGTGAGGGTGTGGTTATAAACACATGGTTTTTATTAACCCCATTGTTTATTGTGGCTATGTGGTGGATTTTATAATGAGAAATTTGTGTGGGCTTTGAGGAGGATTATAATGGTAACATTGGTTTTTGAAATTTACTTTCATGACGTACATAGTCATTTTGTTAAATGGATTAGAATATGATCATTAGGGAATGGTTCAGATATGGGTGGGAACATGGGAGAGGTCTTCAATGTTTCAATCTACCTTGAATAGGAGATGGATTGATGGTTTGGATTTTTGGAATCTTGACATAGGGTTTTAGGGGAACCCAATGGTGGGGAGTTCACCATATACTATCCAAGAATGTGGTTTTCATTTAATATTTTTCATTTAGTGTGGGGGATTTCATTCATGGTGAGATAGAAAGGGGTGTCAGTTCTTATTTCTTGTTTTCACTAATGTGTTAGTGGTTTAGCTACATCCATCTATTTTTTTGGTAATGGAAAAGGATTTCACTATAGGTTTTGGTTTTTGGTGAAGGGAAAATAATTAATATTCATCAATTATGGGGCTCATTAGATTTATTACGGATGAATTTTATTCATTTTTGGAGTTTTATGGTTTTTATGATACCCATAAATAAATGATTATCATGTCCTTGGGAGGGAAAAATACTTCAGGTTTATGTAGTTTTAGGGTTGAAAATAAATGATTCTCATGTTTGAGAAATATTTGTGATTGAAATATTTCCATGAATCGCATTTTTAGGGGTTGAGAAAATCATGGGAAATTTTAATTTTTTTAGTGGTTTGAAAGGTAAAAATGGTCACTTATCCTACACAAATATCAAAGATAATTATTTTGATGAAAACATTGGTACCAAAATATGGTATTTAACCCATATTAATAATTTAGTGAAAATTTGAAATTATAAAATTTCAAAAGAATATTTATTATTTAATTAAATAATTATTTTTAATTCTTGTGAATTAAAACAGTGATATATTCTATTTGATGTTTAATATATAGATTCTGACTTTATGTATGAGTGTAAGATGTTAGGGTTTTCAAGGATGAAACAAAATCTCTTCATAGACATTAGTGATGGGAATGAGAACCATTTTTTATTGTATTTGTTTCCTTTCAATTTTTTTCCATGTTTTCATTTATTTTACCCTTTAATTATTATCACATATATATTCCAAGAATGGGAATATTGAAGCATGAATTTGGGAAAGATAGAGGGATAATAGAAAAAAAAATGATGAGGATCCACTATGGAGATAAATGGAGGGTAGATATGGATAAAATGGATTAATTTTGTAGAACAATGATCGAATCATCATTGATTTTATTCTAGAGGTAGAATTTTTATTAATCATTTTACATGTGATCTATATTTTTTTTAGTATCATGTTTAAATATTTTTCTAGATTACTAGGTCCAAAATAGGATCGATCTTGGGTGTTTTTAGGGGTGAATCAAGGGTTTTGGGTGATAAAAAGGGGTTTTGTATTTCAAAAAATAATATTACATGGTTTTTCATAATCATGTTCAATTGTGTTCTTGTAATGTTTTTTTTACGATGTATGGTCATATACTGTGTATGTTTGGGACTTTACATGTCTGGGAAACGCATGGTTTGTCCACGGGAATGACTAGACACCATGTTTCGGGACACATAGTAATGTTGGGTATAGGGAAGGACCTCATTTGAGAAGAATGATGTGAAATTTAGTGCAAAATGTGTATTAATGTATTTTACATGCCATGTGGGGAGAATCTAAATTCTATTTTACCCCATTTATGGTGCAATCCACATACAAGGTTTTCACTCCTTGTACATTGACTAGTACATGTTAGATATGACATGGATACAGGTCATGTAATGACCTTTTTTAGATCACACTTTGTACTAAATATTCACATCATGTCCTTTTCTATCATTTTTTTCACTATTTTAACATCCAAATACAGAATGGTACACATGATAATCCCATTATGATCATGATCCATGTATATCATGATATTTTAATGTTTTGTAATTTACACCATACATTGATGTTGTTTTTTATTTAGATAGATTTAGCAGAACTATTTCTATAAGGTTTGGTTTCCTAATCCTCGTGTTTCATGGAATACAAGTGGTGGGTCATAGATAGGGTTGTGATTTTCTTTGAAATGTTAGTATTTATAATGATAAGGGGTTTAATTTGAGTTTCATTTATATTCTTACCCGATGGATAGATTAGTTATTTCCAATTTTGGTATTGTATGTCTATTTGTATGAGGTTTTGATTTGATTTCCTGACATTTGGACTGATAAGATACTTAAAAGTGGGTTAGTTTCATGAGATTTTAGTTATAATTATTCATCATTCAATGGATTTTGATATTTTTATAAGGGAACTATTTATAGTATTACCATATCTTAATATTTATGTTAATGGAATAACTTGTGGTATTTTTATTATTTGGGCATGGTTTGTGATTTAGAGGGGCCAAATGTGGCTCATTTTAATGTTATTGACATAATATTTTGTTTTTCTATAGGAGAAATGTATAGTGAATCTAGTACAAGATGAGGCACTGAGAACCATGAGGGTTTATCTTGAATTTTTGACACCTAAAGGGTTAATGAATGTTCTATTGGTTTGATTATGGGTTCAAGTGTTATAACACCATGTTTTGTTAGATTTTTTGTAGTCAATTTATATTATTATTTTGTTAGGTTATATGAGAGAGTATTTGATTTTGAGGTTACTCAATTGAGTATTGGCACTAGAAATTATTTAGAATCTCATCTCCAATGATTAGTGGTTTTAAGGTATGTTATTAGAGAATATAATTGTTATAGATGAGTGTATCCCCCATAGTTTTGAGTTTCCAAATAGGTAGTTGTAATATAGAATAGAGGAAATTGTGATTTCAAGGGTTTTTATTTTTCTTTGGGCATGATGAAGTAATATTTCACTAACAAGTCAATTCTAGACCAATTAGTACTAGATAAATCTATGACATGGGTATAATTATATCATGGTAGATAGTATTTCATAACTATAATTCATATCAAGGAATGAAATTATTATATCTAGGTAGATTGGATTTATAATTTTGAACACTAATGATGAGATCATAGGGTTTTATATTAAAATATATCAAGGATTTTCATGTCTAAATCTCCATATAAATCTTTTTGGCGTTCTTAATATTATGACTTGGTGATCCACATTCAATAATTCCCCTATATTTGGAATGGGATGGGTTATATATTCATCTGGTATTGAACTATGACATGAGGTTCACTATTTCTTTTTAGTTGATTCATTGTTATTTGTACCTTTTTTTTATCATCGTACTAGTAGTCTTGGTTTATTTAGGGTGGTTATATCTCATGTTTCAGGAACATGTTATGAAAGAAAAATATAGTACCTCTAGTGGGGGATTTATAATGGTATTTAATTCTTTCAACTTATTCATGAACCATGATGTGTGTATATCCCTTATATCTTTATTTAAGTCAAACACATACATGATCAAATGGGACTAAGAATAGTGTTATTAAATGTATAAATAATTTTCATACGGATTTTATGGAATCATATAGATATATTTGGTCATCATGGAGACTAGGCATGTGGTTTGGCTTGGTGTTTTAGTAGATCTTTTGTATTTATTATCATTGATTTTAAACTATATATGTGTCTTGGGTAATGGGTTCCACATGTATATATTTTTCTATGTATAAGTCTACTTGTGAGAATATATTTATTATAGTATGATTTTGTTTAATTTATTAATTTATTTATATGTACACTAATGGTTTTAGTTTCCAATGAGTTTTGTTTATTTCTACAGTTATTACTCTATGATATTAAGTATTAGTCTCCCTATTGTATCCTTCTAGTCCCTCACTATAATTTTATATCATATGATATTTTCGGGGCTATTATTGAGGATTTATTATGATCCAAATTGGAAAATGTGTCAGATCAACCTTGGTTAACTCATGAAAATCACAACAATTTCCACTAAATAAATCGTATTCGAGATTCCATATAAATCATACACTATCAATGATAATAGAATATATATTTTGATAATATTAAAATTATAAAATTTATAATGAATGAACAAGTATCATAAATGAATAAACCCAAATATAATGAGTTTATTCATCTATAAAAACTCTTTAATAATAAATTTATGTTATCGATGTTTATCTGACAACTATATTCTTCTAAACCATTTTAGATAAAATAATAACCAAATCCTTCAAAATGATACATTAGAGTGGATTTGAATAAAAAATTGAATATAACTTTGATTATTCTAGCAAAGATTTTAGTAAGGCATCCATGTCGTAAACTAGGTTCTAGCAAAGTTAATACCCAATATTCCATCCTTGTGTTTATTTTCTATATGTACAACAATTTGAGGGATTGAATCAACTTCTATATATCTATATATGGATCTATACTCTAGGAAGACCACAAAATACATGCCTTACCAAAACGTAATGTTTTTACCTTAGAATTATATATGGATATTCCCTAATGTTTTCCCCATCTAGGCGCAAATGTAAAAATACAAATTCTAAAACCAACTGATTTGACTAAATCAATGTATATATAAATACTAAATCTTTAATATTCTTTAATTAATACATCACAAAAATAGTCACACAGGCTATGTAAAAAATGATTAGTTTCTTAGAAAGTAGTAACATGAAAACCCTAATAAGATATTTTTAGAACATTTCTACAAAAAAATCAGATAATTATTATTTTATAAGGATTCACCATTATGAAATCTCTTGGAAGGTAACCAACCAATAAAGGGTGAGTTAAAATGCATAGTAATGGGTACATATAAATGGTCATAATGGTTAGAGCATAACCATGTGTAAAATCATAAATATAATAGAATATTTTCTTAAATAACATAAATCCATTAGTGTTAAAAATGATTGAAATATAGTTACATCATCCCAAATGATTACTATTTTACCTCATAAGGATAAAATAAAACATGATTCACATAACATTGGAAAAAAATAGTATGGAAAATGGATTAATCATAAAAAAATGATTAATTATAATTGTAAACCAGGATAAATACAAACCTATTCATGTATAATATCATGTTTGGAGCTAATCACCATCACACTCATAATTTGAGAACCCATATTTTATCTAACATGTTCACATGTAAAATTGTGAGTAGTGTTCAATTCCATCATAGTCATCCTTCATTAAACAAGATACTCCTTAAACAATTCTTATAACATATATATCAAAAGAGATATAATCATTTAGAAAATGTATTTTTTGGAGAAATAGGTCCCACCAATATCATAGTCAATAAATATTTTTTCCATTTGAAAAATAATTACCAAATCATAAAATAACCCGTATAAAAAAGTGATTCATGTCATTATCATGTTTTATATCTAAACACATATTAAAAATTAAAATCAAATTATATAAAAACATTTTCATTAAAATTAAATATATAATAAGATAATGTTTAAGGCGAATCATGATGCACAACCATATTTTTGGGTAATGATTTAAGTTATATGACAAAATCGGATGAGAAACATTTAAGAATTTAGTTCATTACAAACCTTGTAAAATATTTAAAATATAGTGTTTAAAATAATTTCTAATTTATTTTTAATAATGCGTCAATGAAAATGTTAAATAATGTTTTATTTGAAATAAGGAATCAAGAATGTAAAATTTTCAATATATATAGAAATGGATGTTTGAAGTTAATATATAAGAGAATGAAATTAAAATCCATTTATTTAAAATATTATAATTTTTATAAACTCACATAATATTATGAGTTTTAAAAAAAATATTTAAAATTTGGATATGAGAAATAAGATTTTCATAATAGATTAAAAATAATATATTTCTATACAATAAGGAACACATGTTTAGAATGGTAAAATATGTACTATAAAAAGAATGGTTCATTATAAAATAAAAGAATAATTATTTGAAATGTATCACTTGAAAAATAATATCATCATGGATGAATCCATGTATATAAAACATAATTTCCAATAAATTAGGCATATTATCTTTGATGGTGTGATTTTAACTAGCTTTTAATAATAATGTTGAATAAATACGAGTATAACATAATAAAAGATAATTCAATTTTCAAAACAATACTGAATTTTGTAATTATTGACTTCAAATTCATTAAAATATTAAAAATTATATGCATAAATGAATCAATTTATTATAAAAGATTATTATTTAATATTAATGAAATTTTTTTCTAAACACCCAGGAGATTAGGAATTGATGTATAAATGGAAAAATATATTAATAAAGATAAATTAAGATGAAACACTATTCCCTTGTTTGAGAATTTTTCTGTGAACACACATAACTTTATAAATAATAAAATAGCATTAATTAAATATCTTATTATATATTTTATTTATCTATAATTATTTTATAATTAAATATAATTATCACTAAATATATATACTTATTTTAAAAATTATTTCTATGATTGAGGGAATATTTAATCATTGCAAGCTTGTTTTTTATATCATAAATGATCGATGAAGATATTTTTATAACAAGTTACAAATATAATATAAAAATTTCATAACCAAAAAAATAAAAAATATTATAAACATATAAGAAAAATAATTCATATTCCACTAGTCATCCATAATAGATATTTATAGAAATTATTAATTTAGTTGGTTAATCCAACCCAAACACGAACACACTATTTCCTAGTGAGTTATATGGTTATGAAAATCGGTAATATCATTATGAAAAATAATAGCCATATTATTTTTCCATTCATGAATTATAATTTATGTTTTCTTTAAAAATAAATATTACCATGATAAAAATTGAAAAACATTACTTCATGGAGGCAGTTATCTACAAAACAAACAGTTAACCTTTATAGGATTTCTATGTCAATGAAAATGATTAAATATTTTTTGTTAAATTTAAATATCTAAATTTATTATTAAAAATAGAACATATTAAATTATATTAATATGTTTGGAGACAATTATGAAGTAGTGTATAAAATGAAAAGACAAAAGAATATAATTCCCATGTTTGAAGCCTTAGTTATCACATGGAAAATTATTTGGATATGAAATCATTAATAAAACAAAAGGTGACCAAAATATCTTTGAGGTATAAGGGGATTTTAGTCAGAGATAATTGGTTGTGTTTTAAGAGGCATTATAATTAAAGTAAATTATTATTGTTGTGGGAGTATTAGATATTTAAATTTGGAGAGAAGGATATTCTTGGATGTAGTGCTTATTTTTTAAAAAATAATAATTTATGTTAAAGGTTAAATGTCCCAAAAATGTAATGAAATAGATGGGGAATGTGTGTTTCTATATAAAATAACTTGATCCTCTCAATGTTTTTAAAAAATTAATTTTTCATTTTCATTTTCAATATGTAATGGACATTTTACCATTTTTACCTTTTACTAGTGAAACTATTTTGAAACATATAAATTATTTGCAATAAAAAAAATAAAAAATGAAATTATTAACCATATTTAACTTTTATATTTCAACTCTTAAAATTATTTTATCAGATAATTTTTATATTTTTTTTTGAAATTTTATTTTGAATATAATTACATGTAATCTTCTAAAAATTAATTTTGAAAAATATATATTTATAGATGTAAATTTATATTTTAGATAAAAGTATCATTATAATATATTTTAATGAAATAAATTGATTTATTATATATAAATAAATAAAATAAGGCTCTAATGATATTTTAAAACATAATTCCCTTTAAAAACACTTCAATTAAAGAACAGTTCAATTTTTTATATTAATCTCGCATTTTAATTGAGTTCTAAAACTATTTAAAAAAATAATAATATATATAAAATATTTTAATACATAATATTAATCTCCATATACATATTTTTTTATTTATAATGTTTCATACTACATTATTTCACTATAATCTAATTTAATAACACCCTAAAAATAAATTTTCTTATGATAATATTTTTTTGACTAGAAATCAATATATTTAGAAAAAGATAAAAATACATAATAATTAAATGTATATTTTATAAACATAGAAAATAATAATATTTTGATATATTTATTTTATAAAATTTTATCATTTAATAGTAAAAATAAAATATAAATTATACAGAATCGAACCTTTGAATATAAAAAATTTCAAAATTAAATAATATTAATTCTATTTCTTCTAAGGGTATGATTTCATTAATTTTTTCCATTATGGTTTTCAAATTGATTAATTAATAATTGTTCTCTAATAAATTTATATTTGAATATTTTGAGTGTAGTTTATAATGAATTCTATCAAATATATCTTCTCTTTTATAAAGGTTATAATTTTTGTCCATTATATGGGTGATAGAAAATATTACATTGATATTTTTCATCAACTAATAAACTCCATTCATTCAAGTGAAACTCATGTTTTAAATACTATTTTGAATAATATAGACAATTATTTTATCCATGGTCATTATAAAACAGATACCAACATAAAAATTGAATTCAATGGGGATCTCTAAAAATATTTTTAGGAAATGTTATGAACTATTACTCAAATTAAAGAAAAACATAAAAACATTTTGATAATATTGATTTATTACTTATTTTGATAGTCAATCACTCACATTTTAACCCTATTTATACTGTGTATGAAAATTGTTTTTGGATTTGGAAAATATTACCTTTTATTTAATAGTTTAATAGGTAATTACATATATTCAAATTCCATATAATGTGACATATTTTTTTCGATACTCTTTTAATATATCTCCTTCATAAAATCATAATCATACATCACCATGAAAGGTTCCCATCGTGATATAATATCTATGAATTTTTTTAACTTGTTGGACTATTCAATAAAAATTTAGACCCTAAAAGTAATGTGTTTTATGGAGGAAAAAAGATAGAACTTGACATATTATTCATGATGGATATATATTTTTTATAATAATTCAGAACACAACCCATTTCCTATTTTAAAATGCATTAAATTTAATTTTATTTTCTATTATTCATAACTAAAAATATTTGGTAATATATTCTCTCCCTATAAGAATCTTAATATACATAATAGGTTTTAGAATTAGCCCAGACTAAATAATCACATTTCCTAACTACTGTAATGTGGTCTTAAACCTTCATTCATTCCTCTTTTCTTTAGATACAAAGATATAATATTATTTATGTATCATATATTTATTTTATGTATTAATAATTCTTCTGATCTAGAATAATATTATTAATATATTAATGATGATACATTTATTCTTTGAGGAATATTCTATTATTATATCAATTTTTAAAAAATTGGAATATATGATATGAATTCCTTTATCAGATGGCCATCTTTATTCTTAGTTGTGGAATCTATAATTACTACTATATTTTTAACATTTAGAGTCATTGGTTATTTACTATTATTCTTTAATATTTTTAATTTTTTTAGTAAAAATTCCATTCAAATTGTAGAAATATTACTAACCTTCATTCAACTTCCACACATATATATTAGAGCATTTTCCCATTTATATAAAAGTCTCAAATTCAGCTTCCAGAATATTAACCAAAAAAAATTTCTTTTATATTTTTATTTTAATGATTATTTTATTTTTATTTTTTTAACACTTATAACATGATTTTAATGGTTATCATGATGTGTTCGATGATTTAGCATCTCATACATTAATTAAAGCATCTTATTTATATATAGATATTCGTAACAACAATAATTTTATTCTTCATTAATGTAGTTTTTCCATAAATCTTCTTTTAATAACTCGATAATGAAGATTCATTTTTTGTTCATATCCTTATTTTTTAAAATTATGGTATTCTATCCCTATATGTATATTAGTTTGAATAGTTCGTCTCATACAAGCACTCATCATAACTATTACATCCTCAATTATAAAACACACAAACGATTCCATGATATTTAAATATATTTTCAATGTCAATATTTAAATATTATATTAATACTACCTTTTATCAATTGGCTACATCTAAAATTTCATATCATATCTCGAAAATGTTAATATTTTTTATTATTAAATTAAATGATATATTTTTGTCACAATCAATGTCCAAATTAACAAACATAAAATGTAAGTCATTTCAACCAACTAATAATCTTCTTATTCTTTAGAATATAATTTTTATGATTATATAAAATATTATATTTTCTATTTATTATTCTTTCATGTTTATATACATAATTTGTTGGGGTAATTATTCATTGTCATTCTTACCACCACCATATATACATGATTTTTTGTAGGGTTAAGCAAAAGTTAAATCATAGACATTATTTTCATTAGTTTGGGTGATCATTAAATCAAGACTCCTATTAGATTTTTATGTGGATGTATTTATTTTTTTATAATGTTTGGATATTCTAGGTTTATCCACTTTTAGGATTTTAAATTTCATGTACCTATCAATACACATCATGTTAAATTAATACATTTCATTCCCAACTAATATGAAGGTATCTTCCCAAAACATCATTAAATTAAATATTTTACCCTCATCAAATGTGTTACATTCATTTAGTAAATAATAATGATCAAAGAATTTTAAATATTTAAAATATAATTGAGATTCCCTTACACAAAGTGCATATTTATGTGATTATACATGATCATGGGTCTTCTCTTCATCGGTTTTTCATTCAATTAATTTCTCAACAATACTATATAATTAATTTTTATGAACTATTGATAATTTATATATATTAGTTTATTGATATTATTCCTTATCAATAAAATAATTAATGAAGGATTTTAAATTTTGATCTATCACATTAATATCTTTTTCATATCATAAAAACAATCATTCAGAAATATTTTTTTATTATAAAAGTCCAATATGAACTCAAATTAATATTTAACAACATTAACTAGGATTTTTATTATGTAATACCTAAAATATGTAAAATCCCTCAACCATGTTGTCACGACCAATCCCAGTGGGTCCTAAGTCCCAACTCCCAAAGCCCGCCTCCAATAGGCCAGGGGCTGGTGACTAGCACTGAGTAGGCATGCTACTAACATGGGATGCATTGCCTATAACCTGTACACACGTACACACATCTCCAAGCCCACAAAGTTGAAAAGTAAACAAATACTAAAAGGAAAATATGCATTCATACACTAAAACCCTACCAACAGAGTACGTTAAGAAATTAAAGTACAAGAAAGTAAAACCCTGGGCCAAAAGTACAAGACCACCAAAAGAGCGTCTGTAACAAAGACCAACCTATAAGGAAAGGTACTGGGACTGCAGTCTGTAGCCATAGGAATAGACCTCGACCTGCCTGATATCACTGACCACCATCCGGTCCTGGTCCATCTAGAATCATGCCAAAGGCTTTCTCATCTGCAAGAGACACGACACGTGCGGGCAATGCCTGTGAAGGGGTGAGTATAACAATACCCAATTGGACACCCCGAAACCAAAATGGAAATACAATAAGGGAAAAACCTCAAACGAAAGATACAATCATCTCCACATTGTATATTTCCACATAACATATAACCTGAATATCCAGATATACTCATACACGATCGACTATCGCGATACCGCCACTAGGATTCAGCTCGAGGATTCCACTAAGCATGCAACCAGAAGAACACACTCCTAGGTATGAAGAGAGGGATAGGAAGAACTCATTCTGAGAGAACACACTCCACAATTACATTGAGAACATGATGCTTAGATGAGGATCAAAACCAAGTCATGGGGTGTTTCCGACAACTCAGTCTGAGCTAATCCTCTTAGGGGAGGATCGGTGCCTAGGAAAAGTTGGTCACATCGATACTAAGAACACTACCTAGGGTTCTAGGAATGAATAGAGGATAAAACTCTAAATCTCATAGAGTGGATTCCAAAAACTCTATTCAAGACGTCCGGTTGAAGGGATCATACACCTTTATAAGGGAAATGATACCAGAAACTTTATGGAAAAGACCTAGGGTACGAACCCTAAGAAAAATAGTCCATGTCACAGAAGACAAGTGGCTCAAGCCATGAAGAATTGGTTACATGGTGTGTAGTATGGTTACACGCTGTGTTCCATGACCGCGAGTACTACTCGTGTAACAGCCCGTGTCATATGTCTAATCTATGTAAACTAGACTACACGGCGTGTAGAATGACCACACTCCATTTTCCTTGACCCTGATACTTCCCGTGTAAATGGCCCGTGTCATTCGGCTTGTCAGATATAAAGTAACTAAACGACGTGTAGAAGAATTACACACCATGTACGAGCACCTAGGGCTCACTCCGTGTACGCTGTCCTTGAGCCCGTACACGGTCTCTGCCTGTGTCGCCTGCCCAAGTACCAACACACGAGATATCCTGTGTACCTAGCCGGGTCTGGCTGAGGAGGGGTATACATGGCATGTCCTTGGCCGTGTAACCAACTCGTGTCCGTTTACTCCCAGTGTACCTGACATATGGTCCACCAACAAACACACGTCGTGTATCCCATACTACATGTCATGTAGTCGGGAAATTTCTAGAAACACCATATTTTTCCTAACTCATCAGCCGATCTTCCAGATCGCGTTTCTCTGGTCCGTTTGCCACGAAACTCAAGATCATGGGTCGCCTCGATGTTATGATGCTGAATCCATGGGTTTCAGGCCTTGAATCGGCTCAATGAACAACATATGTTCTTCTGATGGAAATACGTTCGAAGAGCGATTTCTCCCGAATCGCATAGATCCGTCCACTGTCGTCACACTCACAGCTCCATTGGTTCATCCCGGTGACAGATATATAATTAAAGATAGTTACGCCGTATATCGGAGGCGTAATCGATCATTGTTCTTATCCTGTGAAGAACAAAGAATGCCCGCGAAGAACGGGATGAAAGAATAACAAAAAACGAACAAGTGGGGCAGACCTCGAACGTTGTTCATGATGATCCAGGTTCGTCGCCATTAGATCAAAACCAAAACAACCTCAAAATCCCCGCAAAAACCTTTCCCGCATGAACGATCGATCTGTTGGAAAATCTGTTCATGAATTAGTCTGCATTCATCGTGTAATCCAAAAATGTGAAAGGAAATCAAAAACAAACATCCAACCAGGATCCACGGCGTTCGTTGGCAAAGATCTGGTCTCCGTGTCATCGTCACCAGCAAAGCTCGTCAAGATCATCATCGCCACGTTGGGAGGTTTTCTCCAAAGCTATCTAGAGCCTCCATGGAAATTCAGGGTGATGGGAATTGTAACCCTAATCCCCTGCGGAAACATTATTTAAAATGATTAGATATTTCTCTGCAACAAGTACTTAAATAAAATATTTTAATTAAATATTTTATTACGGTTGCGTCCAAAAACTAGATTTCACCACCGACCTTTGTCAGCCGATGTTAGGACTCACCTAAGGTAAAATAGATGTTCCGAACACAACAGTGCCCTCATATTTCTGATCTGAGCACCCATTCGAGAGTTACCCATATTTTTCATAAAAACAGCACGCGAGCATAAATTTAATTATTAAATTAAATTCAAAAAATTGTTCCGGGCTCACTGAGCCTCGGAAATGCTCGCTGTCTCAGAGCCTGGTCTCAAATTAATTCCCATATAATATTAAAATAATACATTGAAAAATCAGGGACATTACATCACACCCACCTTAGGGATTTTATATCCCTGAAAATCCAAAACATGTGCTACTAAAAAATATGTGGTTATTGCATGCGAATCTGAGCCTCCTGCTCCCACGTGCTCTCCTGGAGATTCTCGTTACACTACTGGACACACACTAAGGGAATTGATTTCCAACGAAGAATCTTCTCCTGCCGATCCTCGATCTCCACTGGGTACACAGCAAAGGTCACTCCATCATCGATGTCCAACTCACCCCAGTCGATGGAGTGCGATGGATCATGCACGTACCTCCATAGCTGCAACATTTGGAAGAAGTTGTGTACCCGGTATATCTGAGGAGATAGAGACAACTGATACACCACCTCTCCAACTCTACTCAGAATCTAAAAAGGGCCAACGAACCGCGAAGATAATTTTCCTCCTCGACAAAACCTCCGCAATCCCTATCAAGGTGAGACCCAAAGGAACACATAGTCTCCTTCCGTGAACTCTAAGGGCCTCCGCCTCCTATCGGAATAAGACTTTTTCCATCTCTGTGAAGTCTTCATCTTCTCTTGGATGACTTGCAGCATCTCTGTAGTAGCTCTCACCATCAATGGGCCCATAAGTGTAGACTCTCCTGGGTCAGTCCATCAAAGTGGTGACCTGCAAGGTCGCCCGTACAGAGCCTCGAATGGTTCCATAGCAATAGTGGAATGATAACTGTTTTTATAAGAAAACTCCACCAATGGTAGGTGATCCACCCAGCTACAACCGAAGTCCATCATGCAAGCTTGAAGCATAACCTCCATAACAAGAATGGTCCGCTCTGTCTATCCATCAGTCTGGGGACGAAACGTTGTGCTCAAGCGTAACTGAGTCCTAAAAGCTTCATGCAATCCCTTCCTCAACCGGGATGTGAAATGATCATCATGATCTGATATGATCGTGGATGGCACTCCATGATGTTGAACTATCTCCTGCATGTAGCAGCGTCCCAATCTCTCTACTGAACTCTGCTCACGTATGGCTAGGAAGTGGGCTGACTTGATGAGTTGATCAACGATCACCCAGATGGAATCATGTCCCCTGGACATACGTGGTAAACTAGTAACGAAGTCCATGGATATCCCCTCCCACTTCCACTATGTCACTGTAAAAGGCCATGTCAGGCCTGGTGGCACTTGGTGGTCAGCCTTTACTTGCTATCAATTAAGGCACCAAGAAACAAACTCGGACACACAGTTCTTCATTCCTGGCTACCAGAACTGACGTTGGAGGTCCTGATACATATTTTCCACGCCTGGATCCACCACCAATGGGGATGTATAGAACTCCAATATAACCTCCTCCTGCAACACCATAGGTACTATTATACTCCCTCTAAAAAGAACGGCGTGATCCCCACCTTCTGAATATCCATCAGCTGCAACACTTATGGATATCTGAGCACGTAGAGTCTTACAGCTAGCATCCTCGCTCTTTTCTTCCCAAACTCATTGTAAGAGTGGAAAGGTAACAAACATCAACTGAAGGTAATCTCCCTCATCTCCATCCACAAATGATAACTATAAAGAGGCCAACTGCCTCGTCGCCTCATCCAGCAACTGCGAACTGGATTTCCTACTGAGACCATCTGCCACAACGTTCCCCTTCTCGGGTGTATAAATGATTTCCAAGTCATAATGCTGGAGGAACAATAGCCATCGTCTTTGTCTCAAATTTAGATCTTTCTCAGAAAAGATATATTTGTGACTCTTGTGATCAGAGTAGACAGTAAACCGCTCGCCCATCAGGTAGTGTCGCCATATCTTCAATGCGAAAACTACAGCTGCCAACTCAAGATCATGGGTCGCGTAGTTCTGCTCATGTGGCCTCAACTGACACGAGCCATAGGCAATGACCACATGCCTCTACATCAGGACACAACCATGACCGGTTCCTGATGCTTCGCATAACACTACGTACTTGACACCCTCCTCCGGTAATCTCAAGATCGGGGCACTAGTCAGGCTCTGTCTCAACTATTGGAAAGCCTACTGGAATCTCTCAATACACATGAATGGATGCCCCTTTTTGGGTCAATGTGGTCATGGGAGCTGAAATCCTGGAGAAATCATAAATGAATCTCTGATTGTAGCCTGCCAACCCAAGGAAACTCCACACCTCCGTCATGTTCTGGGGTGGCTCCCATGCTAGTACTGCCTCCACCTTGGCTGGGTCCACTGATACACCATCTGATGAGATAATGTATCCCAGAATGTGGATCTCCTATATTCAGAACTGAAACTTCGAGAGTCTTCCATAAACTGGTGCTCTCGGAGCTTTTCTAGAACCATCCTTAGGAGTCTCGCGTGCACATCCTCGGACACATAGTACACAAGGATATCATCGATGAGGACCACTATGAACCAATCTAGATAAGTCTGAATGATCCGGTTCATGAGACCCATGAGCACTGCTGGTGTGTTCTTCACTTTGAAGGGAATCACCAAGTACTCGTAGTGACCGTAGCGGCATCTGAAACTTGTCTTCGGTATATCCTCATCTCGTACCCGCAACTGGTGATAGCCTGATCGTAGATCAACCTTCGATAACCATCGTCCCGCTCTCAACTGGTCGAAGAGGTCATTGATCCTCAGTTGTGGATATCGGTTCTTTATGGTTACCTGGTTCAAGTGCCAGTAATCCACACATTGCCTCCAAGGTGAAATTCTAGGTCTCACAAAGCCCATCATCTGCAAGTCACCCAGCTACACCCTCATCTCATGAATCTCTTTATGGGCCATCTGATATAATGATGCTGATATCGGTGCCATCCCGGGTGGAAAATCAATACAGAAATCTATCTCCCAATGTGGAGGTATCCCAGGGACATCCTCCAGAAAGACGTCCTCGTACTCAGCCACTAATGATGGAAACTCGAAACTCATGACATCTGCTGTGCCAAGGGCTGTCTAGCTAATTAATGTGAAATCGGTCATGCCTTCATATGAACGAGTCCATCCTGCACTGCCTGGGTCTCTCATTCACCGACAAAAGATAACCTCATTTCATCACTGCGGACACACCACACCCTTCACCTAAAACAGTCGATCTGGTTATCAATTGTGGATAGACAATCCATACCAAGAATAACATCGTATGGCCTCGACGCAACACCAAGATGTTCCAACCGACACTCTCGCCTCCATGGGTCAGGTCACACTGTCTACAGAGGTGTGTGATCTATGAAACTTCTCCAGTCAGTGTTTCTATATGTAAGGGTTGATTCAATGGATCAACTGGAATCTCATGGTCTCGAACAAGATAAACATCCAGAAAGGAATGACCAGCACATGTGTCTATCAGTATGGTAGCCCAAGTAGAAGAGACACAGAGTGTACCTCTAATCATTCCGGGAGTACCTGGGTCATAATCCTCTACCGCCTGCAGATGTCCCTACCTTTATCCACCATATCTCTAAGCCTGGGGTGGATATCCTTCAGGTGGTGGTGGTAAAGGGTCAAAACACCGACCACCTCCAGCTGCTCTCCCAGCTTCTCTACCGCATCCACTTCCCCACAGATATGTCTGCTCCACACGTTACCACTACCACGGTGGTCCGTCCTCTACTCCTGTGTCAGTAGTTCGGAGGGTCGGCCAATCTCGAGCAAGATGTCCCATACCATCACATGAGTAGCATCGCCTCTCTCGAGGCTGGTTGGATGAGCCCTGTGAACCCTGTACGACAAGTCCCCTGTCCTATGATCTCCTCTTAAAACATCTCCCAAGCTTGGGTCCCTGAAGTCGGATCCCTACTGCTGAGGTCTCGCCTCCCGCTCACCCACTACTGACAACTGCCGGTATTCTCTACTCTTCCAAGAAGCTCTTGACCACCAAATCCCACAAGAGCACCCAATCATAAGTAGGAATTCACATAGGGAAGATGTTAGCTCAGATATCTCTATGCAATACCCGCTCAAAACATCAAGCTCCGAACTACTGATCTCGGACTATACGCATCGAATACTGTGAGAGGTCAGTAAACCTCGATGAATAGTCAGCCACCGTCATGGTTCCCTACTAGAGCTAAAGAAGCTCTTGTATATGTACTACTCTCAGGGTAACCGGTGAAAACTCCTCTCTGAAGATACACTAAAACCCCGACCATGCAAGAGTCGTCTCGTCGTGAGTCTGGATAACCAAACTCCACCACCGTCTTGTCATTCCCTGTAGAAGGCTCGCTTCCAGGATCACTATCTGGTCTGTTGGTGTCCTGACCAAACAAAAAACTCTGGCCACAGCCTCAAGCCAGTCCTCAACTACCTGAGGTTCAGGATCTCCTCGAAACATGAGGGGTCTCTGTCTCTAAAACTCATGGAGTGCGCTCAGCCTGCGCTCCTCCACTAGTACAGCAAGCACTAAACACTACTCCACAGGTGGAGGTATAACTGTCACACAACCCGATGGTAAAACTGGGGGATCTGGTCCCTGAATCGAAGCTTCATCCATGAGGGGGTCATCCTTGTGATCGAGCTATTGGATCCAAGCAGGTGTGCATCGCGGACGCATCTTGTAATAAAACCAGATGTATCTCAGTCAGTGACTATATCTGGAGAGATGACTCATGAAGGACATAGAAACCACAACCAATTCTTATATGATGCATGTACCATTATTTTCCCCTACAACTACTGTTCTCATGTTCCGAGTCGAAAAAAAAGTTATCAGAGTCCTGGTGTATGGATATGTCGGCCGCCTGCACCAACACTGGGGTCACTGGCCTGAAAGCCAAACTCAAAACCCTTAACACGGTTGCCCCAAACCAACTCACAGACTCTCGGTCCTAAGATAGAACCGACCACCTCTGATACCACTCTGTCACAACCCGTCCCAGTGGGGCCCGAGTCTCAACTCCCCATGCCCGCCTCTAATAGGTCAAGGGCTGGTGACTAGCACCGAGTAGTCATGATACTAAATGGGAGGTATGGCCTATAACCTGTACACATGCACACACATCTCCAATCCCATAAAGCTGAAAAGTAAAATTTACTAAAAGGAAAAGATGCATGCATACACTAAAACCCAACCAACAGAGTACGACAAGAATGTAAAGTACAAGAATGTAAAACCCTGGTCCAAAAGTGAAATCCCACAAAAAGAGAGTCTGTAACAAAGTCCAACCTATAAGGAAAGGTACTGGGACTGAAATCTGTAGCCGTAAGAACACACCACGGCCCGCCTGATCTCACTGAGAATCGTCCGGTCCTGGTCCACCCAGAATCCTATCAAAGGCTCGCTCATTTGCATAAGACACAAAACATGCAGGAAACAATCATGCAGGGGTGAGTATAACAATACCCAGTAGGACACACCAAAACCACAATGAAAATATAACAAGGGAAAAAACACAAAAGAAAGATATAGTCATCTCCACATAGTATATTTCCATAGAACATATAACAAGAATATCCTGATATACTCATAGATGATCGACTATCACGATACTGCCACTAGGATCCAGCTCAAACATTCCACTAACCATGCAACTGGGAGAACACACTCCTAGGTATGAAGAGGGAGATACGATGTACTCATTCTGGGAGAAACCACTCCACAAGTACTTTGAGAACATGATGCTCATATTAGGATCACAACCAAGTCATGAGGTGATTCCAACAACTCAGTCTGAGCTAATCCGCTAAGAAGAGGATCAGTGCCTGGGTAAAGTTGGTCAAGTCGATACCAAGAACTCTACCTAGGGTTCCAGTAATGAATAGAGGATCCGTATATAAGTCTCACAGAGGGGATTCCAAAAACTCTATTCAGGAAGTCTGGCTAAAGGGGTCATACTCTTGTAGAAAAGAAATGATACCAAAACCATCACGGAAAATACCAAGGGTACGAACCCTATGAAAACCAGTCCAAGTCAGAGAAGACAAGTGGCTCAAGCCATGAAGAATTGGTTACAAGGTGTGTAGTATAGTTACATACCATGTTCCTTGACACGGGCCGTTACACGGGTTGTACCCAGGGTCAAGGAACACAGCGTGTAACCATACTACACGTCGTGTAACCAATTATTCCAGGCATGATCCACTTGTCTTCTGTGACTTGGACTACTTTTCATGGGGTTTGTACCCTTGGTCATTTCCCTGAAGGTTTTGGTATCATTTCTTTTATACATGAGTATGATCCCTTCAGCCAAAATTCATCAATAGTGTTGTCGGAATCCCCTCTGTGAGACTTACAGCTGGATCCTCTATTCCTTCCTGGAACCCTAGGTAGAGCTCTTGGTATCGACGTGACCAACTTTACCTGGGCACCGATCCTCTGCTAAGCGTATTAGCTCAGACTATGTTGTCAGAATCACCCCATGACTTGGTGGTGATCCTTATATGAGCATCATGTTCTCAAAGTACTTGTGTAGTGTGTTCGCCTGGAACGAGTACATAATATCTCTCTCTTCAGACCTAGGAGTGTGTTCTCCTAGTTCCATGCTTAGTGGAATCATTGAGCTGGATCCTACTTGAGGTATCGCGATAGTTGATCATGTATGAGAATATCTTGATATTCTTGTTATATGTTCTGTGGAAATATAATGTGTGGAGCTGACTGTATATTTCTTTTGTGGTTTTTCCCTTGTTTTATTTCTTTTTTGGTTTTGGGGTGTCCTACTTTGTATTTTTATACTCACCCCTGCACAGGCTTTGCCCACACATGTCGTGTCTTGTGAAGACGAGGGAGCCTTTGATAAGATTCTAGGTGGACCAGGACCGGATGGTGCTCAATGAGATCAGGCGAGCCGAGGTGTGTTCCTACGGATATAGATTGCAGTCCCAGTACCTTTCCATAAAGGTTGGACTTTGTTATAGACTCTCTTTTGGTGGACTTGTACTTTTGGCCCAGGGTTTTACTTTCATGTACTTTAATATCTTGTCATACTCTGTTGGTTGGGTTTTAGTTTATGCATGCATCTTTTCCTTTTAGTAGTTTTTTCTTTTCATCTTTTTGGGGTTGGATATGTGTGTACGTGTCTACAGGTTATAGGAAATCCCTCCCATGATAGTATCATGCCTACTCAGTGCTAGTCACCATTCCCTGGCCCATTGGAGGCGGGCTTACGGAGTTGCGACTCAGGCCCCACTGGGACGGGTCGTGACACATGTAGCCTATATTCGATGGTCATTTTTTTAAATATAATATATACATGAGATAACATCATCAAGGATAAATAAATTTTGAAATATTGAAAAAATATATACACACATGGATCTATAATCATATTGGTAATTTAACATAGTATGTAATAGAAGAAAATGACATGAAACTTTTCACTTATTCAACAATTTCATCCCTACATACTGGAGACAGAATAAAAAGTGTGAGATAAAATACCTTGTTATAGTTATATAAAATAATAATAAGTGAAGTAAACTTAATAAGTAATACAACTTCTTGAAAGTTAAATAATCTTAAAAACACATGGCATCAAAAAACTAAGAATAAAAACACATCCATAGAATTCTTCATTGGGAAAATCTCGTGGAATGTAAAAACTGCATATAGAATGAAGAAGTTGTTTATTTTTTCAACATCATGATTAATGTTAAATAAAAGTTATAAAATCAAGACCGTAAAATTTTGGGGGTAATAACTCATCTTATTTTACTTGGAAATAGTCACAAATTGTTTTTCACCAACTTCATTGTCACATGACATATGTCAATGAAACAAGCGGCTATAACAGACCACGCTTGTAACAATATGTCCAAACCATTATTCATACACATAATAAATTATAGAACTATATTATTTATCAAAATACACATATTTAGTATAAGAATCGCCAAAGGAAGTTTGCATATTAGAATATACTTATAAATTATACCATTAATAAAATTTTAAGGTAATATATTCCTTAAACATTCCAATGTGTCTTATGAAACATTGAAACATTTAAAACAAAATCTCTTTAATGTAATAACATTGAATGAATTGTATAAAATAATTATATTTATATGACTTGTGATAAGATATATCAAGGGAACTACATTAAACAAACCCAAGGAAGAAGTAATGAGAATGTCACATATACCATTGCATTAAAAATGACAGGAGAAAACTTATTTTTATCTTTGGAAAAAGGTGTTCTTTGGAAAATAGTTTTTTTAATTTATAAAATATTATTTTAAACATTTATATCATGGACATAAAAATTTAATGTCAATTAAATTATACTTGAGGCAAAAATGATGTCACCCATGTAATAATATATTTTAAGAAACATTATAATTGAGCCTATATATTGCAGTTTAAGAGAAATTATTAAATATTATTTAAAATTGAAAGAGACATAATTGTTTTTGTAAAAAAATGATAAAAGATAGTATTTAATGTTTAAATTACTTATTTTTTAAAAATAATAGTATATTAAATATATCATGGATGGTACATGAAAATAGGTAATAAGTTGGGAATTTCCCTTTAAAAAGACATGATTATTGGGAGTAATTAAAATGGAATCCTTATAAAACATGAATTTCCCATATAATAAAGAATAATTGATACAGGCAAATTGATTTGGAACATCAAAAATTAATTTAGAAAAATTAATTTAGAATAATTAACAATTAAAAGGTGGTAATGATAAAGAAAGCATACCCAGAATTAAAAATGGATGTTTAGTGGGAATCCATTACCTTATGTACAAATGTATTCTGCACTTGATCATTATTTTTTATATAATAAGATTAAATCCACTAATTAATTATTTAAAATCATTTTACATTATTATGTTATTTATTATTATTTAATTAAGTTCATTTAGTTCATTTTTCATGAGTTATAACATATAATTTTATAGTTCAAGAGTGTTCGTTTCCTGGGTTCTTATGATCGATTTACTTATTTATATGTATGGAAAATATTTTAAAATGGGTATAATTTTATAGAATTTAAATTATATGCTGTCAATATGCTTATATAATATTAAATGTTTATATATTTCATTCGGCTATAATTTTTTTATTGTGAATCATTTGATAAAACATTATTGATAATAATTTAGATTATTTTTTCCATTTTTTCAAAAATCACGACCTAATATTGTTTTAATAATTAATATTATATATATAAAATAGTTACTAAAAATTAATTAATATTTCATAAATATATTATAATATTTTATTTACAAAAAAAATCTTTTAGTGAACAACTATTAAGGAGAAATTTGAAAAAAAAACATGTCGTACATCGAGGCGGTAAATCAAAACCTCACAAATGATGTTTTCATTTTTAGAATAAAAGGAAGCGGAGAAGAGACATAATGGTTGATTTGTTAATTTATATAACAAAACTAGAGTATATATAATATACTAGAGTTATCATAATTTTTCTATAGAGGAGGTTATGAGATCATAAGAAGAGAAATGAATGTGAAAAGATAATAAAGAAAGTGAAAGAAGATTTTTACTTCTTCAATTCGTCTCTTTGTGAACCACATTAATGGGATTGGGATTTGGTATTTTGTTGAGAATGAAACCCATTGGATTTATGGAAGATGATTGTTAAGATTATTTGGTTGAAAATGGAATTTCATTAATGCATAAGAGGTTTATGGAGAATATGTGGCAAGGGGTTGTATTTATATTAGAAGAGAGTTGTAGTTTTTTATTATTTTACTCATTATTTTATAATTTTGGTTCAAGAAATGATATAGAGATGATTGAATGTCTAAATACAATACATAGAAAATTATAGTTCAATATTATGGTTCTAATATCAGAGATGACTCTAGGAATAGTGTATTTAATTTATAATTAATATATATTACAAATCACCATATATTACTATTCATAAAAAATTATGATGTTTCAGAAAATTCCCAAAAATTCAGTCAAAACATTATTCAATGTGTAGAATTCAAAAATTAACTCCATTTTATGAAAATAAATTTATTAATATGATAAATTTTATTTCATAATTATAATAAGTATTTACATTGAAATTATTTTTTTAAAATTATAACTACTTTCATAACACTTTAAAGAATTAATTAAAATAATATAGAATTATATTATAGTGATAGGAAAATAGAATATAAATTTATTTATACATTTTTTATAAATGAATTTCCTCTTAAATAATTATGTAAATTATTAAATTGAACATAAACATTTATGATTATAAAATATATCAACTCCTAATTATAATTTCTATAACAATTATTTACTTGTACTATTATTAAGTTATTTTATAATTCCTTTTTAAAAGATTACTAAAACATATATATTCATTAATAAGAGATGATGCTTTTATATATTCTTAATGACTATTATTAAGTGTCACATTACTATTCTAAAGATCATGTTACTATTTGATTAATATATATTCCGTCATTACTAGATAGAAAACAGTTATTTCATTGATATACCTTTTCTAATGTTTTTTGTGTTTTCACTATGTGATTTTGTTTTATTTATACTATATAAAATAATTTCGGGTGTTATGTATACTATCAAATAAATTGATTTTTTGTAATAGTATACAGATCGTAAAATCTTCGGGTGTTATATTCTTCCAAAATTCAATAAATTTTGTCCTCCAAATTTAAAATTGTACATTGAAAATAAATGGTTTACATTTATAACTACATTTTTGGAAACCCATCTTGGAAATAATGTTAATAAAATATACACTTTATAATTGGGAAAGGGAAATGAAAAGGTCTCCACAAAAATAATATTTTGGGATGGAATGAATTACTAGAAAGGGATAGCACAGAAATTAAATAGAAATTAAACTATCCTATTTTCATAGAGTGTGATATAGAAAATGATGATTATAAAGTTATCCATCACAAAATAATAAATATTTTGATCTATTAAAAAAAATTGGTTCTCAAAAATAAAAGTAAATGGATAAATTTTTTGAAAAACAAAATATTTTTCATAGTGTTTAAATATTCTTTTAATATTCATATATGTATGCAATAAAAATCATGATTAATTTTCTTTTCATAAAGCTATGTTCATTATTTTGTTATTCATTGATATATTTTCACTTTATCTCTTACACCAACATATAAATGTTGATGATGAATTTTCTTGGATTTAAGCACTTTTAACAAATCATATGGTTTTTAAGCCATTCACACAAAAAATAAATGTTTAAAGAAACCAATAATGATATAACATTTTATCAATCAATAATAACTTCCAATGTTTAACTTGATCCATTCCACATGTTTTTTATTATAATATTCATCTAAAAAATCACTTCCCACATTTAATGACAAAATTTTTAGAAAAAATCTCACTATATTTCCAAAAATCAACATAACATAATATTACTCAAATAATTTAGCACTTAATCCCACATAACAAATATTTTTATACCTTCATAGCCTTAAAACATCAACGAAAACATGCAGTCTTCCTTATCCGTAATGAATAATTACTGAAGTATAAAACATATATCTATCATTATTCTTCCAACTATAATGTCTGAACAAAATTTATGATTCCAAATTCACAAATACATTAATTATACCACTATGAAATTAGTAGCAACATAAGCTTGGGATTGATCCCTTTATTATTTCTGAGCTATATTTCCTTAATGCTGGGGTCATTTAATTATGCGTTTTTCCACATAATAAATGTTGAAGCATTGAATATTTTAAAATTCATTCATTCAATTGAAATTACTATAATATTGGAATTTTTCTCTATAATTAAAGCAAACACCATTTACTATTAAGTCTACATTAAGGTTTTTCCTTCCACAATAATCACTTGTCTTATAATACTTATTTCACATCCTCCCTTTATCTATCTTTTTTACAGCTTCCTCTTCCCATCCTACATTACATTAATGAAATAGTATATGGAAATTTATTTATATATATTTTTTAGAACATGATATTACTTCTATTATGATGAGAATATTTTTTATACTACAATTTTATTGAATATTAGATTAATCTCATAAATATGTTATCATATATACTATTTTGATCACATGTATTGATAAGGTTCACATTCTTTCTACTATGATCTTTTTATAAATAGTAGAATACCTTATATTAGGTTACAACATTATGATATAAAATGTATAATCCCAAAACTAGTGAAATAATTAACATAAATTGAAAATTTTATTTGTAGCTAATCTCATAATAATAAACATTATTTATTTGAGGGAAATATTTACATTTAAACTAATTAATAATGGTTTGTAAATAGGATATGAAATATCCTAAGAACATACCCCAGAAGTGTCAAACCATTTTAATAGTAAGGCCATTTTTCTAGTACGAGGTGATGTCGTTTTAGGCTCGACACACCATATCAATTTTTTTTTGCCCCTATATACATCTATTCCAGAATAACATACATTTTTAGTATTTATAATTGATTATTTTTCGAAGAATACCTACATAATATATACCTTTACAAAGTTTTATGATGTTATTCTAGGCTTATCCTCAATACCCATATTAGGGTTATGTTCTCTAATTTATTTTCTATAGTTTATGTAAAAAATTATCTATTAAAAACACTAACAACCTCGAAACCTATAGTCCAGAGTTAGTTGTCATTTTATTATAATTAATGAGATACAAGAGATCACATCACCCAGGATCAACCAAACTTTTTGTCCATAAGAAACTATATAAATAAATTGTTCTTTTATTATATTTTTTTTTATTAAACACAGTACATAACAAAAAAACATCATCTTGTAACTTAATCAATGTTTTCATCTTCACAACATGGGAGAGGAAAATAAATAAAAGGATGAGATAAAATGATGAGTAAGGGTTATATGAAACTATAATATGTGATGCAAATTAAATAAGGAATGTAAATAATGTTATTCAAATTAATATAAAAAACTCATTCTCTTAATATATTGAGAATGAATATTAATATATATATTTTTATAGTGAAAATATCAAGGAAAGTAATAGATGAATAGTGAATGAAAGAGATTTTTATTTATTAGATGGCATGTATCCTACACATAAACCATTATAACATAAATATGTTTTGTTTTTGGGGGTAAAAACTCATCTGATTATACTTGGAAACAATATGAAGGTCTTTTCTCAAATTGTTATCTCTCATAAGACATGGAGATGCATCAAGGGACTATTGTAAGAACCACCAACCACTACAATTCAAAATATTTCTTCATACATACATTAATTTCATGAAAATATTACTTTCCAAAATAACCATATTATGTATATGATTCATCAATGGATGTTCAAATAAATAAAAATTCTTTTAAATGACACCATTAAATTATTCTTGAGGAATACACATTTTAATAAAACCAAAGAGTCTCATACCACTTAGAAATAATCAAATCACAATCCATGAGAATGGATAACATTAAAATAAACATATAATATCATGATAATAACAATAGTCATGATATTATATATCAATGGTACTAAACATAGAACACGCAAGAAATAATATGGAAGATAGGAATATATCTGACATGAGTAAAAAAACAGACAATAAAAACATGTTTTGCATTGGAAAGTTAAATTCATTTTTGATACTAAATTTAATTTTTCCTGAAATTAAATTTAAAAAATTTATATCCCAGAAATTAAATCTCCAGGAAAATGAAATTATAATTGAGTAATAAACAACTCCCAACATGTAAAAATACTTTTCAATATATATTGAATTTGATCCTGTTTAGTTTGGTTTATGGTAAAATATAAAAAATTCTTAAAAAAGTTGGATGTATAATTATTTTCATAGAAATAGAAATTAAAAAAGAATGTTTTTCATGATGAAACTATTTATTTTAAAAAAATATTTGTATCCTAAAATAGGTGATGGATGGTCTTTGAAAACGGGAATGATGTTGGGAATTTCACATTAAGTAGACATACTTATGGCTATGAATTGAAAAAGAATACATAAAAACAACTATTTCACAATAAAAATGAATAATTTATCCAGGTATATATTTTTTGAACATATAATATAGAATTTTTGGATATTAAATAAAAATAATTAATAATTAAATTTCTATAAAGATGGATAAATCATAATCTGGATGAAAAAATGATGTTTGGAGAGATTGGCTTACCTATGTATGAATATGATATATAATCGAACATACAGTCGTATATAGTCATATTAAATAAATTTTTAACTAATTTAAAACATTTTCTACAAGTATTTGATATATTATAATTTTATTATTTTCATTTATATTATTTTTTATGAGTTATAATATATAATTTTATGGTTCGGGTGAATCTATTTCATTAGTTTTCATTATCTTTTAACATTTATACATGTATTAAATATCATGTAAATTGAGAATAGTTTTATTGAATTGAAATTGTATGTTATTAATGAACCTAGATAATATTTAATGTATATATATTTCCATATCTTATATGGTATGAGGATGAAGCATTTGATAAAATGTTCCTGATAATTGATTAAATTATTTTGGTCTTTTTCTTATCATCAAGAATTGATTATGTTTTATTAACTAATATTAGATATATATATATATATACGGGTTAAAGGATAGTAAATAATATTTAAAAAAATATATTATTTTATTTTTTAACTATAAACATGTTTTTTTGACACAATTTGAAGGGGGAATAGAAAGAAACACATCATCCATGATGGATGTAAATAAGAACCTCAGAGATGATATTTTATTTTTATAAATAAAATTAATTTGATAAGACATATTATTTTGGGTTTTAAATTGAAATAATAAAAATTTAATGTTGGTATTATATTGTATTTTTATGAATTTTTCAGATAGATGATGTTAGGATAGCATATGAAAATCAATGAATGTGAAAACAATAAAAAAGTGAAATATGATTTTAACACATTAATATTTCTGTTTTGGAACCTCCTTTCAGGGACTCGGTTTTAGAATTTTGATGAGATAAAACCTCCAGGTTCTCAGGAAGTGTCTTGGAATGATTATTATGGATAAAATGGAAAAGAATAAATTCTTACGAGGTGTGAGTAGAAGAGGTGGGAGGGGGGTTTATTATATTGGTGGAGATGAGTGTTCTTTCATAATTTTATTAATTAGTTTATTATTTTGGCTTATGCCACGCTATAGTGAGGATTTAATGACTAAATAAAGTAAATATAGAAGGATTTTTCATGAATATTGTTCTTAAATTATAGATTTCACATGGAATAGATTATTTAAGTTAAAATGTATATATACAATAAATTAAAATATTATACTATTTAGAAAAAATTCATGTATTTCAAAAAGATAAAAAATTCACCCTAACCGTTTTAAGACATGAAAATTTTAAAAATGTACTCCATATTATGATAAAATTTATTAATATGAGAAATATAATTTTTAATTAATTCCATAATTTTTTTGGAAATAACCAAACATAAAATTATAACTAATTTTATTGTACTATGAAAATTTAAGGATTGAAAAAATTGTCTTCTAATAATATGAGAAAAAATTATATTTTTATGAATAAGATTCCTAAAAAGACTTCCATCAAATAATTATATTAATTATAAAATTATAAATAAACAATAATGCTTATATAATATATGAACACCAAATGAAAAATTTCAAAATCTTTTATTTACTTATAATATGATATTATTATACCATATTACTATTTATAATATGAATATAGTTTATTTATAATCTTATAGGTGAGGATACAATTCTATTTGTTTAATTATAATTCCTAAGAGTCACATTACATTTCCAAATTTCATGTTACTATTTCATTCATATATGTTCCTTAATTTCTAGAAAAAACAACTTATTTCACGCATTTTCATTTATAATGTTTGTTTAGTTTTTCCCATGTGATTTTATATGATTTGTACTATATGAAATATGTTTTTGTGAAATATAATATATTGACAGAAGAAAATTTATTTTAGGGAATATGTTCAATAAAATATTGGGGTGTTATCAAATTCATGTAGAGGAATTCAATATATTAAAAATTAATATTATAATTATTCCATTAACAATATGAACTCAATTTATTTGTGGAGTCAATTTCAATAATTTTGTTATATAATATATAAATATATTTAAAAATCATAATAGAACTAACTATTGGTAATTCCCCTTCATGTTTTTGTTTCATTATTTACATGTTTCCCACTCATTTCTTATATTTTTTCGTAACAATTGATGAATTTTTAGAATAATAAATCACATGGGTGGAAACATAATACTAAATCTAAGGCACTTATATGAAATATTAATGTATAAAAAATATAAAACAAATTAAAAACACATGGGGAATAAAATGTTTAGATAAAAATAGAGGGAACCGTTTACCTAATAAAAAATAAAAATAAAAATTAAATATATTTAAGAAACTGAAATCAGGTGATTTATTGTGTTCCAACCTTTTCAAAAATATCAAATGTTCATTTAGATTTAATACTATATTTCTCTTTAAACCATACATTATGGTTATGGAAAATATATACATTCTTAACTAACATATAATATAAATTAATTTATAATGAATAAGAGTAATAAAAATTAAAACATGGAATTTTACATGGTTTATAACATCATATGAAATCATTTCCTTTTTTACATGGTATTTGTTAGTCATTAATACATCACAAATATTATAGTAATCAATTATGGGGTTTCAAGGTAGTTAGAATCATGTACCCCCTCCCCCAATTATACACATGATCCTTTAATAAATTACACTTGTTATGTTAAAATTATTCCACATACCATAGAATTCAGACTCCTTAATTGTATTGTAAAATGCATCCCTCTATACCATATATCCCCCACTATAATTATAGATAATACTATATTAACAATATGATATTATTCTACCTTATTATCAAGTCTTTAAATAAATATTAAAATTAAAGTAAAATTTTATGATTCAGTGTCGTATATTTATCCAATCTTTAAGTTCATACATTGAAACTACTAAATGTCTATAATCATCTCATATTTTCTGCTTCCCTAAAACCAAAAAAGGAACAATAAAATTGTATAGAAATTGTTTTCTTTAAATTAATCTTCTTATCTTATTTTATAATTATATTAATTCAACATAACTAGTTAAGCCCATATTTCTCATGGATACATGGAATGTTTTTCTTTTTCAATTTAGTATCATGTTATTTTTTTTCTTGAGATCACTATAGGTTGTTTCAACAAATCAACTTCTATATAAACAATCGATTTATTTTTAACCACCCTATATATATTATATATGATTAAAATAGTTATTTATAAGATTATCCTTTAGATTTTAAAATAAATAGAAATATATCCAGTGTTATATGAAAGAATAAAAAGTCATATTCACAACCAATACCATCATGATCCTCTATATCCACTATTATAGAATGTGTTCATCATTAAATTTAATGTTATACCACTATATTATTTTATTAATCTCACATTTTCATTATCATTATATTAAATATTTCATTTAATTAAACTAATAATATTTGAGATTATTCTCAAAAATACAACTTCCTAAATCCATTGTAAACAAATTCATTCCTTGTTGTACTAAAATCATGCAATAAAATATTTATTTCATAGTTAATTATTCAGGGTACGAGTTATATAAAAATTAGAGATCTTAGTTATGTTCCATATTAATTTCATCATATTCCTCCAATGTTGATATATTATCACTCAAAAATCATCTGTATTGAATCACATATGTGTTGGTGATTTTAAAATTTAATATTTTTTTTATATTAATCAACATATTTTTCATAATGATTTTCTAGTTAAAAATATTTACTCATATTTTCATCTCTCTATTTATTTGAAATATTCTCTAAAAATGAATTCCTCATTGATCAATCTTAATTATCATATTTTCATTCACGTATTCATTGAAAACAATGTTTTTTATATTTAAATAAATTAACAAAGGTTCATGAATCATTCAACATAACTATTCATTTTGATCAATTCACATTTGTAAACACAGATTATGAGAATATATATTTCATAGAATTTCTCAAATCCTTGATCATATTCATATTGATGATGAATCATATGAGGAAATAAATGACAAAGTAAAATTACTCAAATAAAATCCATTTTCTTAGATGATACTCAACATGAATAACAAAATTTCCATACAAGAAAAAATTTCAATTAACTCAAACACATATATAAGTTCACTCATATATATATTGTAGAATAACTCATTAAATGTTATTACAACTATAAAATTACACATATTCATGAATCATACATATCCCTGGTTCCATGTAATATTATTATTTAATTTTCATAAATGACTCATATGTGTCTCAAGAATAACACAAACATACTGAAGGGATAACTTAATCATAATATTGAAATGATATTTACATAGATAACATTAATATTTAATTTTCATTCAAAACACTAAAATAAAATAATATGTATAATTAAATCCAAAATGTTTTTATGTATTGAAATGAATTCATAATGGCATTAAACTCCATGAAATCTATTCGAAAGAAATTTAAAAATACAATATATAATTAGAATTTTATTTAGAGATCCTGTTAGGTACTTTATAAATTATAAATTCATAAGTATATTTTTTTTATACTTCAAAACCATATAATTTTATCCATTATAAAAAATAATCATGATGATATTGTGTCCCTAAATATATTTACTCTATAAATGTTTTTTGAATGAAGGATTATCTATATCATCATCATTATATTTTACAATTTTTAAACACATTTTAATATTTTTATAGAATATTATAGATTATTTATTTTTATATTATTTTGAATCCACTATAACATTTATAAATAGACATCCTTAATAGTTTATAACATCTCACAAATCATTATTGTATTTCTAATATATTCTCTATTATTAGGGGAAACTAAATTAATATGTCTGGTCATGATGTGAAATAAGAAATAGATTTAACTTATTTTCCTATTCATATTATTATAGTACCTTCAATTTACATTACCCATTATCTATTTGGGAAAACATTCATGTTCATTATTAGGATGATAATTCCTCTATCATCCAACTATAAAATTTAAAAAAATAATATCAAATCAAGAAATAATGTAAAAGGTTGTGGATCTCTATAAGGGTGGATCCCATATTCTTCTCTAGATACAATGTTCATCGGTTCTTGTTATAAATATCAAACATTAGAAAAAATAATCATAAACTCATTGTAATATCCATTAATATAAAAATGGTCATATTCCATGTTCCTCTAATTCCAAATGTTCAATATGTCAATATCCTTGTAAATAATGATTCATTATAATATAATAATATAATAAAATTAGAAACCCTCTACTAGAAAATTGAATTCCACAATAAGGTTTTGACTATAAAATATGATTTAGATACCACTTAATACGATTCATTCTATTTTATGGTTATAATGAAAGACCATTATAAATCTCATTAGCTCAATTATGAATTAATATAGCTTCCCTATAGTGTTCTTTGTAATTATTAAATAATGATCATCAATGATCTGAAATAATTCAATGAACATGATTAATGCCATAGAAATAGATATTATAAATTTTGTGATTAATATGTCACCTAGGATCAACCAAGAAGATCCAGTCCTCTTACATATCATTGCTTGTCTAGGTATCTAGTTTTAATGGTTGGAGGATTGGGTTTTTCCAAATTTAGGGGTGATGTTTTGTTTTCATTGTGTGTCAATAGATATTATCGTGGATAAAAATTTTATTTGAGGATAGATTTGGTGGGAATCAATTCCATGTGTGTATATTAATTACACTTATCCTAAATAAATTTTAAAGAAATATAAATATGTTGATCTAGGAATAAGTATTAATGAATTTACTTATATTATAATTTGATCCTTCAAAATTGATGGGGCCCACTAGGTTGTTTTATTAATTGACTATCATGAGACCGATGAAAGAAAAACAAACGAAACTATACCAATCCCCTTAACAAAAAAATGACTATTTAACTATTTATCTTCTATTATCACAACACATATATTTTTAATCATGGTTAATACCTTTATATAAAATCACATCATATTTATGATGCTCTTAGTTTCATATTATTGAAATGTGAAATTCTGGCTTGATTTAGAAATATATTCTATTTTATTTTTGGATATATTCTCAAGGTTGTACTATGGGAAAATAATCATGAGATAATAAAGTCTCTTGAAGAATCCCAATGATGATGGAATAAGTATATAATGGTCAACTCCCTAAATAAAATGAAACTAGAAAAAATAAACTTTTGATATTCCTCAAGGGAAAAATAAATTAATGTTATGTTATTAGAGGCCAACCTGAAGGTAATATATATACCATGAAAACATAAAAAAATGTCATAACACAAAACATGTTATAATTAAAAAGTAGGTTCACCCTCTTTCTAATATATACTGTTAATTTTCACAGATGATGCAAATAAAAAAATAAAATTATTTTATAAATGAGAAAAAATTAATCTTTAATAAATATACTATGAGAGATTTTATATTTGTTCTTATTAAATTTATGCATAATGTAATGTTGAGATATATCCTCCCTACCAAACATGGACAATATGCATTGAATATTTTATCCATATTATTATAAAATTAATACCCATTACCTCTATTTAATACTATATCATAGAACATGTGGAAAAAAATTTAAAACCATCATAGTAAATTTTAAAAAAATTATTTTAAATGTCTATTCATTACATTTTCTCACTTGTTTATGCAGTCTAAAAACTGAATCCACCTATATTGTAATGAAAGAGATAATGTTTTTAACGATAATTATCCTACCACTAATGGATTAAATATTTTTCTTCTTGTTGGTGATTATTTCCTTCATTTGTTTTATATTTAAATAAAAAAAAGTGAATTTCATTTCCTCACATGACTAATTGATCACCATAATATTACAATAGGATATTAATTTTATGTATTTTAATAAGTTACTCTAAAATTTTATAATTTCTTCATATATTTTTTTAAATAATGACATCATTATTCACAATATTATGGACCTGATCACTCTGTCTATTTATTGAGTTTTATATCAATTTATAATTTTGAATGGAATTTGAGTTACATAGATTTAGAAAAGAATTATTCCCAAAATTAATTAATAACACATTTATAATAATCCATATTATATCCTAAAATTCTATAAAACCATGCTTCAAATATTCTAGTGAACATTAATACTAATTACATAATGAGGCAGATGAAAAAATTGAGTCAAATAATCACATTTTAAAACACATATAGTTGATTTATAAAACAAAATTATCCCCCAAATTAGATTTATTATGGTCCATAGTGAGGGGAAAAATTTAAATAATAGGTTATAAACCTATATATAAAATCTAAAATGTCTCTGAACACTAAGGAAAAAAATCCCATTTCATTATTTTATATACCATTATGATAATAATTTTCACCATGAAGTTTAAATCAAGAACTCACTTGATGTCTGGTGTCATTTGTTTATACAAAACTATCACCCCTAGATTTCATCAAAATTTCAAAAAGAAATTATTTTCAAAAATTATTTATAAGGTCTTAGGGTGATTCACTATTTTATTATGTATCATAACAAGAACTATATATTGAAAATTACATAATCATAATAGATATATCTTTCTAATGAAAATATTTAAATTCATCATTAAGAATAAAACATGTACTATAAAATTTGTATGTCGATAGATTATACCCCATTTAATAAATTCATTCATCATTCTATTAAATATATTCTAATTAATTACATAAAAAATTAATAAGTAATCATGTGAAGTCGTCATATGAAAGTAAATTATCCAGATTATTGATTCATATATGTTTCAATTATATTTAATCTTCTAGAACTGTTCGAATATAATTATTTCCTCAAACACTAAATATTTCACACACAATAATGGTGAAATGATCATTATTTCCCGCCATATGAGCCTCCACTATCCTTTAAATATCTTGATAACTATGAATTTTAGTTTATATTTCATCTTAAATGGTTCTATTAATATTGATAATAAATTATTTAAATTATATTATTAAGCTAGAAATTATGTTTTCCTATAACATTACACTCCCCTACACATACCTAGAAGTAGTTTTCTTTCTTATACATTTACTTTATTGATATAATTCACTCACCCTCACTATATTTGTTATCTATTATATAAAAATATGTGACATTATTTTAATGAGATGAGAATAAATACATCATTAAACCATTATTCTACCAGTTATCCACAAGGATGATTGACCTCCTCTTAATGATCCGACTTGTAGATACTAGATATAGAATGATTATAATTCCCATTTATAATATCAGTGTAAAATTTTATTAATATATTTAGAGGTCAAAGTAACACATTTTCCAATATGGGTTCATTCAAAGAAAAATTGAATATATCTTTTATAACAATGACATCCCAAAACCTTTTAGTAAATAGATATTTTTCTACCATTAACAATTAGTATTTTTTATCTTATAAATAAATGAAAAATTATTATAAAATTTATAGAAAATGTGGGATCAGGATGTATATGAGAAATTAGTCATTGAATTAATGTTTTCCATAAATATATTTAATAGACTCTAGGTTATATTAATACGCTTTATATAATTACACTATGTGTAACAACCATATGTGAAATCAAGATCCATGTGTTTCGTTGTTCTATAAAATAGTTGTAGTTATTCTTATCATTAAATGAGAATAATCAATATCCCTTATTTTATAATATAATAATAATCAGTTTTAAGTCATATATACAAAATATAATGAAAAACAAGGATTGATGTATGAAATTGACATAACAATATACACCCTTTCACCATCATCAACATTTTCATATATAAGGTACACATGGAATGAAATAGGTATTTTCATTCAATGATAGTTATTTTTTAATGAGATAAATCAATGAATACCACCGATATATGATTATCTTATAATATTAATATATTTGCATTAATGGGACTCTCATACTTGCAATTGGAAATAATAATTTATTATGAATAATCTATGATAACATATACAAAGTGATATACAAGATTATTTCTAGGAATCTCTATAATTCCATACTATAGCACAAAAAAAATATACACCTTTCTTTCTTTTCATAACTCAAAATTATTTAAAAAAATGCATGAAAATTTAAATTCACATTCAATATCCCTTATTTATAAAAAATATAATGGAGGAAATGGCTTAGTTATGATTATTGTTACGAAAGGTAAAATATATGTTTATTTTATTTCAATATTTATTCTAATTTTATAAAATATATTCTCCCATCATTTATTCCTCTCATTACATTCACCTGATTCTATTTATGATGGTTTATACCATATTTTACCAAGAAAATGTGAAATAAAAAAACACATCAATGTATATTATAGAGAACATAATGCATTGAAAGTAGATTACCAATTAAAATATTTACATTTCCCATATTAAATATCAATGTGAAAGAAAAAAAATCACATTATATGGGCTTTTGAAATATATCTTTAAAAATTGTTATGAACCTACACTCAATAAGATCAATACAAAAACAATTATCAAAAAAAATAATATTTTTAAATTATTTTTTTATATAACAGCTCCACATTGAAAACCTTGTACAATATAATTTGAAAAATGTTTGAAATGTGAAAATTATACATAAAAATATACTTTTGTATGACCTACATAGAATTTGTAGTGTAAAATAATACAGATATATTTATGACAATAGTATATTTTAATATCTCATGCACAATGTATTTTGATTAAGCTTCACCATTTATGGTTTCTATTATGGAAAAGACACCATTATTTTTTCACATTTAGAAATTATTAAAAAGAATTGATATATAAAAATTAATTTTTTAAGGAGAAACTAAAATACCACTTGAAATTTTATCCATGGATTTATTTATATGAATAGATATCACACAATTCCATTTGTTCTTTTATTTGAATTTCACCATAAATTCCCTCTTCAATTATTCCCAACCAAAAAAATAATTAAATAATTTTTGTAATCATCAACACCATTATGTGAAAAATCATATAGATAAATTTTCCTCAATATAAAAACTCATTTTCTTTTGGATATAATGTTTTTATAAACATTAATAAAATTTATCTATCTATGTATATATATATATCATAACTAATTTTATAAGAATGTATATATTTTTTACTTTATAATGATTCATAGTTGTACTAGGATTATTTATGTTAATAATCAAATACATATTCATTATTTTTGTTATATTACATATTTCAATTAATTTTCAATTAGTTGGACTTATGTTTTAGCATGAATTCATTGCATGGTTAGTCATAATCTTATTTATTTTCTAACTATTTATAGTTAATCATTTATTGGTTGGAGTCATTTTTTATTGCCTTTTATTGTTAAATAGTTTCTATTACTCTTTATACCATTTCAAATACTTAGTATATATGTCACATGATTTCATTCACTATTCACACCCACCATTAATAGATTTATATATTCACTTATTTGGAATATTTTTGCATTCAAAATTAGTTATTTCAATTAAAAACCCAATCTGATAATCATTTTCATGTATTAAATCTTTTCTTATTCTCTCTACCCTTATAACAAGTTTCATTATTTTTATGAATTTTTTGAAATGGTATAGATGTGGTATATCTTACCAAAATAGAATCAAAATAAAAATTTTAAGTCATCCTAACCAATATTATTTCTCCTTATTCATGCGAGTGGGTTGATATTATTTGTTCCCTCACTCCATATGTCTTATTGATCTTCTTTATTTACCACTTTATTTCCCTATTATCTTATACACCTATAAGATTTAAATATATTAAAATCAATTTTATTAAGATAAATATTTAACTTTATATTAATGAAACTATTAGAATACTATTCTCTTTTGAATGAAATCTATAACAAAATGTAACATGGGTAAAATGATGATTTTATTAATTGACGTGTTGTTCAAAAAAATGGACCAATATAAAAATTATAAAAACACCAATATCTACCAATGATGATGATGATGATGATTATTATTATTATTATTATGTTTATATCTATAATTTCTATATTTTATTACATACTATTTTGTAATGGTATCACCACTATTTTTGGATTTTCATTAGTGATTTAATTAATCTTTAAATGCGAATATGAACACTTTATTATGAGTTTTTTGAATTATGATAAAGAGACAATTTGTATATCTTATTTTCATACACTATTTTTCTTAGTAGTAACACTCTCATTCAAAATTTATAAATAAATGTAATATTTATCATATTTTAAAAGAGTTGTTGGTTTATCTTATTCCATATTTATCAAATACCCATCAAAATATAGACAATTCTGTTGGAGATAATTCTACACAATCTAAAGTAATATAAGATGTCTTCTAAAAAATTCTTCGTATTGTGAAATTTATCCTTATGCAATATGGTACATTATTTTATATAATTACCTTGGGGATGATTATTATATATACATATTATAATTAATATTCCTTGATACCAACATTGGATTTTTTTTAATTATCCTAATGCATGGATCATCCATTTATTTATTTCTATAACCATTTATTTTTCTTCATTACAATATTGAAAATTATATTCAAACAGAGATAAAACATTTCTATAGGTTTGTAGATAATATTTTTTTATCCTTCATCTCGATGAAAAAATATTTTTACTTTTCACTATCTTAGTAGTTTTTTTATAACATCTTCAACATCGTCTTGTAATTGAGATTTATTATTCAATAAATCATGGAAAATATCATATGAATATTTAAAATTCTAACCATGTGTTTTAATAAATCATCACTTAACCTAAAAATATTGGCATTCAATATATTTTACATGAATATTATATTCATTATATTTTTTGTTGAACATGATTGTTTTATGGAATAACAATGAATAATTTCATGAAAAAAGTTATCAGTATATTTTAAACACCAATTTTCTGAGACGAGTGGGTTTTCCTGATTAATTTATTTGGTATCTTATGTTCACATCCAATTTTTTATTCTTATGTTGTATGACACTAGTCTAAAAATCTAAATAAAGGCTCGCATGCATTGAAAGTAACAACAAAAAAAATTTATCTAAAAAATAATTAAATCTCTATATCATTAATCCAAATAAACACTTGGAAATTAAATATTTTAGATCTTTTAATTGGGAACCATGGAATTTATAATAATTGAAATTCCCCATAGGATTAATGTAGACACCTCAATCAATAATTATTTGTTAACAAATATTTATCAAATTTCAAATATTTTTACAGAAAAATTGTTAACACTTTGGTTTTTGAATTTTTTTGACAAAAATATGAATTTTTTCTTCATTAACATATCATAAACTCCTATATTAATTAAAAACAAAAATAAATATTATCACATTTGATTTTACATGTTTTATACCTTCCTAATAATCATACTCCATTTTTTTTCATGAGATTTCTATTTTTCAAATTTTCCACTATAATTTTTATCATTAGTTATAATGGTTTCGGGTAGTTAACATCGTACTATTTCTCGACATATAATACTTATTTTCATTCACTATATTATATATGTGAAGGTATATTTATAGTATATCTACTAGTATTATATATCATGAATGTTATTATAAATATATTATCATCTTGGAATAGATCAAAAACTGATTTAGGGATATCACATGATCCAATAATATGATATTATTCTCCCCTGTTAAAGATTCATCAAATTCATTATGGTCTTAAAAAACAAATGTATATGACTCTATATATTTTATTCTTCCCAACTCCATGTTCATACTAAAAAATTTCTCTTTTTAATTACTCAATTTTATCATAATGATTCAAAACATTTTACATATGAAAATATATATTTATTCATGTTCTCCTCCTTGAAATCATTATATTATTTTCCTCTTCCATGAATATTACATTTTTTAGATCCATTTAAGGTTCATATTCTCCATTTACATAAATAAGACTTTATATGTTCTATTTATTATTATTGTTTATTATTTTTTTAGAGATACAAAATTTCTCCATGTACAATCACTTTTCCCATTGAATATTTCTTAATTTTATATACATACTTAGTATATTTTATATGATCAATATAGGATTTATATATTTTTGGAATTTGTAATCATTTATTATATATTAAAATATATCTGCAGTTATCTTCAAGGATTAGAAATTGAATAGATAAAACATCCCTCTACAATCATCCAGATAAATTTTTCTCAACTATTTTCCACAATAAATTTATTATATTATCATTCTTATTTTATTCACTATTTATCACTTCCAATAATTGGAGAATAAATACACAATTTATTTCCACCATTAAGATTATAAATTCTTATCAATAATATTTCATAAAAAATATTTAATAACTTCATTCATTCCGGGATATATAAAACCCACAACGATAAATAATTTTTTATGTGTATCTTTCCTCACTATATGATATCATCTAAATTTGTAAATCCACCATCATATCATCTTTTAATTCCATAGATTCATCTCAACTCAATATAATTTTATTACGAAATCATTATATAGAAATAAAAATTCACTTTTTGATATAGAAAATAAAATATTGTTATCACAACCATCATCACATATCTCTTCATAATTTATTATTGTTGATTTTTCTTACCATTTCACACTACGGGAAAAACTGATTATTGTGAAGGGGTATTCGCAATGTGGGTAAATCCCATCACAAAAACATCGACGAAAAGCGTATTTTTGATGGGGATATATAGCCATCACAAATGGTCAGTTATTTGCGATGGTGATACATGCCCCGTTGTAATAGATATGGCGTTGTTTTCACGCCAAAACATGGGAAGCCTATTTGGGACGGTCGCCTTCAACCCGTCACAACTACCCGACAGTGGTAAATACTATTTTCGATGGGATAATTTTCTCGTTGCAAAAAATATTCATCCAGTATTATTTATGACAAGGCCCGTTTCCAATACAGGCAGCGGTAAATAGGAATTTGCGACGGAGTTATCCTCCCGTCCCTAATAGTATGTCGGTAGGTAGCTATTTGCAACGGGCCCGTCGCAACAACCCTTTTACTCGCTTCCTGTAATTAATGTGGGCGAATGTATTTGCGATGGGGCCCGTCGCCAATACTGCCAGAGGTAAATAGGAATGTGCGATGGGAATACCCGCTCGTCGATAATAGTATGTCGGCAGGAAGCTATTTGCGATGGGCCCGTAGCAAAAAACCTTTTAACTGCCACCGTAATTAATGTGCGTGATGGTATTTGTGATGATATCTTGTCACAAATAATAGTATTTTCGATGGGATATCGTCGCAAATAACACCGTCGCAAATATTCTAACCTATATATACCCCCATCCATTTTTTTCAATCACTCAGATCTCTCTTTCTCTCTCTCTTTAACATCATGTTCTAAGTAGAAAATTTCATTCATTTTAATTTTTTCTTACGAGAAGAGGAGAGAAGGAGTTAGGAGTTGAAAACTGCATCAAAATATCAAAGGTATTAATATTTTTGTAACCGATAAATTATTTTTAGTTGTTAATTTTATTTTTAATTGTTAATTTTATTTTTTTTAATAGAATGTTTAGTAGCTATATTGTATAATTAGATTAAGTGGTCATAACAAATAATCCTTGTCTGGATACAAACAAGTAGAACCAGCACTGGAACAGATGTACATAGAATTGAAAACTCTGACAAGGTGTTTCAAGATTGACTTGGGAAAACCTAGTACACGACAATGGCCCTTGATGCACTCTTGGTTCGACAATCCTGGAAGATGTTTTGGTAATAATTAGAAATAAATATACTTAATTATAAATAATTAAAAATAGTTATATTTAATTAGGAATAATTGTATAATTATCAAATAATTAAGAGATAAATAGATTTAATTATAATTATCATCAAATAATTAGGAAATAATTAGATTTAATTGATTAGAATAATTATAATAATTAAAATAATTAAAATAATTAAAATAATTAGAAACCAATTAAAATAATTAGGAAACAATTAAAAATAATTATGAAAAAATTAAAAATTAAAAATTAAAAATAATTAGGAAACCATTAAAAATAATTAGGAAACAATTAAAAATAATTAGGAAACAATTAAAAATAATTACGAAAAAATTAAAAATAAATAGAAAACAATTAAAAATAAATAGGAAATAATTAAAATTAATTAAGAAACAATTAAAAATAATTAGGAAACAATTAAAAATAAATAGGAAAAAAATAAAAATAATTAAAAAACAATTAAGAATAATTAGGAAACAATTAAGAATAATTAGGAAACAATTAATAATAATTAAGAAACAATTATGAAAAATTAGGAAATAATTAAGAACAATTAGGAAAAAATGAGAACAATTAGGGAACAATTAAGAACAATTAGGAAACAATTAAGAACGATTAGGAGACAATTAAAAATAATTAGTGAACAATTAAGAATAATTAGTGAACAATTAAAAATAATTAGTGAACAATTAAGAATAATTAGTGAAAAATTAAGAATAAATAGTGAACAATTAAGAATAATTAGTGAAAAATTAAGAATAATTAGTGAATAATTAAATATAATTAGCAAACAATTAAGAATAATTAATGGACAATTAAGAATAATTAGTGAACAGTTAAGAATAATTAGTGAACAATTTAAAATAATTAGTGGAAAATTAAGAATAATTAGTGAAAGATTAAGAATAATTAATGAACAATTAAGAATAGTTAGTAACCACTTAAGAACAATTAGTATAAAATTAATAATAATTAGTAAACAATTAATAATAATTCGTAGACAGTTAAGAATAATTAGTAAATAATTAAGAATAATTAGTAAACACTTAAGAATAATTAGTAAACAATTAAGAATAATTAGTAAACAATTAAGAATAAGTAGTAAACAATTAAGATAATTATTAATCAATTAAGATTAATTAGTAAAAAGTTAGATAATAATTAGTAAACAATTAGGGAATAATTAGCAAACAATTAAAGAATAATTTGGAAACAATTAGGGAATAATTAGGAAACAATTAGGGAATAATTAAGAAACAATTAGAGAATAATTAGGAAACAATTAGGGAAAATTTAGGAAATAATTAGGGAATAATTAGGAAACAATTTGGAAACAATTAAGAAACAACTAAGAAAACAATTAGGATCAATTAGGAAAAATTAGGAATCAATTAGGAAACAATTAGGAAACAATTAGGAAACAATTATGAAACTGTTAGTAAAAAATTACGAAACAATTAGAAAACAGTTAGGAAACAATTAGGAAACAATTAGGAAAAATTTCGGAAATAATTAGGAAAAAATTAATAAACAATAAAATAATTAAAAAAGAATTAGGAAAAAATAAAATAATTATAAAACAATTATGAAACAATTAAAAATAAAATGATTAGGAAAGAATTTGGAAACAATTAAAAATAAAATAATTAGGAAAGAATTAGGAAATAATTAAAAATAAAATAATAAGGAAATAATTAAAAATAAAATAATTTGGAAACAATTTAAAATAAAATAATTAGGAAAATTAGAAAGTTTTATTGACCGCTCATCTACCTCAATTTTCTTTTCATTTGTGTATTGAGGCTTGACAGGAAACTTCTGCCTCCAAATGTACTATTATCTTTTACTATCAAAATTATCAACCTCCTTGCCAGCATAGAGGTGAGGAGGTATATAATTTTAACAGTAAAAGGAAATACTACATGTGAAGTTAGAAGTTTCCTGTCAACCTCAAGACACAAATGAAAAGAAAATTGAGGTAGATGAGCAGTCAATCACGTTTTTACTAATTAGTAACATAATTAGTAATATAATTTGTAACATAAATAGTAACATAAAATAAAATAATATATTACTGTAATATTAATAATTAAATAATACTAAAAATATTATTAATTTATTTATATATGTTTAATATTTATAAAAAAATATTAAAATTATAAAAATTATAAAATATTTATAAAATATTACAATTATCAATATTTTCAATAATTTTTGATTTATTCTAAACATGTTCAAATCTTAACAGTTCGCCAATTTTCAGGTCATGCCCAATAAAATGTTTCCGTCAACCGTGTCCAATGTAAACTCTATAATTTTACTTGCTTGGTTGATCACCTTGCAAGTATCATTGCAATTGGACAACCCAATTCATGTCTTTCTCATCTATAAGAATAATATCACATGACTTATTACATAGACCATTCTTTCTTGAAAAAATAAGGGAAAGATACTGAAGTTCTCTCAATATTTCGAGGAAGAATGATCTATGTAAAGGGTCATGTGAAATGATTCTTAATGAAGAGAATGACATTACTTGTTTCATCATATTGCAACACCACTTGCGAGGTGATCAACAATGTAAGGACAATTATAGAGTTTAAATTGGACATGGTTGATGCAAACTTTTTATTGGGAATGACCTGAAAATTTGTTGAAAGTTTAAGATTTGAACATGTAATGAATAGAGAAAAATCTATTGGAAATATTGAGATTTGTAATAATTACTAATAATTAGTAACAATTAATCAAAAATCAAGTAAATTCGAGTATATGGTTATAAATTGTCACAATTTCCAGGGGATTAGCGGCTACCTTTTGTTCAACGTCTCATATCTTTGATACTCTCTCACACTGAAATCAGTATAAAAAATGTTCTCAAACGTATGTCAGAAAAAGTTTTTCATACTTTTTTTAGTCGGGATAAAGTTAAAAAGAGATGAGTCGTCGGAAAAAATAGGATCTTTTCCCTGAGGAGTCATATCCTTGCAAGGAGATGAGTCATGAGGAAAAAGAGCTACTGCCAATCTGCTGGAAACAAATAAGAATAATTAGTAATATAATCTCCAAAACGATGATTACAAAATTTTATTTCATTATTCAAGCATATTTCATTTTGACAAGTATTGATAAGTATTTCTAAATTAATAATAATTAGTGGGGATGATTACAAACTAACTGTTTCGTTTATAATTATTGGTATTTACTAAGATGTAACTGTAATTATGTATCTTCTCTTTTTAGGATATTTTTTATCTTATATCAAATTATTTAACAACAGTAATGGTTTTAAATTTTGTAGAAACAGATATATGAATATGGAACAAGGAAATCGACATCAATCATTATTAGATGATCATGCTTGGATAAATCAGCGCAGAAATGCAAATGATTCTAGTTTAAATCCTGTATATGTTGATGGTGTTGAAGCTTTCTTATCATTTTCATCATCAAACCCGGGATTTGTTTCAGAAGGGACAATTAAGTTTCCATGAAAAAAATGTGTTCTGAGAATGTTTGAGACATTTGACATCATTGGGAAACATCTCTTGCGTTATGGTTTTCAATGAGATTATATTTTTTGGTATCAACACAGTGAACGAAGTTCTAGAGAAGATACTAATAATTTGATTGTGGATCCATCAAAATTTCAGAATTTAGTACATGATGTTTCAGGGTCATCTGTTCAACAAACTGAAATCGATGTTGATGTTGATTTACCTCCCTAGTTGGCACCATATGAATTTGCTGAGTTTTTTAGGTCACCTGAGGATGCATTATATTCTGGTTGGAAGATAAGAAAATTAGAAGCAGTAGAAAAATTTATGGCTATTAAATAAGATAATGGAATGTCAAATAATTGTTTTCATCAAATATTTTCTTTGGTTAAAGCACTGTTACCTGAAGGAAATGTGTTGCCTGATAATTATTATGAGAGCAAGAGACTGGTTCTTAATATGGGGCTTAGTTATCACAAGATCAATGCATGTTCAAACTATTGCATCTTATATTATGGTGAAAATGAGTCGTTGGATAGTTGTACCACATGTGGACAATTGAGGAAAAAATAAGCACAATCAGGGAAGTCTGGATTGATTCCTGTAAAACAGTTGAGATATTTCCCGCTTACACCCAGGGTGCAGCGTTTTTTTATGTCTCAGAACATAGCGACAATGATGTCATAGCACAAAACCAATATTTCAAATGGTAAAATCTTGATTCATCCATCTGATTGTGATTCATGGAATCATTTTGATCAAGTGCATTGATATTTTTATTTAGAATCCCGGAACGTGCGATTTGGTCTTTCTACAGATGATTTTCGTCCATTTGGATCTTTTGGTAGTCAGTATTCCTATTACCATGTCTTTATAACTCTGTACAATTTTCCTCCATGGATGTTGATGAAAGAGCCTTATATATATTTGACATTATTAATCCCATGACCTCCGAAAAAGAATATTGAAGTTTATTTGAAACCACTGATTGATGGGTTATATTTATTGTGGAGTCATGGTTTTGGTACAAATGATGCTGCTGCAAAACAGAATTTTGTAATAAAAGCTGCATTAATGTGGACAATTAGTGACTTTACGGAATATAGCATGTTATCTAGCTAGAGTACACATGGTCCAAAATCATGTCCTTACTGTATGGGAGACAACAAAGCAATTATGCTCGTTAATGGGAAAAAACCTTGCTATTTTGACTGTCATCACCGATTTATTCCAATTGATCATCCTTTTTGGAGGAATAAATCTCATTTCAGAAAAGGTAGAATTGAAAGAGGTGAACCTCCAAAAATGATCTCAGGTATAGAGTTACAATAAGATATATTTTCATTACCTTCCATCAATTTTGGAACGACACTAAACCAATAGAAAATTCATGGGTTTGGGAAGGAACACAATGGGACAAAATGGAGAATTTTTTGGAATATGCCATATTGGTCTGATTTGTAGGTCCGACACATGTTGGATGTCATTCATATTGAGAAGAACTATTTTTATTATTTATTTCATACAGTTTTGGATACACCGGGTAAAACGAAATATAATGTAAAGGCATGAATAGATCTTGCCCAAATTTGCAGGCGATCAGAACTTGAATTGTTTGAAAATGTCATGTCACAGAGATTAATGAATCCAAAAGCAGCTTATACACTGACCAAAGAGAGTCACTTATTATTTTGTCAGTGGATTTCATATTTGAGACTTCCATTTGTCTATGCTTCCAACTTGGGCAGATATGTTAAAAATGGTCATATTACCGGATTAAAAAGTCACGACTGTCATCTTATAATGGAACGACTTATGCCTATTGGATTAAGTGGTTTTTTTGATTTCTAATATTAGTGAGTTTATAACAGATATATCATATTTTTTTCCAGACATGTGTGCGGTGAAAATATACTATGATACACTAAGAAAACTGGAATAAGTTGTTGTTGTAATTAAATGAAAACTGGAAAAAATCATTCCGTCGGCTTTCGTTGACTTAATGGAACATTTGATATTACATTTTCCACATGAAGAAAAATTTTGAGGTTCGGTTTATTTTCGATGGATGTACCCATTTGAGAGATGCATGTAGAAATTGATGAAAAAAAGTCTGTAACAAAGAATCAGTTGAAGGCTCAATTGATAATGATTATTTTCAAAAGGAAATTTATTTATTCTGCTCTCATTATTTTGAATCTGAATATCCCTCAAAATTTAACTGCATGGGATGGAACGAGGGGAATGTTGATGATGATATGAACAATCAATTATCAGTTGTCAATCATCTCGAACTTGGCTTTGGTGGAGTTCTTGATAGATGGCTTTCAGATGATGAACATCATAGAGCTCATACATATGTTCTACTCAAATGTGATTAAATGTCACCAATTGTACAGTGAGTGCTCCTATCCCTTATTCTATAGATTATGCTATAGAAAATTAATCATATTGTATTTGTATGTTAGATGATGATCATATCAAGAAAAAATTTCCACAAATTACAGCAGCTGGCTTAGAAGAATGCTGACAAAAAAAAATTCCTACTGCTTTCAAAAACTGGTAACATACATTCTATTTTGATTTTACATATAACATCAATTTATTAATTGTAATAGTGATAAATGTTTGAAAAATTTTCAGGTATCTGTATATGCAGATAAGATTGATAGTCGATTTCCTATGTTGAGTAGTCCACCATCAAAAATGGTTAAATCTTATAATGCATATGTAGTGAATGGTTATCACTTTAATACACGTGCATATGGGGAATCAGAGAAAACAATGAATATTGGTGTTTTTTTGAAGGGATCACATCATAGAGATATAGAAGATGACTTTTACGGCATTCTTGAAGAAATTATTGAACTGTGTTATTTGGGACAAAATTATGTAACAATGTTTAAATGTCGATGGCTAGATACAGAGAGAGGCTTTCATATTTATCCGGCTCATGGAATTATTGATATTAAACATAAATTCTTCTTGCAGTAAAATATCCATTTTTATTGGCTCATCAGGCACATAAAATTTATTATGAAAAATACTGTGCTACTGCAAAACAGTTAGATGATTGGTGGAGTATAATAAAAGTTAAATCTCGAGAAAATCAGTTTACACAAACTGAATGTTGTTCCACTAAAGTGCAAGGAAATGAAATTTTTCAGGACACTCCTCAAAACACATCTTCTTCACAAAGAGACAATAATATCGATGATGACACCCCATAGTTAAGGGTCGATGGTGATGATGTTGTCAATGATGTTATAACTGAATTTGAAATGACAAGAGATGATGAATGTGAAACTAATATGGAAATTGATGATGTTGATGAGGAAGATGAAGACGTTTACATTGAAAAATATGAAGATGATGATGAAGATGGACATTGTCACAGAAAAATGTTGGTTAGAATCATAACTAATATATATCTATACATAATAGTTATTTTCAATTGTTTGTTAATGACAATCATTTTGTGTTTCAAATGGACTCATAAATGTATCGTCAGTTTCTGGAGGATGATCTACCTATGGATGATGAGGTTCTTGAGTCATCTCACCCTTAGGCTATTGGCACTATAGGGAGCAATCGGAGGGGGTGTGGTCTTGCCAGACTGATGATTTCATATCCTATCCCAGAGTGACATCCACCTCTTGGATTCGATGTGCACACGCGGTGTTATGGTAACCTGTGTATTTTAGTTATCATTCATTATAATTTATTTATATTCTAATTGTTTCGTTATTTTTTCTTTTTCCACAGTTTTACGCATATAGCTATTGGACAGGGGAGCGTTATCTTGCGTAATTATTTTTCTCAGCCCTGGATCACATGGAATCAGATTCCCGCTTATGTGCAGGCCGCCATGTTCGATCATCGGCTGGTACATAATAAAATATTATTTATTTTGAAATTTAATTCATTAATAACTTTATATTAGGGTTTATGGTATCCCATCAACGAGAGCATGCATGCCACTATACATGCGGCAAGGGTGGTGTATATGTGTGACCGTTTCCATCAGTTTTCACATAATTTGAGAAAGGTGGCTGTGGGGATAGCTGGAGTGACAGAATTTGATGAGTCCTTTAGAGCCCACAGACCAGAGTACATTTCATCTCACGTTTGGGATGGATTATGAACACACTGGTTGGGTGGGGGTTTCAGAGAAGATCTGCATTGGGTCGACAGAATCAGGGGAGATAAGAGGTGACACATCAAGATGGTAGTCCTATATTCAGTGTTCATAGAGAGCATTAGGTAAGAACTTTTTTTAATATTTTATACAACATTAAATATAAACAGTTTATTTTATATTAATATAAGAAGCCGAGTAGCCTGGTATTACGACGTACGACGTTTATCGGATGATGTACATTGATCCGTCTACTAGAGAGATTAGAGGTGACTGCCAGCGTCAGATTGTGGTCAGTATTATTTTATTTATAGTTTTCAAATAAAATGCATATAATATTTTCATTATTTTAATTTCTAATTTAAACCTAAAGAGTAATATGAGGCCGAGACCTCTCAGACACAGGCTGAATGTCAAGACGATATGGGTGATCAGACTAGTGCCCACCATTTTAATGAGACGACATGGATGTAGGTGACCCAATATGGCTTCGAAAAGGGCCGAGTAGTTGATATTAGCTCTTATTTGACTCTTGCAGCTTATTATGGTACCGCTGCGATGTCGGCGTCCGGCTCGACAGGATCTCATGGAGAGACATCATCTTTGCCTCACAGTATCAGGAGCAGTTGCGTGCTCAGAGTTAGCTTATAGAGGATTTGCGTCATGGGGAGGAGCAGATACGTCAGCAACACGATGAGGAGATGCATTGATGGCAGGAGCAGATCCGTAAGAAGCAGGATGAGGAGAGGCATCGATATGAGGAGCAATATCTGAAGAATATAGAGTATATGCATCGTCTGTATCATAGTTTAGGGACGGAATTTCCTCCACCACCTCCTCCAGGTCCTCCAGATTATCCACCCCCAGTTATTTTTTTTTACATGTAATAAACATTTGAGTTCGTAGTTTATTATCATATTTACTATTTACAGTTCCTCTTTCATATTAGTATTAATATTGCATGATTTAATTTGTTTTTAGTTTTTTTATTTTATTTCATATTAGTATTAATTTTAATGTATGTTTATTATTGTAATATAACTTTTAATAATTTATATATATTGTAAATATTGAGAAGTTTATAATTTTATAATTTTATTAATATTAATATTATTAATATTATTTTTTCATAAATATGTATGTTTATTTTAATAATAATTATAATATATTAATTTTTTATATTATTAATATTAGTATTACTAATATATAATATTATATTATTTATATTCAAATTATTATTATTATTTGATATAAATATTTCATAATTATATTATATATATTTTTTATTATTCATATTATAATAATATAATTTCTTTATATTATTAATATTAATATTAATATAATATACATAATTTAATAATAATATTATTATATTAATTTTTTTAAATTATTAATATTTATATTATTATATAATATTATATTATTTATATTCATATTATTATTATTTTATATTAATATTTCATAATTATATTTTATATATTTTTTAATTTATATCATAATAATAGAATTTTTTTATATTATTTATAATATTATTATTTTTATATAATATTATACTATTTGTATTAATTATTTTATTTTATATTTATTTTTTTAGTATTTGTGATGGGAATATTTGCAAAGGGGTGTCCCATTGTAATTTTTTTAATGTAACATTTGCGACGGGAAGAATAACCATCGTAAAAATAATTTCTACGACAGTCCATCGCAAATACCTACGTCGCAAATATTATTTAAATATCCCATTTACGATGGGTCAGAAACCCGTTGAAACTAATATATCTATGACGGCCCGTCACATATATCTTTTTTATAAATAAATGAAAATCAATTTGCGATGGGGGAAAAATACTGTCGTAAATCACCCGTCACAAATAGTATGTTTTCCTGTACTGTGAGTCAAATTAATTTCAACGAAATATTATCAAGATGTTATCAACTATTGCTCAGTCATAAGGGCTATATTCTTACTTATTCATTGATAAACAAAAACATTTAATATTTAAATAAATGAATATTATTTCCAGAAAAATCTAATTTAAATCCTACTTCCATATAAATAATGATAGAAATATTATATTTTCTATTTAAATTATATTAATAATTTTTATAATGTAACAGTATTATATAGTAGGAAGTTGATTTGTACGTAAACAAAAATTTCCAACATACACATAAAAATTAATAATATATATATACACAACACTCTTAAAATATTTTCATGACATGTATGTTACCATATAATGTTCCTATGTAGTCTTGAATTGTCAAAATTTTCATATGAATAATTGAAAATTATAAAATTACACATTTAAATATTATATAATGACTCAAATTTTTCTTTCATAACTATAATGAAACTTATTTTTAGGCCCAATTAATTGAAATGCTATATTATTCCTAATTTCATGGTTTATCCATTATTTAGAAATGAATCAAACATAATATAATAATAACATATAAATATTGGGGTAATAACCAATATAGATTATTTTAATGATACATAAAAATTTTCAGTAAAAAAACTTTTTAATATATTTCTAAATAAATTAAAAATGGATACAATTCGTCTCAGGAATTCTAATTGACTGGAATTTTCATGATAATTTCATTATATAAAGGTGGAATTTATTTAAATAAATTTGAAAAGCATAGAAAAACAACCATTTTACATAATAAATAATATATTATCAAATATTATGTTTCAATGATCCTCAGTTCCATATAAACTCATGTTTTAAAAAACATCATCTATCTGATATTCTATTCCCTAATTTACTATATTTTATGCATGATTCTATGGGGGTGGATTCTAGATAAATAAATCATCATCATCATTATGATTTAAATATATTTTATTATTTATCATTTTGGTTATACAAGTTGTAAAACCAAAGTTTAGTGTCCAACTTTTTTAGAAACAAATTTGAAATGTTATAAAAAGTGATTATTAATAATTAATCACTAAAAATAAATTATTTTTTAACAAAATAATTATTATCTTTTTTAAGGGTACTATACCAAAAATTTCCCAGCCGTTTACTTAAAGTAGAAATAGAATAATCCCATTTTAATCTTTTTTCTCATGACAACTCCTACAATTTCCATTACCAAGATATAATATGGAATATATGTCTATGTTTTAATTTTTGTTGATAATTCATCAATAAAAAAAATTAAATATTTAAAATTAAGTAACATATTGATATTAATATTTATAGAAAAAACCAACCCAATCATTAATGATCTTTAACGTAATAAAAAATTATAAAAACCCCATTGAATTATTTTATTTTTGACATAGCATCATATTAAAATAAAATTTAGTAATTTTGGAATAGGGAAGTAATTAATTCTTATATTTTCTATTAAAAACAAATAAAATTTTATTTAAATAACATAACCACTATAAAAAAATGAAATCCATAGAATAAATTAATTTAACCAATAAATAAGGTAATTTTGTAAAAAACTAATAGATAACATAAGAATTTTTTATATCATACCACTTTCAACTAACCACATACTATAATAAAAATTTAATTAATATTATTAATTAATAATATTTCATGTACTGAAATAATAATTCTACCCCATTATTAATATAACCTAACTTTACAACGTTTACGAGGTTTGATCTCCTTGTATATGACCAAAGAAGCATAATCTGTACCCTTAACAATCACCTGTTCCAACATCACACATTTTTTTCTAATGATATTATACCACTATATTATTAATATAATCCATATTAGTTCTCAACTATGAGAGCTATTTTATTTCACAACCAATAATATAATACAATTTTTGAATGACCCATAACATTTATATACTATAATAAGATAACATGATAGCTATCAATCATCCTCAATGCCCACCACAAATATGAACTATATAGTGTTTAATAAAACATCTTATTATTAAATATTTCATTTTTATTAAATTTTTTAATTCCTCTAAATTTCCATTTACTAGAATGTTTATTTAAATTTATAATTTTTTCATGAATTTTAAAATCCAATGAAAATTCAAATTTAACCCTTTAGTATTCAATATAGTGTATTTAATATAAATATTTTTAGGATGAATTTAAATATTATTATTTTTATATAATTTTAAAAATAATTTTCTCTTATTAAATTTTTGGTCCACGATATGTTTATATGATTAGTAGAATGAGACTATATGATATGAAATTAATTTTTTTGTAGATTTGATAGAATCAAATTTCATTGAGGTTTTTATTAATAAAATTTTCAACAATTCTATTATTGTTATTAAATATTGAATAAAATTAATGGAATTATGTTTTAGCATCTGGATAAATAGTTGGGATAACTATTTTTGTTATGATATATGTATAAATTGGAGGGGAAATTAGGGGAAAATCAGAAGATATATTTGTTCATATGTCCTTATTTCCTTTTGAATCCCAACACCCCACACACTTTTTTTCACACATTGAGAGGGTTAAATGATGATTGTTGAATGTCAGTCCACAAAGTGTGGCTTCATATAACCGTATATTTAGTTTTTTTGAATGATGGCTTATGGAAATTATATATTCCATTTGGATACTAAAAAGATTGCTAAACATAATATTAATATTATATTGTTCCCATTATTTAGATCATACATCTCATAATTTCTTTATATTCCATTGACCAAAATTTTCTGTGACTTTGTGATTAAAAATATAGAAATATCATATTACTAAACTAGAGAACATTTATACATAATTGTGGTCATTTATAACATTTATATACATATCAAATTTTATAACAAACATTATAACCTAGGGATTTTAAATATTATAATGGTATACATTCAAATTCCCATTAAAGAAATATATATTATAATGTATTTGAACAAAAACATGATGTATAATATGGGGAATATGTTAACATAAAAATAAATGATCAAAAAACCATAAATTATAATCATAAAACAATATAGTGAAATATAATACAATTATAATATCATTATGTAATTATAAAATGCATGACAAAACATAAAATACATGTCTATATTAAAAAATATATGAGCATGGAAAAAATGTGAAGAATAAATTAAAAATAATAAATAATCATTAAGACATGTAATAACATAATAATGAATGTGAATATGTGGAATAATCAACATAGATATTATATATCATTAAGAATAAAAAAATATTTCACACATCATGTTATCAACAAACAAAATGTTCTTAAAATATGATGGGAGCTAAAAAGTTGCTTTCACTTAACGTTGTTAACAAGAAAATCACAATTCATCATGTTGTGAATATTAAAAATTCTCATGATTCCTGATTTTAGAAAAATTTACACACCTTATAGTTTGAATAAAAAAACTACCCACCCATATTTTAGTGAAAAAACTCCCACACTTTATACACTTAATAAATTACAATGCATCCTATTATTAACAAAAAATATTTCAACTATCAAAAATATTATAACATGAGTGGAAAGACTTTAACCAATTAATTAGAGTGTGATGGAGGACACCTAACATTATCATTCATATATATTTTATCTATAATTATGTTAAACATTCATCGTCTCATACAAAAAATATAGGAAAAATGATAGGTTTTCTAACACATTAAAAAACATCACATAACATGAATTTATGAAATTATAGAACATCAAAACATTAATTTTAAAAAATAAATCATATCATTATATAAAAGGTTATTAGGACATCTATTAATGAATGAAAAAATATTGAGGTTAATTATAATTGAAAAGTATCCAATTTTTATAAAAATAATTTTAAATAGTGACCTAAAAATTACATTAAAAACATTTTTTTTATGTGAAAATAATAATTTTTAAAACCTTATTTTCATATAATATAAAGTTTAATTAAAAATTATTTCAAAAATTATAATCTAAAAAAATAAAAATCATTTACTTTAATATAATCATTAATAATCATGACTTGTAAAAATAAAAGCATTTCAAAACGTGTAAATAAAAATTCATGGAAAAAATTTACTTCTTAAATTATATTAAATAATAGATACATGAAAATAAAATAATGTGTCCAAATAAGATTAAATATTTAAAAAAAAATTATATTGATTAATTGATGATGGAGAAATTAAAAATACACAATTCTTAATAAATAAAATGAAAATATAATGAAAATATTTAATTTTTAATGGAGTGTCTAATATTTGATAAATAAAAAACATAATTTTTTTAAACAGATGATTGTGAATTTATTTTTGAATATTTTCTTTTTAAAATGTCTCTTTAAAAAGAAAAAATTTCAAAATTCAAAATGCGTTAAATAGGTAATTATTTTTTTTAAAAAAAATTAAATATAAAAATAATAATTATTAACGGAAAATAGAAGACGATATAATGTTTTATAAAGTTGAATTTAAATATACATTGAAACATGTTACCTTTTAAGAAAATATTTATTAATATAAACATGAAATATATATAATTATTTTCATAAGAGAATGTGGGGTTAATGATAAAACATTTTAGTCCAAAATTATATAAAACAAATCGAGTTTTTATGATATAAACAACCTGAAAAAGGATATGAATTAAAAGATTTGAAAACATAAAATTTGAAATATTCTAGAGAGAAATTTCAATTTTATATAGATATATAGATCAGATTAAAATTTATGAGGCTATAAAGAAATATAGCATAAAAACTCCCAAGATGAATTACAACATTTGGAAATTAAGTATTTTTGGATTGATGTTGAAAATAAATACTTCTAACATACAAGACATTTAAATAAAATACATTGAATTATAATAACCATGAAATTAAAATTAGAATACCATGGATAGTGAATTAATTTCATATATAATATTTCATATACTAATTTTACACACCACTTAAATAAAATTAGGTTTCTAATATAGACAATGATTTAATGAAGTAAAATTTATAGAAAATCTTTTACGTGGTTTGTCAAAAAATTTGATCACTATCAAAAATCTTATAGAAGAAATTTATTTAACATCATAACCAATTTCATAACATTAACCATAAATATTATACTTTTATAATTATTCTTATTAATCATTATTGCGGTTACATTAATTTTTTATTGTGTATTATGAGCATAAAATGATAATAAATTTAACTATTCTGTACATGTTTAATTATTTTGATATCATCTTATCCTATTTTATAAAACATACATTATTGATATATCAATTATGATTCTATAATATAAAAAATATATAGATTTAAAATGTTCTTATTTCATTCAATATTTTCTTTTGGTTTCATAATGTGAAAATCAAATTGATAACGAATTAAATCTATAATTTATAAAACATAATTGTTACATTAATAATAATATTAACAAATAATACATATATTTAAAGATAAATATACTATTAATATATATATATACTCACAACAATACTTTTTATTTCCACATAATTATCATTAGTTGACTTTTTAGGCATTCTTCACATAGGTGGTTAAACCAACCAAAACTAGAACGCACATTAACACAGATGGAAAGTATTAATACAGAGGTTCTAATTTTGACATAATATCATTATAACATGATAATAAAGGTATTTTTAATGTATTTCATTTTTTTATTATTTATAAAATTCTAAATTAAAAATAAAATTTGTATCATAGTTGATGTATTAATTTACATGTACCCAAGATTCAAATTCTCAGTTCACAATGCCTGAGTTGGAGTGAGTGTGGATATTAAATTTACATTTAATAATATTAATAATATTATATATATCATATTTATTTATAATTACAAAAATTAATAATGGACCTGATTTTTCTTTGCAAAAAAATGATGTAACATCATTGAGGTGTTATTTAGCATAATTAACTAATGATGTTGTTTTTTATTCCTTTTATATTGAAGTCAATAACTACAGATTTTGTCATTATTAAAAATTTATATAGTAAATGTAATGATACTGATATAATAATTTTTTTGATATGAAATTTGGAATAGTAATAAAAAAATAAAATATTTGGAATGGGATAATAAATATAATCTATACTTTATAATTCATTTGAAGTCCCCATTAAATCGAATTTTTTTAGATAACTATTATTTACTAGGGTAAATTTTTTGTCAAAATCGTTTCAAGGGAAAAAATTTAGAATAGTTTTGAGAAGAAATTATAGGGATAAAAGTATCATTGAAAGTGTTTTAGTTGTATATTTGTATAAGAGGATAGAATTGTTCATTTGAAAATAGTAATCATTTTTTATAATTCCATGAATCAAAAAAATGGTAAAAGGTTAATTTTTTTAATAAAATTGTGTTGGAATTTTTATATTATTAAATATTAGAGAAAAATTATTTCAAAAAATTTGAAACATGTTTTGACTATTTCCCCTATATAAAAAATATTTTTTTATTTTTATTTTCACCCGGGTAACTATTATTTACCATACTAATTAATTTTGACAAAAAAAATGAAAACTGAATTTATTTAGTAATTTTATTCAAATTTATTGAAATTTTAAAATCTTTTCATCATGTAAAATTTATGATTTGTTAAAAAAAAATTAAAATAAACAAACATAATCATGTGAAATCATTTTTATAATAATGAAGTTAATCATTATTAAATATATACAAACAAATTAGTTATCACTATTTTTAGTTTTGGTGAAATAAATATATTTTTATTATTATAATTAATTGTGTGAGGATTTTATAGAAATACAATACCTAATCAAACCATGAAAACATGGGATTCAAAAATAATAACAGAAATTAATTTATATTATTCTAAAATTTTTATATTGATCTAAAAATATTTGGCATGGGATTTATAAGATCTCCAATATATAAAATTCGGAATCTTATTCAATAAATTTTTATATTATATAGCATATTAGTTTTTTAATCTTCTAGTATACACTTAAATACTGTTAAAATATCATAAACTACATTCAAATATAAATTCAATCTTTATAAAACGTATTCATAAATTCATACTATGTAAATATCCATGATTAGAGATAAAAAAATATTTATTTTTTATCAAATTTACATTTTAAAATCTATAAATCCCCTTTTGAAAAGAAGATATAATATAATGAAATTGTACTTTATTATATCCCTTTATAATATTAAGTCATATTACCTATTTATAAACATAAAGTAAAATCAATTAATAGAATAACTACATTGTTTTTAATATAGATTTATTAATTAAAAGTTGAATATGTTATAGAACATAGTTGTTATTTTAATTGGAATATGAACATGTGTCCTTACATTATCCCCGATTAAAAAATTTACATCCTAATAATTTATATTATCTTTTTTTAAAGGGTAATATAAATTGATCGAACAAAAACACAACATATATCATTTACTACGAAATCCTGATAATTTCCCATTGTAGTTTTAGGAAACTAATTTTCCAAAATATTCTTATTAAGATTTTTTAGGAATATATAATCCACTACTACATATCCTTCATCACCTTACAAAATAAATATACTAAATCCAGATAATTTATAAAAATATCTAAAAAAATTGTATATATGAATATGGAATATAAGTCCAAAGATATATTCTCATATGAAACCATTGTTTAAAACTATGACACATTTTTTTAATCTATTTCAATATTAGATGATTATTTAACTATATTGTTTCTTTCATTGTTACATTATGTTATGTTCTCTCATTCTTTAAAAATTATTTTCACAATATACATTGAAATTATTAGTTCATAGTTTTTTCTATAAAGAATATGTTTTCAAATCAAGAATATTCAAAATATATGACCCCATTAAATTAAAATATTTTACTTTTATAATAAATATAAATTTTTTTAGACTTATTTATACACAATGATAAACTTATTCTACAAAAAACATTGAATTAGTTTATAATGTATGCAAGGTCAAGGTTGACAACCTTTTATGGATAAAAAATTTTAAAACTAATTTTTTACAATTTTAGAAATATCATTTAAAGAAATTACAATTTATAATATCTATATTTTCTTAGGGTGAATTTTTGGTATTTCTTTGATAAACTTTATTTATTGATTAATATTAAAAATTATTACAATTTAGTTAAAAACACACTTTTCTTTTAAAAACATATATTTGTAAAATTATATGTTAAATTTGTTGTAAAGTAATATTTAATGAATTATACATATATTAATACAATTTATTATATTATAATCAATTTCACTTTGAAATTCATAATAAAAATTTAAAAATCTTTTGAACATTCCCCTAATAAAACTAGTTAACTCTTATGTCTACGAGACTAGAGTTATTAATATTTTTATAACATCATTATTTTGAATTTTGAAAATAAAACATACATGGTTGTAATAATTAAAATATTTTTGTTTCATAAGATGAAAATAAATATTTACCAAATTACTAGTGAAAGTTATTAAAATTATTTTTGGTGATTAAGGTATAATTAAGCATAACAAGGGACTAAACATTAATCATAAATAACAAAATGACATAGAAACATGTGAAAAATCTATTTTATGCCAATTATTAGACTATATCACCTCTTCAATCAAATATTATTTTTTATTTTGATATTATTAAATGTAATTTACACATATAAATTGTTAAGAAAGGAAAAAAGGAAAAAAAGGAACTTTTCTATCCGTTTACATTTATAAAACATTGAGATATGTAAAAACATCATATATTCAATTATAAATATAATTTTTAAATGTAAATTGGTTATTCTTATCATAATATTCTATCATTAAATTTTTTAGATTATTTTGTTTCTTAAATTTCTTATGAAATTCCAACATAGTGATTATTTCGTTAATAATTAAATAATTAAATAATGCTATAAATATTAAAGGTGAGGTGTAATGATTGAATTATTATTATTAAATATTTTTAAAGATGAATATATCATGTTAAATAGCTGTAAAATTTATATATTTAATTTCAAATATTTTTTTGTTATTTTTTAAAAATTGAATTACATAAATAATGTCAAATAGACATTATTGTTAATTTAATTTAAATGAAAATTAATTAAATGATATAAAATTAATAAAAATATTATATAATGAAAAGATATTTTTATGTTTTAATAAATATTAAATATATTCTATAAATGGGAAAATTTATCTTTTATAATTAAACTATTGGCTGATATATTGAAACAATATTTTTAACACGGTTTGAGTTAAAACAACATTTTAGCAGATAACATGAACTTGTTAATATTTAAATAAAAAAATTGTATATTAATTTTACAAATAAGATATAACATTAAAAATTACTTTATCTTTACTAAGTAATAAATCAAAATTTTGTTTTGTCTTAATGGTTAAATTAAATATATTAGATAACTATATGCTTTAATAAAAACTAAAAAAATTAAATTGTGAAATCTTTGATGTTAATGAACCAAATTATTAAAGTGCACATATTTTTATTATTTTGAGGTTTTCATTTACTATTATTATACTTTAATCCATTATGTTTGAATTTTTTAGGAACATTAGGTATCATAGACCACCCATTAATGAATGCCTTTTAGTTCTTACATGAGATCCACTCTCCCTCCACTATAAAAAATACTAGCACTCTCCCAATTAGTTACATCTCTCAAACCACATTGGTCAGGATTATACCTACCAAAATAGTCTTCCCATGTATATACCCTAATCCAAGAATCATCTATTTGGGAATAATGAATGTTCAAGAATCTCTTTGGTGAAAACCAAAATGAGTTACCTAGTTAAGAGGAAACGTCTTTTTTGATGATCTTTAGTTCCATTTCTAGTCTTCACCACCTAAAACATCATTATTACATTATTTTATAGAAAAACAATATCCTAAATATACTATTATATTTTATGTAAATGTTATATCCTCCATTTACACACACCTTATTCTAATGGTTAATGAACATATAGTTTTTGTGTAAGGTGAACAACAGCCTCAAAAATGAATATTGTTCATTTTTTCTTTAGCTCCTCTAATAGTGTCTATTATGATAGAAAATATAAAAAAAGATATATATATTATATTTTCTATGTATGTATGGTTCTTTAATTTTTTTGTAATATAACATTATTCTTTCCATCATGGGTAAATAAAATAATTTCATATAAAGAAGTGTGGACTACCACCCCCTCAAAGTTATGTGACTCGTTCAAGCTATTAAAGGAATGTAGAAAAGATGATATTAATAAAAATATGTAAAATATATAACACAAATATGATACTTGAATTATAATTTATATACTTATAATTTTTTATCATTCTTTTAATATAAGAAATAAATGAATGTAGCGTTCATGAATACGAATGGACAAACATCTCCATGAACGGTTCACTTCATTTATAATCTTCCAATATTGTGAAATAATATAAATACATTTATACTGAATATATTTTATATTTAATTCATGGTTTAAATTTTAGTGATTATGAAACCATGATATGATTAATGACAACACCAAGTGATAAGTTAAAACATTCTGGCGAGAACATGGAAAGTTAACCAAAGAAATAGTGGAATTAATGAAAGAGTTATAATAAATGTGTAATAAAATATTATAAGAAGTTAATATATGATATCATAAACATTATTATGGTAATTTTATAATTTTTTAATTATTTTAACCATATATTAGAGGATAATTACCACACCACAAAATTATGGCTAAGGTAAGGGATTTTTGGATTACTTTTCTTTATGAAAGGCATACACCATATACACCACAAACTTATTAGGTATCATGTATATAATTACCCTATTAAAATTTATATAATGAATCATTTTTTTTCATGTTATGAAAAAAATCCCTTTTGGTGGATTATTAATTAAATTTTCATGTGGTTTTAGACTCATTGGGATATTTAATGATTAATTTGCTAAAACATATTCATGTTGATTATCAGTGAAATATTACTTCCTTCTGTGATCGTTAACTTTCTCTTTGAAATAATCTCTTTATGGAAATAATTTTTTATTAGAAATTGATATGAATATCCATATTCTATAAAAATGGATATTATTATTTCCAAAACCAAATATCATTTTACATACGATGTTCAAATGATAGTTATTTGATGAACTGGGGAATTAATGATAAATCTGTATCTCCTATTCAAAATGGATACATTTTGATAAGTCATATTTTTCATGAATATAAGAAAATATTTTTACTAGTTTTACATGGGTGGGCTGTAGTTATATATAGCACATCGATGCATCTGTACTCTCATGAGAAAAATCATCTGGCCAATAAGATGGGTTTTTACCCTATATGTTATAAACCATCCTCTGAATGGACTTTATGGTAATGTTACCATGTACATAAAAAACATGGATTCTAGTAACTGAGCATTTCCGACATTTATATTCAGATATTATTCATAAATGTTATATTTCATTAAAATATATATGGATTCACTTCATTTTCATGATTCTGTTATTTTTCATCCAAGAGATATTTTATCAACATATCTATGGATAAATTTCATTCTCAGTTCATTACATTATATGTAATGTGTTATATTTTCTTTTCATGCCATATTTTTTTCATTATCTATTTTTTAATAGCATGTGTTATCATTTATTTTCCATTCCAATCAATTTTTCCATATTTATTCATGACTCATTATATTTTTCGTACCCTTATTTATAATTTCAGCTCACCGTTGTTATGTTTTTTCCCACGTTATGAAGAATAAATCATTAAATAAGTTTTTAAGGATGTTAATTATTTCTTTTTATAATGTTTCATGTTTGTATTTCATGTTACACAATATGTTATAGGTATGACATATTTAATCTATAATTCCAAGATAGCCAAACTAAATGGTCATTTGGATTTTATTTCTTATAAAAAAGACAGTTTAGTAAAATAATTAACCAACTCTTGGATTATAGGGTAAGGTCATTATATTTGGTATTAGAGAAGTATTATCCATAACCATTAAAAATAAATTTAAAAAATCATAGATTTCGGAGAATAACACTGAGATTTCCTTTTTGGATTATTTTGGAATTACATCCTATAATTTTGGAAAGGAATAGATTATGGGGGTATTCCAAGAAATATATCCCTATCTGTATACTACAAATAGACATTTTTATAGAAAATATATACCTAGGAGTAATAAATCTAACATGGTTTTTTGGGACTTAGGGTATCTGAGTATATAAAAACGAGCCATAATACACACTTTTTTTTACACTCCTAGGAGATACACTTAGGATAACTCACATTTTCATTTCAAATCATTATGAAGGATTTAGGAGTAAATATATCACCAAAGTGGCCAAAATTATTTATTATAGGATTAAAAATGCATAAATATATGTTCTATAACATATGTGTAATAATAAATTATGCCATTATTTAATCTAATATATTCCATTTTTAGAAATATCTCATAGTAAAAAAAGAATATGAACCTCACTGAATAAACTGATCCCAAGAATACTAAAGACTAATTCTTTCATGATCGTAAGGAAACAATTCAATGAGATATATATCCCAAACATTATCATAATATGATGATATACTATCATGTGCAAATTAAATGGTTAATTTATTCTACATGTCTTATGTCTTCGAAGGAAACCACGACATGAAGATGCCACATGAGCACTATGAAAAAGGGAATTTGTCGAAGAAGATGAAGGGAAATAATTATTTTTTTGATATTTTATAATTATGGAAAAAAACCATACAAAACATTCATGAATTGAAAGGGATTTTTTTATAAGTGTGGAGAAAAATTACACCATGTTTTTTATTTCAAGGGTAAGTGTAAGTATTCTAATGTATAATGCATCAACTATAAAGAGATGTGACACGATGAAAATCAACATCCCAAGCTTCAACGAAATATTCCCCAAATGATGCTATTGGATAATAAACAAGTAATGATTCTTCTATAGATAAAGAGGAATGATTAATATTAATGGTTAATAATTATTTCATTTGAATATTTTTTTGAAATTTACAGGTTATTTGGATTATAAAATCGGTAGGGATTGTACTGCATTATATTTCCAATAAGTATTTGAGAATATATGTTGAATAGTACCCAAAAAATATATTTACCATAATGTAATTTATTTTGAAAAACATATTATTGTTGGAAATGGAACCCTAAATGTTTTTATAATTTTATGATAATTATATTGAATTGAATGATTTGGATAAGTTTTGACTATCTTAGAACTGATTAAGGACTTGTCGACAAGTGCTATATGGTATTATTGATGGAGTTGACAATACTTTTTGATTAAAGGAATATATATTGACTTGTGTCTTACTTAAGTAATAAGGAAGAATTAATTTTTCAAATATGTTCTATTGTAATTTGAGTTATAATAATATTTCAATATGATAAATGATGATGTTATTCATTGTTTATAAAGAGAAAATTCAAGGCTTATTCATGTTTATTAAAGGGTAATTATATGTTCGTTTTGAAAATTGAATGACCAAATATGAAAATATTAAGATCATAATTAAATGATTGATCACTGGATGATATTTTATAATTTAATGTATTAATTCACTATATGAAGCATCTTATTCAATTATATGAAATTGAAATGGTTCAAAGCACAACAAAAATATAATATTGTGTTTATAAAATAGAAACATATATTTACCTGTATAGATAGAGATATAATTTATTCCTCAACTCATGGAAAAATGGTTTTTAATAATAATATTTTTCCCATTACATTTATTTTCAGTGAATAAAATGGCCCCATATATCATCAGGAATTTTAGACTTTTAATTTTTAACATTCTCTTAACTATGTTCTCTAGTTGTCTTCATCAGAACCTGACTGTTGGACTCTTCATTCATATCCAACATTCAATTTCCATCATATTTTATCCTATTAGAGGACATAAATACATTATCTTTTTAATTTCCTTTACCTCTTATTAAGAAGATGTGATCTTGATTCTTTTAACAATGTGGATTATTTAATAATATATTATTTTCAATCCCTGGAATATTGAGATAATGTTTAAATTGCGAGGATGAAATTTAATTAAGGTGGGGAGAATATAACACCCCCAAACAATAAAATATATTCCCATATAAATTAAATATTATATTTTTCTTAGTATTATTTATACAAAATGATAAACTTATGCTACAGACAACACTGAATTAGCTTATGTTATACAAAAGACCGAGTTTAACCTTCATTTAATAATGAAACTATTTAAAAACTATATTTTTAGAATTTTATTTATTTTATATATAAAATTTAACATAAATTTTGAATATATAAGGTGTAAATTTTATTCAAGTGAATTTTAGGTACATTTTTGGGAAAAATGATTTTTTTGAGGAATAATAAAAATCATAAAAATTTAGCTAAAAATAGCCATTTCATTTATTTAATGTTTTGTGTTAAATTATATTTTTTAAATTTTTATAATTCCATAAAATATCAATTAGTAAACATATTAATACAATTTATATTATAATAATCAATTTCAAGTTGAATTTTAATATAAAAACATAACAATATTTTGAAAGTCTTTCTACCAAACTAGTTAACTCACAAGTTTTCAAGATTAGGGCTAATCATTATTTTCGCACTTCTGGGACTTTAAATTTTAAAATATAGCATACATCATTTCAATTAGTATTATATTTATGGTCTATTAAGATAAAATTATTATTTTTTATAACAAATATTTCTGAATGTGATTTAAATTAATTACCGTGATTAATGTAAAATTAATCATAATATGGGACTAAACAAAAAACATAATGAACAAAATGATTTGGAAACATGTAAAAAATCCATTTTTTGAAAATAATTGTACTATATCATCAATTTTGTTATTTATTATGTGGTAATGGGATATTATTAAATGGAAGTCCCCTATATAAAATGTCTTTGTACTAAAAAAGGAAAAATAGAGAACATTCTGTACCATTAAAATTTATAAAGCATTGAAATATGTAGAAAAAATCACAATTTCGGTTATACATTTTCTTTTGAAAACTAATGGGTTATTTTTATCATAATAATTTATCAATATTCTTTTGGGATTATTTTGTAACTTAAAATACTTATGAAATGCAAACACATATATATTTTAGTTAATAATTAACTAAATTAAATGATAATATAAATATTTAATGTGAGGTGTATAGATTGAACTATTGAAATTAATTATTTTTATATATTAATATATCCTGTTAACCATATGTTTTCGTAATATAATTGATTTAAAATTTTGTTTTTTTATTTTTTTAATATTAAATTAAATATTTAATATAAAATTTAAAATTTTTGTTATTTTATGACAAATGAAATTTTTCTATATGATTTAAATTTAAAAAAATATCTTATTTTCTAACATGTGATTTTTATATGTTAACAAATATTATATATTTTATATTAATGGACCAAATTATGTTTTATAATTAACATATTTACCCATATATTGTAAAAACATTATTGACAAGGACTGAGTTTTAGTAGTATTTTATTGTATCACATGCAATTTTATTAAAATTAATTTCCAAAAAAGGGATTTAATTTTATAAATTAGACTTTAAAATATTAATTAATTATACATATATATATATATATTATAGTAAATAAAACTTTCTTTTAGCCTTAATGGTTAAATTAATTTTATTATAAAACAATATTCTTTAATAAAAATGAATGTGTTTAAATTATGGAATAAAAGAAGTTAAGGAACCAAATTTTTAGCATGCACATATTATTTGGGGTATAGTCATTAATCGACCATGTTATTCATTTAATAAAAATTTTCCATATTTTTATAACTTATAGAAGGTAGACCTCCCATTAATGAATACCTTTTATTATTACAATAGTGAAACCTCCCCTCTACTATTAAAAGGATAGAACACTCCCACAAAATTACACATCTCAATCCACGTAGGATGGAAACATACATACAAAAATAGACTTCAAAAATCCATCCAATACTTATATAATCATTACATTTGTAATAAATAATTATTATTAATCCATTTGGTGCAAACTAATATTGGTTACCCGATTAAGAGGTAAAGTTTTCTCTTAAGATATCTTGTATCTTTTCCATTATCCCAAACCTAAAATATTCATATTATAAGATTATATAACAAAACATGTATACTAAATAAAATATAATGTTGTTATGTAAATTTTGTGACCTATATTTAAACACACCTCAATTTAATTTTTAATGAAAATACTCTTTCTCTGTATGTAGACTACTGCCTCACAAAACAATGATTGTTACTTTTTTCCATTACCACTTATCTTGGGGGAAATTATGATGAAAAGTTCCTAAATATAGGAAATATATTATATTATATAATTTATTTAATCTTATTTAATTTTTAATTATAAAAAACCTTTATTATATCCATCATATTTTAATATGATAAATTTGTTTGACTAATTGTGGACTACTTCCACCTCGAAGCACTAGAACGCATTCATGTCATACATGGAACATATAAATGATGATATTAATAAAAGTATGAATCATATATAACATTAAGGTTATAATTTAAATATAATATATAAATTTATCATTTATTTTTCATTATTTTAGTATAATAAATAAATAATGTAGTGTTCATGTGTGGATACGACCTACCATCTCTGTGAACAATAAACTTTATTTCTAATATCAAAATATTATGGACTAATATTAACACATATACACCGAATAAATATTAAAATTAATTTTTTTATATTTTTATGATGGTGAAACCTTGATCTAATTAATGATAATGAAAAATAAAAAGTTAAAACATATATGAGAAAACATCTAATTAACAGCAGAAATAGTAAAATTAATGAATAAGTGTTAAAAAATATGTAATAAAATATTATAAAAAGTTAATATATGATATTATAAACATTATTATGGTTCATGTAAAAGTAAGTAACCGATTTTAATACACTCTAGGGTTGGATAAGGATCCCAAATCAATATAATGTTTGAGGTAAGGGTTTCTTATCTGTCTTTTTCTTTCATAAAGAATACACTATATACACTACACACTTATTTTATAGAGTGTATTTACTACCCCTTTTATAAATTATTTCTTGAATCATTTTTCTACATGGTATGAGAAAATTCTATCATAGTGATTATGTATTAAATGAATCATTTTTTATCTGACACTTTGGGATGTTTAATGATTACATTCCTAAAAAAATTATTAATGATTATCAATGAAATCTTACTTCTTTTTTTATTCATATCATTATCTACTAAACAATAAATTAATTGTAATATTTCATCATTTTAAATTTACCTGACTATCAATATCTTGACAAAATCAATATTATTATTCCCTATACCATATTTCATTTTAAACACTATGTTCACTTGATAATTATTTTATAAAAAATGAAAATTATTGATAAATTAATATATTATATTCATTATGGATACAATTAGAATAGGAAAATTTTCCATAAATATGATAAATGATTTAGATGGTAAAAAAAGTGTGTTTCCTAGTTACATATCATCCCTTGATGCATTGGTAGTCTCATAAGATGAGTCATTTGGCCACTTAGATGTGTTTCCCCTATATGTTGTAAACTATCTAATAAAAGGGATTAACAACAATTGAACCATATACTTATGAAATATAGAATCCAATAATTAAGAATTAACCTCATTTATATTCAGTTATTATTCATCCATGATATATTTTATCTAAATATATATGGATGCATTAAATTCTCAAGATTAATTTATTATTAATCTATGATATTTCGTGTCGATATGTTGATGAATTCATTTTATTCTCATTTTATTGATTTAGATGACATGTGTTACAATTTCTTAGCCTACTGTATTGATTTTTTCTTTATCTTGTAATTGGAATGCCATGTGTTATCATTTAATTACATTGATATGTTAATTTACTCCTATTTATTAATTGTTACATTTTTTTACTTAACCTTACAGAGCATTTGTGTTCACCCTTACTATGTTTTATTCCCCAAATTGTGAAACGAAATCTATGAATATACACTCATGGATGTTGTTCAATTTTTTATTATGTATCGTGTTTTAATTTCATATTTCCCAATATATTTTGGGTATCATTATCATAATATTGAAATCCAAGGGTACTAAACTAAAAGGTCCATTGGGATTTTTTTCGTATATTCCTGACAATGTATTAAAATAATGCATCAGATTCTTACTTCTATGGTTGGGGTGTTCCACCAATAGGTTATTAATCCAGGTGCATGGATTGGTCTCTTTTTATTGCACTATTTGACGATCTAGTTAATATCCAATGCAAACAATTTGTCTTTATTACCCCTAAATACAGCTCTTCTAGTGCCTAGACCAACTTAATTTTTTTTAGAAACATCTGTAACTTACTAGAGAACCATATAATGTCAACATTTACAAAATCATTAGATTTTATAACATACGCAAAATAAACTAAACCCAACAATGATACCTATTACAGTAACCCATGATTACAATAATATAAATACTATAATCATCAAATTATTTATATATTACATCTAAAAATAGTCACACCATACATTGACTAAAAGGTTTAGTGACTTTGATGTTTGCTATGCAAATATCATAATTTACAATACTGGTAAATATCTATTCATATTTTTCTTACCTTAGTGAATTTCAAAAATAACATAGTATATTATCATCACAATAACATGTGTATTGGAAGCATAAGAAATGGGTGAAATCCAACACTCAAAATAGGAAATTATATATCATAATTTATTATATCATAAATGACAGGACCAAATGGCATCATTAATCCCCGAAAGGTCTAATCATAATATAAAATTCATAAAAACTCAAACTGTGGTACTCGAATAACTAAAACTTATTGTTATGAATGTTCATTGTCAAACCCGAGATATGTTGAATTAATTTTTTTAGGTTATAAAATGATTTAGTTTAATTAAATTTAAGAATGATGTGAATAATTAGATAGGTTTGAATAATTTGAATAAAGAAAATTAAGTTGATGTATATTGATTATTTGGTTTTAAATCATATTAGAAATTAGTGAATTATTTTTTCAGTTAAAAGGATTAGGTGAAAATGTATTTTTATACAAAATTTGATAAAACCATGTTTATGTGTTAATGTAGGGACATGGGAGATCTAATTGTCAGGGTATTCTCTCCATGACATGACAATACCATATTTCCCTACACTCTAGAAATGTTGTTTTTTTAATCATGTTTGTCTTAATAGAACTTTCAAACACAAAAAACTTGAATGATAACATGGTCATTCAATGATATAGGGTAACTAGAATGACAGTTGTAATGTTTCATTTATATTATAATACCAATGGTTTTGATTACTGTAAATGAATGTGATTTGTAATAAATTTAATAAACTACATCAATCCAAAATACACTAAAAAATGGAAATAAGTCCAATGTAATTGTCCCCCTAATCTAAAAAAAACCTAGAATAGTGTATGAATAACCTCTCCCCTTATGATGATAAAATAAGAGGGAAAGAATAAGTAAAAATAAATCATAAAAAAATATAGAAAAAACTAGTGATGATGATGCACATCACGTATTCTCACTCAATGATGTGGTCTCTACGATCTCCCCCATAGTGGGAGAATGTCCCTATATTTATAATAATAATATGGCATTATAAAGCATTAAATAACATTAATGTTGGTTAAAAGTTTTTTATATGTGGGTAATAGATTTCAAAATAGGTAAAATTTTCAAAATACATCAAATCTCTCCATTTTCCTATCGCAAACATCACAACCCATATAATATTTACAATACATAAAAATATGACACCATATATATTAAATTATTATTTTGTAAGATTTATGGTTCATCGTCACCATATTTCCAACATGAAAACTTTCAATACAACTTTAGGTATCATTTCTCCACTTTAAGACAGGTATTTATTTTATGGCATCCAATGATACATGTATTGTGAGGATTACATGATGTGTAATGTTAGTTTTCAGCTCCAAAAGTATCATTTTCCTTGGTTCATCAGTTATATTCTCTAAATGTTCTCTTTGATCATCCATCCATATAGAAATAATTTTTTTAGATGGGAATGAATACTATATACATTTTCATTATTCATATCCCATAACATATATCATATTAAAAAATATAATGAAAATATCAGGTGTATATGTATTCAAGGAAAATAAAATTCATCATAATAATTGATTTTGGTTATAAAAAAATGTATACGGTAAACTAACTTCTCAAACTCCTCTATAAAAGAATTCATCCCTGTCCTTATGGATTGAATATAAATATACAAGACTTCCCTCTTAATCTATCATGATTTAAATTCAATATTGACAAAATAATTGATCAAATAGAATGTTAAATTTTAAAGAATCAAATGTATAAAATTTATCAACCCAATAATTTTCACAGAATAAAAATAAACCATGTATTATAAGTTTTGCCTTTTCAAAATTCAATGATTTCTCAATAATTCATTTAATATTTTGTATTTCATTATTAATATGCACAACCATTCTGATATACCTCACCTGAATTTTTTCCCATATCATCAAGGAACAAGTGAATATAGTGAATAATATACCTAAAAAAAGATCACATAGAATATACATTCATGTCATCTAGAGCATCCACTATTTAATGACCAAATCATAGAAAATCAGAAGTGATTATCCTGTTAGGCTCATAGGAATTTTCGGCTTTGGGCATATTGGAAATTGATATAAATCTAGTAATGATAAAAATAACGATTTTCTCTAATTAGATTTTTATTCAAATCTATAAAATCATAATGAATGTCTCAAATTTACCTAGTGTCTCATAGAATTCCCATATATATATTAAATGTAATAACTGAAACACCATCTTTTATAATTATTATTATTATTATCATTATTATTATAATATTTTTCTATATTTTTTTCTCATTATGATTTTCAAAGCCACCATTAAACCATAATTGTTTTCCTCATCACACTATTTGAAATAGTTCTAACAAGCTCACCAGTCCAGAAATGGTTATTTCATAAAACGTATAGACACAACCCTTTTGTCCATTTTCTTTTTAAGGGGGTTTGAAATAAATAAAATGAATATTCCTTTCACAAATCTCAATAAATATACCATCAAACGTATTAATAAACATGCACCATATCCACCTATTTTCATCTCCACCTTTATTATTTTTGATAATCATGAAAAATATTTAGTGTAAGGTATGAATGGATAATATGGTTTTTTATCATGGATCTTACCTTGAAAAAAATTTCACGTATTACATAGGGGTTATAATAGATTCATGTGTGGTGGGTATCAAGATAAGGGGAAAAAAATAGTCCTTATTCATATTAAATGAGAATATGTTCAGTAATATCATTGATAATATTAAAAGAATGTTATTTTGGTGAATATGACCATGTTTCATAGGAAATATACTATAGATTGAATTGAAAAAATTGGCTCCATGGATGCCATAGAAATGAGATAGAAGGGTTAGAAAAAACACTAATAGAAATACATATGAATAATTACATCAATTAATTAAAATTTAAAAAATTCAAATCATAACCAAATCATAGAAAAATATCATCATTCAGAATAAAAAAACTATACTAAATCTTGATTTTTATTATCCTAATCCACACTATTATCCTTACTAATTTTTCACCATTTTTTCTCATTTATATTTATAAATAAAGAAATTTACATTCCTGGAATCATAATTATCCATGGTATTTTTTGTCTCCAAGATCGATTGACTAATTGAATAATTATGATAATTTCTTGAAATTGGTAGTTATAATTTTTAAAAATATTAAATGTTGGGAATATTGTCGAATATTATAAATTGAAATGATTATGAACATTTTAATTAATGTTTTTATGTTGTCTTCCTCAGTTCTCCATGAAACATATTCACAATGATTTTGGAAGGCATGATGTGTATTTTTTGTGAATTCATGACATGAATGTGGCTGGTGATGTTTAATTTTCCTAAATATACTTCTTGTGTTTCATTATTCTTATTTTATTCGTGGTTCTTGAGGCTCCAATAATTTAAAAAAATATGTCAAATAACAGAACATTAATATTGAAGATCACATATTTCAAGCTAGATCTTGTTACCATAAAAAATCAGCAATTAAATAAATCAAAAAATCGGGGTTGCATCCCAAAATCAAATCTTTTTAATGGATATTTATTTAGAGAACATATAGGATAGTTAATTAGAGTGTGTTATAGAACTAACTAGATTATGAACCAATAATTCTAGATTTGAAATCCAGCAAGCTCGGCTCAACATATCCTCAATGAAATTGGTTTGGAACTCTTATGTATAGACTACTGTCTTGATTGTTGGATTTTAACTAATAAGATATCTCCATTATTCTAGAGTTAGTAAAATTTTTCATTTTCAAAGGATAGATACAAGTGTTGTCTTTAATTAATGATCACCTCATTTTACCACATCCATCTCTGTAAATTATTTTATTTTTGTTTCTTCTTTCTATTCCTCTTCACTGTCATTATAGTGCGCATATGCTTCTTCCACGTCATTTTCTTCTTATTCATTTGGTTACATTCCCTGTTTTGTGAGGAATAATGTAGAATTTCAATATAGAAGGTATCTTCTTATTCATTGAAGGTATCATCCCACTCATGTACTATAGTATGGTTACCCTCTTCATATTCTATTGAACTTATATAATTAAGGGTGTCATAATTAAAATAAAAATAACCTTCAAAAGTAGTATATAACTTTATTTATTTATCCATTATTTTTCTATTTTTTCTATCTATGTTGATCTCTATATCAAGGATAAGGTTTTATGTGTATTCAATTTCATGTTATGGTTATAATAACACATTGGATTTATTTTTCATCATTTTACCATTGTTGAGTATCTTGGATACATATTCTAGAAAGAATGTGAACATATCCGTCGTAGTCAGCATACCATGTTGCCCAACCATCATAAGAAAAGTAACAAATTCAATTAAAGGTGGAATTCAAATAGATAAATATTAAATTAAAATTTAAACCCTAAAAACTAACTTATAACCATCGTAAATAGCAGTTTCTATTATGAAACTCAGAAAGGGAATTTTCCATTTTCTATGGGTATAATGAGAAAACTGAATTTATAAATACTTATACTATTCTAAATAATTAGTTGAAATATATTATTAATAAATATTAATTCCAACACCACAATGACGGGTAATTATTGGTCATTGTTTTTTTTGGAAAAATAATTTATCAAAATTGAATAAAAAGATGAAGAATAATCATAGTTTGATTAATAAGTAGATTTCATAATGAATACGACATAGACTGATTATTTATTTTGAGTTTATATTTTAATGGCATTCCTGAGTCATTTAATTTCTTGGTTTAGGGAAAATTCGATATTTTTAAAAAATTTATTAATATATGTTTTTGTGTTGGTTTAAGGATGAGGGATATAGAGTTAATGTTTCCCCCTCCACAATGTAATAATCCAATATTTCCCATAATTCAATAATTTATGGTGTTTTTGAATCAATTCTCTCTCAAAAAGATCTTTAAACATGGTATCCTTAAATATCGAAATACTAATGCCTTGATTCAGGATAACCAATTTCCCAATTTTTGTTTTTATTCTTGAATGAAATACCAATTGTTATGATAAATTAAAAATAAAGGGATTGGAAATTGATTCAATTTACTATGGTAAAAATCAATAATAAACAAAAATAAAAAAATTGCAATGTCACCAACCACATTATTCTACGTAACCCTAGAACAAGGTGAGTTTAACCTCCCACCCTAGTCTTGATTGAATGAGAGGGAAGTGATAATGAAACAAAATAAATATTGTAAATGGATATGAAACATGTTGTAGTACCACCAGTTTCGGGTTCATAACCCCTTTCCTAAAGGTTTTTAATTGGTGTGTCATTAATAGAGAGTTTCCATAAAATATAGAGTTTCCTAAAAATAGAGAGTTTCCATAAAGTTGGGTGTTTTCATAATGTTGATTCTTTCCATAATATGGTTTCTTTCCATAAAGTGGGGTGTTTCTATAAAGTGGTTTGTTTCTATAATTTTTGTTGTTTTTATAAAGTGGGTTGTTTCTATAAACATGGGTGTCTCTATAAAGTTGGTTTTTTCTATAATGTGGGGATGTACCATAATGTGGGATGTTTCCATAAAAAATTTGTTTCTATTAAAAGGGTAAAGGTGAAGGATGGGATATTTTTGGGGATTTATAAGGATTTTTTGGACCAATTGGATAGTTGCATGATTCATACATGGTTGGCCCAAACCGTGTGGTCAAACCTTGCACCGAGGTGAAATCTAGATCCTATTTTATAGGTGCCTGTTTGTTTTTTATCTATGTATTTTATTTTGGTTTTAAAACGCCCCTATTTCAAGATTACTCTCCCTTGAAGGCTGTAGAACCCTCCCCACACGAGTTGGTTCTAACCCAGAGACTTTTCTTGGTGATTTTGAGTTTGATTCTTGAGGATAAGAGAACTAATTACATTCATTGAGAATAGACACGCTTTCTTGTATGTTCTTCTTCTATTGTAAAATTTTCATCAAAACCATCGAGTTAGGTAGCTTCTATCTCGACTCCCCTTATTATAATTTATTACCCCAGATTAAATTGGTTTATTGATTGTGAACTGCATGGAAAAGTTTTCATTTGTGATGATTTATGATTTTGTGAAACTACCTGATTTTGGAGAATAGCTGTGCAGTGAAGGTTTTGTTTCATGATTTTATAATGTTTATTTTAAATTATGGATTTTATGGATTTTCTATATGGTTGATGGAAAATGGGTTTTCAATAGAAATGGATTTCAATAAAAATGGAGTTTTATTGAAATGGTTTGGAATTGAAAGGGTTCGGCATGGAAATGGTTTTGATGAAAATTGTTTTCAACAAAAAGGTGTTTTTATTGAATGGTTTGTTTTGGATTGATCATTGGGAATATGTGGTGTTTGTTCATGTTGCATATTTAGGGATTGGATGAAATATGACCTTGTTCTCTGTGTCAATGGTTTAATGTAACATGGGAACTGCATACATGGGGCTTGGTTAAAATATGACCTTGTGCTTGATGCCAAAGGGTTAATGGTACATGTGAAACAATTACCTTGTGATGAATTGGAAGATTAAAGAGAAATTGGTCATGAGTCTGGATCTGTCATAATGTATCATTCATGGTTGGTTGCATGGGTTTGAGGAATGGTTGGGTATGCTGATAAAGGGATATCATGAAATGGTTTTAATGATTGCTTAGTAATTTTTTTATAAAAATATCATTCTGCAAAAAATTATTTGTAATTGAACTTGTATGATTTTGGTAATTAATGGTTTTAAGAAACATGTTTATATTTAGTTATAAAATGTTTTTGATAAATCATTTTATATAAACTGTTTTATATAATTGTTTCTAACTCTTCTGTCCTAGTTGCACGAGTAGGGAAGTCAGTTGGGAAAAAATTCTAAGTTATATACTCACCCATGCTTTGGAAATTTAGTGGTTTCGCATATGATATATTATAGGACAAGGGAAAAGGTAATGTTTCACACATGTTTCGCACTACATCATGATGTTTGTGTTGTTCAGAGATTTTAGAGCTTGGAGCCTGTGGAGCATGGAGTCTTGCTGTCTTTGGAGAGTCTTGTGTAGTTTTTCCACTGTGTAATTTTATACTTTGTTATTCTTCTGATGTATCTTACATTGATGTCTTTTTGAGATACATAAAATTTTAATATTTTTTTCCTTTTTTCATACATCATATAGTGAATGTTATGTTATGGTTGGTAGGTTTATTTATTTATTTCTTAAAGGGTAAATCATCCCCCACTTGTATTTGAAACCCTTTGGCATTTATTTTCATTATATTGCATCTTGGGGAGGTCTCTTAAGGACTAGTAATGACTTTTTGTACTCTCAATCTAATTAAAATTGGAAGGTCATTACAAATGGTTTCATATTTTTGGTCCATTCCTAACAAGTATTCATCGATGTTCCTTGTTTTGTAGATGAAATCCCTTCTTGTCTATTCTTCGGGTGGGAATATTATAAAGGATTATGATTGTCAGAACATGAAATGTATAGAATCTAAGGGTGTAGTTAACCCTTTTATTTAGAACTTCATGTTACCAGGGAGTTGGGTAAATAAGTGTTTGGAGACACTTCTAGAATTTTGGAATATCATTGTCAAGGATTTAGCCAATGAGACTAGAATGATATGCATTGTAGAGGAATGACTTCACAGTAAGAGTGCATACATCATTTCGAGGAATGATTCATGTTGTTAAAAAAGTGTTAATTTTTGAAAAAGAATAGAATTGGTTTTCGAATGAATGATTTTGAAAAAGTAATTTATTATCATATTTTGAAAATTGTTTAATTATCCAAATTGTGTGAAGTGTTTTCAAAAATGGTTGAACCTGGGAAAAAAAATTTGGGAAAAAATGGTGTGAAAGTTGTTGTGATAGAATTTGAAATGCTAAGCCAACAGTTACTAGAGAGTATTATTAATAGAGTTTTTTGTTAGTTTAAAAAATGGCACAGGGTAGGCATCGTTGAGAGCAACGATAAGGAGCTGTGGAGAATGTGGTTGTAACTAAATCACGTGTGAACCGAGATATGGATTATTTTATTGTACATCATTTTCATGATGTGGAAACAAGGAACCTGAGGAATGATCCACGACATTTGGATCATACCATCCAGTTCATAAAGTAGAATCCCTCAAATTTTTAAGGTGATTCTGATCCCAAGAAGGAGGATGTGTGGCTATATAAGATGAATCATATCTTTGACTTCATCAACACACCTGTAGAGTTAATGTTCAACCTGGAGATGTATATTCTTGAATAATCTTTCACATCAGTGGTGAGTTTTAGCGGTGCAGGATAAATTGGATGAAGGACTTACATGGGAGGATTTTGAGGAATTATTAAATAGAAAATTCTATCCTCACATGTCTAAGATCTAGAAAATGACGGACTTATTTAGCTTAAATCAATAGAGTCTCTCTGGCATAGATTATGTGGAAAATTTAGTGTAATTAGTACTATTTTCATTAAATGATACATAATGTGCCTCTTTGAAGGCATGCATCTTCAAATTAGGGCTACGACTTGAGATTAGATAAAAGATTACAGTATTTTGTATTACAAATTATAAAATGATGGTTTACAGAGTGACTATGGCTGAACTTGATATATTGGGATCTATTGGAGGAGGCAGGATTATACCTATATGAAATAGTTGGAACTCAAACACTTGGAACAAGATGAAAAGGGAGACCAATTTTCAAGGTGTAGGTGGAAGTTAGAACACGATGGATGGATCAGTAAACCTTCCTCCACAACCCCATAGAAAAGGAGTTTCCTTTCAATGTGGTTTGCATAACCATATAATGTTACATTGTATAGCACAACCTAAATCATTTCATAATTGCAACAATACGGGGCATCATCAGTGTTATTGTCATTGTGCTCCTAGGTCAGGAGCTTGAGACACATCTCAAGCATTGGAAGCATAATATTTTTCGAATGGATGAGGACAGTAGAATCGTTCTTGTAAGAAGAGTAGAGATAGCCATGGTGATTCTAGAAATTCCACGACTGCTTAAACATGGCTACCTTAGCAAGGAAACAAGGAGAACATTGTAGTGAAGAAACACTTGTATGGAGGTGAGTAGATGATTGTTGAAGATCAGGCTGGACCATCTACAGTGAGTGGTAAGATTTGTTTTAATTATATATTTGTAAAATTGTTGTTAGATATTGGTGCATCAAATTCCTTCATTTCATCTCGTGCTATTGACCTCATAAGTTTAAATCTAGAAATGATTCCTTCTGTTTGGTAACTGAAAACTCCTCTCAGTGAAATAGAATGTTAATACATTGCGTGTAGAGCATGTGTTATAACTGTTAATGGACCTGAGCTATAATGGGAATTCTTGATGTTTCATATGGATGTCTATGATGTAATCATGAGTATGGATTGGCAGACAACTTTCAAGGCTCATATCGACTATTAAGAGAACAATAAGTCTCATGATTGAGGACAACATTGAGAATATTATTAGAGGAGGGAGGAATCTAAATAAGGGTTAAAAGAGCTTGTTGGCACTAATTATGGGAACGATCTCTTTCCAATTGGTAGTGTTGACTTTTTGGATGAAACATTCCGTTGGTTCGTGTGTTTTGGGGGCATGGCGTCCTCGAGGAGAGCACATGGGAGTGGGAGACCCAGATGCATGCTCAGTACCTGGAGTTGTTTTGACTTGTGTTTTCCCTTGTTCTTCTGAGCATTGTGTTGATGTTGTACTATGTACCTTTGATATATGGAATGCTTGGCTTGTCGGTTGTGAGACCTTTTGTTTCCTTGTTCTCTGGTAATGTGTAACATGTCCGGATGTGTGGGGAAAGGGAAAAACCTGACCCTTAATCGAGATTCATTAATGAGGATGTGATTGAACCCATTTGGGCGAGTCAATGCCGCCTAAAGCGGATAATATCTCGACATAGGAGAATTAATTTCCCAAAACCACATGTTCGGGTAGTGTGTTGGTTGTGTGGTGTTGGGGGTAGTACGATTTGAAAAATCCTAATGTATGAAAGTGGGAAGACCCAATTCATAATCGAGACGCATTAATGAGGATGCGATTAAACCCGTGCATGCGAGTCTGTGCCGCCTAAAGCGGATAATATCTTGACATAGGAGAATGAATTCCTAACACATATGATTATGGTTGTTGGTTGGGTTCCTGTTATAACGATAACCCTAAGAGGTATCTTGTTGGGTCCCTCTGGGTTAGTTTTTTAATTCTCGGGGACGATAATGCTTTAAGAGGTATCTGATGTAATGTTCTGGACCTCTCTGGCGCATTCCTTTGTCAAAAAGAAGGTCATGAAGTCTTCTGGGGGGGGGGGGGTAAATGGACTTTTCCCACAATTTCCAGAATATTGAATCTATACGCAGTGTAGTTTGAGTACACGCCGTGTACCCCATTTCTGGGTATACCCCATGTTGCAGACCGTGTCCTTGCTGTGTGGAATAATGGGTGCACGTCGTGTGCCAAGTTCTACACGCCGTGTAGTCCTTCCCCACATACACGTTACCAGTCAATGGCCATGTACCATGTTGGAGACGTGTCCTTGTCATATGCAATAAATGAGTACACGCCGTGTGTCTAAGATACATGCCATGTAGTCCTTCCCCGCTTATGTGATACCCTCAAATCGTGTGTTGACCAGTCAACGGCCACAGAGCCATGTAGTAAGCCGTGTGGAGACCATGTAAAATAACCGAGTACACACCATGTTTCATAAACTACACATCATGTACTTTTCCTTTTCTAGCCTATAAAAAAAGGGGTCCCCTCCTCCTTTCAATTCACTCCTCTCCTCCCCTTTCCTCTGAGCAGAGCTCTCCCAAGAGACTCGAAGGCTCCTTTTCTTCCATAACTTCTTCGTCCGAGCTTCGATTTATGATCTGTTAGTGGCCACGGGATCATAAAGACGAGGCGGAACTACCGAGCTTAGATCCATTGTCTTTCCTTCAGCCTTCCCTTTCCTACATCCACCCGAGGAGGTTTTTCTGGGACCCGACAGAAGTGACGGACACCAACAGACATCTTCTAATGTTGATCCGGGGGAGCGTTGTGATCAAAAACTGTTTAGGTAGGGATATTACATTCGTCTCTCTAATTTGTGCATCTTGTGGGGTGGGTGTTCTCTTTTTTACGTGAAACACTTTTGAAACGGTTTAATAAATATAATAACTGGCTTATATAATGGGGTTGGGATGTTTGTGTTTTCTGTTACTTTATATCTTGTGATATTATGTGGTGAATTGAATGAGCTTCTGCCTTCTGAAAATCACGGTCATTGGGGGCCTTTGAATGTGAAATTAAATGTTTCCCTATCGTTCTAGACTGTATTTGTGGATGGAACTTTGTGCAATGTGGAAATTGGTTAATCAGGTAAAGTTGGCTTTTTAAAATCTGGAACCCTTGTGTGATCACCCCGGTTAAACAAAAATGTAATAATGAACATGTGGGTGCTGGCTTGGATACGTGGCATTTGATGGGGGTGTTTTGTGGGTTGTTGTGGATAGGGTGAGCAGCGGGGCTGCGGTTGACTTGGTTGTGGGATGGTGTGAATGTTGTGTTGGTGACGGCCAGCGGGGCTGTGATAAGTGGTATTAAAGGGATAATGATGTATGGGTTTCGGTGTGGTTGTGGTTATTGGCAGTGGGGCTGTGGGGATGGGTTAAATGTCAATGGACTTTGGGTTGTGAATAATAAATAAAAAGTGAAATATTTAATGAATGGTTGGACATGGTAGTGGAACATGATTAATAATCAATGGGTTGGTTGGTTGATAATAGGGGCTTGGTTGTGCTGCATGTGTTTTCCTAACTTGATTTTTGGATGGTAGGGATATGTTTTACAAACGATCGATGTGGTCGGTTGTGGATAGTTTCTCAGTTGTAAAGGAACTAAATAATCTAATTCTGATGAAACGTGAAAACCAAAATGGGGTTGGGGTTGTTGTTGTATGAATGCTTCGTAGTAGCGGTGCAGAGGCACGTGCATAGTTTATCTGTTTAGAATCCATAGGGTGGGTTGTGTGTTTGGTATACAAATATATATATCTGTATCTTTTTTTATTTTATTACACCCTGCCCACGTTGATCACATAGTTCCAAACACTCCAATTTCATTGGAGAGGGTGTTTTTACCTTAGTTACTAGCTCCTTCTTGCTCCTTCTCCCCTAGGTTGTGATGGCTTGAGGCAACCTTACACCTAAGACTCTTCGGGTAGGATTTGATTGGGGTGGCTTTAGCCCAAGACTCTTCGGGAAGGTTCTACATTTTCCCAAGAATCATCAGGATGAGGCCCAGGTGTGTGCGGGCAGGATACGTTGTTGTGAGGCCTAGGTGTGTGCGGGCGGGATATGTGGTTGTGAGGCACTGGTGTGTGCGGGGTGGGATATGTGGTTGTGAGGCCCAGGAGGGTGTGGGAAGGATACGTGGTTGTGAGGCCCACGTGTGTGTGGGTGGGATAAGTGGGTGTGAGGACCAGGTGTGTACGAGAGGGATACGTGGTTTTGAGGCCCAGGTGTGTACGGGCCGGGAGAGTGTGGCAGCGTCAGGACGTTCGCCATTAAGAAGAGAAGATAATTAAAGGTAAATGGTGTGGGGTACCCAATACTCTTGTTTCTTATATACTACTAGCTGTTGTGCTTGTGTTTTGGTGGGTGTGGCTGGTGAGGTTGGGTGGATAGATTTCCTTGCTAGGTTTCTTCTGTTGTTATCACGGGACATTAGGATGTCACCCCACTTGTGCACGAGAGCTTTAGGTTTCCCTACTGAGTATACTTGTAAGCTCACCCTATGTTTACTTTTAGGATTCCAGGAGGACTACCAGGGTCATGCGGGACCATACTAGTCGGGCAGTTGGTGTTGTTTCAGTTGATGTTCTCTTTTTTTCTTTTGGTATTTTACTTTGAGCCTTCTTGTACTTGTACTTTATTATAAAATTATTTAAACATGAATGTGGGATTGGTTTGGGTTTATTTATATACACTTGTTCTTTTCCTTTTGGCGGTTAACTTGTCCTATTTCCCGGTCCTAAATAATAATTAGGGTAATGCCTCCCATATTTGTGAAAACTCATACCCTTGGTTGTATTCGCCACCCCGGGGCCTACTGGAGGCGGGACTCGGGGGTCATTATCTCTCTTTCACCATTTCCAGCTCAGGAGATGTATCTTTGGTGGGAGGGGGTCATGACAAAAGTGTAGAATATATTAAAAATGAAGAATAATCAAGAAGACAAGGATTAACTTGATTAAAAACATGGAAATGTTTTACAATCATAAAAAATAGGGAAATTATCTCAATACGAATAGAAAAAAGTCCAATAATAATTTTGTGAATAAAAATTTCCCCACATTATTTTCTGAGAAACACATTCCCACACTACATGTGGAGAAACAAATTCCCAAACATGATGTTATAAAAAAAATATGGACACATCATAATGTGAAAAATAAACATTTCTTTTATTAACACCCTTTTCGAATGATGGAAACTTCCTTAACCAATGCATTAATGATTGACACAGGATCCCACTAATTAGTATTCATAAATACGAGTTCCAAATTAAAATCTAACAATCACCATCATATTAGGAACACATTGATAAATATTGGGATTTATAAAACATTCCACATCCTCACAATACAAGACCTTACGAAATTATAGAATATTAAAACTTATATTTTAAAAAGGAAATATTATCATAATAATATATAAATAGTGGTAAAAAAATTTCTTCGTCACTTTTAATCCATCGATGAAAAAATTATGTGAAATTTCCAATGTTTTCAAAAAAAATTAAATACATTGAAGTTCAAATATATATAAAATAAAATACAACGGACGGAGGAGAACTTCAAAAACCATAATTCCAAGTAAAATATTTTTAAAATTCATAATGGTTTTAAAAAAATTATGAAAAAATATATTGTAAATTATTACTTGTAAAATAATAATTATTAATGAATTATTAAAAATATATAATAATTTTAAAAAAATAAGTAAATGAAGATATGTCAAAAAATGGGAATATAAATGAAAACTAAATTATTAATACATACAAAATACATAAATATTTTAAAAAATATAATAGAAAAAAAAATTATTCATTTATCATATAAAAATAAACATTAATAATGAAAACCTAAAATCCACTTCAATATTTCAGAAGGTGAGTAAAAATACATTGTAATCATTTATGTTTAAAAACAATAAAAAGTACTGGTTATATGAAAAATATATAATGTTTAAAAAACAAGGAATAATAAATTGAATTACTAATCTTATAAAAATAATCATCAATAATATAATCTATTCAAATATTCTAGAAATTTAAAATGGTAACAGATAATATAGTAAAAACATTTACTTTTAAAAACAATATTTAGTAATGGAATAATGATAAACATATAAATATTACAAAAAGTGCAACTGAAAATACAATGAAATATTTTATTTTTAATGAAAAGTTCTAGAAATTAAAATTAAAAAAATATATAAATTTTACCAAAATAAAATTTAGGCTGGATGATTAGACATTTAATTTTGAAAGGTTTGAAAAAAATACTTAAAACATTTTTAAATAACCTTATTCAAAACCATAATTGATTAAAATATTCTAAAAAAGACATTTAATTATAAGTTAAATAGAAATTGAATTTTACTATAGATATCACGAGGAGATGAAAATTATAATGGATTTATAATGAATTAAAATTAAAATTCTCGAGATGTATTATAACATTTTAGAGAACTCACTTTTAGGAAGGATATAATTAATAAATGATGATATTTTGAGTAACACTTTAATAAAAGTATTAAATGAGAATGAGTATAATTATAAAAATATAATACTATGTGTGAAGAAATAATAAATGATATATAATTAATAAATTCTTCATAAAAACAAATAGGTTTCTAATACAAACAATGTCTTGATATTCGAAAATTGAGACAAAAATTCATTTCCATGTTTCCTTTCATTGTTAATCACAATATAACCTACCAAAAAATAAAAATATATAACATAAATACCGAAAAAATAAACATAATCATAAATAATAACTCTTTTTTCATGATTATAATTCTATATCATGAGTACGCTATTTAGTTATACTGCATTTTGACCATCATGTGTTAATAAATTTAACTATTTATATCATTCCTTATAATTTTCATACCATTTTCCAATATTTGATAACAAGGTAATTACTGAAATATCATTTATTATTCTCGACTATAAAAAATAAATTTATTTAGATTGTTTTATTTCATTCTATATGAGTTTTCTTTGCATTATGTGAAAACCAAATTTATAATGACCTATTTCGGTCATTTTAGCTGACAGAAATGATAAATTAATAATAAGTTAGACAATATATATAATGTTATAATAAAATTTTAAAAATCATGATTTAATTAATTTATAATAAAAATATTATTTTTCACGTTCTTATATTTACCTATAAATGAACTCAATGTTATTATTCACGTAGGTGGTTAAACCAACCAAAACATGAAACCACATTATCTTAGTTAGAAATTACACATTATGGGGTGTGTTAATGATTTAGTATCATTATAAAAGTCAAATGATAATATTTTTTAAATTTTATTATGATGATGAAGTGTAGATAATTTTGGAAAATCAAAACAAATAATGGAAAATATATAATTGTGCAGGAATTCATCTGAATATATTTCTAATTAGCGTTACTATTTATTAGCACATGGTAATGGGTAAAATATGATATTAAATATAGATTTCAAAATTATAATTGTGTTTTATATGTAACATAAATTCATCATTATAACCATTAATAAATTAAATATTTTTAGTAATAAAAAATAAATGACATCGCTTTGTGGAGATAGTTGTCTATGGAATGTAGTAATAGTGTTCTATTGTACATTATTTAATGTAAATGGAAATATATACCTAAATATAATAAAATTAATATAAAAATATACGTATATTAATGACACTTAATATATCATATTATTATTCTGATATGATATTTATAACATTAAATAATGAATTCAATATTATTAATCATATAATATGTATAAAAGAGACTCAAATTTTCCATTGAAGTTCCCTTAAAATTTAAGGTTATGGGATAAATATCTCAGAACATGTTCTTCTGTGTTTTGGATGTGGTTAAATGGTGAGACAAATTTCATTGTTTTATTGGTTAATATTAATGATATTTGCAATGATTAAATGGTGCAATTGATATTCTTTTATAGTAGGTAAAAAGGACATGTTAGGAAGAAGTCTAGATTTTCCATATTCCCATGAAACTATCCATGGATAATAATTGAATATTGTACAGATTTCTAATTTTGGAAAATATAATGTTTCAAAATAACTTTATAAACCTATTTTAAAACATTTTTTCATCATTTTTCACAATTTCTGTATGTTAAAATTTATTTTACATTTTTTACTTAATACCTGGGTAAAAATAATTGAAACATAGTAATTAATATTTACAACTATAAATTTTTGAAATGTAAATTTTAAAATAGAAATGTAAATTTTAAAATAGAATATTAAAACTCTTATTTTAATTGTATCTACATTTTAAATGTTTGAAATGTAAATTTTAAAATAGAAAATCGTAATCACAAAAAATAGTTTTATGAATAATGATGTTCTTCATCATTAATAATTTTTATGATATATAAATATTTTATATCAAACTAATGTTATGACTAATTTACGGATATCCTCAATCTCTCCTAAAAAATACTTTTTTCAATTAGAACATAAACATCAATTTTTAAAAAAAAAATTTATATAGTTCTTAAAATTATGAAAATGGTGTTTTATTTCCCAAATAATATATTGAAATATATTTATTTATTCCTTAGATATATATATATATATATTATTTTTATAAGGTTTTATTCATCTTGGATACACTTATATAGTAATAAGATTATGAAAACAATAATTATGACTAAAAAATATGTCTTTTAAAAAAACAAAGCAATTAATACAATGAGGTTTTTTATTAGTGGACTTCAAAACTATATATTATTTTATCATAAATAATTAAAAAATATATTAATAATTTTGTAATTAGATTTAAATACAAATTAGATTTCTTTTACTATATAAACTTTTAATATGAACTCATATTATTTATTTATCGTCTAATGATAATTGATGATATTGTATACCATCATAGTTTTCAAATATTTTTTTGAATAATGTGTTATTAATAAGCGATGACATGATTATTTTGGTTGTAAAATGTAACACATGTTGTTGAACATATTGTGTATTATTAAGGATCTAAAAACATAGGTTTTAATACAAGCTCTAAAATTATTTATTTGCATTTTTATACTATTTTATGATCAATATGTTTTTAATATTCAAGGGAAATTCATTTATATTCTCATGAAACTATTTTATTTTGACTAGTGGAAATATAATCTAATAGTGAAAATGATATTAACTGTTCCCAGTCAAATCATCTTCATTGGAAAACTGTTTTAATAATAACTTGCCCACCCAAATATGAATATTTTCCTTTTATATTTAATGTATATCCAATTTATTAAAATTAAATTGCATGATTATGTATTTTATTTTTAACTAATATTTATATTGTATATTTATATTTTTTGTAAATTCCAATTCACTTAAAATTTGTGGATGAGATAAGTGATTCATAAAAGAAAATCATTAATTTATGAATTAAAATGAATTATTAATGAATTTTAGTAATCAAATTTTGTACCCAATACGAAATTTTCCACATTTATTGGTGGCCAATTTATCCAATGAAAATAATTTATATTCATGAAAAAAATTATTTATATGTTCCATGATTTGATTCTTGATAGTATGTTTTGGGTCAATTGGTTTCCAATAATTGGGATCATGCTTTATATCATATGATTAACCTCTTAAATATAGTAGGGAATCATTATTGAATGTATTTAGATGTAAGATATAATGATGATTAAATAATTTAGGTTTATTTTTATGTTATTATACATTTCTGTAGAGGAATTTTTAATATAATTGTAAGTTAATTATATTTGACATAGAATCCTGTAATAATCCCCCCATTTATCTCACCCTCAATCATTACATTTATTTTCATAATTTCATTAAATAAATAAATATATTATTAATTAAAATTATTGTTACTTGAAGAAAGTATTATAGTCTATTTTTATCCATTAGAAATAATAAAAAATATCATTATAGAATATGTGATGACTCATATAAAACTATTACCATTACTTTTGAGGTATTCTTATTCCATAAAATTATTTTGGTATGATACATTAAAAATTGTATAGATTATTTTAATTTTTATTATTAATCTTATTTCCTTTTTCCATTCCTCATTTAACATTTACAATAATAGTTAATAAATATTCTCTTCATGTTATTATCATATTTTATTTCTTTATATGAACTTTTTTCATTTTTTTTCATTTTAATTCTTTTAGGATATTGATGATATTCATTATTTATAATTTACTAATTATATTTTTGGGTACAGAAAAGAATTCAAATAATTTTTTTAATCAAGTATTATTTTTATCCTAATCATATATCATATTATCAATTTAAAGGGAAACTTTTAAGAATATCAAATTCCAATACTAAGAATAAAAATAAAAACTATTCTTTCTAATATTTATAATTCTACGATGGAGGCTGAATTAATGTTCAAATAAAACTAAAAAAATACAATTCATGCATAATAAGTTTCGCAGAATATAAAAATATCAAATATATAAAAGTAAAAAAAATATAGTGGAAATTGAATAATTAAGTTGTTATGAAATATCACATGAAAATAAACCAAATAAAATAATGAAATGGTCTTTTGAATGATAATACTTAAAAAACAATAAATTACTTAAAATTAAAATATAAATAGTCAAATAAAAGTAAATAATCACTCAAATTCTAAATAAATATAAGGATAAATTAACATATCAATGGGATGCATGTGTTGATACCTTGTAACTTATTTGATAATAGTGATTAAATAATAAAATTCGAAAAAATCATCAACTGAAATCATTTATAAAATCATGTAACATTGTTCTTTTATTATATATTATATTTGGTAGAATATATTATTCCCAAGATTAATTAAAATATAAGTTAAATTGTAAAAAATCACATCCTCCTAATACCACCAGTAATAATGGATAATAATATACCAACTAACAACAAATCATATAGAATTATAAAACATCACAATTGAAAACATGATGAACACTATACAAAATAATAAAAATGGACGAAACAAGTCATCAAGATTGTGAAAAATTATTCCAAGTAATAATAAATACATCTTTCATTACTCAAATCCCATGTCACTATTTATAAAATTCACCATTATTAACACCAAAAAGGTAAACACCATGTTCCCCTGGAAGAACTACTACCTTCAAAACAAAAATCATGAATTGTATTTTGATTTTAAAAAAAAATTGTTACATAATCAATAAATCAATAAATCACCCCAAAATAACCATTCAATAAGGGATTATTAAAATGTTATGTGGGATTTTTTTTTAATTTTTTGTTATATGAATCAAGGTTATAATATTTAGAATATTACCTACCCCAAAATTTATAATTTACAAGTGGAACCCGAAACCATAATTTATTATTAATTAATGGTGATATGGACAGGATAGAAACCTCAGATTATCAACAAAAAAATAGAACTGTATGAGTTGGAAATAAAAAATTTATGGATGGTAATTTCGATAAAATTTTATAAGAATCTATTATATAACCAATCCAAAGAACTGTTGTTGAAGTATACAGAATATGTTATTGTACAATGTTGTGACAAAGAAATTATGGGGATTGAGGAATCTTTAGAATAAGATAGAAATTTTTTTAAACTTATTAAAAAATTACATGAATTAATATATTATTAGATGGATATTGTCTTGAAATTATGAGGGTCGCTTCACACATATTGATAAGTACCTATTTGGGAATTCTTAATATGAGATTCCAACTTATACTAATTTTGAGGAATCATTAAATTCAATTGACTGTTTTCCTTATTTATTCAATATATATGATTACATAAAATATGTAGTGAAATTAATTTAATGGATATAAGAACTCTTGTTAATTTTCATTAATACACATAAGGAAGATGGAAAACACATAGAATCACATGGTGAAATTGTTTTCAAATTAACGATGACATAAGAAAAAATTCAAGGATTTATTATCCTATACTCATTAGACTCAATTTTACCTTTTGATAAATAAATATAAGAATATAATTATATTATTTATTTACGCCCACTATAATTCATATGCATTATTGAGTATATAGACATCTATTTTATTTGATAGAGGCAACACAAAATGAGAAATATATTATAGTGGATCATTTCAGAGGAGAAAATATGGGAGTTCATAATGACGAATAAAAACCGCTAAATAATTTTTATAATAATATGTAATATTCATGATGTAGAAATTATAATAATAGGGAAACTATAGTTCACTTTTATAGATTTTAATTTTTTATTTTAATCAAAATAACATTTATTCCTTATTTTATTACTTATAAATAAATAATGATATTGATTTATTTTAACTATCCTCATATATCATTCCTCTGAATAAAACTCATCATTATATTCCTTTCCCTATTACTTTGATTATATTTATCTTAACATAAATCAATACATTATTGTGACTCTGCTAATTTATGGGGGTGTTATTGAGGCTAATGTTACACATTATGTGTATGGGAGGGGAAAAAAGATTGGGTAACATCATTAAAATTATCCTTTTAGTTGTATTTTATTATTATTATTATTATTATTATTATTATTTTCAATAATATATTATGAAAAATATCAACACAAAATAAGAAAATATTCATATCAAGTGATCATTATATTTTAGTAACTTATTAAACCTGCATGTTTTATTTTTCAAATATCATTGGTTGTATGGGGTGTATGATATTTTTTCCACTAATGGTTAATTAAATAATAAATTGACATTTTCAGTAATATATATGGTTTCATTATTATAAAATGATATAAAACTTAACATGATTATTTTTTTATATTTTTTAAGTATGTATTAATTAAATATCCCAAAAACACTTAAAATGATGATATATGAATTTTCTCTTATATAATTGTTTTTTAAATAAAATTATTGATTTTTTAAAATAGTAAAATTATTTTTTAATATTTTTTTCCCACCTAATAAAATTCATATATATATCTAATCGAAAAATGTATGTGTAACTATTATAACTTTATTTTACTCCAAAAAAATAAGATATTTAATTAAAATTTAAATAATCTGGGGAGAGATGAAATATAAAAAATAAATGAATATATGGGATATGATGTTATAGATTAAGAACTAAAAATTATATTTTTGGGAACATTAAAATTTTAATTTCAAGGTAGGAATAATATATTTGTTTTGAAAGAACCATGTAATCCAAAAAAATGTTTACATGATAGGTAGTTACTAGCTACATGATTGATAGTCCAGCCTGCAACTGTTTTCACAAACATATGTGACCAGTTATTAAAATAATATATTCATAAATGGATTCACTATGAATATCACTAATAATCTCACAATATTTTATTTTGATAAAATTTATTGAATTTTTCAAACATATTTATTGAGAACAACACATTTATGTGGTTATTAAATTTTCTATATTTTAATCATGGTTTAATAAATTCCCACATGAATATACCATCATCACATTATAAAATAAATAATATGTGACTTTAATAAGATGATAATTAGTGATATATTTTGGGGTAGAAAAACTATATTGATGATGAATAATTTATAATTTTAAAATATTTAATTTCCCAACATTTATATTAAAATGTATCTTTAGTGGAACTTTTTTAGTGGAGCATAATCATTGAGAACCAATGTAAATTTTTTTACACTTTTGATGTAATTAATGTTTTTTACAGAATATTCAATAGTATGAACATTGATTTTAATTTTTGAATCATAATTATATAAATAAATTTCAATAATTACATTTTGTATCATAATACCTTGATACATTGTTTTCATGTAGGAAAAGTTTTCAAATGTAGAATAGACTTGTAAATTTGTAGATTTTTTTAAAATTTTGTTTGATATTAACGGAATAATCATTGATAATTTAATTCCACTATAGAGATGTTCGATTCACATGGGAGGATGGTGAAAATGGTAGTGAATTGGTAGTGATATGATGGTGCAGAGTTTCACCTATGGAATTCATTTCATTTAAAACACTATACCTTTTCCCCATTAATTATTTATATTTTTCACTCTCCTATAGGATTGAACACGGATCGTGAAGTGTGTTTCCACGTTTTTTTTACTTCCCTATCCCCTATAAAAATTTAATGGAATGAAGGACTGTAAAAATGATTTCTTCTAAGTTGGATCTTATCCCCTTGTTTTACACCTTTTCTCCTTGGCTCTGTGTTTCCAATATTTATTAAAAATCAACAATGTTTATCCTTTATTCACTCATATTTTTTTAATACATATTTATAGGGTTAAAAGGTGTGAAGATGAGATTAGGTATTAAATTTATCAACATTTTCTCATTAATGCCTTCATTATATTCAATGGCATCATATGCGAGAGTAATTTTCTTTAACTATTCATGTAATTCATATTCAATTATGTTATTTGACATGAATCCATGTCAATACTATTATTCACCATAATGAATATTATTAAATATGTATCTAAATAATTTTTTTTGAGAATTTTGTACTTAACATTAAACATAAATCTTATATAATTCATTATATAATAAAATTAATCAAAAAAATATAATTTACTTGAAATAGAGTTTTTTGGTTTCAGTCTAATCCATATACTCATTTCACTCACATTTGTAGTGTATATACAATTACATAATATTCTATTGACAATATTTTTTTCTTTTAAAATATAATCAAACAAGGATTACATGATTAAATGTCTTGGGGTTAAATGATGTAATTTTATTGAATATTTGTGGAAATTTTTCTTCTCTTAGGATGATGGGTTATGAAATTACATAATCATTATTAAAAGGACTTAAACATAAATTATTATGATAATTCAGTAATAAATTTTTAGATAACATTGAATATAGTTTGTCATATAATTTTTTAAGGAAATTTCATTCATTAATTTGTGGAAAAATTAAGGAATTCTTATCAACCACTTACTCCGAGGTTATAAAACACAAATAATGGGTGAAATTATGTTTATAATACACAGTAAGGACAAGGAAAATAACTAATAAACTTGATATTATAATATTAATTCAAATAAAATCAATAATAAAATATTCATATAATGTAATACATAAATAAGTTCATTAAAATAAATACTAAAGTGTTTTTCATATGACATGGAATCAAACAAGAATAACAATCACCATGATATATTAATGTATTTCTTTATCTAAAACTCCAAAATCAATGTTGATTAAAAAATATAATTTAGAAGATAGGTGTAAAAATACGAGTTTACTCTATAGGTTATACCATATTGTTTCTCTTGAAATTTTGTAAGAAACATAAGAAACCCATGTTGAGTAAGAAATGATACCAAATTATTACCCAACTAGGTGAATGACCACCAAACATCCTTATGTATAAGTAATCAAATTCTCATAAAATTTCCATAAAATAATATCATGAAATTTTTTCAAAACTTAACTTAGACCCACTTCTCTTTTGATCTAATTAACTTCATGTTGTCATAACATAAATCAAATTGTTATCATCCCATACATATTATTTAAACACATTGACAAAACCATAAGCATAAATCTATAAGATATCCCCAACCAGAATCCACAACCATGGGTTGAATAGTCACATCACAACCATATAACATAACTATATATTATTACATCATATAATAATTATGATATTTTATAACCATATATCCTCATAATAAATCAACATACAAAATACCATATTATCATTCCTTCAAAATGTATCTACACAATATCTAGATGATAGTTCATAATAGATGGAGTATCCATCCATTCATATCACCCAAAATAAATTTGTTAGGGTAGAGGAAGAACCCAAAAATTACATAGGCAATGGCCACAAAACCAAACTCCTTATGAGGTGTGGATGAAATAATATAAAAAATAATGAATATAAATAAATGAAAATATGTTAAAAAATGAACATTTAAATGAAACAAAAAATATTAAGACAGAAAAAATACATAATTATTTGAAAAATTAGAATAGAAAAAATTTAATAAGTTATCTTTTAAAAAGAAACATTAATAATGGAAACATAAAATCAACTTAAATATTTCAGATGGTGAATAAAAATACATTGTAATCATTTATGTTTAAAAATATTCAAAATTAGCGGTTATATGAAAAATATATAATGTTTAAAAAACATGTAAAGATAAATTTAATTACAAAAACTATAAAAATAATCATCAACAATATAATCTATTCAAATATTCAAGTACTTTAAAATGGAAACAGATAATAAATTAATAAAATTTACTTTTAAAATGAATATTTAACAATGGAATCATGATAAGGATATAAATATTCCAAAAAGTGAAAGTGAAAACACATTGAAATATTTTATTTTTAATGAAAATACCTAATTATAAATTTTTTCAAAATATATAAATTTTACCAAAATAAAATTGATATGGGATTATTAGACATTTCATTTTGAAAGGTTTGAAAAAAATACATAAAACATTTTTGAAAAACTTTATTAAAAACCCTAATCAATTAAAATATTGTAAAAAATACAATTAACTATAAATTAAATAGAAATTGAATTTTACTATAGATATCACGAGGAGATGAAAATTAAAATGGATTTATAATGTATTAGAATTAGACTTTTCTCGATGTATTATCATATATTAGAGAACTAACTTTTAAGAATGATAGAGTAAATAAATAATGATATTTTGAGTAACACTTTAAAAAATGGTATTAAATGTGATAGAATGTCACAATTAAAATATAATACCACGAGTGAAGAAATAATAAATGATATATTATATCATATATAATGTATAAATGCTTCATAAATTCAAATAGGTGCCTAATACAAACAATGACTCAATATAGGGAAATTGAGACAAAAATTCATTTCCATTTTTCCTTTAATTGTTAATCACACTATAACCTACCAAAAAATTAAAATATATAACATAAATACCTAAAAAATAAACATTATAATAAATAATAATAATAATTATCATCATTATAATTCTCTATCATGATTACACTCTTTAGTTATACTGTATTTTGACCATCATATGTTAATATCTTTCACTATTTCTATCATTCCTTAAAATTTTCATACCGTTATCTATTATTTGATAAAAAGTAATTTAGTGATATATCATTTATTATTATCTACTATTAATCATAAATTTATTTAAATTGTTTTACTTCATTCCACATGAGTTTTCTTTACATTATGTGAAAACCAAATTGATAATGACATATTTCTGTCATTTTAGCTGAGAGTATTGATACTTTAATAATAAGTTAAAATATATATATAATATTATAATAACATTATAAAAAATTGATTTAATTAATATATAATAATATTTTTATTTTTCACATTCCCATATTTATCTATAAAATAATTGAAAATAATTATTCACATAGGTGGTTAACCCAACCAAAACATAATAAACATAATATTTGAGATAACTGAAAAAACATTCCATTAAAATTATTTGATAATCACGATAAAATAAGGCATAAAAATCGTGAAATGTTATTTAATTAAAATACATTCTATTTAATTAATAACAATACTATCATGAATAGATAAGAAATAATTAACCTGGAATGATAAATAACTGAACGCATAATCCATTTAATTAATTAATTGAGATTGAAATGAATCGAGATATTATATCATTGAAAAATAATTATGAAAATAATAATTGAGTTTTAATTGATTGAAATTCTTATTTATTTTATTATATGATCTATGACATCATGATACATAAAATATTATGACCATTCAAAAAAAATTTAAAATAGCTAGACAGGTGTACACTACAAACTTATTTAACAAAATCTATCCAAACTGATTTAAATCATGGAACATAAAATTCATCAAGGGGTTATATCTAACATGAACCCACCCATATCATCATGACAAAACAATTCTTTATATATCAAACAATTAATTTAATTCATGAACAATATTCCTATTGATAAATTTCTATATCATGTAAAGAATATATATTAACTATAATTTACCAAATAAAAGTTATTAAAAATGTATTGAATAGAAAATTTTTAGAATGTATAATATATTCCTGAATTTTATTTATAGAACATGGTATAAGAAGAAAAAGGACATTATTATATAGATATAAATAGAGTGATATATTATTTAAAAAAAAAATTCAATCTGTTTAATTACCAAAAATTTAGAAAATGGTACTAATACTTGAGAAAATCTTGAATAATAATAGAATTAGAACATTATATTGTTTTATTATCTCAAGATAAAATATATTACTTAAATTAAAATTATTTCAAAAACAATATTGGTTAAGATACGATTATGAAAGAAACCATTACAAATACTATAATGTTTATTTGGGAAGTAACCAACAAATCAATTATGTGTAAAAAAATTTAAACTACTTAAAAAAGTTGAAATAAAATATAATATATTAAAATTTCATTAAATATAACATTTTAGATCTTTTATAAAAATGAATCAACAATATAATAAAATGAAAGACAAATTGTTAGGAATTTCTTTACCACATGGAAATTTTGAATTTCAGAACCCATAAATTTAATATTTCAAATTAAAATATAAAATACAATTATTTATATATTATTCAATATATTATATTAAAATGGTGTTTTATATACACTGTATAATGGATATTAGGTTCATAATATTAAAATATTGATCAGTTATGGGAAATTGAGATGAATTACATTACCTTAAAATTCATATTGGATATATTTTAGTCAAGATAAATAATAATGTAGTTTAACATTTTATTAATTCAAATAAAATCCATATTGATATATATAATAACTTATATTATTCCCTTATAATATGTTACAACAATTTTTTATAATATTTCATTATATTCACTTTTACACGTGTTAGTTGCCTTGTTTTCTAATGTATTCTTCTTCATGAATTTTTTGTAATTGTGAATATTTTATACTCCTCCATCAATGACTATATATTAATTCTAGATTTAACATCCCAAGTAATTAATTAATAGTATATATTTTTATCTATGTCTATTAATGAATTAGATAGTGTTTTATAAGCTTAAAATGAAAATAAATCCAATCTTAAGCATTGAATACAGTAATATTTTAAAATATTGTTTTACTAACTTTTGATGGAAAACCATTTTTAAATATATATTTTGAAAATTTTATATGCTATGTTTGTCAAAATAAACTTATTCATTATGATTGGGACATCGAAATTTACTTTGTGTGAATTTTTTGTATTTTTCTAATAAAGTCCATTTTTTAATGAATAGTGAAAAATGTTGTATTTTAATTCAAAACCTCTTTTTAGTATAATTTATTAATATGATTATATTATATTTTGAATTGGTTTTGAAGTGAAATTGTAATATAATTTTGACCATTTAATCCAATGGTGGTTATTGGAATCAATTTCACTTTGAAATTGGACTTAAACTGTTGTCAATCTTTTGATACTTATTGTATCAAAAAAACACGCTATTTGTCATGACAGCGGGAATTAATTATTAAATTAATTAATTTAACTTATATTATTTGAATTTTTTAAAATATAAATCATTTTTGAATTCATAATATCAAATATATCTTATGGTTACATTACGGTATTTTTCTGAAAAACTTTAATTTATGATGAATAGTGAAAACACTAAGTGGTAGTTAAAGAAACTGATTTTTCATTTAAATGAAATTTTACCACCTCTGTGTTTTGATTTTCAAAAATCTGACATAAATGGTTGTCATTATGAAGTAAAATTTTGTTCAATGGGATTAAAATAATTTTTTGGTGAATAGTAACTTTTGTGTTTTTCATCGCGATTAGTGGTAATTAGTGTAGTTTAAAGTAAAAATAATGTTTTCATAATATGATATGAGCTTGAAACATGTCCAACCCTTATTTTATTTTTCATGGCCAACCAATAAAATCCATGGGTCATCTTGGGGACCCCATGGAGCCACATTGGTTGGGAAATGACATAAATAACTTTTTATTTAATGTTAAAGTAAAAATGACACAAACATGAGTTATTTTACTAAAAAAAAATTTACATGGGGTTATACAAGTCATATTTTTGACTATAAATAGTCATTGGAAATCTAAAAATATTGCCTATATCATAGTATTTTTTTATAATTTTTATACATTAAATAAAATAAATTATTTATGACATCATGATGATGCAGTGATGACCTCATTATTTAACGATTTAAATAAAATGAAAAGATAATGTAACATATATGACCTACACATGTCCAAAACCTATTGGATGGTTGGATTTAAAAACCATATCACCCTACCCTAGAATTATATCAATGTGGGACCATTTGAATCCGAAGCTCATTTTAAAATAAAGTTACATTTCTTTACTTTCCAAGAGTGCCCCTCCTTTCCTCTTATAAAAGGCCACCACCTCTACCTCCTTACCCACACATCCAAAGCTTTTGGCTCGGCCAACCCTTGCCCATTTTGTCTCTCCAATTCCCTATTTTACTCCTTGAAGCCTCACTTTGGGCCGAAGTCTTCCCAAGGAAGCCTTTGAGATCAAACCAAAAGGAGTTACCTGTTTTTAACGTAATGTCTTCACTTGAGTCCTTTTGTTTTATTTAACTTCTCCAACCCCCTAAACTCTTTTTATTCATTTATTTTGTAACAAAAACAGTATCCTAAATATACTAGGATGTTGTTATAAGAAGTATTCGAGCTACAATTACACACACCTACATCTAATGGTTAAAGAACATACTGTTTCCGTGGATGGTGAATTTATGCCTCCCGAAATGATGATTGTTCAACATTCTTTTAAAACCTTCAAAGGTGGCCATTAAGATGAAAATATATTTATATATGATATATAACATGTTTATGTTTTCCATAAGCTTCTATATTTTTCATTTTGGGCATACCTTTATGGTTTCCATTATGGTTAAACATGATATCTTCATTTATGGAAGTGCAGACTACCGCCCCCTCAAAGTGATTTGATTCGTTAAATACCATATGTGGGACGTATAAAGGATGGGTTGATGATATTATATATGATATTACACTGGAATTATAATATACCTGTATATCATTATGATTCCATTCTATAAAATACGAAATAGAAATGAAAGTAGTGTTCATGCGTACGTACGACTTACCATCTCCATGAACGATGCATTTCATTTCTAACCTCTAAATTATTATATAATATTATAAATGCATGTATATACTGGATATATATAATATATATGGTATATACATCATGATTTTAATTCTGGATATAATGGATACGTGAACAACTTGTAATTATAAAGGGTTTATTTTTTACTCAAGTACCAATGATCGTTAAAATGACTGTTATTAACATAAATAATTACATAGTGTTCATGACATGGAAATAAGTGATATAAATGAATAATGAACTTGAAAGAGGTTCTTAAACAATTAGAAATTAACTCAAGTTTATTATTCAGGATATTTAAGAACGACCGAGTCAATTCGGACCCGAGGTATGGGACTTCATCTCAATATCCTTTCATTGAGGCATATTTTGTTTTATACACAACCTTCTTTTATACGGTGTATAAACCCCGTTGACTTTTACGTTTATTCAAAAGGAATAAATTTTTTATACGAAGCGTTTACTAAATGACAAAAGAGAATATTTTTGTTATACGCATGCGGCGACAACGACTTCTCCGCCGCCGTGACCATTATTTGAGTTTCGGCTTCCTCTACAAGCCATACTTTTTTTAAAAGAAAAATAAATACCATGTTTTAATTTTATTTTATTTTGGTATTGAAAATGATTTTATATCAATGTGGTGTATTGATATCTTGTGATTGAAAGGTGGAAATGTTATGTTTCCTTTATTCATGTTTTATTTTATACGATTACGTTGAGGTTCTTGGGAATTATTATGAAGATGGGTGGATCCATGATAAACTAAGGGCGGGTGAGCCCAATATAGCTCTCCAATGCATTGGGTAATGCAAAGGAGTGAAACGTTAAGGTTTCTCCAAAGAGATTTAGGGAATATACTGTGATGGGTATTCCAAACATAACGAAGAGGGTCACTCCCTATGTAAGTATATTATGAATTCCTCAAGTTACTTTATGTCTTATGATTTCAATGATTTATTCATGATTTGATGAGTTATGTTAAAGTGCCTATGTTTAATGGGTAAATTATGATTTAATTATTATGTATATATGAACTCATGTTTCCTTTCCATATTTTTATAACCCTTACAGAGATTTTTATGCTCATCCCAAGTTTTTTTGAAATGTTTTTCACAGGACAAGGGAAAGGTACATGATATGATGATAGTGTCGAGGAAGTGTCAAGAAATAATCCATGTTTTATTTTAAATATGTTTCCGTTGATGGAAAAAATGAATACTATCTTTTATGTAACCAATTTGTTTAAATTTTGAATGTAATACAAGATTTATGATCTAATTCTCTAAAACTCTAAACCTGAAAAGATCCTCAAGGTGTAATCTTGTAATAACTCAAGATTAAGTATGGTTTAAGCCCAGGGACTTATAGTTGGTATCAATGATCGGTTTAGATAACTTTAGAAGTTAGAATTATATTAAATGATTATCCAAAAATATATTTCTTATTCTCAAATGGAAATAATATAGCATTTGAAGATTACCATGTTGCTTCATCAAAGACATGTTTGTTCAGAATGGTTTTCCGTAGAGGAAACAGGGAAGCAGTGCTAGGAAGGCATACAGAAGGAAATATCCTTCTGAATCAGAATCCTGAGATGGTTGGAATTGGAACTGAACAGTTTGTTGCAGTAATGGTGCAGTTGACTCAAGCGATAAATGTTGGTGGTATCCATGCACGAGATCATCCAGATCAACCGTAGAGGAACATGTCAGGGGTGGAACATTTCATGAGGCAACATCCCCCATCATTCAAAGGATCATCTGACCATGTTCTAGCTGAAGGGTGGATTAAAGAACTAGAGAAGATTTTTGATGTCATGGGGTTTTCAGACAATCAAAAGGTTAGTCTTGCTATTTACAGTTTGAAGGGTGAGGTAGATCAGTTGTGGACGATGGTTAAAAATATAAGGGATGCTAATGAGATTGATGCTCTTGACTCGGATGAATTCAAAGGTCTGTTTCTTGAGAATTATTTTCCTAAGGCTGTTCGACATAGGATGGAAAAACAATTCTTGGAATTGTGGAAAGAGGGAGGCACAGTGGCTACATATGACTAAAGGTTCACTCGATTGGCATGGTATGCTCTAAATTTTATCCGAGACCTTGATAGTAAAATCAATCATTTTTACTCAGGATTAAAACCAAAATATCGAAGGACATTAGCTTCTCGTCAGTTTAAAAGCTATGAAAAGCTTGTTCGATGTGCGGAGAAGGTTGAAATAGATTTTTCCAATGACCAAGTGTTCTATAAAAACCAGCAGAAGAAGAGACCGAGGTGGCAGGAGAAAGGGAAGAATTCTTCAAAAAATTATGATGGTAAGAAAACTAAGTTTCCAGTTTGTGATAAATGTGGGAAAAGGCATGCTGGGTAATGTCTTCTGAATTATGGAAAGTGCTACTGATGCGGTAAGATGGGACATAAGGCTTGTGATTGCACTGAAAAAGATCAGGGTGATGGTAAGACCAAATTTGATTTACAATTAGTGAAATGTTATATGTGAAATGAGATGGGTCACTATGTGAACGAGTGTCCAACAAAGAGCTTGAGTGATGGGAAGCAGATAGACTACAAGTAGAAAGGGGTGGTGAAATCCTTTTCAACTACTTCAGTAGATGTCGGGCCGTCAAATTAAGTTCTATCAGGTACTTTTTTTGTTTTTTCAGATTATGCCAGTGTGTTATTTGATTCGGGTTCTACACGTTCTATCATCTCTGAAAAAATTTATAGTAAAATGGGATTACCATCTCAAGATATGAGTCCTGAACTTTTGGTAAAAACACCAGGGGGAAATGTTGAGGCAAAAAGAATTCATAAGAATTTTCATATCCTTATCCGTGGAAAAAACCTACTTGAAAACCTTATTGTTATACCTCTAGTAGAGTTTGATGTTATCCTAGGTATGGATTGGCTCTCTATTTACCATTCTATGATTGAATGTAGAGCTAAAGAAGTTTCTTTTCAGAAAGACTTTCAGTTTGTGTACAAGAATGAACCCTTACTATTGATAACATATCAAGAGGCCGAGAAACTTGTAAAAGTTGGAAATGAATGTAACCTTGCACACATCGTTGAAAATAATGGAACTGTTCATATTAATGATCTGCCAGCGGTAAATGAGTATCTTGATGCTTTTCCTGATGAGTTTCCTAGAATAATACCAGATCAGGAAGTTGAGTTTACTATTGACTTTGTTCCTGATGCTAAGCCAATTTCAAAACCCCCTTATCGAATGGCTCAAATTGAACATTTAGAGTTGAAGGAGCAATTTCAAGATTTATTATAGAAAGGTTTCATTCGACCTATTACATCACCATGGGGTGCTCCTATTTTATTTTTTAAAAAGAAAGATGGTTCTATGAGACTTTTCATTGATTATAGAGCCTTGAATAACTTCACTGTTAAGAACATATATCATTTGCCTCATATCGATGATTTGTTTGATTAGCTCCTGGGAGCATAGTATTTTTCAAAGATTGACCAGATATCGGGGTACCATCAGCTGAAGGTAAAGGAAGCAGATGTTCCGAAGACTGCGTTTCGTACAAGATATGACCATTATGAATTTGTAGTAATGCCTTTTGGACTAACCAATGAACCTGCTGTATTCGTGGACTTAATGAATAGAATTTTCCATGAGTTCTTGGTTATGTTTGTGGTGGTTTTCATTGATGATATTTTGGTGTTTTCTAATAGTAAAGAGGATCATGAAAGACATTTAAGGGTTATTTTACAAACCTTAAAAGAAAAAACTTTAATGGGAAATTCTGCAAGTGTGAGTTTTGGTTGCAACAAATTTCTTTCCTTGGTCACATTATTTCTAAAGATGGGATAACATTTGATCCTGAAAAAACAAAGGTTGTTGAAGAATGGCCAAGTCCCACAAATCTAACTGAGATTCGTAGCTTCCTAGGTTTGGTAGGCTATTACCGAAGGTTTGTTATAAATTTTTCACAGTTATCTAGTCCAATGACTAAGCTAACTCGTAAGGTTTTTATGTTTATCTGGACAAAAGAATGTGATGATTGTTTTCAGGAACTGAAAAGAAGATTGGTGAATGCTCCAGTTTTGGAACTACCTTCTAGGAATGGTGAGTTTGTTGTATACAGTGATGCGTCATCGAAAGGACTTGGTTGTATCCTATGCAGAATGATCATGTAACTTCTTATGCTTCACGATAGTTGAAAATTCATGAGGTAAATTGCCCTACACATGATTTGGAATTAGCTGTCATTGTTTTTGCTTTAAAAAATTGGAGGCATCATTTTTAAGGAGTAAAGTGTGAAATATATACCAATCAGAAATTTTTAAAGTATATATTCACTCAGAAATAGTTAAACATGAGATAGAGGAGATGGCTAGAATTAATCAAGTATTTTGATTGTACAATTCATTACCTTCTAAGAAACTCTAATAAAGTGGCTGATGCTTTGAGTCGAAAAATTAATGCTTCATTAGAAATGCTGTGTTTGGAACGTGATCCTTTGGTTAAAGATTTGATGAACATTGGAATAAAAGTTGTTGGTGCAGTATGTTCTTCTTTTTTGTTTTAGGTATCAGTGAAATCATCTCTATCAGATAGAATCAAGCAAGCACAGATGCAAGACAGTGAGTTGCAGAAAAAGGTAGAGATGGTTCAGAAGTGTAACATGCCTGAATTCAACATTGATAATGATTGTGTTATGAGATTTGGGAATATATTGTGTGTGCCTTGTGATTCACAGTTGAATAGAGAGTCGTTATGTGAAGCTCATAGTTCTCTGTTTTCAGTTCATCCTGGCAGTACTAAGATGTACAAAGATCTGCGGGAGTATTACTGGTGGGATGGAATGAAAAGAGATATTTCTGATTTTACTGTGAAGTGTTTGACATGTCAACAGGTTAAAGCAGAGCAGCAGTTACCGAAAGGGATGCTTCAGCCATTACCAGTGCTAGAGTGGAAATGGGAGAATATATCCATGGACTTTGTTGTGGGATTGCTGAAGACATCTCGAGGTAATAATGTAATCTCGGTTATTGTTGATCGCTTGACTAAATCTTCTCATTTCCTTCATATTCGAGATACTTTCTCTCTAGATCAACTTTCTCAATTGTACCGTAATGAGATAGTCAAGTTGCATAGAGTTCCTCTATCCATTGTATCCGATCGTGATCCCAGTTTTACTTCTAACTTTTGGAAGGGCCTTCAGAAGTCGTTGGGTACTAAATTAAATTTTAGTACAACATTTCATCCTCAATCAGATGGGAAGTCAGAACGAACAATTCAAACATTGGAGGATATGCTACGTTCTTGCTCTATGGATTATCAGGGAAGTTGGGACCACCATCTTTCTTTGGTTTAATTTTCATATAATAACAATTTTCATTCCAGTATACAGATGGCACCATTTGAGGCATTATATGGGAAGCAGTGTCGAACTACAGCTTTTTGGGATGAAGTGGGTGAAAGGAAGCTAATGGGACAGGAATTGGTAGAATAGTTGGTAGAAAAATTTCAGCGGATACAGAAAAACATAAGAACAACTCAGAGCAGGCAGAAGTGTTATGCGGACAATAGGAGTAAGTATCTATCTTTTGAGGAAGGTGATCATGTTTTTCTCAAAGTATCGCCATGGAAAAGTGTGGTGTGATTTGGTAAGAAAGGAATGTTGAGTTCAAGGATCATTGGACCATATGAAATTCTAGAGAGAGTTAGATCAGTTTCTTACCGAGTGGCTTTACCTCTGAGTTTATCATAGGTACAAAATGTTTTTCTTATTTCGATGTGGAGAAAGTATATGCCAGATCCATCTCATGTTTTGAGTCCAGAGGTAGTTCGGCTGGAAGAGAACCTATCATATGAGGAACAACCGGTCCAGACTCTTGACGATAGGGAGAAAGTGTTATGGAATAAGGTGATTAATCAAGTAAAGGTTTTGTGGAAAAATAACATGATGGAAGATGTAACATGGGAATCTGAAAATGCAATGAGGGATAAGTACCCCCATTTATTCGATAAGTAAATAAATTGCGGGGATGCAATTTTCTAAAGGGGGGAAGGATGTAACATCCCATGTATGTAATGAATAATATATATTTTTATCTATTTCTATTAATTAATTAGATAGTGTTTTAGAGGCTTAAAATGAAAATAAATCCAATGTTAAGCATTGAATAAACTAATATTTTTAAAATGTTGTTTTACTGCCTTTTGATGGAAAACCTTTTTTAAATATATATTTTGACAATTTTATAAGCTATGTTTTTCAAAATAAACTTATTCATTATGATTGGGACATCAAAATTTACTTTTTGTGAATTTTTGGTATTTTTCCGATAAAGTTCATTTTTTTAATGAATAGTAAAAAATGTTGTATTTTAATTCAAACCCACATTTTAGTCTAATTTATTTATATGATTAGATTATCTTTTGAATTGGTTTTGAAGTGAAATTAAAATATATTTTTACCATTTAATCCAATGGTGGTCATTAGAAACAATTTCACTTTGAAATTGGACTTAAACTGGTGTCAATCTTTTGATACTTATTGTATCATAAAAACACGCTATTTGTCATGACAGTGGGAATTAATTATTATATTAATTAATGTAACTTATATGATTTTATGTTTTTAAAATATACATCATTTTTTAATTCAGAATATCAAATATATCTTAGGGTGATGTTTTGGTATTTTTCTGAAAAACATCAATTTTTGATGAATAGTGAAACCACTAAGTGGTAGTTAAAGATACTGATTTTTCGTTTAAATGAAATTTTACCACCTCTGTTTTTCGAATTTTAAAAATCCTACACACATGGTTGTCATTAAGAATTAAAAAGTGGTTCAATTGGATTAAAATAATTTTTTGGTGAATAGTAAATTTTATGTTTTTAATCGCAATTAGTGGTAATTAGTGTAGTTTAAGGAAAAAATAATGTTTTAATAATACGATATGAGCCTGAAACATGTACTACCCTTATTGTATGTGTAATGGCCGACAAAGAAAATACATGGGTCAACATGGGGACCCCATGGAGCTACTTTGGTTGGGAAACAACATAAATAACTTTTTATTTAATGTAAAAGTAAAATTGACACAAACATGAGTTATATTATTAAAACTATTTTACCATGGGGTTATACAAGTCAGATTTTTGACTATAAATAGTCATTGGAAATCAAAAAATATTTCCTACATCATAGTATTTTTTTCTAATTTTTAGACATTAAATAAATTAAATTATTTATGACTTCATGATGATGTAGTGATGACCTCATTATTTGACGATTTAAATAAAATGAAAAGATAATGTAAAATACATGACCTACACATGTAAAAAACCTATTGGATGGGTGGATTTTGAAACCTTATCACCTTACCCTAGAATTATATCATTGTGGGACCTTTTTAATCCGAAACTCATTTTAAAATAAAGTAACATTTCTTTACTTTCCAAGAGTGCCCCTCCTCTCCTCTTGTAAAAGGCCCCCACCTATACCTCCTTACCCACACTTACAAAGCCTTTGGCTCGGCCAACCTCTGCCCATTTTGTCTCTCCACTCCCCTATATTACTCCTTTGAGCCTCACATTGGGAAGAATTCTTCCCATGGAAGACTTTGAGCTCAAACCAAATGGAGTTACCCGATTTTAAGGTAATGTCTTCACTTGAGTCCTTTTGTTTTATTTTACTTCTCCAACCCCCTAAACTCTTTTTATTCATTTATTTGGTAACAAATACAGTATCCTAAATATACTAGGATGTTATTATATTAATTATTTGAGCTACACTTACACACACCTACATCTAATGGTTAAAGAACATACTGTTTCCGTGGATGGTGAATTTATGCCTCCTGAAACGATGATTCTTCAAAATTCTTTTAACACCTTCAAAGGTGTCCATTAAGATGACACTATATTTATATATGATATATAATATTTTTTTGTTTTCATTAAGCTTCTGTATTTTTCATTTTGTGCATACCTTTATGGTTTCCATTATGGGTAAACGTGATATCTTCATTTAAGGATGTGCGGACTACCACCCCCTCAAAGTGATTTGATTCGTTAAATACCATATGTGGGACGTATAAAGGATGGAGTTATGATATTATATATTATATTACACTGGAATTATAATATACCTTTATATAATTATGATTCCATTCTAGAAAATACGAAATATAAATGAAAGTAGCGTTCATGCGTACGTACGGCTTACTGTCTCCATGAATGGTGCATTTCATTTATTACCTCTAAATGATTATGTAATATTATAAATGCATGTATATACTGGATATATATGATATATATGATAATTAAATTATTATTATAATTTGGAATATAATGGATACATGAAAAACTTGTAATTATAAAGGGTTTATTTTTTACTCAAGTACCAATGATCGTTAAAACGGCCGTTGTTAACTTAAATAATTACATCGTGTTCATTACATGACAATAAGTGATATAAAAGGAATAATGAAGTTGAAAAAGGTTCTTAAACAAATATAAATTAACTCAAGTTTATAATTCAGGAGATTAAAGAAGGACCGATTCAAGTCGGACTCGAGGTATGGGACTTCGTCTCAATCTCCATTCATTGGGGCATATTTTGTTTTATACAAAACCTTCTTTTATACGGTGTATAAACCCCTTTGACTTTTACGATTATTCAAAATGAATATTTTTTTATACGAAGAATTTACTAAATGATAAAAGGGAATGTTTTTGTCATACGTATGCGGCAACAACGAATTCTCCGCCACCGTGACCATTATTTGAGTTTTGGCTTCCTCTACAAGCCATACTTTTTTTAAAAGAAAAATAAATACCAAATTTTACTTTTCTTCTATTTTGGTATTGAAAATGGTTTAATATCAATGTGTTGTATTGATATATTGTGATTGAAAGGTGGAAATCTTATGTTTCCTTTATGCATGTTATATGTGATACGAATATGTTGAGGTTCTTGGGCATTATTATGAAGACGGGTGGTTCCGTGATAAACTAAGGGCGGGTGAGCCCGATATAGCTCTCCAATGCATTGTGTAACGTGAAAGAGTGAAACGTTAAGTTTTCTCTGAAGATATTTAGGGAATATACTGTGATGGGTATTCCAAACGTAACCAAGAGGGTTACTCCCTACGTAAGGATGTTATGAATGCCTCAAGTTACCTTTATGTCTTATGATTTCTATGACTTATTTATGATTTGATGAGGTATGTTAAAGTGCATATGTTTTATGCGTAAAGTATGATTTCATTCTTATGTATATATGAACTCATGTTTCCTTTCCATATTTTTATAACCCTTACTGAGCTTTTTATGCTCATCCCATGTTTTTTTGAAATGTCTTTCACAGGACAAGGGAAAGGTACATGATATGATGATAGTGTCAAGGAAGTGTCAAGAAATAATCCATTTTTATTTTAAATATCTTTCCGTTGATTGGAAAAATGAATACTGTCTTTTATGTAACCACTTTGTTTAAATGTGGAATATAATACATGTTTTATGGTCTAATTTTCTAAAACTCTAAACCTGAAAAGATCCCCAAGGTGTAATCTTGTAATAACTCAAGATTATGTAAGGTTTAAGGCCAGGGCATTATACTATAAATATTATTTTTTTCATTATAGACATTTTTATATTCATTATTTATATTTGAAAATGAAGAATTGATCAAATCGTTGCATGGAAATGGTAAGTTGTACGTACAAAATAGAGGCATCATGATTTCCTTAATTGGTTAAAGGGTAATAAATTTTGTGATTTATCAATTATTTTGTATAAAAATAATTTTATTTATTTCAAAAATATTCACTAAATGTATTCTTATTATATTACTTGATCGACATATATGAAACAAAAAACACAACTCTTTGTGAACTGGTAGTCTATGATACACACAAGTGATGTTATCAAATATTTAATAGAATGGTATGTAAGATGATATATATGATATTAACATCCAAAAACTGTAATAATATCATAAATTTCATATAAATGTGAAAATATATTATTATGTCAATCCCTAGAAGATGTTTTGTAACACCCTTCCCCTACCTCATTGGCTTGAGGAGGCGGTGGAGGCTATGTGGCATTAAGAAACATTCCTAAGATGCCAAAGCCTGGTAATGAATGACGAGGGCTTCAAGATCAAGTTGGGGAATGATTTTCCCTTAAGACAAAACCAACAAGACCATCAACTTATAGTCATTATATAATGCATGTCCTTTCAATTACCCAACCATGCATTCCCAAAACACAACCAAGTTGTTCGACAACCCAACTCAACCCCAATACAACTAGACATGTCCACACAACATCAGAGTACACTGCAGAAACTAAACAACCAAACACCACAAGCCATGAATCCCCCATAGCTCCACGCCAGGCTCCAAGTTCCAATCTCCACCAAGGGATCACGATGCTCCACTAAAGGTGGGTGATGCCTTATCTTTTCCCACGTCACGATACAAGACATCTTCAAAGACACCGTAGTTCCAAAGAAGGGTGTGAGTACTAAAGCTCAGTAGGATTTCCCCAAATGACATTCCTAGACATTCTACTAGGATAAAACCATTAGCACATTTATATAAAACAGTTTGTATAAAATAAATCAAAAGTGAAACAACTTTCATAATCCCAACATGCGCTTACCAAGCCATCACACCCAAGCTAAGAAAACAAGGTAAACCAACCAAACATTCCACAAACCATTCCAACGTTTATACATTAGCACAACAATTCCATCTTGCAAAGCAATGCACAACAAACAACAAAAATAACCAAACAACCAAACATTGGAGCTTTCGTCCAACCCGATCATCCACTCTAACCTAGTGGAACTTCCCGTCCACTTACCATTGATGGTGGCGTTTATGTCCTCTATCCATCCTCTTTTTATAGTGGTACATCTCGTCACTTACACACAACATTCATACAAGACAATGCTAAGCATAAGACCCACCGAGGTCACAACTACATACAATCAACCAAATCGATTGCATATCAATCCACTTTAATAAATCACCCATTTATTGAAATCTATTTTCCATGACAAAAAAAATTTCAATACAACAACCCATTTATTTAAAACCCTTTCCATCAATCATTTTCACAAATAAACCATAGCATCCCATTTTAAAATATCTGTTTTAAAATCCACAACAAAATCATTTCACCAAAAACCCTCTTTTTCCCGAAAATCCCTAAAACATCACCCAAGGGATTTCTAACCAATTTCTCATATCAAAACACAAATAATTTTCAGCACAACAATTAATTGTAACAAGGAACCACTAGTTCTAACCAAGTGGAGTCGAGAGAGATGCCACCTACCTTTAGGGTTCCCGAGAAATCGACCCACGAACAACTGCGCCTCAAATCCACCGTACGCGCCATCGAAACCTCTCTAAATCTATTTCCCTCACATCCAAAAGCCTTAATATTAACATCCAAGGCTACCAAAACCCTAGATCCACACACAACAAGTGTGGATCTTGAAAACCAAGAAAAAGTGGGATGTAGATCTAGAGTAAAACATAAGAGAAACAATAGGAGAGACATACCTTAGAAAAACCACCTTCAAATCGCATTGAAACCCATTTGAAATGCTTCTAAACCGAGTAGAGAGCCTTTAAACCCATTGAGAACCAAAAATCACAGGTGAGGCTCTAGTGGGAGGAAGTTTGGTGTGAAATAAGGCAACCCCGAGTGAGCTCGGATCTTATAACCCTATGTTTATGTGGCCGCATGGTTAGCCCGCACGGTTTGGCAAACTATGTGCTAACCGTGCGAACACTAATGCCTCTAGAGAAAGGTTCCACATGGTTTCCTTGCATGGTTTGGAAAACTGTGCGTAGGCAATGAGAAGCCTACTTTCTCCCTTGCACGGTTTCCTCGAGAATCCGCATGTTTTCCACTAACCGTTCTCAAACAGTGTACCCCTTTAAATTCTCAAAACTCATCAAAAACCATTCCAAACTCACCCAACATCTTCCCAACTCATCCAATTCACTTTAAACACAAAAAAATGCATAAAAAATGGATACATACCTCAAACTGGGGTTACTACATTCTCCCCACCATTGGACTTTCCGTCCTCAGAAAGTAGTGTACCCGCCCTTTGTCGAAAGAGCTCGGGCCACTGCTCGACCATATCTTTCTCCCGCTCCCATGTCTCCTCTTGAATCTGACCATGTTGCTAAAAAACATGAACTAAACCAATTCTTTTACCATGCAAACTTTCTCTTGCCTATCCACAACTCGCACTAGCACGTGCACTAACGAAGCATCCAGTTCTAGCTCAACATGATCTCATCAAATCACATGGTCACGATCTGGATGATACTTTTTCAATTGTGACACAAGAAACATATTATGCACCACAATGAACCTAGGTGGAAAATCCAAACAATAATCCACCTCACCAACACTCTCAAGAATCTAAAAAGGTCCAATTTTCCTTGGAGATAACATTCCCTATTTTCCAAACTGACGATGTACCAACCCAAGAGAGATCCTCAAGAACACATGATCACTCACCTCAAACGAAAACATCTGTCGACGATGATCTGCTTATGATTTCTGATGACTCTGAGCCATCTGCATTCTCTTCCTGATCAATATGATCTTCTCCATAGTCTCCAGGACAAGGATCGGTCCAACCATCAATGACTCACGTGTTTCCACCCAACATAGTGGATAACGACATGGTCCACCATACAAAACATAAAACGGAGCCATCTGTATGGATACCTGATAGGTTTTATTGTATGAGAATCCAACCAAAGGAAAGTAATCCTCTCACGAACCACCAAAATCCTTGACACAAGCCCGGAACATATACTCCAGAGTTTGTATCATCCTCTCATATTGACCATCCATCTGAGGGTGATACGATGTACTCATCATCAACTGTGTCCCAAGGGTTTGTTGCAAGGATTTCCAGAAAGGAGATGTAAACCTTGGATCTCGATCTGATACAATCGAAACTGGAACACCATTTCTCTTTACCACCTCATGGATATAGATTTTGGACAGATCCCCCACCGTATGAGAATCACAAATTGGGATGAAATGGGCCGACTTCATTAGTCGATGCACTATCACCCAAACGATATCGTTCTTTTTAATTGTTCTTGGAGACCTATGACAAAATCCATCATTATCGGCTCCCACTTCCAAACAGGGATTGGTAAAGAATGAAACATTCTTGGTGGCCTATGATGCCTTGCCTTGACTTGCTGACAAGTCAAGTAGCTCAAAACATACTCATCCACACTTTTTTTCATACCATCCCACCAGAACTGCGCTATCAATGCTTTATACATTTTCTAAGTTCTAGGATGAATAGCCCACCTGGAATAATGATACACCCTAAGAAGATCCTCCTGACATTAAAATGGTACCACCAGCCGATTCCGAAAACATAAAACTGAATCTCCATTCAGTTTCTAACCTTCAATGGGGTCCTTACCATTGAGTCTCGAACCCGTGGTCACGCACTAAGAATCATATATCTGTGCCTCTTTAACCAGGTCAACCAAGTCACAAAATCGGCATAACAGTAAAGAAGACTGCTCTATCGCCCTGGTCGCTGAAACATTACTCACATTGTTCATTCAAATGGAATGAAAATTTTTTTCATATCAAAGCTGTCATCGGTGAAGCCAAACGTGAAAAATCATGAACAAAATACTTATAATACCCAGCAAGACCAAGAAACCTCCATATCTCAAACACATTATTTGGTGGTTTCCATGAGATAATGACCCCTATATTTTCTGGATCCACTGAAACACCTCTTTCCGAAATCACATGGCCATGAAAAAGATATTCATGTATGAAAAAGTCACACTTTGACAATTTGGCATAAAACCGATGATCCCTAAAGATCCACAACACTGTCACCAAGTGCTGATCATGCTCCACCCTTGTCTTTGAACAAACCAGAATATTGTCTACAAACACCACCAAAAATGAATCCAGATATCTCTGAAATATCTGATTCATCAATTCCATAAAAACCAGTGGCGCATTCGTTAGACCAAATGGAATAACCACATATTCATAATGGTCATATCTACTTTTGAAAGAAATTTTAGGAATATCCTCCTTTCTCACCCGCAATTGAAGATATCCCGACCTCAGGTCGATCTTGGAGAAGCACCGGGATCCCCTTAAATAGTCGAAAAAATCATCAATTCTTGGAAGTGGATATCTATTCCTTATTATAAGATGGTTAAGTCTACGATAATCCACACATAGTCTCAATTTTCCATCCACCTTTTTCACAAAAGACGCTGGCACTACCCACAGAGACATTCTAGGCCAGATAAACCCTTTGTTTTGAAACTCTTCCAACTGGATTTTCAATTCCCACAATTCATCTGGTGTCATCTAATATGATGGAAGTGAGATAGGAATGATCCTTGGAAGGATATCAATCATAAACTCCACTCCTCTTATGGGAGGTAACCTAGAGAACTCATTATGAAAAACATCCATGAACTGATCCAACACTGTCAGAGGAACACTCTCTTCAACACCCTCTACCGATTCCAACGACAAAATAGCCAACTGATATGAGAATGTACCCACTGCTGGGTCCAACAAACCCATTGCACCCTTCCTTTCATGCTTCTCTCCTGTAAAGAGATTTATAACGCCATCGTGTGTCGTAAAAGCCATTGATTGCGCATCACAATCAATGTGGGCCTTAAATACCACTATCCAATCAATTCCCTAGATTACATCATACCCATCCATCTCGAGCACTGAGAAATTACAGGTTATATCAAACTCTCCCATAATGATACAACATGCTCTACATAGAAATGCTCTACACTCTCTTCGACCCAGTGGAGTTTGATGTTTCAAAATCGAGGGCATCATTTCAACCCTTAAACCCAGGAAATCAACCACACGTGAAGCAATCAAAGAGTGTGAAGCACCCATACCAAACAATTCTTGCATCAAGGTAGAATTTAAACTAATAGTACCTCGCACAGTGGATGGTCCCGAATGATCATCCAACACAACTTACTCAGCTCCAAACACATGTTTTCTTACCACACTCTGCTCTTTGTTGCTCTACTGAGGCATTGTGGTATTCTGAGAATCACCATGACCCACTTTACTCTACTGACAAGGTGTGTGCTACTGTCCCTTTCCTGTCAAAGCATACGACGTTTGTGATCCCTGAGGATTGTCATGTGCACCCAACTATAGAGCATTCCGACAATAATGTTGCAGATTCCCCGTCTTCTTACAATTTTGACATGCTCGAGGTTTTTTCGTACAATCCTTCTTGATGTGGCTCATAGAACCACAATAAAAACATCCTGTCTTGCTTTGGGGCTTCAAATGATGATTCATGAATCATTTCGTCGGATTATATGCCATATTCCCGCCATTGGAATAATTTTACCTCCTTTTCTTGAACTGAGCATTAGTGGTCCCACTATTCCCCATGGGTACCACCATGCTTCCCCCGCTCAGAGCTCCCAACAGATCCAACTCAACCACCAAGGCTCTTTTCACCATCTTAGTGTAGTTATCTATACACAACACTGCTATCTTTGAACTAATTTCTTGCCTTAACCCTGCTTCAAATATCCTTTCCTTCAATGACGTGTTACCCGCCACCTCGGGTACAATCCTCAATAAGTTCATAAACATAACAGCTTACACTGTCACAAACATAATCAATTTCTTCAAACTAAAGAAACCAGTCATACGCTGAATTATGAATGTATGTGGGTAGTATTGTTTATAAAATAATTCCTCAAATCCATCCCACATCATACCCTGGTCCATCCCAGCATGGACTACCAACTCCCACAACTGAAGGGCAAGATCCTTCAACATATATATGGCGAAATTCACTTTTAACTCTATCGGTGTTCCCAAGAACTCGAAGATCTTGTTCATTGTATTCATCCATACCTCATCCCTCTCTGGCTCTGAATCACCCCTGAATATGGGTGGATTCTGCTTTTGAAACTGAACCGCATGATCCACATGCCTTGGTCCATCCACCTTGTTCCCACTTTCCACAGCTTGGAAAGCTTGCACTATGCTTTGCACTAGCTGTTGGTTCACCTGAGGCTCAGGTGATACCAAATTCTCAATAGCCTCCGCTGGTTTTTCACTACGACACCTACCCAATTCCATTTCTATAAACAAAAAACAAACAACAATGAGTCTCAATTCCGTAGACATCATGAAATCCCATCTCAAATCACATTACACAACAATTTCACATCAAGGCTTTCAAGAAGTTCACATTTCCCATCTTTCACCATTTTGGAAATCATATCATTTTCAAAATATCAAACTTATTTACATTACAGTTTCGCACAAAAACCATTTCTTAGATCTGCCCATAGATCATTATACCCTAATGAAATATGCATCCTACTGGGAAGTCATTTCTACTATGCATGTCATGCTCATCTCATTGGCTATATCCACGACAATGAGATATCCATTTCCTATAAGTGTCTCTAAAACACTTATGTACCCAACTCCCTGCTAACATGAATTTTAGCATAAAAGGGATAGATATGTACTTTTATGCTATACATTCCCAGTTCCGACATTCCTACGTCTTTCTACCATCCTGACTCAAGGAATGTACCACAACGATTGTCAACACCAAATCTAAGAATCAACTCTAAAGGATTGAATAATATGATACCACTTGTAACACCCCAACCCTACCTCATTGGAATGAGGAGGCAGTGAGGGATACTTGGCCATAAGCGACATTCCCATGATGAAAAATGATGGCAATGAATGCCGAGGGATTCAAGATCAAGTTGGGGAATTATTTTTCCTTAAGACAAAACCAACCAAACCATCCACTCATAGCCACTATATGGTGCATGTCAATTCAATTACCCAACCATGCATTCCCAAAAGACAACCAAGTTGTTCCAAAACACAACTCAAACCCAATACAATTATACATGTCTATACAACATCAGAGTGCACTACGGAAACTAAATAGCCAAACACCACAAGCCATGACTCCACCACAACTTGACACAAAGCTCCAACCTCCAAGCTCCACCAAGGGATCATGATACTCCACTAAAGGAGGGTCATGCCTTACCTTTTCCCACGTCACAGTACACAACATCTGTAAAGACACCACAGTGCCAATGAATGGGGTGAGTACTAAAACACTATAGGATTACCCCAAATGACATCCCTATAAACACCACTAGGATAAAACTCTTAGAACATTTATATAAAACAATTTATAAAAAATAAATCACAACTGTAACCATTTTCATAAGCCCAACATGCCCTTACCAAGCCATCTCACCCAAGACAAGAAAACAAGGGAAAGCCATCCAAACATGCAACAAACCATTCCAACATTTATACGTTATCACAACAATTACATCTTGCAAAGAAATTCACAACAAACAACCAAAACAACCAAACAACCAAATGGTGGAGCTTCCGTCCAACTCGTTCACCCATTCAAACCTAGTGGCACTTCCCGTCCACATACCATTGATGGTGGAACATCCGTCCACTATCCATCCCCTTTTTTTAGTGGTACTTCTCTCCACTTACACGCAACAATTATTCAATCCAATGCTAAGCATAAGACCCACCATGGTCACAACCACATGCAATCAACCAATTCCATTGCATATCAATCCACTTCAATAAATCACCCATTTATTGAAAACCATTTTCCATGCCAAACAACATTTCAATAAAACAACCCTTTTATTGAAAACCATTTCCTTAAATCATTTTCAGAAATAAACCACAGCATCCCATTTTAAAATCTCCATTTTAAAATCCACAACAAAAGCATTTCACCACAAAACCCTTTTTTCCCAAAAATCCCCAAAACATCACCCAAGGGATTTCCAACCAATTTCACAAATCAAAACACAATTAATTTTCAGCACAGAATTTAATTATAACAAGGAACCACTATTTATAACCAATTGGAGTCAAGAGAGAAGTCACATACCTTTAGGGTTCCCAAGAAATCGACCCATGAACAACCGCACCTCAAATTCGGCGTACAAACCACTAAAACCTCTCTATATTCGTTTCCCTAACATCCAAAAGCCTTAATATTAACATACAAGGAAACTAAAACCATATATTTACGGACAAAAAGGGTATATCTATAAAACCAAGAAAGAAAAGGATTTAGATCTAGAGGAAAACAGAAGAGAAACAAGAGGTGAGACATACCTGGGAGAAACCACATTCAAACTTCCTTTAAACACCTTTAAAACGCTTCCAAACCGAGTGGAAGATCCACTAAAACCCTTGAGAACCGAAAATCCCGAGTGAGGATTGAATGGGAGGAAGTTTGGAGTGAAATGAGGCTAGCCTGAGTGAGCCCGGAACTTATAACCCTATTTTAATGTGGTCGTACGGTTAGCCCGCATGGTTTGGCAAACCGTACGCTAACCGTGTGCACGCTACTGACTCCGAAACAAGGGTCCTCACGGTTTCCTCTCACGATTTGGAAAACCGTGCATAGGATGTGTGAAGCCTACTCTCCCCCTTGCACGGTTTCCTAGACAATCAGTATGGTTTCTACTAACCATTCTCAAATCGTGCACCCCTTTAAAATTCTCCAAACTCAACCAAAACCATTCCAAACTCTCCCAACCTCTTCCCAACTCATATCATGATCATTAAACACATAAAAATGTATTAAAAAAGGATACATACCTCAATCTAGGGGTACTAAATGTTTATTTAAAATGAATAATATTGGTCCGTGAGGTGGTTGTTTTTCACACACACGATCAATGTTTCCATTTTACATATGATAAAAGAATAGATGTGTATTTTTCATGGTATTAAAATAATTATATCATAGTATTTGGGATATACTTATAATATTATGTAGTAGTGGTTTAATAATATTTTAATGAGGTGGGAGAAGAAAAAAATTAAAAACACTCATTTTAGAGTGAAACATTTTCTTTGGAAAAATTATTTCAGTCTTCACCAAAATCTATCCATGTTTACCTTTCTGATAAAACCAATGAATTTGGGATATTAAGTGATACGTGAGGAATATATTTTTTCAGGGATTGTGCAATAAAATATTCCATAAATGATTGATAATGGGAGGATAGGTGGTGGCCTTTTATAATAGGGGAAGGGGACACACATGGAAAACTTTGAAAAGAATCAATTAAAAAAACTATTTTTTCATTCCTCAATACTCTATAATGAGAGATTATCAATATTTTCAAGTGATAAAGATGTAAAACATCCATAAATTAGAGGGTTTAATTTTTTTTTTTCATTTTATTCCATATCAATTGGGATCAACCACCTGATAAATTAGTTTCTAACCTTAACTATGATAATTAGTTTTTCATTTTTTTAATATTCATAATGGTCAAAAAGCATTTTTTAATTACTAGATAATACAAATAATTATGATTCAAAATATGGGATAAATTTTTATAAATAAAAAATACCTGTAATTATCATAATAAAATTTAAATTAACGCAACCATATGCAATAGAAATGAATGTTTTTTGAAGGGGAATTATCAAATGTATAGAAGTTTTTAGTATCATATTTCAATATGAAATTGAAAAGGTTGACCTAAATATGTAATATTATAATATTATTTAAATAATATAAAATTTAATCCTACTTAAAAAATTATTTCTCCTTATAAATTATTTAATGTAAAAGGATGTCTGTAAAAAAACAATACTGGTTTTCACTATTCATTTAAAATAAAACTCTTCAGATTAATACCAAAATTCACCCTCAGAAAATTCTTATATTTATATATCAAAAAATTAATTTAAAATTTATAAAATAAATCTCTATCAGTTTTATATATTAATTTTAAATTATGTTCACAAATCATTCTTAAGAATCTATTTAATGAAAATACAACTTGTTAGATTACATTTTTTTAATTCAAATGATTCAAATTTTATTTTTAATCTAAATATAATTCATTAAATTGTTTATAGTTTGGTAAACCATATAATTATAATTATTTTTTATAATTATTCATAATAATCAAGTTAATGGTGATGTTATAGTGGTATACTATATGATAGTTCATTTTGACTAGAGGTTGTGTGTTTTGTAAGCTATCAAATATATCGAATTTATTTTTAACAAATATTATAAGGTGTTAGGGTAATACGTACTATTATATGACCATTTTTTATTTCATAAGCTATATAAAACCAAATTTAATTCTCTTAAAATATCATTGTGGTCATTTTCCTGACCTTTAATAAATTTATTCCACACAATTTAAATTTGATCATGGAAATCAATGGTCTGAAATTTGGAAATAAAAATATTTATAAAGATGCATCATAAAAGTGTTCATAAAATATCCCCATAAAATATAGACTGAAGAATAAGAAAGCTTATATAGAATAACAAATAATGAGTTTTACATGTTGGATAACATAACATAGATGTGAATATATGGTTAGATAAGATGACGAAATGCCCAAATAATGGTAAAGGTTGAGAGAGGATATTGGTCACAAGAATCTAAATGATCAAGATAATATAAATAACTTAACAACCATAAATATATGATGACTGAAATGACCATGGATTCAAATGATATTATCGATATAAGATATTTTTTTTAATTTCTTATTCCTGAAGTGGTGGAATCATTTTAATTCCAATGAATATATGATAATATTTTACATGATATCATTTTACATAGTAATCACAATTTCTCCCTTTGGATTCCTATATATCTGTTTCCACATCATCTATAGCTCCATGAAATGAATATCCAAAAATGATTTTTTATTCATAAAGCACTAACATTAACTTTTAATGGATCATAAAATATGTAAAATAGCCGCAAGCCTTCATAGTTTAAAATATGAATTATATACACATGATAAAACTTCAAAAACAATTATTTTCACCAAAATGCATAAAATATGTGTTATTTATTTAGATGTTGGACATATCTAGATAAATATTGAAATTCATGGATGTGTATGGACATTTTTCATCATGAAATGATAATTTTTAATTTAAAATATCAAATAAAATGATTATCTTTAAATAAAATAATAAGGTTTTTCATATTATTATTTATAAAAGAAAAATTTAATAATATTAATAATAACTAATGTAAATTTATAGTGTAAGTATTTTAAACAATTATTTTATAACAATATAAATATATATATTTTCTTTTAAAATGATTATGTAATTTGATTTCGTAACAACGATTACTAATTAAATATTTTTTTGAAAACAAATATATATTGAATTTGTGTTGGAAATAATATTCTACATACAATTATTTAAATAATAATAAACTTTCATTTGAAAAACTATAGACATAATTTATACATATATATTTATAAAACAATACATATCCCTTACTAAAAAAACAGTTAATTAAAATATCACTCTTATACGTACATTATAAAACTAAATAATCAAAATTAAAATAAATTTAGAGAGGCAATTTCCATAGCATTAGAAAAACAAAACCGAGTAAGTGTATAAAATACATCACAGGTTATGTTAGGCACAAGGAGGGTGTTCAGTTAGAAGGTTATATATATATATATATTATTTGGAGGCTTTTGGTGGATGCTCAAATTTTTGATCATATAGTTTTTTAAAATTCACCACAGAAACATTTTATTTATATGTGATTATATTTTCTCAAAATTATTATCAAGAGAATCATTAGAAATTGGGTCTCCCGTGTTTTCAGGAGACACTAATTGAATTTTTCATATTTTCTTATTGTTATTATTATTATTATTATTATTATTATTATTATTATCATTTTACACAAGTCACCTTTTATTGCATCTTTCAATTTTTTTGGTTGACATGCCACGATTCTTTAAATATTACGATATCATTTGTTTGATCACATTTTTCATGTTACACATATATTATTATATTTTATTTTATTTATCTCTTTAAATGTCGGATTTTTTTATTTTGTTTATAATCTCATATGTTGACAATTATCATTATTATTATAACTCATATTATATAACATTATCTTCTTATTTTTTATCTATTTTTCCATTTTACATTATTAATCACATCTTCTCTCAAAAAAATTTATTCACATTTTGTCTCATATGTCCATCTATGGTACAATCATCACTATTATGATTATATATTATTATATTTTTTTTAACATTTTTAATGCTTTTAAAAAAATTTAACATATTAAATCATTTTTCTTCTAAAAAACAAATATAATTTTTTACATATTTATATAAATTTTTTTTTATACTAATGTAATTATAAATATTAAAATATGGTATTTATATTTTAATATATTTATAAATTCTTTTTTATATTATATATTTATAATTTCAAAATTATCATAATTGATATAGTAAAACTTTATAAGAAAGTTTACTTTAGTGTAAACATTAAAAATTTATAAATTTAAAATAAATTATATCATTTTAATAAAATAAATTTATTAATAAATAAATTTATATAATTAATATATATTTCTTTAAAATCAAATTAATATCGTGTCCCCTAAAAAAGTAAAAATTTATGATTCAAACTAATAATACATGAAAATAGTGATTTATTTAATATAATCAAATTAGGATAACCATAAAAAATTAATTATAACTAATTTAATGAATTTATTATGAAAAGTATTTTTTAACAACAAATAACATAAATTAATTTATTAGTGCATATTCTCAAGTATTTTTTTGTTAAATTAATTAACATAACATTTTTATATATCATACTAGTATTATTTCTAACATTGAAAAATAAAAAAAATTGATTAGAGATAAAGTTAAATAATTTTATTCAAATTATAATTCTAAAAATTACTTTTAGGTAGTTATTCTTAAAATCATATGATATGTTAAAAAAATTAAAATGAAATAAATAACCTTATATTTAATTTATTTTCTGAAAAATAAATCTATTTACAAATAAATTAACTTCTAAAAATTCAATTTATTAATATACAGATTAATATTTTATAATTGATATAAAAACGTATTTTTATTACAAATTTTTTTAAAAAAAATATTTTAAAAATTACTATAGATTATAAAAAAATTAATAATTAAAATGGTATTGATATTTGTAATTATTTGATGTTAAATCCTCATCCCCCCATATATTTTCACTATCATAATTCATTTCTTTAACTATAATCAATATTATGAATTTTATACTTAATAATTAGAAAAAAAATATTTATTAAACTCATATACTCAACTAAAATTATCTAATATAATTTTTTATACAGACCATTTCTCTGATGACAAATATGATGACCGAAAAATAATCTTATGTGTTCATGTCTTATAAATGTAATGCATTTTTTATATAAAAGAAAAAAACAAACACACAACATTTAATACATTCCAGGAACATTTCTAGTATATGTTTTAGATAATTACATAGATACCTAATAACATAACAAACAATACAAAACGAAATGAAATGAACAAGTCGTTTTAACATGATATAACTCTTCGAGGAAATATACATAATAAAGTAAATCAAAAAATCTTGTGAAAATTAAATTATAAACATTGGGTGAGAAATCATTTTTCACAGTAAATGGTTTTGAAATAATTGGTAAATATGATTAAAATATTTCTTTTTGATAAATAATTACATTAAGATATTTTTCAAAACAATTATATATAAGAATTTAATTTTACTTGAAAAACCATTAATTTTTAAAATAATGATCATAACACTTTGAAATAATTATTCAGATTTATCTATTTGACAATGATAATTATTAAGGATTAATTATGATTCTTATCAAGCCATGGGAAAAATGTGAGTCCACCTAGTCAATAAAAATATGGAACAATGTCCCCTTAGGGATTTTGGTTGAATCCATATACCATAATATAAAATTGGATACTCTAGTTCCAAATTTAAGGAAACATTTGGATGGCTCTTCCTTTGTTAATCATAACCAAAAAATGGAATTAGAAAATATATTCAAGAATTATTTTTGTTGACGAAAATTATCGTACCATTGCATAAAAGCGTTCTAAAAACATTTTTGAGAAACCCATACCTTCATTTTTCACATTAATTTCAATATATATATATATATATATAATTTCTTCAAAATTTAAAAATTTTAAATTCACTAAATACATATAATTTCATTGATGTATTTATATGAAGGCCATATCTAGCATAGAAAATAAATTCATGGATGTGGAGGGAAATTTCTACACATGAAACAATCAGTATTATTTATATGTCACACATAAAATGAAAACATATATATAACATGATAGTTATTCCATCTTATTTATAAAAGAAACAGTTTATTAATACTATTACCAACACATATAAATTCATATTGCAATTCTTGTAAATATTTATTTCTAATAAATATATATATAATTATATCAACATATATATTTATATATATGTATAGTTTCATTGAAAATTACTAGGTAATATGATTTCTTAAAAAATTATAAATCAATTCATACTTTTTAACAAAAATTAAATAAGTTTTTGTCTAAAACATATTCTAGATAAAATCAATGAAATAAAAATAATATTTTATTTGAAAAAAATGGACATACATTAAACATATATGTATATATATTCAAATAAAAACATATCTATTAGAAAAAAAATATAATTAAAATATCAACCTTATCATAAATTAATACTGATAATTCTCATACCTTGAAAAAAAATAAGCATGGAAGGAGGGTTTATAAGAAAGTGTATATTGTGTTGGGCTCGTGAAGGGTGTGTAGAAAATAAGGTTAAACAAATATATAAAATTTCCAAGCTTGTAGTGGAAGATAAAATAATTTATTATATAATTTTATAAAATTAATAACACATGTATTTTATTTATGCATTATTATATTTTCTCATAAATATTAGTCTGATAATCTTTTAAATTTGGGTCTCCCACATTCTCTTAAATCACTCGATGCATTTGGATTATTATTATAGTAATTATTATTTAGTTTTAGATATTTTCAAAATAATCATTTGCTACAATATTTCAATTTTTTTAAACTCCACCATTCATTTAATATTACAATATCATTTCTTTTATATATTTTATCATGTTACACATATATTGTCATATATTAATATATTTCTCTCTTTAATAGTAACAATTTTAATTTTTTCCTATAATATTTTTTTGAAACCTACCATTATTATTCCATAATATAATATAATATAATAATTTATTTATATACCCTTTTCTTTTATATTCGTTATCACATCTTCTCTCAGACTATTTTTGTCTCATTTTGTCTCATCTATACGATTTTGGTTTAATCATTAATATTATTATAATATATTATTATATTACAATTTTCTATTTTTATCTTTTTCATAGTGTTTTCAATTTTTTAAACATATTAAATCACTTTTTTATGTACAAAACATGTAATTATAAAATAAAATATATATTACATTGGTATACTAATATGATAATATATATTAAAATCAAATGTGTAAATTTTTTATATATGAATAAATTATTTTTTAATTTAAAAATATAATAATTCAGGTATTTATATTTTATAGAACCTGTTAATTTTGATTGAAAATTGAAAATTTATAAATTTAATATAGTATATCCTTTTTTAACAAAATTTAAATATAAATATATCCTTTTAGACAATTATTAATTTTTTTAAAAACATACATAAGAGTAATATCACATAAAAACATTTTAAATTTTAATATTACAACTTATGATACTTATAAATAATAATTTATATATTGTAATCATATTGTGATAACCATAAATAGTCTTATTTATAAATAAATATATGTATTTATTATCTGAAATCAGTTTTAATGATAGGTGTGTCAATGTAATGTTTTAGTACATTAACACATATATTGATTTTATTAAAATAATTAACATAACAATATAATATATCATACTAATAATATTTATATCATTGAAAAATATATTTTTTCTCTAATGATAAAATTAAATACTTTCTATAAATAGGTAATTTAATAGAGAAATTTTAAATAGTTTAGAATTAAATTATAGAATATATTCAAAACTATTAAATAAGAAATAAATAAACATATATTTCATCATTTCTTATGAAAATTATACTAATTTAAGAATAATTTAATTTATAGAAAATAATATTTAATGTAATAGATATTTATATTCAATAATTGTGATATAAAATTTTATGGATTACAAAAAAACATTGTTTCATTAAGTTTTTTAAAATCATTCTTTTAAATTATAAAAAATATTAATGACTATTTATAATAAAATAAATATTTTAATTTCTTGGGATGTTACATATTATTTATAAATACTCAAAAACTTAAATCATCTTCACTACTAGGAGAATATCCCATGAAATGAAATGGTTTTGTTTATTCATGAAAAAAAAATTTATGATAATTTCAAAATGAGAAAGGGAAAAGTTTCATAAGTAAATTCAGTAGCATAATGGATATATAATGTACTTATAAAAAAGTAAAAACAAAATTGGGTATGGGTATCCCATTGATAAAATATAATATGGATTTAGGGGTATGATAAAAAGAGTAATAGAAGAGGGTTAACACAACAGTTATAAGAAGTATATGAAAACTTGTTCCTGAATTGAAGAGAAATGTAAGATAATTCATATACATGGAATAGATACTCTTAAATATTGATAATTAGGACAATGGATGCTTGAGGAATCCTTTTCTAGACTCCTTGAGATGTTAAACTAAAAAATAGTTTTGGTGGTTGGGATGTGAGTGAACAAAACTTTAAATGGGTTGGTATTTTTAAAAAAAAGTGGGACACATTTCAATTAATTCCCAAATATAGCACTTGGAAATAAAGGTTGTAGAGAATGAAAAACCGTTGGCCTTATGAGAATTTTCCATGTTTTTAGAACTATTTGTTTATATTATATTTTATTTTAAACAACATGAAAGAAGAAGATAATTATATTATTTAATTACAAATAGAAAAGAAAATAATCTATAATTTAATGTTTTAAAAATATAAATTTCAATTTTAAACCTTGAAAATAGATTTATAGGTTTAGAAAGTGATTAAAATTTATCAAAATACACAATATTAATAAAATAACAAATTTTCAGTAACTAATTTGGGTTAATTGAGTATTTCATCAATATAAAATCTGTTTGATGTAATCAAACATACCCAATGTCCAAAACATTTTGTTCACTATTCAGTGAAAATATTATATTTTAAAAAAATTTCCGAAATTCAATATTAACTAATTTTGATGTGAATATTTTAAAAATCTTGTTTATGTATCAGAATTATTATAAAAACATTATAATTTTAACATTTAATAATAAAAAACATTATTTACAGGAAAACTAGTGGATTTTCAAGCAGAATCAAAATTATGACCATTAATAATTTTATGAGGGCATAATAAAATTATTTTATAATTTATATATAATTTTTTTTTTCATATTATTTGTTTAAAATATATATTATTCAAAATACCATAATTTATTATATAAATTTCAACCTGTTCTACAATGTAAAATTTAAGCATTAAAAATCAATTTATCACATTTCATCTCAATTAAAAATATATTATTTAAAAAAAACTAGTCATTAATTTGTATAAAATATTGTTTTTCATTTTTTCAATAATACAAATTTATGAAAAAAATTATGATGTTCTCATTAAATAATAATTCATTCTTTGTGATTCAATTATAAAACATAATAAAAATTTATTAGGACGACATATATCCATAAATAAAAATATATTTTTCAAATTATTATTTTCCCCAAATTTTTAAAAAATTTATTCATCTCAATTTTGACATATTAGAAGTTTTTTACTATTTGTATGATTAATATAAAAAATATTATCAAACGAATAATAGTAAAACATTCTAATATCATGCTTCTAGAAAGATATACTACATTATTAATAATGATTTTACACTATCATTATATCATTCATATTGGTATATAAAAACACGTGATTAACCAAAGAACATCCCCCAAGTGTGAGAATCGAAGAGGGATGCAAGGCCCATTATTGTGCATCAATTTTCGTTCATGTATGAGTCACCAATCTTTTTTTATGAAATATATTCTATAAATAATTTTAGTTCGTCCATAGCTTGCATTACATGCCATTATAATTTTAATAAAATGTGATACTAATATAGTATAAAATAATCATTTTAACCTAGCTGTTAGGTTACCAGAAATAAATATAACTATAATATAAAAATGTTTGGGGAAGTCTTTCACAACAATTTATTTATGAAAAATATAAATCAATTATATGATTACATATTTTTTTAATAATTTTAGTGAATTAATATAAATAAACAAAATTAATTAAATATATATGTTATATACTTAGTAAAATAATTTTTATATTCATACAATTAATATTTTTATCATAGGGTATGGATAAACCATATTTGATGTATAAAAACCAATATTTTTCAAAATGGTGGTTTTCTACAATTTAATGGAGATCCACATTTAAATTAATACTATGGAACATTAATAATTTTATATGGAAACATATACATGTTCTTTGGAAGTAGTAAATAAAAATTTACTTTGGATGAGATTTTAATATTTTTCTATTAACATTAAAAATTTGTTGAATAGTGAGAATATATTTAATTTTAATTAAGAAACATTTTTTTCAAAGAAATAATTTATATGATTATGTTATAAATTTTAATAGTCTTAAATTACTAATAATATATATATATATATATTTATATTTATTTATTATTAAATATAATTTATATCATTATAATTAATTATCCATTAAATTTACATGTAAAAACATTTCAATCATTTGCAATGTTTTAACTTTTAAAACTCATTCTTTCTTTCTAACAATGGAATTAGTTTTAAATTGATTACTATAATTATATGTTTTGAATTTTGAAAAATCAATTTAATATTTGGAATCATTAGAACCAATTTATGGAAAATATATTGTTTCATTTTTTGGTATTATTAATTGTTACTTCTGAAATTTTTATTAATATGGTAAAAGGGTAAAATATGAAATGAAGGGTATGAAAAATAGTTTATAATTACCCTAAAACTTTTCTCAATATCATTGGATAATTTGTTTCTAAATTAATCATCCTTGGTTCGAATTGGTGTCCTTGAAAGCCACATAATTTAGATTAGGGAATTTAACTTATTTTATATAATGAAAAGTAAAATATTCCTCACTCATATTTTTATAAAATAAATATATTTTTTATATAAGCATACATATAAGACAAAAAAGATTATAAATATTAATTTTAAATATAATATATTTTAATTAATCATGGTAATTTATTGGTAATTTTTATAGAATAAATAATTACCTTAATTACTTATAATAACCATCAAAAATCACAAAACATAACTAAATCTTATTGTTTGCATATATATCTACCATAAACATACAAGGGTAATTTTACTTACCATTTGAATCCATATAGAATAGTTTGAAACACATATAATATTTTATTTAAAGTGATATCAAATAGGTCACATTCATAATTTAGGTGGTGTATCATTAAAAATTATGTATTTTCCTGATGAAAAATTCAACTACTTATATTTTTTCTAAAATCTAGTAGATTTATATTCATCATAGTATTTTGTGTATAATTTTTATTCACCATATAATTATGATAAATAATTACAAAAAATTGATGTAGTATTTATTTTCTTAATGGTGATATTAAATAAATGGTATTAAAATATTAAAACAAATATAATTGGGTTATTTAATATGTCTAATTATTTTTCTATTCTACCTTGATTATTAAATGATATAGGGTTGTAATATAATCGACTATTAAGATTTAGAAAAGTGTTTTTTTCAATTAAAATATTATAATTTTAATTAACACTTAGTTATTATTTTTAATTTTAATTAAGATAATAAATATTTCAATCAATAGCTTACATTGCATGAAATCGTGAGTGTAATATTTTTTTCACCTTAAACATACTTTGATGGGTATAATGATGAAAATAATAACTATATATTATTTTTATGACTTGATATTGATTATAAAATTTTATACACCATCCATTTCTATATCACTCAACAAATATTTTTATGAAATTATCGCTTGTGTATACGTACAACCTACCATCTCCATGATGTGATTTGATTCATTCTACATGACATTCATTAAATCATGATTATATTAATTTATAAAATAAAAAATGGTATATATTATGTTTATATCATTTTTTAATGATATAACTGTAACCTAAGAAGGTGAACTAGAACTTATTTTATAAAAAATGCATAAGAACATAAAGTAGTTAATATCTGAAAAATGATTAATAATGATGTGTTACTAAAAAAATATATGATAATATAATAATATATGATAACATAAAGATTTTATGATTCTTGAATAGGTCAATGACATTATTTAAATAATTATATATTGCATTTAGATACATAAGAAGAATATTAGACCTAATGTAGTGGATAATTTTGTTATCTCATTATTATCCAAGATTGTTTATTCATAAGTATTTAGTAGGGTATATTTATAATCCACATCCATGTTCCCAAAAATTTAATAATATTTATATTCTTCGAAAAAAAATTGATGTCAATTTTACCCAATAATGAATTATTACTAAATGGTATTAAATGAATCTTTTATTATTATTCTATACGAGGTACTATTTGGCTTTTCCAAAAAAATTAAAAGGAGAAAGTTTCTTTTAAATTATACGACATATGTTATTTTACATCTTTACAACTCCATATTTTCATGATGGAACCTCTAAACAATAACAATTTTATTTTCAAATAAATTCTATTTTTTTATAATATCATGACATTTATATTTAAAAACATTTTCGAAGAATAAATGATATTTCCCTCAAGAATTAATATCAATTGTTTTATCATAATTATTTTCCTTCTAAGATGACATTATTTAGTAGTGTTATGTTTCTATCCCTATTAATATATTTTTTTATTGTTCCTATTATGTAATTTTATTTAAGAAATCCATTTGTTTTGTATGGATTGTTATGGAATGATGTTTAAGAACCCCATTTTATTTTTTTGATTAACCTATGATGAATGATTTATGTTGCATGGTACAAATAATAATGATTTCATTATGATTTGGTTGGGACCTATATCCCCCTCCAATTCAATGGTTAAATATTTATATCTCATTATATAGTCATGTATGGAATATGAAATGATCTCGGTTTAGTAATAAAAGGCTTGATAGTAGAAAAAACCCAGTTCAGTAAAAAACATTTTCTGCTATAATGGTCTTGGAAATAAGACTTTTCTAATGTGAAATGATTTTCCATTATTATATGTATTCCAAAAACATCATGTCTTATGTTATGTCTTTTTGGATTTTTTTTTCATTGTTTTTTATGAACATTTATGATTATCCAATGGTATGATATCACGATCCTTCATATACAGTATAAGATTTTCAAATTTTATTTTCTTATGATATATAATTTTGATATGCTTTATATCTCCCTTTTTTACCATTACCATGACTCTAAGAATACCATTTTATATATATCTTTTATCCATGTTATAAAGGAGGATATTAAGTAAGATATCCCAAAAAGGGGTCCAGTTATGATGAAACAAGTGGGTGATAATGGAGATGTCTTATAAAGTAGTTGTTTATGTTTCCCAGTTTCTAAATAAACTTTATATATAAGGTCATTTCATGGATTTGATAGATTTTTTAATGAATTTTCTTCAACATTTATATAATATCAATGTATGTATATTACGGGGAGTTAGAGTTAGTGTCAAAGGAAAGTTATAGTTATCCATTAAAAACTATTATGAGAAAGCCATAGGAAAACTCTAATGATATATCGATGTATAGGTTACAATCCTAGTGTTTTAGAATTGATCAAGAATAACCTAGTATAAAACCAAATAATTCCAAAATTAATATTTTGGTCTTGAGTATGTGGTTTTCCCATTACTATTATTGTATCTCACACTATGCTTCTTGGTTTTGTTCAATTTCTGGAACCTAAAGGAATAGAGTCAGTGCTTAATGTCACTAGCAATGTAATGATTGTCCCCTTAAGAAACAATAATTTATTGGAGATAGAATTAAATATCATGTAGTTATTCTAACACAATGTTCTTTAGATGTGAATCTTGTGTGACTTATAAATGAAAAAAGGGGGGAACATCATTTTTCTGAGTCCTTCTTGAGGAAATGTCCACCTTATTTCAGTGGGTCTTATGATCCATAAGTGGCTGATAATGGACCAGTACCAATAAAAGGATATTTTCAGTTATACAATATTTATAACATGATAAATTTATCATAACAGTCTGTCATTTGGAAGGTGAAGTAGATAAATGGTGGATACATATCAAGAATACATGGAAAATAAATGAAATTAAATCCATATAATGGTATGAGTTCAATAATATATTTTTTAATATGTAATTTTCTTGTATTATTTAAAAATATAGAAAAGGGGTTACATGAAAATTAGAAAAAGGATTATGAATCCATTGGTAACAATGACGAAAATTTTACAAGCATTTTAAGGTATACATCTTGAATTATTATCCAATATTAGACTATAATTGATTGATTCATAAGTAGCTTAAAAACGATTATTCGAAGGGAATTATCCATAATGGACTTCAATAGCTATGAAGAAATCGTTTGATGTGATCTCAAGGATAAGATAGATATTCAAGTGACCCATCGGTCCTATGTGTTTGATAAGAATATAAAAATGGAGTTTAAAGGAAAATATAAAGTCCACAGTGAAATGAATATGATTTTTCCTTTATGCTCAATGTGTAGAAAGAAACACAGAGGTATTTTTCATCAAGGGTCTAGTAAATGATTTAAATGTGTAAAAGAATGACATCATGTAGATGAATGATAATGTGATGAAAAAAACATTTCCAATGATTCGAATAAAGATAAGGCTATACAGAATAAACCTCATAAACATTAATGCCACAAGTGCAACGAAATGGATAATAATTCAAATCAATTTCCTCATATACGGGTTATTGATAATGATAGAAATCAGTAATCTCTTAAGGCTAAAGGAAAATAAAATTCACATGTTAACACTAATGTCAGTGTGGAGAAGGATAATGATGTAGTGAAAGTTAAACATATAATCCAATATAATTTATAAAATGATTTTTTTGATCCTGGATCAAGATACACATTTATTTCTGAATAATTTTCTTAGGATAACTTCATATTACCTCAATAATTAGACGTTGAGTAATCTGTGACAACTCTTTATGTCACAACAGTCATATGAATGTATTATAACTCATGTACTTTTGATGTTTGTGGGAAATTACGACCTAAAAATATTTTCATCCTACCTATAGTAAATTTTTATGTGTTCTTTATCATGGATTGGATTTCTCTATATAGATCTCGTAAAAATATCCAAGGAAGGGAAGTCACATTAAATATTGTAAATCAATATATGATTATCTTTTAATGAAAGGATAATTATGACCCTGAAATATATATGCATTCTATATTATGTGTCTGAAATCCTATAAATGATGGTTATCTTTCTCAAATTGTTTGGGAGAAACTCACGATTAAGAATGCACTCCTTGTACGGGAGTTTTATGATTTATTTCGGAAGAATGTCCAAGTCACCCACCAAATCATGAGGTGGAATTTTTAATAGAACTCATACCAGGTGTTATTCCAATTTCTATAAAATCTTATATAATGGCCCCAATTGAGTTGTTGGAATTTAAGAATCAAATAGAAGAAAATCATGACAAGGAATTAATATGACGTTTTGAGTCACCTAGAAGTCCACCTCTACTATTTTTTTAGAATAATTATGTATTAAAGAAAAAATACATTTATTATTTAGATCATAAAAAGATAAATATCATAAAATACTATCCAATTTCCCCACATTGGTAACTTATATGATCAACTACATGATTCTGGATACTTTTACAATTTTGGACTTCATTTATGATATCATCAGTTATGGGTCACGAATGAGGATATAACAACGAAAAGATTTTTTATATGGTATGGACATGATGAATTTATAGTTATGACTTTTGGTATTAAAAATTACCCCTGTTATTTTCATATATCTAATGAATAATATTTATCGAGGCTATCTTAATCAGTTTATTGTAGTCATTATTGGTGATATTCCTGTATATTCAAAAATTAATGAAGATCATGAAGATAAATTGATAATTATATTGAAGACCCTCGGAATTTATAATCTTTATGAATAATTTACTCGATGTGAATTTTGAAATCATAATGTTTCATTTTTGTGTCACATAATCTCAAGAGAGGGTAAATTTATGAATATAGTGAAGACAAATGTTATTAAAAGATGGATAAGGCCATCAAGTATAACTGAGATCCAAAGTTTTCTTTTTTTTTTGTATGAATATTATCAACTTTTTTTGATTCATTTTTCATGATTATGTAATCCAATTACTATGTTGGCTTAGAATGGAGTTATGTTCTTGTGGGAAAAGGTATGTGAATAGAATATCAAAGAGAAAAAAATAATATTATCTGGTGGAAATTTTCTCACACTACCTTGTAGTGGATAATGGTTTGTGATCTATTATTATGCATCTAATAAGGTTTTCATTTTTGTTCTCATGATAAATTAAACGGTGATAGCTTATACATCCCGACAATTGAAAATCCATTAGAAAAATTATCCAACACCTTATTTGGAGTTTTCTACGCCAATATTTTACCTAAAGATATTGAGGCATTATCAGTATGATGAAATTTGTGATATTTATACTGATCATAAAAGATTAATGTTTATATTTTCACATAAAAGAAGATTAATATGCATCATAAATGATTTTTGGACTTTATTAAATGTTAAGACTTCTCAATACATTACCACCCTGGGAAACCAAACATAGAAGAAGATGCTTTGAGTCGATAGAACCATGCTAGGATATGAATGATGGGCAGCAGAAAACAGCCAATATTTTATATATTTTCAAAGGATGGATCTCGAAATTTTAATGGAAGAGGAGAAATCTTGTCTTCCACACATGTATTTTCAACCATCTATACTAGTGATGATTAAGGATGCACAAAAGGAAGATGTGGAGCTACCAAATAGGGTGAGAAATGTTCCCAAGTTCAACCTTGATAGTAATGGAATAATAAGAATCAAGAATCAAGGATTCATTCCTCCCATACAAGAATTTTAGAAGAATCAGATGAATGAGTCTCATAAGTCTTTACTCTTTATTCACCCTAAAGAACAATGTTGTGCTGGGACATAAAAGAATATTTTTGGTGGGATGTTATAGAAAGAGATTTTTTCAAATATGTATCTCAGTGCTCGATGTTTCTGTAAGTTAAGGCTGAGAGAAATAATTCTAAGGGTATTTTAAAAAAACTACCTTTATCTGAATGGAAGTGGGAAAACATCACTATGGAGTTTGTCATCAGACATCCCAAAACATCTAAAGACCATAATGCTATATGGGTTATATTTGATCTCCTTAAGAATTGGGTAGACTTAATTGTTATTAGATAAGATATCCCTCTTGATCATTTTTCAAGGATATATTTAAATGATGTGGTAAGATTTCATGATTTACCACTTTCCATTTTATCTGATTGGGATATGAAGTATACCATGAAATTCTATCGATGTCTTCTGTAGGATATATATATAGTGTTATTTTTCAGCACTACGCATCATCCTCATATAGAATGTCGGTCTGATATGACAATTCAAACTCCTGAAAACATGCTTCGAGCATGATCAATGGATTTCAAAGGTTTTTGGGATCAACACCTACATTTGGTGGATTTTTCGTACATTAATATTTTTCACTCCATCATTCAAATGGATCACTATGAATCTCTCTATGGAATGAATTGAATAACTCCAACTATCTATGATCATGATCGGGAAAATCGATTTGGACATGATCTTGTTGATGAAATGGAAGAAAATGTCAAATATATTGATCAAAACATAAGAAAAAATTTGATTCAACCATGATGAATATTGAAGAAATGACCTACAGTTTGTTGTGTGTGATAAGGTGTTTGTCATGACCCGTCCCCGAGAGCCTGTGGTGTGACTACCCCAAGCCCGAATTCCATAGGCTAGGGGTTGCCGATGAGCATCGGAAAATTATATCACTAAAAAGGGAAGGAATTAACTCAAAAACCTGTACACACAGAGACAGGGAACACTACAAACAAGTAACACAAGGAATGATGAAATGTATAGCCATAACTAAAATCCACCACTGAGTGTAAAAGTGAGTAATGCACGTCAAGGGGCCAGAATACAATCCCAAATAAAATAGAAGTACAGAAAAAAGGGAAAAAAGCTCATGAGGTCATCTGCCAGGGTTCCTACCTGATGGGTAGTTACATCTTGTCACCATAGCTCTCCAAGTTTATCGGTCACCTACTTACACCATCTTCAAATCACCTCTGATCACCATCATGTCGTGAATCCTTAAGACTCATTCTAGATTTCCATCTTCTATACATGAATCAACAAGGTGTTGGTGAATTCCATGCATGGGTGAGTATAATAGTAATCAATCGGGACCCTGAGACCTCTAATGGTCTCCAAGAATTCCATAAAGGAAAATCCACAAAGAATGATCTCAATCAAAAATCACAAAGAAAATGATATCTCTCCCCAAGTATAACAATATTTCAGAAGTACCAATGATTAGATGTAAATCTAGATCATCTTATTATTCTGAGAGGATCTTTTTTCGAAACACATAGGGTTACAAGATGTTGATCCACACAAGGTAGCTAGGTGCTGATAGAAATATGATCGCACAGTTCTGATCCACACTAGTTCCCTCGGTGCTTATCCACACATGATCACTTAGTGCTCATCCACACAGGGTTCCTTGATGTTGATCCACAGAGGATCTCTCAGTGCTGATCCAGACTGGATCACTAGGTGTTGATACACACAGGATCGCTGGGTGCTGATCCACACATGATCGCTCGATGCTCATCCATTGATGATCGCTGGGTTCTGATTCACACAGGATCAATTGGTGGTGATCCACACAAGATCGCTTGGTGATAATAATCTACAGATCAATATTCAATCTTAATTTCACAGACAACCACTAGATTCATATACATATCATGAAAGAATCTTGTACGATCTACTCCTCAAGCCACCGGTCGTACCTCAACTACCACAAAAAACCAATTGAACAAATTAACTAAGGATCCTCCATGTCATAATGGTTCAAAACAAATAGACAACACATAAATGAGATTCCAGGTTTGTATGTTATATGCATTTTAGTTCCAAGTCCCCGATTGGATTCAGGTATGATCAAATATGACTAAACTCCCACTTTTTAAAAATATGTCGTGTAGTATCTCAAAAGAAAAACCTCATCCCGAGGGTTCCAATATCATAAACGGTTCATCAAAGGGACTTCTGGTTTAGATGATATTCCCATTTAAGTGTAACTATGATAAAAAGGTGTCCAGGCCTGGTCCCACCCAGTCGAGCCGACCTGACCCGGCCCGATCCCACATGGTTGGTCCGACCCGACCCAACCCTAAGGGGCTGGACTTGGTAAGGTTCAGTTGGGCCTGGTACGACCCTCTATCCGCGGGAAAGGCCTGCTGGGCCACGAGATGGCTTGTTCCACCTGGCTGGGAGAAGGATCAATCAGAGAGTTGGCCGAGCACAGGGGGTCCGCTCTCCCACACCCTGAATGGCCATAACCATTTAGGACTTAAATCTAGTGGCATTGGTTAGCTCCTCCTACCACAGTTGGTCATGCATGACAAGTAATGTGTGGGACTCATGGACTGTGAGTCCGCCCTCCGCCGCAACCTTCCTCTATGGTGCGCTTCCTTAGCGTGCCTCCTAACTCAACATTGGCGCCAGATGGCACCGCACTCCCCAGGCTGGTACACGTAGACAGGCCCGCAACGGACCCGCGGTCACGGGTCTTCCCTCCTCAGTAGCTCAAATCTGCATCCTGCATCCACATCATGATGCCGCATTGTGCCGCCTTGCTTCAAAAATATCGATGATGTCCGACCTCCCTGTTGACTGTTGTGGCTATTTCAAGCATTGTCGTTCCTTCGCGGCCTTCGGGTGTCGGCTACCACCTTCCTTTTTCGTTGGTACCACTGTGGTGGTGAAGGATCCATGGGTCACTGGTGAAGCTTCGGTGGTCCTCTATTATTCTCATTAGCACCTACGACACTCCAGGGACGCCGCCTACATTGCAAAACACATTGTTCCACCTTTCCATCAAATATTCCATTTTTCCATGAAGAACTCCACCACAACCAAGCTTGATGGGGGTACAAGCCTTATTCATTTGGCTCGTTCCCTCCTCATTATCATAACAAAATGGGAAGGATATCATATTTATAAAAACACTCCTAATCAAAATCCCACAATATTCTCCCGCATTAAGGAACAAAACACTGATCAACCCATTTGAGGATGGATCTATGTTCTTCATAATTTTCATGAATGGTTTAAAGGGGAGAAATCAAGCATATAACACCTGCATCAAGTTTGTTTGAAGCCGCTATGGATGATGAAAGAGTGTTCACATACGAAGTTGTTCATCAGTGTTCATCATCGCCCATCATTTCCCCCATCAACCGTCGCTCGATCACATTCTTCATCACAACATAAAGTTGTCGACACTTTATCAGAGCTTCCTCTCATATCTCTCCCCAAACCCAATCCCGAGAATAGATTAAATAAAGGAAAAGTGGAGATTAAAGAATCACATAGTTAATGAAGTTCATTAATGAGATTAATTATTGAACCTCTTAATTCTATCAACGGTGCGGTTACACATCCTTTTAATTCACCCAACAGTGCTATTACACAACTTATGAGTCAAGAAATTAAATGGTATGACGTTTCACTGTGGTCCCACTCCCATTGTTCTAATAGTGTAAAAAAATAACCTTTAGTTATTTTATTATTTTTTTTGTCAAGTCGAAGAAATTTTTCTTTTGTCTGACCATTGTTGGTCAAAGTTAAGCAACCTTTAAGTAAAACCCGGTGTTTCAGATTCAACGACACCCTCAGATTTTTAATTCAAGAATCGATTCAAATGATAGAAAATGCATCATCTAAATTTACTAAATGTACAATAAAAAGTTCAAAATATTATTAACAATCACCCTAAAACCACACCGGTTGACGTTAGGCTCTACCTAAGGGGAACACGCCCACTCTACATCAATGGTACTCTAATATTTTCAATCCAAGTTAAATTTTAAAAGCTAAATATTTTACAATATATTTTTTTTACTTAATTATTTTATTTATGGAAAAAAACATACATACATGTAACGTCCCGGTTCTGGATGCCACCAAGAGGCTCCCTATACTCGGTTGGTCACATGGCCCCAAGTGAATTTCCGCAAATGCCTATGGCTATCTAATAGCAGTGAGGGCCTTGGGTGTGATAGTGGGGAAACTATTCCATCATTGGTATAGTATACAGTGGATGAGAAAAAATATACAATAACGGAAACAGTAATAATCCACAATAAAGAAATCAGAGGAATACAAAAAGTTGGAAACAACTGGAGCACATAAATATAAATGATTCAAGATACATATGCCTAGTAAATCACCCAAACAGATCAGAATGTGTGAATACAAATATTATTAAACCCATGTATAAATGAAACAGCTAAACAGCTCTCAACATCGCAAGCCAAAGATTGGTTCCAAGCTTTCCAACTCCACATCAAGTCAAGTACCTGAAGTTGAAGGGCGCTTTCCCATATCTATACCTGCAGCAATATAATCTGTTTGTGCCTAAAATCATGACCCAAACAGGTTGTGAGACTAAATCCTAGTAGGAACCCACCTGAAGATATGTTCCCAACAGTCAGTGAATATATGGCAGGTGAATGTACAGAAAGTAGTAAACATGAATGTACATAGCAGTCACAATCCACAGTCCAATGTCAAGCAGCAGCTAACACACACAAGTAACCCTCTGGGTTATACCCACAACCATATCCTGTGGTCCTACAAAATGAGTACAAGCAACCCTCTCAGTAGTACACTCAACCTAACCCCTCTGGATTTTTCATAAGAATTCATAATGTCTCTCTGAGGAAACACACTCGGTAAATTCCCCTTATAGTCTATGGTAGTCTAGGACTGTCTAACGAAGAACATAAGGTCAATTCCCGGAGACTCTCTGAGGAAGCTCACTCAGTCAATTCTTTATATAGCACTAGGTCATTCACAGACTCTTTGAGGAAGCTCACCTGGTCAATTCCCCTTATAGCCTAGAGTGGTTCAAGGTAATTCACCAAAAACAAAGACTCTCTGAGGAATCCACTCGGTCTGTCCCCTTATTGTCTACAAAGCTCAAAGACTCTCTAAGGAATCTCACTCAGTCTATCCCCTTATAGTCTAGAATGTCCAAAGACTCTCTAAGGATGATCACTCGGTTTATCCTCTTATAGTCTATAATGAACAAAGACTCTTGGAGGAAGATCACATGGTCAATCCTCTAATAGACTATAATGTCCAAGGACTTTCTGAAGAAGATCACTCGATCTATCCTCTTATAGTCTATAATTTCCAAATACTCTCTGAGGAAGCTCAATTGGTCTATCCTCTCATATTCTATAACACCAGGTTCTCATAGCCCCTTGTAAGTCAACCCATAGTAATGATATAAGGCCAAATTAAATCTACATAACTAATTGGATGACTAGTCTACAACATCTCAAGCATGTCAGAAAACAACACTCCATCATACGACAATAAGGCATGGAAAACAAGTAAATGAAAAAAAAGGATAAAAAGGACCAAAATGTCATAAATAGAACAAAGCATGAGTATAATATCAAAGTCATATAAATTAATCTAATTGATATCCAAATTACCTCTACACAGGCATACATGCATGGGAGGAAAACAACAGGGCTAAAATGGTAAACACACAATACCCCATTCATGGGTATTGGTGGAATTTACACCTAATACTCTAAGACATCGAACCGAAAGTCACAAACCACCTACCTTGGCGTTATGAGATCTTTGTACATGAACCAAAAAGATTAAATCTTCTTGTAACATTGAATATTTGCAAAAATGTCTAAAACGTTCAACCCATGATAACATGGAAAAGAGGAATAGTTGGAAAATGATGCTCTAGAATAAGGAAGAGCATACCGATGTGGTTCAAACGCAATCGACGACGGTCAATTCAGAGAATAGATGGAGACTTGGGGGGCCCAGAAACGTTTAGGCACCCTACGGTTTCTCTCGGTTGAATGGGACCAAGAAAAAGACACTTCTGGAGATCAGACGCGACCCCGATCGATTTAATTAAAAAAATACACGGTGTGTAATTTTGGAGTACATGATGTGTACTTACTATTTCTATACTTTTCTTTATGTGGCCTCCACGTCACCCCACCCGACCTTGTTTGTAGCCAGGACCCGGCCAGCACACGACCTCCTACGACAGTGAAGTACATGGCGTGTACTTAAAAAATTTCCAAAATTTCCTTTTTTTCTCAATAATGGCCAGAAAAGTAAAAACATACTTGAATGAAGATCCAGGTTCTTACAAACTTCCCCCTTAATGAAACATGTCACCAAATTTCCCTAGCGTTGTGTAGAATAAGAATCCTGGAACTGCTCCGGCCACTGAGATCATACATCAACCTCCCTCTCCCAAGTCTCATCCTGTACTTTCCCTTGCTGCCATAGCGCTCACCCCAGAGAAAAATCCTGCCCATAGAGAACCATTGTATAATGAACGAAAATCCATATAGGATTATCTTCAAAAAATGAATCTTCTTTGAGCTCAACCTCCTAAGGTAAAAAGACATGAGACGGGACCATGAAGTAATCGAGGAGATGAGAAATGTGGAATAAGTAGTCCATAGCCAGTTACCTCTATGGTAACTACAACCGATAGGCAACCGACCCAACTCTCTCCAACACCAAAAATTTTGTGACGTACCTCGGCAAAAGCATACCCTGTCTCCTAATCCTCATGTGTCCCAACCATGGTGTGACATGCAGGAAAACCTAATCTCCGACATCAAACTCCATAGGTCATCTCTTCTGATCAGAATAAGATTTCTGATGAGACTGCATAGTAGCCATCCTTTTTTTAATCAACTCTATCAACTTTGTGTTCTCCTGGACAAGACGAGGTCCCAGCATAGCTGCCTCTCTTGCCTCCAGCCAACATAAGGGTGATCGGGATGAACTACCGTACAAAGCTTCGTAAGGTGCAATCTGAATAATCACTTGGAAACCGTTTTGGTAGGAAAACTCATCTAGAGGTATATGTCTCTCCCAAGAACGTCCAAAATCCAGAATGCATGCTCAGAGCATGTCCCCAAACACCTGAATCGTACACTGAGACTGGCTATCTGTCTGAAGGCGGTATGATGTACTCGAAAGTACCTATGTACCCAAATCCTTCTGAATCCCTTTCCAGTCACGAGAAATAAAATGTGTATCCCTGTCTAATATAATGTAGTGTGGAACTCCATGAAGACGTACAATCTCTCTGATGTACAGTCTTCCAAAATAATCAACACTGAAGGTCTCCTTGATCGTAAAGAAGTGAGAAACCTTTGTGAATCTATCAATGACAACCCATATTGTGTCATTCCCTCGAGAAGACCTCAAAAAACCGATCACGAAGTCCATCGCGACATTATTCCACTTCCACTCGGGAATGGGTAACTTCTATAGAAGCACTGCTAGACACTGATGCTCCGCCTTCACCTGTTGACAGGTGGAATACCTCATCACAAAACATGCAACATCTATCTTCATACTTGTCCACCAATACGGGTTGTGTAGATCATGTTATATCATGGTGACACCAGGATTAACTTACCAAACATAGGAATGAAAGTCCCGCATCAGATCCTCATGTATTTCAGCTGGCACCCATACACCCCCCTAGAAACAAAAAATCTCATCCATGCCTGTGGTCTATCTAAGAATAGGTTCCTCTCCTGACACACTCTCTTATAGGAATATGCCTTAAGAATCTGATAGCTACCTCATTCAAACTTGATCAAAAAGGGTAGAGGTAACAGCTACAGAAGATAAGAACATCTACCCCTAACTATCATGAAACTCCAAATGAATCTCAGATAACATAGCCATAAGCTTCCACTCACTGCTGGCCTTCTGAACTACCTGTATCTAAGTCCTCCTTCTCAATGTATCAGCCAATGCATTGCTTTTTCTAGGCATATAGGCAAGCTCGAAGTCGAAGGACTGTAGGTACTCAACCAACCTCCTCTATCTCAAATTCAAATCATGTTGAGTGAAAATGTACTTGAGACTTTTGTGGTTGGTGAAAACCACAAAATTTTCTCCCAAAAGATAATGTCTCCAACAGCATAAGGCATGAACAAGAGCGGCCTACTCCAAATCGTGCATTGGGTAGTTCCTCTCATTTTTCATCAGTTGTCAAGACTCATACAGAACGACTCCATATCTCTGCATAAGCACAGCTCCCAGCCCAATACCTGATGCATGATAGTAAACAGTATAGCTCTTTCACGGATCTAGAAACAGTAGTATCTCTACTGACGTCAACATACCTATCAACTCCTGAAAGGCTGACTCACAAGAATCTGACCATAAGAACTTGGAACACTTTTTTTCAGACCTGTTAGTGGTGTTGCTAAGCATGAAAAATCTTGTATGAAACTTCTGTAGTATTCATCTATCCCTAGAAAACTCTACACCTAAACGACATTCATCGATTGCTCCCAATGAACTACTGCATTCACTTTCTATGGGTCTACCGACACTTCTATATCTAAGATAACATGACCCAAGCTGTGAATCTGATCCATCCAGAAGTGGCATTTTGAGAGCTTAGAATATAACAGATGCTCTCTCAGTGTACTCAAAATGATCTCAAGATGTGTGGCATGGTAATGTCGTGTGTGAGAGTACCCCAAGATATCGTCCACGAAGAACACCACGAAGGAATCCATGTACGGATGGAAAAATCAGTTCATCAGTGCCATGAAAACTGTAGAGGTGTTCTTAAGACAGAACAACATAACCAAGTACTCATATAGACCATACCTGCTCTGGAAGGCTGTGAGAGGTATATCAGATGGTCTAATGTGCAACTGATAATAACCATAGCTCATTCCAATCTTCGAGAACACCCGGGATCCTCGATGTTGATCAAGGAGGTCATCAATCCTAGACAAGGGATACCAGTTCTTGACCGTTAACTGTTTCAACTTCTGATAGTCCACAGAATTCATGAGGGTACCATCTGCCTTCTTCGTGAAAAGGACAAGAAAACCCCATGGAGAAGTAATGGGTTGGATGAAACCCTTTGCCTGCAACTCCTCCAATTGCTTCTTGAACATCTGTAACTCAGGTTTAGTCATACTATAAGGAGGAATGGACACTGGTTCCACTCCTAGCACAAGCTCGATAGAAATGTCTACCTCTCACTCTGGAGACAAATCTAAAAATTCTTATGGAAATAAATCCCTGAAACGATCGACCATGAGAGGAAAGTATAACTGTGAAGTCCCCAGGTCATCCAGATATAGACTTGCAATCTAGGCTGTAACTCCTCCTATCCCAAGATACTCTGGACCAGCTCTACTCGCCTAGACATCCCACTTTCCATTGTGAAGAAAAGATCCACCCTCTGGTGATATGAAACTCAACCTGTGGCGATAGAAAACAAAAAATTCCTGGAAGGGAACTAACCAGTCCATCTCAAGAATGAAATCATAACCTGTCATCTCTTGGACATTCAGGTCCCATAGAATGTGACCCCCACCAACCTTTATGGGGAATTCCTTTCAGTAATGTACAATAGCCTTCCTAGTCCTCAACGGTGTGTCTAGTGTCAAGATGTCGGCTGAAGAAAAGATGCAAAGACCAAGACTCTCCACAAAAGTGAAAAATATAAAGATATGGGAATCCCATGTATAAAAAAAGAGTTAAAAATAAAACTGAGGCTACTAAGGTCATACCTCAACCAGTAAAAGGTCCTAGATCTTGCTATTCCTGGGTCTAATCCACTGCAAAAGTATGGTATTCTCCACATCCTTATGACCATACCTGGCCACTCTGAGCTGATCCACTCTATTGTTACTGGTAGCCTAGTGACTGACCACTGCAGCCACGACCTCCACCTCAGCTCGAATGGCTGGAATAACCCCAGTTCCCATACTGGTGAGAAACTGGCAATGCTTCTCCTGAACGCAGGGACATAGAAGAACCCCTGCCCCCAACAATAGGTGAGAAGATCTGATACAAAAACTGATGATGGCCCAACATTACATAAGATCGGCACTCCATCGGTTCTCTCTGGAACTAAGGCATACTGTGCCAGCTCCTCCCGCATTGGTAGCACACTACCAGGATCCGTGGAGATACATCCCTCTTACTATGATCTCCTAGAGTAGACTCCCTGCAGCTCTTCCTGCTATCAATAGGAGGAACACTAACTCTGGATGTCAAACTACCCTGGCTCACTGCTCCAGAATCCCTCAGATTGTGCTTACTGAACAGCACCTGGTTGAAGAAATAGGATATCGATGTCAACCTGATAATGATCACCTACGATCAGATGTTGTTTCTCATACAATCCTTGAGCTTCCATGCAAGGAAAAACTAATCAACTCTTAATATTCCCGCTCCTCCCGTATTTCTACCACTTTGGAACGTCCCGATTCTGGAAGCCACCCATAGGTGCCTCGTACACAGTTGTTCACATGGCCTAAAGCGCATTTCCCCTAACAATAGAGGCTTCCGACTAGCAGTGAGGGCCTTGGGTTTGATTGTGGGGAAACTATGACCTCATTGGAAGAGTACAATATGGATGAGAAACAATATACAATAGCAGAAGTAGTAATAATACATACAAAATAAATTAGAGAATGATTAAAAGTATGAAAAAACTGGGGCACATATATATAAATGATGCATGATACATATGTCTAAGAAATCAACCAAAAAGATACAAGTGCTGGAATACAAAACAGAACTATACCCAAGTACAAATGAAACAGCTAAACATCTCCTCATCATCGCAAGCCAAATCATGGTCCCATGATCTCCATCTCTACAGCAAGTCAAGTACCTCAAGTTGAAGGGTGCTTGACCTTATCTATACCTGCAGCAATATAATCTATTTGGGTCCAAAAGCATGACCCAAACAGGGTGTGAGACTAAATCTCATTAGGAAACCACCCAAATATTTGTGCCTGAAAATCAGTAAATATATTGTAGGTAAAATTACAGAACGCAGTAAACATGAAAGTACACAGCAATAACAATCCACAGTCCAAAGTCAAGCAGCAGCAAACACACACAGGTAACCTTCTTGGAAGTACCCACATCAAACCCCTCTGGTCCTACCAAACAAGTACAAGAAACCCTCTGGGTAGTACACCCAGCCTAACCCCTCTGGTTATTTCATAATAATTCCTAAATACTCTCTGAGGAATCACTCTCGGTCAATTCCCCTTATAGTCTATGGTAGTCGAGTACTCTATGAGGAAGCCCAAAAGGAAAATTCACCTTATGGACCCATGGTCTAGAGACTCTCTGGAAAGCTCACTCGGTCAATTCTTCTTATAGCCCCAGTTTTTTACAGACTCTCTGAGGAAGCTAACCTAGTTAATTTCTCTTATACCCTAGAGTGGTTGAAGGTAATTCAAGTTAAACAAAGACTCTCTGGGGAAGCTCAATCGGTCGGTCCCCTAATACTCTATAAAGCTCAAAGACTCTCTAAGAAAGCTCACTCGGACTATCCCCCTATAGTCTATAATTTCCAAAGAATCTCTAAGGAAGATCACTCAGTCTGTCCTCTTATAATCTATAATGTTGAAAGAATCTCTGAGGAAGCTCACCCGATCTATCCTCTTTTAGTCTATAACACCATTTTCTCACGACCCCGTGTAAGTCAACACATAGTAATGCTATATGGCCAATGTAAACCTATAGAACTACTTGTTTAAATAGTCTACAGTGTCTCACGAATGTCAAAATACAACACTCCATCCTACGCCCACAAGGCATGGATTATAGGTAACCGGCCAATAGGCTAAACTGGACCAAATGATCATAAATAGAACAAAGAATGAGCAGAACATCCAAGGCATAGAAATCAACCAAATTTATATCCAAATTACCTCTACATAGTCATACAAGCATGGAAGGAAAATAACAGGGGTAAAACGGTAAACACACAATACCCCATTCAATGGTATTGGAGGAATTTCCACATAATACTCAAATACATCGAATGGAAAGGCACAAACCTCCTACATTGGAGTTAAGAGATCTTTGTACTTGAACCATGAAGCCTGATTCTCCTTGGAACATCGAATATCTTCAAAAACATCTAAAACGTTCATCCCATGATAACTTGGAAAATATGAGGAATTGGAAAATGAATCTATAGAAGAAGGAAGAGCTTACCGCTGTGGTTCCAACTTCATTGACAGTGGTTGATTCAGAGAAAAAACTGAGACTTTTGGGCTCGAATGAGTTTCTTCTTCATAAGTGTTCTCTCAGTCGAACGAGACCTAGAAGAAGACACTTCTAGCGATCAGACACATCCCCTGTCCGTTTAATGAATAACAACAAAATACAGGGTGTGTACTTTTCGAGTACACGACGTGTAATTACTGTTTCTGTACTCTGCTTTAGGCGGCCTCCACATCACCCCACACGACCATGTGTCTGGCCAGCACACGACCTCATGTGGTAACGATGTACTTGTCGTATACTCATAAAGTACATGGCGTGTACTTAAAAAATTTTCATAATTCCATCTTTTTTCTCAAAAACTCCAGAAAAAGAAAAAAAAATAGCCGAAAAGAATATATAGGTTCTCACAATCTTCCCCACTTAGATAAATTCATCCCCAAATATCCCTAATGCGGTGTAGAAGAATAAACCCCAAACAACTCTATCCACTGTGTTCGTATGTTGGCCTCCCTATCCCAAGTGTCATCCTGCACCCGCCAGTGCTTCCATAGCACTCGTATCATAGGAGAAGACTGGCCACAGAGAACCTTCTTACCGTGATGAACAATCCAGATAGGATGCTTCTCAAATGATGCATCCACCTCCAACATGACTTCCTCGGGTAGGAAGGCATTAGGTGGGTCTGAAAAGTAACGTCAAAGCTGAGAAAAATGGAAGACATCATGCATATATCAATACCTATGAGTTAGCCGAAACCGATAGGCAATCATCCCAACTCTATCCAACGCCTTAAACGGCCTGACGTACCTCGGCGGAAGCTAACCCTATCTCATAATTCGTCTGTGTCCCAACCTTGGTGCGACATGTAGGAAAACCTGATCCCCGACCTAGAACTCCAGAGGTCGTCTCCACTTATCAGCATAAGACTTCTGATGAGACTATGTAGTATCCATCCTCTTCAGAATCAAATCTATCTACTATGTAGTCTCCTGGACAGGACGAGGTCCTATCATAGCTACCTCTCTTACCTCCTGCCATCATAAGGTTGATCAGAATGGCCTACCGTACAAATCCTCCTAAGGTGCCATCTGAATAGTCACCTAGAAACTATTATTTTAGGGAAAATACACTAGATGGTTATGTGTCTCCTAAGAACCTCCAAAGTCCAAAATTCATGCTCGGAGCATGTCCTCAAGCCCCTGAATCGTACACTCAGACTGGCCTTCTGTCTGCGGGTGGAATGCTATACTCAAAAGTACATGTGTACCCAAAGCCTTATGAATCCCCTGCCAGACTTGATAAGTAAAACGTGCATCCCTTTCTGATATAATAGAGTGTGGAACTACATGCACACGTACAATCTCTCGGATGTACAGTCTTACCAACTCGTCAACACGGATGGTCTCCTTGATCAGCAAGAAGTGAGAAACCTTCGTGAGTCTGTCAATGACAATCCATAATGTATCATTACCTAGAGTCAACCACCAAAAACAGATCACGATGTCCATCATGATGTTGTTCCACTTCCACTTGGGAATTGGTAACCGTTGTTAAAGCCCTGCTGGTCACTGATGTTATGCCTTCACCTGCTGATAGGTGGAACACCTCATGAAAAAACTTTCATCATCTTTCTTTATGTCTAGCCACCAATACATGTGGTGTAGATCATGATACATCTTGGTGACACTAGGATAAACTACCCAGACAGAGGAATGAAAGTCCCACATCAGTTCCTCGCGTATGTCTGTTGTCACCCATACGCGCCCCTGGAAACGAAAAATATCATCCCCACCGACGGTCTATCCAAGAAGAGGGTCCTCTTCGGACACACTCTCCCATAGGACTGTGGCTTCATAATCTGATTACTGCCTCATTAGAACTAGATCAATAAGGGTATAGGTAACAGCTACATAAGATAGGAATGTCTTCCCCTAACTATCATGCATCTTCAAATACATCTCAGAGATAAGAACCATAAGCTTCCACTCACTACTGGCCTCCTGAACTAGATGTATCTGAATTCTCTTGCTCAGTTCATCAACCACATCATTGCCTTTCCCAGGTGTATAAGTAATCTTGAATTTGAAGAACTGTAGGTACTCAACCCACCTCCGCTGTCTCAAATTACAATCACGCTGATTAAAAATGTACTTGAGACTTTTTTGGTTGGTGAAAACCATAAAAAGCTCTCCCAAAAGATAATGTCTCCAAAAATGCAAGGAAGGAACAATAGCTGCCAACTCCAGATCATGTGTAGTGAAGTTCCTCTCATGTTTCCTCAGTTTCTGAGACCCCTACGCAATGACTCAATCTCTCTGCATACGCACAGATCCCAGTCTAATACCTGACGCATCACAATAAATGGTATATCTCTTGCATGGCTCAAGAAAGACTAGTATTGGTGCCGACATCAACCTCCATATTAGCTCCTAAAATGATAACTCACAAGAATCTGACCATAAGAACTTCACACCCTTTTTGGTCAGGCATGGCAGTGGTGATGCTAAGCAAGAAAATTCTTGTATGAAACGTCTGTAGTATCCATCCATCCCTAGAAAACTCTGCACCTCAATGACGTTCTTTGGATTCTCCTAGGAAACTACAGCTTTCACTTTCTCTCGGTCTACTGACACAACTCTCTATAAGATAACATTACCCAAGAAGTGAATCGGATCCATCCAAAAGTGGCACTTTGAGAGCATAGCCTATAACTGATGCTCCCTCAGTGTACTCAATAAAATCTCAAGATTAGTTGAATGGTCTTGTAAAGTGTGAAAGTACAACAAGATATCATCCAAGAAAACAACCACAAAGGATTCCAATTATTGATGGAACACATGGTTCATCGGTGCCATGAAAACTATAGGTGCGTTCAAGAGACCGAACATCATATCCAAGTACACATATAGAGCATACCTTCTCTGGAAGGATATAAGAGGTATATCAGATGGTCTAATGCACAAATAATGATATCCAGACATCAATTCCATCTTCAAGAACACCTGGTCTCCTTGATTTTGATCAAAGAGTTCATCAATCCTAGGCAAGGGATATCGGTTCTTGACCACTAACTAGTTCAAATTCCGATAGTCCACAAAAATCATGAGGGTATCGTCTGCCTTCCTCGCGAAGAGGATAGGCGAACCCCAAGGAGAAGTACTAGGTCAGATGAAAACCTTTTCCTACAACTCCTCCAACTTTTTCTTGAGCTCTTGTAACTCAGGTGTAGCCATCCTATAAGGAGGAATGGACACTAGTGCTGCTCCTGGCATGATATCAATAGAAAAGTCTACCTCATGCTCTGGAGACAAACCTAAAAAGTCCTCTAGAAAGACATCCCTAAAACAATCCACCACTATAAGAAAGTCAAACTATTAAGTCCCCATGTCATCTAGATATATACAAGAAATATGTGTTGTAACTCTTCCTATCCTAAGATGCTCTGGACCTACTGTATTCGCCTTGACATCCCACTCACCCTTTTTAAAAAAAGATCCACCCTATGGTGATATGAAACTTACCCTACGACGATAGCAATCAATGACTGCCTATAAGGGAACTAACCAGTCCATCCCAAGAATGACATCATATCTTTTCATCTCTATTATATAAAGATCCCACAGAAATTGACACCCACTAACCACTAGAGGGAACTCCTTGCATTGACTTACACTAGTCATCCTAGTCCCCAACGGTGTGTCTAGTGTCATCATGTCGGGAGAATAAACGATGCAGAGACCAAGACTCTCCAAAACAGTGATAGAAATAATGATATGGGATTCCACTGTATCGACTAGGGTTGAAGATTAATGTGAGGCTACTAAGATCGCACCTCGAACTGTAGAAGGTCCTAGATCCTGCTCTTGCTAGGTCTACTCCACTGCAAAAGTATGGCTTGATCCACGGCCCTGTGAACCTTCTTGGACACTCTGAGCAATTCCACTCTGCTGTTGCTGGTAGCTTACTGACTGACCACCACGACCGAAACCTCCACCTCAGCCTGAATGGTTGGAAGAACCCCAGTTCTCAGACTTGTGAGAAACTGACGATGGTTCTTCGGATAGTGTGGTCATAAAAGAAAACCTGCCTCCAGCTTCATGTTATAAGATCTAACAGAAACACTAAAGATGGCCCGTCTTGCTCCATGATCGGCACTCTATAATGTCTCTCTGTCACTGAGGATTGGTATTCCCACTCCTCCCACATTGGTAGCATACTACCTGGCTGCATGAAGATACATCCTGCCTACTCTGATCTCCTCGAGCAGACTCCATGTGGTTCATAATGCTTTCAGTAGGAGGAACACTAACTCTAGATGTCAAACCACCCTAGCTCACTCCTCTAGAATCTCTCATATTGATCTCAGTGATCAGTGTCTGGTTTATGATAGAAGATATCGAAGTCAACCTGAAAATGTTCACCTGCGATCAGATGTGATGCCCTAGACCATCCATGAACATCTCTGCAAGGAACATCTAATCATCTACTAGAATCGGTGTGAAACTCTACAGCTCAGTAAAGAGATACATGTAATCCTTAACAAAAAGATTACCCTGCTCTAGACTCACACAATCCTGGGCTCGATCATCTATAATGGTCTCCGGGTAGAAGTAATCATAGAGGATCCACCAAAACTCATCCCATGTCATACTCTGTTGGCGTCTTGACTGTGAGATCACCTCCCACCACCTCTTGGAAGAATCCTGGAGCATATAGGTAGTGATATTTTCCCACTTATCTGGAGGTATATCTAGATAATTGAAAATTTTTAGTGCGGCCTCTAGCCATGATTCTACAGCCAGTGGTCCTACATCCCTGTGATAGTAGGAGGATGATGCTAATGAAAAACCCGTGTCAATTCCTCCATCAAAGGGGTAGGAGACAGTGCTCCCTGAAAAGTTTACATCATCCTCAGAAAGTCATCCCTAAACTGGGCATCATCACCTGTTCTAAGTATAACAGCTAGTTCCAAGGCTGGAACAACATGTGGATCTGTTGGAAGTCCCCTATTAGCCAAATCCGGTGTCAGATCACCATTTGGAAAATGGCGTACAACTAGAGGACGTCTCGGTGGCATAATTAGAAAAGGTCAAACGCACACCTTAGATCAGGATTATCAAGGACTGAAATCATATGATTAAAAGAAAGGAAAATGATAAAGAAACCATTAATGCTTTACAAAGCATGACTACACGGCGTGTATAAACACTACATTGCATGTTCTCTTAAGTGATTCACATGGGCATGTACTTCTTCCACAACTATTCATGTAACACCCCAACCACATGGTGTGTTTTCCCCACACACGACATGTACTTGAACTCAATTCCACTGCTCGAGTCTCACTACATGGCTAACCCACACGGTCATCTTAATCCTTGTCTAGTAAATGTTGTGTCCATCATTAACATGCCCCAGTACCCTGTTGGTCACATGACCTCAAGAGCATTTCCCTGAACACCATAGGCTGCTGACTAGTATTGAGGTCCTTGGGTGTGATAGTGGGGAAACTATTCCCCCTTTGTCAGAGTACACAATGGATGAGAAACAATATACAATAGCAGAAGCAGTAATAATCCATACAAAATCAATCAGTGAAAGACTAAAAGTAAGAAACAACTGGAGCACATGTATATAAGTGATGCATGATACATATGTCTAGGAAAGAAGCCAAACAGATAAAAATGACGGAATACAAAAAATACTAAACCAAAGTACAAAAAATAGCTGAAGAGATCATCAGCATCACAAGACAAATATTGGTCCCATTCTCTCAAGCTCCATCTCAAGTCATGTACCTGTTAGCTGAAGGGTGCTTACCCTTATCTATACCTGCAGTAATATAATCTGTTTAGGCCCAAAAGCATGACCCAAACATGGTGTGAGACTAAATCACAGAATGAAACCAGCCCACGATCTGTGCATAACAGTCAGTCAATATATGGCATGTAAATGTACAGAAAGTAGTAAACAGTAAAGTACACAGCAGTAACAATCAATAGTCCAATGTCAAGCAGTATCTAACACACATAGGTAACCCTCTAGGAAGTACCCACAGCCATCCCCTATGGTCTTACCAAATGAGTTCAAGCAACCATCTGGGTAGTACAGTCATCCTAACCCCACTGTTTTCGTCATAATAATTCATAAAGATTCTTTGAAGAAGCACTCTCGGTCAATTCCCCTTATAGTCTATCGTAGTCGTGGACTCTCTAAGGAAGCACACAAGGTCAATTCCCCTTATAGCCCCAAATTCAAGAGAATATCTGATGAAGCTCAGTCGGTAACACTCTCTAATAGCCCCAGGTCATTCACAGGCTCTTTGAGGAAGCTCACGTAGTCAATTCCCCTTATAGCCTGTAGTGGTTCAATGTAATTCAAGTAAAACAAAGACTCTATAAGGAAGCTCACTCAGTCTATCCCCTTATAGTCTATAAAGATCAAGGTCTCTCTGAGGAATATCACTTGGTCTATCCCCCTACAGTCTATAATGTCCAAAGACACTTTGAGGAAGCTCACTTCATCAATCCTCTTACATTATATAATTTCTAAAGACTCTCTGAGGAATCTCACTCGATCTATCCTTTTATAGTCTGTAATGTAAAAAGACGCTATGAGGAAGCTCACTCGACCTATCCTCTTGTAGTCTATAACACCAGGTTCTAAAAGACCTGTGTAATTCAATGCATAATAATTATATATGGAAAAATTAAACCTATAAAACAACATGGCTAACCAGTCTACCGAATCTCATGCAGTTCAGAAAACTACACTCCATCCTATGACCACAAGGCATGGAAAACAGGTAAACGGTCAATAAACTAAACAAGACTAAATGGTTGTAAACAGAAAAAAGTATGAGAATAATATCCAAGGCATAAAAATCAACCCAATTCATATCCAAATTAACTCTACACAAGAATACAAGCATGGAAGGAAAACAACAGTGATAAAAGTCCTCATGATGGGAGAGGTATCCACACCACTTTATAAAGGGGTGCTTCGTGCACCTCCACCTTTGATGTGGGATTTCCATAACCCACCCCCCTAGAAGGTCCCATCATCCTCGCTATAACATCATATGTACACAATCTCTGATACCATTTTTAACGGTCGTTTTAGGAACCCAGATCCTCTTTCAGCTATGTTTATCCTTTTCTGGACATTTATTAGAAAAGATGAAAATTAGGAAATTTTTGAAGTACACACCGTGTACTTTATGATTACATGCTGAGTACTTCATTGCCGCAGGAGGCCATGTGCTGGCCATGTCCTAGATACGCACACAGTCATGTGGGGATACGTGGAGGCCACCTAAAGCGGAGTACGGAAACAGTAATTACACTCTATGTACTCCAAAAATACACGCCGTGTATTTTGTTTTTTTTTTCATTAAATGGACCAGGGTCACATCTGATCACAAGAATTTTCTTCTTCTAGGTCTCATTCGGCTGAGATAAACAGTATGGTGCCAAAACATCTCCGAGCCCCCAAGTCTCCATCTATTCACTTAATCGACTACCGTCAATTGTGTTGTAACCATTGTTGTATGTTATTCCTTCTTCTAGAGCTTCATTTTCCAATTACTCCTCTTTTCTATGTTATTCGTGGTTGAATATTTTAGATGTTTTTGTAGTTATTTGACATTACAATGAGATTCAAGCTTTAAGGTTCATGTATAGTGATCTCCTAACACCAAGGTAGGTGGTTTGTGCCATTCCATTCGAATAATTTGAGTATTATGTCCAAATTATACCAATACCCTTGAACGTGGTATTGTGTGTTTACTGTTTTACCGTTTTTTTTCTACCATGATTGTATGCCTATGTAGAGGTAATTTGGATATGAATTGGGTTTATTGCAATGCCTTGGAGGGGTTTCTCATGGTTTTTTCTATTTACGACCATCTGGTCCTATTTATCCTTTTGGCCATTTACATGTTTTCCATACCTTGTGGTCGTATGATGGAGTGTTGTTTTTTGACACACTTGAGATGATGTAGACTAGTTAGCCATGTAGTTCGGTAGTTTTACATCAACCATATACCATTACCATGCATTGACTTAAATGGGGCTGTGAAAAGCTGGTGTTATAGACTATACGAGGAATGTCTGAGTGAGCTTCCTCAGAGAGTCATTGGACATTACAGACTATAAGAGGATATTCAGAGTGAGCTTCCTCAGACTGTCTTTGGAAATTATAGACAATAAAGGGATAGACCGAGTGAGATTCATCAGAGAGTCTTTGAGCTTTATAGACTGTAAGGGGACAGACTGATTGAGCTTCCTCGGAGAGTCTTTGGTTTACTTGAATTACCTTAAACCACTACATGCTATAAGCGTAATTGACCAGGTGAGCTTCCTCAAAGAGTTTGTGAACGACCTGGGCCTATAAGAGGAAATAACCAATTGAGATTCCTCAGATAGTCTCTTGACTTTGGGGATATAAGATGAATTGACCTTGTGTGCTTCATCAAAGAGTCCTCGACTACCTTAGACTATAAGGGGAATTGACTGAGAGTGCTTACTCAGAGAGACTTTATGAATTCTTAAGACAGAACCAGAGGGGTATGGCTAAGTGTACATCCCAGAGGGTTTCTTGTACTCATTTGGTAAGACCAGAGGGGATGTTTGTGGGAATTTCGTAGAGGGTTACCTATGTGTGTTAGTTTCTCTTTGACTTTGGACTGTGGATTGTTACTGTTGTGTACTTTCTTGTTTACGGCTTTTTGTACTTTTACCAACCATATATTCACTGACAGTTAGGCATAGATATTTGGGAGGTTTCCTACTTTGATTTAGTCTCACACCATGATTGGTTCATGCTTTTGGTCTCAAGTACATTATACTTATGCAGTTATAGATAAGGGAAAGTTCCCCTCAACTTTATGTACTTTACTTCCTTTGGAGCTGGACAGCATGGGACCAAGCATCGGCTTGATATGCTGAGGAGTTGTTTAGCTATTTCTTTTGTACTTGGGTTTAGAACTACTTTTATTCCAGAATTTTGATCTATTTAGCTGCTTTCCTAGAGATATGTACAATGCATTATTTATATACATGTGCTTCAGCATTTTCTTACTTTTAGTCTTCCATTGATTTCATTTCTATGGATTATTAATTATTTTACTATTTTATATTGTTTCTCATCCACTGTGTACTCTTCCAATGAGGGAATAGTTTTCCCACTATCACACCCAAGGCCCTCGCTGCTAGTCGGTAGCCTCTGGCATTCAGGGAAATGCGTTTGAGGCCATGTGACCTACCTGGTACAGGGCGCCTCTAAGTGGCTTTTGGAACCGGGATGTTACAAAGTTGTATCAGAGGGGTTCATTTATCTTGACTTGCTGTTTAGAGCCTATAGTAAGGGATATGATGAAATTGGTACCTGGAAATAAGTTATTCCTAGGAGTAGCTGACCCATGTATAGGGTAAAAATAATTTACCTCATTAATGAAATTTTTCTGATTTTTAAATTCTATAGTTGATTTGATTTCACTATTGGGAGACCCACATGTTTGTGATGTCACCTTTGAAATTATTGAGGTTATATTTCTATCACAACCCGATGAGATGAGGGTATTCCATATCATGCATCATATATTCACTTGCTAGAAATCACATGTCATGCATTCTTGCCATTCCATTTAGGGTGCATTAGAAATTTCATTTTGTTTTGATAAATTTTGTGTAGAATATGAATGTTGTTGTGATAGAAGCTTTGATATAATACCTGCATTCAATAGGTATTGCTATGTGTAAGGTCTTGTATGAATGAACACCATATTTTGGTTCTTGAGGTGTTATAGGCCCTCATGAATCAGAACATGGTGGATCATTGACTTGTTTACCTTGTATATGACATGTATAAGTTTTCAACCTTTGATTTGTGGGGATTAGGGGCCATCACGGATCATAATATGGCACCTTAATGCTTTTTTTCTGTGTTTTCTGGGCTCTAGAGCAGTTTCTGAGCTACAGTCTAAAAAAACCTAGAATACATGGAGTTTACTTTATGAATACACTCCCTATAGTATATAAACATGTCCCTGAATGTGTGGTCAGGGACACAAAGTTGTGAAAAATCTTGTAGGAACACGCCATGTACAGTACGTACACGCCGTGTTGTAGTGACCGTGTGTCTACCCGTGTGACTAACAACACAGATGGATGAAACATAGGAAATCCAAATCGTGGCCTTATTTTACATGATGTGCAGTGTATCCTAGGTTCCCGACCATGTCATGGAAAACACGGGTTAGGGAAATACTTCAATTACATGACATGTGCACATGGAGCATGTCGTGTAGAGTGAACCGTGTAGCCGGCCGTTTAACTAACAACACGGGTCTTTGAAACTTTTCTAGTACACGTCGTGTCCATCATGAACACGCTGTGTAGTATAGGATTAAGAGGACCATGTGGGTTATCCATGTAGGGAGACTCGGGTAGGGGAATAGATTTTAAGTACATGTTGTGTGTGGGGACAACACACCATGTGGTTTGGGTGTTACACGACCAGTTGTGGTATAAGTGCACGCCCATGTGAATAGATTAAGAGAAAATGCCTTGTAGTTTTTATAAATGCCATGTAGTCTTGTTTTTAAAAAAATGAATGTTTTATTTATCATATTCCTTTATTGTACTCTAATGTTTTCTGTCCTTGATAATCCTGATCTAAGGTGTGCGTTTGACCATTCATAATTATGCCACCGAGACATCCCCCGGTTGTACGCTAGTTGCCAGAAGGTGATCAGACACTCAATATGGTTGATCATGGACTTGTAGAAGATCCTTTTATTATGCCATCACTAACCCCAGCCATTATACCTGGAATAGGTGCTGATGCATAGTTCAGGGAAGGCTTTCTAAGGATAATTCAGACTTTTCAAGGAGTGTCATCTCCTGCCCCGTCGATGGAAGAATTAACGTGGGGTTTTCAGCATTATCATCCACTTACAATCTCAAGGGATAGAGGACCCTAGGAAGCAGAATCATGGCTAGAGGCCATGACAACAATCTTAGAGCATCTAGAGATACCTCCAGATAATAAGGTGATGCTCCATACCTATATTCTCTATGAATCTTCCAAGAGGTGAAGGGAGGTGATCTCACAGTCAGGACGCTAACAGAGTATGACTTGGGACGAATTTAGATGCATCTTCTATGATTACTTCTACTCGGAGACCCTGAGGGACGATCGAGCCTGGAAGTTTATGAGTCTGGAGCAGGGTAATCTTTCTGTTATGGAGTACCCGTCCCACATTACAGAGCTCCAGCATTTCACGGCTATTCCAGTAGGCAATGAGATGTTCTTTGTGCCAAAGTTCAAGGATGATCTGAAGCACAACATCCGATCACTGGTGATCATATTTAGGTTGCATTAACTATCCTCTATTGTCAACCAAACACTGATTACTAAACACAATATGAGGGATTCTGGAGCAGCGAGCCAAGGCGGTTTGACATCCAGAGTTAGTGTTCCTCCTACTGATAGTAGGAAGTGCCACAGGGAGTATGCTCGAGGAGATCAGAGTAGGTGGGATGTATCTTTAGGCAGCCAGGTAGTTTGCTACCAATGCGGGAGGAGCAGGAATACAAGGTCTCAGTGTCTGAGAGACCCGATGGAGTGCCGATCAGGCAGCAAGATGGGCCATCGTCAGTGTTTTTGTCAGATCTACTCAACTGCAGATGGTGGATGAGGTTCTTCTATGACCCTGCATTCAGAAGATGCATCGCCTATTTCTCACCAGTCTGGGAACTGGGGTTCTTCCGGCCGTTTGGTCCAAGGTGGAGGTCACTGCCATGCTGGTCAGTCACCAGGCTACAAGCGACAGTAGAGTGGATCAGATCAGAGTGGTCATGTAGGGTCATAGGGCTGTAGAGTAGGCCATACTTTTGTAGTGGAGAAGACCTACCAGGAGAAGGATCAAACACCTTCTATAGCTAGAGGTACGATATTAGTAGCCTCATTTTTACCTACAACACTTTTCGATACAAGGGCTTCCCATATCTTTATATCTATCTATGTTGTGGAGATTCTTTGTCTCTGCATCTTTTCTTCTCCCGACATCTTGAAACTATACACACCATTGGAGACTTGGAAGGCTAGTGTACATCAGTGCAAGGAGTTCCCCCTAGAGTTTGGTGGGTGTCACTTTCTATGGGATCCATATGTCCTAGAGATGACAGGTTATAATTTCATTCTCGGGATGGACTGGTTAGTTCCCTTCTAGGTAGTTGTTGATTACTATATTTTCATGGTGAGTTTCATATCACCAGAGGGTGGATATTTTCTTCACAAGGGCGAGTGGGATGTCCGGGCGAGTAGTGCAGGTCTATAGAATCATGGGTTAGGAAGAGTTATAGCCGTGATTCCCAGTCTATATCTGGATGACCTATGGACTTCACAGTTATACTCTCTTCCGTTGGTGGATCGTTTAAGGGATGTATTTCTAGAAGACTTTTCAGGTTTTCCTCTAGTGTGTGAGGTAGAATTTTCTATTGATCTTATCCTAGGAGGGGAACTATTGACCATTACTCCTTATAGGATAGATACCCTGAGTTAGAAGAGCTTAAGAAGTTGTTGGAGGAGTTTCAGGCACATGGTTTCATCCGACCCATTACTTCTCCTTGGGGGTTGCCTGTCCGTTTTGCGAAGAAGGCAGACGGTCCACTCAGGCATTGTGTGGACTACCAGATGTTTAACTAGTTAACGGTCCAGAACTGATATCCCTTTCATAGGATTTATTACCTCTTTGATCAAATTCGAGGAGCCCAGGTGTACTCAAAGATTGAAATGACGTCTGGTTATCATCAGTTGCACGTTAGACCATCAGATATACCTCACAGCCTTCTGGAGCAGGTATGGTCTATTCGAGTACATGTTTATGCCATTTGGTCTCACAAATGTGCCTGTAGTTTTCAAGGCATTGATGAACCGAGTGTTCCATCCATACTTGGATTCCTTCATGGTGGTCTTTGTGGACGATATCTTGGTGTACTCTCACAATCGACAAGACCATGCCAAACATCTTGTGATCGTTTTGAGTACACTGAGAGAGCATCATTTAAATGCGAAGATCACAAAATTCCACTTTTGGATGGAAAAGAGTCACTTCCTAGGTCTTCTTATCTCAGAGACAGGAGTGTTAGTAGACCCATAGAAATTTAATGCAATAGTTTCCTTGGAGAAAATGAATAACATCTTTGAGGTGTGGCGTTTTATAGGGCGGGATGGATACTACAGACGTTTCATACAGGACATTTCATGCATAGCAGCACCAATGACAGGTCTGACCAAAAAGGGTGTGAAGTTCTTATGATTAGATTCTATTGAGTCATCCTTTCAGGAGATGAAAGGAAGGTTGACGTTAGCACTGATACATGAATTTCCAGAGCTGAGAAAGAACTATACTGTTTACTGTGATGCATCAGATATCGGGCTGGTAGTTGTGCTTATGCAGGGCGATGGAGTTACTTATGAGTCTCGATAGTTGTGGCCACATGAGAGGAACTACCCTATCCATGATCCGAAGTTGGCAGCTATTGTTCAAGCATTACGTTGTTGGAGAAATTATCATTTGGGAGAGCATCATGTGGTTTTCACTCAACAGAAAAATATCAAGTAAATTTTCACTCAGTGTGATTTGAATTTGAGAGAGCGAAGGTTGGATGAGTACCTACAGTCCTTCGACTTCGATCTTGCCTATATGTCGGGGAAAGGAAACGTAGTGGCTGATGCATTGAGAAGGAGGACTCAGATATAGGCAATTTAGGAGGCTAGTATTGAGTGGAAGCTTGTAGATCTCTTCTCTGAGATGAATTTGGTGGTGCACGATAGTTAGGGGTTGATGTTTCTATCTTCTGTAGCTGTTATCTCTACCCTTCTTGATCGAGTTCAAATGAGGCAACTATCAGATTCTGAAGGCCTAGTCCTACGGGGGAGTGTGCTAGGAGAGGAACCTATTTTTAGGTGTACTATAGGTGGGGATGATATTTTTCATTTCCAGGGGAGTGTATGGGTTCCAATAGACATACGTGAGGAACTGATGTGGGTCTTTCGTTCCTCTGTTTTGGAATTTAATCCTAGTGTCACCAACATGTTTTCTGATCTCCACCGCCAGTATTGGTGGCTAGGTATGAAGAAATATGTTTCATGTTTTGTCATGAGGAGTTCCACCTGTTAGCAGGTGAAGGTGGAGCATTAGCGACCAGCAGGGCTTCTACAATAGTTACCCACTACCGAGTGGAAGTGGAACGATGTCACGATGGACTTTCTGATTGGTTTCCAAGGATTCCTCGGGAGAATGATACAGTATGGGTTGTAATTGAGATACTCAAAAAGTTTTCTCACTTCTTGATGATCAATGATAACTTCAGTGTTGATGAGTTGGGAAGACCGTACATCCAAGAGATTGTACGTCTTCATGGAGTTACACACACCATTGTATCAAACAGGGATGTATGTTTTACGTCTCGGGTATGGAATGGGCTTCTTAAGACATTGGGTACTAAGGTACTTCTGAGTACAACATACCACGCTAAGACAGATGTCCAGTCTGAGTGTACTATTTAGGTGCTTGAGGACATGCTCTGAGCATGAATTCTATATTTTAGAGGTCATTGGGAGAGACATATACCTCTTGCGGATTTTTCCTACAATAGAAGTTTCAAGGAAACTATTTAAATGGAATCTTATGATGATTTTTATGTTAGGCCATGCCGATCACCCCTTTTGTTGGATGGAGGCAAGGGAGGCAGCTATGCTGGGACCTCATCTTGTCCATGAGACCATAGATTAGATAGATTTGATTCAGAAAAGGAAGGCTACTACGCAGTCTCGTCATAAGTCTTATGCTGATCAGCAGAGATGACCTATGGAGTTAGAGGTCGGGGATCAGGTTTTCCTGCGTGTCGCATCGAGGTTGGGACATAGGAGGATTATGAGAAATGGAAAGCTTTTGTATAGGTACGTCGGGCCATTTCATTTGTTGATGAGAGTTGGGCCAGTAGCCTATCGTTTATAGTCACCTCAGAGGTACCGTGGTATGCATGAAATCTTCCCCGTTTCTCACCTCCGATGTTACTTTTCAATCCTGTCTCATAAATTTCATCCTAAAGAGGATGATCTCGAAGGAGAAGCATCATTTGAGGATCATCCAATCTAGATTTTCAATCGCAGTAAAAAGGTTCTTTGTGACTGGTCAGTTCCTCTGGAACGAGTGCTATGGCAGCATGAGTGAGTACATGATGAGATTTGGGAGGGGGAGGCCGATGCATGAGCTCAGTGGCCAGATATGTTTGGGGTTTATTCTTCTACACCACGCTCTGGGAATTCGAGGATGAATTTCTTTAAGGGGGGAAGTTTTTAAGAACCCAGATCTTCATTCAGGCATGTTTTTCCTTTTCTGGTCGTTTTTAAGAAAATAGGAAATTCTTGAAATTTTTGAAGTACACGCCGTGTACTTTATGAGTACATGCCCTGTACTTCTTTGCTGTAGGAGGCCGTGTGATGGCTATGTCATATCCACACACACAGTCAGGTGGGGTGATGTGGAGTCCACCTAAAGAGGAGTATAGAAATAGTAAGTAAACACCATGTACTCCAAAATACACGCAATGTATTTTTTTCATTAAATGTACATGGGTTTTGTCTGATCGCCAGAAGTGTCTTCTAGGTCTCATTTGACAGAGAGAAACCATACGGTGTCGAAACCTCTCCAAGCCCCCGAGTATTTGTATATTCATTGAATCGACTTTCGTCGATTGTGTTGGAACCATAGTGGTAGGATCTTCCTTCTTCTAGAGCATCATTTTCAAATTCATCCTCTTTTCCATGTTATTGTCGGTTGAATGTTTAAGACATTTACTTAGATCATTGATGTTACAAGGAGTTTCAATCATTGAGGTTCAAGTATATAGATCTCCTAAATCCAAGGTAGGTGGTTTGTGCCTTTCTGTTTGACGTCTTTTAGTATTTTGTGAACATTCCACAAATACCCTTAAACGTGGTATTGCGTGATTACCATTTTAACCCTATTCTTTTCCATCCATGCATGTATTCTTGTGTAGAGGTAATTTTGATATGAATTGGATTTATTTCTATGCCTTGTATGTCCTGATCATGCTTTTTTTGTTTATGACTGTTTGGTCCTTTTTGGCCTTTTGGCTGTTTACCTATTTTCCATGCCTTGTGGTCGTAGGATGGAGTGATGTTTTCTGACATGCTTGAGATGTTGTAAACTGGTTAGCCAAGAACTTATGTAGGTTTACATTGGCCATATAACATTACTATTCATTGACTTGCATGGGTCCCTGAGAACCTGGTGTTGTAGACTATAAGAGGATATACCAAATGAGCTTCCTCAGAGAGTATTTGGACATTATAGACTATAAGAGGATAGAATGAGTGAGATTCCTGAGAGAGTCTTTGGAAATTATAAACTATAGGGGGATAGACCGAGTGAGCTTCCTCAAAGAGTCTATGAGCTTTATTGACTAAAAGGGGACAGATAGAGTGAGCTTTATCAATGATTCTTTGTTTTACATGAGTTTCCTTGAACCACTCCAGGATATAAGGGGAATTTACTAGGTGAGCTTCCTCAAAGAGTCTGTGAACAAACTAGGGGAATAAGAGGAATTGATCGAGTGAGCATCCTCAGAGAGTCTCTTGAACTTGGGGCGATAAGGGGAATTTACCTTGCGTTCTTCCTCATAGAGTCCTCGACTAACTTATACTATAAGTTGAATTCATCGAGAGTGCTTCCCCATTGAGTCCATATGAATTATTATGGTAGAACCAGAGGGGTTAGGCTGAGTGTACTTACTAGAGGGTTTATTTTACTCATTTTGTAGGACTAGAGGGGATGGTTGTGGGTACTTCTCAGAGGGTTACCTATGTGTGTTAGCTGCTGCTTAACATTAGACTATGGATTGTTACTGTTATGTACTTTCTTATTTACTGCATTCTGTACTTTTACCTTCCATATATATTCACTGAATGTTAGGCACAAATCTCCGGGTGGTTTCCTACAGGGATATGTTCTCACACCCTATTTGGGTCATGCTTTTCGGCCTAAACAGATTATACTATTATAGGTATATATATAAGGGAAATCCCCATTCATCTTCAGGTACTTGAATTGATGTGGATCTAGAGAGCATGGGACCAAACATTGGCTTGCGATGTCGAGGAGCTATTTAGATTTTTATTTAGTACATGGGATTAGTACTATTTATATTATATCATTTCGATTTGTTTGGATTATTTCATAGACATATGTATCATGCATAATTTATATATATGTGCCCCAATTGCTTCTTACTTTTAGTCTTCTTCTAATTGATTTTGTATGGATTTTTACTGCTTCCTCAATTGTATATTGTTTCTCATCCACTGTGTACTCTGCTAAGGAGGTCGTAGATTCCCCACTATCCCACCCAAGGCCCTCACTGCTAGTCGGTAGCCTCTGGTGTTTGAGGAAATGCGCATGAGGACATGTGACCATCCGGGTACGGGGTGCCTCTAGGTTGCTTCCGGAACTGATATGTTATAGTTTATATTCCCAAGTGCTTCATTATGGGGTGATTTCCCTTATCTATACCTACAACAATATAATCTTTTTGGACCCAAAAGAATGACCCAAATAGGGTGTGAGACTAAATCCCTTTAGGAAACCACCTCATGATCTGTTCCTGACAGTCAATGAAAATATGGTAGGTAAAAGTACAGAAAATAGTAAACATGAAAGTACACAGCAGTAACAACCAACAGTCCATTGTAAAGTAGCAGCTAACACACACAGGTAACCCTATGGGAATTACCTACAACCATTCCCTCTGGTCCTACTAAACAAGTACAAGCAACCCTCTAGGAAGTACAGTCAGCCTAACCCCTATAGTTTTGTCGTAATAATTCATAATGACTCTCTGAGGAAGCACTCTCGGTCAATTCCCCTTATAGTCTATGGTATTCGATGAATCTCTAAGGAAGCACACAAGGTATATTCCCCTTATAACCCCAAGGTCAAGAGACTCTCTAAAGAATCTCACTCGGTAAATTCCTCTTATATCCCTAGGTCATTCACATACTATCTGAGCAAGCTCACCTGGTCCATTCCCCTTATAGCCTAGAGTGGTTCAAGGTAATTCAAGTAAAACAAAGACTCTCTAAGGAAGCTCACTCGGTATGTCCCCTTATAGTCTATAAACCTCAAAGACTGTCTGAGGATTATTAGTCAGTCTATCCCTCTATAGTCTATAATGTCCAAAGTCTCTCTGAGGAAGCTCACATCATCTATCCTCTTATAGTCTATAATGTCGAAAGACTCTCTCAGGAAGCTCACTCGATCTATCCTCTGATAGACTATAACACCAGGTTCTCACATCCCTGTGTAATTCAATGCATAGTAATGCTATTTGGACAATGTAAACCTAAAGAACTACTTGGCTAACCAGTCTGTGTCATCTCAAGCATGTCAAAAAACAACACTCCATCCTACGACGACAAGGCCTGGAAATAGGTAAATGACCAAAAGGCAAAACCGAACCAAACTGTCGTAAACCGAACAAAGCATGAGTATAACATCCAAGGAATATAAATTAACCCAATTGATATCCAAATTACCTATACACAGTAATACAATAATGGAAGGAAAACAACAGGGGTATAAAAGTAAAACACAATACCCCATTCAAGGGTATTGGTTGAGTTTGCACATAATACTCAAAGACATCGAACAGAAAGGCACAAGCCACCTACCTTGGAGTAACGAGATTGCAATAAAAGAAACACAAAGCATTAATCTCCATGGAATGTTAGAGATCTACAAAGACATCTAAAACTATCAACCCATGATAACATGGAAAAGAGGAGGAATTGGAAAACGATGCTCTAGAAGATGGAAGATCTTACCACTGTGGTTCCAACGCAATCAATGACCGTCGATTCAGAGAAAAGATGGGGACTCGGAGGATTGGAGAAGTTTCAACAATGTATTTTTTATCTCGGTCGAATGAGACCTAGGAGAAGACACTTCTAGTGATCAGAAATGACCCAGGTCTATTTAATGAAAAAAAATACATGGCGTGAACTTTTGGATTCCACGACGTGTACTTACTGTTTCTGTACTCTGCTTTATGCGACCTCCACATCACCCCACACCAGCATGTGTTTGGCCAATTCACGGCCATCACACTGCCTTCTGTGGCAACGAATTACATGACATGTACTCATAACATACAAAGTGTGTAATTCAATAATTTTTGGAATTTTTTCTTTTATAAAAAACTCACCAGAAAAGGAAAAAATATACCTGAATGATGATCTTTGTTCGTATAGTACACGGGTGGCCCACGCCAGCCAAAGTTTGAATTTTCATAATGAAGAAATATCCTCATGAGTTTGGTGGTGGTCTCATATTTTTAATCTGAGCCACCGTTCGTGAGTTTTTAGCATTCAAAAAATAAAATAATTTTATTTAATTATTTTATTAATGGTCATTCCTTTTCCAGGTATTGTCAATATATCCATGTGCCAACCAAAGTTTTTTCGTGCCTAGGGTAAACCATCCATCCTGAACACAACATGTACCTCATATTTCTGATTTGGGAAACCATTTAAGAGTTTTTACACTTTTTTAGGGAAAATGTACATGTGCTCTATTTAAAATTTAACATTTCTTGATAGATCATTTTGGGCACTCCAGGCCACAAAATCAAATGCCTTCATATTGAATGGACTCCTAAAAAATCTATATAATTAAAAAAATATGTAAAATTTCTGGGTCATTATATTATCCTCACCATAGGGATTTACATCCCCAAATTTCAAAACAATGGAAAATTAAACGGGTGGGGGTTCTGAGGCCCTATTTGAGCCTCTTGCTCCCATGTTCTCTCTTAGAGATTTCCGTGTTGTCAAAAAACTTTCACTAGAATAATAAACCACCATGAAGTACCTACTCTGGTCGATCCTCTATCTATATTTGTAACTTCGCAAAAGTCTCCCATCATTGATTTATGGTTCACCCTAGTCAATAATATGTGTTGGATCGTGCACATATCTCCTTAGCTATGATACATGGAAACAATTATGCACCTGGTGCATCTATGGGGGAAGCGTTAGATGGTATGCCACCTCTCCTACTCTGATGAGGATCTGGAATGGTCAGATTAACATCAATTGTAACGTCCTGGTTCCAGGTACCACTCAACAGGAGCCCCAAACCCGGTTCGCTACGTGATCTCAAGCGCATTTCCCCAAACTCCAGAGGCTTCCGACTAGCAGCGAGGGCCCAGGTCTGATAGTGGGGAAACTATGCCCTCATTTGTCAAAGAGTAGCATAATGGAATTCCAGATAAAACACACAACAACAATAGAGGAAGAAAATAAACATACACAATTTTAAATGAACAACTGTAGTAAAAACTACCAAAAGTCATATATATGTAATGTTGATGTAACATGCCTCATGTTTTTGGAAAATAGCCAGAACAAGTTACAAATCAGTACAATATGATACAAAGTACAGAAAAATAAATCAAAACAGCTGGTAGCATCGTGAGCCTAAGCCCGGTCCCATGCCTCCCTACACCTCAACAATAATCAAGTACTTGTATAGGGACCCTTTCCCTTATCCACGCCTATAGAAATGTAATCTATTTGGGCTGAAGACATGACCCAAACAGGGTGTGAGAAATAAATCCCATTAGGCACCCACTAAAGTATCGTGCCCAATTGTGTAAAAATATGCAACAATAGTGTGCTGTAGTAAAATGAAATTAACTAAGAAGTACTCAAAAGTAACTAACATTACCAGTTATATTTCAATTTTATTATTCATTTAATCGTTCATTATAAGGAAACCACCATAGTGAATTTCTATGTAAAAAGTCCAAGTCCTCAGACACCCAAACCCTTACCCTCAGGTAATCAGAATCTTGCGCTCAGGAATTTCCATCAGGACTAACAGATAATTCTCTCAGGCGTACAAAGTGTCTCCCTCAGACACAGAAGTCACTGCCCCAGTAATAAGAAAAGTTGCCCTCAGGAAAAATTGGTCGTTGCCCTCAGGCTAAGCAGTACCTTGCCCTTTGGCTAAAAAACAATGCCTTCAGGCTAAATAGAACACTACCCTCAGGAACAAATAATCAAGCATACCTAACATGTAAATAAAAAAATCACATTCAATTCCTCTACAGTAAATTTAACAAACATTATTACAATGGCATACCATCGGGTATCCTAGACATACTGCTAAATAGAGGAATGCACCCCCGGGGTGGTCCTTGATCCAAGAAGCGATTCCAAACAACAAAATATTATCACATTTAATTACCTATACAATTATAGGTATTTAAATAGCCACAACATCACCCACACGACACCCCCAACATGGGTTCGTAGCTCAACGGTACACAAAAACACACAGCAGTTGGAAATAAACACTAAGCCACATAATTTAAACTCCCATAAATGGTATACTAAAACGACGAATTCTGAAACATCCAAGAACGTCATATATCTTAGGTAAAAGTATTCTCATTCAACCTCAAATAACTTCCATTAGAGGAATAATTGGAAAGAAATATGCAAGATGATGAGAGGGCTTACCCGTGCGGTTCCAACGTTATCAACGGAAGTAGAAATGGATTCCTGACACTCGATATGAAGATCCACGAAGGTTCGGTCATCCTATCCCGAGATCCCATCCGGTTCTAAGCTAATCCTTTGAACAGGGTTGGCTACTTCCCATTTTAAGAGAAAAAGACAAAGTACACGGTGTGTCCTTTTGACTACAGGGCGTCTACTCCCCTCATTTAACTGTTCATCTAGCGGCACTTCCAAACTGTTCATCCTTTGACATGAGTACACGACGTGTATTCCAAACTACAAGGCGTGTACTGTCACCCAGCTGGCAGCTTCTCCAACCGCCTTACTGTTTCGTTTTCTGGTTGCCTACACTGCGTGTAAAGGATAACTACACGGTGTGTAGTCTGTTTTTACACCCTTAGTTGCCAACAAGGATACACAACCTATGTACTCATCTCACACGGCCAAAGTACACGACATGTGGAAAAGTACACAGCATGTAGTCCCAAAATTTAGGATTTTCCCCCATTTTCCTTATTTTATCAAAAACACTTAATGAAAAGAGAAAGGAAGAAACCCGTACCTCAAAAATATGAACTTGGTTCGTACATCAATGTTAGCTTCGCATCGTATCCAATCCTCTGTAATCCTCGTAGGGGTGATACCCAATGGAATAAATGGAATCCCTCTTCAAAATCCAAGGGTCTACGTCTCTTGTCAACAAAACACTTATCCCATCTCTGTACAGTCTTAATCTGCTCCTAGATAATCTGCACCTTCTCTACGGTCTCATGTACCAACTCTGGGCCCATAAGTGCTAACTCACTGGGGTCTGTCCAGCATAGATGTGATTTGAAAGGACACCCATATAGGGCCTCAAATGGAGACACATTGATGGTGGAGTGATAAATTTTATTGTTCTAGAAATCTACCATTGGCAGGTAGTCCTCCCAACTATGGTAAAAATCATGGACACAAGAACGAAGCATTTCCTCGAGTGCCTTTATGGTATGCTCCTTCTCACCATCTGTCTGAGGGTGCAAGGTAGTGCTCAAGCGTATATGGGTCCAAAAAACCATCTGAAATCCCTTCCACATTTGATATTTAAAATTATTTTCATGATTTGAGATGATATTTGATGGGACCACTTGAATCGATACAATCTTTGGTACGTAGAGACATTCCAAGACCTATATTTATCCCTTCTCATGGATGGGTAGGATGTGGGACAACTTACTGAGTCAGTCAACGATCACCCAGATAGATTTTTGGCCCCTAGATGCAAGTGGATACCCCGTAACTATGTCCATGGAGACATCAACACCCTTCCATTATAACACCCCAAGTGGCTGAGCTAAGCTCGATGGTAATAGATTTTTTTTAAGAGTATAATAAATATTTTTGAAGTAACAAGATTACATGAGTCTAATGTATGAGATAATTTTACAATATTTATCAGGAAGGGGGAAGATATAATCAGTGAGGTCTTCATATAATTTGATGTCTTGTGTAATCCCTATGTTGGCCAAGCCATCTACAGCCATGTTTGATTCTCAATAAACATGAGTAATGCTGTAGTTATGATCAATTAGTGAATGGTTGATCTCTATCCAATGTGTAGTAATTGGACATGCAAGATGGGTTATGTCATTCCAAATCACTTGAATGATGGTCGTCGAGTCACTTTCAGTACAGATGTTGTTCCAACCAAAGTGCTTGGTGAAGGAAATAGCATGAATCAAGCACAACATTTTAGCTTCATGGGAGGTGGAAATTCCCCATTTAATCATGATGCAACAAATAATCTAACCAAAGTGATTCCAAAAGACACAACCCCAACCTGTGGGGCCCATATTTCCCTTGTAGGAACCATCAATATTTATTTTGATCCATCCATGTAGAAGGATTCTCCATAATACCTCCATACTATGATGTGGATGACAGTAATTACCACAGATCCACAGATTCTTCATGATTTTAATGTTGCAAACAATGTTGTCGTAGTTCCCCTATTGCAATGATGATTACTCATGTATAGAAATAAGGATCTGAACATGACCTGCATTAATTATGAGTGAGTAATTATTATGAATTATAGCATTCTGATCATACCATATCACCTGATGGAGTTCATCAACTACTGGAAGGAAAAGGTTGTTAATTTGTTAGGAGCATTCAATATCTTCACATATCATTATTTGGGACATCACAGAGTCAACAATAATCAATCTGCAATAAAATATGTAAAAAATGTAGTATCAAAGAGCAAAATCAGTGGCCAAAGAGTGGAATAGATGATTACAATCATCTCTATGTTGATTATAGATTTAACACATAGAGGAGATATAATTTTCAAAATATAGGAGGCATGTTTAAGTGGGGACCCTATTGTTATCATGTTTCCACATGATATTGTATCCCAAAGGTTATATCCAATGTTTTTTTGAAATGATTTATCCCGTTGTAATCATTCTTTTTGTTTTGGTGAAAATTATTGTAGTAATTTTTAGAGTCATGAATTCCATTGTGAGAAGGTTCCCAAATAAATAAGTCATCGGAATATGAAAAAGTTTAGTTATCAATGACATTAGAAATTTTTTTAGGGAGATGTCCAACACGGGAGTTTAAAATATCTTTGATATAACTGTTGGTGATTTCATGGGTTTGTGCAGGTGAGATCATAGAGATTAAGGGGGTGCCAATCCAATTATGTAGCCAGAATTTCATGGAAGAGACACTTGATACCATCCATCTGGAATTTCACATAATGTTGGTGAATGAGTGGTTGATGGAAGGCTATATGTAGGAGTTAATAAAATTCAAATTGCCTATTTTATGTTTGTCGATAAATATATTTTTGAGAAAAGTGGTATCTTTAGAATTGGTGTGAAAAAAGGCTCAAAGTGATTCTAGCTTAAAGGGATTAATTAAAATATATTATATTTTTTACCAATTCCACCATGATCAATGGGCTTCCAACAAGTTGACCAAGGAACCATCACTAGTTTTCATTCTATATTACTACCAGTCCAAATGAAATTAATAATAGTAGTGTTCAATTTATTGATCAGACAAATAGGTCATTTGTAAAAAATCATGGAGGAAACCATTCAGGGAACAATAGTGGATTTTCAAGACAATTCATGCCCGCCATATAGATAGATTTACCTTTCCAAGAAGATAGTTATTTTAGGACCTGCTCAACAATAGACGTAAAGTGACTAGCTTTGGGTATGCCTCAATATATAGGAACAAAAAGGTATGTGAAAGGGAGCAAGCATTATTTCAGCCCAAAATCATTAATGATGTTACATTTTATGTTGGTGGGGAAATTCATTCCAAGGAAAATCCAATAATTATTCCAACTAATGTTTTGTCCCGAGACCTCTTCAAAATGCGAGAGAGGATATTTGAGGTTATGAATATTCCTTTTATCAACTTCTTGGAAAAGAATGATATCATTGTCATAGAAGAGATGATTAAGAGAATTCACATGACTAGAGACATTGATGTTATTGAGTTTATTTTGAATCCCAATTCTATTGACCAAACGACTGACATAGTATTCTATTATCAAGAAGATAATAGTAGAGATGGTATCACCTTGTATAACCCCTTTAGAACATTTAAAATTACCCTTGGGAGATCCATTAAAAAAATAGTTAATGTGTCTGAGTTGAATAGAGTTTTGATGGTAGTGATAAAAGCAGCACTAAAACCCAAAGTTTGAAGGAATTCGAAGATAAATATCTCATCCATGGTGTCAAATGCCTTTTTGATATAAATATTTATTGAAATGTTTCCTCGTATATTAGATTCATTAATGCTATTGACACACTCAGATCTAAGGCATATACAGTATAGAATACATCTCCCATTTGTAAAACGAAATTGGTTCAAGGAGACAATTTTGATCATGATAGGGGAAAGTTTGTAGGTAATGATTTTGGTGATTATCTTGTACAGTGTATTGATAAGCTCAATAGGTCTAAAAAGGTGAACTTCAGTGTAATTTTCCAACTTTGGGATCATGGTGATAAATTGTGCATTAAGAACACGTGGAAGCACTCCATTAGAAAAAATGATTTAACAATATTATAGACATCTACATGAATCACATCCAAATATTGTTGCAAGAAACCATTAATTATTCCATTAGGACACAAAGCACTATTAGGATTCCGACTAAAGATAGTGTCTTTGATTTTGTGATCAAGCGGTGTTCTATGAAGGATACTATTATCCTCACCTGTGATCACTGATGGGATTACCTTAGGGAGAAGTTCATTGTTGTTATCATGTCCATTGAAGGAGGATCCACATAAAGGGATGATATGTTGAGCAATATCATATTCCATTTCAAGAATCTTTTACCCATCATTGAGGAGGATAAGTGGACTATAGGCCTTCCCAACTCATTGATGTGAATTATAGAATTTGGTGTTTCTGTCACTATCTGTTAACCATTTGACTTTAAACATATGATTTCTCATATTTTATTTAAACATGGGAATGGTGTTTATTTTTACCTCAATGATTTTTTATTGAGTAGGGTATGTGTTGAGGTCAGAGGTTGGTTTTTTTAAGGTAATTGGCTTCTTTCCCAAGAATCATGCTGTCATTGTTAACACATTTGGCTTTAGAGGTGCACCAATATTTTAGAGTTTGAGGTGTTTTAGTTTGACAATGCAGGAAAAGGAATCTTTTTTATGAGGCATGTAGGTCTAGATGTTTTGTATGATATTAGTTCATTCATCATCTAAGAACAAAATATTATTAAAAAGGAATGGTAATAGGGGTTTTATGTCATTCGAGGAGACACTGACAAGGATGGGATGGTGATCATAATTTATCTTTTGAATAGTGGTGGTAGAGAACATGTCTTAATGATCTAAGGTAGGGACATTCGTGAAAGCTCTATCTAACTTTGAGGCAACAACTATGTTGTAGTGTCTTTTGTATAAAGTGTATTTCTCACCAATAAGGTTATTTTCTTTAATATTGTCGTCATTTATCACATATTTAAATTCTCTCATGGAGATGGAAGTGCGAGAAGATCCAATCTTTTCACTTGATTTTAGAATGGCATTAAAGTCACCCATAAAAAATAAGGGGTCATTAATGTTAGTAATTAGATAAGAGAGTTCATCCCAAAGATATATCTGATCATGGTAATTGTTTTTATAATCAATAAAAGAGAAGAAGACAGGTTCACCATCAATAATGAAATTTAAAGTGAATATTTGGCAGAGGTACTGAAGGAATTAATAAAATGTAAATAAGAGTGCCTAAAAATCCATAAGGAATCAGAATTAAGCATATATTTGGTAAAACTAGTATAAACAATGTTGTCTTGGAAATGAACATCATATTTAAGGGCAACAATAATTTTAGTGTCAGAAGTGGAAAATAAAGTGTGATGTTGTATGTTGAGCATTATATTGATCCCAATGAATGTGTTAGGGTTAGCGATACCCTAAAAATTCCAAAATAATATCTATATATAAATATAATTTTGGAGTTAGTTGTAATGTATCAGATTTTCCATGTATTATTTTTAAATATTATATGGAATTATTTTGAGACCGGGCGCGAAAACGACACATCATTCTGAGGCCGATTGAGCCCGAAATGGTGGTTTGAACTATTTTTAAGTTACGTGTGACGGAACATTTGCGTGGTTGTAGTAGTTTCCAAACGGATTCTTGGATTAAAAATATGACGACACCATTGCGTCCAGGGTGATGACTTTACCTAAGAATGAGCCTACCCTCAACAGAAGTGGGTTGAGTGAAAACATTAATTTTCAGACATTTTAAGTAAAATAAAATAAAATAAATTCGCATGTTTATTTTATTAATTTTATGGAAACATCCGCTGCAGCGTGGCAATGGGGCAGCTGTTTCCATAAAAAATGACGTGTCATAATGACTCAAGGATGGATAGTTGGAATCATTAATACCGCAACATATTTTTGAATGTCAAATATGTTTCCCTTTTTATTGGTATAATCGAACGTTGATCATTGGCGAAAGATTGAGAGAAACACTGGAGAAAACTCTCGGTGAAAAACGACGATGGATCGAAGTTGTGAATCGCTGCGCCAAAAAGGTTGGAGGATCTCAACAATGATGGTAGCATGACCACTTCATCGGTGATCGATCATAGTTTGAGGTAGGGGTTTGATATTTAATTTTTGTTTTCCACTCTTTTGATTTAAACGACAAATGCATATCAACCACGAACAAGTTGATCCACGGATTCGTACATTATTGTAGGAGGGATTTCTTTGGGATTATTATGGGGGAAATTAATCCATGTAGATTTTTTTTGTTTATTTTCTTCTCAGTTTAAGCCTATTAACGGGATCAGATCAACACTGAGATGAACGATGACGGAGGTTTCTTCCACTTTTAGATTGATTGGTTTTCCTTCCCCCATTTTCATCTTACGCATTCATCGTGTTCTTTTCGGGGCGACTCACAATGGATCGTTGTGCGTCTGTTCTGTGATGCAACGATCCCAAATTAAAGAATAGACTCCCCAATGACCATGCATAGGTGTGACGACGATACTGGACGATGAATCAGACCGGATCAGGAAGGGCCATTCTTCAAGAATTCATCATGTGGATGGATCGTTGCATTTTTTAAGAGCCAATAAGAGGTCTGAAAACAATGGAACCAGTTTTGTGGTGTTTGGGAGACCAAAACCTGGGAGTTTTGTGGAGATAAGATGGCCGGATCGACAAACGGAGAATCACCATAGGCGCGACTGCGGAGGTCAGCATTTCTGGAAATTTCTAGAATACATGGCGTGTACTTCTGAAGAACACACCGTGTAGTACTGGCGGTGGTGGGTAGGGTATCAGGGATCAAAAATGAATCACACGGTGTGTGACCCCGGTGACAGGGCATGTTAGACTTTCCCCTAAGCTTAGCGTGTATTTTAGGAAGTACACGGACATGGGTTGGACTACACGGCTTCAGGCGACATGGCGTGTACATAATGGAAGAAGCGACTATGCGGAACTCCGCGTGTATCTAGGGGGTACACAGACACGGGATGTAGTACATGACCGTGTACTCCATCACATGGCTAGGCGATGCTAGTAACACGGGCCACCCCATTTACCAATTACATGGGTGGTAGTACACAGGTTGATGACAGTGTACAGACACATGGCTAGCGCACACAGAGCCAACCCCAGTCACTCGGGCACAGTGTGTACACCATACTATACGCCGTGTACTCAGTTTTTCTACATGACCAGCCTTAAGACACGGTCCGTTGTAAATGGGTAGTACCCAGGGTTAGACAACATGACGTGTAAATTTTCTAAATGCCATGTACTTTTTAGAAAACAACATGGCCATCTTGTTCACCATATCATTGAAATCTTTCTTTTGGGTTAGTTCCCCTTCTTCTCGTTCACTGGAAGTTTAGGCATCGTTAACTTCTATAAGAGTATAACCCCTTCAACATGAATTTTTTTGATAGAGTTAGGCATCAATCTGAGAGGCCCTGATCGAGATACTCTATCCATTCTTGACCATAGGTAGAGTCTGACATCGATGTGAACAACTCCCTTTGGCGTCGATCCTCTACCTAGCAGGTGAATTCCGGATGAGTCGTGGTATCCACCAAGACCCTGAAAGTGACGCTCATCTGTGTATTGTGATCTTTTCCACTCAGTAGGGTGTCTGGCATAACGAGTGCATCTATCTACTGTAACCTACTCACTCAGGAGTGTGTATCTCATAACTAGTATAACTACCTCTCGTGATGCTTCCTAACAAATAGTACTTCTTGGACGGACGTCATCAGATCTATAGGACTTGTGGATTGTGTTCTCTCGAAATATGTGCTTTGTGAAATCTTCGAACTGAACCCGTAGTTGGGGGTATGCGGTTGCGTGACTTGTCTCTAGACTACAGGTCTGGGTTTTGAGTGTATCTGGTTCGTGCTATATGTTCTGTAGACATATATTTTGCATAGCTGACTTTACCATTACTTTGTGTACTGCTTTGAGTTTTTCAGGGTCCTCTACTGAGTATTGTTATACTCACCCCTGCACGAGCTTTTCCATCACATTTCGTGTCTTGTGAAGACGAGAATCCTTTTGATATAGTCCATGGCGGACCAAGACATGACTGAGCTTTTTGAGTTCCCTACAGGCCGATGCGTTTCAACGGCTTCGAGCGGCAGTTCCAGAACCTTTTGTTTTTATATGTCGGACTTTGTAATTTTCATACTCATTTTTGGTGGTCTTGTATTCTGGTGCAGTTTACATTCAGTACTTTACCTTTTGTCGCACTCTGTTGGTTGGGTTTTGTTGTATGCATGCATTTTGTTCCTTAGTGTTTTTACATTTCAGCATTTGTGGGCTTGGAGATGTGTGCATGTTTACATGTACGTAGGAAATGTCTCCCATGATTAGTAATATGATTATTCGGTGCTAGTCACCAGCCCCTGGCCTATTGGAGGTGGGTTTGGGGAGTCACGAAATGGGCCCCACTGGGACGGGTCGTGACAAAGTGGTATCATAGGTGGTTGGTTCTTCCTTAGGACCAAGAGTCTGTGATATTGATTTGGGGAAACATTGTTAAGTGTTTCGAGTTTTGCTTTTAGGCCAGAGACTCCAGTGTTGGTGTGGCGGCCGACGTATCCATAAACAAGACTGTGATAAACTTCTTTTCGACTCGGTACACGAATACACTGGTTGAGGGGAAATAAAATAATGGTGCATGTATCATATAATAATGGGTTGTGTTTTCCATATACTTTGTGTCAACTATCCAGATATACATATTGACCATGGTACATCTTGATTCATTACAGGATTCCTCAGAGATGCATACCCGCTAGGATTCAGCAGCACGATCACGAGGAAGACCCCCTCAGTGACAAGTCATATATGCAGGGACCAGTCCCCCAGGTGTTTCCACTAGGTGGTGCACCTACTATGACACTACGAATGGAGCATCCTGTGGTACCTATGGTACCGTCTGAAGAGGAGTGCATTCATAGGGCGCTACATGAGTTCTAGAGGCAGACAGTGGACTAGGAAGACACACCAAGTAGAGGAAATGTCAGAGGAGAAGGGAGAGCTTCGGGTGGTGGCAGATGTTTTGACATACTGCCACCACCACCACCAGGAGGACTACACTAGGCTTAGGGAGCTGGAGGACAGGGATGGGGACAGCTGTAGGCGGACGAGGCAAACAACCTAGGGGCTCTAGGGATGATTTGAGGTACGATATGTGTCTTTTCTACCTTAGCTACTGTACTTATAGACACAGGTTCCAATCATTCCTTCATATCCATGTCTCATGAACAAAACATTTAGATTCTGGTAGAACAGTTAACTCAAACCTTATTCTTAGAGACACCTACAGGAGGAGACTCGACAATCGCATAGCTTTGCAGACACTGTGATCTTACCCTTGGAGGAGAGAGTTACGGTTAGAACCTCTTGGTGGTAGCATCGAGGACTTACAACATAATTCTCAGTATGGATTGGTTATCTTCAGTCCATGCATAGAATGACTGTTATAGGCGACAAGAGTGGTGTGTCTGCCGTGATGTAACGAGGTTTTCTTTTTTCAGGGAAAGGGAAACCCAGGCAGTGCAGAATGTGCTTATGCATAGGATGGTTCAGCCCATCGCTCATTAGTTGGATAGCCTTGCCCACAGAGCAGTGGGTTTTGTGAGCTCCTAGTTCCCAACAGTAGTGGAAGAGTATGAGGATGTCTTTTCCAAAGATATACCAGGTTTACCTCCCCATTGGGAAATTGACTTTTCCATCGATTTACACCCTGGGATGACACCGATTTCATCATCAGTATATCTGATGACTCCCACAGAGCTTTAAGAGCTGAGGGTGCAGTTGGAGGATTTACAGAGCACGGGTTTTGTGAGACCCAATGTTTCACCCTAGGCGACCCCAGTCTTAATTACCAAGAAGGCAGACGAGAGTCTGAGGTTGTGTGTGGATTACTGGCGCCTGAATTAGGTGACGTTGATGAACAAGCATCCACTTCCAAGGATCGATGAACTCTTCAATCAGCTAAGAGGGGAATAGTGGTTCTCGAAGGATGACCTTTGATTAGGATATCACTAGTTTCGAGTATGAGATGAGGATATAAAGAATATAGATTTCAGATTCTGCCATACTCACTATGAGTACTTGGTGATCCCTTCCGGCATGAAGAAGGCCCCTGTAGTGTTCATGGGACTGATGAACCAGATTTCCCATCTGTATATGGACTGGTTTATATTGGTCTTCATCGATAACATTCTTGTGTACTCTGCGTCAGAAGAGGGGCATGTGGGACACCTTCAGATGGTTATAGACGTACTTCAATAGCACTGGCTTTATGGGAAGCTCTCAATGTGCCAGTTAATGATTCAAGAGGTCCACTTTCTGGGATATGACATCTCTGCAGATAGAGCAGTTGTAGACCTAGCCATGGTGGAGGGTATGTTATCATGAGAGCCTCCTTAGAGCATGATGGAGGAGCGGAGCTACCTTGGATTGACAGGATATTACCAGAGATTCATTCCTAACCTCTCTCGGATATCATCATCGATGACAGCCTTAACCAGAAAGGGTAACCATTTATATGGGCGGAGAAGTTCCAGCGGGCTTTCGAGCAGTTGAGACAATGTTTTACGAGCGCCCCAGTCTTGAGATTTCTGGAGGAGGGTCTCGGGAACATAATTTTCTATGACGCGTCAGGGAACGGTCTCGGTTGTGTCCTGATGCAAAGGAAGGCAGTGATTGCATATGTTTTGCACCAACTTCGGACACATGAGATGAACTATGAGACCAATGATCTTGAGTTGGATGTGGTTTTCATTGCATTGAAGATGGGGCGAAACGACCATATGGGAGAGTGGTTTATCATCTACTCTGACCACAAGAGCCTCAGGTACATCTTCTCACAGAAGGATATGAATCTGAGGTAGAGGTGTTGGCTAGAGTTCCTCTAGTATTATGATTTTGAGATCATATATAATCTTGTGAAGGGGGAAAAGGTGGCGGATTATCTTAGAAGAAGGTCGAGCTCACATCTATTGTGTGAGGAGACACAATAGTTAGCCACATTGCAGTTATCCTTCGTGGATAGAGAGGATGTAGCCTACGTAAAAAAGATGGTTTTCACCCCTCCACTCTTACAGTGGGTTAGAGATGCACATCTAGGAGATATAGACTATGTGGATTTATGTGATCCATTATCCATGGGGCATGCTCTTGATGGATATTCACAAGGTGGGGAGAACATACTTCTTTTCAAGGAATACATTGTTGTACCGGTGGAATTGTAGGAGGTGGTACTGAGGGAGTTTCATACACTTCCCTTGGTGGTAAATCCTGGAGTGGAAAATATTCACAAGGATCTCTGACGACAATTTTGGTGGTCAGGCATGAAGAATGCAGTAGCAGAGTATGTTTCATGATGCCTTACATACCAGCAAGTGAGGGCCGAGCACTAGGTTCCAGTGAAATTAGCTCACCCCTGGAAGTTCTAGAGTGGAAGTGGGATGGAATATCGATGGAATTCGTGACCGGCTTACCACATACATCCAAGGGTCATGATTCCATCTGAGTTATTGTTGACCGAGTTACAAAGTCGACCAACAACCTAGCTATTAGGGAGTAGAGTTCCGTAGAGAGCTTGGGACACCTCTACGTGTAATAGATAGTTCAAATTCATGGAGTCCCCTTGACAATAGTATCATACCGAGACACATGTTTCATATTCCAGCTATGGAAGAGATTTCATGAGGCTTTTGGGACTCATCTATGCTTGAGCATAGCGTTTTATCCACAGACAGATGGTCAGACATAGAGGACCATTCAGTTTCTGGAGGATATGTTGTGAGCCTATGTCGTGGACTCTGGTTGTAGTTGGGAGGACCATCTACCACTGGTGGAGTTTTCATACAACAATAGTTAACACTTCACCATTAGTATGGAACCGTTTGAGGTCTTGTATGCGAAACACTTCTGGTCGCCGTTTTGCTGGACCGACCTCGGAGAGTCAGCACTCATGGGTCCAGAGTTGGTGCGAGCTACCACCGAGAAGTTGCAGGTCATCCGGGAGTGGATGAAGACTACACAAAGCTGGCAGAGGTCTTATGATGATAGATTAAGAAGAGTACTAGAATTCAATGAGGGAGACCACGTCTTTCTTCGGGTCTTACCTCAACGAGGGTTATAGAGATTTGGCTAGGGGGGCAAGCTATCTCTGAGCTTCATCAAACCTTTATAGATACTATATAGAGTTGGAAAAGTGTCATACCGCCTAGATCTACCACCAATGTTGCATCGGGTACATGATGTCTTCCATGTGTCGTAGTTGAGGAGTTACGTGCATGATCAATCACACATCATCGACTAAGGTGACCTTGACATTGAGGATGGAGTGAGATTTGTTGAGTACCTAGTGCATATCGAGGATCCGAAAGAGTGGATCCTTTGTGGTAAAATGATTCCCTCGGTGCACCTTCATTGGAAGCACATGAATCTTTAAGAGAGAACATGGGATCAAGAGACATAGATATGTGCCCAGTACCCACATCGTTTTGAGTAGACATGTTTTGGCTTTTCGGGGACGTAAATCCCCAAAGTGGGATGAATGTAATGTCTCGGATTTTCCGTGATTTTTTTAAATACTATATGGAATTATTTTGAGACCAGGTGTGAAAACGGAACATCATTCCAAGGCCCAGTGATCCAGGAATGGGGGTTTGAACGTTTTTTAAGTTAAGTGAGTCGGAACTTGTGCGCGGTTGTGGCAGTTTCCCAACAAATGCACGGATTAAAAATCTGAGGGAACCTTTATGTCTGGGGCAATGACATTACCTATGAACGAGCCTAACCTTGACTAGTGTGGGTCGAGGTAAAAAGTTAATTTTCATATGTTTTAAGTAAAATAAAATAAAATAAATTCAGATCGTTATTTTATTTCTTTTATGGAAACATCTGCTGCAGCACGGCAATGGGGAAACTATTTCCATAATAAATGGCACGTCATAATGACTCAAGTATGGAAAGTTGGACTCATTAGTACCACACAATATTTTTGAATCCCAAATATGTTTCCCTTTTTATTGGGATAATCGAATGTCGATCGTTGGATATGGATTGAGGGAAATGCTAGAGAAAACTCTCGGCAACGAATGACGATGGATCAATTATGCGAATTGTCGCACCAACAATGTTGGAGGATCTCAATGATGATGGTAGCATGGCCTCTTCGTTGGCGATCGATCCCAGTTTGAGGTAGTGGATTGATATTTAATTTTTCCTCTCCCCGTTTTTGATTTTGATGACGTACGCAGATCAACCACGAACAGGTTGATCTGCGGATTCGTACATTCATGCAGGAGGGATTTCTTTGGGATGATTATGGGGGAAATTGAACCATGTTAATTTTTTTGTTGACTTTCTTATCCGTTTAACAATATTAACGGGTGCAGATCAACGCCCTGATGAATGATGGCCAAGGTTCATTCCTCTTTTTGTTTGATTGGTTTTCCTTCCCCCATTTGTTTCTTGCACATTCATCGTGTTCTTCGTGGGGTGATAAAAACCAGATCTTTTCACATCTGTTCTATGATGAAATGATCCCAAACTGAAGAATTGACACCCCAACGACATTGCGGAGGTTAGGCGATGATAGCAGACGACGAATCAGAACAGATCGGGAAAGGGGCGTTCTTAGAGAGTTCCCCACGCAAATGGATTTTTGAATGATTTTGGAGCAGATTGGATGTCCGAAAACAACGGAATCAGCTTCGTGGTGTTGGGGAGACCATAACATGCGATTTTCGTGGTGATCAGATGACCAAATCGGGAAACGTAGAATCATCAGAGGCGCGATGGCGGAGGTCCGCGTTTCTGGAAATTTTCAGAATACACAGCGTGTACTTCCAAAGAACACGCCTTGTAGTACTGGAAGTGGCGGCTAGGGTTTTAGAGGTCATAATAGAATCACAAGGAGTGTGACCTTGGTCACAAGGCGTGTTAGACATTACCCGAAGCTAAATGTGTATTTTGGGATGTACACGGACACGGGTTGGACTACACAGCTTCAGGCGACAGTGCATGTACATCATGGAAGAGGCGGCTACGCGGAGCTCGGCGGGAATCCAGGGGGTACACGGACAGAGGATAGAGTACACGACCATGTACTCCATCACATGGCCAGGCGAGGCCAGTAACATGGGCCACCCCGTGTACTGATTACACAAGTTGGAGTACATGGGTTGATGAATGTGTACGGAAACATGACTAGCGCACATGAAGCCAACCCTAGTCACATGGACACGACTTGTACACCATACTACATGTCATGTACTCAGTTTTTCTACATGAACAGCCTTATGACAAGAGATGTTGTACATGGGCAGTCCCGGGATCAGACAACACAACGTGTAACTTTTCTACATGCCGTGTATTTTTTGGAAAACGGCATGGTCCTCATGTTCACCGTATCTCGGACATCATTCATTTGTGTTAGTTCCCCTTATTCTCATTCCCCTGAAGTTCAGGAATATATTTCTTTCTATAGGAGTATGATCCCTTCAGCTGGAATTTCTGTGATAGAGTCAGGCATCCATATGAGAGGCCCTGTTCGAGATCCTCTATCCATTCTTGACGCCAGGTAGAGTCTAGAATCGATGTGAGAAACTCCACCGGGCATCGATCCTCTACTTAGCAGGTGAATTCTGGATGAGTCGTGGTATCCACCATGGCCCTGGAAGTGATCCTCATTTGTGTATCGTGATCTTTCCCACTCCGTAGTGTGTCTCCTGTAATGAGTGCATATATCTACCATAACCTTCTCACTCAGGAGTGTGTCTCCTGTAATGATCATAACTACCTCTCGTGATGCTTCACGACGAATAGTACTTCACGGACAAACTTCATCAGAGCAATAAGACTCTTGGAGTGTTCTCTCTCGGAATGTGTGCATCATGGAATCTTCGAACTGAACCCCTAGCTAGGGGTATGCGGTTGTGTGACTTGTCTCTAGACTACGGGTCTGTGATTTGAGTGTATATAGTTCATGCTATATTTTATGGAGACATATACTCTTCATATCTAACTGTACCGTTACTTTGTGTACTGCATTGTGGTTTTCGGGGTCCTCTACTGAGTATTGTAATACTCACCCCTACAAAGGATTTGCTCGCACGTGTCGTGTATTGTGCAGATGGGAAGCCTTTTGACAGAGTCACGAGTGGACCATGGTGGAACCATGGTCTTCTATGCATGATTTGGAGTATGGTTTGTGTTTTTTTCAATCCTCAGTGGAAGTTCAGAATGTGTACCTGCAAAGAGATCATACAGTTCAAGCAGACAACAGTATTGAAGGTGGCGCCATTTCCCAATGTTTGCCAAATTTTTGGGCCTGAAAATCGACAAATGGAGAATAGTGTTTTTGGAAAGGACACTTGCGATCTGTGTACTTTAAGAAGAGGAAACTTGTGCACCATATGTTTTTCAAGATAAGAACATGGAAAAATGGAAAAGGGATAAGGGCCACACATGTTTTGTGTTGGTCGCGCAAGTGACCTGCATACCGTGAAGAGACTTGTGTGCTGATGCCTAGGAGGATTGGAAACTTGCGTGCCTATTTTTTCAAGATCATAACAACAAAATATGGAAATATAAAGAAGGTCACACAAGTATTGTTGTGTTCGCACAAGTGAGTAGCACGACATAGGCTAGGGAGGATGAGTTGTGCGCCAGAACCTGCACGTCGGGGGAAGACATGTGTGCCACCGCGTAGGGGGTCTTGTCTGTCTATAAATAGAGGACCACCCCTCCTCATTTGTAATGAAATTAAATACTTAGATATTTTTCCAGCTATAGTTGCGAATGTGGTTGAGTCACGCATGTGTTAGTTGGGTTGCACAAGTAGAGGTTGCACGCCGGTTGTTGGCTGCGCGACCAAAGCGGTCTGGGAGTTAAAGGTGCAGAGTCACACAAGTTTGGATTTGAAGGAGGAAGTGTCGCGCAAATGTGTTGGTGCCACCTGCGTGCCGATTTTGTACCACAAAAGTGACTTGCGCGCAATTCTTGAATCTTTCATGCCGGTCTAGGAGAAGAGCGCCAGGAGAGGTTGTTGTACGCCAGTCCTTTTGAAGCTGCACAAAAAGTGGATGATTGCCTTATACCATCAGTGCATAGGGGGATTAGTATACTAGTTGAAGTTAAACTTCAACATAGCATCTAAATTCAACATAGGATGAATTCTTTTGAAATTAATAAGAGACTGTTATGTCTATAAACTGGGTGTGACTTCACCAAGGGCAGTGACCCAGGGGGAGTCAACGGGAGTGACCCACGGGAAGCGGTGAGCTATCCCTGAATTTTTTTAAAGGATGTGAGCCTGCGACATAGTGACTATTCCCAAACCTTTGTAATCCAAAACTAGTGAGGATTAGTGGAATTTGGTATGACCGACAACTTGTCAGCGTATGTTCCTTGGACGTAGCCCTTAGTGGTGAACTAAGTAAAAATTGATGTGTCATCTCTTTGCATGTTAATGTCTCATTGCTGATCATATTCTTCATACAGGTTTAACTAGTTCCTACCAATGTGGGAACATGATCCATGTCTTTAAAAGAAAGAGTTGTCACCCTGATTCACCCCTCCCCTCTCAGGGTGTCCTGGGGTCCTATAGACCAGGACAGGACTGAGCTTTCTGAATTCCCTATAGGCCGAGGCATTCCTAGAGCTATAAGAGGAAGTCCCACTACATTTTCTCTTTACATGTTGGACTATTTAGTTTTCAGACTTTTGTTTTGGTGGTCTTGTATTCTGATCCGGTTTAGTTTTAGTACATTTCCTTTTATTGCACTCTGTAGGTTTGGTTTTATTGTATGCATGTAATTTTTTCCTTAGTGTTTTTACATTTCAGCATTTGTGGGCTTGGAGATGTCTGCATGTGTACAGGTACTTAGGCAAGGACTCCCGTGATTAGTAATATTCCTACTCGGTGATAGTCATCATCCCCTGGCCTATTGAAGGCGGGCTTCAGGAGTCACATCTTAGGCCCCACTGGGGTGGTTCGTGGCATTAGAACTCCCGTTTTTCTTTATTCGTAGAATCTTTATTTCTGTTAGATCTTTTATCCTCTCGAGTGCTATTAATATTCTGGTCCTGTTTAATGTTTTATTTCTCAATTCTATTCTTTTTTGTTTCATTGTTATTATCATTAATTATTGATTCATCATAATTCTTAGAAAAATTCCTTAAATAATGAGAATAATGATTAGACATCCAATTATTAGACTTCATAGTTTAGTTAATATTAAATAAAGGTAATGTTGAAAGAGTGCTTGGAGCCTTGGTGGTAGGTGCGGAATACTCTATGGTAGAATCCAGAACAGATGGATTGGTTTTAATATGTTCTAGGGATGGTTTAATAAACTATATATTCAATAGATCCAAAACCAAAGGATCACTACAATGCATAACATCAAAATTATTATCATATACTTTATGTTTAAGAGTTATATATTATGACACAGTTTGTGAAGATCTATTAACGTGAAAAATAGGTGCAGGGGAAGAGAAAACAACATCCTTATTATTGATTCCATTCATCATATCAGAAGTTGTGAAAATATTAGAGTTATCAGGGATGTTTTATATATCATTATCATTGGGTAAAGGAGGTTTAAGTGAGGAATTAATGTTTGGTTCGACAAATTATGTATTAAAAAGAGACAGAGAGGTTGAACCACTAACATATTCCATAGATATAGAGTTACTAGAAAATGAAATAGTACATGGATCATGTATCATCTTCGTTGTTGGATCAACCATGTGTTCTGAAAAAATACATAAGTTCCTGAAGCAAGGGCTAGTTTGAGGTAAGATGCTCCATCACTTTCCACGAAGGGTATATACAACGCGGCTTGATACTATGACACCTCACAAGGTAACTGCAGACCAAACCTCCTGTTGAGATCATATTCCACTCGCCCCCCTTCCCAATAGTACAGACTATATCAAAGCCATAGTACTAGTGGAACTCCATCCATCACCATTGTCAAAACTACTGAAAATCCTACGAGCACCTTTCCATCCACTCAAAAGGCTACCCTCTTTAAATGATTGGTGTCTTATTGACCCTTTTGCAGTTGATACTCATTCTCCGCGGCCACATGGTTAATGTGCATGTAATCCACACATAACCTCAAACACTGGGTCTTTCTTTTGTAGTAGAGCATCGTGGGATCCATTCGATATGATGATATAGATATAAGTGTCGTCCTAGGGTACAAGACAATTTAGAAGTCACACTCCCTGTGGGGAGGTAATACTAGAAACATCATTAGAATATATGTTCATGTACTATGATACTAATTTTGGGAACTGGAAACTCAAAACACATGTTGCCACGAGGGTAAGGATGGCCGACTCAAGGGTGATCGGTTACACCCTACTATGCATGAGTTTATCATATGAATCCTAGGTTTCTTTTTTATCCAACCAAGGAAAACCATATTCCAATTATGTAGATATACCATATCATTTTTCCTAAAATATTAAATCTGAGCATGACTTTTAGAGGAGCAGTCCATTCCAAAACTAACGTTGTAATGTATCGACGCCGCAACCAAGAGGATATAATTGAAACTCTCACCTCAACTATCAGATCACACCATAAACATATGTTTTATTATTAAGTCTCATCACAAAGGTATATCACGATGTAAGGGTCAATTAAACAGTTTAACCAAAATCTCTAGGTCTTGAGAAAGATTCTTGATGATAAGGAATGATTGGTACTTATGTATATTAATACAGCAGGTAATAGTAGACACAAACCGAACATCGAATCATTCTCGGAGTCCTTGGGTCACACTCCATTACCGCATGATCCTTCCCCTATCCTCCTACTCTTTGAGCCTGGTCGGAATCACATAGGTTAGTGGTTGTAACATGTCAAAATGTATACAACCTCATGATGCACTCCTAGATCCTCTTCCATGTATACATCCCAACAGATTCATTAACCCCTATCCATTCCTCCTCCCAAATAATTTCACACATCCAAGTCTCTGAGAGCAATATTGATTTCATGCATTACCACTAATGAATTTCATTGAATTTATTTAACCAGACTATGAACATTCAAACACAAAAGGTTCTCTCTATAACCCTAACATAAGAAGGAATTAATCGAACAATAGTGGTGGCTCTGATATCTCTAATGACATCTCACTCAGAGGTCCAATCCCTAAAGCACTAGTTATACCATATTTATCGACTACCTGGAATAATCAGTACACCTAAAAAAATATTTAATTAATGAAATGTCATACCATAAAAACTGTTGAAGCTCTTTTGAACACAAACCCATTAGATTTTCATGGAATGATACCCCCATCTCTTAGGAAGGTTCTCAAGCTCTGTCCATATAAAAAGTCGTATCATTGTAATATATGGGTAATCTAAACAATGTCATTTCCCTACTGAGTCACATAGAATGTTCACTGCCCGGACTACCGTATGATCAAATGGTTCCCTGGCTAGATGGAAACATATTCAACACTTCAAGCCAGTCCTATGCCACCTGTGAGTCGGACTCACCTCAGAACTAGAGGTGTATCTGTCACTGAAACACATTTAAGGAACTAATCCTATTTGTGTCTTCTACTAGTAGCTCTAATAGTAAATGCTGGACAACAGGTACTATTATCACTATGATACCTCCAAAAGGTACCATTTGTGGAAAAAATCCTAGTACTGAATCCTCATCACACTGTGGAAAATCCTCATGGCCATGCATTGGAATCATGGATGGATTTCTACATGGTGGCATCTTAAAAGTGCATCATTATGAACCACAATCAATATGTTACACATGGTGTGCTGACTCAAAAGAGATCAAAAGAAAAATATTTCAAAAAAACACACAATCATTGTTTTCGTGTATAGAGTCAGAAAAAAGATTCCAGGGTCCTGGGGTATGGATACGTCGGCTGTCGCACCAACAAAGGACTCCTTAGACTGAAATCCAATCACAAGAATCATAACACTATTGCTCCATTGAAATCATAGACTCTTAGTTCTTCTCATAGAACGGACCCCCTCTAAAACCACTTTGTCATGACCCGTCCCCTGGGGCCCATGCCGTGACTACGCCAATCCCACCTTCCATAGGCCAGGGGTTGGTGAAAGGCACCAGAAAAGAAGATCCATAAAAAGTTAATTTATTGCCACAAAAACCTATACACACAAAGAGTGGTAAAACTACACACAAGAAACACAATGGAAGAAGAAATGTGAAACCACAACTAAAAACCACCACTGAGAGTAAAAGTGAGTAATGAATGTAAAGGGGCTAGAATACATGCCCAAATGAAATGGATGTACAAAAATGTGAAAACAACTTATGAGGTCATCTACTAAGGTTTTTACCTGAAGGGTAGGTAAAATTCATCACCAAAGCTCTCCATGTCTACTGATCACCTCTGTACAACTGTTGTCAATCACCTCCGAGCACAATCATGCACTAACTCCTCAAGACTCAGTCTAGTTGTCTGTCATCTGCACATGACACAACAAGGGGTAGGTGAAGCTCATGTAGGGGTGTGTATAAAATTACTCAGTAGGGTCCTTGAGACCCCTGATGGTCTCCCAAAATTCCACAATGGAAAATCCACAAATCAAGATCTCAATCACAAATAACAAAGAAAAAGACGGGTAACACTATGTGTATCTTAAATATAGATGTTAAGATGATTAAATATAAAACAAGATCATTATATTCTAATGAGAGGATCTATTGCCGATCCACACAGTGTCTATTGGTATTCATACACACAGGGTTTCTAGGTGCTCATCCACAAAAGATCGCTCGATGCAGATCCACACAACATCACTCGGTGTTGTTCAACGCATGATCACTAGGTGTTGATCTAAACAGGATCGCTCAATGCTGGTCCACACAGGATCACTAGGTGATAAATTACACAAGATCTCTTGATGTTGATCCACGCCAGATCTCTCGGTGCTGATCCACATATGATCTTTATGTGTTGATCCTCACATGATCGCTCTGTGAAAATCCACACAGGATCGCTCAGTGTTGATCCACCGAGGATCTCTATTCATTGTTCACATCACATCCATCTACTAGATTCACATACATAGCACACATGAATTAAGGATGATCCTCTCCTCAAGAAATCGTGTGTAAATCATCTTCTATAAAAACCCACGATGAAGTATCCCAATGATCAAAAATGTCATAAGGGTTCCAAAGCAACATACGACGTGTCAATCAAACACTCGGTCTATAAGTTTCATGCATTTTAGTGATGAGGGAGCGATTAGATTTGGGTATGATCCAACTTGGCCAATCTCAAACATTATCCCTCTCTGTCGTGGTGTATCTCAAAAGGACGACCTCATCCAAAGGGTTTTTGTTTCATAGATGGTTGATCCAACAGATGACCTGTTCAAAAGATATGCCCATTTAAGGGTAACTTGGCTAAAAAGGAGTCTGGTTTCGGTCTGACCGAGCCCCCTAGGACTGACCTGAAGGGACTGGGCTTGTCTTGGTTTGGTTAGGTTGCGGGCTCTTCCCACTGGCCGTGGGTGTGGCCCGGCCCAGTATTGGGGGTGCGGCCAACCGAACTGCTGATTCACTCAGACCACAAGTCAAGCACGGAAGGTATGCTCCCCTATTGAATGGAAAAAGTCATTTGGCCATTAAAGGAAATGGAACTATTTCCAGCTACCTCTTCCAACTGGTCCCACTGGAATGGTCATGCGCGGGACCCACAAACTACATGTCCTCTCTCCACTGTGGCCTTCCCCCATGGCGCATTTCCATAGCGTGTCATTGGGATCAATAGAAACATTTGATGGTGCCTCACTCCCCTGGCCAGTCCATGTGGAGAAACCCGCAACAGACATGTGGGTGCTAGTCCGCCATTCACTATGGCTCGAAGCCACGACCTTCCACTATAGCGTGTCGTCGTAGGGCACTGGCTTGCTTCATCATGGGCAGTTAAGTCTGGCCACCATCTTGTCCACCACAGCACCATCGAGTGCATCTGTTGCATTACGGCCTACGGGTGTCGGCCTCTTCCTCCCTCGGTGACCTTTGTTGTCAAACAGGTGAATCCTTCATGGGCCACCAGTGACACTTTGACGGTCCTCCATTATTCTCTTCCATGCCTACAGTCCTCATGGGATGGTGCCTATGCTGCGCGACCCTTGGTTCCACCATGCATTCAAATCATCTTGTTTTCCACGAAGACCACCACCACAACCAATCTCAGTGGAGTGTCCGAGCCTTGTTCCTTTAGGACATTCCCTCCACATTAACATTACAACATGGGAAAAATATTGTAATTATACATACTACCATAATGAAAACCACACAATATTGTCTCATATTAAAGAAGAAAACATGGATCACCCCATTTGATGGTTGATCCGTGTTGTTCATAATATAAATGAATGAGTAAAATGGTAGAAATCCAGTATATAATCCCTACCTCAAGTTCATTGGATGCTGCTATGGACGAGGAAATAGTGTCCATGTCAGATGGTTTAAGTCAGCATCCATCATCACCCATCATTTCCCCCAACAACTGTCACTCAATCACATTCTTTGTTGGAGTGGAAATTCGTCGTCACTTCATTAGAGCGTCCTCTTGTAGATCTCCCAAAATTGAACCTCAAGATCAGATTAAATAGAGGTTAAGTGGATATTAATGCTTCATACAATTAATAAGGTTCATTAATGAGTTTAATTAATGAATATCACAATTATTTCAACAGTGTAGTTACATGACCTTTTAATTCACCCAATGGTGTGGTTACTCAATTTATGTGTCAATCCTTAAAATGGCATGGCATTGTAATGTGGCCCCACCACCATTTTTCCATGTTGGAAAAAAGAAAAATAAAATAACGTTTAGTTATTTTATTATTTTTTTGTAAATTCCAAGAAATTAACCATTTCACCTGACCCTTTCTGGTCAAATTTATGTTTCCCTTAACCGAATCCGGGAATTTTGGATTCAACAATACTATCTGATTTTTAATCTGAGCACTGGTTCAAATGATAGAGAATGTCACCTGCACATTTACAAAATGTTCTTTTAAAATGATCTATTTTTTTTAAAAGTCACCAGAGGCCCGTTTCGGTTGAGGTTACGCTCAAACTAAGAGTAAAACACCCTCACGAGTTCAACAGTACTCTCAGATTTTTAAAATGAGATACTTTTTATAATTAAATGATTTTACAGTAAAATAAATTTTAGCTAATTATTTTATTTACGGAAAAAAATAACTTCCACTAGTGTCCCACACTGGCCACATTTAGTATCGGCCTAAGGAAGGAATATTCTCATGAGTTTAGCAGTGCTCTCAAATTTTCAATATGGTTCATTGTTCATGAGTTATAATAATTTGAAAAATAAAATAATTGTATTTAATTATTTTATTTACGGTTATGATATTTTTGGGTTTTCTCACTGGAGTGCTATGCCGACTAAATTTAAGTCACTCATAGGGTATCCCCACCATCCAGAATGCAACAGTGCCCTTATATCTCGGATTTAGAAACCCATTTAAATGTTATTACACTTTTTCTGGAAAGCAACGCATACTCTCTATTTAAAGCTTATCATTTTTCAACGGATCATTCCGGACACTCTGGGCCAAAAAATGACGTGCCTTCAGATTTAGAGAACTCGTCAAAATTCCACATAATTAAAAAATACGGAATTTCATGATATTTAAATTCTTTCCACATTAGAGCTTTAGATGCCTAAAAGCCAAAACTATTTCAAATTAAATATGTGGTGGTACTGAGTAAGTATCTGAACCTCCCACTCCCATATGCTCTCCTGGAGATTTCTGTGTTTCCAAAAAACTCACACCAGAGGAATTGACTGCCTATTAAAGTCCTACTCCGGTCAATACTCTATCTCTATTGCGAACTCTGCAAATGTTGCCCTATCATCGAGGTCAAGCTTCCCTAAGTTGATAACATGCGATGGATCATGCCTGAACCTCCTCTGCTACAACAGATGGAAAAAATTATGCTCTTGGTGCAACTATGGGGGAAGAGCAAGATGGTACGCCACCTCGTCTACTCTGCTGAGGATCTGTAATGGTCTGATAAACCATGAAAATAGTTTTCAACTATAGCTAAATCTCTGTAATCCTCATATGCATGAGGCTTGAAGAGAGACATAGTCTTACTGCTAAAACTACAAGGTTCTTTGTATTTTGTTGGCATAAGACTTATGCCGACTCTGTGCTATCTTCCTCTACTCTTGGATGATCTGCACAATCTCTATGGCATCCTTTACCAACTATGTACCCCTAAGTGATGACTCCCTTGGATCTATCTAGCATAGAGGTGATCTGAAAGGCAACCCATACATGGACTCAAATGGATCCATTCCGAGGGGATAGTGATATATATTATTTAATGATAACTACACTAGTGGTAGGTGGTCCTCCCAACTGCGTCCAAAATCAAGGACACAATTAAAAAGCATTTCTTTGAGTGTTTGTATGATTCACTTTGTCTGACCATCAGTCTGAGGGTGCAAGGTGGTGCTCAAGCATAGTTGGGTACCAAATGCCTCTTACGATCCCTTACCAAAACACAATTTAAAATTAGTTCCACAATCTGAGACGATCGTTGATGTAACCTCATGAAACCAAACTATCACATGTATGTAGAGATTTTCCAAACCCTCTATTGATCCTAGCTCTTGGATGGGAAGGAAGTGCGCTGACATGGTGAGTTTATCAATGATCACCTATATAGAGTCATGTCCCGTGGATGCACATGGTAGCCACATCATGAAGTCCATGGAGAATCGATCCCACTTCTATTCTGGAACCTCTAGTGGCAGAGCTATGCCTACTAGTGCTAGATTCCTAGCCATCACTTACTGACAAGTGAGGAATTGTGATATGAACCCTACCATGTCTTTTTTATCTCTGGAAACCAGTACTAACGTTGGAGGTCCGGGTACATCATTTCCACACCAGGATGTACCGCCAAAGTGGATGTGTGGAACTCCCTCATCACCTACTCTAGTAGTGACGCTGGTACCATAGTGCATCCTCTGAAAATAATGACATGCTCCCTACATTAAAAAAAATACATTTGGAGCCTTTCCTGAGGATATCTAAGAACATCGGGTCTCTCAAAATGCATCCCCAATATGTGCCTCCCGAACACACTGAAGGAGTAGAGGAGTGAAAATAATAGACTAGAGGTAAGATGCTCCATCAATATTCATGAAGGATATCTACAACGTAGCTATCTGCTCTTTCACCTAACTCGGTAACTGCAAACCAGACCTCCTACTAAGCACGTCTATCATAACATCCCCCTTTCTAGGTGTATAGACTATATTGAAGTCATAGTATTGGTGTAACCCCAACCATCTCCATTGTCTCAGCTGCTGAAAAGCCTACGAACACCTTTCCATCTACATGGAAGGGTACCCATTTTAACTGATTGGTGTTCCATCGTACCTTTGGTAGTGGATAGTCATTCTCCACGGACACTTGGTTAATGTGTTGGTAATATACACATAACCTCAAACCCTAGGTTCTACTAAGCCCTTCCTCTACACGTCTCCCAAATATACTCTCACCTCCCAGGGCATCTTGGGAGCCATATAATATTTAGTTTTAGATATCATTTTTTGTCCCTAGGAATAATCCAATGTATAAGTCCCTCTCCATGTGGGGAGGAAATCCTTGAAACATCATTAAAAATAATGTTAACGTACTCTTCCGCTACTATTGGGCACTGAAATCTCAAAACTCGTGCTACTACAAGGGTAGGGCTTGCCGACTAAAGAGTGATTAGTTTCCCATTCCTATACATGAGTTTATCCTATGATGTATGGGTTCTATTTTTCAACGATCAAGGAAAATTTCATTCCAACATTGTAGATTTACCACATAATTTTTTCCTAAAACAATCAATCTGAGCATGAACTGGAGATGACATGTACATAAAAAAACTAAAATCATAAGGCCTCAATTCTTCCACTAAGAGGATTGAATGGAAAATCTTGCCTCAATGGTCAGATCACACTATCGGAATTCTTGTGATTATCAAGTCTTCTCCCATTGGTATCCTCTGACGTAAGGTTCTAGTCCACGGTTTAACCAGAAACTCAGGTCTTGAACAAGATTTGTGATGAGAAGGAATGGTTAATACCTATGCCTATTAATATGACTATTAATAGTAGACACAGACCATACCTCGCATCATTCCTTGAGCACTTGTGTCTCACTGCATGACTGCATGCTCCATCCCATGTCCTCCAGCTCCCTAAGCCTGGTGAGGATCATATTGGGGTGGTGGTTGTAACATGTAATAATGTATACCACATCATGATTCTCTCCTAGATCCTCTTCCACATATACTACCCAAAAGATTCATCTATCCCTAATACTTCCTCATCCACATACATTTTACACATCGAAGTCTCTGAGGCTGACATCGATTTCCTATTTTCCCACTACTGACATTCATTGGATTTATATACTCCTCCAAAGAACTTTCAACAACAAAAGGTTCTATCTAGAACCCAAGCATAAGTAGTAATGCACAAAATAAGAGTGCTGTCATGGATATCCCTAAACACATCTCACTTGGTGGTCCAACCCTAAAGCACTGATCATATCATATTCATTGAGTACCTGGAATAGTCGTTACACCTCAAAGAATACTCAATAAACGAGATGTTGTCCAATAAAAAGAATAAAATCTATTGGGAACACAAAGCCCTTAGCTTTTTCGGGAAAAAGTCACCCTTATCTGAGGAAGGTTCTCTAGATCCATCCACAAAAGGTCACCTCATCGTATGATATGGGTAATCTAAACCCTGTCATCACACTACTGAGCCACATAGAATGCTCACTGCCAGGGCCACCATATGATCTAATGGCTCCCTAGCTAGATGAACACTTTATAACCACAAAAAGCAAGTCCTTAGGTGCATTTTATTTAGGATCACCTCAAAACTTGTGTTTTATCTATCACTGAAACGCATGTAAGGAACTTAGCCTATACGTGTCCTCTACAAGTATATCTGGTTGTAATATCTGACCAACCGGATGTGGTATCCCTAGCACACCGCCCGATGGCTCCATCTTGAGAAACAATCATTGTACTACAACGTCATTACAATGTGGACCATCGTCATGGTCATGCATTGGAATCCTAGATGGATGTCTACATGGTGGTATCTTGAAAGAGATACAAGATCAACTATGTTAAATAAGTTAGTCCATGTCAGTTGACTCAAAATAGATCAAAACAAAATCATCTCAAAAACACATGCAATCTGTGTTTTCATGTACCGAGTTGGAAAATAGAATTTTGGGTCCTAGTGTAGGGATATTTTGGCCACTTTAGTAAGACTGGACTCCCTCGACAAAAATCAAAACTCAAGACACATAAGAATATTTCTCCATAGAAAACATCGATTCTAAGTTCTTCTTGTATAACAGACACCATCTGATAGCAATTTCTCACGACCCGTCCCACGGGGCCCATGTCGTGACTACCCCAAGACCACCTTCTATATGCCAGGGGTTGGAAACTAGAACCACAATGGAATATCCTTAGAAAATAAGGTGTTTCCTCAAAAACCTGTACACACAATGATAGAGAATAATGCATACAAGAAACACAATAGAAGAGGAAATGTACAACCACAACTAAAAACCATCATTGAGTGTAAAATTTAGTACTGAATGTAAATGGGACTAAATAGAATCCCAACTAAAACGGATGAAAAGAAAATGAGAAAACAGGTCTTGAGGTCATCCTCCAAGGTTCCAAACTAAAGTGTATGTACAACTCATCGTTTTATCTCTCCAAGCCTATTAGTGACCTCGGTACACCATCTGTTAATCACCTGCGAGCACTGTCAATCCCTGACTCCTCAAGTGTTAGTTTCATTGTTCTTCATCACCAGAAGAAAAAAAGGTGTTGGTGAATGTTTTACTGGGGTGAGTATAACAATACTAATTAAGGACCCCCGAGACCCCCCAATGGTCTCCTAGAAATCCACAAAGGAAAATCCAAAATGCATGATCTCAATCTCCAAGCCCAAAAGAAAAGACATCACACACAAGGTATAACATAAAAATAGAAGTACAAATGGTTATCCATAAAGATAGATCATGTTATTCTGCTAAGAGGATATGTTACCGACCTACACAGGGTCTCTAGATGCGGATCCACATAGGGTCGCAAGGTGGCGATCCACAAAGGATCACTCAGTGCTGATCCACACAGGATCGCTCAGTGCTGATCGACATAAGATCCCAATGTGTTGATCCCCTCAGGATAGTTCATTGATGATCCACATTAGATCACTCAGTGTTGATCCCCACATGATCGCGAGGTGATAACCCACACAAGATCACTTGGTGATGATCCACAGATGATACCTCGGTGCTGATCAACAAATGATCACCAGGTGTTGATCCAAACAAGAACGCTCAGTGATGATCGACACATGATTTCTCTATTATGATCCACATAGGATCACAATTCATTCTTCACGTCATATCCAACCACTATATTCACATACATAACACGCTCGAATATGAGAAGATCTAATCCTCAAGACATCGATTGTACCTCAACATCTAGAAAAACCACACAGATGTAACCCAATTATCTTCCATGACATATGGGTTCCAAAGAAAAAACTGGTGCGTCAATCGGATGTTTAATCTGTATGCTATAGGCACTTCAGTGTTGAGATATCCGTTGGATATGGGTATTATCCACTCCATCCAAACTCCAACTGTATCTAAATATTTATTGGAGTGTCACAAAAGGACTGTATCGTCTTACGGGTTCAGGTTCTATAGGCACTTCATCAAATCGACATATAGTTTATGAGATATGCAAATTTAAAAGTAACTGGGATAAAAAGGAGTCCAGTTTTGGTCTAAAACGGTCAGACCAACCCAACGCGAACCGCTAGGACCGGTCTAAAGGGATTGGGATAAGACAAGTTTCTATAGGCCTGGTCCATCCCACTGGGTCATAGGCTCAGCCTGCTAGATGCAGGCTAGCCCCATTGGGTCGTGGGTTCGGCCCGGACCACCCATCTAGTCGTGGCCAACTAGGCCGGGGAATCACTTGTCCCACTAGCTGAGAGTGGGAGGGGGGGTATGCACCCTTCTCGAATGTCCGAAGCCATTCAGACCTTTAAGGTAGCGATGCCAGTTGGTGTCTCCTCTCCCATCTCGTCCTACTGGTCCAGTACCATGAAGGAATCACGGATCACAAGTCCACCCTCCGCCACAACCTTCCTAGGCAGTGCTCCACCGTAGCGTGGTTTCAAGATCAACATCATCTCCATATGATGTTTCACTCTCCATGGACATTCCATGTGGACCGACCTACAGTAGACCCATATGTGCAGGTCCGCCCTGCGCCACGACTCGAAGGTGCAACCTTCCACCGTGGCGCACCGCCGCAGCACACCACCTTACTTCAAAATGGTCGGTGATGGTCGACTTCCCCTTTGTCCGCTGCACTGCCTTCGGGCACAATCGATCCTTCATGGCCTATAGCTGTCGACCGCCTCCTCCCTCGGTCATCGGTGATGTCATAAGAGCAAAGCCTCCATGGGCCATCAATGATGCTCTGGTGGTCCGATTTTATTTTCACCCGCATCTACGTCCCTGCAGGGATGGTGCCTTCAATATGTGACCCTTGGTTCCACCTGGATACCAAATCTTCCAATATTCCATAAATAACGACACAACTACGATGCTCATGAAGAAGGCCTGAGACTTGTTCATTTTGCTTTCTCCCTCCGTGTTAGCATAAAAACATAAGAAAGTTATTTTAATTAATAAAATACCATAAAGAAAACCCTGAAATATCATCCCACATTATAGAAAGAAACAAGGATCAACCTACTGGATGGTTGAACCATATAATTCATAATATTCAAGAATGGGGTAAATTGGAGAAACCAAGCATATAACCCCTACCATGAGTTCAATTGAATATGATACCGATGGGGAAGGAGTTCCCACTTCAGAAGGTATTCGTTGGCGTTCATCATCGCCTGTCATTTCCCCCAACTACCATTGCCCAATCATGCTCTTCGTTAGAGAAGAATGTCGAAAGTTCCTCGTTAGAGCTTCCTCTCATAGCTCTCCTAAATCCAATGCCCGAGCTCTGATTAAATAGAGGGAAGGTGGAGATTAACACATCACACAATTAACGAGGTTCATTAATGAGTTTAATTAAAGGAACTCTATATTATCTCAATGGTTCTATCACACATCCTTTTAATTCCACCAATAGTTCGGTTACAAAATTTTTTGATTCAATACATTAAATGGTTTGACGTTGCACTTTGGTCCCAGCAATGTTTTTCCAATGGCGGGAAAAAAATATATAAAATAATCTTTTGTTTTTTTAATGTATAAGAAATTTAATTTTTTGTTCGACCCTTATCGGTCAAAGTTAAGCTTCCATTAAAAGAATCCCAGTGTGGTGGATTCAAGGTTCTCTTTTATTTTTAATCTAAGAACCCATTCAAAAATATAAAACATCTCCCACACGTTTACTAAACATACCTTAAAAAAGTTAAAAAATTTATTAACAGTCACCATAGACCTACATCAGTCGAGGTTAGCCTTCACCTAAGGGGAACACACTCTCTCAAGATCAATAGAACTCTTTGATTTTTAATCCGAGTTACCTTTTAGATTTTAAGTAATTTACAACCAAATAATTGTTACTTAATTATTTTATTTATGTCCTATAACTAAATTCCACTTGTGGCCCGCACCAGCCAATGTTAGTATCTACCTAAGTAAGGAATATCCTCATGAGTTCAACGGTTGTATCAGATTATTAATGAGAGTCACCAATAGTGAGTTACGATCATTTGAAAAATAAAATAATTTTATTTAATTATCTTCTTTACGGTTATCCCATTTTTGTGTTTTTGCACTGGAGGCATGCGTCAGCAAAATTTATGTCACGCCTAAGATAAGCCCACCATCCTGAATGAAATTATGATGTCATATTTTTGATCTAGGTACCCATTTAAGTGTTATTCATAATTTTGTAGAAAACTACTGAAACATTATATTTAATGTTTATCATTTTTTCACAGATCATTCAGGGATCTCCGGGCCTCAAAATCACTTTTCGTCAGATTATGTGGACTCTTAAAATTTCCATAAAATTAAAAATAATAAAATACTGAATTTCCAGGTCTTTTAAATTTTTCTAGGAATATCACCCTAAAAGGTGTACTAATATTCATAATGAACTGAATTCTATTCCCTAGGTATATCCTCCCGTTTGAAATTATATATCGTGTTGGGAAGGCAGCTTAAAGATTGGTGCATCTACAAAGTAACTATCATGTTCATGATGACTTCCATGTATCTCTAGTAAGAAATTAAATATATTATCCTTAAAATGTACTAAAATCGAATGTCATTTGTTTTTATAAATATCATTCTTATAAATAATAAAAGATTGAGATTCTCTATCAAATCGAAAATGATTTCTGAAACAAGACCACATAATTAGATAATGTTTTATGGAGGAAACACCAGTTTGAGGAAGCAACTTGGGAACTTGGGGATATGTTATGGGATAGTTGTGTCCATATATTTTTATCCATGTGACAAATTTTTACTGCAAAATTCAGTTATAGGGGTGTAGAATGTAACACCCGACTGTTTTTATGAATGATTTTATCTAAGTGATTATAATTCTTTAGTAGCTTGCATGGAAAAAATTCACGAGTTTAAAAAAACAGTGAGATTCTCTTAGTATTGAAAAATAATTTTAATCTATCTATTAGTTTAGTTGGAATAAATATAACTGATTTATGAAAATTTATGGTGATTTCTTTTGCTACCAATTATTTATAATAAAATAAATCAACTATATTTTGGTATTTTGGGTTAATAAATTTAGTAAATTACTTTTACTAATTGAAATTAATGAAATAAATATGGTATATACTTAATAAAATATTTTTTATATTCATCCAATATTTTTTTTCATAGGGTATGAATGATCCCTATTTGATGTATAAATAACAATATTTTTCAGAAGGGAAATTTCCCACCTTTTAATAGTCAGCACCTTTTGAATTAAGATTTTGAATCATTAAAAATTTTATAGTATTTAATGATTTTAAATTATAAATAGAAGATACATTTATCATTAAATATAATATATGTCATTAGAAATAATTTGAAATTGAATTCATATGTTAAAACATTTCAATCAGTTACAAAGTTTTAAATTTTCAAACTCATTCTATCTTTCCAACAATAGAATTAATATTAAATTAATATCTAAAAATTTCTTGTTTTAAATTTTGGAAAATGGATTCTATATTTGGAATCAAAAGGTCCAAAATATGTGTACAACTTTTTTGGGCAATGTGACTAGTAACGTCCATATTTTTTATTAATATGTTAAAATGGTAAAACAGGTAATTGAGGTTAAGAGAACTATTATAAAATTTTCCTAACACATGTATTAATATAATTGGCCAAGAAAAAATCAACAAATAAAATCATTGGGTTATACTTTTGTCCTTAAATTCCACTTGGATGAGATTAGGAAAACAAATTTATTAAATTTGAAAATGTAAAATATGTCCAACTCAAATATTAATAAATATATCATTTCTTATACAAGGTTATGTAGAGGATAAATTCGATTATAAATACACATTTGAAAGCTTAAATGTTTTTATTTATCATTGAAATTTATTTTTTGTTTTTTGAAAATAATTAATTATCTTAAAGGATTATACATTGATGACGTCAAAATCAATTAATTGATGAGAAATCAATAAAATAATTTTTATTATAATTATAATTACTATATAAATGTACAAACACTTGACGAAATCATATTGGTCAACTATATCACGAAAATAACCCTACAAGGATTGAGTAAGTGACCATTTTGAGTCTTATAGAAGATATTGTGATAGTTATATTATTTTATTTAATATGATTTTAATGTTATCACATTCCTTATTTTTTTTGTAAAACATTTTAAATTTTTTATTTTCAGAATGATAAATTAGTCTACATATATTCATCTTAAATATAGATTATTTATCTTCATAATAGTATTTTTGTTTTAATTTTTTTCATCAAATTAGTACATTATATAATTACACCAAATTGATGTATTAATTATTTTATTAGTGGAGATATCAAATAAATGTTATTAAAATTTTAGAACAAATAGATCTTTTTGTCAACCAATATATAAAATGAAATTTATATATGACATAGAAAATTTATGAATATAATTAAGTATATTTTTCGATGTAATTCTATTATATTAATTTTTTTGAAAATTAATGAATTGAATAGTTCTAAAATTGATACTATAGATTGTTTATCAAAATACTATTTTATTAAATTAATTAAAAATAATAAAAAATTTAATATATATATAATAATTATGATATTGTATAAAATTTTCTAAGTTACTTATATATGGTCTAATTAACACCATATAAGTAAACACTACACCTTTTTAAAATTTAAATATTTGTTATATACATTAAAATTAAATAGAATAACTAAGTTTTAATTTAAATGATAATGAAAAATTTGAAAAAAAAACATCTCTATGTTTTATTGGTTGATGATATAGACACCCTATATCATCTCATCTTCAAAAATTACATATTTTTATTGTTTTTTTGGTAGGGTTAAATTTTATTATAAGTTAGTAATTTTGTAGATCCCAAATGTTCCTGTAATCTTAAGTATAAAAGTCAACCACCTATCTCACATCATCACATCAATTTGACACATCAAGCCCAGAAATATCTTACCATTATATCTTATCAATATACCTAGATACATTCCTATGGTTCTGCACTTCTTCACAGACCAACTCTAGTTCTCTAAGATTATATTTTGTGGAAGCACATTGAAGAAGAGGTAATCTCCCCTACCTATCCATCCTAACTTATTTATTATTCTACATATGATTTTTGAGTATTTAAATTCTAATGTAATAAATATAGTATAAATTATATTGTATTATGTTATTATAATTTTGAAACAACCATATTCCACCTTTTATCCATCCTACAAAAAATGAATCACCATGCCTGTGTAAGTACAAATTACTGTCTCGATGACGTTGTGTAATCTATTATTCACTATCACATTACATGGATGGGTATAGTGATAGAAATAATGACTATATATTATTATTATAACATTATATTTATTCTGAAACATAATACCACATCCATTACAATACCATTCAACCATTATGGGAATGATATCGTCGCCTGTGCGTACGTACGACCTACCATCCCCACGATGTGATGCTATTAATTCTATATGAACATAATTAAAGAATGGTTATATTAAATTAAATATTGGATATATATGGTATATTTTTTTTTATTAGAAATTTTTATGAAATAAATATGATATTAGATATAGAAACCAAACTTATTCAACAAAACATGTATAAGAACATAAAGCAGTTAATATCCAAAAAAATAGTAACTATGAAATTTTACCAATAAAAAAATGATAATTTGATCATATATGATATCATAATAATGACTATGATTCATGAATTAGTCAATGAACTTATTTAAATCAGTATAAAGGATGTCCTGATAGATATTAAGGATATCAAACCTATGGTAAGAGATAATTGTTCAATCTCATTATTATCTAAGATTGTTTATTTGTAAGTACTTATTAGGGTATATTTATCATCCAAAACCTTGCACCATAAATATTAATACTATTTTTATTCTTCTAAAATTTATTAATGTAAATTTTACCCATTGGTTATTTTTTACTAAATTGTATTAAATGAATCGTTTCTTGTTATTCGATACGAGGAACTTTTTGACTTTTCTAGTAAAAGAATGTCATGACCAGCCTTCACCATGATGAGGTAAGGGACATTAGATTTTCTAGAACGCTCCCACATCAAGTGGAAGGAGAGATAATTACCACTGAGTCTCGACTTCAATAGTCCCTGGAGTGGTGACAAGCACCAATGGTATAGAATCACACGTAATGTGGAAGGTATTAGCATTTTTTCTAAAAGGAATGAGAGACAAGATAGTAAATGCCAATAATCACAAGAACTAGAAGTAGAAGTAAACAAAAAAAATACATTCCCATATGCATGTTCCAATATAAAATGCTTCAGGTTTAATAAATACTCCAAAGGGAAGTACAAAAAGAAAAGAAAATTAGCAACATCAAACATCCCGGCGTCTGAGCTAATAGGGTCCTTCACAGCTCTCGAAGTTCTCCTAGAATAATGAAAGAATTTTTACATATGTAGGGTGAGTATAAATGTATAATTAGTTGGGAAAACCATGATTTCTTGTGCACAAGTGAGGAGGAATTATAATGTCCAGTGAAAAAAGAGATAACCAAAGCAACTAGCAAAGAAACTATCCACCCAATCCTCACCAAGGAACACTACCCAAATAACTATTGTGAAGTAAATTAATAGTAAGAACACAAATATGTTTGGGTACCCCACACCACTTTCCCACTGTTTAGTGAAGTAATTTTATGTGTCAGACCTCCCCTTCCATTCTCACCACAGTCCCACTACTTCCCCAACATCAACCTTTTAGGTCATCAAAACCACAACTACGCCCGAAAACACATGGGCCACACCAACAACATGTAACCATTCCCATAGAAACTATGTCATGAATAACTACCGACATGCCCGAAGACACCTAGGCCGAACTACTACCATGATTGAGGACACCTAGAACAGAACGACTACTTCCATACCCGAAGACACCTGGGCCTCAACCCAAAGACACTTGGGAAACAACATATCCACACAAAGATGGGCCTACAACCACAACATACTCTACCTGATTAATCATAGGCTATAATGGACATTAAACCATCACTGCCTACCCAATGTGTCTTTCGCTAATCAAGAGAGGGATCCAAAAATGATCTAATAACTAGCTTCTCATAAGAAGTGTTGGAAAAACACCCTCCCCATCAAATGGGGGTGTTCATCAGGAATTTCTCAATGTGGGTGGTGAAGAACTAAGAAAAAAATGAACTAAATCTATACACATAGGTAGACAAGAAAATTTCTCTAAATAAGGGTTCTGAAACCAACCCATACACAAACACTCTCATTACTATTCATTCATAAAAAGAAAAACAACCACAACTAAAGAAAAACTCATTCCAGTAATACAATTCCTTAGTGGACCCATTCCTGTTATCAATTTCATGTTATTCCATTTAAATAATTATTCAATACAGGGAAAACAATAGGCATAGTCACAATCTAAGGAAGGAAAATATCCACGAAGCGATTTAATCATTCAAAACTAGTTCTCTTAGAATGTAAGTACAAAAAAGTGATATGTGAGATCCCATGATGTTCTAGAACCAAAATAATCCCCAATATACATCCCTACATGGCCTCAGTTTCACAAACCATCAATTGGATGATAGGGGATCCCATTCCCTTCCACGGCACCCCAAAATCACCAAGAAGAAAAACCAAAAACATTACAAAGGCAGAGAAATGGTGTTTTTCAAATTTAAACACACCATTCATTATGTTACTTCATTCCGTATGGTTAACTGGGGTGATCACACATGGACTCTAATTCATCCTGAATCCATTTAATCTACCATGTTTACATGATTAACCAGTTTCCATGTCACATCCATTCAACCACAAGATTAACCAGAAAATATAGGTTCATTATTGCACAACAATGGATCATCAATAGCCATTATTTTTAGTCAACATAATCCTGTACAATTCACAAAATATAATAACTTTTAAAAGAGTTCAACATCATCATCAAACACCCCCCTTCATTCATTAAAAATCATTTATTTTATTCATTATGTTTTGGTTTCTTCTATTCCCTATGGAAGAATTATCATACCCACTCTGCATTATACATAGTAAAGAGAGACAAAGTAAAAACTCTACCTGGATGATCAATGATCGTAGTTTTCCTCATCGCGCAAAGAACTAGGGACACACCACTTATAGGGGAGGAACTCCAAGGACTCCTAGAGTGATTAAGAAATGCTCTATCACATGCGCACCACTATACTTGAGAAGGGGGACTGAAAATGCTCCAAGGAGAGAGAAAAATATTATCCAACAACAAGATGAAATATCGTGTGATAAAAGGTGAGATTTTAGAGTTTCAGGATATGAATTCATGAATAGATTTAATGTTGGATCATGGTTTCTCCATGTGGTTGGGTGGTTACACATGATGGAATTTATTGTTATTTAATATTTCTTATCATAGAGGTGGCCTCAACAGATGTGTGTTAATGGATTTCCATTAACTAGAGGAAAATATGTAACAAGGTGGAACTGGAAAGTACGGAAAAATAGTGTGACATAGAGGAAAAGGCACATGTTTGGGCAATTCAAGGGTCACACAGCTCTTGGGGGATTTAGGATATAATTTATGGGAATTAAATAAATTTTAATAGGGTATTAAAACACTTTTACGCCAAAAGATATGTTATGGGGGTGGAATTGGAAAAAGTGAGAAATTGAAAAAAAAAACAAATAGTGGGACATAGTTTTTTGGGACACCGTAACGATGCTTCCTTTGCTGTTCCACCATAAAAATGGCCACCATTTTGGTGAGCGAACATGACGGTGCTACCACTACGGTGCCACCATCACAGTGACAACAGTTTCGTGGAACACCGTAAGCGGGGCCACTGTTTTGGTGTGAGAACATGATGGTGCGACCACTATGACGCCACTCTCTTGGATCCACCTTCACGGTGCCACCGTCACAGTTCCACCATGACCAGTGCCATTGTTTTAGTCGAAATGTTTTTTGGAACCATGTTTTTGAAAAAATCATTGATGAGTCACTGTTTGGGCTATTACATCAAATACCTATCAAAATATTCTCACCCTAAAGAATCGAATATAGACCTAAAGAAAAGAGAGGGGTATGAACAACAACCTCAAAAGATACCTCTCAGGAGTAAACCTCCTCAACATCTAGGAACACCTCTTCCTCATACTGATCAACTAGAGAGGCACTACCGCTCTCCTCCCTTATGAAACCACACAAACGTATAAAGGTCATTATTTCCATTACTATAGATTAGGTATTCCTTAACATCATGTCATTATATTATCCACTTTCGGTGGCACGGAATCTCCAAAAATGGTTTAACCACATCCACTTTAATGCGTCCAGATTAGGGATCGTGTTCTACCCTCACACCAATCAGGAATTTTCACAGACATTTACAGAACAACTGAAACAACTCATCTCATAGTTAACTTGGTCAAGACTTACATAAAAAACAAGTTAAAATCAAAACATAACAAAACTCAAAATAGCATTGGGTACTGGGTGCGCATATGTGCCTCCGATTCTTATGTAATCTCCTTGAGGACACCATGCCACCATAACACACTAACCAAGGGAATGGTTCAGCCCTGAAGAACCTTTTACATATGATCCTTGATCCTCACTGGTCTCTCTATAAATGACGTGTCATCTTGATATCCAACTTCCCCTAATTAAGGATGTGGGAATCATCGTGAAGATACCAACTAAGCTAAAACACATGTAAGATGCCATGAATCCTCAGTAGTGGCAGTGGTTGTGTCAGATGATAATCAACTTTTCCGACCTACTGCAATATGTCTAACGGTCTGAAGAACCCATGAGAAAGCTTACATACCCTGTCGAACCACTGTTGCCCACGTAGAGGGGGAACCATCCAGAATACATTTTCCCCGACTTCAATCTCCATGGTTATCCCCATATAATCGATATACGACTTCTATCGGTCCTAAGACACCTTCATCCAATCTTTTACACGCTGAACCTTCTCTTTCGTGATCTGCACCACCTCTAGGAAAAGAACACCAGCTTCTCCAACCTCTCTCCATCACATGGGTAAACGACACTGTGTTCTTTACAAAGATTAAAATGGAGCCATTCCAATGGTAGCGTGATAGCTATTGTTGTATGAAAACTCTACCATAGGAAAATGTTGTACCCATGATCCCCTAATATCTAAAATACAAACATATAGCATATCTTCCAACATATAAATGTTTCGCTCTATCTTCCCATCTGTCTGGGGGTGGAAAGAACTACTCAGGCATATTTGGGTGCCAAAAGCATGTACTAATCCTTTATAGACCTATGAGGTAAATCATGTCTCTAGATATGAGACTATGGATCTTGAAATTCCATCAAACCTCACTACCTATTCCATGTACCTCTGTGTTAAGGAATCCACCACACTCAACACCTTGACTGCGAGGAAGTGAGCTGATTTCTTCATCTGGTCCACCACAAACTAGATATAATCACATCCTACTTGAACCCTAGGCAGTCCCAAGAAAAAAATCCAATGATACTTCATCCCACTTCCACATAGAGGCATCTAATGGATGCAACAGACCACTTGGAGTGCGGTGATCAGCCTTCACTTGATGACACATGACGTACCTCATCATAAAATCTTCCATAGCCCACTTCATAATAGGACACCACAACTAAACCCTCAAACCCTAGTACATCATGAAAAATCCTAGGTGTACTTCCATGGGTGAGTTTTAGAAATCAATATAAAATCTATCACGTTTATCCTCCGGTACGAACAACTGTCCGTGAAACAACATCATATTATGGACATCTTTCGACCAACCTTACGGATAATCGCTCTGGCTAACACAATAGAAAATCAGGTCAGCCTCCATTTCCCCCCACTAAGACTCTTAAACATGATAAAATTTAAAAGACATCACTGTCATCTGGATTAAAGAGCCTCTTCCATCCTCCCCAATTGTATCCAAGTGTAGGGTAGCCAACTCCTCTATCACCTACCAAGCATCTACCGATTCTCCAACCACATCCTTTTACAACTTCTTGATCAGGGAATCAGCCACAAAGTTCCACATTCCTGAGGTTTAGGAAATTTTGATGTTGTAGTCTCGAAGAAACTCCATCCACCTCCGCTGCTGCATGTTCAGGTCCCGCTAGGATATGATATACCTAAAGCTCTTGTGATCTGTGAAGACCATGAAGTGCTATCTGATGAGGTAATGATTCCATAACATTCGTGAGAATAGAACCACTGAATGCTCTAGGTCATGGGTGTGATAATTAAATTTGTGGGGACATAACTTCCTAGACCCTTAAGAGATCACCCCTTGCTGCTGAATTGGAACAAACCCCAAGACTTCGCTCGATGCATTAAATAACACCTCAAACATCACCCCTTCTTATAGAAACCTCAGCACTGGGTCACTAACCAAATTAATCTTCAGATAATAGAAGGATTCATGGAACTTTTTAATCCATAAAAAATCATGTCTTTCTTAGTCCAGGCTAGAAATGGTGCTGCAACTCGGGAGATGTTGGGAACGATTCTCCTGTAGTAACTTTCTAGATCCATGAAACTATGAACCAGTTCCATTTGTTTTGGTGCTTCCCCAGAAACAATGACCTCGAACTTTGACAGGTTCACTATAATCCCATGTTCGGAATGTCGATGGATGTGCACTTATTGTGTCTAGAACTTGGACTTGGAAAATATCCTGTAGAGGCGGTGCTATCAGAGGACCTATAAATCCATCATTAAATGCTTTCATGGTCCTACTGAAATAATTAGTAGGTTAGGATTTCATCCATAAACATGACTATGAAGAAGCCTAGATATTCCTAGATTATGGTGTTCATGAGCCGTATAAACATATTTGGGAAATTCATAATGCCGAACGACATGACCATGAACTCAAAGTACCCATATCTCCCCCAGAAGGAAGTCTTTCAGATGTCACCCTCTTTCAAAATAAACTTGTGATATCATGACCACATGTTGATCTTAAAGAATCATCTTTCCCCCTTAAACAGATCAAAAAAGTCATCAATACTCAGGAGGGGGTAATAGTTCATGACCATCTCCTGGTTCCTCCTATGGTAGTCTATACACAGCCTGAGATCACTATCTGTCTTTTTTGAAAACAAGACTAGAGAAACCCATGGTGACATGCTTGGTCAAAAAAACCATCCTCCATTAGATTTTCAATATGAGTCCATAACTACCACAACTCAGAAGGTTCCATCCAATATAGAAAAGTATTCTACGAACTCACTGACAATCCTTGGGACTTCCTCCATCTCTGTATCTTTTGAATCCACTGACAGATCTGCTGAAAAGGAATGAAGTGGCTCTACACGCCAACTGCCCTCCTGACAACCCCGCTCAGCAACAAAAGCTATGCACTGGCCGCCCATATCTAAAAACATCACCCATCTTTAGAAGAATTTGATAATGGAACATAGAGATAACAACCTTTTGATGACTAGAATGACATCATATGGATGAAACTGTAGAAAAAGAAGTTCTCAAAAGGTATAATGTGGTCCCAACATCATTCTACATCCCTAACAAACATGAGACAAGTTGGGATGACCTCTGATAAGCATACTCAAACTAGGGGCATGTGAAGTCGCTCTAAGTCTAGACCTGGACTATACTTTTGAATGGTTGTAACAATGGAGTGATAGTCTATTGAATCAAAAAAGGCACAATAAATAGTTTTAAACAAGAATAGTGTAACACGAATCACTTCTGTCCCAACTGCATGTGCTGCATCTACAACATACAACAGCCCACACCCAGGTCCTCTACACCTCGGCTATCGGTCGACTCCCCGACCATGCCATGGTTGTGTTCCCTGAGGAGCACCTTGATGTTAGCCTCCACCTCCAAAGTAAATCTCAGTGGTGCAAGATCTTGCTATCCCGAATTCTTCTTTTGAAAGGGTGTGGCCAGAAACAGCCGCTAGTGAGTTGGGCAATGAACATTCCCACCCCACTATACTACACTCAGTCCGTTCCATGATTCTGATGGTTCCACAACATAAACTGATAAAGTATATTGGTCCTGGGCCCACAAAGAAGTGGTGAGGACTAGGAGACCATAACTAGATCAATTGGGGCCTACTCCCCACTTGACGAAACTTGGATGGCCCTGATGCTAGAGGCCTGCTGCAGAAGACCTTTCCCTTTTATGATCCAAACTGGGAACCCTCTCATGGAACACCTCCTTGAAAGTACATCATATCTACCACTTTAGCCTTAGTTTGAATCTCCATGTATGTCGGTAGAGTGACAGGAGTAACAAAATACTAAATTGAAGGTCAGAGTGTGTCCTCGAAACAACCATCTTGAGACTCCTCTTTTTGAGAAAGGTCCGGATCAAAATAAAGTTGATCCATGAACTTGATTTCCTGATCCCTCACTAACATACTCCTATATTTAAGGGAGAGTATCTCTTGCCTCTTATCATCCTTCATCATCGAGGAGAGGAATTCTGCATAGAAATCCATCTCAAATTCAGTCGACGAATCCTCAGCCTCCCTCTTCTCCCCGAGATAGTCTGTCCACCACTAACATGCCACTCCCCGCATCTGGCTTACTACCAGAGGACCCCGATACTATATTAGATCCAAGATCATGATGAAATCTATTACCAGATCCTCAAGCCATATATTTATCCCTATGTCGAGATGATGCCCTTTTACATCCCAATGTTCTTTTACAGAATGTAATGAACCCTCTTCTTCCACCGGTCATCCTCCTCCTCACTATCATCCCTCTGCTGATCAGCTAAATCAAAATCCTAGGTCTCGATCTCCCACAATACTCTTTTTAACCGTCTGGTTTCCATATCTGCAACATAAACAAAGAATTTCTAATTCCATTTCATTTTGAAGATCGCTTTTAGTTTTTTTTAAAACATTATATTTATTTTAAATTCCCAAAATACTCAATAAACGCAAGAACACAATTCATTATTATGCATGTTCCTCTCCTACGGTCTCTACCCTATTGTCAATGTAGCCTCACCTAGTTATTTGGTAGGTCTAGAGTATTTGATTCAAATTATAGGGGGCCCAAAAATCCAATGTCCTAGCTGGTATTCAATGGCCTATTTTACATGCCAATATTTCTTATCATTATTTCACTACCTCCATGGAAATCCTTACCGTGTTTAACCATGTGCTCAATTTTATCTCTCTCCCATTAGCTCTGATACCATTCTGTCATGACCCGCCTTCACCAAGATAAGGGAAGGGACAAAAGATTTTATAGAAACATAATTCATCATGTTGAAAGAGATATAATGAACCCTGAGTCCCACCATCAATTGGGACTGGAGTGGAGAATGTCACCAAGGGTATAGAATCAGGTGTAATACTGAAGTAATTTCCCTTTTTTAAAAGAATCGAGAGATATGATTGTAAATCACAAACCTCATCATAACTGGAAGTAAAAGTAAAGTAAAAAACAATCCATTCCCATATGCATGTTCCAATATAATGTGCTAAAAGTATAAGAAAAACTACAAAGGGAAATACCATTAGAAAAGGAAAGTAGAAACGTCTACTATCCTGGTGTCCGAGCTAATAGGGTCTGGCACAACCCTCTAGGTTCTACATGAATCCCAAAAGTAGTTTATATACATAGGTGAGTATACTGGTATACTCAGTAGGGAAAACCAAAAGTTATCCTCACAATTGGGGAGGCATACTAATGTCCCATGAAAAGGAAGATAACCAAATAACCTATCAATGAATCTATCCACCCAAACCCCACTAAGGCACACTCCCCTAATAACACAAGTCAAGTAAATTAATAGTTATAACACATCAACCTTGCCTTGGGCATGGTCAAGAGTGAAGCACAATGATACCACCTTTTCTCCGAGTTCTGAAATATGGGATTTCTACATGGAAGGTCTGCTGGATGAGGTTTTCGCTTCCGTTCTCTTAGTAAGATAGATTTTTTAATGCCCAATATTTTTACTAATCATGTTATCATTGTTCAACGACTATATTAGCAAAGGTCAAAATTCATAATTTTATTTTAAAATACAAAAAATAAAACAAAATAAGTGAAAAGGTTTTACATAACCATAATAAGACATTTAAATAGACTAAGATGAATTTTTAGTAATGAATTTTTCGATCATTAGATAGGGTCCCCAATCCCACTATTCCTCGAGGATATTTAAGATATGATTAAAATATTTAACATCTGGGTAATACTATCCTCCATAATTATTATTAATCTTCATCATAAAACTCTTATGGAATATTATTTTTCACATTAATAATTTTTTTAATATCATTTCTAATGATAAAGTGATAATAGTAATAGAAAAAAAAAATTATTACTCATTTCGTAATTTTAACATGTTTGGGTTTTGGATGGTTTTAAAACCTACTTAAATGACCCTATAATGTTTAAATCATGAATAAATAAGAAAAAATATATAATTTTATTAATTTGTAATTATTATTTATAAAATTCTATCACATAATATTTTAATGGTTTTATTCTAAGCATATATACTAAAACATTTTATTTTTTATTACTTAAATAGTAACATAATAGGATATTTATATTTGTTTCGTGAAAGTAATAATTATAAATAAATTAAAATGAAAATTCTATATGAGATGAATTTCAAAGAAACATATTATAAATTTTATGTTAAATTACTTAGGAAACAAATCTAGGGTAATGAATAAAGTGTTTGAACTATCAAACTAATGAATTTATAGAGAAATTGGGAAAATGACAGATAAATAAAAATATTAACAATAAAAACTAATATAAATGTAAAAAGTAATCATAAATGATTAGAATTATGTAGAATATATTTTAATAAGGTTATTATATATATTATTAAAAAACATATGTTTATTATTGTGATAGTTAGAGTCTTTCTGATTCAGTAGAATGCCAAGTCATGATTACCTTTCCCGTCCCACTATGAAATTGTGATTACCTATTTCTATATTCCATTTTTAGGAAATATTATGTTCATTTTCTATATGAAAACACAAATAATTTTTTTTTTGATTTATACATATTTATACCATTTAAAATCCCATTGCTAAAAAGTAAAATTTAAATGGATCATACATGTTGAGCTAAACATATATCTTATTTTAGGTCAATAATCATTCACATAAATATTCATATCTATCATATTATTTAATAGATCTATTTTTAACTAATTATATTATATATTATTTCAATTTCCTTTTGATTTCAATGTTTTTTACAAATACATGAAATGAAAACATTTTATTCTTTCCTACACATTTTCATTATCCCTCCATTTTATTTAGTTTCCTTTAAAGACAATCAGTTTCTACTGTTTATGGTTATCAAAATTAATTAATAATTATATTATTATAATTTTTACAAAATGATATTTTTAAAAATTATTTTGATTTAAAATAAATTTTTATAAATGTAAATGTATTTTTTTGTTATTTTTCAATAATTTTTTGAATTCCCATAAAAGGGTTTTTAATATGTATAGATATCCATTAATTTAAATTATTCTTTATAGGGTATATGTTCAAATTATACCATTCCCATTCATTATATGGATTTTTTATGGTATTTTATTATAAAAAATTACTTTAAAAACATTTTTCACATGGTTTCATTATAAAATTATAGGATTAGGAATTTTATCATATTCATGGGGAACACATGTGCGTATGCATTTTAATTATATTATGGGAGGTTCTCAATGTTTATAAACATATAAAGGATAAGTTGTAACATTGTATTTCATGATATGACATGTAAGGGATGAGGATTAAACATAATCCCTAATGGAAATATATACACTATGTTAATAGGAATGGGTAGTTATACCAATAGATGAATAAAAAATAGTTTTTCATAAATTTAGACATATATTTGAAACAAATAACAACTACAGATCTAGATTTTTGGTATATATGGATGATTATATCCATAAAAACCATTTAATGAATAAAAACATCATCTTTTTTTTTTGAAAAAATCACCATAATGATCTAGACTCTATTAGATATTTTAAATCACTTAGTGATACCCATGGGGAATTTATATAAAGAAATGGTGAGAATAACATATAATTACCCCAACTACATTTACATGGATTTGGTGTCTATATTATTTCATTTCGTTAATATTGAAGGAATAACATCCTGATGGACCAAATTGTTCCTTATTCTTAGTAAACTTGATACATACATGATTCTTAGAATAAATTTAAATACAAAAAATTAAATAATAATTGCTTTGAGAGTATCATTATTCCCTGTAGAATATCATTAAATATCAATTACAGTTCAGATTTTGTCTACATAGGAATGGAATCAAAATAAGATTGGGATGATATCCTATGTAAGTGGAATGTAATGTGAATGCAATAATGAATGAAAAATCATAACAAATATAACAGGTGAGATAACACAACATGTATTCAATTAAAATAAATTGATTATCATGATAACAGAAGGATTCAAAAATAGTGGAAAGTAAATAAATTAAAATAAATACTATTTAATTAATATGATGACAATCATGAGTAGATAAGGAATAGTAAATATGTAAATGTAGAGAACTGAACACTCATTACATCTTATTAATTAATTGATATTGAAATACATGTAGAGATTATATCATTGATGAAATCTAATGGATAACGATAATTGAGTTCTTATTGATGAAATTTATTTATTATTTTACAACATGATCTCAGAAAACATGATACCACATGGTACATCAAATTTTTCAAGGGGATCTCTATAACATGACCCCCCAATATCATCGTGACTAAACAATTCTTATTATATTGGACACTCAATTTAAGTTACAAATAACATACCTATAGATAAATTTCTATATCCATTATGAAATATTTAAAAATAATAATTCACCTAGTAAAAATGAGTAAAAATGTATTTAATATATCATTTTCATAATGTTAAATTTATTTTTAAATTTTTTTTAAATAAGATTTTATTTGAAGAAAATGGACTTTGGGCCAAAGGGAGAAATAATGTGAGATTTTATTTAAAACTTTTTTTCCATCTTCTTAATTTCCAAAGTTTGGTAAATAGTACAATTAAAAGAGAAAATCAGGAATAAAAATAGTATAACAACATTAAATTGTTTTATTATCCTCGGATAAAATATTATTCTTCAAATATAAATTCTTCCATAAATAATATTGGTTAAGATGAGACTTTGAAATAAACCATTAAAAAGATCATGATGTTTATTTTGGAATTAACAAATGAAAAGATTATGTGTATAAAGTTCAAATCCACATAAAAAAGGTTTAATAAAACATCATAATGTCAAATTTCATTAGAAATAAAATATTTAATTTTATAATACAATAAACCAACAATCTAAAAGAATAAAAAAAATTGTGTTATAAAAATATTTTCAATATGGTAATTTTCAAGTCCAGTAACCATAAATTAAATATTTATAATTAAAACATTAAATACATATATATATATAAATTATTCATGATATTAAAAGATAATTTGGTTGTATATACACTGTATAATTAAAATTATGTTCATATTATTATAATATTCCACAGTAAAGGGAAATTGAGACAAAGTCCATTACCTCACACTTTCTTTTAGTTGAATGTTAGTTAATATAATTAATAATGTATTTTAGCTTTTTATTAATCCATTACAGATCGAAATTTATATGTATGATATCTTATATTATTCCCTCATAACAAGTTTCAACAGTTTTTTATAATATTTCATTATTTTCATTATTTTAAGTGGTAATTTCTTGTTTTCTTGGGTATTCTTCACCCATAATGTTCTAGTTATTACACATATTATAATTATCCACCATATCTATAATTATTAAAATTATATATATTTTTTTGAATTAGAAAAGTATTGAGATTGAATATTAATATTTGAACATGGATAATGAATCACATCTGTTCCTAGAAATGGTGTGCCATACATTGTCAAGAGCGATATCATCATTCCCTTAATGGGTAAAAGAGTAAAAAATTTGTTTATTTATTAATTTCAAAGTATTAATATAAGTTTATTTATTTAATATATATTTACTAAAATTATACTTATTAACTAACATGTATAAAATATGACAAAAATTAATCACATCACCTTGTGAGTCGATAGACTGTGATTCACACAATAGATGTTTTCACATTTAATATAGAAAGGAAATTAAGAAGGTATATTGGGTATTAAAATAAATAAAATTTAATAATTAATTAAATATCAAATAGATTTGATAATATATTATTATATTCATCCGTAAATGTTGGTAACATAATATGAATTACATTGGTTTGTGAGGTGGTAGTGTGTCATACACTGGATTAATGTTTTCATTTACCATCTGATAGAAGAGGAGATGAGTATAGGTTATGGTATTACAATTATAATATCATATTATTTGGGAGATAATAATGATATTATATAATAATGGAGTAATCATATTTTATGGTGGAGATATAAGAAACAAATTCAAAATGGTAATTTCAGAGTGTAACCTCTTAAATGGAAAAATTATTTTTCTCTTCCCCAAAATCATTCTAAGTTTATCTTTCAGATAAAACAATTGAATTTAGTATGTTTTGTGATTAGTTCAGAATAAATTAATTTATTTACTTTAAAATTGTAATGTTTGTTTGAATATAGGAGGAGTGGGATGGCCATTTATATGTGGGGGAGTGGAAACATCTAATTTTTTTAGAAAATCAATTAAAAAAAATATTTTATCATGCCTCAAGACACAAAAATGTGTTATTATCGGTATTTTCATGTGATAAGGTTGTAATAAAGCCATAAAATGTGTGTTGTAATATTTTTAGGTCATTTTATCCCATAAACATGGTTTTTTACAACCTAATAATTTAGTATCTTACCTTAACTGTGATAATTAATTTATACTTCTTTTTCTATTCATAAAGGTCATAAAGTAAATTTTCATTACTATATAATATAAATAATTATTAATCAAAATATAGAATTCATTTTTAAAATTTAAATAAATATAATTTTCATAATAAACTATAAAATTACACATTTAGATATGATGGAAATGAATGTCTTTTAAGAGGAAATTTTTATATGTATAGAGGATTTTAATATAATATTTCAACATAAAATTGAATATGGTGAACAAAATTGGTTAACATATAATATAATTTAAAAAATATAAAATTAAAACCTCATTAAGAATATAATTTTACCTCATAAATTATTTAAAATAAATGCCCATATGTATAAAATGACAGTATTCAAATGAAACTCTTTGGATTACATTTATATTTTTATTCAAATGCATCTAACATTATTAATAATCTACCGATAAAACATAAATTTTATTACATGTGTAATCCACATAATCTTCATATCTTTTATAATACTTTTCATATTCGTAATTTTAATAGTCAGTTTATAGTTTTATTTTATATTATAGCTCATTTACACATGACAGTTTCTGTTTCATAAGCTATCGATGATATTTAATTTATTTTAAACAATTATCATATGGTTTAAGGGTGGTAAATTCTATTATATGATCGTTTTTTTATTTCATAAATTCTAGAAAATCCAATTTTATTCTTCTAAAATGTCATGTTGGTTTATTCTCCTAACCTTCAATAAATGTTTTCCTTTCAATTTAATTATTGTCTTAGTAATCAAGGGTTATAAATTTGGAAAGGCCATTATTGATAAACACACATAATTAATGTGTTATTAAAATATACTCATAAAAAATTAAAGGATGAATAATAAAGGTCATGTAGAATAAAAAATAACTAGTTTTCCAAGTATCATAAACTATGTGGGATTTGAATATATGGTCATGGGTGAAAAATATAATGCCTAGATAACTATAGAGTGTTATAGAAGTCAATTATCAGAAGAAATTGAATGATCATGATAAAGTTAAGAACTAAAAAACCATAAATCTATGTTGATTTAAAAGACCATGGGTTTAATAAATATTATGTTAATAAGATAAATTTAATTTATCTATTTAATTTTCCTAATGATGAGAAATTATTTTAATTCCTATGAATACATGGTAATATTATTTGTTGATATCAATCTATATAGTAATCAAAATTTTACCCTTTAGTTTTTTATCATTAAATTTCAACTATATTAGTCACTCGATGAAAAGAATATCAAAAAATTAATTTTTTCCCTCAAGAAATAATTTTTTTATTGCATGATAAAACTTGTAAAATTGTTGAAGGAATTTCCACTAGTTAAAAAATACACTCCAAAACCGATATTATTAATACAAGTTATCCAATATTATACCTTATGTTATAAATAAAATAATAAACACAATTGGTTCATCATTTATATTTATTAATCAAATATTTTAATTAAAAATAAATAAATATAAACCATAACACCATGTAGAGAATTTGGTGTTGGTAAATCATTAGCATTCATTAGTTGTGGGATCACGACCCATGGCCTTTGTTGAAGGCAATGTGTTTTCGTTTTTACAAAACAATACAAATATAATTTCTATAAAATTTCCATGTTTCCATGAGACATACATAATAAAATATAAATATAAGAAAAAAATTAAATGTTACCAATAAATTTAATATTAATTTCAAAAAAAATTAATTTCAGTGTTCTTCAATTAACACAATATTAAAAAAAACAAACACGTTGTATTTCCCATAATTTTTTCCAAAAAATATCATTAATAATTTTAAATTCCTTCTATTCAAATATTAATATTTGGTTTTTAATTCATTAAACATACAAGAATAATTATCATCATGAACCCATGATGTCATTAATAACTATTATGTTAATGAATACATATATGCCTTTAAAATATAACAAAATCATTTTACACTTCATGATTCTATTAACAAGAATCTAATTGGTAAAAATAATTCTTAAATTTAATTATAATATCCAAATATAAAAATAATTTATAAATTTTACATCATCATAAGGCCTTTATTGGCCTAGTGGTTAACCTTTAGAAGGGGGAATTGACTCAAATAATTCTTAGTCACTCCAAATTTTATAAAATGAACTATAAATGAAAATATAGGATGAAATTTATTTATTTCCATTTTAAACCTCATATTTAAATGGAAATTCATTTCATAATGTCCTTATAATCAAAATATAAATGGTTTAATATTCTTTTCATGGACACATTTGGGTGTCTCTTTCCTCATTTCAGAGATGAATTAAATAATGCTTTTTTTCTATGGTCTCCACCACTCGATCACTAAATGAACCCCATCATTATCAAATTTGGTGAGTCTGAGAGTATACTAGGTTATGAGTTATTAATCATATATTGATATAAATAATTAATTATAATGAATATATTTATCATTGATATAATATTCCCATTTGTCTACTCATATTCACCAGAGTTTCCTTCATATTCAATATTAACTTGATTTCATTTGGTTCAGGACATTAAATAAATCCAAACTAGTATTTTGAGAGGATTATGATAATTGTGTGAAAATGAAATAATTATATATGTGATGTATAAATCATAGATATTTATTTTAAATCTAAACAACTTACGTTCAACTGATATAAAGTATTTTCATCAATTATTCAAATCCTTAATAATGGTATATAATAAAATGGTGAATTATACCAAGAAAATTTATCAAGAGTGGAATACTATGTGCAAGTTAAAGAATATTATCGTGTACCAGTTAATACTTGATTCATGACCAATATCAGTTATTTAGAGTTATTATTCCCTTGTATTTCTATTCATGGTCCATTTATACTTTTAGTATACAAACATTGATTTATTTCATTTAAAAACCTCAAAATCAAAACATTACTAAAACTATAGGTTCTTATTCAATAATTATAATCAAATACTTTCTTATGGATATGTTACATAATCCATGCCTTCATAAATATAGATCCCAAAGATTATAATAAAAATTATATTATTCCATCTTTTATTACCCCAACATCAGTAACCCTAAGTTTCTATCTACATTATTATATCGGAATATCATATACGGAATTACATCTTGAAGGGAAAAATTGTTTAGTAATACTGGTAAAGTATATACATGAATCCTATATTAAATTTGGATATTAAAATTGATACATTTTTTGATAATTTCGTTATTCCTTATAGAATATCCTTTCATATCATTCATAGAACACTTTTTGGACTATTAGAAATGGAAAAATATGGGTGAATTCATATTCTCAGTTTGAGTTAGGTACAACAGAATCTATCATGAATAAACACTCTCAATGTAAATGGAATTTTTAATAATAGAAAAAAAATTTGATTTATATAATTTAAATATAGTTTTAAGATAATGAATAATAAATATAGAAATGTAAATAACTGAACACACATTACTTGTTATAAATAACATGACGATCATTTATAGATTATGACTAATCAATATTGAAACCTAAATAACTCAAAAAAATGATATTTACACAATAAAATAATAATAATATAAACTAATATATAATATCATTGAAAATGTATAATGAAAAATAATAACTCACTTTTTACTGAATGAAATTATTTGTTCTTAGAGGTCATTGTCTTTGGAATCATGATGCATATACAGTCAAGATCATTCAAAAGGATCGCTAAAAACAAATGGGTTGGAATAAAATAGAAAAAAATTTAAAAAAGGATAGACAACTAATTAATGTCATGATACTTTTGATATATCAGGGATATATCAATAATTGGGCCCTACTAGTATATTTAATTGAACATAATTATTTTTATATTTAATAATGCATTTAATTCATGAAAATTATGCCTTGTCAATATATTTTTGTATCAATTAAGGAATAATGATAAAAAATAATTCTCCTAGTAAATTATATAAAATTAAATGGAAAATAATATATTTGGAAATTATATCTTTTATATTTAATTTCTATATCCATTATAAATAATTTTGATATATATATGAAATTTTACATACAATGATTAAAAGAAGTGAATATTTCAAGGGAAAGATAATCATTAAAAAAATAAATCAAGAATGAGTATATTAATAAATTCCCTATTCAAACTGATTTTAAACCATCTAGACAAATAAAAATTATGATATCAAGACAACATATCCCCAATTGACCATATTTTTAATTAAACGTTGATGAAAATGATGAATAAATATACCATAAAATTATTTATATAAGTAGTCTTAAGGGAAAATACAATTTCACATTGAAAATAAATTTTAAAAATTAAATTCTCAGGAAATATTTTGATAAATTTTTTAATTTTAAAAAATATGAATCTATTAATGGAATCATTAAAAGAAATAGTTTCATTGAGAAATTCCATAAATTCCATACATGTTACAAAAAAATCCCTTAAATTTTTTGGGTATAATCTAAAATGACTTGTTTTTAAAAATACCTGAAGATTCACATAAAAAAATTATAATTTATTTCATGAATAAAAGATTCATTGATAAATCATTTGGATAATGCAAAAAAATTATTGATAAAATTTTTACAAAACAAGGTTATTGATGAAATTGTATTTTTAATTGAAGATAATAAAGAATTTGGTATTACATTAATTAGTTATCAATTATTTTATATACTTTTGAATGATATACTGGTACTATTAATTAAAAATACCTTAATAACCATGTGAGGGGAAAATTAAATGATATTTTTATCTAATTATTAAATAATTTACTTTAGTTCCCAATTAAAATTTGATTATGAAATATACCCTTATGAAAATATTATTTTAATCAAAATTTTATCTATATTAAAAAGGTGAAAATAAAAAAAGCATATTCTCAAAATTAATTACAAAATAAATCATGAATTATAAATATAGTTAAGTTGTAATATAGCTAAATGAAAGCAAAATATGTTATAAATTTTTTACAACATGGTAGTTCTCATTTAAAATGGCTTTATATAGAGTGATTCAAAGTAAAACATATCATACCCTGAAATATGAGTTATTAATGAAATTAAATGATAATGGGTCCTTATATACACCATATTAAATAATTGATGCCTAAAATTACATTATGCATCAGAAAAGGAAAATTAAGATGAATAACATTACCTTACACTCCCATTTCATTGAATACGATTTAAAATCATGTATAATTTTCTTATGAAGTTAATTTATTAATAATAAATAAATATTTATATTTAAAATATCATATACAATCCCTTTAAAAAAATATCCTTTTGTTAATAATATTTAATTGTTTTCATTATTTTGGGTGTTAATTTCCTTTTTTCTTATGTCTGTTATTTCATAAATGTTTTGGCTCATGCACATATTATATTGATAAATCATACCAAAAATTATATTACTTTTATAATTTGTATTTTTTATTATATATATTTTTAGTATCATTATTGAAACTTGAACATGGATATTGGTTCACATCGCTTTATAGAGATAGTTGTCAAAACATACAAATAAGTGTCAAAATTATTTCCTTAATGGGTGAAAGGGGTAAGGGGGTGGGTGATATTTTCAATTTATATATTTAATTTTATATAGTATATAGCATTATATTATATATATTTATACTTTTCAAATTTCATGTAAAATTTAAGTGAAAATGAATTACATCGCCTCATAAAGCAGTATTATTTTTTACACATGAGCAGATTTATAAAATTTCAAATATAATGGAACTTAAGAAATTATAAGTTATATTAAAATATTATAAGTATAAAAATATAATAATCCAAATATATTCTTTTAATTCTCAAATAATACCACATTGAGGTTGATTGGTAACTGTTTACAAGAATAAAAGTTTAGGAATTACAAACCATTAATCCAAACTGCCAAACCACAAACCATGTGATAGAATCCAAAACCACCCAAAAGAACAAAAAAAACATTAGGTTTCAAACTTATAGTAGTCTCCACTACGCCATGAGCCACGAAAAAAATTATAAAAATTTAAAAATCAAAATCAAAAAACAGAATAAGGACTTATGAAACCTTCCATCACTCTAGGAGCCATGATATCCATTGTACGAAAAGAAACCAAACCCTACATCGCTTTTAAATTCACCGATAACATCGATGAGAGAAGCCCCCTAAAACTACTGTTCCAATGAGACACACAACCTATTAGAAATACTCATTGCTATTGAAATAAATCCATAGATAAATATGAAATAAACCCACTAAATGATGCGGCTCCAAAATACAACCAAGAACATGCCCAACAGAGACCCGAAGATAGAGAGGAATCCATTGCGAACAATGCCTCCTAGAACGTTTTCTAATGCTCAAAAAAACTTCCAAAAACACTATGAAAACCATCGCTCATGTCTGAATGGGATATGTGTTTCGGTATCCTACACCCAGAGTAGAGGAAAAGAACTGACATTGATCCAAACACATCACTATTACTAACAACCACTACCATCAGAACGACCATCAGATTACGTCAATTCACTAGCATATAGTCCTACACAGACACGATCTATTGTTTTATTTATCATCATATGAAAAAGTAAATGGATATAGGTCCTTCTCATAACATATAATAATAATAATAAATTTAAATTACTTATAATATTATATTATCATGGTTTCATAAGATTTTAATTATGTAGAGAAGAATAAATATAAAATATGCACATTTTTTAATGTTGCATAACATTCGAAATTTTTTTAGGTTTGCACCAAAATCCTTACTAGTATATATTTATAATCAAAAAATGGATTGAAAATGAATTTAGGAGAGTATGGAATATAATTCTCTATCTATTTTTTGAAATTATTTCCTTTTGATGTGTATAGAGGGTATTAGAGGGGGTGGAATTTTATTTTTGGGGGAGTGGGTAGGAATTTTATAGTTCAATATAATCAATTACACTTATTTTTTACCATTAAACAACCTAAAAAAATAATAATTACAAAACATTATAGGATATATATATATATATATGTCTATTAAATTTTATTTTTAGAAGCTTTTTACATCATTTTAACTCTTATCATTTAAATTTAACAACCATGTAAATCAGTTTTTTTCTCTAACTAGAGTAAATAATTTTTACTGATTTAACTATTTTAAAAGGTAAAAAAATTATGTTTACCTTATTATATAATAAAATTTATTTTTATTCTAAATATGGAATCCTCAATTGAATATTAAAATAAAAAATTCATAGAATAAAATTTATATGTATACCCACAAATCGGATAAAAAGGTTGGTTTTCCTGGAGAAGATTCCCATAAGAATAAATAGTATAATTATAAAAAATCAATATTATAATTACTAAAAAGAAATAAACAAATTGATATTAATATTAGTGAAAAATTACATTAATACCAATTTAAAAAATAATTTAACTTTATAATATTTTGAAACTAAAAGGAATTTTTCAATACAAATTTAGTTTTTACTATTAATCAAAAAAAGAAAAATTCTTGAAAAATACCGAATATTCACCCTAAGATAATATTGGTACGATGATATAAAAAATTATGTTCAATTTTCTAAATATATATTCAATATTTTTAAAATAAATAATAATAATTTATTTTTTCAAAGAAAAACTAAACATCCATTTCTAAAAAAACTTATGAGTCGTAATTTTCTTTCTCATTAAATTGATATTTATTTTATTTATAATTTATTGATAACTGATGAATTTTAATTTAAATTTCAACACCATATTATTTTTTTTATTTTTTTTATTACTGGTAATACCCTCTAATTTAATAGATAGGTTATAATGATACATTATATAATGGTACCTTTATCAATGTGGTTGCATTTTATACAAGTAATTAAAGATATAAAATTTAATTAAAATAAATATATCCAAAATTCACTAGGTGTTACATTCTAATATTTTCTTGATGATTTTTGTCACATATGATATTATACTTGTTTTTATTCTTTTAAATTTATCAGTTTTCATATGAAATCCCTTTATGCGAATCAAAATAGAAATAGAGAATACCATGAGAGTTATGAGGAATGATATGATATCATAAAGAGAATGATCATAAGAATGAAATAATTACTTAACAAAAATATATCATAAGATCATTGAACCATGAAATATTTTAAAACAAAATAATAAATGGAATCATAAAAACCATTCAAGGATCACATCGAATACTACCACAGTGGATAGTGTCACTTTTTAGAACATGTTAACTCCCCAATCACAAAATCACAGTATACAATATCCTATAGTGTATTCTATTCAGTACCAAATCATGGGTAAAAATTCAATGGATATTAATCCATGTCTTATTAAATAAATGTTAATATATCTATTTTCCTACACATCACATAATTAAAATCATATATATATTTGGTATATGACTTAAAAAACAATAAAACGTATTTAATAACCTAAAAACCACAAAAACGAAGTGGGTTTCAAAATTATTATTTGATGAAAAACTAATGGTTAAATCATATAAACTAAAAATAGAATAAAGAATTCAATAGATTGGGAAATTCCTAAATTAAATATATACATTGGTAAAAAAAATATTGTTATATAGTATAATAGTCACGAGAATTATCAAGAGATGAAAAAATAAAAATGACCCACATGTGTGGAGGTTTTATAAAATATATAAATTTTATTTTAAATATATAAACACCATAATATTTTTCATACTATGATAAATTTACCAATAGATTCCTCTATAAAATAATTAACATTTTTATTGTCTTTAATTTTTTAGAACATATGGTAGGGGAGGTGGTTGACATAATAAAAGAAATAGGAATGTTCCTATAAATAGATTTTACTATATGTTTTATTTTTTTGAAGAGAAATTAATATATGCATATCCCTATAAATGAAAAAGATATTTAAGTATGTATATATTAAAGATATATATATATATATTAAAAAATATAATATGTTCATGAGATGATGATTGTAGATAAAGGGGGGAAATAATGAGAATTCATACATCACCTCTAGTCACAAGTAATTAACCCTTGGGTTTAGGTATTTTATATAATAATGTAATTTGGAAAAAGATTAATAGGTTGGGAGGATTTTTGGAATTTATGTGGGATTTTGTGGAGGTAAACGGTTGGATAATGGTTTTTATAAATTGTGCAACACCTTCTACAAAACCCTACAACTGAAATAGTGGGAACTGGCTAGGAGCATAGTTCAGTGCATGGTTTGGCCCAACCATACCAGAATCTAGTAGAAATCATGTGTTCTTTTATATAGGTGTTTATTAAGGGTGGTTAACAGTTATTATTATTATTTGAGCCCACCATGTGAGGGTTCATTGGATGTAGTGGCTAGAACACAGTTTTCTCGTGGTTTTCCTTAGCAGGCATGATAACTAGGCACTAACAAAAAAAGAAATGGATTTTGTGGATGGAACATGGTTAATCCCATTAATGGATCATTTTTGAAATAATAAAAAATTAACTTAAATATCACTCATTCTTAATGTTTTATAAACCATTCTTCTTGACAAAGGAGTGATTTTTTAGTGACTCTTTCTGAGTTGTAGGCCTAGATTACATGGAAGTGCCCATTCATGGTTGGTTTCCTTAGTTTTATTCTTCTAAACTATATTGGATGAATTAATTTATAATATTATGGATATATTAAAGTTTGATGATTCTAAAAATAAAGATATATGGATATTTGTTTTAAGCTAAAAAATATATAGGGACGTTTTAAAGAGACTCAAGCCAGTTTATTGAATATTTTGGGTATTTCTTCAATTTTTTAATTTTTTGAGAATTAAGTGATTTAGTATTGAATCTTATTATTATAAAATGATGGTTTATTTTTATATTTATTAAATTATTTTAACTTAATTGAGAAATGTATTTGAAAATATCGATGAGAACTGTATTTAGTGATTATTTTGTGTAAAGTGCATTATTTAAAGATTTTATAATATGGTTTCCATTGATTCATGAAAATTGTTTGATTGAAATTTAGTCAATAAATTTATCTTTAAAAATATTATGCACATTTGGTTTTCAAGGGTATTTGGCATTAATTATTTCTGCATTTTCCTTTTAATTGATGTCACTTTGTGAAAGGGGTGTGTGACATTGGACAAATTGGTATATATGAAACATGTGATAACATGATAGATTAAGGAGATAATGGTCCTATGTATAGATCTATCACCTACACATGAATGTTTCGATTTATTAACTGGAAATTGCTATCCAAAATGGATTTGAAAAATACTTTTAAAGGCTTGTTTTATAGATTTCATTGAAAAATGGTATAATTTGAAAATTGATTAGATTTGATATAAATGTTTTTGAATTTTTAATAGAAAGTGTTTTTAATAAATTTATATAATAGATATTCTATTATTTTAAAGTGTTTTGAAGTAATTGGGGAAAACATACTAAGTTTTATACTCACACCCTACTTGGTGGCAATGGTGTGTTTTAAAATACTGTACATTAAGACATGGGAAAATGAATGGTATCCCAGTACTATATTTATGAATCATGATACCATTTCAATGAATTTTATATTTGAATATTTGGGCATATACATAGTAGATTTAATATCTCTTGGTTATATTTGTTTGTTGGTTTTAGTTTCATATTTTTTACACTAATAAGGTTCTTGGTATAGTTTGAATTTTTAATTAGTTGGAGATACATTGAGTCTTATTTCATTGTACTCATACATTATAGAGTTGATGTTGGGTTATGGTTATCAAAGAATAGTTGTTTTATTTTGAAATGTAAAATATTCCCCCAGTATTCTAGAAATATCATCAAATTTATTACCATACTTTGTTGTCTTGGGGATGTCACTTATATCCTATAGTGCACTCATGACTTCGTAATCCAATATGAAGGTGAAAGATGTTAGAAATGGTATCTGTTTTTTTTCAGTATGTGCATTGAAAATCATTGGTGTTTAGTCTTTGGGATGATTTTGTAACTAGGATATATGATTTTAAATAATGAAATGTATGAAATAAAGAGGCTTGGCTCATTTATTTATGCCTCAATTTAAATTATCATGGAGTTCTAGTACATTAGTATTTTGGGAAACTTTTATGTGTAGTTATTTTACTATCACGGGTTTATCTATTGATAATAGAATGACTTCAACATTTATAAATGTATTCCCAAAAGAATTAAAAATTTATTCTGGGTAATTATTTATAAATGATGCAAAAGAGAGGATTTTTGAAAAAACTTTAAAATGGTTTATTTTTAACATTTAATTTGATATTTTTAAGAATGGATTAATAATGAAAATTGTTGATTTATAGAAAGAGTTATTTTGATATCAATAATGTGTTCAATTTTGTATTTCTAGGCCATCAGTTTCAAGAGATTGAGACTAAATGTTGTTTTCGTTTCATTATAGAAAATGACACCAATTAGGCATAGAAAAAAAACCATAAGAGGCTAATGAGAATGTGGTTACACATGAGGCATAGGGGAACCCATACCTAGTAAACAGTGTTATCAAGTATTTAAATTTTCTAGATAGAGGGAATGGGATGGATGAACCATGAAAATTGAATCATTATATTTGGTTATAGAAATAGAATTCCTCTATCTTTTGGGGTTATTTGGAATTGGAAAAAGAAAAATGAGGCAAAATATGATTAGAAGAGTATTTGAATTATTATGCACTGTAGTTGAGTTGAACGTTATGATGGATACATACAGGCAGGATGATCCAACTCATTATTTATTGGATTTAGTAATCTGCGATAAATTATAATAAGGGATTTCATTGGTGCATTTTAAATAGTTGTTCAATAATAAATTCTATCCTCACATACTCTTAATTTCTAGAACAATATTATTTTTCATACTAAAGCATGTAAATATCTCGGTGATACAATATGTGGATAAATTTATGAATTTAGATTTCATTTCACTAGAATTTTTTTTTATTTGTATCCTTGAATGAAAAATATTTTTTAATCAATGGATTACAATTTTATAGTGATTGACGATATGTTTCTAGATGTTTTTCTTGAAAATTACACTAGGTTTCAACCAATATAAAATACAGAGTGCATGATTTGTCTTATTTTAGGAACCATCCCTATCTCACATCTATATTATCATATGGACCCAATATAATTCATCAATATTAAAGTATAATTTGTTGAGATGGATTGAAAAGTGGTCAATCTACCTAGACTATCTCTATGAGAAAAAATATTTGTTTTTTTGTGAAAAATGGATATTGAACTATTTTGTTAGGTATGTGTTATCATAATAATAACAAATATAAAATAAACATTTGATATACTATTCTACATATTGATGATATATATGACCAATTTGTGGGATCAATTTATTCTCTAAAATTGATTTGTGTCTCAGAAATTCTAAAATTACAGGTTAGGAATGATGACATACCCATGAAAGAATATTGGAGTATATATGTCCATGACTAGTATGTGTTTACATCTTTCAATCAAATGAATGCACTAGATCTTTTTTATAGAAGTGATGAATCATATATTTAAAAGGTATCTAGATTATTTTGTTGGGGTGTTTTTTTGATTGAAATATTGTGTATTATGGATAAGGAATGTCTATGAAAAACAATTGGTTATAGTGTAGGATATTTTTAGGTGTTGTCATCTGTATGTCATGTATTGAAAGTGTGATGTTTATAAAAAAGATATATGTTTCCATAAACATGTAATCTAATAAAATGTTATTTATGTGGATCCAGAATGGATAGGGAATCTGATATCATTATAGACACCAATGAATGTGTTCGATATATGTGGTTTCATTGATATAGTAGTTTATTACTAGTGTAATATACCTGAAATTTTATGATAAGCTTCATCAATGAAAACCATGAAAAGGAACGATATTCCATTTCAATGGAATGATATATTTCATATTTTTTCCTAGAGTTTTATAATTTCCCTAAAAACCAATATTGATATTTCTAGAATCTAGGCAAGGCTATATGGTGTATTGTGATGCTTCCGTATATGGGTGTGTGTGTGTGATGTCATGAAGGGAGAAAATTTTTACTCTTATGGTTCATGGATTATATAGTTTCATGGTAAGATCTACCTAAACAATTATTTGGTAATTGTTTCTATATCCTATATATTGGATAATTTGAATCATTACAAATTTATAGAGAAATTCATAGTGAATATAGATTAAAAAAGTATGAAACATATTATCCCATTATGAAATTTGAACCTAAGAAAAATAATATGAATGGAGATACTAAAAATTCTTAAAAATAACTTGACATATACACTGGGTAATATAAATTTAGAGGTAGATGCATTAAGAAAAAATTTATACAGTTAGTTGGAAAAATATGTGTTGGATTAGTGGAAATTGATGTATGTGTGAGCCAATATCCACTTGGATTATAATAATAAAGGTATTGTTGTGGTTATAATTCAAGTTTATTTTTTTTATAATTCATAGGAAAGGATAAAGGGCACAAATATCAAATTATGAATATGTTTTTATGTTTTAAAAACTCAATGGTGGGTAGACCATTGAGGTATGAATGCTAGATGGGGGTCAATTTTTTGGGTTCTGATATCTGATGGACCTAACTTTGGCCTTTTAGGAAAAATTTCTTCATGTTTACCACCATTAAAGATGGGATGTTTATCCACTAATAAAAAATATGTTTAATTCATTGAACCACAATTTTTGTGGTTTTTAATGAAAATAAAAATGGTGTTTTTGTTATGAGATGCCACACATGTCATCTTGTTAATGTAGAGAACTAATTCCCTAGGGTATGTTATAGACTTTGACAATTGATGTTTAGAAATTCTAGAAGATATTCATGAATTTTATTACAATTCTTGAAATGATGGTCTAGAAGCCCTAGGATGTATAGTGAATAGTTGATCATATTAGAATATCAGCCCATTATATCTCAAATCGTTAATCTCATTTGGTGGAGGTCTTGTATAAAATATATATTCCAGTAGTGGTAAAAAGGTATGATTTACTATTTTTGATAGTTTTAGAATAAGATTATAATTTTATATCACATTTTTAGAATACCTTATAATAAACCTAGTGTACTTATTTTACTCTGAGTATGGGTTATCATCCTTGAATAGAATTATGATCTAAGAGGATGATACGAACATTTAATGACATTATCTAATCATGTGTAATGGATTATAGGGGCCCATGGAAGGATAACATAAAATTAGTTTAGTAAATGTATTACATAAATTATTATGACTTGATACATATAGATTGTTTTGAAGCATTTTATAAGAATCATGGACGTTATACACATTGTTCAGTGGAAATAGTTGATACATAATTTGTTAGACTGATAATTTAACAAGAGGCAATAGCTAATATTAGTTTTATCACGAAGAGAATGGAGATGATACATTGTCACTAGAAATTATATGGAGATCATTGTTAATGGAATATGTAGTTCAAGGAGAGTTATCATTTATTATTTTGAATCTCATCTAGTACTGTAAATCATCATTTTGTGAGTAAGGGAATGTTAACTTGTCATTACATAGTTTCTTTTGAAATTGTTCAATAGGTCATTGAGGAGCTATATTAGTCTTCTTTTCCACAAATATTTACTTAATTCCCAAATTATATCATGTGACCTAATTGAAGAAGTTTATACATTATCAGTTCCATGTGATTCAATGGGATCACATTTGACAATAGTGCGATGCTATGTTGGTTCTTGTTCAAGTATGGATTAGGAATAGTAATGAAAAATTCTTCCATTGTATAATCATTGACCTAGTTTGGGTTTTATTCCAATATGGTCACATTGACGATGAAACATGGGATCATGGAAATGAAATGGTAGAGAAAATGGACCAAAGACCATATGTCCAATGGTTTTTTACATATTTTATTGGATGGAAAGACCAATGGTGGGGGTGATGTTTTACTGACAAATTAAGGTATTTAACCCCATTATTTATGTATTTTATGTATAAAATGAATTTTAGTTATATTTTTAGGGGATTATAAGAGATTAAGAATGTTTTTGGGTAAATTATAGAGGTTAAAATTTTGATAATTGTTAGTAGATAGAATGATACAAATTCTAAAAACCAACATTCATAAATAGTGGTTACTACTTAGGTGCAATGTTGGGTGCATAGTTTGTCTGAAAAGTGAAGTGTCCCAATAGAAATTGTTTTATGTTAGATAAAGGTGTTTATCATAGTTAGTTCCCAATTGTTCTGAAAATTTCTTCCATCCATTGGATGGATATTTGGGGGCAGTGGAAAATTCCATGTTTGATCATTGTTTTCCTAACCACACACTAAAAGTGTTCATCGTTAAAAGAATATCAATATTTTGTGGATATAAGTCATTTACACCAATAATGGTCTATTATCCTATAATACATCAGTAACATCAATTGAAAAACTTCCAAATAATGGAGAGACTATTTTTCTTGATTCATTAGTGATCCATTGGTGAATCTCTATGTGTTGGATGCATGTATTCTTTGTTATGTTACCATTCATGATTGTATTCTGTAGATTTTATAAATCTTCCCTCACTTGGATTATTGATTCTATTATGATGTGGCCATATTCTTGTTATATTATTTCAATCATAATAATATATGTTTATATATTTTAGGGAAATAATATCCATGTAAATGATAAGAATTTTCAAGACAGTTGTTCATGATTCCTGTCATTATTCATTTTCACATATGTTTGAGAGATATGTGGCTTCAATCTCAACTCCTTATGATAGAACATGATGTATTGATTTAAAATTTATCACATTGAACTAATTATATTATGAAATCGATGTGAAATGTTTTATAAAAACTCTATTTAGTGATGGTTTGTGAAATTGTGGAAATTGGTTGTTATGTGTAAAGAACATTGTATTCATGAATTTAAAAAGATAATTTTAAAATACTGTTTTGTTTTGATTCATGTAAATGTTTATTTAGAATTTTCTAAATGATTATTTTACTAATATGGTTTGGTACAATTGATTTAATGTGGTATTTGGAATAAACTTTTGGTGTGTGTGAATTTTTATTGAAGTGGTCATGTAAAAGGGATGGGTTCAATTGAGGAAATTGGTATAAAGTTACACATTTAAGACATAAAATATTAATGAGAGATATCTTATGTGTATTTAAATTTCACATTCTAAGGCATATTTGTATTTTTTTAATGGAATGGTTTATCAAGAATTGATTTTAAAAATGGTTTGGAAGACATATTTGTTTGCTTTCATTGAAAATTGGATACTTTGGATTTTTTTTGTCATTATTATAAATTTTTTTGAATAGTTTTATAAAAATTGGTTTATATAAATTTTGAAAATATCTTCTCTCCAAGTAGATTGAGTTTCAAAGTCATTGGGTAAATCCTAATGAGTTTTATACTCACCTCAACTTGAGAAAAGTGTGTGTTTGTAGATATTTTATATTAAGACACATGTAATTTAAAGGTATCCATGTTCTTTGGTGATGAATCAGGATTCTTTAGGATTGATTATATGGTTGGGTATTGGATCTTAATAGGAGTTTCTGGTGGATTTCTTGGTTTTATTTGAGTTATTGGTTCTGGTTTGCACTTTGTACTCTCATATGATTCTGGGTTGTAGTTTTGTTTTGTTTTCAGTTGGTTATACATATAGATTTACTTCATTTTAATCATGGATTATATAGTTGTTGTTGGGTAATCATTACCATGGTTTGGTTCATTTATTTTCAAATTGATAATAATCCACAAACTATATATTATTCCCTTTTAATTTATTATAATATTTTGGTGAATTAGAGATGAAACCAAATTTAAAGTAGAAAACCCTTCATTTCTTAGTCTAATGTGGAGTGGTGGGATGTCACAGTTCATAACTAACATGTATCAAGGGTGGTATAGAATATACCTTACTTCATATCTAAATTAACCTTGAAAATGAACATAACATCCGAAATAATTAAATTATGATAATTAAATATTTATCAATAACATTATTCATCTATATATAATTATATATTATCTATTTATTATATTTTGTTATTATTTTTCAATATTAATTTTGTTTTCATTGGTCACCTATTTTTTTGATTAATATAATTCTAACAACTTCTATTTTCATCGAAAACTGAATTTCGTGTTGTAAAAAAGCTTCACAATCACAAGAATTTTAGCGTATTAGGTCCTTTATTATTCTATTAGAGAAATAATTGATCTTTTTTAATGATTATCCTAATATAGACCACAATTAATAATGGTTCCTTAATATTTTCACATACTGTGGTTAAAGATAAAATAACCATATCTTATTATTATTATTTTGTTTTCATAATTTATCATTAAAATATTTTAATTTTTCATAAATATAATTATTATAAATTATAAAATATTTTTAAAATCACATAAATTTTGTGCATAATGAGTAAATTTTTTTTCCTTCAGTGGAGGTGACAATATATATATACGCAGATAGTGCATTTAATTTTTGTACAATGGGAAGGTATTATAAAAATCAAATAATTATAATTTCATTATATTAAAAAAAATATAATTGTTATGTTGTTTTATCAAATATTCTTATTAAACATACCATTTAATAAGAATATGAAGAATAAATATTCCATTTGGGGAGATTATTGTCCAAAAAAACTCATGAAGGGGGTTTCGTTCAACAAAATGATTTTTTAGGAAATTATAAAATGAATATTACATCATAATAATAACAATTATACATTGTACAATTTTTTTTCAGATCTTTGGGGATTGAGGGGACTTGAGAGGTGTAGAATATGCAAATAAATAGAAAATATTATTTGAGATTATGACCTCCCCATTGGATGTTCTACCTTGGATAAATCATTAATTCATCTTATCATTGAATTTTGGTGAGAAAATACATTAAATAGTATATATATTGTGTTTATGAGATACATGAGAATATTATTTAATACAAATATTTGGAATTTTTAGATAAATGGGGAATATGGCATATCCTTTTATATGTAATTAGACTGAATGTTGTATAAAATATCTATAGTATTATAAAATTTAATTCAATTATTCGTAGAAAAGGCATTTATTAATGGCAAGTATTTGGTTTTGAGTGATGGATATGGTCCATCATCCCTTCACAAAAATATATCATACAATTTTTGCAAAAAAATTAACAGTTTTCAGTGTGTGAAATATTTTCTACCAAATTTACCCTTACCAGGAAAACTCCACCTTAACCCTTAGTAACTAAATTTAAACAACAAAAATATTTATTAAATTATAAAATAATTTCAATGTATTAATTAACTTTTTTATATAATTTTATAAAATCAAATTTCAAAGGGATAGTGAAATTAAATTCCGCACCACCACACATAATGTGTAAATAATGTTTTGTATAAAAATTTAATTTTATACATATAATATATGTGTGGATATGATTTGAAATTTTTATTTTTAAAAAATAAAATCTTTAATATGATTTTAATAAATGATTTTTTGGAAAAATTATATTTAATTTAAATAAAAAATAGTATTTTACAATAACTAAATATTAGTAATTCCAAAAAAAGATTAATATTTAATTTATAAGTTTAACATAACATTTTATAAATCATAAAATGTATTCAATAAATAAATTCACAATTTTAATTAATCTCCAAATCAAGATAACCACATGACAGAAAGATTAGGTTTTGTAAAAAAAACATTGTTTTCAATTAATTTCCTAAATATAAACCATAATATAAACTCCATAAAATGTATCATAATATCATTTTCACATGATGAATCTGAAAAGATATTTCATTTTATTATATACAACATATATATGTGATCAAATATTAGTCTTACATATATGTTATTAAAACACATAAAAACCATTTTTCATGAAATTTAATTTTAATAATAAAATATATATATCTATATATATTATGTTATGAATTAATTATAAGGTTATGTTAGATCATATAATCAATATTAACATATTTCACACACATATAAATTCATAAGGGAAATTTTTATATATAATTTCATGATATATGTATTCCCCCTTAATAAATATCACCATTTAAATTTAATTTTATACACTATGGTGAAAAAATGTTGGTAAATATATTCAATATTATCCAAATGATCCTATTTATGTTCTTTATTACTATTTTTTACCTGATGTATATTTTATAGTTGAATTTTGTTATTGCACAGAACTACATCATTGTGGTCCATGATATCCATTGTCCTATCCTCTTAAGAGAGATCATCGTCCAAATGTACCACCATTGGATTCAAAAAATGTGTGGTAATCATTATGTAAATCCTCACGATGGATATGTGGTATACATAATATACAATAGACATGATTCTTTGATGTACTAGTTGGTCTATTACTTCCCCGATGAGATCATCAATTTCAAAGGGCCTAATGAATATTGGACTTGGATTCACCTTCTTCCCAATTCTAATGACTCTCTTATTTTTATATATATAGGGGAACTCATTTATATAAACCCCAAAAATTATGTCGCATCTACGGTTATCAACCTAAAACTACTATTGACTTTAATGCATATTTATGTTATCAAGAATATTCTAAATGTTGCTAAATTCTTTTGGACAACCACATGTCCTAAAAACCATCATTCATCAAAATCATCCATACATACAAGTATTATATATCTTTTCCAATATTTTTCTATCATTACATTTGAATAATTTAGTGTAAACTATTATCCCATGAATAACTCAACCAATTCAAGATTTTGGTCCTAAACTCCCTTGAAGAACATCGACCTTGATGTAAATATATCATAACGTGTGTAGATATTTCACTCATATATTAAACAAATATGGTGGTGATCAGCCATACAAATGTTCAGATATAGTTTTAGAGTATGTTGAATAATGTTCTTGAACATTTAGGTGATCCTTAAATCTAGAATAAATACAATTGGGAGTGGTGTTTCATTAAGTCTTACATTTTTATAATTTATAAATTTTCTAGTTGATAATGTGATAAATCCTCTTGAATATATATAAATTTAGAAATATTTATAGGATAGTGAACCACAACCCATATTGAAATATTTCCACTCAATATATTATTTAGATATGTGAAAAAATACATATTTATGTATTGTAATTTATAAATTAACATGATAAATTGTTACATTAACCCTATAATTTTTTCCACACATCATTCACCTAATAATGCATGTAAAAAATTGATTTATATTCTACACACTATATCTTCAAATCACCCCAATTTTGTTCTCATATGTCGTTATCCATTTATGTTTTTCCCAGATTTATAGATAATTATGAACTAAGAATATCACTCAGTTACCCCATATTTATAACCGTCTCTAATAGAACATAATATTTATTCCAAAATATAATAACTCATATATTATCAATGTTTACTTTTGATGGTTTACCTCTTATTATATGATTCAACTTATCATGTGTCTTTAAATAAAACCATTGACATATATTAATTTTCATTATAATGGATGGTTGTGAAATTTGTTGAGAATAGTAATATGGTGTTCCATTCCTTATAATTATATTTTATATAATTCATGTGACTGAAAATATTTCTTCTATAAAAATACTCATCATAGATAATTTTTATGTATCTTTAATTATTAATATGTCTACATCTAATTTTCTTCCTAATATGGTACTGAATTTCTAGTCATAATCATTTATCTGCTATAATGGATTTTATTTGAATATATATAGATCCTTTTATGTGATTATACATTTTAAGATCTTATAGTTTTTATATATTTCAAAGTTTGTTCCATAAAGGTAATTCCTCCATATATACATTTTAAAAATTACACCAATGAACTATTGGTCATGTGTTACATAATATTTCTCATTCCTCATTAACTATATTGATGTGAATGGAATAAAAGTTTTATTATACAAGACTACCCAACCTAAATCATTTTTGAAGTATCCCAATAAATCAACAATCATTAACTACTTATTTTTTTGATACTTATTGTATTGGATATACATTTAATTTTATATATTAAGATATATTCATATTCAACTATCAAAAAATGCTTCACTCCTGTCCATGTTAGTTTTTCTAAAGGATTTTTCATTGTTGAGACGTTTCTAAAAAATCACTGATAATACCAATCCAATCCATGGAAAATATTTATTTTTATAATATATTATGGTCTAGGATTTTTCTCAACCACTTTATTATTCAAATGGGCCTACTAATAACTAATTAATCCTGAATAAATGCCCCATGAATGAAAATATCTCTATCTAGAACAAATATTTAATATATTTTTTGAATAAAATTACTTTAGTAAAAATATTAATAATATAATTTATATAACCCTCATGTTCCTCCACCCCATATGATTATATAATACTATCATCTATAAGGACTACCAATTTTTTTATGTAATCTCAGATGTTTGTATCAATAAAATACATTAAGATTACATTATAATTGATGAATCACAATGTCATGATTATGAAATGATAAAAAATATACCTCCTTTAAAATGTGGTCTCAGAATTATCCACCTTCATCGAATTTAACTGATGACATCCCAAATAAATGGTCCACATATTTTATTGAGATACATGTAAAGAACTCATAAATCAATTTCATGGGATACTTTTTCTTAATCTGGATCTTTTTTCGTACAATTTTAATGAAAAATATACAGATCTACATTTCTTTATAATTTATAAAGTGGATTGGTGGACCACATGGTAATTAACTCAGGATTTTGATTCTTTTTCCAAATATTCGTATGATATATAATTTAGGTCATCCAATTCAATGTAGAACATTCTATAGGGAATCTTGGTTATTTGAAATGATTAAGGTACAATTTCCATGTGTAACTCAACATAATGATTAAGAAGATTTCTAGGAAATTATTTGTGTTATAAATTAGTGTAATACATTGTAATTTGAGTTCCTTAAAAATGGTTCTTATCCATTGTTCCAATCATATTATATAAATATTAATTTCAGAAGTAAAAAATATCAATTCTTCTGATGATGTTTCAAAAGAAGTTTCACCCTCCGCCTTGAGCATTTACAGATTTAATGGTTAGCTTGGGGTACAAAAAGTGATTTACTTCTCCTAAAAATTTATGTGAATTCTATACATAGATATTAATTCCATTTCAATTGTACTATAAAATTATAATATATTTAGTATAATATTGTTTTTAGTAAAATACATTATATAAATATTTATTTCAAATGATTTATAAATAATAGATTCATGAATTTCACTATTTTTCATGCATATACATAATTAAACTTTCATTATTTTAATTGGTTTTCTAATTCATATATATAATTTAATATATATGTAATAGTGTATGAAATAATAATAAAATAGTAGGTTTTCAATGGTTGAATTAATAATTAGTGAATCATTCAACAAATCATTTTCAGGACAGACCTATATAGTTATAAGAATATAATTCCTCCTATGTTTTATTATACAAGGGGGTTATTATCCTTGTTAATATTCCATAGCCTTTCAAATGACTTTTTTTAATAGTTTCTATGTTTCATATAGAAGAAGAAATGGACAATGGGTTGATGATTTATTTATAAATTATTTTCAATTATAAAAGTAGTCGAATTCATCATATTATTTATCTATGATTATGAATGATGCACCTCATTAATATATATGAAATATTTCCTTGACCCAATGAGATTGTTATAAGGATGTTTAGTTCCATACTTTTGATTTGTGGGGTGATGGATTTTCCAAAAAAACCATGAGTTTTTTCTAATGATACCCATGAGTAAAATACAATAACTTTATTCTTATCTCAAATATGAGGAAAAAAATATTAAAAACTCATTTCCTACTCAAAATTGAGGGATTATCTAGCATCCTCTTCATAGTCTTCAAAGTCTGAAATTTCTAAATGAATCCATATATTCTACATTCTCTCACTGATAATGGGTTTAATTTAATGTGTAGTGTAAATGAGAAATTTAGAGGTATTCCATTCAATCGCTAGTAATTTCAAATCATAATACCTAGTTGATTTATACTCTTTTTTTAATTAGTTCAACAAAAATCAACCCTATTTTTATATATAGTGTGAGATGTAAATATTTGTTGATAATTAACATAAATATTTTTTCAGATTCTATAAATTCTATGTCTTCCATGTGATAAATATTCAATATGATTTCATCCACTAATCGACTTCTCCCTCAAGTGGTATGAAATAATAATGGAATTCTATTTCTCAATACAATGATGTTCAGAAAATATTTTTTCCATTGAGTTAATATATTTTTCAATAAATTTTAAATTAGATGCTCTAGGAAATGATGGTGGTATCTAATGTATAAAGTCATATGAAAAGAATTATCTCTCAAACAGTATTATGTTCTATTTTCGTTATTATTCAAGAAATAGTCCTATTTTTCCATAATTTCAATGATGTTTTAGGCTCATTATACCATAATTATTTTAATTTCTTTATAGGAATCATCACATTTACCATTTCACATATCTATAAAAATATTCCTCCAATATCCCACCATATCTTTAAAATAAATGAATTTAGGGTATGTGGAAAAAATTATTTAAAAATGTATAAAAGTTAAACTATTAATGTATACTAATTTAATCATATATGAGGTGTATAACCTAACATATAAGAACATATTTTTCAATCCATGTTATCGATGATTATTTTACAATCATTGAAATTCATTATTATGTTATTCTTATTTTTTCCCTTTTTAATGGTTCATAATTTTATTTAACAAAAAAAGAAATATTAATTGGGTGTTGCATGATAATTTTGTAGATTATGGAATCATTATCATACACCATAAATGGGTTTGGTTGATACCCAATGATCCCTTTCAGATTTATCCCTCTTAGGGATGCTGATTTGATAAAAAAAATCCATGTTTCAGTATCTAGATGAAGGAATATTTTCATATAATCCTAAACACTGAAAATTTTATAGAAAAAACAAGATATAATTATATATTAAAACAATTTTTACAGATTTCGCTAGTTATTTTCTAATATAAAACTCAAAAAATAACTACACCATTCCCTGATACCAACTATAGATACCGATACATAATCCATGATTGTTTCATATTTGTACACATATATTTCAAAAAAAAAATTCAGGATCTATATTTCAGTTTTATTAAAAATATTAGATACATAAATACATCATTTTATGTTTAAAAACATAATGTTAACTTAAAAATAAATATATTTCTCTTATACCCTATAGATATTTTAAAACCAAAAAGGTTACATTAAAAAAAAATATGTAAAGTAAATGGTTATCTAGATAACTCAATATGGAATTAAAATAGAAATAAATCATAACATGATAGTCAAGAGGAAAATTTTGATATCATAAACAACATTATCCTATGAATTGAGACATTTAATAAGGAAAATAAATTATAAGACCATTGAATCTCATAAAATATAAAAAAATTATGACATGTAATTAAAAAATAATTGAAGGCTCAGTTCAAAGAATATCATAATGGATAAAGTACAGTGGGGGCTATATTCACGTCGCATTCCCATAAAAATGGTTTTAAATAACCTATATTGGATTAGGTTCTCCCCCTAATAACATATATAACATCTAATGAGATACAAGTAGTTAGCCACATAATTTTAGAGATTTATTTTTCCAGGACCACCAATTACATAATTAATATAATACATATACACACCACATGAGGATATGAGAATATTTGTATTACATATGCATGATGAATCTCATGAGAATAATGTGCATTCATAAATTTGATTTGGGGAAAAAATGATAAATATCAAATATTTATGCAATAAAACTATGTTAAATGATTTTTGAAGATTTTAATTTAATAAATAGATTATGTATTGAACAAAGATTTCGATTGTACAATGTTCATGAGATTAGTCAAGAATGGATGAAAAAGGAATATTAACCACTTGGGTAGAGATTTTATGAAATGAAGGAGGATAATTAAAAAAATACTATATTGTTTTTTGTAATCATGATTTTTACACAGAGGGTTCGCTAAAAAATATTTATGATCTATAAAACCTATTAATTTTTTATAAACATATAAATGGGTGATTCTAGAACTGGTACATGAAATAACATTCTTCCATTAAATTTTGTTTAATTTAAAATGAGAAATTAAAAGGGATTTATAAACATGTATAACCCAAAAAATGAAAAAAAATGTTTAACTAGTTATATATTTAAGATATATATATATATATATATTAAAATATCATTACATCAAGAGAAAATATTTTTTAAAAACATGATGATGATTTATAATTTCTAATAAATAGGTAATAACCATGGTATAGATGATCCCTAATATCTTTTCCAAATATTATTTATATATGATCAAAACATTGTAAATAATTTAATTATGGTCATTAAAAAATATGAAAAAAATTATTGATATGTATTTTGTTGTCTATATTATATCTTATAAAATTTATTTTTACTATAGATTATCTTTATATCGGTTACTCAGAGTTCTTCAATACATTTATTCATAAACATTTTTTACTAATAATTATAGATGTTGTTGTAAAATAACTTAATTATCTTCATTATTTTGGTGGTTAATTATTTTTTTCATTATATACATTCTTATGTATATTGAATGGTTATCCTAAAATAGACCCAATTTAAAAAGGGGCATAGATTTTTTCAAATTATGCAGTTACAGTTACCACAACCATTTATTGTTATTCTTATTATATATAGATTTTAATATATTATAATTATAGAATATTAATTATGCCATTAAAATTATTTTTATATAGTATATTAGTTTTTTATATAATTCATAGTGGGAAATAATGGAATAATTACATAATTCATTCTATAGAGGTCTTTTTTTGCACATACACATATGGTGATCTCATTATTCAAAGATTGGAACTGGGAAATAAAAATAAAATAATTATCATTTAATCATTTTATTCATGCTATTGGTAATAATATTTTCATTAAATAATAGTTTGTAACTTCTATTTAATGTGTTTATAAAAAAATAAATCATTCCTTCATGGAGGTTGTAGTTCTCACAAACACATGATGACCAATTCAGATATCTAAATTATCTTGGAGGAAAGTATAAAATGAATATTGTATGCGTATAATATAATTTTTGAATACTAATAATTCATGTTCTATAATAGATTCATTGATATTTGGGACATTAGGAGTATAGGGGGGAGAAATAGAAAATTTTGTCTGTGTTTATTAAATCTCCCTTGGGTAACTACATATGGTTCAATTACATGGACTTTTGGAGATAGCAAGGAATCAATTTCAATCGGAGGGTTTTGAGGATACAATAGTGAACAATTACTTTTGAGGTAATGCTTTTAATGAGTTGAATAATTGGGTGGAGGTGACCTCCTTTTATAATAAAATATATGATCAATTTCATAATGTAACATTAATATTCTAAAATTTCATTAAAATATTCAAGGAAAACTTCTCCAAAATTTCCAATAATGGTGTAGGAAAGATACATTGTCTTTATTTCCTCCACTATCAAAAACATTGCATGTTTTTTTAAATTTTTTAACCATTTTTATACTATCAAAAATATTCTACCCTAATTTACCATTTCTATTGTAACTCCACATTAATCATTAATTAAAAATTTCTATAAATAAATATAAATTTACAATTCATTGTTATTTTGAATTAGAATATCTTAAGTAGTTAATTAATTTCTACAAAATATTATTTCATTGATTTGGAGAAGTTAATTTATTATATGTGCACATAATAGATAAAATAATCATTTGAAGATGAAAATTTATGTATCAGATATAATTATCACATAATTTTATTTATAAAAAAATTTTGTTTATTATAAAAAAAATAAATTTGTATGTCTTATAGAAAAAAATAAATTAAAAATTACATAAAATAATATTTAATTCAATATAATTATGTAAATAGTATTTAGGACTAAATATTTTTTAAATTTAATAACATAAAGAAAAATATTCCAATGTATAAAATTATATTTTATAATTAAGAATATTATCAATTAAATCCATCTTTTGTGTTTATAAAATTCAATGCTAAGATTACCATATAAGAAAAATATTTTTTCAAATACAATATTTTTTACTATTTTCATTAAAAATAAACTTTTATATAAAAATAAAATTAATCAATCCTATTAATTCGCATAACGAATCCAAAAATAAAACCCATTTTATATTTTCATCCAACATAAGTGATAAACATTATATTTTGATATAATTGAAAAAAATGTAATAAAATTGTTTTTTTTATAAATTACACTTTATGGAATGAAATATATCTATAAAAATATTATTACTATAATTAAGTATAAAAGTGATGAAAGATATTAACATATATAATAAAATATATTTCATATATATATATATATATATTCTTATTTCTAATATTTATATATATCTTCTGGTTGATTATAAAAGTGATCCCAATCAACAATGAGAATAATTCAATTATATGATGATGTCAATGAATGTGAGCCTCTGAAAAAAACATTTTTTTAATATATATATATATATATAGACACCACAATATTCTTATCTATTTCAATTTTATTCCACTTTTGTACGATCTGTTTTCAACCCTCCTAATTGTTGAGTCATTTTTTCACAATCCAATTATGTATTTCATAACTTATTAAAAATAAACTTTTCTATGATCTATTATGTATAATCCCTTTTTAATTTTGTATGATTTAGTATTGATATTGTCAAGTACCTTCATTTTATTCTCATTCCCACATGTTCATATTTTTCATAACTATGATCTTTGTTTTATATCTCTTATTTTTACATATTTAATTTCATTTGGCTTACCCTTTACTTATATTTGTATTATATTGTCAATGATGTAGTGTATTATGTATGACTAGTATATAATTTTATCATATGTTATCGTTTTTTATGGAATATGAAAAGGAATATTGGAAAAGTAAGTTGGTAATGAATCTAAACTCAAACGAAACTATACTGATAAGTTTAAGTGTGTGATTTATTATTAAATATAGTTAATATTCTCGTTAAAAGATGTAATATTAATATATTTTATGGATGGTCATCATATATGGTATTAGAGTAGTGATTATTTAATTTTTTGGATTATTTTATGGCGAATATATGGATAGAACTTAATATAACCTACATAGATCCAAAAATGGAGAGAATTTAATACAACCTATATAGATCCAAAATTGATATTGATTTAACCTAAAATATCATTGTTAAAAATGGATGTTTCATTATTATAGATATTATAGGATTGATATCCATTATCTTATTATTTTTTAAATTTATTGTAATGTTTAATACCCATGTTTTCAAAATTGGTATTAATTATAGAATTAAGTCATAATAATTAATCATTTATGGTGAAAAGTATGAACAATATTTAAAAAAACCTATTTTTCACAATAAATAAATTATATTATATCTGGAAATGTCTCTGATAATATTAATTCTTATCCTCAATGACAACATAATAAATTATAGGTAAATGATCTAGTAAAATTACTGTTGCATAAGATATTTATAACTCCTATTTGATAAATATATTTTTAGAATTTTATTCCTTCATATCATAAAATTTAACCTTTATTAAAATTTTATCTGATTTTAAACATAGACCATATCAATTTATAAATATACCATATTACTTTTTTGGATAAGGTATTTACAATTCATATATCAAATGGACCAATTACCGAAAATCACTACAAAAAATTCTATTAACTCCATATGGATGTTACTTCACCTATATATATAATGATTCATAATAATTAGTTATTTTAAACAAGAAATGCTGGTGAAAACAAAATATTGAATTCGTATAAATTATGGGGGAATATGAAGATGCATTTCTAGGGATGTTGAATGGTCAAAACTCATATAATTTTATTTTGTTTTATATTTACATCATATGTGATGATTTTCATATATAAAATACTCTATATATTAGTTGTATTAAATAGAATTAATTAATGAATAAACTCTATGTGATCCTGGATAACGATTTTATTTTTCGAACATATTCACCAATTGGTGCACTAGTTATCTTTAATAAAATGAATTTTGTATCAATATGTCTGTGATTTTATTGTCACTAACATAAGTAAAACATGATCAATAAAAATATAATATACCCGCCTTTGAAAAATAAATTAATAAAATTATGGGGAATAATACATTATAACCAATAATCATTGATTGATATATCATCACTAAAGATATAAAGAGAGTATTAAACTAAATCATTGCATTGAAAATAATATAAATTATATTGTTTCATATTAACTATATTCAGACATGAAAATTAATCCATTATGTTAATATATACAATGTATAGAGACTATTTTTATTTCTTTGATAAATTTATTGTATCCATTATAGACGATATTTTCATATATTCGATTACTATGGATGCATTAAAAATATAATTTTAGTATTATAATAAAGTCCACTTGAAGTGATAAAATGTTTAAAAAATCCATGAAGAGTTAATTATGAGTGTATAATATTTCATTCATGGACCATGTAATCCTAAAATAGGTTATATCTGTGTACCCATCAAAGAAATCAGGGACTGAAGAATATCCAAGAACAAAATATACTACTGAGATTTTTGCTTTTCATCCATTAAATAAATTTTACTGAAGATTACTATGTAATTTATAATTACATTCAAATACTCTAATCATATTAACTGAATATGGATTCATTTTCTTTTAAATATGTGAGTATGAAAAATTATTCAATGATATATGAAGAATGTTTTTCACTGCATATTTACTCACAATAATATATAACAGAGATCTGTTTGGAATATAAAATAATGATTCAAATAAGGGATCATTATACATCATTAGACAAAATGATATTGTGGACATATATTCTTCATATCAATTAATGGTTCAAGATAAAATTAAAGAATTAATGATTTGGAGAGAGAATCTGCAATATTTTCATTAATTGTATTGATTTATTGTCTATATTTAAAACTGTTTCACATATATATATATATATATATATCATAGAGTGTAATGTATGTATTCTCACATGTAATGAAAATGTTGCAAATGGGAATGTAATAGTTGATCACAAACTATCCATGTTCAATAAAGTATCACACTAGGAAGGAAAACAAGGTACCTAATGCATTGAGCAGGAAGGATTGAGCTACCTTACAATTGATGTGGTTTGAAGGAGTACCAAAACATAAGTATTAGTGAATTAAACACATGGGAATAAAAAAAAGGGGAGAAAAACTATACTTAGTAAATGAATTGTAAAAAATAACTCCATTTCATGAATAAATAAGAGAAAAAAGATATAGATCAACCTAAAAATTAATCAAAATTCATCATATCAAAAACAAATGAGATGGAATTATAAAATTCCTAAAATGAGTGTGAGTACATTTTATACCTGAATTGAGTGAAGAGATATCAGATGATGCATCTATGAAATCATTATCTATATATATTATACTAATAAAGAATTTAAATGTTCCCGTAGATCAATTTTGGGTGGGAAACATGAATTTGGATATTGAATATTATATATAGTGAATCTTGGTATGTAAAAATGTTAAGTTATAATTATAAAATTCTATGGGGATTCCATAATTTTCATCCATAACATTATATAAATATAAATATATAAACATGAATTTTGTCGTATGACATCCCAAAAATAGAAAATCCCATAATTCAATTTTTTAGTGCGTCTTTATATCAATATAATGCATTTATTTTATATTTGAGAATATTTCTCACATTATTGACCGTATGCGGTATATATAATGTTCATTGTATGTTTTGATGAAGTACCACCATCAATTGTATCTGATTTAGATCTGAGTTAAACCATTGGTCTTTAGAGAATAATTTGACAATTAATTGATGTCATCTATTTATTTAGAACATAATATCATCCTTGAAAAAACGGTTACTCTAAAATTCCCATAATAAATTTGAGGATATGGAGATAACTAATTAAATTTTTATCCATGGTGGTTGTGATCAATACACTCTTATTTTATAGTTTTCAATTTAATGAAATATTTATTTTATAATTATAATGGAACCATATGTGTCTTTTCATGGGATGTGGTATAGAGCATTAACGTATTGGGTTGAATTCAGAGTGTGTAAACTATTACAACTAGATCATTCTCAAGTAATGTTATAAAATATTCAAATCATTCACTTTCACATTGAAAAATAACTAATCTATCATAACATCTATAATGATAATATTTAGTGATATTTGGATATTGAATTTATAGAAAAGGTATTTTGTTAAATATCATCAGGTAAAATGTTTATGAGTTTTTATAGAAGTTAATGATGACCCGAAGATACGTTGGACTCTTTAAAATCCTTAATCCTGTGTGTACGGAGGCTTCTCTCATTAGAGATCAACTAAACTTATCCCATGTTCATGAAAATATCTATATATCATATTTAAGATTGTATAAAACTGATCCATAACATGTACTAAACTCAAAGGTAGTATAACTAGAACATGTTCTCTCTAATGAGAAACAATTATCCAAATTTTGAGATCAAATAGATATCGCACAAGGAAACAAGACCACTATACTAGTTAATTTTTTCTATTCAAATTAAATGTCTGAGGAATTGATATTGGATCCTACTTAAAAAATGAAAAATTTAACATCATTTAAATTAAGTAATTTTTTTGTGAAAATATATCTTGTGGTTGTCGAATGAATCATCCCCTTTGTTTAGTATGGATTTATTTTTAGAAAATATCTTTTTCAGAACTTGTAATACAAGTAACACAAAACAAAAAGAAGAAATAAATTATTTAATTCTGTTATAATTTTACAATGAAAAAGGAAATAAATTATGATATATCTAGATGAAATATATTTATTAATTTCATTGTAGGAATGAAACAACAAGTAATAAAAAATACTGCATTGTTGAAATTCTCATCATCATGATCAACCATAATGTTTAAATTTCCAATTAAAAATATATAAAGAGTAAACAAAGTTTTAAATATGATAATAATCATGAAAATAAGTTAAATAATTATAATGAAACATTTATAGATATAATTATGTTTATATCTAAGAATATAAGGTCGAAATGTTATATAATATTAAAGGACATACACTTACATCCCCACCATTCCTAAAGGTATATAATTTTCTAAATTATAGTTAAAAACAATTTTAATGGTGGATTATGTTATTATTTGGTGTATGAGATTTTTTGGGGGCGTTCTAAGGGTTCTAAACAGAAATGGATAAGAAAATAGTCCAAAAATTGTACAATGCATAGTTATTTCATGGTTAGTAATAATTGTGCACATGGCCAACGATACCTTGGAAATTCCTTTCTTCCATCATGATATGATTTATTTCTCCATAAAATTTGACCTAAAATTGACCTCCCTATAGCTAGGTTGATGATCTTAAAGTAACTCTTTCTCCCTGAGTGATTCACCATTGACTCATGGGTGTTTTGAGTAACTTTTAGTTCGAATTGATGATCTAGGGTATTCTAACACACATCTATCTATCATTTTTTGGATTAGTTCTCTTGTAATAATTATTCATCTTTTGAAACAATAATTCATCTTTTTCAATCATTTTTGTGGTTTGGGATTAAAATGTTGGTTTCATACAAATTAAAGGCCAATTATAGGAATTCATAAGTCTTCATAATTGAGGTAGTTCGTGTTAATTTCCTTTCCCATATTCATATTGATATTAATGTGTTTGTGGTTGTTCGAATGTACTATCTTTTTTAATTATAATTTTAAGGAATATGGAAGTGATTTGGGCCTTATATTGATGTGTGAGACCCTTCAGGGACAACATTGGGTTCATTGATGATGTGAGACTGAACTAAGGGCTACCCTAGGGGTATGCCAATCCAATGAAAACAGTGAAATGAGTGGTGAATCGTTGATATATGGTGATTATCGAAAATAATGGGTTTTGAATTAAATATGGCAATATGGGATTCATTAATAATATAATTTTTATGCAGGAATATTATTTGTTATATGCCTAATAGATTTTGTAATGGATTAATTGATGTTTTTTGGGACTTGACACATCTGGGGATTTCAATTAATGAATTCATGTTTTGAATGTGAGTTTTTTAAAGGTACTTTTGACCTCAAAAATTATTTTAAAATGAGATCTTCATTATGGATTTCAAAAGATTAATTGAGATGGAGGTGTTTTCATTTTTTGGTGATAAATTACTAATGATTGTTAATAATGAGAATGAAAGCATTGGGGAATGTTTCGGTTTTTAATTAATGATGATTAATGTATTTAAATGAAAGCATTCGATTCAAGATGTTTTTAAATGCATACTTTTGTTTTTGTTAGTTCATTTAAATGTTAAATAACATAGATGGTAATTATTATATAATAGATAATAAAACATAAGTGTGTGTAGTCCTAGTGTTATATGTGTATATGTATTATTCCATGTAAGTGGGGGTGTGTATAATGAGTTACTAATTTAAATGAAGATTGTGTTTAATGGTTATACTTTTTATGATAAATAGGAAATATTTAAATGATAACATGCACATAGTTTAGAGATATGTGGGGTATCAACCTCAGGTTCTATTATAATTATAAAAATCCATTCCTTATATACATTTAAATTATGTCAAAATTGATATATATATTAATTAAAAATAAAATAAATCCCTTAAAGATCTATATAGGTATATTTTCTTTTAAAACTGGGAAACATAAACAACTGGTTCATAAAACATCTACATTTTCCCCAACTTATTTCTTCATAACTAGAATAACATTCAACATATCATACTTAATACCCTTCATCATGACATGTAGAAAATAAACATATGAAAGGATTAGATAAAATTATCATTATGGTTTAACAAGGGAAATATCAATCATATCTGAATCATAAGATAGAAGAATATAAAATTCAATGTCTTATCCTACATATGAAATATCTTGATATTATTTCATGGGATAAAAGTTCATAATAATTAATGTAATTAATCCCAAAAGTAAAAATATATTACATTATGTTTTGTGTAATATAAATATAAGATAAAATCATCTAATATTAGTCAAGGCTCATTTAGAAGACCATCATATTAGACAAATTCTATTATTTAACCGGGTATACATGTTGTTCCAAACCTGTATTACTGAACCAAATTTACATTTCACTGTAGTCATGTATATCTCATGAGATATAAATATTTACCCAATGAATTGTATATATATATATAGGCACACTCATTTCATAATGAAATTATTCTTACATTCTCTATAAAAAAATAAATCATTCATCATTGCATATCCCAAGAAATATAATGGGGTTCTTAAACATCATTCCATCATAACATAATCCTTATAAAATATCATCCAATTATTAAAAAAATAAAATCTTATTAATAATATATATAAAAACAAAACCATATTTAAAGAGCGTCATCTTAGATGGAATATATTTTGGACAAAAATACTTGAACTCATGTAATGGATACTTCATGGAAATAAGGTTTTATGAGGAAATAAAAATCCATTCATGACATATAAGTTAAAAATCATTCTCTTCATACTTTTGTCAGAAAATCAATATGTACCTCATATTAGAGAATGGAAATATATTATGTTATTACCATTTAATAAAAATATACCAGTTGGTAAAATTGACATTAGAATTTTTATAAGAATAAAAATAATATTCCATATATAGGAAAGATGGATGTGGATGACAAATATACAATAGTAAATACTTATGCATAAACTGTCTCAAATAATAATGAGATTTTTAAATTATCCCTTACCATAGGTTTGATATCATCTGTACGTATCCAAAACTCTGTTATAACAATTCTTAAAAAATTATTGACTTATTCTCGAATTAGAATCATTTTCATGATATCATATATGATTATATTTTCATCCGTTTTTAGTAACATTTCATTTTCCCTTGTTATTAACATATTTACTACTTTATGTTCTTATGCATATTTTGGAAGATAAATTCATGTTCCATTTCTTCTGATATATCTATATAATTTAATGAATGATATTAGTATAACATATATCATATTTATTAATTCTATTGATGTATAAAATCTTGTTTTAATTATGATATTATAGAATAATTTACATCACATCATGGAGATTACATGCCTTAAGTACGCACAAGCAACAATATCAATCACATAATGGTAAAAAGATAAGGAATTGGAAGAAATATTAATTATTGAGAATAATTATCATGTTATATTCATTATTTAAATACATTATACTTATCACTATACCCATCCAAATAATGTATTTTTGAATAACAAATTACACGGAAATGTGGAGGCGGCAAGTCGTACATACGCATGCATCGTGATATAGTTATTCATCAGATAGAAAAAGGGGGTATAATGTTGTTCCCTAATTATTATGACATCTCAGCATGTAGAATATACTTGATTTATTACTGTGGTATTGAAAAGATATAATAATAGGATGTATAAGAAGAAAATGATTTTGAATGTTGTGATAAAACAATCATTTCTTTTTCAGGTATCTTATTTTGATTTGCACGAAGACATCCTTAGAATATACTGCAGGCCAAAGTGTGACCTGTATGATTAATTAAGGGAATTTGAGAGAGGAAATGGGTTTTATTTTTCAAGTAAATGTGATTTACAGGTGTTATTAAATGAGAAGGATATGTGTCCTTTTATAAGCGATGGGAGGGGAATCTTTGAAAAAACCAAAACAATTAAAATAATATAAATAATTTATTAAATTATAATTTCTCCAATGTAGATTATTTATATGATAATATGAGTATCATAATAAATCATCGAAACCAATAATATTTATAAATTTTTTCACTTAATTTAAACAATATAATTTTTATTTATCCGTATTTATAATATTTAATAATAATTGTGGTATTAATATTCAAAATATTTAATTTTTATAAATATTTACATATATTTTGTCAATTGAGCATAAAATGATATTTTTTGAAATTTTAATCCTTATAATTATCATATTTTAGTTTTTATATATTTCAATTATTTTAAAATAATATAATAAAATGTTGTTTTTTTAAAATTTCAATATTGTGAAATTTGAAACTATTCATTTCATTGATTTTTAATAAAATATACACAATAGATAACTTATAAAAAACATTGAATATAATCAAAAAATTTCTTAATCACCAATAAAATTCATTGATAACCATAACTAATTAAAATTATATTTCTTTTAATAGTTTTCAAAAAAATATTTGATATTTATACTATTAAAATTATTTCCCCATCATTAATATATCTTCCTTAATGGTAATTAACTGATATATAAAAATTATAAATAATTTTCTATGATATATGTAATTATTCTATATTTCCTGATACTATATATAGTGGATGTTATCTCTTACTTATCCATATAGTAGAATTAATATACTTATATAAAAAGATAGTGTGACATTTGGTCAAATTTTTCGATTTTTATAAAATTAATTTCATATAAATGGTAAAGTGGACATTAAGTGATTAAATATCTAACTAAAGTTAATAAGGGTGTAATTCAGTTATCTAATATTATTTTTTCTTGTTTTAATCTAAATTTATAATATTACTTTTACCTTCAATTACTAGATTTTCCCATAAAAGCGGGAATAAAAAGAGTACTAAATTTACTACTCATAATGTCCACAAAATAAAAGTAACTTATTAAAATAATTTGGAAACACTAAATCAAAATATGGAATCCATTTTTAGAAATTTAAATCACATAATTTTTTTTAATTAAATTTAAATTAATCAAATTTTTGGAAAGAGAGAACAAGTTTTAAAAAATAAAATGTTGCAAAAGATTAAATTATTTCTATATCTAGAATCAATGTAAAATTAATAATAATTCCATTAATTAAATTGATTTATAAAAATATATAATATTTATACTTTAAAACTAATCAATATTGTAATTTAACCATATAAATTATTTCGATGAAAAATATTTTTTTCACATAAAATTCTGTGCATTTTACTATTCAGTAAAATGTGAAGGTTATAAGATAAAAATAAAAATTAAATCTAAAGTAAAATTTTTATATCCAATTTCAAAATATAATCTTATTTTTGTTTATAAAAATTAATTATTTGTCAAAATCTTAATTTAAAAGGGTTCCACATTCAAATACATAAATTTACTCTTTTAAGAAAATATGTTATTCTACATCAAATAGGGTTCATTCATTCCCTATGACTAAAATATCCAATGGATGAATACAAAAAATAGTATATTATTAATATAAAATATATATATCTCATTAATTTAATTAAAAATATTAATTCACTAAAAAATAAAAATATCTAACTGACTTATATTATTCATAAATAATTAATTTTCCATGAATTCACAATGAATTTTTAGAAGCGAGTTACACTTATTCCCTTTAACCTGATGACTAGTATATAATTGTAATTTTATATTAAGGTAATCTCATAGTTCATTTAAAATCATAATTTAATTCAATGCAAGATACTAATGAATAAAAATTATTTAAATAAAATTTTTCATAAAACGTTCAGGTATTACAATCTACCCCAATTAAACTGAATTTCGCCCTTGAATTTTGTCACATGGAAACAAACTGTTGAGGATACATCTTTATAATCATATCCTCAAGTTCCCTTTTGGCTTTTTTAAATTGGATGTTACACTATAAAACATTTACCATCTGAGTGGTTTTATTTTGTAGAATATTTTCCCTACGATCCAAAATCTCCATCAGTTGTTCATTATAAGAATTATTGTGCTCTAGTAGTAGGAACAATGATTTTAGAATATGTCAATGATTTAGAATGCAATTTTAGAGGATATATAATCAGAACACATCATGCACATGAGAGATATTTATTCGAAGCACCAATAAATAAGCTTGTTTCCTAACACTGTCCATACATTCAAAAGGATCAATAATCCTTGGTCTCATATTTCCCTTATTTCTAAATTTTACTACTCTCATCCAAGGAGATATTAATAGAAACCCCTTATCACCCACATAAAAATCTAGGTCCTATCTTCAGTTGTCATCACATGTTTTTTTGGTCAACTCTGAGATTCTCTTATGTGTTGTTGAATAGATCTAACCTTTCTATAATTTCATCAACAATATTCAGACCTAATAGATTTCATTTCCCAACATCATCCTAACATATTGGAGATCTACACTTCATTACATAGATGATTTCATAAGGATCCATATGAATACTAGTGTGAAATATGTTATTGTATAAAAATTCCACAAATGGTAGGTTTTGATCCCAACAACCTTTGAAATCAACAGAGAAAGCTCTTCTCATGTCTTCTAGAGATTGAATTGTCCTATCAGATTGACCATCTATATAAGAATGCTAATAAGTTTTAAAATATAACTCTTTATCCAGATCATGCTGAAGAATTCTCTAGAACATCGAGGTAAATCATAGATTCCAGTCAAATATAATGGAAAGTGGTTCTCCATGAAATATTACTACATCCTTTAAATATATCCTAAAAATATATCAAGAGATAAATCATCGCTAATAGAAATGAAGTGTGCCAACTTCATAAGGTGATCAACTATATCCTAGATAGTATTTTTGCCTTTGGATGTTTTGGTATGTCCAAAAGAAATGTCCAGGATTATGTCTCCCTATTTCTAATTAGTTATGGGTAATGGTTGTGTCATCCCATTAGACTTTTGTCTCTTAGCCTTATCTTGCTGAAAAACTAAGCATCGAGATACATATTTGGTGACATATTTTGTCATTCCATCCCATAAAAAATAATCATTCAGGTCCCTTTACATCTTTATGCTTCTAGGGTTAATAGAGAATGAATAACTATGATCCTCGACAATTATCTCATTATTCAATTGTATAATAGGAAGAATAAAAACCTGGTTCCTGAACCTTATTATTTCATAACAATCAAGGTTGAATTACAGAACATTTCTCACCATCATTTGTAGCTCTACATCTTTCGTATACACCTTTTTATATTCAATTTAATAGATGGTTAAACATTCATTTGAGAAATAAATGATTTCTCCAATTCCTTTAAATTTCAAGATCCATTATTTTCAAAAAAAAATATTGGATCTTTTGTAAACCTCATCATGTATAGGCTATTATCTTCAAGTCAAATCAAAGCATCTTCCACCTAATTTTCTTTCACATGTTGGTAATTTATTGAGAAGTTGTAATTATTAATAAAATCCAAAAAAAAATTGGTGCATATTCATCTCCTTTTTTGTGAAAATTTACTTTTATATTTTAGGATCGGTATAAATATCACACCATTCATCATAAAGGTAATTCTTCCATAAATTTAACGCAATAATTATCACAACTAACTCTAAATCAAAATTTTTGTAGTTTTGCTAATGGATTTTCAATTTCGGTGAGGCATAAGCTATCAACATTTAATTTTTCATGAGAACACGTCCCATCCCATTCCTTGATGCATAACTTTAGATCAAAATCATTTTTCAATTAGAAGGTAGTGGGAGAACATGTACACTAGATAACCTTCTTTTTAGAATTTTGAAATTCTCTTCATATTCCTTCGTGCATATGAACATAACACTTTTCTGAGTCATCTTGCTGAGTACATTAGATAATCATGAAAAAATATTTCAGAATAAATCAATAATATCTATCCCAACCATGAAATCTTAGGATCTTAGACACATTTTTGGCCTTGTCCAACATTCAACGACTTCTGTTTTTGATGGATCCACAGAAATCCCTTCTCATGCGGTTATGTGATAAGAAATGATATATTATGAAGCCAAAATTAACACATTGTAAATTTTTCATAATGATTGTCCTTTCTCATGGTCTTCAGCACAATTCTCAAGTGGTATTCATGTTCTTACCTGATCTTCTAAAAGACAAGAATTTCATCTATAATGAAAACTACAAAATGATCAATATTGTTTCTAAAGACTCTATTCATTATATTAATGAAAATAATAGGGGAATTAGTTATACGAAATTTCATCACTAAAAATTCCTAGTGTCCATAATGAGCATGGAATGTATTCTATGGTATATCCTCCTTCTTGAACCATAATTGATGATATCATGAATGAAGATCAATCAAGGAAAAGTGTTCATCTCCGTGTAGTTGGTCTAATAAGTCATAAATGAGGGGAATACGATAATTTTTTATAGTGATATTTTTATGTTCTTGATAATCAATGCCGAGTGTCATTGATCCATCATTTTTCATAAAAAAACTGAATAGGTGGTCCCGATGGTGATGCACTAGGGTATATGAATCCCTTTTGAAGTGTAATGAACAAAAAATTTATTAATTAAAATTCCACATGATCTAATTTAACGTAATATTATTTAAAATGGTTATATAAAATATGAGCTTCCTTAATTTTATGTTTTTGGATTTCAAAATACCATTAAGAACTGTTACCATTTCAAATATAGCTATTGAAAAGTGGTGACATGATTATTATAAATAAAGGGATTTAAAAAATCCAATTTACTTACATAATTGAAGAGATGACTTCATCATATAAAATTACTTCATATGAATACCATTTTCCAGAGCTCAAAAAGGAGGTTGAATCAATTGGAATCTCTCTTGACCAAGCCCAAGCCAAGCATCAATACATTAAGATTGAAAGGAACTGACTACGGTATAAGTGGAAGTTAATATATATTACCACCAAAGCAACGTTATCTGAGCCTCCCCATTAGTTTTTCACCATTTCACACCTTACTAGTAGGTCTTATGGAGTTTTAATAAGGTGTTATGTAATAAGACACTATCACTCTGATTAAATGAATTATTTTTGCATAGAGTAAATTTTATACATTCATTTTGTAATTATTACATTGTAAATAGTTTTTAGTGAAAAAATAGAATTTATTAATTAATATTCAATTAAGAAATTTATTTTGATGAATTACAAGATTTTTTAATTAAATAATATGATAATAAAATAAAATTAGTAAATTTGTTTTTTTAATATATATGATCGTATCAATTTTATGAATACAATAATAATTTTTATTATGGTTTGAATGATGCTTTTTTTAAAACCCATAAGTTTTCAATAAATGTCAGTTATTATATTAAAATTAAAAATTAAAATATTAATAAAATTATTTAGATAAAATGAATATTATTTTTGGAATCAGGATGTTTAAATTATCCAATAGGGATTTTTTTATAATATTATGAGATAGTTGAATTTTTTGGCAAAGAATAATTATTGATTATATATATAATGTGTTTCATGAGATCATAATGACCCAATAGTGATGTAATAAAATAAAATAAAAGTGTGGTTAGTCCAAAATATGTTTTACCTTAAAAATAATGTTATTTTAGATATGTTTGATTAAATTTATGAAGCCCTAGTGGTGCCTCAAAGAATTATAAAACATTTTAACATTTTAAAATGATTTCGATGAGTTTGTGACTCTCCTATACATAAGATATCCTAATATATTAATATTTTTTGAGATTAGACATATAAAATAAATTTTCCAATCAACTTTGGAAAAAAAATTGAAAAATACTTGGGTTAGTTTGTGTTTTTGATTAGTTTAATGTGTAGTGTCAAAAACCTAAATAATAAATAATTCCTCCTCCTTTCCTATATCTACCCACTCGGCCTACCATTACACATCAGTAAAACAATTTTATGATGTACCATATCCTTACCTCCTTTCTCTAAAACCCTCCCACGGATACCAAATCTCCCAAGAAGCCTCAATCTAGCCTCACCGAAGCATTTGGATCACAATTCCAAATAACAGATTTCATCATTTCTCATTTCTATCCAAATATTTTTGTCTTTTTATAACAGTGTATTTTAATTAAAAAATGTTGGGGTATGATTTAGAACGTCCCCTATACGACCCTGCAAATTTTTTTATGATGAGATACCACTTTATCTCTTATTAGTGATTCTATATACACCCGTTACCATGCCAAATTTTGTAAGGGATTTTCCTTTTCTCATTTACATTCTAGAAATTATTTTTTATTATGAATCTAAATTAAATTAAATTTATTGGAAAATGTATCTATATGAATACATTACATTCTATTTCATTTAACTATGATGAGTACCCCTTTCGCTCTTATCAACTAGTTTAATGAATTCTTATGTCACATTGTAATACTTTCAAAATGGCACAGTGATTTTACAAGCCAATATCATTGTGATGTGAATAACACACCCATGAAATTATAAAGGTTATTCACCTTTATAAACATATAAATATTTAATTTTACTTAAATTTAGGAATTTAACATTTCTTAATCATGGAATAACCAATGATGTTTAATTACTATATGTTATTTGATCCATGTGGCAGACTTATGCATAAAATGAATAGTTCTAAAGGGTGTGCCCTCATAGAGCCCTAATGAATTAGGTAATGATTATTATCATGATACCTCTAGTAAAATGAGGGTTTACTAATGATAATTATATTTTATGTGCTTTTACTCGTGCTCCTTATGAAATGATCCTTAGATCGTGCTAATATCATGTTAAATATTGATGCCACATTTCCATGTTATGATAATAATTCTATATCATGCCTTTAGGATCATGTTTCTCTTTTGATCCATGGATATTATAATTTACTAACATGTAATATATTATTCATGTTAAACCTTGTTTAATATCTTACTGGGATTTATAGATCATCATTTTCTTATCCATGTTCTTAGGTTATCTAATGAAATGCTAAGTATGAAAGAAAGTTGTGGTCATGCAAAAGAAGTTTTCAATAAATTTATTGTCTTATATGTTATAATTTTTTATGAAATGTTCCTAATATCCCAAAACAATAGACCACTCAATCCTCAGAGTTTTATTAAGTATAATATTATGTAGTAAATCATGTTAATGTGTTTAATAAAGAGAAGGGTTGTTATAATTGGTAATATTGGATATGTTTAGTTATTTTTGGTATTAGGGTAACATAACCATAGTGAAATCCATTGGGATAAAACTAAGTATAGTAAAAATATCCTTAAATTTTGGTGAGTATATAGATAGTGTTTTATAAATAAAATACTTTCCTGCCTGAATATGAGAAGGTAAAGGCGGGTCTTGCACAAATGTATCAAGGGGTAAACCTAAAAACACCACTTTGAGCTATACTCAAAAGAGAATTGGCGCACGAGAATAGGAATATCTACACTCTTGGATATGATAATCTTGGATGATATGGTTTGGTAAATTCATAAGCATATTATTGACCAATACTATGGGAATAAAAAATTATTCTATGAATATATGTTTGGAAGTTGATCATAGATAACATTGATTAAAGCCTATAAATTCATAAGTAATGGAAATAAATGTAATCTATAAGTTATACCTTTTTTATATTTTCATTCCCCTCTATGTGTTACCCCTAACATTCCTCTTATTCCAACGAATGGTCAATAATATTATGTATCTGTCTAAAAATTGATGTGATGATCAATGTGATGACTATTCTAATGAGATGCCCAATCCGATGGGAGTGAAATGGAAGCATTTCCAGAAAATGATTCTTGATAATTATTTTCCATTAACCCTTCGACATAAAATGGAAAGGGATTTATTTTCCCTCAAGGAAAGAGACAAAAAAATCCATCAGATCAAATGGAGAAAACATCACAATACTTTCATGATATGCCTCCTACATTTTCATTACCCTTGAATGCAAGGTTAACTGCATCTTTGGTGGAAAAAACCTAGCATACGAAAATCCCTATCACTCTGTGACTTTGATAGCTATGACGAAATTGTTTGATGTTCCCTCAAAGTTGAAATAAATAATAAAGAATCTCAGGGGTATCATGGGGATAAGAAGAGTAAGTTGGAATTTAATTCTGAATGTTTGACTGAAAAATAAAGTCACACTAAGAAATTCCAGCACCCTACTTTCCAATGATGTGGAAAGAAGCACCATGGAAATTTCCTAAAAGGGATGATTAAATTCCATAGGTGTGGAAGAGAAGGGAACCTGGATATTAAATATCAGAAACAAAACCCATCTACTACGAAAGAGGATAGGAACACTCCATTCAACCCTCATCTCAATGTTCATTAATTCAACTACATTGAACCATGTAACTTTTCAAACCAATTACCTAAGAAATCGTTTTTTAGAGGCAACCAACAACCTCCAAGGGAGAAAGGGTGATATTTTTCAATCACAACTGTAGAAGTGAATGTCTGCAAATATGTGGTGAAAGGTACAGAATTTATTCATTCAATAACAAAGAATATAATTTTTGATTTTGTTTCAACACATTCTTTTATACCCCAAAATATTATTGAAGAATACCAATATCACAACAAATCATGGAAATAAAGATGTCGGGGACAACGAAAAATTGAAAAATCATTAAAACTCATGAATATTTCTCCTCCCCTATCATAATTTGTTGATTGAACATCCCGATGCACTAGATCATACTCTATATAGTGGATTTTGATGCAATTATTGGCATGGATTGGATTTACCTATATTGAGACCATATAAATTACCGTGAGAGGGAAATCACTCTCCATATAGAAAATCAACCCTCGATTCTTTACTAGTGGAAGGAGGCTGAGGAATCTATTTTAGAACCATCATCTCATGTTTGGATATTACTGCCATATGATCATGCATATCTTACTCAGATGATTGATTCTAAGGAATAAACATTCCTTGAACGTGCCTATTTTGAGGGAATTCACTGATGTGTTTATCGAGGAATTTACTTCCTTATTCGATGATGATATGACTAATTATCAGTCGATATTATGACTTGGGTTTTTATAATATCTATGATTCTGTAATGAATAGATATTTTGGATCTTGAGGGGTTTAAAAACAACATAAGGAGAATCTAGATAAAGGGTTTATATGGCCAATTGCTTCTCCATGGGGTGCACTAGTTCTCTTCATCAAGAAGAAAGATGGGTCAATGGGACTTTTAATTAATTATCCTGATCTCAACAAAATCATAATAAAGAAATGTTATCCTCTAACCCTAATTGATGACTTGTTAGATTAGCTATATAGATCCAAATACTTCTCCAAGGTGGATCTGCTTACGGGATATTACCATGTATGTTTGAAGGAAGAGTATATTCAGAAGACTGCATTTTGTATAATATATGGGATATATAAATCCATTTTAATGCTCTTAAGATACAATAATTCTCTCTCAATATTCATGGACATGATTAACAATGTATTTAGTGATTACCTTGAAAATTTTTTTGTAGTATTTATAAACTATATTCTAGTAAACTCCAAAAATAAGTAGAAGTATAATGAGCATCTAAGAACAATACTAGAGACCTAGTCGAAGGAGAAGCTCTATGTAATACACAACATGTGTGTGTTTTGGTTGAAGGAGGATTCATTCAGGGGTTATATCATCATAAGAAATGATATATTTATGGATCCCTCTAAGACACCTACAATGGAGGGATGGTCAAGGCCAACATTGGTGACAGATATCAATAGGATCCAAGAGTTAGAAGGATATTATTTATGATTTCTAAGAAATTTTGTTCGATTTTCAAGCCATCTTACCATACTAACTTATAAGGGAGTAAATTTTTCTTTGATTGATGATTGTGAAGATAGATTCAAGGAAACGAAAATGATTTTCTATCACTGTGCCCAAGATCTCACTACCCATAAGTTGAGAAGTTTTTATCATATTTAGAGATGCTTTGTAGAAGGTAATGGGCTATATGTTGATCTAAAAAGGAAATGCAAATGCCTATTCTTTTATGAAATTGAATGTTCATGAGAAAAACTATCTAACACATGATCTAGAATTGGCTATAGTAATAATTTCATTTATAATTGGTCACATTGCCTCTTTGGGGAGAAGTGTGAAAAATAAATGGATCATAAAATCCTCAAGTTATATTCACACAGAAATAGTTGAACATGGGATAAAGAATGTAGTTAGAGATTATCAATGACTAGGACTACATAATCCATTAACACCCAAGGAAAGTGTACAATGTGGTGGATTCACTCAGTGGAATGGACCCAACGATTCTATCATTGATGATAATTTAAAAGGATTAAATCTTCTTAGATTTTATGAAGTGGTATATGTGAATCATAATGAAGGGAACATCATCATCATTTTCAGAAATGATTACTCAACCATATCTTTTTGTAATGATAAAGGATGATGTGTAAATTTAGAATAATGTGGAAACTTTCAATAAATAGAAATCCTCATATTTCAAGGTTATAGAAGAAGGAATTGTGAGATTTGGGACAAGACAATGTGTTCCATAAAACATAGTGTTATAGAGTGATCTTTTGGATGATGCACATAGTTTGAATTTCCCTATTTACCTAGGTAACAATATGATGAATCAAGATCTCTGAGAGCATTATTCATGGAATGATATGAATAATTAGAACACTGAGTATACATCAAATTGACCAGTATGGTAGAAAGTGAAGGCTGAGAGCATAAGTATAAGGGAATGATTCTACCATTTACTATACATGCATAAAAATGGGAAAACATCACCGCAGACATTGTCACCATACATCCTAAGACATCCACCTAAAACAATGATATCTCGGTTATTGTGGACCATCATACAAATAATGTACACTTCATTGCAACATGAGAGGATTTCCTATTGCATCTACTAGAATAGATATATCTGAGAACTGTTAAGGCTTCATGGAGTACCAATAACTCATTTATCCGATCAAGATAAAAGATTCACCTTGATGTTCTAGAAGGGTATCTAACACGCTCAGAATACTTAGCTGGACAACAGTACTGCTTATCATCCTCAAAATGATGGCCAGTCTGAGGGGAATATCCTAGCACATGAGTATAAGTTGAGATCATTCTCTATGGACATTAAATGTGGATAGGATCAACATTTTATTCGGGTTTAGTTATCTTAAAAAAATTGTTTCCACTCAAGCATACAATGGCCTCTTATGAGGACCTTTATAGGAAGAGGTTAAGAACACCGACATGTTGGGATGAAGTTGGGGAGTAAAAACTCCTAGGTCTAGATATGGTCAAATAAATAGTGGATAAGGTTAATAGCATTCATAAGCACACTGAAATTACTTAGAGTCGACAAAAGATCTATTTTGATAATCTTAAATGAGATCTAGAGTTTGTTGTCAGACACATGGTGTTCCTCCACATGTCACTGGGGAAGTGATTTATGAGATTTGGGAAGAAGGGAAATATTATCCCAAGGTACATCCGACCTTTTCAATTCTTGGATTGCATTGGAGTAGTGGCCTATTGACTAGCACTCCCACCGAACATATCTAAAGTTCATGATGTATTCCTTGTATCCCTTTTGAGGAAGTACATAACTTAACCATCACAAATAATCAACCTAGACATGGTACCATTGACGAATGACCTCTACTATGAAAAGAATTCGGTGATGATCATAGATCTTAGGAAAAAATATCTATGATATAAGACAGTTCTCCTCATCATAGTGTTGTGGAGAAACCAAAAATTTTTAGAAGAAATGTGGGAATCATAGGAAGTGATGAAGAAGTGTTACCCTCATCTATTTTATTATGGGAAAAAGAAAATTTTGTGGTAAAAATTTATTATACCTGCAATAATTTAAAAACCCATGTTTTATTAATGATTATTCATCTTGATATAATTAAATGTCTTATTACTTTAAATGGTTACATAAAATCTGAACTTCCTTGGTTTTATATTTTTGTATTTCAAAATACAACTATGAATTGTTTACATTTATATTATACCCATTGAACAATTATCACATGATAAGTAAAAATTTGGGCCTTTGGAAATCAAATTTACTCATATAATGGAAGAAGTGGCCTCATACAGTTGAATTTATTAATAATAATCCCATTTATCAGTGTTCAGAAATGAGTTAGTGTCACTGGGCTTCACTCCTAACCAAGTCCAAGCCAAGCATCGACACGTTAAGCTTGAACAGAACCTCCAATGGGAGAAGTGGATGTTAAGAGAGATTACCACCCAAGCAATGATATCAGATCCTCCCCTAGAGTCTATCTCCATCACAAACCTTACCATTTGGTTGTATATGGGCGTTATAAGAGGTTATGTAAGACGACCCTAGTACAATGATTATTTGTATGATTTTTGTATAGAATAAATAATATACACTCATTTTATTATTGTTTTTTTGTAAAAATATTTCAAAGAAAAAATAGTATTTTTAATTAATATAAAAAAAGAAATAAATATTGATGAATTAATCGATTTTTTAATTAATAATATTTTATTAAAAAATTATTACTAAATTAATTTTAATTAAATATAAATTATTACATAATTTTATGAATATAAATATAGTATTTATTAATGTTTGAAAGTTTTTTTTCCAAACCCATGAATTTTTTATAAATATCAGTCATTATTTTAAAAGTATAAATCCACATATTTGGAAAAATATTTTGATTAAATGAATATTATATTTTAAATAAAGATGTTGAAATTTTCCAATCGGAAATTTTCCCTAATTTTCTAAGACAATCGAATTTTTGGGTAGAAATTAATTAAAATTTAAATATAAAATGTGTTTTATGACATCATAATGAGAATATAGTGATGTAATAAAATACTATAAAACAAATTCATGGATATTAGTTATTTTACTTATAAAATAATTTGATTTTATATTTTTTATTAATTATATGATACCTTAGTGGACCCTCAAAGACTTATAAATCATTTTAACATTTTAAAATGATTTCCTTGAGAGTGTGACTCACATACCCATAAGAAATCCTAATATTTTAATAATTTTTTAAATGGAATTATAAAGTAATTCATTCCACTCCCATTTATCAAATACCTTGGGCAAAAACCATGGGAAGGTTTGTGGTTTTGTTTAGTTTAATGTGTAGTGTCCAAAACCTAAATAGTAAAGAATTCTACCACCTTCCCTATATAAATCCACTTAATCTATTATTTCTCTTCACAAAAAAAATTAGAGACTCCAAAAACTCTTGACATCATCTATATAGAAATATCTTATGGTGCCCCAAGCTCCAAATAGGCCTCTCTCAAACCTCACCCAAGCCTTTGGATCACACATCCAAGTAAGGGATTTTTTCCTTTCTCATTTTTGTCCAAATTTAATTATATTTTTATACCCTTGTATTTTCAATTAAAAATGTTGGCGTATGATTTGAAACCACCCCTATACTACCGTAATTATTTTTTAATGGTTAGATATCCCTTTGTTTTTAATTAATTCATCCAACATACACCTGTTACCATGTCGTAATTCCGTAAGAGATTTCCCTCTCTTCATTTAAATTCAAGAAATTCTTTTATATTATGCATATAATATCCACTACATATGTTTGGTCACGTAACTCTATGAAAACAATAAAATCAATTTCATATAAATATGATGAGATACCTCTTTCTCTTCCATAAACCATATTTATGAATTCTTATGTCACACTGTTATGCTGCCAAAATTGCACCACTATTTTCCATGACAAAATAATTGTCTAGTAAATACCACACCCACAACTCTCTCAATGGTACTCAACTTTATGCACCTATAAAAAGTGAATGGTACTAAAATTTATTTATTTTACATTCCTTAATTGTGTAATAATGTATAATGTCTAATGAATCTGCGTTATATGATCCATGTGATGAGCTTATGCATGAAATAAAATTATTATAAAGGGTGCACCCTAATAGCGCTCCAATATATAGGTTAAAGATTAGTATTAGGATAATTCAAGTGTAATGAGGTTTTAATCATGATAATTCATGATTAATGATGTTTTACTCATGATCCTTGTGCAATTACCCTTTCCTTAAGCTAATATCATGTTAAATGTTTATGACACATTCCTAGGTTATGAAAATCATTCTATATCATGCCTTTATGTTCATTTTTCTCTTGTTATCTATTGATATTATTATTTTCTAACATGTTCTATATTATTCATGTTATTCCTTATTTAATCCTTCACTAGGATTTGAATATCAAAATTTTCTTAGACATGTATTCAAGTTATCCCATTCAATGAAAAGTATGATGGAATGTTGTGGTCATGTAAAAGAAGTTTTCAATAATGTTGTTGTGTTTTATGTTCTATGTTATTATGTAATGTTATTAATTTCCCAAGACACTAGACCTATCGATACTCATAATTTTATTATAATAAATTTTATTTAATAAATAATTTTTATGTAATTAATAAGGAGCATAGACGTTATATCAAGATTATATTGGAGTTGCTTCTTCAAATCTGACTACTCAATTGGGACCATTCTATAAGGTGTATTTGAAATATGCATAAGACTAGGTATGAGTTCTATTGAAAACTCAAAAAAATGTTTAGTGGAAGACATAGAAATGTCTCCAAACAGATATCATCAAACTCTCGAACAATGGTTGTATTCATAGTCAGGAATTTCTCCCCAATCATTTGAGATAAATAACCTTCATTTATATGAATCAAGAACCATAAGATGGAATATATTGTTAATTGAAATATATATTCATCCATGCATCAATAAATTATCATAAATTGATATGGAAATTGTAATATGAATTCCCTTCATGGGAAATTTATATGATCTCTATAGAGATATGGAAAATCTAAGTGAAAAATCACATTAAATTCCACTATATGAAGGGTCACAAGATTTGTTGGAATCACATGCCCAAAAAATTCATCCAGAGAATAAATATAGACATTTTATGTGAGAGTTGTTCCATTAATAGATTTCACAACTAAGTCGACATCTTACTATTGAGGTATTATGAAAATACCCTTAGAAAATTCTTCAAAAATAAATGAGTTGGTGGATCTAGAATCCGATAAAACATTTTATATTGTAGTGTGTATGTTAAGTGTACATTTCAACACATAATTATCATAGTACACATGGATTATAGTGATTTCATGTGACATTCCATTGTGTTTGGACATTATATTTTTTTTTGATGTCGATGATGATCAATAACCCATGAAATATGGAGTTGATTGGCATAATATCCCATTTCCAAGAATTTGTAGCATTATTGTGTATGAGATTCATTCTATGTAGCCTTTTTTATGTTCGAATCATTATTCATATTTTTTCCATAATTTGACATTAAAATTCTTAATTAACTTCTTCTCCACACTTAACATTTACTAGTCACCTTAAGAAAATTTCTTCCATGTTTCTTTCCACACTACGATTTCAAGGGAAGACTCCTAATTTTTATAGTACGGTCTTTATATATCCATTTGAATTCAATTTTCTCATCTAATCAGCCGATATGACTAATGGGGTACACCAATCTCTATACCATCCTTGATCACACATAGAATGATTTCCTTGTAGCTATAAATTTCCCTTTGTTTAATTCCCTTTGGTGGCATGGTTTTTAGCCACTAAATCATCATTCAACATTACTCTTTGGTTGGATAATAATTCTAACTACCTAGGTTTCAAGTGTGGTAAACATTTCTTTGTGTGTACCAATGGATTCATCATCCTTTTTCTTATGTTGAAGTAACTCAATGAACATATTTTTTCTAAAAATACGAGGAAAATAATTATTGAAAAATATGTTCTTAGACTCATCATATTCCATGGAATCAATTTCATCTCTTTTCCACATAATCTGAATGAGATTGTACCATTGATCAGATTCACCATTCAAATGATAGAATTTTAAGATGGAATTATTAGGTTCAGAACGTTTCTGAAGTTAAAATATATTTTCATTGGTGACTATCCAATTTTCTACAACTAATGGATCAAAAGACTCACTGAATGAAGGTGGATGTTGCCTCATGAAGGACTCAATGGAATATTGCTCTATCATTTTCTCATTTGGAAGTACAAAATTATTCATATCTTTAGAAGGTTTTGTTAGCATGACCACAAGTTTTTTCCTTCCAACTCACATTACATTTGGTTGCTCAGGGTGATAATCATTACATTTCCCTACACATTCAGCTTTGACGGGGTTCATTAGTGTTCTAGCCATTCAAGAAAACCAAGAAGCTTTGAGTGAGAAATACTAATAATAATTATAAAACCACATAATCAAGAATAAAATTTCAATTTTGGACACTTTATGTTTTATCATAGGTTATTCATGGTCATTTCTATAACATAGCTGTATAACCAATAATTAGACATATCCTTGGGGTTCGTACTAAGGATTTCTAATCTTAGTTGCCAAAGGTTTACTATAACAGCAACATCCCTGGTAAATAATGAAAATGAAATGTTGAATATTTATTTATATATGTTAATTAAATATTAATTCTTCTTTAAAGGGAACTCCATGTTCTATGGTGTACCCGATATTCAACAACGGGGTTCTTTGAAATCTTATGTTGCACACTAATAATATTATATTATTATTGTAAATGGTAGTTAATTCCTAGCCTTTGTATTGGTGGGAATGAATATAACTAACTAAAATATAATTATACATGGTTTTTGAATATTTTAACATTTATCCAATAAAAGTGAGAGACTTAAAATAAGTAAAGAATTAAATTTTCAGCATAAATACTCTAATATTCACTAAAAGGTCGATTTGCCACCTTTTAATGGTGAACCCTATTTAAATATAGTTTTGTCACCTTTATATGGTCTATTTGAAAAATTAAATTCTTTTTTATAATTGGGATACCCACATTTACTTTTGATGAAATTTTGGTATTTTTCTAATAAAGTTCATTTTTAATGAATAGTGAAAAATACTGTATTTTAATTCAAAAGGTTCTTTAAATCCAATTTATTTATATGGTTATATTATATTTTTAATTGGTATTAATGTTTAATTAGAATATAATTTTAACTTTTAATCTATGTTTTTTCATTCGGTGTAATTTAATTTTATAATTGGACACAAACAAGTGTCAATCTTTTGATAGTTATTATTTATTCAAACACACTATTTGTTTTAACAGTGGTAAGTAATTTTAAATTAATATCTTCCACTTCAGTGTTTTGAATATGGGAAAATGGATTCCATATTCTAAATTAGTAGGTATAAATTGTGTAAATAGGTAACTTTTATTTTTAGACATTTTAAATATTAACTTCAGTAAATATTTTTTTAACATGATTAAAAGGTAAAAAAAGGGTAAACTTTAATATTATTATAAATTTAAATTATCCTAAAATGTGTCTTAGTCCATTTTGATGATACATATCTGACAATGGGAATTCTTGGGTTTAGTTTTGGACTCCATGGAGCCACATGGGAGTAATAATAACACTTTTTATTAATTAATTTAAAGAAAATACAAAAATGTCATAAACAAATATCTTTTAGTAAATTAATTTTTAAATGTAGTAATATAATATATCTATTAGACTATAAATTTTATTTTGAAATATAAAAATATTTCCTAAATTATGGTAATTTTTTATAATTTTTGGGCATAAAATAAATTAAATTATTTATGACACAATAATGATCAATATTTACCTCATTAATAAATAATTTAAATAAACAAGGATATAAATATTAATAAAATATAAAAAACCAATCCATTTCTTATTGGATTATTTTCTTTCTACCATTAGTCATATTAAATTTTATATTAACAAATAGTTGACTTTTTGAAACAGAAGATGAATTTATAATAAAAAATTGTTTCAAACATTTTTAAAGAGCCCCTCCTCTACATTCTAAAAGCCCTCACTTCTAACTAATTCCCGACATTTATCAGGCCTTTGAATCATGAAACCTCTACTAAAATAATCTCCCAAGATCCCTCTCTTCATCCTAGAATCCTTACCTTAGGCAGAAAACACTTCAAGAAACCCTTTTGGTTAAAACCAAAGGGAGTTACCCGAGTTAAGGGTAACATCTTCTCTTATGTTCTGTTGTTTTATTTTACTTCTCAAACACCATAAACTCTTTTTATTATTTTATTTTATAACAACACCACTATCTTAAGTATACTAGTATTTTTTATGTGAATTATTTGAACTACACTTACACACACCTTCATCTAATGGGTAAAGAACATAATGTTTCTGTGGATGGAAAACTAACGCCTCACGAAATGATGATTGTTCAATTAACTTCTACCACCACCCATGGTGTCCATTATGATGGAACTATATATTTATATCATATATATTATATTTATGTTTTCTTTATGTTTCGGTATTTTTCATTTATAGTATATCGTTATGGTTTCCATAATGGGTAAACATGATAATTTCATTTTAGGATTTGTGGACCACCGCCCCCTCAAGGTGATATGATTCGTTCATGACATACATGGAATGTATAAAGATGGAGTTAATGAAATTATGTAACATATATATCATATGATATTATACAGTAATTATTATATACCTATGTATCATTAAGTTTTCATTCCATTAAATATTTAATAGAAATGAGAGTATCATTCATGTGTACGTACGACTTACCATCTCCATGAATGGTGCATTTCTTTTATTATCTCCAAATGTTTTGTACTATTATATATATATATATATACACACACACTGGATATATATTATATATATGATATCTAAACGATTAATATCATTCTAGAGATAATGCATTTTTGACCACATAGACAAATTGTAATTATAAAAAAATTATTTTTAACTCAATTTATGAACAACAACAAAATGTCCGATATGATCTCAAATAAGTAACAAACTGATGTTTTAAGGTAATAAGTGACATAAAAATAATAATAAACATTAAAAAAGGATATTAATCAAGTATAATTAACTTATGTTTATTATTCAAGAAGAACAAGGAACAAACAATTCAAGTTGAACATGAGGTAAGTGATTTCTTATCTTACTTCTAATTCCGTGAGATTTTCATTGTTCACCACATATTTATTGAATGTGGTTTATTGTGTAATACCATTTGGTATATATTATCATTATTATATTTATATTAATGTTATTCTGTGACTCATTTTGTGTTTGTTATCTTTTTCTCATACGACTCAATTGATTACAGCGTGGTAAGGTTTTTCATATCACTTTTTATTCCCGTGACTCATGCTATATTAGTCACTATTTCCTTTTGTGTGGTGGATATAATGCCCATGATTGTATTATTTTTTGTATATATTTTATTTTATGGGTATTTACATATTCATTGTGTGATCATTCTTTCATGGGGTGTATGTTTCGTAAGTTACCAAATTAGTAAGGGAACATTTCACCCTCTTATTTTTAAAAGATTTATTTTTGTTATTTGTTTTAATTTACATATTATTATGTTTGGATATGTTATTATATATCCTTATTGAGTTAAATTCTATATCCAAGTGATGAGATATAATTTTCTCTTTCATCAGCTAATATTCTAAATTTTAATGTGACGTAATTAGGCTGTTGAATTTCTGTAAGAAAAACGTCATTACCGAATTTCAATTTGTGGGTTAAACATCTACTTCTTGATTATGTCATTATATGAATATGTTTTAATAACCTCTTATTTTTTTACACATAATATCAAATTATATTGGGTGTTTTTATACTTGTCAAACACAATTATTTAATTTATTTATCCTTAATCTAAGGATACTGTTTTATAAGGATTTTGTCTAAATTTATATTTCCATTAAGACTTCATTGTTGATATGCAAAAATTTACCCTTATATGGTGTATATACTATCCACTGGAATATTATATCATGAATAACTTTATTCTCATTATATTATTATGTTCTTATTTAATGTTATTCATTAATTATTTGTATTCTAGGGTCCCTAATTTTGTTTAAAAACTCTTTAACTAAAATATCATTTTAAATATTTTAATGTTTTTTTCATCTAAATCATTCACATTAATGTCCATGTTTTAAAAATGGTTTTAAGGATCTTTTCATATGGAAATAAATGTTCTGAAATTGAAATTTCATTCAAAAACATCAAAGTGGTATGGGACACTTTGATTCAAAAATCTATTTGCTTAATATTTTAAATGGTTTTGAAAATGTTTTGATAAAATATTTGATTTTGTTAATATTTTGAAATGATATATTGTGATTGCAATGTGGAAATATTATATATCCATTATGATTTTTTATGGGTTATGAATATGTTATGGATATTGGGCATTGTTTGCGTATATGGGTGGTTCCGTGATAAACCTTGGGCGGGTGAGCCCGAGATAGCTCTCCAAGACATTGGGTAACATGATGGAGGTAAACTTTAATGTTTCTCCTTAGTTATTTAGGGAATATAATGTGATGATTATTCCAAATGTGACTCCCCATGTAGCTATGATAGCTACAATGTAAGTATGTTATTTATGACGTATGTTACCTTTATGATATATGATTTCTATGTGTTGTTCATAAATCATATTATTTCATGATGTATGTTATGATTGAAAAGTATGGTTTCATTGTTTTCTCTTTATTGATGGGATAATATATTCAGTCGTTATTTTATATCCGTTACTGAACATCTTATTATCATCCCATGTTTTTGAAATGATTTCCACATGACTTAAAGATGAATAAGGGTCAAGGATGGGATCAAGGATCTGTCATGCTGTCTAAAACATGGAACTAGACATGAATTTTTTTTCAGAAGTATTAATTTTATAAAAAAATGGACACTAAGTAGAATTTATTATATGTAATATTCAGGTTGTTATGTAAATGTTATGACCTAATTCTCTAAAACTCTAAACTTGAAAAGATCCTTTATGTTAATTATCCATTTATTTTAATATTATGTAATGTTTAAGGCTGGTCCTTAAAGTTGGTATTAGAGGTCGTCTTAGATAACTTTAGGGATTATGATTTTTCGTTATCCACATGGTTAGTCCCTATTCCTATTATTTGAGTTAAATCCTTGTTTAAAACTTTTTTCAGATCAAGGAAAGTATGTTACAAATGGAAGGAGAAATATCTCAAATGACATTACCATCACTTCTTGAAGATTTTCTTGTAATAATTATTACAAATTCATGTTCGGATGATTGTGAATCATTTTCTATCATACAACTCACATACAAGCAATTGTCTGTGAAATCAAACTCCTTTATTATACCACGATATCATCATGGATCATGTGTTGTATTTAATCCAATACTATTTTCAGAATATTCAAATTTTTTCAATTATGGTAAATATTTTCAATTAATTTTCAAATATTTTAACTTATCCTATTAATTTGAATGATAGAATGATTTTTATAAGGCCGTTGAAGGAGACCCTTGCACAACATATTTATATTTGTTTTTAAAATATTTACTCTCATCACATAACTATGTTAATTTAAAGGGACCATTAATTGAAAGTTTCAACGAAAATTTGGTCGACTATTTTATTGAAATCATGTTTTATTAGATGTTTTGAAATTATATGTCATACGTGATTATTTTCTAAAACATTTTTTCTATGAGCACCCATATGACCCATGATGCACAAGGTGTATTTGGATGAAGGAAGAAAATGATTTTGAACGATCTCTAAATAATTGTTGTAATTCATGGACCTTCTACCTACATGAACCAAATAACGATAAATCCAGGTGGAAACCATGATCAAGGTATGTTGTTGTTTATTATGGGACCGTTTCATTTTATCATATGGTGGTGAAATAAAAATTAATGACAATATATATAAGACATCAAGAATTATGATGCATAGATCATAATGATTTTGGATGAAAATCGGAGTTATAAGGAAAACCATTGAAGTTAAAACATGTTAGGGTTATTTTTGAGTTTTATTAAAAGGACAACCCATTGGACGGGTGCAACTTGTCTCGTCTAGCATGGCTGTAGGAATCGACCCCGCAGCCGAAGGGCGATAAGGGTGCATCTCATACCACTGGCTTACGTGAAGTCTCTGGTTAGTATGACTTATTCTTTTAAGTTAAATGGATTTATGGATCTTGGATATGTTGATTTTGGGAAGTTATGTTTTATCACATGTATATCCTTAGTATAGGAAAATTATTTTACGATTAAGTGATAATGGTTACTTTGGAAGACGGTCTCTCTTTTTGTTAACAGTATCTACCTACGGAAAATGGAATACTATTGGATTAAAATTGTAGAGTAACGGTTGAAAAATTATTTTTTGAAGAATTTATCTTTTATTTTGGAAGTATGGATATTTTTTTGTGGAAAATTCTATCCTATCATAGATAATATGTGATTAGGTTACTTACAAATCAGCATGAGCCTTTTAGAGTAGTCGATACTATTTGGAGATAAATGTTCAAATTTATTATGAAAGATTGTGGGATTAAATATTTATGAGTTTTGGGTTTCAATCATAATTTATAATATTTTGATAAAATTTATGGACAATTATGTATTGAATCGTATTTCTTCAACTTTTTGTAAATTTTGTTGAATTTTGGACACTATGAGTATTATTTTTTTAATAAATTATTATCCTTTTTTGGGGATTAAATGATCTCTTACTAACCATTTTGGTTTGAGTTGATGTCTAAAGACAAGAGAAATATATAGTACTTATTTTGTGTATTATATGATTCTCTATAATATTATTCTTATGCTTGTGATGTGACTAATTCTTTTTAATGCTCATTGCTTATAGAAAAGATAAGTTTCTCGTAGAAAATTATTAAAGGATGAAACTCTACTTGAAGGTAATTATATTTCATTATATTCTTATTCTATATAGAAACTTAAATCCTCAAAATTATGATAATGAATGTAAAAAAAATTTGGTTTTCTTTTCCTATTGGGAAATCAAAGACCGTTTAACACATCATATGTTTGTGATTTTATGGTGGATAACTTTCTCTTAGTCTTGTTCTCTCTCACTCTCCATCAAAACATGGCAATTGGTTCTCTCTTCCAAATACATGTTTTCATAATTGGATTTTGAGTATGGGTTATCTCGGGTGACCTTTTTACTTCTCTTTCATTATTTTAAAGTGATAGTTTTATTGACACTTTTTATGATGTGGGATTTTCAATTATTTTCTCATGCCCAATTTTACAAATGTGAGGACGCAATTACCAAAAGGGGGAAGGATGTAACATCCTAGTGAAATAATGAACATAAAATTTTTCATATTTATTAATATTTGTGAAATGAATATTAATTCTACTTTAAAGGGGACTTTATGTTCAACGACGTACCCGGTACGTAAGAATAGATTTATTTGAAATCTTACATTGCACAGTAATAATATAATATTATTATTTTACATGGTATTTAACGCCTAACTATTGCATTGGCAAGAATTAATATAAATAAATAAAATACGATTATTCATGGTTGTTTAATATTTTAAAATTTATCCGATAAATGTTAGAGGCTTAAAATAATTAAAGAATTCGATTTTAAGCATAAATACTCTAATATTCACTAAAAGGTCGATTTAATGCCTTTTAATGGAGAACCCTCTTTAAATATAGTTTTTGTCACCTTTATATGTTCTATTTGAAAAAATAAAAGTTTTCTTTAGAATTGGGGCACAAAAATTTAATTTGGATGAAATTTTGGTATTTTTCTAATAAAGATCATTTTTAATGAATATTAAAAAGTATTGTGTTTTAATTCAAAAGTTCCTTTTAATACAATTTATTTATATGGTTATATTTTCTTTTTAATTGGTTTTAAAGTTTAATTAGTATTTATTTTTACAATTTAATATAATTTTTTTCATTTGATCTAATTTCATTAAAAAAATTTATAGAAACAAGTGTCATACTTTTGATAACTAATATTTCATAAAAACACGCTATTTGTTTTAATAGCGGGAATTAATTCTAAATTTATATCTGTAACTTTTGTGTTTTGAATTTGGGAAAATGGATTCCATATTTGGAATTAATATGTCCAAATTTTGTAAATAGGTAAATTTTAGTTTTTTACATTTTATATATATACTTTAGTAAATATTTTATTTACCATGATTAAATGGTAAAAATAATAAATAAGGAGAAAATATAATATTATAATAATATTAAATTACCCTAAAATGTGTAATAATATTATTGGTGGATACATATCCGACCATTGGAATCCTTGGGTTTAATTTGAGACCCCATTGAGCCTCATGGGAGTAATAATGACACTTTATATTAATTAATTTAAAGTAAAGACAAAAATGTCATAAAAAATATTTTTTAGAAAATTAATTTTTACATGTGGTTAAATAAGATATATATTAGACTATAAAGATTTTTTAGAAAGATAAAAATATTTCCTACATCATGGTATTTTTTTTATAATTTTTGGACATCAAATAAATTAAATTATTTGTGACACAATAATGATGCCATATTTACCTCATTAATAAATGATTTAAATAAACAAGGTTACAAATATTAAAACAATATCCAAAACATGTCCAATTATTATTGGATTATTTTATGTCGACCACAAGTCATCCTAAATTTGATATTAACGAATATTTTTCCTTATTAAACTGAAGGTGAGGTTATAATAAAATAAGTGTTTTAAACTTTCCTAAAGAGCCCCTCCTCCCCCTTATAAATGCCCTCACATTTAACTCATTCCTCACACATATCAAGCCTTTTACCTGTGAAACCTATGCTCCATTAAGCTCCCAAGATCCATCTCTTTCATATAGAATCCTTACCTTAGGCAGAAGACACTTCTTGAAACCATTTTGGTTCAAACCAAAGGGAGTTACCTGATTTAAAGGTAACGTCTTCTCTTATGTTATTTTGTTTTATTTTACTCCTCCATCCCTCTAAAATATTTTTATTATAATATTTTATAACACCAAATTTATCCTCAATATACTAGGATGTGGTTATGAGATTTAATATAACTACACTTACACACACCTCCATCTAATCGGTAACTAACATAATGTTTCTGTGGATGGAAAACTAACGCCACACGAAACAATGATTGTTCAATTAACTACTACTTCTTCTCCTGGTGGACATTATGATGGAACTATATTTATATATTATATTTATTATATTTATGTATTTTTATTCTTTATTTTTCATTTATATTACACCATTATGGTTTTCATAATGGGTAAACATGATAATTTCATTTTAGGAAGTGCGGACCACCGCCCCCTCAAGGTGATATGATTCGTTCATGACATACATGGAATGTATAAAGATGGATTTAATGAAATTATTTAAAATATATACCATACAGTATTATAATGTAATTATAATATACCAACATATCATTAACTTTTCATTCCATTAAATTTTTAACAGAAATGAAAGTAGCGTTCAAGCGTACGTATGGCTTACCGTCTCGATGAATAATGCATTTCATTTATTATCTCTAATTGTTATGTACTATTATAAATATAAATATATATATATATATATACACTAGATATATATGATATATATGATATATAAATCATTAATGTCATTCTAGAGATAATGGATTTTTGACCACATGGACAAATTGTAATTATAACAAGTGCATTTTTAACTCAAATTCTAAAGAATGACAAAATGTCCGATATGATCTCAAATATGTAAATAACTAATATAGAAAGGTAATAAGTGATATAAAAGTAATAATAAACATTAAAATGGTTATTAATAATGTATAAATTAAATTAATTTCATTATTCAGGAACAAAAAGGAATATACGAGTCAGGTTGGACACGAGGTAAGTGATTTCTTATCTCACTTCTAATTCTGTGAGATTTTCATTGTTCACCACTTTTTTATTTCATGTGGTTTATTGTGTAATATAATTTGGTATATATTATCATTATTATTTTTTTATTCATGGTATTCTATGATTAATTCAGTGGTTGTTAATTTTTTCTCATACGACTCGATTGATTACAACGTGGCTTGGTTTTTCATCTAAATTTTTATTCCCGTGAGATTCATGCTATGTTAGTCACTATTTACTTTTTGTAGTGGATTTACTTCCCATTATTGTATTATTTATATAATATACATTAATTAATGGGTATTTACATATTAATTGTGTGATATTTATTTCATGGGGTGAATGTTTTGTAAGTTATCAAATTGGTAAGGGAATCTTTCACCCTCCTCTTTTTAAAAGACTTCTTTTTTTATTATGTATTTTAATTTACATATTTTTATGTGGGGATATGTTATTATATATACTTATTGATGTAAATATTATTTCTATGAAATGATATATCCTTTCCTCTCTCATCAACTTATTTTCTGAATTTTAATGTGACGTTGTTAGGCTGTTGAATTTCTGTAAGAAAACTTCTTTACCCAATTTTAATTTTTAGGTTAAACATCTACTTCTTTATTATGACATGCTATTAATATGTGTGAATAACCTCGTATTGTTTTACACTTAATATCAACTTATATTGGGTATATTTAAATTTGTCTCTCATAATTATTTAATTTATTTATCATTGATATATGGATACCGTTTTATAAGGGATTTTGTCTGAATTTACATCTCCATTGAGAATTCATTGTTGATATGCACCAATTCACTGTTATATGGTTTACATATTATCATTTGGAAAATTATATCATGAATTCTTTTATTCTCATGATATTATTATGTTCTGACTAAATGTTATTCTTCAATTATTTGTATTCTAGGGTCTCTCATTTTGTTCAAAAACTCTTTAACTAAAATATCATTTTAAATGTTTTAATGGGGTATTCTTCTAAATATTTCACATTAATATCCATGTTTTAAAAATTGTTTTAAGGATTTATTCATATGGACATGAATGTTTTTAAATTTGAAATTTCTTTCAAAAACTTCAAAGTGTTATGTAAAACGTTTATTCAAAAATATATTAATTTAATATTTTAAATGATTTTGAAAATGGATTGATAAAAGCATTTATTTTCCTAATATTTTGAAATGATATATTGATATTACAATGTGAAAATTTTATCTTTCCATTATGTTTTTTATGGGTAATGAATATGTTATGGCTATTGGGCATTGTTTACATATATGGGTGGTTCTGTGATAAAGCAAGGGCGGGTGATCCTGAGATAGCTCTCTAATGCATTAGGTAACATGACAGAGGAACACGTTAATGTTCCTCCTAATAGATATAGAGAATTTTCTGTGATGGGTATTCCAAATTTGACTCCCTCTATAGCGGTGATAGCTATAGTGTATGTATGTTATTTGTGTCATAAGTTACCTTTATGATTTATTGTTTCTAGGTGTTGTTCATAAATATTATGATTTCATGTGGTATATTATGATTGAAAATTATGGTTTCATTATTTTGTATTTATTGATGGGATAATGTATTCATTATATATTTTATATCCCTTACTGAGATTTTTAAAATCATCCCAATTTTGTTTAATTTTTTCCACAGGACTTAAAGATGAATAAGGGACAAGGATGAGATCAAGGATAAGTCATGTTGTCTAAAATATGGAACTAGACATGACCATTTTTTAAGAGTTTTTATTTTAATAAAAAATGGATACTAAGTAGAATTGTCTACATATAACATTAATGTTATTATGTAAATATTATGACCTAATTCTCTAAACCTCTAAACCTAAAAAGATCCTCAATGTGAATTATCAATTTAATTAAATATTTTGTAATGTTAAAGGATGTGTCTTTATAATAAACACTATCTTATAACAACTATAATGACCAATACATTACATAAATATCTATTACATAAAATTTTAACTGTATTCATTACAACATATATTAAATCAATGAAAGGATCATGTAGGTATAATATCTTTATAAACTGTGAAATATAAACAACTTGTTCGTAAAATATCTACATTGTCTCATACTTATTTCTTCATAACTAGACTTCTTTTTGACATATCTTACATAATATAAGTCATTGTCAAATGGGAAAAATAAACTTATGAAAGGGTGTTTTTGAATATTATGTAATGGAAAATGAAAAAAATATCAATCATATCCAAATCATAAGATACATGAACATAATACTTGGGAGATTTATCTTGCATATGAAATATTCTAATATAATTCCATGGGATAAAAGTTCATAAGAATTAATGGAAATAATAATAATATTAAAAAAATAATACATGATGTTTTTTATAATTAATAAAATCATATAAAATAATTTCATATTATTCCATGGTTATTTCCAAGACCATAATAATAGTCAAATTCCTTTACTGAACAAGGTTTACTCGTCGTTCTTACCATATATTATTGAACCATATTTACTTTCCATTACAATGATGTATATCTCAGAAGATATAAATTATTACCCAATTAATTTGAGAGAGATATAATTCCCACCCATCTCATAATTAAATATTTCTTACATGTTTCTCCAAAACATAATTCTATTGTTTTTATATCTAGAATCAATGTAAAATTAATAATAATTATATATATTATATTGAATGATCAAAATATATTATATTTATAATTTAAAACCATTTAATATTATAATTTAACCAAATAAATCATTTCGATGAAAATAATTGTTTTTACATAAATTTTAGTGTATTTTACTATTATAAAAAATGGATGTTTTTAAAAAAATATCAGAAATTCATCCAAAGAAAATTTTTATATCTCTCTTAAAAATAAAATTTCTATTTTTTCATATACAAATTAATAATGTTTCATAATATTAATTTAAAATGGGGTTGTCTTTCAATGGAATACAATTACCTTTTTACAAAAAAATGGGTTTCATACATCAAATAGTGTTTATTTATACCCTATGACTAATATTGTCATTAGATTGATAAAATTTTTTTATGAAGTATATAACATATATATAAATATATATATAATATTAATTTCATTACCAATATATATTCACTCAAAAAATATAATATCTATATGATTTAATTTTTTTATAAATATTTGATAGACAAAAAATTCACAATGCATTTTCATACGTAAGTTATACTCATTCCTACTAACCGAACAGCAAGGATAAAATTTTAATTTTATACTAAGTCTGTATAATGGTTTGTTTAAACTCACAATTGAGTGAAATGCAAGATATTGACGAATAAATAATGTTTAAATAAAATATTAAATAAAAATACTCGGGTGTTAAACCCATGGGTCAGGTAGGACAGATGGTTTAAACCCCACCACTAGGATTCAAAGGTTATGGAGTTAGAATGAGGCTATATGACCCTAGTGATTTCATTTGATCATACTATCGAGATAAATGATTTTTTGTAAGTTTTATGTAATTCATATATGGTACATTGGACTGAAGCTCTATGCTTCCGAAACACATTGATATGGATTTATTACTGAACAGAGGATCCTTGGTATGTCAACAAGTCATTTCAAGTGAATTAGATAGTGATTAAAGGTATGTGAAACATTCAATTTATGGATTAAGACCCAGTATCAATACAATTAGTTATTGTTTTTTAAAATTTTTTATTTATGGAATTAAAAGGATAATGGGATATTGATGATGGATTAAATGTGAAACATATCTCCTTGTATTATTTTTTATTTATATTCTTTTATTATAATTAATATATAGTTATATAGACTAGTTAATTCAGTAGACACATTTTGTGGTGGCCTACTATGATGTACTCTCACCCTAGCCTGGATGTTATAGCACTCTAGTACTATAGGAAATGCTACATTTTTCTGGTTTAGGTATTTGAATTGGACCTAGAATCTTGTTTTTTCATGGGCTGACCGCAGGGAGCATGGTATTTTAGGATTGGGTTTCGGTTTGGGTTATCTTTTGGTATCATTTTTTAGTTTTGGTTTTAGACATTTAATGTATAACTACCTGACTTTTTGGGTATCCATCAAATTTCCTTAGCATTCACAACTTTGTTATTTATCATCTATTAATGTTTATTGATTATTTATTATTCTGAGGGGTTATTTTAATTTTTTTTTTCAATTTATGTGTTTTATTGATACTAATAGGAGTTTATATCCTTCTCGCAATTATTATATATATCCATGAATCTAGTTGGTTTCCTTCTCCATATGGGTTAGTGGGCCTGCAGTTTTGTGATGTCCCGGCTTAGGGAAACATTTTAGTGGCTACCTAGAAGGGTATGATACAAAGTGGTATTAGATAGTTGTTTATTGAAATAATACTTGGGTTATATATTATAGGTGACTTTAATATTTTCTTCACTTAGTACTGAGTTTGTGTTCGGATGCATGAAGCCCCATGTAGGAGGGAAAAATCAAAATGCAAAGGGTTGGAGTTGATTTATTTTTTTTATTCTTTGTTTTTTTATTCTTCCACATTAGTGGGGCACAAGGATGCGATGTAAATGATTAATGAGATTTATTATCCTATCCCAATATTTAATGAGTATTTGAGTGAGTTCATCTATCATGATTGGAACATAGTAGTGATCAGTCATCTTTATGCTAATTGGGATCAATAGTTCCTTGATATCACATATTAGTAGTGTGTGTTATTTATTGGGTTTATTCTTGTTTATTTCCCCTAGAAATGCTTATAGATGAAAATTGATTCAAATATAAATTTTAATAAAGCATGTATTTTTGAAATTTTGTGTTATTAATATGGTTTTTGAATGTGTAAATATTGTCCTTTTTAATGTAATGTCTTAAATCAATAATCATTCAGTTTTAAATGGTAAAGATTAATTAATATGTTAAATGGTTAAATGATGGAATTCTTATGGGAACCATTGTTGGTCAATCATTTTTTATCTTTTCTTACACTATCTATTTGTGGTTTGAGTAGTGATAGTTCCTTAGAATATAAATTTTGGGTTATATAATGTGAGAAATTGATTGTTTTGTATATTCATGTTAATGGATTGTTTTTGTTACGTCTTTGTTTAGGTTGAGACATTGAATCTTTGCAATGATGTTTGTTAAAATAGATGTGGTGAATTCTATTTATTGATACCTTTCAAGTTTTCTTTTGGACACTAGAGTGGTTATCTGTCTCATGGTGTGAATGTATGTGTGTGTGTATCTTCGGTGTGTGACTGAGAGTAAATGGTTTCATGGTATGATAGAAATAGTGTTTTATAAATGTGGTGTGAATTTTCCATATTATGTTGGTTATTTAGGGTTTTATGGGAATGTATTAGAGGGTGATATAATTTCATTTGATAGTAATTACTTTGGTTTAGGGTGTTGGTATTTTTTGGCATTCATTAAGACCTTGGTGAGGGGTTGGTTAGGGTTTCTAGTTCTTTTGGGTTTTAATGTGAGAAGTTGATATGTGGGACATTGGTAGTGAAAATTAGATTGTGTTTCTCTCATTGGGTGGTCTAGGTGGTCATGGTGTGATGGTTAATTTTTTATAGGATTCGACTTGAATCATGGTTATTAGTTTATTTTCCTGTAAAATTGATGGTATCCTTCGGGGAAGTTGGCCCAATGGTGTGACTACATTACAATGTGACGTAAAAGTTGTTTTTTTATAGGTGGAATTGATGCAATGTTTGTCTCATTGAGTTTGGTAAAAGTGCAAATTTATGAGATGGAATCGCCTCAGGTAAGCAGCCATGTGATTGTTTTTTTTATGGTGGTCGAGAAGGAAATGTTTTTTTGGGATACCAGACCCAACAGTTTTGATGATGTTGGGTGTGGGAATCAATTTTGATTTGGGGAAGACAATTAAAGGGAGACAAAATCATGGATGTATATTTTTTAAGGAGGTGGCACACGAGGTGTGGGTGGTTACGTGGTTGGTACTTCATTTATGATTTGTTTAGTTGTTGGAAAATTCATTGAGAAATTCATGAGCCTAATGAGGCTGCCTGAATAGGTGTCCTGGAATGTTGTGTGAGTAGGTGGTTAGGCCTATCTCTTTGAATTTACGACTCATGTGATATAGTGTCGAGTTTAGTGTGTGGTTAGAGGAAAGTATGGAACCTTGAGTGGTATGATCGAAGCCATATTTAGTCATGGGCATAGAATGAAAGATAACACTAGGTATGGGTGAATAAGTGTCTCCTTAAGAGCTCATATAGTTACTCACATTGATAATGGTGGGAGGCACTAGTTATGGCCATTATTGTAGGGTTGTGGATTTGTATTGTTGTTATTTTTCTTTAATGTTAATCAGTAGGGTAATGCTAGAAGAACTCTAGGTGGTTGATGACAATGATTCCATAATGAGTATAGATAAATGGCCTCTTAGTAGTGGTTCAGAAATTGGTGGTGTGTTTTTTTGAAATTTCATTTGAGTAGTTTTGGCTATGTGTTGATGATATATTGGTGATCAAGGAATACCTAGGCTTTTCTAGGTTATGGCATCCCGAAGATGGGAGGTGATGATGTCGAGGGACAATTTTTAGTGGTTTCCATCATTGACTTCATAGTATACTTTTATCTAGTGATGATCTATACCTATATCTAAAAATCCTATATAAAAAAAAGATAGATAGATTTACTTCGATCTAAGTAATTGTGGTTCAAATGTAAATAGAGACTCTGGAAGAATATGATCATGGATAAATATATGTGTGGGAGATGAATGGTGGAGGAGAAAACCATCGTCCTATTAAAGGATATTTAATGAGATGGATCAAATTTACATTAATTCCATGGTATCCAATCTTTAAGGAAGGTAATGAGTAGTGAGTGGTGTTTGTTTTTTGGTTCCAGTGTAAGATGGATGGCCACATCAAATTATTGGGGTTTATCTTATGGTTGAAGTGTGATCTGTGTGGGTCCAAATTTTATAAGGAATGCGATGACATTGATATTATTAAGGTGGGGAGCATTTTGTTTGCGATAGATGTGTATTGAATCTATGGAGTCAATTTGGTGGCATTGAGGTTCCCAAGGAAACCTATGAGGGACATGTTTGTGTTCCTCCACGAAGGCCAAGTGGGCCATAAATGTGGTTGATGATCATGTCAAGTGTTGGATTTGGTCTTGGGGTGGTTTTGGGAGAAATTCGAAATTCCTATGATAAGGTAATTGATGAGTGGTATAATATATGAAAAAATATAATGGTAATGAAGGCCGAGAGTTAGAACCTCATCAGAAGTTAGACATGGACTCAGAATGGTTTCCTGGGGTGACATGAGAATTTCATTAATTGTGTAAACAATTTGGGTCTTGTGATGTAGTGGAATTCTATAAGAAATGTTGAGTATATTTCTAGAAATGAAATTGGTTTTTAATAAGGATGAATTTTTCCTATGTTTATGTATGGATAATAGAGGTGTTTGGGTTAGGAATGGTGATTTGTTTCATATAGAATGATGGTGGCTCGGTGAGTAGTTGATACACTGATAGTAAAGCTTCACTAAATGTCAGGTAATGAATCTTGTTGGTGTGTTGGATAATGGTGTTATTAATTCTGTATAAAATCAAGGTATTTATTGGTCACCTCTAGTTTAATTTTAGGGTGGATAGTTTGTCTCAGAAATAAAGATGAATGTGAGAGAGGTTGAGTTGACCTTGGTCTGTAAGGGGATGAGGTGTGCGTTTCTATTTCGAGTGGATTTGATGGTAATGCTAGAATCAAATATTGGGTATAGTACACATAGATATTTTTTAATGGTGAGTTGTGAAGTGAATAAAAATATATTATAAAATGTTACTTGAGAATTCTGGTAGTCCTTTAAATGGTGGAGGTTCTAGCCACTGAAATACGGTATTGGTGAGCTATGTAATTTGGTGGTGATAATTATTGTCAGTAAATTATTATTCGATAGTGTGACTATTGTTTTTAATTGGATGGGATCATGTAATAGTAGTATCTATGTTTTTTCATGGGTGAGAGGTTGAGGATTGGGTTTTCACTGGTTGGGCACCTTGAGATGAAGGTTATTATTGGGTACTGTTATAAATGATTAGATGTGGAATGAGTCCATTGTATTGAGTTGTGGACTAATGTTGGTTTTGGTATGGTTACTATATAATTGTATGTTCCTTATGATTAAACTCATATTGGGTCTCCAATATAACATTGAATGAATTTGGTCAAATGGAGCCATGTGAATTGGTTCATTAGTTATGGAGATGATGACACCGAAGGTTCTCTGATTTTATCTCCCATGGTAGGGTCATGCCTGGTTAGAAACATATTTTTGTGCAATGATTTAGTGAGTTTTCCTGGATTTTTATTGTTCTATATAGTCTTGTAATGATGAGTTGAGATCAATTCATCCCTTTAGGAGCATTGGGTTTGTGTTTATTCACCACAATGGGGTAAATTCTTTCGATGTAGGATTGTTTCATTTGATCAAGGGTTGCTACTATATGGCCATGATCAGGGTGAAACTTCAGAAATAAATGTGGATTTTTTCCTATGTTTAGATGATTTATAAATGAAGGATCAGTATTTCTCTGAGGTGATGTGTGAGGATGATTCATTATAAGGCGGGGAGGTTGTATGATCTCGACCTCACAGGAAGGTATGTTAATCATTGATTTTTTTTTCAACCTATCATAATTCTATCAAATGGAGTTGTTCATAGTTGTATAATAATTTTTTAGGGGTTTCGGGGGATCGAGATATGAAAGGATGGGAAAAGAGTACAAATGGTGGGAAATAAGCAATTAGCCCATGGTTAGTACTAAGTGTGTGCTAGGATAAGGAAACTGTGTATCCCAACATCATATTGGTATGATGATGGTTCATGCTCATCACATGGTTTAACAAACCATCTTAGTTCTTTAAAAAACCATGATACTTTTTTATTTTAGATAGAGGGGGACACACAGATAACATGTGGTTTGGTTGATGATGGGGGAAAACTTTGTAGCTAATAAAAAGTAAAAAAATTATGATTTTTCTAATTCAATATTATCCCCGAATCTACCATATTCCTCTATCATTTGACCACTAATTCTTTGGTGATGATCCAGAAGCCCCCTCCTTCTATTAGGGTGATTCTTCATTGATTCATTGGCATTTGGATTGTCTTTTTATGTTAATCAAATCTCTATGTGAGTCTAACTCTCCACCTTCTTTGTTTTTCTACATTAGGGATCATGTAATCCTTCTTATTTACCTAATGCCGAAAATCCCAATTTTTAGTGGTTTCGTGGTTTTGGATTCAATGGTGGTTTTTTATGAATTAGAGGCTAGTGTTATGAATAATAATGTCTATGGAATTGAGGTATGTGGTATTAAATATTTTTCCCTTAGTATAGTGTTTATTTATGTGTATGTGGTTGTTCAAATGTACTTCTTTGATGATATTTAATTTATTTGACTTTGGATAGTGATTTGGGCCTTACATTTGGGTGTGACATCCTTCATAAACCATGTTCGGTTCATTGATGATGGATGAATGGACATAAGGCTACCCTTAGGATATTCCAAACTCATGAAAATGGTGAAATTAGTGGGGAAACGTGGAGATTAGGTGATTGTGGAAATTAATGTTCTATGTTTTTTATTTGGGTATGAAGGATTGGTTAATATGATAATGAGGATGTCATCATGTGAGTTTTTTGGATTCCCAAAGTATTTTTTGAATGGTCTAAATGATGTTTTTTGGTTCGGGAACTAGCAATGGGTTTCAATGAAGTAATTGATGTTTTCACAGTGAGTAACAGATTGAAAGGACGTGTTGACCTCAAATTGAGTCTAAACGGGGTTCTCCTTAGTGTAATGCAAATTATGAATTGAAATGTGATTATGGTTCCATTGTTATTAGAAGTTCGTAATGATTGTAGATAACAGGAATTAAATCCTTGGGGAACATTATCATTTTTATTTAATGAGAAAGGAAATATTTTAAGGGGTGTCTTCAAGGTGATTTTAAATTAGTAAACTAATTTTTATAAAATCATTGAATTTTGAAATATATTCTGTGATAATTTTCTTCTTAGGGATAATATATAATCATGGTGTGTTTTAATATTATGGTATGTATAAATGGGTTATTTGTTATAAGTGGTGGTATTTATAATCAGTTATGATTGTCAAAAATATATGTGTTTAATAATTACGCTATGTGTTGGTAAATGTTTTATTGTTAAGATGAATATTCACATGGAATGGTGGTATGTGGGGTATCTACATGAATTTCTACACCCATGTGTTGATTTAGTCGGAGGATCTAAACCTCACCCCTATAATGCATGGGTTTGGGAGTCGGATTAAGGCTCAATTCCCATAATAGTTGAATTTGATGAGACTAATTGGAATGAGGCTCTTTGATAATTACTATGTAACATATTTTGATTTAATATTGTTTCTGTATACCTCCCAATATATATTCATTGTGTGGGTTGGGAAGTCGTATTGAGGAACTATGCTTCTGAAAAGATTATGCACGACTTGATTCCCAGAATGAGGCTCTCAAGAATGATAATAAGTCATGATGTGTGAATTTTGTTGTTATTAAAGGTATGTGTCCCCTTCAAGTTATTCCATATGCCCCTAGTTTTAATAGAGTAAGTTTTTTTTATTTACTGGCATTATGGAATTAAAAAGATAAAAATGTTATTATGAATTGTTAAATTGGGATATGTATCTCCTTATGTTTTTATTTATTTTGTTCATTTGACTATCATGCATTATATTTTGGATAAAAATTTTAATTCTATAGACACCATTTGTTGTGTAATTATGAGATTTATTTACACCCTTCTCAGACACCATGGCACATGGTTACCAAAAGCTAGTTTTTTATGGTACAAGTTCAGGATAGGGTCCTCGTGTTTGTTTTTTTCATGTGAAAAAAAGTTATATAATAGAAGGCGAGGATCATGCATGGAATCAGATCCATGTTTAGGATATTTTGTTGGTTTTAGTTTTGGAATTTTCTTGTATGAGAACTAGGTATTAAGTGTATCCATTATATTTTAATATCATGCCCTACTTTGTTGTTTTTCAGATTATGTTTCATGTTGTTTATTTATAATTACTATGGGTTATTTTACATGGTGATTATTTTTTAGTGGATTGACTCTGATAAGAGTGTATAGTCTTCCAAATATATTTCTATTGACTGGAATTGTAACATCATGTGTTTTTAAAAGGGAAGACAATGTTCGATAACATACAAGATATGCCACTTTGAGCATAAAATAAAAAATTAATATTATGAATTAGTAAGGTAGTTGTCGTCTAGCTTTTATAATTGATGGAATGATTAGTGATACATAAATATTAAAAGTATTTTTTAAAAAAAATTTATATAATTATCAATTTGTTACCAATTAACATGAAATGAAACTATAAACCAATCAAATATAAATGATGTATTTTTATGAACAACTTTTTAAATAATAACTATTGTGTTACTAAAATATTAAAATCACTCTTTCTATATTATAATAATAAAATATTTATTTAAAATATAGTTTATTATTCTTATTATGTGTTTTTTATACAATATATAGGGACAAATAAAATTTTACAAATACAACGAGTGTTTCTTGAAAAATGTAGTTTTACCGCCTTTTGATGGTGAATAAATTTTAAATATAGTATTTGACACCTTCATATGTTTTTAAAAAAATAAAATTACTATTTTGAAGAAGGAAATAAAAATTTATTTCTTATTAATTTTTGGTATTTTTCTGATTAAAAACATTTTAAGGAATATTGAAAATGATAGTATTTTAATTCAAAACCACATTTTCATCTAATTTACTTATGTTGATAGATTATCATTTTTAATGGTATATTATTATAATTATATTATGTATTTATTATTTAATCCAATTTAGTTCATGTGAATACTATTCAAATTAATATTATATAGAAAAACTATGTGAAGATTCAACGTTTTACATTGAAAACATTTTTTGCATTTTATCAATGGGATTAATTTTTGATTAATTTTATCCAATTATTTGTTATGAATTTGTAAAAATGAATTCAATATTTCGAATCATAAGGTAAAAGGTATTTAAATAGGTTACTATTATTTTTAGACATTATGAATTTTATCTTTTGTAATTATTACAATTACCACGGTTAAGGGGAAATCTGGTAATTAAGGGTAAAAATAATATTATAAGAGTATATAACTACCATAAAACTTGTCTTAATTTAACATTATGAGTTTATTCCAACATTTATCATCCTCAAGTCTATTATACGACCATATGGAGCCATATGGATGAATTTAATGCATGTATAGTATTATATTTAATGAATAGTCTAGTTTGCTCCACCTTTGTTTTTGAAAAGTAATGTATTTTAATATGGAGTAATACATGGGATAAATTTGAATAAAAATAGTCTATAGAAAGGTAATAAGTTTACAAAAATCATTATAATTTATTTATAATTTTATTAAATAAATTAATTAAATTTAATTATGATAGAATAGTGACACAATAATATCTTTATTAAAAATGAATCAATTGTATGATATTTATAATATTTTGAAAAATATTAATTGATATATTTTATTCCATTCAAATTTTATTTGGGTGATTATGACATATAAGTATTGATTTAACATATTTTTATCTAAGTAATCATGATAATTATATTCTAAAAAAGTCATGTGATGAAGAGTGTCAAAATTGACATAATTCATAACTTAAAATATAAAATATTTAATTAAATGAAACACAATTTCAAAAAAAATTAATACTAGTCCAAAAAGTATATATATATATATATATATATTTCATTTATGACTCATTAGTATTTCATTTAGAGTGATTTTGTAGATATTTTTACCTCGAAGTTTAAATTACATGATAAAATTTTATGAGATAAAAGGGGTTAAAACAAAATGATAAGTATTCAGAAATTTCATAACGTGCCTAATAATAAATATAGGATAACTATTATAAAAACATTCAATCTTATATTTCAAAATAAATTTGTTGGGACCATTTGGAATCTAAAATTAATTTAAAATAACTTAATAGTTTTAATAATTCCATGGTTTCCCATCCCCTTTCATATAAAAATGAACTCATTTTTCATTATTACTCACACATCCATAACATTTTGGTTAGGAAATTCTCAACCCAAATCCATTCGTATAATTCCTCCCTACATTATTCATTCATAATTTTAGGCATAAAATCCTCCTTAGAGGTGTTAATTTTTTCTTTATAGGTGTTCAATTGAAGAAGATGCATCATTTTCTTTACGTGTTTATATTTCATTTATTCTTCCAATTACTACAAATCTTCTTCTTCCTAGATGAAATAATATCTATAGTATCATCAATATACAGATATGTTATCATGAAAATATAATCATTTAAATCTATCTACACTTCTATTTAATGGTAATGGAATTAATCATCCCTATGTATGTGTGAACTATCACCACCACGAACTGATCTAATTCGGTATCCATAAACTTATCTCGGGACTGATTATAATAATAGAGTTAATTTTCAAATGTGATTTTAATGAAATATTAATTAGTTTAAAATAATAATATATCCATTACATTCTTTATTTCCATTCACATAAAAATTATAACATCATTCATGCGTAAGTTCTAAATATCACCTCCACGAAGCAATGAGACTTGTTTTTTAATATATCACTTGTATGATATATATATATAAGTATAATAAAATTATTAATATGATATTAATTATTTTATTATAATTATGAATATATAAAATAGTACGTACATTATTTCCATAACCATCAATCAAAAAATTAAAACCCTTACTTAGGTATATGTATGACTTACCATCTCCATTATTATAATGTTGTTCATTTTTCATAACGATAATTAATGGATTGATATAAAATTATAATTGTTCTCTATAAATTTTAAAAATTTAATGAATATTATTTTATAGATGATGAACTTATGACATCAGGGACAATTGACATCATATTATGTTCATTTTCGACTCAAGTACTTATTATCGAAATAAATCCTGATGTGATAATAAATAATTATGTAATTTTAATAACATGATAAAAATCATAAAAAAATGAATAATAAAAATTATAAATGACTTTAATATGGTTAATAATTAACCTATGGTTGTCATTCGGGATGATAATTACTTTACACGAGTAGTCGAACATAAGGTAAGGTATTTTGTCTTAATCTCCTTTCATTGAGGAATTTCTTGATGATATGTAACTTTATTCCTGTATAAAGTATATAAAAATTCTGTTTAACCTTATATATCCATAATTTATTTATACAAAGTCTATTTATTAGTTTTTAGAATTTTCTACTCACATGTGGTTTATAATTTGAATGTTTAATGTGTAATATGACTCCATAACTAAAACATTGTTTTATGTGTTATACTAATTTATTTCTGTAAATAATTCTAATTCATGTCTATTTATTAAAAACTATTGTGTGAATTTATTTATATAGAAATAACTATTTACATTTTTTTATTCATAAAATTTATTTTAAAATTTTCAATGTGGAATTGGAAACATTGATTGAAAAATATCCTTTAAAAATGTTTTACACTAGTTTTTGAAAATGGATTAGTTGTGTAAAAAACATGAAATCATTTATTGCGATTTAAAATGAAATCTTATGAGCCAAAATTTGAAAATTTTAATATTTATTGTGTAATTACAATTTAATGTTACATATAAATTTCATGGGTGAGCCTGATAAAACTTTTACGAATGGTTGAGCTAAATTATAGTTCATCGGTGAGCTTAATATAGCTTATACGAAGTGTTCAGAACCATTATAGCTCATAGGTGAGACCGATACATGTTATATTAATGTTTTACCCTCATTATATCTAATGAATAGTATTCTATAGATGATTTAATTTTGACCTCGTGGACTGTTGAGATCCTACCAGTTTAATTTCGACTTGAGTACTGAATTCAATAAAATGCCCGATGAGAAGAAAAACTATTATGTAATTATTGTGACATGATAATAACTATATAAAAGAAATTATAATCTAAATAATTGTACTTAAGAAATAAAATAATTTATCTATGTTCATTATTCATGTTTATAATGATTTTACATGAAAATCTAAACCTATGATAAGTGATTTTATTTCAATATCCTTTCATTGAGTCATTTCCTGATGATATGAACCATTATTTTTTTATGAAATGTGTATACAACTCCTTTACATTTTTGTTTCCATGTTTTATCTATAATCATGTTAATTAATGTTTTGTAAAATGATCTACATTAGTGTGGATTATAATTAAAATGTTCAAAGTGTTGTTCGACTATATATCTAAAACAATGTTTTCAGTGTCTTAAATATTTATTATTCCATATCATTCTCATTCATGTCCATGTTTTAGAAATTATTTTCTAAAAATATTTATATGGAAATAAATTTTTTAAAATGATAATTCTCAAAATTCGTTTGATGATTTCAAAGTGGTATGGGAGACATTGATTCCAAAATCTATTTTATAAATGTTATAAATTGGGATTTCAAAATGGATTGGTTATTTCAATAACATAAAATGTTTTATTATGAGTTCAAATAAAATATTATGAGGAAAATGTTTACATTTTTGAGATTTTATGTGTTATGATTGTATAATGGTACTTTTACATATCACATGTGAGCCCGATACAATATATTCGAAGGCTTGGCCCAGATTATAGATCCTGAGTGAGCCTGTTATAGAATATATAAAGGGTTAAGGCTCATTATAGCTCACTGGTGATCCCAATATAGCTTATACTTTGTTTTAATCCCCATTACAGTTCATAGGTGGTCCTAATATAGCTTATATGTAGGGTGATCCCCACTATAGTTTTCAAATTCATTGGGAATGGAATTCAACAAAATGAATATTCCATTTATAAGAGTGATATGTGTGTAAGTCAACCATATGATTATTCCATTTATGAGTCATTGTGTCCAATGTTACCTTTATATATTATTTGTTCCCTTTTTTTGTGAATTAATTTAATATTAGGATTACAAAAAGGTAAGATTTTTTTTATGAATGTGTTTACTAGTTTTCAAAGGTAAAAAAGTATTTATTTATTATAATGTATTAGTGGTCTATATGTTTTCATAATACAAGAAGTTTTCTTTCTTTGAGTAACCCTTACTGATCTTTAGTGCTCATCACATGTTTTGAAGTTATTTTCCCATGTCATATGATTGGTATAGAAAATTAAGATGTCTTGATGAATGAACTGAAGATGTGTTTGGAAAAGAAGTCATGTTTTTAAGGGTTTCCATTGGTGGAAATAGTAGATATTGATTGTAAATATCCATATGTAATGTATGTTTGTACCTTGTAAGAGATTTCCATAATTCACTAAAACTATAAAATTAAATGATACTCGAATGTGATATCTAGTTCACACTATAATATGTAATATTTAAGGTCAAGTCCTTATAGTTTGTATCAGAGGATGGATTAAAAAACATTGGAGATTATGATGTTTTCAAAAGACATATGGATATAATCTTGAGTTTATAAAATTTAGGGTTGATTATAAGTTTAATGTCTTATCATACATTTTTATGTTATATGTTATGAACTTTTAAGGTGACTAATTGTATTTCTGGAGACATTATCCTTTGTGTAAATTTTAGGTTATTAGTTTTTGGGATGGAAAATTGGAGGTATGAAATAAAATTTGAGTTTAAATTGTATTATGGATTTTTTTTAATGCCTTTATAAGTTTTTTGGAATATCATAATAACTATATAGTTTTAGAAAAATTAAAACCCACATAATGGATGACAACCCACTGTGTTGAGAATGTACTTGGGGATCAAACCCACAAGCGAAGAAGGAAAAGGTTGCATCGCTTGCCACTAGACTAAATGATGTCTCTAGTTCCAATGAATTCACTCTTATTAGTTAAATAAGTTTATATGTCTATATTAGGAACATATATTTTATCAAATTAATATCCATGGTATTGGAAAATTATTTGAGGATTATGTGATTAAGATAAATAGAATAATATGCAATTTTATTTGAGGAATAATTATTGAAGTTTATTTTGGAGGAATCTATGTTTTTATTGTGGAATTATATAAATTGGGTTATTTATGGAAATGATTAACCTATAAAAAAGAATAAGTGTGTATGAAATTATTATTTTTGTATGAGAGATAATTTTTAATTGAATTCATTTGGAGATTAATGTAAAAATTTATCAAGGAAGACTATGTGATCAAATCGTTATTAATTTTTTGTTTTAATATTAATTAGGATTATTTTTAGGAAATTTATTGATAATTATTTATCAAATTTTATATGATTGACTTTGGGTATTTCTTTTAAATGATACTGATTAAAATTAGTGTTTCATCATACAATGGTTTACTCTTTTGAAGGAATTTTTTTATCGTATCCAATCCTTTTTAGTTTTTGTTATTTTTTCATGATAGAATGAAGGAATAGTTAATTATTTGTTGAATATGTGATTCTTTAAAAGTTTATTCTTGTCTATCAGGCATAATAATTTCTATAAAATTTTCATCATATCACTACACATCCCCCGAGGACTGTGTCGTGACTACCACAAACCCGCCTTCCATAGGATAGGGGCTGCTGACTAGCACCAAAGGAGTTTCCCCTAAAACTAGGAAGGCATTGCCTTTATAACCTGTACCCACATGCAACCAAGCAAACAATAAGATACGAACTCAAGTAAACTGAATAGTAAATAGAGTGAGTGTAGTATGTAAAAGGGACCAGAATACAAGACAAACTAGAAATTAAAAGAAACAGAAAGTACAAGTAAACTGAAACCACTCCTATGAACACCCACCAAGGATCCTACATGAAGGGTAGGTACATCTCTTGATCAGTCATCTCTACGGTACGCCTCATCTATGGTCCTCCTTAAAGCTACCTCTAGTCATGGTACTCTCGTCCTTAGTCAGCATTGTCTGTCATCTGCACCAAACACAATGATGTGCAGGAATATCCCGTGCATGGGTAAGTATAATGATACATAGTAGGGACCAAGAGACCCTCAAGGTCTCACAAAATCCAAAAAACGAGAAACCAAAAAGCATGAAATCAACTGAAAACCATACTTAGTTATATGCCCATACATTTACCTAAGATATCATGTATTCCCATCTCAATCATGAGGAAACACATAGTACAACTCACAATCCCAAAGCTCAACTATTACACAAATGAAGTATTACCACGTTGGTAAGTACCAATTACGTATTCCCCACATAAGAACACCACCAGGGTATTAGAATAATGGAAAGTAATGCTTAGGTATGGACTTAGCTCACACCAGGTATAAATTAATTACAAATGAAGAAAAGATAAGTCGTAAAGTTAGATCATCTAATTCTATCAAGAGGCTCTACTCCTGACCCACATAGGTTCGCTCGGTGCTGACCCATAGAGTATTGATAGGTGCTGACCCACACAGGATCTCTAGGTGCGGACCCATAAATGATCGCTTGGTGTTGACCCACACAAGATCGCTCAGTGCTGACCCACACATGATCGCTCGGTGCATACCCACACATGATCGCTAGGTGTTGACCCACACAGGATAGCTCAGTGTTGTCCAAGATAGGATTGCTAGATGCTAACCCACATAGGATCGCTCGGTGTTTACCAACACATGGTTTCTCAGTATGGACCCATACATGATCGGTCGGTGCTGACCCTCACATGATCACTATTCATTCTTCAAGTCACAACGAGCTACTGAGTTCCCGCACTAAGCATTATTTTCTTATGGAGCATCAAATCCTCAAGCCACTAGTCGATACTTCAACATCCATGAACTCCCACGAAGAAGTATCTCAAAGGAACTCTACGTGATATGGGTCTCAACGCAACAGATGGTACGTCAATCAGATGCCATGTCTATAAGTTTTTAGTCTTCTAGTCCTAAGGGCCCGGTTGGATTCATGCTCAATAAAACCCAACCAAACCCCAAAAATACCCAAAACTCCAGTGGGGAAATACCAAATGGACCTTATCGCTCCAAGGTTTACCCTGTTGTAGATGATTTTTCATACGAACACTTACTGCTAATGTTATGGTCAATATATGAAAAGCTTTTAGCTGGTCTAGTTCCGATCTGACCTGATCGTACCGGCCGAGACTGACCTGGCTTGGGATGACCCGACCAGGTTTGTGTCGACCAGACACACTGGGTCCGGCCCAACCCACTCTTGAAGGGGCGGGTGTCACGACCCGTCCTCGGGGCCCGTGTCGTGACTACCCCAAACCCGCCTTCCATAGGCCAGGGGCTGACATCTAGCAGCAAGGCGTAATTCCCGGTAAAAAGGGATGGAACTGCCCTTGTAATGTAAACAAACACCACAGAGCAAGTAAAAATAAGTAAACACTATGTAAAAAACTGGGTACAACAGTAAGTCCAGAAAAGTAAGTGGGCCAAAATACAAACCCAGACTGAAAGTAAAGTACAACTGAATAATGGAGTACAACAACTAAAAAGTAAAGTCGTAGCCTCGAGTCGTCCACTGGAAGTCCCACCTGAAGGGTGGGTATAGATAGCCTCCACAGCCTCTCGGGTCCAGCCATCCGCTCCGAGTATGCCCCGCCCTGGGGTCCAACTCTAGGTACCGACTGCTCCACAAGTCTCAACCATGACCAGCGTTGTCAATCATCTTCAACCAACACAACGCAGTGCGGGCATATCCCGTGCAGGGTTGAGTATAAGCTACTCATTAGGGACCCTGAGACCCCCGATGGTCTCCAAAAATCCACAATGGATAATCCACAAAGGAAAGATACAAACACGAAGTAATATCCGGAACTTCTTAGGTATATGCCCATACATATATCTAAGTCATCAATTCTCGTTCGGCTCCAACATTTGATCCCAAGTACAACCCACTCCACATAGGAAAACGCAACCCATTCCACACAAGAATGAAAAACGTAATCAACATAGGATATCAAGTCAATCATATCGAAGATAAGGATTTAAAGTCAAGATTCAGCTCACACATGTATACTTATTCGTAAGATGATAGAGATGATCATATATTTCCACTGATTCATATAAGCCGTCAGACCCACACAGGATTGATTGGTACTAACCCCCGCAATGACCCAAAAAGGATCGATAGGTAACTAACCCCTACAATGACCCACAAAGGATTGATAGGTAACTAACCCCCAGGATGACCAACAAAGGATCGATAGATATCTAACCCCTGCAATGAACCACATAGGATCGGACCCACACAAGATCTGTAGGTTCTGGCCCCCACAGGACTGCCGAGCGCTGACCCACACAGGATCTGACCCACACAGGATCGGTAGCACTAATCCACGTAGGATCGCTGAGTGTTGTAGTCGTCGCCGTCGAATCCATGGAGGATTTATGTACAGTCATCATCATCGTCGCAGTCGCAGCCTGCTCTAGGGTTCTCGCACACAGTAAGCTCGTTCGGGAGGGTCCGCTCCACGAGCCGAAGGGCTGATACATCAATTGACACATAGTCCGGAGTTTATGTATCCAAAATTTCTGTATCGTCAACAGGAACTCAACGTCACAGACGGCTCATCATTTGGATGCTCCGTCTGAGAGTTATTGTCTTTAACTTCCTAGGGGCCCAGTTGGTTTTTAAGTCAAAACCAACCGGACCATACTCCAACTACATCCAAACCTCGAGAAGAGTAAGCCAAATGGTCTCTCTCACTTAGATAAATCCATCAATGTTGACGACACATCAATCGGACATTAGGAGCTCAAGTTATAAGTGTTTCCGCTCCGAGGGCCCAGTTGGATTCGTGTACGAACCAACCCGGCCGAACCCAATGTACTCTGAAACCTTGATTGTAATATATTGTAATGACCGACTCGTTCCAAGGATTGCATCTCCACTTATGGTGCGTCAATCATAGGTCCGCAGGACAAGTTATGGGCAAAAGACCGTGAAAGGTCCGGTATTTGGGGGTTCGGGCCCGGTCCGACCCGGCGCGATACCCTCTGGGTCGGCCCGAACCGGGTCGACCCGTCCCAGGTCTGGGTTGGGCCCGGATGGCGTGGCACGACCTGGCGGACCGGCCTGGGAAGCCGGCCCGGCGTGCTGGCGCCAGCCAGGAGGCTCGACCGTTTTGGCCGAGCAGACAGGGGTGCGGGGGGGTGCGCTGCCCCCCGCCCATTTGAAATCCACGGCTCCCATGTGGGTGGCCGCTCATGTCTAGCCATCCGGGTGTTACGAACCCACAGATCTTCCTCCGGCCAGCTGGCTGTTGCCGCCACAGGACCAGCAAGGGCCGGTCCCCTTGTTCTGACGCGGGCGGCCCGGAACCGGTCATCGGTTCCCCTGCTCCGCTGCGGCCTCAGCCGCGGCCTTAGACCATCCGGCGCGGCGCGACAGCGCCATGCCCCTCAGCTGTGGCCCCGCTCTGGCCGTTGTGTTTTTGTGATCCTCCGGCATGGCGGAACGGCGCTTCGACCTTATTCAACATCATCGGCGCGGCGCGACGGCACTGTGCATCCTTGCCGCACGATCCCGGGTGGTGCGTCGGCACCGCCTCATTTTCCTTCGAACCGAAATAATATAAGAATAAGGGAGGAGGGTCGGCCGTGTTTGTTCGGTACAGCCCCCTACCGTTAATTGATAACAAGTGGAAAAGTTTCACGAAGAAAGACAATATAAGTAATCAGAAACAACATTTTAAAAAAACCCCTACCTCGTCGAATTCGTTGAGCGATTGTTCGTCACAGAAATAACCATCGAGGAAGAAGATGTCACAGAAGGAGAGAGTCGCGTCGCGGAGAAATGATTCGCCGGTGTCAAGTCATCGATCTACAAGGATCCGACGTTCTTCGTGTTCTTCGCGTTCTTTTTTGAGGAGGAAGAACTTCAAGAGCATTTCTTTTTTCTCCCAAATCCACCACACACAACAAGTTCCAACCAAAATAAAATAAGAACTTCCCTTATTTTATTAACATGACTTAGGTTGAAATTAAAAAGTTGAATTAACCCTCTCAAATTAAATTCACCTAATTAATTAACATAAGTTATCAACATTAAGGGTGACTTGAAGGAGTTAGGGAAAGTGAAGGGGTGGGGTTCATGTGGGCCCCACCGCCCTCATAACCTCTCATGTGAAGTTGGGTGGTTACACAACTTCCACCCATAGGTTTTAATTACCAAGTAAAATTAAAAATTTGAAGGTCAATTTTTATTTTAACTTCCACATTTTTTAACAACTTCTCTCGTGAAAACGAAACTCCGAAAAAGGTGTTCCTAAGCCAATACCGGCACTGTGAATTCATTGGTTCCCTGAGAATTTGATTCCAAGCACCGATTCAAAAGATAGAAAAAACCCGCTCGTTCGTTCACGGAACGTACCCGAGCTAATCTTTGGTTAAAAATTCTGGGCACACCGGGCCTCAAAATCAAGTGTCGTCAGAAATCGCGTTCTTGTAAAATACCAATGAAAATTAAGAAAAAATTTCACTTGAATTTTACGGATCTTTACATTACTCCCACCTCAGGGATTTACATCCCTGTAAAGATACATGAAAAACTAGGGGAACAATTGTGGGTGTTGTGCACGCATCTTAGCCTCCCGCTCCCAAGTGCTCTTTTGGAGGTTCTCATGCTACCATATGATGCACACTAGAGGAATCAACCATCCACGTAGGACACGATCCTGTCCATCCTTGATCTCCACTGGGACCTCCGCAAAAGTCTCCCCATAATCAATGTCCATATTCCCATGGTCAATGATATGTGTCGGGTCGTGCACGTATCTCATGAGCTGAGATACGTGGAAGACGTCGTGCACTCGGTGCAACTGAGGTGGTAGAGCTAGGTGATAAGCCACGTCACCAATCCTCCTGAGGACCTTGAATGGTCCGATGAAGCATGGAGACAACTTTACTCCACGGCCAAATCTCTGTATACCACTTCGAGGTGAGACCCGCAAGAAGAGGTGGTCGCCATCCTCAAACTCCAGTGGCCTCTGCCTCCTATCAGCATAAGACTTCTTCCAGCTCTGAGCTATCCTCATCAGCTCTTGGATTACCTGGACCTTCTCTGTCATGGCCTGAACCATCTCTAGTCCCACAAGTGATGAATCCCCAGGGTTTGTCCAACACAGAGGTGACCTGCAAGGTCGGCCGTATGATACCTCGTATGGTGCCATCCCGATGGTTGAGTGGTAGATGTTGTTTTATGTGAACTCCAACATGGGTAGGTGGTCATCCCAGCTACGACTAAAGACGAGGACACATGCGCGGAGCATGTCCTTGAGAGTCTGAATGGTCCTCTCCTTCTGACCATTTGTCTAGGGGTGAAAGGTGATGGTCAGACGTAGCTGCGTCCCGAACGCCTCCTGCAACCCTTTCCAAAGCTGAGAAGTAAAGAGAGCATCTCGATCAGAAATAGTGGATGATGTCACACCATGAATCCCAACAATCTCTTAAACGTAGAGACGTCCCAAGCTCTCCACTGAGCCCTGCTCTCTGATGGGTAAGAAGTGAGCTGACTTGGTGTGTCATCGACAATCACCCAAATGGAGTAGTGACCTCTGGAAGTGCGTGGAAGTCCAGTCATGAATTCCATAGATATGCCTTCACACATCCACTCTGGAACCTCAAAGGGCTTCACCAAGCCTGCAGGTACCTGGTGCTCTACCTTCACCTACGGGCGGGTGAGGCATCGAGAAACGAACTCTGCCACAACCTTCTTCATTCTTTGCCACCATTGCTGTCGTCTGAGATCCTCGTACATCTTCGCCACTCCAGGATGTACCACAAAAGGGTAAGTGTGAAACTCTCCCAGCGCATCCTCTCGTAAAACAACTGGTACAATGGTACATCCTCTGAAAAAGACATCGTGCTCTCCTCCCACGGAGAATCCATCAGGTGCCTTTCTTGAGGATATCTATGCACACCGCATCTCACAGTCGGCGTCCACATGATGTGGCTCTCTGACCCATTGCAATAGTGGAGGAGTCGCTGTGAGTGACTAAAGGAAGGATGCTCCATCTCTATCCACGAAGGATATCTACAAAGTGGCTAGCTGCTATGTCGCCTCCCCAAGTAGTTGAATGCCCGTCCTCCTACTGAGAGCATCAGCTACCACATTCCCCTTTCCAGGAGTATAGACTATCTCAAATTCATAGTCCTAGAGGAACTCGAGCCATTGCCGCTATCTCAGGTTCAGGTCCTTCTGTGAGAAGATGTAACTGAGACTCTGGTGGTCAGAATAGACTGCAAAGTGCTCTCCCATCAGATAATGTCTCCACATCTTTAGAGCGAAGACCACTGCTGCTAACTCCAGGTCATGGGTAGTGTAGTTCTTCTCATGTTTCCTCAACTGATGTGATCCATAGGCGATCACGGCCCGCTCCCGCATTAGGACACATCCAAGTCCGGTCCCTGATGCATCGTAGTAAACTACGTACCCTACACTCTCCTCCGGAAACCTCAAGATAGGCGTGCTGGTCAATCACTGTCTCAGCTCCTGGAAGTTCTACTGACATCTGTCTGACCACACAAAGGGTTTCCCCTTCTTCATCAAAGCTGAGAGTGGTGCCACAACTCTAGAGAAGTCTGGCACAATCTCCAGTAGCACCCAGCTAGTCCCAAGAAACTTCGCACCTCTTTCACGCTCCTGGGTGGCTCCCAAGCTAGCACTGCCTCGATCTTCGCTGGATCCACCAAAAATAATGCCTCAGAGTTAATGTGTCCCATGAATTGGACCGCCCGTATCCATAACTGACACTTCGAGAGCTCTCCATAAATCTGGTGCTCTCGTAGTGTGTCTAGTACAACCCGTAAGTTGTAGGTGTGCTCCTCCTCAGTCGTCGAGTAAATCAAAATGTCGTCGATGAAGACCACGACAAATCAATTGAGAAATGGGTGAAAGATCCTGTTCATGAGGGCCATGAACACTGCTGGAGCATTAGTTATGCCGAATGTCATAACCAAGAACTCATAGTGTCCATACCGATATCTGAAGTCCATCTTCTGCAAGTCCTCATCCTGAACACTAAGCTGATGATATCATGTTCTAAGGTCTATCTTTGAGAACCACTATGCTCTCTTGAGCTGATCGAAGAGGTCATTATTCCTCGGTAGCGGATACTTGTTCCTCACTATCACCTGGTTCAGGTGACGATAGTCGACACAAAGTCTGAAGCTCTCGTCCGCCTTCTTGGCGAACAATATCGGGGAAGTCCAGGGTGAAACAGTAGGCCGGATGAATCCCTTGCCCTGCAAGTCCTTCAACTGTACTCGTAGCTCTCAAAGCTCAGTGGGTGCCATCCGATACGCTGGATTGGATATAGGGGATGTCCCGGGGTACAAGTCAATATAAAAGTCTACCTCTCTGCGAGGAGGTAGTCCTAGAACGTCCTCGAAAAAAACGGCCACATACTGATCCACCACTGTAAGAAAACCAGGACTCCGCACGTCAACTGATCCTAGGATGAGGATAGCCAACTGATGAGTGACGGGTTGTCCTCTCGTCTGAGTGAGTCTATCCTGTGCTGCGAAGACTCCCTTCTCGCCGATGAAGGTGGACCTGCTCCCATAGGGGTGTACACATCGCACCTTGCGCCTAATGCTGTCAATCTGATAATGGACTGCTGATAACCAATACATGCCCAAAATGACATCCTAAGGCCTTGACACCACTACAAGAAGATACAATCTGAAGATCTCGCCTCCTAGAGTAAGCTCACACTGCCGGCACCAGTGCGTAATCATCGAGTCTACTCTTGTAGGGGTCTCTAGCCGTAAGGATTGAGCCAACGGATCTGTCGGAATCTCCGAGCTCTGAACAAGGGAAGTGTCTATGAAAGAATGACTCGCTCTTGTGTCTATAAGAACTTCATAAATGGTGGAATAGACACACATAGTACCTCAAATCATCTCGGGCGCACCGTTGTCATAGGCCTCCGCTGCCTGGAGTTGCGCTGGTCTCTGCCCGCCAGCTCCCTGTGGACTGCCACAGTCGACCATCTTCCTCTACCTGGGTGGTCCCTCAACCGTCTGCTACTCGTCTGCACGACAGGTTGGGTAGTCATGAGCCATGTGGTCGTGCCTGCCGCATGCGTAGCACTATCTGCCTCTCGAAAGACTGGCTCAGTGCTTTGTGCCCCGCACCACTGAGCCAGTGTCCTGAGGTCATCTGCCTGAGGGTATCGTCTGCCTGGACCCATGAGTCATCCATCGACTTCCTGCTGTAGAAGACTATGCTACGTGCCGCCCTTCGGTAGGTCTCGCTGCTGATGTAGGCTTAGAAAGGAAGCTCTCGATCAGAAGGGCTTGCTCCAATACCCCGGCCTGTGTCGGAATGCCGAGGGAGATCAGCGATGCCCTGATCGTATGCCTCAATCCCTACTCGAAGGTCCGGGACTGGTAGAATGGGTCTCGTACCATGTTCGTCGAGTAGTGCGAGAGATTGTCAAATCGCTCCGAGTACTGGGCGACCGTCAAGGTGCCATGCCGCAGCTATAGAAGCTCCTGGATGCGCACCGCACAGAGGGTGGCTGGGATGAACTCTGAGTGGAAGAGTCTCTCAAAGTCCATCCAGAGGAGAGATGCCTCGTCGTGCACCTGGAGCAACAAGCTCCACCATCTGCCTGCTCCCGCGTGTAGGAGGCTCACTGCGAGGATCACCATGAGGTCCACTGGTGTCCCCACTAACCTGAAAAACCCATACAACTGCCTCCCTCCAATCCTCATCTACCTGAGGGTCCGTCTCTCTGCAAAACCTGGGTGGTCGCTAACACTGATACTCGTGCAGTTCACTAAGGTGACATGCATTGTCAGTGGCTAGGGCTGGTAGCCTCGGTGGCTCGGCAGGTAACGGTACCGTCGGTGCCTCTAATGTCAAAGGGCCATGTAACGAGGCCTTGTCTCTCGCTGGGTTGTCGTCACGCCCAACTCTCGGAACCCTAGCTGGCTGCCATCGTGGGGACATCTTTAAAAGAAACAGGTGCACCACAGTCAAACATGATACTTGGTGAGCTGACACAAATTAATCACAAAGAAAACTTGAAACACACATGCAATCAATTATTTCATGCATTAAGTCGGAAATCATAAGTCAGCGTCCTGGTGTACGGATATGTCGGCCGTCGCACCAACACTGGACTCCCTGGACTGGTAACCACACTCAATACTTTTAACACTATTTCTTCACATAGAAAAAGATCAGAGTCCTGGGTTCTGCAGTTGAATTGAATACCTTTGATACCAATGTGTCACAACCTATCCTCGGGGCACGTGCCGTGACTACCCTAAGCCCGCCTTCCATAGGGCAGGGGCTAGTGACTAGCACCGAGGCGTAATTCCCGGTAAAAAGGGAAGGCATTTCCTTTGTAAAGTAAACAAACATCAGTGAGCAAGCAAGTAAAAGTAAACACTATGTAAAAAACTGGGTACAACATTAAGTGTGAAAAAGTAAGTGGGCCTGAATACAAACCCAAACTGAATGTAAAGTACAACTGAAAAAGGGAGTACATCAACTGAAAAGTAAAGTCGCAGCCTTGATCCGTCCACTGGAAGTCCCATCTGAAGGGTGGGTACAGATAGCCTCCACAGCTCCTCGGGTCTAGCCGTCAGCTCCGAGTACGCCCCGCCCTGGGGTCCACCTCCAGGTACCGACTGCTCCGCAAGCCTCAACTACGATCAGCGCTTTCCATCTTCTGCAACCAACACAACGTAGTGCAGGCATAGCCCGTGTAGGGGTGAGTATAAGCTACTCAGTAGGGACCCCGAGACCCCTGAAGGTCTTACAGAATTCACAAAGGATAATCCACAATGGAAAGATACAAACACGAAGTAACATCCGACACTTATTAGGTATATACCCATACATATTCCTAAGTCATCAATTCTCGTTCAGCTCCAACATTCGAGCCCAAGTACAACCCATTCCACACAGGAAAACACAACCCATTCCACACAAGAAAGCAAAACATAATCCACATAGGATATCACGTCAATCTTATTGAAGATAAGGATTGAAAGTCAAGATTCATCTCACACAGGTATACTTCTTCGTAAGACGATAGATATGATCAGATATTTCCACTGATTCACCTAAGCCGTCAGACCCACACATGATCGATAGGTACTAACCCCTGCAATGACCCACAAAGGATCTATAGGTAACTAACCCCCGCAATAACTCACAACGGATTGATATGTACCTAACCCCCACAATGACCCACAAAGGATCGATAGGTAACTAACCCCTACAATGACCCACACAGGATCGGACCCACACATGATCTGTAAGCGCTGGCCCACATAGGACCGCTGACCGCTGACCCAAACAGGATCTGACCGACATAGGATCGGTAGCACAGATCCACGTAGGATCCCTGAGTGTTTTAGTCGTCGTCGTCGTCGAATCCACGGAGTATTTCTGTACAGTAATCATTGTCATCGCAATCGCAACCAGCTCTTGGGTTCCCGCACACATCAAGCTCGATCGGGAGGGTCCGCTCCACGATCCGAAGGGCTGATACATAAACTAACACATACTGCGGATTTCATGTATCCAAAAGTCCCGTATCGTCAACACGAAATCAATGTCATAGACGGCGCGTCATTCAGACGCCCGGTCTAATAGCTATTGGCTTTTTCGTCCTAGGGGCCCGATTGGTTTTTAAGTCAAAACCAACCCGACCGTACTCCAACTGCATCCAAAAATCAAGCGGAGTAAGCAAAAAGGTCCTTCTCACTTAGAGGAATCCATCAATGTCGACGGAACATCAATCGGACGTCTGGATCTCAAGTTATAAGCGTTTCCGCTCCGAGGGCCTGGTTGGTTTCATTTACGAACCAACCCGACCGAACCCAAAGTACTCTGAAACCTTGAGTGTCATATATTGAAACAACCGTATCATTCAAAGGATCACATCACCGCTGATGGTGAGTCGATAGGAGGTCCACAACCCATGTTATGGGGAAAAGAACGTGAGAGGTCCGATATTAGGGGGTTCGGGCCTGGTCCGACCCGGCCCGATACCCTCTGGGTCGGCCCGAACCGGGTCGACCCATCCCGGGTCTAGGTCCAGGCTGCGGCTCGGCTCGGCTGGCACAGCCCGGCCCGGGCAGCCGGCCAAGCGCGCTGGCACGCTGCCACCTGCCAGGTGGGTCGGCCATTTCGGCCGAGCGGACATGAGTGCGGGGGGGGGGGGGGGGGGGGGGGGGGGGCTGCCCCCCACCCATTTGTAATCTGTGGCCCCCATGTGGGGGGCCGCTCATGTATGGCCTGCCGAGGGTTATAAACCCTTGACTCTTCCTATGGCTGGCCAGCCCGCTCCGGCCGGTCGGTTGTTGCCGCCACGGGATCGGGAAGGGCCGGTCCCCCTGCTCTGACGCGGGCGGCCTGGAACCGGCCGCCAGTTCCCCTGCTCCACTACGGCCTCAGCCATGGCCTTGGAGCATCCGGGGCGGCACAACGGCGCCACACCCCTCCGTTGCGGTCCCGCTCCAGCCGCGGTGTTTTCGTGATCCTCCGTCGCGGCAGAACGGTGCTGCGACCTTATTCAACTTCATCGACACGACACGACGGTGCCGCGCATCCTTTCCGCACGATCCCGCGCGGTACGTCGGCACCACATCCTTTCCATTAGAACCACAACAATACAAGAATAAGGGAGGAGGGTCGGCAATGTTTGTGCGGTGTGTCCCACACCCATTAATTGATAGAAAGCGGCAAGGTTTCACAATGAACGGAAATAAAAGTAAGCAGGAACAACAATTTAAATAAACCCCTACCTCATCGAATTCGTTGACTGAGGGTTTGTCATGGAAATAACTGTCGCAGAATAAGATGTGGTGGAACGAGAGAGTCGCGTCGCAGAGAAATGATTCATCAGTGTCGCGTCGTCGATCTCCGAGGATCCGGTGATCTTCGCGTTCTTCGTCGAGGTGGAAGAACTTCAAGAGCTTTCCTTTTTCTCCCAAAACCACCCAATGCAACAAGTTCCATCCAAAATAAAATAAGAACTTCACTTATTTTATTAACATGACATAAGATGAAATTCAAAAGTTGAATAAAGCCTCTCAAATTAAACTCACCTAATTAATTAACATAAGTTATCAACTTTAATGGTGAGTTGACGGAGTTAGTGAAAATGAAGGGGTGGGGTTTGTGTGGGCCCCACCACCCTCATAACCTCTCATGGGAAGTTGGGTGGTTACCCAACTTCCACCCAAAGGTTTTAATTACCAAGAAAAAATAAAAAATGAAGTTCAATTTTTATTTTAACTTCCACAATTTTTAACAACTTCTCTCATGACAACACAACTCCGGAAAAATAGTTCCTAAGAAAATACCGGCGCTACGAATTCATCGGTGCCCTCAGAATTCGATTCTGAGCACCAGTTCAAAATTTAGAAAAAACCTGCTCGTCCGTTCTTTGAACATACCCGAGATAATCTTCGGTTAGAAATTCCGGGCACACCGGGCCTCAGAATCAAGTGTTGTCAGAAACCACGTTATTGTAAAATCTCAAAGATACTTAAGAAAAAATTTCCCTTGAATTTTACTGATATTTACAGTGGGGGCCGCGGAGTGGTGTGAGGCCGCTATGGCAGCGCAGAGGCCATGAGGGTGGTGATGGCCACGAGGGGAGTGAAGGCCGCTGGGGGGGCGAAGGGCTTCAGGGCAGTGGAGTCCACAAGGACCACAGAGGGGCTGAGGCCACTGGATGGCAGAGGACACGGAGGGCTCCGGGGAAGCGAGGTCATGGGGGCCGTGAGGCCGGGGTATGGAAGAGGCCGTGGGGGTGCCGAGGGTTGTGGGCGACAAGGCTATTAGATGGCAGAGGCCGAGAGGGCCGCAGAGGGCTATAGGGCGGAAAGCCTGCAGGATGGCAGATGCCACATGGGCATGGAGGGCCGCAGGCCAGTGAGACCATAGGACAACGGTGGCCGCAGGGGCCTCGTAGGGCCGAGGGGCGGCGTGGCTGCGGGACAGTGGAGGCCACGGGGCAACGGTTTACTATTGCTGGTCGTGCGGCATAGTCATGCATCGTACCATCACTGGTAGCTGGCTAGACTGGCCACCCCCAGTCTTTCGCCTTTATCGCGGCCTATTGTGGTGCTGGATGCGGTTCTGGAGTTCCACCAGTACCAAACACTGACACTGATCACCGTCACCATCATGATGAACACACAAAAGAACTATAAGGTTTCAGAGGTTTCCTTCCATGTTTTTTTGGCTGATACCCTCCACATTAGGGTGGTAGAAAGCGACTCCATGGGAAGGATTCAATGTGAGATTAAAATTAACTTTGATCAATTTAAATTACACCCCTACCTCATTCGTTTGTTTACATCAATGAGGAGGTAAGGAAGTTCGTTGATTGATGATGTCCCACATTGGAGGATGTCCCAAGGAAGAAGTCGAAGATTTGAATTGGAATTCTTTGTGGGAGGAGCATTCTTCCTTGGAGAAGAATAATTCCTCCAGGGTTCTCTCCTAATTTCCCTCTGCCAACACTTCCCCCAATTCCACCCAAAAAGGTAGCTAATATGATAGGATTCCCAAATTTAATTGTTGGAACAAATTAAATTGGCATCATAATTACATTTAGGTTGGTATAATAAATTTTGGGGAATCCTAAAGGATACCTCCCCCATAAAAGACGAAGTTCAAGAGGTTTCTCACTTTAGGATGGTTTGGGTGGGCCCCACCCTTAAATTCAAATTGGGGGTTTTAGGTTCTGTGGTCCACACCTCCATAACCTCACATCAGAGGTTTAGTTATGGTTTCCCCCACCTGTCAACACAATAATGGGAGGATTAGTTCTGGGGTCCCCACCTCTTAAGATCCACATGGAAGTTTCAAATGAAAATAAAATGACACACAATTTTATTTTATTTTATTCTTTCAAAAATAAGTGAAAAACTAACTTCTACCCTCGACCTACTACAATCAAGGTGAAGGTATCCTTAAGCAACTTCTGGCACTGTGAGTTCAATGGTGACCTCAAATTTCTATTCTGAGAACCGGTTCAAAAGATAAAAAACCCCACTCTCACATTTACTAAACATACCCGAATAAAAGTTTAAAAATTCATTACAGGCACTCTGGGCCTTGGAATCACGCATCATAAATTTATTCAGACTTATAAAATTACCATTTAATAAAACAAATTACATGACATTTTTGGGTATTTACATTCTCTCCACCTCAGGTCTTTACATCCCCATAAGACACAACTCAATACTTGGAAAACAAGTGGGGGTACTCAGCATGAATCTGATCCTCCCACTCCCATTTTCTCTTTTGGAGGTTCTCGTGCTACCAAAAAAATCACACCAGAGGTATCAACTGCCCATGAATGACCTTCTCATGTTGATCCACAGTCTCCTCTGGAACCTCTATAAAATTCACCCCATCATCAATATCTAGATCTCTATTGTCGATGAAGTGGGAAGGGTCGTGCACGTATCCCCTCACATGGGATATGTGGAAGACGTCGTGCACCCGATACAACTAAGAGGGATGTTCTAGGTGGTAATCCACCTTTCCAATTCTACTGAGGACCTGGAAGGGTCCATTAAACCTCAGAGATAACATGACTCCTCAAAAAAATCTCCAAAAACCACATCGAGGTGAGGCCTATAAAAGGAAGTGGTCAACATCCTCGAACTCCAGAGGTCACTGTCACCAATCAGCATAAGACTTATGCCTACTCTGTGAAGTCTTCATCCACTCCTGGATGATCTGCAACTTCTATATGGTAACCCGTACCATGTCTAGTCCCAAGACTTCTAACTCTCCTGGGTCATTCCAGCATAATGGTGATATGAAAGGTTGCCCGTTTAATGCCCCCAAATCTTCCATACTAATGATGGAGTGATATCTTCTGTTGTATGAAAACTACACCAATGAAAAGTGATCCACCCAGCTACGAACGTAGTTTATGACTCAAGCATGCATCATGTCCCGGAGGGTCTGAATGGTCTGCTCAGTCTGTCCATCCGTCTGAGGATGGAAGGCAGTTCTCAAACAAATCTATGTCCTGAAAGCCTCATAAAACCTCTTCCATAGCCAGGAAATAAAATGTGCATCTCTATCGGTGACAATCATCGAGGGTACTACATGTAGCTTCACAATCTCCTACACATAGAGGTGTCCCAAGCTCTCTACTAATCCCTTCATTCTAATAAGTATGAATTTGGCCGACTTTGTGAGTCGGTCGGCGATAACCAAACTCGGGTGATGCCAACTGGATGAACGTGGAAGTCTTTTCATGAAGTCCATGTATATCCCATCCCACATCCACTCAGGGACCTCCAGAGGTTGAAACAAGCCTGCTGGTACCTAATTATCCACCTTCATTTGCAGACATGTGAGGCACCGAGAGACAAACTCTGGAACTGCTTTTTCATTCCCAACCCCCAGTGCATTCTTTGGTGATCCTAGTACATTTTCACCACTCCTGGATATACCTCTAGAGGGTAATTTTGAAAATACCCCAACACTTAATCCTGATGTGGCACTGGTACCATGGTACGTCCTCTAAAAAGGATGTTGTGCTCCCCACCTTCATAAAACCCATCAGGTGCCTGTCCTATGGATATCTGAGCACGTCATGTCCCACAATCAGTGTCCCCACACTGCGCCTCCTTGACTTGCTAATGAAGTGTGGGAGTGACTGTATGTGACTGAAGAAAATACACTCTATCTCGATGCACAAAGGATATATGCAATGCGGCCAGCTGCTCAGTCACCTCGCCATGTAATGGTATAACAAACCTCCTGCTGAGAGAATTTACAAAAATGTTCCACTTCTTAGGAGTATACACTATCTCAATGTCATATTCCTAGAGGATCTCAAAGAAACATCACTGACATAGGTTCAGGTCTTTCTGAAAGAAGATATAACTGAGACTCTTGTGATCTGAGTAGACTGTAAAGAGTTCACCCGTCAGATAGTGTCACCACATCTTCAAGCCGATGACCACTACTACTAACTCCAATTGATGAGTAGTGTAGTTATACTCATGTTTTGTTAGCTGTCAAGAACCATATGCGATCACCGCTCACTCTACATCATGACACATCTGAGTCTGATCCCTGATGCATCGCAATAGACTATGTACCCTACGCCCTCCTCTAGAAGCCTCAAGATGGGAGCACTAGTCATCCTCTGCCTCATCTGTTGATAACTCTGTTGGCATCTCTCTGACCACACGAAGGTTTTCCCCTTCTTAGTAAACGCTGAAAGTGGTTCTAAAACTCTAGAGAAATCTAGCACAATACTCTAAAAGTAACTAGCCGATCCCAAGAAACATTGTACCTCCATCACACTCCTGGTTGGCTCCCACAACGTACCGCCTCAATCTGTGCTGGATCCACTGAAACTCTAGACTTCGATAAGAGATGCCCCAGAAAGTGAACCTCTCAGATCTAGAACTGGAAGTTAGAGAGCTTACCATAAATCTGGTTCTCTAAGAGTGTGTCCATTAATACCCGTAAATGATTAGGATGATCCTCCTCAGTAGTCGAGTAGGTCATAATGTCGTTGATGAAGAATACTACAAAGCGGTCAAGGAATGACTAAAATATATATTTTTCTTGAGTCCCATGAACAATGCTGGAGTGTTGGTCACACCGAATGGCATAACCAAGAATTTTAATGGTTTTACAAACATCCAAAATCCATCATCTACACATCCTCATCGTGTACTCTATGCTGGTGATAGCCTGATCTGGGGTATATCTTCGAGAACCACCATTCCCCTTTCAGCAGATCAAAGAGGTCATCAATCCTCAAGAGTGGTAAAGTGTTCTTCATGGTCACTTTGCTCAGACAATGATAGTAAACACAAAGCCTCAAGATGCCATCCGCCTTCTTGGCGAACAAAATCGGGGCTTCCCAATGAGATACACTGATCCAAATGAATCCCTTACCCTATAATTTCTCTAGTTGTACCCATAGCTCGGGAAGCTACAAATAGATCCATCTGATAAGCTGGTGTTGATATCGGTGACATCCCTGTGTGCAATTCAATATTAAAGTCCACCTCTCTATGAGGAGGTAAACCCGGAACCTCATCAGGGAAGACATCCGCACACTGTTCCACCATAATAGGATGACTTGGACTCTCCACATCAACGGCTCCGAGGGTAAGGCTAGCCAACTGATGAGTGATTGGTTGTACTCTCCTCTTGGTCAGTCCATCCGGTGTTGGAAAGGCTCCCATCTCTCCGGTGAAGGTAAACCTGGTACCATCAGTGCGGACACACCACACTTTGAGCCTAATAGATTCTTTCTAAGCATGGACTGCTGATAACCAGTCCATAACAAAGATGACATCGTAAGGCCTAGATGATTCTACTAGAATATCCCAACAGAATCTCTCGCCTCCTAGAGTAATGTCACACTGTCGTCACCAGTGTGTAATCGTCGAATCTACATCCGTAGGAGGCTCTAGTTGTAAGGATCGATCCAATGACTCCATCAGAATCTTTGAGATTTGATCAAGGGTACTGGGGATAAAATAATGACTGGAACATGTTTCTATAAGTACATAAGCTATGGTGGAGTAGACACAGATGGTACCTCATATCAGATCTGGAGTACCATGGTTGTAGTCCTCAACTGCATAGAGCTGAGCTCACCCATGTATACCTACTCCTTGTGGTTGGGGGTGGACAACCTGGTGGTGGTTGTAGTAACATCTCGAATAGCCTCCAACCACCAGATATATGGCCCACTCCCCTGCCATGTCTTTCTTCTCCCTGCGGACCACTTCAATCGAACTTCTATCTATACCTGGGAGGTCCTTTGATAGTATTCTAATCATTGGTACGGTGGTTGGATATTCATGAGCAGTGTGACCCTTCCCACCACATGTGTAACACTTCCCGCTCCGGGCATGACTGGCTCTGCCTCGGGTGCCCCACACATCTAACCTTGAATCATGCGGTCAGCCACCTCTAGGTTTGGTCCTCTTTGACCTCTGCAACATATCTCTTCTTCCAACTGCAGAAGACTCTGCTACGTGATGTCCAATTTTGGGCCTCGCTGCTGGTGACTGCTCAGCAAGAAAACTCTCTACTAAGAGTGCTCGCTCTAACACGACCGCCTACATCGGGATGCTAAGCGAAATGGTCGAAGCCCTGATCTCCTGCCTGAGCCCCTGCTCGAAGGTATGATCCGTGAAAAATTGGTGTCGCACCATATGTGTGAGGTAACAAGAGAGGTAGGTGAACCTCAATGAATACTGAGCTACAATCATGCTGCCCTACGATAGATACAGAAGCTTCTATATGTGAACTGTGCAAAGAGTCGCTGTGATAAACACTGCCCGAAACAGGCTCTCAAAGCCTTCCCTAAGAAAAATCACATCGTCGTGAACTTGGAGCATCAAGATCCACCATCGGCCTGTTGATTCTTGTAGAAGACTGGAAGAAAGGATAATCATGAGATCAGCTGGTGTCCCTACCAATTGAAAAAATCTCACTACAACCTCCAACCAATCCTCGCCCGCATGTGGGACCATCTCACCCCCGAACCTAGGTGGCCTCTGGTACTGGAAATCATGCAACACAATCAAGCTACATGCACTGTTTGCGGCTAGGGCTGGTGGAATTGGGGGAATAATGGGTAATGGTACTGCTGGTGCATTCATTGGTGCCTATAATAAAAGAGGGCCATGTACCGAGGCCTCGTCGCTTGGAGGGTTATCAGTGCGTATTATATCCGAAACCCTAGGTGGGTGTTAGCATGGAGGCATCCTGAAAAGAAACAAGTGTGCCATATTCAATATGTTATACCTATTGAGCCGAATCAAATCGGTCACAAAGAAAAATATTCAATACACTCATGTAATAAGTGTTTTCGTGCACTGAGTAAGAAATTAGAAGTTTGGGTCCTGGTGTATGGATACGTCGGTCGCAGAACCAACATTGGATTATCAAAACTAATAACCACACTCATTACATTTAACACTATTACCATTAAAAAGAAATATCAGTGTCTTATGTTCTACGATATAACTTTATCCTCTGATACCAATTTATCACGACCCGTCCCCCAGGGCCCGTTCCGTGACTACCCCAAGCCATCCTTTCATAGTCTAGGGGCTAGAGACCAGAACCAAAGGCATTTACCCTAAAATTGGGAAAGCATTGCCTTTATCATCTGTAATCACATGCAACCAATCACACAACAAGATACAAACTGAAGTAAACTGAATTGTAAACAGAGTGAGTGATGTACGTAAAATGGGCCAGAATACAAGCTCAACTAGAAAGTACAAGAAACTGAATGTACAATTAAATTGGAACTGATCTTGTGAACACCTACCAAGGATCCTACCTGAACGGTAGGTAGATATCTCAATCGGTTAACTCTGTGGTATGCCTCCTCTAAGGTCCTCCTCTGAGCTATCATCAGTCCTGGTACTCTCGTCCTCAATCAGCGATGTCTGTCGTTTGCACCAAACACAAAAAAGTGTGTGTATAGCCAGTGTAGGGGTGAGTATAAAAATACTCATTAGGGACCCTAAGACCATCATGGTCTCAAAAAATCCCCAAAGGATAATCCAAAAATAATTAAATCAACTAACAACCCTTCTTAGGTGTATGATCATACATATACCTAAGTTATCAAGTATACCCATCTCAATCGTGAGGAAACATAGAGTCTAACTCAAAATCCCAAAGCTCCACTGTTCCAAAAAGGAAGGAATAACATGATTGAATGTACCACTCAAGTATGAAACACAAGAGAATGACACCAAGGTATTACCACAAAATAAAGTACTACTCATGTACGAACTCATCTCACACCAGGTATAACTTAAGTACAAAGGTACAAAAGATTAGTCGTAAAGTTAGATCATTTATTCTGTCAAGTGGCTCTACTACTGACCCACACTTGTTCGCTCGGTTCTGACAAACATTGGATCACTAGGTACTAACCCACACATGATCTCTAGGTATGGACCCACATAGGATGACTTGGTGTTGACCCACATAGGATCGCTCAGTGCTAACCCACACATGATCACTCAGTGCTGACCCACACACGATCGCTAGGTGCTGACCCACACAGGATCGCTCGGTGTTGACCCAGATAGGATCGTTACGTGCTGACCCACATATGATTTCTCATTGTTGACCCAAATGTGGTCTTTCTATACTGACCGAGAGAGAATCGCTTGGTGCTGACCTGCACATGATCGTTATTCATTCTTCATGTCACAGCCAGTTACTAGGTTCCCACACTATGGTTTCTCATCTTCGGGAGGCTCTTATCCTCAAGCCACTGGTCAATAGTACAACTACCACTAAGTTCCCTGATAAGTATCTCAAATGACCTCCACGTTATAGGGGTATCAGCTCAACAGACATTGCGTCAATCGGACGCCCAGTCTGTAAGTTATTAGAATTTTAGTCCCATGGTCCCGGTTGGATTCTTGTTAGATCCAACCCAACCATACCCCAAATTTATCCAAAACATCAGTGGGGGTATACAAAATGAATCTTCTCACTCCAAGGATTACAACAACATTGATGGTTTGTCAAATGGACGACCGGTGCCAATGTTATGGACGATAGAGAGAAAAGCTGATATATGGTCCGGGTTGAGTATGACTCCGTCAGATCGACCAGGTCTGACCCGACATTGGCTGACTGAAACTGGTTTGGGTTGACTCGGCCCCCACTAGTTGGTGTGTGGGTCGTGGAGTGGTGTGACGTCGCAAGGTCAGCATGGAGGCTATGAGGGAGGAAACGGACGTGGGGGGGGGGGAGCGGGGGCAGCGGATGCTACGGGGGAAATGAGGTTGCGGGACGGTAGAGGAAATGGGACGACAGAGGCTGTAGGGGCCGCATCGCAGTGAGGTCGCGGAACGGCGGAGGATGCATGGTCCACTAAGGGACTCGAGGGCTGAAAGGCCCTGGGACAGCAGAGGCCACGTGTCCTCGATCTGTCGTTGCTGGATGGATGGCGCGGTTGAGCATCGTGCCTTTTTCAGCGGCCGTCTTGACCGACCACCCTCCATTTGTTGCCTTCATCATAGCTAGCCATGGTGCCGGCCGCGGTTCTCGAGTTCCACTGATGCCTAGTGTTGACACCATTCACCATCACCATCATGAAGAAATAAAAACGAACCATAAGGTATGCGGAGGGGTCGAGCCCGGTTTTTTCGGCTCGTACCCTCCATATTACGGCAGCAACAAGCAGCTCAAGGGAAAGAAAAAATGTGAGAGGAAAATTAACATTGATCAATTTAAAACACACCCCTACCTAGTTCGATTGATTACATTGATGAGGAGGGAAGGAAAATCATCGATTGAAAATGTCCCATGTTAGAGGAAGTCCTGATGGAGAAGTCAAAGTTGTGTGTCGGCATTCTTTGTGGGAGGAGTGTTCATCTTTGGAGAAGAATAATTTTTCCTAGGTTCTCTCCCAATTTCTATTTTCCAACACTTCCCCCAATTCCACCCGAAAAAAGGTAGCCAATATGATTTGTTTCCAAAATTTAATTGTTGGAAGAAATTAAATTGCCATCATAAGTACATTGAGGTTGGAATAATATATTTTGGGGAAACCTAAAGGTCATGTCCTTCATTAAAGAGGGAGCTCAAGAGGTTTCTCACATTAGGAGGGTTTGGGTGGTCCCCACCCTTAAATTAAAATTGGGGATTTTAGGTTAGGTGGTCCCCACCTCCATAACATCACATGGGAGGTTTAGTTTTGGTGGTCCCTATCTCTCAACACTCAAATGGTAGGTTTAGTTCTGGTGGTCCCCACCTCTTAACATCCACATGTGTCTTGGATATGAAAATAAAATGTTACACAATTTTATTTTATTTTATAGTCTGAGGAATAAGTGAAAAACTAACATTCACCCTCAACCTACTATGGTCAATGTGATGGTCTCCTTATGTGACTACCAGCACTACGAGGTCAACCATGCCCTTAGATTTCAATTCCTTGCACTAGTTCAAAATTTAGAAAAACTCACTCGCATGTTTACTAAAATTACCGAAAAAAAGTTTACAAATTCATTCCGGGCACTTCGGGCCTCAGAATCATGGGCCATCAATTTTTGTGGACTCATTAAATTCCCATTTAATAAAAAATTAAATTGAATTTCTGGGTCTTTACACATCAATTGTATAAAAAGATGTGTTTGTGGTGGAATTTTATTAAAAGATAAAACTCTACATATCATGTATTTTTACATCATTATGATCTAATTATAGGTTTTAAATGAAATACACAACACTAAGAAAATGATATTAAAACAAAAACATTTTTTGTTTATGATTCCAAATATAAAATCAATTATCTTTTCACACACAACAAATTTATAGCTTTGTAATGGTTAACCTTTTTCTAAAAAAATTATATTATTATCTATCTGAACATGATAATTAGTTTTCTCTTACACATCCATGTTTTACTACATGAAACCCTAGTATGTGTTATCTCAGGTGACATCTATACTTCCCTTTCATTCATTTAATGTTGACGTTTTAGAAATATTTTTTCCTATGTGGGATTGAAATAAAGGTATTTCAAAAAGTATTACCTTAATTACTGACCCCAAGGTTAAATTGTGAGGATGAAATTTCCAAAATGGGGTTACAATGTAACATCTCTTGTTTTTTAATAGAAATACAATGTTCAATAGCATACACCATATACCACCTAAAAATTAAAGGAGAAATAAAATATTATAATTTAGTATGGTAGTTATATTCTATCCATTAGAATATAGGGAATGAATAGCTTGATATGAATTTTTAGAATAACATTTACACATGTTTATAGTACCATTCATTGGTTACCAATTAATTCGAAATGAAATTAACAACAAATTTAATATTAATAATTTTTTTAATGAAAAACATTTTAATATGAATAATTGTGTTCATAAAATAATAAAATAATTCTTGTTTAGATTTTATTAATTAAATATTAATTAAATATAATGTTTAAAATTCATCTTGTGTGTTTTCTATTAATTATTCTGAACAAATAAAATTATTTGTATAAAATGAGTGTTTTTCTAAAAATACAGTTTATATATTTTTTATGGGGAAACTATTTTATATATAGTTTTTGAATCCTTTATATATTTTTTTTGACAAAAATAAATGTTTTCTTTGGATACAGATATCCAAATTTATTTTGGATATATTTTTGGAAATTTTTTTACTAAATTATTTTTTTATGGAATAGTGAAAAATATAGAATTCTAATTCAAAAATGTATTTTTTATAATATATTTATACTGATATGTTATTCATTATAAGGTTTTTAGCTGATGTTTGAAATTTTTTTTAACAGGTAATCCTATGTATTTCATTTGATGTTTTTTTCAAATAAAATTTAAATTGAATAACTATGTGAACTTTTGAATGTTTAATATTATAAACTAGTTTTCTCATTCCATCAATGTGATTAATATTTAATTAATCTCGACAAAATTTATTTTCAAAATTTAAAAATTCATTCTATATTTGTAATAATATTGTCCAAATTATTTATATAGGTCCCTTTTGTTGTTAGACATTATGAATAGTAACTCTAGTAATTATTTTAATTACCATTTTTAAGGGTAAATCAAGTAATAAAACATAAAAGTAATACTATTAATAATATAAAAATACAATAAAACATGTCATAAATTAATTGGATAAGTTTATTAAAATAATTATAATCCATGGTTCTATATTAGGGCCACATGGGGGGACATGGTTGACTTTAATGAATTTACAATGTTATATTCAGTAAATAGTAATTTATTTCCACTTTTGTTATTTAAAAGTAATGTAAATAAATATGTAGTTATATAAAGGATATATTTGATTATAAATATTCGATAAGAAGATAGAAATCATAACTATATCATTGTAGTTAATTTATAATCTTTAGGAATTACATAAGTAAATTTAATTATGACCCAATGATGATGAAATAATAAATTTATTAAAGAAAGAGTCAAGTTAGTGATATTAATAATATTAAATGAATATATAAATTAATATATATTATATAATAATTTTTTTTAGATGATTATGACATTATATGATTTATTTTACACAGTTTTGTATGGAATCAATTTGTTATATTTTTTTAAAAAATTGATGTGATGAATACTGTCAAAATTGACATTATTCATTACATAAAATATTATATATTTAGTTAAATGAAATGAAATTACAATTAATCAAATATTTGGCCAAAAATTTAAGATAAAACTCAAAATTTCATTAATTACTCATTCATATGTCTTATGGAATGATTTGGTAATATTTTAATTCTCAAGTTGTAAATTACATGATAAAATGATATGAGTTAAAAGGGGTTATAACAAAATGATAAGGATAAAAAAATAATAAAAATTTCTCAAATATTAATTTTGTGATGTGTATTAGACCCAAAATCATTCAATATTTTAATAAAAAAAATTTGGGACTATTTAGAATCTAAATTGAATTTATATTAATTTAATACATTTAATAATTTCTTGGGTGCCCCTCCCCTCACCTATAAAGAGGCACTCATTCCTATCTATTAATCACACTTCCAGAAACATTTTATTCAAAAAATATCGTCCAAAAAAAACATCCTAGAATCTCTACACACAATATTTTGGACTTAGTTTTGGCATAATACCCTCCTAATATGCGTTAAGGTGTTATTCATAGTTCATCAACCAGAGAATAGGTATCATTTTATGTATGTATTTATATTTGATTTCTTCATAAACATTCTTCAAATATTAATCTTCTAAGATGAAATAGTAACTCGAGTATCATAAATATACTGACATTTTATCATGATAATATCATTTTGAAAATCCATCTTTGGTTCCATTAAATGGGAATGGAATTAATTTTTTTGGTGTACGTGTGAACAATAACCTCCACGAAACGATCTAATTTGTTTTCCATAACTGCCTGTCATTACTTATTAAAATAATATAATTATGTTTATATGTGATATTCATGAAATATAAGTCATTATTATATTATAATAAATTAATTATCTTATTTTATTTCAAAAATATCAATGAAAAATAGAAAACATTACTCATAAATATGTACGGTTTACCATCTCCATGATTATAATGCTTTAAATTTTTCATAACCATACTTAGGGGATTGATGTAAAAGAATAATTCATGAATAAATATAATAATAATGTCATGAATATTATTATAGAGATGATGGAACTATGACATCATAGACTATTCAAATTATTCTTGTTCATTTTCCACTCGAGTACTCAATATCAATAAAATAACTGATGTAAATATAAATAAAATGTTTATTATTATGACATGATAATAGTCACATAATATAAATAATAAAATTTATAAATATTAAAAAAAAATTAAATAATTAACCTATTTTTATTATTCATGATGATAAATATTTTACTTGGAAATTTGTACATATGGTAAGTAATTTTGTCTCAATCTCCTTTCGTTGAGACATTTCTTGTTGATATGCACCTTTATTATTTTATAAATATAATATTCAACCCCTTTAAAATTTTGGGACCATATTTTATCTATAATATTTTCAAATAATGTTTTATAAAATGTTCTACTGTAATGTGGATTATAGTTCAAATGTCCAATTTTTTATGAGAATATTTATGTAAAACATTATTTTAAGTGTTTTAATTGTTTATTCATATTAACCATTTTCATTCATGTAAATGTTTTAGGAATTATTTTTTATATTTCTTTATATAGATATAATTGTATAAAAATTTTAATTCTAAATTTTTTTAACAGTTATAATGTTGTATGAGAGACTTTGAGTCCATACTCTCTTTAATAATGGTTTTAAATTACATTATGTTAATAGATTGGTAATTTTAATAACTTGAAATGTTTTCTTATTTTTGTAAAAGATATATTATGAGTGAAATATTTTAAATTTTAATATTTTATGGGTTATGACTGTATAATGGTACTTGGAAATTTCGCCGGTGATCCGGATGCATTATATAAAAAGGAATGAGCCCCATTATTTCTCTTAAATGAGACAGATATAGCTTATTCTAAGGGTTGATCCCCATAATAGATCACAGGTTATCCCAATACAACTTATAGGATGAGATAAGCCCCATTAAAGTTCACTGGTGAGCCTGATATAGAACATATGATGGGAGATCCCCATTATTGATCTCCAATGCATTGGGAATCGAATCCAGCCTTCTGGATTTTCCATTTCTACCAGTAATATGTGTGGAATTTGACCGTATTGTAATTAAATTTAATTATTATTATGATTGATGTTACATTTATATTTTATATATTGTTTTCTTTGGGGTTTATGTTAATATTTTGATTATAAAAATGGTTAGAATAGTTTATTAGGGAATGTATTTAATACATCAAAAAGGTGAAAAAATATTATGCTTTGATAATGTATTCACTGTTTAAAAGTTTTCACAAGACTAACAGTTTTTCATCATTAGGTAACCCTTACTACTAGGTGCTACCCATAAACAATACATAATATTGAATTGAATTAATAATTGACCCTGAGGATCATTTCATGGTTATATTTTTATGAAATTAGGCCATAATTATTACATTACATCTCAAAAATTTAATGGTATACACTTCTACAATGTTTCCATTTTGTCAAAAAATAAGAACTCTTAAAAAAATGAGTCATGTCTAGTTCCATGTTTAAATAGCATGCCTTTTCCTTGATCCCATCCTTGAAACTATTAAAATGTATGTCTTGGGAAAAACATTTAAAAACATGGGTTGATGCTAATAATATCATTAAGGGTTATAAAACAAAGAGATAAAACATTAGTTCATCAATACACACATAACATAATCTTTTTAACATACCACATGAAATCATAAAATTTATTAATCACACCTTGAAAACGTAAATCATAATGGTTTCTTGTGGCATGAATATCATACTTACACAATAGTTATAACAACAATATGGTGAGTTATGTTAGGAATACCCATCACATTATATTCCCTAAATCTCTTAGGAGAAACATTCATGTTTACCTCAGTCACGTTACCCAATGCATTGGAGAGCTGTCTCAGGCTCACCCAAACATGGTTTATCATGGAACCTCTCGTATAAAAAATCAATTCACAATAACTATAACCTATTCAAAACACATAAAACAAAAATTAAAGAAAGATAAAATTTCCAAATTACAATCACAATATATCATTTAAATATATTGAAACAACAAAACCATTATCAAAACCATTTTCAAAAACAAAAAAAATTAAAAAAATTTATGGTATTTATTTTAATTTTAAAAACATTATGACTTTTAAAGTAAGTCATTGATCAAATAATACTTGTGGCGGCCGAAAAGGTCGTTGTCACCGCTTCGGTTTAAAACAAACATTATTTTTTTGTTTAGTAAAATTATTTTGTAAAAAATCTTCCCATTTAATGAAATAAAATTTAAAAGGTTTTTATATATCGTATAACGAAATTTCATGTATTAAATCAAAATATGCTTCAATGAAAGGATATTTAGACGAAGTCCCTTTCCTCGTGTCCGATTCGAGCCGTTTGTTCTTTAGTCTCTTAAATAATAAAATAATGTTAATTTAAAATTGATTAATATCTGTTTTAATGTTTATTATTACTTTTATATCACTTATTAAGATCCTATAAACATTATGTAATCAATAATGTTAATAATAGTCATTTTGTCGATATTTGGTACTTGAGTAAAAAATGAACTTCTTATAATTACAAGTTGTTCATGTGGTCAAATATACAGTATCACCAGAATTATATTCCTGATGTAGATATCTTATATATCATATATATCTATTATAATTATTTAGTTATAATAGTAAATAATATTTGTAGATAAGAAATGAAATGCATCGTTCATGGAGACGGTAAGCCGTACGTATGCATAACACAACTTTTCTTTCTATTTCTTATTTTAATGGAATTAAAACATAATGATACATAGTTATATTATAATTCCATTATAATATAATATATAATATTATCAACTTTATAATTTATATGTCCCACATATGGAATTAACGAGTCATATCACTTTGATGTGGCGGTTGTCCGCACTTTCTCAAATGAAATTATCACATTTACCCATAATGAAAATCATCAAGGTATGATATAAATGGAAAATACAGAAGCATAAAGATATCATAAACATAATATATAACATATATAAATACAGTTACATCATAATGACCACCATAAGACGCGGTAGGAGATAATTGAACAATCATCGTTTCGTGAGGTGTTAGTTTGCCATCCACAGAAACAATATGTTCTTTATCCATTAAATGGTGGTGTCTGTATGTGTAGTTTGAATTAATCTAATAAAAAAATCCTTGAAAATTTACGATACATTTTTTGTTATAAAATAAATTAATAAAAAGAGTTTATTGGTTTGGAAAGTAAAATAAAACAATAGAACTTAAGTGAATATGTTACCTTTAAATCGGGTAACTCCCTTTGGATTGAACTAAATGGGTTTTCTGAAGTGCCTTCTACCTATGTTAAGGATTATGAAAGAAGTAGAAGTAGGTAGGGAGATTAATTTCTTAGAGGTTGGATGATCCAATGGGCTTGAGAGGAGTGAGGAATGGGTTAGAGGTGAGGGATTTTTATAAGGGGGGGGGGGCTCTTTAGTAATGAGTCAAAATATTATTTTATTATATAATTATATTCAGTTTATAAAGGTCAAAAACTTATTAACATAAAAGAGAAGATAAATTGTGGTCACAATAAAATCATCCTATAAGAATTGTACAAGTTTTGAATATTATTTTAATCTTTATAATATTATTTATTTAAATCATTTAATAATGAGGTAAAAACTACATCATTATTGTGTCATAAATAATTTAATTTATTTAATGTCTAAAAATTATAAAAAAATTTCTTGATGTAGGAAATATTTTTATATTTCTAAAGAATATTTATAGTCAAAATGATAACTTATATAACCTTATGAAAAAATTAATTCACTAAAAGATATTTTTTATGTCATTTTTTCCTTTACTTTATGTTAATTGAAATAAAGTGTCATTATCTATCCCATGTGGCTCCATGGGGTCTCGAAATAGAACCAAATATGGTAATTGTTGTATGTTTATCAACTAGTAGGATTATGACACAGGTTTGGGTAATTTTACATTATTATAGTAATATTTTTTACCCTTATTTACCATATTTACTCTTTAACAATGGTATATAAAATATTTACAGAAGTAAATATTCATAATGTATAAAAATAAAAGTTACCTATTTACAAAATTTGTCCCTCATGATTCCAATTATGGAATCCATTTTTCAATATTCAAAACACAGAAGTGGCAGAAATTAATTTTAAATTAATTCCCGTTGTTAAAACAAAAAGCGTGTTTCTAAGAAATAACTATCAAATGATTGACACTTTTTGATGTCCAATTTTAATGTGAAATTAATTATATTGACCAAAATTGGATTAAATTTTAAAAATATAGGCTAATTATAGATTAAAAACAATAAAAAATATAATCTATCCATATAAATTAATTAGATTAAAATGAAATTTTGAATTAAAATATAGAAATTCTCATTATTTATCAAAAAATTGCATTTTATCAAAAAAATACAAAAAATTTACCCAAAGTGAATTCGGATTTCCCAATTCTAAATAGGAATTTTATTTCATCAAATACTACATATAAAAGTGACCAAAACTATATTTAATGAGGGTTCACCATTAAAAGGTGGTAAAATTACCTTTAAGGTTAATTATGCTTAAAATTAGATTAATTAAAATTTTAACCCTCTAAATTTTTTTGGATATATTTTAAAACATTTAAAAACATTTATAATCATATTTTACTTATTTATGTTCATTACCACCAGTACAAAGGAAAGGTGTTAACTACCATTTAAAATAATAATATTATACTGTTAGTGTGCAATGTAAGATTTCAACGAAACCCGCTGTTTCATATGGGGTAGGCCATCGAACATAGAAACCCCTTAAAGGTAAAATTAATATTTATTTCAGAAAATTATAATAAAAAAGAAAATTTATTATTTCTTTATTTACTTGGGATGTTACATCCTTCCCACCTTTTGGAAATTGTATCCTCGAAATTTTATTCCCTTATCATATAAATGGGGATATTTATCCCTCATTGCATTATCTGATTATCGTGTTGCCTCTTCAACCATATGGTTTTATACAAAACCTTTACCCATTGAATTAACTTATTCCACAATACATGCTCTTATCAGTCACGAAACTGGACTGGTTGTTCCTCATAAGAGTGATTATCTTCCAACTGAACTATCTTTGGGCTCAAAACATGAGATGGATCTAGAATATAGTTTCTCAACACTAAATCATGAAAATCATTATGTACCTAGGATAAACATGGAGGTAAAGACACTCTTTACACAATTGATCCAACATTCCCTAGGATTAAATAAGGTCCAATGAACCTCAGACTCAACTTTCCATTCTTACCAAAACACATCACACGTTTCCATTGAGAAACATTGAGAATGACATGATCACCTACCTAAAATGAAAGATGTTTCCTCTATTTATCCATATAACTTTTCTCCCGGCTCTGAGATGTTCTTATGTGCTTTTAAATCAATTGATCTTTTTCTTCCATATCTGTCTTCCTTCGGCGCTTTCTGAATTCTTTTTGAGAGAGATGATTTTACTGACAGATGAAACAAAACAGAATAATTTTTTGCACCAAAAACATCTATTCCAATGTTCAACAAATAAAAAATAAAAGGATTTCATTCCAAACGTTTCATGGTTAATGAAGCATTACTTTTTCGACTCATCATTATCCACTTTATTTTCTTTTCCTGAATGACAAAGGATCGGGAAATCATAATCCATGATTAATTTCAGCCATCTCCTCTATCTCATGTTCAATTCTTTATGAGTGAATATATACTTTAAACATTTGTGGTCAGTATATATTTCACATTTTTCTCCATATAGATGACGCCTCCAAATTTTTAAAGCAAAAACAACAACAGATAATTCCAAATCATGTGTTGGGTAATTTAACTCATGAGGTTTCAACTAAAATGATGCATATGCAATTACTTGATCATTCTGCATAAGGACAAAACCAATTCCTTTCAATGAAGCATCAATTTAGATAACAAACTCATCATTTCTAGATGTTAGTGCCAAAACTGGAGCATTCACCAATCATTATTTCAATACCTAAAAATAATCATCACATGCTTTTGTCCAAACGAACATAACACCTTTTCAAGTTAACTTAGTCAGTGGATGAGATACAGTGAAAAATTTGCAACAAATTTCCGGTAATAACCTTCCAATCCATGAAAACCACAAATCATGGTTATATTTTTGGGTCATTGCCATTCTTCAACAAATTTTGTTTTATCAGGATCAACTGTTGTGCTATTTTTAAAGCAATGTGACCATGGAAATAAATTTTCTATAACCAAAACTAACACATACTGAATTTCCCATATATTTTCTTTTCATTTACGGTTTGAAAGAGAAAACTTCATTGAGTTTAATTCTCCTCTTTACTTTTGGAATAAACCAAAATATAATCAATGAACACAAACACAAACATATCCTAAAACTCACAGAAAATTCTATTCTTAAGATGCATGAATATAATAGGTACATTGGTGAAAACAAAATGTATAACTAAAAATTCATAATAGACATATCTAGTATGGAATGTGGTCTTCAGATTGTCTACTTCCTTTACATTCAACTGATGGCACCCCATCATCAAGTCAATATTCAAAAAATACTGAGCTCCCTGGAGATGATCAAACAAATCATTGATATGAGGAAAAGGATACTTGTTCTTAACAGTAATGTTATTCAACACTCTATAATCAATAAAAAGTTACATTGAACCATCTTTCTTTTAAACAAAAATGATAGGAGAACCCCATGGTGATGTGCTAGTTCGAATGAAACATTTATCTAATAACTCATGCAATTTCATCTTTAACTATAAATTTTCAATTTAATCCATTCGTTAAGGGGGTTTTGAAATTAGCTTTACATCAGAAACTAAGTCAATAGTATATTCAACTTTTTGATTAGGTATAATACAAAGAAACTCATTAGAAAAAACATAAAGGTAATCATTTACCACTTGAATATCTTTAATCTTAATAGTTTATTTGTTTTCAACAATACGTCTAAGGTAACATTCATTTCCATATTTTTCTATTTTCTCAGCTTCCTAATATGTTATCAAAATTATGGGTTCATTATTGTACACAAACTGAAAATTGTTCGGAAATAAAACCTCTTTAGCTATGTAGTCAATAATAACATTATAAATATAAATCCAATCGATACACAAAATTAAATCATATTCTACCTGAGGCAAAACAAAAATGTTTGCAGGCTGATTCTTTCAGCACACAATGACATGAAGGTACTTATAGTTTATTTTTTTTATCAAAATGTCCTCCAGGTGCTTTTACCATATGTTCAGGATTCATAACTTGAGATAGAATTCCCAATTTACCAGAAATATTCTTAAAAATGAACAAATTTGTAGACCCCAAATCAAACAACACAATGACAAAATCTATATAAACAAACAGTATACCTGATACTACTTCATTTGATGGCCCAACATCTACTGATGTATTTGTGAAGGACATAACCACCCCTTTCTTCTTGTATTTTTGTTGATTTCCACCATTTGAGTTCTTCATTAGAAACTAATTTTCATTATGACCCATTTAATTGCATTTAATACATTTTACTGACTGTAAATCAGATTTTGTCTTAGCGTTACCCTAAAATTTTTTAGTGCAATTATGAGCCTTATGTTGTATTTTATGACATTAGTAGCACTTACCAGAATTCAAAAGTCATTCCCCAAAATTCTTGTTACCGTAATTTTCACAAAATGTAAACTTAATTTTCTTACCATCATACTTTTTTGAAGAATTCTATTCTTTCACCTGCCACCTTGACCTCTTATTTTGATGCTATTCAATGAACACCTGATAATTGGAAAACTATATTCCCCCTTTATTCGCACATCGAACAAGTTTTTCATAACTTTTGAATTGAAGAGAAGTGAAATACCTTCGATACTATTGATTTAATCTAGAGTAAAAAATGTTGATTTTATGATCAAGATCTCGTATGAAATTTGGAGCATACCTTTCCAGTAGTGTGAATTTTGCTTCACAAGCAACCACTGAGTCATCCTCCTGCCATAATTCCTGGAAATGTTTTTCCATCATAAGACTAACCACCATAGGAAAATATTTCTCAAGAAACATACCTTGGAATTAATCCCAATCAATAAAATCAATCTCCTAACTATCCATGATATTTTTCACCATCAAACACAAATGATCAGCTTCACCTTCAAAATAGAAAATAGAATGACTGAAATTTTGATGTTATGAACACATCATGACATAAAAAATCATTTCTAGTGCTTTAATCCACCCTTCTGCTAGCACATGGTCATATGATCTTCTGAATGATGGGTGATGTTGCCTCATGAAATGCTTCCCTACTGACATGTTCCTCTGTGGTTGATCTGGTTGATCTCATGCATGTATACCACCACCATTTATAGCCCTAGAAAATTATTCCATCACTAAAAAAATGTTCAGTTCCATTTTCAACCATCTCAGGTTGCTGATTTGGATTGTTGTCATACTCCTGATGTTTTGCCAAAAATGTTTCATTGCTTCCTCTATGGAAAACCATTCTGAAAATAGATATATCTTAAGCGAAGCAACATGGTAATCTATAAATTCTATATCAGTTCAATCTCACCATAAATTAATTTATGGACATTAATTTAAAAATATTTTAACTTCCAATGTAATCTAAACCATCCTTTGATTCAAACTATATTGACCCAGCCTTAAACATTCCATAATATTGAATTAAATGAATAATTCACAATGAGGATATATTCAGGTATAGAGTTTTAGATAATTAGGCCATAAATATCACATTACATCTCAAAAATTAAAAGGTAGCAACTTCTACTCAGTTTCCATTTTTTCATAAAATAAATACAGTTAAAATAATTAGTCTTGAATAGTTCCATGTTTTAGAAAGCATGAATTTTCCTTGATTCCATCCTTGATCCGTTTCAACTTTAGGTCATGTGAAAAATAATTCAAAATGTGGGATGAGCATAAAAAGCTATGTAAGGTTTATGAAACAATGGAATAAATAATTAGTTCATCAAAAGATACATAAAATAATCTCTTTAACATAACTTATGAGAAAATAATATTTATGAATCACACCTAGAAAACATAAATCATAAAGGTACCATGTGGAATCCATATTATCAATACATTGTATCTATCATAGCTACATAGGGAGTTACATTTGGAATACCCATTAAATTATATTCCCTAAATATATTAAGAGAAACATTCATGTTTACCTCTGTCATGTTACCCAATTCATTAGAGAGCTATCATGGGCTCACCTGCCCAATGATTATCATAGAACCACCCGTATATGTAATCAATTCCCAAGAACCCTAATATATTCATAGAATATAAAACAAACATAATGGAAAGATAACATTTCTACATTGTAATCAAAATATATCATTTATATATATTGACATAAAAACCCATTATCAAAACTATTTTCAATAACAAAATATGCAAAATAGTATATGGTATTTATTTTACTTTTAAAAACATCACGACTTTTTAAGGAAGACATAGTTCAAATATAACTCGTGGCGGTAGGACAGGTTGTTGTCACGACTTACTTTAAAAAGAAACATTCTTTTTCTGTCATTTAGTAAGATTATTCATAGAAAAATATTCCCTTTAAATGAAATGAAAATTAAAAAAGAGTTTATACATTGTATAAAATAAAGTCTTGTATAAAAACAAAAAATGCCACAATGAAAGGAGATTGAGACGAAGTCCCATACCACGTGTCTGATTTGACCCATTCTTTATTTAATCTCATAAATTATAAATTAATGTTAATATCTACTATCTTAATATCATTTTTCATGTTAATTATTCATTTTATAACACTTTTTACCATGTTATATACATCATGTAATCATTTATGTTAATAAAAGTTATTTTTGTCGATATTTGGTACTTGAGTCAAAAATGAACTTCTTATAATTGCATGTTGTTCATGTGGTTAAATATCCATTATCTCCAGAATTATATTCATGATGTAGATATCCTATATATCATATATATCTAGTATATTTATGTATTTATAATAGTACATCACATTTGGAGGTAATAAATGAAATGCACCGTTCATGGAGATGGTAAGTCGTACGTACAAAAGAACACTACTTTCATTTCTATTTTTTATTTTAATGGAATTAAAACATAATGATACATATGTATATTATAATTCAAGTATAATATCATACATAATATAATTTAACACATCCTTTATACATCTCGCATATGGAATTAACAAGTCTTATCACATTGAAGAGGAGGTAGTCCGCACTTCCTTAAATGAAATTATCGTGTTTACCCGTAAAGGAAACCATAAAAGAATGGTATAAATTGGAAATAAAGAAGAATAAATAAAACATAAACCTAATATATATCATATATTAATACAATTACATCATAATGTTCACCATGAGAGGTGGTAGGATATATTTGGCCAATCATTGTATCGTGAGGTGTTAGTTTTCCATCCACATAAACAGTATGTTATTAACCCATTAGATGGAGGTGTTTGTAAGATTAGTTCGAATACATATTATAAAAACAATTTAGTATATTTAATGGACTATTTTTGTTATAAAAAAAATAAAAAGAGTTTATGGGGTTTGAGAAGAAAAATAAAACAGAAGAACTTAAGAGAAGACGTTACCTTTAAATAGGGTAACTCCCTTTGGTTGAACCAAAAGGGTTCTTTTCAATGCCTTCTTCCTAAGTTAAGGATACTTAGAAGAGGAGAGGGACATTGCGAGATTGATTGGGAAAAGTTTGGATTAGAAAAGGGGCTTTAGAAGTGTGACGAATAGGATAGAGGTGAAGGATTTTTATAAGGTTGAGGAGGGGCTCTTTAGGAATGTGTGAAAATTTTATTTTATTTTATAATTATTTTCAATTTATAAATGTCCAAAACTTATTAAAGTCCGAGATAAAATGACTCATGGTCTAAATAAAATCATCCAATAAAAATTGGACAGGTTTTTTTTTATTATTTTAATTTTTATAATCTTATTTATTTAAATCATTTATTAATGAGGTAAACACTACATTATTATTGTTTCAGAAATAATTTAATTTATTTAATGTATAAAATTTATAAAAAATATTACAATGTAGAAAATATTTTTATCTTTCCAAATAATATTTATAGTTGAAATTATACCTTATATTACCCTTTGTAAAAATTAATTTACTAAAAGATATTTGATAGTGCCATTTCTGTCTTTACATTAAGTTAATTTAAATAATGTGTCATTATCACTCTCATGTGGCTCCATGGGGTCCCAAAATCGACCCTATGATGGTCATGGTCGGTAGAGGATCAACCAATTGTATTAGGAATCATGTTATTGTAATTTTATATTATTATAGTAATATATTTTTACCCTTATTTACCAGATTTACCCTTTAACCATGGTAAAGAAAATATCAGCTGAATTAATTATTCATAATCCCTAAAAATAAAAGACACCTTTTTACACAATTTGTAACATATTATTTCAAATATGGAATCCATTTTTTCAAATTCAAAACACAAAAGTAACAGAAATTAATTTAAAATTAATTCTCGCTGTTAAAATAAAAAGCGAGTTTTTAATAAATTACTATCAAATGATTGACGCTTGTTTATGTCCAATTTCAATGTTGAATAACATATAATGACCAACATAGTATTAAATGGTAAAAATATATTCTAATTAAAAATTAAAACCAATTAAAAATATAATCTAATTATATAAATAAATTATATTAAAAGGCGGGTTTCAATTAAAATACATTATATTTTTCTTTTCATAAAAAAATTAATTTTATCAGAAAAATACCAAAATTTTTCCCAAAGTGAATTTTGATGTCCCAATTCAAAAATATTATTTTATTTTTTCAAATAGAACATTAAAAAGTTACCATAACTAGATTTAATGTGGGTTCTCCATTAAAAGGTGGTAAATCGACCTTTAAGGTAAATTATGCTTAATATTATTTTATTACACATTTTAAGCCACTAAATTTTAATGGATGAATGTAAAAACCATTAACAAATATGTATAGTTATATTTTAGTTTTTTCTGTTCATTCCCACCAACACAAAAAATAGGAGTTAACTACTATTTAAAATAATAATATTATATTATTAGTGTGCAACATAAGATTTCAAGGAAACATGTTGTTGCGTTTTGGGTACGCCATCGAACATAGAAACCCCGTTAAGGTAAAATTAATATTTAATTAATAAAATATTAATTAAAAAAATTTATTATTTATTTATTTACTAGGGATATTAAACTTATTTTTCTTTACTGTCCATTTATAGTTTTGAAAAATTTTACTTAGGAATTAATAATTTTTGTAGAAAATGAATATTTCTAGTAAAATATATTGAAGGTGAGTCTTGAATAAATGTCTTGTTTTTTCAAAGGTTTTACTTTTTCGGAAAAAGTTGATACTTCTTATAACTATCCACATGTAGTTTATGGGTCTACCTTCTATGATTTATTCCTAATTCTCTAAAACTCTAAATGGAAAAGATCATTGAATGTGAATTCTTGTAAAAAAACACTACAAAATATAATAGGTATTCATAGGTCCTTTTATTCTCTACTAGTTGTCATTATCTATTGTATGAGGAGGAAGGCCATAGATAATTTGACGTCTCGACTTGAGGCCTTGGTTTTATGGATATCGGGAAAGGGAAGTTACAAATAAGACCATATGAAATTGTATATTTAGTTATATTTTCATTGGATATTTGGTCAATATATATGATTTTAACCAATAGTTTATTTTATATTTTTTAATTTTGGTTACAAAATTATAAAATATAAAATTATCAAATAATAAATAAATAAGGAATCAATATACAATTGTTAAATAAAAAATTAATGTATGACATATTCATTATTTATGATAGTTATAATAATTATATTTATAGAGAATGGATTAATGTGTTTATTAAATTATATTATATATACTTATTAAATTTGTTGATAATTATTTTTTTATATTTTAAATAATTTCTTTTATAAAAATTTAATTTAAATTATTTAACATTATTTTAATTTTTCAATGAAATATTTTATTTACATTTTTGGATATTATTTTAAAAAATTAAATTGTTAACTATAGACGGACAATTTTTTTTAATATATATTTATTCATTAAAAAAATAATAAACTAAGTGAAAAATAATTAGTAATATATAAAAAATAATATTAGAAGCAATATCATTATTCTATAAAGTGGATTTCCTCTATGAATATCTTTTCATCATTTAAAATAATAATTTATCATATTTAAAAATTTAATTAAACTAAATGGGGAAATAAATTATGTCTGAATGTCTTAATTAGTTATGAATGTATGCATTATTTTATATCCAAAATATATGTTACTAAGGTGAGAAATGAATTTTTATAGTAATGGAAAAATGAGGTAAAAGTGTTAAACTATGGGTTAAAGTCATAATATATAATAATAAAATGTACAATTTTCTTTTATGAGGGTAGTCATGAACGATATCTATTGTTGTTTTCAAATTGGATCAATATTTCAGTTACAAAAATTCATTCCATACACATTATGAAAGTGATATTTGTGAAAAATGAAACTAAATATCACCTATAAAATGAAAAATAATCTCCCTTAATTAAAAAAAATCTATATAAGTTTTCATTGTATAAATAAATTTTTTTATCACTAATAATTATATTTTTTTACTATAGTTATATCCCCTCCGTTTCCATTCTTATATATATTATTCTTAAAAAATAAAAAATATAGGTTATAAATTTTATAATTTGTTTTCAAAATCATTAATCTTAGGGTAATGTGATACTGTTTCTATACATTATCATATTATTACTCATTAAGTCATTATAATTCATTCTTTTTTTGGTATGTTTTACAACATACATTAATTATGTTATAAAAAATACAATGTTAAATAGTAAGAAAAAAATAATTGCATGATTTTATGTCATGATTAATTAAATTTATTTTTATTATTAAGTAACAGTGATATTATTAATTTCATTAAAAAAATATATTCATTTTCTAGTTCAATAATATCTGAATATGGAGAATTTTAATATTTCATTTTTAATAATCAAAATAAGTTAAATGAAATGACTCTAGGACTCAAGAAATATTTCTAAAACATATAATACATAATCATTAGAATTTTTGAGGTTGTAAAGCCGTGATAAAGAAATATGTACTAGAACATCCACACCAAAGAATTATAATAGATATAGAACTATAAAGAATTTAATTTAAATATAAATAATAAACAATTAATATATAAATAATTATGAATTGTAATTTAGTGGTATCATTTAAATAAATATTAACAATATTATCAAATGTATTAAAGATAGACATTAAATTTATTTCACTAAGGGTTTTTCTAATTAGATATTATAAGCAATGGTTTTTTATCTAATAGGACATCAAAATAAATATTTTTAATATCCATGATACAAATACAAGAAAGTTTTCTTTATTTACCTATATAACTCAATATATTTTATTCATAGATTAAAATTTCAGTGTATTAGATAATTTATTACCATTTACCATCTATGTGGATCAAAATTCAATATAAATAGTGGTTTTATGTTTAGCGAACCATATCTCTTCCTCTTAGTTTGTAATATTTTTCCTGTATCACTATGTCTTTCATCATTTTAGATGTTTCTTCCATACCTCAATGAATTCATCGAGTCTTATTCAATAAGTAGTGAATTTAAATATAAATGTGTGAAGTGATTCTTTTTATGATGTATTCACTATAGTCTCACTATATATACATTTTCTATAGTTTTACTTATAGGGAGTCACTTCATTATGTTCATTTATCTCCAATGTGATTTTCAATTTCATTATAATTAAATTATTAAACAATTTTTCATAAAATTATTATATATTAAAATAATAGTTATAAAACATTAATGGATATGTAATCATATTTTTCAATGAAATTTTTTAAAAATATAATAATTTATTTTAAATATTTTTTGACATCCTTTGAGGATTTTTATTATCCACTGCGAGTATTACTTAATGATCCATCAACATTCTTTCCCAATAATTATTCTGAACATGTATTGGATAAATTTTTATAAAACCCTTTTTCTCTCAGGATAAATATGTTATGAATGGAATATAAATATTTTCAAACTAATGTGTAATTCATATGTATGTTTTTTCATTATGTGATGGGTGGACCCAGACATAAGTATTTATTCAATGTTTTTTTAGCATTTGTAACACATGATATATATTTTAAAGATATTGTGAGTGAACTATATCAGATGTGGGAATCTAATCACTGTGCTTATGTTATTACCGAGTCAACCGAATCCATAATGGGACTCTACCCTCTACGTTTATCGAAATTGAGATTGAATGAAATCCACTATGAATCTCCATAATCAATGTGATAATAACAGTACTAGTAATCCTTAACCAAAAAATTATTTTTATACCTATGTATATTTCACATTATTATAAAAATTTAAATTTTATATCACCTTCATATGTTTTGATTTCATTTCTCATCATTATTTTCTCATGTTTTCACAGTTTTATTTCAATGTTTGTATGATTTTTCAAAAATAGTTAGTTAAGACTCATTATCTATGTTCCATGATTTAGTAGTGTTGACTTCTTCAGGATATGTTCATGGATATTGATTATATTATCATAAAAATATGTTCATCCTAAGATAAATTCTGAAAAACACTTTATATCTTTTATGTTTACCATAACTAATAGTTTGAACACATACTTTTATTTTTCTCATTCCATAGGTAATTAAAAAATATATAATATATGATATGATTATAAGGATATTATATGAGAACATTATTTCTAAGGGATGATGGAATATTTTTATAAAATAATTTTATTATTTATCTAATTCCAAATGACAATAAAATTATTGGTTATTGGAAATGACATATTGGGTTATTTAATAAATATGATCTAAAATAATTTAATATGTATTATTGTTAGTGTTGGATTATTTCTTATTCCAAATTGATCATTGATGGTAAGACATCATGATGTTACCTTGATCATAATTATTTAATGGGTTTGAATATACCCCAACCATTTATTCATGTAGACATCATTAACTCCATATGGATAAAAAACAATTATCTACATGCATATTTACCATAATACTGATATGTACATATTTCTTCTTTTATCTACATTTGATTCAAATAAATTTATTGTTAAAATAATTACAAGAAAAATGAATTGGTATTTATATTTTTAGGGGTCATTTAACACAATATTTTTGATGAACAATTTAAACTCGTAGAATAAACTTATTTTCAAGATAGTGGATCTAAATAATTATTACACGACTAAAGAAATGTTAAATAATAATATAACATTTTGGGATGATTCTATTATATAAAACAAGAGTAATTATTTAATAATACTATGTAGTCCATAAATGATATTATATTATAAAATTTTATGAATAATCCTATTTGGTATATAAAATAATCATTTTGATTATAAGAATGTTTTGAAAACAGTTTGTTAATAAATCATGGGAATGAAATAAAAAACCAAAAAATTTTGTTTTTATTGAAGGAAATTTCAACTATTTAATGAATTGGGGTTTAAAATGTTTATATATTTACCTTTAAATTGCATAGTCACTACTTCTTTTTTACCAATATGATATCAATCATTTTTTTCATTATGAAAAAAGTACCATGTTAGCATATACATTTTTACATAATGCACAGTTCCCTTTAAAATGTATATTTTTCTTCATCATTATATATTTCACCATTTTAATCACATAGCAATTGTTTCTAAATTTGTGAACAAATAGACTATAAAATAATAAATATACTTGTGTTACTAATTTATCCCTAAAATAATTTATCACTTATGATTTTAATTTTATTCAACCATTTATAATTCTCCTTGTTATAAACATGTTTCCCATAAATAAGAATGTCATAGTCATCTCTATATAATGGATGATTACACATGGACTCATTTACTTTCTCTAGGAATTGGTTTTATACCCACCATGGTTTTACTACTTCTTAAATGGTTGAATGATCTTAGTGGGGTACTATATGATTTTATTTTTTTATCCCATTAATCAATGGGGTTTCCCATTAGCAATTTCTAGCATAGAAACCAAAAAAATATTATAGTAATAATTTTTATTATTCATATTTCTTGAGAATACATTAAAAAAATTATTATTTCATCCATGATTTCATTCCATTATCATACAATGTGGTCTTAAAGATTGATAAAATCAAATTATAGGTAATTTAATTCATATTAAATTTAAAATCAATATCTAATAATAATAAATATTATTGTGGTAATAAATAAATTTTGTACTTATGAATTGAAATAAATTGTGAAATATTATTGTCTCTTTTCTCAAGATAGATTATATAATTAAACTACTACAATATTACTCATTAATTTATTAATTTTTCCCTCACTTATTCATTATGTTGTTGAATTATTATTATATGTACCTTTCACATTTTTATTAAAATAATCATTCAAATTCTACAATAAATATAATTAAAAATTAATTTAATTATAAATGTGGAAGATCTAAATGATTATATATAAATGTATATTTCATTAAATATAGGATAAATCTAATAAAGAGTTTATGAAATGAATACATCTGGATAAAAATAAAAAGCATATTTATATAATTTTTTTCTCTAAGATCTGTTAAAATATGAATAATATATGAAATATATTATAGATAAATGTTTAGATAAAATATAAATTTAGTTTTTTCCAAATCATAAGATCAATAATATAATATACATAACCCTTACATTGATATATTCTTCTATTATTATTATTTTCCCATTTGATAGCAAAATGACTATGGAATTAAGGGGGTAAATTAGTTGTCAAAATAAAATAAAGTCTTTTTATCCCATATGAATCTATATAAAAAGATTATTATTTGTATAGAGATATTGGGATAAAAAATATGAAGATAATGATGGGATATATATAAAATATCAAGTGTTTTATATTAATTAAAATTACATTAATGTTTATAAATTTCACACACTATTTTTTATTCATTGGATAGTCCATGGTTTGAAATAATTGGTATCCCATTTTACATATAAAAATTCTACAGTCAATAATAAATAAAATCACAAAATGAAAAGAAATATTCCAAAACTCATGTGTGTTCTCCAATGAAATTTAATTGATATTAAACTCTAGTTAGAATAATATTTATCCACTTACATCAAGTAATAACATGATAATGAATGCTATGTTAATTTTTATTATCATTTAAAACAGCTAGTTGTGTAGACCAATATATAAAAATAATTTCACACTTAGTATATGATATAAAATCATATGAACATTAATATTACATTTAATGAGAGATTCTATATTTATATATATTATTATTTTTCATTAGTGTCAATACACAAATCATAAATAATAATATATTTTTTAATATGTATGGATGATTAAACCCTAACAAATTTTAATCCATTTTTATAATAAAAAATATTTCATTAGAAGCCCTTAGTCCATCCCCAATATATCGGATGTCTAAAATCTAAATATTAAATAATATTCAAAAAAATATAATTATAACAGCCATTGTGGCATGGTTTGTTTAATAAAAACTAGATTCAAAAACCATGAAAATTTATCGATACTCCATGATTTATAATGTATATTTTCCACATTAAAATTCTCTTTCTTTATTTAAACTATAACATATTTTCAATTATAAATATCATTTTTTTTTGGTTTTGGAACCCCACCAATTTATTAAAACTATGTTAACCTTTACCCCAACCATTTCTTCATCCAACCACTACATAGGGAGTATCTCATGTCATTATTTTAAAATATATGGATAATATATTCTATATTATAATCGTAATAACTATACATCAATATCATTTTTTTATGATGAGCATTGATATAATATTTATGTACAATCTTATTATTATATTACTCATGATACCAATATATTCCATTAAATTATAATTTAATCCATGTTGATGGACACACTAATTTTTCTATAATAATAACATTGTATGTAAATATTAACATTTATAATTACCCAGGGAAACCTAGTCTCCAAAAAAATATTAAATTATGTAGAACTTGTTAATTTAATTTATTAAATCATAGGTCTTTTTCAATTTCAATGAAGAAATATGTTTTTTATTAACCACATGTTTTGATGTTATTATTTTTAATTTTAGAAAAATCACATTCAGAAATAATTCCATTTAATAGTTTTCATTATATATATTGTATATAAAATAATTCAAACTCAATTATGATGCTACTAGATCAACTCAAAAACAACATTCAAACTTATGCCTCATTTTTCATTCTATTCATTCAATATCAACGTGATACAAGTATGGTTTATAAATATTTACATCAATAAATAATATATCATATGTATGGTGTAATAATAAAAAAATTTAAAATATAAGAATATAAAATGTTGATTTTTTTTCATGAACAATTCCATATTGAAATAATTCATAACCAATACTATTCCGTTGTTACTTCCAGTAAAACATCGGTTTGGATAGTATTTATGATTGATATTCATCCCATGATAAAATTTAAGTAATGTGGCTAGTGGAAACTCCGTTGATAATCATGTGAAGTAGTGAAATAATTTGATTTCCTTATAACTTTATGGATAATTCATTTTATATTGATTCCTCCGCATGATCTAGAATGACCTATTCATGTCATATTATTTTCATTCACACACATCTAAAATGAAAAAAAATCTACTTATTATGGTTTTCATTATGATGCTATAATTTTCGTCCGTCTAAATAATAAAAATATACCAAGAGAGTATATATCATTTTAAAAAATTCCAAGAAGAACATTCATGAATAGTTACAAACAATATTGACAACAAATCCAATATGGAATGTATTTACTTCATCCTCCTAACATAGATGAGAATATCCCAACATTAAATTATCATAGGGATGATCATTTAAAAATTTAAATTTCTATTACTCTTTCAATGATTAATTCCTACACATTAATAAATTCTAAATTAACTCCATTTTGGGATTCATGATGTTTAGTCCCTTTTATAGAATATCTACCAATCTTTCTATCATTATTTGATTTTGGGGTCTTTTTAATAATGTTTATTTACTTGTATGTTCCATATAAAATATATATAGAGAAACCCTTCACCTATAAATCATATTCATGTGACCTTAAAATATATTTTATTTTATATTTGTTATACAATTGTAAAAGAAACAACATTGTTACTCATTGTATGAACATAAAAATAATAGAACATTCCCTCACAATATTATGAAAATCAGATGGATATGTCGGCCAATATTTCACTAAATCATATAAAATATTAGTAATGTTAAATTTCATGAACTATACACTTGAAAATAAATTTTACACTATATATAATTTCTCAACCCCAAATATCATTCCGTGATTTGTAATCCTAACATTCAGATATTTTAGAAGAAGAACATTGATTGATGACGTACAAGACAATAAACACCACACATAAATGATTTGAAAAATATTATCTATCATATGATTTTAATAGGTTGGTATGAATTTTAGTAACCAAATTATGAAATATATATCTAGGACCAAATGAATTCAAATTTATTTATTAATTATAGTGAAATAAAAACTCAATTTCTCCATAATGTTATTAATGCATCAAAAAAAATTTAATTGAAATAATTTTATTAATTTATTCCTATGATGACATATTATAAATAATTATTTAATTCATAATTTAAAAACTATCCTATGAATACTTTTTTGGATTTCATCTTATTAATTTTATTATTATGAGAATAGTGAAAAATACCATTTTTTAAAGGATAATAATTTATTTTCATTTAAAATTGTCATTATGGATAAAATTTAAGTTGAATTTAAAATAAGTATTATTTAGTTTGAAAAATTAATATTAGAGACTTTTGAATCATATTTATTCTTTAATTTCATATATGTAAATTTTTGGGCTTAAAAATAATTTTTTCATATAAATTGATTTTTTATTGTATTTCTTTGTTTAATTTTAAAATGTATTCTATTTCACCTAAAAATTTTATTTGATGAAATTGAGTTAATATTTTTAAAAATAATAATTAATAATATCTAATAATTTTAAATTATAATTTATTCACATTTATATGTGAAAATTATACTGAATTATTCCTTCTAATGTGGATAAAAGAGGTTATTATATAGTGGTGATAAAAAAATATAGAGGCTAAAAAAAATAAAAAAAAATTTAACATAATTTATGAGTTTTCATTATACATTTATATATTTATTGAGACAAAAAAATTGTTATCAATATTTACATTGAATCTTTTATCCCATGTTTGACTAGTTATAAGATAACATATATTTTATTAAAATTAAAAACTAATTTTGTGTCTTTGAAATTAATGGCTTGGTTTAATGAATCAATTAATTTTTTTATTAAAATTTCTCAAAAAGTATATATTATTTAATATAAAACAAATTGTAAATAATTTTATTACATCAATGGAATATTAATTATTTATTAATTTAACATTTTCAATGATTTACAATCTTCTAAATTATAAATGGGAACCCACTATAATATTTACTTCACACATAAGAAGTGTTTTTAATTAACCAATACCTACCAATATCAGTTCATAACATCCCTACACACGTTATATATAACATAGTGTTAGAATTTAGGACATGTATAGGGATTTAGGAGTAAAGAAATGGATGGCGTAAGGAGAAGAGGTACAGTTCTTAATTGAGTATTATTGTTGAAGTACATCTTTGAACACCTGAAAATATTCTATAACAATGATAAAATAACATCATTATTATCAATAAAATATTGAGATTTTTTTTAATTATTAATTTTATATCACTTTCTATCCTCAATCAAATAGGAACATAATCTATCATTTGTGTTTACACCCATCCACAACAACAAAATATTTTGTAATTCATTACACAATAACATATCTCCCAAACTGTTAAAATTGTGGAAATTATGTTTATATATTCTATTAATTAAATATTTATTATTCATAAAAAATAATAGTTCACATACGTTGATACCTATCAATTGAAAAAAATAATAATAACATTATTTTTCTGTATATGTGGAGAACTAACTCCCAAAAGAACTGTGATTCAATTTTCATCACCACTTAACTTATAATATAAATATAAATATGTTTAATGATATAATATTATATATTTTATTTAATTATACACTGGATTTTTAATGTAATACTCAAATTATGTAAATAATTATCATTGAAAAATATAAACGTTACAATTGAGTATGTATGACCTACCTTCTCCATGATTATAACGTAGTACATTTTTCATATACATAAATCATGATTGGTTTTAAAATTTTTAATTCATATATCAATATTAAAATTATTTAATAATTTTTATTCTTGATATTATTAAATAATGACCCATTTCACAATGATTATCAAAACGTAAATGTTTTCAATTAATGGTCCAAACATTCTCAAAATAAGTAACATGGACCTATATTTGTATGTAATTAAAAATAGAAATGTAAAAAACTAAATAATGGTCTAATGAAAAAGTAATAAATAATTAAAAAGTTTCAAAAGGAATTAAATAATTTATATAATTATTTTATATTTTAGTTAAAGGATATACATGGAAATTTTTAACTCATGGGTTGTAATTTCCGATCAATTTACTTTTATTGAGGCATATTTTATTACTATGAACATTATATATTTTATGTGGTGCATATACAACCATTTTGTATATTATATCATGAATTATTCATTATCAATCATATATTATATTAAAATATTCATATTTTCTCACACATTGGGATTTTAGTTGAATTTTAATAATTTGTAAAATGATTCTTAACTCAATTTCAGTACATTTAGTTATAAATATTATTTAGTGACTTTATAATTCCATACGCATGTATGAGCTGATCAATGAATTTTTTATTCAATATTTCGATATATGTTGTGTTTATTTACATTTTCACACATATTATATCCTAGATTTATTCACAGTTAAATGATATAATCCTTGAAAGGATTATTCATCTGAAATTATTTTTCAATGGGATATACATTTATGTAATGCACGTGCATTATTTTATAATTTGTATATACTACCCATTTGACATGTAATTCCATTAATAAAATTATTTTAATTATATTTAATGTTTCATTTTATGTTATAATTCCATGGGATTATAAATTTTTATGTTTCCAATGTGGGATGGATTTATGTAAAAATATCTTTTCTTTTGTGGATTGTTTATGATCTATGTTCCTTGGTAGGAAATCAAATGATATTATATTATTGAACAACATAAATTTCATTATACATTAGTTAAGAATTTTTTTACGTGATTAATTTTCATTTTATTTCTTAGATATTAAATATTAATCAGTAATTTTATTTTTATATGATATTGTTCTTTTATATATTTTTTTGAGAATCATTCTATTTGATATATTTTATTTAAAAAGTTTTTAGAAATATATTTTTTGAAATAGTTTAACAAATATGATTCACATTTACTTTAAATAATTTTTACGATATTTATAATATAAAATATCATAAATATTCCCAAATATTCCTCTTTTGGATCCATTTACAAAGTGTATGAAATGTATATTTATCATTTTACTTATAATAATTAGGATTTTTCACTTTTACTTTTCTTTTTCAATGATACCATGAATATTTTAAACAAATTTTATTATCACAATATTATGTCAATGTTTTTTTTATAAGTGATTAAATAATGGAAAAGGGTAACATCTTCAAAAATGTTTTAAATGATCTTTAAATTATAGTTCAATTCCTCAACATCAACCTCCATTGATGATACTTATTATATAATAAGGATGTCTTTTAATGATACAATATTTATTAATTCATTTGATGGAATACTTTTAGTTCAAATAGAATGTCATGGAACCCTTTTTTTACACCATTAACTTAAATTCTCAATGTAATTTATTAACATTATGGTATATTGACAATTTTAATGATAATGGTTGATCCTTGAAAAAGTTATTTTATGTTTTAATCCCTACTATATCATTCAATTTAAAATGGTAAGTGTAAGGAGGTAAAAAATGAGGTTTATACACATAGATTTTGGGAATATATTAGGATGGATATTCCATGAATAACTAGGAGGTTTTTTTCATGTGTAATTATGATTTTTACCCCATGTGTAACAGTGTTGGTTCCTCCAAGTATAAGTATATTATTTATTTAATTTTTAAGACTGAATTTTAATTGTGAGAGTGAAATAATATACCCCAGTTTTCTACATGTTTTATCATTTCTGTTAGTGTACATTGATAGATATATTATTAAATTAGAAGGTATGATAATGATTTCCTATTTAATGAAAAGTATTTTATACTTTTTATAGGAATATTTTTTTTTAAAAGGTTGGGGCCGAAGCCTCATTTTATTATTAAATAACAGAAAATACCTCTTTTAACTGGGTAGAGGGAGAGCCATTACCTAGCCTGAAGGCCTAGTGGGATTATAGCCCATTACATAGACCATAGGCCCAATGTTTGTTCCCAATTACCATTTTGTGAATAGTAACCTGCCTTCTACAGTCCTTGCACAGTACTGTCGGTGCTACAGTTCCTTACTGCCGATATAGTATATACCGATCTATTGTACCGTCACTGGTAAAATATAGCTACAGTACCTGCATCCAATTGGTTTTGAACCCCATTTTTCTTGTAGGACTATGGAGTTCTTACGGCTAATCCAAACTCCAACTATATATATAGGGATTATTTATGACCCTTGGATAAATATTGGAATCATATGACACATGATTATTTATTTAAATGGATATTTCCCTTGAAAATCATTATTCTATGTATTATTACTGAATATCTATGTACTTATGTGTTTGGGTTACCATTTTTTATGCTCGATAAATAGGATTATTTCATCATACTCATAGGCATATTTTAATTTAAAGATAAAAACCAATTGTTAAATCTTTTTTAGCCTTACTGATAATTTGATATCAAATATCTTAAGTTGCATTTTCCCCATGATATGTGGAGTGTTAGAAAATGATTTTTTCCATGAATGGTTTCATATGTGGAGAATTATATGGGATATTATATGTATATTTATGATAATTTTCATTATGAATCAATGTTTTTTAGTGTTATTAATTATCCTAGAGAACTCTAAACCTTATATTTACATGGGAATTTATGTGATCAGACATTTTCATTCAATGTTGATAGGTTTTTATGGTAAAAATTGGGTCACATTTATCAATAAAAATCTCAAAATGTGATGAGTATGTTTCCAATATAGGATCTGAGTGAATGGGTTCAAGGATTTAAATGTTTATATTAGAGAAATTATATAGATTCCATTAGATATTAGGATTTTTTACTCAGAGGTAACCATAATAGTTATGTATTCATTAATATATTTATACATTTAACATTGATTAAATGTTCAATTTTATAAAAATTTATTTTCTTGGTTATATGTGAATCAATTTTAAGGTGACTAAGACTATTATTGGAGATGTTTTATTAGGTGGATGTATATTTAAATATTATAGTGAACATAAAGTATTGTTTATGGTGTTATGGTTGGATTATATGTTTTAATAACATATGATATTAATGGGGATTTATGGTGATTAGTTTATTTTAGGAAACTAGTATCATATCATGGGATTTTATGATTACGGTATATAAACCATTTGGTATATGAGATAATTAGTCAGTAATTTGAATTTGAGAAAAATATTAAATTAATCTCAAAAAAATTATTCATCAAGTACTCCATTTTTTTGTTTCAATATTGGTATAAAATATTTTGAGGAATATTTTGTTTAATTATCTACGGAATGATTTAGTTTGACCATTTGGTATTACTTTTGAACTTTAGATATTGATGTATTATTTCTTCATATAAAGACTAATTAATTTTGGGAATTATCTTACCTCATGCTACCTATTGTTTTTTATATATTTAATAAATATATATGGAATAAAATTTTATTATTATTTGTGATTATGTTATCTTTTATAAGTTTATTTTAGTGCTTGAGGTATGAAAAATTCATCTTGGATACTTATCATTTAGAAAGAAAGATGAATTTGTTGTTTACTTAAACTAAACGATATAATTATAATCGTAAATTATGAATATTTTCTTATATTATTTGTTTTGATGATAATATAGTTCCTAAAAATTATTAAATTGTTCTTCAAAATAATTTTATCATTTTATCCTCATTTATTATCAGTATAGTGTATTTTTCAGACCTCATCTATTTTTGGTGTTTTTATCATTATGTCTCTCAGGATTGATAACATAATTTTTATCAATGTTCTCTATCATAGCCCATTATATTTAAGAAATTATTTTTATATTTCTTCTCTATGTTTTCATAACCCAAAAATGTTAACCATTTTGAGAACTTGGTGTGTATTATTTAAGATCAACATTGAACTTCACCTTATATGTTTTCAAGAGAACTCTTTGTTGACCATTCTTTTGTTGTAGAATGTCAAAGTATATATTTTAAAATGGAAAACCATGAATAATTATGATCAATATCATATTTTAAGTATAAGACTCATTCAAGGTTAGAGAATTTGACATCTTGATATTTTAAAATATGACACTATTCAATAGAAAAGTATATATAGAACATTAAACATAAATTAATGAAAAAATAGTCTATAACCTAACTATTTTGTTGGATTCAATGAATTTTAGTAATTTAATTATGTAATATATATAGTTAATAATGTATTTAATTTTTTTATTACTTTTCTGTATATAGTAACTCAATTTTTTAGTAAAGTGGTTTTAGGCATCAAAAATATGTTTTCTTCAAAAATATAGTTTTATTTTTTACAAATTTCTAAAATATATTTATGATAATTTTAGAAATTTTCTTCGATAAAATTAATTTAAAATATTTATTAACCTTTTCAAAATTATGTGATGATAAATTTTTGATAATTCTTTGACATGTTTTATTTCTTAATTAACTATGAAGAATAAAATTTTTATAAAATAGTTATTTCTATTAAATAACAAAAAAATTTATGATTTAATTTCATTTGAAAAGTTATAAGATTATTATATAGAATTATATAATAAGTATAGTTACATTTTAATCATACTTATACATGATTTTGGTATAATTACATTTTTTGGTATAAAAATGAATTTTTCACAAAAAATCATTTTCCTCATGTCTTTTCAGTTTAATTTTATATTAAAATTTTTAACATAAATTAATTTATTTTGGTAAAATGTGTTTAATGTTGGTAACAATAATAATAATAATTGTCTTATATTTTATGTATAATTTTTTTTTCATAATATGATGTCAAAAAGGTCAAAATTTATTCCAATAGTTATGGTTAAAAGAGGTTTACCATGAGATTTAAACTAACATTATGTAGTTTAAAATGAACTAAAAAGTTTACTAATAATAATGATCATTTGAATTTATAAAACATTCTATATATGTTATTGAATAATATATTATCAAAAAAAATTCAATATTAGGAAAATATTGTTTGACATTTGAAATGTTACGCTACATTTTATTCAAATTTTAAATATAGTATTTAAATATTATTTATTTTTTACATGATTAGATGTGTTTTTTTATTGATCAAAATGTTTATGAATAGTAGTTTTTATATTTCAAAAACATAAAAGTCTATTAAATAATGTTATTACATGATTCAGATATATATTGTTTAATCTATAAGGAATTTCAATGAATACCACTCTCCTCAATTAAAAAAGGGTACACTCTATGCACATTACGTCACACGTAAAAGTAAATTTTTTTAATAAATTACATTCCTAAATCCCTTTATAACATTCCCAAACACATTTAAGAGGCCATAATATTGAAATAATACCCTCTTTATAAGGATTAATGTTTTATATGAAGTATTTTGTATGAATAAGAGGTACAATTCCTAACTGATCATTTTTATTTTATTTCTTATGCCACATCCTTAAAATATTCTTTAACCATGATAAGATATGAAATAAATATTTCCCATTTAAATTTATATTATTATGTTAACTGAATAACTTATATCCAACTACATCTGTTATTATAGTGAAAGGAATCCATCATTTGTGTGTATGGTGGACTACTAACTTATCGACTGATGTATTTCATTTTTATTCAAGCCACAACCCACCTTCAACAAGATGAGAGAAGGGGAAAAATGTTTCCAGAGCCTTCTTTATTCATGTTCAAGGAGAGATAATGACCCCCGATACCCGCCTTCAATAGGTCCCAGAGTGGACTCTATCACCAAGGGTACAGAATCACACAAAATATTGAAGGCATTACCCTTTTTATTTTAATAGGATTGAAAGAAAAGAGAAAAATTCCAAACAACACCAAAGATGGAAGTAGATGTAAAGCCAAAACAAACCATTCCCATATCCATGTTCTAAAATTAAATGCTACAAGGTATAAGAAAACCCCAAAAATAAAAGTACCAAATAAAAAGAAAAAAATAGCAACAACCACTGCCCCAACGTCTGAACTAGTGCGATCATGCACGATCCCTGATGTCCTCTTGGAAAACTGAATATAGTTTTTATACGTATGGTGAGCATTAAAGTATACTTAGTAGAGAAAAACCAAAAAATCTCATGCACAAGGGGGGAGGCATTCTAATACCCCATGACAAAAGAGATAACTGAAACACCTAGCTAGGAAAACATCCCACTGACACCTCACCATGGAACACTCCCCAAATAATGCATGTCAAGAAATGTAATAGTAATAACACATTGACATTTGGCTACCCCGCACCACTTTCCCAGTAGTTATTGAAGACATCTTACGCATCGAACCTCTCCCACCATTCTCACTATAGTCCCACTTCCATACCCCACCCCCACACACCTGGGCCATCAACACACATCCCACCCACAATCACCTAGGCTATATCAACCACACGTAACCATGATCATAAACACCTATTCTAGAACAACCACTGCCATGCACGAAGACACATGTGCCTCATCCCGATGACACTTGGGAAACAACATGCTCACACGCACCTAGGCCAACCACCACAACTAACCTTCCGGAAGAATATTGGTATATAATGGACCTCAGTCCATCACAACCTGCCCGGTGAGTCTTGGTCTATTCGAGAATGGGAGAAGAAAAAGATCTAAAAACCAGCCACTCATAGGAGGGTTGGGAAGAACACTCTCCCCCATGAAATGGGGGTGTTCGGCACAAAGTTATCAACATGGTTGGGGCGCAAATAAGAAATATAAGAACTAAAATTTTATGTAAAGGTAACAACAACACATCCCAACATAGGGGTTCCAAAACAAACCTACGAACAAAAACCCTCGTTATTTTTCATTCATAAAAAGGAACACCACTCGCAGCCAAGTCACAATTCATTCCTAGAACCAATTCCCCATTGAACATGTTCTTGTTTTCATGTTCAAGTGATTCCATTTAAGTAAATCTTGCAATACTGGGAAACTAGTAGGCATAACCACATCCTAAGGAAAAGAAAACAATCAACCAATAACTAAGAATTCACACCCGGTTCTCTTGTTAAGTCACAAAAACAAAGGGATCCTTGAGATCCCTCAAAGTACTAGAACCAACTAAGCATCAAGATATAGCCCCACAAGGCATCAAGTCCTACGACAACTACAAAAACAGAGGATACCATCACCATCCATATAACCCCATAAGCATCAAGTATATCCATCATAAATACCACTAAGATAGAGAAAGGGTGATTCTAGATTCAAGAACATCATTCATTAAGATTCCCCCTTTCTGTTTGGTTATCCAGGATGATCACACAGGGGTGGTTGTTCAATGGACCTCCAAAAAATCAGATGAGTTTACATGATTAATAAATTTCCTTGTTAAGCCATTCAATATTCATAAATGGAATTTTTTCATTAGTGCAAAAGGAAAGACCACCAAGGGCCATGATTTTTAGTGGGCATAAGCCCGCACAATTCACAATATAAATAATCAAGGATAAGGAAATAAAATATAAACATTGATCACACCACCCCTTCAATATTTAAAAGTATTTTTGTTAATCACATTAATGTTTGGTTTCATCCATCCCCACAAAAACAATAGCGTACCCACCCCACATGATACACAGTAAAGAGAGGCGAAGGAAAACCCAACCTGGATTGATCAAGGATTGATGTTTTAACTCTGCACGCCAAGAACTGGCGATGCGTGACTTGTTAGGGGATTGGGGGGGGGGACTCCAGGGACTTCAAGGATGAGTAGGAAACCTCCACCACATGCACACCACCTTCCTAGAGATGGTGGTACACTCCAAACGTACAACGAAGGAAAAAGGAGACTAGTGAAGAAGAAGAAGAAAGAATAAAATCTAGTGTGATATAAATATGAGATCCCACTATTAGAGGATATGGATTTTGAATGGAATTAATGTCGGATCATGGTTTTACACACGTTTGTGCGGTTATGCATGATGTAATTAATTGTCATTTAACAATTCTCATCAGAGGGGTGGCCATAAAAGCTGTGGGTTTAAACGGTTTCGTTTAAATCATGCAATAGGGGTAGAACAAGAAATTATGGGGAAAGGTTGTGAAACTGAGAAAAATCCATGTGTTTTGGTATGTTAATGGTTGCACAACTCTTGGGAGATTCTAAATATTATTTATGGGCTTTAAATGGAACTGAAATGGGGGTATTAAATCATTTGTATGTAAAAATATACATTGAGCGAGGAAAAAGTCTGAAACTGGAAAAAGAACAAATACCGCTCGGTGACGACATGGTGCCACCAACACGGTCTCACCGTCACATTGCCACTATCACGTTTCCACCCTCACAGTGCCACCATCACGGTGTCAGTGTCACGTTTCCACCCTCACGATGCCACCGTCATGGTGCCATCTTCAAGGTGTCACCCTCATGGTGCCATCCTAAAGGTGTCACCCTCACGATGTCACTTTTTCGGTGCCTCCCTCACGGTTCCATATTCACGGTGTCACCCTCTCGGTGCCACCATTTTTGTGTGGGACCGTGATCGGTGCCACCTTTTGGTGGAACCATTTTATGGAACCATGTTTTGGAAAAGCAATAGACCAGGATGTTTTGGTCCGTTACATTAGATACCTCTCAATCTATTCTCACCCTCAAGAATCAAAACATGACTAGAATAAAGGAGAGGGGTCTGATCAACCACCTTGAAAGATACCTCTCAAGAGTATACATCATCCATCATTTAGATGACTATTGATTCACTACCTCTTTTATCCACCCATGTTTGAACACCAATATTCAAGGGTCATACAATCTAGACATAGGGATTAGGGAGTTCCTTCATCCATGTCAAGATTCTATCCACTTTGGGTAGTACAGACTCGCCTGAATAGGTTTAATCGCATCCACATAAATGAATATTGATTAGGGATTGGTTCCACCCCTCCCCATAGTGAATAATCATCACACACACACATCTAGATAAGAACAGAAACAATCCATTCCATAGTTAATAAGGTAAAACACTTCATCACAAAAAATTACAATCAAACCGAAAAAAAAAATCAAAGCATCTCTTGGTACTTGTCGTGCATATGTGCCTCTCATTCCTAGGTACTCTCCTTGATCCCACCATGCCTCCAGAACACATGAACCAATGTAATGGTTCATCCATGAAGGACCTTCTTCTCGCGATCCTCAATCCTCACCACTCTTTCTACAAATGTCACGTCGGCCCTGATATCCACCTTTCCCCAATAGAGGTTGTGTGAATCGTCATGAAGATACCATAGGAGATGAGACACATGGAGGACATTATGCATTATCAGTAGCAGTGGTTGTAGCACTAGCTGATAAGCCACTTCACAGACTCTCCGTAGCACTTCGAACGGTATAACGAACCTAGATGAAAGCTTACTCCCCCGGTCGATCCTCTGTTTCCCCCACCGATGGGATACCTTCAAGAATACATGGTCCCCAACCTCAAACTCCAAGTGTCTCCTCCTATTATCGGCATATTACTTATGCTGGTCATGAGTCGACTTCATCCTCTCCAGTATAATCTGAACCTTCTTCGTCGTGCTATTCACCACCTCCGGGCCTAGAACACCTACTTCCCCAACATCTGTCTAACATATAGGGGAGCGACACGGCCTCTCGTACAGATATTTGAAAGGAGCCATGAAATTGTTTATGTGATAGTTGTGGTTGTAAGAAAACTCTACCAAAGGGAAGTTTTGTACCCATGATACTCCAAATTCCAACACACATGCTCGTAGAATATCCTCCAACGTCTAGATGGTGCACTCTGTCTGCCCATCTTTCTGGGGGTGGAAAGAAGTGCTGAAGAATATATAGCTACCAAAATCATGTTGCAATCCTTTTCAGACCAATGAGGTAAACTAGGTATCCCAATCAGAGACTATGGACCTCATAACCACCTGAATTCACACCACTTCATCCACGTACCTCTCTGCAAGGGCATCCACTGTACCCGACTCCTTGATTGCCAGGAAGTGAGATGATTTTGTCAGTCGGTCCACCACTACCCATATAACATCAACACCCCCTTTAACTCAGGGTATTCCTGTGATGAAATCCATCAAGATGTCATCCCACTTCCACTTGGGGAAATTTAAAGGTTGTAACCGACATCCTGGGTCGCGGTGTTCAGCCTTCACCTGCCGACACATGAGGCACTTTGCTACGAACACTGCCACAGCTCGCTTCAGCCCTGGACATCAAAACTGACTTTTTGAACCCTGATACATCGTGGAAACTCCTGGGTGAACCTCTACGGATGAGTTGTTGAACTCACCAAGAACTCTCTCATCCATCGTCTTTGAGAAAAACATCCTCTCATTGAAAATAATCTGATTCTGACCATCCTCTGACCATCCTTCTGTAGCATTTCCATGGCTAATATGATCGCGCATTACTTCAATTTCTATGTCTCCCCACTAAGACTCCTCTACCTACTGAAATAGAGAGGAAAACAATGTCATTTGAAATAGTTATCCTCTACCACCATCCATCCTTGCGTCAAGGTGTAGGGAAGCCCAATCTTCCATTGCCTTCCAAGCATCTGCTGATTCTCATACCACGTCCTTCTATGACTTCCTGCTCAGGGAATCAACCACCACATTCCCCTTTCCCGAGGTGTAGAAGATTTCAAAGTCATAGTCTTGAAGGAACTCCATCCACCTTTACTGCCATGAGTTCAGTTCCCACTTGAAGAAGATATACATCAATCTCTTGTGATCTGCGAAGACTATGATGCATTACCCGAAGAGGTAATTCCGCCACAAATATATTGCGAACACGGCCTTTGCAAGCACCAGATCGTGGGTGGCATAGTTATGCTCGTGGGTACGTAACTTTCTAGATCCATAAGTGATCACCCCTTGTTGTTGCATCATCACACACCCTAGGACTTGTCCTGAAGCATCACAGAACACCACATACACCACCCCTTCTTTAGGAAACCTCATCACTGGGGCACTAACAAACTTCCCCTTTAGATAACTGCAGGATTCCTCACACTGCTCATCTCACATGAAATCCTGGTATATCTTGGTCAATGATGTCAAAGGTGATGAAACTCAGGAGAAGTTGGGCACACACATCCAGTGGTAACCTACTAGACCTTGGAAACTACTAACCTCTTCCCTGTTCTTGGGAGTTTCCCAAGAAACATCCACCTCGACCTTTGATGGGTCCACCTCTATTTCCAGTTCAGAAACCATTTGTCCAAGGAAGTGAAGTTCTAGAATCCAGAACATGCACATGGACAATTTCCCATATAGTTGGTGCTGTCAGAGGACTTCTAAGACTGTTCTCAGATTCTCTGTGTGATCCTCCACCAACCTTGAGAAGATCCAGATGTCGTCAATAAACACAACTCTGAACCGATGCAGATATTCCAAGAAGATGGGGATCATGAGCCCCATGAACACAGCTGGTGCATTTGTGACACCAAATCACATTACTACAAACTAGAAAGTTCCCTTACCTGAACCTGAAGGTAGAATTCGAGATTTCATCCTTCTTCAGCGTCAACTGGAGATACCTAGACCGAAGGTCGGTCTTGTAGAACCACCCTTCCCCTTCTAACTGGTCGAAAAGGTCGTCAATCCTTGGGAGAGGGTAATTAGTCTTGACAGTTACCCAGTTCAGTATCATGTAGTCTATGCACATCCTGAGTCCACCATCTGCCTTCTTTATTTACAAATCTAGAGCAACCCATGGTGACGCACTTGGTGAAACAAATCCCTTCTTCATCAGATCGTCAATCTAAATCCAAAACTCTCACAATATAGAAGGAACTATCCAGTAGGGATCAATTGAAATCAGATGAGCATCGGGTTCCAAGTCTATTCTGAACTCAACATCACATTGAGGGGGAAGACTCTCCACCTCTTTAGGGAAGACATACATGAACTAACTAACGATCCCCGGGACTTCCGCCATCTCTATAACCATAAAATCCACTAATAGCTTAGTTAACAAGGAATGGAGGATCTCCACTCACTGGCTGCCCTCCTGGCAACCCCACTTTCCGATGAAAGTCACACGTCAACCACCCAAGTTAGAAAACATGATCCTTCCTTGGAAGCAGTTAATAATGTTACATACAGAGAACAACCATTCAATGCCTAGGATGACATCATATGGATGTATCTGCAATAGTAGAAGATCTCTAATTACCGATGTGTCCCTATCATCAGTCTACACCTTCAGAAAACATCAAAAATATCTGTATGACCTCCGACTAGTTTACTCAACACCAGGGGCACTGGACGTCTCTCAGCGTCAGGACATAGAGCACAGTCTAGACTGGGCACAAAAATGGGATGTGAAGCTCTTGTATCGAACAAGACATAGGAAGGAGTACTAAACAAGATGATCACACCCCAAACGACTTCGGACCCTGCATGAAATGATGCCTTCGCGGTGTGTAACTGCCTACACCGACCTCCCCGACCCCTCGATTGTCGGCCGCCTCCCCGACCACACCCTGGTTTAGGCCCCTGAGGAATGCACGGAGGTCTGCCTCCTCCAGCAATGTCTATCCTCGGAGGAGAGGGAGCCCGCTGTTCCTGTTGATACTGAGGTGGGTGCTGCACCGGCCCACTCCCATTGTACTGCACTCAGTCTGGGCACTGGTTTCGAAGGTTCCGATGGATTCCACAGATGAAGCATCTAGGTCCTAGGCCCAAAAGGAAAGGCTGAGGAATGGGAGATCGGAACTGGAACTACTGAGTCCTGCTACATACTGGTCGAAACCTTGAGGGCCCTGATGCTGGGGGCCTGCTACTGACGACCTTCCCCTTCAAAGAGCCCAACTGGATTCCCTCTCAAGATGCACCTCCCAGCATGTGCATCTATTCCACCACTTCAGCCTTCTTTTGGACCTCTATGTACACTGGTAGGGTGAAGAGGGTCACCGCATACTGAAGAGAAGGTCGGAGTGCCTCCACTAAATGTATTTCCCGAGACTCCTCATCCAGAAATAGGTCCAGATCAAAGTGAAGGAGATCCTTGAACTTGATCCCCAACTCCCTCACTAATATACCCCATATTGGAGGGAGAGTTGTTCCTACCTCTTCTCGGCCTTTATCTTGGAAGAGAGGAATTCTCCCCAATACTCCCTCTCGATGTCAGTTAACATCACCTCAACCTCCCTCTTCTCCCTATGATAGAGCGTCCAACACTGACATGCTTCCCCCGCATGTGGCTTATAGCCAGAGGAACCTGGTACTTTGTCGGAGCCCTGATCAAGCTGAGCTATCACCAGATCCTCTAGCCATCTCTCTGTCTCCACGTCATAGATGTTTCCCTCGTACTTCCCAAGGGTCTGCCGTTGAAATGAATAAATAATCCTCTTCCACTGATCGCTCTCCTCCTCTTGGTCAGTCCTCTGCCAATCATCCAAGTCATCTTCTAAGGCATCGATCTCCCACACCACTCACGTTCGTCGTCCAGGTGTCATTGCTGCAAGGTAAACAAGGAATGACTAAGCCCGAGTAGTGTAGAATATTTCTTTTAAATTATCCTAGACAAATTTTTAATTTTAAATTCCCAAAACACCCAAGAAACACAAGAAAACAAGTCATTATGATGCATGTACCTTTCCTAGGGTATCTACCCTGCAATCATGGTAGCCTCACTTGGTCGTTAGGAAGGCTCAGATTCCCTGCATCGGATCACGAGGGGCCCAAAAATCCTATTTCCTAGTTGGCCTTCCATGGCCTATTTCAGGCACTAATATTGTCCAATAGTGTTTCCCTACCATCCCATGCAATTCTCACTGTTCCTAACTCCATACACCATCCTGTCTCTCAACCTCCTCCTCTAATACCATTATTTCATGACCTACCTTCACCAAAATGAGAGAAGGGACAACAGTTTTCCAGACCCTTCCTTCATAAAGTTAAAGGAGAGATAATGACCCCCCGAGACCCGCCTTCAATAGGTCCCAGAGTGGCGACTAGCAAACAAGGGTATAGAATCACACACAAGATGGAAGTCACTGCCATTTTTTTTAATAGAATTGTGAGATAAGATAGAAATCTCCAACAACACCAAATATCGATGTACTTTTAAAGCCAAAACAAACCATTCCCATATGCATGTTCCAAATGTTAATGTTACAAGGTACAAGAAAACCCCAAAAATGAAAGTACCAAAGAAAAGGGAAAAAATAGAAACATCAGTTGTCCTAATGTCTGAACTAGTACGATCCTACACGATCCCTAAAGTCCTCCTGGAAACCAGAAAATAGTTATATATATATATAGTGAGCATACAAGATTACTAAATAGGGAAAACCAAAAACTATCATGCACAAGTGGGGAGGCATTCTAATGCCCCGTGAGAAAAGAGATAAACGAAACTCCTAGCAAGGAAAACTGCCCACCCAAGCCTCACCATGGAACACTCCCCATATAACTTAAGTCATGTAATGTAATAGTAATCACACATCATGGTTTGGGTACCTTGTGGCACTTTCCCACTGGTTATTGAAGACATCCTACACATCGAGCATCTCCCACCATTCTCACTATTTTCCCACTACTATACCCCACCCGCACACACCTAAGACACCACCACACATCCTGCCCACAAACACCTGGGCTATATCAACCATGGGTAACCACGTCCGTCAACACCTGGGCTAAAACAACAACTTCCATGCCTGAAGACACCTGGGCCACGTCTTGAAGTCACTTGGGAAACAACCCGCCTTCACCCACCTGGGCCAACCACAACAACTACCCTTCCCGAAGAATATTAGGCTATAATGGAGCTTAGGCCATCACAGCCAGCCTGATGAGTCCTAGGATATTCAAGAAAAGGGGTAGAAAATGATCCTTAACCACCCACTCATAGGAGTGTGGGAAAAAATACCCCCCCCATGAAATGTTGGTGTTCGACACAAAGTGCTCAACATGGGTGCGACGCGAATAAGAAACATAAGAACTACAATTATATGTATAGATAACAAGCACACATCACAACCTAGGGGATCCAAAACCAACCTAAGCACAAACACCCTCATTATTTTTCATTCATAAAAAGGCACAACACTCCCAACCAAGTCACAACTAATTCCTAGAACCAATTCCCCATTAGACCCATTCATGTTTTCATGTTCAAGTGATTCCATTTAGGTAAATCCTACACTACTGGGAAACTAAAAGGCATAACCACAACCCAAGGAAATGAAAAAAAGTCAAATAAACAACTAGAAATTCACACCTGGTTCTCTTGTAAAGTCACAACAATAATGGGATCCTTGAGATCCCTCAAATTAACGCAACCATCTAAGCCTCAAGATACAGGCCCACAAGTCGTCATGTCCACCAAAAACCACAATGACAAAGGATCTCATCCCCATCCATATCACCCAATAAGCATCAAGTAGAACTATCACACATACCACCAAGACAAAGAAAGGGAGATTCCAGATTGAAGAACATCATTCATTAAGTTTCCCCCTTTCTGTTTGGTTAACTAGGGTGATCACATAGGGGTTGTTGTTCACTGAACATCCATTAAATCGGCAGAGTTTACATATTTAATAAATTTCCATGTTAAGAAATTCAATCATCATAAATTACAGGGGTTCAATAGTGCACAAGGATAGACCACTAATGACCATGGTTCTCAGTGGGCATAAGACCGCACAATTCATAACATAAAAATCAAATATAATGAAATACAATAGAAACGTCGACCACACACCCTTCAATATTTAGAAGTTTCTTTGTTATCGTAATTAATGTTTGGTTTCATCCATCCACAAAAAAACAATAGTGTACCCACCCCGTATAATACACAATAAACAGAGACGAAGGAAAACCCTACCTGTATCGATCAAGTATCAATGTTTTAACTCTGCGCACCAAGAAATGTGGATGCACGACATGTAGGGGGGGTCTCTGGGGACTCCAAGGATGAGTAGGAACGCTCCAGAACATGTGAACCACTTTCCTCAGAAAGGGGGTGGACTCCAAACGTACAAGAGAGTAAAAAGGATACAATCCAAGAAGAAAAAGGAAGAAATTCTAGTGTGATATAAAGATGAGATACCGTTGTTAAGAGATATGGAATTTTTAATGGCAGTAATGTTAGATCATGGTTTTCCACAAGGTTGGGCCATTACACATGATGGAATTAATTGTCATTTACCAATTCTCATCGGAGGGGTGGCCATTACAGTCATGTGTTTAAATGGTATCCTTTAAATCACGCAACAGGGGGAAGAACTAGAAAGTATGGGGAAAGGGTGTGACATTGAGGAAATGCCACGCATTTTGGTAAGTTAAGGGTCAGCCGAATATTTGTGGATTATAGATATTATTTACGGGAATTAAATGGATGTGAAAGGGGGCTGTTAATTCATTTTTACATCATAAGATACGTTGCGGGAGGAAAAAGTCAAAAACTAGAAAAAGAATGAAGACCGGTTGGTGAGGACATGGTGCCACTGACACGGTGCCACAGTTTCGGTGAGGGATCGTGACTGGTGCAACCTTTTTGGTGGATCCATCTGATGAAACCATGTTTTGGGACAGAATTAGAGTAGGAGGGTACAGGCTGTTACAAATCACCAGATTTCATGGATGGTTATAATAATGGAATTAATGTTTATATATTATATTCATGAAATATTTAACATTATTAAAAGAAAAAATTATAATTTAATCTATAAAAATTCCCTTCACAAAAAATGAAAAAAAAATAATCATTTGTATGTGTGGACTATAACCTCAACAGTGTGGTGTGATTTTGTTTTCTTCACCATAACACATGGATGAAATATATAAGAATTTATTAGATTATATTATGGTACTAAAAACTTATTTAGAAATATTTACATATAAAATAATGGATTCCTTTTCTATATAATGATAATTCAAAAATGGAAATGTAACTAATTCAAACACTTGGAATATCAGAACAATGATTTTTTCACGATTCACACTCAAAAAGAAAATTAAAAATTGGTTATGGATTAAAAATTATTTTTAAAAATGATAATTATTTAAATATTATTATTCAATAGATGATTTAAAAAACAATTTGACCATGATCAACACAATGAAACTATTTTTAAATTATTGATTGAATTTTCTCATGATAAAATATATAGACTACATATATTAGGTAATAAAATATGACATTTTAATAAATAATTATATGTATTAAGGAATAAGTAATAATAAAATTAAAGTTTTCATGAAAAAATAAATAATTGACTAATTTTTTTTAAATCTGAGTTAAAGGCAATACATGGTAAGTCTAGTCTCTATGGAAGATATTTAATCTCAATATAATTTCATTAAGGATGGTTATATTATTATGCACATAGTTTTTTATATGATTTATATACTACCCTTTTACATATTATTTCATCAATAATTCATAATTTATTTATTTTATGTTCTACATGAATTATTTAAACCAATGGGATTTGACTTAAAGGTTACCAATAGATAAAAAATTTCTTCACTCAATATCCATTTATTGGTTCATAATTGTTATTCAATGAATATATTATTCTAAAATTATAAGAGGTATGACGTCTAAATAATTTTATTCAATATTTGAAATTATATAATTTGGATTTAAATATTTTGACCACAATATATTAATTGATTAATTATTGATTAAATGACATGATCTTTATAAGTGTTATTCATCTCAAAGTATCTTTCATTGGGAAAGACATTTATGATATAAACCTTTCATATTTTTTGATGTGAATATAATTCCACTTCAAAATATAATATCATGAATCTAATTATATTAAATATTTTTATAATTTTATTGGAATTAATTTTTTATGATTCATATGATCAAAAAGTTAAAAATTTGGTAAAGGCTTTATTTGACCATCTTCTTTTTTCTGAACATTATTTATGATGAAGGTTACTTGGGGTGAATTATATGATCTTAAATTCATGATCTAAGCCCATTTTATTAAAATTTATATTTTAATGTTTTTTATCTGTTAAAATTATGGTTCCTCCCTTATTAAGTAATAAAACCTCAATAATATTTGTTTGTAAATGACACTGATATTGAATCTTCATTAATGTCAAAAAATATTTTTATTTCATATGCATGTTTTCTAAAACAATTTACAATACTATTATTTTATAATCATAAATTATTTACTAAAATTAACTCTCAGGATTACAGGATAGATTTTTAACATATTTTTAAATGAAAATTTAATGAATTTTTCAAAATGGGGATTTTTTTACTCCCTTTACAAAATGTATATAAAGAATTTTTATTTTTAACATTTACAAAAGGGAATGAATTTCCCACTATCATGACCATTATTTTCCTTAAATATTCACTTTATATTTCAAATGGAATTCTAATAGAAATGTATTTTTACATGATGTTGACAATTTTTAGTCTTTTAATGTTATTTTTCAAGTAAATACTGTTTTTATTCAATAAATTTTTACTGATAATTTTATGGAACATATATTAAAAAATTAAATAAAACCCTTGATTTATCTAATTCTCCCCATGGTAAATTTTTTAGTGATATGATATTCTTTATTTTACTAGATGAATTATTATTATTTCAATGAACATTTTACAGAACCAATTTTTTATGGGTTAATTAACATGTTCATAGAAAGATGATTGTTCTTATGAGTTATAGATGAAATTTTTAGTGACCTCTAGCCCAATTTCCTTGATCTAGTGACTGATTTATTACATTGGAATTATATTGAAGGAATAAAATCTCAAGGGACAATGTATTCTAGTAGTCATGGTATACCTAATACATTCATTATTCTTAAATTACATTTGTTGAAAAAAAATTAAACAATAATTTTTAATTTTTTAGTAACATTAATCCCTTAAAAATATCCTTTTATATCAATCATGGTAAACCTCATTGATTCCCAGGGAATGAAAAATATTAAGGAAGAGTTGTAATACTCATTAACAGGTAAGTATAATGGAAGTTATCATTAATAAATAACTAATAAGAAATATGGAAGTGAAACTAACATAAAACATATTCCATTAAATCAATAACTCAACTATCCTAATTTGATAAGGAATAATTATTATACCATGTTAAATAATGGAAAAAACATTACATTTAATCAATAATCCATAACTAAAATGCATCCATAAATAATATCATTTCAAAAATATCATGCAAACTAATAAATGAAATCTAAATAAAATTATTTCATAAATATTAAATTCCAGGATCTCATGAGTCATGATACCATATTATTCCATATCTTTCGAATGATATTTTAAATGAAAGTTATAAAACTACTTAACGCCTATTTACAGGTATTTTCAAATGGGACCTACTAATGCATCACAAGAATATATAATAATAGTACCTACAAACCACTATATCTCCAAATCAAAACTCTTATATATAATAATATATTTAACTCATCAACAAATATTCCTTATCATAAAAAATCCTTTTTGAGTAAATGGTGCAGATTTAAAAATATTTTTCATATTAATCATGTATAATTTAATGAAACACCATATATAATATTTGAATAAATTTTGAGAAAAAATTATATCCAACATACATAAATATTTATATTTAATATAAATTTTGTTTATTATAATAAATTATCACAATTAAGTGATTCTTTCGTTATACGATCAATAATCACAAAATAAAGTGATAATGTTCAATAATTTTTACCACTTAGTAATTTTAAATTCAAATTACGTAGTATGAAATTATTTAGCTTGAAACATAAAATAACTTGAAGTATGGATACATTATGATATATCATGTCAAACAATTATTATATACCCCACATAAATGTTAGTTAGTGCATAATAACAATTAAGTCTCAATGGAATGTAAATTGAGATGAAATCCTTTAATTAACACTTCCTAATAATTGAACATTATTTAAAATATTCTATTTTAGATAAAAATATGTTATTAACATATCAAACACCATATTTATTTTTATAATATTATACATATTTCATTTATATCATCCTATCAACAATTCATTTATAGTCTTTCATTATTTTCATTATTTTGGGTATTCATTGTCTTGTATTCTCAATCATGTTTTGTCACGAATGCTTCAATTATTCAAAATTTTATTTGATATATGAAATAAATAATTATAATAATTACATAATTAACATATATTTACTCCATTTTAATTTTTAATCCCAATCATAATATTTCATTACAAAAAATAAAATATAGTATGATCATTGAGAGGGTAGGTTGTACCTTCGGATGAGTAATGTGTCCATTTTCATGTAGAATTACATAAAGTTGGTAAGTAATAATTTATATTTATATAATGAAAATAATATCATATGTACCATATTACTTCTTTAAAGATATTTATATATATCATCCTCATGGTGTGATGATGATAAAAGAATTACATCCCTTTGTGAAGGATGTAGTCAACACATACACGAATGATCTCATCATCATTATGTGATTGAAAAGGTAAGAATGAATAATATATATTAAAATGAAATATATTTCATTAATATAATAATTATCACATTAATACAATTCTTATTTATTATTGATAAACTAATTATATTCCATTTAATGTATTAGTGATAGACAAATCACATCACTTTGTGAGGCGGTAGTCGGACGTACACATGAGAAACATTATTATATCACCAATGAAATTGAAGGTATAAAAAATAAAATTTAACATTTAAAGACATAAAATTAGGATATAAATATAATATAAATTATTTATATACAACTTCATTCCCATATATTTTATATGATTATGGAAAAATGAATGACATCAGATTGTGAGGTTGTAGTCTGGTTTACCAATGAATGCTGGTTTTTTAACCCATTTGAGGAAGATGGAGGTGGTTTTCATACTTATATTTTTGGAAAAAAATATAAGTATATGTTACATACATTTATTAGTATAACATTTGGTTTTAATAATAATTTATGAAGTTGAAGTAAGAAATAAAATAAGTAGAGTCATTTAAGAACATTAACTCTTCTTCGGTTATCCCCATTATGTTTCCACCAAAACATTCCTTGGTTGGATTTTTATAAAAAGCCATACCTTAATGGTGTTATTTTGGAATGTTTGTATTTTTTTTATAATTAATTTGATTAAAAACTGTATTATGGTCTGGTGAAGGGATGAGAGGGGTGTCCTTTTATAAGTGAGATGAGTGGGAGACTTGTAATGTTTTTGAAACAATTCAATCCTCCCCAATTTTTTCGATTTAGAAAGACTACAAATCATACCATTTTCAAACCAAAATATATATGGTAGAAAAATATCCATGATATGTTTTTTTACAATTATAGGTCATTTTTAACCATTATATTCTTACATTATCCTAGGGTAAATCAATTTTTACCGTACCATCACTAATTTATTTTAACTGTTTCCACTATTATTTTTGGTCAAAAAATAAGTTTATGATATTATTGAATATAAACTAATCTCATTAAAAATATTCAATCCATTATTAAAAAGAAAATTCATAAAATAATCAAAATGGAATTTAAAATTAATCCCAGATACATGATGACAAAGTTGGTTTTTAAAGAGTAAATGTCCAAAAGATTACAGTTATTTTATATCAAAATTTATTTCGAAAAATAATTTAATAAAATATCTTTTGTAATTTATATGAATTTAATGTGATAAATATTTAAAAATAATTCATAAAAAAATTCTTCATTATTAATATTTTATATTAAATAATACTTTTCAATTAATATTCATTATTTTTTTATTATTCGCTAAGAAATTAAACATTTGAGGAAAAACCGAAAAATTCACCAAAGTTTAATTTTGATATGATTATAATGAATATTAAGTTAATTTTTTCATATGAATTTTCTACTAGTGGTTTAAAATAATTTTAAATTATTTTTGTAACAATTATTTAAAATAACTTTTAGTAAATAATATTTTTTCAGAAGTCATTATCCTTCTTTTAAACGATTCATATTTTATTTATAAAAAATATATATTCATTATTATAATAATTATGTTATTATTATTCATACACAAAATTAAATTGTTTAGATGAAAAATAATTTATTATATAATAGTACTTTAGTAATATTCCCCATTTCATTAATTTATGGTGTTGTGTGTAATGCATGAACAATGGTATGTTGGGTGTAACACACACCAAACACAAAATTGTGTGTAATGTAATATAAAATAGATATTTTATGTAATGGAACCAATTGAGGAGATTAATTTTCATAAAAATATAAATATATCATAATATCTTGTAGTGTTAAATTCTACAAAGCCTTGTGTATCATGTCATTACGCAACCAAATATAATGTTCTTATTGTGAAATAACGGGGTGTTACATTCTCCTAGACTTAAATAAATTTAATCTTAAAAATTTAAACATGATATTGGTATTCAATGGATTTATATTTTGGAAAAAATCATTGTTGAAACCACCACATCATAAAAGGAAAGTAAAATATGCTCTAAATAAAATATAAACAATTCTATGTAGGACATGTAGAATAACATATGATAAGGTTTTTTTTGTTGGAGAGCCTAATTGGAATGTAAATTTGTTAACATAGAGTAAAATTTCCATTAATTATATAAAATTATATAGGTAATTGATCACAAAAATGTGAATTATCAATGGATTGTTACAGAATTAAAAACCATACATCGAATTGGATTGAAAATGTTAATTGATATCCTCGGAAATGACGATAATAGAATAAAACATCTTTTTAAGATATTTTTTTCTTTAATTTGAGTAATTCATTTATTATCATTGAATTAAATGAAATATACATACTTGATAAATAGCTATTTCATAACTACAATTTCACCATTTAATTATGCTTCAATAAATTTAAATTTTTTCTCTTCCTCATAGAAATTAATATCCGCAAATGAATTTTATACCTAAATTAGTAAAATGAAAATTTAATAGATGATAATAACTAAAAAATAGTTACAGTTTTTACCATATATCTTTAACTATATTCCAATACTAATAAGGTTTGCACGAATTTTTTATATATTATATAAACACAAAAACATTAAAATTATCACCACCAGTTTCGTTATTAATATTTATTTTTTAAATCATATAACTATATAAAATGACATATTAACAGTATAATATCATATTTAAGTGTTAGGAATTGTACCATTATCATCCTCCAGTCATGGGTTCAAGCCTTGCGGCCTTGTCGGATGTGACGGGTTGTCACCCAAAATGTGGGTATTCATTTTTCTAAACTACATTTACTTTTTTCTTATTACATTCTAGAAAAATAATATAGACATCCATGAAATAAAATTAATCATTATCGATCAATTTTTACTTTCTTTTTTTATAAAACCATTTTTTATATAAAATAATATTAGTAGACTATTTTGATATTATCATTAATGGCCATATTAAACGAAATGGTTTTAAATATTTTCATTCTATTATAAAAATGTTTGTTTTTAATTAATAGTAAAAAAAATTTCATATAAAATATATTTAGGGAGTAAATTTCACTAAAAATATCCTTAATCATGATATAATCACATCACATAAAACCAATAAAAGATGTTTAAGACTCTTAAATTATGATAAATATTCAACACATTAACAGATGAGGAAATCCATTTCTCTTTTCTTAATGAATACATATATTATTATAAAAATTAACATATCCTTTAGAAACGTTATGAGTCTTAAAATAAAAATACCATTTCTATAATATATAAAAATTTTAAATCTTGAATCACATTACATAAATATTTATTTTATTTTATTTCATCACTATTAATTTTTTGGGGTATACATTATCATTTAGAAGAGGGATTTGACACGGATAATTCGAAGATTCTAAAATAATAATAATACAAAATTATCCCTTTGATTATATTTAATTATTTCTATTAAACGCCTCATTTTCCCTTGGAAACTAAATTCCTTATACCCTTTTTGTTTTAAAATATAAAAAATTCCATTATATTATGTCACATTCAACTCAATATAAGACACCATAGTATTACCATAGTTCATTCAATTTCATCATCTATTAAAATCATTCACATCGGTATGTAAACAAATTTGAATTATCTTATGTATATCCCACAGAAGTTCCAAATTGGTAGTGTAGTAAGGACAATTTTATGCACAATATGATGACTGGGTCAATACCAATATGCTCTTTTTATTGTTGTTTACACATGATAGATCTTTTAGAGAACCAAGCCTACTAATAATATCCATTTAGTGATTTATTTGGTATGGAAAATAACATAATATATTCCTTACCAAATATTACATTATTATTCTATAAATATCATCAATTTTTATCATAGGGTTTTGTTCCATAATCTCTGATTTCCTAAATATAGTTCAAAAGGATTCTATAAAACCTCGTTTGATACCAATTTTAGTAAAACTAACCCTAGTACCCCACTCTATTTTGTTCAATATTACATTTATAAAAGTTTTTGGAAATCAACTCATGAAAGACTGATTAATTTTATAGGATTGTTAAAATAGATTAAGACATTATTTTTACATTACATTAAAGTAAAAAATTTAAAACTGTAAATACTAAGAAAATTTCATGTAAATTTTTTAAATTATCTGGGATTATTATCTGTCTACAAAAATTTATGGCACGTAATTCTGAGGACCGGTGTGCTAGGAATAAATTTTTGAACTTTGTAAGGTATGTTTAATAAATTCACATGAAAAGTATTCTATCTTTTGAACCGGTGCTTGGATTAGAAATTTGTGGTCACCATTGAATCCAGAGAGCCAGGATTTGGTTAAGAGAATCTTCACTTTGACCGTAGTAGATCAGGAGAAAAGTTATATTTTGGACTTTTAAAAGAAAAGTAAAATAACATTTAATTGTTATTTTATTTTATTTTTCTTCAATGGATGAGGGGTAGTGGTGTGACTAGTTACCTCTCAATCCAATTAATGGGTTGAATCATCAACTTTGTAACTCCAATGTAGTGAATAAAAAGAGATTCATTAATTCTTTTAATGAAACTCATTAATTTCTCAATGCATTACTCACCTTTCTGTCTAAAATTTATATGGAGCTCGGGGTGGGGTTTTGGCTTGGATTCTTCAAACGAGGAAACACTAGTGATGTACAGAAACAAGATCTACCTAGAGGATGACACAAAACACAATAATTAGGGATGAACTCCACAAAATCATGAACTGACAACAACGATGAAGGTGGTTACTTCGATCATCGTCAGTGAATGTCTCATCAATGTAAGTGTTTTTATTTTTGATATTGTAATATTTCTCCTTCCTCATTCTTAATTTATATGAATAATGTAGATCAACATACCAAGAGGTTGATCCATGAATCGTTCATTAAACACAAATTTTTTATAAGGGGATACAAGTCGGAATTTATTTCAAAATTCTCTTGTTGTTGTTAACACCCCTTGTTAAAATTCTTACATGGAGGGAGTGGGACAATCCAAACAAATCCCAGAACCTTCACTAATTTTTTTGTTCATATGTTTCCCATGATATTCGGGCAATGTGATGGAAAGGAAGAGATAGGGGTCACGCAGAGGCGGGGGTGACCTGAGTGGCTTGTCGTCGTAGAGGATACCAATAACGGACCACCAAAGCACGTCTGGTGGCCCATGGAGAGAACTGTCAGTGCACCATTCTAGAGGTGGTTGGCGGTGGCTGGAGGACGCCTATGGAAACTAGCCATAGGTGGGGGGAAGGTGCCATGCTGACACACACCGCAGTGGAAAAATGCGGCCGACCTAAGTTGGCTGCATAGGATAAGGGAGACACTTGTAGTCACAGATGGTGGTAGCAGCTGAAACCAGTGAGCCATAGTTAGTGGGGGTGTTGTGGCCCTACTCCACGCCATGTCGGTGGAAGACCAGATGACCATCTAGCCTACCATTTCATGCGGTGGGAAAGCACCCCACCGACCAAACGAAATGGCCCAGCCTCTGCGAGGCCCACCGGAGAAACAATCTACAATCAAGTGGACCATGATGGACACAGGCCGTCTGAACGTGATGGACCTGCCTAGCAGGCCGGACCCACGTCACAACAGGTCGTACATGCGGCCTAGTGTGCCAGCGCGGGTAGGTCGATCCACACTCAGCGGGCCAGAGCAACCGTGTCCAGGGCCCAATATCCTTATGGACCAATCCCGACGGGCCGAATCCAGTGAAATGGTCCAAACCATAATAGGTCGGACACAGGCGGGGTCAAGTAGACCACATGACCCATTCCGTCAGTTGGCCCTGACCATGTTGGACTAGGTCCAGACCCAACCTATCCCTAAATAAAAGAATGACCATAATTGAAGAACTAGGTGTCTGTTTGACAAACCATCAGTGTCCTTGGGACCTGTTTTTCTAATTAGTCAATTTGGAATATTCTAGTAGGCCCGATAGAGATAGTCCAGAACAAGGTGTGATCACACACATTTTATAGAAAAGGGTGTAACTAACAGACTAAGAATCTGATTGACCTTCTGTAGGTTTCATAAAGTCCCTTGTGAAAATGATATACTTCGAAGATACATTAATCGTGTTTTGATAGAGTTTGACGTGCGACCTGGGATGGATCATACTTGAATCCAATCGAGACCTTTTTACAAAAATATGAATATCTCATTGGTCAGGTGTCTGATCGATGCTCCATCTATCACTTTAGGACCCCTATGATGGGGTGGTCCCTCTAGTATGCTTTTTACAGGACATAGTTCTAGTTGAAATATGATCGATGGGTTAAGGAGCAGAATCATTTGGAGATAAGGTGTGCTCCTGTGGAAATCCAGTGGATGGTTGTGACATGTTGAAGAAGAGCAACCATTACGGGTCAGAATTAGAAACATTGAAGTGGGATGATCTAGTTGTACGAATAATCATCCCTACCTCGATACTAGAGACCAATATGGGTCATCACTAGATCCCAATATGGGTCAGCACTAGGGACCAATACGGTCAGCACCAATGACCAATAAGAGTTAGCACCAGCAACCAATACTGGTCACCACCAATAACCAATATGGGTCAACATCTTGTGACAAATATGGGTTAGAAGATAGTGACCTTATGATCCAAAAGTAGAGTTACTATAGAGAGGATTATATGTCTTAACAACTAGTCATCCCTATCCCAGTAACATTGATGTTATACTATTAGAGAGATCTATCTCTATTGCTTTGTTCTTCATGATTTAGATCATTCTTGTGATTCTAACATTGTGGTATTTCTTGGGATTTTTCATTTAAGGATTACTGAGAGACCTTATTCGGTCTTACTGTTACATATTGGATATTTTTAAACTCACCCATGCATAGGCTCCACCAGCACATGTTTGTCTGGTGCATACTACTACAGCTCTGAAGTAGAAATTGGAGTTTTGAACTTGGTGGGGTTTGGTTAGAAGTGAGAAGTCATGATCAACTTCACCAACTTCATATATGTTGCTACTACCTTCCTATTATAGCTCTAGTGAATATTCGAAAACTGTATTGTTTATTTTTAGTTTCTATGTTTTGTATTCTGGCCCACTCTTTTATGCATACAATTGTACTTGTGGTTATATTATACTCTCATGATTATAAATTAATTTGTTTTGTTGTTTACTTATGTTTACCTTTTTTATTGTATATATATCTCTAATTAAATACCTTCCCTATTCAGTAAAAGCCTTAAGTTTCTTGTTATCAAACCGTGGCCAATGGAAGGTGGGCTTGGGGTAGTCATGTATGAGCCCTGTGGGATGGTTTGTGACAAAGTTGTATCAAATGTCGGTCGGTTCTACCAGAAGAAATACAAGTCTAATATTAATTAGGCAATGGTGTGATGTGTCTTGAGTTCAGTTTTCAGTACATGGAGTCTAGTATTGGTGTGGCGGCTGATGTATCCATGCACCCGGATCCTGAATTCTATTTTAAAACTCAATACATGAAAACCCGGGTTTCTAGGGTTTTGAGAAGTTTTCTTGATCTTTCTTGAGTAAACTCACTAGGTATAGCTTTTTGACCATGGGTCATCTGTTTCGTATAGGATTCCTCCATGAAGACAACCAGCGATGATTTTGTTAGATATTATGACAGTGGCCCAATGAGTGATGAGGTGTTAGTATAGGGACTAATCACTGTGATGGTACCTTTGGTTGGTATACCAAAAGCACCACCACCTGTTGAGTAGCAGATGCTACCAGTGGAACATGCAGGTCGGCTGGCCAGGTTTTATTAGTTCTAGAGATAGAGGCCTTTGAGGTTTTGAGGTGAGATAGACCACCAGAAAGATGAGGATAGTCATGAGGTGGTTTTGTGGGTCTTTAACTTAGTAGAGACACCCACCAATCAGATGGCGATCTTGGATGCTAGCCTTATTCAGTTCTTGGAAGGACGATGGTGCTGGTTGATGATTCTTGTGCATGAGGAGATAAAAAATGCCTTTTTGAACTATGAGAGCCTTTTTAGGGTGGAGTTCGTGCTAGTGACAATTGGCTCTATTTGTAATGAGGATCTGCTGCATATACAACAGTGAAACCAGACTGTGGCTCAATACTCAGTGAGATTTACTGACCACTCTCGATACTCCACTGAAATGGTTCAAAATCCTTACATCATGGCCCAAACCTTTGAGTAGGGACTCTAATGAGAGGTACGAGCATTGGAAGTTAATCTCAGCATCCCGAATTAGGCTGGGGTGCTGGACTTAGATTTGCAGGTGGAGATCTCCCTTCCCACGTAGGGACAAATAGTGAGAGCCCATACTGGATGACAGGTAAAAGTGGCATCTGTAGCTGGTAGTAGACAGATGACATAGAAGCCCAAACAGGCTAGACCATCCAGAGGGAAACCCTGGGATGCATAGTCAGAGGTGAGAGGGTCCAGAAGCCAAGAGATCCAACAGTGAGGGATGATATATTTTCCCTATGTGGGATATGGTCACAAATTTGGTGACTGTATGACTCCCCCATGAAGATGATCAAAAGATGATGGAGGGGCCACTGAGGCAGCAATAGTGGAAGGAGAATGAGTGTCAGCCATGTGTCAGACAAGGCAAGGGAGGAGGACAGGTAGTGGGGGGTGGTCGGGGTGACCTGGAACTACCACCACAACCCCCTGGTGGTCCAACATGACCTCAGTGAGAATGTGGATTTTGATAAGCCAATCTATAAGCTATAGAGACTCATGATCCTGACGTCCCTGAGATGATATGATGTAAAATCCTTTTCTTTTATACATTAGAAACAGTGCATAGAGGAAAAATGTAACAGCCCAAGATTTTATAAAAAATATTCTTTTTAATTTTATTAATGTCTTGTGTTGTACGCTACACCAAAAGGAGCTTGCACAACACGCATCCTTGACTTGCCTTGCATTACACGCAATCGCGACCTTCCTCGATAGCGTGTGTAATACGCAATACCGAGTTTCACTAAACAACGATATGCTATTAAAATATTATTAAAACTAGCCGTTATGAATAGTAATAACCACTTTTTAAAACTCTGTAAATCTTATTTTTCAAAATGAACTTCATTTTTGGACTCGGAGTATCGAATTTAGCCTAAGGTGAAATTTTGGTACTTTTCGGATAACTTTCATATTCTGATGAATAGTGAAAATTACTAAATTATAATTAAAAACAACTTTTTTAATCGAAATAATTAATAGTGATAAATTATTAATTTGAGTGGTTTTAAAGTATATTTAGAATATATTTTTACAATTTAATAAAATGTTGGTCACTGGATGTAATTTCACATTTAAACCAGACATAATCAAGTGTCAATCTTTTGATAGATATTGTTTCTTAAAAACATGCTATTTGTTTTAACAGCGGGATTTAATTATAAAATTAATTAATGAAAATTCTATGATATGAATTTGGTAAAATAGACTTCATTTTTTGAATTCGGAATATGAAATATAGCTTAGGATGAAATTTTGGCATTGTTCTGAAAAACATCAATTTTTGATGAATAGTGAAACTAATAAGTGGTAGTTAAAAAAATTAATTTCTTCATAAATCTTAATTTTACCGCTTCTGTGAATGTAATTTCAAAAATCCGAGAGACACGGTTGATGTCAGTAAGTAAAATGTGGTTCAATGAGATGAAAATAATTTTTGGTGAATAGTAACTTTTTACTTTTTTTTACCCAGGTTAATAGTAAATAGGGTAACTAAGGGTAAATATGATATTACTATTACCCTAACACATGTCCTAATTCTATTGGATAAGTGTAATTCGACCAAAAAAAACCTTATGAATATAATATGACCATTTAGGTCCACGTGGATTAGATTATGACATTTAATATTATATTATTTAATGAATAGTTAAAATAGTTAAAATCAAAGTTTAATAACTAAAACATTTTTAATATAGGGTTATACATAAGATAAATTCGACTATAAATATTCATTAGAAAGATAAAAATATTTCCTACATAATGATATTTTAGTTATAATTTTTAGACTTTAAATAAATTAATTTATTTATGACACAACGATGATGCAGTAATTACCCTTTTAAGGAAATATTAACATAATTGATGTTATAAATACTCAAATGAATGTAATTTGAGACTTTTTATGAATTCAACTACTTTTTCTAGGTTACTATGATATATTAGTGTTGATTTAATCAACTTGGTTCGAACATATAATTCTGTTATGACTTTCACAAAAATCATATATCAAATAGTGTCAAAATTGACAAAAAATAGTTTTTAAATCAAATATTATATTATTAATTGTTATTTTATTCCTAAAAATCTAAGGATCGGCCAAATGACTTATATAAGGATATATATAATAATAATAAACAATTTGGGGTTCGTTTGGCATGTTATAGTAAGTGTATTAACCATATAGTGAAAGAAAACAAAAAGACACGGTAAAAGTTACATTATTTAACTTAGAGTTAAATCTAATTGATAAGGTTAAAATAATAACCTAAACTTGTCTAAATCCTATTGGTTGATAGTATTTCGACCCATCCCCACTTTAGCTTCTAAATAAGACCCTTTGGAACCATTATAAACCGATTTTTATTTTAATATAAAATAATATTTTGAGATATTCCTAAGGTGCCCCTCTCCTCCCTTATAAAAGGGCACCTCCTCCCCCTCCTCCTCACACCAATTTTAGCACTCAAGCTCGGCCAACCCCTGCCAAAATCTCTTCTCCACTTCCCTAGAAACATCCTAGAGGTTCTGGTCTTCCTCAAAGACCAATTTTAGTTCCCTAAGAGGAGGTCTCCAAAAGGCGCTTCAAAGAAGAGATAATTACCGTTACCAATTCTTTCATCTTTATTTCTTCTTCCACTTCTTCTTCTTAGGTTGTTTCATTATGAAGTAATAACATCAGTATCACTCATATACTGATATGTTATTATAAGTATGAAACAACCATATTTCACCATCTATCTATCCTACGGAAAATGAAATCACCGCGCGTGCGTACGTACGGAATACCGTCTCCACGCCGTGGTGTAATCTATTTTCCACCACCACCTTACATGGATGGGTATAATGGTGTAAAGAATAACTATACATAGTTATTAAAACATCATATTGATTCTGATATATTGTATAATACACTCCAATTCAATTCAATATTTATGGAAATGATATCATCGCTCGTGCGTACGTACGGACTACCGTCTCCACGACGCGATGAGATTCATTCTCCATGTTAACCATTTAAGAATGATAATAAAGTATATATAAGAAATAATAATGAAATATATGACATTATAAAGCTACTGGATTTATGTATATATATATATGTATGTCATCTACGTACTTCCATTCAAGACAATAAGGAAAGGAAAACAGCGTTCATGCGTACGTACGGACTACCGTCTCCATGAACGGTGTTTTTCATTTCATTTATCTATCTATTATATATATATATACTGAATATATGTGATATATAAATCATATTTTATATTCTGTAAGTAAGTAAATCATGATATAAGTAATAATAATGTCAAGAACAACAAGTCAAAACACCTACGATAAATGAAACGATTTTACCCAAAACGCTTCTTTAACATGGAATTTACAAAAGAACGGGTAATATAATGTCATAAGTGAACCATATATGATATCATAACAATGAATATGATTCTGTAATAATTCAATGACATTATTTAAATCATTATACAGGAGGTTCGGACACATACGAAGCAAATCAGACCTAAGGTAAGGGAAATATCACAATCTCATTTTTATCCGAGATTGTTTATTCGTAAGTATTTACTGGGGTGTATTTTATCATCCACATCCATGTTTCATCAATATGTAATATTACTTCTATCCACCTACAATTTTTTAAATCCGTTTTTACCCTTCGGTGAGTTTTTAGTAATATGTATCTTTTGTCGTTTTTTCGTACGAAGTACTTTTTGACTTTTCCGACAAAAGTACGAAGAATGTTTTTTTAACTTATACGGCATGAATGGATTTTTAAAACAAAATTTCCAAGAATCTTCCTTTACAAGTTTTAAAGTTTATTTTTAATCAACTTCTTTTATTTTAAAGTCGTATGACATGTTATGAAAGGAAAAATATTTTTGAAGAAGAAAGGATATTTTCCTCAAGAATGGAGTTCAAGTGTTTTATCAAAGTTATTTTCCATCTAAGATAATAAAGGGTTATGTTTTATCCCTATTATTAAATTGATTTGTTCATGTTGTGATGGAATTATTTTTATGAATTCCTTTATCTTATATGAATTGATTTATCATGTCATGATGTTTCAAGAATCCCATTTTTGTTACATGTGTTATGCGATGATGTATGTTTTATGATTATGTGGCACACATAAGAAAGGATTCATTATAAGATGGGTGGGACCTATATCTCCCTCCAATTCATTGTGTAAAGATTTTATATCTCATGAGATAGACATGGCTGGAATGGTAGGTTATACCGGTTCAGTGAAACAGGACTGAAACGAGGGTTACTCGATTCAGAAAGGTACTTTGTCCACTAAGATAGTCTTGGCAATGAGTCTTGACTAACAAGAAATGATTTTCCATGATTATGTGTGTATGCCACAAAGTTTCAAGTTTTATGTTATGATTATGGGGATCTCATTTTCACTTCTATGATTTATTCCATGTTAAGATATTATGATCTCTTTTGCAGGTTTTTGATTTTCAAAAAGATATGATATGATTTTTATTTCCTTTATTTTCCCTTGCTGAGAATTTGAGCTCACCCTTTTATGTTTTCTTTTCCCCAGGATATAATGAAAGGTTTTAGGTAAAAAAAAAAGAGAAAGATCTTTATGGGAGATGTTGAAGATCCTTCACCACGATTAAAAGATTACGTTCCGAGTTTCCAAAGACACTAAACTATTACGATCCTTGTGTGTGTGTTTTTGTTATGTACTATGTTTTCCGCAAATGTAATGTAATGTCAATGTACGTCAGGCTTCGGGTCTCTACAGTTGGTATCAGAGGAAAGGTTTAGTCAAACTATGGAAACTAGGATGCGAAAACGATAGTGAGATCCCTAGAGATATTTCTAAGGTATGTCTAGGGATGTCTCTAAGGTTAAGTATACGTATAAGTTATAGTACTAGAATTATGCTAACGATCATTGAATTAAACCTAAGATGTTAGATATTGAAGGTACTCCCCCTTTATTATGTTGTTTTCCCTAGCATGATTTTTGCCGCTCACACTATTCTTTTTGGGTTTTAGATGATGCCTGGAACCCGAAGGAACCGTGTTGATCAATGCAATGGACAATGCAATGATTGTCCTCCTGAACAAACAAATGTTATGGGAGATGGAGTGAAAAATCTTATTTCTATACTTACACAGGCTATGAATCATTCTGGACTTCCAAATGAGCAGAGAAGGGAACAATATTCTATTGAGTCCTTCATGAGGCAACGTCCACCTTCTTTCAGTGGGTCTTCTGATCCACTTGTTGCTGAACAATGGATGAGTACCACTGAAAAGATATTTTCAGTTCTTCAATGTTCTGAACATGATAAAGTCATCTTAGCAGTATATCGTTTGGAAGGTGAAGCTGATCAATGGTGGAATCATATCAAGAATACGAGGCCAAGAGATGAAATTGAGTCCATGGAATGGGACGAGTTCAAGAACTTATTTTTCAATAAGTACTTCCCTCGTATTCTTCGAACAAAGATGGAGAAGGAGTTTCTTGAACTAAAGCAAAAGGATGATGAATCTGTTGGTATATACGAAGCGAATTTTACAAGACTTGCAAGGTATGCATCTGGCATTATCATCCAACCTGAAAGTAAAGTTGATCGATTTTTCAGTGGATTAAAACCAAGTCTTCGAAGGGCATTAGCTATAAGAGACTTCAGTAGCTATGAAGAAATTGTGCGTTGTGCTATCAAGGTAGAAATGGAAGTTGGTGTTACATATCCATCTCATGGGTTTGACAAGAAACGAAAGATGGAGTTCAAGGAGAAAACTCAGAATAATGGTGAAAAGAAGATGAATGTTTCCTTATGCACAAAGTGTGGAAAGAAGCATGGTGGAGATTGTCTTAAAGGGACTAGAAAATGTTTTAAGTGTGGAAAAGAAGGTCATCATGCAGCTGAGTGTCGAAGTAATGGAAAATTGGATTCTAATGAAGTGAATAAAGCAAACATTGCAGAGAACGTACAACCAACACTTCAATGCTTCAAGTGCATGGAAATGGGGCATTATGCTAATAAATGCCCTAATCCAAGGGTTAGTGATGATCAATATGAGCAACCACTGAAGGAAAAGGACAAAGGGAAGTCACATGCGATCACTATTGGCAATGTTGAATATGACAACGATGTGGTGGAATGATTAAGTGTTTATGTAATGGGATTTCGAAATAATGTTGTATTATTGAGTATTTCAATATTTATTGATGTGGTATTCAAAGTGATTGATATATTTTGGAAATAAGATGATATGCGCATAATGAAGGGAAAATGAGAAAATGAAATGTTTAATAGTATTCATGAGCTCATGATTGATATAAGGACTAAGTGATATCATGGTTTGAGTATATAGAATTTTGAGGATTTTGGTATGTGGAAAGTGTTAACTTTAAACTGCATTCATGTTTTCACTACGGTATTCAAGAGAATACATGATTAAGGAATTTGAATGATTGGAATGTGACCAACAAAACATATCTTATGATATATGGGAGTGGACTGCAGTATTATGGATAAGCCTAAAGATTGGAATGGATTATGTTGGACATAAGTGAGTATTGTTTAAGGATATAAGTTTTTTTCGATATTATTGATGGGATGTTATAGTAATGTAGTTTTAGAAAAAGGACAACCTGCAGGACGGGCGACAACCCATCGCGTCGGACAAGGCTGTGGGAATCGAACCCACAGCCGAAGTGCAACTGGCCTTTATCGCCTACCACTGGCCTACAGGAAGTCCCTTTTTAGTAGAAACTAGTTTTATTATATTAAGAAGTATGATATATGATGTATAAGTCCATTTTAGGAACCATATATGATTAATCTCACTATAGATCGACTTATGCATATAATTATTGCTAACCTTTTGTTTGAGACAGATAGAATGACCCGTCATTCTATCACATGATCTGCTAACACTTCATGAATAACAAATTCAACTTCATTTATTTAAGAGATGAAGTGGAAATTGTTCAAGGCACGAACAACAGTGAGATTGTACCAAAATAAAGTAAGTATTTATTCTAATTCAAATTTTCAACTTTAGGGAAATGATCTTGAAAACCAAAAATGTTGTCCTAGTGATCTTATACCTGATGAATCTGATGGTACCTTATATCATCACAAATCTATGGATTTGTGATTACTGGCTTTTCCATAGCCATGTTCTCTACCACTCTCCATCAGAACATGATGGTTAGATTTCTCTTCCATATCCATATTTTCACCTATGTGGAAACCCAATGATTAGTTTATTTGGGTAACCGTTACGTTTCATACTTTGGTTTTTAAAGATTGGTTTTGATATTCCTTTTTACGATGTGGGTTTCTATTAAAGAAACATTAGAATAGTAAACCATTTATAACCCCGACGAATTTCGAGGGCGAAATTCATTTTAAGGGGAGTAGAATGTAACAACCCAAGATTTTATAAAAAATATTCTTTTTAATTTTATTAAAGTCTTGTGTTGTACGCTACACCAAAAGGAGCTTACACAACACGCATCCTTGACTTGCCTTGCATTACATGCAATCACGACCTTCCTCGATAGCGTGTGTAATACGCAATACCGAGTTTCACTAAACAACGATATGCTATTAAAATATTATTAAAACTAGCCGTTATGAATAGTAATAACCACTTTTTAAAACTCTGTAAATCTTATTTTTCAAAATGAACTTCATTTTTGGATTCGTAGTATCGAATTTAGCCTAAGGTGAAATTTTGGTACTTTTCGGATAACTTTCATATTCTGATGAATAGTGAATATTACTAAATTATAATTAAAAAAAACGTTTTTAATCGAAATAATTAATAGTGATAAATTATTAATTTGAGTGGTTTTAAAGTATATTTAGAATATATTTTTACAATTTAATAAAATGTTGGTCATTGGATGTAATTTCACATTTAAACCAGACATAATCAAGTGTCAATCTTTTGATAGATATTGTTTCTTAAAAACACACTATTTGTTTTAACAGCAGGATTTAATTATAAAATTAATTAATGAAAATTCAATGATATGAATTTGGTAAAATAGACTTCATTTTTGAATTCGGAATATGAAATATAGCTTAGGATGAAATTTTGGCATTGTTCTGAAAAACATCAATTTTTGATGAATAGTGAAACTACTAAGCGGTAGTTAAAAAAATTAATTTCTTCATAAATCTTAATTTTACCGCTTCTGTGAATGGAATTTCAAAAATCCGAGAGACACGGTTGATGTCAGTAAGTAAAATGTGGTTCAATGAGATGAAAATAATTTTTGGTGAATAGTAACTTTTTACTTTTTTTAACCACGGTTAATAGTAAATAGGGTAACTAAGGGTAAATATGATATTACTATTACCCTAACACATGTCCTAATTCTATTGGATAAGTGTAATTCGACCAAAAACAACCTTATTAATATAATATGACCATTTAGGTCCACTTGGATTAGATTATGACATTTAATATTATATTATTTAATGAATAGTTAAAATAGTTAAAATCAAAGTTTAATAACTAAAACATTTTTAATATGGGGTTATACATAAGATAAATTCGACTATAAATATTCATTAGAAAGCTAAAAATATTTCCTACATAATTATATTTTATTTAAAATTTTTAGATTTTAAATAAATTAATTTATTTATGACACAACGATGATACAGTAATTACCTTTTTAAAGAAATATTAACATAATTGATGTTATAAATACTCAAATGAATGTAATTTGAGACTTTTTATGAATTACACTAATTTTATAGGTTACTATGATATATTAGTGTTGATTTAATCAACTTGTTTTGAACATATAATTCTGTTATGACTTTCACAAAAATCATATATCAAATAGTGTCAAAATTGACAAAAAATAGTTTTTAAATCAAATATTATATTATTAATTGTTATTTTATTCCTAAAAATCTAAGGTTCGGCCAAATGACTTAGATAAGGATATATATATTAATAATAAACAATTTGGGGTTAGTTTGGCATGTTATAGTAAGTTTATTAACCATATAGTGAAAGAAAACAAAAAGACACGGTAAAAGTTAAATTATTTAACTTAGAGTTAAATCTAATTGATAAGGTTAAAATAATAACCTAAACTTGTCTAAATTCTATTGGTTGATAGGATTTCGACCCATCCCCACTTTATCTTCGAAATAAGACCCTTTGGAACCATTATAAACCGATTTTTATTTTAATATAAAATAATATTTTGAGATATTCCTAAGGTGCCCCTCTCCTCCCTTATAAAAGGGCACCTCCTCCCCCTCCTCCTCACACCAATTTGAGCACTCAAGATCGGCCAACCCCTGCCAAAATCTCTTCTACACTTCCCTAGAAACATCCTAGAGGTTCTGGACTTCCTCAAAGACCAATTTTAGTTCCCTAAGAGGAGGTCTCCAAAAGGCGCTTCAAAGAAGAAGTAATTACCGTTACCAATTCTTTCATCTTTATTTCTTCTTCCACTTCTTCTTCTTAGGTTGTTTCATTATGAAGTAATAACATCAGTATCACTCATATACTGATATGTTATTATAAGTATGAAACAACCCTATTTCACCATCTATCTATCCTACGGAAAAAGAAATCACCGCGCGTGCGTACGTACGGAATACCGTCTCCATGCCGTGGTGTAATCTATTTTCCCCCACCACCTTACATGGATGGGTATAATGGTGTAAAGAATAACTATACATAGTTATTACAACATCATATTGATTCTGATATATTGTATAATCCACTCCAATTCAATTCAATATTTATGGAAATGATATCATCGCTCGTGCGTATGTACGGACTAACGTCTCCACGACGCGATGCGATTCATTCTCCATGTTAACCATTTAAGAATGATTATAAAGTATATATAAGAAATAATAATGAAATATATGACATTATAAAGATACTGGATTTATGTATATATATATATATATGTATGTCATCTACTTACTTCCATTCAAGACAATAAGGAATGGAAAACAGCGTTCATGCGTACGTACGGACTACCGTCTCCATGAACGGTGTTTTTCATTTCATTTATCTATCTATTATATATATATATATATATATACTGAATATATATGATATATAAATCATATTTTATATTCTGGAAGTAAGTAAATCATGATATAAGTAATAATAATGTCAAGAACAACAAGTCAAAACACCTACGATAAATGAAACGATTTTACACAAAACGCTTCTTTAACATGGAATTTACAAAAGAACGGGTAATATAATGTCATAAGTGAACCATATATGATATCATAACAATGAATATGATTCTGTAATAAGTCAATGACATTATTTAAATCATTATACAGGAGGTTCGGACACATACGAAGCAAATCAGACCTAAGGTAAGGGAAATATCACAATCTCATTTTTATCCGAGATTGTTTATTCGTAAGTATTTACTTGGGTGTATTTTATCATCCACATCCATGTTTCATCAATATGTAATATTACTTCCATCCACCTACAATTGTTTAAATCCATTTTTACCCTTCGGTGAGTTTTTAGTAATATGTATCTTTTGTCGTTTTTTCGTACGAAGTACTTTTTGACTTTTCCGACAAAAGTACGAAGAATGTTTTTTTAACTTATACGGCATGAATGGATTTTTAAAACAAAATTTCCAAGAATCTTCCTTTACAAGTTTTCAAGTTTATTTTTAATCAACTTCTTTTATTTTAAAGTTGTATGACATGTTATGAAAGGAAAAATGTTTTTGAAGAAGAAAGGATATTTTCCTCAAGAATGGAGTTCAAGTGTTTTATCAAAATTATTTTCCATCTAAGATAATAAAGGGTTCAGTTTTATCCCTATTATTAAATTGATTTGTTCATGTTGTGATGGAATTATTTTTATGAATTCCTTTATCTTATATGAATTGATTTATGATGTCATGATGTTTCAAGAATCCCATTTTTGTTACATGTGTTATGCGATGATGTATGTTTTATGATTATGTGGCACACATAAGAAAGGATTCATTATAAGATGGGTGGGACCTATATCTCCCTCCAATGCATTGGGTAAAGATTTTATATCTCATGAGATAGACATGGCTGGAATGGTAGGTTATACCGGTTCAGTGAAACAGGACTGAAACGAGGGTTACTCGATTCAGAAAGGGACTTTGTCCACTAAGATAGTCTTGGAAATGAGTCTTGACTAACAAGAAATGATTTTCCATGATTATGTGTGCATGCCACAAAGTTTCAAGTTTTATGTTATGATTATGGGGTTCTCATTTTCACTTCTATGATTTATTCCATGTTAAGATATTATGATCTCTTTTGCAGGTTTTTGATTTTCAAAAAGATATGATATGATTTTTATTTCCTTTATTTTCCCTTGATGAGCATTTGAGCTCACCCTTTTATGTTTTCTTTTCCCCAGGATATAAAGAAAGGTTTTAGGTAAAAAAAAAGAGAAAGATCTTTATGATAGATGTTGAAGATCTTTCACCACAATTAGAAGATTACGTTCCGAGTTTCCAAAGACACTAAACTATTACGATCCTTGTGTGTGTGTTTTTGTTATGTACTAAGTATTCCGCAAATGTAATGTAATGTCAATGTACGTCAGGCTTCAGGTCTCTACAAAAAAGTGCTTGAAATTATTTCCTTTCTATATATATAGTGTGGGACTCTGAGATTCTGACTATGCTTTTAGATTGACCAATTCGTTTGGATACTTCTACTAGAGGAAATTAAGTGGTCAAACATTGGTGCCGAAAATGTGATTTTACTCTCGAAGGAGAGAGTTTCAGATGATATATTCTATTAGTGGCTTTGAATCTTACGACATCATTCTAGGAAAAGACTATCTATCAACAGTTCATACAGATATTGAATCTTTGAGAAGTACAGTGCGATGTACACGTAGAGATAGAGGAAATTGTTTATTTTTTGGTGAGAAGGAAAACCGAGAAGCATGAGATGGACTTGAACCTAAAAGGGTGCAGCCAATTAAATTTCAATTGGCTTGCATGCCCTTCTACAAGGTGGATGAGGGGAGACAACATTTTCCATTGGTGGGGGACATGTATGAGTATGTCTTTCCAAAATATTCCTGAGGTCTACCTCCTCGTAGAGAGGTAGACATCTGCATTGACTTGTACTCAGGAACCACAATGATACCTACACTAGCTTATTAGTTGGCCCCTGCAGAGCTATGAAAGTTGAGGGGAGAATTTAAGGACATACATAGGAATGGATTCGTAAGTCCCATTGTTTCTCCATGGGCATCCCTGGTGTTGTTTTATAATAAGTCATATGGATGTTTGAGGCTATGCGTAGGATTTTGGTGCCTGAAAATGGTGACTGTGATGAAAAAGTATCCTCTTCAAAGGATTGATGATCTGTTTGGTCATATGAAATGAGAATTATGGTTCTCAAAGATAGACCTTAGATCTGTATTTCACCAGCTTCATGTGTGGGAATAGAATATCCCAATGATGGACTTCAGATATCCGTACAGAAATTATGAGCTCTTGGTGATGCATTTCGGCGTGACCAATTCTCTAGCATTGTTCATGGGGCTCCTGTGACCATGAATAACAAGTATCCTATGTTTAAGACTGATGACATGTTTTATCAGTTGAAAGGAGTTAAGTGCTTCATGACGATAATCCTCCGATCAAGAAATCGTCGACATCAAGTGCGAGATGTGGACATCCCAAGGTCGACCTTTAGATGTCGGTATAGATATTACGAGCTCTTGGTGATGCCTTTTGTCATGACCAATGCTAAAAATCTGTTCTTGGGTCTCATGAATAAGATCATTCATTCATACCTCGATCACTTGGTGGTGGTCTCCATCAACGAGAACATGGTGTACTCAGTATCTAAGGAAGAGCACATTATACACTTGAGAATAGATCTAGACACACTACAGGAGTACCAATTATATGGGATGCTCTCGAAGTCTGATTTATTTATGCGAATGGTCCACCTATTAGGAAACATTTCCTCGGAGAATAGAGTTTCTATAGATCATGCAAAGATGAAGGTAGTACATTCCTGGGATCCACCCATGAGTATTACTGATGGGTGTAGATTCCTTGGATTAGTAGGCTACTATCATAAATTCGTACCAGATTTATCCAGAGTATAAACACCTATGACTAATTTGACAAATAAGGGGAATCCCTTCTTATGGTTAGAGACATGCCATCAGATCTTTCATCAGTTGAGGTAGAGCTTCGCCAGCGCTCATATATTGAGGTTGCTGGTGGGGGGCACAGAATATGTGGTTAATAGTGATGCATTAGGGACTATACTCAGTTTGGTCATGATTAATGGTTATGCATTTATTGCTTATGGATTACCACATATGATGCCTTATTAGAATAATTAGGCATCTCATGACTTGGAGTTGTCAGCTGTATTCATCGTAATGAAGATGTGGCGACACCACTTGATGGGAGAGCAGTTCATTGTTTACTCATCCCATAAGAGTCTCAGATATATCTTCACAAAGAATGACTTGAATCTTAGGCAATGAAGTTTCCTAGAGTTACTCCAGGACTATGTCATTGAGATATTCTATACTCATGGGAAGGGGAACGTAGTGGAAGATTTACTTATCCGGAGGTTGAATTCGCAGCTTCTGAATAATTATTTAGAGTAGTTACCTCACTTATAGTATTATATTTGGATAGAGATGATATAGTCTAACTCTAGTCAATGGTAGTTTCACCTCTACTCATTTAGCAATTCATAGTGGTGAAACTCATAGACAGTAGCTGTGAGACTACCTGTGATCAAATATCCTCAGGCCATTCACGTGATGGTTATTCTGAAGGTGGGGACCATTTTATCATTTTCAAAGTACAATTATACAAGTGGTGATATGATAGGAGGTGCAGAGGGAGTTCCATACATACCCCTCAGAGGAACATACAACTGTGATGTATATGTATCAGGACCTCTGAAGTCATTACTGGTTTCCAGGGATGAATAATGATGTGGTTGAGTTTCTGTCTAGATGCCTCATATTCCATCAAGTGAAGGTAGCACCAGGTACCCGTAGGATTAACCCAACCCTTGGAGAAACACGAGTGGAAGTGGGAAGGGATATATATTTATATCATGATGGGGTAACCACATATTTCCAAAGGGAATGATACCATTTGGGTGAACCTTGACCAACTCACAAAGTTGGACCACTTCCTTGAATTTGAGAGAAGGGTTTTCTAGAGAGCTTTGGACATCCCTACATTAATAAGATCGTGTGACTTCACAGGGTTCCTTTGATGATAGTATCATAATATGATGCACACTTCACATCCTGGTAGAGGAAAGGATTGAAGGAGGATTTCGGGACTCAGAAATTCTAGAGCGTCACCTTTCACGCTCAAATAGATGGTCAGACAAAGAGGACAATCCCAATCATAGAGGACAATCATTGTGTATGTGTCCATAATTTTGGTCGTGATTAAGAGGATCACCAATCCTTGGTGGAGGTTGCGGAAAATAAAAACAATCAGTCCACCAATGGAATATCCCCTTTTGAATAATTTTATGGATGACGGTGAAGATTGCCCCTGTGCAGGACGGATCCAGGAGGGCCAATAGTCCTTGGCCCGGAGATGACACATGCTACCACTGAGATGTTGCAGGTCATCCGAGGGTAGTTGAAAACAGCACAGTGCCAAAAGAAGTACTATACTGATAGGGGACCGGGACTAGTAGTTTTCTAGGAAGGGGACCACATATTCTTGCGATAATCCCATCGACGGGGACGACATATATATAGATTAGGCAGAAAACTCTCAATGAGTTTTATCAGACCATTCCTGAAATATCAAGGGATTTGAGAGGTGGGGTACTACTTTGCACTACCACTAGAGTTTGAGAGGGTGCACAATGCCTTACTCATATCCCAGATGATGATATGCTTGCATAACCCATCTAATTCCATCGACCATGGCGAGCTAGAGATTGACGATGGGAAAACCTTGTAGCGTACACAGTGGAGATAAAGGATCGAAAATAGCGGATCCTTCATGGGTGGTATATACCTATGGTTTTCATTATGTGGAATCACAAGAATCTCTATAAGATCCCATGGTAGAAGGAGGCTCATATGCATGCCCAGTACCCCTATTTGTTTGTGTAGCCCTATCTGGATTTTGGGGACGTAAATCCCCAAGGTGAAGTTAATGTAATGACCTAGATAATGACATCAATTATTTAATTTATTTCGGATTATTATGAGTTTTTGAAAATTGACGGCATGTGAATCTGAGGCCTAGTGTGACCAGAATGAATTTTTGAATTTTTTAATGTATGTTCAGTAATCATGTAGGTGGCATTTTCTATCTTTTGAAACAGTGCTCAGATTAAAAATCTATTGGAACTGTTGAATCTGAAGCGTCAAAAGTCACATAAGGGAAGCTTAAGTTTGACTATATTAGGTAAGGAGAAAAAGTTAATTCTTTTAATTTTTAATGAAAAGTAAAATAACATGTAATTGTTATTTTATTTTACTTTTCTTCACCAGATGAGCTGCGGTGATGGGAATGATGACTTGTCCAGCAAATTAATGGATTTACTCATCTACTATGTAACTCCACTTTTTTAATTAAAAGTTATTCATTAATTCGTTTAATGAACCTCATTATTCCCTAAATGTGTTACACACATTTCTCCCTCTTATTTAAATTGAACTTGTGGTGGGTTTTTGGCACAACCTCTTCAAGCGAGTGGGGATGAGCACCACCAAATCACGAACCGACGACTATGACAAAGCGGGTTCTGTCGATCATCGTCAGTAGACATCTCATCTAAGCAGGGGTTTTTGTTTTTGATTTTTTAATAGTACTCCTAACCCGTTCATTATTTATATGAAGAATTCGGATCAACTGACCAACGCGTTGATCTACGGATCATTCGTTAATCATGAGAGGTTGATGTGGGGTTATAAGTCGGGAGTTATTTCTAAATTCTATGATTGTTGCTAACACCCCTTGCTAAAACACAAAGACGGAGGGAATGAGACAATCTTAAAATGGTCTGGACACTCCAGTGATCTTTTTGTTCTTGTGTTTCTGGTGTGTGACTTGGAAATATGATGGAATGGCCGATATATGGGTGAGATAGAGGTAGCAGTGTGTTGAGAGGCTTGTAGGCATAGTCAGCACCAAGAAAAGACCTCTGGAGCACGTTCTATGGCCCTCACAAAGAACTATTGGTGTGCCATGCCAGAGGCAGTCAACGGTGGTGGGAGGAGGCCCACAGAGACTAGCCATGGGTAACGGGAAGATGTTGCATCGCCACATGTCGTGGTGGCCTGAGCCGGTCTTACGGTAGAATGGAGGTGCCCGCAGTCGATGGTAGCGGGCCGTGTCAGGAGGGGGCGGCATGGCCCCACGCAGCAACATGTCGGAGGGAGATATGTCTTCAATATGGATGAAAATTGCACACAATGGGTTGCGTACCACCAACCTGACAAAATAGCCCCACATCCTTGGGGCTAGCTGGAGAAACGGTCCGCCATCAGGTGTACTGGGCCGACGGAATGGGCTAGACCCGCGACCTAGAGGGCCAGTGCAGGTGGGCCAAGCCCCACTGAGAGGCCCAGGCCAATAGCTTCCCGGTCCCACTAACTAGTCAGGATAACCCTGACAGGATGGACCCAGTGAATAGGGAAAACCCTTAATGGGTCGGACCAGGGTGTGGTTAGGTAGACACCAGGACCCGTTGCGTCGGGCCGACATGACCGAGTCAGGCCAGGCCCAGTCTATACCAGCCCCCCGAGTAAAGGAATGCCTATAAATGAATAATAAGTGTCCCTTTAACACACAGTCAGTGTCATTGGTTCCCCTTTTGGGAAGCAGTCACTTTAGAATATTTCGGAAGGCCTGACCAAGCCAGGCTGAACCGAGGTGTGATTACCCCAGTTTCATGGAAAGGGGTGTAACTAAGAAAATGGTCGTCCGATCGATGGGCAGTCTGTGGAAGGAGGACCATTTTGAGAAGGACTTACATTGTATATACAATATTTTAGTTTTAACAGAGTTTTAAATTTAACCTAGTTTTTATTAGACTTGAATTCAATTGGTCCATTTTTTAAAAAGTGCCCATATCTCATAGGTCGTGTGTTCGATCGATGTGTCGTCTATTATATTGGGACACCGATGATGAGGGTTTCCCTTGGTTATTATTATTTAGGGACTTTGTAATGGTTTTAATATTATAAATGTCTTATGGAGCATAAAATTTTAGATATTAGGAATTCTTATGTGGGAATCTAGTGGCTGGCTATGACATGATGAAGAAGAGCGACCAATACGGGTCAGCATAAGATACTCTAGAGTGGGAAGATATAATTGTATGAATAATCATACTTAACTCTATACCGGCGATCAATACGGGTTAGCCCCATCAACCAATATGGGTCATCACCAGTTACCAATATGGGTCAACATAAATGACCAATATGAGTCAGGACCAACGACCAAAACAAGTTAGCACTAGCGGCCAATACTGGTCATCATCTAGCAACCAATATGGATCAGCATACAATGACCATACGGGTCATCACTGGAGTTACTACAGATATGATGATCTGGCTTTAATAATATTCACCCATATCCTATTATCCATTTGGTTATATCGTTAGAGTGATTAGAATCCTTTTCACTGTGAATCAGGATTTAGATCATGCTTGGGATGTTACCTTTGTGGAATTTCTTGTGATATTTTCTACTGTGGATTACATAGAGACCTTCAAGGGTCTCAGGGTCCCCTACTAAGTATTATTATACTGAACCCTACATGGGATCCACCTGCATGCATGTGTCCAGTGCAAAGTACTGACACACCAAGGCAGACGTTGGAGGTTCGGAATTGGTGGATCTTGGTGAAACGAGATCAGTTGAGATCCTCTTCTTTGACTTCAAAAATAATGCAACTACTCTCTAGTTAGATCTCCAGGGTAGATACGACAATTTTTTACATTATTTTTAGTTTCTAGGGATTTTACTCTGGCCCACTATTTTCAGTTTATAGTTTAACTTGTTGTTGTACTATATTATTGTGGTTATTCATTAATTTTTTTGTTGTTTACATCAATTTCCCTTTTAGGGTGTGTACAAATCTCTAAGTCAATGCCTTTCATGTTCGGTAAAAGCCTTCATGTGCTAGTCGCCAATCCCTGGCCTATGGAAGGTGGGCTTTGGGTAGTCACGTCCGAGCTTATTTCATGGGTTGTGAACAAAACATAATTTTTTCCCTATAATAACATCATTCCCACTTACATTTTCTTATATTTCAATCATAGTACACTTCATTGATTTTTAGGGAATGAATCAAAAGAAGGGTCACCATAAATGCTTATTAAGGGTTATGTACTATAAAAGTTATCATTAATAAATATAGAATAATTAATATATAATGTAATATAACTAAACAACCATTACATTTAATTAATAACTCAACTATCATAATTAGATAATGAATATCAATATGAAATATTAAATAACTAAAAACACTTGACATTTAATAAATAAAATATGAATGAAATTTTTCAGTAGATAATTTAATTTTCAAAATTTCATAGATAGCATCAATTAATATCTTAATTAAGGAAATAACTATATATTTAATTTCATGATGTCATGTGTCAATCTACTATTTTATTCATGAACATCCTCAATAATATATAAACATCATGTAGAAACATGTTTAGTTGTAGCTTAATGATTTTTCTCATGATAGAAATTGATTTATTGAGAGTATATATAATTCTTGGCCCCACCAGTCAATTTAGGTTAAAAAATTTCATAATATATCAAATAATTTGTTAAATCCAACAATCAATATTAGTTATCAAGAAATATCATTATAGACTAAAGTATATTAATGTATCAATATTTCCCCAAATAAGCGATTAACATTCAATGTAAAAATTATTTATAAAAATGGCATATGGATTAAGAAATAATAATATATACCATTCAATAATATGGTTATTTAAAAAAAATTTAATTTCTAATGAAAAATTATCATATGAATGTGATTGTTTTGTGATAAGGATACCAAAAAAAAGTGATATCGTTTTATAACCATTACCTCTTGGTAATTTTAATGTTTATTCACTTTTGATGTATTGATTGAAATTTAATCATTAAATAACATAAATAATAAATTAATAAAGATATTACATGTCAACAGGTAGTTATATACACTTCAAAAAGTGAATTTTTTTCATAACAAAAAATAAGACTCAATGAAATGTAATGTTAGATGAAATCCCTTATCTCTCACATATTTTTTTGTTGAAAATTGTTTAAACATATATATATTATATTTAAACATGTTATTAAATTATTCCATAAGAAAATTAATATTTATAATTTTGTATTTTATCCTTTTATAACATCTTATTTCCAATTGGTTAAAAATCAATCATTAATTTCATATTGTCCTAGGTTAATTAACTTGTTTTATATTACATGTTTCCTTATGAAAGATCTGGTTCATCAGACGTTTATATATATATATATATAATATATAGTAATAATAATGAAATAAATATCTTATCTTTACACCAATTTGAATTTTAAAAACAATCATGAAATATGGTTTCAAAAAATGAACAATGCTAGGATCATGGAGAGGGTAGGTCGTACATCCTCATGAATAATGTTCCCATTTTTTGAAGATCATTATGAAAATAATGTAAGTAAAATATTATATCCCCATAATTATAATAATATCATATACTACCTATTATTAATTTAAAAATATTTATAAATATAATCCATATGTTTTGGTGATAAAAATATAATGACATCACTTTGTAAAGGTGGTAGCGCACACATACACAAATTAAGTTATAATATTAACATAACTAAAAATGTAAACAGTATTATCATTTTGTAATTATAATTCTATAATAAATATAATTATTATTTCATTTATATCATATTTATTTATTATTATTAATATTTTTTTATTCCACGTAAATATTTATTGAATGAAATATCACATCACTTCATGAGGCGGTAGTCCTCCAAACATATGAGCGGTGTTACCGTATTACCAACTAAATTTAAGTCGAAAATTATTTATAAGATATAAGAACTATATATTTATAATTATATTATAAATATCATTAATATATATTATATTCATTATCATACTGAACCATAAGAGGAGGAAATGGAAAAACAAATGCCACCTCTTCACAAGGTTGTAGCCTGTCGTACACTAAACTAATCATTTCGTAACCCATTTGATTTAAGTGGTTCTTATTAATGTTCTTTAAATTTATTTGATAAATATAATTATGTGGAATATATTTATTATAAATTAATCATAATGGAATAATAATAATTTATGGAGGTATTGGAATAAATAAAATAGAAATTGTCATTGAAGAATGTTACCACTTGTTCACGGATCCTCATTATGTTACCACCATACCCATTCTAGTTTAGATTTATTAAAAAACTAAGGATTATACAAAGATAGGTGGGATGTTTTTATTTTATTTTTTATTGAATTTACATTCTAATAGTATGTGAAGGTGTGGAAAAATGGTAGATTGGTTGGTGTTTTATAAGTGAGGTGAGCTGAACACTTTTAGTGTTTTTATAAATATTCAATCATACTCACGTTTTTATCCTACATCAAGCCTAAAAATGGGTCATTATCAAACCAATAACACATATGTTTTAAATATGTTCATCTAATTTGTGTTATAAAAGTTGGTATGTCATTTTTAACAATATGATCTTAGTTTAAACCCCAAAAGAATCCATTTTTTCTTTAACTATGGTAATAACTTTTTACGATTTTCAATATCAATTTTCAAGAAAACAATATGTTGAAATTTTTAAAAAGTATAAATTATTTTGATTAAAAATATTTATTTCATTTTTAATAATTCAATTCACTGTTGGGGTAGAATATTATTTAAAATTAATCCCACAAAAACAAGGAGAAATAAGGGTTTCAAGACGAATATTTCCAAATACATGAAATGTATTTATATCAAAATAGAACATCAAAATTAATTAAATTAACTAAATTATATTACATTATATAATATTTTAATAATTTTACATTAAAATTAAAACAAAACCTTATTTTACATTCTCAAAAATTTGTATGAAATGTTAGTGTTCAAATAAAATTCAATATTTTTCATTATTTTTCAAAAAATAATATTTTCATAAAAAATCTAAAAATTGACCCAATGAAAATTTTTATCTGATGATTTAAAAAATGATGTTTATTTCTTAGAATACATTTTAAAAAATTGTTAAAATTTAAATCCTAATTATATGGAAAATATGATATAAAATTTCCATCCAAAAAAGGTATTTTTTTCAAAAAAAATTTATTTTAAACGATTCATATATTTTTGATAAATAAATAATCATAAAATTCAAAAAATAGTAATTAATATTAATATAAAATTTTCCAATGGATTTTTAAGAACTAATATATTAAATAATATTATTTTAATAACATTACATATTCTATTTAAACATGGTGTGGTTTTTAATGCAAGCTAAAAATAGTATTGTTTGTAACATAAGGTAAACATTGTGTTGTGTGAACATAAATAAAAACCTAGTGATTCAAGAAATGAAATATATTTTTAATAATTAATATATTTTATAATAAATAAATAAATAATTATTTGGGAGTTCTATTTGATTATAATCATAGTTTTGTGTTTCATAAAATATATCAAATTAATTTTTTTTTAAATTTAAAATCATTGGGTGTAAAAAAATTTGTGATCTTTGTAATTTATATTTTCTTGGGTTCTTGGACATATTTGGAGCTAAAAGTTGAGCTTGATGTGAAAAATATAATGGTTTCAGCCCCGTTATTTCTGTCAAATAAATTGGGTAAATGGATTGAGTTAACAAATTAGGTTTCTTATAAGATAATTTTAGAATATAATGTGATTGTTATTCCATATATACCCATGCTTATCATTTCATGTGAATCTTTTATTATTACTCTATTTTTTTCATTGATAACCACACCATGTATGACCATGATGATTATTAATATTTTAATAGTGATTGTAAAGGTTATATGGGAATGATGTATCAAGTTACCTACATGTTATATCTATGCATTCTATGTCTTACTATAAATATTTAATTATTTCATAAGGAAAGATAATGATTTTATATTTAAATAATGGTATCTTCAATATATTATGGTTGATTCATCATTGGTTCTTAACTATTCATTGATTAATATTTAAATCACATGGATCATGATTATTGATTTAAATGAATTGTGACATTATTAATGATTCATGCCATGTTAAATGAGTGCTTATATATGTATTGTTGGGTATTGGTTCCCCTATGTTATAAAAATCCACTATGATTATTTTATTATAAAAATATTATCATATAACTATCACTGATGTCAATCAATTTTTAATCATTATATTAAATATTATTGTGAATTTTATATCATCTTTATTATGAATGTGTTTTTTAATGGTTATATGTAATCATGAAAAAATATATCTATGTAGAAAGGATTCCTGTGTGGATAATTTAGTTAAATATTATGTAAATCATTACAAAGAAGTTGTTTTTGAATACATGTTATTATGAGTTTTTCCAAAATCTATAGAAATATCAATATAAAAGGATTAGTGGGAATGTTAATTATATAATTAATCTTTATTATGTTGAATGGTAATGGGGGAAAATATTGGGTCTCATTTTTTGGTATAAAATATTTAAATATATATCATATATATTTATTACAAAATTAGGGTGTTTGTGTTCTGAATTTTTCTAAATTATATGGGAGTCAATTTTCAATAAGTATTTAATATTTCATATTTAACTATATTGGTTTTTGTTTTATTCTAGGGAGGGGCACTTACATTTACCCTTATATATTAAACATCTAATGACCGTGGATAATTTTGACACATCTTACCTCTTTTAAATTCTTATATGGAATTAAAATATAGAGTGATATAACATATGGATATAAGATATTTTTTAAGCAATATATACCAATAATATATCTATAAAACAAGGGATAATATAATTCATTCCAAGATTTCCTTTTAATTGAATCATTTTTAATATACCTCATTCATTAATATTCAAAAAGAATTATTGTTGGGAATGATTTCATTGGTATGGTAAAAATCAATATTGGAATCCCAAAAATTACATTAATATATTTATAAGATGATTAGACCTTGCATAATTTCTTTGTAGAACATATTACACCACCCACAGGTAGATGTTTTTGTAATTTTAGAAAATAGTAATTCCCATTATATCATTAATTAGGTTTTTATATTTATTATTTATTATTCTATTGTTTTTAAAATCTATACCCAATTTATTAGTGGGTTTATTAACATTGAATCAAAATTTTAGCATCTGATCTCATTTTTTTATGTTTTAAAATTTCATTATGAAATAAATAAGAATATGATGTGTGATATACTAATAACCAAACTACTGATTGAATAACGAGTTATTGAAGTATTTTTTATGTATCATATATTCTAAAATAATTTTCAAATTAAATGTAACAAAAATATATTTGTTTGACCTTATTATGTACAACTAAACATTAGATAATGGGTTTTAAATATTATGTATTAACTAATCAGGTAATGAGAACCCATCAATTCATTATAACTATAGTTGAGGTAATTAAAAATAATGCTTTATGGTATAGTAAAAAAGGAGTGTGGGTGCACCAATTTGGTTTTCTACCAAATTATACATATAAATCTTTACAAACATGAAATTATCAACCCTGAATCCCCTATATAGGGAACTTCATATTTAATTTATAATTAATTTCAGTCAAAAATTACATCACATGTGATAATTTATCTAGATCAATTACCAATGCCTCTATATTCATGTTGTTAATTGAATATATAATTTATGTGGGTACTCCTCTAGTTATATTCACATGCACACTATTCATATATCAACTATGTTATTAGTATTCTACGTGTTATCATGAAGTAAACTATATCCTAATGTAATTGTTTAGGATTGAAATAATGAACACTACTATTTTCATATTATACTATTGATGAAAGTAGGGTGACACACACTTTATGAATTCATAGAATTACCGACATTTCTCTCATTGATAAAAAAAATATATACCTAAAAAATAATATAATATGGAAAATTTATATAGGGTTAAAATTAAAAAATTTCTCTATGGACCAGTATTGAAAATTCTTCAATATAATTACTTGTATCTATTAATAAATTATTTTTAAATCGATGATGTATGATAATTTAAAAAATATGTTCATGAAAAAAAAATTATATCCAAATAAACTATATCAATTCACATATATAATTTCTAATGAACCCTTAACTCATTATATCTATGATCAATAAAATTTAATCGAACTCAGAATAATAAATTATTTATCAAAAAAATAAATACTATTCAATCAATAATTAAATAAATATTAAATTAACCCAAAAAAATATTTTCATATACGTATAAAAAAATATTTATATTTTTTAATTTTCTAAATATCTAAATATGTAAATAATTATTTTGTTCCTTATAAATAATATAGAAGAGATAATATCATACTTATATTTTTTGATAATATTTTTATCTAAGACTTGTCTTGGAAATATAGAATATTAGGTGATTTGTTTATTTGTAAACTGATTCTTTATCTAATAAGAATGATTTATCAATGACATGGAAATGAGGTCGACACCCCAATAGAAGGCTTAGACATCCTAGTTATATGGGAAACATGGAATGTTGTAACAAGTGATCTTGTGTTTTCTTATGGGAATTTGGTATCGTGTTTGTTGCTATCCTATATTGTACTTTTTAGTTTCCAAATTTATTTTAGTCATGGGTTTCTGACCCATGGATGAACCTTTGATGTATGACCCCATTTTATAATTATCTCAAAATGAAGGAGGAATAATTTTGTCCTCACCTGATATAAATTATTTAATATTATTTTACCTTTTGAATGGAATCAGTAAACTATCATGTACATGTATTTATTAATATTTATTATTTTCAATAAATATTCAATGTTATCATATTCAATTATTATTGAATAGAAAAATACATTCATTATATATTAAATTAATATCATTTCAAATTTTAAGAACACAAAATATTTTATGTCTCTAAGAGAATATTTCATCACGGTTCTCATCCATACATTAATGTTCATGATTAATGATATGTATAAATAATATTTTCATTCAAAAGGAAAAACAATTATTTATATAGTGGTCAACCCAAAAAATATATCATATGAAATGATTATTTTTAGGTCACTCATCATGAATTCCACTCTTGGAGATCATAAAGTGAGCACATCATAAGAAGATTTATAAATGGATTTGGATCCATCAACACCTGACACTGTAACTTCATATGTGTCCCACAAAATAATTATATACTATAAAATAAGATATATAATCAATAATAATATCATTTAAATTTTATGTTCTCATTATATTAGTGAAATTCATTAAACAATAATAAAAATAATTACTCTATGAAAATTCATACATTATTGTCACATAGATGGGAATTCATCATAAAATTATTTATTAATAAAAAATTTGGTAATCAAAATTATAATTTCACTTTTTTCTAATTCCCTGTTACAAAAATACATTAACCTATATTGAATCAAACTACTACCAAAATTCATTACCCAATAACTCATAAGATATTTGTGTTTTTATAATATATTATTATATTAAATGGACCTCCCAGATTCTCTTATATAGAATCTTTTATCAATCTAACATAACCCATTTAATAAAATTACCTCAATTTTTGATTATTTTGAAGTAAATTATTCATTAATTGATGTGACTCGGGATCCTTGGACATAACTAATTCTATATTACTACCACATTGAATTCTGATAACACCCTTCTAAAAGGTTTAAAACTAGTTTATAGATGATGATTTATATCCATAATTTTTTATTAAAATTATTAAAATGAAAAATATACTCAAAAATAATAATAAAATTAATAAAAATGGGATACAAATAAATTTTCCATCACAAAGATCATATATTTAAGAATAAAAAAAATCTCAATTTTTATTATTGATAAATTTGAAATATTTAAAAATGAGAATATCAGAATCCCCTCACAACTATTTCATTATAATCACTATAAACTATGAACATCTCATTTGTATGACACATTTTTTAGGATAGTTTTTATAGCTAACCAATATGAATCTTATTATCTAGATGATATATTCCTTCCATGCTCAATACGTAATCAATATCATGTATAATTCATGGAAAGCTATTCATATTGTACTTAATTATATTAGAACAACAAAGTCCTTGAATTCCATCTCTTTACAAAAGCTTCTAGAAAACAATGTTTGGAGAGTGACTCATAATATATGGAAATTGAAAATAAAACTACATTAGCTTCAACATAAAAAATATATTCAATACCATTTCATTATATATTCAATGACATAATCAAGGAATCCTATTAGATCCATCTAAATGTATCTTGATCCATAGAATATATGATACATCATCACTTTCTTTGAAGAAGAATAACTTGTTTAAACTTTTTTATAATTGACTATAATACTGGTTGATAAATTATCATCATTAGTATATCATTAAAATATACTATTAAAATATAGTATTCCAAAATGATATCTTCTTAAAATATGGATCACATTTAAATATTCAGGGAAAAAAATTCCATTATGGAATTATATAAATTAATATTTAATCATAATTATACTTTATTCCACCCATAAATTATTTATTGCAACTTCAAACCCATATTGACGTGAATTTATATAAAAATACATTTTTAGTGTGTCACATAGACATAATCCATAAATTATGAATTAAAAAATGTTATGTTTACATTCATTTTACAAATCCCATAATTGTTTTATGTTTATTTGTATTGTAAAACTAAAATGGATTCTATCATTGATACAAGTAAAATTTTGTATTCATAGTATATTACTTGACGTTACAAAACATTTTAGTAACAAGACATTTCTTAAAGGAATCCAATTTACCTTCCATATCACATTTTATCATGAATACTATTTTACACTTAATAATATATTAACCATAAAGTCTATCTAATGAAACCAAATAAATTATTTGTTCCCTAGAACCTATTTTAATTTTCATTGATTTTGTACACAATGTATCAATAAATAATTTTACTATTTATTTTCTAGATATATGTACATTATATTCAACTAATAATGTTTTACGTTCCTTGATGTCTAGTAAACTGTACCTCTCATGTTTTTAATCTATCTAGGGATCCTAAAAAGTAGTTTCATCGTTGATAAAATTTCACCCTCTTTGAATTGTGAAATATACTCATATTACAATTTTTGTTCATCCTAATATTTTACACCATCGAAATCTACTATAATCTCCTAGAATTATATTAGTACAATTTTGGTGTGTATTTTGATTATGAAAATTTTTAACTATGTTATTATATATATAATATCCTTATGTTTCTTTTTGATATCAAATAAATATTCACTTTATATGGAATTATTTATGGTTTTTTATTATATTAGACTTAACAAATTATATGATTCAATATCAATGAATATAAGCTAAAATAAATTTCTATATATAATATGACATATATAGAATACTTATTTACTCTTCAATTATAATTCCTTTTAGTATGTGTGTTATAGTTTGTAATGTGTATCTCCATAAGTATCATGGATGAACATACTGGATAATCATTAAACTATATATACTCATGTCACTGAGTTGCATTTATTCACTCAAATAATTATGTTATATTATAAACAGTATAGTTACATCAGAAACTATTAGAACATATTTTATATAGTTGATGAAATACTAGTTATGATATTACCATTATAGACTGATAGTTATTTATTTACCTTTTATTCAATACATTCTTCCACTTAAATTTTTTATATATCTCTCTCAATGTATTCAATCATATAACTCATTTTTCATTTATATCCACATATATGTAATTAATTTTTAAAAATTGTATTTTAATAGTGTCCACCTCTATCTTTTAGAGTAATTAACACAAAACATCATATAAATGAATTAGATTTATTATAATTTTATTATGTTCATTTATGGCCTTTTAAATGAGTTACAAATACAATGTTATTGCATAATACTATTTGTTTTCTTTGGTTTTTATGATTTTTATACTTATATATGAGTTTGGATGTTCATGTGAATGGGTATAATTCTAAATAATTTATTTAAAATGATATTTATGAAAATAAATAAGTGTAAATGTTTATATATATCATTTGTTTATATGGTATGACGATGAATCACTAGATAAGACATTTTGTGACAATCATTTAGATTATTACGACAATATTTCAATAACTCGGAACTTGTTTTGTCGTATGAATTATTATTATATAAATATACTGGATTCAAAAAACTATTTAGGTTATAATTAATATATTATATTATGTATTAATAATAAAAATTATATCATGGATATCCTTGGGGAAGAAATTGATGAATGGAAGTTCATCGTCTATGACTATTGAAAATTCGAACCTCCACACTGATAATGTTATTTATAAAATAAATTAGAGAGAGGGAAATGAGGATTATGTTGGTTATTAAATTAAAATCATATAATTATATAATATAAATTATACCGGACTTTACATGTTCATTTTGACATAAGAGCTAAGGAGAGAGTAAGAAAATGAAGAACATTAAAAGAATATAAAAGGAAAAGGTATAGTATTTTATGTCTGGAATAGTCATCCTTTAGAATTTCCATAAAAATATAGATATTGGTTTTTTGATGAGAGAATGTTATTTTATAATTTGGTGAGGATATTGGGAATAATATTTGGTTGAGATTCGACTAGCTCAATTCTTGGAAGGTCTGAGGGGAAGAGAGAGTAAGGGGTGGTATCTATAGTGTAAGAGAGGGGTGATCTCTCATTATTTTATTCATTACTTAATTATCTTTATCAATAAAAGAAATAGTGTTGATTATTGTGACTTATTATAGTAATTATTTCATGCAATTTCAAAACAAGGTTTCATACATAAACCATGATTTATGAAATTGTTTATTCATTTTATAATGTTTTTATATTGTAAATAATATTATTTTTATATTCACTAAATATTCAAGTATTAAAAAAATAAAACAATTAATGTCAACCATATTTGGAAGTGTATAATTTAAGATTGAACTCCATTTTCTAAACATAATTTTCTATATATAAAAATATAAATTTTTATGTAAATCATTACTCATATGGAAAATATACTTTTAAACATATATGTCAATTTATTACACCTTAAAATGATATATTAGGTCTCATAAATTTATCTGAAAATTAGAAGTAAAAAAATATTTATATATGAATAATTTTTATGAAAATTAATTTTTTTAAATAATTTTTTTAAATAATATATTTTAATTTAATTTTTATGACCTATACAATACCAATGCTTATGTATTAATTTTTAAATTTTCTATTTACATACACTATGATATAATTATATCAAAATTTCATTTATAATATGAGAAAATTTTATTTATAATATCATTGGTTAGGATATATTTTATTATTTAGTTTAATATTTATAAGGGTCACTCTACCACTTTTAATGGGATGTTACAATTTAATTGGTATAGGTCCATTAATTTCTAGAAATACCTGTTTTTTTATTCATATTTCATTTATGATTTTTTTGTAATACATTGTATTTGATTTAATTTGATATATACTATATGAAATAAACATAAAAAGTGAAATTTCATTGATTTTGTTATGGGTTAGTTCATTGTCTATTCCAAAAAAAAATCATTTTTAAAATTTATAGATTTTCACCCTATAAAATGATTTAGGTAGTTATGCCTCATAAGCTCCTAAGGCTCCCACGTCACCTATTCAATTTAATGAATTTCCATATAAATTTTATGAGATAAGTTATCTGATTCCTCAAAACATATTCATTAGTGTCCAAAATCTGGATAGGCACTTCACAAGAAGATAAGTTAGGTTCAAAATATATTCCATTATATGTGAGGACATGCATTGGGCCTAGAATGTACTTCTTCAACAAAGAGACGTGGGACACAATGTGTAACTACTAAAGGCTACAAGGCATGGCCAGATGATGATAAATATATCTAATTCTCTGCGGTATTTCAAAAGGACCAATGTACCTTGGGCTCAGTTTCCATTTTATCCCAAATCCTATAACAATATTCCATGGATACACATTAAATAAAACATGATATCCTACATGAAATTACAAATTATTCCTTTATTATCAGTAAATCACTATTCATGCATTGTCTTACTTTGATATGTTTTTCAATAGTCATTACCTTCACTGGTTCCCCCTACAAGCTCATGGCCTAAAATAATCCTTTCAACGACTCCATCTCAATATGTTGGTGTATGAAATATTTTCCATACAATTATTTAAATGGTTTATGTTGAATACATTAATGGAATCTATTATTATTGTAAAACTATAAAAAAGGAAAATATCGATCCCACATACCTTAATAGTCATGAAATATTGATCTCAACATGTCTTCGAATGTTAAAATAGTCCTTTTAGACCACCCGTCTATTCTACGGTGATAGGTCGTACTCAAAAGTATCTCATTATCCAATGATTTTTAAAGAATATTAAAAAATTTTGGTTTAAATAGTGGATCCTGATTTGACACAATTGAGATTGGTGCTACCTGAAGTCTTAAAACTTTTTTATGGTAAAGACGTGGAGTGTTAGGCAAAGGAAAATCATCCCATATAGTGTGGAAATGTGTATTTTTGGTAATCTGGTCAAAAATTACCAATATTACAACATTATTTCTAGGAGTTTTGGGTAATCAATTAAATAATTCCATTGTAATGTCATCCCATTTAGATGTCGAAATATGAATATTTTTCATGACTCCCCATGGATTTTTTATTTCATCCTTCATCTGGTGACAGACTCAACATCATGATACACAATCAATAGTTTATCACAATGGAGGATGTTCAGGTAAATCCTCTTGAAACACATCGATGCATTCTTTCACAACAGGTGAATCATCAATTTGAATGTTTCTTTCCTCACCCATAGATATTGGGTTCTTTTTATTCACATTAATTTAATTTTCTATAACTACTAGAAGTTGATCTATACAAGATTAAAATATAGATTATTCTACTGTAAAGACAGGTCGATACACACCTTCCTCAAAAATCATAATTTCCATCTTATTGAAATATATTATTACATTATATTTTTAAATCCATTAGATATAGTGGATTATACCAAAGTAACAATTTGTATTATGATAAAATCACTAGATAAATAACTGTTATATTCTATAATGGTAACTGTCTAACCCTTTTTTTGCAGTGACTCTTCCCTTTGGGGATTTTATGAAAACTCGCTTATTAAATAGAATTTTAAATATCATATTACTAATGAAAACATGGAATATATAATGGAATTTTATGATATAGAATAAAATAAATATTTATAAAAATTTGAATAGATTATTAATATACATGTAACCACATCATTACATACTTCAACATTAACTATTGTAATAGTAAAAGCTTGTCCCTGACCCTAGCCTTTTGTAAGGAATGTTTTTTTAATGCATTGAAAAATATTTTTTAGGGTATAATCTGTATATAAATATAGAATTGAACATTTTTAACTTCGTTCATTCCTTTATAATCAAGGGTTTGGTGTAATTTTTCTCCGCACTTATAAATAACTCTTTTTTATTTTATGTAGTCTCTATGGTGTTTACTTCCATAGGTATCACATGATGGAATACTATTTTCTTTATTCCTACTTTCATCCATTCTTTCCTCGAACACCATCATTCTTTCTTTCATTATATTATGGTCATATGTCATATATAATTCATTATTTGACTTGATTTCATAAGAGAATAAATCTTCGTATGATGATAAATTTTTCAAAACTAGTTCCCTTTATTGGAATGGTTTTTAACCATAAAAAATTAATCAATCGTTCATCTAGGATAATGTATATAGTTCGTGGAATGCCTTGTTAGACTTATACTATTGGTTTCTTACATGGAAACATTTTAATCTTCTTTATACATGATATTAAATAATTGCACTTCCATATCTGCATGTTCTATAGGAAGAAAATATTTTTCTATGAAAATTTCAAAAAAATACGTCCATTAAACATTTTATACCTCTTCATCCTCTTTTCTTGTTTTGAATCAATGACTCCCATTGGTCAACATCTTTTAATAGACAATAAAATTCTCAGACAACCTTATCTTTTTTTTACTTCTCAAAGTAATAAATATCTTCTCTAAATAACATATCCATTTCTCTATTGTGAATGGATTTATAGTTTCATTAAATGATGGAGGATTTTGTCATGTAAAGTAGTATATAATTTTTCTTAGACATTGTAGATAAGGATTATCCATACGAGTATGGTTATTATTCATAACATGCATCAGTTTTACCAGTATAGCTAAAAGTTTCTTTGCAACAGTCGCATCACCAGAACCAACATCATTATCATGTATAGGAGGAAAAATCTATATGGGATATGCGAATTCAAGAGGCTTCCATTCCATCTGCTATTAACCATTTCTAAACAAAGTCTTACACTAAATTAGTCTATGAATCATAATTTATAATTTCAAACTATAAAAATACTATTTATTATTTATAATTTTATGTGTGTTTAATCTATTAATCATAAGAATGGTTTCATTGGGAATATATTTATAATTATATTCCTCATAATGGTTTTGTAATGAAAATTTCAGTTATCCTAATAATATCCCTTTGGGAGCATCAAATAAGGTGCTCAATAATGCTGGTTTTCATGTACCGGGTTATCCTGAGTCAGTCCTGGAACACGTCATCAACGTTGTTACTCCTAGGTACATATATCCAAGAACCATGTTCACATTTTTTATCCATAAAAAGATGTATTTTCTAGAAACAACCACATAATATATACATTAAAAAATTATATTGTATTCTTTCATTTTTATCCACAAATTTTATATAAGGGTTTTGATACTTAATAAATGTTTTATATATATAGTTTTCAATGATTCTACTAAACATCCTTTCATTCCAACTATAATGATCCCAAACCATGTTTCCTAGTGCTGGTGCCATACATTGGTATGATTACAAGGATGTTGTATCCTGAAGTACTGAATAGTTTAGTAGTTTTGGAATACCATAAACAAACATAATATTTATATTACAAATTGAATTAAAGAAACAACTTTTCCACATTATTAGAAATGAACATAAAATCATAGATCATTCAACCATGTCATTAATTATAATATTCACCTTCACATTATGGGAAAAAATAAAACATAAGAAATGGGTGAGATCAGATGCTCGAGAAGGGTATGTAATATACAAGATGTTATCCTAAACATAAAAATAAGGCTTGGTGAATAAGTAAAAACATAAAATATTAAAAATAAAATTCCGCATAAGATGGAATGAATGAAAGATGGTCAAATATCCACATAATAAAATATAAGAATGCATAATCTAGTAGACATAAAATAACATGACCTATCAACTACTAGTTTCAAAATGAGATAATTCATAATTATAGAAATATAAATCATATCATCAAGGCCTCGACCATGATGTCTAAAAATACATGGGTTAGGCGGCGACCAAAAACCAATTCTATGTTGTCTCATGAGACCAAATGATTAATTGAGGGGCTATATTTGTCCCCCACCATCACTATCTATGTCAATTTAATCCCTTATATGAATTTTTATAATCATAAAAAATATTAAAATATGATATTTAATTAAACATCACCAAATTTGTAAACACAACCACTAACATGTCTGAGTAGCATAGAGAATGGTATCAAGACATGAAATCAATAATCAAAAAAGTCAAAAAACATTTAATAACATAGGATATAAGAAAATAATGAGATATCATTCCCAAAATATCATAAAATTCCACAAAGGTTTTTAAATAGATTAAAATACTCTAATTAAATAATTGTATAATTCTTGAGAAAAATAACACTTCTTCTTTTCAAAGAAGAGTTATTTTGGAAAATTAATTTTTATTTTTCATAATTATTTCTACAAATCCAGTATTGAAAATAGATATTTTTTTCATTGAATTTGTAGAGATTTTATAAACATAATGGTTTATTGATACTTATAATGGATTACACATAAAATGGATTGAAATTAAGACATTCCATTTAATCGCGCAAGCCTATTAGGAAAGAAATGATCAGGGGACATTGTAAAACATTCATTGTCCTATAATGGAAGGATGAACTAATCAGGATATAAGATTTTAGAAAATATAATTATATTAATAATTTTATAAAAATAATGACGAATTACATTGGTGTATAGAGAATGAAATAATAACCTGAATTAAAACAGAGGGTTGGGAAGAAAACCCTTACCGTATGTCCAAATGTGTTCTGCACATTACCTCAAAATCATTGATAATATAATTAAATCAATGAATTAGTTAATTAAAAAACGTATATAAAGTAATTTTATTTAGTAAAATTTTATTATGTTCATTTATGGAATCTTTTTATGAGTTATAAGATACAATTTTATTACTTAGATGATTTAATTTCCTTGGTTTTCAAAATTCGTATACTTATATATGAGTATAAATTTTCATGTAAATGGGTATAATTCTACTAAATTGAATTTATATTATATTTATGATAATAAATAATTTTATATGGTTATATATATCGGTTTTTTATATTGTATATGGACGATGCTTTAGTAACACATTTAATGATAATCATTTAGATTATTACAGATGTTTTTTGATAACCATGTACTAGTTTTTTCATATGAATTAGTATTATGTATATATAATAGATAAAAAATATAATATCTTATAATAAATATATTTTATTATTTTGAACCATAAAAATAGAATCACATCCTTCTTTGAAAAATAAATTGAAGAATGACACATTTTCATCCCCAAATGTTGTAAATCGACACCACCCGAATGATGATTTCATTTTTATAATAAATGAGAGAGTGTAAATAGATTGAGGATGGTTCGTACATTAACATGATATAATTATAATATTAAAATTTTATTATTATTTCATTTTAAATTATAAAAATTTGGTGAGGAATAAATAATAAAATAAATAACATGAAAAGAAAATAAAATGAGAAGGAAGAGAATTTTACCCCTTGAATAACCTTCCTTGAGAATCTCAATATAGGGATTAAATTTTGTATTTTGATTATACCAAGACATTATAGACATGTTAGAGGATATTGAGATTATTATTGTGTGGAATTTTTATTGGGATCAAATCATGTACGGTGTGATGATAAGAGGTGGTGATGGGTTGTATTTATAGTGGAGGAGAAGGGAGATTACTCATTATTTTATTTATTATTTTATTATTTTTCTCATGATAATATATAGTGTTTATTCATCTGAATAAATAGAGAGATAAGTGCATGTGATTTTAAAACAATGATTCTTACATCAAATATGATTCACAAAATAGAGTATTTAGCATATAAAGTATATATAATGAAAATTACTGTATTTTATTATTCACTAAATATTCATGTATTTTTGAAAAATCCCAAATAATCACCATAACAATATTTTGACTTGTACATTTCAAAAATGAAATTGATTTTTAATGTAATTTTTTAATTATGGGAAATTAAAATATTAATGAAAATTAATATTTACTAGAAAATACAGTTTTAAATTTATAATTGTTTTCATAACACATAAAAAACATATTGAGGTCTCATAAAATTATCCAAAAATCATACTAAAATAAAATATTGATTTATGAATAATTTTTATGAAAATTAATTTTCTCTTAAATCATTTTGTAAGTTATATTATTGTAATTAGTTATTTATGACTTAAAAAAATACCAACACTTAAATATTAATTTTTTTAAAAAAAATCATTTACATACACTATGTTATAATTATATAATAGTTTCATTTATAAGATGTCAAAATTTTATTAATACATCCATTAGTGAGGTTCCTATTCTATTGGCCCTTTTAATATTCATAAGGACCACATTAATATTCCTTGTAGCATGTTACTATTTCTTTGTTATAGGTTCCTTAACATCTATAAATTACCCTTATTTCATTATATCTTCAATTATAATTCTTGTATTGTGTTCTATAAGTGGTTTTAGGTGACCTGTATTATATTAAATAAACATAATATAGGAAGTTTCATTGATATAGTTTTGTGTCATAACAAATAACAGTTTATTCTTAATATATTCGTCTAATCGTTAACATAAACATTCAATAAATGGTTAACCTTATGACACTTTTGAACGTTGAAAATACAAAACAGAATTATGAAATTAATGAAATCATATTAACATTGAACCCCCATATAAAATAATATATCTTGGTTTTCACATTCCAATCATATGAATACCCTCATCGTAAATTCTATAGAATCATGGTAATAACCTGAAATACAATAAGTAATTTTGGAAAACATGAATTTTTATTTATTCTAAAAGTTACTGGATATATTCCTAATATCCACGAAGTTTAAAACTTCAACCAGGAGGATAAAGACCTCTTTTTTAACCCATCCATAATAAGATCCACGGTAATCAGTATGATCCAATTAACATATTTTTATCCCATGTATCATTATCAGAACAATATTATCAAAACATAACGAACATATTAACGGTTATCTTTCCCTTAATCCCATTTTATATATGTACATCATCTTTCCATTAAATTATTTTCTATTCCATTATATCCATTCAATATGATCATGTATATACATAGTGAAAAACACTTACTAAAAGATAGTTATATCTTTCAAAATTCACATAAAATAATTATTCAATCCATATACATAAAAACTTTTATTATTCCTTTTCACCCTTATTCCATTTACAAAAATACCTCATCTTATTTTGAAATACTCATTTCATTTATATTTCATCTTAGAATTGTCATCATCAATAAGGTAACCATTTCTCGCACAACATTTCTATTCCCCTTCAAGGGCATTATTCATGGGAAATTGAGTTTCATAATGACCATTTATTCCACTATTATGACACTTATTATTCAATGATGATTTAGGGAGTCCAATATTCTCATCTATTTCATTAACAGAACTCTTCAATTTTCCCTTGCAGTCACTTGCTATGTGTTTTTATGTTTCCCAATAAAAATACCTAGTTATTCATATGATACATTGAATTAGGTCAATCCTTCCGAATTTCAAACATAAATGAAACTGAATATTCTTTCCTCTATGGTATACATTACCTGAAATCCTTGTGAACTCATTTTTTCTTTTCCTAAATGAGTGACAGAGTTAGTTAATTTACACATTATTGATCATGTTCTTCAAAAAATGATTGTCCATGATAAAAACATCCTTCAATCGAGTGATCGTTGCACATGACATTTCTTCAACAAATATTCCATAAAATTAAATGTTAATCAAGATCCTCATAGTCCACGCCAACTACTAAAACGAAAATCATAGTGTGGTCATTACTTATCATAGATGAAAACCACATTGTCATGAAATGAATTACTTATAGGATGTCTAAATCATGAAAAGTTTCTTAAAATATGACATAATAGGTTCATCCTATGTTATTCATAGCTAACTAATATTTAAATGATACATGATATTTCGTGAAGAGTTTTTGAATTCCCAGAGAATATACCCCAATAGTGTCAAACCAGGTGTGTATCAAGACTCCTTTTTTGTGTACCAAACTACCTCGACTCAGGCCTGGAACATCTTTTCATAGTTTATACATCTATATACATATATTTTAGAGCTATATCCACTTGTATTATATATATCAGTATGTATCACTAGGAAACCACTCATTATGTCTTTTAACAAAATTCCATGAAAATTTCATAAGTGTTGTATCATTCTTATCCTTATCCATAGATATATATATTTGGATCATACTAATGTTTTCCTCACCCTAGTTTCCATATGATAACTAAACCTTCTCTATGATACCAACTATAACAACCCATTCATGACATACATTAACATTACATCGCATTTTCATTATAATTAAAACATTATAAAAATATATTCCTAATGTCTATGTTAGTTTAGTGCCTTTTGAAACATATAAACATAACAATTGGTACATAAGTGAGTTAAATTTTATTCCACTAGTTTATTCATCACAAAAACATTTATTATAAAAATAATTCATAATATAAATGTTCATAACCTAGGGGAAGGAAAAATAAAAAGGGATTAAGTCAGATGCTCAGTAAGGGTAAATAAGGGAGACATGTATGAACAAACCTGAGAATTTGTGGTATTAAAAAATGATCATAAGATTAAAACATAATACATCGAATATGAATGATCATAAACATGTATCATGGAATACAGTGGGAAATTAATATGAAATGAATCATAAGGAAATACAAAAAAAAATCCATTAAATCATAACATAGGAATAATAAATGGGAATTTGGTAAAACAAATAATCATATAATAGCATTTTCATAGTATTAAAAGCATCAATTCGAAGGAAGTATTAGTGGAAAATGACCTTTACTGAACACGATAAACCTCATTCAAGCCATGTATCACACAACTTGGTAAACACCTATTCTAGACCTGTATTACTAACCCAATGTCATTTCCCATTATATCCTTCTAATACTAAAGTTAGTTCCTTTCTCCTTTGAGCCATATCTATATTATGATATATAAAATATTAACCAATGAATTCGATAGAGTTATATCTCCCAACCATCTCAAATTTAAATCAAATATACATATGTCAAAATAACATAAATTATCATATCATAAACCATGAAATGAAATGTTTATTATAAACATTTAATCATATAATAACATGTGGAATGACACATGTTCCATAAACATTTCATCAAAAAAAATAACCCAAGAAAAGAAACGTTTTTAAAACTAAAATAAATCATGAATAGAGTAAAGTTTCATAAACATCATTCCATCAAACAAAATAGATTAAAATAAATAATATGAATGGAAACATTGAATTATTTCTTCATTAATCTATGGGTAACAACAATGCAAGACATAATAGATGGGATATAATTTTAAGGATTTTTTTAAAAAATTTACAGAATAAAATATCCTTTCTTCTATGACTTTTCTTAAGAAAATAATACATTTTGAAAAACTTGTTTGTTGAATATAATTTTTCAATCATATAAAGGATTCTTGATTTGAAAACCATTTCATTAAAATTAATTTGAAATTTTATAAATAAGCCTTGAAAAAATTTTGAAAATAATTTTTCTTTATATTATATTTCAAAAACATTAATTTAAATAATAACCATTAAACATGACAATAAATCCTCAAGGGATTGATTTTCGATTATTCATTACGTGTCTTAGGATGTAAAAAGGATCATTCCCGTTTCTCGATAAAGGTCATAAAATTCCTTGTTTAGAAATTCACAAGAAGATTCCATTGAATAAAATTATAAATGAAAAAAGTGTTAAAATTTTCTTTCAAATATTATCGGATAATGTTACAATATTTTTGGATACCCTATTTATAAATCATTTTTTATGGAACACTTATTTCTGACTGAAGAGATGGTAAATTCGCGTATTCATAAAAACTATATCATAATAATATAATATTTCAATGAGTAAAATTAATGGTACCAAAATTTGAATAAATAATTAATAACCATAGGTTACGAAATATTTTCAATGTTATTGAGACAAGGGTCACAATATTTCATGAATGTAAACATATACACAAACAATATCAAAAAACGATGATATTGTTTCAATAAACTCTTATACCTTGGTAACATTGGTTCATACTATCCATGTAAGAATGTGAGATTACAAGAAACATGAAATATAATGGATATAATGGAATTAATTATATAACATTTTAAATGGACGTATATACACCATGAAAAATCTATTAAGAGCATAAAAAACATGACTCACAAAGAAGAAAAATTGAAATAAAACTATTTTACCAATTTTGTAACATTTTAATAAGAGACTCCATGAATGAAGGATAATAAAATGTACATTTTTATACCAATAATTTTAATTATAATAGACATATAATAAGATCATAGGAAGTATATACCCCACACAAATTGAAATAGTGTAGAACATAGCATTTATCTGAAAGAAATAAAAAGTTAGTTGAAATCCCCCTTACCTTGATTCCTGACTCTCGTTGTACTAATTCAAAAAACCTATATAATAAATTTAAATTTATTATAAATCATTTAAATAATAATATTAATATATCTAATACCATATATTTCTTAATTAATACTTTATATTACCCTCATATTAGCCATCATATGATATGTTTTTTCTTCAGATAACATTCTCTTTATTCATCCCATGTGTCTTAATTTGTAATATTGTTGGTCCTTATGATTATATAATGAAAATAGAATATAAAACATGATATAAATATGATTTATATTTATTCTATTTTTATCATAATAATCTATTAAATTTATATCTTTCAAATGGAATTCATCTTTCATCGATACGGTAATCTGTATGTACGCATGAACGCTATTTCCATTTAATTGTTGTGTAGAAAGAATGAAATTCAAAGACACACACACAGAATATATATATATATATATATATATATATATATTAAAATATATTTATATTAACATTTATATTTATTACATTCATCAAAAAAACATTCCATGTAGTCAATGAATGAATCACATCGCTTTGAGAAGAGGTAGTCAGCACTTCCTCAAATGAAATTATCATATTGACACAAAATAGATAATATAAATATTCATGGTATAAAATAAATATAAAACACTAATGAAATTATAAATATTATATATAACATATGTAAATAGTTTTCACATAATAATTTCCACCATGAGAGGTGTTAAATGGAAATTGAACAACCATCATTTATCGAGGTTGTAGTCCGCCTTCAAAAAAACATTATCTTTGTTACCAATTAGAGAGATGTGTGTGTAAGTGAATTTTGAAATGACAAGGAAAAATAATCCTAGAAAATTGTGGATAGATTTTTATCTATATTATATTGGTATAATAATATTTCATTAATTGTGGAATGAATATAAATGAAAGGATCTTGGGGGAGGGTGTTACGTCTTAATCGGGTCACATTTTTTGGTTTGAGAAAGATGATTACTTGGATTGATTTCTTCCCAAGGAATGGAATTAAGGTATATGAGAGGGATGTTGGGGAGTTATTTGGGTAGATTTTGGCTGAAAATTATGGGCTTGATAGGTGTGATGATGTGAAATTTATGGAGTACATTAATAATGGATGAGGAGTGGAATCTCTTGTAATATTTTAAATTAAAGGATCCCCACCCATGTTTTTTATATAAAGTGGTTAAATAATGGTTCCAATTAAATAAAAAAAATATATTATCGACATATGGCTATAAATATCATTAGGATAACTTTATAGGTCGTTTGGGGCATTAATGTTATGGTTTAGTCCCTTATTATGCTTTATTTAACCTTAATTGTTGTAATTAATTATTAATTACATCACAAATATTTTTTTCAAAAAAAAATAATTTGAAATTATTATAAATTATAAATTATGTTTTTTAATAACATGGAATCCTTTTTGGTAATTCCAATCATATAATTTGAAGAAAATATTTTAAAATTAATCTCGTAGTCGGGTCAACAATGCAGGTTTTTAAAGTTAAAAAACATAAATATTTTCTAGGTTTTTATACCCAAATTTTTTAAACTGGTTCTTATTAACTAAATTGGAAACATTTAAAAAATTATTTTCTAATTAAAAATATTATCCAAAATATGTTTTATCCTTTCAAATAAATTAAATTAAAAATATGTTTGGATTTAAAATCCAGTATTTTTAATAATTCCTTTAAAATTTAAATATTAAATAAAAAAATTATTCTAACATTGTTTTATGACAAGATTCAAAATAAGAATTATATTTTAACATGTTAAGTATATAAAAGTTTTAAAAAAAAAATTTTAAAATGGTTTTTACATTAAAATTTTATAAAACATCGTTTATAAAAATATAGGTTTTTATGCATAACAGTGGGTTTCTTATTATATTTGGCCTATAGAATCTATTATATTAATATAAAATATATAAAATTAAATATACAATAAATATATTACCATAATATCACTCACTAATTGTATTTCATTGAATTTATTAGGATAAAATATCTTCTTGTGTATGAAATTTGTTTTTTTTATAAAACTAATAACATTATATTTAATTGGTTTATTGTAAATAAGGAATTAATTTTCTTATTTTTGTAAACAATATGTTTTTATAAAATTAGTTAATAACATTCATAACTACTAACATGATAGAATTTATATGCCTTAATATATTATTTTAAAAATATTTTATTTTTCGGAAAAGCTCAGCCATGCATGTTACACAAGTCATCAAGAAAAGTCATCATTGTGTGTTACGCAAGATATCCTTAGTATTTCATTCAGACAAAGATAAAAATTATGTTATGTGTATTTAAAGTAAGAAAAAAATGTTTCTTTATCATAAAATAATATATTTTTATCGTTCTATAAAATTAAAAATATCAAAAAAATTTAATTATTTCAAAAATAATATTTCAAGATAATTTGGGTTTTTACCATTTTTGTAAGCATATATTTAAATTAAACTCACAAAAATATCATAATTCACATATCAGTTTTATGTAATATTTTTCTTCATACATGAATGATATATTATTATTCTATCATTATGATACTCCCTTAACATGGAATATGGTATTCCTTATTTCCAATATGATTTACTATACAGCATATAAAAATCATATAATTGATATTTCATAATCATCATATAGTATATATTTGCTTTAGAAAATATCTATATCATGGGTGGGATTAGTATAATAATTAAATTAATATAGAAAATACCACTAATAAAATCAATATAAATTAGAACAAATATAGTAATATTCATGTAATGTCATACTAGATAATAAACATAAACACATAAAAAATAACCCCTTGACAGTAACCCCTCCACATTATTAGTGAACTCTATTAATATGTATTTTCAAGACCAGTCACTGATTCCCTCCTATAAATTTGTATATATGTTGATATATATATATATATTAAAATGTGGTTGATTCATACAAATTATTTGTTTATTAGTCATTAGAAACATCTTATTACCTAATAAAGGAAAAATAACACCCACCCTTATTTATTATCACTCAAAATATTATATAATATTTATAGTACTATATTATCAATTTAATATGCCTTGATGTTACCTCATAACCCCTTCTTTATGGATATATTTCCTTAATGACCTAATAGTATATGTTAGTTAATTAATATATGCTACATACATATATCTTCATATCATCATAACCATATAACCTTTCAACTGTGTAACAACATATCCTCTTCCACATACTACATCACAAAAGCACAACCCATCTTTATTTGAGTCAGGTAATATTAACCTAAAATACCCCAAACATATCTCATCTTAATATATTTTTCTTTCCCAACCATGTATCCAGATTCTAACAATAAAACATTATCATCTATAAAATGTATACAACAAACTGAAGTCATTATAACTATAACACCTTGATCAGGGATCCACTAAAATGGTACCATGATTTTCTCAGTCACTTGACCTAAAACACACCTCTCTATACAGCCGAGGATGCTAACCAGTTGTGTGGGAAACATTATGTTACATTGAGGAGAATATACTCTCATAATAAAGTTTTTATATAGGTTGAAAAATGAAGAAATTAATCAATGGATAAAGATATTGAGACAAGGGATAGAATAGGGTATGAACTACAATAACATATAAGAAACAAGAAATGGACAACACCAAATATACAGTAAAACTTGTCTCTATGACCTAAATACACCATAAGATGACTTACACCATGTAATAATTAAATAGTACTTAATAAAAATAATAAAGACCGAATCATCATGAGATTTATCACAATGTTGTTCTCATATCTCCACGATACAAGCACAACAACACCAACTTAATCCAATGACATGGTCCTACTAAGATAAGGTTTGTTCTTGTACCCCAATGCAATGTGGCATGATGGAAATGTTAGATATCCCTAATAGGTATTTACCAATGGTGTCTAAAGAATCGTCCAGTCTATGGATATAAAATTATAGTAGTGTGTAGTTATAAAAAATAGTGAGAATTATAAAATGTTTTAAACTGGTATGCTTAGGTTCCTAAGGGACGCTATGTGAATGCTACATATTTAATCCTAGGTTGGGATATATCTGAATATATATGTATATATATTTATATTTATATGCACCATGAATGTAGTAACATATATATATATATATGTAAATGTAGAATTACCTTGGGCTTGAGGTGTAACTCAGGTGTCCATGATTAATAAAACTAATAATAATAATGGAGTCTCATAATAATAAATTAGGGTCGACATGCCTAGGGATAGTAATAAATATATTACTCCACAATGAGTATCATAAGGTACAAAGGATTCCTTGTCAAGTATCTAGAATAAAAATGAAGAGTTTAATGTAAAACCTCATAATCAAGTGTGAGTATAACATCAGGAACAAAAACCCATGTGATTTGATGTTTTGGACAATATCCTCAACCATGGGGGTGTGAAAATTCATAAAAGATAACAACAAATGAGTTCAATTCCAAAATTATGTCAGATAAGGTTACCCTACTTTACCTATGATCCCTTTGCATAATTTTCTATAAATTAGAAAGTAGAATAACTCAGGATGCATTAGATCATTTTTATTATGTATCATTTAACAATGAATAATAGGTCATATATTCATTAAATTCACTAATACCATTTAATCATAAATAATAATTAATTTCATGATCTTAATCATGACACATAAAATCTTAATACAAAAATTAAGAAGGCCATATCATAAAATGAGTTTGAAGAAGGAGGGTGATGCACATTTTTTATTTCATTTATACTAATCAATTACGATATTTTATGAATTAAGATAGCACACCTCAAAGGTGGTTTTTGAATAACCATGGGTAGAGAAATAAAATTAATCTCATTCAACTATGGTTTTTTTATCGTATAATAGTTATCAATCAACATAAGTCCAACATAACTTATAATAAAATTAGGAATTATGATTAGAAGATTATTAAGAATACCTTAAAGGGTGATTTAATTATATAATGAGGTATAAGGTTTGTGGCGTATAGAAAACCGACCATAATGGTTGTGTGGTTCTTTTTGAGGTGAGAGACCTCCAATTGTTTAATTTTAGAATATCAATGATATAATTTAAAGAACTAGGTCCTATATAACTAATTTTACATTTTAAAGGTAAAGAATGTATAATATATTGTGTGGAACCCTGAAATAATTTATAAATAAACTATTCATTTAGGAAAAGATATAACCCTCATATTTTATTCAAATAATACTTCACTCATCCAATAATAAACTTCCATTTATGATGGTTCGAGAGGAATATAAGAAATATAAAAAATCATTTAAAAACTTCAAATTATCTTATAAATAGATAGTCTAAAATATGGTGAATGTAATTGATAAAGGAAAAATGAGGAGTAGTATAACTAGAATGGGTTTACAAACATTAAAAATGAGGGTAAAATTGATCATTTTATGAGGGAGAGACCTACATGACTAGTAAGTGTAGGATAACTCCCATGGAGGGGCTACTGGTGGACACAAATAGGAGGAATATAAAGTGGTGACCCTTCAAAGAATCTAATGGTAGAAATATAAAAAATACTCTATTTTAGAGGTTAAACCATTATCCTCAATGTTGGCCAAACTATTTACAAACAATGAATGCGATAATTTATATACCCGAGGATTGCACGGTTCATGCACATGGCTAGAGAAACCATGAAAAAACATTTAATTTATCCCCCATGAAGAGGTATATAATAGAAGAATAACTTTGTGGCATAGTGTGAACAGTTAGATAAAATTGTGAAGCACACTCATCCTCTCTCAGCAGACCCCACGATTTCTGCTGGTGGGATGCCCAGTTTCAAGAAAACTATGTGCCTTGATTAGATTCTCCTAAACCAGTTTCCAAATCATGATTCCTTAGAAACAAGATAGAATACTCAAGAGAACTATTATAACCTTAACTATGTCAAAAAAACACATTCATGTTATCCCATATATATAATTATATTCATAATATCATTTTAAATGATATTATGTTGGAAAAATGGTAAAATTTAAAATTCCATAAAAAATTCTATTGGGTCCAAAATGGAGGATGTTTCAACATCCCCACCATAAAAAATTCACCCATATATATACATTGGTAAAAAAACAAAAAAAACACCCATAATACACAAGAAATTACATTTCATACAAAGTATCATGTTGATTTTCAAAACATGCAATTCACCTACAAGTATTAGTTTAATCATACAGTACATAAACTACTAAAACATGGTCTAATACATTTATTTTGAACTGGAATATAAAAAATTAATTTCCTTATGTCCGACCTACCCGTGTCATGATCACATCATCATCTCTTTCCAATGTTTGCCTATTTTGCTTCTCACTATTGGTTTTAACAGTAGACATCAAAATCTAAGACATTATATCTCCACAATCTGAATCCCATAATGAATAAGACTTTTAGTTCAATAATCACACTCCCTACATGTTTTCTTACTTTTCAAGTGATCCACTCATGATTGAGATCAATTATAATAGTCATATTGGATTTCCATGAAAAACCTCTATCAATTAATATTGAAATCACCTCATATGTATGTTGTTCCTTTTTCCATTCCTCACCAGCTGTATTCAGTGAACCCATAAGAAAAAAATTCATTCCAATCCCAACCAACTATTTTTAAAAATTATATCATGAAATTCCAGCATATCAGAACCCAAAACCTAATGCCTTCTTCTAAAAAATGTTTTTTCTGGTCTGAACACTTCAACTAAAGCATGTATCATACTTCTAGTGATGTATTAAAAAAACTTCATTTACATTATCAAGCCTTTGAATGAACATATGTTTATGAAATATACAATACTCTTAGATAATACCTATTAAAACATTCCATATAAGCACAACTGATGTCTGGGGTAACCTCAAAATCATCAACCGATGTCCATGGATATTGTCATATGTATTTTATAATTGTTCATATACTAGTTAAATTTTTGAACATAGCTTAAACAACCATCAATCCATGAATTGACATGGTCCAGTGTTTCACCCACTTGGTAGTCAGGTAAAGGGAAAAATATTAGGTGTACATCAGTCCATCTGAGGAATTCATACATGGTAACCCAAGTATCTCTCTAGTCCAACCAATATTACATGTACATCCATCGATCTGGAGTGAAAATCCCATGAAATATATTTATCAAAATACTATTCCATTATGATTTTTCTCATTGTATTTCATAAGATTTCGCAGTCTCTATGATATCATGATAGTGGACATGATAACCATGAAGATAAGAGTACACCAAAAACATATTAGGAATTACTGGGAAGATATGATACCCTACCATCATATCTTATAATATGTTCTTGGTAATTCTATAAAATAATCATATTTAATTACAAATTATAATTATAGATGATATATCCCTAGTTAACTCATTTTATGTTTTATTGAATGATCCTACTGATGTGTCCTCATTAATGACTGTGATGCCTTTACAAACAGAGGTATATCGTGATCACTCAATCATAAACATGAATATGCCACACTAATTTTTTTAAAGGCTACATACATAACCAACAATTTAATCATCGTGCTACATTCCAAGAATAAAAATATTTATAACATACTAGCCCGGTGTCAATAAAAATGGAAAGATTCCCATTTCCTAATGGTATTTTCACAGTTTCACCAGTATAATTGTAAGAAATTTCACAACACATTGAAAACAATTATCACCACCATTTGAGTGTCATATTCATCATTTATTAAAAAATAAAACTCATCCAATGATAGATTTTCCATTGATAACCGATTACTAGTACTGGATGGGGTTGAAAAGTTTAGATAAGCATTATACCAATTGGAGATATAGTCAAGAAACATATAATAACAATAAATAATATTATCTATATAAATGTTAAATAAAATCTCCCTAGGTCATGTTCAAGCATGTCGTAGAATTAGGGAAAACATACAAAACCAAATGACCAGTGTGTTAGAATACTATATTCTTTTAAAACCTCAACCCGAGCGATGGGACAATTCATATTACCATTAATACTGCGATCAATCTACTATAAATAAAAACCATGAAGGTTGTGTAATCGATCATGGTTTTAACAATTACAACCGAATACATACGGTTCGATGTTCCATTTTATCACACTGATAGTTATACTGTGTATTAAGTCGTTCGTCCCCATGATTTCATGTGAAAATGAAAAATATGTGATATTATCCATAGGCTTATCAGCCCTATTCATTATAATATTTGGTGGCCCATAAATCGAAATATTTCATAGTTATACTACCTTATCTAAAATTATCCCAATATGATGACCTCATGAGTCATTAAATATAAAAGGATAGGAATATTATCCTCACAAACAACTAGGAAGCTGAACCTGAACTAGGAATTTCTAACATACTAGAGATAATAATTTCCCAATACTCACACCTGTAATAGTGGTAAAATTATAAAATATTTTTCCATGAAGGAAAAGGTTTCATTTAAGATTCTAAGAGTCATACAGGATTCAAACGGTTCCTAACTACTACCACACATCGAATAGCTTGTCATAGATGAAATAATAAAATATTTAATGATTTATGGGTTGTACATACCTCATGGTATCACATTTATAAATAATAAATCATTGACCAAACAAAGAGGATATGCATAAAAAGTTCAGCATGTTGTAACACCAATCCCATATGTTAACATATTCTTATGAGGACCATTTATGTTCTTGATTCAATATTTCAAGAAGGAACAAGGAAAGGATAGGCCTTACATGATATCTTAATCCACAAACACCTATAAAATTTTCACATTTGTCCATTATATTAAATTGAAATGGTTTTTATAACATTACAAGGATCATTTTTAAAATCCCAAGTATCAGTTATAAGTAAAAATGGATTTGGTACATTATTTAGAAAATTATATAGGGTAACCTAGCCAAGTTACATCATATATCCTTTCATGAATTATTTGAATAACTGAAATCCTTTCACATTCCAAGAATATAGTATTATTCATTTCTTTTCTGTATTTAATTTATCCGAATGGTGTTCCTAATTGCTATTGAATAATTGAAATTTCAAATCCAATCTCTATATGAAAACAACATTTAGGTTGAAATTGGAAATTCAATTTACTAATTCCATGCATAAGTATATATCAAAAAAAGAAAACATGACTTTTATATATTATATTTTTGACTTGTTAAATAATATGTGACTATATGTTTATATGTAACACCATATAAGAAGCTGAAAAAGATTAAATAAATGTCCCAACATGACATAAACATACAGCTAGGTGGTTATGTTTTGAGGTGTGAATGATAATTCATCCCATGACGATATCATTAATTATTCAAATATTCAGTTACACCCTTAGGGGGTTTATCAGATAATGAAAATCTATATGATTGACTTCCCTAGTTCAAGTCAACTCAATGTCATAAGAAAAATTCCCCTGATGACATACTTAGGTCTATTTATGCATTATGAATTTAGAATTATGGGTTTTCATGCCCATTTGATACAGTTTAATGCCTCTAAAAGGATCTCATTCCATATAAAAAAGCATAATATAACATCTTAACATTTTTTTAATGGTCTTAATCTGTAAAATCCTAATATATGGTGGAGAGATAATATATGATTCTATATTATAATTTATAAATCCTTTATACACATTATAGATTCTGTATTGGCTCCCATTAAATCACAAGTTGTATGTTTCATCCCATACAACCAATTATTCATCGCTCAAACAAGTCATGATTTGTTATTTATGGTTCTAACAATAATTTATGTGAGAAAATAACCTTTCCTTTATGATAGAACATTAATAAATAATTGTATATTACAATTATAACAAGTTATAGAATCACATAGAAATAAAAATATAGAAATATATATAGGAAACACCATAAGAATGGTACTTTGTAATGGAATGTGAAATAATTAGGCATCATGGTATATAACAATTGAATAATGTTGTATAAGTATTCATGTGAAATAAATCATTGAATTATAGAATAAATGTAACACCCCATGCTTCTACGGTACACTTCTCTTGGAATAATGTGATATTGTGTGTTGTACGCAACACGGAGTTCTAACACAGCATAACAAATCAAACTACCCGTTATGAATAGTAATACCTACTTTTTGAAATTATATATATTTTATATCTCAAAATGGACTTCATTTTTGGATTCGGAATATCGAATTTAGCCTAAGGTGAAATTTTGGTACTTTTCGGATAACTTTAATATTTTGATGAATAGTGAAAATTACTAAATTTTAATTAAAAACAACTTTTTTAATCAAAATAATTTATAGTGATAAATTATGAATTTGAGTGGTTTTAAAGTATATTTAGAATATATTTTTACCATTTAATATAATTTTGGTCATTGGACATAATTTTACAATTAAACCGAACATAAACAAGTGTTAATCTTTTGATAGTTATTATCGTTTAAAAACACGCTTTTTTGTTTTGACAGCGGGAATTAATTTTAAATTAATTTCTGCCACTTCTATGTTTTGAATTTAGAAAAATGGATTCCATATTTGGAATCAGAAAGTTCAAATTGTGTAAATAGGTAACTTTTATTTTTAGACATTTTGAATAATTACAGCGGTAAATATTTTATTTACCATGGTTAAGGGTAAATCCGGTAAATAAGGGTTAAAAATAATATTATAATAATACTAAATAACCCTAAAACGTGTCCTGGCCTTATTGGTTGATACTTGTTCGACCATAGGCATCTTTGGGTCGATTTGGGGACCCCATGGTGCCACTTGTAGGTGATAGGGACACTTTATTTTAATTAAGTTAAAATGAAAACAAAAATGACACAAGCATATATGTTTTAGAAAAACAATTTTTACATAGGGTTATATATGTTGGATTTTAGATTATAAATATTCATTAGAAAGATAAAATGATTTCCTAAATAAATATATTTTATTTATAATTTTATACATTAAATAAGTTAATTTATATATGACACAATGATGATGCAGTAATTACTATAATAGTGACAAATTAAAATAATTGATATTATAAATACACAAATAAATAAAATATGAAACTGTTAATGAATTAAACTAATTTTCTAGGATAATATTATATATTAGAAGTGATTAAATTTACTTTTTTCGAAGTAATAAATCTGTAATGAGTTTCATAAAAATCAACTATTGAATAGTGTCAAAAATGACATAAAAGAGTATTTAATACACATATTATATTATTAATTTGTATTAAATTCCTAAAAATCTATGGTTCGGCCAAGAGACTTATATAATAATAGGTGTCTCATTAATGGACCACTTTGGGGTCGCTTGGATGTATATAGTAAGTTTATTAACCATATTATATAAAAATACAACGAGACATTGTAAATGTGAAACTAATTAACTTAGAGTTAATACTTAAATATAAGGTTAATATAAATACCCAAACCTGTCTATATTCTATTGGTTGAGTTTTTTTCGACCCATATCCACTTTTACATTTAAATAATCAACTTTTTACCAATTAGAAACCGAATATGAATTTATTATAAATTAATATTTCTAGCTTTTCCAAAGGTGCCCCTCACCCCTCTTATAAAAAGGCACTCCTCCTTCTCATTTCCTCACACCTTCAAAGCCTTTTGGTTCCAAAAACCTCGGCCCAAATACTCTCCCAACTTCCCTAAATACAACCTAGAGGCCTTATTTTGATCATAAATCCCTCCTAATGATCCCTTTTGATCAAATCAAAAGAATGAACTCGAAGAAGAGGTAATGATTTCACCACCCTTTTCCAAAGTTCATTTCTTCTTCCACTTCTTCTTCCTTTGTTTTTACCATTCTAAAATAACAACTCCAGTATCATATATATACTGTGATGTTATTATAGATATGGTACAACCATATTCAGTATTCTATCCACCCTTTGAATAGCATGTCACCATACATGTGTACGTACGGCTTACCGTCTCCACGTCGTGGTGTAATTGTTATTCAATATATAATTATTTGGATGGGTATAATAATTATGTGTAACTCATGTAAATAATAAATATAACATGATAATGATTCTGTATATATGATATACTATCAAATTATATATTATTTTAATATAAAAAAGAATGATATTGTCGCTCGTGCGTACGTACGAACTACCGTCTCCACGAATGCGATGAGATTCATTCTCCATCATATCCATTCAAGTATAATTATCATTTGATGATTTAAAAATGATTTTTATGGACTTGATATTATTATGGATATTAATAATATACATCCTATCCATTAAAAACATGGATTACGTAACAAAACATATAATACAAAACGAGTAAGTTAACACACGAAACAACGATAATACTCAGATATTATTAACAAAACAATGTTAAAAGATCATATATGATATCATATTAATATATATAATTCTTTTATAATTTAATAACAATTATTTCACTATTATAATGGAGGTTAACCAACCCCAACCATGGAAAAGTGCAAGGTAAGGGTTATTTCACAATCTCTTAATTATCTGAGGTTGTTTATACGTAATAATCTACTGGGATCTCTTTATCATCCACATCCATGTTTCTTAAAATTGTATTTCAAAATATTGTTACTATTTACAATAATATGGGTTAAAGTCATTTATACCCTTGTTTGACTTTTTATAGGAGTTTATAAAGGAATCTTTCCGTCGTTTTCCAAACAAGGTGCTTTTTAACCATTTCGACAAAATTAAGGTAAGAATGTTTTTATAACTTATACGGCGGGTGCAGCTATTTTCCACCATTATAAAACCTTTGAAGCTTACCTTACAAGCTCATAAGAATATTTTCAATGAAAATGTTTTATTTTATATGGCTCTTAAATAATTTCAAAATAAAAATAGATATTTCTCTAAAAAGAATTTTGATTTCATCTATGTCAACATCCTTTGTTGGATTTTACGCTTATGTGAAATTTATTTATTATGATACAAAATTCTATGTTGTATTGAAGGTTTTATGATATGTTTGACTGTGGATGTTCTATTTTTATACCATTCATGGTTTATGGTGAAAGTATTGACATTTCTTATGCTAGTTTCAATATGAATGTTTATGTTATGTTTAAACCTTTTCATATGGGAATGCATTGGACTTAATATGTGACGGGTGGAGCCCGCTATAGCTCCTCGATTCATCAGTAGGTCTCATGATACAATCTAGTGTCTTGGCACAAGGCCTTGACAAAATCTTATTGGTAGTCTTGGCACGAGGCCTTGGCTATGTGGTTATGATAGTCTGGCATTATGCATTCCATCATCATGAATGTGGTTATTGATATTGCATGTGATTATTCGATTAGTAGAATATTCATGTGAATAAGTCAATGAAATTATTTCATTTTACTTTTTCCATACTATGTTGAAGTTCAAGTTTAAAAGGCTTTTGTTTTAGTTATACAATTCCTTAAAAGTTTATGCTTATTTTTGAAAGTTTCCTCTATATTGTTATCCTTACTGGGCATTTGAGCTCACCCCATTTCTATGTTTTATTTTTCCCAGGATGTGAAGAAGTAAGTTATGAATGACCTGTAGGGATTTTATGAGGGGATATGAGTGTGGAATATGGAGACTATGTTGTTGTAGTAGTTTTTCACTTTATGATGTAATGTAAAACTTTGTGAATATATCTAGTGTTTCCAAGGCTACTAAACCAATCAATCTTTCGAGATTTGATCTTTCTTGTGATCATGCCAATGTTATGTATAATGCACCGACTCTGGGTAACTGGGTTCGGGGCATTACAGTTGGTATCAGAGGACGTTTAGTACAAACCTTGGAAGTTAGATTTAGATAAACTCTAATTAGAGCACGTAGACCTAAGATGAACTTTGAGGATTAGTATAGAATAACTTCCTAGAATTTTGGTATTGTAGAGATTTTGTGAGTTTCCCGAGCAATACATCCCTGTATGGATACGATCAGGTATAGGCGGCTCTGGCACAGATGTACCTAGGGGTAAAACCCGAAAACACCGCTTTGAGCTTGACTCGAATGGGAACTGGTGCATGATAATGGGCATTGCTACACTCTTGGTTACGACACTCCTGGGGGATATGCTTAGGATAACACTAATTTTCATTACAAATCATTATGAAGGGTTTATGAGTATATATTTCCTCAAAGAAAACATTTTTATGATTATGGATTATATCCATAAATAGTTCAATTTATGTTAAGTGTTTTATAAGTATGGGATTATGTATTTTGATTCATAAACTGATCTAGTTTATGTCATTTTTTAGAAATGGTGCCTAGTGGATGAAATGGAATCTGTATGAATGAACGCACTTTATGTAGGGATTTCCCTCCAGCTCACGATAATTATAGTGGAGCTGGTGATACAACTGGTGCCGAACAGCTAATCACCATACTGGGACAACTCACTCAGGGTATGAATAATAACCTTACCCGTATGGAGCACCCTGATCCGCAGTGTGGAGGATCAATGTTAGATCGATTCATGAGGAAAAAACCACCAACGTTCAATGAGAGTACAAATCCCCTAGTAGCTGAGCAGTGGATAAATTCCCTAGAGAAAATATTTCAGGCTTTGGGGAGTAGTGAAAGGGAAAAAGTTATCATGGAAGTTTACCGCCTCACTGGAGATGCTGATCAATGGTGGTCATCGATTCATAACACGAAGGAAGATAATGAAGTATCAAATATGTAATGGAGGGAGTTCAAATATTTGTTTTTAGGAAAATACTTTCCTCGCGACCATCGAGCAGATATGGAAAGGCAATTTCTGAGTCTGAGACAAAATGAGGATGAGAATGTCGCAAAGTATGATGCTAACATTACAAGGTTAGCAAGGTATGAAGGAGATTATATACTTAACCCATGAAGTAAGATTGATCGTTTCTTTGATGGGTTAAGTTTGTTTGGACAAAAGAGTGTGAAGAATGATTCGAAGAACTGAAGAAAAGATTAGTTAATGCTCCTATATTGACTCTACCATCGGGGAATGATGGGTTCGTTATTTATAGTGATGCATCAAAGAAAGGACTTGGTTGTGTCCTTATGAAGAATAATTGGCTTATTGACTATGCATCACGATAGTTGAAAATTGATGAACAAAACTATCCTACTCATGATCTCGAGTTAGCAGATGTGATCTTTGCTTTGAGGATATGGTGGAACTACCTCAATGGTGAAAAAATGTGAGATTTATACTGATCAGAAGAGTTTGAAGTATATTTTCTCACAAAAAGAACTCAACATGAGGCAGAGGATATGGCTAGAATTACTCAAGGATTATGATTGCACGATACACTACCACTCGGGGAAGGCAAACAAGGTGGCAGATGCTTTGAGCAGAAAAGATCATGGAGTTTTGAACTTGATGAGAATTGAAAGGGATCCAATTTTGATGGATCTAGTGAAGATGGACATGGGAATAACCAGGGAAGGTGAAACATCAATTCTTTTTCATATGGTTTCCAAACCATCTTTACTAGAAAGGATTAAGAGTTCTCAGACTGGTGATGATGAATTTCAAAAGAAGATTAAAGGTGTGAATGATGGGAGATTGAGAGACATTATGTATGAAGATGGAATTTTGAAATTTGGGAAGAGACTATGTGTTCTCGATATACCTGATCTAAAATGGGAATTGTAGGATGATGCTCATAGTTTTAATTTCTCTATACACCCTGGGAGTACCAAAATGTATTGAGATTTGAAGGAACATTTTTGGTGGGACAGCATGAAGAGGGAGATTGCTAATTTTGTGTCAAGATGTATGGTTTGTCAGCAAGTGAAAGCTAGAAGGCAACAGCCTGGAAGAGTCATGCAACCTCTTCCCATACCAGAGTGTAAATGGGACAATATTACGATGGACTTTGTAATGGGGCTACCAAAGACTCCTAGAAGGAACGATGCAATATGGGTTATTCTTGATCGTCTTACCAAGTCAGCACATTTTCATTCTATAAGATAAGATCTACCCCTAGAACGTCTAGCAAGACTATATATTAATGAAGTTGTGAGACTTCATGGAGTACCCCTATCGATTGTTTCTTATCGTGATCCCCGTTTTACTTCATGATTTTGGAAAAGTCTTCAGAAATCCCTTGATACTGAACTTCATTTGAGCACTGCTTACCACCCTCAGACAGATGGACAATCAGAACGGACTATTCAAACCTTATAAGACATGTGTAGATCATTCTCACATGACATTCAGGGTATGTGGGATTAATATTTACCTCTGGTAGAATTTTCCTATAACAATAGCTTCCATTCGCGTATTCAGATGGCACCATATAAAGAGTTATATAGAAATAGATTTCGTACACCAACCTGTTGGGATGACGTTGGTGAAAGAAAACTTGTAGTCCCAGAACTAGTGGAGGAAACGATGGAAACGGTGAAGGTAATCCAAAATCACACCAAAGCAGCTCAAAGTAGGCAGAAGAGCTATGCCGATAATCGAAGGAAGGATTTGGAATTTCAAGTCGGTGATCATGTTTTTCTGAAGGTATCTCCATGGAAGGGAGTCATACGTTTTGGTAAGAAAGGTAAATTAAGTCCCAGGTACATCGGACCTTTCGAAATTCTAGAACAAATTGGGGTTGTAGCTTACCTATTGGCAATGCCGCCAAGTCTCTCCAAAGTTCACGATGTGTTCCACATATCTCTGTTGAGGAAATACACGCTTGACCCAACGCATGTACTCACCTTTGAGGAATTAGAACTGGAACCCGGTCTGTCTTATTGCGAAGAGCCCATCAGGATTCTGGATACGAGAGAACAAGTAATGTAAAACCGGAAGACATGTCTAGTAAAAGTTTTGTGGAGAAACCATAAGATGGAAGAGGCAATGTAGGAACCCGAGGATCTTATAATGAAGAACCACCCGAGTCTTTTCATGTGATAAGTATTCTAGAAATTTCGAGGATGAAATTATTTGAAGGAGGGGAGAATGTAACACCCCAAGCTTCTATGGTACACTTCTCTTTGAATAATGTGATAGTGTGTGTTGTTTGCAACACCGAGTTCTAACACACCATAACCAATCAAACTAGTCGTTATGAATAGTAATACCTACTTTTTGAAATTATATATATTTTATATTTTAAAATGGACTTCATTTTTGGATTTGGAATATTGAATTTAGCCTAATGTGAAATTTTGGTACTTTTCAGATAACTTTAATATTTTGATGAATAATGAAAATTACTAAATTTTAATTAAAAACAAATTTTTAAATCAAAATAATTAATAGTGATAAATTATGAATTTGAGTGGTTTTAAAGTATAATTAGAATATGGTTTCACCATTTAATATAATTTTGGTCATTGGAAATAATTTTACAATAAAACCGAACTTAAACAAGTGTCAATCTTTTGATAGTTATTATCTCTCAAAAACACGCTTTTTGTTTTTACAGCGGGAATTAATTTTAAATTAATTTCATCCACTTCTGTGTTTTGAATTTAGAAAAATGGATTCCATATTTGTTATCAGGATGTTAAAATTGTGTAAATAGGTAACTTTTATTTTTAGACATTTTGAATAATTACTGCGGTAAATATTTTATTTACCATGGTTAAGTGTAAATCCGGTAAATAAGGGTTAAACAAATAATAGTATAATAATACTAAATTTCCCTAAAACGTGTCCTAGCGTTATTTGTTGATACAGTTTCGACCATAGGAATCTTTGGGTCGATTTGGGGACCCCATGGTGCCACTTGTAGGTGATAGGGACACTTTATTTTAATTAAGTTAAAATGAATACAAAAATGACACAAGCATATATCTTTTAGAAAAACAATTTTTACATAGGGTTATATATGTTTGATTTTTGATTATAAATATTCATTAGAAATATAAAATTATTTCCAAAATAATGATATTTTATTTATAATTTTTGGACATTAGATAATTTAATTTATTTATGACACAATGATTATGCAGTAATAACTATAATAGTGAAAAATTAAAATAATTGATATTATAAATACCCAAATAAATATAATATGAAACTTTTAATGAATTAAACTAATTTTCTAGGATAATATGATATATTAGGATTTATTCAATTGAATTTTTTCTAAGTAATCAATCTTTTATGAGTTTCAAAAAAATCAACTATTGAATATTGTCAAAATTGACATAAAAGAGTTTTTAAAATAAATATTATATTATTAATTGGTATTAAATTCCTAAAAATCTATGGTTCAGCCAAGAGACTTATATCATAATATTTGTCCCATTAAAGGACCACTTTGGTGTCTCTTGGATGTATATAGTATGTTTATTAACCATATTATATAAAAATACAAAGAGACATTTTAAAAGTGAAACTAATTAACTTAGAGTTAATACTTAAAGATAAGGTTAATATAAGTACCCAAACCTGTCTAAATTCAATTGGTTGAGTTGTTTTCGTCCCATCCCCACATTAAAATTTAAATAATCAACTTTGGAGCCATTAGAAACTGAATATGAATTTATTATAAATTAATATTTCTAGCTTTTCCAAAGGTGCCCCTCACCCCTCTTATAAAAAGGCACTCCTACTTCTCATTTCCTCACACCTTCAAATCCATTTGGTTAGGAAAAACTCTGCCCAAATACTCTCCCAAATTCCCTCACTACAAACTAGAGGCCTTAGTTTGATCATAAATCCAACCTAAAGAACCCTTTTGATCAAATCAAAAGGAAGAACTCGAAGAAGAGGTAATGATTTCACCACCCTTTTCCAAGTTCCTTTCTTCTTCCACTTCTTCTTCCTTTGTTTTTACCATTCTAAAATAATAACTCCAATATAATATATATACTGTGATGTTATTATAAATATGGTAAAACCATATTCAGTATTATATCCACCCTTTGAATAACATGTCACCATACGTGCGTACGTACGACTTACCGTCTCCACGTCGTGGTGTAATTGTTATTCAATATATTATTATTTGGATGGGTATAATAATGATGTGTAACTCATGTAAATAATAAATATAACATGATAATGATTCTGTATATATTATATACTATCAAATTATATATTATTTTAATATAAAAAAGAATGATATTGTCACTCGTGCGTTCGTACGGACTACCGTCTCCACGAATGCGATGAGATTCATTCTCCATCGTATCCATTCAAGTATAATTATCATTTGATGATTTAAAAATGATGTTTAAGGACTTGATATCATTATGGATATTAATAATATACAACCAATCCATTACAAACATGGATTATGTAACAAAACATATAAGACAAAATGAGTAAGTTAACACCCGAAACAACTATAATACTAAGATATTATTAACAAAGCAAAGTCAAAAGATCATATATGATATCATATTAATATATATAATTCTTGTATAATTTAATAAAAATTATTTCACTATTATACAGGAGGTTAAACTACCCCCAACCAAGGAAAAGTGCAAGGTAAGGGTTATTTCACAATCTCTTCATTATCCGAGGTTGTTTATACGTAATAATCTACTTGGATCTCTTTATCATCCACATCTATGTTTCTTAAAAATTTATTTCAAAACATTTTTAATATTTAAAAGAATATGGGTTAAAGTCATTTATACCCTTGTTTGAATTTTTATAAGAGGTTTATAAAGGAATCTTTCCGTCGTTTTCCAAACAAGGTTCTTTTTAACCTTTTCGACAAAATTAAGGTAAGAATGTTTTTTTAAACTTATATGGCGGGTGCGGCTATTTTCTGCCGTTATAAAATCTTAGAAGCCTCCCTTACAAGCTTATAAGAATATTTTCAATGAAAATGTTTTATTTTATATGGCTCTTAAATGATTTCAAAATAAAAAGAGATATTTCTCTAAAAAGAGTTCTGATTTCATCTATGTCAACATCCTTTTTTGGATTTTACACTTATGTGAAGTTGAAGTATTATGATACAAACTTATATGTTGTATTTAAGGTTTTGTGATATCTTTGACTGTGGATGTTCTATTTTTATACCATTCATGGTTTATGGTGAAAGTATTGACATTTCGTATGCTAGTTTTAATATGAATGTTTATGTTATGTTTAAACCTCTTCATATGGGAATGCATTGGACTTAATATGTGACGGGTGGAGCCCGATATAGCTCCTCGATGCATCGGTAGGTCTCCTGAGACAATATAGTGTCTTGGCACAAGGCCTTGACAAAATATTATTTGTAGTCTCGGCACGAGGCCTTGGATATGTGGTTATAATAGTCTGGCATTATTCATTCCATCATTATGAAAGTGGTTATTGATATTGCATGTGATTATTCGATTAGTAGAATATCCATGTGAATAAGTCAATGTAATTATTTCATTTTACTTTTTCCATACTATTTTGAAGTTCATGTTTAAAAGTATTTTGTTTTATTTATACATTTCCTTAAAAGTTTATGCTTATTTTTGAAATTTTCCGCTATATTGTTATCCTTACTGGGCATTTGAGCTTTCCCCTTTTCTATGTTTTATTTTTACCATGATGTGAAGAAGTATGTTATGAATGACTTGTAGGGATTTTATGTGGGGATATGAGTGTTGTATATGGAGACTACGTTGTAGTAGTAGTTTTTCACTTTATGATGTAATGTAAAACTTTATGAATATATCTAGTGTTTCCAAGGCTACTAAATCAATCGATCTTCGATATTTGATCTTTCTTGTCATCATTCCAATGTTATGTATAATGCTCCGACTCTGGGTAACTAGGTTCGGGGCGTTACAATAAAACTAAACAAATAGATCAATTTATCAGGTAGTCTATGAATTCAACCTACATGCCTTGAAATATTCATGTAATTATAGTCTCCATGTACCTGTAATTATGCATGTATGGATACATCTATACTATTATAGGCAATGAAAAAAATTATTAATCCCCATAAATTAGTAAGAAGCTAAAATTACACCATTCACTCGAGGTGAAATGATAATCATTTGTAATAATTAAAAACATGAAAACTCATCCTATCCAAGTCCACTAGAATTATCTACATGAATCAATTAATTACTCCCAAACCTAGATATTTACCATGTGTTGACACATTCATCATCTCTTTTTTATAATGTCAAAATAGTACAGAAAAGAATTACCATTTGACACCACTTTGTAATGTCATGACCAGGAGGCCACTAAAACGGTGCCCTAATTAGGTTTGTCAAATGGCCTCATGCATCCCATAACATATTATAGAGGCAATGGACTAAAACTGAGGGTCTGATGATGATGTGGTCAGGATTCTAAAACCACATTATCAATGTACCACAACAATATAGAAATGAATAATTCAATAAATAGAGGATATATGATAAATAAAGGATATAATATCATAAGAATAATAATAATTGAATAGAAATAAGAAGTTTCTAAAACAAAATACACCTAAATTCTTTTCCATGTGACTACAATATACCATATTGTTACACACAACTTATTATAAATAAATAATTATATAAAGAAAAATAAATAATCCACAAGGGATATATCCATGACCAAATTGAGCTACGACTCATGTAATGTTCTCTTATATCACCAATATAAGCACAATGCAAAAGCGTAATCCAATGACCTTTTCCAAAAACCAAGATAGTTGTTCAAGTACACTAGAAAAATGGTTTTCTAAAAGAGGCATCAGATATACAATGTTGACTAGAACAAACTTTTTCTAAAGGTATAGTGGGGAAATGTGATATTTTATACATTTGTTCCCTCTATAACATGGATGTTGTGAGAGAGACATGTAAATCACTTTTATTATATCAATTAAAAAAACAATAATATTCATGGTAGTTTGTACATGTCTACACTAAAACTCTACAAAACAACCACACATGGCCACATGAAAAATCATTAAAACATATAAATATATTCTAATTATAAAACAACACTGTTAAATTGTAGATATACTATTGCCAACAACATATTTTTTATTCACAATATTTATTGTTAATTCATTATTTTAAACATATGTCTTTATCAACAATTTAATTTATTATTCATATTTTTTATCCATAATGTTTTTATGATTACTTTCATTTTCGATTAACTCAATAAATATCACACCCCCAAAAAAAAATTTATTCCACTAACCATAAAAAATAAGACTAATAAAACCTACTTCTATGCTAATAATAAATTATTATGTAACTGAAGCACCCATCACAATTCCATTTTTACCACAAAACAATCCCCACATTATAGCCACCTCAATATTGTTTTCTATCCAATAGTACCCAATACCATTCTTTATCACTATTAAATAATCAGATTACTACTAAAATGATTACTACACACGACCAAAAAAATCTACCACCACTTCTACAATGTCATTTAACATCTCTAATACTAAAAACCCAAACCCACAAAAATTTCTACTCATCCATGAACAAGAATTTACACAAAAACATTATATCTAATGAAATTTATCTAAGTGATGAACCTCTCCAAATATACCCTTACTAATAATCCTTTTATATTAGTTTATAACATTAAGTTTAATAATCATCACCATAATTCTATATTCGATGAAACTGGGTCATTATCATATTAATTTATTAAATCAATTATGATATGTGATAATAACTCAATACAAAAACAAAAATTTCTTTCCTAATGGTAACATCCAACTGTGAACTAGAAACATATAATCAATCTAATGAAATTATTTAATTAACATGTGAACCACCCATTCAACCTTCTCAATCTCATTAGAATGGTTAATTATATTTCTTGTGTTAATCTAAATTATTACCTCAATGAAAAATAAATCATTAATTATCAATTTCCAAAAATAATTAATGAAATTGAATTGATAAATCCTCTATCTAAAAGGAATATTCAATGTTCATCTAAAAAACAACATATAAAATCTAATTATACACATCCAAACACGTGATGAAAATTACAAAGTCCATTCATAAACATTCCCTATACAGAGAATACGCAAAAAAATTATACATAGCATCTACATCATTCCTTAAAATGGTCGAAAAATGATCAAACAATGAATATCATGAGTAGCAATGACATTTGATTTTAAGAAATTGATCCCCTGAAAGAGATGATTCAAGGATAAACAAGGACATCCAATAGCACAAAAGATTGATCCAACGTAAAATTATGATTTAGATGTCGTAAATTGAATTTTATATAACATGAAATTTGATGCAGATAAGTAATTATTTTGGATATAAAAAATATTATGATGTTATTATGGTGGTTACACTAAAATAAATGTCTCTTAATATTTCAATTTCTTTATCTCCCCATAAATATTTAGATCACACCATATAATATTTCGAAATTAATAATAATGTTTATTGTGCAACAACAAGTTCCATGATGATACACAATATCGAATGATTATAATACAATATCCCATAGCTCTCTCCCTCACAATTAAAACACCTCAAAGATCACTATAGTGAAACCATTAACCCCATGACCAAATGACTCTAAAAATCAATGAGATAATGAATTTGATAACCTAAAATCCTATATAATTATGACCTTATAGACAATGCAACAATAATTAAAAAATATTAACCAAAGGCTGTTTTATGTATTAACAATACTCATCTTTTAAAAATAAACCTTCCCCAACCAAATAGAGAGTTCCATCAAACAGATTACCATAATTTCATAAAAAACATGATTCTTATTCTAAATGAAAAATCCCCACAATTCCAAAAACATGTCTTTAGTGTCTCCACTCTCCATAAAATTTGTAACTCTGATATGATTAGTTATAACTTTTTGATTAGGGATAAGAGAATAAAAATGAACTCCAACCCTTAAATAAATGAAATGTAAAGGTGAAAAAGGCTAGTACATTGATTTTATTAATATTTTCATAATTTATAATATACTCACATTACTGATTTTATATGAAATGTGTATAATTTATGTGCAATATTAATATTTAACTATTAAATATATTTTTAGAGAACTATTTGAATTCATCCATATTCCCATCTTCTTAATGTATTAATACTAACTCTCACCCTACGTATCCATATTGCATGTTTCTTGTTTTATATGGTTCCTTAATCTAATTAAAACATTTAATTAGAAGGAATCTTTGGCCAAATATTTGAGTTGGAGGGGCATATTGTCCATAAATGAAGACCCAATGAATCTTTGAAGAAACTAGACCAGCCATGATGATTGAGTGACTTGCCTATATCATGAATCCCAATTTTTATGAAACTCCACCATATGTTCTTGATTATCCAATGGAATCATGGATAAAAATTTTAATGTCCGGCTACAAGAACAAAGGTCCCAACTGATGCTTTGATGTGCAGCCCACCATTCTGGCTGGGAATTAAACTCTAGACACTATTAATGACATTTCTAATGATATACTATTCAAATCTAGCTGGAAGTTCTTACTGTAAAAGATAATATATTTTAGGACACCATGAAAGAAGAAACAATTTTAATTTGAGGCCATATTTCTGTTCAAAAACCCATTTACAATTCGACCTTCTAAAAAGTTTAGATTGTAATGGAAAGATTACAATTTTTTACCCCAACTGCCATAACATTGGTTCCATACATCTAATTTCCCCCATGTTTTGATATTAGTCGTAAAAAATTATTATCAACAACTTTAAAGAGAGCGATATCTCGAGATTTAGCTATCTGGATGTCCAAAACGTTGATCCAAGTGGAGGGTAGTTTGGGAATGAAAACAGTCCACCACCTTGGGATATAAATACATCCCCTTCTCTCCATTAAGAAGAGTTGGAATTTCAGAATAGCGGATCATATATTGGGAAGACCAAAGCCTGGAAATTTTATTGGGAGGAACTTCCAAACAAATGTTTTCACGTTAGAGACCTTTCCTCCTCCCTTTGTTTTTATTTACTTTTGTGTTCTTCATTGTTATAATCTTGTATGTATTTTTTTAATTCTTTTTTAATGTATGTTTCTTATTAAATATCTATTATAATAATAAAACAAATGTAGTTTAATATTAATATTCATAAAATGGTTTAAATAATGTTAAAATCCTTTCCCTTATTTTTCTTTCTCATTCAATCTAATCCTTGAATTTAATTCCCTTCAACATTTGTGTGTGTGTATTAGAAATACAACTCTTTTCTTATACCTTTTTTTATCTATTTATAATTTATCATCATAAAAATTAAAATCATATTATTAACCAAAATAATGGATGATTAAATCTACTATTTGGTATAGTTATAATTTGGGGACGTTATGTGATTGATAGCTTTTGCTCGATGGATACTCTTTAAATTAACATTTTGTGCATTAAACATAAAATTTTGTGTATTACTGACCTAATTTGTTTAATGTGTTGTTTCTATAGATTATTGGAACTATATATAAACTAACTTCTGTAAGCTCTGATTGAGATTATAACAATAAGATAAGTTAAGGCTTGGATTGAACCCTTAACAAATAGGAATTAAAATCAAGGTTATCGTGTGAAGTAGGTGTTAATTTAAATGGAATATAAAGAAAAGATCAAGGATATCATAAGATTAACTCCCTAATAATGAACTCACCCCAATCATTATCAAATTGTTAAATCAAACACCAACCATTAATCACTAAATTTCAGCTCTGCAAACAAACCCCACCATAAAAATACAATCAACTAAAAACAACCGACTATTAAAAAGTATCATCCTGAAGGATTCAACCCTAGTGCTCTTATAAACATTAGCATAGCATCAAAAAAATTAACGGTATATAGGAAACAAAATTTCATGATTATAAAAGGCACCTTTGTCGGGGATGGGGAATTAAGTAGTCATTTTTTGTGGTTATTGTAAAAAAACAATAAAACTAAATTAAAAAAATAAACCAAACATAACGAAAAAAGTGTCTTCTTCATTCTAAAAAACTATCATTGAATTCCCTGTAGCCTCCTAAAAAATCCATTGGATTTATTTTTCCATAAAATTGAGTGAACACTTTACTAACATAAATGGTATATAAGATATAATCAAATAAATTATGAACCAGTACTTGTCCAACCAATTGAATTAGATATGGATAATACTAGGGAATAGACCCATAAAGAACATGATACCCCTGATATGAATTAACAACCTATTATTAATCAATATCCAAACATAGAGCCTGACATTAAAATCAAATCGGGTTTCATTGATATTCTACCTAATTTCTACGAGCTGGACAATGATGATCCATATCTTGATCTTAAAGAGTTCAAAGTGGTGTACTCTTCCATAAATACTCAATGGGTTTCTGAGGAACAAATAAAACTCTGAGCATTCCCATTCTCCATATATAAAACTACTAGGGCATGGCTCTACTACCTTTCCTCATAGTTCCATAACCACGTGGAATGACATGTAGAAACTCTTGTTAGAGAAATTATTTTCGGCTTCTCGTACTGCTTCTATCATAAAGGAAAAAAAATTCTTCAATTCCCAAATGAATCACTCCATGAGTTCTAGGAGAGGTTCAAAAAGCTCATTGAAACTTGACAACACGACCAAATCCCTGAACAACTCTTGTTCTAATACATTTATGAGGGGTTATTGGATATATAAAGAACTCTCATAGATTCCACATGTGGTGGTGATCTTACTGATAAAACTTCTACAGCTACTAGAGATCTCACAATCAATATGGTGCAAACACATTAAAATTCTATAGTCGAGCACATGCTCAAGTGAAACAAGTCCGAGATAATCATTCCATAGAGCTGGACAAGATGAATGAATGGATGACTGAACATACAGGTCTTGTGCGACCACTAGTTTTGGCTTTCAAATCCCCAACCTGATCTTCTCCTAATCAATGTTTCTTGGACCATTCAAAAACTGTGGAATCTGCAACTCACCATCTAAACTAATAGAAACTTGTCCAAAAAATACAGAAGAACCATATTATTCATATGGACCAATGGAGCTCAATGCCTCTTATGCTCAGCAGAAAAAAAACCCTCAACTATCATGGCAGTTTATTAGAAACATCATCCAACCCCACTTTGAGCCCTTATCTTCTTATTATAACAAAGGCTTAAGGTATGGAAACCCCGTATCTCATCCCCCTCAATTCCCTCCTCAAAACCAAAACCAGTTCCAATATGTTCAAGGTGATCGTAACTTCCAACAACCATACCCTTTTGTTTCTAAACCATAAATGATCAATCCCCCTCTTCCACCTCAAAGATTACACTATCCGAGGGTTCCTTCCCAATTTTCGAACCAATACATTTTCTTTCCCAAGAACCCAAATCATTGTAACCCAATTCAAGGACAAGAATCTTCTTCCATGAAACTATAGGAAAGCAGTGTATAAGATCTTTCCTCCTTCATCCGTTCTATCCTCAAGAACATTGAAACCCAAATTGGTCAACTTGCTTCCCAACCAAGAAAACATCACCAATAAAATTCATCCCAACTCACAGCTCAACCATTACCCAACCCCAAGGGTAATGTATGGGAAATTACACTTAGACCGGGAAATAAAATTGCTATGACACATTATAAGGCATACCACACCCCTTTAAATGTTCAACTAGAAAATGAAAAGAATAAAAAACATTAAAAGGAAGAAGAATCCATTCCATCAACTTCGTCCATCCCACTTAGGACCCCTAGTCTTTTCCTCAAGCCATTTATATTCCAAAGAAGTCATTTGTACCCAATCCTGAAATGCTCAACATATTTAGATGTGTTGAACTCAACATTCCCCTCTTAGATTCCATTAAAAAAAATTAATTTTAATGCCAAGTTTCACAAGGATTTTTTCACACACAAGATGAAACATTGGACCTTAAAAAATGTTTTTGGCCAGCAGTCTATTCCCATAAAGTGAAAAGATCTAGTGACCATTAATGTTCCATACCAAATTAAAAGTTCCAACAATAATGATTCACTCATAATACTAGGAGACTCAATTATAGTCATTCCAAAATCCATCTTCCCAAACCATGGACATGGTCCAATAGATCCAATAGGTGTTGTCATTCAATCGGCCAACCGAAGAACTGCCTGTCCTGGGGCTATAATCGACGATTTACTTGTTCGAGTGAATGATCTTATCTTCCTTGCTGATTTCTATGTCATTGACATAGAAGGTGAAATGAAATATTCTTTATCTCCTCTAATTCAAGGAAGGGAATTCCTCATGTCCTCTAGAACCGAGATTGATCTCCATTTATGCATATTATCAATGGAATTTGGGGACCAACTGGTCATGCTCAACATTTTCCAAGACATGTGATACCTATCTGAGGACCACTCTACATTCTCAATCCATTCTTATAAGGAATATTATGAGAGCCAGTTTAACACCATTACATCATTTTCATATTTTTCTGAAAATATAGGATCATGTGAAATATTTACCATGACTAAAAAATTCATAAATGGTGATGTTAATGTAGAACTCTCATTCATAGAATCCATCAATATAGAGGATCATGAAATCTTTTTTTAATCACACATCAACTACAATCTCTACTGATTCACATTGAAGAGTGTTAAGGAAAAGGAAAATGAAGCAACTAAAATCCATTCCAATATTCCTGAGTTATCTAACCCAAAAATGAGATAAGATACTGATCGAAAACTCTGTCCAAAACACATTAAATATGCATTACATTCCCATGATTACTCTTATCCTGTCATTATCTCTGCATCACTTACAGAAACCAAGGAGTCCAAACATGATCATGTGTTAGAGGAAAACAAATATGCCTTTTTCTATACCCTAGATGAAATACTAGGATTCAGCCCTTCTCATTTCATGCATCACATCCGTCATGAAGAATCATCCAAACCATTTAAGCAACAACAAAGAAGACTCAATCCACTCATACATGAGGTAGTTAAGGAAGAGACCACCAAGCTTCTTCATGAGTTATTATATACCTTATTTCTGATAGGGAATGTGTTAATCCAATTAATGTTGTACGTAAGATGGGTGAGTTAACTGTTGTAAAAAATAAAAATGGGTAGGTAGTCACAACTCTAGTTGAGAACAAATAGAATGTGAGCATGGAATATAGGAAATTAAATGTTGAAACAAGAAATGATCACTACCCTCTTTCATTCCTTGATCAAATGCTAGAACGAATATCCGAAATTTCACACTATTGCATTCTTGATGGATACACTGGCTACACCCAAATCCCAATCACCCCTCCAGACCATGTAATGACTACATTAATATTCCCCTATGACACATATGAATATAGGAGAATTCATTTTGGCCTTCTCAATTCTCCTGAATCATTCTAGATGTGTATGATTAGTCTATTTTCTAAATTCACAGAACACAACATTGATGTCTTCGTTGATGACTTCACCATTTATGGAAAGTAATTTGAATCGTGGCTAAATTCACTCCCTCTAGTCCATAAAAAGTGTGTCAAGTGTAACCTTGTGTTACATTTAAATAAATGTCACTTCATGGTTGAAAATGGATTTTTTAAGGGCACATAGATTCAAAATTGGGTATTGAAGTTGATCCTACAAAAATTTAAGTGAACCAATATGTTCCTGAACACACTTTTGTTCCGAACATCCGTTCATTCCTTGTTCATGCTAGTTTCAATGAGGGATCCATTCATAACATATGTACTATTTCCCTCCCACTAACTTAGTTTCTCCAAAATGATTTTACATTCCATTTTGATGTGTTTTTGAAGAGGGACTTCATTGAACTCGAAACTACTCTTACATATTTCCTGACAATCCAACCCCCATATTGGTCCTTAAACATTCTGTTGATGTGGGATGCTTCAGATAGAGCCGTTGGGGTTGTTCTTGGTATAAGAATAGAAACATTCTTCATTTCATCTATTATGCCTCAAAAACATTTGTGAAACTCAATATCCATAAACAGTGACTAAAAATAAACATTAATAAGTGGTTTTTGCATTATATAAATTTTATCCCCACCTCTTATGTTCCAAAATCATCATCTTTACGTATCATTCTATTATAAAGCTCTTACTCAACTAAAGTGATTCCAAACCATGGATAATAAGATGGATCCTAATTCTCCATGAGTTTCACCTTGAAATCATTGATAGACTAGGAAAATAAAACCATATGGTCGATCACCTAAGTTGAATTTATAATTATTCTCATTTAGAAATCATTGATCCTGGATTCCTCACTGAGAACCTTTCATCTCTCACTCCAATGATACAATGGTATTCCCAAATTTTAAACTACATGTTTTCTTGTATTTTTCCTTAAAATGTTTCAAAAGAAAAAAAATAAAGTTAAAATTTGATTCCAAATTCTTTTTTTGGAAAGATAAGAAACATTGGAACACATGGATAGACATGGTAATTAGGACATGTATTGATGAAGATGATCATTCCTCCATCATAGAAATCTGTCACTCACTTCCTAGAGGTTGAGAATTTGGACCACAATGTACCTCCTGATAGGTCCTAGATTGTGGATTCATCTGGCCTTCACACATCAAGGACTCACATGAGTTCTATTAACCATGTCCCACTTTCCAAAAGTATTGCCCAATTTCTAAAAGAGACGAAATTCCCCAAACGCATTTAATATTCTGTGACATCTTCCATGTTTGGTGCACAAATTTCATGGGAACATTTCCCCCTTCCAATTGATTCTAAGACAACCTTCCTGAAGTTGATTAGGATTCTAGGTGGGTCAAGGCTGGACCCCTTATAAAGGATGGATAACATACTATTAGTGAGTTTCTAAAGACACACATCTTCCTCCGATTTGGCACACAACGTGCCATGATAATTGACTTAAGAACCCTTCGTTGTAATAAAACCATGGAATCTATTTTGAAGAAGAATGACGATGTACATTAAACCCAAACTACATATCACCCTAAAACAAATGTCATGGATGAAATTTATAATTGAGTATTGAAATGTGTGCTAGAGTGAATTTTAATTCCCACAAGAAAAGACAAGCCAGAAAGACTTGTTGAAGAACTTTGGGATTATCGAACATCCTATAACGAAAAAAATTGGTATGTCTCCTTTTAGGATATTATTTGGTAAACAATGTAGTTTACTAGTTGAAGTAAAACACACATATATTTTGGCCATGAAAATCTGTAAATTTGATTGTGAAAAATCTAGTGACGAATGATTTTTCAATCGGATGAAATAGTGAAGCTTCGACTAGATTATTATGAGAATAATAATCTCTAAAAATAAAAATCCAATGCATTCCATGATGAACACATCATGGGAAAGGGGTTTTATGAAGTGGAAAATGTAATTCTCTTCAATTATATATTTCAACATCGCCTAGGTAAGATTAATTCTCTTTGGAAAGGTCCTTTGGTTCTTAATAATGATTACCCATTTGGTGTAGTGTAATTCCAAGACCCCTCTTCTAAAAATAAATTCACAGTTAATGGACATTGATTAAGGAATCACCATAAGAGGACTCAAAATCCAAGAACAATTTTGACTTCTATTGGATCCACAATTTTAATAGTAAACACATCAATGGATGGAGACAACGTCCCTCAAAATCCAAACCAGGGTCACCTCTTTCCCTTTAACTCTTCATCTCTATCTCTATATCTTATTCTTACACCTTCATTCTCATTTTGTTTTTTTTCACATTCCTCATAACAAATTTTTATTTACTCTTTCTCATTTTTGTGGGTGTGTCTTTTTAAAAAAAACCCTAAAAAACCAAATAAACAATTTAAAAAATATATGAAAAATCCAGAATCATACTTACTCACCTTCCAATTTTCATATTTTGTCCTGCCATGTTGGGGAGTCAAAAGATATGTTTTCTTCTCCAAAGATTTTCATTTTCATCATGACTTTGGTAAAAATAATATTGTGTAAAAACCAAAAATTTTAGAATTCTCAATTTTTGATTTGGCAAATGATTTTCCCCACCCATGAGGATCAACATTTACTTTCATGAAAAAGCTACCTATGTCCATTTTTTCAAAATATGTGTCTTTCACCCCCATTTTTGAATCATGAGACTGTGGACCTTCGAGGTGAATTTTCAACTATGGTGTGCACTAATATGATAGAGGCACATTCTGAACATCATGAGAATAAAAATAGCCAAATAACTTCTTATTTCCCTTATATTAATTATCCTTTTGAAAGAACCTTAATGCCTATGAAAGGGTTTTATTTGATAGCCACATTAGTAGCCCAATACCTTATTACACCCAATATGTACATGAATTTTCATTCCATTATTTTTATAAATTTCAGTGTTCGGCGGAATATATTTCATTTTTGGAACCCTTTTGTTGATTTATACCATTTTATCATATTCTTGAGGGAAAACCTCAATTTAATATTGGAGAAAAGTTTGTCCTTCAGTGGGGTTTGGGAATGAATATATATTTTTCTTGTATAAATGAAATTGAAAAGTGTTAAAAAATTATAAAAAAAACAATAAAAATGAAAATAAGAATTTGTTGTGTCTTGGGGGGGGGGGTCAAATATCACTTTTCATAATCCTTTAATATTTTTATAACTATTATGATTAGTGTTGTTAAGAGATCAATCATGAGTTGGGAGAGGAGTGTGAGTAGAATTTCAAAATCAACTTTCGAAAAATGAACAAAAAATAATCACTTATGTCATTGGGAGAAGTTTATTGGATTGTAAATATTTTATCATCTCAACCACATCAAATTCACTTCCTCTGCTGTGTCTTGTTTCACATTTTCATTCCCTCGTAAATATGTGTTTCCATTTCCTTTCATGTCTCATTAAAAAAAAGGATCATTTTTATCTTGTTGTTGTTTTACCCCTTTTTCCTATATTTGGAATATCATATTACCACCATCCCATTACAACATAAAAACCCCTAAAAATATCTTGAGAGGAGTATGTTTTGTGTGAAACCACTCTCCATTTCTAAATTTGTTCATGAAAAAATGAATTGTTTTTTGGAACCTTATTTCTGTAAAAACATGTGGTGGAATTCAATATAGATGAGTGTAATTTTCTAAACCTACCTTGATTGGGGAAATGAAAATTTTAATATTTTTTTGTTAGTAAAAATGATTTTGTTTTATCTTTATATTAATTTCACATGAGGACATGCACAAGACTATGTGTGTGGGATTTGATGTTATCAATATTTTCATAATTTATTATATACTCCCTTTACGTATTTTATATTAAATGTTCATAATTTGTGTAAAATATTTATATTTAAATATTAAATATAATTTTAGAGCAATATTTGAATCCAAACAAATTCATGTCTATTTAATGATTTAATAATAACTATCACCTTAACTATCTATATTTAATTATTCTTGTTTTTAGGGTTCCCTAATCAAATTAAAAATTTGAATTAGAAGGAAACATTGGCCAAATCATCCAATTGGATGATCATATTGTCAAATCAAGAAGACTGAAAGAATCTGTGCAGAAATTGGACCAGCCATGATGATTGAGTTTCTGGTCTAAACCCAAATCCCAAATTTAATGAAACTAAAAAATATATTCTTAATTATCCAAATGAATCATAGAAATATATTTGAAGGTCAAACTACAAGAATAAGGGGCTGAACTGATTCATTGAGTTCTAGCCCACCATTCTGGTCGAGAGTTAAAATCCAGACACTATTCATGACATTACTAATGATATATTCATCCAATCAAGCTGGTATTTTGTATTGTGATGGATAATATAGGCGTGGAAAACTTTACATAAGATAGAATTTTTATTTGATGTAATATTACTATTAAAAAACCCATTTACATTTAGACCTTATGAAAAGTTTGTATTCAAATGGATAGATTACAATTTTTTACTCCATCTGCTATAACATTGGTTCCACAAGTCTAAATGACTCCACCTTTTTAGAGTAGTCATACAAAATTATTATCTATAACTTTGAAGAAGGAAATATCTCTATTTTCATCTATCTGAATGTCCAAATCCTCGAGCTAAGTGGAGGGGTAGTTTTGGAATGAAAACAGTCCACCACCATCGGCTATAAATAAATCCCCTCATTTCCATTCAAAAGTGTTGGAATTTCAGAAGAGTGGAGAATATATTGGCCCTACAAAAGCCTTTAAAAAGGTATTTGAGGACCTTCCATTCTCAATTTTTCACTTGACAGACCTTTCCTCCTCTGTTTTTTTCATTTACTTTTTTTATTTATTGTTGTAATCATTTATGTATATTTTGTAATTCCTTTTTAATGATAGTTTCCACTTAAATATCTCTTATTATAATTTTCCATATGAAGTTTAATATTAATGTTATTAAAATGGTTTAAATAATGTTAAAATCTCTCTCCTTCTTTTTATTTATCATTCAATCTAACGTATGAATGTAATTCTATTCATCATTTGTGTCTGTGTGTTCATCTCACAACTCTTTTCTTATCCACTTATTTTTCTTCTATTTATAATTTATCATCATAAAAATTAGAATCATATAATTAAACAACTCAATGTCGGAGCAAATCTACCATTGGGATGAGTTATAATTTCAGGATGTTAAGTGTTTGAGAGATTTTTCTTGATGGATATTTTTTAAATTAACATTGTTTAGGTTAAACATAGAATGTCATGGATTAATGATGTGATTAGTTTAACACGTGATTTCCATGAATTATTGGATCACTAAATACACTACCATAAACATGATCTGATTGATATTAGAACCCTAAGTTAAGTTTAGCCTTGGATTAAATCCTTAACACATAGGAATTTCAATCTACTTTATCTTGTGAAGTGGGTGTTAATTTAAATGAAATATAATTGAAATCTCAACGATATCACAATATTAACTCTATAATAATGAACTCACCCCAATCCTTATCAAATTGTTAAATAAAACACCAATAATTCATCACTTCATTTAATCACTACAAAGAATACCCAAGTAAAAATACAATAAACTCAAAACAACCGATAATTAAAAAGTATCATCACTAAGGTTTCATCCCGAGTGCTGCAAGACTAATTAACAGAGCGTGAAAAACATGAATGTTCTATTGGTGAAAAGTGGTTCTCCTTTCAAATTGTGCCATTTTTGGGGATGGAGCATTAAGTGGTCATTTAGTTTTGGTTATTGTAAAAAAACCGAAAATAAATAAATTAAAAAAACACAAAGAATAACTTGTCTTCCTTTTTCTTCCAAAAAAGCTTTAAATTCCCCGTAGCCTCCCAAAAAATCCCTCATATTTGATTGACCCTCAAATTTAGTGATCACTTCGCCAAATTAATAGGAAGATAATATATAATCAAATAATTGAAGAACTCATCCTTATCCAAACAATTAAATTAGATATGGATAATCCTAGGGAAAAAACTGTAAAGAACATGTTACCCCTGATATGAATTACCAACCTCTTAGTATTTAATATATAAACATAGAGGATAACTTTGAACTCAAATAGAGTTTGATTCATCTTCTCCCTCATTTCAACAGTCTACCTAGCGAGTATCCACATCTTAATATTTAAGAGTTACATGTGGTGTGCTCTACCATGAAACCTCAAGGGGATCATGAGGATGAAATTAAACACCGATAATTCCCTTTCTCAATAGCTTACACCACTATGTTATGTCTCTACTAAATTTCTAATGGTTCCATACCCACGTGGAATGACATGAAGTGACACATCTTTGGGAAATTCTCTCTAGCTTCTTGTACCGCTTCTATCTGAAAGGAAATAAGTGGTATTCATAAATTCCTAAATGAATCACTCCATGAGTACTGAGAGAGGTTAAAAAAGCGTGTTACAACCTTCCCACACCAGAATATACCTGAAAATATCATTATCAAATACTTCTATGAGGGGTTATTGGTTATGGAGACAACTCTCATTGATACTGCAAGTGGTGGTGCTCTTGTTGATAACATTCTTGCAATTACAATAGATCTAATAAGTAACATTCTAAAAACACACAAAGAATACATTCTCGAGAATATTCTCAATTCAAATAATTCAAATAGAATAAATCCATATAGCTGAAAAAGATGACTAAGTGGATGAGTGAACTTACTGGTCATGGGAAACAACTACTTGTTGCTTTCAAATACCCAACCACATCTTCTACACAGTAAATGTTTCTTGGACCTGTCAAGAACTATAGAATCTACAACTCACTAGCTCAACCAACAGACACATATCCATCTGATTCATCTAGACCAATAGAGCTCAATGCAGCCTATGATCAGCAGAACACAACCACTCAACTATCAAGTCATTTTGTTATAAATTTCAACCAACCACAATTTAATCCCTTCTCTTATTTTTATTAACATGGATTAAGGTATGGAATCCCCATATTTCATACCCCCTCAATTTACTCCTCAAATCTCAAACCGATTCCAATATGGTCAAGGTTTTGGTTACTTCTAACGAACTTCAATTTTGTTACTCAACCTCAAAAGATCATTCCTCCTCTTCCTTCTCCCAGGTTCTACTATCCTAGTGAGCCTTCCCAATTACTAAACCAATACAATCGGTTTCCCAAGAACCAAAATCATGGTCACCAAAATCTAGGAAAAGACTCTTCTTCCATGAAACTAGGGAATGTTCTATAGAATATCATGCCTCCATCATCCGTTCTAGCCTCAAGAATATTGAATCTTAAATTTGTCAACTTTCTTCCACATAAGACAATAATAAAAATCAAATTATTCTTAACTCCCAGCCCAACCATTACCCAACCCAAGGGTATTGTACGTGCAATTTCACTTAGATCGGGAAAGAAAATATCTATGCCTCATGATGAGACATCCCACTCCACTTTAAATGTTGACCTGGAGAATTAATTTCTTATTAAAGGATGGGTGAAACCCCCATCAAAATCACATCAGATCATTCACTATGGTCTGAAGTGATGATGTATGAGGGAATCCCCCCGAACTACATCTTTACAATCCTTAGGAAGTGTACCTAAACTGGAATATATAATAAGTGGATCCTCTTCACTTCCTGCTCGAGCAATGGCATCCTCAAAAATTTGACTTCTCTCCACACATGATGAACCTTAAACCCTTCATTTATTTCCATCACACAACTTTTGATAAGAAAAATTAGATTCCATGGAGGATCATCTTGCCCTTGGATGGACCGTACCCGAATCTCCGAATCTGATTCATCCTCCAAGACATGCAAGCCAAATCTTCTTCAGATAGAAAAAACGGAGAGAAAGGCATTCGCCTCTACGCACAAGGAGTTCTCGGACACATGAAATCTGCTGAAAGACATCAAAACTGACCCATTTGTGTCCCTAAGAAAACCACCCCCACACATGTAACCATTCCTAAAAGAAACATCAACATTAGGCTCCAAACCATTAACTAGAGGGATCCATCTAACCCATAGACTTTGCTGATTATTAAAGACACTAGGATTACTCAGGAACCTGCCATGAACATGTGATCAGTGTCTGCCTTTCAATATTGAGGTCATCTCATGAATTATTTTCTTATCTCTTACCTGAAGATAAGATATCCAAGGCCGTTTATCCAGTCTGGTCAAATTCCACGCATCCCATAAAATCCAACAAATGGAATTGAACACAATGTATCGAGTCCTGCTCTCCATCTCGTAGCGGTCCGAACCCATAAACCAAAACTCAATGAAGTCCTGCAGCAGCTCATAATATTTCCTAATAGCCATCTGAACATCAATCACAAAACACATGCCAATAGCCCACTCACTCAAGCAGAATAAGTGCAAAGTAGACTCCATGTGTGGACTACTACAACCAAAATAGCGAGAATCCAGATAAATGACCTTTGATTGGAAATTATCTTCCATTAGAATTTATTGATTCTGAAGCCTCCAAAATAGAAAATTCATCTTCGTGGGAATGTCTTTACTCCATAAAAGCAAATCCAACTCATCCCGAGCATATATCTCATGAAGCAGTCCTCTGTAATCCCTCCCGTTAAAGATACCTGTGGACGATGGGGTGAAGCCACATCTATTTTCCTCCTCTGAAAATGAAATAGAATAGAAAATATCCATATGTTCCTTGCTCATGATGGCCTCGAACATGGAAGGATAAGATATTTCCTCCTTCATAGATAATTCAGGCCTCTTAAGTCCTGGAAAAAAAGTTTAACTCCCACCCAGTTATCCCACCATAAATTTATATTTTCTCTTCCAACTACTGAACGGGTAACCTCCTACAAATCTTCAAAATGACGCAAAACATTTTCATCCAACTTCGATAACTTGCCATAGTGGTTGTCACAGTCTTCCCACTGCTTTCCATAACAGTTTCTATGAAATGAGGCCCATAGAGATTCCCCCAATAAAAAATACCAAGACATTCGTGCTTGTAAGGATTTCATGACTTCATTAATGTCCCTTAAGCTAATACCTCCCTCCTCCACTGGTTTAGCCATACGTTTCTAGGAGGCCCAATGATAGCGGCCTGCGAATTGTGCATCCCATAAGAAACTATTCATGATCTTATCCATATTATCATTGGTTCCTATAGGAGGAATTATTTTTGAGAAAGTACACATCAGAATAGAGGTTATCACACTATTTATCTGCATAACCTGCCCACCAAAAGACAGAAATATGCTCTTCCAATTAACAATTTTGCCCATAATTCTGTTAAAAATATCATCAAAGAAAGACTTTTTAATCCGAACAAAGAAGATCGATGCCCCAAGATAAGTCATAGGAAACTATTTTAATTGCATTCCAAGAATGTCTTGAATGCCCATTCTTCTTCTAGAAGGACATTTATTTGAAATATAAGTACTTCTCTTCCATGCATTGATTTTTTGTCCATTTAAATCACCATACACCACCATGATCTTCAAGAGGTTTTGTAGTGATCTCCGCCTACCATTAATGAAGAATAGAATATCATCCATAAACATGAGATGAGAAATAAAACCTTCTTCGATCTACTTATAAGGGAGTATTCTTATTTTATCCATACTTTTATAGAGGTTTTGAGATAAGGCATCTTGAGCTAGAATGAAAATAATGGGAGACAAAGGGTCTCCTTTCCACACACCCCGCAAGCTTTTGAAGAAACCAAATCCCTTTCCCATTATCCAAATAGATAGAAATGGCGAGGAGTGGCATCTGAAACATAGATTAATGACCCAGTCATGGAATCCAAAACACATCATGCACCGAATGAGAAATTCCCATCACATTTTATCATAATATTTGACCACATCCACTTGGATGATGGTATTGGAACTAATAGTCCTTTTGTAAATATCCTTCACCAGCTCTTTACCAATGCTGGTCACACCTTGAATACTTCTGCCTTTAACAAATCCATGTTGTTCCTGAGACACTATATGAGGAATAACCCCATTTAATCTCTTCGCAATCAAAAGAGCCATAATTTTGTATGAAAAATTGCATAAGCATATGGTTCAATACTGATTAATACTAGATGGGTCCTTCACATTTGGGATAAGGACCACCTTGGAAGAGAAAGAACATCGATTGATAGATTCACCTCTGAAAAAATATTGAACCACCTCAATGAAGTCATTCTCGAGAAATTCGCAAGCTGCCACATAAAAAGCTCCCTGTAATCTGTCACGTCCTGGTGCGATGTCATGATGCATGTTGGGAACTATTCCCCAAATCTCCTCCCCTGAAGGCATATCCATATGATCCAAGTTATCCTCTTCAAAGATATGTCTTTTTAAACTATCCATGAAATCCATCTCTTCCACCGAGGAGTCGTGACTGCGAACAGGTGCCTCCCCAGCCATTAAGCTCTCAAAATGTTGTAGAGCCAACCTCCCTGCCAAATTCACATCATAAGTATAGGACCCATCGTCAAGCCTGATACTGATTTTTGTGTCATAAGATTACACTTATCACAAATTATCAAATACTTACCATCATCCCAATTGTTCTCTAGCTCTTATTCCAAAGTATCAGTATATTCTTGCAAGGATTCGACCGAGATATAAAAAAATGGATTTTTCCTCAACTATCCCTTTATGTTCTTCTTATGACGCCTAAGACACATCAAGAGGCCAACCCACGCTCTCTCATTTTCTTCATTTTCCCATGATTCTCTCATCATTTTTATGAAGAAGTTAGCCCAGTTCCAGTTCGAGGAGTATAAAAAACGAATATTGTCAGGCTCACTTAATTCCAAATAAACTAGTAACTGGGATTGATCTTAAAGAATTTGAGAAAGATGGGAAATGGTAACCTTTGACAACAAGTCTAATCCTTGGATGTTGGAAAAACATATATCCAGATGGCTCCAAATGTGGCGTGTGCCCTTACGGTTGTTGCACCACGTGTATTTGCAGCCCTTAAAACCCAAGCCCAGAAGCCCTGTATAAGAAATACAGTCTCTAAAATCCTGCATGCCAATGTTATTTGTACCTATCCCTCCTCTTTTCTTCAAAGAATCAATAATCAAGATGAAATAGCCACCTACAAACCATAGAAGACCAAGCAAATCAAAATACTCAAAAAATCCCAAAGAGGCCTTATACCTCTCCCATCACCACTAGAATAAATGAAAGAAAATAGGATAATAGCTCCCTTTATAGAGATCCTAACTATCATACATTGATCCAAAGCCCGAACCGCATTTACCAGCACCTCCTTTTTCCAACAAATCCATATATTTTTGTCCTCATGGAACTCATGAATACAACTACCAAACCCCATTTTATTGGGAAAAATATTGATCTTGGAGGGATCTTGTTTGGGAACCAAAATAACCACAAGCGATACATTATGTTTCCTGACTTCAGAATCCATGAATGATCACTTTGTGGGTGACCCCAACCCCCTTGAATACATTAAAATCAATGAAAGAATTAAATGATGGAGTTTCAGACCTTCTGACCAGGAGTATCTATTTTCAAAGCCAGGGGATTTTCCCATCTTCCTTAGACATAGATCTGTTAACTTGTCTGATGAAACCATCTAGAGAGGACATCTTCTTCAGAGTAAGAATATTATATTTAAGTGGGCTATCTGATTCTTCAATCAAGGAAAATCTATTATCCAGTGCTGTTGTAGGAGAACAAGGATCCAAATCCTCATGAAGCAGAGAAAGCAATGCCATCCTGGAAGGTGAACCCTGAGAAGCGCGCACCTCCCCCGTCACCCCTTTTGGAGGCGCCTTCCATGGGACCACCTTTTGAACATTCTTGTTAAAAACAAAAGATATCAATAGGGATACCCCTATTGACTCTGGAGAAATAATGGTGGATATATGAAAGCATTGTGATATAGTTTGAAGCTCCCTAGCTAGGGCTGGGAGAAGACCAGGGATGACTTCACAGATATTCCCTTCCTCCCCAGCCGACGCAAGAAATTTAAGCAAATATTCCTTAGAGTCCAGAGACAAATCCTGACTAGGGACCAAACGTAGTGGCAGAAGAGACTTTTTTGAACGATTTGAATTGATGCAATCTGGAGGAATAAAATCAGTTATCTCCCCTATCGTCTGAGAAGATGACCCCGATCCACGCCAGTCACTGTAACACAAACAATTCTTTTGGGGACACTACATTATGGATCTGATACTAACCCCAATGCCAATGGACTTTGAAAGACACCCTTACCCCTCGCCAAGGGATCATCCTGGAGCCGAATTCTCAGTTTCCTTTTATGAAAAACATCAAACGAGTGACCCTGCAAACTGCACACTGAACCGAATCTCGGGGTTTCCTGATAAATCAACTGCTGCCACAAATTGTAACCTTTCGTTGTCTTGATAAGGATACGCGGAGGAAATTTCAATGTGAGATCCATTTAAACTCAAACCCTAGGTTTGGAAGCATCTAGGAGAGACTCGGTAGACAAATCGGAATAGAGAAAACTCTCTAAAGAGTCCCCTATAGCTGCCAAAAACGTCGAGTTTTGCAGCGGAAGAGGAAGGCCCGAGAGCTTAATCCAAACCGCTTCCATTGGAGATTCTCTCCCATAATGGTATTCACAGGACCAACTAGATATCTTGAAATGACGATAACCACAACATCTATCTATCCTGGACCAAATGTACACAAAATTTTCCTTATTAAACAAGTGAACTCCAAAGTCATACCTGGATAACTCAGACACCGCGGCTGGCTAAAGAAGACCCCATGAATCAACCAATGATATGAAAACCTTTAAGGGAGGTTTATCCAGACCAAAATGAGCCACAAGTGAATGCCTTTGGTAGGCAGAAGCATCCCAAAGTTCCCTCTATGAAACCTCCCCCATAGGGAGTCCGTCCACCTTCTCCGGAAACCTAGGTACCAGACGAATCACTAGAATACTGGGAAGTGATATATCCACTGTGTTAGGGGCTCCCATCACAGCCTCCCTGAACGACCTCGAAAGCACACTCGGGTAAGATGGATGAAGACCGCTATCAATCGAAATGGAACCAACCACAGTGACACCAGAATCAGAAAGGATCCCACTTAACGTATTCATTTTCCTAAGTGACACAAAAAATGTTTACCTATAAAATGAAAATAAAAAGAAACATGAAAAATAAATATGAATCTATTACCTCACCTTCTTTTAATCCACTTATAAAACCAATTCCTCTTCCTTGTGAAATTTGTAATCTAATTATTTCTATTGAACCTAATCCTGAAAAGTTCAACATGTTTATACATGTTGAAGTAAACATTACCCTCTTAGTTTCCAATAAAAAAATTCAATGTATTCCATGTTTCTCATGGAATATTTCACCCACAAGAGGAAACATAGGACCTTTAAAAATGTTTCCACCTAGCATTCTATTCCCATAATGTGAAAATATCCACGCACCTTTACAGTTCCATGCCAAATTGGAAGTTCAAACTTTGATGATGCACTCATAGAACTAAGAGCCTTGATTAATGTAATTCCCAAATCCATCTTCTACAACCTTTGTCTTGGTCCCTTATACCCAACATGTGTTTTCATTCAATTGTCCATTCTAAGCACTGCTAGTCCTGAGGGTATAATCAACGATGTCCTTGTTCGTGTGAATGATCTTATCTTCCCTATTTATTTCTATGTCCTTAACATGGAAGGTGGGATGAACTCTTCTCAATATCGCCTAATTCTAGGAATACCATTCCTAATGACTGCTAAAACCAGTATTTATGTCCATTACGGAATATTATCCATGGAATTTGGTGACCAAATGGTCATGTTCAACATTTTCCAAGACATGTGATACCCATGTAAGGACCACTCTGCAATCTCAATCCATGATTCTAAGGATACAACTAAGAGTCAATTGAACCTAATTCCATCAGGTTTATCATGTTATGAAGAGATAATATCTTGTGAAATATGCACCATGGTTAACAAATTCATAAATGGTGAAGTGGATGTAGATATCTCATTCATAGACTTTATCAATCAAAGGGATCTTGAAAAAAATATTCAATCCCACATGAACTCTGATCTCGAATCCTCCACCTATGATAGTATTAAATAAAAATGAATATAAAGAAACTAAAAGACCTTCCTCCATTACTGTGTTTTCTAACCCACAAATGAGATATGATAATGATTGAAAACCTCTTCTTGAACACTTGGAATATGAATTCATTTTCCATTATCACTTTTATCCTGTCATTATCTCCCCTTCACTTACTGAAACCGACGAGTCCAAACATATTCAGGAGTTAGAGGAAAACAATAATTCCATAGGATGGACCATAGATGATATACCGAAAATTAAACATTATCTTTTTATGCATAAAATACATCTTAAAGAACCAATCAAACCAACAAGACAACCACAAAGAAGAATCAATCCACTCATACATGGGTTATTTATGGAAGAGATTTCCAAGCATCTTCGAGATGGTATTATGTACTAAATTTATGATAGTGAATGTGTTAGTCAAATTCATGTTGTACCTAAGAAGGGTGAGATAAATATTTTCAAAAATGTACATGGGGAGATAGTCACAAATCAAGTAAAGAACAAATGGGGTGTGCATTGAATACAGAAAATTGAATGTTGATACAATAAAAGATCACTAACCTCTTCATGTCCTTTCCCAAATGCTAGAATGATTTTTCGAAAAGACTCTATATTGCTTTCTTGATGGATACACTGGCTAATTAAAAATCCCAATCTCACCCCAGGACCATGAAAAGACTACTTTAAATTTCTCATATGTAACATATCTACATAATAGAATGCTTTTTGCCCTTTTCAATGCTCCTACGACATTCCAGATGTGTATGAAGTGTGTCTTTTCTGAATTCAATAAACACTGAATGGAAGTATTCATGGATGACTTTAGCATTTATGTTGATTCATTTGAATCATGATTGAATTCACTCACTCTAGTACTTCAAAAGTGTATCATGTGTTACCTTGTCTTAAATTTTGAAGAATGTCACGTCCTGGATGCAAAATGGATTGTTCTAGGGCACATAGTTTCAAAAAATAGTATTGAAGTTGATCCTACCAAGACATATGTGATCTAATCTCTTCCTAAACCCATATCTATTTGATACTTTAATTCATTCCTTGGTCATTCTAGTTTCTATCAGTGATTAATCCATAAATGTAGTAGGATTTCCCTACAACTCACTCGGATGCTCCAAAATGATGTCACTTTCCATTTTGATGAGGTTTTCAAGAGATCCTTAATATAACTCAAAACTTCTCTTATATCTTCCCTGATAATCCAACCCTAAATTTGTCATTGCCCTTTAATTTGATGTGTGATTCTTATGATAGATCCATTGTGGATGTTCTTGGTAAATGAAGATAAAAAATTACTCATGTCATCTATTATGCCTCAATATGTTTTATTTAAACTACAACTTACTAACATATGACTGAAAAGGATCATTTATCCGGGGGGTTTTACTTAAATAAGTTCTGACCCTACCTCTTAGGTGAGAAAATAAGCATCTGCATAGACTATTCTGCTATAAAGTTCTCACTCAATAAAAGTGATTCCAAACTGAGGATAATAATATGGATCCTAATGCTCAAATATTTTGACCATTAAATCAAAGATACACTAGGAAAAGTAAATATTGTTGTTGATCACCTATGTATAATTTATAATTCTTGTCATTCATAAATTATTGATCATAAATTCCCCATTGAGCACCTTCTATCTCTCACTCTAAAGTTAACATGGTATGCCCCAATTTTAAACTACATTGTTGATGGTATTTATCAAAATTTATTTTCAAAAGAACAAAAAATAATGATTAAAAGTGATTGAAAATTCAATTTTTGGGAAGATCATAAATATTGGAAAACTTGGGATAACATGGTAATTATGATATGCATTGATGAAGATGAACATTCCTATATAGTAGAACTTTATCACTCAATTCTTGGAGGTGGACACTTTGGACCAAAAAGGACCTACCAAAAGGTCCTAGACTCCATATTCTTCTGGCCTTCTCTCTTCAAGGAATCACATAATTTCTTTCAATCATATCCCACATTCTAAAAGGTTGGCAAAATATTCAAAAGTAATGAAATGAACCAAAATCATTTAATATTATATGAGATATTCGATGTTTGGGGAATCGATTTCATTGGACCATTTCACCCTTCCAATGGATTTTCATAGATCATTTATGTGATTGATTATGTTTCTAGGTGGGTTCGGGACAAAATGACTAGAATGGATTATTTATATATTGTTAGTGAGTTCTTAAAGACACACTTATTCCACGGATTTGGAACACCATGTTCCTTTATAATTGACTTATGAACCCATTTTTGTAATAAAACCATGGAATATATTTTGAAAAATAATGGTGTGGTGTATAGAACATCAACTACATATCACCCCCAAAAAAATGGCATGGATGAACTTTTTAATAGGGAAGTGAAAAGAGTGTTAGAATGAATTGTAAAACCCACCAAAAAGGCTCACATAAAAGACATGGGGAAGCACTTTGGGCTTATCAAACTGCCTATAAAAACCCCTTGGTATGTCTCCTTTTCGGTTAGTATTTGGTAAATCATGTAATTTACTAGTGGAAATCCAATAGAAGTCTTTTTGGGTTGTGAAAACATATTATTTTGATTGTGAAAAATTTGGTGAAGAAATATAGTTGCAAATGGATGAACTGGGGGAGCTTAAACTTCATTCATATGATAATTCTAAATTCTACAATGAAAAATCCATGGCAGTCCAATATTAACAATTCCTGTGAAAGGAATTTCATGAAGTTGAAAAGGTAATAATTTTTAATTCTCAATTTTGACTTCACCTAGGTAATCTTAATTCTCATTGGGACGGTCCTTTTCTTATTACTAATGTTTACTTGTTTGGTGTAATGAAATTCCAAGACCCCTCTTCAGAAAAACATTATTGTTTAATGTACATTTGTTAAAGCATCACTGTTATGGGATAAACAACCCTCAAACCACATCTATTTCTATTGGATCCAAAAATTTTATAGTAAACCCATCACTTGATTGAGACGGTGACCCACCAAATCCAAACCAGGGGCCCCTCTTTATCTATAACTCCTCTTATCTCTCTAAATTTCACAATATATATCTCTATATCTATCTTATTCTTCCTCCCTCATTCTCATTTTATTTTTTCACCACTTTCCCCATCACATATTTTGATTTTCAGTTTCACTTTTGTGTGGGTGTTTCTTTTTAAAAAACAAAAAAAAAACTACAAAAAACTATTTAATATAATATTTGAAAAATCAAGACTTGTACTTTCTCACCTCATAATTTTATAATTTTTTTCAACCATTTTTCGGAGTCAAAAGACGTATTTTTATCTAAAAAATTTTGTATTTTTATCTTGACATTGTATAAAGAATCTCGTGTCCAAACCAAAAAAAATTATTGCTCAATTTTTTATTGTAAAATGTCTTTTACCACCCATGATGAACAGAATTTTTTATCATTCCAAGGCTACCTATGTCCATATTCCCAAAATAAGTGTTTTTCATCCACATTTTTGAATCTTGTGTTTGTGGAACTTTAAGCTGAATTTACAACATTGGTGTGCATTAATATGATAGAGGAATTTTCTGAACCTCATGAGAATCACAATATCCAAATATCCTCTAATTTTTCATACATTAATCATCCTTTTGGAAACCTATTTGAGCCTATGAAAAACTATTCATTCAAAGACAAATTATAAGTCAAATACCTTATTCCACCCAATATCAACATGGATTTTTATTGCATAATTTATTGAAAGTCATGTGTGGGGGGTGTATTTCATTTTTGGTACCCTTTTGTTGATTTTCATCATGTTTTCAATGTCATGAGGGAAAACATCAATTTATGTGTGGGAGGGAGAATTTCTTTCAGTGGGGTTTGAGAATGTACCTATGTATATCTTTATAAATGATATTTAAAAGTGATCAAATAAATATAAAAAATAAAAAAATTTAATATATGAATGGGTTGTGTCTTGGGTGGGTCAAAAATCAAACTTCCTAAACCATTGATCACGCTATAACTATTAAAATTAGTGTCAGGAAAAGATCAATCATGAGTTGGGAGATGAGTGTGAGATATATTTGATGTTGAACTTTCAAAAAATGAAAAAAATGAACACTTATATAATTATGAGAAGTATCGTGGTTTGTAAATATTCCATATTCTTACCCACTACAAATTTCCTTCCGGTTTTGCATCTTATTTCACATTTTCATTCCCTCGAATTATATGTTTCCATTTATTTTCATATCTCATTTCAAAAAAAAGTTCATTGGTTATTCATGATATGGTTTTACACCATTTTCTTATCTTTTGGATATAATCTTCCCACCATTCCATAGCCCCAGAAAAAACCGTAAAATACCTCTTGATTCTTGTGCACTTTAGGATAGAGAATGGAAACTAAAATCTCTTTCAAAATCTAAAATGTTCACATTCGGTTGGTGAATTAGTGTAGATCCATAAATTAATTTTATCATCTTGAGAGGAGTATGTTTTGTGTGTCACCATTTTCTATTTCTAAATTTGAGAATGAAAAAATGAATTGTTTTGGGAACATTGTTTCTGTAACAATTTGTGTTGGAATTCAATATGAATGAGAGAAATTTTATAATCCTCCCTATATTGTGGGAAAAAAATTTATTAATATTTATTGGTGATTAAAAATAATTTCATTATGTTTTTATATTAATTACACAAGATGTCATGAACAAGGCTAAGTGTGGGGTAGTTGATGTTATTAATATATTCATAATTTATTAGATACTCCCTTTACTACTTTTATATTAAATGTGCATAATTTGTGTGAAATATTAGTATTATAATATTAGATATAATTTTAGAGCATTATTTGAATTCATCCAGATTCAAGTCTGTTTAATGTTTTAATTATAAATCTCACCCTACTTATCTAACATGCATGATTTTTTTAGGGTTCCTTACTCAAGTTAAAACATTTCAATAGAAGAATCATGTGGTCTAATCTTCCATTTGGAGGGTCATATTGTCTATACAAGAAGACCCAATGAATCCGTGGCGAAATTGGACCATCCATTATGATTGAGTTAATGTTCTAACAAAAGAAACACAAATTATATGTAACTCCTCCATATTATCATGATAATCAATGAAATCAGAGATAATAATTTGAAGGTCCAGCTATAAGAACAAGGGGCACAACTGGTTCTTTAATGTCCAAACCACCTTTCGGGCCGAGAATCAATATCTTTACACTATTCACAACATTGATCGTGATAAAGTTATCAAATAAAGCTATTATTTTGTAGCGTTAAAGAAAATAAATGTATAATCATGTTGATAGAAGAAACTATATTTATTTGAGGGAATATTCTTATTCAAAACCCCATTTTTATTTCAACCTTCTGTGAAGTTTGGATTCAAATGAACTGATTAAAATTGTTTACAACAAACTCTATAACATTGGTTCCATAAGTCTAAATGCCTCTACATTTTTAGAGTAGTCGTCTAACATTATTATCTACAACATTGAATAAGGATATATCTCAAGATTCACCTTTCTAGATGTCCAAAATGTCGATCCATGTGGAGGGGTAGTTTTCGAATTTAAACTGTCCATCACCTTGGGCTATAAATATATTCCCTTCCTTCCTTTCAATAGAGTTAGAATTTCAGAATAGATGAGCTTATACTGGAAATACTAAAGCCTTGAGAAATGCTTGAGAGGACCTTCCATAATCATGTTCTCACATTAGAGACCTTTCCTAATTTCTTTGTTTTCATTTACTTTTGTGTTCTTCATTGTTGTAATTTTCTAATAATTTTTGTGTAATTATTTTTTAATGAATGATTCTTCATCAATATATCTTATTATCATCCAAATTATATAGTTTCATATTAATGTTCTTAAAATGTTTTAAATCAAGTTAAAACCCAATCCCTTCCTTGTCATTCTCATTTAATTTAAAGTATGAATTTAATTCCCTTCACAATTTTTTAGTGTGTGTGTTTAGCGCACAACACTTTTCATATCCCTTATTTTTCATCTATTTATAATTTATCTTCATAAAAATTATAATAATATTATTAACTAACATAATGTCTGAGTAAATCTCCAATGGGGGTGAGTAATAATATGGGGATGTTAGGTGATTGAGAGATTTTGATCAATGGATATTCTTTAAATTAGTATTGTGTATGTTAATCATAGAATGAAATGAATTAATGAAAGGATTTTTTTTAACATGTGGTTTCCCTGGATAATTTTAACCATAAATAAACTACCATAAACAACAAATTATTAATATTTGAACACTAATATATGTTAAGGTTTGGATTAAATCTTTAACACTTAGGAATTCCAATCATCTTTATCTTGTGTAGTGTGTGTTAATTTAAATGAAATATAAATAAAAGATTAAGAATATCACAAGATTAACTCCGTAATAATTAACTCACCCAATATTTATCAAATTGTTAAATCAAACATTAACCAATAATAGCTTCATTTAATCTCTACAAACAAACCCCATAATTTAAATAAAATCAATAGAAAACCACCTATTATTAAAGAGTTTCATCGCCGAGGATTCGACCCAAGTGCTGTTATACACGTTAGCATAAAATTATAACCTTGAACGGTCAATTGGAGACAATCGACTATGATTTCATACATTAAATATGAAAAAATTATATATCGAAATTGAAAAATTATTTATAACTTATAAAATATGATAGTTGATATTAATTTTATCGATAAGGGAACATAGATGATTGGACATAAAATTTTACTCAAAGGAGAGATATTTTATCTTTCCCATGTAATTTCCTAAATATTTATACCTTATGATATAAGCACTAGGAACCATCTATGACCACTCCTTTATTATGCTATTTTTAATCGGCCAGAAATCTGATGACATTATCCCATTCACCCATGGTGGGAAACAAGTGTCATGAACATATCTTTTTCTTGGTGGTACTAATATTTCCAACCTAGAACAAAATGAATAAAATTGAATAAAATTATCGATAAAACAAAAAATTTAAGTAACTATGAATAATGATATAAAATTCATCATCAATACATATGAATAATAGTAAAAGATAAATATTATACCCAATATATAAATTTATATATTATTGAAAATATACAAGCCACTAACTATTTATAGAACATGAACACCTCATATTCCACCACCATTGTAGTTATCTATGGATCTTTTGGTATAATACTTAGGGATAGTTGAGTTATAATTTACACCTAAAAAGTAGTCCTAGAGGAGGTTTTCTATACACACCTATGGTTCTCCATCCAGAGTGATATTTTATATGGAAGATATAGTTGAGTAAATATAAGATTTGAACTGAATTTAATAAAATAACCCTTGTAAATATCTTCAATATTTCAAAATCTTAAAACATGCATGTTGTGTAGAATAATTTAACTACAATTATATTTTATAATACATAACATCAAATCATATAAAATAATTCAATTTCCCATGGGAGAATCATTTTCTAATACATAAATAAGGGGAATAAGACATCACAAAAATGTATTCAAAAGGGACCCCCATGCTGACATAATGTAAGGAGTTTTTATGTCATTGATAATATGTATAAGGTATCACTGTTTTAAGAACACTTTATTCCATTAATGAATTTGAAATATTTGAAGGAATATTTTTGATGTTATACACTATAATTGTGTGAGATTATGAGCCCTCGAGAGGCTTGTTAATGGTGATATATAGTCATTATATATAATAATACCATATGTATGTTGTTTTTTTGAAGAAAAATAACCACCCCCAAGTAGAGCCTTGGTTCAATAATTTTAGGATCATATTGAATTTTAAATGTGATTTACCCTAAATTTGTTATAATCATTTTTGGTGTCTGTGATTTTTTATATGTTATCCTATCAGAAATTAGAAAATAAATTAATTTCATTATTTATATAGATATTTTGTATGTAATAAGATAATATCCTCTATAAATATACATGAACTCTAAATAAATTTAGTTACACACATTTACATATGATTTTAAAGGAGTTAATGGTGGAGAGATTTGCAAATGACCGTAAGATCATTTATCTAATTGATATCGCAAGGATCATCAATGCCAATGGAGTTGTGATTTTATCCAATAGTAATGGCACAAAACCTTTCATTATATTGACTGATACAAAAGTAGGTAGGATTCTGTTTTTTGTATATATATCCACGTTTATTAATCACTTGTCTAACATGAATAAATTGTTTCAATAATTAGATTTATGTGTCGATCATGTTGTAAATTTATGGGTTTATCTTCTATGAAATATGAATATGATATTTCATTAAATATCCCTCTTTCTCAACATTTCTATAAAAATAGATCAACCCATCATGAAAATTGGATGATGATCAGTCCTGATGTTTTTTTAATACATTTATCCCATGTTTTTTATAAAATAAACATTATCTAGTAGTTCAACAAATGCTAGTGAATGGCCGTCGCAAAATCAATATTTGGCACAAGAGACCTTGACCATGATTTTTAGATGGATATTGAAGTTTTGGGTGTGATGTTAAGAGAATATAGTGGATCAAGGTTGTATAATTAGAAAACTCCTCCAGGGATTGGCTTTATTGACAAGATGTTGTGATGGGAGAGGTGCCGTGAGGCGATTTAAGTACATATTATTTCCACTAATGATGACTTGGGTGCCTTTATTCATATTTTTTAGATATATAGGAGTGATGGTCCCTGACTTCGGTGGGAATGGACGCCCATGAAAAAACTAAATAGTTGATCTAGATTTAAATAATATAATATGTTACACTAAGTTTGGTCCAAAGAACACAATACATGTAGGTTCTTACATGTGGCGATATGTTCGACATGTGAAATAAAATATCAAATATTGTATGACACAGTGATGGTATCTTGGCATGAATTTCTGGTGTAAATGAAAATGCACATGGCCAGACAATTGGGAAGATCCTAGATACATATCCATGTTAAGGTACACGAGTATGTCCACATTAAATGTACCTAGATAGTTTGTGTGGGAAAAATATAAGTATAATGGCATGTGAATTGAAGCATGGTCATGAACATGGATAGGTAAAATATTCATGATACACACTATATACTACTACAACACTCAATATGCATCCTCCAAGGTTGTTTCAACCCCTCTGTTTCACAATTTTTAATTAGTATTTATTTTTTTGTGATCCTTTAGTCAATCCCCGTGAGGGTACATGGTGTAATTACATCCGAGGAAGTGTATAATGATCCAATCTATGTTTTTCCTCATATATTAATTTTTTATCCCAGTATGTGACCAGGGTGTTACCCTCTATCATCCCTTCTTCATTGTTAGTAGGGTTTGTGGTATTAGAGTGACATCCATGAAAAAAGTGTTCATCTCCTTTCTATCAGGTTGATTAAATAGGGATTTTGGAATCCCCCATCAGTACTAGGTGTCATTTATATCTGTTAATTGTGAAAATTATATTTTTAGTGAGTAATTATTGAGTTATTATTTATAATAATGACCTCTCAAATAAGAACCATTAGTAATTTCATGGTTCATGTAGTGAGTTCTCCCAAACGATTGTTGGATAGAGGTCTAGAGAAGAATAATGTGGATAGTAGTATAAGTTATATTCCTTGAGAAATATATTATTCTTTGAGTTTATAAAGGTTATCTATTATGGATATAATTATTTCATATCTCATTTTATGAATCTTGCACCTTTGAGTTTATGAGATAACCATACCCTGGATGATTTACATTTGGTGACTTTGAGGTTTCTTTCAAGGTAATTTTGTACTCACCCATTCATGGGAAATTCCATTCCATTTCATGACTTACATAGAAGACATGACTTCTTATGTGGTCTTGAGAGGATTGGAAGAAGTTAGATCATTGTGATATAAGAAGTACATGGGTTCTTATGATATTAGTCCCCTCATTCTTATCGGTTTAGACAAAATTGTTGTTTTTAGTGGGATTGTAATTATCCCTATTGATTTCAAATATGTTATCATTCACTGGTTGTGGGATTTATATGCATAAATTTTATTTTCATTTTTACTTTACATTCAACATTGTATGCATTTTAAAAGTTTTGTAATGTGTGGGTACTATAGATTATTTCTTACTATGTGTGTGGTATTCCTAACTAGCACTGGTCACTAGAACATGTCCTTTTAAGGGTGCGTTTGTGGTGTCATGAATGACTTACCAATATAAACGTTGTCTATGATTGTTTAGATCATGATACTATGGTCTCATATAAATTCATTCTACCATAGGATCAAAGAATAGAGTTTATTATAGATATAAGTTTTGGTTTGGGAATTATTTCAATATTGAAAATGTGTTTGAGTTCTTCAATCAAGTAATGGAATCCACTATGGGTGAGATGGGAAAAATATATATTCAAAATAACTATTAAAACTATCTTTTTCATTCGACATATTTCAAAACAGGTTATTGATAAAAATTTGTACATATATGATATAGTATTAGGTTTTTTCCAATTTCCTTCATGAGTTATCTCTATAGATATACTCTATACCTATTTTATTTCCTGATTTTATTTCTGGATGCCTCTAGGAAAATAGATTTATAGGATTTCACAATGGTATTGTGATGATGATCTATATATTGAGGATTCTTTAGTATCGGTTCATTTATTGTAGATGATTCTTCTAGGTTGTTTTCCTTGTATTCCACCATACATTGAGCAGTAGGTTGTGCCATCATTAATGGATGATTATTTCCAGAAGGTAATAATTCAATAAGAGTTTGAGAGGTAGAAAACACCTTTTATTTGATGTGATCTAGACACCCAGGGGTTTGAGGATTTGATATAAGTAGTGACATGAGATTTCAACCTTTTATGGACACATCTAGATTAGACGGTTGTTTTAGTGTCGAGACATCTTCAAGATTTCATTGAGTGATGGCGGGGTCTTGTAACGTAGATGCAGGATGATACAACTACCTCCTCATTATATTTTGAAAACTTATTTATGGAGGATTTTTATCTAGCCACGTTTCAATCAATGAAAATTATGTATCTTTTTCGGTTTTAGTAGGGCAACATCTATATGGATGAGTGTTCAGTGAGGTTAATCAATATCTAATTTTAAATTAATCATATTGTTTGGTATATATTATTCAATGAACATACCATTTAGTTGGGATTACACTAATATATCAATGTTATAGTTATATATTATTTCATTAAAACCTATGTTGGACATATAGAGAGTTCTACAACAAAAAAACCTAATCCCCTCTATAAATACATGTTTATGAATAATCCATTTGGATATCCATATAAATGTAAGATTTGAGAAGAGTGTATCTTAATTTTCATATTAAATGAATGTGGGATCAATTATTTTTCAGTTTTGTTAGGGCCATCTACACCAATGGAATTATGGTTATCACTAATGATGATGGAAACGAAACATGATTCCCCAATTATTGATCTTACTTCTCGTTGGAAATTCTTTTATTTAGATTTATCCTAATTTTTTAGTTACACTGTGAAAAAATAATCAATTACTATAACTATGTGATTCATGGGGAGACCATTTTGTGTAGGTTTTAGTTTAACATCCTAGAAATAGTAATTTAAAATTACTTTATTTTTTCCACCTCTTTTTTCATTACAATGAAAATGGATCAAGGAGGACATTAACATTTATCAAGGTTGATTCAACCTGTTTTTGTTTTATACATTCCTCTCCCCATTAGTCATTTGATCATCATATATATTCAATATAGATTTAGGTTAGACAAATACCTAATTAATTATCATTAAAAATCAATCTTTCTATTAATAGATCGTTATCATAGGTTTTGAAAGGAGAATGACATTGTGGTTGTGATTCTTAGTTGACAAATTGGGACATTCTCAGATTTGGAAATCTTCGGTCATCGAACATGGATCTCAGCTTATTAGTATAATTGGAGAGGAATTTTGAGTGGAATTAAGACTATATTATTTCAACTGGTGATGGCGTAGTCATGGTCAGTCATAGATCCTAGATCTATATGAATGAGGTAATGAGGGATCTATAAAAATTGAGGTGAGGGGTAAAACCGCATAATGTTTATAGAGTTTTTGAAAATTTATTCATTACAAACAATATTGTTTGAAGACAAATAATCTATTGACCTGAAAGTGTAACTAGTTTTTACACAAGAAATAAAATATTACTCTCCATGTGACACATGAAGCACACCATATTACCTGAAGCTGGTGGACTGACGTATACTCAATGATTACACAGTCACATACACAACAAAACATAAGGGATGACTAGGGTATATAGGTATGGACATCTTCCATGTTATGGCTAATGAACATGGTTCTGGGAATAATATACATGCACCACTTTATATACATGAGTATGAATAGAGTAACACACTCATAGACTAGGGAATATCTTGGTTTTGTAGTACATGTCATTTTCACTACACAACACTATTTAAATTCCTTAATGTAGTTTGACACACACTATTTATTCAGTGTAGACCATTATTAGTTGGGTTTGATCTCATGGTCCATCCCATGGAGTGTAAAATTTAGAATTAAATAATAGGGATATGATTTTGATCCCTCAATAGGTATTCTCTAATATAGATTTCTATGTTTCCCTTTGTGTGACCATAATGGGATCCTCTATCAATCCTCAGCCATCATAGGTAGGTTTCATGGAATCAGTGTGAACACCATATACAAGGAGTTAATCCCATATCTAGCATGTAAACATATTGGGATTTTTTGAAGCCCCGATTGGTCTCGGGTGTGATCTGTGATCTACATATTCACAATATTTGAGTTCTAAGATGTACATGTGGAGAACGAACTAATGTTCTTGACCTACTGAATGAGGGTCACCAATGACATAATGGCTTATAATGTGAGTTTACCGAGATTAGTGATTCTTTTAAGCCACAAGAATAATTTTGGGGTTGGTAGCATGGTCTATACCACATGATACATGGATTCTATTATAAAATATCTTGGTTTTGTTCTTGGTATGTCCTTATTTCTTATATCCTATACAGAGTAAAATTTTGTTGAGTTTATGAGGTTAATGTACTCTAAATTCATTATTATTGGAGAATTTACGGTGTCATGTTGGGTTATTGTATACTCTACCCATAATGGGATCTTCATTTACATGTAATGTCTTATGTTGATGTTATGCCTTTTCATGAAGTCCTGCAAGGACTCAGACTTGTTGGAGCATAGTGAGGTAGGCATACATTGGTTTTATTTGACCAAATTCTTATCCCTCATCGTATGATAGACAATTTTAATTTCATTTGTTCATATATTAATAATTTATGATTTATAGTACTTTTTTTACTCTAATAATGGGATATATATATATATACATGAATTTAGAATCATTTTTACTATACTTTTAGAATGTTATGGGTTTGGATAAGTGCGTGTGAATATGTAAAATAGTCTAATATATCTCATGTGTGTGACTTTTCTACATGTAGTAGTTCACCACCCCTTGGCCTATCAGAGGTGGGATTTGGGTGTATCAATAAGCTTACCACATTCCAATAAGGCCTTAGTTTTCCACATCATAAATCACCTTTCCAAGACATTTCTATCGAAAGGAATTCCACCACCCATCTTAGGAATCATCCTATGTACCCAATGTTCACTATCATGATATATTTTCTAACACAATGTTTAAATCCAACACAATATGAATATTTAATCACCTATTTTCATTTAATAATCAAATATCATTCAATCATCTATTATTGAAAGTATATTTCATTCATAAATAAAACACATTTATAATATAAGGTAATTCAATTATGAAATTAACTATTTTTTAATATTCAATCTAGCATTAATGATTCAATATAAATATTAATTTTAATTCATTATAAAATAAAACTATCAATTTCCCAAAAATAATCTTATCATTTTCCAAAAATCATGTCGAAAACAATTTTATAATGATAATTTATTTCTATATTAGTTAACCAATTTTGCAAATAAAAAATAAAAAAATTGACAAAATAAAGAATAATATAAAAGATTTTCATAATAAGTATATCAAATAGATATTATACTTTTCATATACATTCATAATGAAAATAATTGATCTCTTACTGTGCAATGAAAAAATTTAAACATAGACACTCACACACATATATTTTGATGATATTATAATTTCCAACAATAAATTATCGTGTAATTATATCTATAAAAATTTAGAATAATTATAAATATTCTAAGACAATAAATTGGATGAACCCATAAATATTTTGAGGAACTAAACGTACAAATACATACCATGGAACCATATTAAAAAACTTTTCAACTACTTTCAACAACATGGAGAAGGGATCTCGTAGTATTGAGATAAATATACCAATATCCTTCAGGTTCATCACATAAATATAGGTAATCCCCAAAAAAATTAATGGAATCCTAGGATCATGGAATAAAAAGTGTAAGGATTTAATGGGAATGTGAAGAATAATGAGAAAGGATATGAAAAGGATATAGGTATATATCCCTTCCCATTAATGAACCCCCATAGAAGGATATAAAATGGGAGTATTTTGGGCTATTTCCATGCCTTTTCATATCATCCACTATAAAGGGGATGAATATAGATTATCAAAACATTTAATCTATTAATAATCATAAATGATTTAATTTAATTAATTAATATTTTTCATTAAATGACAATATTTATTTATGGGAGTGACAATGAATTGACACTAAACCACATATTTAACATATCATTACTCAAAATAAAAGAGAAGCATAATATAAATTCAATAACCACCCACTTATCCAAAATTAAAAAAGATACACTGGAATTCAAATAACATTGAATAAAAAATATATTTCTTAATCGAATATTAAATAAGTATATATGACACTATAAATTGAATTCATGAGAGGGATGGCCCATTTAAATTCAGGGTTTCCCCTCATATTCTTGGAAAATTATCACCTCAGGTCCATCTTTGGGACCTAAGGGTGAGGGGCACTATGGGATGACTTTAGCATGCCAAAAATATGATGTGGGAAAATATATAATTTTTTAATAATTTTTTTAAATGATTCATTTGAATGAGTTGGACATTAATAGCCTTATATCCATCTTGAATACAATAAAAAAATTAAAACCCATAAACATTAAATCAAACACAAATATACAGTTTCATTTTATTAATAATAATTACAATTTGAAATATAAAATTATATTTAATATATATTGTGGGTAAATAAAACTAAAATTATAATATTAATTAATATTTTTTATGTTTATAAATATATAATAACTACTAATAATATTTTAGGTATATATAATTTTTTATATTTATTCCTTCTAAATTTGTTGGTTGATATTTTCATTGAAATTTTACTTTGGTTTTTATATATAAATATATTATATATGAATAAACTAAAAATTCGTATTAAATATTATCATTAGAAACAATTATTGTATATTTATTTTATGAAATGAATTATATAATGTAAATAATGTCTTGAAATTTACAGTTAAGGTTTTCACAAGAAATTTCTTGCGGAAATAAAGTAGAAATTTCCACTAAAATTTTTAATTGTTTATTTGTGCATTGATATAATCCCATATATAATTTAAATGAAAATCCAAACTAAAAATTTAAGATGACGTTTTTCTTTTAAAATTCCCACATTAATTTTATAGTGTAAATTTCTATTGATTATTTATGTATTAATCTATTTTCACTTGTAATATAAGTGCATTTGTAAATTGAAAATTTGTGTTGGAAATTTTCAACTGATGATATTAAGAAGTAAAGTTAAAATCAAATACATCTAAAATATATCATCAATAATATGAACTTGAAAAAATACCCTTAAAACAGCTCATACAAGGAACATATTTGAGGTTTTCATTAGAAACTCTCATTGAAAATTTTCAACGAAAATTTTCAATGCAAATTTTCTAATGAAATCCCAATATATTTTTGTGAATGTATTTAGTTATATATTTATGTTACCATAAATTTTCTGAAGTGGAAATTTTCATTGTAAATTTCCTATAAAAAAATAATTTTTTTATCAAGTATTAAAATATTTTCAATGGAATTTTATGTGATTATTAGAATTGAAACATTCTAGTGGAAATTTGGAAAATTCCAAAATGAAATTTTTAGTGGAAATATAAATTGGAAAATTCAAATATAAATTTCCACTAAAAATTTCCAAATGAAGTTTACAATTTAATTATTAAATGAAAAATTAAAAATAAATATAATCATTTTTATATTTAATAAATATCACAATAAAAATTATATATATATGTAATAAAAATTATATATATATATATATCTACATAATTATTTTCTATGAATACAAAAAAATATATACTAATGATATTTAAAATTTGTAATGAAAATGTTTAGTGAAAATTTATATGTGTGTATGTATGTACTATAAACTTATAGTCTAAAATTATATTTAAAATTATCAGTGTAAATTTAAATTTATACATATACATATATGTTTTTTCTAATATTCATTAAAATATACTCTAGAAACATTCACCTGAATATTTTTATGTAATTTTCCATTGTAAATTTCATATTTGTATGTATTAGAAATGTAAAATGTAATATTATGATATATATCGATATCAATGTATGCACCCATTTTTTATTTTTAGTGAAAATTAATTTTTTTAATCATGTATATTAAGGATACAATGTAATTTATTTCACTAAAAAATTTCAATATAAATTTATGGTGGAAATTAACATTGAATATTTTCATGGAAAATTATCAATGAAAATTTTCTCTGGAAATTATAAATATAAATTTGTGAATGTATTTAGATATATAGTTATGTTACTATAAATTTGAAGTGGTGGAAATTTCCATTGTGAATTCCTAGTAAAATATTACATTTTTTTATTTATGTATTAATATATTTTCAGTGAAATCTAAAGTAAAAAATATAATTATAAATTTATATTGTATATTTTTACTAAACATTTTTAGTGGATATTTGGAATATTCCCTATGGAAATATACATTTGAAATTTATAGTGGAAATTGTCATGGAAAAATTTCACGGGAGATTTCCTTATAGAGTTTGTAATTTAATTTATTAATATAATATTAAAAATATATATATTCAATATTATATGTAATAAATATCATATTTAATATTTTATATTTATATATGTAAAAATATTTTTTTTATATCTATATAATTATTTTTAAGAAATAATAATTAATATGTACTTATTATATTATAATAATATTTAAAATATATATATTACTTTCAATAGATATATTTATATTATTATGTATATTTATATTATTAATAAATATCAGATAAAAGAAATATATAATTAATATGATATGAAATATATTATTATTTAATTTAAATATATAGTAAATATTACAATATTTATATATGTGATGAAATTCAAATACAGTGATACAAACAAAAAATTTGAAAATAATGGTAATTTTGTCCAAAAACCCAACCCTAGGGTCATGTTAAGGTGGGTAACATGAGATAAATCAATTCTCCCACTCCTGACCTCAACTACATGGCTTTGCTGAGGGTTCCCTCTGAAATTCTTCGTTTTAGGTTTGGCAGCACGCCTGTGTGTTATCCATTTCTCACATTCTTCTTTTTTCCCCTAATTTTCTCTATACCATCCTTATATCCCTATCATATTTATTCTTCATGGGTTATTCCCAATTTTCTTTTTAACATCTTATCCAAACATCGATTGTTCTCTCACTCATTTCACCTTCATTGGTGGATTTTTGTGACCGCTCATGTGTTACTGTTCTAGTTTTATCATCATTATCATCATTCAATAGTGGTTTTACTGATTTGAAAAAGGTTGTTTAAATGAAATGAGTCACTTATATTATCCTCTAGCCTCAGGATCCTTGGTGGATCTCTATGTTGGATTTTCTATAGTGGATTCAATAAAATTTTCAGAATTATTGTTAAGTGTTTGACATTTTTTAGGAACTTTTAGAGTTTGTTTGATTTTTTTTAATGGATATGGTTTTTTTGTATCATCAATGAAGCACTATAGATACATCTACTTCCATTTCCTTTCTTTTATCTCTCGGTCCTATGTGCCTCTTCAAGGATGACTGGGTGTAGTGGTAGTGATGGAGATTTGGTTTAGTTGTTTGTCAGATGGTGGCGCTCCAAGCGTGAATCCCATTGATTCTAGTTGACAGCTAATGTGGAATTAATCATAATCTGTATATTATTTCTATAATGTCTATTTTGGTGTGTGATTATTCCTTTGTCAACATTGAGGGTCTGATGTTCTGTTTTGTGATTATTTTTCTTTTTGTCTTCTATTCGGGATGACTCTAATAATTTCATTGTTGTTCTATGATGGTGTTTTTCATCATGGTAGTTTTAGATGACCATTTGATTATTTTTTAGGATGATGATGGTTTATGGCATGATATTTTCTAGTGGTATGGTTTTGAAGATGGTTGGACCATGACACATTTCGCTCGGGGAGGTGATGATGGCCTATTTTTTGAAAATTAAAAACGATGATGTGTCATGGTGCACAATGCGTATTGGCGATGATAAATCTCATTTGAATTTTGAATCTAGATATTTTTTGAAGGATTGTGGAACATTGATGATGGTTATTTTTGATATTATCAATTTTAATATCTGAATTGTGTTTTGGATTTTCATGTAGGTTCTGACATTCCCAAAATGTGGTTTCTTTAACAAAATTATAAAATTGAGGGTGGGTTAATTAAATTCATTAGGATATCGAAATTAGAAATATTACAATGTAATGTTCTGATGAAAACATGATATAAATTACATAGATTCTAATAACATTTTATGATATGAATGATCATATCTCATATTAACTAATATAAAGAAAAGTATCCATGAAACAACAAATGTTTATTAAAAATGTAATGACCATTCTATTTACTCACCAAAATATAACTAAAATTAAAATATAATAAAAATGAAAATATATAGTTTTAAAATTAAACCCTCCATATTTATTTCCCCAAATAGTTATCTATCATTATTTATATTTATTTATAAACATATGAATATAGGAAAACATGTTAATGATTGTGTCACATGTAAAATAAATCATTTGAAATAAAAATACAACATTCATCATAATTTTTTCCACATAGTAGTGTATTAGGTTTTTTATCACCACTATACATTAATCATTATATAATTGGAATTAAATATGATATGAAATATTTATGACATAAATATTATTATCTAATTATAGTGTCACAAATATCTTATTACATTCGAACTGATAAAAAAATTATATGTTCTCTTATGCATACATGTGGACTACCACTTCAATGAAGCAATTTGATCAATTTTATTTATTATATACAAGAATGGTGATAAAAATAAATTTAATTGAAACATATGATCTATATATCCTGATTTACATTATAGATATTATGGAACTATTATCAATTTATAAGGATTGGAAAGTCTATGACAAGAAAATAATGAGAAAATAACGTATTTAACACCCTAAAGTAATGATAAGAATAATGATTATTGAAAAAATATTGATCAAATTTCATAATAGGATAATATGTGATATCATAATTATTAATATGAATGAAGAATAAAATAATAACATTAAAAAATCATTTTTACAGAAAATTAAATCATGTTAAACAATTAATAAAGGTTAGGTATGTTATTTGGTCTCAAAATCCACTCCTCTAAAATATATTTATTAATATGAATCTATTTTCATTTATGTGGTGTATATGATAAAAATTAGAATTATTTATCCAAAAATATATTTATTCAAGTTTATTAATTATTGTTTTCAATTTAATCACTGAATCTGCATTTTAAGAATATTAGATGGTCTTAATTTTCATGTCGATCATGTATATTTCTCTTCTTAGACATTATTTTTCAAAACCATATTATAAAAATATTGTTTATTTTAATAAGTTATTTTATAATTATATTTTATTTTATCTTTTAATTTTACATAACATTAAATAAATTTTATTAATTAGTTACCAAGTGGGGTAATTACCAAAATTATACATAATAAATTAATCTGGAATGTTTCTTCTAACATGTGATCCATTAATGGATATTTTCTGACTACATACTAATTGATAATCTTCATTCCTTACTCAATACAGATATTTGTTGACATGAAATATTATTCATGAATTAAATTTATCATTTGATATATATTAAAGGCATTGAACATATAGTGATGGTTGTATTCTGAAATTATATATCACATTAATACATCAAAACTCTCATGAGAAAAATTAGTTGGCCAAATAAAATTAAAATTTAATAGAATATTTACATATATTTGTATAATGTCATGATATTTCAGATATAATGATATTTTATATGTCATGATATTGGAGATAATGATATCCAATATTATTCATTTCCATCATTAATAAATAAGATATTACTATCCAACATATTAATCTTACAATATTATCCATAGATGCATTTTTTCCGACATTATTGATTAAATGAAATGCTATGTATGTTATTTAATTTTATATATAAATTATTCTTTCTTTACACATGATAGTCTTCTTGTATGAAACCCATAATGTGAATCTGAGATCACCATATTATTTTTTTCATTCCCCGTGGTAAGAAGAAAGATATTATGATTAATATTCTAGGAGAAATAATAATTATTATGTTTCTTATTAACATTTACAATGTGATGTGGGGATTATTTATGTATCTATTTTTTTCAATACTACAAAATAGATCTATCATGCATGGTGATATTCATTTGTTCAATGAAACTGTAATAGTAATGGAACCATCATTATGTAACTACATTTGGGGTTGTTATAGTTGGTATAGGGGAATTTTTAGTATAATATATGGGAATATGAATTAAAAAAAATTAATGAATTAATTAATTATGATATTCCATTATTATATGTAAAGACTCTGAAATCCTATGGAATTTTTTTAAAATACATGGGAATTTTATGAGTCTGCATTTTTTGACCTCAGCTAATTCCGAGGCCCGGTGTTCTCGGAATAATTTCTGAATTTTTGTTCGGGTACGTTCAGTGAACGTATGCGTAGGATTTTTTTATCTTTTGAACCGATGCTCGGAATTAAAATCTGAGGGCACCGATGAACTCGTAGCGCTGGTAATCGCTTATGGAGACCTTCACCACTGTTGCGTTTTATCAGGAGTGGAAGATAATTTTTGTGGGATTTTTAAATTTAATAAAAAAAATATGTGTACCATATTTTTATTAAATGTTTGTTGGTTAATTTCTTCAAAGGGAAGTTGGAGGTGGGGCCCATCCCCCACATAACCTCCCTTTAGAGGATGTTATGGGGTGGGGCCCACATGATCACCTAACCCCTCAACTTCTCTTGAACTCCTTAAACTCCCTTGAATTTATTAAAGAAAACAATCTTCTTAAATATGGGTGAAATCCACACCTTCCTCATCCCATTAAGTGTTCCAATGAAATTAATTAATGTATTCATTAATTAACTCAAGTGTTTGAATTTATTTGAAATGCATGGCACATTAAAATAATAGGGAGCCTATTATTTTATGTTGGTTGGAATTTTTTTGGTGGAATGGAGGAAGAGAAGAACTAAGGAAAACTTATAATCTCTCGACGAAGAACGTTGTTCTTCAACAAAGAACGCACCAATTCTCGGAGAATGTGAAGCAACACCTTCTACAATTTTCAACTAGAGCTAGGAAGGGAATCACCACTGCCCATGAATTACACCGATGGTGTCGACCTGACTCGACTACACCGGGCTCTACTCCTTCAGACGTAGATAGAACGACGTCCATCTTTCCTGACGTCCGTTTTCCATGACTCGTCAATGGTCAACGAAAATCGAGGTAGGGTTTTGAATTCGAGGATGAATTCCTTTATTTTATGTTATTATTTTCCCATGGATAAAAACAACAAATGTGGATCGACACCCCGAACATGTCGATCCGTAGAACAGTTGTTGACTGCGAGATGGGTTAGAGATTAAGATGGAGGTTTTTCTAGTTCAATTATATGATGGATTACTATTTTAGCCACTTACAAGGAGGGTACAGGCTAACAAACAAGTCTGGACCCTCCACCAATTTGTCCTTGATGCGCAGTTTGATGGGCGGCGGGTGAACGGAAGGGCAACCCTGATTTCAGGCCGTCGCATTAATTAGCAGAACCCGAGGAGGACGTAGGAGCAGAAGAGAGGAAAAATGGACCACTAGAATGAATTTGAGGGCCCGTGGAGAAGCACGGCAGTGTGGGTCACCGACCGCCAGCACCATCCGGCCACATGGGGTGGCGGCGCCCCTCACGTGGCGCCCACGGAAGTTCGTGGTGGCACCGACTGCGACAGTGGAGCGGAACCCGCGTGCGGGTTTTGGGAAGCTCGGGCATCTCCATTTTCATCGCTATTTTAGGAAACTGCCCCCCCCCCCCCCCATGCACGCCTTGTGCGAAACATGCTCGGCCAGTCGGGCCAAGCCGCGGCCGGCCGCACGGGCCGGACCGCCTGGCGCGAGGAACTTACTGAATAACGCGCGGGCCAAGCCTCCCTCATGCGGGCCAGCCCGCAGCCGGTGGGCTGGTCCGTGCCTGCCAGGCTGAGTCGTGCCTTACCGGGCCACACCCAGATTCAGGTCGGGTCGACTCGGTTCGGGCCAACCTAGGGCGGGGTGGGCCGGGTCTGACCGGACCCAGACCTCCCTCTTCGGACCGTTTTTAGTTTTTCGGGCATAACATGACCTACAGACCTCCGATCGATGCACCGTCAGTTGTGTAGGATTCCATTGATCAAGAAGGGATTTTTGGTATATCACACTCAAGGATTTGACAATGTTTGGTTATGTCCAGATAGGTTAGAACCCGAAAACAACCGGGCCCTCGGAGCGAAAACACTTATAACTTAAGGACCAGATTTCTGATTGACGTGTCGTTAACTACATTGGATTACATTCAATTATTCGGTTATTTTGGAATACTCCACATAGGATTAAGATAAGGTTGGAGTGTGGTTGGGTTGGATTGTACCCAAAATCCCACCGGCCCCTTGGAACGGAAATGCCAATATCTCTCTGACCGGACGTCCGATTAATGCACTGTCTCTCGCGTTGGGTCCCTTATGATGAGAAAGAACAATGGGATAGATCAAATCCAGACTTCATGATAGTTGATGTATTGAAACATGGATCTAGGAGAAGACCCTATCCTAAACGAGCGTGCTGTGTGTGGGGACCCTAGGGCTGCCTGCGTCTGAGACGACAAAATCCTTCGTGGGTTCGACAGTGGCAACTTTTGTACCGGGATCCTACGTGGGTTTGACAGCGAATACTACTGTACCAAAATCCTACATGGGATCGACAGTGAAAAATTCTGTACCAGGATCCTACATGGGTTCGACAACGAAGACTACTATACTGGAATCCTACGTGAGTTCGAAAGTGACTACTTCTGTACCACGATCCTATGTGGGTTCTACAGTGAAGAATATTATTTCGGAATCCTACGTGGGTTTGACAATGACAAATTCTACACCAGGATCCTGCGTGGGATCGACAGCAAAGACTAATGTACCAGAATCCTACGTGGGTTTGACAGTGATGACTTATGTTATAGAATCCTACATGGGTTCGACATCGCTAATATTTTTCCAAGATCCTACGTGGGTTCGATAGAGGAGATGATTCAAAGGCTACATCTAATCATCTCTACCCCACTCTGTGAGTTGTATACCTATGTGATCTGAGTCATGTATTTCAACCATTGTCAATATAGTGATTGACTTACTTCTTTTGTGGAATGGTTTGTGCTTGGGCTCGAGAGTTGGAACCGGACTGTGACTGAGAGCTTGGGTATATGTATGTGCATATACCTAAGTAGGGTTAGTTGATACTTTGTGTTTGTATTTTTCTACTTTGGTTTATCCGTTGTGGATTTTGTGAGACCTTGAGAGTCTCAACGTCCCTACTGAGTATCTTTATACACACCCCTGCACGGGCTATGCCCACACCACGTTGTGTTGGATGCAGACGATAGATAGTGTTGACCGATGCAGAGTGTACGAGGACTGAACGATACATAGTGGTGGACCACACGATGAATCGGTACCCGGAGGAGACGGACGAACATGGAGCACTTAGGAGGCTATCTATACCTACCCTTTAGGAAGGATCTGCGGTGGACGATCCAGGAGCTTCTAGGCATCTTCCAGATGTTTTTATTTTTAGTTTTACATATTTGTCCTTTCCTTGTACTTTACTGTTGGGCTTGTTTTTCTGGCCACTGTACTTTCGATCAGTTCTTCTATATTCAGTTTTTTTCTTAGAGTTTTGTTCTTCTTGTTCTTTGGTTGGGTTTGTTTATAGATATAAAGTCAATTCCCTCCCATTTTAGGTATTTACACCTTTTTTCTAGTCACCAGACCCTGGCCTATGGAAGGAGGGCTTAGGGAAGTTACGACATGGGCATCGGGGGACGGTTCATGACAATATATTTGAAAATTTTCTCTATTATAGAAATTGTAGTTTTCAATACATTATCATAATGATTATAAAATGAACTAAATCACTGTATTCCATTTTTTAGTATTGGTTCCTAACTGTAGAAATATAATCAGTACTCATGGTCATTGTAGTGATATCCCGACAGAGAAAGTCATTACATTTGTTGTTGGTGATGAGTATATCCTGGCTAGACTAAAGTAAATGACATAGGTTATGTATAGAAACCATTCAACGGTAGAGAATATATATTTTATATGAAATGATACACCTCTAATTGATAATGTAATTGGACATAATACTCCATATATTAATATAACTATTATTTTATTGGTAGCGGAGAAATTCGTCACGTATGTTGAAATGATATTTCTCACCTTAGGATAAATTGAAAGAGATATGGCTATGCATGAAGTGTATTTTATTAGAGGTGATACTGATCAATTATTTAAGATTATCCATAATACATGGTAAGAATAATTAATATATCATATATAGAACATATATTTTAATTTAATATTATTTGATAACAATATCCTTCATTAGAAATTAATTTGAAGAAAGATAAATTTCATCATCTCAATGAGAAGGTCTGAATAATGTTTCATTGAGTATGGGGATACCATTATAAGACTAGAAATGTATGATATGGTATAGATAATTATGGACTATTTCATTAATGGGAATACGACAAGCCCCTGGAGGGAAATGGTTTCTCAAAAAATTAATTGTATGGTGAAATATTACTAGGTTTTACCATAACAGAGAATGAAATTTATAGATAAAATATCATAAAATATAATAAATAAAAGTATAGTATGGATGAGAACCATTAAAAAGGTAAATAACTAAATAAGGATAAGCTAAAACCATTCTCGTCACATGAAAATTGATGGAAGAAACATCTTGAAAATGATTCAATGGAATGTGAATTGTTACTTAGTGAAAAGATAAGAGGAATAAAGCTTGTGAATGAAAGGGGAAGAAATTAATTTATGTCTTTTTATTAAATTGTAATGAAATTTTGAATTATTCACGCTAATAAACCATGCATCAATGGAATATACTTCAGATGTGGCTGAGAAGAGGGAACCATGACTATAGGATCACTACAACTGATGTTTAATTTCCCAATGATGTGGTGGAATGTACTTCAATAAGTAACTAAAATTTTACAAATTTATTATAAATTATTGTATCGTCATGATATTTTAATTCTACCCTGTTTTATATGAAAATTTTATACTTCCCATGCACCAAAAAGGATGATTTTGGTCAATAATCTTTGTGGAAATATTTCATGAAAATTAATGAGATGGTCATTTTACATTATGACTCATTAATGTGCCTTATTTTCAAACATGAATAGTATAACTAAGGTTATTTTTTATATACTCCTTGGTATAGAATATATTTATAAATATAATGAATAAATTAATATATATATATATATATATGAAAATTATGATTCTTGATAAATATGTATATTTACTTATCTTTAGAGGAGATATGTAATAATCTGAGTTCTGTCAAGGTCCACCTCTAGTTTCTCCTCAAAATTAAATTCTTAGTACATAATATAAGTCACAATAAATCAATTATAATGGTCTTATTCGAATTATAGATATATCTATTACACATGAATACATTATGAAATGAAATGATAAATTACCTAGACATCCACCAGAACTTTACGTTGATTTTTCCATTGAATTAATACCTAATTCAATACTTATATAGAATAAATACTCTAGATTTTCCAATATATATTTAGTGGAGTTTAAGAAATGGAAATATATTTTTTTTGAAAATGGATTTATATTCCCCATTTTTTCATCTTATGGAGCACTTTTTCTTTTTGTTGTGATAAATTTGTATGTATGAGGACCCACATTAATTATAGGTATGTTAATTCTATTATTATAAATAATATTTATCAACACCCTCAAATTGATGAATTTCATGATCAACTTCATGGAGCTCAATATTTTACTATGATTTTCCATCATAATGGGTTAAAAAAATTGTATTTATAGTAGGATGATATTAAAAATAAAAAAATTATCATGTGTGATCATTATAAGTATATTGTAATTAAATTTTGGTTAACTATATCACCGATCATTTTATGGGTTTAATGAATAGAATATTTGAGGAATATCTAGGTGATATTTTTAAAGTATTTATCGGTTTTTTCTTTGTTTAATCTAAAAAATATGATGATAATGAGAATCAAATGTGTATTATTATCAAGGCTCATATAGAAGAGTAATTATATGGAAATTCTATCATGAGTCAATTATAGATTCAAAAATATTTTATTCAAGGACTTATATTCTTCATGAGTTGAGTATTAGTTGTTCCATAAAAGAAAATAGTATTCTAATAACATCCTACGCTAGCGAACAGAACTGATATTTGTTGATTCATTGGTTCGGTAGGTTACTCTTGGTTATATATTCAATGTTTCTCCTAATTGAATAACTCGTTGACCATTGTTACTAGTTTTGGGGTTATGTTTATATGGAAAAAGTAATACGAATAGTGATTTGATAAATTGATGTTTTTATTGTTGTATTGTTTAATTTTGACTCTATCATCTAAGAAGGATATTTTTTATATGTAGCGATACATGAAATTAATGACTTCATAGTGTCTCTTAAATAATTTGAAATCTGATTACTATACATCAGTGTAGTAATATTTTCTTGATTAGAACTATCCTACCAATGATATTTAGTGGGTAGCTACAATCATTTATTAGAAGATAAGGATACAATATCTTTAAAACTGGATTCATGATATATAAAAACATCATAAGAGATAAAAATACATCTTTTCAAAAAAAAGTCATAAATATGATGCAAGGTTCATAGATCTAGCTACACAATGATTATGATTTCATGACACAAAAACACCCAAAGAAGAAAAATAATGTATTCAATGAATTTAGTCAGAATGATCATATTTTCCTAACCAAATTGAGGATTGACTAGGATCATTGTTTTAATAATTTATAAAGCATGAGTATGGTAATTATTAAAGAATGGGAAACCGCACACATTTTTCAAATGATTTCTATACCATAGTCATTATAAATGATAAAACATTCACAACATAATGATTAAATATTTTAAATGAATATTTTTCTATGGATTGGAAATTTGATGACATAATATTCGAAGTTGGATTTATAAAATTTAAATAAAGGATATATATTCCATCTATAGATATGATTAAATTGGAATTATTATGTGATGCTCATCACCTATCATTCTCTATTGACCTTGGTATCACCAAGTTGTATATAATATATTTTTCAGAAAAAAATTTTGATAGAAAATATGAAGTGGTAAATTGATGATTATATATCTAGATGTTTTTTTAGTAGGTGAAGGCTGAGAGACATCATAATAGTGGATTTATGAAACCAATACCTATTATAATGTGGAAATGGGATGATAATATAATGGAAATTGACACTTGATTAATAATGTCTCCTAGAAATAATTGAAAAATATTGATTATTATTGATCACCATACCCTACCAAAAAATTTCTCACATTATAAATAATTTTTAACACTTTAACACCTTTAAGGAATGAATATTAATTATATTATAAGACATCATGTTGTACCTATTTCAATATTGTCTGATTTTGACCCATGATTTTAATTGTAATTTTTTTAAATTATTCACAAGTTTCTCTATACTTAGAAATATTTTAGATACTATTATCAACCTATAACTAAAGGATATTTAAATAGGTGTATATTAACATTATATGTCATTATGAGGTCATTCTCACTTTATTTATAAGATATGTGGGATTATTATTTACCTTTGGTGGAGTTTTTCTATAACAATATCTTTAATTTAAGTATTCAAAATGTTCCATATGAAGCATTATAATAGTAGATATGTCACACTCTAACGTGTTGTAATTATTTTGATCAATCAATGTTATTTTCCCAAAACATATTTCAAAAAAAAATAAACAATGTAAATACTATTCAATCCCATATTTAAGTATCTCAAAGATCAAAAAATAATTCACTTTATATTTGAAGAAAATATTTTTTTGGATGTAGGAGGTAATGATTTATTGAATGTATCTCCATAGAAGGGTGTTTTATGATTCAATAATAAGGTATAGTTTATCCCTAGGTATATAAAACATTTTTCAACTCTTTGAAAAAATTGTAACTTTGGCTTACTGATTTTAAATTCCACCGAGCCTTTCTAGAGATAATAATGTGTTCCATAAATCATTTCTAAGTAATCATAATCTACATGAAAAAAAATTCTCACCACTAAATAAATATAAATGGAAAAATATATATCTTACATGGAATAGTATATCTATATTATTGAAGCTAGATAAAATTTCTTGAGTAATCAAATAACATGACTGGTAAAGTTACATTGTATAACTCATAAATTAGTGGATGAATAGTTGGAACCTAAATACGCTACGAAGACAAAATACCATAATTTTATTTGAATATAATACACCTTGAAACTATAATGGACTAATTTAATTTCAATACATATTATGTACATAATTATTGATTGTGTATATATCATGCAACAACGAGTTTAAACGATCCACAAAATATTATTATTTAATCATAACCATTATAACCAACCCATTGAATTGGCACACAATAATAAGAATAACCAAATTATGAAATATAGATGAGGGTAATAATCAATCCAAATTTATTTATTAATTCATTGGAAATAAACACAGAATTGTTTTAGCAATGTTTCTTTATTTATAAAAAATATGTTTTATTTAAAAATAATTTTTATTACTTTCTTACAAAAAATAATATCATTAACAATTTCCAATTTTAGAGAATCTATTTGATGAAATTAATGTCAATTTTAAATAAGTATATGAATATTATCTAAGGGTGAATATTTTTATTTCTCTGAAAAGAATTATTTTTTAACAGTGTATTGAAAATATTGCTTTATATTAAAAACAATAATTTTTTTTTCTGGTATTTAAAAAGATCCATTTTTTAATTTCTTAAAGAATAAAAATAGTATTGCATTTTTAATAATCTTATTTTGGTATTTATGTTGATTTTTCCATTAATTTATTATAAAAAAAATTAATTTTCAAATTAATTTTTTTTAAAAAAGTGTTATTGAATTTAGTGCTATAATATGAAAATAATTTTAGACCAACATTAAATGTTTTCTTGAAAAATGGATTAAATATATTGAATAAAGAGGTGTAATTTTGGTAATTGATTCCCTTTATTTTTTTCCATTATAAATAGTAACCATAGTGAATAATTATCACAACAGTAATCGTAAATCAGGTAAATATTGATAAAAATAATGCGACATGGAAATAAAAATCTTCCCAACACTTTATTTAATTTCATTAGATGAGTATATTTAATCCAAAATCACCCCAAATTAAAAATATAACATTTTGATTCTATTTGAACATTATTTTGACCATAATAATATTTTAGTTAGAGACAAATACAATGATTTCATTACTATTCTGTAATAATATATCATATGTAATGATATGTGTGAATATAAATTATGTTTATTAATATTATTATATTTCATGATAAATTATTTTTTTATCGTAGTGATTTATTTCATTTTTTTAGTGTTTAATTGCCATACATTCTTATGCAACACCGAAATAGGATTTATTTATAAAATATAAAATAAAATTAATTTTAAAAACACAAAAAATACTGTTATATTAAATAATTATTGTCATATATAAATGTTTTGTCAAATCTAAAATTATTTTGATGTTTGAAGGAATTATATTCTAATTCCCTCTTTATCATTTTTTTATTTAAATTTAAATTAAACGGATACAATAAAAATTATATTAATGGTAACTAAAATTGAATAATTTCACGACCCAACCCCCAGGGCATGTGCCGTGACTATCCCAAGACTTCCTTCCTTAGGACAAGGGCTAGCGACTAGCACCTAATCCGTAATTACCTAGAAATGGGAAGGCATTTCGTTTGTAATATGTAATCACACAACTAATCATAGAGCAAGATATGAACCCAAGTAAACTGAATAGAAAATATAGTGAGTATAGTAACAAAAAGGGGACAGAATAAACGACCAACTAGAAAGTACAAGGAAATATGGAAAGTACAAGGCAAATGATAGGTAAAAAGAAACTCCTTGATCATCCACCTCGATTCCTAACTGAAGGGTAGGTACAAATCGCCTCCTCAACACACCACATCCACCCGTATCCTCTGCAAATCGACACACCGTATGTTCCACCTCTGAGCACCATCCAATACGGGTACCCTCGTCATCATTCAGTTTTGTCATCGTCTGCATCCAACACAACAAGGTTTGGGCATATCCCATGCAGGGGTGAGTATAATGATACTCAGTAGGGACCCCGAGACCCTCACGGTCTCACAAAATCCACTAAGGAGAAACCATAATGTATGGAATCAACTGATAACCCAACATAGGTATATTCACATACATATACCTATGATTTCAAGTAATCCATATCAATCATGTGGAAAACATAAAGGTACTGTCTCAGCGCACACAAGTTATATCTTTAGGTACGGTAGTAAATATGATTAGTTATAAATACTGAATAATCTAATTCCGTTTGGAGGCTCTGATGTTTACATGCATAGTATTTCTAGGTGATGACCCAGAAAGGATGACTAGGAGCTGACACACACAAGATCACTCGGAGCTGACCCACACAATATTGCTCGGAGCTGACTCACACAGGATTGTTTGGAGATGACCTATATATGATCGATCAGAGCTGACCCATAAAGGATTTATCGGAGTGGACCCACACAGGATGGCTAGGAGATGACCCACATAAGATTGCTAGTATCTGACCCAGACAAGATCGCTAGGAGCTAAAACACCTAGGATCTCTAGAAGCTGACCCACACAGGATCGCTAAGAGCTGACTCGCACATAATCGTTAGGAGCACTCTTCTCATCACAACCAACTACTGGGTTTCCACAATCCGAATTTTCATCTCGAGAGAATCAGTTACCCATGCCACTTTTTGATTCTCCATCTACCACAATGTCCCTTGAAGAAGTATCTCAATGGTTGGCACGTCATAGAGGTCCCAATGCAACAGGTGGTGCGTCAATCGGACGCTCGGTTTTTGAGTTAATAGTCTTTTAGTCCCGGGACCTGATTAGATTTGTGCTCTATACAACCTAATTGTAGCCAATTATAATCCAAAACTCTAGTGTGGTAAACTTAAAGGGACCATCTTGCTCTGGGGATTCCATCTCCGCTAACGGTTCAACAAACAGACATCTGATACCAATGTTATGGATAAAAGATCATAAATGGGTTGTACTGGGTCTGGGACCAGTTATACCGACCCATCCTAGGCCAACCAGGTCTTGGTCGACCTGGCCCGACCTGCTGGTTCTGGATCAGCCTGTTGGATGGTCCAGCAGGCCATGAGGGGTCGCGGAGGGCAGTAGGGAGTGCCGCGAGGGTGGCTCAACCGCGGTGTGGCTCAGCCATGGAGGGTGCCGTGAGGCCGGCTCAGCCTTGGGGTGCCACATGGGAGGCTCGACCTAGGGGTGTCATGAGGGTGGATCGTCCCAGGGGTGCCATTTGGGTGGCTCGGTAGAGGGGTGATGCAAGAGAGTCTAGGCCAATGGGTGGCTCGGGGAGGCCATGAGTGGCGCGATGGGGCCATAGAAGGTGGCAGCGGCTCGGGGGGTGAGGTCACGACCATCGGCTCGGCTGTGGACGGCATCAGCGGCATGGGCGGCGGCTCATTTAGGGATGATTATAACAGATCATGAGGTGGCTCAGCTCAGGATGGTGGCATTAGCTCAGGCAGTGAGGCCACAAGTGGCGACTCGGCTGCGGACGGCAGCGGCGAATCGTGCGGTGGCACGTCTATGGGTGGTGGCGGTGGCTTGGGCATCGAGGCCATGAGAGGCGGCTTGGCTATGGATGATGGTGACAGATTGGGCGGTGATGGCTTTGGCAGCACGGCCTCGGTGGTGGCGGTTTAGCCGGCCTTTCACCTCGTTCGTCGTCATGGTTTATGCCACTTTCTTCAATCATGAAGAACAAAATAAGGAGGAATGAAGGAGGGGTCATGCCATGTTTGTTTGGAATGAACCCTCCATGTTTGAGCAATATCATGAGGATCAACAAAATTAGATGTCAAGAACTACAAAATTTTCAATTTAATACGAATCGTGGATCAACTCATTTTGGTTGATCCATGTTCATCATGCCTTCTAAGAACGTGGAAATTAAATGATAGAATTCAAGAATTCAATATTAACCCCCTACATTGGATTGTTCATTGACGTTGGTGCAAGAAGAAATTATAGACATAGATTCATCGTAGATGAAGACGTACCATGTTGAAGAAAGTTGAAGATATCAGCATTCCTCGTGCCCACCACATGCTTCTGATCCTAGGCTCGTTCGTTTTATTTTTGTAGTCAAAGGAGTTCTTCTTTGGCGAGAGAGTTCTTCATTAGAGGATGGGATTCTACATGATTCTCCAAAGAGTTATCTCCTTATCCTTTTCCCACAAAAATAATGAGGTTCCAATATAATTTAACATAAAAATAAATTATGTTGGAACACACACACACATGTTGGAAATAATTAAATTGTGGTGTTGGGACAATTAATGTAGAGGAATCTCAAGAGGCCCCTCCACATTAGAGAGGGAGTTGAGAGGTTTCTCCCTCATTAAGAGGGGAGTTTAAGAGGTTTACACCTTGAGTGGTCCCCATCACCATAACCTCTAATGGGAGGTTAGGATCAGGTGGTCCCCATCATTGAAACATCCATATGGGAGTTTGAAAACAAAACAAAATAAAATGTTACGCACTTTATATTATTTTATTATTTTCATGAAAATCACAAAAATTAACTTTCACCCTCGACCAATTGTCGTCGAGGTGAAAGTCATCTTAAACGAATACCGGTGCTATGAGTTCAATGGTGCCCTCAGATTTTAATTCCAAGCAATGGTTTAAAATTTAGAAAAACCTCTTGCACGTTTACTTAACGTACTGAAATAATGTTGAGAAATTCATTTCGGGCACTCAGGGCCTCGGAATCACGCGCTGTAAATTTTCACAGACTCATAAAATTCACATTCATTTAAAAGAGAATTTACATGGAAATAATGGGGTTTTACATTCTCCCAAGCTTAGCGATTTACACCCCCATAAGAAACAACTCATAACTAGTTAAAAAGTGTGGTACTGAGCACGTATCTGAGCCTCTCGCTCCCATTTTCTCTCTTGGAGGTTCCCGTGCTGCTAGTGAACGCACCTCAGAGATATCAACTTTCCATGAAGGACCTACTCCTACAGATCCTCAATCTCAACTAGAACCTCCATAAAAGTTGGCCCATTTTTACATCCAGATATCCATGGTTGATGATGTGTGAAGGGTCGTTCATGTATCTCATTTGTTGAGATACGTGGAAGACGTCATGCACCCGAGGCAACTAAGGTAGAAGAGATTAGTGGTATTCCACCTCGCCAAAACTTTTGAGGACCTAAAAAGGTCCGATAAATCTTGGAGATATCTTTTCAACTTTGAAAAATATCTAGAAACCTCATCGATGTGAGACCCATAGAAATACGTGGTCACCGTCCTCAAACTTCAGATGTCTACATCTCTTCTCGGCATACAACTCATGCCCGCTCTATGAAGTCTTCATCCTCTCATGGATGATCTGCACCTTCTCTGTGGTATCCAATACCATATATGGTCCCACTAGAGCTGACTCCCCTGGGTTTGTCCACCACAAAGGTGATAAGCAAGGTCACCCGTACAACACCTCAAAAGGGGTCATCCTAATGGTGGAGTGATATCTATTGTTGTATGCAAGCTCCACGAATGGAATGTGATCTTCCCAACTACGACTGTAGTTGAGGACGCATGAACGTAGCATGTCCTTGAGGGTCTGAATGGTTCGTTCAGTCTGGCCATCTGTATGAGGATGGAACGCGGTGTTGAAACGAAGCTATGTCCCGAAATCCTCCTACAACCTATTCCATAGTCGGGAAGTAAAATGTGGATCTTGAATAGAGGCAATTGTCAAGGGTACTCCATGTTTCCCCACAATCTCCTACACATAGAGGTTTTTCAAGATCTCTATTGTACCCTGCTCTCTAATCGGTAAGAAGTGGGCCAACTTGGTGAATTGGTCGACAATCACCCAAATTGAGTCATGACCTCTTGGTGTACATGGATGTTCTGTCACAAAGTCCATGGATATCCTATCCCACATCCATTATGGTACCTATAAAGGCTAAACCAAGCCATGTGGTACCTGATTCCCTGACTTCACTTGCTGACAAGTGAGGCTCCGAGAAACAACTATGCTACTACTTTCTTGATTCCTGGACACCAGTGCTGTCATCAGAGATCTTGGTACATCTTCTCCACTCTTAGATCTACCTCTAGAGGGGATGTGTGGAAATCCCTTATCACTTACTCTCGTAGTGAAACTAGTACCGTAGTACATCCTTTGAAAAGGATGACATGCTCCCCACCTTTAGAAAATCCATCAGGTGCCAGCCATGTGGATATTTGAGCTTGTCAAGCCTCGTAGTCAGCATCCCCATGCTGCACCTCCCTGACTCATTGAAGATGTGGGGGAGTGACTGTAAGAGACTGAAGGAAAGCTTCTATATTTAGATACACAAAGGATATCTACAATGTTTCTAGTTCCTCTATAACCTCACCTAGTAACTGTATACCAGATCTCCTACTAAGTGAATCTGCTACAACCTTCCCCTTCCCATGAGTATAGACTATCTGGAAGTCGTTGTTCTGGAGGAACTCAAGACAACGTCACTATCTCAGGTTCATGCACTTCTGAGGGAAGATATACCTAAGACTCTTGTGATCTGAGTAGATTGTAAAACCATCACCCATTACATAGTGTCACCACATCTTCAAGGTGAGGACCACTACTGATAACACTAGGTCATGGGTAGCGTAGTTCTGCTCAAGTTGTCTCAACTATTGAGGACAATATGTGATCACTTCTTACTCCTACATCAGGACAAATCAAAATCGGTCCCTAATGTGTCGTAGTAGACTACATAACCTACGCACTCATACAGTAGCCTCAATATGGGTTCACTATTCAGCCTCAGCCTCATCTCTTGAAATCACTGCAAAAATATCTCTGACCATACGAAGGGTTTCCCCTTCTTCATCAATACTGATAGAAGTGATGAAACTCTGGAAATAATCTGGCACAAATCTCTGGTAAAATCTGGCCAAACCCAGGAAAATACATACCACTGTCACACTCCTGGGTGGCTCCCAATCAAGTACCTCCTTAATATTTGATGGATCCACTGAAAATCCAGACTTTGATATGACATATCCCTGAAAATAAACCTTGTAGATCCAAAACTGGCCCTTCGAGAGCTTACCATTAAGTTGGTACTCTCAGAGTCTGTCTAGTACTAACTAAAAATTATTGGCATGCTCCTTCTCTAGGGATGAGTAGATCAGAATTTCATCGATGAAGACTACTAAAACACGATCAAGGTATGTCTGAATGATCCTATTCATGAGTCCCATGAATGCTGTTGGAGCGTTGGTTACACCGAATGACATAACCAAGAACTTGTAATGGTTGAACTGAAATCTGAAAGCCATCTTATGCACATACTCATCTTGTAAATTGTGCTATTAATAGCCTGATTTGTGGTTTATCTTCTAGAACCACCATGATCCCTTCATTTGATCAAAGAGGTCGTAAATACTCAGAAGTGGGTACTTGTTCTTCATGGTCACCTAGTTCAAGAGCCTATAGTTGAAAAAAAGTATCAAACTCCCATACACCATCCTGGTGAACAAAATTGGGGCTACCCAAGGTGAAACACTGGGCAAAATGAATCCCTTCCCCTACAAGTCCTCTAGGTACACCCACAGCTCACGAAGCTTCGTGGGAGCCATCCGATATTCTTGTTTAGATATCAGTGTTATCCTGGGGAACAAGTTGATGTAAAATTCCACCTCTCTATAGGGATTTAGAACCAAAAAATCATCAGGGTAGAAATCCTCGTATTGGTCTACTACTACAGGGTATCTCGGACTCTCAACATCCACCGCTCTGATGGTAAGGCTAGCCCACTTATGAGTGATCTGCTGCACTCTCCTAAGGGTATGTCCATCACGTGTTGTAAAGGCTCCCTTCTCGCTGGTGAATGTAAACTAGGTCCCATCCATGTGTACACACCGCACAACACACCTAATACAGTCAATCTGAGAATGGACTATATATAACCAGTATATTCCCAAGATAATGTCGTAAGGCCTTGACGCTGCTACTAGGAGATCCCAGCTGAAGCTCTCGCATCCTTGAGTAAGCTCGCACTGTCGGCACCTGTGCGTAATCGTCAAATCTGCTTCTATAGGAGTCTCTAGCTGTAAGGATCGAGCCAAAGGCTCTGTTGGAATCTCCAAGATCCAAACAAGGGTAGTGGTAATTAAATAATTACTGACACATGGTTCTATAAGTGTTGCAGCTAAGGTGGTGTAGACACAGATTGTAACTCATATCATCTCTGAAGCACCATGATTTTAGGAATCAGTTGCTTGGAGCTGAGCTCGCCCCTATCCTCCAACTCCCTATGGCTGGGGTGGACCACCTGGTGGCAGTGGAGGTGAAATCTAGAATCGTCACCCACAACCACATGCACGGACAGCTCCTCTACCATGTCTTTCTGGCCCTTACGAACCTCCTCAATCAAAGCTCTATCTCTTCCTGGGTCGTCCTTCGACCTTTTTCTGATCATCCGTAGGATGGGTCAGACAGTCACGAGTAATGTGACCCTGCCCGCTGCAAGAGTAACACTATCTGCTCCTAGAATGACTGGCTCTATATCGTGTGCCCTGCACAATAGACCCTGAATCATGTGGTCATCCATTTATACATCTAGTCCTCTTAGACCTCTGCGACATCTTTCTGCTGCCAGCTGTAGAAGACTCCTCTACATGATGACTGGTGGTGGGTCTCCCTGATGGTGACTACTCATCAAGGAAACTCTCCACAGAGAGTGGTCGCTCTAACACCCCCACTTGCATCGATATACTGAGTGACATCACCAAATCCCTGATCTCTTACCAGATCCCATGCCAGAAGGTCTAGGCCTAGAAGAATGGGTCCCACACCATATAAGTGGAGTAGCATGAGAGGTCAGTGTACCATGTTGATTACTGATCCACATTCATGTTGCCCTGCTGCAGTTGATGTAGCTCCTAAATGCACATTGCGTGAAGAGTCTCTGGAAAAAAATCTTCCCAAAATAGGCTCTCTAAGTCTACCCAGAGAAGCATCAACTCATCATGAACCTCAAGCATCAAGCCCCCCCATCTTCCTGCGGCTACCTGTAGAAGGCTGGTGGCAAGGATCACCCTGAGATCGGCTAGTGTCCCTACCAGTTGGAAAACTCTCACTATGCCCTCCAACCTATAACACCTCAAGCTTCCATGGTACACTTCTCTTTGAATAATACAGTCGCGTTTGTTGTAGGAAACATTGAGTTCTAACACACACCATATAAGGCCCCAGCCTTAAACATTACTTAATCTTGAGATATTTCATGTATAGACCTTGAGGATCTTTATAGGTTTAGAGTTTTAAAGAATTAGATCACAAAATATGCATTACATTCCACATTTAAACAAGGTGGTTACAATAAATGATAGTATTCAATTTTCCCATCAACAAAAACATATTTAAAATAAAACATGGATTCTTTCTTGACACTTCCTTGACACTATCATCATATCATATACCATTACCTTGACCTGTGAAAAACATTTCAAAAACATGCGATGAGCATAAAAAGCTCAGTAAGGGTTATAAAAAAATATGGAAAGGAAACATGAGTACATATATACATAAGAATTAAATCATACATTTCCCATACAACATAATCACTTTAACATACCTCTTCAAATCATGAATAAATCATAGAAATCATAAGACATAAAGGTAACTTGAGTCATTCATATCATTCTTACGTAGGGAGTAACCCTCTAGGTTATGTTTAGAATACCCATCACAGTATATTCCTTAAATCTCTTCGGAGAAACATTAACGTTTAACTCCTTCACGTTACCCAATGCATTGGAGATCTATATCGGGCTCACCCGACCTTAGTTTATCACAGAACCACCCTTCTTCATAAACAATTCCCAAGAACCATAACATAATCGTACCACATAAAACATATATAAAGGAAACATAACATTTCCACATTTCAATAAAAAGATATCAATAAAACATTGATCTAAAAAACATTATCAAAACCATTTTCAATACCAAAATAAAAGAAAAGTAAAACATGGTATTTATATTTCATTAAAAAAATTATGGCTTGTAGAGGAAGCCGAAACTCAAATAATGGTCACAACGGCGGAGAAGTCGTTGTCTCCTCATACGTACGACCAAAAAAACATTCCCTTTTTTCGTTTAGTAAACGCTTCATATAAAAATATTCCTTTTGAATAAACGTAAAATTCAAAGGGGTTTATACACCGTATAAAGGAAAGTTGTGTATAATCCAAAATATGCCGCAATGAAAAGAGATTGAGATGAAGTCCCTTACCTCGGGTCCGACTTTACTTGATCGTTCTTTAACCTCATGAATAATAAACTTGAGTTAATTTATACTTGCTTGAGAACATTTTTCAAGTTCATTATTCCATTTATATCACATATTACTATGTTATGAACACTAGGTAATTATTTAAGTTAATAATGGTCGTTTTGTCGATCATTACTACTTGAGTCAAAAGTAAACTCTTTATAATTACATGTTTGTTCACGGGGTAAAATATCCATTTTATCCAGAATTATATTCATTATGTAGATATCATATATATCATATATATACATTATACACATGGATTTATAATATTACACAACATTTAGAGGTAAGAAACGAAATGCACCATTCATGGAGAAAGTAAGCCGTACGTACGCATGAATGCTACCTATTTATATATTTTATATTTAATGGAATTTATACATAATGATACATAATTGTATTATAATTCCAGTATGGTATCATATATAATATCATTAAATATATCCTTTATACGTACCACATATGGTTTTAACAAATCAAATCACTTTAAGGGGGCGGTAGTCCGCACTTCCTAAAATAAAGATATCGCATTTACCCATAATGGAAACCATAAAGGTATGACATAAATGAAAGATACATAAGATTAAGGAAAACATAAACATATTATATATCATATATAAATATAGTTTCATCTTAATGGCCAACTTTGAAGGTGTTAGAATAATATTGAACAATCATCGTTTCGTGAGGAAGAAATTCACCATCCACGGAAACAGTATGCTCTTTAACAATTAGATGAAGGTGTGTGCAAGTGTAGCTCTAATACTTCTCATAAAAATATCCTAGTATATAGTAGATACTGTTTTTCTTACAAAATAAAGGAATAAAAATATTTTAGGGGGTTGGAGGAGCAAAATAAAACATAATAACACAAGAGAAGACAATACCTTTAAAACGAGTAACTCGTTTTGATTTGAGCTCAAAGGCTTCTTTGGAAATACTTCTGCCCAATGTGAGTCTTCTAGGAGTAATATAGGGATGTGGAGAGACAAAATGGGAAGGTGTTGGCCGATCCAAAGGCTTGATAGGTGGGGGTAAGGAGGTAGAGGTGGGGGCCTTTTATAAGAGGAGAGGAGGGGCACTCTTGGAAAGGTATAAAATGTTACTTTATTTTCAAAGGAGTTTAGGATTTTAATGGTCCAACATTGATTTATTTTGAGGATAAGGTGATAAGGGTTTGAAATATACTCATCCAATAGGTTTTTGACATGTTTAGGTCTTATGTTTTACATTATATTTTCATTTTATTTAAATCGTTAAATAATGAGGTAATCACTGCATCATCATGATGTCATTAATAATATAATTTATTCAATGTCTAAAAATAATAAAATAAATACTATGATGTAGGAAATATTATTATCTTTCCATTGACTATTTATAGTAAAAAAATATGTCCTGTATAACTCCATGTAAAAATTGTTTTAGTAAAATAATGCATGTTTGTTTCATTTTTACTTTTACATTAAATAAAAGGCATTAATGTAATTATCTTACCCAAGTGGCTCCATGGCGTCCCAAAAATAGACCCATGGGTTTTCTTGGTTGGAAATGACTAATCCAATATGGTTAGGACAAGTTTCAAGATATTTTCATTTTATTATTATATCATTTTTACCTTAAATCACACTAATTACCATTAATCGCGATTAAAAACATTAAAGTTATTGTTCACCAAAAAATTATTTTAATCCCGTTGAACCACATTTTACTTCCTAATGACAACCATGTATGTCGGATTTTTGAAATTCAAAACACAGAGTGGTAAAATTTCATTTAAACGAAAAATCAGTTTTTAAGTACCACTTAGTGGTTTCACTATTAATCAAAAATTGTTGTTTTTTAGAATAATACCAAAACATCACCCTAAGCTATATTTGATATTCTAAATTCAAAAATGATGTCTATTTTAAAAAAATCAATACATATATGTTACAATAATTAATTTAATAATTAATTCCAGCTGTCAGAACAAATAGCGTGTTTTTATGAATCAATATATATCAAAAGATTGACACAAGTTTTTGTCCAATTTCAATGTAATATTAATTCCAATGACAACTGTTGGATTAAATGGTAAAAATATATTCTAAATTCACCTTAAAACCAACTCAAAATATAAAAAAATCATATAAAAATATTATATTAAAAAGTGTTTTTGAATTAAAATACATCATTTTTCACTATTCATTAAAAAAAGAACATTATCAGAAAAATAACAAAAATTTACACAATGTAAATTTTGATGTCCTGATTCTAAAGAGGAATTTTATTTGGTCCAATAGAATGTATAAGAGTGACAAAAACTATATTTAATGAGGGTTCTCCATCAAAAGGGGATAGTTTGACCTTTTAGTGATAATTAGAGTATATATGCATACAATTGAATTATTTTCATATTTTAAGCCTTTATCCTTTATTGGATAAATGTAAAAACATTTAACATACATATATAATCATATTTTAGTTATTTCTATTCATTCCCGCCAATATAACAGCTACGTGTTAACTGCAATTTAAAATAATATTATTTTATTACTAGTGTGCAATGTAAGATTTCAAAGAAACACTTTGTTGTGTATCGGGTACGCTATCGAACATAGCAACCCCTTTAAATTAAAATTAATATTTTATTCGTAAATATTAATAAATATGATAATGTATTATTCTTTATTTACCTGGGATGTTACATCCTTCCCCCTTTTGGGAATTGTGTCGTTGCAATTTTATTCACTAATCAAAATAAGTGGGGGTATTTATCCCTAATAGCCTTTTCAGATTCCCACGTTGCCTATTAAACGATATGAATTTTCCACAGAACCTTTACCTGGTGAATTACCTTATTTCGCAACAGTTTCACTCTTCGGTCGAGAATCTGGACTGGTTGTTCTTCATAAGAGTGATTCTCTTCCAGCTGAAGTACCTCTAGCCTCAAAACATGAGATGGATGTGGCATATACTTTCTCAACATAGAAACATGAAAAAAATTGTGTACTTGAGAAAAACTCGGAGGTGAAGCCACTTGGGAAGAAACTGATCCAACTCTCTTCAGAATTTCATATGGTCCAATGAACCTTGGACTCAACTTTCCTTTCTTACCAAATCGCATCACACTTTTCCACGGTGAAACATTGAGAAAAACATGATCACCTACCTCGAAAGATAGATCCTTCCTCCTGTTGTCTGCATAACTTTTTTGTCTTCTCTAAGCTGTTCTCATGTGTTTTTGAATCAACTGAACTTTTTTTTCCATCTCTTCTACCAATTCTGGTCCCATCAGCTTCCTTTCACCCACTTCATCACAGAAAGATGGAGTTCAACACTACTTCCCATATAATGGCTCAAATGGTGCCATCTGTATACTGCAATGAAACTGTTATTATATGAAAATTCAACCAAAGAAAGATGTTGGTCCCAACTTCCCTGATAATCCATCGAACAAGAACGTAGCATATCCTCCAAAGTCTGAATTGTTCATTCTGACTGCCCATCTGATTGAGGATGAAAATCTGTACTAAAATTTAATTCAGTACCCAACGACTTCTGAAGGCCTTTCCCAAATTTAGAAGTAAACATGGGATCACGATTAGATACAATGGAGAGGGGAACTCCATTTAACCTGAATATCTCTTTATGATACAAATGAGAATGTTGATCTAGGGAAAAAGTATCTCGAATAGGGAGGAAATGAGTAGATTTAGTCAAGAAATCAACAATAACCCAGATTACATTATTACCTCGAGATGTCTTCGGTAATCCCACAAAAAAGTCAATGGATATGTTTTGCCATTTCCACTCTGGAACTGGTAAAGGCTGAAGCATCCCTTTCAATAACTGCCACTCTACTTTAACATGCTGACAAGTCAAACACTGCACAGTAAAATCAGCAATATCTCTTTTCATTCCATCCCACCAGTAATTCTCCCGCATATCTCTGTACATATTAGCACTACCAAGATGAACTAAAAACGGGGAACTATGAACATCACATAACAAATCATTCTTAAACTATGAATCACCGGGCACACATAATCTCTTCCCAAACCTCAAGACACAATCATTATCAATATTAAATTCATGCAACTTACTCTTCTGAACCAACTCTACCTTTTTCTACAACCCACTGTCTTTCTTCTGCGCTTTCTTAATTCTGTCTAATAAGGATTATCTCACTGATACATGAAACAAAACATAAGAACATCCTCCACCAACATCTTCTATGCCAAAGTTCATCAAATCAAAAAATAAAGGATCTCGTTCCAAATACAGCATGGTCAATGAACATTACTTTTTTGACTCAAAGCATCATCCACTTTATTTTCTTTTCCTGGATGGTAATGAATTTTACAATCCTAATCTTTGATTAATTCTATCCATATCCTTTGTCTCATGTTCAATTATTTCATAGTGAATATATACTTTAAACTATTATGATTGGTATATATTTCACACATTACTCCATACAACTGATGCCTCCAAATTTTTAGAGAATAAACAACAACAACTAATTCCATGTCATGTGTAGGGTAATTTACCTCATGAGCTTTCAACTGACGTGAAGCATATGCAATTACCTGATCATTCTTCATAAGGACACAGCCAATTCCCTTCATCGAAGCATCACTGTATATAAAAAACTCATCATTCCTGAATGGAAGTGCCAAAACTGGATCATTCACCAATCTTCTTTTCAGTTCTGGAAAAGAATTATCACATTCTTTTATCCAGATAAACTTAACACCCTTCTGAGTTAGCTTAGTCATTGGACTAGATAACCGTGAAAAATGTTCAACAAACCTTTGGTAGTAAAATTCCAAACCAAGAAAACTACGGAACTCGGTTACATTGGTGGGTCTTGTCCATTTTTCAAAAACTTTTGTTTTTCCAAGATCCACAGTTATTCCATCATTAGATACAATATGACCATGGAAAGATATTTGTTTCAACGAAAACTCACACTTGCTGAATTTCCCATACAATTTCTTTTCTTTTAAGGTTTAAAAAAACCCTTAAATGTATTTCATGCTCCTCTTTACTTTTAGAAAACACCAAAATATCATCAATAAAAGCAACCACAAACTTATCCAAGAACTCATGGAAAATTTTATTCATAAGGACCATTAATACAACAGGTGCATTGGTTAGCCCAAAAGGCATTACTACAAATTCAGAATGGTCATATCTTGTATGAAACACGGTCTTCATAATATCTGGTTCCTTTACCTTCAACTGATGGTACCCCGATCTCCGGTCAATCTTTGAAAAAATCTGAGCTCCCTAGAGCTGATCAAACAAATCACTGATATGAGGCAAAGGATATTTGTTCTTAATAGTGATGATATTCAAGGATCTATAATCAATGCAAAGTCTCATTAAACCATCTTTCTTTTTAACAAATAAAACAGGAGAACCCCATGGTGATGTGCTAGGTGGAATGAAACCTTTCTCTAATAAATCTTGCAATTTCTCCTTCAACTCTAAAAGTTCAGTTTGAGCCATTCGATAAGGGGGTTTTGAAATGGGATTAGCATCAGGAACTAAGTCAACAGTAAATTCAACTTCCCAATCTGGTATTATTCCAAGAAACTCATCAGGAAAAACATCTGAATACTCATTTACCACAGGCACATCATTAATCTGAACAGTTCCCTTATTTTCAACGATATGTGCAAGGTAACATTCATTTCAATATTTTACAAGTTTCTTGGCCTCTTGATATGTTATCAACAGAAAGGGTTCATTCTTTTACACAAACTGAAAGTCTTTTTGAAAAGAAACTTCTTTATCTCTATAGTCAATCTTATCATGATAAATAGAGAGACAATCCATACCCAGGATAATATCAAACTCTACTAAATGTAAAAAAATAAAGTTTTCAAGTAGCTTCTTTCCCTGTATAAGGATAGGAAGATTCTTATAAATTCTTTTTGCCTAAAAATTTCTCCTAGGTGTTTTTACCAATAGTTTAGGAGTCATTTCTTGAGACGGTATTCCCATTTTACTATAAAAGTTTTCAGAGATGAAAGAATGTGTAGACCCCGAATCAAACAACACACTGGCTTAATCTGAAATAACAAATAAAGTACCTGATACAACTTCATTTGATGGCCAGTCATCTACTAAAGTAGTTGCAATGGATTTCACCACCCCTTTTTTCATGTATTCTAACTACTTCCCATCACTCAAGCTCTTTGTCGGACACTCTTTTTCATAGTGACCCATCTCATTGCACTTAAAAAATTTCACTAACTGTAAATCAAATTTGGTCTTACCAACACCTTGATTTTTTCAGTGAAATAACGAGCCTTATGTCCCATCTTACCGCATCGGTAGCACTTTCCAGAATTCCAAAGACATCCCCTAGAATGCCATTTACCACATTTATCAATAACTAGAAACTTAGTTTTCTTACCATCAGGCCTTTTTGAAGAATTCATCCCTTTCTCCTTCCACCTCGGTCTCCTCTTCTGTTGGTTGTTATAGAACACTTCATCATCAAAAAACTCCATTTTCACCTTCTCAGCACGTCGAACAAGATTTTGATAACTTTTAACTCACGATAAGCTAAATACCTTAGATATTTTGGCTTTAATCCTGAGTAAAAATGATTGCTTTTACTATCAAGGTCTCGGATAAAATTTGGAGCATACCTTGCCAATCGAGTGAACCTTTCTTCATAGGTAGCCACTGAGTCTTCCTCTTGCCTCAATTCTAGGAATTGTTTTCCCATCCTAAGTCGAACAGCCTTAGGAAAATACTTCTCAAGAAACATACCTTTGAATTCATCCCAGTTGAGAGCATCAATATCATCAGCGTCCTTGATATTTTTAACCATCGACCACCATTGATCTGCTTCACCCTCCAAACGGTAAATAGCAAGACTAATCTTTTGATTGTCTGAACACCCCATGACATCAAAAATCTTCTACAGTGATTTAATCCACCCTTCAACTAGAACATGGTTACATGATCCTCTTAATGATGGGGGATGTAGCCCCATGAAATGTTCCACCACTGACATGTTCCTCTGCGGTTGATCTAGCTGATCTCGTGCATGGATACCGCCACAATTTATCGCATGAGTCAACTGTGCCATTACTGCAAAAAACTATTCAGTTCCAATTCCGACCATCTCTGGATGCTGATTCAGAAGGTTATTTCCTTCTGTATGTCTTCCTAGCACTGCTTCCCTATTTCCTCATCAGAAAAACATTCTGAACAAACATTTCTTAGATGAAGCAACATGGTAATATTCAAATTCTATATCATTTCAATTTGACCATAAAAAAATATTTTTGGATAATCATTTAATAGAATTATAACTCCTAAAGTTTTCTAAACCAACCTCTGATACCAACTATAAGGCCCCAGCCGTAAACATTACTTAATCCTAAGATATTTAAAGAATACACCTTGAGGATCTTTTCAGGTATAGAGTTTTAGATAATTAGATCTTAAAACATGTATTACATCCCACATTTAAACAAACTGGTTACAATAAAAGATAGTATTCAATTTTCCCATCAACGGAAACATATTTAAAATAAAACATGGATTCTTTCTTGACACTTCCTTGACACTCTGATTTTATCATGTACCATTCCCTTAACCGGTGAAAAACATTTCAAAAACTTGGGATGAGCATAAAAAGCTCAATAAGGGTTATAAAAAAAATGGAAAGGAATCATGAGTACATATATACATAAGAATAAAATCATACATTTCCCATAAAACATAAGCACTTTAACATACCTCATAAAATCATGAATAAATCATAGAAATCATAAGACATAAAGGTAACCTGAGGCTTTCATAACATTCTTACATAGGGAGAACCCCTCTTGGATATGTTTGGAATACCCATCACAGTATATTCCATTAATATCTTTAGAGAAAACATTACGTTTAACTCCTTCACATTACCCAATGCATTGGAGATCTATATCGGGCTCACCCGCCCTTAGTTTATCACAAAACCACCCATCTTCATAAACAATTCTCAAGAACCATAACATAATTGTATCACATAAAACATGCATAAAGGAAACATAACATTTCCACATTTCAATCAGAAGATATAAATAACACATTGATATAATAAAAACATTATCAAAACAATTTTCAATTCCAAAATAAAAGAAAAGTAATATATGGTATTTATTTTTCATTAATAATATTATGTCTTGTAGAGGAACTCGAAACTCAAATAATGGTCACGGCGGTGGAGAAGTCGTTGTCGCCGCATTCGTACGACCAAAAAAACATTCCCTATTGTCATTTAGTAAATGCTTCGTATAAAAAGATTCTTTATGAATAAACGTAAAAGTCAAAGGGGTTTATACACCATATAAAAGAAATTTGTGTATAAAACAAAATATGCCTCAATGAAAGGAGATTGAGACGAAGTCCCTTACCTCGGGTCCGACTTGACTCGATCGTTCTTTAACCTCCTGAATAATAAACTTGATTTAATTTATACTTGCTTAAGAACCTTCTTCAAGTTCATTATTCCTTTTATATAACTCATTACCTTGTTATGAACACTATTTAATTATTTATGTTAATAAAGGTCATTTTTTCTATCATTGCTACTTGAGTCAAAAATAAACTCTTTATAATTACATGTTTGTTCATGGGGTAAAATATCCATTATATCCAGAATTATATTCATTATGTAGATATCATATATATCATATATATATAAATTGTATACAATCATTTATAATATTACATAACATTTAGAGGTAAGAAATGAAATGCACCATTCAAGGAGACGGCAAGCTGTACGTACGCATGAACGCTACTTCCATTTCTATTTCATATTTAATGGAATTAAAACATAATGATACATAATAGTATTATAATTCCAGTATGGTATCATATATAATATCATTAAATCTATCCTTTATACGTACCACATATGGTATTAACAAATCAAATAACTTTGAGGGGGCGGTAGTCCGCACTTCCTAAAATGAAGATATCGTGTTTACCCATAATGGAAACCATAAAGGTATGAGATAAATGAGAAATAAAGAAGCTCAAGGAAAACATAAACATATTATATATCATATATAAATATGGAGTCATCTTAATGTCCACCTTTGAAGGTCTTAGAATAATATTGAACAATCATCGTTTCGTGAGGCAGAAATTCGCCATCCACAGAAACAGTATGCTCATTAACAATTAGATGAAGGTGTGTGAAAGTGTAGCTCTAATACTTATCATAACAACATCCTAGTATATTAAAGATACTGTTTTTGTTACAAAATAAAGGAATAAAAAGATTTTAGGGGGTTGGAGAAGCAAAATAAAACATAAGAACACAAGAGAAGACACTACCTTTAAAACGGGTAACGCTTTTTTATTTGAGCTCAAATGCTTCCTTGGAAAGACTTATTCCCAAAGTGAGGAATCTAGGAGTAAGAGAGGGATGTGGAGAGACATAATAGTCAGGGTTTTGCCGAGCCAAAGTCTTGAGTGGTGTGGCTAAGGAGGTAGAGGTGGGGGCCTTTTATAAGAGGAGAGGATGGGCACTCTTGGAAAGGTATAAAATGTTACATTATTTTCAAATGAGTTTCGGATTTTAAAGGTCCCAAATTGATGTATTTTGAGGATAAGGTGATAAGGGTACGAAATATACTCATAAAATAGGTTTTTGACATGTTTAGGTCTTAGATATTACATTATATTTTAATTTTATTTAAATAGTTAAATAATGAGGTAATCGCTGTATCATCATGATGTCATAAATAATATAATTTATTTAATGTCTAAAAATTATAAAAAAATACTATGATGTAGGAAATAATTTTAGATTTCCAATGAATATTTATAGTCAAACATATGACTTTTATTACCCCATGTAATTTTTTTTAGTAAAACAATACATTTTTGTGTCATTTTAACTTTTACTTTAAAGAAAAGGCATTAATGTCATTATATTAACCAAGTGGCTCCATGGGGTCCCAAAAATCGACCCATGGGCTGTCTTGGTCGACAATGACTCATCCAATAGGGTTAGGACAAGTGTAATTATATTTTAATTATATTATAATATCATTATTACCTTAAATCGCACTAATTAAATTTAATCGCGATTAAAAACTTAAAAGTTACTATTCACCAACAAATTATTTTAATCCCATTGAACCGAATTTTACTTCCTAATGACAACCATGTATGTTGAATTTTTGGAATTTAAAACGTAGAGGTGGTAAAATTTCATTTAAACGAAAAATCAGTTTTTAAGTACCACTTACTGGTTTCACTATTCATCAAAAATTGAAGTTTTTCAGAAAAATACCAAAACTTCACCCTAAGCTATATTTGATATTATTAATTCAAAAATGATGTATATTTTATAAAATTAAAAACATATAAGTTAAAATAATTAATTTAATAATTAATTCCCACTGTCAGAACAAATAGCGTGCTTTTATGAAACAATATAAATCAAAAGATTGACACTAGTTTAAGTCCAACTTCAAAGTGATATTAATACTAACATGCACTATTGGATTAAATAGTAAAAATATATTCTAATTTCAATTTAAAACCAATTCAAAATATAATCTAATCATATAATCAAATTATATTAAAAAGAGGTTTTGAATTAAAATACAACATTTTTCACTATTCATTACAAAAAACTTTATCGGAAAAATACCAAAAATTTAAACAAAGTAAATTTTGATGTCCCAATTCTAAAGAGGAATTTTATTTGGTCCAATAGAATGTATAAGAGTGACCAAAACTATATTTAAAGAGGTTTCTCCATCAAAAGGAGATAGTTAGACCTTTTAGTGAAAATTAGAGTATATATGCATAAAATTGAATTCTTTTCGTATTTTAAGCCTTTATCCTTTATTGGATAAATGTAAAAACATTTAACAAACATATGTAATCATATTTTAGTTATTTCTATTCATTCACGCCAATACAATGACTACGTGTTAACTACAATTTAAAATAATATTATTTTATTACTAGTGTGCAATGTAAGATTTCAATGAAACTTTTTGTTGTGTATCGGGTATGCTATCGAACATAGAAACCCCATTAAAGTAAAATTAATATTTAATTCATAAATATTAATAAAAATGAGAATGTATTATTCTTTATTTACCTTGGATGTTACACACCACAACCAATCAAACTAACAATTATGAATAGTAATACACACTTTTTGATATTTTATAAATTTTATCTTTCAATACGGACTTCATTTTTGGATTCGGAATATCGAAATTATCTTAGGGTGAATTTTTGGTATTTTTCTGAAAACATTTTAAATTTTGATGAATAGTGAAAACAATGAGTTAAAGTTTAAAACATACTTTTTTATTTAAATAATTATTTATTTTATTTAAATTTTTTTCAGGTCAAAATAGATACGTAATACCTATATAAGTTCAATGTAATTCATTGGAGTCAGATTATAATAATTTTAGATATATAAAAATTTTATTGAACTTTTCACCGTCTTTTACCCATCTACTAGGAGATTTTTCAAATTCAAATAAAACATAATTTTACCACTTCGTTGAGTGTAATTTTGAAAATTTGAGAGACACGGTTAATATCATATAGTAAATTGTGGTTCAATTAGCTAAAAATAACTTTTGGTGAATAGTACCTTTTTACTTTTATTTACCACAGTTAAAAGTAAATAAGGTAGTTATGGGTAAAAATGATATTATTATTACCCTAACACATGTCCTAATTCTATTGGATAAGTATAATTCGACCATAAAAAACCATCGGAATAAAATATGAACCTCTTTGGTCTACATGGATTATATTAGGACATTTATTATTATTTAATTCAAAGAGGTGTTAAAAGAGTTAAAATCAAAGTTAATTAAGTAAAACGTTTTTAATATAGGGTTATACATAAGATAAATTCGATTATAAATATTCATTATAAAGATAAAAATATTTCATACATAATGGAATTTTATTTATAATTTTTGGACATTAAATAATTTAATTTATTTATGACACAATGGTGATGCAGTAATTACCAAATTAATGAAAAATTAAAATAATTGATATTATAGATATAGAAATAAATATAATTTGAGACTTTTAATGAATTACACTAATTTTTTATGTTAATATGACATATTAGGGTTGGTTAGATAATGTTTTCTCGAAGTAATAATGCTGTTATGAGTTTAAAAAAAATACCAAATAGTGTCAAAAGTGTAATAAAAGTGTTTTTAAAACAAATAGTATATTATTAATTGATATTTTATTCCTAAAAATCTACGTATTGGACAAAAGGGTTATTTAATAATATTTTTTTCATTAATGAACTACTTGGGGTCCTCTTGGAAGTATATAGTGTGTTTATTAATCATATAATATAAAAATACAAAGAGACATGGTAAATGTCAAACTATTTAACTAAGAGTTAAATCTAAAATATAAAGTTAATATAGTGACCCAAACCAATCTACAAATTATTTATTGAGGGTTTTTCGACCCATCCCCACCTTATACATTAAATAATAAATTTTTTAGCCATTATAAACCGAAAATTATTTTATTAGAAAATAATAGTTCTAGCTTTTCCTATGGTGCCCCTCACCCCTCTTATAAAAGGTCACTCCCCCTTCTATCTAATTCACACCTTCAAAACCATTGGGCATGGCCAATGACTTCCCAAATACACTATAAACTATCCTTCCTTCATCCAAGTAGTCTTACTTTAGTCATCAAGCCATCTTAAGGGGCCCTTTTGATAAAATAAAAAGGAAGAACCCGAAGAAGAGGTAATAATTTCACTACCCTCTTTCAAGTTCTTTTCTTCTTCCACTTCATCTTTATTTGTTATTTCTATGATAAAATAATAACTCCAGTATATTATATATAATTTGATGTTATTATAAATATGGTACAACTAAATTCATTATTCTATCCATCCTTTGAATGACATGTCACCATACGTGAGTATGTAGGGCTTACTATCTCCACATCGTGGTGTAATTGTTATTCAATAAATTATTATTTGGATGGGTATAATAATGATGTGTAATTGATGTAAAAAATAAATATAACATGATAATGATTATATATATATGAAATACCATCCAATTAGATATTATTATAATATCGAAAGAATGATATTGTCGCCCGTGCGTACGTACGGATTACCATCTCCACGAATGCGATGAGATTCATTCCCCGTCATATCCATTAAAGAATAATTTTAACTTGAAGATTAAAAATAATTCATAAAGACTTTATGTCATTCCTGATATGAATAATATACAACCTATCCATAATAATCAGGGCTTATTTAACAAAACATACAAAAGAAAACGAGTAATTGAACACCTGAAATGACAATAATACTAAAATATCATTAACAAATAAATATTAGAATATCATATATGATATCATATTTATGTATATGATTATTGTGTAATATAATAAAAATGATTTAACTATTATACAAGAGGTTAACCTACCCTTTACCAAGGAAAATTACAAGGTTAGGGTTAATTTCACAATCTCTTTATTATCTGAGGTTGTTTTCACGTAAGTATCTACTGGGACCCCTTTATCATCGACATCCATGTTTCTTAAAAACATAATTGAAATAATTCTTAATATTTTATAGAATATGGGTTAAATTAATTTGAACCCATGTTTGACTTATTATAAGATGATTATAAAGACATATTTTCGTCTTTTTCCAAACAATGTCATTTTTATCATTTTCAACAGAATTAATATAAGAATGTATTTTTTAACATATATTGTTGGTGCAGCTATTTTCCGCCATTATAAAATAATTGAATATTTCCTTACAATCATATAATAATATTTTAAAAGTATATGTTTTCTTTTATAATTATGTGACTTTTAAATGATTTCAAAAAAGATATATTTCTCTCAAATAATTTTGATTTCGTATATGTCAACATAATTTGATGGATTTTAAGATTATTTAAAGTTGATTTATTATGATAGAAAACATCGATATTTTATTGAATGATTTGTGATATGTTTGACTGCGGATGTGTTATTTTTATACCATTCATGGTTTATGGAGAATGTATTGACATTTAGTATTCCATTTTTAATATGAATGTTTATGATATGATTAAACCAATTAATATGAGGAATAAATATGACATAGTAAGTGATAAGTGGAACCAACTATAGCTCATCGATACATCAGTAGGTCTCATGAGACATACTAGTGTCTTGGAACAAGGCCTTGACAAAATCTTATTTGTAGTCTTGGAACAAGGCCTTGAATATGTTGTTACGATAGTCTTGCATTATGCATTCCATCATTATGAAAGTGGTTGTTGATATTGCATGTGATTATTCGACTAGTAGAATATCCATGTGAATATGTAAATGACATTATTTTATTTTATTTTTTCCATATTATGCTGAAGTTCAATTTTAAAAGGATTTTTGTAGTTATACATTGCCTTAAATTTTTATGCTTATTTATGAAATTTTCCGCTATATTGTTATCCATTCTGAGCATCTGAGCTCACCTCTTTCTATGTTTTATTTTTCACAGGATGTGAAGAAGTATTTTTTGACTGACCTGCAGGGATTGTATGAGGTGATATGAGTGTGGAATATGGAGACTATGTTGTTGTAGTTTTTCACTTTATCATGTAATGTATTACTTATGAATGTATCTAGTGTTTCCAAGGCTACTAAAATAATCGGTATTTAGAGACTTGAACTTCAATGATCATGCCAATGTTATGTAATAATGCATTGACTTTGGGTAACTGGGGTCGGAGCATTACAGTTGGTATCAAATGATGTTTAGGACAAACCTTGGAATCTATATTTAGATAAATTTTTATTAGAGCACATAGACCTAAGAAGGACTTTGAAGAATAGTGTAGAAGAACTTCCTAGAATTTTGGTATTGTAGAGATTTTGTGAGTTTTCCTAGAAATTAATCCCTATCTGGATATGAGTGGGTAGAGCCATCTCTAGCACAAATGTACCTAAGGGTAAAACCTAAAAACACCACATTGATCTAGACACGAATGGGAACTGGTGCATGACAACGGGCCTTGCTGCACTCTTCGTTACGACACTCCCGGGGGATATGCTTAGGATAATTCTCATTTTGATACAAACCATTATGAATGGTTTATGAGTATATAATTCATCAAAGAAATTTCTTTTATGATTATGGATTATATCCATTAACTGTTCAATTTATGTTAAGTGTTTTACAAGTTAGGAATTATGTATTTTGATTCATAAACTAATTTTGTTTATGCCATTGTTTAGAAATGGATCCTAGTTGAAGGAATGAAAACTGTATCAATGCACACACTCCATGTAAGGATTTCCCTCATTCTCAAGATCATTAATGTGGAGCTAGTGATAAAATTGTTGTTGATCAGCTTATCACTATTCTAGGTCAACTCACTCAGGTTATGGATAACAAACTTACCTGTATAGAGCACCCTAATCCACAACATTGAGGATAAATTATAGATCAATTCATGAGGAAAAACCACCAACATTAAATGGGGGTAGAAATCCATTAGTAGCAGAGAAATGGATAAATTCCTTAGAGAAAATATTCCATGCCATGGGGTGTAGTGAAAGGGAAAAAGTTTTGATGGATGTTTACCACCTCACTGGAGATGCTGATCAATGATGGTCATTGATTCAAAACAAGACGGAAGTTTATGAAGTATAAAATATGGAATGGAGGGAGTTTAAAGATATTTTATACAGAAGATACTTTCCTCATGACCATTGATTGGATATGGAAATGAAATTTCTGAGTCTGATACAGAAGGAGGACGGGAATGTTGCTAAGTATGAGTCTAACTTTACAAGGTTAGTGAAGAAAGCTGCAAATTATATACGTAAGACATGATGTATGATTGATTGTTTCTTTGATGGGTTTAAATCATTTATTTGTCGAGCATTAGTCTCACAATCCTTATCATCGTATGAAGATATTGCCTCATGTTCTATCAAGAAGGAAAGAGAATTATCTAAGTCTTATGACTTTAATTCAAAGCAAGAGAAGAAGAGATATGTTGATCACTCTGGAAATGGAAATAAGGGGATGAAAGGGAATAGTTGAATATCCATCCTGCAGTAAATGTGGGAAGAAACACCTCGGTACTTGCTTCAAGGGAATGAGAGTCTGTTACAAGTGTGGTGAAAAAGTCCACAATGCTCGTGATTGCAAGGGGAAGAAGGAAGCCACTGATGTTTAATGCTACAATTGCAGGGAGATACGACATTATGAAAATGAATGTCCTAAGATTCCAAAAAACATACCTTAGAAAAGCCAAAGGGATCAAGGCCACGCTGATGCGATCACTATTGCTGAGGTGGGAGCTCCGAAAGTCAAGGGGGAATGTAATTTAATGGTTTCATCAAGTTTAGTCAATGATTTATTTGATTCTAGCTCATCGAATTGTTTCATATCTTCCCATTTTTCTATGAAAATTAGATAATTTCAATTTGATTTTACAATGGATTTTTCAGTGCAAACTCCTAAGGAAAGTATTATTTCTACAATGCTTTGTGAATCAGTTCCCATTAGGGAATATAAATGTTCCTTATCTACTGGTCTCATCGTCACACCCATGATTTAATTTGATATAATCCTCAGTATGGATTGGCTTTCGGACCATGATGAAAAACTTTATTTTAAGAAGATGGAGGATCCTATTTTTGAAGAAGATGATAAGGAACACCTTATCATTATAGAAGAATTGTCACCACCTACTTCTTATCTAGATCCACCCCTAGTAGCTCAACTAGATTTAATTATTGGGGAGGAAGAGAATGAAATAATTGTGTGTGAGGAAAGGAATGTTCAAATAGATGATTTACTTATTGTAAAAAAATATATTGATGTTTTCCAAAGGATTTACCTGGATATCCTCCAGAATGAGAAATTGAGTTTTCCATTGACCTAATTCATGGTTCAAGGCCAATATAGAAGACCACTTATTGAATGGCCACTGTGGAATTAGTGGAATTAAAAAAACAACTAGAGGAATTGGTAAATAAAGGATTTATTCACCCTAGTTTTTCTCCATGGGGAGCCCCTGTCCTTTTTGTTACAAAGAAAGATGTATCTATGAGGTTATGAATCGACTACAGGGAGATCAATGCTAGAACAATAAACCACCTGTATCCCCTACCTCAAATTGATGATTTATTTAACCAACTACATGGAGATCAATACTTTTTAATGATTTACCTTTTATTTGGATAACATTAGTTTTGTGTGAATAAGGAAGACATTCCGAAGACAGCATTTCTAACTAAGTACGGGGATTACGAGTTTACAGTAATTCCTTTTGGAATGACTAATGCACCCTCTCTCATCATGGATCTAATGAATAGATTTTTCAAGGAATATCATGAGGACTTCGTAGTAGAATTTATTGATGATATCTTGGTATAATCCAAAAGCTATGAACATTATGAAAATCACTTGTGTATTATTCTAAATACTCTTAAGAGACATGAATTATATGGAAAGTTTAGCATGTGTGATTTCTGGATTTAGGATATTTCTTTTCTTTTCCATATTCGCTCTAAGGATGGAATCTCTATTGATCCTTCTAAGACAACATAAATCTATGAATGGACAACATCGACATGTATAACTGAGGTACACCGTTTTATTGGTTTAGCTGGTTATTATCGACGTTTCGTCCAGAATATTGCCCGATTGGCTAACCCATCGACAAAGATAAAATGAAATGGGGTTATATTTTTTTGGGAAAAAGAGTGTAAAAAATGTATTTGAAGAACTTAAGAGTAGATTAGTCAATGCTCCTATATTGACTCTAACATCGTGGAATGAAGGGTTCGTTATTTATAGTGATGCATCGAAGAAAGGACTCGGTTGTGTCTTTATGCAAAATGATAGAGTAATTACCTATGCATCACGATAGCTAAAAATTCATGAGGAAAACTATTCTAATCATGATATTGAGTTAGTTGCTATAATTTTTTTCTTTTATGATATGGGAACATTATCTCTGTTTTAAAAAATTTGAGATATTTACCGATCACATGAGTTTGAAGTATATTTTATCATAGAAAGAACTCAACATGAGGCAAAGGCGATGGCTTGATCTACTCAAGGATTTTTATTTCACAATACACTACCACCCGAGGAAGGAAAGTAAGGTGTCAGATGCTTTGAGCAGAAAGGATCATGGTGTTTTGAACAAGATGCTAGTTGAAAGGGATACTATTTTAATGGATCCAATGATGATGGATATTGGAATTACCACGGAAGGTGAAACATTGATACATTTTTAAATGGTTGCCAATCCATCTTTAATAGAAAGGATAAAGAGTTCTCAGACTGATGATGAATAATTTCAAAAGAAAATTAAAGCTGTGAATGATGGTAGACTGAGTGACTTTGTCTATGAAGATGGAATTTTGAAATTTGGGAAGAGACTATGGGTTCCTGATATACATGATCTAAAAAGGTAATTATTGGATGATTCTCATAGTTCTAATTTCTCTATACACCCTAGGAGAACCAAAATGTATAGATATATGAAGGAACATTTTTGGCAAGACAACATGAAGAGGGAGATTGCTAATTTTGTGTCAAGATGCATGGTTTTTCAATAAGTGAAAGCTGGAAGGAAATAGTCTCGAGGAGTCCTACAACCTCTTCCCATTCCTATGTAGAAAATGGATAATATTACGATGGACCTTTTCATGGGACTACCAATGACACCAAGAAGGAATGATGAAATATGGGTCATTGTTGATCGTCTTACCAAGTCAGCACATTTTCTTGCTATAAGAGAATATTTAAAACATGAACATCTAGCAGGACTGTATATTATTGAAGATTTAAGACATCATGTAGTACCCCTATCGATTGTTTCTGATCGTGATCCAAATTTTACATCATGATTTCGGAAATTTCTTCAGAAATCCCGGGATACTGAACTTCGTTTGAGCATTGTCTACCACACTCAAACAAATGGATAATTAGAACGGACTATTCAAACCTTAGAAGTCATGTTGAGATAATTCTCACTCGACTTTCAAGGTATGTGGGATCAATATTTACCTCTAGTGAAATTTTCCTATAACAATAGATTCCATTCAAGTATTCATATGGCACCATATGAAGCGTTATAAATAAAGAGATGTCGCACACCAACCTTTTGGGATGAAGTTGGTGAAAGAAAACTCATTGGCCCAAAACTGGTGGAGGAAACGATGGGAAAGTTAAAGTTAATCCAAAACCACATAAAATATTCTCAATGTAGGCAGAAGAGCTATGCCGATAACCGAAGGAAGGATTTTGAATTTCAGTTAGGAGATCATGTTTTATTGAAGGTATCTCCATGGAAGGGAGTTATACGTTTCGGTAAGAAAGATAAATTAAGCCCCAGGTACATCAGACCTTTCAAAACTCTAGAACAAATTGGGACTGTAGCTTACTGTTTAGCAATGCCACCAAGTCTCTCCAATGTTCACGATGTGTTTCATGTATCACTGTTGAGAAAATACATGCCTAAAACAATGAATGTAATCAACTAAGAGGAATTAGAACTAGAACTCGATCTGTCTTATTATGAAGAGCCTATCAAGATTCTTGACACAAGAGAACAATTGATGGGAAACCGGACGAATCGTCTATAAAATGTTCTATGGAGAAACCATAAGATGAAAGAGGCAACATGGGAACCCGATGAACTTATGATGAAGAACCACCCGAGTCTTTTTATGCAGTAATATTCTAGAAATTTTAAGGACACAATTATTTGAAGGATGGTAGAATGTAACATCCCACTTTTCCATGGAACGCTTCACATTGAATAATATAGTAGCGTGTGTTGTACGAAACATCGAGTTCTAACACACACCACAACCAATCAAACTAGCCGTTATGAATAGTAATACACAATTTTTGAAAACTTATAAATTTTATCATTCAAAATGGACTTCATTTTTGGATATAGAATATCAAAATAGATGAGGGGAAATTTTTGGTATTTTTCTAAAAACATTTAATATTGATGAATAGTGAAAAAAAATTATGTGTAGTTTAAAACCAACTTTTTTTAAATAATTATTTATTTTAGTTAAATTTATTTTAGGTTAAAATTGATAAATAATACCTATATACGTTCAATTTAATACATTGGAGTCAGTATATAATAATTTTAGATATATAAAAATTTTACTGAACATTTCACCGTCTTTTACCCATCTCCTAGGAGAATTTGCAAATTCACATAAAACATAATTTTACCACTTCTATGAGTGTAATTTCGAAAATCTGAGAGACCCCGTTAAAATCAAGGAGTAAAATGTTGTTCAATAAGATAAAAATAAATTTTGGTGAATAGTAACTTTTTACTTTTATTTACCACGGTTAAAAGTAGTTACACTAATTAAGGGTAAAATTGATATTATTATTACCCTAACACAGGTCCCAATTCTATTGGATAATTATAATTTTACCAAAAACAACATTACAATTAAAATATGAACCACTTTGGTCCACTTGGATGAGAATAGGGCATTTTTATTAATTTAGTCAAAGAAGAGTTAAAAGAGTTAAAATCAAAGTTTAATAACTAAATTTTTTTCAATATAGGGTTATAAATAAGATAAATTCGATTATAAAAATTAATTAGAAAAATTATAATATTTCCTACATAATGGTATTTTAGTTATAATTTTCAGACATTATATAATTTAATTTATTTATGGCACAATGGTCAAGCAGTAATTACCTAATTAATTAAATATTATAATAATTTGTATTATAAATATCCAAATAAATATAATATGAGCCTTTTTATTAATTCCAATAATTATTTTGGTTAATATGACATATTAGGGTTGGTTAGACGAATTTAGTATGAAGTAATAATGCTTTTATGAATTTAGAGGAAACAAAGTACCAAATAGTTTCAAAATTGACATAAAAGAGTTTTTAAAACAAATAATATATTATTAATTGATATTTTATACCTAAAAATATAATTTTTGGCCAAAGGACTTATATAATGATAGGTGTATAATTAATGAACCACTTGGGGTCCACTTGGAAGTATATAGTATGTTTATTAATCATATAATATAAAAATACAAAGAGACATGGTAAATGTCAAACTATTTATCTAAGAGTTAAATCTAAAAGATAAAGTTAATATTGTGATCCAAACCTATCTAAAACCAATTAGAGGAGTTTTTTTTACCAATCCTTTCATTATCTTTTAAATGATACATTTTTGAACTATTATAAACCGAAAATTATATTATTATAAAATAATATTTCTAGATTTTTCGAAGATTTCCCTCAGCCCTCTTATAAAAGGGCACTCCCCCTTCTCTCTAATTCACACCTTCAAAGCCATTTGGATCGTCCAAAATCTTCCCTAATACCATCTTAATTGTACTCCCTTAATCCTAGAGTCCTTCCATTAGTCAGAAATCCAAATTAAGAATCTATTTTGATCAAATGTAAAGGAAGTACCCGAAGAAGAGGTAATAATTTCACCACTCTCTTTAAAGTTCTTTTCTTATTCCACATATTCTTTCTTTGTTATTTCCATTATAAAATAATAAATCCAGTATCTTCTATATACTGTGATGTTATTATAAATATGGTACAATAAAATTCATTATTCTATCCATCCTTTTAATGGCATGTCACCATACATGTGTACGTATGACTTACCGTCTCCACGTCGTGTTGTAATTGTTATTCAATTCATTATTATTTCGATGGGAATAATAATGATGTTTAATTGATGTAAATATTAAATATAACATGATAATGATTTTGTATATATGATATACCATCCAATTATATATTATTTTAATACCAAAAGAATGATATTGTCCCTCGTCCGTACGTACGGATAACCGTCTCCACGAACACGATGAGATTCATTCCACATCATATCCATTCAAGAATAATTTTCTTTTTAAGATTAAAAATAATCTATAAAGACATTATTTCATTCTGGATATGAATAATAGACAACCTATCCATAATAAACATGGCTTATGTAACAAAACATATAAAAGATAATGAGTAATTGAACACCCAAAATGACGATAATACTAAAATATTATTAATAAAGCTATATTAGAAGATCATATATGATATCATATTTATGTATATGATTATTGTATAATTTAATAACAATGATTTAACTATTATACAAGAGGTTAAACAACCCTTGACCAAGGAAAATTAAAAGGTAAGGGTTAATTTCACAATCTCTTAATTATTCAAGGTTGTTTTTACGAAAGTATCTACTGGGGCCACTTTATCATCCACATCCATGTTTCTGAATAACGTATTTTTAAACATTATTACTATTTTATAGAATATGGTTTAAATTAATTTATACCCTTGTTTGACTTTTTATAAGATGTTTATAAAGGAATCGTTCGGTCGTTTTCCAAACAAGGTCCTTTTTAACCATTTTGACAGAATTAAGGTAGGAATGTATTTTTTTTAACTTATACAGCGAGTGCGGCTGTTTTCCACCATTATAAAATCTTCAAAGAATTATTTACAATATTATAAGAATATTTTAAAAGTATATGTTTTCATTTATAATTATGTGACATTAAAATGATTTCAAAAAAGAGATATTTCTCTCAAACAGTTTTGATTTCATCTATGTCAACATCCATTGTTGGATTTTTAGCTTATTTGATGTTGATTTATTATGATACAAAACTTTCATATTGTAATGAAGGATTTTGGATATTTTTGACTATGGATGTGTTATTTTTATACCATTCATTTTTTATGGAGAAAGTATTGACATTTCGTATACTAGTTCTAATACAAAAGTTTATGTTATGTTTAAACCTATTCTAATGAGGAATGCATTGGACTTAGTGAGTGACGGGTGGATCTCGCTATAGATCCGTGATGAATCGGAAGGTCTCATGAGACAATCTACTATTTTGGAACAAGGATTTGACAAAAAATTATTTTCAGTCTTTGCACAAGGCCTTGACTATTTGGTTATGATAGTCTGGAATTATGCATTCCATCATTATGAAAGTGGTTATTGATATTGCATGTGATAATTCAACTATTATAATATCCATGTGAATAATTAAATGGAATTATTTCATTTTATTTTTCCATATTAAGCTGACGTTCAATTTTAAAAGGCTTTTGTTTTAGTTTTACATTTCCTTAAATGTTTAGGCTAATTTATTAATGTTTCCGCTCTATTGTTATCCTTACTGAGCATTTGAGCTCACCCCTTTCTATGTTTTATTTTTCCCAGAATGTGAAGAAGTATTTTATAACTGAACTGTAGGGATAGTCTGTGGGGATATTAGTGTGGACTATGGAGACTATGTTGTTGTAGTTTTCCATTTTATCATTTACGTAAGACATATGAATGAATCTAGTGTTTCCAAGGCTACAAAACTAATCTGTCTTTCGAGACTTTAGAGTTTGTGATCATGGAAATGTTATATAATAATGCACTGACTCTCAGTAACTGGGTTTAGGGAATTATACAACCAATCCTCATATTCCTGTGGGTATTTCTCTCCCCTGAACCTAGGTGGACTCTAGCACTAGAAATCCTACACCACACTCAGGCGACATGCACCGTCAACTGTTGGGTCCGGTGGCATCGGTGGCCGAATGGGTAATGTTACCGCTGGTGCCTCTACTGGAAGAGGGCACTACACTGAGGCCTCATCAATCGATGGGATATCTGTGCATGCTAATATCAAAACCCTTTCTGGATGTCTGCATGGAGTTATACTAAAAATAAATAGGTGTTCCACAATTAATAAGTTATACCTGGTGAGTATACTCAGAGATATCACAAAGAAAACTCTTGAAAACACACTCAAAATCAGTTTTTTCGTGCACTGAGTCAGTAATCAGAAGTTAGGGTCATGTTGTATGGATACATCGGCCCCCACACCAACACTGGATTCCCTAAAATGATAAGCACACTCACTACAATTAACACTATTTCTATTAAAATAATGATCAGAGTCTTATGTTCTACGATATAACTGACTCCTCTGATACGAATTTTTCAAGACCCATCCTCCGAGGCACATGTAGTTACTACCCAATGCCCGCCATCTTTAGGCAAAGGGATGGAGACTAGCAACAAAGGTGTAATTACCTAGAACATGGAGGGTACTACCTTTATAATCTGTAAATACAGTACCAAGAACATAATAAGATATGAACTCATGTATACTAAATAGTAAACATAATGAGTACAGTAAGAAAAATGGGCCAGAATAAAAGTCTAACTGGAATATACAAGAACAACATGAATGTACAAGACGACTGATAGGTTAAATGTAGCTCCTAGATCATCCACCTAAATTCCTACAATAAGGGTAGGTACAAATCACCTCCTCAGCACTCCACGTAGACTCGTATCCTCTACGAACTAACATGCCTTATGTTCAACCTTTGAGCACCGTCCAGTCCTGGTACCCTTGTCCTCATTCAGTAATGTACATTTTCTGCATCCAAAACAACAGGTTACGGGCATAGACCATGCATGGGTGAGTATAACGATACTGAGTAGGGACCTCGAGAAACCCATGGTCTCAAAAAAATCCACCAAGGATAAACCAAAACTTATGAAATCAACAGATTACCCTACATAGGTATATGACCATACACAACCCGTGTTTTCATGTAATCTATCTTAATCACAAGGAAGAAACAGAGGTATTGACTCAGATCACACCAAGTATATCATTAGGTATGGTAGTAGACATTATTAGTTATAAATACTAAATCATGTTATACCATTAAGAGGCTCTTTTGTTGACCTGAACTGAATTGTTAGGAGCAGACCTGCAGAGGAACGCTAGGAGCTAACCCACAAAGGATCACTAGGAACTGACCCACATAGGATCTCTCGGATATGACCCACACATGATCCTTGGAAGCTTAGCCACATAGGATCGCTCGGAGCTGACCCACACAGGATCGCTCCGAGCTGACCCACACAAGATCGCTAGGAGCTGACCCACACATGATCTCTAAGAGCTGATTCACACAGGATCCCTTGGAGCTGAACCAGAAAGGATCTCTGGGTGTTGACCCACATAGGATCTCTTGGAGCTAACCCACACAGGATCTCTAGGAGCTGATCTATACATGATAGCTAGGAGCACTCTTTTCGTCACAGCCAGTTTCTGTTTTTCCGCACTAGGCATGCTCGTCATTGAGAGTGTCTGTTCGACAAGCCACTGGTCGATTCTCCAACTACCATGATGTTCCAAAAAGATGTATCTCAAAGGATCAACCCATCATAGGGGTCTCAACACAAGAGACGGTGTGTCAATCGGACGCCAGGTCTGTGAGTTATAATCCTTTTAGTCCTGGGGGCCCGGTTGAATTAGTGCTTGATCCAACCTAACAATACCCCATCATAACCTAGAACTCCAGTGGGGTATATGAAAAAGGGCCTTCTCGCTCTGAGGTTTCTAGCGCTATTGAAGGATTGTCAAACAGAAATTCGGTGCCAAATATATGGCGAGAAAAGAGTAAGTGGGTCGTAGTGGGTACGAGACTGGTCTGTCCTGGTTGGACCGACCTGGCCTGGGCCGACCTAGTCGGAGTCGACCCAGCCCGCTGGACGGTCTAGCAGGTCATGAGGGGCCACGAAGGGCTTTGGGGAGTACCACAAGGGTAGCTAGACCGTGGGGAGGCTCGGCTGCGGAGGGTGCCGTGTGGGCGGCTCGGCCCGGGGGTGCTGTCTGGTCAGCTCGATTGGGGGTGCCGCGAGGGCGGCTTAGCCGAGGGGTGTCTTGGTGAGACCACGAGTGGTGGGGTGGGGTCGTGGACTGCAGCGGCACCTTAGGTGGTGATGACAAGGGAAGTAGCTCAGCTAAGAATGGTTGAGGCAAATTAGATGTTGATTAGGCCATGGACAACGGTGGTGGCTCGGGACGTGGATCAACTGGGGACGACGGTAGCGGCTCGGGTAGTGAGGATGCAGGTGGTGGCTAGGCTGCAGATGGTGGTTGTGGCTCGAGCAGTTTCTTGGCTAGGGACGATGGGGTGGCTCGAGCTGCAAAGTCGCGGGCAGGGGTTCTATCGCAAATGGTAGCGACGTCTCGGGGGGCGGCTCATCCGTGGATGACAGTGACGGCTCGGGCGGCGAGGCCGCGAGCTACGACTGTTTAGCTGGCCTCTTCCTTCATTCTTCATCATGGTGTAAGGTACTTTCTTCCATCATGAAGAACACAATAAGGAAGAATGACGGAGGGGTCGGGCAATGTTTTTTTAGCGCACACACTCCGTGTTAGAGCTGTATCAAGGGGTTAAACAAAAATATGACTCAAAAATGACAAACACTTCCATTTAATATGAATTGTGGGTGAAATCGTTTTAGTTGATCCACGTTCTCCATGCTTTCCATGAACAAGGAAATTAAACAAATATATTCAAGAATTTAATATTAACCCTCTACCTTGTATTGTTCACTGACATTGGCACGATAAGGAATTATAGACTTAGATTCGACATAGATGAAGATGTCCCAAGATTTGAGTACGTCAAAGATATCATTGTTCGTCATGACCACCACACGCCTCTGATCTCGGGCTCGTTCATTGGATCATTGTAGTCAAACGTATTCTTCATCGGAAAGAGCGTTCTTCATTGGAGGATGGGATTCTCCATGATTCTCTAAATAGTTCTCTCCTTCTCCTTTCCCCACAAAAAGAAAGTGGTCCTAATATAATTTATCTTAAGAAGAAATTATGGTGGCACACACACACATGTGGGAAAAAATTAATGTATGGCATCGGAACAATTAATGTTGAGGAAGCTCAAGAGGCTCCTCCATATTGAAGAGATAGTTGAGAGGTTTCTACCTCATTCAGAGGGGAGTTCAAGAGGTTTAAGCCTTGGGTGGTCCCCAACACTATAATCTCTCATGGGAGTTTGGGCTTGGGTGGTCCTCGCCTGTGAAACGTCCACATGGGAGTTTTAAAACAAAATATAATAAAATGATAACCACTTTATTTTATTTTCTTCATTTCATGAATACCCAAAAATTAACTTTCACCCACGACAAGCTGTTTTTGAGGTGAAAGTATTTTTAAGAGAATATTGGCACTACGAGTTCAACGGTACCCTCAGATTTCTATTTCAAGCAACCGTTTAAAAATTATAAAAACCTTCTTTCCCGATTATTGAACGTACATGAAATAAAGTATAGAAATTCATTCTGTTCACTCCGGGCCTCAAAATGACGCGCCTTAAATTTTTGCAGACTCGTAAAATTCCTATTTATATAAAAAAATTACATGGAAGTTCCGGGCCTTTACAAATAATATTTTAATTAATGATTTAAAATAAATTAAAATATTTTATTTAAATAAAAATAAGGTATAGGGTTGATAAAACATATAATGATTCATTTATTAGTATTTTATTATATTAAGGTATCATTATATTCCCATAAATTGGTTGGAAACATTAACACTCTAGTAATTGTCAAAAGTGATAATGAGGGGTTGCAACTAAAAGATAGGTGTGAAAGCATAAAAACCTGTTAATTTTTTAGAGATTATTTTTACTCATAAAAATAATATCATCAAATTATATCAACTATTAGAAATTTATACATAAAAAATAAATTATATTATTTTAATAGTTTACTAATGTTGAAGAATTACCCTCATAACATATAAAAAGCCACCAATTCTCCAACTACATCACTACAAATTGAGTCTTGTATCTCAAAAAACCCTATTAACCTTATTTATAAAATAAATAGCTATTTTTAATATGTTATTTTATTGTTAATAAATCTACCCTATGACTTATAATATGAAATATAAAATAAGACCCTTGAAGAAGAGGTAACTATCTTTACCAACTTTTCATGTTTATTTCGTCTTTTACTTCCAATAGATAAATTGAGAAAATTATAAAATAATAAATCCATTATAAAAAAAATTAATTTATACCCTTTTGATTAATGGAAACCCATATTTAATCTCATTAAAATGTAATAAAAATTGAGAACATTACATGTCCATACATATGGATTATCATCTCAACATAGTGTTGTAATTTAGGTTTCAAAACCAATTTACATAGCTGGTTATAAAGATAAAAATTATTAATACATTTTATTTTTATTAAATTAATATGATTATACAATTTCAATATCACATACTACTTCATAACATGAAATCCATTATAAATAAATAATTTCACACATGTATATGTGTTGACCACCACCTCCACGAAGTGATGTGATCAATTAAACATTAATACTTTCGATAGTGGGTGATACAAATATAATTAATATATATATATATATATTTATCTAATTATTAACATTAATTTTAATATGTGATCATAATAAATATATAAGGACCAATATATACCTGAAAAAAATTGCATGGGAAAATAATACAGCTAACACACAAAGTACTGGAAATAATGATGACGATCAAAAACATGTGATAAGATGTTATAAAAGGATCATATATGATATAATTAATATTTTTATTGTTATATTATAAATTAATATCATATTTTAAACTCTTATATATGGGGTTAAAGTGGATACAACTATGAGAAAACATGATTTTGGAGATTTAATGTCACGAACCGAATCTGGTCGCCTTCAAAATCGGCACCCGACCCGGACCATGGCAAGACCCGAAGGGAGTTCTCGATCTCCATGGGCTGGAAAAATTTCCCAGGTATCATAAAATGAGAATTGGGAATGATTTACCCAAGTTTATAATCTTAAAACAACAAAAGAATCCAATAAAATGAATCTGGATTTTTCAAACCAAACAATTTTTTACAAAAATTAAAAACCGATTTACATACCGTAAAACAACTGAAAAAGAATATAACAAAGGTACCAAACCAAAATGAAATAGCCCAATAACCTCCACATGGTAAGAGGCACCTCCCTCAAGCCATCCCCACAAGACTTCACCACTAAGGACCTGCTAGAAACCCGAACCAATTGTACTAAAAACTGTACCCAACCTGTGACAAAAAAAATAACCAAGTCTACTTACACCCAAGGGTGTATGTAGGGTGTGAGACAATGCCCACTATGATACCACCACTAACAGATTCCATCTGATAAACATTTAATGACTAAAATCATGCAAGTTTTCAAAAACATATAAAAAAATAGTTACAATTTCTAAAAGATGCGACTCTGAATAAAAATAGTTTTCAAGTGGGATATTTTAATGGGTTAACACTATTAAAATAAACAACAAAGCTACTGAAATTTCCAGACAAATGTACTGTATGCCAACGATAAGTATAAAGTAACTAATGAGCACAAGCAATAGGAAATAACCCCTAGGAACTAGCTAGTTGTGGGTCCCAAGTACCTCGTATCTCGGTGAGAGTAACCATCACAAATATCTATTCTCGTGCACGAGCCTCTAGTAGGGAACATACCCATAACCTAGTGGTCCCTAATCATCATCAGCATAGTTTAGTTAGAGTTTTAAGCGTCAATCTTGGTAAGGGAAACTAGGTCAAACCCCATGGATTCACTAGCATACTAGTACACGTCAACCCACCTAGATACCCAGGTTTTCCCCTTGTGCTCAAACAAGTTCAAAAAGTCATCAAATATACATTGAACATGGAAATGTCATTTACACATCACAAATTCACCAAACATCCCATATGTATACCACACAAGTCACAAAAATTCATTTTTCATTCAAAATGATTTTAAAATCCGACTCACACCAAAATAGACCACAACACATTTCACATTTCTTCAACACTTCTACAAAACCATTAAACAAATTTATAAAAAAAATATAAGATATTTCAACTCATATAAAATCCCACACACATGAAAAATAACACTTCTTTCATAATAAAAAATTCAATTTTTCACATCACATTCACACAAAACACACCACATCACTTTCACATCACTTTCACTCCTCAATATCTCCTTCAAACAATTTAATAAAATATTTCCAAGTTGATACATATCACATAACAGAATATTCAAAAATGAAATGGACCTTTTAAAAATATACTCCTACCAAAATAGTTTTCTGATATAGTTTCACCTATTACAGAACCCAATAAACCATTCAAAACATTCATAAAACAATTATAAAGAGTATACCCAAACTGTGCACATAAAACCCATTTCAAAAACCTCTTTTTAATCCAAAATCACACCAAGACCCTACCAAAACAGAATTGGTAGCCCAATCAACATTTAATAATCCACTTTCAAATGTTATATAATCACCTTGAACAATATCACAAAAGATACCCATGAGAACACACAAATCCATAAAACACTTTCAAGGAGTATAACAAGGTTATACACATAAAACCATTCAAATCCACCCCCTTTTTAGGCCCACATGTCACTATATCATTACCCAACCATAATTGGCAGACCATTTCAACAACTAATAAATCACATCCACATTTTACAAAACTACCACAAGAGATAACACATGAAATACATTTGAAAAATACACACTTTGAGAAAACATGTAACTTTAATACCAAATTCATTACAATTGCTAACAAAAATGATTTTCTCATAATTTAAAACACATAAGGAACATGTAAAATTATTTAATCAAGCTAACTAACTCATCATTAAATGGTTACCCACAGAATCACCTACCGGAATTGTCGAATCCCTCAAAACATGGTGCGAAACATCAACCACACCACCCTAGAACCACAAGGATGATAAATCTAGCTCTAGACCACAAATGTTCACCAAAATGACCCATGGTTAAATCCTAGGTACTAACCCTAGGTTCTGGACACTTTGGAATGTCAACAAAGAGGGATAAACCCTATGGAAATGGATGAAGTGGAAGAGAGGAACACTCACCTTGAAAAATCATGAAGCAATTACCCCTAATTAACCAAATTTTGAAACTCAAAGCAGAAAAACCTGATAGTTAGGAGCGAATGATGTGGAGGAGGTCATGTGGGTACTGCAATGGGGGAAAAGAGTAAATATTGAAGGAGATATGAAATAATTAATTTACCTCTTCAAATCTGTCCGATTTGAGAAACCCTGATAAGTTCAGCATTCAATCGAAATGAAAAATAGCTCCAAAGAGGGGAGAGAGAGCTTGGGCGCGCGACTGGGTTCAAGGGGCACGTTTGAGGCTTGGAATCACCAAAAAATACATAAAAATGAATATGTTATTAATTAATCAAATTGTATTTTTAAAACTGGAATTGGGCTTTCGGGGCAGGCCCAATCCCTTAAATAAAAACCAGCATAAACCTTGGTTATGGATTTCCAAAAGCTAAAAATTTTAATTGTGGTTTTAATATATCAGGGGAGGACATTTAGGAGTTTGAATGAGTGAAAAATATTACAAAAATGAAAAATTTATAAAAGAAATAAAATTTATTTTTATATCTGGAATTGGGCTCACGGTATGGCCCCATTCATGAAAACTCACCTATTCTCCATAAAACTTTGGAAACCCCCAAAACAAAGAATTAATGGAAAATAAAATAAAAAAATTTAAATTAAGCTATATATGTGACAATTATCCACACCATGAAAGCATTCCTCCCCGGAAAGTCCCAGCAAGGCCAAAGAAAAAACCAAACCCAACTCTGAAACCAAGAGGTACCCCCTTGTCAGGTTTCTCCCCCAATGGCCAAAACACCTCCAGTGATCAATTAATGAAGGATTAATCTCACAAATAAACATTACACCACTTTCCTGAAATGATCAATCACATTCATAATTGATCCCAAAATAAAACTCATTAAACACTATCTGAACAAGACTCAAGCAATTCACCCAAATGAACAACAACATCGAAGAAGGTTACACTTACCTTGCTTTAACTAGACCATTGGGTACTCCCCAATCCCAATGTTTACTAAAGGAAGATATATGTAGCTTGATAGCTCTGAATGAGATTACCTACCGCCAAGCCATGACCATGGATATGTCTGAGTTACTAGAATGTGGGGAAAAAAATTACCTCCCCACCATAAGAGACAACCTATATTTTTTTTCTCGAGAAAGAATCAGGACACTAATAGGGGGAGGCCTGAATGGACTCCCCAGTACAAAGGGTATAATTCCATCAGAAATTTACAAAAGAACATATATAAGACTCATAGAGTGTCTCCCCACCAAAAGAACCAACCATCTTAACCGATCGGCGTGGGCCGACATGAAAAGACCCCAAAAGTAAAGAGTTGGGACGATCACACGGTTAGTCTGCACAGTTTGGGAAATTGTGCAATAACTATGTGGATCCTTATATCTGCATGGTTATTTTTTTGATCATGGTTATAACTAACCATGTTAAAACCGTGTGCTCAAGTTGTCTAGAAAAATTTCCAACCATTCTCCAAAGACTCAACGGAAACCAAAGGGGGAGGGAATAACATTTTGTTATGACATGGGTACAAGACCCTCTACCTATTTCCACTGAATGGGAACAACAGAAGAAATATGATGACACCATAGGTTTATACTCTTACTATCTTTCATACTGAGGATATGACTTTGTAAAAGGGTTTAAACAACACTGGAGTTTCCCCTGACTACGCGCCACCTTCTCTCCAGGACCTATGGCTGGAGCTCAAAATATTGAAGCATCTTCGGCCACGCAGTTAGGCTGTTGAAACCCCTATGTGGAACTTCTTCTTTCGGAGCCACAAACAACTACACCGCATACCCCGATGGGTTTATGAAGACATAACACACTCCATAACCCACTTTACCAAAACCAGACATTTCACTGAAACAAGGGATCAGAAGATGCACACACATTGCACCTTGTTTCTTTGGGTGAGAAACAAAAGAAGGGAAGGACACATATAAACGCCTTCTTCTAAGATAGGGGATTTGATGTTTTTTCCCCAGGGAGACATACTCCCAACATAACATAGAACCTCAGAGGATTGTGTGACCATCAACTTTATAGTCAAAATAGCACAAAACACCACAATGCGTCACTGAACATGACCCTTGAGATTTATAGAAACAATACATGGAATGAGACCATATTCATAGTCCCTAAACAACAGTCAAGTACAAAAAGTGGACACAATATCCTATTAGGACCAAAATCTCAAAATAAGTGGTTTAATAATAACTCTTTCTTCAAAGAATCTATAAAGAACCTAGAGGTCCTCTTAGACGCCATCAAGACACTCATCCACACTAACAAAGAAAGAACACTTCCACCTTCGATGAATCAGGAAACTTAAGAAACTAAGGTCTCTTTCAACCTTCCACAAGCACTATCCCACTACAAGTGGATCCACAAATCAACGAAATGAATGGGTGTAGACTCAATCAACAATGATCGATAAAATATTCCTTATATTGATCAGCTGGAGGATTTTCCAATGGCGAAACAATACGGGTTGCACTTCAGTTGTGCATTAACCCTTAATGGTGGCGTACCTTTTCCAATGAGAGAACCCAAGGACCCAACCAAGCTAGTCCATTAGTCAAAACATGCCACAAACCAGATCCAAACACTTGAATGGAACCACCATAAAGGCATCCCAATTTTTTTTTTCAAAATAGACCACTCACCGTCCTTACAACACAACTTACCAACCAAACACAAACCCAAAAAATAGTTCAAACAGAAGGGGTTCTTGAACTCAAAACATCCCAAAATATCAACAATTTCAAAAACCCATAATAAAAACCATACCAAACTATTCATCAAGACATCATGTTTTTCTTTAAAACCAATTATTTGAAAATAAATGGTTTATCTGTAAGCATATCCACCAATGGTACCCCATGGGCCTCATACATGCATGTTTTTGTGCCACACCGGGCACCCTCCTCATATCCATCCCGGAACTCATCCAGTCATGCCATCAACCATCCATCATCCCATTAAAACACCCTTTGATTGATTAGAAAAATCTATTGGAAACACTTTTCAAAACCAACTACAATATTGTTCTTTCTTTCAAAAGAGGGGTAAGCACACCATTTTACATTTCAAAAAAATTATAAAAATTAACTTCCACCATTTCATAAATCAAACCATTCCCTATTTATTTGAAAATCATTTCACAGAAACTTTACTCTTCTTAAAACCAATGTGCCAAGATTTCAAAACCTCATCACAAAACAATGCGAGATGAAACTAGTTTCAGTGGGTGAGTTGTAAATATGGTTGGCGGACATATTACAATCACTTCACTGTCACAAAGAGTGTTCTAAGGAATATCCTTGGCTCCACATGGCTTTCTAGGCCCTGCGAGCTCACTAGGACCACTAACCCAACTCTCTTTTCATTTCCCTTAATTATCATCGAACCAAGAAAACCAAAGGACTTAGATAAATCCCGACTTCTCTTGGAAACATGAATCCCATTATTAGGTGTGGTGAGCAGGAACACTACCCATAACTGGAATTCCATGTCCCAACAATCCTAAATCCAGACTATCTCGACTGTTCCCCAAATAACATGACCCAAAGAGTTATCTTGAACCTCCTCTGATACCATTTTGTCACGAACTGAATCTGGTCGCCTTCAAAATTGGCTCCCGACCCGTTCCATGGCAAGACCCGAAGGGCGTTCCCGATCCCCGTGGGCTGGCACAAGTGCCTGGGTATCATAAAATGAGAATTGGGAACGATTTACCCGAGTTTATAATCTTAAAACAAATCCAATAAAACGAATCTGGATTTCTCAAACCAAAAAATCTTTTACAAAAACCCATAACCGAATTACATAGCGTAAATAAACAAAAAAAGACTATACCAAAGGTATAAAACCAAAATGAAATATCCCAAGAAACTCCACATGGAAAGTGGCACATCCCTCAAGCCATCCCCACAATACTTCACCACCAAGGACCTGCTAGAAACCAGAACCAATGGTACTAAAAACTGTACACACCCTACGACAACAAAAATAACCAAGTCTACTTACACCCAAGGGTGTAATTAGGGTGTGATAAAATTCCCAGTAGGATAGCACCACTAAGAGATTCCATGTGAAAATCATTTAATGACGAAAAGCATGCATGTTTTCAAAAACATAATAAATACTACTTACAATTTCTAAAAGATGCGACATTGAATAAAAACAGTTTTCAAGTGGGATATTTTAACGGGATAACACTTTTAAAATAAACAACAAAGCTACTAAATTTTCTAGAAAAATGTATTGTATGCCGACGGTAAGTATAAAGTAACTAATGAGCACAAGCAATAGGAAATGACCCCTAGGCACTAGCTAGTTGTGGGTCCCAGGTACCTCGTAGCTCGGTGAGAGTAACCATAAAAAATATCCATTCTCGTGCATGAGCCACTAGTAGGGAACATACCCATAACCTAGTGGTCCCCAATCATCATCATCATAGTTTAGTTAGAGTTGTAAGCGTCAATCATGCTAAGTGAAACTCTGGACAAACCCCACAGATTCACTAGCATACTAGTACACGTCCACCCACCTAGATACCCAGGTTTTCCCCTTGTGCTCAATCAAGTTCAACAAGTCAAGAAATATACATTGAACATGGAAATATCATTTACACATCAAAAATTCACCAAAAATCCCATATATATACCACACAAGTCACAAAATACCATTTTTCATTCAAAATGATTTTGAAATCCGACTCACACCAAAATAGCCCACAACACATTTCACATTTCTTCAACAATTCCAAAAAACCATTAAACAATTTTATAATACAATTGTAAGATATTTCAACTCATATAACATCCCACACACATGACAAATAACACTTCTTTCATAATAAAAAATTCAATTTTTCACATCACATTCACACAAAACACAGCACATCACTTTCACATCACTTTCACTCCTCAATATCTCTTTCAAACAATTTAATAAAATATTTCCAAGATGATACATATCACATAACATAATTTTTAAATATGAAATGGACGTTTTAAAAATATAATCCTACCAAAATAGTTTTCTGATACAGTTTCACCTATTACACAACTCAATAAACCATTCAAAACTTTCATAAAACAATTATAAAGAGTATACCCAAACTTTTCACATAAAACCCATTTCAAAAACCTATTTTTAAGCCAAAATCACACCAAGACCCAACCAAAACAGAATTGGTAGACTAATCAACATGTAATAATCCACATTAAAATGTTATATAATCACCTTGAACAATATCACAAAAGATACCCATGAGAACACACAAATCCATAAAACACTTTCAAATAGTACAACAAGTTTATACACATAAAACCATTCAAATACACCCCATTTTTAGGCCCACATGTCACTATATCATTACCCAACCATAATTTGCAGCTCATTTCAACAACTAATAAATCACATCCACATTTTACAAAACTACCACATGAGATAACACATGAAATACATTTGAAAAATACACACTTCTAGAAAAAATGTTACTTTAATACCAAATGCTTTACCATTGCTACCAAAAATGATTTTCTCATAATGCACAGAACAGATGGAAGATGTAAAATTATTTAATCAAGCAAACTAACTCATCATTAAATGGTTACCCATGGAATCACCTACCGAAATTGTCAAATCCCTCAAAACATGGTGCGAAACATCAACCGCACCACCCTGGCACCACAAGGATGATAAATCCAGCCCTAGACCACATATTTTAACAAACAAGACCCATGGTTAAACCCTAGGTATGAACCCTAGGTTCTGGACACTTTGGAACATCAAGAAAGTGGGATAAACCCTATATAAATGGAAGAAGTGGAAGGAAGGAACACTCACCTTGAAAATTCTTGAAGCAATTACCCCGAATTAACCATATTTTGAAACTCAAAGCAGCGTAACCTAATAGTTAGGCTCGACTGATGAGGAGGATGTCATGTGGGGACTGAAATTGGGGAAAAGAGTAAATATTGAAGGAGATATGAAGGAATGAATTTACCTCTTCAAATCTGCTCGATTTTAGAAACCCTAACAAGTTCAGCAATCAATCGCAATGAAGAATAGCTCCATAGAGGGGAAAGAGAGCTTGGACGCACGACTGGTTTCAAGGGGCACGTTTGAGGCTTGGAATCACCGAACAATCCTTAAAAATGAATATGTTATTAATTAATCAAATTTTATTTTTAAATCTGGAATTGGGCTATCGGGTAGGTCCAATCCCTTAAATAAAAACCAACATAAACCCTAGTTATGGATTTCCAAAGGCTCCAAATTTTAATTGTGGTGTTAATATATCAGGGGAGAACATTTAGGATTTGGAATGGGTGAAAAATATTAAAAAAAGAAAATGTTATAAAATAAATAAAATTTATTTTTTAATCTGAAATTGGGCTCACGGTTTGGCACAATTCATGAAAACTCACCTATTCTCCATAAAACCTTTGGAAACCCCCAAAACAAAGAATTAATGGAAATTAAAATATAAATAAATTTAAAATAAGCTATGTATGTGATATTTATTTTCAATGTAAACTCATTTGAAACATATTTGGTAATATGAACATATTTAATTTTATGTGTGGGTTGTATTACCCCTTTGAATTTTTTAACATGAAAATGTATTTATTCATTATACTAAATGATTAAATTCAATTCACTCTTCCCTAATAAATGTTAAAAATAAATGTTATTATTATTTAACTTCTTTCTCAGGTATATTTTTCATCCATGTAAATATTATTTATAATTTTTTCATGAAAATAATTATAATTTACAGAAAAAATTTATAACAAATAATTCAAGAAATCTAATAATAATTTATTAAAAAATTATTTCATATTTTTTCCCTAATGGGGTCATTTACGACGATAATTAAAAAAGATGAAAAAATTTATCTTTTTAACAAATGTGGCATTAAGAGACCTTCCCAAATCCATAACTATTTTAATCTATAGAGATTGATCTACAAGAATTCAACATACTACAAGGAAATAAATTTTGATAATTTTTTTCACCTCTGTTTTTCTTTCATTTTATAAAATACATGAATTAATTATAGGACTTTCTTTCTGATGAATTGACTATTATTTTTAATATTAAATTAATTTTTTAGTATTTATCATTATCATGAAACGTACCTGTAATTATGATCATTGAACATTATTTAATAGTTAAATATCCATATTATATATATCAAGTATATGATTAGTACCTAAACATTATACTATTGAAATATATGATGTTTTCATTTGAATTCTATGTTAATAACTCAAGAAATAATGGTATTAAAAATTCATTACTCAATGTAGATATTTATTGACAAGTAATCTTATTCAATAATAAAATATATCATTAGATATATGAGTAATACATTAGACAAAAAGTGATGGGTAAAAATTTTACTATTATATCCCCTCGTTTCATAAAAAATTATAATGAGTAAAATTAGTTGGAAATAGTATATGGGTATTTTCCCGAATTCTTAAACTGTCTTTTCACATGGTCTTTATGGTATAGATATCATAATATCTGATATCATGACATCCAAAATTATGAATTTATTTCAATAAGAATTAAACTAGTATTATCCATGATATTATTTCATTGATATTATCCATGTGTTTATTTTTTTCTAATCTTATTGATAAAATGGAATTAACTTTTAGTTATTTTATTTTCTCTATTGATTATTCCTTATTTAATCAAGATTGATATTAATGTATATAACCCTTACTGATCATGTGATATCACCATTTCTATTTCCTTTTTTCCATGGTTTATGATGAAATATATTATTATTAATAAATTAGTGAAATAATGCTTCATATGCTATATAATTATATTTACAATTTAATATGGGAATAATTTATGTATATATTTTTCAATGATTGAAAAACTGGTTATTCTTATATGGTGAGATCCTTTTTATCTATGCCAATTTAATAAACTAGACATCAATTATACGATATGTAATTTTTTTTATTTTTACATTAGTTATTGGTTATTTTTACTTTTATGTATATTAGGTTTGAAAATATAATTGTATTGTTTTTTCTTAGTATAAATATAACAATAATGGATTGATTAATGTTTCATTCAGTCTTATCACTATTTAATTTTTCTACTACATGGCAATATAAAGGTTTTATATTATAGGTTTCTATCTTATTATTAATTTACCACTAATAGGTGTTGTTATGAATCCACCATAGGTCCTACCCCATAACACTTATTATGAAATTATTTGTTTCATATGTCTGTTTACTATGAATAAATTTTCATATAATAGTTTTTTGGAGTGAACTTATAATAGTATTAAAAAATGTGTATCTACATGTTTGATTATTATTCACCAATTTCTATTAATATATATTTATTTATTTATAAATGTGTATATTTGAGGTTATTTCTAAATATTGTTAAAATCATATTACTTTAAAAGTTAATAGGGGTAAATTAATATTTTATTTAAATGCATATAATAGATTACACTTTTTTAATATACTTTATAACCATTTATATTTTTTTGTTAGTAGTCAAATTGTAATATTTAACTCACCTACTACATGGATAGTTTTTTCGTTCATACATATATTATTTCTGATAAATCATACTAATAGATATATTTTTTATTTTTTATTTATGGACAGAAATTAAGAAAAATTAATTTGAAGGTTGAATAAAATAAAATAAGCATTCAATATAACTCATTGACAATACTATTCTTTATATGGGGAATTTAGGTTATTTTTTTTCTTTATTATATACTTAATATAATTTTAGGCCCATTTTTTGAAAATAAAATATTCATATATCATATGGTGTTATTTTTGATTGAAGAAAAATTATATTTTATATGTTAATTTTTTAATATTATATTGAAATTCAGTATATATAGTAGGGTTATTTAATTTTTTATCTAATATTTAGGTTCCCATGTTAATTACTAGGTCAAATTTGGTGATCATACCCTTAATAGTAATTATAATAACATATTTTATATAATATTATATGTTTCTCTTTTTAATGTTAAATATATTTTTATCTCCTAAAAACATTTATGTAGATCATAAGAATTAGTAAGTTATATTTTTTTCCTAAAAATCCACCCCACGTTAGTTTTTCATCCATTAAGGTTAGATTTTAGCCACTATAAAATAGCAAATTCCCTAAGGCCATTAATCTCACTTGGCCCAAACCATGTTCCAGTTACATATAATTCTGAATTATAAAATGTTTTCAAATATGTTGGTTATATGGTGTCATGAAGAAGTCAATTGTGTTAGAGTTTAGTTTTAAACTGATGTTTGTTTTTATATTGAAGAAATGTTCCACAAAGAAGAATGACTTTCATCAGAGTATCATGTAGAATCTATGTTTAGAATACATAATAGATAGTATAACTCAATAGAAGATCGAACTGACTAACTGAGTAGAGTTTCTAATAGGTATAGTTATTTTTTTATTTAATTAAATTTATATATTTTAATATGAAAACAATTTCCAAGGATCATCAGATAGAGACTATAAAACAGTGGCCCACCAAACTAATATTACAAGACTAAAAAATAGTTTAAGTATCAGATTGAGATTCTAGATTGACTTTTGATGGAGTAGATTTAACAAGGATTAATATTTGGGGGGCAAATTGTTTTTTTAAAAAATTTCTGTAAAGATGGGATTAGGTTTAATCTACATTATCTAGATATATAAAGTGACTAATTGGAGATGAGAAAAATGTTGTATTCACATCATGATAATAGAGGATTTCTAAAGGCCAAGGGTGTAGCCATAGAAAGGATGGTGGTTCTTACACTGATGAAGAACCTTGTAAATCATGGGGTATTACCTTACATTATTACTTATTCAGGCGAGTGAGTTTTCTACAATGTGATAATAAAAAAACTCTAACAACTGTTAAGGGATTTGTAGCATAAATATTGAATTTATTTAAAAGATAACAACTATTTCATCCCCCATCCTTATCATCTATTATAATATCCTTAGGAAATTCATGAAATTGTAATATTTAGTAATTTAATTATATATAAACAACTAAATATATTACAATATGATATGTAATTTAGTAAACTAACTTCCCATTCTCAAATAATATGGTAAAAAACTCATAAGACCATATATTATGCTCTTAATACAAAATTATGTTAGAAAAAACACCAAACCCAATTAATAAAGAGTTCGTTAATCGATATCGTCTAGTTACCACACCAATTTATTTATAACGAAAAACTATTTTCAAAACATTAGTTTCCTCATTTTGAATTTTTCTGACATGAAATATGTCACTTATTTGACCAATATTGATGACTAGTTAACTAAATAATTTTTTTTCAGTTTTATTATACAAATATGTTCTAATATTAAATTATAGTCTAAAAATATTTTTTTATAGTTATAAATTGTGTCTAACACATGCTATCATATTTTAAATCGTATATATACTTAAAAATCATAATCCCCCCACAATTACCACTATTAGAAAATAAAAATCAGTCACTGATATGGACATAAATATAAGAAAAATATATATATCCACCCATACAACCTATTTACTAATTTAAATATGACTGAATGATATTAGGGAAAATTATTAATTAATAATGATTACATGGTATTGTTTCATGTGGTATATCATGGATGTTCAGTTGAATAATAATAGTAAGTTGATATTTTGTGGGTTTTTTTTGGTGATATTTTTTATTAGTGGTGGCTATAATTATATCTAGAATATATTCATGTAGGTAAAATACAATGAAATTATAGATATACGTATAGAAAAAAATTGTTTTTATTTGGTATACTCTAATTAATTAGTATAATTATTGGTATAAATTCATACAAATAATAATAATAACCCCAACTCTTACATAGGGTAGGATTAAATCTAAATGGTCCCAAAAGAGTTTAATCATTATCTTATGAAATTTTATTAAAATAATCCTATAAAAATTAGAATTATGAAAATAAAGATCTGTATAAATGATGGCTTCCAACTAGAGTCATATATGTTGTGGGACAACCATTTTAAGGGGATTATGGATGTTGGAGTTGGTTTTCGTGAACCAACTAATTTTTATGTTATTCATTAATTAATAACTTATCAATTATTTTTTGTTATTTACTGTGACAATGAATGTGACAATGTCATATGGATAAGTGTTTCACCAAAGGGTCATAGTTGATCCCTGGTATAATGAGAACCTAGAAGTTCCATAACACCATTCTTGAATATATGTTCAATGGTCGGATGATATAATTTATGGGACACAAATAATATATTCCATTGGAGGTGAGGACTCATCAAACATTGAGGAACCATCTCATAGTGTGCACCCTTGGTAGTATCTAGGAGGATATTATGATAACAACACCCCCAGTAGGAAATCTTCATTTCATAGTGACATGGGATGTTCCTATCTGTGGACATGTGTATTTGCCTTTATAAATTATTTTTATTATAAATGTGTATTAAAAATCGATCCTTTAGTTATATTGAAGAAAACTGGGATAACACATTGTTGGCAGTGAGGTAGGATATGTTGTTTGTGTCACCAGTAATACTGAATTAACAAATAATGCGAGAAAATGTTTTCCCCTTCTATACTATAACAAAATTTGATATCATATGCCCCATGATGTAATTGAAATAGCCTAAATAAATCCATGTCCAGGGTGAGGAATGGGAATGTTCGATTCCAGTAATTTAAATAATGAATAATCAAACACATGGGTTGACAGCACTAGCATGAAACCCAATTGATTCGTGATATCGAGACAAAGAGGTTACATGATATATTAATCGTTCGTTGGAAGTGAAAAGTCATTATAGAGTTAACATCCTTTTCTATGGGTTCCATGGGATATTTCGAGATGATAACTGTCGACTTTATTCATTCTCCACCTAATTCCATTGAGAAAGAGGCCTATAGGGTCACACACTACGTGTGTCTAAGTATCATAGTTAAATATTTTTTTAACAAGTTGAATAAATAGTATTCCAGACTATGGTTTAATATTTATTAAAGGATGTATAATCTCATTTAATTAGACATAATTTATTAGAGAGAATATATTGTGGGTCTAATAATATATATATTAGTGTGTAATTCAGTAATATTTATTTGAGAAATAAATAGTCCTTATTCAAGGTCTAATAAATGTGGTGGATGAAATAATGAAAAAAAATACAAACAAGGTATATGAATATCTCCACGCCATGTAGTTTTTCTGGGGATCTCTGGGAAATAATAGTGTTTATTTATTTAAATAATATTAAATCTAATTTGATGGATTCATGTCATGTGATAATAATAGTCAACTGTTATTATTAGGCATAGGGTCTTACTTAGAATTAATTGAAATGAATAAATTCTTTCATGTAATTAATTAATTTTATAATTCTATGTAATAAAATAACAATTACATTATACTCATTAATCTTAGACACTCTCTATAGTTGTGCACAACGGATCTGATGAATTATCCCAAGACAAGAGATTGTTATTTTCCTTCTAGAATTCTCTCATGTTTGGAGAGAGATACCACTCCACTAGATCAAGGAGGGCTCTTTGGAAGCGTCTCTCATGGGGATTGAATGTGGACATTGCAATTGAAGACTCTTCGGCACAAGCACATGGAGATCCCTTTGGCAACTTCTAGAGATTCGTATACCACACGTGGATCACTAATAGAGGAATCGGACACATAGAATCTATGATGCAGTGACGGATCACATTGGATCACGACCAGAAACATAAAAAAAGAAATTATTACCCCACGGTAATTCATTCCTTTTAATTAAATTAATTATAACCTACATAGGTTGATCCTATATATGGTTTTTTTTACTATCCTAATTTTTGTTTCATTCATAATTATATTCTAAAGATCCGACATTTTATTATCGTGAGAGAACTAGGATTGATCATTGTTAATGGAATAATTAAAATTTGGCACAACTATCCATGCACATCCATTGCTCCTAGAACATACATGTGGTATCAGAGGGGTTATATCATTAATTGTATTTATTTTGTTTTTTTTTAGATTTACACATTTAATAATTTAGTTGTTTCAATTCAATTAAATAGTTTTGTAAATATGAATCTTGATATTTGTTAAACTAATTTCATTTCTCGTTCACCTTACCAAAATGTTCTTTTTCTTATAATTTTGTTTAAAAAATAAGGGATCTCATCTAAAGGTGCCAAAGGTTTCTAGAAATATAACACCAGAACACATATCATGTATTCGACAGTACACATGTTGTAGTAAAGGTTCAATGCATCTAACTAATACACAAAACCAAACCATATCATTGATGTTTATATATGTCTTTATGACTCGGTTTGTTGACCAGGAATAGGTGGCTCATAGTTTTTGGATTACACGGTGTGTGACCCATCAAATTGGGTTCACAATCCCTTCAGGTTTGGGGTGGACAGTATACCCAATATATAGTTTTCTCAAGTAGAGACTGTGTAACACAGATACTAAATAATGTGTGGCCTACTGGACACACCATATACTTTGAAGATATCCAATGTAAATCTACACAATGTATCCAAGGGCATGTCCTTTAGATGGATGGTGAACTAAATTCAGACCTACATATATGTGAACATTGTTTTAAATATGGCTACTCACTTAAGTATATCCCTCATAATATTAACAATCTGGTGAGAAATATAACAAAATGGAAATTTTTGTATGATGATAAAATCCATCAACGAAATATTATGATAGTATAATCTACCATAAATATCGTTAGAATTTAACCACAGTTTAAAGTGCTTGACCAACCCTAGTGGGGGTGTATTCTATTACCGTAGAATTCTAATTCATGGTTTTGGTTGAATGTACTTGGATCACATCAAGTGTTGACTTCCACAACATGACATGTTGTGACCAAGAGGGAAATTTGGAGGAAATCCAAAAAAAATCATTTCAGGATTGGTGAGTCCACTCACCAGATCATGGAGGTGTGAGTTAATGTAGTTGGAATTTGGAATGCCTACGTAGAACATTTCAAGAAGCCTGACCAACCCTATATGGATAATTATATGAGGAATATGGATCCATTCAACTAGAATATTCAGGGAAAACAATATTCCATAGTCAACGGTTAGGGATGTTAGATTGCGGTAAAATAATTGGAGACTAATTTGTATTAATTTATTTATTTTTCTTAATTTTATCATGATCAAGTAAAAAATATTTACTCATTATAATTATTAGAATCTGAAAGAAAAATGACATCAAATATATCTTTGGAAACAATAATTGAGAAATAAAACCATAACACTAGAACTAACTTCCATATGTGGTAGACACGTTTTAATGTCGTCCTTCACCATAAAAAGAAATTGTATGTTCTAGAGGAGCTGGTTCTAGTTGTAACTAGAAAATAGTCTAGTGATGAGGAACTATCTCTCCATATGGAACATTTGGATGATAACATAGATGTAAAAAGTTTCAGGCTATTGGCTATGTCTAATTAGATCTTTAAGCAACATGAAATCATGGAGGCATATAGCATGATATATCACCATATGGATCTCTATCCTGACATGGTGATATCAGAAAGATATGATATCTCCAATTCTTTGTTCACAACTAATCATGGAGATTTTTTTCTTAGTTGGGCCTCTTGTAGTCAAGCTTATTGGCAACATTGAACACCTGCTAATCTTAGGGATTATTCACCCAGATGATTCCGGTACACATCTCATCCAATCATCACAACCCAAGACATTTCTTGCAATATTTTCAACAAAAACATGAGAAATAATGAGATGAGAAAAATGGAACATATGACCTTAATTCAATAGGTAGATATAGACATGGGGTATGACAAACCCATAGTCCTTATATTGAATAAGAAAATAAAGGACATGGAAAAGGGTCCAAGAATTTATTAACTATCTAAATCCCCTGAGTACCATCCCTCCATGAAGGAGAAGATGAACTGTAAGGGATCAAAAAGGGAGATATTAGGTTTTTCATGTGGCAAGCCAGGCTACTAGAAGAGAAACTACACTCAAAATCGTTGGGATGCTAATAGTGAATTATTTATCGACTGTAATACTTATATTTCTACACATTTTCTACTATGTACATCATGTGGGACTCACATTTGTAATCAAATATGGGAACCAATTAGATTTAAAATAATTTCCAGAGGATATGTGGATCTTTGAGCTGGCAGTGGCATGTGGTTGGCTGTCCATTGGTTATTACCATCTCTCATTGCAAACTAGGATGCATTTGGTTTTACCTAACTGTTATTATTTTCCTACTGTTACCTAGAACAAAAATTTTATATCATGTTGGGATATGGATGGATTTATTTTCAATTTTGGATATAAGGGTTGTTTCATTTATAATAACATCATATTTTATTTTATGGTTCATTAAAATAACAGTTTGTATGTATTAAATTATGAAAACTATGTATTGGAAATCGATAACATAAAAATTCACAAGACTAAAACGACACCCATTTGTGGAATCACTGTGTTCATCATATAAATGAGAAGCACTTGAAAAATCTCTTCTAAGAGCGTTTTTTGGACTATATTGAGCTAAAACCACTTGATAGATGTCACACTTGTTTAGAATAGAAAATGACAAAGCCTCCTTTCAGTGGATAGTGTGAAAGTTCCACATAACTTCTATTATTGACGAGGATAGATTTTATTGTTCTATTTCAAATAGAAGCTAGAGGTTGATATTATTATTTCATTACTTTTTCTAATGATTTAAGTATATATGGCTAAATCTACTTAATGAGGATTAAGTTAGAGTCCTGTGATAAATTTATGGATTTCAATAATGAAGTATAGATTTAGCTTAGTAATAAGATATTGAAGCTTCAATCAGATCTTGTTGAAGAATATCTAAACCAAGAATTCATCAACCTTTTATAGAAGTCTGGGATTATATCTCTACTCACTCCTCCTTATACAACATAGTGTAATGGTGTTAATGAAATGAGGAACTACTCCTTGTTAGACATGGTGAGTTCGATGATGAGTTAGGCATATCTTCTATTATCCTTTTGGGGATATGTGTTACAATCTACATCATAAAAATTAAACCGAGTACCGACTTAGGAAGAAAATATAATTCCCTATGATTTATTGAATAGAATGAAACCCATTATGGTCTCATTCACATGTTTGGGGATGCAAGGAATTGTTTAAGGCCTTCTTGCGAAATAAACCAGAACCTCGGGGTATGAGGTGTATCTTCAGATGATATCCCACGAAAATTGAAGGCTATTAACTATATAACACTTCATACAATAAATTAATTGTTGTTAGAAAAGCTATATTTATTTAGAGGGAGAACATCCTGAAAAAGAATAGTGGGATCAAGATTTAATTCAACGAAGATGATGTTCAAGATACATTGGAGTTGGTAAAGAAAAAAGTCCCATATGTCCTTGTGGAAGAGGTTCCAGAAACATAAGTACTATATTGGAGCTCAAGAAAGGTAATGGAACTAGAGATATTTGGTTTCCTAGTCACCATAGATGGATAATAATTATTCTTGGAAAATCATGAACATATCTCATATAAGGAAGTAGTAGAGATATCAGTAGCTTCAAGATGGATAGAATTTATGAATTCTGATATGGATCCATATATCATAACAATGTTTAGGTTCTAATCAATGATCCTATTAATGTAAATCGTGTTGGATTCAAATGGGTATTTAATAGAAAGCAATACATGGAAGGTCATGTTAGCACATATAAAGTAATTCTAGTGTAAATGATTTAAAAATATCAAGGAATTGACAATGCTGAATCCTTCTCATAGGTTTCCATGTTTAAATCCACAAGAATCATTTTTCCATATAATCTTACCATGAAAATGTGATATGGAAACTGGAAGTCAAAATTGCATTCTATTAAAGGATCCTTCTGGAAGAAGTCTATATGACACAATCAGAATTGTTTGTGACACCAGGTGAATCTGAACGGGTTTTCAAGTTACAGAAATCTATTTATTGATTAATGAAATCAACTCGGTCATCGAAGAATCTATTTGGTTAATCAATAAAAGAATTTTGTTTTATTAATAAGGAATCTAATATGTATGTTTATAAATGGTTTAATGTGAATGTCGTCGTTATCCTAGAAGTATATGATAATGACATATAACTTATTGGAAATGTTGTACCATTTCATGTTCACTAAGGAATGGTGGAAAAACAATTTATCCATGAAATATTTAGAGGAAGAAACCAACATTATGGGGAACAATATCATTCATGATATATCCATGTGGCTTTTTGGACCATGTTTATAAGGCCCTAGCCTTAAAACATACTTAATATTGATTTAATACAAGATTACACATTGAGGATCTTTTCAGGTTTAGAGTTTTAAAGAATTAGATAATAAAACTTTCATTACATTCAAAATTTAAACAAAGTGGTTACATAAAGATAGTATTCATTTTTTCCCATCAACGGAACATATTTAAAATAAAACATGGATTCTTTCTTGACACTTCCTTGACACTATCATCATATCATGTACCTTTCCCTTGACCTGTGAAAAACATTTAAAAGAACTAGGGATGAGCATAAAAATCTCACTATCTGTTATAAAAATATTTATAGGAAACATGAGTTCATATATACCTATGAATGAAATCATACTTTACCCATAAGACATAAGCACTTTAACATACCTCATCAAATCATGAATAAATCATAGAAATCATAAGACATAAAGGTAACTTGAGGCATTCATAACATTCTTACGTAGGGATTAACCCTCTTGGTTACGTTTGGAATACCCATCATAGTATATTCCCTAAATCTCTTCAGAGAAACCATAACGTTTCACTTCATCGTGTTACCCAATGCATTGGAGAGCTATATTGGGCTCTCCCGCCCTTAGTTTATCACGAAACCACCCTTCTTCATAATAATGCCCAAGAACCTCAACATAATCATATCACATAAAACATGCTTAAAGAAAACATTAAATTTCCACCTTTCAATCACAAGATATCAATACAACACATTGATATAAAAACATTATGAAAACCATTTTCAATACCAAAATAAAATAAAAGTAAAACATTGTATTTATTTTTCTTTTAAAAAGAAGGTATGGCCTGTAGAGGAAGCCGAAACTCAAATAATGGTCACGGTGGCGGAGAAGTCGCTGTCGACGAAAACGTACGACAAAAACATTCCATTTTGTCGTTTAATAAATGCTTCGTATAAAAAAGATTCATTTTGAATAAACGTAAAAGTCAAAGTGGTTTATACACCGTATAAAAGAAGGTTGTGTATAAAACAAAGTATGTCTCAATGAAAGGAGATTGAGATGAAGTCACATACCTCATATCCGACTTGAATTGACCATTCTTTAATCTCCTGAATAACAAACTTGAGTTAATTTCTACTTGATTAAGAACCTTTTCCAAGTTAATTTTTCTTTTTATATCACTTATTACAATGTCATGAACACTATGTAATTGTTTTAGTTAATAGCGGTCGTTTTAACGATCATTGGTACTTGAGTCAAAATATGCTTTTTATAATTACAATTTTTTAATGTATCTATTATATCTAGAGTTATAATCATGATTTATATATCATATATATCATATATATCCAGTATATACATGCATTTATAATATTACACAACGTATAGAGGTAAGAAATGAAATGCACCGTTCATGGAGACGGTAAGTCGTACGTACGCATGAACGCTACTTTCATTTCTATTTCGTATTTTATGGAATGGAATAATAATGATATAAAGGTGTATTATAATTCCAGTATAATATCATATATAATATCATAACTCCATCCTTTATACATACCACATATGGTATTAACGAATCAAATCACTTTGAGGGGGCGGTAGTCCGCACTTTCTTAAATGAAGATATCGCGTTTACCCATAATGGAAACAATAATGGTATGCCCAAAATGAAAAATAAAGAATCTTAAAGAAAAAATAAACATAAACATATTATATATCATATATAAATATAGTGTCATCTTAATGTCCACCTTTGATGGTGTTAAAAGAATGTTGAACAATCATCGTTTCGGGAGGCATGAATTTACCATCCCCGGAAACAGTATGTTCTTTAACCATTAGATGTAGTTTTGTGTAAGTGTAGCTTGAATAATTCTTATAACAACATCCTAGTATATGGAAGATACTGGTTTTGTTACAAAAGAAATTAATAAAAAGAGTTTAGGGGTTGGAGATGTAAAATAAAACAAAAGGACTCAAGTGAAGACATTACCTTAAAATCGGGTAATTCCCTTTAGTTTGAGCTCAAAGGCTTCCTTGGAAAGACTTGTGCCCAATGTGAGGCTTCAAGGAGTAAGCGTGGGAAGCGGAGAGGCAAAATGGGTAGGGGTTGGTCGAGCCAAAGGCTTTGGGTGTGTGGGTAAGGAGGTAGAGGTGGGGGCCTTTTATAAGAGGAGAGGAGGGGCACTGTTGGAATGTAAAGAAATGTTACTTTATTCTAAAATGAGTTTCGTATTCAAACGGTCACACATTGATATAATTCTAGGTTAAGGTGATAAGGTTTGAAATACACCCATCCAATAGGTTTTGGACATTTTTAGTTCGTAGATTTTACATTATCATTTCATTTTATTGAAATCCATTATTAATGAGGTAATCGATCCATCATCATGATGTCAAATATAATTTAATTTATTTAAAGTCTAAAAATTACCAAAAAAAACAACTATGATGTAGGAAATCATTTTATCTTTCCATGGACTATTTATAATAAAAAATCTGACTTGTATAACCCCATGTAAAAACTGTTTTAGTAAAATAACTCATGTTTGTGTCATTTTTACTTTAACATTAAATAAAAAGTTATTTATGTCATTTCCCAACCAAATTGGCTCCATGGGGTCCCCAAGTTGACCCATGGATTGCCTTGGTCGTACATGACACATAAAATGATGGTAGGACATGTTTCAAGCTCATCTCATATTATAAATACATTATTTTTACCTTAAACTACACTAATTACCTCTAATCGTGATTAAGAACATAAAAGTTACTATTCACCAAAAAATTATTTTAATCTATTTGAACCACATTTTACATTTTAATGACAACCATGTCTGTTGGATTTTTAAAAATCAAATCACAGAAGTGACAAAGTTTTATTTAAACGAAAAATAAGTTTCTTTAACTACCACTTAGTGGTTTCACTATTCATCAAAAATGGATGTTTTTCAGAAAAAATACCAAAACATCACCCTAAGCTATATTTGATATTCTGAATTCAAAAATGATGTCTATTTTGAAAAATTCAAATCATATAAATTACATTAATTAATTTAATAATTAATTTCCGCTGTCATGACAAATAGCGTGGTTTTATGAAACAATAAGTATCAAAAGATTGACACCAGTTTAAGTCCAATTTCAAAGTGAAATTGATTCCAATGACCACCATTGGATTAAATAGTAAAAATATATTCTAATTTCACTTCAAAACCAATTCAAAAGACAATCTAATCATATAAATAAAATAGATTAAAAGGAGGTTTTGAATTAAAATACCACATTTTCATTATTCATTAAAAAATGAACTTTATCGGAAAAATACCAAAAATTCACACAAAGTAAATTTTGATGTCCCAATAGTAAAGAATAAGTTTATTTTGACAAACATAGCTTATAAAATTGTCAAAAGATAGATTTAAAAATGGTTTGCCATCAAAAGGCAGTAAAACAATCTTTTAAAAATATTAGTGTATTTCATGCTTAAGATTGGATTTATTCTCATTTTAAGCCTCTAAAACACGATCTAATTCTTTAATAGACATAGATAAAAATATCTATTATTCATTACTTACTTGTAATATTACATCCTTCCCCCCATTAGAAATTTGCATCCCCACAATTTATTGACTTATCGAATAAATGTGGGTACTTATCCCTCATTGAATTTTCATATTCCCATGTTGCCTCTTCCATCATATGGTTTTTACACAAATCTTTTACCTGATTAATCACCTTATTCCGTAACACTTGCTCCCTATGGTCAAGAATCTGGACCAGTTGTTCCTTATAAGATAGGTTCTCTTCTAGCTGAACTACCTCTGGACTCAAAACATGAGATGGATCTGGCATATACTTTCTCAACATCGAAACATGAAAAAAATTGTGTACCTGAGATAAACTCTAGGTAAAGCCACTCGGTAAGAAACTGATCCAACTCTCTCCAGAATTTCATATGGTCCAATGAACCATGGACTCAGCTTTCCTTTCTTACCAAATCACATCACACTTTTCCATGGTGAGACTTTGAGAAAAACATGATCACCTACCTTAAAAATAGATCCTTCCTCCAGTTGTCCCCATAAATATTTTGCCTGCTCTGAGATGTTCTCATGAGTTTTTGTATCATCTGAACTTTTTCTGCCAACACTTCTACCAATTCTGGTCCCATCAACTTCCTTTCACCCACATCATCCCAGAAAGCTGTATTTCGACACCGCTTCCCATATAACGCCTCAAATGGTGCCATCTGTATACTGGAATGAAAACTGTTATTATATGAAAACTCAACCAAAGAAAGATGTTGGTCCCAACTTCCCTGATAATCCATCGAACTAGCTCGTAGCATATCCTCCAAGGTCTGAATTGTTTGTTCTGACTGCCCATCGGATTGCGGATGAAAAGATGTACTAAAATTTAGTTCAGTAACCAACAACATCTGAAGGCCATTCCAAAAGTTAGAAGTAAACCTGGGATCACGATTGGACACAATGGAGAGAGAAACACCATGTAACCTGACTATCTCTTTAAGATACAAATGGGATAGTTGATCTAGGGAAAAAGTATATCATAAATCAAGGAAATGAGCAGATTTATTCAAGAGATCAACAATAACCCAGATTGCATTTTTACCTCGAGGGGTCTTCAATAGTCCCACAACGAAGTCCATGGATATATTCTCCCATTTCCACTCTGGCACTAGTAAAGGCTAAAGCAACCCTTTCGGTAACTTCCACCCTGCATTAAACTATTGACATGTCAAACACTTCATAGTAAAATTAGAAATATCTCTTTTCATTCCATCCCACCAGTAATACTCCCGCAGATCTCTGTACATTTTAGTACTGCCAGGATGAACTGAAAACAGAGAACTATGAGCTTCAAATAACAATTCTCTCTTCAAATGTGAATCACAAGGAACACACAATCTCTTCCCAAATCTCATAACACAATCATTATAAATGTTGAATTTAGGAAGCATACCCTTCTGAACCAGCTCTACCTTTTTCTGCAACTCACTGTCTTGCTTCTGTGCTTGCTTGATTCTATCTGATAGAGAAGATTTCACTAATACCTGAAACAAAACAGAAGAACATCCTGCACCAATAAATTCTATGCCAAATTTCATCAAATCCTTAACCAAAGGATCACGTTCCAAACACAACATTGCTAATGAAGCTTTACTTTTTCGACTCAAAGCATCAACCGCTTTATTAGCTTTTCCCAGATGGTAATGAATTGTACAATCATAATCCATGATTAATTCCAGCCATCTCATCTGTCTCATGTTTAACTCTTTTTAAGTTAATATATACTTTAAACTTTTTTGATCCGTATATATTTCACACTTTACTCCATACAAATGATGCCTCCAAATTTTTAAAGTGAAAACAACAACAGATAATTCCAAATCATGTGTAGGGTAATTTACCTCATGAGTTTTCAACTGTCGTGAAGCATAAGCAATTACCTGATCATTTTACATTAGGAAACAACCAAGTCCTTTCAATGAAGAATCATTGTATATAACAAACTCAACATTCCTAGAAGGTAGTGCCAAAACTGGAGCAGTCACCAATCTTCTTTTCAGTTCTTGAAAAAAATCCTTACATTCTTTTGTCCAGATAAACTTAACACCCTTCCGAGTTATCTTAGTCATTGGAATAGATAACAGTGAAAAATTTCTAAAAAATCTTCGGTAATAGCCTACCAAACCAAGGAAACTACTAATCTCTGTTACATTTGTGGGTCTTGTCCATTCTTCAACAACCTTTGTTTTTGCAGGATAAACAGTTATCCCATCTTTAGAAACAATGTGACCTAGGAAAGAAATTTGTTGCAACCAAAAATCACACTTGCTGAATTTTCCATAAAATATATTTTCTTTTAAGGTTTTCAAAATAACCCTTAAATTTCTTTCATGCTCCTCTTTACTTTTAAAAAACACCAAAATATCATCAATGAAAACCACCACAAACTTATCCAAGAACTCATGGAAAATTTTATTCATTAAGTTCAGGAATACAATAGGTGCATTGGTTAGGCCAAAAGGCATTACTACAAATTCATAATGGCCATATATTGTACGAAACGAAGTCTTTGTAACATCTGCTTCCTTTACCTTCAGCTGATGGTACCCCGATCTCAGGTCAATCTTTGAAAAAAAACTGAGCTCCCTGGAGCTGATCAAAAAAATCGTCGATATGAGGAAAAGGATATTTGTTCTTAACAATGATGTTATTCAAGGCTCTATAATCAATGAAAAGTCTCATAGAACCATCTTTCTTTTTAACAAATAAAACAAGAGTACCCCATGGTGATGTGCTAGGTCGATTGAAACCTTTCTCTAATAAATCTTGAAATTGCTCCTTCAACTCTAAAAGTCCAATTTGAGCCATTCGATAAGGAGGTTTTGATATTGGCTTAGAATCCTGAACTAAGTCAACAGTAAACTCAACATCCCAATATGTTATTATTCCAGGCAACTCATCAGGAAAAACCTCAGGATACTCATTTACCACTGGCACATCATTAATCTGAACAGTTCCTTTATTTTCAACGATGTGTGCAAGGTAACATTCATTTCCATCTTTTACAAGTTTCTCGGCCTCTTGATATGTTATCAACAGTAAGGGTTCATTCGTGTACACAAACTGAAAGTCTTTCTGAAAAGAAACTTCTTTAGTTCTATAGTCAATATTTCCATGGTAAATAGAGAGCCAATCCATACCCACGAATACATCAAACTCTACTAGAGGTAGAACAATAAGGTTTTCAAGTAGGTTCTTTCCACAGATAAGGATAGAAAGATTCTTATAAATTATTTTTACCTCAACATTTCCCCTAGGTGTTTTTACCAAAATTTCAGGAGTCATTTCTTGAGATGGTATTCCCATTTACTAGAAAATTTTTCAGAGATGAAAGAATGTGTAGACCCCGAATCAAACAACACACTGGAATAATCTGAAAAAACAAAAAAAGTACCTGATACAACTTCATTTGATGGCCCGACATCTGCTGAAGTAGTTTCAAAGGATTTTACAAACCCTTTCTCCTTGTAGTCCAACTGCTTTACATCACTCGATCTCTTTTTCGGACACTCATTTGCATAGTGACCCATCTCATTGCACTTAAAACATTTCACTAACTGTAAATAAAATTTGGACTTACCATCACCTTGATATTTTTCAGTGCAATCACGAGCCTTATGTCCCATATTACCACATCGGTCGCACTTTCCAGAATTCAGAATACATTCCCCAACATTCCTTTTCCCACATTTATAACAAACTGGAAACTTAGTTTTCTTACCATCAGACTTTTTTGAAGAATTCTTCCCTTTCTCCTGCCACCTCGGTCTCTTCTTCTACTGGTTGTTATAGAACACTTAGTCATCAGAATACTCCATTTCCACCTTCTCATCACATCAAACAAGCTTTTCATAACTTTTAAACTCATGAGAATCTAATTCACTTCGATATTTTGGTTTAAATCCTGAGTAAAAACGATTGATTTTACTATCAAGGTCTCAGATAAAATTTGGAGCATACCTTTCCAATCGAGTGAACCTTTCTTCATAGGTAGCCACTAAGACTTCCTCTTTCCTCAATTCCAAGAATTGTTATTCTATCCCAAGTCGAACAGCCTTAGGAAAATACTTCTCAAGAAACATACCTTTGAATTCATCCCAGTCAATAGCATAAATCTCATCAGCATCCCTAATATTTTTAACCATCAACCACCACTGATCTGCCTCACCCTCAAAACGGTAAATATCAAGACTAACCTTTTGATTGTATGAACACCCCATGACATCGAAAATATTCTCTAGTGCTTTAATCCACTCTTCAGCTAGCACATGGTTAGATGATCCTCTGAATTATTGGGGATGTTGCCTCATGAAATGTTCCACCACTGACATGTTCCTCTGCGGTTGATCTGGCTGATCTCGTGCATGGATACCACCACCATTTATCGCTCGAGTCAACTGCTTTATTACTGCAACAAACTGTTCAGTTCCAATTCCAACCATCTCAGGATGCTGATTCGGAAGTTTATTTCCTTCTGTATGCCTTCCTAGCACTGCTTCCATGTTTCCTCTGCGGAAAACCATTCTGAACAAACATGTCTTAGATGAATCACCATGGTAATCTTCAAATGCTATATCATTTCCATTTTTCCATAAAAAAATATTTTTGGATAATAATTTAATAGAATTCTAGCTCTTAAAGGTATCTAAACTGACCTCTAATACCAACTATAAGGCCCCAACCTTAAACCTTACTTAATCTTGAGTTATTACAAGATTACACATTGATGATCTTTTCAGGTTTAGAGTTTTAGAGAATTAGATCATAAAACATGCATTACATTCCACATTTAAACGAAGTGGTTACATAAAGATAGTATTCATTTTTTCCCATCAATGGAACATATTTAAAATAAAACATGGATTCTTTCTTGACACTTCCTTGACACTATCATCATATCATGTACCGTTCCCTTGACCTGTGAAATACATTTCAAAAAAACATGGGATGAGCATAAAAAGCTCATTATGGGTTATAAAAATATGGAAAGGAAACATGAGTTCATATATACATAAGAATGAAATCATACATTACCCATAAGACATAAGAACTTTAACACACCTCATCAAATCATGAATAAATCATAGAAATCATAAGACATAAAGGTAACTTGAGGCATTCATAAAATTCTTACATAGGGAGTAACCCTCTTGGTTACGTTTGGAATACCCATCACAGTATATTCCCTAAATCTCTTCGGAGAAACCTTAAAGTTTCACTCCTTTGTGTTACCCAATGTATTGGAGAGCTATATCAGGCTCACCCGCCCTTGGGTTATCACGGAACCACCCGTCTTCATAATAATGCCCAAGAACCTCAACACAATCGTATCACATAAAACATGCATAAAGGAAACATAAAATTTCCACCATTCAATCACAAATATCAATACAAGACATTGATATAAAAACATTATGAATACACTTTTCAATACAAAAATAGAAGAAAAGTAAAACATGGTATTTATTTTTCTTTTAAAAAGATAGTATGGCTTGTAGAGGAAGCCAAAACTCAAATAATGGTCACGACGGCGAAGAAGTCGTTGTCACCGAATACATACCAAAAAAACATTCCCTGTTGTCTTTAATTAAACGCTTCGTATAAAAAAGATTCATTTTGAATAAACGTAAAATTCCAAGTGGTTTATACACCGTATAAAATAAGGTTGTGTATAAAATAGAATATGCCTCAATGAAAGGAGATTGAGACGAAGTCCCATACCTTATAACCGACTTGACTTGATCATTATTTAATCTGCTGAATAATAAACTTGAGTTAATTTCAACTTGATTAATAACCTTTTCCAAGTTAATTATTCCTTTTATATCACTTATTACCATGTCATGAACACTATGTAATTTTTGTAGTTAATAGCGGTCGTTTTAACGATCATTGGTACTTAAGTCAAAATATGCTCTTTATAATTACAATTTTTTCATGTATCCATTATATCCAGAGTTATAATCATGATTTATATATCATATATATCATATATATCCAGTATATACATGCATTTATAATATTACACAATGTTTAGAGGTATGAAATGAAATGCACCGTTCATGGAGACGGTAAGCCATACGTACGCATGAACGCTACTTTCATTTATATTTCATATTTTATGGAATGGAATCATAATTATATAATGGTATATTATAATTCCAGTATAATATCATTTATAATATCATAACTCTATCATTTATACGCCCTACAGATGGTATTAATGAATCAAATCATTTTGAGGGGGCGGTAGTCCGCACTTCCTTAAATGAAGATATCGCTTTTACCCATAATGGAAACCATAAAGGTATGCCCAAAATGAAAAATACAGAATCTTAAGAAAAACATAAACATATTATATATCATATATAAATATATTGTAATCTTAATGTCCACCTTTGAAGGTGTTAAAAGAATGTAGAACAATCATCGTTCCTGGAGGCATAAATTCACCATCCACGGAATCAATATGTTCTTTAACCATTAGATCTAGGTGTGTGTAAGTGTAGCTCGAATCCATATTATAAAAACAACATAGTATATGGATGATACTGGTTTTGTTACAAAATAAATGGATAAAAAGAGTTTAGGGGGTTGGAGAAGTAAAATAAAACAAAAGGACTCAAATCAAGACATTATCTTAAAATCGGGTAACTCCCTTTGGTTTGAGCTCAAAGGCTTCCTTGGGAAGACTTATGCCCAAAGTGAGGCTTCAAGGATTAAGAGAGGAGAGTGGAGAGACAAAATGGGCAGGGGTTGGCCGAGACAAAGGCTTCAGAAGTGTGGGTAAGGAGGTAGAGGTGGGGGCCTTTTGTAAGATGAGAGGAGGGGAACTCTTGGAAAGTAAAGAAATGTTACTTTATTTTAAAATGATTTTAGGATTCAAAAGGTCCCACATTGATATAATTCGAGGGCATGGTTATAGGGTTTCGAAATCCACCCATCCAATATGTTTTGGACATGTGTAGGTCATATATTTTACATTATCATTTCATTTTATTTAAATCCTTTATTAATGAGGTAATCACTACATCATCATGATGTTATAAATAATTTAATTTATATAAAGTCTAAAAATTATAAAAAAATAATATGTTGTATGAAATAATTTTAGATTTCCAATTACTATTTATAATCATAACTCGGACTTGTATAACCCCATGTAAAAATTGTTTTAGTAAAATAACTCATGTTTGTGTCATTTTTACTTTAACATTAAATAAAAAGTCATTTATGTCATTTCCCAACCAAAGTGGCTCCATGCGGTCCCCAAGTTAACCCATGGATTTTATTGGTCGGCCATGACACATACAATCAGGGTAGGACATGTGTCAAGATCATCTCATAATATTAAAACATTATTTTTACCATAAACTACACTAATTACCTCTAATCGCGATTAAGGACTTAAAAGTCACTATTCACCAAAATATTATTTTAATCTCATTGAACCACATTTTACTTCTTAATGAAAACCATGTATGTTGTATTTTTGAAAATAAAATCACAGAAGTGGCAAAGTTTCATTTAAACAAAAAATTATTTTCTTTAACTACCACTTAGTGGTTTCACTATTCATCAAAAATTGATGTTTTCCAGAAAAATACCAAAACATAACCCTAAGCTATATTTGATATTCAGAATTAAAAAATGATCTCTATTTTGAAAAATTCAAATAACATAAGTTACATTAATTAATTTAATAATTAATTCCCGCTGTCATGACAAATAGCGTGTTTTTATGGAACAATAAGTATCAAAAGATTGACACCAGTTTAAGTCCAATTTCAAAATGAAATTGATTCCAATGACCACCATTGGATTAAATGGTAAACATATATTATAATTTCACTTCAAAACCAATTCAAAAGATAATATAATCATATAAATAAATCAGATTAAAAAGATGTTTTGAATTAAAATACCACATTTTCACTATTCATTAAAAAAATGAACTTTGTCGAAAAAATACCAAACATTCACAAAAAGTAAATTTTGATGTCCCAATAATAAATAATACGTTAATTTTGAGAAACATATCATATAAAATTGTCAAAATATAGATTTAAAAATGGTTTTCCATCAAAAGGCATTAAAACAATCTTTTATAAATATTAGTGTATTTCATCCTTAAGAATGGATTTATTCTCATTTTAAGCCTCTAAAACACTATCTAATTCATTAATAGACATAGATAAAAATATTTATTATTCATTAATAACTTGTGATTTTACAATGTTAGGGGAAAAATATTGACAACATACTAATGATATTTAGTACGGAACAAATTTTTAGGGGATTGGTTCTAGTGTCACTAGTCCTACATCTTTATAAGAGAATGTGTCCTTTGACAGAACAAGGTAAGGATATGATGAGTAAGATCCCATACAATTCTTATATAAGATCAATAGTGTATGCAATATTTGGTACCATGATTTATGTTTCCTATCCACTGATAATGGTTGATAAATATAATGTATATCTAGGAGAACATCATTGGAAAGTTGTTAAAAATATCCTTATATATCTGAGAAGAAATGAGGATATGTTATGGGAATATGTAGGAGATGAGGAACTTGACATTAGAGGGTATGATGATACTAGTTTTTAGAAAGATTAGAACGATCTAATGTCATAAACATGATATTTTTTCTTTCTCAATAGAGGATTTGTGAGATAGAATATTTCAACGTACCCAGTTGTTACTAATTCTATAGTGGAGTATGAATATATAGTGGCTTCCGATATAGCCAAGGAAGTCATATGGATTTGATAATTTGTCCAATATCTTGATTTGGTTCCTAAAATTAATGATCCTATAACATTGTATTTTGATAATACTGTAGAAGTCACTCTTGGAAAAGAACCATGGTCACATCAACGGACAAAGCACATTCTTCGAAAGTATCACCTCTTGATGGATTTTTATCAAATGGGTGAGTTTCAGTGAGACATGTTTCCATGGAATAGAGCATGGAGGATCCCATGACTGAAATCCTATCTCAGCAAAAGAATAAATAACTTGTGAGAGCTTGCAAATTAAGAGTTGTTACCAGTTGGCTCTAGTCCATGTGGGAGGCTGCTGGAGTTGGTGTCCTAGAACCAACTACTGTTTAATTTATTCATTAATAAATTTGTTATCATATCATGGTTGTTCTATTTCATGATAATGAATGTGATAATGTCATAAGGATAACTTTTGCATCAAAGGGTCATAGCAGATCCCAACTATAATGAGAAAATGAAAGTGCCATGACACTATTCTTGAATACATGTTCTATGGTTGTGTGATGTTATTTTTGGTACATAAATAATACAACACATTACGGGTTATGCCTCATAAATATTTAAGGGACCCACTCATTGTATGAACCATTATTTGTATCGAAGTGGATATTATTATACCATGACCCATCGGTAGGAAATCCTCATTTTATAGTGTCATTGGATGTTCCTATCTGCGGATGTATGTATTGGTACATAGACATTATGATTATTATTAATGGGTATTAAATCTCTCTCTCTTATATGTATTGTTCAAAACTAGAACGACACAATCTTCATAGAGAGATAAGATATATTGGGTATGTCATGGGTAATAATGCATTAATAGATAATGTGAGTTAGGACTTTTCCATTTTGTTTCATAATAGATATTGATACTTAAGGCCCTTTGATAGAATTGTTTTTTCCTAAATAAATCCATGATTAGGGTGAGGAATAGGGAAGTTAAATTCTTGGAATTCAATGAACGAAAAATTGATCACATGAGTTTATGGAACTAGCATGAATCCTACTTGATTTGAGATATTGAGATAAATGGATTATAATACATAGTAAGTGTTTTTATGAGGCGACACATAATTCTAGTATTATCTTTTTTATAGGTTCCATGGCATGATTCTAGATGCTAACCTTGGTCTTTTAGTAGGCTCTACCTAATTCCACTGAGATAGATTCCTAGAGGGTCACACACTATGTGTGTCCAAATATCTCAGTTAAATATTCATTTAACAATTATAATTAATATTATTCCCAATTTTGGTTTAATAATTCTTCAAGGATTTTTTATTGCATTTATTTTGACACTAGTTATTCGAGAGAATATATTGTGGGAAAAAATATATATTTATTAGTGAGTAATATAGTGGTATTTATTTGAGAAATAAATAGTAATTATTCCGGGTCTAATATATGTGGTGGTTTAAATAATAAAAATGGAAAAAAATAAGTTCAAGCCATTAATACTAATATATAAACAACATGTGTATTAATATATACACCCAGTTTAGTTTTTTGGGGATTTTTGAGAAATAATATTAGGTGTAATTTTTTAGTCGCATGTACAGTGATATTAATATTCAAATTTTATTATTAGATATGGGTTCTTACTATGAATTAAATTAAATGAATAATTGCATTCAGGTAATAAATTGAATTCATTATTCTATGTAATAAAATCCAAATTACATTATTCTCATTAATCCTTGCCATTTTTGTGGGTATTAAAAAAACCAAGGGAAATATCTCAATCCAAGACAAAATTATTTTTCATCCATAATTCCTTCATGTTACTAAAGAGATCTTACTCCACCGGATCACGGAGAGCTCATTTCAAGCAGATCTCATGGTGATCAAAGGTAGAAATCGGAAGCGAAAACTCTTCCATGCTATCACCGGGATATAACTTTGGGGATGTCCAAGGATATAAAGAGCATGTGTGGATCATTTCTAGAAGAATAATACACTTTTCTTCTATGATTCAATGATGAATCACATTGGATCGTGACCAGAATCATCAAAGAAAAGACAATTCCTTCAAGTTAATTCTTTACATTTAATTAAATTAATTATTACCAACATATGATTCTTCTCTCTATGGTTCGGGGAGTCCAATACTTTTTATTTCTATCTTCACTCTATTTTTGATGATATATAATTTTATCATTATGACTGATCTCTGATTGGTTGCTGTTAACATGAAAATTAAAATTTTGTACACCCATAACACACTTCTTATGCGCATAAAACCTACAATGGATTGACTCATTTCTGTCTTTTGGGTGTGTAAGTATCTTCCAATGAAATTAAACATTTAATAATTTATTAAATATACTTTAATATTAAAACTTACATTAATATTTATCATTAATCATTTTTTATTTATTGATTTATTTATTTTTGTTGAGGGTGGAGGGGTTAAAAATTTAAAAGTAGGAAATCCACCTATATCGTTTCTGTGACCAACCAATGTAAACTTATGGTAAACATTATTTTCACCTCTAAAATATCTTATTATATATTTAAAAAATATTTTTATTTTTTATAAGTTAAGAATATTCTTTTTTCAATTCATATATTCTGCCACCCATCAATAAATGTGAAAACCTTTTTTATATTGAAAAATTATAATTTCTAGTTTCATCAATGCATGAAAAAAAATGAAAACAGATGTGAGTAATATTTAATTATAATTGTATTGGATGATTAGTTAATATAAATACATCAATTTTGTAGTGTTATTAATGAAATAATTTTATTTTGTTTGTTTTTCTTCAATTTGGGTCATTTTGGGTGTTTTCATAAATAATGTGTTTTTTGAGATATAGATTATTTTAATTTAGAGAATAATAAATGGTTTTAAAAATCATGGATAATAATAAATAAATTTATTCATGTACTTGCATATATTTTGATCAAATTATTAATTTTTCGATATATTAATGTTTTTTATTTCTCATGAATTAAATTGTTAAATTTTATTTATTGACAAGATTTTAAGATTTAATCACTTTATAATGTTATTTTTTAATTTATACTAGTTATTTAATATATAGGTTTCAATTTTTATCTACATTTGTATTTAATATTTGTGATTGGTAAATAATTTATGATTAAAAATTATAATTTATTGTTATATATGTTGAATGTATTTGTGAATTTATAGAATATGTTATTAATAATTATTTTAAAAAAATTACTTTATATGATCATTATAGATTAATATTGAAATTATAATCTATTACATATGAATATTTAATGATGGGTATAGTAATTTAATTTTTCTACAATGTAAATCCAAGATTAAATCCTATTATTTAATTTCATAAACTACTAGTAGATTTAGATTATAAATCAATTTTATTGATTGGAATTCAACTATGGATCATGAACCATGGAAATTTAAAACATTTTCATTTATTATTTAATCCTCCATTGTAGCGGTTCAACATTGTAATATCACTCCAATAAATGAATGGAAAATTACCAGGAATTCCATCACATTTGTATATACAATTATTTAATTATGATTAAATAATAAATATTTTTTTATTTTAATAGAGATAAAAAAAATTTAAAAATTTTAAAAAAATGGATGTGATTTCCAAATTTTGTTATCTATTACACATATTGATTTGTTTCATCAAATAGTTTCTATGTTAATACATGTTCATTATTTATTTATTTTTTTAATATTGAATATTTTCATATCTAGTGAAAAATTCAATTTCATGGGTCTTTATAAATTGTAAAAATTAACATTAATGTATTATAATGAATCATTTTTGTGAATTTGTTCTAACTTATAGTATGTGAAAAAAATAATATATGAATATGTTATTTTTTCAGTGTTTCTATTTGGATATGGGAAATCTTGTGATTGGTAAATTCCTTACATTAAATCTATATTAATTTTTAGATCTATTGGTAAACAGCGTTAGAAGATCATATTCTTGGATTTCCACTATATATTTACATCATCCATATATATATATATATATTAATTTTTTAATTATAAATAATAAGGTTTTCTAGATAAATAGTTGAACGTTAGTTTTTAAATTATATATTGTTAATTATATATATTTTTTAAAATAAAGAACCTAATTTTTCTAAAATTTTATGAAATGATTCACCATAAAATAAGTTCATATGTACCTTCAATAAAAATTGGGTGGTTAGTTATATCAACCATATAAATGTATGGAGTATACATTTAATAATATTTTATTAAATATATTAAACATATAAATACCTTATATTGAGTTTTTGGTGAATTCAGGGACTAAGAAAAACACTTCCACAAATGGAAAACCATATTGGAATAGTATATGATTAGACATCAACAATTGAAAATTCATTTTAGTGATTTAAGTGATTTTCATTAAAAAAATTAGGTCTCTAAACATAGGTATTCAATCAGAAATTAAGTATAGTGAATTAAGAAATTATATAAAATCATGTTTATGGGTAGTGTTCCATTGTTAGACATAATTAGATGGTGAAAATAATTTAATAAAAAATTCCAAATTTGTTGATTCATATCATTATAGTGATTTTATAGTTACAGGGGGTTTCTAATTTTTTTAGGTGTCAATATAGTGGAAACATGTCATATTAATTTCATTTCGTACTAGGATATCAATTTTATGATATACTAAGATGTCTTTTCATGTAATACATCATGTTTTATTAGGATATGAAATAATAATGGATCACAGATGACTTCATAGAGATGTTAAAATATAATTAAAAATAAATAGCTATTCTTTTGATAAACTGGTAGTTTTGAGACTAGTGTCCCAATAATATAAATTTATATATTTCTATATATAGAAGATAACTCGTGGAGTATTTTTAAATGAAAACTAATTATATGGGGAAATAAGAATTTTGAAACAAAAATTAGTCTAAAATTCTATGGTTTATGTTATAAATTCCTAAGAATTTGGTATTGTTTTTATTTTATGATATTTTAGAAATGATATGTGGATTTCAAATAGGGATATTCCATTTGAATCGTGGAATGAATCATTTTACTGATATGTTATTTTTGCTAAATTCCATATTAAGACGTAAATAAATAAATATTTTCTCTTAATAGAGTTTAAGTTTTTTAAATATTATTTTATTTATTTCATTTTAATAATGAAACTATTAGAATGATTTTATATGATGTTATGCAATAAATTATGGGTTATTTCGTTTCTATTTAATATAATATATTTTTTAACCATTTTTCCTTGAAATTACCCTCATGAAATTCTAAATGTTTTTAAATTATTTTAAGAATAAATATTATAGAATTTAAATAAATAAGAAATTATGAGTGTTCTAACAAAATATTATGAAAATGTTGATACTCAAATTTGGTCATTTTGATGTATTATTTCCATGAAATTTTTAATAGTTTACATGATCGAATTGATTAATTTAATATATGAAACTATATATATATATATTGTATGGGATTATAAAAAAATATGTTCAATTGTTTTTTGAAAATTTAATATCAGTAGAAACATTTGAATTAAATGTGAATATTTTTGGATTCAATGTATGGGTGTTCATAAAAATTTGAGGATTCAAAATATTTTGATTGTTAAAAATACCCATGAAAATGCTAAAATAATAAATCCATAAAATAATTTAAAAGACTAATTTGAGTTGTATCTATGTGTTTCAATGAATTAGTTATAAAAGTAATTTTTTTATGTAATGTTTTATAAATAACGATTATTAATGTGAAGTTCTTATGGGATTAAATTATTCATTAATTGTTTCAAAGAATTTTCTTTAAATTGTTTTGATGAGTGCATGTAGTTTTAAATTTCATACCTTATTGATATATAAAAGTTTTTGTATATTCATTAATGATTTTTTATTTATAATACTCATTTATTTTATAAATTGAATTATGAGTTAGTTAATTAACAGAATTTAATTTCAAAATATTTATTGTTAATTTTTATGTTTTAAACTAATACCATTAAATAGGTTGGTTTTCAAATGATGCCATTTAATTTTAGATTTATCCTCACGTAAAAAGGTATGGGTTAAATATGTTTTAATTATATTATAATATTAGTTTTAAAAAAGAATATTTAATGAAAATTTATAATTATCCTTCGTGTGAATGTTACCTTTAGTTTTCCTAAAAATATTTTTATTCACAGTGGATGTTGTCTTATCAATTAATATGGATAAAACTATTATCATTTAATATTTTATATAGAATAATCACTCACACAAATATCCTTATGGATTTACATTGTTCTACCAATGTGGGATACCTCTATAGCGTGACTTATTTTATTAATTTTACAATAGTTTTACTATAATATCACATATTGTAAGTATGAATAATAAGATAACACTCATTGTAAATTCTTGTGTGATTTATATCCTTTATTATTATATTAATTCATTAAATCAGGTAATGTATCCATGAAAAAAGAAATAATTTATATACCATCATCACTATATATGGGAATCTATCAATACAACTTAAACTCCTCATCCTTATTATTATTCATTACATGTTCACTATTTAAAATAAATCTTTTCCTTGCATATATCTCACATTATTATTCATTCTATATGTATTTTAAAAAATACTAATTTTTTATAGTTTCAAAAATAAATCTTATATCATCCCCATGAAGGAAACCATATATTCAACATGATTGTCTGTTTTCCATAGGAATGCTAGATTTCAATTTTTATCATTTTTAATACCTTTAGATAAAAACCTAAATATTATTAAATTTTTTAAAAAAATTGTCTATATATGATATATACAAAAACATATTCTCCATGATCTATAGAATATTTATTAGTTTATTAAAATTTTCATTACGTGGTCTCCTAACATGTAGGGAACCTATTTCCCCTTCACCCTAAATCATAATATTTGATATCAATCACTACTAAGATCAAAATATCTACTCAATTTATATAAATAAAACCATAAAAAATTTAATATTGATATTCTCATAATTATATGTGAAATATGGCTTCAATTTAGTCCACATTGAGATGTTTGTCAATGAACTAATAAAAATCATCCATGCTAACTCTATTTTCTTCATTCTATCTATTTGACACCTTCTAAAATTCACATTCACATAAAGCACATCATTAATCCTTATATAATCTATTATTTTTTCAATGAATGCATAATATTCATGGAATGATTTTCACTACTTCTCTTCACGGAAAAAACAATTATGCCAAACAACCACAATAATTTTCCTATTTGATATGTGATATTCAATGAATATCACCTTCAATATTTTATAGTATAAAATAATTAGTTAACTCATTTTCAAAAATAATATTCTATTATAATGAATTGATTCCATATAATTCAATATTCATTACCACCTCTCTTAAATTGTTAACTTACTAAACTGTTCAAAATATAATATCATTTTCATGTAGTCTTTGACATAGAATTTATTTATAACAAATCTAAAAAATCAAGTATATATATATGGTTCCCAATATTTTCACATATTGATTTTGTTAAATATATCCCACAGTAATGAAAAACAAATAAAATCCTTTGGATTTATCTTTGATGAAGTCATCCCCACTCAACAATAACTGTGTAATGACGTAAAATTTTCTATATGAAATTTATCTTCTTCACAAATATATTTCATATTTAGGTATATTATATAATATAAAACGCATCAAAAATGTAAAATAAACTAGAATAACATTAATAAATTGTAATATAAAATTATATAAAGATGATAAGTGGACTCTATAAATTAATAAATAGTACAACATGATATTAATAAAACAAACAATACAAGTAAAATTTGAAAATCCAAAAGGATATAGTAATTTAGAATTATCACACACAATAATGAATGATAAAATATTAAACAAAACATTTGTTATATTATTGAATTTTTTTTAAAAAATATATGAAATCATGAAAGAAAACATAGTGAGTGATAAAATAGAAAAATAAGAGGAATTTACAGGAATTATAAACACGTTATAACCATTTTAATAGTAACCTAACCCCTAGAGTATTAACAAGAATAATAGTATAGAAATAATTCTTTAACACCATGAAAATATATTTTGAAAGAATAATAATCTGGATATCATACTTAACTTGCAATTATGAGATTTAAGAGAACTATGTTAATCATTTAAAATATTAATATAAAAATGTGAATGTGACAAAATTATTGTTAAAATTAGAATTATCAATATTAATAAACACAATATAAATAATATGTATAAATTATTTATATAATTCAATTATATTGACCAATTTTCTATAAATATGTACAAAATATTCAGTAATGTTACTTTATGAATCAAAAATACATTTTCTTAAAAAATCAGTTTTATTTCATTCATTTTAGTGTAATTATAATTAATTAATTAAACTTATAAATAAATTATTTGACTAAAGTTATATCATATTTTATTCAACATATGAAACTTATGGTTGTGTAAATTTTAGATATTTTTCTATAATATTTTTTTAGGTGAATAGTTTAAATACCTCTTTTTCAAATACTGTCACATTTTTGAGATAATTATTTTGTATGCATGAAATAATGAAATTTATTACCTTTTTCCGGTAAAAAATATTATATCATTTTGTAAAATAATGATTTTTCAAACATTATATTGAATTTGGGAACCCTTGTTTCACCTTAGTGAATAGAAGTTTTATTTTATTCAAATTAAAAGGAAAACATGGGTACTTTAAATTAAAGGTATGGTTGAAAGGATATTTTCAGTTTTTTATTTATCCAAATGTTTAATAAATGCCTCTTATCTACTAATTAACCAAGATAATTAGGGAAAAAGAACAATTTTACTTCATTTCATGGTAAAATGATTTATACTCTCAAATCCAGAATTTTCATAAAAATTGTTCTTCTTGCACAGTCATTTCATATTTTAAAATTAATTAATCACACATATTGAAGTTGAATCCGATAAAATTGATTGAAAATATTAAATCCACATTTCCACGTTTATTAAATAAGATAAATTTATTTTTGGCCAATATGAATAAAAAAAGTGGTAAATATTTTTCACCTGTTTAAATGAAAATCAATTTATTAAGGAAAAAAATAATGTCATATTGATTTATAAATTTATATAAAACCTTATTTATTTATATAGGGAGTTTTTAGTTCAACCATACCCATCTAATATTCAAATATAAGGAAACATGGGGCAATTTTTATTTCCTGATGACTTCAATAATATTTTATATAAAGAGTAAATTTAAAATATAAATTTTTTTATTTTAATTAACCCTATATTTTTTAATATATATTGAATATTAAATAATGTTTTATGATGGAAATATATTTTAAATTTATAGTTCTATAATAAATACCATAAATTCTTATGAAATTATGATATGGTACTCATCAAACATTTACAAAAATGAATTTAAATGATTAAAAAAGTAATATTTTATGAATTCTTATCTCTCACAAATTTTATTGTTAATAATAAATTATAATTTATGGTGTAATAAAATATATTGAAATAAATTCTTCTAATTTATATTTTAGAAGAAAAAATGTATGAATATTTATTAAGATGAAATTAATGAAATTTTATGTTATATAATATTTTATTTAACTATTTAAAGATAATATAAATTTTAAATATAGAATGTATGATTGGATATGGTCAAAATTTAATTTATTTATAAATTTTTTGAAAATAGTTATCTGATAATTAAATATAAAACCCTTTAATAATCAAAATTTCTCTGCTATGCTAATAGTTATAATTTAATCACGAGTGACACAAACCTATCAAAATTTTATTGGACTAATATATTAAAAAATGATACCATATTATGATTAATTTTCTTTTCAATTTCTTTCCTTTAGATGTGAAAATTAAATTATTATATTAAAATAATTCATGTCATTTCATGTGTGTTATTTCCTTCCTAATAAAAGGATACCACCACTCCAATATTATTTACACCAGTTGAATCAAATTATCTTGAAGAAATTATTCCAAACAGACTTTATGACATAAATATTCATGTTATAATTGTTATTTAAAGAAAAAAATATGTAGGGTCCTAAATAAGATATAAAAATGATGTTCATCAAAGTTGAGGTAATCATATTAACTAGTCTTTTTCATTTACATCTACAAAAACATTCTACAATTTTATCCTAACAATTTCATCATTAAAAATAGTATATCACTTATAATTTGATTTTATAATGTTTTTATCAAAATAATTATCAAAATAATTTTATTTATGTGGCAAAAGAACATATCCCTCATGTGTACTTGAAGACTATTGTCTCCATATCATGATAAGATTCATTATATGTCCCCATCGTTAATGGTTTTTAATTATGTTGGATTTATTGTTTATATATCATATTTATGAAATACATATAATTCATGATTTATAATAGCTAATATGTCATATTACCACTCTATATGTGGGTAAATGATAATGTTGGTCATGCATATAAGTGGAAGACTGCCTTCATGAAGTGTTGTTATTTTTTATAAATTTCGGATATACAAGGACAGTAATAATGATATATTTAAGGAATATAAATAATAATTATAATATTGTAATGATTGGAAAATTGTAAATTATTATTTACCATTAATTTATTCTATTCATCGAGATGTGGAAAAAAACATGTGAATTAATATAATGTAATATAACTATGAAGTTATATAATTCATTTTTCATAACCACTTTGTGTTAATTTTAATAATTGTATATATAGATATTAAATATAAACATTATGAAATAAATATTATTTTTACGATGATGAAAACCTGATAAAAGTAAAAATAAACTAACTAGTAAATCGATATGTGAAATGGTTTTCACTCCGAAATGAAAATTTTAACAAGGATTTATTAATAAATATATTTTTAAATTTTATAAGTGGATGATATATGAAATTATAAGTATAAAATTGGTTATTTTATCAAGGAGTAAAAAATTCAATATTAATATATAGTATGTTAAAATTCTTATGTGTTAGGTTGGATATGGGGTCAGGGTACATGATATCTGTATTATTTCATAGAGACATCATTTTTGTGTCTCACCTATTTATCTTTATGAGATATTTATACAACCCTATTTATATGTTATATCATGGATAATTTTTAATAAATTCTATTTATCATTAAAATTGATATTATTTTCTACCGTGGAATTTTATTGGGATATTAACAAAGTTGTAAGTGTATATCATCTCAAATTATATTTTTTGGGACATATGTAATTTTATACAACTATATTGTTTATGGATGTATAACATATGATCCAATTATTTGATAAATTATTCATATACTTTTTTTCATGGAATTTAATGATTAATTTTATGAAATTTATTTCATGGGGGTTATTATGAAATGATTACCAAAGTGGTAAGGGATTAGCATACAATCCCATCTCTTTTCAGGATTATCTATAAAAAAATCTATTAAGAGAAATAATATGGATCATATCCAATAAATACCAAATATTTATTTCTCTTATATTTTTTAAGAATTTATATATATATTATTTGAATTTTCATTTCTTTGTTGCTTAAAATTGTTAATAAAAAGTTTTTGAAGTGAAGATGACCTTATTTAGTCTTTGGTCAATGATATTTGTATTCTATCTCCAAAGTAATCAAAAAAAATTTATAAACATTCTTACAAGAAATTTAATGTTATAATAAGGTCATTTTCTGACATTTTTTCTTATTTATAAGTTTACAATAATATATATTTCTAATTATTTTCTAAACACGCTATTTTTTTTATTTTTACAAAATTGATAAAATAATGTTTTATTATAACTTATTTGGAATGAATTTAATTTTTCACCATTAGAAAATATTTTTAAATTAAATACTACATTAATATTTTCCATGTATATCTTTTAATAATATAATTTACTCATTGTCATATGAATTTTTATTTATAAAAATATAAAAATAAAATTATATTTTCTATGTTTTCAAGGAAATGTTTCAAATGTAATTTTAATAGAACAATTAATCTTTATAATCATCCTTTGATGTTACCAAAACATCACTGTGGATATGATTCTATTATAAAATCATTATTCATTCTATGTATGTTTTATGTTTATTATGGTGGAATATATATCTTTTTGGTTTTCAATTCCATGTGTCATGTTATTGTGGAGTGATAAATTTTATTATGGTTATGTTATGATTCATTACATTATATAAATCTATCTAATTGGTAAATGATTAATGTTCTATTGGATCAACGTGTGCGTGTGATTTTTCCTAACCCCAAAACGATGATACACTAGATTTTAACCCAATCCCAAAAAGTAGGTCCATGAGAGGTTATCCAGAGACTAATATCGGTATATACGCAGTTACCCAAGCATGATATTTAAGTAATTTCTTAGTGGGTATCCATAAAATAATGTTTATAAGATTATGATTATTCTACTATTTATTCCACTATTTTAGTACATGGTCTTATACATAATATATGTAACCAGGGTTTATGAATTTTGATTCTCTTACGATTCATATCTTATGAACTACTCTGATGTAATCCATGACTTCTTATTATGATCCATTTGTTTTTGGGTAATACATTCTATTGTTATTGTCATGTTATTATACCCTTATAATCATTGTATTAATATTAATGATCATGTTTACCCTTACAAAGAATATTTTCTCACCCATTCATACATTCATTTTTTTCAATGAAATGTAGGTTTTAAATATATTATGATTAAGAAGTATAATATACAAGATTAAAATAGTGGGAGATGATATATAATTTCATAAAGTAGTTGTTTATTTCTTAATGATTAGAGAGAAACTCAACATCTATAGTTTTTCATATGGATCATAAGGACGTGTAATGAATACTCATCTAAATTTATGTAATATATATGTATGAAATTTTTGGATGGAATAAGTTTTTAGTATATAATTATTATTATTTTTGAACTTGGATGACTAAAATTTTGTGAAAATATTTAGGATAAGAATACTTAATGAAGGAAATACTATATTATGATAAAAATATTATTTTTTCCAAAAAATACATCTATTATTGGTTAAAATATTATGGATATTGTATTGGAATAGATAATACAAGGGTTAATATATTTGAATGGGGTAAATTAAGTATTAACTTGATTTTCAATATTGTATGATGAGTGTGTGTAATACTGGTCACCTAGCAAGAAACTCCTAGATGATATGATTTGAAAAAATCAAAAAAAAATTGGGAACTATTATGAATGATTTGAATATATAAAATTCATATATGAACTATTATAATAATAAGGTTTCATTGATTCAAAAATAGGTTTCATGATTTAGAAAATTTATAATTTATTTTTCTTGGTTATTTGAATAATATCTATGATAATTGTTTCCCACACTATGATTTTTAGTATTTTTTAAATGGATTGAATAAGTGTAAATCATGTTATTTATAAATATGATGAATAATGAAATTAATTTCCTCACAATAAAACAAATGAAATAGGTGTGAGATTGGAAAATAATGTGATTATTATTTAACAAAAAATCATAATATATAGTTAACATCCGTATCATATGTGTGATTCTTAATTAACTTAATAAGAGAAAAATCATATTCATAAACGACATTGAATAAGTAATATTTATCTTCATTCTTGTTGTGAATATCGGTATAAAATCAAAGGTAAATTTATCAAGGTTTAAAGAAGATGTTTTATTAATTGAAATTTAGGTTACATGGAATGTAATTACTAATTAAATATGAATTGTTCAATAAATGGAAATAAATTACAATAGATTGTACCATTTCTAATTCAATGTATTATTTTTAGGGAACGTGGGATACATCTCAGTTGATTCCCAAATCATATGGATAAATCCTTAAATATGTAAGGGAATATTCTATTTCAATCATTGAACAATAATTATTGATGTGTGTATTACTTGTAATTCATGAACTATGTCTTGTCAATTACATTCCATAAATATGAATCATAACATATATAAGGATTATTCTATAATAGTTTTTCATTATGTATTTTCAAGAATATATTGAAGGGTATTGATAAACCATAAATATGACTTTTTGGTAAGTTGACAATTTTTGGAAAATAAATGATTTATTGTTAGATTGCTCTTAATATATTATTGATGTTGAGATAACAATTCTTAGTCGGGATAGATTAATATCTATTATTTATAATGAAAATAAGATAGAATTAATGTCCTTAGAAATGAATATTTATTTTATGAAAAAATTATTTATGTCATTTTCTATGTTGTTTAATTAAAATTTGGATTTCTGTAACATATTTTATAGAATGTGATTTTACTTAATAAATAATAATTGAGTGTTTTTGGAAGAATATAGGATTTCATTGTTTTATTTATGTTGATTCATGTTATATTGTTAAAGGATTAACATGTTTGAAAATAATATATTACCAATGTATTACAATAACATGTTTCCTTATTTTACGTATTCCATGATGATTTTTTGACCACCTTTATGTTTGGTCATATTTGGGTGTCATTCTATGATAATTTGTAAAATTTAGGAGGAATTAGAGACTATTTAAGGTTACTTCATGTTTAGGTAAGATCAGTTAATTTAGAACAACTAAAAATTCTCACATGTTGGTTATCTAGATAGTGGTGTAGTGTTTCTATTAACTATTCAACTATACCATGTAAACTGTGTGGTGGTAGGCAAGGGAAATATACATAGTTGGTACACGGTTAACCAAATCGTGTACCCGCCAAGGATGAAATAAGTTACGTAGATAGTAGGTGCACATGATTAATGTTTATTAATAGATTAATCATGTATCCCTACCCATAAAACCATGTGAATGGGTCTTAATTACATCAAAAATTTAATTACAAATCTTGAACCCCCCATTTGACGTGCTTAGTCCCCCTATTTAACCATAACCTAATTTTTTAGCTCTTGGAGGTTATCATGAGCTGAATTTTACTCTTAAAACACCATTTCATGGAAGTCTAAAGTGATTTTGATATCATTTGATCTTATCTCCATAAGAGTATCTCTTATCCTATGGAATCTACAGATATCATTGTATCTCCTCCACAGAGTTTGATGGGACATAATTTAATTTATGGATCTAGAAAATATTACATATTTATTCTAACTTTTCTTCCATGATATTTGTTTCCTACATTCTTAATTCTATTTACCCATTATAGGTTTCTTGCATTGTGGTCCCATGATATATAGGTCAGATTTCAACATGTGTTTTTCATTAAATATAAATCATATAGTTCTTATTTTATATGAGATGAGTTTTTACGTGATATAAAAAAATGAATTCGATATGAAATTTTCATTGACTTTTAAATGGGATTATGAATTTAGAGAATACCAATATCAATTTAATTTAAATTATTATGAGGATCTATTAAAAAATTTCCATGATTTTAAATTAATTTTCCGATATTATTTTAGGTAGATATTCATTAAATGGAATAAATTAAAAGATTATTTGAAATGGAATGATATGATTAATACCTATGATTTGGGTTTGAAAGGAGAAAATCTATTTGAAAAAATGAAATTATATTATAAAATTTATTTTAAATGATTTAATTTATATTATATTGATTGATTAGTTGATTGTACGAGGTAGTTAGTAGGTAAAAAAGGAAATTAACAATATGATCTTGATCCCATAGAAAATAAAATTAAGATGAAAACACCAACAATACCAATATTATCTTGTTTTCCCATAGTGTTTCCCCTAATGGGGTGTTGATTTACATTCCATAATGGCTCCCTAAATAAGGCCATGATGTCAGTGTGAAAGCTTCTCTAGATCCTTGTTGATAAATGAGATGGCTGGGGATCCAATTTCCTGGAATCTAAAATTCCAAGGCTCTCTTTTTTATTGTTATATACTTATGTGACTTTATTATATATGATGTTGATTCATTTAATTTTTTTCTTTCAAAATTATTTATATAAATTGTTTAATATAAAATTCTCATTTCTGATTGTTTGAAATATATTTTGATATATCTTTTTTCATTCCATTATAAAATCATGTCTTTTTTAAAATATTAAAATTTAATTCGAAGACGTGTTTCATTTAAACTGGGATAGAAAAGGATAATTGTCTTTATATTGATTATGATAAATGGTGAGACCATAACATGTTTTATAGAAGTCAGAAAACAATTTAATTTGGTTTTTTTATATTATATTTTTCTATTACTAAGCAAAGGGAAAGTTCTGATCAAAGGTGTTGTATGTTCTTGATCCTTTGGAATATGGAGTGATGATGGTTTCTAAGGAAGATATTGTCTACTTGGTACACATGTGTTTTTGAAATTTTAAAGTATAAATTTTTTACCACCTATGGGATGTTTATCTATCTATTTAGGTATTGTTATACTCAATTGTTTCTTGTATTGTATATCTTTTGGAGTGTGGAGCATACTGAATTTTATCTTTTTTCATTAACATTTTGTTGTCGAAAATCCATTCTCTCATTTATCTTTTATAATGCATTGCGATAGTATCCAACCCATTGGGATTAATATTACCATTTAGTCTATGTCAGTTATAGATTAGGTTTAAGGGGACCAGTGTATCTTTGTGGATTCATTGTAATGTGGTACAAGAGGTACATGTCAATATTTTTTCTGTGATATCATTATACCTTTTCAATTTATTTATGGGACTTATGAGGTAGTTTTGAGAATGTTCCTAACTAGCTCTCACTGTAATGAGCCTTAAGTCAACATTGGTTATTTTGGTAAAATGTTCAATATATAAAAATTTAATCTAATTATAGTTTTTCCCTATTGTTGGTTTGATTTTATTGAGATACCAATTTAAATTTTCCATTTTATGGAATTGATTTCTTATATCTCTTGTTCCAGTTTTTTATCTTTGTATCCATTGGGATGTCATTAGTGTTATCTTTCGATGTTTTGTATTAATATTCCTCTAATAATATGTGTTAACAATACCAAAGTAATAGATATTGGGGAACCAAATTGAGAAAACATTTTAGTGGAATAAAATCCTAACGAGATACTAGTATGGGATGTCAATGATATAAGGAATATAACATCACTCATTCCCATTCAAGCACTGGTAGTGGGATATCAATGGGATGAATCCCATGATAATGATCAACATATTCTACACTATAATCCACATACTCTATAAGGATTAAATAATATTCAAAAGGATGAGTACTTCTTGAAAATGGACTATCTTTTTTTCAAATTTCCTAGAAATAGATGTTCTGATTAAGTTGAAATGTGATACCTTTAATATGTAAGTGTCTATCAAGAGATGGTGGGATTCTATATTGATGGAGAAAAAAATTGATGGTTTATAATGGAATGATTATATGTATATTTTAATTATCATTACTTTCTATAATTTATGGTCATAGTTACATTCTTGGAGTTTCTAAAACATCAGGAGTATGGTATGACTGGGAGTTGGTACAAAAACCTATTTTTTGAGATTCATAATTTTTCTCAGGATGTTTCGACTAATGAATATATTAATTCATAAGAATGTATTCAGATATTCAACCGCACATCTAATCATTGGTTTTCTTATGGAATATGGACTTCAATGTTTATTTGTTTGATAGGGAATTGATAGTTGAGCATGACTTACAGAAAAAATTAGGGTTGTTGTGAGTTTATTTTTCTCACAGTTTTAGTTTTGTGTGTAAATTTAAAATAACTAGGAAGTGCAATGTGTCTCATTGTGGTTTAAGCCAAAAAATCTGTCATAACTCCTTCAGTGTCCAGCCGGGGCCCCATGACATTATTTTAGTGTAGAATGATTTTCCATTTAAAATGGGTTTTTGATAAAGAATACATGATATGTGGTTTTTTGGTCATTAAAACCCCTATAAAATTATTTGATATGTTTTATTTTATATATAGTTACATGGGATCATCAGAAAAAATTTATATGGTGATATAATATTCATTGAGAACTAAGCGGTTCCAGTCACAAATATCTAGAATGAATATTCATTATATTGTAAATTAGCCTCTACTAGAAGCTAATGCATGTCCAGAAACTCTGATATGTAACATCACTATAAATTAATTATTATTTATTGATTTTTTTGGTATAGGTTCATCTCAATATTTTATATCGAATCATATTGTGAACCTTATGACCCATAAATTTCAGCATTTCTCATAAGTGATTAATATTACTACTCCCCTTAGAACTAAGAGAGAGTATGGTCTCTATTGTACTTATTATGTTATCTATTTTCCCTAAAATTAGTTTAACTAGGATTTTCTAGTTCATTACATGAAACCTATTTTTATCATCCTGTTGATAGATAGATTGATTAATAATAAGGAATGTATTGATTTTTATAATCGATGTCTCTTTTACGAATCCTAATGGAGATTTTCATTGTATTTCAAGGAGAATGGAACCTGAGGATGTGCAATTCTAGACATTCTATTATACATTTGGGTAGGGTAATATAATTGTTTTATTATTTAAATAGATAATGAATAATTTTTTGATGATCTACCTTATGTATTCATCGAGTTTCCTAATGTTTTTTTTCATGATTTCTCAAGTCAATCATTTGTAATAGATTTAGAGTTATAAATTTATTTGTTACTTGTTAATATAAAAAAAATTATTCCTTCTCACCATAAAACACTAGAATTATTGAAAAAGTTAGATAATCAGTTGGATTTTAAATTAGAGAAATTATTTATACACCCTAGTGTGCCACCATGGGTGGCACTTTTTCCCCTATTAAACAACGTTTATTTAACACTTCTTATTTATGTTTAATACTGAAAACTCAATCAAATAATTTTAAATAACAAGTAAATGATACCATAAATTGATGATATTTTTAACTAGTTATAATGGGAAAGATATTTCTAGAATATTTATCTTTGATATAGAAATAACATGTAGAGAAAAAAATAATCTAACATTCTAAACACAACCTTCCAAAGCATGTACGGTCACTTTTAGTATCCTGTTATTCCATTTGTCCTGACCAATTATCGTGATGTCTTTATAAATTTTTGGAATTGAATTTTCCTTGAGTACCTTTACATGTTTATGGTGGTTTTCCTGGATTAAATTCTAGTATAATCTATGTATATGGAGGATCATGTGTATCATCTAAAACCCATTCTAGAAATATTGAGAGAATGATTGATTTACATGAATCATTCAAATTGTACTTTCTAGATACATGATTGTATGTAATTGGTAGATATAGTGTTATTACATGCGATTTTCAACTATATTGGGATGTTGATGTCTTTTATGACATTGGTGAAACCACATAATGTTTTTGATATGTGAATATTATTGTGCAAGGAAATGTATTACGATAGGTTTGTTAAATATTTCTCTAATTTTGAATCTCTATTGAATTCCAACAATCATATGGGAGTAAAGATCATGTGGAATGAATATTATTATATTTATTTTGTTTATTGTTAATGTATTTTGAAATTTTCTCCATTTTTAGCTCTTTTAATGATGGGGTAGGGCTATGTGGTCTTATATGGCACATTGTGTTTGGATATGAGATGTATTCTTATATAGGGTGATCATGTGTTAGAATATGGTTACAAATATCATAGGCCACAACATAATAAGTATTTGAACTACAGACTCGAACTCATATATGTAAAAAACACACATAATAGTTGGCATTAATATCTCTTTGGAGAATAGATTACCATTTATTATGCAAAAAATCCTATGTTCTATCTTCTTTAAAAATGAGTTGAACCTCCATCAGAGGCATTGGGTGGGGTACCTACAATAATTTGGTTTTGACAATGGTTACTCTCTATAGAGGGGAAATTTATTGTTTGATTCTTTAACATGGAAACATCCAAACCAAACCAGAAAAGATTAATTAGAATATATAAACATGAATTCCTTTTTTCACAATTTCATTTAGTAATTAAGAATAATTTGATAACGATATCGTGGAAATTGATCAATCGATCAATTCTATTTTCAATATGATTCTTTTGGATCAAATGATTTATAATGAATTCAATCAAATTAGGGAATCACTATATCATCAGAAGACCATTAGTGAGTGGTTTTTTTCATCAAAAGGAATCCTATTTTTATAAAATTTGTTTTATGACTTTTTACACATAGAATACCATAATTAGAGATTTCTATAATTCCTAATGGGAAAGACACCCAAGAACCAAAATTATATTACATGATATGTGGTGAAAATTCTAGTGTCTAGGTATGAGATATGATATCACTAGATTTGTTTGATGTTGTTGTACTTGTCAGCAAGTCAAACCCATGTAAAAAATACCATGGAGTTTTCATTAGCAACATCCAATTCGATCATGGAAGGGGGAAGACATATCTATTGAATTTTGATGCAAATTTTTCATACCTCTTGAAAGAATAATGTGATATGGGATTCTATTGATTGGCTGATCAAATCACCTCACTTCATTCCCATTCTTGATGATACCAATGTTTCATTATTTGTACATATCTATATTCATGAGAATGATTGTTTAAGTGGTGTTCCTTCTTATATTGTCTCTAATAGGGATCCAAATTTTACATCTCTCTGTTAGAGTGTCCTCTAAAATTCATTAAGATATCAGAGACATCTGAACAGGGAATATCATCCATATATGGATTTCTAGACAAAATTAGCTATAAAAATAACTAAGGACATGTTATTGTTTTGTGTTCTCAATTTTAGAGGATTATAGGATACCTATTTGTGACTAGTTGAGTTTTTTTATAATAGAAATAACCGGTTTTAAATTTGGATATCTCCATCAGAGACCTTTGTTATTGGCCATGTAAATATAGGTTGATTTGTTCTTATTAATCATGACTCCTTTATTAGACTAGGTTTGCTTCAAGATATGTTATCAATGATTCACTGGATTCTATAAAGAATTTTTTAGAATGGAGATGTAAAAAATTGTATGATGAACATCATAGGTGACTGCTGGAATTTTTAGTTAGTGGATTTTTTTTCCATCAACATTTGGGTTATCAATGGTTTAAAAATAGGGCAATATTGCACCTTGTATTGTGGGAACATTTGAGGTTACTGAGAATGTTCATAATGTGGCATACCATTTTTACTCTTATGGAAATTTATGTTTGTATATAATGTGTTACATATATTTCATATTCGAGAGTATAATTATGACCCTAATCATTTCTTGAGCTAGGAAGATCTTAATGTTGATCCAGGTTTACCATGTATGAGTATCTATTCGGGATAGTTGTTTCAAATACAAATCTAATTCATGGGAAGAAGATAATTTTTTTTCATTAGAATCATGGTTCTGATTCTCATGATCCATACAATAATGAGGAATTAATTATTGATTTGTGGTATTAAATCTTTGATATGGAATCTTCTTAACATGATTTCTAGGGATGTAATATTTTTATGTTTGGGTAGATGGAACACACCATTATATTATTTCACATATTCTATGAACCTTGATTTTATCTCCTTTGGGTTGGGACATGTTTATTAGTATTTTTTTGGATGATTTGGAAACTTTGTGAGTCATTTAGGAATATTCATGTCATACTAATAGTTCGGGAAAATCATGTTGTTTGGACCAGCTAACTGTTCTCCAATTAATGGTTCAGGGGAGGGGGTTCAAGGGTTTTCCATAAATTGCACTCAGAACATCTAAATTTTGTAGCCACAGTGAGTGGGAATATGCATGGTCAGATCATGGAAAAATATTTTATGTTCCTACAAAATAAAAACCATGTTCTGTAGATTGAATGGACACACGGTTAGGGAGAACAGTTTGTTTAAACCTACATATATACCCAGCTATCCTGAAATGTGTATTTTAATTCCCAAAAAATATTAAAAATCCTGAAACCCAACATCATATTCTTAATCCTTCCATTCGATTCTACCATGATATGTTAGAAAATAGAGGCTCTAAATAAGTGACATTGACTTATCTAATATCTTTTCTTATATAATCAAAGTGGCACTGGTCTCATTACATCTTCTCTATATATGTGGATCTATTCAATTGTGGTTTATCACAATACCTATTTCTATAATCCGTAGTGTTTGATGTATCATAATGTATCTAATGGATCTATACTCATATTTTATTGAAATTATATTTAGGTTACATACATTGATCTCTGAAGCCTTTTTTTCTATGGTGATCTTCATTGTGTTTATTGTAAATTATGATCCACTGATTTTAATTTAAGTGTTTCCATATTAATTTTCCAATCAATATAAAACCATTATTCATTTTTTAATATGATTACAGATTTTAAATGATATAAAAATTATGATTTCATGTGAATGTAACTGTTATTTTTAAATGGGCATGAAAATTGAGAAAACTCCAATTTCTAATGAGTTGATATTTTTTGGTGGATTTATAAAAAATTGCGGTTTTATTTGGATATTATATCAAATAATTGATTGGTTTTAATTATTTATAAAATGGATTAAATGGAAACATTATTTAAATAGCATTAAATTATGAAAATACATGATTTTGTTTTTAAATGGAAATCTATATCGAAAACTAAAATCGAGATATTCTATTTTGAAAAGATTTTGAAATGAATGATTTCAAATTTGATTATTTATTTATTGATTTTTAATGTACATATAAGACTATGATGTCAGTATATAATTATAAAAATAACTATAGTGTTTTGATCTCATATAAAATTATCTTATATTGACAACACTAATTGAACCATGATCGGCTGGATTTCATGTAGTTGTTATACTAACAGGGTGTCGATTGATTTCCTTTAGTGGCTCCCAGAATATGGAGATGATATGAGTGTCAAAAAATAACTACATCCATATTGATAAATGAGAAGTGTGAGGACAATATTACCAAGAAACTATTGTATAATGTGCCTTTTTGCAAGGTACATTCAATACCTAATTTTATTATACTTTTTGTTGATTCATTTAACTGACATATAAATTCGAACTAATTTATATAAACTTTTTTATATAAAATATTCATTTAGAATAGTAGAAGTATAATTTAATATATAATCCATACAATGGTTATGAAATAATGTTTGAGTTCCAAATATGAAAAAGTAATTTCATTCCATTTTTTATTTGAATTGATAACATAAATGGTTAATTGAAATATTATTGACCATGAGACACACTATAATTCCCAATTAGGATTTATATATCACACCATACATTTGAATTTGGGTTATCATATACTTTTTTTTGATAGGTCTGAGAAAAGGGAAAGAACCACTCAATATTAGTTGATGTTGTTGATCCTTTAGACCATATAGTGATGATAGCGATTGGTGGAACTTGCGTCCACTTGATACACATTTTTGGGTCTTTTTTGTTTTGGTTATAGTATCCTATCATATATTTATCTATTCATTTTGGGAACTTCATTACATATTTTTTTGTATTTTTGTATCCCTCTGGGAGTTTTGAGAATGATGAATTGTAACTTTTATGTTCCAATTTTATACAGAATATTTGTTCCCTCTGTGAACTTTTAGGATGTTAGGTCTTATGAACCTACCCTTGGTGATTGGGAATTCCCTTTGGGGTATGTCAGTTTCTTCTCAGGTATTAGGGTTCTAGGGTATCTAGGCTAGTGTGTGACAGTATTCATGTGTTTTTTATGTGACATTAGGTATAAGGCCCTTGCCTTAAACCTTACTTAATCTTGAGTTATTACAATATTACACATTGAGGATCTTTTCAGGTTTAGAGTTTTAGAGAATTAGATCATGAAACTTGCATTACATTCCACATTTAAACAAAGTGGTTACATAAAAGACCGTATTCATTCTTCCCATCAACGGAAACATATTTAAAATAAAACATGGATTATTTCTTGACACATCCTTGACACTATCATCACATCATGTACCCTACCCTTGACTTGTGAAAAACATTTCAAAAACTTGGGATGAGCATAAAAAGCTCAGTAAGGGATATAAAGATATGGAAAGGAAACATGAGTACATGTATACCTAAGAATTAAATCATACTTTACCCATAAAACATAGGCATATCAAATCATGAATAAATCATAGAAATCATAAGACATAAAAGGTAACTTGAGGCATTCATAACATTCTTACGTAGGGAGTAACCCTCTTGGTTTTGTTTTGGAATACCCATCACAGTATATTCTCTAAATCTCTTTAGAGAAACCTCAATTTTTCACTCCTTCGCATTACCCAATGCATTGGAGAGCTATATCGGGCTCACCCGCCCTTAGTTTATCACGGAACCACCCGTTTTCATAACAATGCCCAAGAACCATAACATAAATGTTTCACATAAAACATGCATAAAGGAAACATAACATTTCCACATTTCAATCACAATATAACATTTTAGTATATTGAAATAATGAATCCATTCAAAAAGAAACCATTTCCAAAACCATTTAATACATTTAATAAAGAGATTTTTGAATCAAAGTGTCTCATACCACCTTGAAGCATAAAATTTTAAACAATTAAAATCCATATAAATAAATCCTTAAAACCATTTTGAAAACATTGATATTAATAAGAACAAATAATTAAAACATTTAAAGTGATATTTTGGTTAAAGGGGTTTTCCCAAAATTAGAGACACTTGAATACAATAATTGGGGAATAACATTTAGTCAGAACTTTATAATATCATGAGAATAAATGGATTCATGATATAATACTCCAAAGGACAGTATATACACCATATAAGAGTGAATTGGTGCATAACAACAATGAACTCTCAATAGAAATGTCACATGTGATGAAATCCCTTATAATGAAGGTATCCTTAAATTAAGGACAAATCAATCTCAAAAATATGTGTGAAAAATATAAATACACCCAATATAAGTGGATATTAAGTGTAAAACAATAAAAGGTCAATCACACATATTCAATGGATGACATATTCAATGACTTCATGTTGAACCCAATGAAATCGAAATTGGGTTAAAAAGTTCCCTTGACAGCCTAACAGCACCACATCAAAATGAGTTGATGAGAGATAAAAAGTGTATCTCATCACTTGAACATAAAATTTACATCAATAAAGATATATGAGAACATATCCCAACATAACAATATTTAAATTAAAATACCCAACAAAAGAAGTCTTTTAAAAAAAAGAGGAGGGTGAAAGGTTCCCTTACCGACTTGGGTATCTTTCAAAACATACACCCCATGAAAGAAGGACAATAGATCATTGATTTAAATACTCATAAACGAAATTATATTACACAAATTGTAGAATAATGGGCATTACATACACCACTCAATGGAATTTTTGGAAAATGTAGCATAAATCTCACTGGAATAAAAGTGAGATGAAAAATCCCTTACGAAAACATGGCAGCCTAACGACGCCACATAAAACATCCGAATATGGATTGATGAGATCAAATAGGGTATCTCATCACATTACAATAAAATGTACAGAAATAGTAATATAAAAGAACATCCCCCAACATTACAAATAGGAGCTTAAAAGAAGTGACATAAAGGAGAGTACTTAAAAAGAAGGAGAGAGGTTTGATCTCTTACGAAAGTTCGGCAGCCTAACGGCGCCACTCAAAACATCCAAAATGGATTGATGAGAGAGAATAGGGTCTCTCATCACATGAACATAAACATTACAGTAAGTTTAATATAAAATATCATCCTAATAAAAAGAAATATGTGCTTTAAAAGGAATGACATAAAAGTGTGTACTTAAAAAGAAATAGAGGAGTAGGATCCCTTACCTCGGGTCCGACTTGACTCGATCATTCTTTAATCTCCTGAATAATAAACATGAGTTAATTTCTACTTACTTAAGAACCTTTTTCAAGTTCATTATTCCTTTTATATCACTTATTACCATGCCATAAACATTATGTAATCATTTAAGTTAATAATATTTGTTTTGCCGATATTTGGTTCTTAAGTTCGAAAGTGGACTTCTTACAATTACATGTTGTTCGTGTGGCCAAATTTTTATTATATCCAGAATTGTATTCATGATGTAGATATCATATATGTCATATATATCCTGTACACTCATGCATTTATAACATTACATAATCATTTAGAGGTAAGAAATGAAATGCACCGTTCATGGAGACGGTAAGCCGTACGTACGCATGAACGCTACTTTCATTTCTATTTCGTATTTTATAGAATGGAATAATAATTATATAAATGTATATTATAATTACAGTATAATATCATATATAATATCATAGTTCCATACTTTATACGTCCCACATATGGTATTTAACGAATCAAATCACTTTGAGGGGGCGGTAGTCCGCACTTCCTTAAATGAAGATATCGCGTTTACCCATAATGGAAACCATAAAGGTATGCCCAAAATGAAGAAAACAGAAGTTTAAGGAAAACATAAACATATTATATATCATATATAAAATTAGTGACATCATAATGGCCACCTTTTAAGGTATTAAATGAGTATTGAGCAATCATCGTTTCAGGAGGCAGAATTTCTCCATCCACGGAAACCGTATGTTCTTTAACCATTTGATGTAGTTGTGTGAGAGTGTAGCTCGAATAAATATTATAAAAACATCCTAGTATATTTAATATACTATTGTTGTTACAAAAGAATTAAATAAAAAGATTTTAGGGGGTTGGAGAAGCAAAATGAAACAAATGAACATGAGGGAATGAATTACCTTTAAATGTGTAACTCTTTTTGATTTGAGCCTAAAGGCTTCCTTTGAAATGATTATTCCCAAAGGGAATCCTCTAGGATGAGGAGAGGGATGTGGAGAGAGTAAATGGGCAGGGTTTGGCTGAGCCAAAGGCTTGAGGTGTGTGTGAAATGAGGTAGAGGTGGGGGCCTTTTATAAGAGGAGAGGAGGGGCACTTTTGGAATGTAAGAAATATTACTTTATTTGAAAATGTGTTTCGGTTTTAAAAGGTCCCACATTGATATAATTCGTGGATATGTTGATAAGGGTTCGCAATCCACCCATCAAATAAGTTTTGGACATGTGTAGGTCATAGAGTTCACATTATCGTCTCATTTTATTTAAATCGTCAGATATTGATGTCATCGCTGCATCATTATGATGTCATAAATAATTTAATTTATTTAATGTCTAAAAATTATAAAAAAATTACTATGATGTAGGAAATCTTTTTAGATTTCCAATTACTATTTATAATAAAAAATCTGACTTGTATAACCCCACTTAAAAATTGTTTTAGTAAAACATATCATGTTTGTGTCATTTTTACTTTTACATTAAATAAAAAGTTATTTATGTCATTTCCCATCCATAGTGGCTCCATGGGGTCCCCAAGTTGACCCATGGATTTTCTTTGTCATCCATTACACATCCAATGAGTTTAGGACATGTGTAAATTTCATTTCATATTATTAAAACATTATTTTTACCTTAAACTACACTAATTACCTCTAATCGCGATAAAAAACATAATAAGTTACTATTCACCAAAAAATTATTTTTATCCCATGGAACCACATTTTACTTCTTAATGAAAACCATGTATGTCGGATTTTTGAAATTCAAAACACAAAGATGTGAAAATTTCATTTAAACAGAAAAATCAGTTTTTATAAGTACCACTTAGTGGTGTCACTATTCATCAAAAATTGATGTTTCTCAGAAAAATCCCAAAAAATCACCCTAAGATATATTTGATATTCCGAATTCAAAAATGAAGACTATTTTACAAAATTCAAAACATATAAGTCACATTAATTAATTTTATAATGAATTCCTGCTGTCAGAGCAAATAGTTTGTTTTTATGAAACAATAAGTATCAAAAGATTGACACTGGTTGTAGTCTGATTTCAAAGTGAAATTAATTCCAACGACCACTATTGGATTTAATGGTAAAAATATATTCTAATTTCATTTTAAAAAATTCAATAGATAATATAATAATACAAATAAATTATATTAAAAAGAGTTTTTGAATTAAAATACAACATTTTACACTATTCATTAAAAAAAAGAACTTTATCAGAAAGATACCAAAAATTTACACAAAGTAAATTTTGATGTCCCGACTCGTAATAAGAGTCTTATTTGGTCCAAAAGAATTTTTAAGAGTGAACAAAACTATATTTAATGATGGTTCAACATCAAAAGGTGATAAGTGAACCTTTAGTGACAACTAGGGCATATACGCCTAAAATTGAATTCTTTCCGTATTTTAAGCCTCTATCCTTTATTGGATAAATTTAAAAACATTTAAAAACATATATAATAATATTTTAGTTATTTCTATCCATTCCCGCCATTACAACGACTACATGTTAACTACCATTTAAAATAATATTATTTTATTATTAGAGTGCAACGTAAGATTCCCAAGAAACTCGTTGTTGTGTGTAGGGTACGCCATCGAGCATAGCATTCACTTTAAAGTCATATTAATATTTTATTCAAAAATATGGATAAATATGAAAATGTCATATTCTTTATTTACCTGGGGTGTTACATCCTTCCCCCCATTTGGGAATTGCGTCCTCGCAATTTTTAAAATTGAACTTGGAAACATCCTTGAACGTCCCACATCGGAACAAGAGTCAGTAAAACAATCACTTTAAAATAAAGGAAGATAAGTAAAGAGGTCACCCGAGTTAACCCATACTAGGATTCCATGTAGAAAAACATGGACATGGAAGAAAAAGAAAAGGGTCATGTTCTTGAGGGAGAGTGATAGTAAACATGTCTAGGATAAAGTTAACAATGAGAAAATCACAAACTTGTGATGGGTTAAACGGTATTAGATTCCCCAGTAGGGAAAGCTAATAGACAACATTTTTGTTTTAAGTTACTTTTTATTGAGGAATTTATTCATAAGGAAACATAATCAATTATCATGTTGACTTTCAACTTTTACTAGATTCCTTAATCAAACTCATATTTTTTCTAAAAGATGAGTATTTATGGAGACTTGTTCGCATTAAGAGTACTATAATCAACTTCTAGAGAATAACCTAATCCACAAAAGAGAACTATATATATCCCATGTATTTAGGCTTTAACCAAAACCAAAACCAAAAAGGTTAGTACAAGGTCAGATAATCCAGAAAAGGATAACCCATTAAAAAGAAAATCCATGCTTAATCTCCAAAATTTGTCCAACAAAACCCAAAGTTCATCGAGGACCATCCAATAAACAATTTGTCCATAAAATTCTTCAATGTAAACCAATATAAGATTGAAACCCAAATATTTGAAGGATTTAGTCACATAGTCTTCCAAGTTAAATCGTAACATTTATCTCCAAACAACATCAGTTGCTCCTAAAGTCTCATATTGAATAGTAATTAACCTAATCACATATCCTCTATGATAGGTTAATCAATTTCATAAATAACCCAAAATCAACTTACTCTTAATAAAATAATCAGTCAAACTAACCAGGGACTTCACATAGTCCAGTGGTAGGAGATAAATACCAGTTGCACTTTGATTGTGGGTTCGATTCCCGCAGCTTTGTCCGACGCGACGGGTAGTCACACGGTCTACGTGTTGTCCTTTTTCCAAAACTATATAATTCTCAAATCATTCCCCAAAAAGGGATAAAATCATCAAAAATAACCATAACATAATTTAACCTCAATTTTATCTCATGCCTTTCACTTCAATCATACAATATAGTAACCCATAATTACCTCAAAAGTAAGGATCATATAAACCCAAATGGTTCTTTATAACTATGTCCACAAAAGAAAAGATAACTATTACTTGAATAAAATTTGCCTATATTAAACATCAGGGTTACACATGATATAAAAAGTCTTCTAATGTAACCCCATCATCAAAAGAGACTTAATACTCTTAAGAATTTCACCATAACTCTTGAATCCCTTATATGTTGACATCTTACTCATTAAACATTCTTCATGATCCATTTTCCATTCCTTTCCAACTTATTGCTAAATACCTCTTTCCCACAAACAAAATAATGAATCATATCCTAAGATTCCAAAATAGGAAAACAATAGTCATGAAATAGTACATACCTTTGATTGGTCATTGTCTGTTTCTTCATCCTCAATCAGAATGGCATTAGGTATTGGTAAACGAATATTGGTATGATATTGGTGACCCCATTCACGAAACATCTTCATAGGACATGTGTTTTCATAATGACCATGCACACCACATTTAAAACATTCAATTGATCCCTCATAAAGAACTTCTTTCCCTTTCCTCGAGTCAACTGGATGCTTCCTTTTTCCATGGCAGGTTCTTGCTTTATGACCTTCATTTCCACATCTATAGCATATTTCTATCCCTTTGAAACATTTTCCTAGGTGTTTCATTCCACATCTTTGACACATAGGTTTTTGAACACACTTACATTTATGTTTATTACCTGTACATCTGTAGGGATTTGTTTCTTGAATATATGATGCCTTAGAGAAATCTCTAAGGTTTAGGTGGTAAATCATGACTCCTGATAGTTGGTTGAGGATAATCACAAGAGTTATCATTGCAGCTCCCATATCATTTAGTTTCTTTCTCAAAAAACTGTCACAATTTCCTTCACATCCACTGTTACTTTGGTGCCTGCTAGATCTAGCCATTTACTAAAACCAAAAAGTTCAGTGTGAGTATATCAACAAAAACATCATGTACTAATGAGTAAGATAAACACTAAGATATACTTACTCATTCACATTATCTAAAACTAGGACTCTTTCTGAAATCATAACCATTATGGTAATGTCACGTATGCTTAAAGAATACCCTAACCTCTAAATTTATCTTAACCGAAATTTGATACCAACTATAAGGCCCCGGCCTTAAACCTTACTTAATCTTGAGTTATTACAAGATTACACATTGAGGATATTTTTAGGATTAGAGTTTTAGAGAATTAGATCATGAAACTTGCATTACATTCCACATTTAAACAAAGTGGTTACATAAAAGATAGTATTCATTCTTCCCATCAACAGAAACATATTTAAAATAAAACATGGATTCCTTCTTGACACATCCTTGACACTATCTTCACATCATGTACCCTTCCCTTGACCTGTGAAAAACATTTCAAAAACTTGGGATGAGCATAAAAAGCTCAGCAAGGGATATAAAGATATGGAAAGGAAACATGAGTACATGTATACATAAGAATTAAATCATACTTTACCCATAAAACATATGCATATCAAATCATGAATAAATCATAGAAATCATAAGACACAAAAGGTAATATGAGGCATTCATAACATTCATACGTAGGGAGTAACCCTGTTGGTTACGTTTTGGAATACCCATCACAGTATATTCCCTAAATCTCTTCGGAGAAACCTCAATGTTTCAATCCTTCGCGTTACCCAATGCATTGGAGAGCTATATCGGGCTCACCCGCACTTAGTTTATCACAGAACCAACTGTTTTCATAACAATGCCCAAGAACCATAACATAAATGTATCACATAAAACATGAATAAAGGAAACATAACATTTCCACATTTCAATCACAATATAACATTTTAGTATATTTAAATAATGAATCCATTCAAAAAGAAACCATTTCCAAAACCATTTAAAACATTTAATAAAGAGATTTTTGAACCAAAGTGTCCCATACCACCTTGAAGATTAAAATTTTAATCCATTAATATCCATATAAATAAATCCTTAAAACCATTTTGAAAACATGGATACTAATATGAACAAATAATTAAAACATTTAAAGCCATATTTTGGTTAAAGGGGTTTTACCAAAATTAGAGACACTTTAATACAATAATTGAGGAATAACATGTAGTCAGAAATTTATAATATCATGAGAATAAATGGATTCATGATATAATACTCCAAAGGACAGTTTATACACCATATAAGAGTGAATTGGTGCATGACAACAATGAACTCTCAATAGAAATGTCAAATGTGATGAAATCCCTTATAAAGAAGGTATCCTTAAATTAAAGACAAATAAATCTCAAAAATATGTCTGAAAAATATAAATACACCCAATATAAGTGGATATTAAGTGTAAAACAATAAAAGGTCATTCACACATATTCAATGGATGACATATTCAATGACTACATGTTGAACCCAAAGAAATAGAAATTGGGTCAAAAAGTTCCCTTGACAGCCTAACAGCATCACATCAAAATGAGTTGATGAGAGATAAAAGTGTATCTCATCACTTGGAAATAAAATTTACATCAATAAGGATATATGAGAACATATCCCAACATAAAAATATTTAAATTAAAAGACCCAACAAAAGAAGTCATTTAAAAAAAAGAGGAGGGTGAAAGGTTCCCTTACCGACTTGGGTATCTTTCAAAACATACACCCCATGAAAGAAGGACAATAGATCATTGATGTAAATACTCATAAACTAAATTATATTAAACAATGTGTAGAATAATGGGCAGTACATACCCCACTCAATGGAATTTGTGGAAAATGTAGCATAAATCTCACGGGAATAAAAGTGAGATGAAAAATTCCTTACGAAAAATCGGCAGCCTAACGGTGCCACATAAAACCTCCGAATATGGATTGATGAGATCAAATAGGGTATCTCATCACATTACAATAAAATTTACAGAAATATGAATATAATAGAACATCCCCCAACATTACAAAGAGGAGCTTAAAATAAGTGACATAAAGGAGAGTACTTAAAAAGAAAGAGAGAGGTTAGATCTCTTACGAAAGTTCGGCAGCCTAACGACGCCACTTAAAACTTCCAAAATGGATTGATGAGAGAGAATAGGGTATCTCATCACATGAACATAAATATTACAGTATGTGTAATATAAAAGATCATCCCAATAACAAGAAAGATGAGCTTTAAAAGGAATGACATAAAAGTGTGTACTTAAAAAGAAAGAGAGGAGTAGGATCCCTTACCTCGGGTCCGACTTGACTCGATCGTTCTTTAATCTCCTGAATAATAAACTTGAGTTAATTTATAATTCCTTAAGAACCTTTTTAAAGTTCATTATTACTTTTATATCACTTATTACCATGTCATAAACATTATGTAATCATTTAAGTTAATAATATTTGTTTTGCCGATATTTGGTTCTTAAGTCGAAAGTGGACTTCTTACAATTACATGTTGTCCGTGTGGACAAATGTTTATTATATCCAGGATTTTATTCATGATGTAGATATCATATATTTCATATATATCCAGTACATTCATGCATTTATAACATTACATAATCATTTATTGGTATGAAATGAAATGCACCGTTCATGGAGACGGTAAGCCGTACGTACGCATGAACACTACTTTAATTTCTATTTCGTATTTTATAGAATTGAATAATAATGATATAAAGGTACATTATAATTCCAGTATAATATCATATATAATATCATTGTTCCATCCTTTATACGTCCCACATATGGTATTTAACGAATCAAATCACTTTGAGGGGGCGGTAGTCCGCACTTCCTTAAATGAAGATATCACGTTTACCCATAATGGAAACCATAAAGGTATGCCCAAAATGAGAAAAACAGAATCTTAAGGAAAACATAAACATATTATATATCATATATAAAAATAGTGACATCATAATGGCCACCTTTTAAGGTGTTAAATGAGTATTGAGCAATCATCGTTTCGGGAGGCAGAATTTCGCCATCCACGGAAACCGTATGTTCTTTAACCATTTGATGTAGTTGTGTGAGAGTGTAGCTCGAATAAATCTTATAACAACATCCTAGTATATTAAAGATACTGTTGTTGTTACAAAAGAAGTAAATAAAAAGAGTTTAGGGGTTGGAGAAGCAAAATAAAACAAATGAACATGAGGGAATGAATTACCTTTAAAAGTGTAACTCCTTTTGATTTGAGCCAAAAGGCTTCCTTTGAAAGGATTATGCCCAAAGGGAATACTCTAGGATGAGTATAAGGATGTGGATAGAGTAAATGGGCAGGGGTTGGCCGAGCCAAAGGCTTGAGGAGTGTGTGAATTGAGGTAGAGGTGTGGGCCTTTTATAAGAGGAGAAGAGGGGTACTTTTGGAATGTAAGAAATATTACTTTATTTGAAAATGTGTTTCGGTTTTAAAAGGTCCCACATTGATATAATTCGTGGATAAAGTGATAAGGGTTATAAATCCACCCATCCAATAATTTTTTGACATGTGTAGGTCATAGAGATCACATTATCTTCTCATTTTATTTAAATCGTCAGATAATGATGTCATCACTGCATCATTATGATGTCATAAATAATTTAATTTATTTAATGTCTAAATTTTTTAACAAAATTACTATGATGTAGGAAATATTTTTATCTTTCCAATGAATATTTATAATAAAAAATCTGACTTGTATAACCCCACTTAAAAATTGTTTTAGTAAAACATATCATGTTTTTGTCATTTTTACTTTTAGATTAAATAAAAAGTTATTTATGTCATTTCCCAACCAAAGTGTCTCCATGGGGTCCCCATGTTTACCCATGGCATGTCTTGGTCGGCCATTACACATCCAATGAGGTTAGGACATGTTTCAAGTTCATTTCATATTATTAAATCATTATTTTTACCTTAAACTACACTAATTACCTCTAATCGCGATTAAAAACTTAATAAGTTACTATTCACCAAAAAATTATTTTTATCCCATTGAACCACATTTTACTTCTTAATGAAAACCATGTATGTCGGATTTTTGAAATTCAAAACACAAAGATGGAAAAATTTCATTTAAACGGAAAAATCGGTTTTTATAAGTACCACTTAGTGGTGTCACTATTAATCAAAAATTGATGTTTTTCAGAAAAATCCAAAAAATTCACCCTAAGATAAATTTGATATTCCGAATTCAAAAATGAATTCTATTTTAAAAAATTCAAAACCTATAAGTCACATTAATTAATTTAATAATTAATTCCCGCTGTCAGAGCAAATAGCGTGTTTTTATGAAACAATATGTATCAAAAGATTGACACCGGTTTAAGTCTGATTTCAATGTGAAATTAATTCCAACGAACAATATTGGATTTAATGGTAAAAATATATTCTAATTTCACTTTAAAACCAATTCAAAAGATAATCTAATCATATAAATAAATTAGATTAAAAAGAGGTTTTGAATTAAAATACAACATTTTACACTATTCATTAAAAAAAAGAACTTTATCGGAAAGATAGCAAAAATTTACACAAAGTAAATTTTGATGTCCCGATTCATAATAAGAGTTTTATTTGGTCCAAAAGAATTTTTAAGAGTGAACAAAACTATATTTAATGATGGTTCAACATCAAAAGGTGATAAGTGAACCTTTAGTGAAAACTAGGGCATATACGCCTAAAATTGAATTCTTTCTGTATTTTAAGCCTCTATCCTTTATTGGATAAATGTAAAAACATTTAAAAACATATATAATCATATTTTAGTCATTTCTATCCATTCCCGCCATTACAATGGCTACATGTTAACTACCATTTAAAATAATATTATTTTATTATTAGAGTGCAACGTAAGATTCCCAAGAAACTCGTCGTTGCGTGTTGGGTACGCCATCGAGCATAGCATCCCCTTTAAAGTCATTTTAATATTTTATTCACAAATATGGATAAATATGAAAATGTCATATTCTTTATTTACCTGGGTTGTTACATTAGGAGCACCGATTTGTTGTCTATGGAATAAAGATAAGCTGATTTTTGAAAATTTATTGACTAGTTGTCAAATTTTATGGATTGGAAAATGATTTGATATATTTTAGAGGTTTCTTATGATTAGATAGTTATGTAATGGTTTAAGATGAATATTATGTGATATTTTTTTTGTTTTATGTATTGATCTGTTATTTCATTATATAATGATTTATCCATATTAGAAACCCTATGTTCATCATTTTTGTATTTGTAAATATATTAATATAGTGAGAAGGAATTATAATTATTTGATATATCTTAATATCCACTAAATGATAATTTTAGATTCTCATGAATGAAAAAATCATCTTTAATATCCATTTGATGGTGTCATATATTAGGTATAAATTTATTGAGGCACAACTGAAGGATTATCATGTTATTATGAAACATAAATAAATAAGTTATTTATGTTTTATCATGTAAAAAATGTTGATAATAAAATGATACCTGAAAATATTGAGAATTACCATAAAATAATTTTGTTATTCTTTTACCATTTTTCTGAAAAAGAGATGGACTTTTCACACCTCACTTGTTAATTTTATTTTACTCATTAATATTCTCAATAACATGTTCTATATCACACAATGTTAGTTCATGGATATTATGTTTATTTTCCATGTCTTTAATTTATCATCCAATCATTTTTCCCTATCATGTAACCCAATTATTTGTTATTTCAAGTAAGTATTAGGTTTCACAGTATCCTTTTTCAATGGATGTTTTATTATTAAAATGATTGATGTGGTTTCAAAAAAAATATTTTCATTTGTTGAGACATATAAGGATGATTAAAAAATGTTTGGACAAAATATTTTTAAGGGGAGAATATAATAACTAGAAAATATAGCATATTTGAAAAATAATTTTTTTATCTTTCTTAATACTCAATACAAAAAAAAGAAAACATATATATACAATAAAAATATGGTCATTTATATTTTACTGTTATAACCAAACCGAAAAAAGTAGTTGTAATACTATGAATTAAAACATTAAAAAAGTATTTATAAGGGTTTTATATATTTAAAATTAATTTTTTAATAATTAAAAACTACTTGGTTTTCAGTGAAGTATTTTTATGATTCAAAAAATATTTTCATCAAAATTATATTTTTGTTCATTTAATCCATGGATTAAAAAAATAATTTCAACCACATTTAAAAATTTATCTTGGAAATTTTGAAATTAAATTTGGATTCAGAAAATCTAATTTATCTTAAGGATATGATTTATGATTATTCTAAAACAAAATGATTTTTTCTAAATATTGAGAATATCGATTAGTAAAATATAGTAATTTTTTGACATAATTATTTTTAAAGTATGAATTAAAAAAATGTAAAACATTTTTATAGACCTAATATATTTTTATTTAGTCAAATAAATTTTTTTTGAATCATTTTATATATATTTGGACCCTAATATTTTCTTTTGTTACCATATGTTGATATTTATTCAAATTGAAATCTATTTTTGGGTCCTTGCATTTAATAGTGTGGTTCAATGGTTAAGTTAAGTTTTAAATTTATCCAAAAGTCCGAAAACATTTCCATTTTTCATAAATAACACAAAATAATTATTTTAAAACATTTTCTACAAGATTTCAATATAAAATGCTTTTAATTATTAAATCATGTATATTATAAAAAACAATTTCTCTTGCATCATCTTAACTAATTATATACTTAATGTATTTCAACTATAGTAATTTAAAATGAATAAATGGGTTAAATTTTTTTAACTCTCATAATAAATTTAAGTAAATAGGTTTTCATTATTTTAGGTCATTATTAATAGTAACCTGGGTGAATATTTATCACCTTAATAAAGTTGAATTGGGTAATTATGGTTTAAAAAAATGAGTTCAATCTTTAAAAAAATATAAAAACCTATTTATTTCTATTTTATGATTTTATTTTTCCCATACCCATAAAAAATTTTATTATATGAAAACTGTGTTTTTATTTTATTTCTTAATTTCCTTAAAAATTATTTTATGTAAAAATTAAATAAAAAATTTCACTCTTTTTTAATACCATTAATATTTTCTCATTTGTATATAATGAGGTTATGTTTTATTATAATTAGTTATTTGAAATAATATAGAATTGTTTTTATCAATGTAAATTATTTTTACTTTTTATGAGGAAATAATTACCAAAAATTCTTACAAAACTCTGACATAGTGGTTTTGTAAGAAGTAAAAAATTAAATGTAAATGATATTATAAATATAAAATTTAAAATTTATTTGGTTGAAATATGATGTACCTTGAATTTAATGGCTAATAATAATGGATAATTTTTTCATAATGATTTAATATTTAAATTAAATTCAAGTCTTGATGTCTTCAAATTAAAACTATGAGAATATTTATTAAAATTATTTTAATTATATTTTATATTAAATAATATTTGATTAAATTATATAAAGGTAGTGAAAATATATAAATAAGTAAATAGTGATGGAATATGGTCTGAAATTTAATCTATTGATCCTTTTTGATCAAGTTTTTGTCCTATAACTAAATTGATAACCATTAAATAATGAAAAATTCCTTACAATGGTTATGGTTAAAATTGGACCGTGATTGAGGTTAAACCCAACAATAAGGTTTTATATAACATGTATTCATTTATAAATCTTAATTTTAATAGATTTCGAAGAAACTGAATCCAATAATAAAAATTTGTTCTGTTTCATCCAATTTCACATGAATAATATGTTTTTATATTTAAATATTTTATATAATTCCATGTGTTTCTTTTCATTGACTATAAATGGACACCACCTATCATATTTTCTCTACACCCCAAGAGATAATTATCTCAATGATCCCCTAAAACAATTTTTTTACACATAGTAATCCATGTTTTGGAGTGTATTTTCACCTATAAAGTCCATCATTATGGGTTTTAAGGAGATATCAAATGGTGTTTTCTCAAGGAGGATATATTTTTCATAACCAATCACTTTCATTTATCATCTTATTCTTTCTCCCTCAATTATTTCATATATATATAAATTGATTGACATTATTATGTATCATATAAGGGTACATCATTATGATAATATAATAAACGGTATCCATCTTTTTGGAATTAATTTTAAAATGATTGAATCACTTGTGTGTAAGTGTGGACTGATTACATCATATAGAGATATAATTAATTTTCATCAACATATTTTAGTGCTTGATATTATGATTGGTATAATTTATATCTATGATATTTTTAATATAATTATTCTTCTCTAATTTTAATATATAATCTATATTAATATATTTTCAACTGTCGTAGAATGATAATCTCACTCGTGTGTGCTTGTGGACAACCACCACATGAAGTGATTTGTTTTTTTGAATTCATATTTTACGTGTTAGTAAAATAGATGAATTTAATGAATAAAGAAGATATTTTTATATAATAATTATTTTATAATTTTGAATTGTTATTTTTCTTAATTTCATTCAATCCATTGAATGGTTAAAACACCACTCTTGTATATATATAAACTACCTTCATCATAATGTTATGTAATCCATTTTTTTAGATAAACGTTATAGGAATGGTTATAAAATTATTTACCACTATTAAATATTGTAATAATGATAGAATAATGATTCTAGATATTATGGAACAATGATAATTACATTAAAACAACAACTACTGAATCGAAAAATAAAATAGCAGATACCATTAAATTATGATTGTAATATGGACTTATTAAAAAATTGTATTAAAATGTTATAAATGAATCATATATGAAATTTTAATTATGAAAATTATTCTGGTATAGAATTATAAAAAATTCAAATTTATTATACAAGGGGTTAGAACCCTTATGAATCATATTAGTGTTGGGTTAAGGGTACTTATCAACATTTTTTCACTAAGACATGTATGATGATAAGAATGTATTTATTTTAATGAGTTTTATACATTACCCACATTGAAAATATATATCACGAAAACTTTTTAAATTATTATATTTAAATTTAATATTGATTTTATTTAGTCATAATAGTTTTGAATAAGATGTTATTAATGTGGATAGCGTTTATTGTCTCAAATTGTTTTCATTGGGACAAATGTTATGCTATAAACCAGTAATATTTTATGAGGTGTGTCTACTACCCATATGATATAATTTATCAACAGTATAATATTAAAATATTTCATAATTTTTTCTTTGATGATGTTTTATTCATTGGGGATATGATTAAAAATTTGAAAAACTAAAAAGGTTTTCAGTTAAAAACATATTTCGTTTTATGATTTTAAATATGAATTTAATTTTAGGAAGTAAAATGGATATTATACTATAAAAAATTTATATTTTCCTAAAGTTATTTTATTCTTATAATTTTAATTTATTATTTCAATTATCCTCTATTTTTTAATTATAATGTCCTTAAAATATTTTTAAATAGATTTCACCCTTTTTTACCCTTTGGCCGATGGAAATTATATTTCATGTCCATAATATTAAAATTATTTTCTAAAAGCTAAAAATTATATATATAGTGTTTAATAAATAAAATTTTCACTAACATTGATATTATTTATATTGTTTTTAAAATTATTATTTCCAAAAAACATCATAACAATCTATTTTGAATTTTTAATAATGTGTGAAGTGGATGTTTTCCTTTAACGTATATGACTTGAATGTATTTTTCCATAATTATGAAAATTATTTTGTTTAAATCCTCATTTCAATTTTTTTAGTATAATTTGAAATAAAAAATCTCTATATTCTGGAGATTTATATTTTTAAAGATATTTAACATAAAGGATATTGTAATTATTTTCCAATATAGTATTTAAATGTTATTTTAAATGCATTTTTCATCAATTTCAATATCATTTTATATTAATTATTATTTACTATGGACATTATTCTATGATATAACACTTTTTTATTCTCTAAATGGTTCATTGTTATGTTGATTAAATATTGATAAAAATTTTATTCTTTTACATGTGTTATGACATGATGAAATGATAAATGATATTGTGGTATTGCGAAATACATAAAAAGTTAATATGATTGTGTAATTGATTGGTCCATTTTAGGCCTCTAATTAATTAAGTAAATATTTTTTTATTTTCATATTAATTCGCATATGATTTTTTATCCCATATCAAAAAATGAGGTTATAATGTAGGATATCCTCATCCCAAAAGAGGGTACATGTGAGGTTATCCCAATCACGTAGATGTTACAAGGGTGGTTATCCATATATTAACATTTTATTAACGTATTGGTGGATTTCCATGACCATGGATTTAAATGATTATTATTATTTCACACATTATTCCAAAATAACATGATTTGGTCATTTTCATTGATATGTTTCTAGAATGTGAGATGGATTATATTATGATTCATTTCTTGTGAGCAATAATTCATTTCACCCTGAAAAAAGTTAATGATCTATGAATTTACGGGTATTATTTTCTATTAATATTTCCATGTTCTCAAACCATTCTAATCTTGTTTTTATATGTTTACCCATACTTGTCGTATGAGTATACCCTTTTTGTATTTTTATTCCCTGGATATAAATATCGCGTTTAGTATATGATTCCAAAAAAGCGTAAGAGATGTGAATAACAAAGTTGGATATGATGAACAATTTAACCTAGTATTTATATATACATTTTTTCAAAGAAAATAATCCTTTACAGTTTCAGTGTAGATCATAATGATTTATACTGAATATCCATCTAAAATGATATAGAATATATGTATGAAATACTTGGGTCACCTCAATGAAAATTAAATTTTTACAAAAAAAATATTGAATAATAATAAGAAATGAAAATCACATCCCTCTTGAATTAATAAATTATCAATAAATAAATAAAAAAGATATAAATAAATATTAATAAAATGAAATATAAATTCAATATTTATTTATAATTCAGTAATATGTATTGTAATTGATCCTAAAAGGAGTCTAATTTTAATCATTGTATTTCTATATTAAGTTTATATTAGTTTTAAAATTATATAATAGTATTCATTTAATTGTTTTAAATTTTTAATTTAAAATTATATAAGGGTTAATTTTTATTTTTTGGAAAAATGAATTTTCTAATAAATATTAGAATTCATTTTATTTTAAATAAACATGTTTTATGGAATAAAATTGATTCTATAATAGAATAATGTATTTCAAATAAGTTATCAGGACCCAAAATATTTTTTTTATATAAAAATTTTATTCAAAATTGAAAATTAAAATAATAAATCTAAAATTAATTTCCAAAGTCAAAAAAATTATCTAAACTATATGTTTTAAATTATATTATAATAGTTTTTGTATAATTAAAAAAAATTGGTGTAAATGCGCTAAAAGATAATAAAAAATTAATTTTTTTTGGAATTCTACCCATAGTCACATTGTATGAAACCACTACAGATTTTGGTCATGAAATAATAATATATTCATTATTTTAATCTCAAATAAATATCTCGTTCATGTATAATAAACCCCTCTCATGCCTAGAAAATAAATTAGAAAATATAACTCATTTATTAATCTCTACCAGAATAAATTGTATTTGGATTCATAAAATCATTAGGTGGAATCATGTATAACCTCACTCTGAAACTTCAAAGTGTAATCCCTGAAAAAATAATGTTAATAGGTGTAATTTCCTTGTTCTAGAAGCCGCCCTGAGGCTCCCCATACCCGGTTGGTCACATGGCCTCAAGCGCATTTCTACAAACGCTAGAGGCTGCCGAATAGAAATGAGGGCCTTGGTTATGAGAGTAGGATAACTATGCCATCATTGGAAAAGTAAAATAGTAGATGTAAATCAGAGAGCAATATTGGAAGCTATAAAACATGAAATATGTAAATACTGAAAGTAATAAACAGCTGGAGCATAGACACACATAGACACAGACACACACATATGCATATATATATATTTGACGAATGATACATATGTCTTGGAAATCATCCAAACTAGTCACAATGTGGGAACAAAATACTAAACCATAGTACAATTGAAAATAAATAATATGCTCCACTTCATCAGAAGCCTCAACTTGGTCCCAAGCTGCCCACCTCCACAACAATAAAGTACCTGAAGTATATGGGTTCTTTCCCTTATCGATACTTGCAGCAATTTAATATTTTTGGTTTAAAAAACATGACCCAAAGTGGGTGTGTGAGTAAATCTTATTAGTAAACCACCCAAATATCATTGCCTAACTAACAGTGAATATATATAATAGGATATAATTAAAATGAATCCATAAACAAGGATGTACTCATAAGTAAACAATCCTAAAGTTTCAAATGCATTCAATTATAAGAAAACAATTAAGCAGATAATCATAAGTTGGGAACCCTATGGGATGTACTCACAGAATAAACCCTCTGGTCCAACCAAAAAAACACAAGCGACCCTCTAGGAAGTACCCACAGTCAAACCCCTCTAGTTCAGATTTTGCACAGACTCTCTGAAGAAGAACACACCATAAATTTTCCTTATAGTCTCGTATCGGTAACTAAAAGGCACTATGGTGAAGCACTCAATGTCCAATTCTCCCTATGGCCCTTTATCAAGGAACTATAGACAATCTGAGGAAGATCTTACTTCTATTCCCACTATGGCCTTGCATCGTAATAGTAAATAAAAACTCTAGAGAAGCCCTCAATGTCTATTCTCCCTATGGTCTACTACACCAGGTTCTCATGGCCCTGTGTAAGTCAATATAGCACAGCGATATATAGCAGCTAGTGTATACCTCAAGAACAACTTGGATAAATAGTCTACCACAGAACAACATGTTAGATAAATAAATAGTATCACTTTATCCTATCAGTACTATGAATGGAAAGCTACCATCCTAATTGGCTCATCAAGACAAAACTGTCATAAGAAAAAAAATCATCAACAACACACCCATTGTATATCAATTAACCCGATTCACATTTAGTTGTCCTCTACTCAAGAATATAAATCATATCAGTCAATAACATGGTTAAAACCATAAACACACAATTCCGCGATCAAGGGTATTGGGAACTTTTTCACATATAACTCAAAGACTATCTGCGGAAAGGCACAAACCACATAACATAGCGTCTTTTGATCGATATATCTGGGCGTCGACCCTTGGATTCACCTAGAATGTGGTATATCGTAAAAACTGTCTAAAAAGTTCAACCATGGATAGCTTGAGAAAGAGTAGAAATCAAGAAACGAGGTAGAAGAAGAAGAAAGAACACACCGATGTGATTCCAACACAACCGATAGAGTTCGATTCGGAGAATGAATGCCCGATCGGGGGGCTCGGGAATGATCGATGCAATACGGATGCTCTCGGTTGAAGAAGGTGAAGCAGAAGACACTTATTCCAATTAGACATGACCCCATTCTGTTTAATGAAAAAATGTACATAGTGTGTACTTTAGTAGTACATGGCTTGTACTTTCCCTTCTGGACCCTCACATTAGGTAGTCTCTATGTACCCACACACAGCTATGTGCTCATCTGTTATATGGCCAACACATGGCTATGTTCTGAAAAAGAGTACACATCGTGTACATATATTTAGATGTCATGTACATCATAAATTTCTAGAAACTCCTCGTTTTCTATGAAACACAAGAAAAGATAAAAACATACCTGAGAAGAAGATCCACGTTCTTACAAAAGTGGTTAAATTATCCTATACTCATTTCTATTACCTTATTATTTTATTACATTCCAAATAATTCAAAATAAATAATTATAATTTTATATTATCATAAAATTAATTTTATTATTCTTCTAAAAACATTACAAAATGTTTCTAATATATATTTATCCTATCTCGGACTGGTTTACAACATCCCATTAATGGGAAATTATATCAACATATGGGGAAATTAAAATTCAATTTTGTATAAATATATTTACTTATTGGTATTTAATTTCATATATACCTCATACAAATATATTAAAATACTATATAATGATTAAAAACTATTTATAACACATATATTATCTCTATCTCTTTTAATAATGCCTAGTAAATTTCCAGGTTTATATATATATAAGATGATGTTTTCAATTCATAACTTGTAACAACCTTCAATGATTCCTAGTGTTAAATAATAATAAAATTTATAATTTTATGTATTTTCAGTTATTTGGAGTAATTTGAGACGTTGATATGTATCAATGAATCAAAAAATATAAAATCTAAATTGAAATTGCCGATTTTGGACAAACATTTTATTATATAATTATTTCAAAAATGGTATATTAATAAATAAATTCCAATTATTTCAATTGACTGATAATTATATAAATGAATAAATTATAATTCAATAATAATAATTTAATGAATGTAAATTGGTTATATATGTGTTCTAAACATTATAAAGCAAATTGAGACCTAATGTTTGAGTACTCTGAAAGTCATATCATTTAGTTAGGATCAAAACCAATTTCTATTTTCTTCCATATGATTCTTGTACTATAAAAAATTTTATATAAATTTATCATTTAATATTCTTTTGATATGGATATCTTAACATCATTTGGATTAATTATTATGCACCCTAATTTTTTTAAAAATATAATATATTTTCAAAATATAACATTGATTGTTTTTCTATTTTTTATTAATCCATGTGTCTTATTATCATTGATTCCTAAAATTAATGTATAAAATATCGTATTCCCTTATGCCACTATAAAAATAAATATTTATTCATTAATATATGAATTATAAAATTATTATTTGATATATTCATTTATCATGGGTTTTTTTCATACCCATTCTTCATGTATATTTTAGTTTCAAATGGAATACATAATTATAAGAATATTATGATGTGACTAATTTCCAAAAATTATAGAGACATCTAGTTTATTAGGTTCATATATATATCTCAAGAAATTATTATATGAATATATGATCTAGTTAAAATTGATTAAAATATTTTGAATGGATAAGATGATTTTATCTATTTATATAATGTCGTGATGTATTATATGTATTTATTGACTTATACATATAATGGTTCACTATTATACATTCTTAATATCCTATTTATCCTTAATATTAAATTCATATTCCAATGATATCAATAATTTTCCTCTAATAGGATGATTATGATTATAATTATCCATGTGTTTATATTGTTTCACATCTGATATTCATCCTTATTAGACATCCCCATCGTGGGATTTTATTCTCATGCTTTAATTAATATATATCCCCGGGAGATCATATATGTTAATAGTATTATTAAATTTTTTATGATTACTATTAAAATAATTATATAAATATTAATTTTCATATATATATTAACGTCGTCTAAAACTAATTTTTTAGAGAAACTAAACATATATATTTTTTCAAATATATTATCAATTATTTTTATATTAAAATTAAGTAATAATGGTGCATGTAAAATACAAGTCATTATAGCCAAAATCAGTGTTAGTTTTAGTAAATATTTTCTATTATGTTAGATATGAAAATGTAACTAAACACAATGATAAGGAATTCAAAATTTAGATTCATTTTATTGATTTTATCATACAAATAGGTTATTTATAACTTATTAATTGAATTATTTTTATAACAATTTATATTTTAGACAATTGTAGAAAAAACTATTCACTAGGAAATTACCATTTTACTGGGTAATTAAATTATTATTAAAATTAAAAACATAATTCAATGTAATATAGAGTCGAAAATATTGTAGCCATACTTAAAAACTTGTCCTTAGTTGTGTTCAATAACGTGAGGTAAGGGGATTGACTACCTTCCCCTAGAAATGAGAAAATATCCATTAAATCCTTCATTCTATTACAGGTGAATTGAATATATATATATATATATATTATATTTCTAGATATATTGGTTCAATCAATTGAAAAGAAATTTTCAAGGATTAATTGTTTAGGTCAAGGGATAGTTTTATTGGAAATCGATTATTTAAAAGGATAATATAATACATGGGGGACATTTATCTATAGAAAAAATATATAGATAAATTGGAAGACATTATAAAAATCATTCTTAATATGTATTTCCCTTAATATCTCCATAAAATTAAGGAGAGAGAATATTTTGACCTAAAAGATAATGAATCTATTGTAATTCATGAATTCAATTTATCAATAATTACAAATTATGACTCTATAAAAATATATACAATTTCATAAATAATAATGGGACATTAATAGTCTAATAAATATGATAGATGAAAAGAATGGTACAATTAATTATCCACCTGGGGTCCATTGCTTCAAAAACAAGAATCATGGGAACAATGTAAGCCATTATACCATAAAATGGGTATCTGTGGATAATAAACCCAATAATATACATATTAATATAGTATAATGAATATATTGTTCCATCACCACCATTATTTTTGTGTTTCAAAATTAATTGGGGATGATACTCATATTATTCACTAAAATATATTAAACATTTTATTTCAAAATTTCATTGCTTATTACTTTATATCATGAATGTTTTTTTAAAATATAAAAATTCTTTTCTACTATATTGTGGTAGAGATATATTTTGAAGCACCTAGGGGTGAAATCATTCCAATCCTATTATTGGAATATTATACTATTTTAATTGGTTATAATATTCCTAAATAAATTATATTAATTCATTCATTGTGGGAATATTAATATAAAGTGGGAATATATTTGACGTATTTATATAGGTCTCATACAAACTATAGTTAAAATTAAATCTATTTCCAAATCCTAAATTGTTCTATGATTCAATTAAAAACACAACAAAGACTGTGAATCATCTATAACAAACCCTATAATAGTAAGGGTATTGATACCATGTGAATAATCATATTTTTATCAAATAGTTATGAAAAAGAATCAATCAACCTTAAAGGCATCCCTTATATGTTAAAAAATTCATGTGATCCTTGGGGAATTAACTGAACATCCCTCGAATCAATAGTTAGTGTTCTCAAAAAACATTTACCTAGTACGAAACATTTATCAAAAATATCCTATAAATAATATCATATTAAAAATTATAGGTTAAAAAATTATTATATGAGAATTTAGATAGAGGGATCACATACCGTATTGTGTTATCATAGGATTCACTAGTTCTCTTTATCTACTATAGTGATATCACAATGAAATAATTATCCGACTAAAAAATGATAATTAAAATCAATATAAATTATGACAATCCACTTATAAGAATTGATGAATTATTCAAACAACATAAAAGATATAATTATTTCTAATAGTTGGATCATCACATTTAATATCATCATTAAATGGTAAATGAAAAATAAATTCAAAAGATATGATTCTATTTGAATATAGAAATAATGTGTTCATAGTTATTCTCTTTATACATACAAATTCCCCCCCAATCCTCATGAATTTTATGAATATATTCTTTATTGATTTCTATGATTAATTTATACACAGATTTATTAATGGAATTTTCATATAGTCAAAGGGAATAGAAAAAATAATAATAAAATTATTATGATAAATATTTAAAGAAAGGATATGATGTGGAATATTTTTTGAATTCATGGATTTTAGATAGATTAAGTCATATTATTGAGGAATGTACTCATATCCTAACCCCTCTGGTTAAACCAAAAAAACCCAAGCAACCCTTAGGGATGTACACATAGTATAACCCCTATGGTTTAGCTTTTCTATAGACTCTCTAAGGAAGCACTCATCGTTAATTCCTCCAGTAGTCTCGTATCGGTAAATAAAAAGTGCTTTGTGGAAGCACTCAATGTCCAATTCCCCTTGTGGAATACATTGAGGAAATACATAAACTCTAAGGAAGGACTTACGTCCATTCTCTATATGGTCTCACATTGTAATAGTAAATAGACACTCTAGAGAAGACCTCAAAATTCATTCTCCCTATAGTTTACTACACCAGGTTCTCACGACCCTATATATGTCAATGGTGCACAGCGATATAAAACGACCAAGGTATACCTCAAGAAATACTTAGATAAATAGTCTATAGCAGAACAACATGTCAGATAAATAAATAGTATCACTTGATCCTATTAACAATAGGAATGGAAAGCTACCAGCCTAATAGGCTAAGCATGACCAAACGGTCATAAACAAGACATGCAAGGGAAAAACATCTATTTCATAGAAATTAACCCTATTAACATTCATTTGACCTCTACTGAAGCATATAAATCATAGCAGGAAATAACAGGGTTAAAAATGTAAACACAAAGTACCCTGATAAAGGGTATTGGGCACTTTTGCTCATATAACTAAAATAATATCTATGGAAAGGAACAAAACACCTTCCTCGGTGTCATATGATCAATATACCACGACTACGACCCTTGGATCAACCTATAATGTTGTATATCTACAAAAACATCTAACACATTCAACCAAGGATAACATGAGAAAGAGGAGAAATCAAGAGATGAGGTTTCAAAAGAAGATAGAACTCACTGATGTGATTTCGATGCAACCAACAGAGTTTGATTTGGAGATAGATGCTTGATCGGGGGCTTGGGAAAGGATGACTGTCGTATGGATTATCTAGGTCAAAGAGGGGGTTTAAAAAGAAACATATTCAAATTGGATGCGATCCTAGTCTATTTAATGAAAAAAATAAATTACTCGTCTTGTACTTTCCCTTACCGGCCGATGCATTAGGTGGTCTCTATGTCACCACACACGACTGTGTGCTTAACCGATACATAGCCAAAACACAACTATGAGTGTAAATAGAGTACACGGCGTGTACATATAAATTCACAGTGTCCACTTCAAAAATTCTCAAAAAGTACACTTTTCTCAAAAAAACTAGAAAATAGAAAAACGTAGCAGAGATTAACATATGGGTTCGTACAACTTCCCCCCTTAAAGAAATTTTTACCTGAATTTCCCTATCAAGGAGGAATAGAAGAAGAATCCTCAAAAGCTCTAGAAATTGTGATCATACATCAGCCTCCCTCTCCAATGTCTCATCCTGTAATAGCCCGTGATGCCATAGCAGTCGTACTAGAGGAACAAACTGTCCATAGAGAAATTTCATACTTCGATCAACAATCCGGATATGATGCTCTTCAAACAAGGTGTCCACCTCTATGTCAACATCTTTGGGTTGAAAAACATGAGGCAGGTCTGAGAAGTAGAGTCAAAGATGAGAAACTTGGAGGATGTCGTTTATATCCTGGTACCTCTGATGTAACTAAAACCGATAAGCAACCGAATTGACTCTCTCCAGAACCTCATACTGCCTGAAATTCCTCGGTGAAAGCTTACCATGCCTCTTAATCCTCCTATGTCCCATTCTCTATGTAACACATAGGAAAACATGATTTAAGACCTTGAACTCCATAGGTCATCTCCGTCAATAAACATAAGACTTCTGTCAAGACTGTGCAGCATCTGTCCTCTTCAAAATCAACACTATCTTCTCGAAGGTCTCCAACACAAGTTGAGGTCCCAATATAGCTACCTATCCTATCTCCATCTAGTTTAAGGGAGATCGGAATGGCATACTATACAATACCTCACAAGGTTCCATTTGAATAATATAATGAAAAATATTATTTTAGGAAGACTCCACAAGAGGTATGTGCTTCTCCCATGAACCTCCAAAATATAAGATGCATGCTCGAAGCATGTCCTCGTGTAACTGAATTGTATGCTCAGACTTTCCATATGTCTAGGGATGTTAATCTGTATTCAATAGTACATGTATACCCAAATCCCTTTGAAGTCCCTGCTAGACATGAGAAGTTGAACAGGCATCCATGTATGATAAAATGGAATGCAGAACTCTGTGTAAATGCTCAATCTCTTGGATGTATAAACTTCATAGCTGATCAACACTGAAGGTATCCTTGATCGGTAATATGTGAGCAACCCATGTGAGTTTTTTAATGAAAAACCATACTACGTTATTCCCACTAGGGGACCTTTGTAAACCTTTCATGAAATCCATCGCGACATCATTCCACTTCCACTCAAGAATGGGTAACTACTGCAAAATCCCGGCTGGTCACTGATTCTCTGCCTTCACCTGCTGACAGGTGGAACACATCATGAAAAAACTAGAAACATAAATATTCAAAACTGGACAACAATACTAACGGTGTATATCATGATACATCTTCGTGACAGCAGGATGAACTACCCATACTGAGGAATGGAAGCCTCACATCATCTCCTCGCGTATGTCTGTTGGCTCCACACGCGTCCATGAAAACCCAAGATCTCATCTTGATCTACTGTCAATCCAAGAACTGGGTCCTCCATAAACACTCTCCCATAGGAAAAGGCCTTCAGAATCTGATAGCTTACTCATTCACACTTTATCTAGTAGAGTCTATTTAACAGTTACAGAAGAAAGAAAAGTCCTCCATTTCCTGTCATTCACCTCCAGATTAATCTTGGAAAATAGATCCATAAACTAACACTAAATGTTGGCCCCTTTATTTCCTTGTATTTGAGTCCTCCTTCTCAACACATAAGCCACAAATGTTACCTTTCCCAAGCATGTAGGCATGCTCAAAGTCAAAGGACTAAAGGTACTCAACCAACCTTCATTGTCTCAAATTTTGGTCACACTGAGTGAAGATATACTTGAGACTCTTGTGGCTGGTGAAAACCCCAAAATGATCTCTGATAATAGAAAGTCTCCAACAGTGTAAGGAAGGAAAAAATGCATCCATTTTGAGATCGTGTCTCGGGTGGTTATTCTCTTTTGGCCTCAACTGCTAAGAACCGTACATAATGGATCATTCTCTCTACATAAGCACAGCTACCAAAATGATACCTGATGCATCACACCATACACTATATCTTTTTCCTGGAACTAGAAATAATAGTATTGATGCTGATGTCAACCTCCCATTAAGATCCTTAATGGATGACTCAAAAAAATCTGACCACAAGTAGTTTTCACCGTTCTTAGTCAAGCCCATCAGTGCAACTGTTATGGGTGAAAATTCATGTATGAAACATCTATAGTAACCAGACAGACCTAGAAAACTTCCTACCTCAATGATATCCTTTGGCTTTTCCCAGTAAACATTTTTTCTCACTTTATATGGGTCTAATGATTCACCTGACTCTAAGATAACATGATCCAAGAAGTGAATTTGGTTCTTCCAAAAGTGGAATTTTGAGAGCATATCATATAACTCATTCTCTCTCAGTGTACTCAAAATAATCTCTAGATGTGTGGCATGTTTGTGTCAAGTGTGATAGTACACAAATATATCATCCATGAAGACTATCATGAATGAATACAAGTAAAGATGATACATTTGGTTCATCGGTTTCATAAATACTATTTGCACGTTCGATAGACCAAACGACATAACCACATACTCATATAGACTATGCCAGCTCTGAAAGGCTGTAAGAGGTACATCTGATGGTGTAGCACATAACCAATGGTAACCAGATCTCAATTTAATCGTTGAGAACACTCGGGGTCCTTGAGATTTAACAAAGAGATCATCAATCCTTAGTAATGGATATCAGTTCTTGACTATCAACTGTTTCAATATCCGATAGTCCACACAAATCCTAAGGGTACCATCTACATTCTTTTCAAATAGGACAGACGATCCCCATAGATAAATACTGGGTCAAATGAATCCCTTTTACTGCAACTTCTCCAACTAATTCTTCTGCTCCTGCAAATATAGTGTTTCCATCTTATAAATAGGAATGGACAATGGTTTCACTCCGGGAACAAGATCAATATAAATGTCTACCTCATGCTCAAGAGGAAAACCTGAAAAGTCACTTGGAAGGATGTCCCTAAAATGATCCGAAGAGGCAGGAAACATTGGAGGCATCTTCATATGTTCGAAGATAGAAACCATGGCTTCTAACCATGACTCTACATCCTGAGTTACTCCTTCCCCCATGAATGTGGAAGGATGATACTGCTGGAAAACCCATATCAACTCTGCCATAGATGGGGAATGATGCGTTATTCCATAGAAGTTCTACATGAACCTCATAAATCCCTCACAGAACTGTGTGTCCAGACCTATGTTGGGAATGACTGTTGGTTCCAAGACTGGCACAACTAGAGGATCTACTGATAATCCCTGATCATCCATATCCAGTGTCTGATCACTGCCCTGTAACTGGCGGACAACTGGAGGATGTCTTGGTGGTATGACTCAGTAAGGTCACACACACACATTAAATAAATATTAATAAGGGTTGAAACATAGATGTGTGATAAAGTAACAAGGTAAATAAAGAATTCATGTGTTTCAAAACATGGATACATGGCGTGTATAATTACTACATGACATGTTCCATGAAGCCTTTACATGAGCGTGTACTTCTAACATCTCAGGTCATGTAACCCCCCATACACACGGTGTTTTTTCCTCACACAAAAAATGTACATGAATCCACATTCCCTACCCAATTTATTCAATATGTCTAGGCCACACGGTTCTCCAAGAATGAGACTAAACGGCGTGTTTGTCCCAGAAATGACATGTACTAGCTGAACTTCACCAACCCGTGTGGTTATTTACATGGTCGGTTACATGACTCACTCTACATAGATTGTTTTTCCCAGACACAGTGTATACTAGAATGGTTTCTCTGACCAGTTTTCTTCACTACATGGCCAGATACAAAGGTTACAGTACACGACCTGTTCATTCTTGACATGACATGTACAACATAAGTTTTCAACAATATGTGTCATTAGTCACACGGGTGGACACATGGTCTATGAAACGACACGGTGAGTCCCACCAATGATTTCTCAACCCCATGCCTATTCCCACATAGTCAACGACCCTGTTAGAGACTACATGGCGAGTACATATAGTACACAGTGTGTAATTAAGAAACAAAGTTCCTTCCCGAATAGAAGGACACATGATGTGTATTCACCATTGCACTACGTGTATTCTAGGTTTTTCCACATATTAAGCCTCATAAACTACTCTGGAATCCTATAAAACACTCTAATGAACAGCAATGTCCCAAATTTAGATTTTGTAGGGCCCATACTCTGCGCGAATCAAATCGTGGCATCTTATAAATGTCATATTCAATGAAAAAAGTCAATGATCCACTAAATTTTGATCCCTGAGGGCCCATAACACCTCAAGAACCAATGATTGGAATCCATTCAAACATGTCTTTACACAATTAAATACCCTATAAAATAGTAGGTTCTTTATCAAGGAATCTATGACAACATCATGATTATCTAGCACAACATCTATCACAACAACATGCAATCACTAATGCTCCCTAAATGGCATGGTAGGAATGCAAGACATGTGACATCTAACCATTTCCTATATGATTCATGATATGGAATACCCTCATCTCATCAGGTTGCAACATTAATTGATCATTAAAAATATCAACAATAATAGAACAAAACATTTTAATATCCCAATACTTATATCAATTCTACTGTAAAATTGAAAAACCATAAAAATACAAATAAAGATGTAGATTGGTTTTTTTCCATATACATAGGTTAGCTACACCCAGTCGTAGCTTATAACTACAAACCTATTCATTCCTATACCTGGATTAAGGGTCCAAAAAGTATGTCAAGAAAAAATAATTTCCTTGATGCCAATTTGTAACATCCTAGTTTCTGAAGCCGCACAAAGGTTACCCGTACCCGGTTGGTCACATGGCCTCAAACGCATTGCACCGAATACCAGAGGCTGCTAACTAGAAGAGAGGTCATTGGGTGATATAGTGGAAAAAATATGCCCCCATTGAAAGATTAAAACAGTGGATGAAAAATAGATAGCAATAGTGGATGAAGGAAAAAATTAATTAGGTAAATAGTAGAAGTAATAAACAACTGGAGCCCACACAGATATATATAACTATATGATTCATGATACATATGTCTAGGAAATCATCTAAACAAGTCACAATGATGGAATAAAATACTAAACCAAAGTACAATAAAAATCATATAAAATGATCTATACCATCAGAAGTCTCATCTTTGTCCCTTGCTCCCTAGATACGCAGAAATCAAGTACTAGAAGTAGAAGGGTGCTTTCCCTTATCTATACTTGCAGCAATATAATCTTTTTGGTCCCAAAAGCATGACCCAAATAAGGTGTGAGACTGAATCATAGTAGGCATCCACCCAAAGATATGTTCCTAACATTCAGTGAATATATATGGCAGGATATAATCAAAATGAATCAGTAAACAATGAAATACTCAAAAGTAAACAGTCCTACAGTATCAAATGCATTCAAATATTAGATAACATGTAAGCAACTAATAACAAGCAGAGAACCCTCTGGGAAGTACTCACAACCTATCCCCACTTTTCCAACATAAAAAACACATGAAACCCTATGGGAAGTACACATAATCTAACCCCACTTGTTAAGATTTTCGAACAGACTCTCTGGGGAAGCAATCCCCATCAATTCCCACTATAGTCTCATATCGGTTACTAAAAGTAACTCTGGGGAAGAACTCAACGTCTAATTCAACATGTGGCCCAGATCGAGGAACTACAGACTCTTTGAGGAGGCATTTACATCCATTCCCCCTATGGTGTCAAATGTAACAGTAAACAGTCACCCTGGAGAAGCCCTCAAAGTCCATTCTCTCTATAGTCTACTACAGCAAGTTCTCATGGCCCTTTGTAATTCAATCAAGATGAAGGGTATATAACGGACAAAGTATATGTCAAAAAATACATGGCTAAATAGTATAAAGTAGAACAACATGTTAGATAAATAAATAGTATGACCACATCCTATCAGTACTAGGAATGGAAAGAAACATTCCTAACAGGATAAGCATAACCAAACAGTCATAAACAAAAAAAAGCATTGGAAACACATACATATCATAGAAATTAACCCTATTCACAATCATTTGACCTCTTCTCAAGCATATAAATCATAGAAAGCCATAACAAGTTTAATACTGTAAACACACAATACCCCGATCATGGGTATTAGGAACTTTTCCATGTATAACTCAAAGAGTGTCTTCTAATATATAATTATTTAAAATTATATTTTATAATTTCCTATAATTTTATTATGAAAATTCACAAAATTCTGCTTTGATAATAAATTATACTTTAGTCATTTCAATCAATTACCCATTTATAGTTCTCTAATAATAATTTATTACAAATTATAATTTGATTACTGTATATTAATATCTTTTGATAATGTCATGAAATTAACCATTGATATTTTATTTTAGTTTTCATTTGATAATGCATGATATTTATCTATTAATAAAATATATATATTATTCATTTAATAAATCTTTATAAGTATAATTCTAAAATATATATTAAATTATTTTTTGATAATTTTATTAAAATTTTCATGGATGTCTATCTAATTTTAAATTTGTGATTTTAGGTCTTGTTAATTTATTTAAATTCAACCACTTTTTGATTTAAAAATTTATAAATTTTTAAATATATGGATTTATTGTTGTTTTATTCAATACCTTTAGAACACAATTTAGAGTAGAAATGAAAATAATGAATAAATAAAAGAAATAATTTTTTTAAATAACAATACAATATATTTCATCAACTAGTGTAGTGTATTAGGTAATGAAAATCATCACTGAGCCATTATAATATTGAATAAAGGGATATAACAACCCTGTATTGATGTGAATAAGAGGATCTAGGGTCATTCAAAATTATGAGGATGAACCAACAAATAATATACATTAATTTAGTTATTATAAGAGAAACACCATTTAGTTGATGAATTTACAAAACCAAAAAATAGAAAAATCCTATTTAATCAATATATTTAACAAAATATTTAAGGTGATGAGTTAAATTTTAGAAAATTAAATTATTGATGAATTAAAAGGCATAAAAATTGATTTCTGGTGGCATAGATCAAAGGGGTCATGATGATGGAGTAAATGGAATGATGAAGAAGATAGAATAAAGGAAAACTAATTTAATAATAATAAAATATTAATAAAATGTAATAAAAACTTTTAATAAATTACCCTCATGTGTTATTTAACAAAACAACCCACCTACATAAATTTTCTATCACACATAGAGTAAAACCCATATTTAAAACTTAATAAAATCTTGGATTTACAATATAAAATAATTTTTGGGATACATTTTATTATGATCGAAAACCCACAATTGTTTCATATAATTTATTTGCAATTACATGTGATATTAATAAATACATCATGTTTGTAGTGGTTCAATTACACCTACTGTAATGCCTATGTTCTGGATTTAATGGAAGTCTCACATTTTCAATATGAGAATCCTTTCAGAAGATAATACCTTTTTTCATAAAATGCGTTCCAGGGATATAAATATTGAGGATATATGATCCTTATAACCTCATTAAAAATTAGCCCCTAACTATGAAAATATTGAATAAAATAATAAAATAATTAATAATGATTTTATTATCATTAAAAATAGAGGATATTACAATTTACCCCCTCAATCTACTTCTCAAAACTACGATGTCACAATATAAATACTTCTCAATCAACTCAGAAAATTGATCATGAACATTAAACTCGCACTCAGATTATTCCATCTATATTGGGTCATATTTCAATAAAATATGGATAGTTGGTGTTGTATTCCCTTGTGTGACATTCTTAATCGGGTCTATAAACTATACAAGATGATCCTCATAAATATATATTGGATAAACCTCAACATCAATGCAATCAATGAATGGTTCATGATTGGTTACATATCTATGGATTAGAGACACATGAAAAAAATAATCTATACCTTGATGATGTAAAAGAATTTCAAAATGGTGATCCACTATCAAAGTTTATTCATTTAATATGAAGGGTAAAACAAATCATGGTTCTATCTTTGATAACTTCCTCATAAATTGATTTCCAAGATAAGGAGTCGCAATAAATAAAACCCAATTACTCACATTGATCTCAAATTGCCTCCTCATGTGTTTGGTATATGACTGATCGCTACATTGATTGGTTATCAAGAACTTTTAGATCAAATAAACTTTATGAGAAATTTTTTAAACAAAACTAGGATGCAAAAACACTGCCTTAACAACCTCATTCAAAAAAATATAGTGATCTACATTTTCATTTATAATATGTCTCATAAGGTTTAATCTTAGTTGAATCATGGTAACTTTTGTTTTTTTAATTCAAAACCAAGTCTATATGGTCATCCCATGCTATAGAAAATTTTAGAACAAAAGCTCTATGACTGAACTCAAATATCTGTATTGTTCATTGAAACTTCATTTAATTCTGAGGATGGTATGTAATCATCAACCTTAGTTGAGTTCCTACAGATTACATTAAGTCATACTAAATGCTTGATGTAAAACATTCCTCTCTATCTGGAACATTTCTTCAGGTTACTCCTAGTAATCATATGATCATACAGATGTAAATATTCCCATTTCAGTCACTAAGTGGGTAACATACCTCAATACTAGGTGATTAACCTCTTTCATCCAATCAACAACCACCCAAATAGTGTATCTATTACTCAAGTCTTTGGTAAAACTCTTTATGTAGTCCACTATACTATTCTACTACCAAGTGGTATGGAAGTACATTGCCAATTTCTACCTATGGTTAGTTGGTATCACTACTCTTCAACATACAATAATAACATCATTGTACCTCCCTGAAATATTAATTAAGGTGGTTTATAGAAAACATAATACAATTCGTATGTCTGTTACAGTCATAGTTCATGTATATATAAGGAATAGAAACAATAATATCATTAAGGAAAGTTGATTATGAATGTAACCTCAAGACTATAATTCATATGGTATTGACTTCTTCATCACCATCTATTAGGGTTTCACACACTACATTAAATTTTCATACCAAAGCTCAATGACCCAATCCATGAATCACCAATGTCCTCATCATCTGGACATGCCATTGAGGGTGCCATCAAAACCTATGATTTAGTGCCTAAATCTGTCTTGAACTTCCACGAGACATTGCTCATGATACCATTGAGGTGAAGTATAAAACATTCACCATCATTCTGAATCAGTGACACTTTTTCCCTCATTTTGGGCTTGATTTATAAAAATACCACCACTGCCCTTAGATGTAACACTTTGGAAAACCCTACCATTAGGAGGTTATGATGATCCTTTATAAACATTTACTATCTACCACTATATTAATGTTTGTCTTCCACATTTATTTTTTACTATTAAGAGAAAATACCATCATAGTGAGAGAATGATTAATCATAGTCATTCCATACTATGAATGTAACCCTGTTCCCCAATACTTCTCTAGAACATTATCAAAGTATAGGACCCTATTACATACCTTAGAATTTTACATCAAGTAAAATACCCTAATCAGATGGTGTGTCTCTCATTATAATCATATCAATAAAATTCAATATTTCTATAAATCATTACAATTTGAAAATGGATAAAATCTATCCATCACCGTAAAACAATCATAGTATACATAGACTGTCATTAAACTATTTATTAACACCATTACCTACCAGAAATAGTCTTGATTTATAATTTAAAGGTTGTTCTATTTGAGATATAACTCCTTTAATTTCATCAATGTAAGACCGTATCATCTACATTCCTCATTCTTGGAAATCCATTGTCTCTCAATGGGTCCAAGGAAAATAAATTATTTCAAAATTACTCTCTCTTCCTCACAGGTTTAGAATATCTCCTAAATTATATTGATATAGTAAATACAATCCTTTATAACATGTGGTCCACCAATAACATATAATGATAAATAATATTGTAGTAAAATATCTAGAGCATGAGTGTTCATAATTCTCAAAATATCTCCACCACAGACATGAACCAAAATTAGTGTACTGGTTAAATAGTCTCTAAATCATGGATCACTAGTTCTTGTAAAGGATCATGTTGGGGAACATCCTCTAATACAACAAGTAATGGTAGGGGAACATCATAGACCTCCGAAATTAGATATCTTTTCATATATCTTTAATGTGACATCTCAAAAACATCAATAATATTATAAACATAACAATTAATAAGTTTGTTTATGGGATAACCAAATATATTCCCTATGATCCACCCATCAACGCAAGGTATAATCTTTTGAGAACTAATTTTCATCTCTTTCCTTTCACATTAGGCATAGTCATCAACAATATTCTCATACAACAATATGCTCAGGTAAACTTGTAAGAAAATAGTTCTTATATACTGTATAGATCCTTTATTTACCTTTTAATTACCATTTTATTGATCTAATGTGGCCTTTTGTAAATTACCTTTGTGGTTTTGGGCGTGTTAGGGTTGTCTGGGGATGGTTCAGAGCCCCGAACCCATGTTTTCAGTTAGAATGTGACTAGAATATGGTTAATTCAAATCATGTTGGGTAGGATGAATAGTTTGATAAACCATGGTAGGCTTGGGTAGAGAACAAGGGATGCCACATGGTTAGGCCAAACTATAGGATTTGGGTCCCACGACTATGTTGCCAAGTCTATAATTTTCATTCAGGGTTTTTGGAATGGATTGAATATGGTAATTATAACTGTTTATAAAAACTATGTGGGTGTGTCCCATCTATAAAGATAATTGTGCATTGTTGGAACATGATTTTGAAACTGTGTGACCCCATATTTTGGGTCAAATTCCAAATTTTACCAAATTTAATCTAATAAATGAAACCTTATTTTATTTATCCTCTTAAATAGTAGCTCACACCATTGGAATCCCTCTTTGTTTTATATTTTTTTAATTGAGGGATCACATTTTTCTGGTCATACACTCAATTGTAGCTCAACTCATTGGATCCGTATCGATGAGTTCTCGATTATTATTGTGATGTTCTTTTGTTGGTTTGGTATCAGATATACTATTTAGTTAAAATATAATTTTTCTTGTTATTGGGTTCTTTTTTTATTCGATTTTCTCATGATTTGAGCTGAATAAAGATATGATATTGGAAAAGCTATCAACAACAGAGCCTTTTTAGGTGGTCTTGTCCCATTTATTTAAGTTTTTGTTGTTATATATTCACTATTATTCTTCATTCTCAATTTTCAAAATGTAGCCCTTTAAATTAGATTTAATCCATGAATTTAATTATTTAGAATGGTCTAGTCATTTAATGTGGCCATCAATTAATGGTTATCAATTGAATACCTTTAAAAACAAAACCCTCCCCACTGGGTGTGATATTTAATGAAATTTTATATTTTATGGCCTATGAGTTGGAAGCCATAGAGTGTTCCATTTTAGTCCTTATCTAGGGATGTATAACAATGATATCAATTGCTGAGTTGAATAATAAGTTTAATTTCAATATGAATTTTGAATTGAAATTATAATGGACTAATTTAATAGTTAATGCATACCATATCCCTATGCCATTCCATGTAAAACATTGTTTAGTCATGTGATTATTGAGTTAATGAATTTCACATGGGAGTTAAATTAATGGTATTCCTTTAAGATAGTCCCATGACTTGAGTCAAATTTATAAGTGAGATTGAATATAATTTTTTAGGGTGATGACTATTGGTATAATTAAAACGATTAAATTGTATTTACATGGTCAAAATTTTATATTCCATGGGTGAAACATGGATACATATGTGAATACCATGGATAGACCCAATTTCCATTTACCTTGATTATTCCTAAGTGACCCTTGGGTTCCGGACATTGACTACCAAGGAAGGAATTATAGGGGTTGAAAATTATATGTTGAGTAACATTTGGACTCTATATGGTTTTCCAAGGGAAAAATCAATGTAATTTATCATAAATTTAATGGGTGACAATTGGGATCCCTTAGTAGTCCTCCAAGGAAGGACTAGAATGGTAGTGATGTTATACCATATCAAGAGTTATATCTGGGTTATTGTGAGTATCTCCATGGATGAGCATAAAAGGTGGTGGTTTATATTATACCTATAATGATACATAGATTAAAAACCTATAATTCCAAGTATGATATCATGATTATAAAAGAAAAAATAATGAAATGAGTTATGTGATCCATCTGCTAATTCAAAACACAATCTTTTATTTAATATGTGTTCATAATTATTGAATGGATTGTTTAGGAATTTGTTGTTTAACAAAATTCATGGGGGATTCTAGTATATGAATCAGGAATCTAGACATATAAATTAAATATAATTGAATCAAAATATTGTTTTTGTTCTTATATTAGAAACAAGAATGTATAGGTTTTTTACTTTTAGTACATCTTTGTTATTCTATTTTCGTCTGCACATTGTTATATATATTCATTGACTGTATGAATCATGACTTTTGTGGTTTTCTACAGGGATGTTGTCCAACACCTTATTTGGGCACCCAAAATAACATAATGATTGCTTGTATGGACAAGTTAATGTGCCCTGATATAGGTTGTTGAATATTGGTTAGCATTTGGGGAGCATTGTACCGAGCTAACACTTGTAATTATATTAGATTGTTTTTGTACTTTTTTTACGACTGATACAATTATTGAATGGTACTATGGTTTTCAAGTTTTTTATTCAATACAAGACACATTAAATGTTTATAACTTTTCATATGATATAATTTATGGAATTTTTTATGTACAAATCTTATACTATATACATTTTTCTATATATTATAATACATCAACTAATTATCTACTAATTTATTATTGTAGTAAAAAACTTATGTGATGGGGGAATAGTCTCTTCATATACACACCTAGGCCCTTGCTACTAGTTAGTGATGTCTGGAATTTGGGGATAGGTGATTGAGGCAATGTAACCACCATTATCGGGGCACTATTGAGAGGAATATCGGTCCATGATTTTTCAATGAGTTATCAAAAGATTTATTTTTTATTTATATTACAATATAGAGAAAATATAAAGGGAAATAAGAAGGTGGGATTTAGTAATGAGTTTTTACTGTGAATAACATAACCTCACGCAAGAGGAAACAAAATTTCCTTTGATTAAATAGTTTTGATATGGATTTTTACAATTACATTTGATTTAATTCCATTATTGGCTGATTTATTTTTATATTAATATTATTATTGATATGATTTTGGGTTCTATTATGTTTCAACCTGATGGGATGAGGGTATTTCATCTCATTCATCATATTAATCCCCTCTTATAAATCACATGTGATTCATTTTTCCATTCCATTTAGGATGCATTACATGATACAAGTTATTGTGATATGTGTCATGATAGAAATACATTTTATTTTTACAGGTATTTTAGAACATGTTATGGTGTTAAGTTGATGGATTCCATAATTTGGATCTCATGGAGTATATTCCCTCATTGATTACAATTTGGATAATAATTTGGTTCATCCTATATAATGTAAATGTGATATAAATGTGAAAATAAATATGTGAATTCAAATGGAAATGAATTGGACACTAAAATTATTTAATGCATAGAACATGACCCGATGCCAACATTAGTAGTGGGATGTAAATTGTACATCTTGAATATATATTATTTGTACATTTCTCAAACCTGACTCATGGAGTAGGTAGAGGGGAGTGGTATTATATATGATGGATTATACATATACAATTGAAATACATACACATTTAATATAAAATATTTGATAAAAATCTATATTTGAGGAATAATATTTTCATTCATAAAGGTATGACACTACAACATCCTCAATTAGTATGCAAAGAGGTTGCAAATGACCATATATTGTAGTTGGTGGGATGTAGGATACAATTGGATCCTCTAGTACATCTAGATGTGAAAAAAATAGTTTTATCGGACTCAGGTGTTGAGGTATATTTTTATGATTGGATTTTGTATTTCATGCATACCATTCTGGGATCATCGAGACTTTCCTGGACTATGACATAGTTGATGCAAGTTTTATGAAAGCCACATATACCGATGTTTTCAAGGTATGTTGGATCATAGGATTCACATACATATCTAGAGGATATGATATCTCTCTTTTGGAATCTTGATATGCATCCTAGGTGGATAGTAAATCTCACTATGTATATGTTGTGTGATTTTTCCAAGAGAATAGGGATGTTATTTTTCAGAAGGATCATTATCGGGAGTTGTCATAGAGCGATTTTCATAAACACTTATATTATTATTTATATTCTAAGATATTGAGTCCCAATATAACTTGATAGTTCATGTACCTAGAGTAGGGCGCTTTATTAATTATGGATTACATGACATATTTTTCTAAGCTCTAGTGCATCACACCTCTTCTGATGGGTGAAAAATTATTTAATGCCAAGAAATATAAGTATTCTCTAAGGTTTTAAATATTATTGGAGGTTAATTTATTTCAACTAACTATAATTTATGGAATAGTGAAACAATTACTTATCATAAAGCATAACCTGAGAGAGACTGGAGGTGAGAGATAAGAATGTTTGACATCGGGATTTGCTACTACATCGTTCGATAGTTGGAAGTGTCATATGGAGCTTCCATGTAGTGATACATTCATTCAATGATCATGTCTCATGTAGACAGATTAAGGGCTACCAATATAGTAGGATGGGATGTATGAGGCCATATTTTAAAAGGGATTCATTTATGTTCCAATATTGCGGCAAGATGAGCCATATATAGTGATTTTTCAGAAAATTTTATCTAGAATCCAATGAGATTGGGTATGCACCGAATCCACATTCAGGAGTGGGGATTTCAGCATCTCATTAGGCATGGAGCTGGAGAACAGCTCGCCGATCAAGCTGAGGTTGTGTTCAGGGTCATGGTATTCATAACACAGTTCTACAACAACATAAGTCTGGATAAACTCATGGTAATAAAAAAATATAATCGGGGCACAGTTTAGGCCATATATATGCAGTGCAATATAAAATTGAAGAGAAATGTCCCAGACCATCTACTATTATAGGTACTATTCTAGGAGCCTCAACATTTGTTTCTCCACTTTTTTATGCATGAACTTCACATAGGTTTATATCAATGCCAATTTTAATGAAAATTGGGATTATTTTTTATACATTTTATGGATTCATGATGAACGATAGTCTATTGGGGATTATAATGGGGGTTTCAAAACAGTGTAGGGATTTCCCCATAGAGATTGGTAGGATTCACATCATATTGGACAAATTTGTACTCAAGATGAAGGGTTTTAATTTCATTCTCCAGATGTACTGTTTAGTACCCATTAATAGATTTTTTATTTTCTATCATTGTAGGGTGACAATAACATCACAAAAGGCAATAGATTTTATTCACAAAGGACCATGGGATGTTTAGAAGAACTAAACTGGACCAGAACAACATGGTTTGCGTAGAATGATATCATTGATTGTGATTTTTCATCGAGCTGATCAGGAAACATGTTAGGAAGATGTCCTTCTGGTGGTTGATATTTTTAGGGATGTATTATTGGATGAATTTTTAGGTTTACCTCCAGTGATATTTGTAGAGTTATTTATCAATATAGTGTGAGGATTTTCACCAGTATGCATCTCTACTTATTGGAAGCCTATTACTGAGTTGTAGGAGCTCAAGAGGTAGAAATATGAATTAGGGGTAATAGGATTTATCTGAACTACTACTTCTCAATTGGGTTATCTATTTTTATTTTTGGAAGAGGTATTAATAGCTCTCAGCAATGTGTGGATTACGTAAAATTGTACAATATAATGTTTAATAATATGTATCCTCTACCTCTAATAGATTATCTCTTTGACCAACTATGTGAATCTCTGGTGTTCTCAAATATTGATTTGAGATTTTTTTTATCATCATGTGTGTATGAGACCATCATACATACATTTCACAACCATTCCTAGTATTTATGATCACTATTAATATTTATTTATTTTGTTTGATCTCACAAAAGCACTAGTGTTTATCATAGAACTGATGAAAAAAATTCAATACATATCTGGATTTATGAGTACTATATTTCATGGATGATATCAAGTTTCATTCTCACAATCAACACAACAATAACAAAGAGCTTGATATCACATTGAATACACTATTAGAGAGTTGGTTATATGATATGTTTCCAAAGATACACTTTTATATGGATCATATTAATTTACTAGGTCAGACTATTTTAGTGGTACAAGTTTGATTTGACACATAGAAAGGGAGATCTATGTTTTCTAAAGAGAAACCATTTAATTTTTTGAGTTATGGAGCCTCATTTTGATTTTTGTTATAAAAGGAATTTCCTATAATACATATCATTCCTAGTAGAACAACATAAAACTTTACAAAGAGGGGTTTTTTGTTTTTATTGTGATATTCATACAATATGGCCTTTCAGGGGCTAATAGAGAGATTCAATTCATCCCTGATACTAATTTTTTTAGAATCAAAATGAGTTACACTAAGTATTTTGATGCACCCAATATCGGGATAGGAGAAATTCTTCTACAAGATCGTAGATATGTGGATTATTTGTCTCTATAATTGAGGAAACTTGATAGAAATTCTTTAATGCATAAACTCATGCAATTTATACTTGTTAATTCATTTCAATATTGGAGACATTTCTTACATATACATAACTCTTTTGAGTACACTGACCAAAATATCCTTAAGTGCATAATTATACAGAGTGATCATAATTTAATATATCTATGGTTGGTTGACAACCTATAATCTTTTGATTTTCAGATCCACTAGATGACCGGTAAGGGAAATGTATTTATTGATGCACCAATAAATAAGACCCAGATACAATCAATTAAGTAGGCCATAAGTGAGTTGATGCTCATGGATTTGATCACTGAAATTCACTTGGTGGTTCACAATAATCATGGGTGGATATTTTTATCATACCAAGATGTTACCTCTACCATTATGGGTAGATTTTGGATGAGGCGTCTATTAAAATAAGAAGGCCTGGTAAAATTGAAGGGCATGGAATGGGAGGACACTCCCCTTGGTTGGATTGTTAGTGACAATTAGATCTTGTGTGTACATGGTCATGTATTGGATTCCTCAGACATACATGAAGATCTGATTCAAGATATTAATTTTTCATTGAGGTATGTGAACCCCATTGTAACCATGATGTATTGGGAATAAAATCATTAGTACTGGTGGTTGGGTATGAAAATAAAAGTAGGTGGTATTTTCCTGAGGTGTTGTACCTTCATGTCGGTGATGGTGGAATACCAACAACTAGCTATACTTTTACAGAATATTCCATTCCCTGAGTGGAGGTGGGTTGACATTGTGATAGATTTTGTTACTTATTTTCAATGTTCACCTCAAGGTAATTATTATTTATGCATTCTTGATGGAAATTTCATGAAGGTTTCACATTTACATAAGATTAATGAAACCATTAATGTTGATGATATTTAAGGATTTTATATCCTTGAGATTGTACAGGATCACGAATACAATTATATGAGATAGGGATGACTGATTTAATTCATGATAATTGAATGGTATATAGAGGTTATTGGGTAAACTGGTGATTTTGAGAACATCATACCACCCTCACACAGATGTCTAGTTAGAGCATACAATTCTTCTTCTTGAGGATATTCTTTGGCATTGAATCTGGGATTATAGGGGCCCTTTAGGGAGACATATATCACATGTTAAATTCCCCCATAACAAATATTTTCATGACACTATTTATTTTCTTCCATAAGAGTATTTGTAATGACGTACATGAAGATCAACCCCATGTGGGTCAGAGAAAGTATAGGCAGTTAAACCTAGATGTCATCTTGTTTATGGGACCATAGAGTTGTTAATGTTGATTTAGAATATGATGGATGTTTTTTAGTATCATCAGAAATCATACGCTGATCATCGTAGGTGAACTCTAGAGTCAGACATCGTGGATCATGTTTTCTTATGTGTTTCATTGAGGTAGGGACAATGGATGATCATGATACATGGTAATCTTTCACCTCATTTGTTCAATCCATTTGATATTATAGAGAGAGTCACATTGGTAGCCTGTTAGTTGCACATACCTAATAGGTATCAAGCCATGGATGGTGTCTTTTATGTATCTCACATATGAATTTACTATTCATACACATCTCATTCCTTTCATCCCTTGGAGCATGATTTGCAAATATATGTTTCTTTTAGGAGAATCATATACGTATTTTGGATCATAACATGAAGGTCATATGAGTCCAGTTCATTCTTTTAGAATAGGTGATTTGGAAAAATGGTTTTTAATAATATGAGATAGAGGAGTTGGATGATCGTGTATAAGAATAGTGGATATAGTTTTTCATAGATCATTTTTCACCATCCTTGGATGTGAAATTCTGGTAAATTTTTATTTAAGGGGAGAAGATTGTATGAACCCTATTATAATTTGGGTATATGTCCTTTATTTTTAGAAAAATTCCGAATTTAACTGTATAAATTAATTCTTTTGTGAATTCGGTTTGAGGTCATAGGAGTATCAGGGGTGTGTGGTGCTGGTTCAGATCCTGGAACCCACGTTTTGTGTTGAAATAATTTTGGAACAAAGTTATTTTCAACTGTGTAGGTTATGCCACATAGTCTGATAAATCATGTTTGTATTGGTAAAATAGTAGGCGAAGGTTTTACAGTTAGACCAAACCATGTGATTTGGGTAGCATGTCTTTGTAACCATGTCCCCAATTTTGATGGTGTTTTTTTCATGGTTTGCACATAGTTAGTAAATCCTTTTGGAAAAAATTGTAGGGTTCCCATTTAAAAAAACTAATTACCCACAATTGGAACATAATATAAAAAATATAGACCTAAACCATGAGACCCTGTATTTTTTTAGAAATTTTGTTTTTCATATATTTAATCTATTAAATGAAATTCTATTTTCATTATCCTCTTAAATACCAGATCACCCCCTTAGAAGCACTATTTGGTTTATATTATTATAATTTAAGGTTCTCCTTTGTCTGATCTCTTATTCAATTTCCACTCATCTCATTAGATCCATTTAGATGAGTTCTCAATTCTTTTTTTTACACCTCTTTTGGTATGGTACTGGATGCACCATTATAGTGCAATGTAACCTTCTCTATTATTTGGTTCTTCTTCTATTCAATGATTTTCACCTGATCTGAGTTGAATTAGGAGCTGATACTGGATGAGCTATCAAATAAAGAAATACACTATGAGGTCACATTCCTTTTATTTAATGTTTAGTGGTTATTTATATATGTCATTTTTTCATGCATCCCATTATCCGAGTGTCACCCTTTAAATGAATTTTTATCATTTAATTGAATTTTTTAGCTTGTACTACACATTTAAAGAGGTTGTCGATGAGTGGATATAGGTTGAATATCATGATAATGTGACCACCCCTTTGGGTTAGTAGTTATATTAAATGATAAATTTTATGGATTATATGTTGGAAGCCATTGGATGTGCCTTTTTTGTAGGAATATTTAACAATGATTTCAATTTTTGAATTAACTTATATTTTTAAATGTATAATGAATTTTAAATTGGAATTTGAATAGATTAATAAAATAAAAAATGGACACCATGTCCATTAATCATTCCTTTCGAAATATTATTTATGATTTGGATTCTTGAGTTAATGAATTTCCCACACTTGTAAAATTATAGGTAATATTTCTAAGCGTTGACCATTACCTGGGTCATCTTTTTAGTTGATATTGAATCAAATTGGTTAGGTAGATGACCATTGATATAATAGAATTTATTAAATTTCATTTAATTTTATAATAACAATATGTCTTCTGTGAAACAAGGATTCATATGATAATTCAATAGATAGACACAATCAGATTGTACCAATCTTATGACTGAGTGAAGCATGGATTTTTAATATAGACTATAACAGAAGGACTTATAGGGGCAGACTGTTATACATCAAGTGACAATTGGACTTCCTACGGATTTCTAAGGATCGATTCAGGGGCGTTGATCATATATTCCATCAGTGATACTTGTTATCCCTCAGTGGACCTCAACGGATTGTCTTTATTCGTAGTGATGTTATACCCCACATAGAGAGATCTGTGGGTTCTTGTGAGGATCTCAATGGATGGGCTTGTAGAGTGTTGTTTTATATTATACCTAGAGAGATACTTGGATTAATAATTAGTAATTAGAAGTATGGCCTCAGGTGTATAGATTAATAATGAATTAAATGAGTTATGTGAGGTGTCTTTTAAGCCAATGAATTATAATGGATTCAATCTTTGTACATACTTTATGGATGGCCTATTTAGGCATCCATTGTTTACCAAATTTCATAGGGGAAATCATGATATGAATTGGTTATTGAGGCTAATAAATTAAATGTAATTAAATCATTAAATGGTATTCTCAAATTGAGATTATAGTCTTAATAGGATATTAACTTTTATTTCTTCCATACTTATTCTACTACATTGTACACACTGATATATATATTCAATAAGAAAATGAAATTTTAACTTGTGTTGATTACTATTGGGATTTAGGATCACAACCTATTTGGTCCACCATTAGCTACCCAACAAAACTATTTGATTACAGGTATGGATAAGGATACGTATCTTGATATAGGTTATCAGGGACCGAGATGAGGCTAGTGATATTAGTACATATTTTTTATAAATTTTACGGTTGATAGATGTATTGTATTGTAATTTTGTATACATGTTTTGGTTAAATTATTAGAAAAAAGAATTGTATAATAACTGTGTTCATGATATGACTTGATTTATTGTATTTATATTAGTGTTACAATGTTTACTTTTTCTAGATATTATATTGCTTCTTCTACTTATCAAATATTTTATTTCCACTCATCTATAATATGGTGACGAGGGTATAGTCTCCCCAAGGATAGTCTTGGGCCCTTGCTTATAGTCTGTATCCTGTGGAATTTTGGGAGGTTTATTTGATTCTATGTGACCATCGTGCTCATGTAACTAATGTTTCTCATCCTACTAAAGGATGCTACAAAACTAATAAATTCTTAACAGTGATATATCACATATCCAAGCACACAATTCTGAAAATATATAAAAAACAAGTAATTTAATAATAAAACTACTAGGTGGTATATATATATATGTGCGACATGTGAACATATTTACCTAGACATGATGTAATAAATGATGAAAATTATATAAATTAATTATAAATGTCATTGGAATTATCAAACATCTTTTTTATCAATGGTAAAAGTAAACCATAATTTACCCCCACATTAGGAATCCATGACTTCCACTATATATATTCCAATTAAATTTCATAGTTTACCTACAAGAGTGCCAACCAAACTATCTCATAGATACCCTATCCCTAATGAAGGAAAAAATGAAGAATCATGTTAATGATTCATGGTGTTTTGATACCATTTTATGACAACCCAACCCAAAACACTTGGTAACAACAAGATTGAGACACAACATCATGGTTCAACCCAATACATTAGAGAATGTAAACTAGTAGTGGGGTTATATGTTCAATATTTGGGTGTTTATAACCAAAATATCATTTAATGGGATCAATAGCAACCAATAAATAATAAATTAAATCATCAATGTAAAAATTGGGAAAATAAATAAATTTTATACATATAAAAAATATTTAAAAGTTGTAAGTCATTAAATTGTATAACATGAAGTTAAAAAAATAAAAAAACATTTAAACATGGATGGAGTCCTCTAAATATTACTCTAATCCATTATATCATTGTGATCAACCGTTCAACTATCCACTAGAGGGACCTTTCCCATCGTCACATCACTAGTCATGAAATCTATGAGGGATATGAAATGCCTTGGTATGTTGATTGCACCAGAATCGGTAGGACCAAAAAAATACATCCATAACATGTGTGTCTATGAATAATAGTTTATTACATTATAATAAGTAAATTTACTCATAGGTCACAAATATTTTGAGTATTTTTTCGCTAAAAATTTAGCCAAAAACCCCATCCCTATATGCTTCATCTCATTTATATAAAATATCATAATACTCAATGATACATCATAAATGTATGTTTTAGCATTCATCTTATCAATTATCATATAGTTCCCATTCTACCTAGTTAAAAAATACTATGAAATAAAACCCTATCTTTATCTCATACGTTAGGTCACATATAATTGTATTCCCCACAATTTCCATAAGGGTTATATCACATATGATTTTCATTACCCTATGTTAGGCCACACTAAACCATAATTCCCAATTATGTATGTTCATCACATCATTAAGTCACACGCAGTGTCTAAACAGGAACTGCCCACCCCTTTACGGATACCAATCCAATATAGTTACACCTATCACATAAGTTCCTTGCATTGTATAACAACATATCTATACAAAAAATATCACAAGTAACAATAGAATTATATCGACTAATCAAAACGAAATGTTGGTATAATATAGATAATCAAAAGATCAAATTTTTGGATTAACACATAAATACTTGGTCAAAATTTGTAATCCTCATAACAACACACACACACATGCAAATCAAACTATCATGTTTCAATCATGTATAAAAGGTATATTATAATAATATCATAAACACTACCTCACGGTGGGGAGGAACAACCTATATCAAAGTCATTAATGCCAAAAACAATGATAAACAACATTTCATGGTTCAATTTCATGATTAGAAATCTCAATATTCTAAACAACATTTTTAATTACTTTGTTTTATTAGTCATTGACACATAAACACTCGGGGATTGTCATGGGTTCTTAAAACAAAAACAAACAATTTTTTTAACATGATATAAGATATAAAATGTGATGATAACTTATTTCTTTGGGATAATTTCAAATTATTATTTTATGATAACACATTTGTTATCAATTCACTAATAAATAATTTAATAATTTAATAATTTTTTTTATAAATTACATTTTCTATAATCATCCCTTTATAATATATTATATATTATCTTTTTATTATTATTATTTTGATAATTTCTCATAATCTTTCATTTTTTTATCTCTAATGAAATTTATTATAAATTATACTTTTATAATTATATTTCCATATATACATTCATGTAACTACCTCTTATAAATTCATCACATCTATATTTGATAATATTATGATGTTTTATTTTTGATAATTCTTTCAATTACCCTTTAATTATAAGTTATTATTTAATCATTTCGATAAATTACCCTCTAATAATAATATGATATTATTTTATTATAAATTATCATTAATAATTATATGGTATTATCATCTATTAATCTCACAAAAAAACCCATTCATGACTATTTGTAATTATCACATCAAAATTGTTATAAATTATCTTTTGATAAATTCTTAATATTTATATTTTGATAATTATTTTTAATTACAATATGATAAATTCAAAAAAATATTATTCTATGATAAATGTTATAATTAATTTTGAATAATAGTTAAATTATCCCTTGAATATTTTTTATCATAAAATTCATTCACTTTTTGATTAAACAAAAATTTATCTTTGATTAAAACTAGGGTTTATTCTCATATTAATCAGTACATTATTTCTAGTAGTTTTAATAAATAATGAAAAAATAGTAGAATAAAATAATTAATTAAATATAATATCAAACATACACTTTCTTAATTTTTTTTAAGTTCACCAATTATAGTAGAAATTCATTACATCAGCTGGTTCATGATAAAGGGGACCAACTTAGGGTTCCCTGAAAATTTGAAAGGGGATAAAGGGTCCCTTAGACTCATCAAAATTTTTTAACAAGGAAAAATCTACATTTGAATATATTAGGAAAAAATATTTGTAGAAAAAAAAAACAAAAAACCAAAAAGTCATAATACCCATTTAACCTACAAATTTCAACTGAAAATTTAATTCGGAGTGTTTAATTTTAGCACATAAATGTGCTATGGAATTAAATGGAAATAATGTTCTATTTCAACTAATTTGGGATAAAAGTTTATGAAAATGGATAATGTGGTGTTATGATTAAGATGAAAAGAAAGAAAAAATTAATTAAATAAAAGTAATAATATAATAACAAATAATAAATATATTAAATAAATTACACTCACATGTGATTTTAAAAATAGGAAACTCGCAAAAATGTTATGTCATCCCTTGGGTAAAACCTATATTCTGGAACTAATAGAGACATCATATTTCAAATATTAAATGCTATTTAAGAAATATTCCATTATTTTTTAAACAAATATCTTGTGTTATACAATATAGTCAACATTAAATATGATGGAAACTAATATATGATTCACATAATGGATATATCAAACCAGTAGTAAAACCCAAATTTTAGGTATAATGGTAGTATTGTATTTCCTATTTAATACACCATTTTTAATACATTCAATAGTTTCGTATAAAATGTGTGTGTATTACATAAAATATTTTAAATTTTCATTCTATCAATACATAGTTTCTACAGGTCTCAAAATATCAATATGGATTGGTTCTTAACACCAAATATATTACTTAAATTATTCCAAATTATTAACAATACATTTATTATCAATATAATATTATGTTAATACCTATGGAATTATTCTAAAATTATTTTCACTATAGAAATATTTGACTCCAACTGTGCATTGTAAAATCGTACATCAAAAAAAATAAAAAATAAAATATTCAACCTAGGTTCTAAATACTATTGTAAACATATAATGAATTTCTTTTCTTATTTTAAATAATCTAAATTCTATTATTCTTTCAGTATATTTTTTCCATTATCTACATCAGTGATTATTGATTTTTTTTTCAAATTAAAACTTTTGAGTGTCTCTCTTAGATACATTATTTGTGATTTAGCTTTAGATTTATAATTTTATAAACTACAAGAAAATAATAAAATTTTCAACACAATAATATGAAAATCTCAAACTCCCTTAGTATTGGAAAAAAATTATATGCATTAATATCATCATTTTCATAAATATTTATATATGTATTATCATTTTTCAAACTAGTTCTTGAATTTGGATGTCACTAGTACAATTTACATAGAATATATGATCAGTTTTTTCCCTGGTGAACAATAATTAACTCATGTGAACATAAAATCATAAATTTTGATACCTCAGGGTCATGTTTAATATATATCGATTTTCTTTTTTTAACATCATTTTCTACCAATTAAAAACTCATTTGTTGATCAATATTAATATACACTTATAGTACTCTATTAATAATGTTGTAAACCATAACCATTTAGTATATATTGACCTTACTCTATAATGTTATTGAAATAAATAATGTTTTGTCCTTCAGTTTTACAACTACTTTAATGGTTTCTTCTTTGTCAACACCATTAATATATCCATAAACATTGTGCACAATCATTTCCATTTATGAAAAAAAATATTCTTACACATTTATCTTATTAGTGTACTGCTATTGTAAATACATTTCTTTTTCATTAATTATTTTTGAAATTAAATTCCATATATTATTATTTTCGATCTAATTTTACTATTCAATAATTTTTTATGCTAATTTTAAACACATATTTATTTATTTTCATATCAAAATTAAATTTTTTTGATAGGTTCATCACTTGGTGTCTCATTATTCTTATTGTTTTAACTATATCATATTTATCCAGAAAAATAGTTATTTATAAACTTATTTTCTCCATGATTATACTAATGAATTAATTAAATTTTTATTATCTTCTTCAATCATAATTTTTTAATAGCTGTCTACTATGGTGTCTTAAATATCATTTTTAGGTATAATGGGATATTAAATAGACTCAAAAAACAATTCATTAATGATTAATATTTTGTTACATATCCCACATCCCCCTTATATAACATTATATTTATACTAACTATAATATTTCATTGTAAAATTATAAAGAATATATAAGCCTACACATTGGAAGACTAAAATAATATGGCTTCATATATTATATTTATATATTTTTATCATTTATATTCAATTTTTAGTATAAAACAAATTTATCCAAAACAAAACAATATCCATTGTGTTCCTTCAATAGATCCATTGTTCATATGTATCAACTTTCACCACTTGGTGTAGATGTAATCTATTTTAAATATTCAAAATAGTGCAAATAGTATTCATTGAGTGTTATATTTGGAATCCACATGATATATGTATTACATTACCCATGGATTTAATTTTCATATTATTTCATTAAATCTCACCATTATCATGTGGCTTCATTTTTAAAACAATATGATTTACTATCAAATACATTACTATAAATTTTTCAAGATGTTTATTTTTAAACTCAATCAAATTATCATCTCTGAATTTTTTAACATCCATATCCAAGTATTTTGAATCATTATTCAGTAAAACATTATTAATAATATACATCCATTTAGAACACATGTTTATAATGAATCACATTATACAATATTTAATGATAAATATTAGGTAATATATTTATTCATTTTTAAAAAAATTCCACCAGTGTCTATAAACATTATTTAAAAACAATTATAAAACATTTCAAATTACATATTTAAGTAAATATTGGTTATTATATTAATATTACATCCATGCAATGATAAAAAAATTATCTCTACATCATCTAAGATATTAGAAATCAATAGTTACATTATATCATGTATGTTTTACATGATTCAATCATTTAGAGACAACATTATTTTTTTTATAATTCTAATATTCATTAAACTAAAAATATCTTCTATAATTTCCATTCAGCTAATATAACGTTATATTTTCTATCCTACCCATCAAAAATTAATTTATATATTTTAATTTAATTAAAAACCCACTTCTATATGATTTAATTAAACAGCCAAAATTTCATAAAAAATATACACTATTAAGTCTTCCTTTATATCATTAAAATAAATCATCGTTCGATATATCATGTATATCAAGTGTTACACTCTTTATGATATTAATTTTTAATAAAAAAATCATTTCATAAGGTCTCCTTTCTATTCACTTCATACATAAAAATATTCTATTATATTTTGATATCAATATTATGTGAGTAAAAACCCATTAATATACTTTTTCATTCATTTTAACTATTGTTTAAATCAACATAATATATTAGATCATTCTGATGTTCTTATGTTGCTTCAAATGTGTCTACACATGAAACATTCTAATTGTTTTAGTTAATATATCATGTAATATATTCAGATGGGTTATTTAAAAATTTATATATTTCACCAAATATATTCAATTTAATTAAATAGTATTTATATTCCTCGATTATATAAAATTTTTAGAAATTCTATATTGTCTGATTTTTATAGAAGTTAATGTTCTGATAAAACGCTCCACATAAAAAACATTAATAATTGAATTTGGTAATTTTAAATGACATTACATTCTTTTAATAAAACAGAATTATTCTATAACTCGTATACATTCACATGATATTATTATAATTCTTTCTTCAATAATACATTACTAGGGCAATGTAATTCCACACTGTAGAAATTTGTGTTTTCATATTAGAATCCCCTTATTTCTTCATAAAATTTATATTAATAGACTCATTAATATTAAGAATAATATATTAATGAAAGGAAAATCTAGATTTTCCTATCACCAAATATCAATTATATTTATGAATTTCATCTATCTTCTTAAACACCACATTCCAATTTTTTCTTATTTTAGATAGACCCAAACACAAGACATCTTTTATTAGTGAATATCACATTTATATCATCCATCATTCTAATATAAAGAAGTAAATCATGTTTTCAATATTAAATTATAATCATCCTTCATTCATTTTTCCACTAATACCATTATAGAATTTTGTAACTCTTATATATTAACATTGATATTAACATCACATTTATCTTTTGGTTAATTTTTTAGAGATACAAATTTATCTTCTAAAACCTTCATCATTTCATTATTTCTGAAAATAATTTATTATAATTTAAAATAATATCATTATCTTTCTAATTATATGATCTGTGATTATGAATCATTATTATAACCCATTCTTAACTATCATGTAAAAATAGTAATAAATTTTTTATAATGAATCAAGCATAATTTAGGACTTTTAATTGGTTAATAATAATAAATAAGTGAATAACTTTTTATAAAATTATTTATTTGTATTTTTCTTATAAAATCATTAAATTAGGTCTAGTGAATAGTTTCCTCGAGTGGGTGGATCAAATTCACTAAAGTGTGCCTCCTCATATTCTAGAGGCTACCGACTAGTAGTGGGGGTCTATGTCAGTATTATGGGGAGTCCATATCATCATATTAGTGTGTCACATCAGATAATAATAATAATTAAAGAGACAATATTTAAATAATAGTATAATATATGGAACAATAGAAAAAGATATAATAAATAAATTCATAAGCGTATATAACCAATAACAACAAAAATAAAAATAAAATCGAAAAAAGGATGAGTTATATACATGATAATGTCAAGGAATGACGATTTACAAAAACGGAAATAGAGGATTTAGGGGAAAAGAATATACATCATGCTATTCAAAATTCAAAGGGTAATTACACTATCACCATGATTATATGCTCGGTCCTATGATCCAATGTTCCAAGATATAAGTTAACCGATGATGAATCTGATGCAGGGTGTTTGCCCTTATACATACATATAGTCATGATGTATACTGAGGGACCAAAGGATCTCGTGTAGTGTGTGAGATAAACATAATAGGATACCCCCAATTATGTATAGAAAAAATCCATACATTTTATATATCATATCATTATGTTGGTATAGTGAATAAACATCAATGCACAATATATAAATACTATCCATCTCGTGTTCCAACAGGACACCTAACTAGTTCCACCTACTTATGTATAAGATGGTATTGGATTTTGATACATATCCATATATATATATATATATTAATAATAAATATATATGGTTATATATTTTATTCATGTATATGAACTTTATACACATGGATGCCTAGATCAATATAAATGTATAGTAGATGGTAGTTGGGACAGAGGCATGACTCAAGAATCCATAACTTGTATAATAAGACTATTAATCCAGAAATATAGTACAATACCATAATACTAGATTATTCAAAGATTTAATTCTGATCACTCGAGGTTGGTGGTGTTACACGCTAATATTTTATAGTAGGTCTCTCTCTAAATTCATCTTCTTTGATAGTTTACATTACAGAGAACATCGAACATTATCAAATGATTATATATTATTATTTAATTAGAATAATTATCTTCTGGAAATATGAATTTAGGTAATGAAATAGATTATTTAAATTGTTTAAATATAGGTTACACGTGTTTATATAGTTAATTCATTATCTACCAATATCATAAAGGATGTATTTTTAAAAAAAATAGCTTTATGCTCAAAATGACATTTTATATTATTAAATAAAATTAATCACTACTTGTAAAATAAATTAATGAAATTTATATATTATATATTCAAAAAACTTATGTCATCCAAAATATTTTTAGAGATATTAGATAATAATAAGTCCAATTTTTCATATAAAAGTGCTATATTTTTCTAAAATAACTTTTACGGACTTTTAATGGATAACTAGTTCTAAAAATAAATTTTTACTCTTTTATATATTTTATTTCAGAAAATAAACATTATTTTTTAATGTATAATATCAAAATTTACAATGGATAATTTTTATTTTTATTTTTTTGGGAACATTCATTTTTTATGAAGATAAACCAATACTAAATTTTTGTCAAAAACAATGTTTTTAATTTAAATAATTATTATAGATTAAAAGGATTTTTACATTCACAATATATAAATTATACATATATTAATCCAATTTAGATCATTAGATCCAATCTTACATTGAAATTAGATATAAATATTTAATTAAATTTTGAACGTTCTTTTAACCCACAATGCCGCAACACCGATAGAATTAGCATTAAACAAAAATTCTCTACTTACATGAATTGAATCTCAAAGAAAATTTCATCCATGTTTGAATTTATTATGATATTTAAAATCTCATAGGATCAACATAGTTTTTTTAAAGGTATGTTTACCCTTTTGAATAGTAATGTTACATATATGAATACTAATATGAAAAATTAAATAGTAACCTCAACTCTAAATGTATGGATAATATTTAGTCATCTTATAAGTGAATATATAATATAATTATATAATTATACATGTAAATAAATTTGTTAATTTTTTTTAATTGTAGGTTTTTTATGTCTCAAATATTTAATTACAAATATTATTAACAAAATTATTTAAAAGAAACAATATTTTCATAAAATTTATAGGTAAATTAATGATATCTTCTAATGATTTTATGATAATTTCAATGGACCATTTTTTATTTTTAGAGTGTTATAAAAGCCGTTACAAATTTACAATCATTATATTTCTATTAAATGTTGATTTTCACTATAAACAAAATTTCCCATTTGTAGAAAAATATTTTCATAAAATGGAGTTCATTTATCAATTCAATACATCAGTAAATGTTTAGGGTGAATTATTTTATTTTTCTAATATACTTGAATTTTTTGTGAATATTAGTATACTATTTTTTATTATATATTATAAATACCTAAATTATTGGGTCATAGGTGATGTATGGATTATGTGAGCCCATAATCTCAAACAATCCTTCATTATTTATATATATATATTTGGTGATAATACTCATGATAGTCAATTTATGGATACGAAATTATAAAAAATGAATAAAATATTCAAAAAACAGCCCTCTCTCCCTCTATAAATACCACACCTTAATGCCAATTCTCCTCACACCACTAACCATGAAGCATGTCCAAATAATTCCCAAATCCTCTATCCAATTCTCTCCCCCACTTATAAAAGGATATAGTCAAAAAAAATACAAAACCAAGGTTCCTTAAGGAGGTTCTCAAATTGGAAAATTTAAGAGGTAAATCCTCTTTCTTTTTCATTTAATTTCCATTCAATTTCTTTTTTCATTTATTATCCTCTCCCCTCCTCCTCTATTCAAATGATAATGATAAATCCAATATCATCATTATATTGTAAGGGTTTCATGTTAATCCAATAACCTTCATGAAACTCATTTCTCTTTCTCCCTCCCTCTCTCTTACTATAAAATGGATATCATCGTCCCTAACATTCCGATTTACATCCTTCATGGTTGATGGATTTTTGTTCATAAACATATCTTTCATGTATGGTAATGAAACAATTTTTATGGTTAATCCATACTATAATATATTTATTATTACATATTTAATGTTATAGAAAAATTATATATATAATATTAATTTATACAAAAAACTAGTTCATGTTGAATGAAAACCAACCAAAATAATCGTCATGATTATCCCTAATGTTTTATATAATGATTCAAACTCAACCAAAATAAAAATATTTGTATTATATAAGGATTTCAATGATATTTATTTTAATTAATATCATTTAATTCCAATTATAGATAACTATTTCCATTTTACATATTCATTCATACATGCATATAAGAAATCCATTCATGAAAACCAATGAAATTAACACTCATGAAAGATGGAAGGGAATCTTATAACTCATAAAAAATTCCATAAGTGAACTAAATAAAATCATAATAATTTAAATAATAGTTTAATAGGTTTTGAAATAAATTATTAATGAATTTAATTTCATTTCCCATAAAATGAAGTGCTAGTGCGGAACACATTTCACAATAGAAAAATGGGTTATTACCACGGTTCAAAACTGTGGAAATATGGCTCAAAACCATAGTCATAGGAAATTGGAATGGTTTTACCCAACCATAGGATCAATCATCATGGAAGTAGGTTTTGACCTATAGATACAGTTCTAACATTGGAAAAATGTATCTCCATTGTTAACCATAGTAGATGACCTATGGCCACGGTTCTAACTGTGGAAAATATGATGTCTATACCCACAGTTTTTTCATAGTTATAGACACATAAAATTGAAGAAATAGCCTAAAACTAATCTATTACTATACATATTCGATTCCTACAACTCCACATCAAGTTTCATCACCATAACCACTACACTAGAAAGGCCTTTATAAATCTATTTATAATATGTTATATATAATATTTAAAACCATAGCTATAGGTGGAAAAATGACCAGTTTTGTGGCCAATAGCTACGAGTTTAAAACCATGGATATAGGTAATTTTATCATGGCCAATATCCATATTATTCAAAACTATGACTATAAGACACATAATCATGTCTATAGGTGTTGGCTATATCCACGGTTTTGAAAATTGTGTATATATCCCATGAATAATTGATTAATATCCACAGTTTTAAAACAATGGATATATGGAAAATAACCATGTCTGTATCAACCTATAGATAAGGATTTATGTACATGGCTATAGGTATATGGATATAGACGTTATTCTAGTTTTTTTGGACATAAGGTAAGGGTTTTCTTAACTCACATTCATTTCCATGAGATATGTCTCATTCACAACAGTTTACTTAGGTGTGGTCTATTTATATTGACCATTTATATTCCATAAAATGATTATTTTTCTTCATGGTATTAAATTTCTTATTTGATAATAATTAATCTTACAGGGTATAAGTTTTTACTATTTACAAAGCGGTAACGGTTTATTCCCGAACCTCAATTTTCATTATGTTTTTTCTTTCTCCCTCTATACAACAATGTAACTCTTAATTGTTTTTAGAAAATTATTCCAAATTCATTTCATATATTCAAAACTCATTTATTCTGATTATTTTACCTTTTATATGTGGAAACGAAATGTTTTACAATGTACCCTTCACAATAATTCTCGATATAGAAGCCCGAATAATGGGAACTACTCAATTTCATAACCATTTTCAGGTGTAGATGATAAAATTTTTTAAGGAGACATTGGTCTTATAAAATCACTACTTTTCCAATTATAGTTTAAAGCACCATGGATTTTATATCTCATATGTAGATGATGTTTATATTTAACCACCTCATATGAGGAATATATTAAACTTATTAAGTGATTGGTAGGGACCCTCATATCCCTTCAATGATTTGGTAGCTCTCATCGGACAAAACAGATGTGGACTTAGTTGAGGCCTTGCCCATTTTTAGTTATGGTTTTGACTGAGGACTTAGCCATTTATTTTCAAATGTCTTGGTCGAGGTGTGGATGATATGTTTATGATGTTCAGATTATGAATTTCATCATTATAATACTGATAATTGATAAATAATTATATTATTCAACTTGTATAATACCTATGGTTATGTTTCATAAGATTGTTTATATGGAATTATTTATTAAACTATTATTATTTTCAAATTATGCTCATGTTTATTTCCTAATGGAATGTTTTTTTATTCATTGACCATTCCTTACATTTTTTTGTATTTGATGTACTACCAACCATTACAGAACATATGAGATCAACTATTGCTTATGTTTTATATTTCTTCAATATGGGATGATATATATTATTAATTTCTTGTAGGGATACTCTAGGATTTTATGGGTGATTCAATGGGAATTTGTATGTTTATTTCCATTAAAGTTGTAATGTAATGTTCATGTAAGTAATATGGAATCCAAAAATACTATGCTAGTCAGTCTATTGTGATTCGAGTTTTATTTCTATGAAAATGTATAAATGTATGGTATCGACTTCTGGCTACTAGGATTGGTGTCTCTTAGGTGGGGTGAGATGTCATGACCAACACTCAAATAAAGGGAACATAGAGCGTCAGACTGACCATCTAGGTATATATATAAAACTGAGTGACACCATGGTTAACACTCAATGTAAGGGAGTGCAAAATATCATTCTAAATATGTCCCATAACCATTATTAAATATCCTATAATAATAGAATACTCAACATAATAATAATATCTATAGGGATCTCCTTAAACACATTATAATCATCAATCCTAAGTATAACTATGGAATACAAGACAATCTAATCCATAAATAAAATCACTCATCACATTTCATGGCCACGCTACACATTACCATTCATTATAATTAATCCAATTAGTTAATTAATTATGTAAATTATCTTTAAGGAAAAACCAAACTCACATAAGGTGTTCCGGTCCATTATACCAATATATTCAAGAGGAAAATTCAATTTCAAATGCATGAAAAACATTTTGGATGTGTTTTCTCATTAAATAATGTGATAAAAAGTAGATATTTCATTAGAAACAGACAAATGGGTGTTTATGATTATGTTTTATATCCTCTATGAACATTCCATAGATTTAATGGAATATAAAAACTTACCAATAACTATTTAGAAATGAGGAACAAATTTTATATTTATGTGTTGAAATGTATGGAACATCTCCCAATGGAAAATCTATGAGATCACTAAATATTTTTAAGTAATAATTATATAACACCTACTTTAAATCCATAGATGAATCCCCATCCAATATCAGTTTTATATTTTATGTAGAATGGAATAAATAAGAAAGATGGTCAAAGAAATTGAAAAAATGAAAATGAGAATTCATAAAAATAATTCAAGAAATTGTAATATGGATGATGAAAGAAAGAAATAGGATTCAAGTTCCTAATAGTGCAGATCCAATTATTATGATGGTTATTGATATTGATTCTTGATGGTTGAGGTATTTACATCCCAAAATTTGTGATTAAAATCTCATGAGAGAAGATAGAGCGGATGCACACTAGATATAAAGGGAGAAATGGAAAATTGGGTCAAAAAAACATCCAGGGGATAAAAATTAAAATCAAACACTAGAACTTTGTTTCATGGTTTGAATACCTGATTATCCTTTCCATGAACCAAAAATACACTAGGTTCTTCCTAAAGGGGGATCATGCATGGTCTAGGAACATGATAAGCTTAACTATATGTGAGCCATGTGAAAACACAAATTCAAGATATATGACATTTATTCATGTGTATATGCATAGGATATCATGTTTTTATAAAACCATGCAGTCACTTTCTCACCTCTAAAACTCTTTACAGGGATAGGAGGAACCGTGTGGGATGGGCTATAGAGTTTCTACTAACAATGGAACATAGTTTGCTTCTCCAAATGATGGGGATCCTAGGTTTGAATAATAACCCATCACCATCATGAACTTCATGACACCATTAAGTACCATTACAAGTATCAAATAAAGGAATTTTAAACAAAAAGAAAATTCCCCCTACCTTTTGGAAAATTTCAGTACATCACTACCACCCCTCCATAATGATACTCATCCCAGAGATGGCCTACATTGGGTAAAGAGGGATTATCAAATAATAACTCTATCCATTGTGTGGTATATTAGCCTCTCGCACCTATGTCCCATCATGAACATGGTTTTACAACCATAGAACACATAATAAATAACAAACCATCTTCATATAAGCATCACACTCTTATCAGTAATATGAATGGGTACTCCTCAAAAGAAGCGTCCACAAAAACCCTAACAATATCATGATTGAAAAAATTCACTATGTGTCCCTAATACTAGAGAAACTGAAATCTGTGAATGAAATAATTAATATAAAGATATCTATATTAGACTTTTATCTATTAATACATTGATACTATTAGTTCTAGAATGTGAAAGTGTATAAATAACCAAGGTGAAAGCTTACCCTAACTCAATATTCATTAATGTCCCATCCTGGGTGAAAATAATAAAAACAGTCTCGAACGTCAAACTCAAGAGTACATTGGAGTTTATTGGAATAATATTACTATCTATATGGATCAGAAAAGATTGGATATCATATTAACTTTACATTCTTTTATGTCTATTGAATGATATATTTTTCGATAAAAGATACCTTCATAGCCTCTAACAATGAAATAGTATATCATTTTGAACTACCATATAAGTATTCTTAACGAGTCTCCTGAATGGTAGCATTAATGACATTATTATAATAGAAGTCAATAAGGGGTATGTGTTTCTCCCATGAACCCCCAAAATCAAGGACACATGCACTGAGTGTGTCCTTTAACACATAAATCATATTCTTTTTCTTCTTTTCATTCTAAGGGTGATATGACATACTGAAAATCAAATATGTACCAAAGACCTTCTCCAACCCATAATAAAAAAGATTCATCAAGTGATCATTCTTATCATATATGATATATCATGGACATCCATGAATATTTTTGACAAGGATGATATATAGCCTCCATATATCATCTACCAAAAGTTTCTCTAACATCTGTTTTAAATATATTATCATCATCAAATTATGAATGAATACCCCTGAAATATCATTTCCATCATATGATATGGATAAAAAATTCATGATGTTCATAAAGACATCATCCAATTTCTAATTAAGAATGGGAAATGGCTATAAAATCCCCTCCATTTATAGAGGTTCCACAATCAACTTTTGATATATGAAACCCTGAGGTATAAATTTAGCTATATCCTATTTTATAACAGGCCACCAATAATGGGGATTTAAGTCTCAATACATCTTACTAACACCAGAATGTACTAAGAAAACTTTGGAATAGAATTCTCACTTCTTCTCATCATTGATGTTAGATATGATCCAAACATGCCATTGTATGCATAAGGTATCATTATCATATATGGTCAAACAGAAATATGAATATTCATCTATTGTCGAGACTCAAAGCATGAAATACAAGGACATTTAATTACTTTTTCATAATATTAATACATAACAAAAACCAACACTCAAGGATTGTAATAGTTTAGTGTCTTTGGAAACTCGGAACAAAATCTTCTAATCGTTTTGAAAGATCTTCAACATCTCCCATAAAGATCATTCCATTTAGTTTTCTTACCTAAAACTTTTCTTTACATCCTGGGGAAAAGAAAACATATAAAGGGTGTGCTCAAATGCTCAGTAAGGGTAAGCATACAGAGAATAAAAAAAACCATATACATTTGAACTTAAAAACATGAACATAATTTTTAAACATCAAAATATTGAGCAATGACATAAAACATAGAAGTACATAAGGCATATATACATCAATAATGATAAAATGTCATGGGAATAAAACATGTAATTGTGGAAACCATTAATCATATGATATGATTTCCATAGTAGCGAAGGCATTGCTGCCAAGACCATCTTAGTGGACAGAGTCCCTTTCTGAATCGATTTCACTCCTTGTTCTAGTCTTGTAACACTGAACCAGATTAACATACGGTTCCATCCATTTCTATCTCATGAGATATAAATATTTAACCAATTCATTGGAGGGAGATATAGGTCCCACCTATCTCATAATGAAATCATTCATACGTGTTCCACAACATAAACATAAATCATTCATCATAACCCAATGAATAAAATGGGTTTCATAAACATCATCACATAATAACATAATCCATATAAAACAAATCGATATCATTTCATCATTAGAAAAGTGAAACCAGTTATATAATAGAGACATTATACTTAAAACATAAACATGTTAAATAATTTTATCTTAGATGGAAAATATTTTTGATAAAAACACTTGAAATGAATTCTTGAGGAAATATCCTTTCTTCTTCAAAATCATTTTCATTTCACAAAATGCAATGAAATTTTAAAAGAAAAGCATTTTTCTGAAAATAATCATGAAATCCTGTGGTGTAAGTTTCATGAATGTAAGGTTTTATGAAACTATAGAAATCTGTTAATGACGTATAGGTTTAAAAAACATTCTTCTCGTACTTTTGTTGGAAAAGTCAAAAACTACCTCGTATGGTTAACAAAACAAATATTCCCTCCACACGATGTGGAAAAAGTAGAAAAGGGTAAAAATGAATATAAACTTACATGGAAGAAAAGTACAAAATTTAGGAAAACATTTTGAGAACATATGGACATGGATAATAAACATAACCCTAGTAAATAAACAATCTCGGATAAGAATGAGATTTGAATAATTATCCTTTACCTTATGTCCAATTTCTTCCATATGTGTCCAAGACTCCTGTATAGTGGGTTTAAACATATTATTAACTTGTCATATAACCATAATAATATTTATGATATCATATATGATTCCCTTACGACTTTATATTATCTGGTCATTTGTCAATTCCATGTTAAAGCAGCATTTTCGGTAACGTCTTTTCATTTATCGTCTGTGTTTGGACTTTTAATTATTAATATGACTAATTAGATCATGATTAGTTAATTGAAAAATATAAAACATGATTTATATATAATATAAATTCATAATATACATATATATAATATATTGATAAATGGAAATAAATACACCGTTCATGGAGACAGTAGGTCGTACGTAGGCATGAACGCGGTTTTTCATTTTGATATTGAATTGAATGGAAATAAGTAAATGACATACATATATATATAAATAAATATAGAAGCATTATTATTTCATATATTTAATGACTACTTATTATATGTACTTTATAATCATTCTTGAATTGTTAACATGGAAAATGAATCTCATCGCGTCGTGGAGACGGTAATCCGTACGTACGCACGAGCAATGATATCATTACCATTTTTATTGAATGGGATTGTTTTGGATGATATAATATCTTAGAATCAGTATTATGTTATAATAATTATATATAGTTGTTATTTACACCATTATACCCATCCACGTAACGTGGTGGTGGAAACACTGATTACACCCTGGTGTGGAGACGGTATTCCGTACGTATGCATGCGTGGTGATTTTTCTTTCCATAGGATGGATAGAAGGTGAAATGGGGTTGTTTCATATTTATAATTACATATTATTATATAAATAATACTTATGTTATTACTTTATAATGAAACAACTAATGAAGAGGAAGTGGAAGAAGAAAGAAACTTGAAATAGTCGGTAGAAGAGATTACCTCATCCTCGACGCACCTCCGTTAAACTTCATACTAGGGAACATGAGTTGGTCTTTTTAGAAGACCAGAACCTATATGATATAACTAGAAAGGTTGAGAAGAGGAATTGGCAGGGTTTGTCCGAGCTTAAAGTCTCAAAAGGTTGTGATGAGAAGAGAGATGGGGTGCCCTTTTTATAAGGGAGGAGAGGGGCACCTTTGAAAAAACATAAAATATTATTTTATAATAAAGTCATATTAGGTTTATAATAGCTCCAACTTGATTTATTTCTAAAATTATGTGGGTATGGGTCGAAATACTCTCAAAAAATTGGTTTTAGGAAAGTTTAGGTTACTATTTTGACCTTATAATTTAGATATTACTCTATGTTAAATAATTTATCTTTTATCGTGTCTTCTTGTTTTCTTACACTATATGGTTAATAAACATACTATAACAAGCCAAACGAACCCCAAGTGGTTAATTATTAATATATATAACATTATCTATGTAATTTTTCCGATTCTTATATTTTTAGGAATATAATAACAATTAATAATATAATATTTGTTTTAAAAACTATTTTATGTCAATTTTGACACTATGGGGTAATTTATTTTTGTGAAAAATCATAACAACATGATTAGTTCTAAGAATGTTAATTTAATAAATACCAAAATTTCATATTAACCTATAAAATAAGTGGAATTAATAAAAAGTCTCAAATTACATCTATTTGTGTATTTATAACATCAATTATGTTAATATTTCATTAATTAGGTAATTACTGCATCATCATTGTGTCATTAATTAATTAAATAGTTTAATGTCTAAAAATTATAAATAAAATACAATTATATAAAAAATATTTTTATATTTATAATGAATATTTATAGTCTAATTTATCTTTTGCATGACCCTATATTAAAATTTTTTAGTTATTAAACTTTGATTTTAACTATTTTAACCATTCTTTAAATAAAATAATAATAAGTGTCCTAATATAATCCAAGTGGATTTAAAGGGTAATATTTTATTCCTAAGGTTGTTTTTGGTCTAATTAACCTTATCCTATAGAATTAGGACATGTTTCAAGGTAATAATAATATAATTTTTACCCTTAATTACCCTATTTAATTTTTACCGGGGTAAATAAAAGTAAAAAGTTACTATTCACCAAAAATATCTTATTGAACCACATTTTACTACTTGATATTAACCATGTCTCTTGGATGTTTTAAATTTCACTCATAGAAGTGGTAAAATTATGTTTAATGTAAATTTTCAAATTCTCCTAGGAGGTGGGTAAAAGACGGTGAAAAGTTCAATAAAATTTTTATATATCTAAAATTATTATAAAATGACTCAAATGAATTGCATTGAACTTATATAGGTATTATGATTCAATTTTGACCTAAAATAAATTTAAATAAAAATAAATTATTATTTAAATAAAATGTCGGTTTCTATATAGTAACCTAGTGTTTTAACTATTCATCAAAAATTGAAAGTTTTCAGACAAATAGAAAAAACATACCCTAGGATAATTTCTATATTCTAAATCCAAAAATGAAGTCCATTTTGAATGATAAAATTTATAATATTTTAAAAAGTGGGTACTACTATTCATAACGGCTAGTTCATAATAGTATTATAATAATATCTCGTTTAGTGAAACTCAGTATTGCGTACTACACATGCTATCGAGGAAGGTCTTGATTGCGTGTAATACAAGCCATGTCAAGGTTTTATGTAGTGCAAGATCCGTTTGGTGTTGCGTATAACATAATCAAAACTTATTTCATTTATACATTAAAAAAATCTATAGATAATGTTGCGTAGAATAATTTCCACAAAACGACCATGAAATTGTGTGTAACACGAGCCCAGAATAGTGTTACGTATACTACAAGCTAATATGGTGTTATGTATGGCGTAAGATAATATTGGTGTAGCATAAAACACAAGACATCAATGAAATTAAAAATAATATTTTTCTTAAAATCTCGGGGTGTCACATTCTACCCCCCTAAAAATGAATTTCGCCCTCAAAATTTGTCAGGGTTATAAATGGTTTACTACTTGAAAGTTTCTTTAATAGAAACCCACATCGTAAAAAGGAATACAAATACTTATCTTTAAAAACTAAGGTTTGAAACATAACGATTACCAAAATTAACTTATCACTAGTTTTCTACATATGCGAACATAGGTGAAAATATGGATATGGAAGAAAAATCTAACCATCATGTTCTGAAGGAGAGTGGTATAGGACATGGCGATGAAAAAGCCAAAAATCAAAAAGCCTTAAATTTGTGATTATCTATGGTACCATTTGATTCATTGGATATAAGGGCAGTAGGACAACAATTTTTGTTTTCAATATCATTTCCCTAAAGTTGAAGATTTTGAATTAGAAGAAATACTTTATTTCGATATAATCTCACCGTTGTTCATGACTTAAACAATTTCCACTTCATCTCTTAAAGAAATGAAGTTGAATTTGTCATTCATGAAGTGTTAGCAGATCATGTGACTGAATGATGGGTCATTCCATATGTCTCAAACAAAAAGTTATCAAAAGTAATCAAATATAGATAAGTCCATCTATGGTGAGTTTAATCATATATGATTACAAAAATAGACTTATACTTCACCTATCATACCTCTTAATATAATAAAACTAGTTTATACAAACCAGGGACTTCCGGTAGGAAACTGGAATGTGATAAAGGCATGTCGCACTTCAGTTGTGGGTTCGATTCCCACAGCCTTGTCCGACGCGACGAGTTGTCTCTGGTCCTGTAGGTTTCCATTTTTTCTAAAACATCACTATTATAACATTACAAAAATAATATCGAAAAAATTTTTGGCCTTAAATAATACTATTTGATGTCTGACATAATCCATTCTAGTCTTTAGACTTATCCAAAATACATCTATCCAATCTCATAGTATAAAGAAAATAATTAATAGAAATATCATCTAATGATCATGTGAATACCATCATTTATCCCCCATATATCATACGGTATATCTTGTTGGTCACATTACAAACATGTGAATACCTTAATCATGTATTCTCTTAAAAAATGAATATCCATTGAACCTTAGTGAAAACATGAATGTTGTCAAAAGTTAACACTTTCCACATACCAAAATCCCAAAATTTTTATATAGTCGAATCATGTTATCAGTCCTGAGCTCATTACATTTTCCCTTTATCCCTTCATTATACACATATCATATTCTTTACAAAACATTTCAATCACTTTTCATGGTTACCAGTACCTTATTCTTATTGAAAACCATAATGGACCAATACATAGATATTCTAATATACCATAAAAGTATCTCAACAACATTATTCTTGAATACCAATACATAAACATGTCAATCCATCCATTTCAATGATTTTCGTGGAATAAGTCCTTCCTTGACTTATAAGTAACCTCTTACGTCAGGGCATTGAGTTGGGAAATGCCCATGTTTTCCATAGATAAGACATTGGTCTCCATAACAGTCTGTCACTCTATGACCCTTTTCTCAACATAGATAACATCTTCCCTTCCGTTTGAGGTATTCCTCAAGGTTCTTCTTCCCATATTTAGAAATGTCAATCTTCCTTTCTCTATTCTCCTCACCATGAAAACATGCATAAAATTCCATCTTCCTCTTATTTGATGACTTTGGAATACAACTAAACTTCACCTTGTTAATCATATATCGAGATGACTAATTTGGCATAATCACCATATACTTCTGTCCATACGTTACACAATTTTGTTGATCATAGTCAACAATTTGTCCATTGGAATCAATGTTAACTAAATTCATTCTCGTTCCCTCCATTGAATTAGATCAGAAATCATAGTTTAAGAAACAGTTAAAATAACGAGGAACCACATAATCATAATAATTCACTTATGGGATGTCTAATGTATCACAGATTCTTTAATCCACGAAACCATAGGTTCACCCTAGGTTATTCATGACCTTCAACATAATTTTAGGACTGTAACCTATAGTTATCCTAAAACTTAGGGACATCCCTAGTCATACCTTTGAAATATATCTAGTGATTTCATTAAAGTTTTCGCATCCTAGTTTCCACATGTTAAATAAACCTTTCCTCTGATACCAATGGTAGAGACCCAAAGCTTGACGTACAAGTACATTTCATTAATTTCTCAAAATACTTAATACATAACAAAAACCAACACTCCAGGATAGTAATGGTTTAGTGTCTTTGGAAACTCGGAACAAAATCTTCTAATCATTGTAAAAGATCTTCAACATATCCCATAAAGATCTCCCCCTTTGGTTTTCTTACATAAAACTTTTCTTTATATTTTGGGAAAATGAAAACATATAAAGGGTGAGATAAAATTATTAGTAAGGGTAAGAACAGAGAGAATAAAACAAACCATATACATTATAACTTAAAAACATGAACATAATGTTTAAGCATCAAAATCATGAGCAATGACATAAAACATAGTAGTACATAAGGCATAGATACATCAATAAAGATAAAATAGCATGGGAATAAAACATGTAATTGTGGCTACCATTAAGAATATGATATGATTTCCATAGTATCCAAGGAATTGATGCCAAGACCATCTTAGTGGACAAAGTCACTTTCTGAATCGAGTTCACTCCTCATTCCAGTCCTGTAACACTGAACCAGATTAATATACCATTCCAGCCATGCATATCTCATGAGATATAAATCAATACCCAATTAATTAGAGGGATATATAGGTCCCACCCATCTCATAATGAAATCATTAATACGTGTGCCACAACATAAACATAAATCACTCATCATAACCCAAAAAAGAAAATCGGTTTCATTAACATCATCTCATCATAACATAATCCATATAAAACAAATGGATATCATTTCATCATAAGAAAATTGGATCCATGTAAATAATAAAGTCATTATACTTAAAACATAAACATGCTAAATAATTTCATCTTATATGGAAAATAGTTTTGATAAAACACTTGAAATTAATTCTTGAGGAAAATTTCCTTTCTTCTTCAAAATCATTTTATTTTCACAAAATGCTATAAAATTTTAAAAGAAAAGGATTTTGTTGAAAATAATCATGAAATATTGTGTAGGAAGATTCATGAAAATAAGGCTTTATGAAACCATTAAAATCTGTTCATGACGTATAAGTTAAAAAACATTCTTCACGTACTTTTGTCAGAAAAGTCAAAAAGTATCTCGTATTCTAAACAAAAGAAAGATTCCTTCCATACAATGTGGTAAAAGTAGAAAAGGGTAAAAATTAATTTAAACATACATGGTAGAAAATTAAACATTTTATGAAAACATTTTGAGAACATATGGAAATGGATAATAATCATAACCCCAGTAAATAAACAATCTCGGATACGAATGAGATTGGAATAATTATCCCTTACCTTATGTCCAATTTTTTCTGTATGTGTCTGAGACTCCAGTATAGTGGGTTTAAACATATTATTAACTTGTAATAGAACCATAATAATAATTATGATATAATATATGATTCACTTACTACTTTATATTATCTCTTCATTTGTCAATTCCATGTTAAAGCATCATTTTGGGTAAAGTCGTTTCATTTATCGTCCGTGTTTTGACTTGTAATTATTAATATGATTACTTAGATCATGATTACATAATTCCAGAATATAAAAAATGATCTATATATAATATATATTCACAATATACATATATATAATAGATCGATAAATGGAATGAAATACATCATTCATGAAGACGGTAGGTCGTACGTATGCATGAACGATGTTTTTCAGTTTCTTATTGAATTGAATGGAATTAAGTAGATGGAATACATATATATAAACATTAATCTAGTAGAATTATTATGTAATGTATTTCATGATTACTTATTAAATGTACTTTATAATCATTCTTGAATTGTTAACATGGAAAATGAAACACATCGCGTCAGAGAGACGGTAATCTGTATGTACGCACGAGCGATGACATCGTTCCCATATTTATTGAATCAAATTGGAGTGGATGATATAATATCTAAGAATCAGTATGATTTTTTAATAATCATATATATTTATTATTTACACCATTATACCCATTCATGTAAGGTGGTGGTGGAAAAACGGATTACACCATGGCATGGAGACGGTATTCCGTACGTACACACGCATGGTGATTTCGTTATCCGTAGGATGGATAAAAGGTGAAATAGGGTTGTTTAATATTTATAATAACATATAAGTATATAAATAATACTTATTTTTTTACTTTATAATGAAACAACTAATGAAGAGGAAGTAGAAGAAGAAAGAAACTTGAAAGAGTAGGTAGAAGAGATTACCTCATCATAGTTGCACCTCCTTTAAAAATATCTTTAGGGAACTAGAGTTGGTCTTTTGAGAAGAACAGAACCTCTATGATATATCTACTGAGGTTTATAAGAGGAATTGGCAGGGTTTGGCCGAGCATAATGTCTCAAAAGTGAGTGAAGTGAAAAGGGAAGGGGTGCCCTTTTTATAAGGGAGGAGAGGGGCACCTTTCGAAAAACATAAAATATTATATTATAATAAAGTCTTATTTGGTTAATAATAGCTCCAAATTGATTTATTTCTAAGATTAAGTGGTTATGAGTTGAAATAATATCAACCAATAAGTTTTAGACATGTTTAGGTTCTATTTTAACCTTATCATTTAAATTTTAATCTAAGTTAAATAATTTAACTTTTACCGTGTCTTCTGGTTTTCTTATACTATATGGTTAAAAAAATACTATAACAAGCCAAAATAACCCCAAGTGGTTCATTATTAATATATATTACCTTATCTAAGTCATTTGGCTGATCCTTAAACTTTTAGGAAAAGAATAACAATTAATAATATAATATTTGTTTTAAAAACTATTTTATGTCAATTTTGACACTATTTGGTAACTGATTTTTGTGAAAATTATAACAATATGATTAGTTTGAGAAAATTTATTTGAATCAATAATAACATTTCATATTAACCTATAAAATTAGTGGAATTCATAAAAATTCTCAAATGAGATTTATTTTTGTATTTATAACATCAATTATGTTAATATTTCATTAAAAAGGTAATTAATGTATCATCATTGTGTCATAAATAAATTACATTATCTAATTTCTAAAAATTATAAATAAAATACCATTATGTAGGAAATATTTTTAGATTTCGGATGAATATTTTTAGTCAAGTTTATCTAATTTATAACCATATATTAAAAAATTTTAGTTAATAATCTTTGATTTTAACTATTTTAACTCTTCTTTAAATAAAATAATAATAAGTGTCCTAATATAATACAAGTGGACCTATAGGGTAATATTTTTTTCCTACGGTTATTTTTGGTCGAATTACACTTATCCAATACAATTAGGACATGTGTTAGTGTAATAATAATATCATTTTTACCCTTAATTACCCTATTTACTTATAACCATGGTAAATAAAAGTAAAAAAGTTACTATTCACCAAAATTATTTTTATCTTATTGAACCAAATTTTACTCATTGATATTAATCGTGTCTCTAGGATTTTTGAAATTTCACTCACAGAAGCAGAATAATTATGTTTTATGTAAATTTTCAAATTCTCCTAGGAGGTGGGTAAAAGACGGTAAAAAGTTCAATATAATTATTATATATCTAAAATTATTATAAAATGACTAAAATTAATTACATTGAACATATATAGGTATTATATATCAATTTTGACCTAAAATAAATTTAAAAAAATATATAATTATTTAAATAAAAAGTCGGTTTTTAAATAGTAACCTAGTGCTTTCACTATTCATCAAAAATTGAAAGTTTTCAGAAAAATACCTAAAATTCACCCTAGGCTAATTTCGATATTCTGAATCCAAAAATGAATTTTATTTTGAAAGATAAAATTTATAAAATTTTAAAAAGTGGGTATTACTATTCATAACGGCTAGTTCATAATAATATTATAATAATATCTTGTTTAGTGAAACTTAGTATTGCATACTACACACGCTATCGAGGAAGGTCATGATTGTGTGTAATGAAAGCCAAGTCAGGGTTGCGTGTAGTGAATGCTCTGTTTGGTGTTACATATAAAATAATAAAAAACTTATTTCATTTATACATTAAACAAAATCTATACATAATGTTGCGTAGAATAATTTCTGCAAAATAAACTTGAAATTGTGTGTAACACGAGCCCCGAATAGTGTTGCGTATATTGTAAGCTAATACAGTGTTACGTATAGCGAAAGATAATCTCGGTGTAGCATACAACACAATACATCAATGAAATTACAAAGAATATTCTTCATAAAATCCCAGGGTGTTACATCTACGATAATTTTCAGTAGAAGTGAATCCTCATAATCACAATGTTTCCTCGTTATAACATTTTCATGAAAGTAATAAGTAACTAATAAATTATAAAGGATAGTCTGACCATGATTCTCTTGTACCTCAAAATTCATCTCTGAAAAACATTCCACGTGCTACTACTCACCATTGACCTCCTGAACTTCTTATGTTCGAGTCTTCCATCTCAAATAATCATCCGCAACATTTCCATTCCCAAGAATATAGGAAAGATCAAAATAAAAGGACTGTACGTACACAACCCATCTATGCTACATGAGATTCAGATAATTGTATGTATGGTATTACTTGAGGACTTTTTAAACATTGAATATCCAAAAACAATCTCTATGAAAATAATGCCTCCCATGTTGTAAAGAAAGAATGTCCCCATATAGCTTGAGGTTGTGTTTTGGGAAACTAAACACTTGATGACTGATCATAACATACTTCTATAACAACACTATTTCATAAAACAATATAATAGATCAAATCCCAGTACTTTATTTTTCACAATAAATGGTATATCTCTTCATAGCTCTGATAGAATAAGGATAGTCATTGAATCCAAACTTTTCCTATTATCTTAGAAGGCAGTTTCACAAGATTATGAAAATAGGAATTTCACTCCCATTATAGTTAATAAAATAAGTGGATCTTTTAGGAATGGGATGTTTTAAATGAATCATATTTAATACATGATTACCCCCATTATCAAAGACATTTTATGGATGTTCTATAGAAAATAATGCACTAACATTCTCGGGACCTTCTGGTACTCTTGACTCCGATATTATTTGACCCAGAAAGTGAAATTTTATGACAAAAAATTTAAATATATAGAGATTAGCATAAATTTGATTCTATATCAACCTATTCATTAATATCTTAATATATTGGGCATGTTAATTAAGAGAATTATAATTTAATAAAATATCTTCCATAAATACAACCATGAACATATCTAGATACTGGTCAAAAATCCAATTCATTTAAGCTATAAAGATGTCGTGTGAGTTTATAATACAAACCAAACTCACCAAATACTCATATAGCGCATTATTTCGCTACAAAGTAGTGTGAGGTACTTGCAAAGATCAAATATTCACCTGATGATAGATTCACCTCAAATCAATCTTCAAAAACACCCCCTCTCCTTTGAGTCTACCGATGAGGTCATCTATATAAGGTAGTGGATAACACTTCTTAACCATAATATGATATAACCGTCATTAATTCACAAAAATCCCAAGGTTTACATCCAAAATATTGAAATGATGGATTGGTGAAGCCTAATGAGATGGGTAGGCATGCATAAAACCCATTCCATCCAGTCATTTCAACAATTTTATGATCCCTAGAAAAACTATAGGTTCCATCTTGTAAGGATGAATAGACACTGGTGCCTCTCAAGAATCTAGATAAATGGATAATTATACTTCTCTCTATGTAGATATCATAGATAATTAATCATGGAATAATTCCGAAATTATCCACCATAATAGAGAAATGAACTATTTGTAAACCCATGTTATGCATGAAGATACTAGAAATATGAGCAATCACTCCACCTAGAATTTTCCATTTTGGACCTCAATGAGTCTCATGGACATCCCATTATCCCTAATGGATATTTCTACCAACCAATGGTGATGTAAACTTCAAAAATCAATGATAAAAATAAATAATGTCTAAATAAGGAACTTGTCGATCCATCCCAATAATTACATTAAACCCTATAATGTTAAAGACAAAATATTATATAAGAAAATATATGCTCCTATATTAAAGGGATAATCCTTAAATCAGTTAATTATCCCTAATATTATACATAAAAGAGTATCAATCATCGTCACACCACAATATTATTCTATCTCAGGTCCCATACTCTCCATAATTCCCTCTAATATAAATTAGTGGACACCTCTATATCCAATAAAGAAGACACTGATGTAACGTGACAAAAATAGTACCTTGAATAATTGAAGATACATAACTCTACTCCTCCAACATAATATAAACTTCATGTAACTAGATCATACCAAAACCCTAAGTCATATCCTAAATGCCCTGAAATGGTTTGAGCTACTAGATATGCAAATCTAAAGTCTGATTACATTGACCTCGACCGACACCTCATCTTTAGTGATGGGTGATATTCCAGCTACATGCCTTGAATGTTACTATTATCCATATCTTAGAATAATGGGTATGTGTAGATATTTACTCGATAGTCACTAATGGAAATTTCCTACAATAATTCTTAATTTATCTCAACCTACCACATCCTCTACATTCAACTATATTCTACATAAAATGGGGTTTTATATGTCTTGGAATCCATCATTAGTGATATATAAAGATTTTATAAGCACATACCGCATGATAAGTTCTACACCTATAGGAATCCTCAAAATTTTAATTTTCCCTACTAGAACAAACACTCATAGATCATGGTTCTAAACAGCCCTGGTTCCCACCATTATCTTCACTTAGATTCTTACTTGTAATGAGGGATAAGATGATTTTCATAAAAATAGTTTTATGTTGTATGAAGTTGAATTTTTATAAGATGAAATATATCATCCCATTATTGAATATCCTAGAAATAATAATCTCATCCCTAGATAAGGTATGGTAAAAATAGTATATCTCAGTTAAATAAGTAGAATAATACATGATTAACATTGATCTCCTATGGAGGCTCATGAATTCCAAAGCATTTTCAGATGTTACAGTATATGGAATGAAGTAGGCATGGAATATTGTCTTGAAGTCTACCCAAATTATATATCAATGATGGTCTGCCTTTGTAATAACATCCCATTATAGCATGGTATGACCTCAAAAAATATAGGTAGGGAGACTAAACCTCTACTCTGGAGGCACCCCAAGATTCTCTAAATAGAAATAATATCCTCTAGTCATGACTCGGTAGAATGTGGTCCTTCATCCCTTTAAAATGTGGGAGGCTACTGGTGATGAAACCCCTATGTCAAATCTTTTTGTAATTTGGGATAGTCGAGCAACACCTTGCATTGACTGAATCATATTGAAAAATTAATCTCAAAACATGGAATAATTTCACATATAAGAAATAAAATTTGGTTCCATCTGTGGTACTTCTACAAGTATCACTGGAATATCTGGGCACACCGCCACTAATGTGTGGCTCTGACTACCTTTATTAAAGATGATTTGAGGAATTCATGGTAGCATTATTATAAAATCCCAAACTAATTCCATAAAATTTCATTTAGTAGTCGGATGAATTACAAGTAGATCACGAGATAACAATGGAACATTTAAATTTAAAATGCCACAACTCTCCTCCAACTCATGATTCTTGGTCAATTTTAAATTGAAAATTACATCAGGAAATAAAAACATAACATAAAATCCCAACAACCCACCAATTAGGATGTGTTTGGGTGTATGTATTATATTAAAAAAAATAACTTCTAGAATATAGAGTGTAAATATAAAGGTGTAGAGTAAAACACCCTCTAAATTATAATTCATTTCCCAATTTAACTATAACCTTTTTATTTAAAATACTCCATTCCACATTCATTCATAATATTGTATATATAAATTAAATATCACATTCTATAACCCATAAGTCTAGATCCCAAAATATGGTATAATTATATAATTAATGTTTCATCACAAATAAATGTATGAAAAAAACATTACGAATTCTGTAGGATCTTTATTTAATCAAATTATATTCTCTCTGTAAGAAATGTCAGTGCATTTAAATATAACAATAAAGCAGTAACTATAACAGGAAAATAATGCATGCATAAATTATATGTCGAATAAAAAAAATCCATGGAATATTAATCCTAACATTTTTATAATTATACATTAATTTATAATCCCTCATATCATTATGCCAATGTCATATAAATCCCATCATAATAATATTAACTATTTTAATGGGACAAAACAAGTGTGTCACCCAAAAATGAAATTGTATCAAATGTATGTGGTGAAATACAAAAACTAAAATATCCCATCTCAAGTTATTTGGGTTTCCCCTATGCATAATTATTCTAATATCAAGAAAATGATTGTTAAAAAATTAGATATAATCCAAGTATATTTTCTAATACATAAATAGTAAGAGGTAAGAAAAAAATAATTTTTTGATACCACATTATAATGTCCCATCTCAGGATACATATAAATGGTTTCCCTAGCTAGTTGGTCACATAGCCTTAAGTATGCCTCCCACTATGCCAAAGGCATATGACTAGAAGATAGGGTCAATGATGTTATGGTGGGGAGACTATAATATCATATTAGAGTGGAACATTGGATAATAATAGATAAAAAGGGAATACTGGAAGCATAATATAATAGATTTCACATCAGAAACAGATATAATAAATTACTAAGGAAGGAGGAATAACTATAATAATAATAATAATAATAATAATAATAATAAAATATCAAATGGGAAGAATGACATACTAGATGATGTCATGGAATGATGATATATTGAAAGGGAAATAGGGGATTCATGGGATAGGAATATAAATAATGTTATAAAAAAGGACCAATGGATGCTCTACTAGAGTCATGATCATATGATACTTCCTCTTCTCCCATGATTTGTGATTTATGTAAATCAAACAAATATATATAGTGGGGAACATTCCATTATACATACACATTGAAATGAAGTCTACTCTTTTACCAATGGTGGCTCAAGTAGGGTGTGGATTAAAATTTTCAAGACACCACTAACAATGTCTATAATTAATCCATAAAGGTTAAATAATGTAACAGTGTGTAGGTATAATTTATAAATTTCAATACTGAATAAATAAATACGCGCATCTTTGGTTCTTATAGGAATCTAGGAAGACTCTACCTACTTCAGAATATGCTAGTACGAGAGTATGATTAATAGCTATATATATTTATTAATAATTAATATATAGTTTTTGATTTTATACATGTATATTCACACTATATGTGTGTAATTTTAGAGCAATATATAGGGATATTGGGTTCTAACTAGACCTCAAACGCAACTCAAGTGTGTATAACTACTCTAATGATCCTATGGCTATAGAAATATGGTAAAATCCCATAATATCATTTTAAATTAATACGTCATGGTCATCCATTGAAAAAGGTGGTGTGAGACTTCCTTCCCAACACCCAAACCAATGTAACATGGATTGTCTTGCCCATCGTCTAGGTATTGTTATAACAGTGAGAGACATTATGCTCAACACTTAATGTAAGAGAAAATGAATCCACAAACTCAAATGGACCATTATCTATTGTTTATCATCTAGTGATAATAGAATACTAATAATAATAAAAATATGAGAGATCACTAAAAAATAATTATAATAATATATCCCAAATACATCCATAGGATAATAGTCTATATAATCCATAAATAAAAGCATGCATCACTTTTTTTCTCTTCCTCCCATTATCATTGATTATAATTAATGTATTTAATTAATTATGAAATTTAATTCAATAAAAAGTCAAACTAAACACTTAAAAGATTATTAATACCATTAAACTATTATATTATATTGTGAAATTTTATTTTTAATCTATGACGAACACATAGGTGATGTTTATCTATATATAGGATTTTATATATTGATGAAATTTAATTCAAAACACCCAAATGGGTGTATATTATTGATTATGAAAATATATAAACACTTATTAATGGTATACATGGGTATAAACAACATGCATAAAATTAGATAGATTAATAAAAAAATTTAAGGTGACTTGCAGGAATAGACGACACCTAGAACAACATAGATTTCTTTGAAAACACTTAAAATTTTGAGAATGAACTCTAGAACACAAACCATAGGTATATATATTAATTTTTATAAAATATACAATTTATACTTAAAGAATAATTGATAAATTTATAGAAATGTATAAACAACCTAAAAATAGGGAAAATGATCTCACACCAAATTAGTGCAAGATATGAGAAAATGAATGATGAGAGGAAGATAAATTACTCGAGTTTGTATCTATACTAATCAAAATATTCTTGATAGAGATTGGTTGTGAGTATGTATAGATTATTTATCAAAATATTTTGAATAAGGAGAAGGAGACCTCATACGAGAAGATAGAGGGGATTCATGGTTAAATTGAAGGGACCATAAAAGGATTTTTTAAATAAATTATGGGAAGAAATCATAAAATCGCCCTCCATCACTGGGAGACAAGGTTTTGCTACCTAGTTGGGAAAACTATGTGCCAAACGCCTCATGGTCTATTTGTAGAGTTTTGAAAAATGTGTGTAGGTTGTGAGTTAACCCACTATCAATATGTTTGAAATTTTTGAATGGTAATGTGCCTCATCTCACACTATTTCAGACTATTGTGTGGTCCCTACTCTCTAATGGCAATCCATCTATGGTTAAAAATAACTATGATGGTTATGTTGCATGGATTCTTCAAAATGTACGACACTGTCTATTTCTCTAAACTTTAGGGCTTTGTCCTTGAAAAATACACCAGACACCCTCATGTCCACCAGATCTCCATTAATTTACATCATAGGGGTAAAATAAATAAATATAAACTAACTAAAAATGACTCTTAACTTTGATAAAAATAAAGTTTAATACATATTCTATATCTGAATCATCCTTATCAATCACTTTTCAATTTTATTGAAATTTTATCATTTCATCTTCCTAATACTTCTTATTAATAATCCCCATACATGGAATCTGTGTATCCCTCTTTGTAAAATATTTATTAATATCATGTACTTTTATATTTTTAGAACAATGCTTGAAATTACATATTACCTTCCAATAGATTAATCAATCTATTAATATCATCACATTAGACATCCCCATTTATTTTTTGAGCATACATGAATGAATTTCTGTAATTTCATGTTTTTTATTTTGGAATTCAACATTTAAAAATTGAATAAACAGGAATTTTATAATATATTATATTATATTTCTTTAAATCATTTGAGAACCCTCACACATCATTATTCCCTAGAAATAAATAGTTGTTATATGGCCTTTTATGAGATAATGTTAACAACTAATATTTTGTCACATTACAATTTGGGTTGAAATGAAGTGAAAATTTAATCAAGACAACATTTATTATATAAAATTTTCTATAGCATTTTTATGTCGTATCATTGATTCAAAAAAATATCTAGTGTGTTTTAAAATTATATATTTACATGGTTAGAATCATTATATCCCTAATCAAATTTCAAATATTTTATTTTTAATTTCTCAAAACTTATATTCTATATCATTTATATTAATAAAATTCACCCATATAACCTTAATTATTTATATTTAATCAGTTTATATTTAATAATTTCACAATGAAATTCCTTAAGTGTTTTGAAATCCTAAAAGAAGAAGAGAATATTTATTCTTATCTATAATCATTATAAAGGATTAATTTGAATTTTTTATTACATAAAGAACATCCCATAATTCTTCTATTTCATCTGACCAGCAATAGATTATCATTATAATGTTTTCTATTTTAATGTTATTTTCCTAAAAAATTGTAATTCATTCATGATTCATAAATCTACAAATTAATTAAAAATAGCAGCTAGAAAATTAATTACTCAATGCTTCCTCAAACATATTATAAGAAAGCAATTCTTATTGATAAAATGGATTATTTCAAGTAATTTTACATATAGATAAATTTGGAGGGGTGAATCTGGTCATTAAATTTCAACAAAATATTCAAATTATTGGTAAATAATAACATAGTGATTAGGTTATACTGATTTCGTCCCATTTAAATGAATATGTAATACTACTAATCACATATAAATTCATAATAATTTCACTATTTTACAAAATTTTGGCCATATCCACAGACTATGGTGGGTCACAACCACCCCACAGTTATTTTATGATTTCATATATTACATATAAAATATAATACACTCACCACCATCCTGTGTAAGTCTTACTATATTTTGGTTTCCTCTATACTTATACATAGTAAATATAAATATATCCAATACTATATGATTTATTATGATAAAAACATCATTTATAGGTTCATTAATAACAATTTATCTAATTATATATTCTTTTTCTTCTACCCTACTATTTTTAGTAATACTCTTTTTTTTGGAAAATTTATTATATGATCTAAAATTCTATTAATATGTTTTCAACTATTTCTATCATTATAACTTTAGTAGTATCCAAATCCTTATATTCTAAAATAATTACTTGCTCAACATTATTTTATAAATTTTCTATAAGATTATTACACTTCTCATGTACATGAAATCCATTATATGTACATAATAATTTTTTATATTTTTTATTAATAATATATAAAAAAATTATTCCAATAAACCGACCCAATGATATCTTTTAAATTTTCAATGACATAAAATGATAAATCAAAAAAAATTAATTTTTAATTATTATCAATATATTCTATCTCTAATCACTAATTACTAATAGCGACTATTAAAAATATGAAGGCCCTCATATTTGAATTCAAAAATAATGACAGGTTGAAAATAACTTTAATATCATCATAATTCATGGATAATCCTACCTATAAAGTGGAATACGATATTATCATGGAAAATGAAATATTTTTCACTTCATTTAAATTAATATAAATTCTTTCATATAATCTCTTTCAGACCTTCTGTGATGTGCATAAAATGATAGAGAACCCCTAATTAACTGTTCCCAATGACATTTCCATTTTTAACCAATAACAACATATGTAAACATGAAAGAATAATTTTAATGAATTTCGATGCCATAATTTTGCACACCACGACATAACAAACATTATGTCTATGTCATTTTCTATTAAATTCTCAGTAACATTATTCCAATAAATGGAAAAAAATATTTGGATATGAATTGGATATAATCCATTGGTTAGTTTTTTTTTCAATAAATTTTTCATAATCAAAATAAACTATATTAATTTTTATAAAATGTTAAAAATTATTTTTTATTATTTCTTAATGATAATGATTGAATGTCGATTGATTTAAAGATGGTTAATATGTTATTATTTTATCAGTACCCATAAAAAATAATCTTAAGAAAATTTTATAATAATTTTTATTATTCAGTGGTCTGGGTCTGAAATATGGAAAAATAAATATATATTTTTTTTAAATAAATATATATATATCACAATTATATCAAATAAAAATATTTTTAATGTCTCTTGTTTTACTAGAATACATAAAAACAATATTTAAAAATTCATAAAAGATACCCTAATGACTAAAATACAAAATTTACTCTAGAAAAACTCACCAATGTATATATAAGAGTTGATTAACTAAATGATGAAGGTTAATCATGAAAACACATTGATGAAATTAAATAAATACCTCAAACCTACATTTATATGAATGATTCACTAGGATCAGATAAACTAGAGTAATCGAAATAGAAAAAATATTCCTAACGTCAATAAAAATAATTTCAATAATACATGTGGGTCATTCTTACATTATATAAATTTATTTTCAAAGAACCAAAAGGGTTAAGAAAATATAAAATATTATATATATGGAAGTTAATATGTGTTTTCATATAAAAATTTCTATAAATAGGATAAAAACTAAAAAATAAAAAGTTATAATGCTATTAAGAAACATTCGTGAAATGGATAACCTAAACAAAATACAGGATAATTATTTTTGGAGAAAATTGGTTTCACTTTTAACATAATTTTGACAACAAAAGTTAATATAAGAATGAGTATATATTTTAGACATTTTAATTATTTAATGTATATTCACACATTTATATTAAGCCACAATAATAATTTTCTTCATTATTGTAATATAATAATATTAATCATACCACATTACATGAATATATATTGTAATGATTTGAATAGAATGTAAATCAATATATATATATATATATATCATAACATGTTATATAGTAAGTTAATATCTGTTAATCTTCATTAAATAAGGAAACATTGAATTTGAAATACCAATTTTATGTATGATATTTTTTTCCTACTATGTAAGTCATTTAATATGAATATTTTATATAAAAATAGAGAGGATTATAAAATATAGAGGGATTGAATTAATGTTTCTGTAAAATAGTTCCCTCAACAAAATAACCCTATGTAGAATAGTAAACAATGAATTTATGTGATATTATTACACTAATTTCATGTGACGAGGAAAAAAGAAGAAGTTACACATGTTTTATGTTGTGAGGTAAAGTTGGAGAATAATAATATTTTATAGGGAAACTAATATTAGAGTATATAAGATTAAACATTCCTCGTTGAATTTAATGTCAATATTAAAACTGTTTGGAAGAACTAGCGAGATACAAGATTCGTGATATTTTTCTTAGACTAGTCATTGAAATATAGTTCATATTTTTTTTCACAATAGTTCCTAAAGTGTATTGTGTGGTCTTATTTGATTCTAAAACCTGTTAATGACTAGATAATAAAATTTAGTAGTGACCTTTTTTACTTGTGGGTATATTATTTATTTGATTTGCATAGTTTTTGTTAGATCAATAATAAAATTTAATACTCTAACATGTTGATGAAGTTAATGTAACAAGAAATTATTTAGAAGTAAAATGAAATATATTTTTCTATGATTCATCCCCTCTTGTAATGAATGCTTGAGGTACTTACATTCTCAATCAAATAATCTAGGTTTCCATTAAATTTAATATTTTATTATAGAGGTTAAAGGGAAATATTTTAATTTTTTTGATTATTTGTTCATTAAATTGATATTTATAATATTATAAAAATTTAATTCTAGGAATAAAAAGGGGATTCAGATAATCAAGTAGAGAGAAATACTATATAAGTAAAATATCAAATGCCTTAAATATTGATATAAATTATTAAGGTTATTAGGGAGGTTGAAAATGATTATTTTATTCCTCAAAAAAAGTTATTTCTACTACATCAATTAATAGATTGAATTTCGAGAATTATGGTCATTCTAACAATTCAGTCCTATATCTAATTTGAGAAAAAATAACTTCAAAAGAATAAATGGGTCATTATATAAAAATAAATTTATAATAAATATGAAAAAAATTAATGGAAATGTGAAAGTAAAACATTATAATGACCCATTCCACAGTAGCCCATATTCAGTGGTAACTTTATTATATTGGAAATAGATATATGTTATCACATACAAAAGGAATGAATAGTTTATTAGTGTTAGAAAGTAGATATATACTTGAATCTTACAAAAAAATTAAAAATAAAATGCAACATATAATCTTCTTTGAATACACCATTATTATATTTTGTGTTTCCATCCATATCAACCATAAATCACTTAGAATTCATAGGGGGAATAGAAAAAGAAATAAATATGTGAGATCAGACGATCAACAATTATATGCATACATCGAAAGATATAATAAATAAATAGTCTATATTTTATGGTAGGTATCTGAAAACATATTCAATTTAATCAATTATGTGATCATGAAGAAAACAATATTTTAATATTAAGTGATGATCAAATAATGACCAAAACATAATCACATTATCTTGAAAAATATCCATGGATATCATAACTAATAAAATAATCATGTGGTTATCAATGACTAATATAATATATAGGGAATTAATAATTCAATATATCATAAACTGATTGTCAAGGCCTTGGGGAAAGGCAACAAATATAAATGCCTATGTCCCTGACCAACTATCAAATCTAGATTAGATAATGGTACAAAATTTTGCATTGAGGTGCTATAATGAGACCCACCTATCACATACTATGTCTAATTCATTCCTCATAATAATATTTTTAAGAATAATAAATGTAATAAATATTACTAAAAAACTCACATATGAGATATTCATACGCTATCCAAGAAATTAACCAAATCATAAACCATCTAGATTAATATAGAAAATGTTATAAAAATATTACATCCAAAAAAAAGATCATAAAACATATATAAAAATAAAAATTAAATTATTATTAAAAATATATCCATATAATATTATAATTAAAAAAGGGTTTTGTTTCAGATTTATATAAATTCAATAGAAATTACAATAAAACATTTAGGGGGAAAATACACTATTAAAATTGAACATCTATTCCAAAAACTAAACAATTATATAATATTGTGAAACAAAATTTCATTGTAAATAATATAGAAAAAATTATACAAAATTTCAATGCAATGACCAGTCCAAATGGTGGGTAATTCCATGAATTAAATATAACAAGAAAACACATCATTCATAATGTTGTAAAACGGTTGAAAAGTACCCCATTTGAAAAAACATTTGAATATAACATTAAAAAAAATTGAAAAATAAAAAAAGTGTAAAATTTTATATACTTAATCATTTTTGATATTTTAAATTTATCTAAAAAATTAGTTGTTGAAAATATAGTTATAGGGGGAAAATTATTTTTGACTGAATAGAGAAATAAAGATTTATTTTCATAAGAATATTTTATCAGTATTTTTAAGTAAAAATGAGAATAAAATGGTACTATTACATAAACATTTAATGAATACCTAGGGTAAATAAAAATATATTGGTTTTATGATAGAAATATTAAATATTTTCTCTAAGGAAGACTTAAACATAAATAATCTTTAATAATGATGAGTTTGTGAAATAAACCCTTGTCATTTTGGTATCTGTTGAATTGTTATCCCTTGAATGAAACAAAAAAAACATCAATAAACACCAATAAAATAAATAGATTCATGATATAACTTATGAAATAGTCATTATATTCACCACATAAATTAAATAATTGGTGAATATTGAATGTTTCTCATAGAGGTAAAAAATGAGACAAGAAACCTTTACCCTAGGTTCACCATATGTGTCTAATTATAATATATAATAAATATTTATTTATTATATTTATATTATATGAAAAATCATATATATCATTCCACATATGATTTCATTATAATCTTTTATCACCCATTCATTAATGATTATTAATTAAAATAGCTATTCTGAGTAAAAATTTCTTTTCAATTCATGTATATTTTGAATATGTAGTTTTAGTTTTTTTAATATGATCTGGGTTCAATCATCAAAAAATTATTAATTAGGATATAAAAACCAAAACAATTAATTATATACATATATTCTATCTCTGACAATATTTAAATTTAGAATAATTATTTACACTGTTAAAGGATAAAGTAGGTCGTATGTACGTATGAATGATATGTTAATTTTTTTAAAAGATAAAATGAATGAAAATAAAATAACAATTAAACATTTTAGATTTATTATGGATCCAGATATATCAATTATATTAATTAAATCTATCATGATTTCCATCTATGGAAAATGGAAATGAAAAATATTCCACCTAATTTGGTGAATTTTGTTTCCCACATTTATGCACGAGTGAAGTTTATGTCTTCCAATAGATGAAGAAGGTAAGATATTAGATGTGATATTATAATATAAAAAATCAAATAAAATCATAAGAATCATATATAAAAATTAAATTAATCATAATAACCATCCCTAAAATATGCTAATGGAAAATTATTTGTATCACTACATGGAGATGGTAAGTCTTCAGTAGGTAAAAATGAAACATTAAATTTGCATTTAATGGAAAATATAGTATATAATTATGGTTCCACAATCATAAAAAAATTTAATATATTTAATATACATTTTTTTAAATCAATTATAAATACCAATCATTGATAGGATATGAAATAGAAGTACAAATAACGTGATAAGTTAAAAAGATTACATATTATTTGATATAACTCTTTTAAATCTCATAATAAGGATCATATGGTTTGTATGTTTGGAATACTAGAACCTATAGAATTTGGATAAGTAATTTTAAAAAGGGTTTTGGTAGGGTATGTTTCAACTACAAGGAAAAATTATTGTTATTTTTTGATGTAGGAGGTTCCCTTTAATAATATATGTTATGGGAAATTTTAGAATTTATTAAAAAAATAAAATACTATGATTTTATTATCTTACTATATTCTTCCAAATGTTCCAAGATTCTATGATAATATATTTTGGGGTTAAAATCCCATGTTCTAGTGAAAATTGGACTGTTTTAGATGGTGTTTTAAACATGGTGATATATTTTTCACATTTAAAGGGTTGTAATTTCATATATAACGGGAAAATATTATCGTAAATAACCATGATATGAAATTTTAAATTATATCATATAACCCCGGTACTATTTCATGATTTGTATTATTTTTAAGTAATTTTATAAAATATTATATTGATAAAATACAAATAATGAAAATTTTAATATTATTCATTTAATTTGACATAATGGAAATGGAAATTGTTTTAATTTTAATATAATAAATAAAAATATTGTCATATTTTTCAATAAAGTTCATATAACACACTAATTAAATGAAATTTTGTTATTTTAAATATTTTCATAATAATTTATTTTCTTTGTCTATTAATTGAAGAAATTTTGTGTTGGCATTGCATAATATTTAAAATAATTATGTAATAGCCAAAAATTTAAATAAAACAATTATGAAAATAATTTCATTAGTATTATTATAGACTCTTACATTATGTTATAACTATTATTTGTACCTATATGAACAAATAATATATATTTAAATCCTAAATCATGACATTTTTTAGTATTCTTTGATTTAAATATTGTATTGGTTATTTTTATTGATAAGTGTACATTAAAAAATATATTTAGAGACTATTAAAATAATGGTCAAATTATATACATTTATAAATAACTAAAATGAAATATTATGATAGTATCACCTTGTTTTAACCCATAATAACCTAATATACCCTTCACTATAAGGTGAAAAAAGTTTACCAAAATTACAATGCATAATGAAAAAAATAAAAGGGACCTATTTACTTAATTCCAAACTACTAATTAAAAAATGGAATTAATTTTAAGAAATTTAATAACATTAATAGAATGAATTTAATTTTAATATAATTTTGTGATGAAAATAGGTTTTTATAAAATATATTTCAAATGACTAAAACTATATTTATTCTTTTCCAATACATATTAAAAATAAAAAAATTGATTTAATATATATTATGTACATTTTAATAAAATTCATTCACCAATAGTTTTTAATTTAATTTACAAAGATAAAAACCTATAACTCTCACAAATATATTTTTTTTGGAAAACATTTCCTTTATATTGGATTAATTTTTTTTTTCTAATCAATGAATTTTTATGTGTGTAAAACATGTAATTTTATAAATCTATCGTTTCTTATTCATCCCATCAAATATAATGACTAGTTTATTTATTTATTGTTGTATTATTATTTATTTAGACTCGAGGTTGAATGTATCACAACCTATCGAATAGATTAATTTTTTTTTCAAATAAATAAATTGTAAAGTATCATGATGTTATATTCTTCCCTACGTCAAAAACTTATGTACTCTAAACTTCAATAATATCACCTCATGAAAATTTTTTCATTATAGATATTCATTATAATTTCTTTGGATTCCCCCATCGATAATTCTAGATAATGATCTCCCCAATTTATCTTTAACAGTTAAGTCATTTGATTCCCCAACAGTTGTTATCTAGTTTCAAAAATTTGGATAGGATCTTCACAGTAAGATAGATCATATTCTAACTACATTTCTTTATATGTGACTACATGCATTGGATCAACAAACTACTTTATTAATAATGTTTTTTAGAAAAAATCACTCACTTTTGGGTGACATTATTTTATTTATAAATATTATTCCCAAACTCCAATTCTATTCAAAAAAATTAAAATGTTATATTTTCATGGGGCCCAATTTCCCATTCATAAAAAACCATATAACACCATATGATAGTGAAACATTCATGAAAATTTAATCTCCCCCTTAATTTCTAAATCATTCTTTTGGATATTAAAATATATATTCCTCATGATTTTAGATTCTTTAATACGGGTTTTCTTAGTTTTATCATTTTTCATTCTCTCCACAAAATTACCTAGTCCTTCAATATTATGTTTTCCAATTTTATCCCAACATGTATGAAATTTTATTAAATAAAATTCTTAATATAGGGGTATTTTAATACATGAATGAAAGATAATGTTATGTGATAATTCTAAAAAATTTAAATATTGATATCACATTGGTTGAACATCATGTGAGAATGACTTTAATATGTCTTCTAACATCTGAACATTCCTTTTAGACTATCCATTATTTTTATGGAAATTATAGGTTATCAAATGAAACTCTATATCAAGATACTAATGAAGAAATTATTTTAATTTCAATTTAAATCATCGATCATGGTAAAAAATTATTGTAATATGTTCACCATGTAGTCTTAAAATTTCATTAATATATGGTTGATCATGTCTACTAGTGGTAAATTTTCACTTATACTAAGGAAATGTATAAATTTTTTAGGAAATCATCAATAACCCATATTGAATTATTTAATCTATGATTAATTGGTAAACCATTGAATTTCCATAGTAATGTAATCCCATTATTAAATAGGAATATATAGAGGTTGTATTAATTTCCTAGGTTGTTGTTTCTTATCCATTAACTATTGAAAAACTAAACATTTTGACCCATAATCATCAATTTCATACAACATATTATCCCACAAAGAGTGCTCTTTAAAATCTCATAGTTTTACCTGGGTGTATAGAGAAATTTGATCTATGTGTGGCATCCAACAGTTTTATATTCTATTAAAATATAGATAGAATATATAACTACATTTCAATTTTCATAATTACATCTTCATATATGATTTCTATCAATTTCTGATCATTCATGTCATGTATTTTTGTTGAATATTCTCATCAGCATGATTAAAAAAATTATGACTTCTAATAATAACTTTTTTTCAAAAATTTAAAAATATAGTTATGTTTTACCTTCCTTTAAAATTTCCATATACATGTTTATAAAATATATGATAATGGAGTCATTTTCAATCCAAATATTAATCCTTGACTCCTTGATCTTTCTCGATCAATGTGCATGCTTAATTAATTTCCTTTCCATGGTGGGAATGTATTTATAAATCATCACTAGTGTATAATTCATTTCTATTGTCATAATTTTAGCCTCATTATATATATATATATATATCAAAAATTGATTTCCCAAATCAATTATTAATGATATTATTGGTTAAAAAACAGTTGTAGATATACCATCTGTTATATAATAAAAAATATCAAAACATTGATTTTCCATGTCTATTAATTAATAACCCATATTAAAAAGTAAAAAATATTTGAATTTACATAATTTATTAAATAACTGCGATAAAAACCATTTATAATTTTAATTGTTCCTTAAAAATAACTGTTATTTGATTCATTCATTTACTTAAATGCCTCATATTTTTCTATATGCAGTGATATCCAAACATTTTATCATTTATTTTTGGTCATTAATCTCTTCATAATTTTATTTTTGGTCTCAAATATCTTCATTAATTAATTCTACATCATTAAATATAATTCATTTATAATACACCACTATCTTCTATCATCTCCAGTCATTTGTTGATGCTTGCACCTTCAATAAATTGTTTTCAACTTCTCCATTATCTCTATTCCAATATCATTTTAATTTTGTATTTATTGTTTCTGTTTTACATGAATCTATGGTATTTTTACTTTTTTAGGATTAATTTTCTATTTATGTCTCTGTATCTCCACTTTTTTAATTTTCATGTTTTTTATTCATACATCATAGAATTTTTTAAATGATGAATAATTATTTATAGATTAATTATTTTTATTTTTTAGGAATGAATGCTATTTAAATATTTCTAAATAAATAAGTTTTAATCATAAATGTTGTATTAATTTTATTTTGGATGAAAATATTTTTTATGTTTTTGTTAAGTAATAATGTAAATTGGATATTAAATTTCAAAATATAATAACATACATTCAAATAATGATATTTTATATAGGTAATAATTTTTCAAATATGGATTACAGTGACATAAGAATTTGATGAATATTAAAAGGTGTCAATACTTTTTTGTAATTTAAAAAAAAATCAAAAAACAATTTTTTTCTATCCATTAATAGAATTTTAAAATATAAAGTAGTTCAAAAGTAGATAAATTTATTTTCATTTAATTTTTGAGAGAGTTAATTCAACTTAAAACCTGTGGATTTGGCATAGTGAATATTGGATGAATTAAATATCAATTCATGGTATTTATTTACAAGGGCATAAGTTTGATCAATTTTAATGATTGACTCATTACATTGAATTAGAGTAAATTGTGAAGGAAGTGATAATTTAGTGTCTATATTGTGATATTGAAAGACGATTTTATATAGGTTGAAAAAAATGTATGGTTTTATTAATTTATTGAATAAATAATAAATTTATGTTTAAGAATTGATTGAGTGAAAAGGCATTAATACAGTTTCTATAGTTATTGAAAAAAAATATAATTCTTCAATACAATGATCTTCTAAATTCAATTTATAATTTGAAAAAATATAATGCCTAAGGGGATTTGGGTACAAGAAGAATCATTCACGATGTAATAATAATGTGAAATATCATAAGAAATAAAAAATTATTTTATAGTGTCCTAAATGTTAAACATCTTGGTATATATTGAAAGAATAATAACAGTTAGATTAATAAGTTATATATATTCTATCCAAGAAAACGTGGTATATTCCTATAATTAATTTTTTAAAACATTTTTTTACAAATTCATATGAATAAAATAGGTTACGATTGAGTGATCATGTGAAGATATATGATATAAAATTATGTTAGATAGTTGATTTTCCCTAAAGAAGTAATTTTGATCAGTATTTTTCAAAATGTTGAAATGAATTTTGAAATAACCAGAATTCGAATTTGTGCAGATTAAATGAATCCATATTGAATTCTTCATATAAAACACATGAAATTTTTATTTTTATTTGTAGTTTAAATTTTATAACCTAGATTAATTGTAAATAATAAATATATCTTGTTAAACTTATGGATTTATGGACCAAAATATCCTGAAAATGATATTTATGTTTTCTTGTCACTAATATTTTATTATTTAAAACATTTATGGGAGGATGGTATTAGTGTGTATGAATATTATAAAATATAACATTTTAAACCATAATAAATGATTATATTCACTATAATTTACTTCCAAACATATGGATGGTTTTATGAACATAGGTTTAAAGGTTTTACGCCATATGATAGTATAAAATATTATTTAAAAAAATTAATTAAAATTTTTCAATATTTTGAGTTTCGTTCAACACCATGTGAAGATTTAATTACAAACACCACTGATTTTATATTATGTCACATGAAATAGTAATATTATATTGTTTTACATTCCACAAAAATATTAACTTATATAAGACGAAAAATAATGTTTCCTCAATTTTATTCATAATAAAAAAATAATGAGCTTCATCAAAAAACAAAATGATATTATTTTAAATTTGATATTTATATCATTTCCATTAAATATATGGGTATTAATGGTATTAAATAATAATTTTAATATAAATAAAAATTTTATTTTCAATATAATCTTACTTAAAAACTCTTATAAAAAGTCAATTAATTTTAAGTAATGTAATTATTTTAAAAAAATAATAATTCTCTAAAAACAATCTTTATTACATTCTATGAGAATATATTATAATTAAGTTATATATATTTTATGAAATTTACTTGTTATAAATAACTAAATTTTTTGAACCCTTGTATTTAAATCGACCTATGGTGAATTTATGGGATTTTCTAGTGAATATTTTTTTGTTAATAGTGAAAAATATTTATTTATGTAAAATTACAGTTTTTTCAATAATTAAAAAATTAAATTTCTAAATTTTGTTATAAATTATCATAAATTTTTCATAATATTATTTATTTAAATTTATGAATTTATAATAAATTTTATTTTAAATTTTATTATATAATTTTGGTGGGTTTAAAAAAAATTTAAAATTTCTTTTAATGTACATAATGTTTCTCAATTTTAATTTATCAAAAAAATCTTTGTTTATAAATTATTTTTTTTATATTATATATATGTATTTCTTAATTTATATTCATTTAGTTATTATTATTATAGGACATTGAGTTGATATAAAATGATGTTGTTCTTGAAAAAAACACTGCTTGAAGTCTTATTTTAATCTCTACAATAGGTTTTGGTATAAATTTAATTTTTAATCTCATAAAAAATTTATTTTCAAAAAATATTTATGATCTATAAAAAATTATATTATGATGAATTTTTCTAAATTTTATTGAATGATTTAATTTGTTGATGAATAGTGAAAGTATTATATTTCAATTGAAAACTGTCATTTTCTTAAATTATTTGTAATGTTCAACTATATTAAAAAATTTATTAAAAGTAAAATAAGTTCAATTAGATATAAATTAATCCACATTAAGTTTTTTTATTCAATTTTATATTTATTTTTGATATAAAAAACATTCTAAACAGTTCAAAATTTTCTATTTAAAAACCCACCTACTCATCCAATCTATGGGAAGAACTTAAATTTCAAATTTTCAACATATATTAATGGAATATTTAAAAATGGGTTATATATTTGGAATAATAATAATTAATATAATATAATAATTCAAAAACTAATTTTTAAACAAAATTAATGTTGAATGTAATAAATATTATTTATTGTAGTTTAGGTAAGAATTGGTTTATCAAAGGATAAATTTAAAATAAGAGTGTATAAAATAGAAGAAAACATTTCTAAATATAATTTCATGTAAATATTTACATCATGTCCTTCAAAGTATATAATATAAGGTTATTTTGTAGATTTTTTCTGAAAAATGAATTATTTATTCTGAGGTCTTTTTGGAAATTTCTAAGTATCTTCCGGGTGGGTTCATTTCCCCCAGTAATAAAAGGCCACCACTATCCTTCACATATTCATGCCATTAAAACATATTTATTTACCCATGAATGAACTAATAAATTCAAAAATTACCTTTTATAATCATAGGTTCGTTATTTTTTACAAAAATATAACCTTTGAGTGATATTGGTGAAAACATAACAGAAGATACCCAAAAAAAGAGGTTGCTTTCATCAACCGACATTTTAGTTTTCATTCTTCATCCACTTGATGAAATTATTTTTGTATCTTGTTAATATGAAAATATAATTATCCTACATATATGTTGATTTTTTTTATTTCATGGTCATTACCAAAAACTGTATCCTCTTCCATCAAATCAGTTATGATATTATCGTTTGTGTGTATGGTGGACTACCACCTCGTGAAACGATGTTATTCTTTTTTTTCCATTAGCACTGTTGACGTTTGGGTATGGTTATGAAATTAAATTATATATATATGATATTTGTAAAATTTTTATTCCTCTATAGTCAATATATCATAAGTATCTTTTCTACATTTGAATCTATTGGGGATGTGATAAGTTCATTCATGTGAACAGTCGAATACCACCTCGTAATGTGACTAATTCAATTCACTAGCGCTTTAGGTGGAATATAATAAGAATAATGGTATTTAATAAATATGATATAAATGAAATAAATCTGTTATTAATTACTTAATAATAATTCTTAAATAGATAATAAATCATTTTACTTCTTATGTTTCCACTCACTGATATAAGGTAACATTGTTTGTCTACATGTGGACCACCACCTTCAAGAATCAATGAGACTCTCTATTTTCCTCACCATACCAAATTAATGATAGATATTTGTATATTTATATAAAAAAAGTGTTTTTAAGATATTATTATCAATATTAAAATATAAAAAAATTTATACCTCCTTTCAATAATGATTGATGAGAAACAGAATCGCTACTCATGCATTTATAAGGCCTACAATCCCCATGATAGTAACATACTTCATTTCTCAAAACTATCATTAAAGACTAGTAATAAAATAATTATTTATATATAAATAATATAATTATTTCATGTTTATAACTATGTATATTAAAGACCCATTATCAAAATAATGGGAAATGAAATAACAAATCAAAATATATATATATAACATTGTTGTTATTACAAAAATCGGTATTTTAGCAATTAATTATAAATAAAAGGTTAATGAAAGAAGATAATTAAATAATATATTGTATGATATATTAAATTATTATTCTATAATTTATAATAATATTATATGTAATATAGAGAAGGTTTAAACACGTACCAAGGAAGTTATGACTTTTTATTGGATTTCTAGTCACTCTTTTATTTAAAGAAGACATATGAACATTAACCAATTTTATTTTATTTATTTTATTTACTGAACCTTTGACATGTTTCAACATTAGTAGTCTAAAAAAATTATATATTTGGAATCATTTGATTTTATTATTTATTTATCATTATAATTTAAATGAATACTACAACGCTATAGTATTTCTATCTCACCTTTTACGTTTTTAAGATACATGGCATATTAAGAACTTATTTCATTTATATAGAGTATATGTTGAACATAAAATTACATTACTATTCTTATCCATAAAATTATAAGGCCTAAATATCCATGTTATGAGGATGTTAATGGCGTAGAATGGGGGTATTCGCTATGTGGAAGAAAAATATGCGCCTGGTGATGATGATATGCCTTGTAGCAAGGCCGATCTTGTTTCAAAGAGTCCTGATATTCTAGGGCATAAGGAGTAATTCACTCTCTATGTACCGTGTAGGAATATTTCTATAGACCTGTATCCACTAGAGGATTCTGGTTTTAGAAAAAACTTTGCTGAGGTTGTAGGATCTGCGTCAAATACCACCTTCGTTGATTTTGGGGATCCATCACCTGGAAGGGTCATTAAGAATGGGATAATGGCTCCTGTCTCATCCAATCAGGATGTCATTGAGGAAAGGTTAAGGAACATCCAATTCTAAATAAGAGCACGTGTCTTGACACAAAAGGGAGAGAGAATATGGCGCTTCAATGAATTGTTTGATCGAATTTCTATGGTTTTGGGAGTTTGGTGACTGGAATAAAACGTCAATGGGGAGAGGATACATTCACATGTTGTCCCCCATTGATTAAGATAAGAGGAGGGCATGGAGTTTTGGATGTATTTCTTTGAATCCTGAATCTTAAGAGTTCAAGAAAGGGATCAGAATTTTGATCCCTTTATTGTTAAGAACACACATACACAGGGGTGGATTCATATCTTCAATCTCAACAGGATTTATTAGAATCCCTAGATTCTTTGGGACATTGCATCTTCATTTGGAAATCAGATTCAAATTGATAAAAAAACTGAAAACCCAAGGTATGGTCACTTTGCAAGGGTACTGGTTGAAGTTGATATGGATAGTACACTAGTAGAAGAGGTGGTCTTGACCACAAGGGATGATAGGTTTAATTTGGGCATTGTCTATAAAAGAAATCCAAAATTCTGTGGTAGCTACTTGGTCATTGGACATCTTGTCTCATAATGCAACAAATCAAATGTCTGTTCAATTTTAAATCATTAAGGGCATGATAAATCATCATGTTGAAGATGTATGGATTTTGGTCATGTGAATGCAGACCCTGGCTCTAGTGCATATGGTCAATCTACTATGCAATCCTCTCAAATTTCCTCTAGGAGGATAACTGTGGAGGCTATTGGACGGGATCCTAATCTGGCTTCCTTGGTTGACATTGTTGCACTAGAAATGGATAAAAATGAGATTCTTCTTCAACACGATTCTATCTCTTACTCTATACTAGTCATGAAACACATATTTAATGACAAACTGTTTTGGATAAGAGGCCTAATGGAGATGGCTTCTTGCATGAATGTCAATCTAATAAGGATCTGCAATCTCCTTAAAATGTATAGGCATGTCATGAACCAATAAGGGACTGAATTTCCTCTACAGTGATCATTGAAAAGAAGCAAGAGGCTTAGGCAGTTGAGCCAGTGATGTTGTCTTTTGTCCCAGACTCCCAGTTGACTAATAATCCTCCGGGGCAGGTGGACATGCTTCAAGGTGATCAGGCACCCTTGGTCCCTGTGCAGGACATATGTAATGACACAATTGTTTTTGATAAGTGGCCTAATGAGTATGTCTTCTTTCATGAATTCAACACTAACGAAGAGCTGCAATATCCATCAAATGTGCAGGCCTATCTTGAACCATTGGTTGTGTTGTAAGGTGATCAGGCACACTTGGTCCATGTACTGGTGTCTCCTGGATCCTCTTATGCAGAAGGGAATATTATTTTGGAGAAACCCTTTCTTCATGTAACCCCTAGGAAGATGTCTAGAAGAATAATCCCTAAAGTTTCTTGTATGGGTCTTGAACCCTCTCCCAAATGTTTATACCTCTCAGTGGAAAGCTTTGGTATGATGATAATTCTGAAGACCCCTCTCTTCTTGAGAATCCTCATGATCAGGTTGAGAAATGAAAAGTCATGGGGAAAGGTAAGTCATTTCAACTAAACTCAATGAAAGCATTGCCATGGGCCTGGGAACCCTCCCACGGTCAAATCCCTAAGGCACTTTCTTGTGACCAAAAAACCATTATTCTTTGGAATTGCTGATCAAATTATGATGATTTCAAATTGGAAATCTTTTAATTGGTCCCCGATTGTATACTCTTCAGTCTCACAACATGTAAAAGACATGGGGGTAGAAGATATCTAGGCCTTCAAGCATGAGTGTGTTCTTACTTAGTCGTGTACTTCTCATCAGCAGGGTGTTATGGTTGAGCTGTTTATGCAAGGGGTTCCCCTCTCTGTGCCCTTTGTTTATGCCTCTAATTCATACATAAGAAGAAGAGTGTTATAGAAATAATTAGTTGATTTTTATATTAAAATCTATCACAACTAGATGTAATTGGGTGATTTTAATGATTTCCATAGGTTGGAGGAAAAAATTGGTGAGAGTTTTAATAGGTTGGCCACATCTAACTTTTCATTCTACATTGACCAGTGTAATCTGGTTGAAGTTCCTGTTGTGGGTGGTGATTATACCTAGAGTAGGTACAACATCAATGGGAGGAAAACTAGTAAACTTGATCGATTCTTGGCCCGTATTGATGAAGGGTATGATCCTTTGAGAATATCTGACCTCAACTTACCAAAATGTCACTCGGATCATAATCCCATTCTGATTAACATATGTATATGAAATTTAAGGTCCTCCCCATTTCTATTCATATTTATCAATGCATGGCTAGTTATGTATGGATGCAGAGAGGTGGTCTTTGATGCTTGAAAGGTTGTTCTATATAGAATCCCATTATTTTTTCGGGCCAGCAAGCTTAATATTTTCAAAAGAATGGTTTGGGAATGGGACATGTCATAAATTTTTTGTCTGAAAAATCACAATAACGTGGATGAGCAGGACTTACTCGAATGGAAAAAAGATTAAGAACATCAGAATTTCCCCTCTAGGGATGATTTTGAGGATCATTATAAGCTTTATTATCTATTGAAACTTTAGGAAATGATTGTTAGGAATAATTATAAAGTTGAATGGTTTCAATATGGGGATAGAAGTTCTAAATTCATTCAATTCCTTCATAGAGAATAAAGGATTTGAATAGGTTTAAACTCACTTGAAATTGATGGAAGTCTATATAACTCGAAAGATGTAAATTTCACATGTTGTGGTCCATTACATTGAAGGTCATTATTCAGGTGACAATGAGGATATTTGTCAGAAATTACATGACAACATTTCTCCAACTGTTGATGATCAGTAGAACAAGATGTTGACTGTTGTTCCCTTGGAAGTTGAAATCAAGGCTACCCTCTTCTCCCATAATATTGATAGTGTGGCAGTTCCGGATGGCCTCACCATTAAATTTTTTATGTTCAATTGGTATATTCTTCAATAAGATATCATTAGTGTTGTTAGATATTAATTCACTAATGCCTTGATTCCATATGGTGTGAATGCCTACATTATTGAATTAATACCAAAGAAGGATAATGATATGAATATCAAGGACTTTCAACCAGTTTCCACAGGGAATACAATTCCCAGAATAATAAAAAAATCATTGCATCTAGATTGGGGAACACTGCCAGGAGGGTTATTACTCCGAACCAATTTGGTTTTGTCATAGGAATAAGCATTCAAAATTGACGTTTAACTACTTATGAATGTGTCAATATCATGAGGAAATGGTCACAGGATGGGTTTCTTTCTCTTAAGTTGTATAATTTGAAATACATTGAAACTATCAAGTGGAACATCATTTTCTATATGTTTAAGAAATATGGAATAGGCTACCCTTTCATCAAGCTAGTCAATGATATTTTCACGGGTACTTACCTTTCTGTATTTATTAATGGATCCCCAAGGGGGTATTTTCCATGCTTTAGAGGTGTTAGAGAAAGGGATCCCCTTTCTAGGTTTCTTTTCTCTATGTATGGGGACTAGTTGAGTGTTTGTATTAATGACATGGTTCAGGATGGTATTTATAAGAAGCATGGCACTGGAAGGAACATTTTCACTCTATCACAACTTTTCTATGCTGATGATATCATGATGTTTGGACAGCCTGACAGAGGCACTGATTCTTCTGTCGAAAACATTTTGTCACACATTGTAGAGGTTTCATGACATGTGATAAGCTGGAATAAGTCCTTTGTGTTCTTTACTAATGTTATGACTCTTCATAAGAAGAATAAAATTATAATAATTCTTGGAGTAAAAAATGGAACTTTTACTTTTACCTATATGGGGGTTCCATTATTTTGGGGTAGGGTGAAAAGAGCTCATCTTCAGAAAATATTCTCTAAAATCATTGCTGAGCTTGCCACGTGGAAATGGAATATTATGTCCCTGGCTGGGAGGGTTTGTCTAGTTACATGGATCATCACATCGAAGTTTTTCTATGCCTTCTCCATTTATATATGGCCAAGAAATCTTCTTTAGGAGTTGCAAGTGATTATTCGGAACATTATATGGACATGATCAATATATGAATGGAAGCTGATCACTATGGCTTGGAAAGGGTGTACAAAACACATTGATTTGGGAGGCTTGGGTATTAAGGATCTTATGACTTCGAATGATGCTCTACTATGTAAATTAACATGGAACCTTTTGAGTTACGATGATACGTCTCTAGAATTTCTCAATCATAGGTTTCTTCATAGGTTGCAGAGTGTCTATTCATTTCATGTCTTCTCATACACTTCGTCTGCCCTCGAGTATGATTATAATAAGATTATGATCTACTCGCATTGGCTAGTTTGTAAACAGTCCCAGTTGAATGTTTGGTCCAATCAGTGGCTTGGTGGGCCGTTAAATAATGTAACTAATGTGCCCCCTAACATACAGAAACATACAGTTACTGATGCACTTGTATCAGATGAGTTCAATGGTTGTCTTCCTATGAATATCAATATGAAAATATAGCACCATGTCTTCACTGATTCTGAAATTTTAATTTGGACCCCTAACTCCAATGGTTTCTTGTCTTCAAGGGAGTTTTATAGGAATTTGTGTGATGGAATTTCTTACACTTCTTCTTGGATGAAAATTTTCAGCACTAGCTTTATTTACCCCCTCTTGTTACATGCTATTATGGAGGTTTTGGAAGGGGAGACTACCAACACAAGTGCTACTTCAGAAATTGGGAATAAATCATTACTCAGTTTGCTACCTATGCATGTGGGAGGAAGAATCTGTTACTCACACTTTTATATCTTATAGTTTTTCCAGCAGGTTTTGGCTACATTTGCAGGAGGTGTTTGGCATTCATATTCATCTGAACATCTATGAGGATCTTCTAAAGTCTGTTCAGGGTGCTCATCTAAGTGAGCAATTTAGTGCAATGCTCCTCACCACCGCTGCTAATGCTTTCCTGGTTATATGGTAGGCACGAAATGGTGATGCCTTGGATGGACAATGCACTTTTTTTCAGCATGGATTGTGCTCTATATATAGAGCAGTTTTGATTGCATCCATGTTTCATCATGGTGTAATGGAAAATGATATCTCTGATATTATTATTATGAAATCCTTTGGTGTCAATGGGTGAGCCAATAAAACTCTTTCCATGAAGTCCATCTGATGGATCCCACAAATCCCAGGTTAGCTGACGGTGAATGTAGATAGGGTGACATCAGGTGCACAAGGTCCGTCAGGATGTGGTGGCATCTTCCGAACATACAGTGGCTTCGTTAATGGATGCTTCATCCATTACATTAGGCATGGTAATGCTATTGAGGCTGAGTTTTGGGCTATGATAAAACCAATCAGGTATGACACTCAATATGGCTGGAGACATCTTTGGGTAGAATATGACTCCACCACTATTGTGCACATACTCAAGGCTCGTTCCAGAGCTATCTGATGGATAATACTTTCCTAATGGATTGAATGCCTTATGATGATTGAGAACATCCACCTAGATGTCCCTCATGTATACAGAGAGGCCAGTCAGGTTGCAGATGCTTTTTCAAAGATGGAAGTTCTGGAGGTTTCCTCGGGCAGGACTTTTGTTATTCCTGAGTTTTGTTCTCACATTGTTGTCATGGATGTGCATGGTTCTTTTTATTCTCGACTCTGTAAACCCCCTGATCAGCCACTTTATCTAGTTTTATAATAAATATTTCAGGATTGGGCGTGCCTAGATATTGAACCTATTTGCACTATCCATGTTATGATCTATCTTTCAATGGGTTCATATTTCGTATAGTTAACAAATCAATAATGGATGTTTGTCTTAGTTTTTCTTATTTGAGTCATATGTTGTATTATGTGCCTATATTCTTGTTTGGGTAATATATAAATCCAGTATTACATGTAATATCATAAATTATACAATAATCATAATATTTTAGTTTTCATTTAATGCTTTTATTTCATGGGGAGTATGACTCAATGTTACTAATATGTTGAAGATTATATGTTGTAATGACATCATTTAAAATGGTTGTTTTTTATAATGTTTTTAGGGATATATTTTTATGATACATCACTAAAGGTACCAATTAATTCCTTATACTATTTTAATTTCATGAAAATTAATTTTACTCTTAAATTTCTTTTATTTTTTACTCAATATGTTAAAAACTCATGTTTTTAGGAAAAATCATCATTTCCTTCAAAGCTGTTTATTATTCCCAAAAAATGTTTTAGAGAAATTTTATCAAAATATTATATGTTCTAAATAATTAATAATGGGAATGGATATTTTAACCCTGAAATGTTTTAAATTATTTTTAAATATTCTTTTAAAAAATTGGTAGATTATTTTTAATGAAACGGATTGTAGAATATTTTATGTTTTAAAAAGTGATTTTCATTTAAATGAAATTTTACCTCAAAGAAACGTTTTATGTGATGTAAATAAATATTTTATCCCTAAAACTACTTTCTTTGATGAAAATTTATATTTAATGGTGTTTTTATACAATGAAACAGTTATTATTATTTCTCTGATTGTTTTATATTTATCATGAAATTATTTTTTGGAAACCTCTTTTTCTTCCATGTATTATACCATGATAAAATTTATAAAACAACTAATTACTTTTCTATAGGTTTTTCTATGAATAAATGATTTTATTATTATAAAACATGTCTAATTTATTTATTTTATGTCCGATTACATTTTTATGTAACCCATTTAAATTCATGGGTTATGATATGATGAAAGTTTAATGATACATTGTAACACATGTGTGTGATTTTAATTATGTTTAGAATGAGACCAATATATCCCTTGAATTAATTAAGGAATTATAAATTATTTTTAATATTTTAGGGTTCATGGGTGGGTATCCCAAACTCAAAAAAAGTCAGTAAATCAGTGGTTAGACCATGCTTGAAAAATAAGGATACTAGTTGTTAGTCCAAGCATGAAGTATGTACATGAGTGGTTAGCCTAATAAAATAATGTTATGTATGTCTTAGTGGGTATACATGACATTTTATTTTCTGTTAATTAACTTATTCTCTTGTCATTGTTATGTATCTACCATATTTTCCCATACTTAGAATCTGATTTCACCTATTATTTTGTTTCATTTCTCTAGGTTATAAAGAATGTTTTTATGTATGGTATGGTTGTGAAGTGTATTAAAGGGTAAGATAATGATGGGATAAATTGAAGGTATTTTGAAAATTGAGAATGTTCTGAACTATGATTTCAAATCCAATAAACTATTATGGTCCTAGAGAATGTGTTTGTGTAATGTAATGTATATTCATTTTAAAATATGTAATATCAATGTATTGGAAGCTGAGGTATATATAGTTGTAATCAATTCAATGGTTGTGTTAAAATTTATAAAATAGGATGTGAAAAAATTAAGAGTGTCTATAAAGATATTTATAAGGATATTTATAGGTATTTCAGAAAGGATAAGTGTATATATGATTAAAATATATGAAAATGTTCTTCAATTTTTGTAGAGGATTGATAATGTGGCTTCCATGAAATTTATTCACTATCTAAATACAACAAGTTGACGTGGATTTGTCATATAGGTACCTTGTAGAAATAACTAAGGAGAGTGTGCATTGATATGGACTAGATCTTTACCCAGTTTTGGATAGTGGTCCTTTCTATACTCATGGTTTAACAATCCTATGTTATATGATTTGGAAATTCAAAAAAAACCTACAAACCGTAATGAAGGATTTGAATTTATAATGAAAATTATTTTCCATGATTAAGACAATGGTGTCATAGATTGAAAATTCGGTGTCCTGATCTAGACACCCTATAAGTGATTTTTCATGACTCTGAGGTTGTACACTGTGATAGTGTTTGTCACAATATTTTTTTTATTTAATGGTGGGAACTTGAAGTAATTGGTTTAAAATTGAACATGAAATGAATTTTTTGATTATATGGTAAATGATATGAGGATTAATGTGAATGATATTTTGATTATTCTTAATCAGTTATAATGCACCATGACTAACAATATGCATATTATCCATATCACAGAATCACTAGATAATATAATGATACATTTATATAAAGGTTTTTTAAGTGGATACCATTGAGGAAAGAAGATTTAGATTCTTGTAAACCAATAATATATAAATAATCAGTCATGGAAATGACTTAGATCAATGGGAATATGTTTATATTGTGGGAAATAAGTATAAAAGCATGTAAATGCAAAGGAAAAAAAACAAAATTTTGGTTGACACAATGGTTGATAATAATTGTTTCTCTAAGGTAACATATACTTTTTAATGTTTTAAATGTGAAATGTATAGTAATTATGAAAATTGATTTCCTAAGGGGATGTATTGTGAAGAGAATCAAAAAATTTGTATGAGTAATGGTTTTTCATTGGTTGATGAAGAGGCTACGATTGCTAAATGAAATGAAAGAGGTATTAAGGAATAAAATGATGTAGCCTAGTAAATTGTTTGAGATAGAAGTGGGATGATTGAGTTATTAGTATATTTGAATTCAATTATTATGTTATATGTTACCATAATTATATAAGTACTTTATTAGATAATTTTTTGGTTAAGGATTATAAGGAATATTTTAAAAGTAATTAGTAGACTAAAAAATTATAATTTTTAAGTGAAAGATTGCCCTTATTATGTTCTCAATGATTTGATAATCAGGTTGACATAAATAGATGAATGATATGGATAATGTAAATTTCATAGTATTTGTCTTGGGAACTGATTATGGTTTTTTGGGAAATGTGATTTATTCTATCATTGATGGACTTTATATCATTTCTGGATCTATATAATATATTTAATAATATATGGTTTTTTCATAGAATAGTTATGAATGTATGATTTTAATAAGGTTTTATGGAAATTTAGATTAATACCATTTTTTATTAGAATATATGATAATGTTATTCACATGTTTAATATGTGATAAAAAAAGGGATACACTATGATATATGGAGGTATGAATGAGAAGTTGATTTTGAGAAATCTGGTGAACTTATTTATAATTTTGTAATTTTTAAATTTGATAAGGTTAACCATTTATAGAAATCCTTATGATCAAATTTGAATGATTTTTTAGTGAATAATGTACTCTTCCACAATATGAAGATTTATGCATAAGTTTTTATAAATGTTTTTTGATAATAAAAAGAGATAAAATGATTCAATAATCATTTTATTAATGATCTTACAATATTTTAAAAATGAATTTTAATGATTTGGACATAAAAATCCATTTTGGATACGCATTTATTGATGTTAGAGATGACAAAGCAATTAAATGATTTGTATGATAAAATTATGCTTAGAACATAGAAAATTATAATATAGGTATATTTCCTTATACTTTTTTATAGTAAAATAAGGACTCTAGGAAAAGGATATTGAAATAGAATTTTAACCTAATACCTTAATTTTTATAGAAATTTTGGTCTTTTAAATCATTATATAATTATGATTTTGAGTCCCTTAAAATTCCATTAATCCTTTAAATTCCTGTGATCATTGTTCTCTATCACACTCTATAATTATTTCTCTTTTTCTTCTAAAACCAAATATTCCCCTCAAACCTATGATCTCTTACGCCGAATCCTAGTTGTGATTTAATTTAGGTAGCATCTATCTTTCCAAAAATAACATTTTAATGGATTATTTAGTAATCAATTTAATGATGTCATTTTATATGATGGAATTTTCTACTGTTAATCCTATGATCACTAAGATGAATTTTTAGAAAGATATTCATTTTAAGGGTGGTATAATGTAACACCCTATGATTTTTTGAAATATTAATTCGCAAATGATTTTACAAATTTCAGTAATGTACGTTACATAGAATATAAAATTTATCTCATGTTAAAAAAAATTAAGATTTTACCCTGTGTAGCATGCAACAAAAAGTTTCATTGATATCATGTATGACACACATCATTGAGCTTCTACAAACCATGAAATGGTATTATTTTAAATACTCCAATTTTATCATAGCATTAAAAAGGTGTGTAAAAATAAAATTTAATACATTATGAAATATACATATAAATTTCTTTCATAATATAAATATATTAATAAACACCTAATAAATAATCAATAAATTTTACGAAAGTAATTCTATTAATAATAAATACGAATTCTTCATAAATAATTTTCATTGATTTTTTATGATAAAATAATATAACTTATTTAAAAATATTTTAGATTTATTTTTTATAATGGTTAATTCATTTTTTGACCAATATTTCAAAAATTTACTTATCGTGATTTTTATGTACTTTTTAGGAAAATAATGATTTTTCATAGAGTAGTGTAAAATTTTAATTGTTGTTGAACTAACAGTTCATTGAATTAAATTAATTATTTAAATTAAAAATTATATTTTAAGATAAATTATTACTTATTAATTATTATTTCATCCACATAATTACTCATTTTTCAAAATTTTATTGTATTTTAGTATAAGTTTATTTTTGGGTTTAAAATATGGTTTTTTAAACAATATTAAAGTGAATAGTGTATTTCCATTTTAATTAATTAAAATAATCTATTATAAAGAAATATTGAAGTAAATTTGATATTTTTTATATCATTTAATTTAAATTTAAAGAAAATTTATATTCATAAAATTAATATTATTCTTTAAATAATAAATTGAAAATAAAATTTTTCTTCAAAATAATACATTTCTCGAAAAAGTGAAATTTCCTGGAGTCTCTTGGGTTTTTTTAATATTATTTTTTCCAGAATTAAAATATTTATTTTAAAAATTAAATTTTATTTTTTAAATCATAATATCAAATTAATATTTCTGTATTGTTTTCACAATTTTTTGAAAATATTATTTTTTCTTTAAATAGTTTCAAATTCGCAATTTTAATTGAAAATTGGTTTTTTCATTTAAATAACATATAAGGTGAAATTATATTATAATAACTGTTGATGTAAATTTTGTTAAATTATATATCCATTCATTTAATAATCTATATTTTAAATAATTTTAGACTGAATATCAATGTAAAAACATATTAAACATTTGTCATTTTATCAATAAAACCACGATATCTTTTCGTGTTTTTTATATTAATTTTAGATTATAATTTTCCACTTATATGAATAGAATTTTGAAAATTTAATTATATTTTTGAAATATTAATAATTTATATTACCTTATAGTATTAAATTCATTTATTGTAAAAAATAACTGTTAAAATAATCAATATTATTTATCGCGGTTATGGTACAAATGGGTTTACCTTGGATGAATTAAAAATATAATTGTTAAAAATGAACCTAAACAAGAATAAATCATATTTTATGGCCACTTATATATATTATCTTTCTTATGTTAAAATATATTGTAATTATAACGATATTTTCTTTGGATACACTTTATTATTATGGAGAATTTTTGGGAAATGTCTTTGTAGTTTCCTAGTGGGTTCTCCCCCCACCCCACGCTCATAAAATGGAACCACCACCCTTCACTACATCACACCTTAAAAAACATTTATTATATATTATACCTACCCAAAACACATCATAAATTCGATAATCTCATTCTATAAGCTTTAATTTTTACATAAAGCTTATCTAGGAAGTCTTTTGGTGTAAACCTAATGGGGATACCTGAAGAAGAGATAATTCTCATCAGAGATAATTTTTTTTTAATTTCATCCTCCACCCCCTTCAATTATTATTATAATATGTTCATATAATAATATCAAAATCGTACATATAAAGATATATTTTTATTTTCAAGTAAATTAAGGAAAACCATATACACTTCCATCAAATGGGTTATGAAATCATCATTCATGTGTATGGTGGTCTACCACCTCGTTAATAGATATTATTTATTTCTACAATTAACACATCTCATTTTTGGATATGATTATGGATATATCATATACTGGTATGATATTTATATCACTATTAGGACACACGAGCCATTGTATCATATATACCTTCTTATATTACATTTGTTGGAGATATTATAACATCGCTCATTTATATGGTGGATTTCCGCCTCATGAAGTGATGTGATTAATTTTCACTATTTATTTTCATTGACGATAATAAGGATAAGGATAACAAAAATATTAGATAAAAATGAAATAATTATGATATTCATGGATCATTCATCATTCTCAAAAGATAATATTTCATTTCATTTCTTACACTTTTATGGAATGATGTTGGGGGTCAGTCCCCCTTTCTTAATAAAAAGGGAGAGTGAATCCCATTTTGAGATCTGGGTGAAGAGGGAACCCATACCTAGGAAAAGGAATAATAAAAATGAAAAATAGTGCCCAAATTATTACAACACTACTTCTTATTAAAAATTAATACACGTTTTATTTCAAAAAATTTCACTTAATACAACCCAAAATATCAATAGGACTAGATTTATTGGGAAAATAACTACATTACATAACAACGTAAACATGAAAAGAAACATCTTGATTGAAAACTTATTTAACATGACCAAAATGTTCGTTCCAACATGACACTGAATGGGATAAGATGAGGACATATAGAAGAAATGGGTGAAATTTATTACCTAGAAAGGGAATAAAAAAGTTTTTACATAAGGAAGATACTACATTTTAGAAAATAAGCATATCAATGAAGAATAAAAAAAATTAATTATATGGCATGATATATCTTGAAAATCATAACATGGTAAATGTGGAAACCATATAAAACACTACATCATAACCATAGGTCATGGCTAAACTACCAAGAAATCATGGTGGATGATGTCCCATAATGGAATTAGGTAAACCACCTTCGAAACATTATTCAACATGATAGTAAATATTACCCAATCATTTTGATAGTTATCAGGGTGCACCCTTCGTATTTATTTCATTCTCATGCCTAAGTGTTCCGAATAGATTATATAACATGGATTCATTAAGCATCATAATTTATTCCAAGATCATGGAATATGGAATACAACATGCAAGATCCCAATAAATAATTATATGTGAATAATGATGAATTCCCTTGTTAGATAAATAGTTTTGGTTTTCACTACCAATTTATTTTGGTATGTAAAATCACAGTGTACTTTCGGCAGTATAACAACGTCATATAGAAATAAATAAAATTTGTAGATGTGATAGGAAGCAGTTTCTCATAATTTATACATGAAATAAAATATATGAAATAAAATAAAATACATTAACCATCACAAATAATATCAAATATAAGTGGTAAATAATAAATAAACATGATGAAACAAGTGAATGGAAAAAACCCTTAAAAAATAGTGGAATTGTAACTAGTGTACATAAATGTTCTTAAGAGGGTCAAATGAGAATTAAACTTACAAAAATAATTTATAAAAAAATGGTAATTTATGGGGTATTTAATAAAATACCCAAACATAGTCAAAAATGTAATTTAAATACATAAAATAAAACTAGTACTGGATAAAATAGGAATGTGGAAGATTACTTAAGGAATTGTGTCATAGTAACGAGTGCAAATAAAGGTTTATAAGAGGGATAAATGGGAGTGAATGGGGAACCCATAATTTTAACATAAAATTTAATGTAAGGGGGATAGGTAAGAATGTATCCTAACTTATTTATATGGAAATTAAAAGGCCCATCATAAATGAAAATCATTATAAAATAAAGAGAGAGAGAATACCTTTCTTGAAAGTGTGACTCGAAAAAAATGGTTGGGTCTTATTCAAAGATTGGTGGAACCTTATAAGGAATCTAGGTAGTATTTGTAGGAGGGTAGTGTTGCCATCCTAAAAAGAGTTTTATCAATGTTAAATGGGATCTTTTGTGGGTTTATATTGGAATGGAGGGGTGATTTCTTTGTTATTTTGGTTTTGGAAATTATATAATAAAATATCCAAAACAACAACCCAATTCATTGGTTTTCCATGGGTTCTGCCAAATGGGAAATGAATAAATACTTTATAAGGCCATGGTCTTAATATAATAAAATATTCTTCTCGATTATGTGGAGGTGAGTCACATATTCATAGAAATGACTTTAAAATCTTCAAATATATTACAAGTCATAAGTGGTTCACTAAGGATTTATATAATAAATAAAATTAAATTAAAATCACATTATTTTTAAGGAAAGCATATATTTTGACGATTATAAACTTAATGTTATTTATTATATCACTATTGGTCTATTATGATATCCAAAAACACACTTCATATTTATACAATATTTAATTTTTAGCACAAAATTTAAATGTCTCAAAAAATTAGGAACTATCACAATTTGATAACATTTACCCCATGATTCTAATAATGATATTTATTTTATCTTAATTATTTTATAAATAAGTGAATTTTCACATTTTGAAAATTACTCGGTTTTTCAAAAAGAATTTTCGAACACCAATAAAAATGATTTTTTGGTTTCATAAAAATTATATGATCATTCATATTCAATAAAAGTTATTAAATAATAGTATTTTATTAAAATATTTTTTATTTTAAAAATCCAATTATTCCTCAAAATTTGTTTCTTAATTTAATTTTAATATTAACTAGAAATATAATTTATAAATAAAAAATCATTTACAAAGTAATAATAATTGAAAGAAACGAAATTAAATTTTCTGTCAAAAATAATTCTCATATTCCAAATTATTGGGTTTTGATATGTATACCTTTATTACACCAGTATAAGGCCTAAGAGTAAGATTCCTGGTGGTGGGTCATTCATGGGCCCACTCAGTGAACACGATTTGAGCTGTGATCTCGATGAGCTTGAACTTCTCCCATAATTGGGTTTACTCATGCTTAAGTTGTTAGATCTCATCTTGGATTCAGTCTTGGAAAAAGACTAGAAATGTTATCTCCCTCAGAATCTCTGATATATGGTCTTAATAGGGTGTGAATCTACTACTTATGGTCATCACTTCCTTTTTATGTGCCTAAAGAATTTATTTAAAACCTAAAATTATTATAGTTAGATGATCACTATTCAATTTCTATATTGTTAGTTGTAATGATACATAAGGATAATTGAAATCCATTTAGATATAATAAAACAAAATATGTTCATGTCTTTTTTATAACTTGAATAATTTTATTCAAATAAAAACGTGTAATATTAGTCATAAATGTTCAGGATGTTTCAATCACCCTGTTAATAAATTTCATACTTGAAATTTCTTTTTACAATACTATAATATATGAGGGTACATATGCTTTATCACCTCCCCTAGTTACTACATTGATTTTTCTCAAACATGTGGTTTCTCCACAACCCTTTGACGTGGAACATTGTCCAATTTTGTAGAACTATTTTTCTATGATATAAGATCTTCATTGTCTTCTCTTCATTGAAAAGTCCATTCCCCAAAGGAACCTCCTTTGGATTGAGTATGTGTGACGGTACGGTATATACATTCTTAAGATAGATACATGGAATACATAATGGACTTCAAATGGGTTTAGTGGGAGGTCCAATTGATATGACCCTACTCCAATGTGATCAATGATCTGAAATTGGCTGATGTACATTGGACTACGCTTTCCCTTTTTACCAAATCTCATCAAACTCATCCATGTAGATATGCGAAGGAATAACATGTCTCGAACATCAAACTCTAGGTCTCATCAATAATTATATGCATAGATATTTTTTCGACTCTGAGCAGCTTTGATGTGTTTCTAGATAGTTGTAACCTTATCGAAAACATATTCAACCCTTACAAGAACTATATGTTTCTCTTCCCTAACATCCTTAAAACATGTTGTTGTTACGCACCACTTCCCATAAGGGGATTCATAGGGGACCATTTCAATGCTCGAGTGGAAACTAGTGTCGTAAGAGAACTCAACCATCAGAAGATGTCGGTCTCATCCACCTTTGATTTCCATTGAGAATGATCTCCACATTTACTCAATATTTTGGATTGTCTGCTCAGTTTGGCCACCATTTTGAGGGTGTTAAGCCAAACTGATGTTTAGATCAGTGTTTAGTGCATGCTGAATACTTTTCAAAAACATAGTGGTGAATTTGTGATCTACATAAAACATAATTGATAGTTTTACTCTGTAGAGCCTTACCACTTCTATGATATATATATGTTTCCTTTGATATAGTGATAAATACTCTTGAATCACGATGATGTGTTCAACCTTTGTAAGATGATCCAAAACATCACAGATTTGATTTTTTCCCTTTGGTGTCTTTGAAAGTCAATGGAAAAGTCCATGGTTACTTTTCCCATTTCTGTGTTTTTATGGAAAATGGTTGCATCATCTAGTTATACTTATTACATTCATCCTTCACTTTCAGACAAATGGGGACTTTTATGTTTAATCATCAATTTCCTTCTTTATGTTATCCCACCAACTGAGATTTTGGAAATCTTGATAGATCATTATGTTTCCTAGTAGAATAGAGATATTTGAACTATGTGCATCATCCAAAAGATATTTATTTATCTCATGATTTATGCATGACATAGTCTTTACCCAAATATCAAAATTTATTCTTCATTAACATCAAACTTTGGGTATTTTCCTTTTCTTATTTGTTATATTTTCCTCTGAATTCATGCATCATACTTTTATCATCATTAATCTTTTCAAAAAGAGATGGTTGAGAAATTATTTTTGAAATTACTTATGATTTTCCATTCATTATGATACCCATGTCCATATTCTTTTTATTTGAGAAGATCATATCCTTCTCATTTCTAATTAATGGTAAAATTGTTGTCTCCTTTTCTACTTATAGCATCTTCCACCTTATTCACATTCCCCGGAAGGTAGTATATTTAGATGTTTTAATCCATTAAGAAGTCTAACCATCTTTATGGGATCATATTTATTTATTTCTATGTAAATATGAATTTGAGACTTTTGTGATCTGTTTATATTTTACACTTCTACACAAATAGTTAATGATGTCATATTTTCAATTCAAAGAAAATAGTTTCCAACATCATATCATGTGTGGGATAGTTTTTCTCAGGAATTTTCAATATCCTTTAGGTTTAGTCAATGAATTTTTCATTCTTCAACAATAATCATATCAATCCATTTGTTTAAGAATCATTGAAAATTATGAAAAGCTCCCACTTGTGGGTAGTATGAGAATATGGGTAGTGATACGGCTCCTTTTCAACTACATGAATCTTTCCTCACCTTATTCAGTCCAAAAAAAATTTACTCCCTTCCAGGTTAGCATGGTATAAGGGTTTAAAAATCATTATAAAATTCCCACATGTCATAAAAAATATCCATCTATCCTTTAGAAAAAACAAATATCAGTCACATATTTTAGCCTCGATCATCCCTCATTTTTCTCTACAAAGGATCAATATATATACCATAGCTTGTTATTATTTGCCATATGACTGATACTACCTTCATTTTAAACTAACACATGGAGTAAATTTCATAGAGCTTCTCCTTTAACAATGTCATTAACATTGTGCTCAGATGCTCTTAAAGTTCCTCATTGGTTTTGGAGTATATTTTAATTTCATCTATATATACTATAACAATGTTTTTGAGTTATTATATAAATACTCTATTTATCGAGTGTATGAATATTTTTTGGGCATTAGTGAGTCCAAATGGCATCACTACTATCTCATAATTCTTGTACCTCGTACAAAAAGTATTTTTGGGGATATCCTACTTCTTCACCCTTCCTTGGTAATATCCTGACCTCAGATCCACCTTATAGAAATGTTATAATACACATAGTTGATCATTTAAGTCATCAAATACTGGTAAATAATTCTTTTTCTTTATCATGAATTTGTTGTTCTCATGATAATCAATGCAAAGGAGTATTGACCCATCCTTCTTATTGATGAAGAGAAATATTGCACCCCATTTTATAGCGCATGGGTGTATATAACCTTTATCTAGATTCATATATAGGTTTTTATTTATCTTCTTAACTTCTAAAATATCCATTCATTAATACATCTATTATAATGGTAAAGCCCCATGTATAATTTTGATCAAAATATCAACCTTCTTTCTTGGGGGAAGATTAGAAAACTATTGAGGAAACACATCAATTAATTCCCTTGCAGCATGAATGTATTTTATGATGGTTCCATCCATAGAATCAATAATTTGAGCTAGATACACTTTCTCATTGGGAAATAATGTCCATTATTTTACATGTTTGGGATAAATAAGACTCATCCTCCTCCTTTAACTTATATATAATTGGGGGTTGATTAAATAGTTTGAGGGTGGTTTCCCTCTCATAGTAATTTATGTTGTCTCTATATAACGAAATCCAATTCATGCCCATAATAGCATTAAATTCAACCAAGGGAAGTATAAAAATGTTTTTCCTGAAGTTTCATCAACAAATTTTGACATGGGAGTAGTTACATATATGAGATATAAAAAATTACCTATTTTTCATTGAAATATCTATATCCATGCATTATGGTGGTGTTTGAATATTTATACTAAACATTTGTGACATTAAAATGCATATAATTGTGGATGAGAATGCTATATTTTTATCCTTTTGATTATAGATTTACTTTATCCAATATAAACATAAACATATGGGATCAAAAAATTTCCCAATTATTTTTTCATCTGAATCTCTACTTCCATTATTTGTGGTAGTGTTTAAATAGTCCTACTAAACATTTCTGACATAATGGTAAGCTTATAACTATAGATGATAACCCTAACTTTTTAAATTTTTTATTTTAGTTCTATATTATAAAATATTTCCATAGTGATGATTATTTCTTAACTATTATACTCATAAAGTTGAATCCAAAGACATTAAAATAATAACATAAAAATTAAATTTATCTCCTTAGCATATGAGTTTATAGGGTCCAATATAGGTTATCCATGATCTAATTTATAACATATAATCTTATTGGATTTTTTTGTTCCATTGATAATAATTTGTAATGAGATTATGCATTTAATAAAGAATATACCTCATGAGTGTCCTACCTGTTGTGCTGTAATGCTCATTTTCATGTACTAGGTTACCTTTAGTCAGGACCGAAACACCGTGTTCGAGTTATTACACCTAGGTGAATCTGTACTAGAATCACATCCCCTTGTAGTATCCAAACATGGATGTATTTTCCAGATAAACAACTTTCTCTATACTCACAAAAATTTATGGATGCTTTGATACACATAGCCTGATCCAAAAGTGTATTCACTAGGGTTTTATAAACCTAATCCCAAAAATAACTAAACATATCCTATGTTAGCAACTATAACAAACCAACTCCTTATTAAAAATTATTACATTTTTTCATATATGACATTACACTTAACCCAACTGAGAATATCTAGTGGTATAGTTTTTTTGGTAATTAGGTAAATTATATAATTTCCAAATAATGAAATAAAATTAACTTTATTGAAAAATTATTTAACATGACCAAAAGATCCCATTGTTCTTAACAATGCATGGGATAATCTAAGGATATACATAAGAAATGAGTGAGCTATAAATCCTAGTAAGGGAATAAAAATGTATAACAAGAGGATGACAATACATGTTAGAAAACATGAATATAAATGGGTTATAAAAGGAACAGGAAGAATATGGCATGATATAGCATGACAATTATAACATGGAAAATGTGGAAACAACTTGAAACATTACATCATAAACATATGTAAAGGATACACCTCCAAGACTACATTGTTGAAAATGTTTCACAAAATAATCAAGCAAAACCCTATGCCAACATGATGTATCATGATAAAAAAACAATACCCAATGAATTAGACTGTTATCATGGTGCGCCCATCATAATCATTTCATTATCATGCAAATGCGTTCAACATATAACATATAACATGGTTTCATTAAGCATCATAATTTTTTCAACGATAAATTAATGTTGAATAAATACATGTAAGACATTAATAAATAAGTATAAATTCATAAATATGAATACCCTTGATATAGAAATATATATTATATTCACTACACAATTATTTTGGCATGGGAAATCATGGTGAAATTTTTGAAGCATAACGACAACATATTGAAATTCATAAAATGGGTTGATGAGGAAAAAAGGAATCATGAACCAAGTCAGGTCGCAATTAAACTGACACCTGACCTAGTCTACGGCAAGGCCTGAAGGTCGTTCCCAATCTCTACGGGCTGGAACAAGTGCCCAAGTATTAAAAATAAAACTTGGGAATTTTTACCTGAATAAATTAATATAAAACAAACAACAAGCTCAATAAATTGTAACTAAAATCAGACAACAAAATAGACCCTTACACAACGTTCAGATTTAAAGTTTTCAATATGATCTAAAACACAAAATAGACTACAACAAAGGAAATGAAAAAATCCAACTCAAACCTCTGTGCAACAAGAGGAGTCCCATCCACATGCCACCACCACTAAGCTAGTACGAGGGTGCCACTGACAACACAATCCCCCAATGCAATTCTCAATGCCGCAACCTCGAATACAGAAGAAACAAAATCTACAAACACCCAATTGTGTATATAGTGTTTGAGCTAAAATCGTGGTAGGATGCCACTGAGAAAAGGATCCATTAATAATTATTAAATGAAAAATACATTTTCAATTTAACAGAAAAAATAAATAAATTCTAATTTTTTTAAATGAAAATAGTTTTAAGGAAAAGTACTTTAATGGAAAAGAGTATAAATTAAAACACACATACACACTTAAATGGTAACCCCAACGTCAAACTGTGTGCCGATGGTGAGCACAAAGAAAAAATGTTTCAAATAACTTAAGAGATGTTCTAATGATACTAGTTAGAAGTGGGACCCTATAACATCATGTCTCAGTGAGAAATGGTATAGAAACACAACAATATATGTTCTCATGCACGAGCCACTAGTAGTGAAACACATCCATAAACTAGTAGTATCTAAACATCATCCAAAAGTTTAGTTAGTGTGGTAGTCGTCAATAAAACTATGTGAAACCAGGACAATGCCACTTATGTATTTCTAGCATACTATTCCTAGACCACCCACCTAGTACCCAGGCATCTCTTTTGTGCTCATATAATTTAGAGATCATTTCATATGTCAAACACAAACAAACAAAAAAAATGAGGTGTTATCTCCACACAACACTACACAAAGACATACAAAAACCCATTTAAAAACTAATACACACATTAAAAATATCCCAAAACCAAATCTGCATTACTTATATAACCAATTAAAGAATGCACAGTCAAAGAAACCACTTACATGGTCAAACAAACCAATAGATGAATTTATTAAATAATTTCCACACATGTCGCATGAATTTATGCACTGGAAACATTTACACAATTTAACCAAAAAAAATGTTTACCCTAAATAATTATTTTTATAAAACAATTAAAATTTTCATAAATATATTTTAAAGAGAAAAAACACCACTTTACACACTAGACAGACGCAAACCCTCTTTTATAAACAAAAAATCCATATAATATTATCACAATATAGTCTTCACACCAATATAATTTCATTAATCATTTTACAAATTAAAAAAATGGACCCCTGAAGCACCACATGCGATTACATCAAAAAGACACCAAAAACACCACTACTGTCCTTAAACATTTTATTGAAGTAGTAATAGAGTTTATAAAATAGTAAATAGCTTGGAATGGTTTTCATTCATAGAATATTAAAACTCATATCGCATAAAAATTCTATTTGTAAATAAATTAAAATTTTCCATTTTTCAATGATGTGCACCACAAGACAGTTTTCAAAAACTAATTCGCAACTACCATATCAATTCATAAACCATTAAGAAATTCTACAAAACAATTCCAAGTGACGTCAAATGATTTTTCACACCCAAAAATCACACAAAAACTCCTTTTATTACAAAATTTACATCATCACCACTTCGTAGTCAAATTCGCAACTCTTCCTAAATTAAATAAACTTATTGGAAAACTCATATAAGTCAATCAAATAACTCAACAAGGGTTTTTATAAAAACCCACTACGCACTATAATAACACGCAAAAAAATAAATCAAGTCATGTTAAATGCATTTTAAAAACTATTTTCTCATCAAAGTAATTAATGGAAGGCCATGCTAAATTAATCAAAAAATCAAATTAATCCATCAAGAAACAGTTATATGTGGAACAACCAACCTTGGTGTAGACCAAATTCATATATTTGATGTGTAAAGTCTTCTACACTTCAATAGCACCGGAAAACAATCAACTAAGCCCTAAAATCAAGAAATCAAATCAATTACCCCATAAACGATCCAAACACAAACCAAAATCAAATAAATACCCAAAACAGAATAACATCCCGGTTGAAGGGGAAAGCACCTATAGTGAGGGTGTGGGAGGTCGGTCAAAGCTCAGAGGAGGCTTTCGGGCCTTCATAGTGCTGAAACAAAATAGTAAACGTAAAATTAAAAAATTTAAAAGAAAATGAAAAGGATTAAAATAGAAATTGAATAAAAAAAATTGAAAATAAAATAAAACCCTAAAAAATAAACTTAATCCATTTAAATAATAATAATAATCTAATAATTCTATGATGATATCATTAATTTAAAATCCATGAAAAATTTAAAATATCTATTGAAATAATAATAATCCCCAACAATATTATTATTATTATTATTACTATTATCATTATTCTTAAGACCAATCTTAAATAGTCTTATTTTATTTTTTCGTTATTTTATTTTATGAACACTTTAAGGATTACCACACTAATTATTTATTTAACCTAGTACCAGGCGGGGTGCATGGTGATTTAGGTATGGTATTCGGCTTCGAACGAGATCTTTCTATGTGTCAGACACTACTATTCCAATGTTCATTTATCAAAAAACTAGAAAAACTCACATCATACCTGGCCCGCATCTCAACAAAAAAAATTAAATCAAATAAATTTATCAAATAAATGTAAAAATTAAAAAATAATTATCAATGTGTGAAGTCGTGGAGTGACAATTCTACCACCCATGACACTTTCTACCCCCAGTAAGTCCCAAGGACTAAGTCAACCAAGGGTTCCAAGCGAGATGATAAAGACACCTAAAACAAAACCTCATTCACCCAAAGATCGGACATTAAAAACAACGATGACTGAAATCTTCAAAGAACTCAAAACCAGAATCACTAATAAAACTAAACAGCAACAAAGAATTCACCTCAAACAGAAAAAAAAACATGTAACACCCTAACCCTTATCTTTGGGATCATTAGGGCTGCTTGAAATCTCCAAGAATACTCATCCAACTACCCACTACCCGAGCTAACCAATTAGCAGGGTTGATGTCGGGCAGAGCAGATGTAACATCACAGGTAAATAAAGTATAATACATTCTCATATTTATTAATATTTATCAATTAAATAATAATTTTACATTAAGTGGGTTTCTATGTTCGATAGTGTACCCGATACGCAACAAAGAGTTTCTTTTAAATCTTATGTTGCACACTAGTAATAAAATAATATTATTTTAAATGATAGTTAACACGTAGCAGTTGTATTGGCGGGAATGAATAGAAATAATAAAAATATTATTATATATGTTTGTTAATTTTTTTTACATTTATCCAATAAACGATAAAGGATTAAAATACAAAAAGAGTTCAATTTCATGCATATATTCTCTAATATTCACTAAAAGGTCGAACTATCCCCTATAGATGGAGAACCCTCTTTAAATATAGTTTTGTTCACTCTTATACATTTTATTGGACCAAATAAAATTCCTCTTTAGAATCAGGACATCAAAATTAATTTGTGTCAATTTTTGGTATTTTTTCGATAAAGTTCCTTTTTTAATGAATAGTGAAATTTTTTGTATTTTAATCCAAAACCCCTTTTTAATCTAATTTCTTTATATTATTAGATTATATTTTGAGTTTTTTTAAAGTTAAATTAGAATTTATTTTTACCATTTAATCCAATAGTGATCGTTGGAATTAATATCACTTTGAAATTGGACTTAAACTAGTGTCAATCTTTTGATATATATTGTTTCATAAAAACACGCCATTTATTCTGACGGCAGGAATTAATTATTAAATGAATTATTGTAACTTATATGTTTTGATTTTTTTTAAAATAGACATCATTTTTGAATTCAGAATATCAAATATATCTTAGGGTGGAATTTTGGTATTTTTCTGAAAAACTTCAATTTTTGATGAATAGTGAAACCACTACGTGGTACTTAAAAAAATGATTTTTCATTTAAATGAAATTTTACCACCTCTGTGTTTTCAATTTCAAAAATCTGACATAAATGGTTTTCATTAGGAAGTAAAATTTGGTTCAATAGGATTTAAATAATTTTTTTCGTGAATAGTAACTTTTAAGTTTTTAATCGCCATTAGAGGTAATTAGTGTAATTTAAGGTAAAAATATTGTTTTAATAATATAGAATGACCATGACACATGTCCTAGCCTTATTGGATGTGTCATGGACGACCAAGAAAACCCATGGGTCGATTTCATGGTCCCCATGGAGCTACTTGGATAAGCTAATGACATTAATGCCTTTTATTTAAAGTAAAAGTAAAAATGACACAAACGTGTATTGTTTTACTAAAAAAAATTTTACATAGGGTTATACATATCATTTTTTGACTATAAATAGTCATTGGAAATTTAAAAATATTTCCTACATCATAGTATTTTTTTAATGATTTTTAGACATTAAATAAATTATATTATTTATGACATCATGATGATGCAGTGATTACCTCGTTATTTAACGATTTAAATAAAATGAAACGATAATTTAAAATTTAAGGCCTAAACATGTCAAAAACCTATTTTATGAGTATATTTCGAACCACTATCACCGTATCCTCAAAATACATCAATTTGGGACCTCTAAAATCTGAAACTCATTTGAAAATAAAGTACCATTTTATACCTTTCCAATAGTGCCCCTCCTCTCCTCTTATAAAATGCCCCCTTTTCTACCTCATTACCCACACCTCTCAAGCCTTTGGATCGTCCATGCTCTAGTCCTTTTGTCTCTACACATCCCTCTCCTCATCTTAGAAGCCTTACCTTAGGCAGGAAGCTCTTCAAGAAACCCTTTTGGTTCAAACCAAAGGGAGTTACCCAATTTTAATGTAATGTCTTCACTTGTGTTCTTTTGTTTTATTTTTCTTATCCAACCCCCAAACTCTTTTTATTCATTTTTTTTGTAACAACTATAGTATATTAAATATACTAGGATGTTTTTAAAAGAAGGATTCAAGCTACACTTACACACACCTACATCTAATGGTTAAAGAACATACTGAATCTATGGATGATGAATTTCTAACTCATGAAACGATGATTGTTAAATGTTATTTTAACACCTTCAAATATAGTCATTAAGATGTCACTATATTTATATATGATATATAATATGTTTATGTTATCCTTAATCTTATTTATTTTTCATTTATGGCATACCTTTATGGTTTCCATTATGGACAAACGTGATATCTTCATTTTAGGAAATACGGACTACCGCCCCCTCAAAGTGATTTCATTCGTTAATACCATATGTGGTATGTATAAAGGATAGATTTAATGATATTATATATGATAACATACTGTAATTATAATACTATTATGTATCATTATGTTTTAATTCTATTATATATGAAATAGATATGGAAGTAGCATTCATGTGTATGTACGGCTTACCGTCTCCATGAACGGTGCATTTCATTTCTTACCTCTAAATGTTATGTAATATTATAAATGCATGTATATATTGGATATATATGATATATATGATATCTACATAATGAATATAATTCTGGATATAATGGATATTTTACCCCATGAACAAACATGTAATTATAAAGAGTTTATTTTTGACTCAAGTAGCAATAATCAGAAAAATGACCATTATTTACTTAAATAATTAAATAGTGTTTATAACATGGTAATAAGTTATATAAATGGAATAATTAATTTGAAAACGGTTCTTAATCAAGTAGAAATTAACTCAAGTTTATTATTCAGGAGGTTAAATAACAATCGAGTCAAGTCGGACCTGAGGTATGGGACTTCGTCTCAATCTCCTTTCATTGAGGCATATTATATTTTATACACAACTTTCTTTTATATGTTGTATAAACCACTTTTACTTTTACGTTTATTCAAAAGGAATCTTTTTATACGAAGCATTTACTAAATGACAAAAGGGAATGTTTTTTTTGTCGTACGTATGCGACGACAATGACTTCTCTACCGCCGTGACCATTATTTGAGTTGCAGCATCCTCTACAAGCCACAACATTTTTTAATGAAAAATAAATACCATGTTTTACTTTTCTTTTGTTTTTGTATTGAAAATGGTTTTGATAATTTTTTTATTATATCAATATGTTATTTATATCTTTTGATTGAAATGTGGAAATGTTATGTTTCCTTTATGCAGGTTTTATGTTATATGATTATGTTATGGTTCTTGGGCATTGTTTATGAAGACGGGTGGTTCCGTGATAAACTAAGGGCAGGTGAGCCCGACATAACTCTCCAATGAATTGGGTAATGTGAAGGAGTTAAACATTAAGGTTTCTCCGAAGAGATTTAGGGAATATACTATGATGGGTATTCCAAACATAATCAAGAGGTTTACTCCCTATGTAAGAAAGTTATGAATGCCTCAAGTTAACTTTATGTTCTATGATTTATATTATTTATTCATGATTTGATGAGGTATGTTAATGTGCTTATGGTTTATGGTAAAATTATGATTTTATTCTTATGTATATATGTAATCATGTTTCCTTTCCATATTTTTTATAACCCTTACTGAGATTTTTATGCTCATCTCATGTTTTTGAAATGTTTTTCACAGGTCCGGGGAATGCTACATGATATGATGATAGTGTCAAGGTAGTGTCAAGAAAGAATCCATGTTTTATTTTAAATATGTTTCCATTGATGGGAAAAATAAATACTATCTTTTATTGTAACCACTTTGTTTAAATGTGGGATGTAATTCATGTTTTATGGTCTAATTCCCTAAAACTCTAATCCTGAAAAGATCCTCAAGGTGTATTCTTGAAATATCTCAAGATTAAGTAATGTTTAAGGCTGGGGCCTTATAGTTGGTATCAGAGGTCGGTTTAGATAACATTAAGTGTTATAATTCTATTAAATGATTATCCAAAAATAAATTTTTATGGTCAAATTGAAATGATATAGCATATTAAGATAATTATGTTTCTTCATCTAAGACATGTTTGTTCAGAATGTTTTTCTGCCGAGGAAACAGGGAAGCAGTTCTAGGAAGGCATACAGAAGGAAATAACCTTCCGAATCAGAATCCTAAGATGGTCGGAATTGGAAATTAATAGTTTGTTGCAGTAATGGTGCAGTTGACTAATGTAATAAATGTTGGCGATATCCATGCACGAGATTATCTCGATCAACCATAGAGGAACATGTCAGTGGTGGAACATTTCATGAGGCAACATCCCCCATCATTAAGAGGATTATCTGACCCTGTGCTAGCTGAAGGGTGGATTAATGCACTGGAGAAGATTTTCGATGACATGGGGTGTTCATAAAATCAAAAGCTTAGCCTTGATATTTACCGTTTGGAGGGTGAAGCAGATCTGTGGTGGTAGATGGTTAAAAATATCAGGGACACTGATGATATTGATGCTCTAGATTGGGATGAATTCAAAGGTATGTTTGTTGAGAAGTATTTTCCTAAGGCTATTGACATAGGATGGAAAAACAATTCCTGGAATTGTGGTAAGAGGAAGACTCAGTGGCTACCTATGAAGAAAGGTTCACTCTATTGGAAAGGTATGCTCCAAATTTTATCCAAGACCTTGATAGTAAAATCCATCGTTTTTACTCAGGATTAAAGCCAAAATATTGAAGATATTTAGCTTCTTGTGAGTTTAAAAGTTTTGAAAATCTTGTTTGATGTGCTAAGAAGGTGGAAATGGAGTTTGTCGATGATCAATTGTTTTATAACAACCAACAGAAGAAAAGACCGACGTGGCAGGAGAAAGAGAAGAATTCTTCAAAAAGGTCTGATAGTAAGAAAACTAGGTTTCCAGATTGTGATAAATGTGGTAAAAGGCATGTTGGGGAATGTCTTATAAATTCTAGAATGTGCTACCAATGTGGTAAGATGGGACATAAGGCTCTAGATTGGACTGAATAAGATCTGGGTGATGGTAAGACCAAATTTGATTTACAGTTAGTGAAATGTTTTAAGTGCAATGAGATGGGTCACTATGCAAACGAGTGCCCGGCAAAGAGCTTGAGTGATGGGAAACAGTTAGATTACAAGCATAAAGGGGTGTTGAAATACTTTTCAACTACTTCAGTAGATGACAGGCTATCATATGAAGTTGTATCAGGTACTTTGTTTGTTTTTTCAAATTATGCCAGTGTGTTGTTTGATTAAGGGTCTACACATTCTTTCATCTCAGAAATCTTTTCTAGTAAAATGGGAATACCATCTCAAGAAATGACTCCTGAACATGTGGTAAAAACACGTGGGAGAAATGTCTAGGAAAAAAGAATTTATAAGAATCTTCCTATCCTTATTCGTGGAAAGAACCTACTTGAAAACCTTATTATTTTGCCTCTTGTAGAGCTTGATGTTATGATGGGTATGGATTGGCTTTCTATTTACCATGCTAATATTGACTGTAGAGATAATGAAGTTTCTTTTCAAAAAGACTATCAGTTTGTGCACAAGAATGAACCCTTACTATTGATAACATATCAAGAGGTTGAGAAACTTGTAAAAGATGGAAATGAATGTTACCATGCACATATCATTGAAAACATGGGAACTGTTCAGATTAATTATGTGACAGTGGTAAATGAGTATCCTAATGTTTTTCCTGATGAGTTGCCTGGAATAATACCAGATCGGGAAGTTGAATTTACTATTGACTTAGTTCCTGATGCTAAGCCCATTTCAAAACCCCCTTATCGAATGACACAAACTGAACATTTAAAGTTGAAGGAGAAATTCTAAGATTTATTAGAGAAAGGTTTCATTCGACATAGCACATAACCATGGGGTGCCCCTATTTTATTTGTTAAAAAGAAAGATGGTTCAATGAGGCTTTGCATTGATTATAGATCCTTGAATAACATCACTGTTAAGAACAAATATCCTTTGCCTCATATCGATGATTTGTTTGATCAGCTCCAGGGAGCTCAGTTTTTTTCAATGATTGACCTATGATCGAGGTACCATCAGTTGAAGGTAAAGGAAGTAAATATTATGAAGGCCGCATTTCATACATGATATGGCCATTATGAATTTGTATTAATGCCTTTTGGGCTAACCAATTCACCTGATTTATTCATGGGCATTATGAATATAATTTTCCATGAGTTCTTGGATAAGTTTGTGGTTGTTTTAATTAATGATATTTTGGTGTTTTCTAAAAGTAAAGAGGAGCATGAAAGACATGTAAGGGTTATTTTACAAACCTTAAAAGAAAAGAAGTTGTATGGGAAATTCAGAAAGTGTGAGTTTTGGTTGAAACACATTTCTTTCCTTGGTCATATTGTTTCTAAATATGGGATAACTGTTGATCCTGCAAAAACAAAGGTTGTTGAAGAATCGAAAAGACCCAGAAATGTAACTGAGATTCGTAGAATCCTTGGTTTGGCAGGCTATTACCGAAGGTTTGTTAGAAATTTTTCACGGTTTTCTAGTTCAATGACTAAGCTAACTCGGAAGGGTGTTATGTTTATCTAGATAAAATAATGTGATGATTGTTTTCAGGAACTAAAAATAAGATTGCTGAATGCTCCAGTTTTGGCACTACCTTCCAGGAATGGTGAGTTTGTTATCTATAGTGATGCTTCATTGAAAGGAATTGGTTTCATCCTAATGCATAATGATCAGGTAATTGCTTATGCTTCACAACAGTTGAAAACTCATGAGGTAAATTATCCTACAGATGATTTGAAAATATCTGCTGTTGTTTTTGCTTTAAAAATTTGGTTGTATCATTTGTATAGAGTAAAGAGTTAAATAAATACTGATCAGAAATATTTAAAGTATATATTCACTCAGAAATAATTGAACATGAGACAGAGGAGATGTTTAGAATTAATCAAGGATTATGATTGTACAATTCATTACCATTTGGGAAAAGAAAATAAAGTGGCTGATGCTTTGAGTCGAAAAAGTAATGCATCATTAACAATGTTTTGTTTGGAACGTGATCCTTTTGTTAATGATTTGATGAACTTTGGCATAAAATTTGTTGGGGCAGGATGTTCTTCTATTTTGATTCAGGTATCAGTGAAATCTTCTGTATCAGAGAGAATCAAGCAAGCACAAAAGCAAGATAGTGAGTTGCAGAAAAAGGTAGAGCTGGTTCAGAAGGGTAAGTTTCCCGAATTCAACATTGATAATGATTGTGTTTTGAGGTTTGGGAAGAGATTATGTGTGCCTGTTTATTCACAGTTGAAGAATGATTTGTTATGTGAGGCTCATAGTTCCCCATTTTCAGTTCATCCTGGTAGTTCTAAGATGTACAGAGATATAAAGGAGTATTACTGGTGGGATGGAATGAAATGAGATATTGCTGATTTTACTGTGAAGTGTTTTACTTGTCAGCATGTTAAAGCAGAGCGACAGTTACCGAAAGGGATACTTCAGCCTTTACCAGTGCCAGAGTGGAAATATGAAAATATATCCATGGTCATTGTTGTGGGATTACCGAAGACATCTCAAGATAATAATGCAATCTAGGTTATTGTTGATCGCTTGATAAAATATGCTCATTTCCTTCATATTCAAGATACTTTTTCTGTAGATCCACTTTCTCGATTGTATCATAAATAGATTGTCAAGTTGCATGGAGTTATCCTCTCCACTGTATCTGATAGTGATCCCAGGTTTACTTCAAACTTTGGGAAAGGCCTTCAGAAGTCATTGGGTACTGAATTAAATTTTAGTACAACTTTTCATCCTCAATCATATGGGCAGTTAGAACGAACAATCCAGACATTGGAGGATATTCTACGTGGTTGTTTGATGGATTATCAGGGAAGTTGGGACCAACATCTTAATTTGTTTGAGTTTTATTATAATAATAGTTTTCATTCTAGTATACAGATGGAAATGTTTGTGGCATTATATGGGAAGCGGTGTCGAACTCCAGATTTTTGGGATGAAGTGGGTGAAAGGAATCTGATGGGTCCAGAATTGGTAGAAGAGATGGCAGAAAAAGATAAGTTGATTCAGAAACACATGAGAACAGCTCAGAGCAGACCGATAAGTTATGCGGATAAATGGAGGAAGGATCTTTCTTTTGAGGTAGGTGATCATGTATTTCTCAAAGTTTCTCCATGGAAAGGTGTGATGTGATTTGGTAAGAAAGTAAATATGAGTCCAAGGTTCATTGGACCATATGAAATTCTGGAGAAAGTAGGATCAGTTGCTTACCGCATGGCTTTACCTCCGAGTTTAACTTGGGTTCACAATGTTTTTAATGTTTCTATGTTGAGAATGTATATGCTAGATCCATCTCATGTTTTGAGCTCAGAGGTAGTTCAGCTGGAAGAGGATCTCTCTTATGAAGAACAAACAGTTCAGATTCTCGACAGAAGAGAGAAAGTGTTGCGAAATAAGGTAATTAACTAGGTAACTATTTTGTGTAAAAATCATATGGTTGAAGAGGCAACGTGGGAATCTGAAAATTCTATGAGGGATAAATACCCCAACTTATTTTGATAAGTGAATAAAATTGCGAGGACACAATTCCCAGAAGGGGTGAAGGATGTAACATCCCAGGTAAATAAAGAATAATATATTCTCATATTTATTAATATTTACTAATTAAATAATACTTTTACTTTAAAAGGGTATCTATGTTTGATAGCATAGCTGATACACAAGAATGTGTTTCTTTGAAATCTTACATTGCACAATAGTACTAAAATAATATCATTTTAAATGGTAGTTAACACGTATCCGTTGTATTGGTGGGAATGAATAGAAATAACTAAAATATGATTATATATGTTTGTTAAATGTTTTTACATCTATCCAATAAATGATAAAGGGTTAAACTATGAAAATAATTCAATTTTATGCCTATATACTCTAATTTTCACTAAAAGGCTGAACTACCCCCTTTTGATGGCGAAACCTCCTTAAATATAGTTTTGGTCACTCTTATACATTCTTTTGGACAAAATAAAATTCCTCTTTAGAATTGGGGCGTCAAAATTTACTTTGTGTAATTTTTTTGAATTTTTCGGATGATGTTATTTTTTTAATGAATAGTGAAAATGTTGTATTTTAATTCAAAACCTCTTTTTAATATAATATAATTTTATGATTATATTATATTTTGAGTTGTTTTTAAAGTGAAATTGGAATATATTTTTACCATTTAATAGAATAGTGGTCATTGATATTAATATCACATTGAAATTGGAATTAAACTAGTGTAAATCTTTTGATATATATTTTTTCATAAAAACACGCTATTTGTTATGACGGAGGGAAGTAATTATTTAATTAATTATTGTAAATTATATGTTTTGAATTTAGTAAAATAGAAATCATTTTTGAATTCATAATATCAAATATATCTTAGGGTGATGTTTTGGTATTTTTCTGAAAAACATCAATTTTTGATGAATAGTGAAACCACTAAGTGGTACATAAAAAAACTGATTTTTCATTTAAATGAAATTTTACCACCTATGTGTTTTTAATTTCAAAAATCCGACATAAATGGTTGTCATTAGGATGTAAAATGTTGTTCAATGGGATTAAAATAATTTTTTGGTGAATAGTAACTTTTAAGTTTTTAATCGCGATTAGAGGTAATTAGTGTACTTTAAGGTAAAAATAATGTTTTAATAATATGAAGTGACCTTGACACATATCCTACCCTTATTGGATGTGTCATGGCCGACCAAGATAACCCATGGGTCAATTTTTGGGACACCATGGAGCTACATGGGTAAGATAATGACATTAATTTCCTTTATTTAAAGTAAAAGTAAAAATGACACAAACATGTATTGTTTTACTAAAACAATTTTTAGATGGGGTTATACAAGTCAGAGTTTTGACTATAAATAGTCCTTGGAATGATAAAAATATTTCCTACATCATAGTATTTTTTTATTATTTTTAGACATTAAATAAATTAAATTATATATGACATCATGATGATGCATCAATTACCTCATTATTTAACAATTTAAATAAAATGAAAAGATAATGTAAAATATAAAACCTAAACATGTCAAAAACCTATTGTATGAGTATATTTATAACCCTTATCACGTTATCCTCAAAATAAATCAATTTGGGACCTTTAAAATCCGAAACTCTTTTGAAAATAATGTAACATTTTATACCATTCCAAGAGTGCCCCTCCTCTCCTCTTATAAAAGGTCCCCACCTCTACCTCCTTACCCATACATCTAATGACTTTGGATCTTCCAAGATATGATCATTTTGTCTCTCCAAATCTCTCTCCTCATCCTAGAAGCCTTACCTTATGTAGTAATCTCTTCAAGAAACCGTTTTGGTTCAAACCAAAGGGGGTTACTCGATTTTAAGGTAATGACCTCACTGTTGTTCTTTTGTTTATTTTGCTTATCCAACCCCCTAAAATCATTTTATTAATTTATTTTGTAACAACTCCAGTATTTTCAATATACCAGGATGTTGTTATAGGATGTATTTGAGCTACACTTACACACACCTACATCTAATGGTTAAAGAACATACTGTTTCTATGGATGGTGAATTTCTGCCTCATGAAACAATGATTGTTCAGTATTCTTTTAACACCTTCATAGGTAGCCATTAAGATGTCTCTATATTTATATATGATATATAATATGTCTATGTTTTCCTTAATCATCTGTATTTTTAATTTATGGAATACCTTTATGGTTTCCATTATGGGTAAATGCGATATCTTCATTTTAGGAAGTGCGTACTATGGCCCCCTCAAAGTGATTTGATTCGTTAATATCATATGTGGTACATATAAAGGAAAGATTTAATGATATTATATATGATACCATACTGGAATTATAATACTATTATGTATCATTATGTTTTAATTTCATTAAATATGAAATAGAAATGGAAGTAGCATTCATGCGTATGTACGGCTTACCGTCTCCATGAACGGTGCATTTCATTTCATACCTCTAAATGTTTTGTAATATTATAAATGCATGTATATATTGGATATATATGATATAGATTATATTTACATAATGAATATAATTCTGGATATAATAGATATTTTACCCCATGAACAAACATGTAATTATAAAGTTTTTATTTTTCACTCAAGTAGAAATGATCGAAAAAACGACCATTATTAACTTAAATAATTACATAGTGTTCATAACATGGTAATGAGTGATAAAAAAGGAATAATGAACATGAAAAGGGTTCTTAATCAATTTGAAATTAACTCATGTTTATTATTCAGGAGGTTAAAGAACGATCGAGTCAAGTCGGACCTGAGTTATGGCACTTCGTCTCGATCTCCTTTCATTGAGGCATATTATATTTTATACACAACTTTCTTTTATACGGTTTATAAACCCCTTTTACTTTTACGTTTATTCAAAAGGAATCTTTTTATATGAAGTGTTCACTAAAAGACAAAATGGAATGTTTTTTGTCCTACGTATGCGGCGACAATGACTTCTCCGCCACCGTGACCATTATTTGATTTGTGGCTTCCTCTACAAGCCAAAATTTTTTTAATGAAAAATAAATACCATGTTTTACTTTTATTTTGTTTTGGTATTGAAAATGGTTTTGATAATGTTTTTATTATAACAATGTGTTATTGATATCTTGTTATTGAAATGTGGAAATGTTAGGTTTCCTTTATGCATGTTTTATGTGATACGATTATGTTATGGTTCTTGGGAATTGATTATGAAGATGGGTGGTAATGTGATAAACTAAAGGCAAGTGATCCCGATATAACTCTCCAATTAATTGGGTAACGCAAAAGAGTTAAACGTTAAGGTTTCTCTAAATAGATTTAGGGAATATACTGTGATGGGTATTCCAAACGTAACCAAGCGGGTTACTCCCTATGTAAGAATGTTATGAATGCCTCAAGTTACCTTTATGTCTTATGATTTCTATGATTTATTCATGATTTGATGTGTTATGTAAAAGTGCTTATGTTTTATGGGAAATGTATGATTTCATTCTTATGTATATATGTACTCATGTTTCCTTTCCATATTTTTTATAACCCTTACTGAGCTTTTTATGCTCATCTCAAGTTTTTGAAATCTTTTTCACAGGTCAAGGGAATGGTAAATGAAATGATGATAGTGTCAAGAAAGTGTCAAGAAAGAATACATGTTTTATTTTAAATATGTTTCCATAGCTGGGAAAAATGAATACAATCATTTATTGTAACCACTTTGTTTAAATATGGGATGTAATGCATGTTTTATGGTCTAATTATCTAAAACTCTAAACCTAAAAAGATCCTCAAGGTGTATTCTTGAAATATATCAAGATTAAGTAATGATTAGGGATGGGGCCTTATAGGAGAAGTAAGGGTATGCATCACCATGTGCACTTTGAAAATAGAGTCTTCCACACGTTCTTCCTATGGTGGTCTCCCCACCATATTAGGATTCTTATAAAATACTGGTTTTCTAAACAACCTCTAACACTAACCTAAGCCTCTAAGATCACTATGTTTAACAAAACCAATATAAGAGAAGACGCGGATGACAATAGCACTAGGTCTCCCTAGCATTTTAAAATTTTCTTAAAACCAAGACGCCTACACGTGTATTCCCAGTTTACATTAAGCGATTCAAACTGAACTATTCATCACAAACACACCAAAACCTGTCGACCTGCATGGATGACTCTTATACAGGAAAAATATCCACCATAAGAGATGAATTTGATAGCAGAAACCCAAAACCTAGCGGAAAACTGCACATGCACGTGTCCTTCCAACAAGAAATGAGAATCTATAAAACGAGTACAATTTTGTTCCATAACCAATCACGATAAGGTTCACATAGCACGCCCACTTTCTTTACAAGAATATGGATTCTAGAAAACTCTTTAAGGCCAAATAAGAACTCCCATAAATTAAGTAGACAGCAAGGAGACATGGGATTCATGCCCATCACAATAAAAATGAAGCATTCAAAGAGGATACCGTAATAAGGAAATTTATGATTCCCTCATCCAGACACTGTAGACTTATGTCGAACCAGGACCATCCCACATTTGATAGGTTTTGACTATGGACAAGCTTCACCCAGAGACCTATGGATGGGGCTCTGATGTCTGAAGCATCTACCACCTCACATTCATAAGATGACCACCTATGACTGGAAATTACTCTACAGGAAAATAAATATACATACTTATCCTTATATCCCAAGTGGCCACTCCATCAACATACACACTGAGAATTGCAGAGCACAACTTTGAGTGTTACACCGACCAAACTAGAGATAAGAGATTATGTGGTATGTCCGGCACACAACTCAAAATTATGGAAGGAGCACTCCAGGAATAGGACCCTTATGTTCACAATCCTCATCAGATGAAGAACATTTACTTCCTTAGGTACAACCGCAAGATGAGGCTAGTCTTGAGGATCTCTCATGACATCCCCAATCATGGCGAAAATAGAACGATCACCATTTGTTGGTGTAGTCTCGCTCCACCTAATAAATTCGAGACAACTTACACATGCACAACATTTAGTGTCCCAAAAAAACTAGAGATATTTGCAACATTCACAAAGTACTCAATGATACCCAACTGACCTCGACGTATACAAAAAGTCGACACAACCAAGAAGAACCCAACTCTGCCACTCCACTGGGAGTTTGAGCTGAGCCAAGAACTAAGAGACCCAGTGGAAACCCTAGAGACCATTCTAGGGGGAATATACCGATCAAAAACACAAAAAATCCTTCCAAAAATCCAAACGCATCACAAAACAAATATCCACACCTCAAACACAAATCTAATAATTCCAATTTAAAACATCAATTCATTATTTTTTCCCTAGAAAAACACCAACTTGAATACCCCAACACTACAAAACAAACCCTAAAATCACTTTTGAATAAGTCGTCTTCACTTTGAACTCAATTTCATTTTTCAATTTCCAAAACCATTTAAGCATAAAATTCTATTTTAAAAAAATCCCACTTTCTAGGAAACATGAAGCATCCTTAGAAATCAATCAATCACCCTGGGTATTCCATGGTGCCTTGCAAGTATGCAATTTTTTTCCTCTCAGGAACTATTCCACATGATCCCCCAACTGTCCATTAATCAAATCCACATGCACATGCGAGCACGAATAGGAATACCACTACAACAAAAAACAAGGCTACTCTGCTTTCACATCAATACATTCTCAATTTGTAAAAATACCTTCTTTCAAAACCATTTCAAGAATTGAAGATTTTTTTTAAAAAAATCTTCCAATTTCCAAAATAACTCACTTTGATTAAAAAGAACCCAGGATGTTATTTTATAATTTAACTTCGACAAATAAAACACAAACTTCCAGAAACAAGGATCAAAAGAAACACACCGAAAGAATCATGCCACGAACACACCAAAATAAAATAAGAGCAAATCCAAAGTCATATTTACTTAAAAAACACATTCCCTCCAACCCAAAACCAATGCAAGATATCACAATCATTTAATCACATGGAAAGTAGACTAGTGGTCATGTCTAACCCGGATACATGGTTTAGTAGGCCATGCCCTAGACTAAAACAACCACAAGGTGTGTCAAACCATACTCTCAGTCATCACATGGGTCGCTACTCGATGTGAGACCACGTGAAATACCGGTTTAATCCTATCATCATCCCCCATCCATAATGACCGAATCCAAAACACAATTACCGAACTATCCCTGGTTACTAGAGGATCAGAGTGGGTAAGAGTTCGTGATGCTCTTCTTGCACCTACCACTCGAGTACCAATAGTCCTATATCTGATCTACCTGATGCCCCCAAATAAGTAGAAAAATACTACTCTGATATCATTTTTTCATAAACCATGTCAGTTCGCCGACAAACTGACGCCCGACCTAGTCAACAGTAGTGGCTGAAGGGAATTCCCGATCCCCACGGGCTGGCACAAGTGCCCGGGTATCAAAAATAAAACCTTGGAACGATTCACCTGAATAAATAAATATAAAAAAACAACAAGGTGAATAATTGAAACTAAAATCAAGAAAACCAAAAAACCCCTTACACTAAGTTTATATTTAAATATTACAACTTGAAATAAAATTATAAAAGAGACTACATTAAAGGAGTCACATCTCCAAGCCACCGCCACCAAACCAACATGAGGTTGTCGCTGACAACCAGAACCACCAATTTTATTCTCAATGCCTCAACCTAGAATGTAGAAGAAACATAATCTACATACACCCAATGGTGTATGTAGGTTTCCAGCTAAAATCACAGTAGGATTCCACCCAAAAAAGGTTCCATGCATAATTAATAAATGAAAAATATATTTTCAATTTAAAAGAAATAAATAAATAATTTATTAAACATTTTTAATGAAAATTGTTTTAAGGAAAACTAATTTAATGAAAAACACTTTAAATTAAAACACAAGAACACACACTTTAATGGTAACCCCAATGTCACACCATGTCCCGATGGTGAGGGAAAAGAAAAAGAGGAGCACAAAACATGGGAGAGGCCCTACAGATACTAGCGAGATGTGGGACCCTATAAAATCTTGACTTAGTGAGCTACGATATATAGAGTCAAAAATATACATTCTCCTACATGAGCCACTAATATGGAAACACATCCATAACCTAGTGGACTCTCCAAAAATAATCCAAATGATTAGTTAGTGTTGTAGTAATCAATCAAGCTAAGTGAAACCGAGCATATGCCACTTCTGTATCACTAGCACACTAGTCCTAGTCCGCCCAACTAGTACCCAAGCTTCCCATTTGTGCTCAAGTAGTTTATATATTATTTCATATGTCAAACAAAAACAAAACAAATGAGGTGTTACCTATACCCAACACTACACCTGCACATACAAAAAACCATTTAAAAGTAATATGCACACTAAAAATAACCCATAACCAAATCTGCATCACTTATACAAACATTTAATGACTGAACAATCATAGAAAGCCCTTACATGGCCACACAAACCATGAAACAAATTTATTAAAAACATTTCAGACACGTCGAATGCCTTTATGCACCCGAAACATTTACACCATTTAACCAAAACAAATTTTCACCCTTAGTAATTATTTAATAAAACAATTCAAATTTTCATAAATAAATTTTAAAGAAAAGAACACTACTTTACACACTGGACCAACACAAACCCACTTTCATAACCAAAAATAGAGTATAATATTATCAAAACACAGTTTTTACCACCAATATCATTTAATTAATAATTTTTCAATTTATAAAAATGGTCCCCAAAAGCACCACATGGGATAACATAAAAAACACACCCAAACACCACTACATCCAATAAACATTTTATTAATGTAGAAATAGTGTTTATAAACCCACAAATATATCGGAATGATTTTTTTCATAGAAAAGTAATACTCATATGGCATAAACATTCTACTAGTAAAAAAATGAAAAATGTTCATTATGGAATGATGTACACCCCAAAAAGTTTTTCAATAACCAATTCACAACTTCCATATAATTTCATAAATCATTATGAAATTATATAAAACTATTTCAAGATACATCACATGATTTTCTAGTCACAAAAATCACACAAAAACACCTTTTATTACTAAATTCACATCACCACCACTTCATAATCCAATTCACAACTCATTATAAATTAAATAAACTTAATGAACATCTCAAATAACAAAATTAAATGACTCAATAAGGGTTTTCACAAAAAATCACTGAGCACTATACTAACATACTATAAAATAAATAAATACATGTTAAATTCTATTTAAAAACAACGTACGCAGCAATGAAATTAATGAAAGGCCATGATAAATTAATCAAACAAGAAAATTAATCCCTCAAGAAATAGTTATACATAGAAACCACCTACCTCTGTGTTTATAAAATTCTAATAATTGGTGCGAAAATTCCACCACACTTCAATCGCCCCACAAAAAAAACAAGTAAGCCCAAATAACATGGAAAAAGATCATTTACACCATAAACGAACCCAACACAAACCAAACACTAACCAAAATATTACTCAAACTAGAAGAATAACTCGGTTAGAGGGTAATTCACCTACAACGAGGGTGTGGAAGGTCCACCGAAGCTCCGAGGAGGCTGTCGGTCTTGCGTGGTGCCAGAAAAAAAGAGTACAAGTAAATTAAAAGGAAATAACATAAAAATTAAATAATGAAAATAGAAATAGAATAAAAAAAATTCAAAACAAAATAAAACATAAAAACGAATCATAAGCCATTTAAAATAATAATAATAATAATAATAATAATAATAAGTTAATAATTCTATAATGATAACATTAATTTAATATCCATGACAAAATTAAAATATTAATTGAAATAATATTAATCCAAAACAAAATTATTATTATTATTATTATTATTATCAATATTATTAAGAAAAATCTTAAATACTATTATTTTTTTTGTTCACTATTTTATTTTATGAACACTTTAATTTTTACCTCAATGATTAATTAATTAACCGCATAATGGGTGGCGCATATAGTGATTTAGTGAAGTGATGTAGATTTGACTGGGATCTATCTTAGTATTGGATGATGCTAATCCAATTGTTACATTATCAGAAAACCACAAAAACTCAAGTCAGTCTCGGCCCACACCTCAACAAAACAATTAAATCAAATATAATTGTCAAATAAATGTTAAAATTAAAAATCATTACCGATGTGAATAGTCGGGGGGTGAAAAAAGAGGTATCTCATCATTTAGAAATGATATAAAAAGTAAGAGTGAAATGGATATATGTTAACCAACATAAATAAATTTAAATAGAAGTTTTGACATAATAATGAAACTTGATGAAATAAGAGAATGAAAAGAACCCTTACAAAAATTAGGCATGTTAACAACTTTACATAATAGTCATTAGGAAAGTTAAATGAGTGTGATAGGGATTAACCACATTTATACATAAAAATGAAATAGGGATATATATAAAAGAACATATCCCCACATATGATTAAATAAAATTAAAATATTTAAAATGAAATGAAATTCTTTATCATAGTGGAGGGTGGAAGATTACTTACAAAATTTCAGCATAGTTATTGGTGTATATAAGGGATCAGAAGAGGGATAAATGCGATTAAATGGGTCTCTTGTCAATTAAAAAAGAAATTTATTGTAATTTAGAAATGTAAGAATGTATCTATACTTATGATAATGGAAATTAAAAGGCATATCATGAAATAAAATCATGAAAAAATTGGAGGGAGATGATCCTTTACATGAATGTGCAACTCCGTAGGTTTGTGAGGGAAATCATGAAATCATAGGGCCGTTAAAATAAATATAGGATGTATGGGGAATTGGATTGGTTTGATTAAAAGAGTTTTAGTGATGTTAAATTGGATATTAGGTGGGTTTATATTGGAAAGAAGGTGGATTTCTTTATTATTTTTGGATTTGGACACTACATAAAAAAATTTCTAAACCAAAAACCACAATATGGTTTTTCCAATGGTTTCTTCCAAGGTGGAGTGTAGTAAATTATTTTAAAATACCATTTTATATTATAAAAAAATATTTCCCTTACTTATATAGAGTTGTCTCACACATTCAATGAAATTATTTAAAAATTTTAAAATATTTTGTATCTCTTGGTGTATTCACTAAGAATTTATGTAATGAATAAAATAAAAATAAAAAAGTATTTAAAATTAAAAATAGATATTTTTTTGAGCATACCATTTAATGAACTTATTACATCACTTTTTGTCTACTATTATGTCATAATACACACCTTATATTTATATGATATTTAATTTTTATGCCAAAATTTGGTTATCTTAGAAATTTATAAAAAAATCACCATTGGATAAATTAGACATCTAGATTAAAAAAAAGGATACTCAATTTATCTGAATAATTGTATAAATAATTAAATTTTATGTTGTAAAATAAAAAATAGTATTTTTTGAAAATGGTGGGTATTTTCAATGACAATTTTGAAACCCTAATAAAAATTACATTTTTTCATAAAAATTATATAATCATTTATATTAAACAAATCATATATGTAATAATATTTTTTTAAATATTAGTTATTTCAAAAAAAATTAATTAATCAAAGTATATTTTTTAATAAAATTTTATTATTAAGAATAAAATAAAATTGTGATATAAAAACCATTTACAAAAAATAATTGGAAGAAAATATATTCAATATTTTATAACAAAATAATTCACATATTCCAAATGATTGTGCATTGATAGATATCCATTTATTACATAATAATATTACCAAAGAGTAAGGTGTGTGATGGAGGGGTTTCCATGGGGTTGTTTGGGGAACATGGTGTGGTTCGTGATCTCGATGAGTTTGAACTTATCTTGTAAACAGTTTGACTTTTGCCTATGTTGTTGGATCTCAGCTTGGGCTTGGTCTAGGAAAAATATTTTAAATGTTATCTCCCTTGGAATATATAATATATGGGCTCTATAATGTACAATTATACTTGGTGAGGACATCACTTCCATTTTCTATTCTGAAAGGATTTGTTGAAACCCCATATTTATACTAGTCTTGTGATCACTATTAAATGGTAACATTATCAATCATAATGATACATAATAGTCATTTAAATCTAATTATGTATAACAAAACAATCGTATTGAATTTGTTTTCTATAACCCGAAGTTATTTAATTAAATCAAATAGGGGAATTTTATTGATAAATGTTTCGGTCGTTACATGAATATCTAACCATCTTTTTTTCCCAAATAATCAAAGGAAATTATATGTCAACACAAGAACCTAAAAAAATTTATCCACCCCACCTACTAGATAAATAAACACTTAGATTAGTTAATGTATTTCTACTAACCCTTTCATGAATATTTACCATGATTACCCTATGAAACAACGAAGAGAAACATTCCAAACCACGCAACCTTGTGACATGATTTATGGATGATAGGTTCCATCACACCCATCTCTCATTCAATCAACCCACCTAACAATGCAATTGAAGAACATAGATCACATTCATCTTAGTGAAACATATAAAAAGCTGAAAACACTATGAAAGAGATAATTTAATGTTTAAAATATATCAAAAAATAAGGATATATGGATGAATGAAATGTTTCAATACAATCGTCCATCTTTTGAGGATTCACACCCAGGAACACCTATAAGAAGTTATTCCACCTTCTAAAGACAATGAGAAAAATTAATGATCCTAAGAAGAAATATAAATCATAATATACGAATAGTCCCAACCAAATATGACCAAATACCACAATAACATGGTCTATAATAGTCAATATAGATAAAAATCCATGTACAATAAATCAATCAGGTAAATGGAAATAAGAAAACCATATATTATATCAATAATGGAAGCACCACTATTTTTTCCCACACATAATTATCCATAAAAACCACATGTAATTTTCATGAAAGTTTTTTTCATCACACAAAACAAGAGATGATGAATCCTAAAACCCAAATTAACCCAATATAATGTTTCCACCCCAGATCCTACACTATGTTACCATCATCATGGTTATGAATTAATAAAACAACCATTTATATGAAGAAACTAGATATAAAAACCACTAGTGTTAATCACTGACTGACACAAAAATGACTCCACCACCATAGTCACTATAATATAGATGGAAAAAAAATCTGTTAATGTTCACATATAAAGGGAATAAGGAAGACTTGATGAATATGACACACAAAATCATATAGTAGATATAATTGTAAAATTTGATAGCATTGATATAGTAAAAGTGTTATACTTTGATTTTTCAGTGAGGATATGAAGAAATAAATCTCTACTAAAGCTTCAAAAACTAAAAGAAATGAATGATTAATGATAACCGAGTGATATTTTTCAAATCCTACAATAAGGGTTTGTGATGCATGGATAGTTTAGAGACATAAACATAACATCATTCTTTTATGTGTAGACTACCACCTTTATGAAATGATGTGACTCTCTCTTTTCAACACCAAAAATAATGGATTTTAAATATACGTCTCTATAAATAAATTCTATTTTAATTATAATATTATAATAATTTTGGAAAAAATTACTTTCATCCTTTCCATATTGACCATTTCAAAATGAAATCTTTTCCCATGTGTACGTGAAACCAACTGAATCCATGACCATACCATATTTGATTTCTCAAACAAATCATTCATGATTGGTCATAAAAGTATAATTGATATAAATATATACATATGATCATTATTGTATAATTTTTATTCTTTATATTATTTTAAAATGGGCATAGTATGATTATTGAAAATAAAATATCATATCATATACAAAAATCACGGTGTTTATTAGTAGAAATGTGATTTAAAGTAGTAATTGTTAATAAATAGGTAATAAAAGGAAACAACTAAATAATATAATTTTTTATATATAAAAATATAAATCTATTTATTTAATATTTTTATAATAAAATAATATGTATTATATTAGAGTTTCTTATAAATATGTAGGATGTCAAAAATTGCACGAAGGGATTTCTCATCTTTATTAAATTTATTGGATAAAAATGAAAATTCACCAAATGCTTCATTTTTTTGTAAATACTAACTATTTTAATATTTATATAAAAAATATAATTTTTTCATGATATATAATTTTTTATTTAATTTTATAATTTATTGTTCCTTAAGATTAAAAATATTAGTAAATCAGTTAGGAATTTTCCACCAACATATTACTTCTTTGAGACACATTCCATATTCCCTACAAATTAATATTATTTGGTGTATAAAATATCCATGAATGTATATAATTATTTATCTACTGACTATTATAGGGGTCTATTTTTTAATTTAATGATCACTATTTGGTGGGGATTAAGGTTCAAATAGAAACAAATTGGCAAGGTATCCCTGTCTTAATTAGCCTTCATTGAGACACATGTTAGGTTAAAAACCTATCATCATTCACATGGTGTATATATAGTTAATTTTTTATTTAATATCAGGAATTCATTTATCCTTCCTATATTTTATGATTTATTTAAGGATATTCCTCTACCGGGACTATGTTTCAATGCTACAAAATTTTTAATGGTTTTTTGTCACAATATCATCTTTTATCTTAAATTTTCATGAATATGTATCTAATGAATGAATATTAAGATTCATCTCTCAATAAACTCATTGGTTTACTTGTACTATATTAATATTTTTATAATACTTTTTTATCATCACATTCAACTATAATAATTTTCTAAAAAAAATTCCTTTTGATCCAAAACCTATTTTTTTCTGAAACCTTGTTCTCTAAAAATGTTTTATGATTTACAAATTATTTTCAAATGGGATATGATATTATTCTCAAGAAAATTTATAAATTATTTCTAAATCTACCTTTATATGATTTCAATTTTACTTCCAATGAAAATTATTTCCATAATTTTTTATGTTTTAAAAAATGATTTTCACTGAATAGTTATTTTATTCAAATAATTGTCCCATGTGATCTTTAAAAATAATTTTCCATATAAGATGACATTATTTGATGTTACATATAATTTACATTGTTTATGGTCCCAGGATACCAATCTTCTTCATCCATTGAGGGATTTATTTTTATGATAAATATATTTTTTTGAAACTCATTTCTCTTCCACATCATATACAATGATTATAACCTAATATATCCCTTTTTTTGACGGCTTATGTTATGATGAAATGATGTAATTATTATGAAATATATCTATCATCCACATGTTATGTTACAATAAAATTTTTATGATCCCAATTCATTTCATGTTTTATGATATGATGAATGTTACATGATATTATGGAATACATGTGTGTGAATTTCATTATGTGATAGATGGGACCTATATAACATTAAATGAATTGGGTGATAATGAATTTTATTTTAGGTCGTAGATTATATTGTTGGTTTTTCCAAGAAAAAAAGGGTACATGGGTGTTTATACCATACCTAAAAAATTGGTTACACATGTGGTTATCTGAATCCCGAGGTAGGTACATGGGTGGTTAGACCAATCGTAACAAGTTATGAATGTTGGGCTGGTTATCCATTTCATAAGAATTTCTATGATGATGAGTATTATAAAAATCAATGTCTTCATCCAATTTCATGCTCTTAGGGTACATGTTCATTAACTCACTAGTGATTCATGTCTTATGAATTGAATATCATTTTTCCATGTCTCAACATTATGATCTTTTATTTGTAGGTTATAGTTCTCAAATGTTTTTATTCTGTACTCATACCGTCATGCTGAAGATATTTTTTTGAATCTCTCCTGTTTACCCTTATTGATAATTTGAGATTAAACAGTATTTTGTATCCTTTCACTAAATTATGTAGAATATTTTTATGTAGGGTATTATTCGGATGATTACTAAATGATATATCATTATGGTAGATATTTATGGTATTTCATTAATAAAGAATATGAGTATCAATTTTTTTGAAGGATTTAAAAAATTATAGTCCTCCATTGTGTGTTTTTTAATGTAATAAATATTCATCTAAAAAGAAGAAATATCATTTTATGAAAATTTTGATAAATATAAATGGAAATAAATAAAATAATTTTTTTGAACAATAGAAAACATTTTTTCAGTTGCAATATGGGGGAAAAAGGTATAAAATGGTAATAAAATGTATTTTTTCATTGGTTCACTTGTGTTGAATATTATAAAAGGAATTTAGTAGATGAAAATAATTTTATACTGCTCTATAAATTATTTCCACTGATATGTATTTTTGGAGGGTTAAATACTTTGATATCACATTTTGAAATACCATAATCTTTGGAAATGATATAAATATATGAAAATAATAGTGATTATTTTTGGAACATTCATATTCGATATATCATGAATAAAATCATAACATAGATTTCATAAATGTAGAGAAAAATATGTGTGATATATTAATTGAATCAGTGATAGATGTTAATGGAAAGACTAAATATGTTTTGAATGAAAGATTGGAGTTACCCATATTTAAAATATGATTGAAGTCAGCTCTCACAGATAATGGAAGTCAAATACATCATCCTTTGGATTTTCATACATTACCCAAGGGGGAGAAAATTAGATTTTAATAGTGTATTTATGATATCAATGATCAAAAAGGGTATTCTGTAAAGGTTAAAAAAAATTAGTTACAAATTTTTTTGAAATTGACAAGTATGAAATCTCATGACTTTTTTCTAATAAAAAATCAACTTCAAATAGTTTAAATAAATATAATATTTCACATGTATTTCATAGTTACTGTCATGAAGGTGTGTTTTCTTCAATTAAATTTGTTATAAGGTTATTCATATGAATTCATTGGGGAATTTGGAGAATGATGTTGTTTCATTACATTGTCATATAGAAATTAATTTTCCAAAATCCTTTTTGATGGCATAGTGCATTTAATGGTTCATTTTGTGTGAGAAATAAATTTTTTATACCTTTATATACATTGAATGTATAATTTTTAATTTTATATGAAATTTTTAAATGGATATGTTAAGAATTAGTATAGATCAGAAGGACACATTATTATGAATTATATTTCTATGTAGATTTATGATTTTGGTACAAAAAACTTGTTACCAGTGGAGGATATCAGTTTAGTAAAATGTCACATTAAATTAGCCAATTATGAAGAAAAGGGGATCCATGTGTTGAAAGTAAAACCAATTATTATTAAATTGATAATTTAGATACATTTATACAACATGAAAAATATATATGGTTCTTATTCATATAAACATTATATATTAATGAGATTAAACAACATATCCAAAGGAAAATATGCATGGATACTAACTGGGGATCACAATATCATTTTTCCATGGTATAAAGAGACCATGTATAGTTTATCAAATTCATATGAATCATTTCTACAGTTATCAGGTTGTCAGAGTATAAATTTTATAACATGATATAGGTATGATATTAATCGATATACATTTCTTACAAAATATTAGGATAATATTTGTGTGGTCTCAAATAATAGTTTATTGGTGTTCACAAACTCAAAGAATGTTTCGAATTCTGAGGATGAAAAAAATATCAACATAATGTGAAAAATAACGAGTCCTTGAAAAAATAAGATAGGTTGATTAAATTATATTATGATTTCATTTGATTTACTACAAATAGGTTATCAATAAATATAGTTTCAACCTCAATGAATTATGTATATAAATAGTTAATTGGAATTTATTATACTACATTACATATATTTTTATATTGGAAATCAACAAAATAAAAATAGATATGTTCATGATCTATCCGATATGATTTATTACATAATTTTATAGATGAAAAAACAATATATTGGTTGTGAGAAACGTGATGAAGATTGTTATTTTTATGATATCCTTACTTACATGGAATGACTAAAATAAAATATTTATGACCAAGTTGTAGAAATTGGTTTCCCACATTGAATTATCATGTATATAGAATTTGGTAAAACAATTCTTTACTAATTTCCTACTATTACATGAAACACATAATTTTTTTGATTACATTTATAAATTTCATAAAATTAATAATATAATAGTTATATTATTTATTAAAGAATATACTATAACTAATAATATATTTTTGTTTAAAAAATAGTTTTTTTTTTCTTTAGTTTACCTTAACTTATCATATTATTATCTTAATTTAAATGTTTTATTTTTTTTGTTTAATGGATAAAAATATATTTTAATTTAATATATTTTAAATTAAAAATAATATAAAATGTTATATTTAAAGAATACTATTTTTTGTGTAAAAATATTATAGTATCATGGATCATTTATAAAAATCACCCACAATTTTGTATTAACTCTACTCCATAATGGTGTGTTACACTGAAGATTCTTTAAAAATATGATAAATTTTGTTTTATATTATAGTTTTCTTATTTGTTTCATTTTAATGTTTTAATACAATTTTTATATAAATTATGGATTTGAATAAATTTTATTATTATATTTCATCTCCTATTTATGTGGTTGTGATTTTTTATAACTACTTCAAAAAATTTGAATTCATGTTCATTTGGATTAGTTAACTTTTTGTGTAACACCCCAAGCTTCCTCGGTATGTTTCCTTTCGAATAATGCAATGACGTGCATTGTACGCAACTTCGAGATTTTAACACACCACAACCAATCAAACTAGCCGTTATGAATAGTAAAACCTACTTTTAGAAATTATATATATTTTATATTTCAAAATGGACTTCATTTTTGGATTCGGAATATCGAATTTAGCCTAAGGTGAAATTTTGGTACTTTTCGGATGACTTTCATATTTTGATGAATAGTGAAAATTACTAAATTTTAATTAAAAACAACTTTTTTAATCAAAATAATTAATAGTGATAAATTGTGAATTTGAGTGGTTTTAAAGTATATTTAGAATATATTTTTACCATTTAATATAATTTTGGTCATTGGACATAATTTTACAATTAAACCGAACATAAACAAGTGTCAATCTTTTGATAGTTATTATCTCTTAAAAACACGCTTTTTGTTTTGACAGCGGGAATTAATTTTAAATTAATTTCGTACACTTCTGTGTTTTGAATTTAGAAAAATGGATTCCATATTTGGAATCAGGATGTCCAAATTGTGTAAATAGGTAACTTTTATTTTTAGACATTTTGAATAATTAATGCGGTAAATATTTTATTTACCATGGTTAAGGGTAAATCCGGTAAATAAGGGTTAAACAAATAATATTATAATAATACTAAATTACCCTAAAATGTGTCGTAACCCTATTGGTTGATACATGGTCGACCATGGGCATATTTGGGTCAATTTTGGGACCCCATGGATCCACTTGTAAGTGATAATGACACTTTATATTAATTAAGTTAAAATGAATACAAAAATGACACAAGCATATATGTTTTAGAAAAATAATTGTTACATAGGGTTATATATGTTGGATTTTAGATTATAAATATTCATTAGAAAGCTAAAAAGATTTCCTACATAATGATATTTTATTTATACTTTTTAGACATCAAATAATTTAAAATATTAATGACACAATGATGATGCAGTAATTACTATAATATTGAAAAATTAAAATAACTGATTTTATAAATACCCAAATAAATATAATATGACACTTTTAATGAATTAAACTAATTTTGTAGGATAATATAATATATTAGGATTGATTTAATTGACTTTTTTAGAAATAATCAATCTGTTATGAGTTTCACAAAAATCAACTAATGAATAGTGTCAAAATTGACATAAAAGAATTCTTAAAACAAATATTATATTATTAATTGATATTAAATTCCTAAAAATCTAAGGTTCGGCCAAGAGACTTATATAATGATAGGTTAAGCATTAAAGGACCACTTGGGGGTCTTTTGGATGTATATAGTAAGTTTAGTAACCATATTATATAAAAATACAAAGAGACATTGTAAAAGTGAAACTAATTAACTTAGAGTTAATACTTAAAGATAAGGTTAATATAAGTACCCAAACCTGTCTAAATTCTATTGGATGAGTTGTGTTCGACCTATCCCCACCTCATACTTTGAATAGTCAACTTTGGAGCCTTTGGAAACCGAATATGAATTTATTATAAATTAATATTTCTAGCTTTTCCAAAGGTGCCCCTCACCCCTCTTATAAAAGGGCACTCCTCCTTATCTTTTCCTCACACCTCTCAAGCCACTTGGCTCGTACAAACTCTGCCCAACTAAGCTCCCCACATCCCTCTCCTCCTCCTTGAAGCTTCCCCTTAGGAATAAAGCATTTCAACAAGTCCTTTGGTTCCAACCAAAGTGAGTTACCTAAATTAAAGGTAACGATTTCTCTTAAATTATTTTCATTTATTTTGCTTCTTCAACCCCCAAACTCTTTTTATTTCCCTTCTTTTGTAACAACACCAGTATCCTCAATATACTAGGATGTTGTTATAAGAAGTATTAAAACTACACATACACACAACTCCATCTAATGGATGATGAACATAATGTTTCTGTGGATGGAAAACTAACGCCTCACGAAACGATGATTGTTCAAAAACATCTTACCGCCTCTCATGGTGGCCATTATGATGGAACTGTAATTAAATATGATATTAATGATATATATTTTATATATAAGCTTCTGTAATTCCATTTTATTTCATACCATTATTCATTTCATGTCGTATATACATACGATAATTTCATTTGAGGAAGTGCAGACTACCGCCCCCTTAAAATGATATGACTCGTTCATACCACACATGGAACGTATAAAGGATGGTGTTAATGAACTTAAGTAACATATATAAAATATTATATTATACTGGAATAGTAATATACCTATGTATCATTTGGATTTGATTCTTTTAAAATAAAAAATTAAATGGGAGTAGCGTTCGTGCGTACGTACGGACTACCGTCTCCACGAACGCGATGAGATTCATTATCCATCGTATCCATTCAAGTATAATTATCATTTAATGATTTAAAAATGATGTTTAAGGACTTCATATCATTCTGGATATGAATAAGATACAACAAACATGACTTATGTAACAAAACATATAAAAGAAAATGAGTAAGTTAACACCCGAAACGGCGTTAATACTAAGATATTATTAACAAATCAATGTTAAAAGATCATATATGATATCATATTAAAGTAAATGATTCTTGTATTATTCAATAACAATTATTTCACCATATTACAGGAGGTAAACCAACCATCGACCAAGGAAAAAGTACAAAGTAAGGGATTCTCTTATCTCACTTTCAATTCCGTGAGATTTCCATTGTTCGCTACTAAATTATTGAAAGTGGTGTATTGTGTACTTCCATTTGATATATATTATCATGATTCACTTTATATTCATGTTATTCTGTAAATAATTTGGTGGTTATTAACTTTTGTCCATAAGACTCAGTCGATTAACGTGGTAAGGGATTTTCTTATCTCACTTTCAATTCCGTGAGATTTCCATTTTTCGCCACTAAATTATTGAAAGTGGTGTATTGTGTACTGCCATTTGATATATATTCATGATTCTATTTATATTCATGTTATTCTGTAAATCATTTGGTGGTTATTAACTTTTGTCCATACGACTCAGTTGATTAACGTTGTAAGGGGTTTCTTATCTCACTTTTAATTTCGTGAGATTTCCATTGATCACCACTTAATTATTGCATGTGGTGTATGTGTACTGCCCATGATTGTATTCATTGTGTAATATAATTTAATTTATGGGTATTTACATCATCATGGTATGATACTTCTTTCATGGGTGTATGTTTCGTATGTTACCTAATCGATAAGGGAATTTGAGATTTCAATTCCCACTCATTTGGCTTTACGCATATTTCATTGATTATATTACCCCAAGATTATGTGTGGAATCACTATTCATTTGATTATGTCATAATTTCCACTCCCCTTCCTGTGGATATAAGTTTGATACACATAATCACTCCATTGATAATTCTCAATTCATTGATATGAATTTGATAAGAGTAATTTTAACTCATTCTCCATTTGTTGAGTTAAACATCCAATTCGTTGGTATTGTTTTTACAAGAATATGTGTGAATATCCTTTGATTGATTTACACTGAATATCCAATCATATTTAGTGTATTTATATTTGTCACACATAATTATGTCGTTGATTTATCCTTAACCTATGGATACAACCTTTATGAGAGATTTCATCTCAATTTACATTCCATTGATACTTCTTTGATGATATACACCAAATCACTTTTATGTGGTGTATATAATGTACTTTGACATAGAATATCATGATTCCCTTTATTCTCATGATATTACAAAGTTTTGATTACCTCAATTATTTGTATTCAAGTGTCTCTTTTGGTTAGAATCTCTAACTAAAATACCATTTTTAAATGTTTTAAAGACTTATTCTTCTAAATCTTGCTCATTAATGTCCATGTTTTAAAAATGGTTTTAAGGATTTATTTATATGGACATTAAAGTTTTAAAATTAAAACTCCTTTTAAAAGTTTCAAAGTGGTATGGGACACTTTGATTCAAAAATCTATTTTTAAATGGCTTTTTGACAAATAGTGTGACTTTTAAATGTTTTCAAGAAAAGGGGGATATTTCTCTCAAATAGTTTTGATGATTACTTTCATTTATGTCAACATCCTTCATTATTCATGATTGTGGTTAATGTGATACAATACAATCTTCCATATTGTATCAAATGAGTTATGTTTGACTGTGGATGTTCTATTTTTATACCATTCATGGTTTGTGGTTAAAGTATTGACATTTCGTATGCTAGTTTTAATACGAATGTTTATTTTATGCTTAAACCTATTCATATGAGGAATGCATTGGACTTAATAAGTGACGGGTGGAGCCCGCTATAGCTCCTCGATGCATCGGTAGGTCTCATGAGACAAACTAGTGTCTTGGCACAAGGCCTTGGCAAAATCTTATTTGTAGTCTTGGCACGAGGCCTTGGATATGTGGTTATGATAGTCTGGCATTATGCATTCCATCATTATGAAAGTGGTTATTGATATTGCATGTGATCATTCGACTAGTAGAATATCCATGTGAGTAAGTAAATGGAATTATTTCATTTTACTTTTGCCATACTATGTTGAAGTTCAATTTTAAAAGGCTTTTGTTTTAGTTATAAATTGCCTTAAGTGTTTATGCTTATTTATGAAAGCTTCTGCTATAATGTTATCCTTACTGAGCATCCGAGCTCACCCCTTTCAATGTTTTATTTTTCCCAGGATTATGAAGAAGTAATATATGAATGACCTGCAGGGATATTATGAGGGTATATGAAGACAAGATGTTTTTTTATGATGTAATGTAAAAATTTATGGATGTATCTAGTTATTCCAAGGCTACTAAACTAATCGGTCTTTCGAGACTTGATCTTTCTCGTGATCATGCCAATGTTATGTAATAATGCACCGACTCTGGGTAGCTGGGGTCGGGGCGTTACAGTTGGTATCAGAGAAAGTTTAGTACAAACCTTGGTAGCTAGATTTAGATAAACTCTGATTAGAGCACGTAGACCTAAGATGAACTTTGAGGATTAGTATAAAAGAACTTCCTAGAATTTTGGTATTGTAGAGATTTTGTGAGTTTTCCGAGCAATACATCCCTGTCTGGATACGAGCAGGTAGAGGCGGCTCTGGCACAGATGTACCTAGGGGTAAAACCCGAAAACACCGCTTTGAGCTAGACTCGAACGGGAACTGGTGCACGACAACGGGCCTTGCTGCACTCTTGGTTACGACACTCCCGGGGGATATGCTTAGGATAATTAACATTTTCTTTACAAACCAATTTAAGTAATATATACATAAGATGAGAGTAAATGACCTTGGTTAATCCTAATATGTTTCAAATTGAGAATATGGTGACATTTTAATCTCTAAATGGTTTTACGACTACTATTACTCACACAATGCTTTCTGGTTTTAGTCAATGGCTGGATTCCAAGGAAGTCATAGTGACTTTGAGAATGATGTACAAGGTGGGAACGGTGGTGGCAATGAGCAACAAAATGGAATGTTGATAGGCGTAAAAGATATCGTCTTTATGCCAAATCAGTTTTCCAAAAATATGATCAACAACATATATATTAACCAACTCCCAGACTCAACAAGGAAGAGAAAGGTGATAAATGATAAGAGCTCCAGCAATGGAGACCATGGAGAAAAGAACCCTCAATTTTCATCATGCAGGAAATGTGGAAAGAGACACCCAGGAAAGTGTCTCAATGGGACAACGAAATGTTTTACGTGCGGGAAGGAAGGACATAAAGTAAAGAATTGCCGAAGAAAAATGAAGAGTACTATGGAAGAAGATAAAAATGGTCCCAAGAGTCCATTTACAGTCATTTGCCGTAAATGTAGGGGAACTGGCCATTACCCGAGTGAATGTCCTATTCTATAGGATATTTTCTTGGTCAAAGAAGAAGCTATGTGGGAATAAATGGTTGGAGAAATGTTTAAAAAGTATTAGCACTCCTTGTTGATGGGTTTACTATGGAATAATTTTCTCTTGTATTTGTAACCCCGCAGTTTTCCATGTTAGAATGATATTTGAGGAAGAATTGTCTCTTCTCTTGTGGATATGGGTATAAATAACCATTTGGATTTATATGATCATTGGGGTTTGAGGGAATTATAAGTTATTCTAATTTGGGATGAAGATTCAAGGTATGATATAACATTTGTGGTTAAATTTATGATATAGTATTTTGAGGAATTTATCTCATTTTGGCAATATAGTTTTTAAAAAAGGACAACACGTAGACCGTGTGACAACCCGTCGCGTCGGACAAAGCTATGGGAATCGAACCCACAACCAAAGTGCGATTGGGATTTATCGCCTACCACTGGACTACGTGAAGTCCCTGGTTAGTGTGACTTTTTTTTAGTTAAATGATTTTATTGATCAATAATAAGTTGATTTGGGAAAATGATTTGGTGATTAAGTGATAAATGTTATTTTGGAAGATGTTCGCTTTGTTGGGAACACTATATGCCCAAGGAAAATAGAAAACTATGGGGTTTCATTTGTGGAGTAATGATAGATTTTTATCTACGTTTTTATTGTGGATTTATAGTGATTTGGGTTATTTATGGAAATGATTAACCTATAATAGAGAATATGTGAATAGGTTAATTACTTTTGAGTATGTGACTTTAAGAGTATCTGATGTCATTTGGAGATACAATTTAACATGGGAGACTACATAATCAAATTCTTCTATGTTTTGGGTTTCAATATTAGTTTGTATTATATTAAAGGATTTTAAGGACAATTGGTTATTGAATGGTATCTATTTAACTTTGGGGTATTGTTGGTTTAATTTTAGAAATTAAGATTAGTGCATATTTATCTCAATGAATATCCTTTTGGGGGATCATTAGATCATTCACTGACCATTTTGGTTTTGATTAATCTTCAAAGACAATGTAAATATATGGTTTATCCTTCATGGATCATGTGATTCTATAGAAGTTTATTCTATCTCTTCCAGTGTGACCAAGTCTTCTTGAATACTCATCGTTTAAAAAAAATGAGTTAGTGGTGGAAATTTATTAAAGAATGAAAATCTACTTAAAATGTAAGTATATCTCATAATTTTCTTAGTCAATATCATAAATGAATTACTCTTCCTTATGTAATGTAACTTAAAAAAAATGTTGTCCGTTTACTTTCCTACTAGGAGACTAATGGTCGTTTGTCCCAACACAAGTTTGTGGTTTTCTCATTGTTAACTTTCTACTGATCATGATTTCTATCCCTCTCCATCAGAACTTGACACTTAGTTTATCATCCATATCCATGTTTTCTTACATGGAATCCTAGTATGGGTTATCTTGGATGACCCTTATACCTCTCTTTCTTTCTTTTAAAGTGACAGTTTTATTGACTCTTTTTCCGATGTGGGACTTTCCATTATATTCCCAAGAATAATTTTAAAAATTGCGAGGACGCAATTTATTGATGGAGGGGAGAATGTAACACCCCAAGCTTCCTCGGTATGTTTCCTTTCGAATAATGAAATGGCGTGCATTGTACGCAACTTCGAGATTTTAACACACCACAACCAATCAAACTAGCCATTATGAATAGTAATACCTACTTTTAGAAATTGTATATATTTTATATTTCAAAATGGACTTCATTTTTGGATTCAGAATATCGAATTTAGCCTAAGGTGAAATTTTGGTACTTTTCGGATAACTTTCATATTTTGATGAATAGTGAAAGTTACTAAATTTTAATTAAAAACAACTTTTTTAATCAAAATAATTAATAGTGATAAATTGTGAATTTGAGTGGTTTTAAAGTATATTTAGAATATATTTTTACCATTTAATATAATTTTGGTCATTGGACATAATTTTACAATTAAACCGAACATAAACAAGTGTCAATCTTTTGATAGTTATTATCTCTTAAAAACACGCTTTTTGTTTTGACAGCGGGAATTAATTTTAAATTAATTTCTGACACTTCTGTGTTTTGAATTTAGAAAAATGGATTCCATATTTGGAATCAGGATGTCCAAATTGTGTAAATAGGTAACTTTTATTTTTAGACATTTTGAATAATTACTGCGGTAAATATTTTATTTACCATGGTTAAGGGTAAATCCGGTAAATTAGGGTTAAACAAATAATATTATAATAATACTAAATTACCCTAAAATGTGTCTTAACCCTATTGGTTGATACATGGTCGACCATGGGCATCTTTGGGTCAATTTTGGGACCCCATGGATCCACTTGTAAGTGATAATGACACTTTATATTAATTAAGTTAAAATGAATACAAAAATGACACAAGCATATATCTTTTAGAACAATAATTGTTACATAGGGTTATATATGTTGGATTTTAGATTATAAATATTCATTAGAAAGCTAAAAAGATTTCCTACATAATGATATTTTATTTATACTTTTTAGACAACAAATAATTTAAAATATTGATGACACAATGATGATGCAGTAATTACTATAATAGTGAAAAATTAAAATAACTGATTTTATAAATACCCAAATAAATATAATATGACACTTTTAATGAATTAAACTAATTTTTTAGGATAATATAATATATTAGTATTGATTTAATTGACTTTTTTCGAAATAATAAATCTGTTATGAGTTTCACAAAAATCAACTAATGAATAGTGTCAAAATTGACATAAAAGAATTCTTAAAACAAATATTATATTATTAATTGATATTAAATTCCTAAAAATCTAAGGTTCGGCCAAGAGACTTATATAATGATAGGTTAAGCATTAATGGACCACTTGGGGGTCTTTTGGATGTATATAGTAAGTTTAGTAACCATATTATATAAAAATACAAAGAGACATTGTAAAAGTGAAACTAATTAACTTAGAGTTAATACTTAAAGATAAGGTTAATATAAGTACCCAAACCTGTCTAAATTCTATTGGATGAGTTGTTTTCGACCTATCCCCACCTCATACTTTGAATAGTCAACTTTGGAGCCTTTGGAAACCGAATATGAATTTATTATAAATTAATATTTCTAGCTTTTCCAAAGGTGCCCCTCACCCCTCTTATAAAAGGGCACTCCTCCTTCTCTTTTCCTCACACCTCTCAAGCCACTTGGCTCGTACAAACTCTGCCCAACTATGCTCCCCACATCCCTCTCCTCCTCCTTGAAGCTTCCCCTTAGGCAGAAAGCATTTCAACAAGTCCTTTGGTTCCAACCAAAGTGAGTTACCTAAATTAAAGGTAACGATTTCTCTTAAATTATTTTCATTTATTTTGCTTCTTCAACCCCCAAACTCTTTTTATTCCCATTCTTTTGTAACAACACCAGTATCCTCAATATACTAGGATGTTGTTATAAGAAGTATTCAAACTACACATACACACAACTCCATCTAATGGATGATGAACATAATGTTTCTGTGGATGGCAAACTAACGCCTCACGAAACGATGATTGTTCAAAAACATCTTACCGCCTCTCATGGTGGCCATTATGATGGCACTGTAATTAAATATGATATTAATGATATATATTTTATATATAAGCTTCTGTAATTACATTTTATTTCATACCATTATTCGTTTCATGTCGTATATACATACGATAATTTCATTTGAGGAAGTGCGGACTACCGCCCCCTTAAAATGATATGACTCGTTCATACCACACATGGAACGTATAAAGGATGGTGTTAATGAACTTAAGTAACATATATAAAATATTATATTATACTGGAATAGTAATATACCTATGTATCATTTGGATTCGATTCTTTTAAAATAAAAAATTAAATGGGAGTAGCGTTCGTGCGTACGTACGGACTACCGTCTCCACGAACGCGATGAGATTCATTATCCATCGTATCCATTCAAGTATAATTATCATTTAATGATTTAAAAATGATGTTTAAGGACTTGATATCATTCTGGATATGAATAAGATACAACAAACATGACTTATGTAACAAAACATATAAAAGAAAATGAGTAAGTTAACACCCGAAACGGCGTTAATACTAAGATATTATTAACAAATCAATGTTAAAAGATCATATATGATATCATATTAAAGTAAATGATTCTTGTATTATTCAATAACAATTATTTCACCATTATACAGGAGGTAAACCTACCATCGACCAAGGAAAAAGTACAAAGTAAGGGATTCTCTTATCTCACTTTCAATTCCGTGAGATTTCCATTGTTCGCTGCTAAATTATTGAAAGTGGTGTATTGTGTACTTCCATTTGATATATATTATCATGATTCACTTTATATTCATGTTATTCTGTAAATAATTTGGTGGTTATTAACTTTTGGCCATACGACTCAGTCGATTAACGTGGTAAGGTATTTTCTTATCTCACTTTCAATTCCGTGAGATTTCCATTTTTCGCCACTAAATTATTGAAAGTGGTGTATTGTGTACTGCCATTTGATATATATTCATGATTCTATTTATATTCATGTTATTCTGTAAATCATTTGGTGTTTATTAACTTTTGTCCATACGACTCAGTTGATTAACGTGGTAAGGGGTTTCTTATCTCACTTTTAATTTCGTGAGATTTCCATTGATCACCACTTAATTATTGCATGTGGTGTATGTGTACTGCCCATGATTGTATTCATTGTGTAATATAATTTAATTTATGGGTATTTACATCATCATGGTATGATACTTCTTTCATGGGTGTATGTTTCGTATGTTACCTAATCGATAAGGGAATTTGAGATTTCAATTCCCACTCATTTGGCTTTACGCATATTTCATTGATTATATTACCCCAAGATTATGTGTGGAATCACTATTCATTTGATTATGTCATAATTTCCACTCCCCTTCCTGTGGATATAAGTTTGATACACATAATCACTCCATTGATAATTCTCAATTCATTGATATGAATTTGATAAGAGTAATTTTAACTCATTCTCCATTTGTTGAGTTAAACATCCAATTCGTTGGTATTGTTTTTACAAGAATATGTGTGAATATCCTTTGATTGATTTACACTGAATATCCAATCATATTTAGTGTATTTATATTTGTCACACATAATTATGTCGTTGATTTATCCTTAACCTATGGATACAACCTTTATGAGAGATTTCATCTCAATTTACATTCCATTGATACTTATTTGATGATATACACCAAATCACTTTTATGTGGTGTATATAATGTACTTTGACATAGAATATCATGATTCCCTTTATTCTCATGATATTACAAAGTTTTGATTACCTCAATTATTTGTATTCAAGTGTCTCTTTTGGTTAGAATCTCTAACTAAAATACCATTTTTAAATGTTTTAAAGACTTATTCTTCTAAATCTTGCTCATTAATGTCCATGTTTTAAAAATCGTTTTAAGGATTTATTTATATGGACATTAAAGTTTTAAAATTAAAACTCCTTTTAAAAGTTTCAAAGTGGTATGGGACACTTTGATTCAAAAATCTATTTTTAAATGGCTTTTTGACAAATAGTGTGACTTTTAAATGTTTTCAAGAAAAGGGGGATATTTCTCTCAAATAGTTTTGATGATTGCTTTCATTTATGTAAACATCCTTCATTATTCATGATTGAGGTTAATGTGATACAATACAATCTTCCATATTGTATCAAATGAGTTATGTTTGACTGTGGATGTTCTATTTTTATACCATTCATGGTTTGTGGTTAAAGTATTGACATTTCGTATGCTAGTTTTAATACGAATATTTATTTTATGCTTAAACCTATTCATATGAGGAATGCATTGGACTTAATAAGTGACGGGTGGAGCCCGCTATAGCTCCTCGATGCATCGGTAGGTCTCATGAGACAAACTAGTGTCTTGGCACAAGGCCTTGGCAAAATCTTATTTGTAGTCTTGGCACGAGGCCTTGGCTATGTGGTTATGATAGTCTGGCATTATGCATTCCATCATTATGAAAGTGGTTATTGATATTGCATGTGATCATTCGACTAGTAGAATATCCATGTGATTAAGTAAATGGCATTATTTCATTTTACTTTTGCCATACTATGTTGAAGTTCAATTTTAAAAGGCTTTTGTTTTAGTTATAAATTGCCTTAAGTGTTTATGCTTATTTATGAAAGCTTCTGCTATAATGTTATCCTTACTGAGCATCCGAGCTCACCCCTTTCAATGTTTTATTTTTCCCAGGATTATGAAGAAGTAATTTATGAATGACCTGCAGGGATAGTATGAGGGGATATGAAGACAAGATGTTTTTTTTTTGATGTAATGTAAAAATTTATGGATGTATCTAGTTATTCCAAGGCTACTAAACTAATCGGTCTTTCGAGACTTGATCTTTCTCGTGATCATGCCAATGTTATGTAATAATGCACCGACTCTGGGTAGCTGGGGTCGGGGCGTTACATTTTGTGGGATTAGATATCATTTTTACATAATTTTATATGTAATAGTTTTATTTTATATTTTTTGAATAATTTTTTACTACTTTCACTTGTTAGATAATGTTATAGGAAACAATTGATTCACTATTACCCTTTTGGGAGTACTATACACAAAAATAAGGGATGTACCATAAAAATACTCATGTTTATGAGCCTCATCATCCATCTGCACACGAGCCATCTACTTTCATTGGGGTAGATATGTTGTTGTTGGTTTCTATACATGGCATTATAGAATTTCCATAATTATTAGTTGTACATATCCAAGAAAATATGAAAACAGTTGAATTTGCTGATAATGATATTCCTTAGAATACAAATTCCAACAATTGATGTCTTCTATCATAATGAGGGATAAAAGAAAATAAGTATTTTAAATTTTATAACAGGATATGTTTTGAAAAAGTAAAATGAAGTCAATTATGTGATACAATATTAGTATTTTCAGTTCTATTTATTTTACTTATCATGATATTTCATTCATATTATAAGTTTTTCTTATTATGATCAGATTACCTATTATAAATCAACTACTTGTGGAGTCAAGATGAAATTCCTAGTATTGGATTTTATAATATTGATGGATTTAAAATCAACAAACACACAATATTTCATTTTTATGGATAGACAACATCAACGTATTAGTGATATTTATCAAGTTCTAAATGTAGATAATTAAAAGTAGTTTCACTAAATTATAAGGCCAGAATAATTTTTGGGTAATTGAAATAATATAATATAAAAGTTTTTTTAACATTATTTATCTTATTAATGATATTTTTATTCATAATTTATTTAAAACAAGGATATCTTGTTTGTAGGACCAATCCAAAACAACATTGCCTCATAATTTTTTTCATGGAGGGTATACGTTATTGGAAGAATAAATGATAGATGAAATTTATAATCACTAAGAGATGAGTATTTAGGATCTACAGAGCTTGACCATCCTCCCGATAGCATGATATAAAAATAGATGAGGTAATAGATAAGATAAAATTGATAATATCTAATAAAATATTTGAGGATTTTAGAAGAGAGGATTATTAAAATCTATGTAATGTTTTGTATTATAGTAAAAAAGATTAATAATAAATTGGGATTCAATACTAGTTTTTAAAAATAATATATATAGGAATCCCTAGAGTAGAAGTTAAAATAGTGTTCATTAATAGATTAGAGATGGAGGAATATTTTAGCTACTCTGTTGGGAAATCCAGATTACATAATAAGTGTATGAAGATACCATGTAGGTGTAATGGTAAATAAGTGTTTGGATAGCTTGAAGCTTGTTAAATTGAGGATTTTTATAAATGAAAAACATAATATTTAGAAGAAAATGTTTTGATTTTTGCTGGGATAATGGAGGTCCTGATTAGTGTATAAGTGCATTTGATGTATTCAAACATAAAAATATAGTTTCTTTATGCTAATCTCACTCTTCCTATATAAAGACATGTAAAATTCATGGGAAATTTTTTGATAATTTTCTTTTGGATTTTACAAGAACGCGGTTTCTGACGGAACCTGATTCTGAGGCCCGGTGTGCCCGGAATCATATTCCGACGTTTGGCTCGGGTATGTTCAGTAAACGAACGAGCGGGTTTTTCTAACGTTTAAAACAGTGCTCGAAATCAAATTCTGAGGGCACCGATGGAATCAAAGCACCGGTAATTGTTTAGAAACACCTTTTTTGGAGTTGCGTTCGCACAGGTGTGGTGATTAACATTTTTTGGGTAATGTAAAGGAATAAAATAAAAATGGTGTGGCTGATTTTTATTTTAATTAAAGTTGTTTAACCTAAGCTATGTGATTGGAGTGGGACCCACTATATCCTACTCTACTCGGTAGGATATTTGTGGGGTGGGTCCCACACGAGCCCCACCTTTTTCAACCCCCCTCCTTTAATTAAGAAACGCACCCGCACCCCCCCCCCCTTTAAATGAAAGTCAACCCTTGCTTTTATCTATTATGAAACACCTCTTTTAATAGGGTGGTTTAAGCATTTCAATTAATTCAATTAATTGATGGATTCGTTTTTGAAATTCAAAATGCTTGGCATGGGAAATAAAATAATACAAACATTTATTTTATTATGGTTGTGAGCTTGTTGAAAGAGTCTTGGAAGAATTTGCTGAAAGCTTGAAGTTCTTCTTCTTCATCGAAGAACACGAAGAACGCACCACCGCCGATGAAGAACGCCGACCTCCGACGATGGTGAGAGACGCCTTCTTTGGAGATTGACGACGTGACGCCGTGTACCGTGACACCAACGACCCTCTCCTTCCGCGACGCCTTCTTCCACGATGATAAAATCCGCGATGAACCTTCGCTCAACGAATTCGACGAGGTAGGGGATTTGTTGTTTTAAATTTGTGAATTCTTCCATCTTCTTTCCTCCTTTCAATTGGACCGCTTTCTTTCAATTAACGGGAGGGTGCTGGACCGCACAAACATGGCCGACCCTCCTCCCTTGATTCTGTTGATTAACCATATTGTGTTTTGGAACGGAGATGGCGTGGTGTCGTCACACCGCGCGGGATCAGGATGCAAGGACGCGTGGCGCCGTCATGCCGGACAGACCATTACCGCGGCGGAGCAGGGAGCGGCGGCCGGATTCTAGCCCCCGACATCGGAGAAGGGGGACCGTCTAGCACCGGTCTCGTGGGGAAGCAACCAGCCATCCGGAGCGGGCCGGCCGGTCAGGGGGAGAACCGGGGGTTCGAAACCCCCATATGGAAGCAGGAGTGGCCCCCACGTGGGGGGCCACATTTCATTAAAATAGGGGGGCAACACCACCCCCCCCCCCAAACCACTCGGCTGTTTCGGCCGAGCCACCCGGCCGCGCTGGCCGTGCAACATGCCGGGTCGGGCTACACTGGCCGGGCCGGGCCGCCCAAGCCGCGCCGCACCCAAGAAGGTCGGAACTGGACCCGGGTCGGGTTGACCCGGTTCGGGCTGACCCAGGGGGTCTCGGGCCGGGTCGGTCCGGGCCCGAAACCCCCATTTTCGGACTATTTTTGTTCTTTTGCTCATACCTTGGGCTACAGACCACCGATCGACACACCATCAGTTGCGATTCGATCCTTGGATCGAGACAGGCATTTTGGTATATTACACTCAAGGTTTCGGATAACTTTGGGTACGACCAGGTTGGTTCGAACCCAAAACCAATCGGGCCCTTGGAGCAGACACGCTTATATCTCGAGATTCGGATGCCTGATCGACGTGCCATCGACTTTGTTGGATTCCTCTTGATTCCACGAGACTTTTGGAATGCTTCTCCTAAGTTTTGGATGCAGTTGGATAATGTCCGGGTTGGATTGTACCCGAAATCCAACCGGACCCCTGGAACAGAAAAGCTGATAACTTTCAGACCCGACGTTCGTTTGACAAACCGTCAGTGGAGTTGGTGATCACGTTGGGAAATGGTCCCTATGAGTATACCCTATGAGAGTTCTGGGTACAATTGAGATTCAATCGGTTTGGTTCGTACACAAAACCAACCGGGCCCATGGGACGAAAAAGATAATAACTCACAGACCGGGCGTCCGATTGACGCGCTGTCTATTGCTTTGAGACCCCTATGATGAGGCGGTCTATTGAGAAAATTTTCGTGGAAATTTGTGATACTTGGAGTAATGACCTCTTGGCTCGTGGATTAGACCCTCCCGGGATGAGCATGATGTGTGCACAAACCCTAGAGCTGGCTGAGACTTGACGACTACTGATCGATCCACTTTGTGTGGTTCGGATAGCCCAGTGGGGAGCGCATAGTTGTAGCGGCAGACCCATGGCAGAGGAGCGCTTGGTTATAGCGGCAGACCAGCGGTACTCAATAGAAGGAGTACCTCTGGAGGCTATGAGGGAGAGCCCTTGGTTGTAGCGGCAGACCCACGACAGAGGAGCGCTTGGTTGTAGCGGCAGACCCATGGTACTCAACAGAAGGAGTACCTCTAGAGGCTATGAGGGGGAGCACTTGGTTGTAGCGGAAGACTCATAGTGGAAAGCACTTGGTTGTAGAAGTAGGCCCACAGTACTCGACAAGTGGATTACTACAGCAGTACAAGGTTAAGGGGAAGCGCTTGGTTGTAGTGGCAGGCTCACTATACTAGATAGAGGAGGAGTTTCCCCAGCAGCTTTGGTTTCGACATCATGATTAAATCATGGTTTGAGCTGAGTCTTGACTTTCAATCATTATCTTCAGTATCATTTACTTGTGTATTTGAGTTGTGTTATCCTCTGTGTATTGGTGGTGCTATCCTGTGTGGACGTGATCGAACTTGGGATCAGATGTTGGAGTTGAACTGGACTAATGACTTGGGTATATGTATGGGCATATACCTAAGTAGTGTTGGATGTTACTTCAAGATTGTATCATTTCATCGTGGTTTATCCTTTGTGGATTAAGGGAGACCATCAGGGGTCTCGGGGTCACTACTGAGCCCTGCATGGGTTATGCTCGCACTACATTGTGTTTGTTGCAGACGATGGACAGCGCTGATCGTGGTTGAGGCTTACGGAGCAGGTCATTACCTGGAGGTCGACCACTAGGCGGGACGTACACGGAGCAGACTGCTGGACCCGAGGAGCTGTGGAGGCTATCTATAGCCACCCTTCAGGTGGGACTTCCAGTGGACGGCTTGACGTTGCGACTTTACTTTTCTATTGTTATACTCCCTTTTTCAGTTGTACTTTACTTTCAGTTTGGGTATGTATTCTGGGCCATTTGTTTTCTGCACATACTTGTACTCTGTTTACTTATTGTTTACTTCCTCTTACTTACTCTATGTCTTTGTTCACTTCATAAAGGGAATGCCTTCCCTTTTTATCGGGAATTACGCCTAGGTGCTAGTCACCAGCCCTGGCCTATGGGAGGTGGGCTTGGGGTAGTCACGGCACAGGCCCGAAAGGCGGGTCGTGACAAATTGGTATCAGAGGAGTTCGGTTCTGCCAAAGAACTCTGGACTCTCATCTTTCTTCCATATGACGTAATAGTGTAAAAGGTATTGGGTGTGGTTAATCAGTCCAGGGAGTCCAGTGTTGGTGCGGTGTCCGACGTATCCATACACCAGGCCCCTGACTTCTGATTTCTGACTCAATGCACAAAAAAATTTATTGTGTGTGTGTTTTAAAAGTTTTATTTATGATTACTTGTGTCATCTCACCAGGTATACTCTTTTATCGTGGCACACCTGTTTCTTTTAAGGATGGACCATGATGGCAGCCAGCTAGTGTTCTGAGCGTTGTGCGTGATGACATCCCACGGAGCGATGAGGCCTCAATGCAGGGCCCTTTGACAGCAGAGGCATTGGCGGCACCTCTAACCGCCGATCCACAGATGCTACCAGCCCCAACCGCTGATGGTGCACGTCACCTTGGGGCACTGCACGAGTATCAGCATCAACGACCGCCTATGTTCCGTGGGGAGACAGATCCTCAGGCAGCTGAGGATTGGTTGGAGGCAGTTGTATGAGTTTTCTGTTTGGTAGGGACACCAATAGAACTCATGGTGATCCTTGCAGCAAGTCTCCTTCACGCGACAGTAGGCAGATGGTGGATCTTGATGCTCTAGGTGCACGATGAGGCATCTCTCCTCTGGACAGACTTTGAGTGCATCTTCAGCTCGGAGTTCGTCCCAACCACCATCCCTGCGGTGCGCATCCAGGAGCTACTAGAGCTGCGGCAGGGCAGCATGACCATGGCCCAGTACTCGGTGAGGTTTACTGATCTCTCGCGCAATTCCTCATACACGGTACGTGACCCATTCTTCAGGGCCCAAACCTTCGAGCAGGGGCTCAGGAGAGAGATCAGAGCTTCAGTTGTTTCTCACAGCATCCCAACGCAGACATGGGTGTTTGAGAGAGCCCTCCTAGTGGACAGTTTCCTTGCTGAGCAGTCTCCAGCAGCAGGACCCACCACTATCAAGCATGCAGCAGAGTCTTCTGTAGCGGGCAGTAGACAGATGATGCAGAGGTCCAAAAGGACTAGACCTACAGGTGGTAGACCGAATGAAATAGGATCATTTGTGCGAGGCAGCAGGTGAGGAGAATGACTTACCATGAGAGGACAGTGTTACTCCTGCGGTGGGGTTGGTCACATGGCTCATGATTGTCCGACCCGCCGTACAGAAGATCAGAAGATAAACGAAGGACCTCCCAGGCAGAGGCAGAGGTTCGAACGAGGTGGACCTCATGCAGTAGGAGACCGTGGCAGGGGAGTAGGCCATGCAGATGGAGGTGGGCGACACTTCGAGGTGTTTCCACCACCACCACCAGGAGTTCCACCCCGACCGTAGGGAACATGTGGACATGGGAGAGCTCAGCTTCAGGCAGCTGAGGCCTATTATCATGGAGCTCCGGGAGTAGATGGATAAGAGTGGGACTAGCTCTAGACCTGTAGACCGTTTTTCATCTTGCTTTAAGAATTTTTTATGTTTGTTTGTAAAAGCTTTCTGTCTTTGAACTTTGAGATGCATTAATAAAAACACCTTTCTTGTGGCGTTTAACTTCATGTCCTCTCTTTATGTTGTTATTAAGAGGTTCCATTTTAAAAAACATTGACTTGACCCTCACATTGATATACCTACTGGAGGATACCCAGTGAGCACACAATGATTCCGACAGTGTGACTCAAACCTTGGAGACGAGGGTAACGGTTGGATCTCTTGGTAGTAGCTTCGAGGCCTTACGACGTCATCCTTGGTATGGATTAGTATAAACCATGTCGGTATTGACTGTATTAGGCGAAGAACGTGGTTCATCTAGGGGATGAGACCAGATTTCTCTTATCGGTAAAGAAGAAATCTCAGCAGCTCTCGTAGGACCAGAAAAGGTCCAATTCATCCAAGAGCGGAATAGGACAGCTCGGAGCCGGCAAAATTCTTGTGCTGACAGGAGGAGGAGACCACTAGAGTTGGTGGATGGCGACCACATTTCCCTACGGGTCTCACCTCGACGTGAGTTACAAATTATTGGCTGGGGTGACAAGTTGGCTCTGCGCTTCATTGCACCCTTCTAGGTCCTCAACAGGGTAGGAGAGGTGGTTTATAGCTCGACCCATCCACCTTAGTTGCACAGGGTGCATGACGTCTTCCACACATCTCAGTTGAGGAGATACGTGCATGACCAAGCGCATCTCATCGACCATGGGGAGCTGGACTATGAAGATGGGGCGACCTTCACGGAGGTTCCTGTGGGGATCGAGGATCGATAGGAGCGAATCATATGTAGAAGGTCGATTCCTTGGGTGCGCCTTCACTGGAAGTACGAGAACCTCCAGGATATCACATGGGAGCGGAAGGCTCAGATGTGTCCCCAGTACCACTTTTGTTTACCTATTTTGTGTTATAGATTTACGGGGACTTATATCCCTGAGGTGGGAGTAATGTAAAGACCTGTAAAATTAAAGGAAAATTTTATCTTAATTTTCTTTTGAATTTTACAAGAATTCAGTTCATGAAGACACCTGATTCTGAGGCCCGGTGTGCCCAGAATCATTTTCCGAAGTTTGGCATAGGTACGTTCAGTAAACGAACAAGCGGGTTTTCCGAACATTTAAACCGGTGCCCGGAATCGAATTTTGAGGGCACCGATTTAATCGCAGCGCCGATAATTACATAGAAACAACTTTTTTGGAGTTTCGATTTCTCGGGTGTCGTTATTAAATTTTTTGGGTTAAGTAAAGGAATAAAATAAAAATGGTGTGGCTGATTATTATTTTGTTTAATGTTTTTTATCCTAAGCTAAGTGATTGGAGTGGGACCCACTCTATCCTACTCCACTAGGTAGGATATTTGTGAGGTGGGGGCCACATGAGCCCCACCTTTCTCAACCCCCCTCCTTTAATTAAGTAACACACCCGCACCCCCCCCCTTTAAATGAATGAAAAACCTTTCTTTTATCTGTTATGAAACACCTCTTTTAATTGGGTTGTTTAAACGTTTCAATTAATTCAATTAATTGATGGATTCGTTTTGGAATTTGAAAACGCTTGGCATGGGCAATATAATAAGACAAACACTTATTTTATTATGGTTGTGAGCTTGATGAGAGATGCTTTGAAGAATTTTCTCACGGCTTGAAGTTATTCTTCTTCATCGAAGAACACGAAGAACGCACAACCGCCAACGAAGAACGCCGACTTCCAACAACGGACGACCGTGAGAGATGCCTTCCTCGGAGATCGAAGACGCGATGTCGTGTACCGCGATGCCAATGACCCTCTCCTTCCGTGACACCTTTAGCGATGATAAAATCTGCAACGAACCTTCGCTCAATGAATTCAATGAGGTAGGGGATTTATTCTTTTAAATTCGTGAATTCTTCCGTCATCGTTCCTCGTTTCAATTGGACAGCTTGCTATCAATTAACAGGAGGGGGTCGGACCGCACAAACATGGCTGACCCTCCTCCCTTGATTCTGTTGATTAACCTTGTTGTGGTTTTGAACAGAGAGGGCGCGGTACCATCGTACCGCACGGGATCATGCAACAAGGACGCGCGGCACTATCGCGCCGCACCGTTGAAGTCGAACAAGGTCATGACACTGTCGCGCCGAGCCGGAGAATCACGAAAACACCGCGGCCAGAGAGAGGTCGTGGAAGAGGGGTGATGTGCCATTGCGTCGTGCCAGACGAACCAAGGCCACGGCCCTCGTCTACGATGGAGCAGGGAGCGGCGGCTGGTTTCCGGCCGCCGGCGTCGGAGAAGGGGGACCGACCCACGCCGGTCCCGTGGTGCAGCAGCCGACTGGCCTGTTAGGGGGAGAACCGGGGGTTCGAAACCCCCGACTGGAAGTAGGAGTGGCCCCGACGTGGGAGGTCGTGTTTCATTAAAACAGGAGGGTAGCGCCGCCCCTCCAAACCGCTAGGCCGTTTCGGTCGAGCCACCTGGCCACGCTGGCCGTGCTGGCCGCGCCAGCGCACCGGGCCGAGCCGCCCAGGCCGGGTCAGGCCGCGCCCAGGCCAAGCCGGGCCGTGCAAGCCAGGTCGGGCCGCACCCAAGCGGGCTGGACTTGGACCCGGGTCAGGTCTCCCTAGTTCGGGCCGACCCAGGGGGTCTCGGGCCGGGTCGGTATGGGCCCGAAACCCCCATTTTCGGACTATTTGGTTCTTTTTCCCATAACGTGGGCTACAGACCTCCGATCGATGCACTGTCAGTTGCGATGCGATCCTTGTATCGATACGGTCATTTCGGTATATTACACTCAAGGTTTCATAGATATTTGGGTATATTTGGGTTGGTTTGAACCCGAAACCAATCGGGGCCTTGGAGTAGAAACACTTATATCTCGAGCTTCGGATGTCTAATTGATGTGCCGTCGACTTTTTTGGATTTCTCTTGATGAGAAGAAACTTTGGGAATGATTCTCTTGAGTTTTGGATGTAGTTGGATAATGGACGGGTTGGATTGTACCCGAAATCCAACCAGGCCCCTAGAACGGAAAAGCTGATAACTTTCAGACCGGACGTCTGTTTGACGAACCATCAGCGGCGTTGGTGATCACGTTGGGAAACGGTCCCTATGAATATACCCTATAAGAGTTCGGGGTATAGTTGAGAAGCGGTCAGGTTAGTTCGTACATGAAACCCACCGGGCCCCTAGGACGAAAATGATAATAACTCACATACCGGGCGTCTGATTGACGCGTTGTCTGTTGCGTTGAGACCCCTATGACGAGTCGGTCCTTTGAGAATCTTCTTCATGGAACTTTTTGATACATGGAGTAACAACCTCTTGGATCGTGGAGTGGACCCTCCAGGGACGAGCATGCTGTGTGCGGAAACCCTAGAGCTTGCTGAGACTTGACGACTTCTGATCGATCGACTCTGTGTGTTTTGGATATCCCAGTGGGGAGAGCTTAGATGTAGCGGCATACCCACGGTGGAGGAGCGCTTGGTTGTAGTAGCAGACCCGCGTTAATCAACAGAAAGAGTAACTATAGAGGATATGAGGGGGAGCGCTTGGTTGTAGAGGCAGACCCACGGCGGAGGAGCACTTGGTTGTAGCAGCAGACCCACGGTACTCAACAGAAGGAGTACCTATGGAGGCTATGAGGGGAAGCGCTTGGTTGTAGTATCAAAACCATGGTGGGAAGCGCTCGGTTGTAGTAGCAGGCCCACAATACTCGACAGGTGTAGTTCTACAGTATTCCAAGGTTAATGGGAAGTGCTTGGATGTAGCGGCAGGCTCACTGTACTCGATAGAGGAGGAGTTTCCCCAGCATCTTTGGTTTCGACGTCATGATTAAATCCTGGTTTGAGCTGAGTCTTGACTTTCAATCATTATCTTTGATATGATTGAATTCTGGATTTGAGTTGTGTTAACCTGTGTGAATTGGTTGTGCTATCATGTGTGGATGTGATCGAACTTGGGCTCAGATGTTGGAGCTGAACTGGACTAATGGCTTTGGTATATGTATGGGTATATACCTAAGTAGTGTTGGATGTTACTTCGTGATTGTGTCTTTTATTTGTGGTTTATACTTTGTGTATTCAGGGAGACCTTCGGGGGTATCGGGGTCCCTACTGAGTAGCGTATACTCACCCCTGCATGGGCTACGCTCGGACTACGTTGTGTTGGTTGCAGACGACGGACAGCGCTAATCGTGGTTGAGGCTTGCGGAGCAGGTCGGTACCTGGAGGTGGACCACTGGGCGGGACGTACACGGAGCAGTCGGCTGGACCCTAGGAGCTGTGGAGGTTATCTGTACCCACCCTTTAGGTGGGACTTCCAGTGGATGGCTGGACGTTGTGTCTTTACTTTTATTTGTTGTACTCCCTTTTTTAGTTGTACTTTACTTTAAATTTGGGTTTGTATTCGGGCCCATTTGTTTTCCGCACTTACTTGTACTCTGTTTACATAGTTTTTACTTCCTCTTACTTACTCTGTGTGTTTGTTTACTTCATAAAGGCAATGCCTTCCCTTTTTATCGGGAATTACGCCTTGGTGCTAGTTCCCAACCCTTGGCCTATGGGAGGCGGGCTTGGGGTAGTCACGGCACATGCCCTGAGGGCGGGTCGTGACATCCTCTTTCATATAGAAATAATACATCTCCATCACCTTATAATTAATAAACACTTACACGTCCTACTAAATTATTTCTCATTTATTTTGAATTATATATTTAGGATCCCCATAATTATATTTTTTCATATGGGATTATATATTTTATTAGATATATCAAACATGGTCTAAAGATAGATATTGGGATTCTCAGTTTCACAATATAGGATATTATATATTGATTAGTAATAAAACCATTTCCAACATATGAGGTCACTAATGTATGAAAAAGTATCACCCATTTTTAGTTATTCCATTTATAATTTTATAAAAAATTTAAAATTGATGTAGGTGTATATTATATCATTTATTTTATATTGGTGATAAATTTGTTTTAACATATTAAAATAACTATATTTTTCTATTTTTTTAGAAGGATAAGTTAATGGTAAAAACTTATTTTCTTGAAAAAACAATTATAGGTTGTTATGAATTTAGATAGTGCTTCCTGTAGAATTGACAGATAATCAAATATTAAAAAAATTATTTTATTTTTGTGATATTTAAGTGTACCTTAACATGTTTTGGCATGAAATAACTATGATTATTTTAATTAAGGATTTTATGTAACTTTTAACTATAATTTATTTGGGAATCAACATGATCCATGTTTTTTCTATGTATGTTAATTTTTATATATATCTAGTTTGTTTTTATTTTCTAAAATATAATACTTTTTTTTAAATATTTTTTAAAATTTTATTTATAATTTTATGATATCAGTATATGAATTTATAGAACCACAATTTATTTCACTAATTCTGATGAAAGGATTGATAATGAATGTTTATTTTATACTAACAAAATAATTCAAAATAATTCAATTTCGTGTTATATTCATGTTTTTCGTCAAGTATATGCTACATATATTTCATAAAATGTAATATCTCTTAACTGAATAACCACTAAAATTATATATATTTTATATAAATTTTCATTGGATGTTGGATTCTTTTCATGTGATTACTCACTTTACTAGATATGTTATATCCATGGTGATCTGAGAGAAAATATTATTAATGAATTGAACACATAAAAATAAATTTTCAAATAATTTTTTATAGTATAAATTAATTAAAATTTATTTTATATACATTTCATTAAAATATGGTATGGTTTTATTTTTCAGATACAATAGGAAAGCATATAACAAGGATCAGATATTAAAAGGAAAAGGTGAATCCTCATTTACCATTACCACATTTTGAAGGTTAGTACATAAAATTTTATTTTCAATGAAATATCAATTTTAAATAGAAGTATCACACTCTATAAGGATTTAACGAATGTGGATTACAAGTTCTATGGTTTATGTTGGAAATAGTATCAATTAGTATTTTTCAAAATTTTATACTGTTTGAAATTATTATTATATTTTACTCTAATTCTTCTTTCATTAAATTAATATTACATTAGACGGTATTTATTTTTATTTTTAATCTTTTTGATGGCCCCATATCCTTATAATGGGGAAGAGACAAGAAACATAGGAATAGAATGGGATGAATATTTCATTAGTCTGATTTGGGTTAAATTTATTTGTAATATGCAAGTTTAAAATTTTAAATTGTGTAAACTAAAAATGCAATAATTCTTTTAGGATTCTTTCTAGTCTGATATGGTTGTGTTCCAATTTCGGGATGTTTGATGGAATCTTTATATGGTTATTTTATTATAATATATTAAAAGAAAAGTTTTTACATAAATTATTTTATAACTGAAAAAATGAAAAATATTACATTGTTTATTAAAAATTGATGAACTAAATTAGTTATCACATCGATGTTTTCAAAAAATGATGTGATAAATTGTTTCACATGTCAATTTTGATATAACTGACATGGAAAACCTATAAAACCTTGAGTTTTTATAAGCATTTTATGGAATAAATTAATTTTTTTATGCATTTCATTTCACTAAGTAAAAAATTCCTCTCACATGGAGTCGACATGGTGAGTGATACACACAACACTAACATGGCATGGTTTACACACAACAGTGAGTTTCTATGAAATATCATTTTATTATTATAATTATTTAAATGACATAATTATATAATAGATATAAAAATTCGTATTATTAATATAAATAAATACTTTTAAAATATTTTTTCTATTTTTTATATAAATAAAAAAATATTGATAATTAAAATTATAATTTTGGTAGAGAAATTATAGGTTTAATAATACAATTTTCTCAAATGAACTTTTTTTCAGGTCCATTGATGAAAAAAATAATAATAAATTTTGATGAATTTATAAATTAAATTTTATAAAATAAAATTCATTTTTGAATTTTCAATTATAATTGTTATCATAGGAAGATTTTTGATATTTTCTTAAGAAAAATCTATTTTTTATAAATATTGAAATACCGAATTTTAATTCCAAAATGTTTTTTATTATAATTTATTTCTATAGATAAAATATATTTTACATTTGTTTTGTGGTAACATTATATTAATTAGACATCTTTTATGCCAATATATCTCATGGAAATATTTTTATATAGAATACAGATATAAAATCTTAATGAACATTTGAATATTCCCATTTTAAAAATACATTATCTCACCATATCTATGAGATTAGAATTAAACATAATTTTTAAGGCTTATATGTAATGCTCTGACCCTAGTTACTTATAGTCGGTGCATTATTACATTACATTGGAATGATCACAAGGGATCAAAGTCCCAAAAGGCCGATTAGTTTAGTAGCCTTGGAATTACAAGATACATTAATTAGTTTTATTTTACATTAGATAATGAAAAAAATAACAAAATTGTTTCCATTGAACTAATTCATCCGTTATACTATCCTTGTAGGTCATTCATAATATACTTATTCACATCTTGGAAAAAATAAAGCATATTAATGGTTGAGCTCAGATGCTCAGTAAGGATATCAATATAAGGGAATCTTTAAAGAATAAGCATAAACAATTAATGTAATTAATAACACTATAATAAAATCCTTTTAAAATTATACATCATCATAATATGGAAAAGATAAATCAAATAATTCCATTTACATATTCACAGGGATATTCTACTAGTCGAATAATCACATGTAATATTATAGCCAATTTCATAATGTTGGAATGCATAATGCTAGACTTCATAACCATATAGTCAAGGCCTTGTGCGAAGACTGCAAATATGATTTTATCAAGGCCTTGTACCAAGACAACAGTTTGTCTCAGGAGACCTACTGACTCATGGAGGAGATACAGTAGGCTCCATCCGTCACTTACTAAGTCCAATGCATTCTTCATATGAAAAGGTTTAAACATAACATAAACATTTGTATTAAAACTAGCATATGAAATGTAAATAATTTATCCATAAACTATGAATGGTGTAAAAATTACACATCCATAGTAAAATATATAACAAAACCTTCAATACAATATGGAATACTTGTATAATAATAAATCCACATTAAACAAGCTTAATATCCATCAAAGGATGTTGACATAGATGAAATCAATACTTTTTTGTAGGGAATTATCTCTTTATATTTAGAAATCATTTAAAAGTCATATAATTATAAATGAAAACATTTATTTGGAAAATTTTCTTTATAAGATTTTATGGGATGCTTTGAAAATATTATAATGGCGTAAAATATCCACGCCATCCCTATAAGGTTAAAAAAGACATTCTTACCTTAATTTTGTCGACAATGTCATAATGTAACTTGTTCGGAAAATGACGGAAAGATTCATTTCAAAATATATGTGGTAAAATAAGGGTATAAATGACTTTAACCCATAGTCTATTAAATATTAAAAATATTTTGAATTTCATTTTTAAGAAATCATGGATGTGGATGATAAGGATGTCCCAGTATATACTTGCGTATTAACAATCACGGATATGTAAAGAGATTCGATAATTAACCGTTACCTTGTACTTTTCCTTAGTAGATGGTATGTTAACCTCTTTTATAATAGTTAAAACATTGTTATTAAATTATAAAATAAGAATATACATGTAAATGATTTCATATATGATCTTATAATATTTCTTTATTAATAATATTTTAGTAGTATCATTGTTTATGTTGTTAAATAGTTTTTTTCCTTTATATGATCGTTTAGATAAGTCATGTTTATGATGGATAGAATTTATATTATTTATATATATAATGATATTAATTTCTTAATCATTATTTTTAATTATAAAATGGATATTATTCTATAATGATTATGATGAGGAATGAATCTTATCGCGTTCGTGGAGACGGTTATACGCATGTGCACATGAGTGACAATATCATTATATTGATAGTGAAATTGTATTTAATTGGATGGTATATCATATATAAATATTCATTAACACTTTATAATTATTATTTACATCAGTTATACTCATTATTATACCCATCTAAATAATTTATTGTTTGAATAACAAACTACACCATGACGTGGAGATGGTAAGCCGTACGTCCACATGTATGGTGACTTTGTCATTGATATGATTGATAGAATAATGTATATGGTTCTACCAATTTTATAATAACATCACAATATATATAAGATAGTGGATTTATTATTTTATAATAGAAACAATAAATAATGAGGAAGTGGATGAAGAAATTTACTTGAAAGTGGGTTGTGAAATTATTACCTATTCTTCTAGTGTTTCTTTTTGAGTTAATCAAAAGCGATCCTTATGTTGGCATTATAATCAAACTAAGGCACCTTGGTTGAATGATGAGAAATTAATAGGATATTGTTTTATGGGATGGAGGATTAAAATGGATTTGGAGGTGTGATTTTGAGAGAATGGGATGCGCCCTTTTATAAGATAGGTGAGGGGCAGCTTTGGAAAATATTAAAATATTATTTTATAATAAAATAATTTTCGGTTTCTAAATGTTCCAAAATGATTACCTTCAAGTATAAGGTGGTTATGGGTCTAAAACCTCTCAACTAACAGGGTTTATACAGGTTTAGATCACTATATTAACCTTATCTTTTATATTTAACTATTAGTTTAATAGTTTATCTTCTACCATGTATTCTTGTATTATTATAATAATTTGTTAATAAACATAAAATAAAATGAAAATAGAACCTCAAGTAGTTAATTAATGATTTAATTATCATAATATATGTTATTTTTCATAAAATTATATTTTTAAGAGTTTTATATAATTTAATAATATAATTTTTTTAAAAAAACACATTTATGTCAGTTTGGACACTATTTAGTATTGGGTTTTTGTGAAAATCATAAAAGTGAGATTAATTCAAAAAAATTTATCTAATCAACCCTAACATGTCATATTAATATATAAAAATATTTTAATTCATTTGTTGTCTCAATTTTCATTTATTTGGATATTTATAATATCTATTATCTTAATATGTCATTAATAAGGTAATTACTACATCATTATTGTTTTATAAATTAATTAAATTATTTAATGTCTAAAATTTTAAAATAAAATACAATTATGTAGGAAATCATTTTATATTTCTAATTAATATTTATATTGGAATTTATATTGTGTGTATCCTTATATAAATAATGGTTTACTTATTTAAATTTTAATTTAACACATTTCATTCTTCTATAAAAAAAATAATAATAAATGTACTAATCAAATCCAAGTTGACCACAAAGGATAATATTTTATTTCTAAGGTTGTATTTTGGTCTAATTATACTTATCCAATATAATTAGGAGATTTGGTAGGGTAATTATAATATCATTTTTACCCTTATTTACCATATTTACTTTTAATCGTGGTAAATAAAATTAAAAAATTTATTATACACCAAAAATTATTTTTATATTATTGAAACACAATTTAGTTATTTATGTCAACACGGTCTCTAAATTTTTTGGAATTCAACTCACAAAATTGGTAAAATTATGTTTTATGGAAATTTCTAAATGCTCCAAGAAGGTGGGTAAAACAAATTAATATGTTCAATAAAATTTTATACATCTAATTTTATTATAAAATGACTCTAATGAATTAAAATTAACATGTGTTGGTATTATATATCTAAATTGAATGAAAATAAATTTAAATAAAATAAATAATTACTTAAATAAAATCTTGGTTTTATTTAATAACATAGTGTTTTCATTATTCATCAAAAATTGAATGTTTTAAAAAAAATACAAAAACATTACCGTAAGATAATTTTGATATTCCAAAATAAAAAATTAATACCATTTTACCCAATTCATACATCGAAGTTTCATTTATTAATTTTTTAATTAATTCTTGTTGTCAAAACCAAAAAGCGGGTTTTTGAAAAAGTACAAACTATCAAAAGAATGACATGTGATTATGTCAAATTTAAATGATAAATTACTTATAATTACATAAATTGTATTAAATGATAAATATATAATCTAATTATACTTCAAAACCATTCCAATGCATAATTTAACACTATAAATCATTTCAATTTAAAATGTTTTTTTCAATAAAAACATTGTATTTTTCACTATTCATCAATATATGAAAGTTATCAGAAAAGTACCAAAAATGTGTGCGACCTAAATTTTTTTTTCCTGATTCTTAATAAGAAGTTTATTTTGTAAAATTTAATATAAAGGAGTTACATATTTTATTCAAAAAAATCACCTTTAGTAGGAGGTAAAATTGAATTTTTGAAAAATTATTTCTTTATTAGAGAAATTGTATTTGATCTTATATTATGCCTAAGAAACACATAATATGGGTGTTAAAATTATATAGAGTATATAATATTCAAAGTGCAGTTAATACTATTCATAACTATATTTTCAATGGCTAGTTTGGTAATTCGTGGTGCGTTCGAACTCGATGTTTCTTGTAGCACAACCTATTGAATTACATTACTGAGATAACTTACTAAAGAATCATGGGGTGTTACATTCTCCCCTCCTTCAAAAAATTTTGTCCTTGAAATTTGAAATTTTTCTCCGAAAATAAATGGTTCAAATAGAAAAATACCTTTGTGTAAAACCCACATTGGACATTGGGTTAAGAAAATTGAGTCTTTATTAGAGGGAAAGGGAAATGAAAATGTTACCAAAAAATTATGATCTCAATTATGATAATATTGGTGGACAATAGAGACACATAAATAGAGGGAAAACGTAAATATTTATAAACAGTGATTGTGGTCATCAATCCCAAACAACTGTAAAATTGAGGGCCTCAAATCCATAAATCTAAGATGATGTAAAATTTCATCGGTTCAACAAAACATATGGTATTAGGATAACAGATTTCTGGTTTTATGATCCCTTCCCAAAAGACTATGAATTAATTTATTCATATAATACGATGAAATATATATATATATATATATACACATGACAATTAGAGTTCCATCTTTCAACTAATTCCAACCAAAGACTCATATTTCACTCCAAAAGACAGTAGAGTTCCAAAATATTCTATTTTTCCTCATAGTATAGGGTTCTAAAAAATGAATTTTTAATTTATCTGCAAGACCATTTAAAAAACTACATTATACAAACTAGGACATCTCGTAGGCTAGTGGTAGGTGATACACCCTTGTTACTCTTTGGTTGCATGTTCAAGTCCCACAGCCTTGTCTGACATGACGGGTTGCCGCCCGACCTCCAGGGTGTCTCTTTTATGACAATAAAAAAATAATATCAGGAAATGATTTAACTGTAATAATAGTATTCAATGCCAATCATGATAGATTCCAACCTTTAGACTTATTCAAAATACTTTTTTCCAAACTCAAAATCCAAAATTTATAAGAAAGGTAAACACAATAAAGATCCTTTTTTTCATGTAATAACCTGTGAATACATTCATCACGTATTATTTTAAAACACTATAACACCCCAAATTACCATAGAACCATATTGATTACATCCATGATCCCATATTCCTTATAGAATAGTAAATATACTCCTTCTAACAAAAAGTGTTGTAAACTCCGACAATGATGGAATATACAAATCATTAATTGGTTTCAAGTTAATCAATAATATCCAATATAATTTATCCAAATCAATCATATATTATTCAAAAATCATTACCTCAGTATCAGAACTATATTATGGTTTATGTTTTTCTCATCCATATATTTTCCAAAAAATTTAACCTAATATTGAGTCACTTTTCTTGGTTCCACACAATCTCAAGTCCTTTAGGAAATAGTTCTGCAATACAATCGTTATATATTCTATAATTCTTATAACATGTACCAAGAAGATCAGGATCCAGGCACTCCTGCTCCTAGAAATTTTTATTAAAGAAAATAAAAGTCCATAATGAAAATTCGGGGTGGCGATTTACAATGTCGAGTGTAAGTCTCACCACAAATATCATCCTGCACAAGCCTATTACAAAAATCCGGGGAGACAAAAGACCAACATGAGATCACCTTGGAAATAGATCTCTTAGAGAGAGCATCTGAAAAATTATTAGCCTCATGATAGACATGTAATACATCAAGTGAAAGTGAATCAGTAGTCTGGATACGTTCCACCCAAACCAATAACGTCCTCCACGGAACATTTCATGACCGCTCACGAAGAATTTGGACTGCAATAGTCGAGTCTGACTCGATCCATAGGTCATGCCAGTGATATTGGATAGCATATTTGATAGCCTTTATCATGGACCATTGCTCAGATTCAATGGAAAATGCATTTCCAATATAATAGGAGAAACATCCTTTGAGAAAACCTCTATGAGTATAGAAGACACCACCGCATCTTGAGGGACCTGGTGCACCAGAGGCAGCCCCATGAACATTAACCTTCAGCCATCGAGAGATGGGTGGAATCTAGCATTCATGCTTCATCATTAAAGGTTTCCTTGCCCTACAATTTTCACCAAGGGACCTCAATAAAACAAGATCTGAGACATCATTCCTCATAGAGCCAGATTGGATGGAGGAATCCGTACAAATTTCACAATGAATTTCTAGAACAACAGAGTGGAAGTTGGGAGAAATATTATTAAAGATTACATCATTCCTCGCCTTCCATAAGTGAGACAACAAGCTAGGAACAACAACAAGGAGGAGATATTTATCATGCTCACTATTATTAATCCTACAAACAAATTAAAGCATCCCATCAACCGATTGAGAGGGAATGAAACAATGGAAGATCTCTTGAACATTGGTACATAACCTGGAAGCAAAGTTGAAGGAAACAAAGAGATGATCAGAGTCTTCTCTAGCCTGAAGACAAAGCATAAAATATGGAGCAAGATTGAATCCAATACGCTGGAGCATAGCCTGCAAGGGAATTCTCTTCCTCCATATTTTCCAGATAAGCAAAGAGGAAGATGGAGGGATGAAAGGTCTAAAGAACTCCGTGACCCAGAATGGAGGATTCAGGGAAGAACCACACATTGACCTATAGAAGTCACGTGTATTGAATCTTCCATTCAAGTTAAACATCTAAACTAGAGTGTCACAATCTATATATCGATACCTGGTGACTTCCATTCCAGTATAATTTGGAATCAAGGTGTTGATTTCTGTTGAATTCCTCTAAAATCCAGAAATAGAGTTCCCCCTAAGAGTGTGGGAATTGCAATATTATTTGATATATTCCGAGATATCCAAGATTTATTACAAAAATTAAGAGGTGATTGCTTGCTCACAATAAATTTTAATCAATCCATTATATCAGAAAAGGCCTGTTTAATTGCAGTCCAAACAGATGAACAAAGGTATGCAGAGAAACCATTATACAACATTCCAAGAAACCTGGTTTGAAGAAAGTCCATGGATTCATCAGGATTGCAAATTAAATTCCAAAAAAACTTCTTGATCAACATGTAATTGAATAATATGATGTATTTGACACCCAACCCACCCATGTGAAGATGTTTAATGCAATCCTTCCATGCCACAGTGACCAACTTCCTCTCATAAACCGAGCCCGTCTAAATAAAATTTCTTATCTTTCTAGTTAATTCTTTAATCATAATTCTAGGAAAATGATACACTGAAAAGGAGTAAACAAACATCCAAGTGATCATATAATTGACCAAACATATTCTTCCATCTAGGGACATGTATTTTCACTTCCAACTTGATAACTGATTTGTGATTTTTAGAGAAATATTCTCCAAATAAAACCGTTTAACCCTGTCCCAGAATAATGGTACCCCAAGATAAATGAAGGGGAAAACACCCCGCTGGACACCAAGCTGTCATGCCACTCTATATTGTCTCGAAGAGCTAATACATTCATCAAACAGTGCCAAAGATTTCCCCCCAACTAATAGCATGACCTACAACCTCCAAATCATGTGAGAAAATTCCAATGATACAAGAGATGGTTCCTATATCAGATCTTCCAAAAAGAAGAATGTCATCAGCATAAAACTGATTTGAGGGGGCATGCAACTGATGCCCATTTTTCATTCTCTAATACCAACCAAAATCGGAGGGATCAGTGGGGCACCAGCTCAGGTAATCCTCCGCAATAGCAAACAGCATACCAGAGAGAGGGTCTCCTTGCCTAACCCCTCTGTAACATTGAAAGAATCCCCTAGGAGATCCATTAATAAGAATAGAGATCTTGGAACGTTCAAGGATGGAGCCAATAAGATCAATAAATTTCTGGGAAAACCCATGCATTTTAATAATGGTGAACAAGAAGCTCCATCTGATGGTATCAAAGGCCTTAGAAATTTCAATCTTCAATCACATATTACCATCCTTAACCTTTATTCTCATGAAATTAACACACTCAGATGCAGTGTAAAGAAAATTTTGGATGTTCCATCCTTGAACATATCCAAACTGATTAAGGGAGATTATACTCATTTCAATACCACCCAGACGATGATTTATAATATTGCTGATCACTTTTGGGACTGTGTTTCCAATAGCAACAGGTTGGAAATCCATAATAACATTGGTAATATCTTTCTTGGGGATTAAGGAAATAAATCTATAATTGATTCCAAATGGAATGTATACTATTATAAAAAAATCATTCACAACATTTGTAACATCAAGATGAACAATATCTCAATAGAACATGAAAATATTGTTCGTAAAGATATCAGGGCCTTCAACACTATCAATATTCATGGAAAAAAGAGCATCATAAATTTCTCTTGTCTTGGAGATAACAACAAGCATCTTATTTTGATCATCCCCAATAGAAGGATCAAATCACTGAGTAATTTTTTCAGAGTTTTCATCACCATTCTATGAAAACAGCCTCTCAAAGAAGGTAATGGCTGCACTTCCAATATCACTCTCAGAGGAGAGAAGGTTCCCCTCATTATTCAGGGCTTTAAGACTTCTCATATCCTTTTTCTCTCTATTAATTAAATGAAATAGCTTTGTGTTTCTATCACTATTCTTTAACCATCTAATTGTTAACTGATTTTGTGCTATATTTTCCTTCAGATGCAACAACTTCTCCAGATTTGATGTAGCTTGAATATCATCATGGGTTGGTAAATCCAGAGGCATACTGGTCTGTTGGATCCTTGAATGAGTGTGTTCAGACTCCCTAATATCATTATCAATGGAATAAAATGATTCCTTGCTCCATATATTTATTCTTTCCTTGACACACTTTAGTTTGCAGTAGAGAATGTAAGAATTACTACCCAGATAATTAGTTTTCCAAGAATTCAGAACAATTTCTCGGTTGCCCAAGACAACCAGCCAGGCATTATTAGACTTGAATGGAAGAGGTACTGCTCTCACGGTTCGAAAACAAACATCAATTAGGATAAGACTATGATCAGAATTTAATCTTAATAGAGTAATTCCAGAAACATCAATTTCCATGTTCCTATCATCAACCTGCACAAAACAACTATCTAAGTTCCTTACTTGCCTCCCAAAAATAGTACATCGACTCCATGTAAATTCAGCCCCAGAAATAAGAACCTCAGTAAGACAACATTTATCACTACAAGATGACAGGTCAGAAGCCGAGGAATGATAGAAATTCTCACTAGTTTTTTTCTTAGGTCTGAGGATAGTTTTGAAGTCACCTAGAAAGATCCATCTATTCACCATATTTTTAGAAATATCCAATATATTTCTCCATAGTGCCAATCTTCTTGTATAGAGATTTGAAGAATACATAAAAGTCACCGTTCTTTTGACAGCATTAACAATGGATTTCTGGGATATGTCACCATGACTATCACTAGGAGTATTCTTTTCACAAAGACTAAACATTTACATCATTAATACAATACTAGCTTCGAAGAGAGGCAAGAGAAGAAATGTATAGAAGAGAGAAAGTTAGATAAAGGAAAGAGGGGAAAAATGATTTTCCAAAATGTGATATCTATGGAATGAATCAGCTTTCTAAATTCTGGAAGATAATGAGAGTTGGTTATAAGTGAGGAGAGGAAGGACACCATGTACCTGATTTCAAGCTATAAGACTCAAGTAATTCTTTACTTATCTTATAAACACGTGAAACTATTTCTTCAGAGGATGAGAATACATGGGAGATTATTTACCATTTAAATTTTGGCATAATATCATGAACTATATGATCATTCTCAATCATTCGATCATTCATATTCCTGGAATTCTGCTTCCTTCTACTAGGCATCATTTCTAAACAATGTCATACACTGGGTTAGTTAATGAATCACAATGCGCTATTATAAACCTATTAAATACGAAATGTAAATTGAAAAGATTATACATATAATCTATAATCATAATGTTTTTTCTTTGAGTAATCATTTACGATTTACTTCATTATAATGGATTTTAATGAAAATTTGAATTGTCTTATGTATATACCCTGGGAGTGTCATAACCAAGAGTGTCATAAGGCCCTGTTGTTGTGTACCAGGATACCCCGGGTCAAACCCGAAACTCCTTGTGGTTGATTTCAATCCTAGGTACATCTTTCCCAAAGCCGCCTCTAACTACTCGTATCCAGATAGGGATGTACTTCTGGGAAAATACACAAAATATATATATTACCGAAAATCTAGGAAGTCCTTTTATACTAATCCTCAATGTATATCTTAGGGTAATTTTCACTTAATAGAGTTTTTATAAATATAGTTTCCAAGGTATGTATTAAACTTCCTATTATACCAACTATAATGCCCTGAACCCAGTTACCCAGAGTCGGTGCATTATTACATTACATTGGCATGATCACAAGGGATAAAAATCACGAAAGACCAGTATGTTTTATAGCATTGGAAGTACTAGATACATTAATAAGTTTTATATTTCATTATAAAATAAAAAAACAACAACATTGTCTCCATTTACCACATTGATCCCTTAGGGTATCCCTACAGGTCTGTCAAAATATAATTCTTCATATCTTGGGAAAAATATAACATAGAATGGGGTGATCTCAGATTCTCCTTAAGGATAAAAATATACCGGAAACATTCATATAAAAGCATAGACATTTAAAGTAATGTAAAATACTAAAACAGAAGCCTTTTAAACATAAATTTCATTATAATATGGACATGATAAATCAATTAATGTCATTTACTTATTCCCATGGATATTTTACTAGTCTAATAATCACATGTAATATCAATAGCCAATTTCAAAATGTTGGAATGCATAATGCCAGACTTCATAACAACATAGTCAAGGCCTTGTGCCAAGACTACAAATAATATTTTTTCAAGTCCTTGTGGAAAGACACTAGTTTGTCTCATGAGACCAATATATGCATCTAGGATATATATCGGGCTCCACTTATCATTTACTAAGTCCAATGCATTCCATATATGAACATGTTTAAACATAACATAATCATTCATATGAAAACTAGCATACAAATTGTCAATACTTTATCTATAAAACATGAATGGTGTAAAAATAACACATCCACTATAAAACATATAGAAAAACCATCAATAAAATATGGAATATTTTTATCATAATAAATCATCTTCAAACAAGCTTGAAATCCATCAAAGGATGTTGAAATATATGAAATTAGAACATTTGGTAGAGTAATATCTCTTTTTATTTTCAAATCATTTAAAAGTAATATAATTAAAAAAGAAAATATATATTTTGAAAATATTCTTATAAGATTTTATGGGATGCTTCTATGATTTTATAACTGTAGAAAATAGCTTCACCCACCGTATAAGTTAAAAAAATACATTCTCACCTTAATTTTTTTCGAGAAGGTCATAAAGTACCTTGTTTGGAAAATGACAGAATGATTTATTTAAAAACATATGTGGTTAAATAAGGGTATAAATTACTTTAACTCATACTCTAGTAAATAGAAAAAATTATTTGAATTAAATTTTTAAGAAAACACGGCTTTGGATGATAAAGAGGTCTCAGTAAATAATTACATATTTACAACCTCAGATAAGTAAAGAGATTGTACAATTAACCCTTAGATTGTACTTTTCCTTAGTAGATGGTATGTTAAAATTATGTATAATAGTTGAAACATTGTTATTAAATTATTCAAGAACAATATACATAAATATGATATCAAATATGATACTATAATATTTCTTTTTTAATAATATTTCAATAGTATCATTGTTTCCGGTGTTAACTGGTTTGTTTTTCTTTATATAATCAGTTAAGTAAGCCTTTTTTTATGGATAGGATATATTTTATTCATATACAGAATGATATTATGTTATTTAGAATTATTATTAATCATGAAATAAAAATTATTTCTGAATGATTACGATGGGGAATGAATCTCAACACGTTCGTGGAGACGGTAATTCGTACGTACACACGAGGGAAAATATCATCATATTGATGGTGAAATACTATATAATTGGATGGTATATCATATATAAATAATCATTAACATGTTATATTTATTATTTAAATCTTTTATACTCATTTTTATACTCATCTAAATAATGAAGTGTTTGAATAATAAACTATACCACGACATGGAAACGGTAAGTCGTACGTACGCACGAATGGTGTCTTTATCGTTCATATGATAGATTGAATAATGAATATTGTTGTACCATTTATATAATAACATCAAAATATATAAAATATACTGGATGTGTTAGTTTAGAATGGAAACAACAAAGAACAAGGAAGTGTAATAGGAAAATAACTTCAAAGATGGTGGTGAAATTATTACCTCTTCTTCGGGTGTTTCCTTTTGAGTTGATCAAATGGGATTCGTAGGTCGTATTTTTGAGGAAAATAAGGCCTCTAGTGTTAATTGAAGGAAATTTAGAGGATAGTTGTTCAGTGGTTGGCCTAGCCAAATGGTTTTTGTGGTGTTATTTTAAGAGAAGGGGAAGTGCCCTTTTATAATAGAGGGTGAGGTGCACCTTAAGAAAAGACTGAAATATTGATTTATAATAAATTCATTTCAGTTTATAATGGCTCAAAAATTATTAATTTAGATTCTATGGTTTGTATAGGTTGAATACATCTCAACCAATAGTTTTTTTATATGTTTGTGTCACCATATTAACCTTATTTTTTAGATTTAACTCTTAGTTATACAGTTTAACTTTTACCATTTATTCTTGTATTATTATAATTATTTGTTAATAAACGTACTATAAAATACAAATATAACCTCAAGTGGTTCATTAATGATATACCTATCAATATATACGTTTTTTTAAAGAGCCATAGATTTTTTAGACAATTATAAAATTTATTAATATAATTTTTTTAAAAAACTCATTTATGTCAATTTTGACACTATTTAGTATTTGGTTTTTTTGAAATTCATAACAGCATGATTTCTTCAAAAAAAATATCTAATAAGACCTGACATGTCATATTGTCCTAGAAAAATTCAGTAATTCATCATAATTTCTCAATTTACATTTATATGGATATTTATAATATAAATTATTTTCGTATTTCATTAATAAGGTAATTACCACATCATCATTTTGTTATAAATAAATTAATTTATATAATGTATAAAAAATTAAATAAAATACCTTTATTTATAAATTATTTTTTTCCTTAAAATGAATATTTATATCTGAATTTATATTGTGTATAACCCTACATACAAAATGTTTTATTTATTAAACTTTGAATTTAACACTTTTTACTCTTCTTAAAATAAAATATTAATAAATGTTCTAATCTAATCCAAGTGGACTAAAGTGGATAATATTTTTTTCCTAAGGATGTTTTTGGACGAATTAAACCTACCCAAAAGAATTTGGACTTGTGTTAGGGTAATTATTATATCATTTTTACCCTTAAATACCATATTAACTTTTAACCGCATTAAATAAAAGTCAAATTTCACTATTCACCGGAAATTATTGTCATCATATTGAAAATTTTTTTGCTTATATATATCAAACGTGTCTTTCATATTTTTTAAATTCAACTCACAGAAGCGGTAAAAGTTTATTTAATGCAAATTGGCATAAAAACCTAGAAGGTGGGTAAAAATGTTAAAAAGTTCAATAAAAATGTATACGTCCAAGTTTTTTATAAAATGACTCCAATTAATTATATTTAAAATATATAATTATTATACATCTATTTTGAATTAAAAATAAATTTATATAAAATAAATAATTTTTAAAATAAAAAGTTGGTTTTAAATAATAACTTAGTGTTTATTAAGTATTCATAAAAAATTTATAGTTTTACAAAAAATAACAAAAAATTACCCTAATCTAATTTTGTTATTCCAAATTCACGAATGAATCCCATTTAACCAAATTCAAAACATATAATGTTAATTAATTAATTTAAAATTAATTCCCATTGTCATAACCAAAAAAAAGGGTTTTTTAAAAAGTAAAAACTATCAAAAGATTGACTTGTGTTTATGTCAAATTTAACTGTGAAATTATATATAATGACCTAAATTTTATTAGATGAAATAAAATCTAATTTTACTTCAAAAATATTCAAATTCATAATTTAAAACTATTAATTATTTATATTTAAAATGTTGTTTTCAATTAAAACGTAGCATTTTTCACCATTCCTCAAAATATGAAATTTTTCATAAAATCAAAAAAATATGTCCAAACTAAATTTTTATGTCCCAATTCTAAATAAAAAGTCTATTTTTTCAAATTTAATATAAAAGTGTCATATATTTCATGTATGAAAAGTCACCATTAGTAGGCTGTAAAATTGCATTTTAGAAAAATAATTCCTTTATCTAAAAAATTTATTTTGTTATTATATTATGTCCAAGTAACAAATAATATGGGTGTTAAAATTATATAGAGTATATAATAATCAAAATTCAGTTAATACTATTCATAATGGCTTTTTGAACGGCTATTTTGGTAAGTTGTGGTGCGTTCGAACTCGATGTTTCGTGTAGCGCAAGCTATTGAATTACTTTAATGAGATAATGTACTATAGAATCTTGGGGTGTTAAAATATGTGAATTGAATTTTCGAAAATGGAAACACATGGTTTTAATATGTTTTATATTTTTATTCTAATAAGATAAACATAATTTCTTACCAAAGTTAGTAGAGAATGTGATAGTCATTAATTACAGTGATTGAGGTGAAATTATGATTAACGTGGGAATAATCCTTAAAAATAATGGTCTAAATGACATAGACACTTGTAAAAACCCCTTTGGATGGAAAAATATCTTCCATAAACCGTAATTTCATGATAATGTTTGGTTTTTGTTAATTTTTTAGTTAAAATCATGTTAACACGTAACATGTTTTCAAAAATTCCAAGTGTGTCCCATCCCTTTCCAGAAAATGGCCACCACCTCTCCCCCTACATCGCACCCCCCAATCCCCTTATGTTCATCCAATATGTTCCTATATCACTTCCCAAAAACCCTCCATTACTCATTTAATTCTTTATTACGTAATAATTCCATACAAAGATTCCATTTTGAAAAAACCAAAAGAGGTTACCCAAAGAAGAGGTAATATCCTCCCTCAAACTCCATTCATTCAATTTCTTTCTCCAGCACCACAATTAATCTTATTTCATGAAAAAATAAAATAATATGTATCCTTAATATACTGATATTTTTTTATTTATAGGTTTATACCATCACTAACATATAATTCCATCTAATGGGTAACATACTTACCATTCTTGTGTATGGAGAACTACCGCCTCATGAAATGATTTTGTTTGTTTAAATTTTTCCACCGCTTATGCTTGGGAATTATGATGTAAAAATTATTTATATATGATATATATGATATGTATGATTTATTAATTAGTTTTTTATTTCATATAATGCCTAAAATTTTTCTTGTCATTTTTTTAAATATTATAACTTTATTTGTGAAAGTATGGACTACCATCACTTTAAAAAGAAGTGACTCGTTAACACATTACATAGAATGTATAAAGGATTTGTTTATTAAATATATATAATAAATATGAAATTATAATTATAAATTAATTATATTATATACATATATACATTTATTACATTTCATTTCTTTCTTTTAATACGCCATGAAAATGGAATCAACGTTAATTCTTAACAACAAACCAATGTCTCCATGAACGGTGAATTCCAATTCATATATATATCATATATATATTTTTTATTAATGTTATTTACAGATTATATATGATATATAAGTTATTTTCTACATTCTTTGAATATGTAAAACATGATTTATGTAATAGTATCAAGAACGACATGTAAAAACACATATGTTAAACAAATCGGTTATTACCCAAAACGATACATTAACATGGAATTGTTAATAAATGGGGATTATAAGTTTATAAGAAAATAATATATAGTATACTATATATGAATATGGGTATTTTATAGATTTATAATAATTTTATAATTCTAATATAAGATGATTGTATGAGTATGATGAAAATCAAGACACAAGATAAGGGAATTTCATATCACATTTTAATTCTATTAGAAACAAGCATTATTCTACAAGATTTTCTTTAGTGTGGTCTATATGATGAAAATAAATATAATAAATCAATACAATTCGCATATTTATGGTTATTTAATTATCTAGTATATGATATTTATTTCATGGGTTTTACATTTAACAAATTACCAAAACATTAAGATAATGTTGTCTCAATTTTCCTTTTATCCGAAACATGATTTTTTATGCTCCTAAATTATTTTTTGGGGTGTATATACTTCCATTTTACATTTTATATCATGAATCTCACTTATTAATAATATTTAAATCTTTTTTTAACTTTATTTTCTTACATGGAAAGTATGAATTCATATTACCATTATAAGGCCCCAGCCTTAAACATTACTTATTCTTGAGTTATTTCATGAATAAACATTGAAGGTCTTTTCAGGTTTATAAATTTAGAGAATTAGGTCATAAAATGATTCATTACATTCCACATTTAAACAATTTTGTTACAATAATACAGTATTCATTTTTTCCGATCAAAGGAAACATATTTAAAATAAATGATGTATTATTTCTTGACACTTCCTCGACACTATCATCACATCATGTACCTTTCCCTTGACCTGTGAAAAACATTTCAAAAGCCTGGGATGAGCATAAAAAGCTCAGTAAGGGATATAAAGATACGGAATTGAAAAATTAGTACATGTATACATGAGAATCAATGAAATCCTACTTTACTCATAAAACATAAGCACTTTAACATACCTCATGAAATCATGAATAAATCATAGAAATCATAAGACATAATGGTAACATGAGGCATTCATAACATTCTTACATAGGGAGTAACCATCTTGTTTACATTTGGAATACCCATCACATTATATTACCAAAATCTCTTCGGAGAAACCTTAATGTTTAACCCCTTCACGTAACCCAATGCATTGGAGAGCTATATCGGGCTCACCCGCCCTTAGTTTACCATGGAACCACCTGTACTCATAAACAATGCCCAAGAACCATAAAATAAACATAGCACATAACTTAAGCATAAATCAAAAATATCATTCCCACATTGAAATAACAATATAACATTTTAAGATATTGAAATAATGAATCCATTCTAAAAAAACCATTTTCAAAACCATTTAATAAAGATTTTTTTTGAATCAAAGTGTCCCATACCACTTTGAATATTTTATAATTTTAAACCATTAATATCCATATAAATGAACCTTAGAAACCATTTTGAAAACATGGATATTAATGAGAAATATTTATATGAATAAATCATTAAAACATTTAAAATTATATTTTAGTTATAGGGTATTTAACAAAATGAGATACACTTAATTACAATAATTGAGGAATAAAAATTAATCATAACATTATAATATTGCGAGAATAAAGGGATTCATGAAATAATATTCCAAATGACAGTATATACACCATCTAAGATTGAATTGGTGCATAACAACAAGGAAGTCTCAATAGAAATGTAAAATGAGATAAAATCCCTTATAAAGAAGGTATCTTTAAATTAAGGATAAATCAATCTCATAATTATGTGTGAAAAATATAAATAAGCCCAATAATAGTGGATATTAAGTGTAAAAAAATAAAAGTTCATTCACACATATTCATAGGATGATATATTCAATAACTACATGTTGAACCCAAAGAAATCGAAATTGGGTTAAGAAGTTCCCTTGGTAAAATTCGACAGCCTAACGGCTTCAATTTAAAAGTCAAAAAATTAGTTGATGAGAGAGAAAATGGTATCTCATCACTTGGAAATACAATTTACATTAATAAGGATATATTATAACATATCCCAAAATTAAAATATGTAATTTAAAAGACATAACAAAATAAGTCTTTTAAAAAGAGGAGTGTGAAAGGATCCCTTACCGATTTGGGCAATTTGCAAAACGTACACCTCATGAAAGAAGAGTCATAAAATGAAAATGTAAATACCCATAAATGAGAGTACACTATATAAATAGTATAATAATGTTCATTACATACACCACACAAAAGTAAATAGTGGCAAATGTAGCATGAATCTCAAGGGAATAAAAAGTGACATGAAAATCCCCTTATAAAAAATTCGGCAGCTTAACAACGCCACATAAAACATCAAAAAATGGATTGATGAGATCAAATAGGTTATCTCATCACATGAACAAAAAAATTACAGCAAGAGTATTATAAAATAACATCCTCCAACAGAAGAACATGGAGCATAAAAGAAATGACATAAAATAGAGTACATGGAAAGAAAGAGAGAGGTAGGATCCCTTACCTCGTGTCTAACTTGACTCGATCGTTCTTTAATCGCCTGAATAATAAACGTGAGTTAATTTCTAATTTCTTAAGAACCTTTTTCATGTTAATTATTCCTTTTATATCACTTATTACCGTGTTATGCACATTATGTAATCATTTAAGTTAATAACGGTCGTTTTGTCGATACTTGGTACTTGAGTTAAAAGTGAACTTATTAAATTTACTAGTTGTTCATGTAGTCAAATATCCATTATGTCAAGAATTATATTCAAGATTTAGATATCATATATACCATATATATCCAGTATATACATGCATTTATAATATTACATAATCATTTAGAGGTAAGAAATGAAATTCACCGTTCATGGAGACGGTAAGCCGTACGTACGCATGAACACTACTTTCATTTATATTTCATACTTAAATGGAATGAAATAATAATGATATAAAGGTATATTATAATTCAAGTGTCGTATAATATATAATATCATTAACTTTATCCTTTATACATCCCACATATGGCATTAACGAATCAAATCACTTTGAGGGGGCGGTAGTCTGCACTTCCTAAAATGAAGATATCGCGTTTTACCCATAATGGAAACCATACATGTATGACAAAAATTAAAAATACAAAAGCTTAAGGAATACATAAACATATTATATATCATATATAAATATAGTGAAATCATTATGGCCACCTTTTAAGGTGTTAAAAAAATATTGAACAGTCATCGTTTCGTGATGCAGAAATTCGCCATCCACAGAAACATTATGTTCTTTAACCATTAGACGGATGTGTGTGGAAGTGTAGATCGAATAATTATTATAACAACATCCTAGTATATTTAAGATACTTTTTTAGTTACAAAAGAAATTAATAAAGAGGTTTTAGGGGGTTGGAGAAGAAAAATAAAACAAAAGATCATTAAAGAAGACTTTACCTTTAAATCGGGTAACTCCCTTTGGTTGAACCAAAAGGGTTTCTTGAAGACATTTCTTCCCAAGGTGAGGCTTCAATGATGAATATTGGGATTTGGAGAGATGAAATGGTCAGGGGTTTACCGAGCCAAAGGCTTGAGAGGTTTGGGTAAGTAGGTAGAGGTGGGTGCCTTTTATAAAAGGAGAGGAGGGGCACTCTTTGAATGTCAAGAAAGGTTACATTATTTTCAAATGTGTTTCGGAATTTAAAGGTCCCACATTGATATATTTTGAGTATAAGGTAAAAAAGGTTAGAAATCCACCCATACAATAGGCTTTTTACATGTAAAGGTCTTATATTTTACATTATATATTCATTGAATTTGAATCGTTAAATAATTAGGTAATCGCTGCATCATCATGATGTCATAAATAATTTAATTAATCTAAGATCTAAAAATTATATACAAAATAATATGATGTAGGAAATATTTTTATCTTTACAATTACCATTTATAGTCAAAAATCTGTCTTGTATAAACCCATGTAATTTTTTTTAGTAAAATTATACATGTTTGTGTCATTTTTACTTTTACTTTAAATAAAAGGCATTAATGTCATTATCTTTCCCAAGTGTCCCCATGGGGTCCCAAAAATAGACCCATGGGTTTTCTTGGTCGGCCATGACACATCCAATAAGGGTAGGACATGTTTCAAGGTCATTTAATATTATGAAAACATTATTCTTACCTTAAACTACACTAATTACCTCTAATCGCTATTAAAAACAATAAAGATAACATTCACCAAAAAAGTAATTTTAATCCCATTGAACCACATTATACTTCCTAATGACTACCATTTATGTCAGATTTTAGAAATTCAAAACACAGATGTGGTAAAATTTCATTTAAACGAAAAATCAATTTTTTAAGTACCACTTAGTGGTTTCACTATTCATCAAAAATTGAAGTTTTTCAGAAAAACACCAAAACTTCACCCTAAGCTATATTTGATATTCCGAATTCAAAAATGATGTCTATTTTAAAAATTTAAAAACATGTAAGTTAAAATAATCAATTTAATAATTAATTCCCGCTGTCAGAACAAATAGCGTGTTTCTAAGAAACAATATCTATCAAAATATTGGCACTTGTTTATGTCCAATCTCAAAGTGATATTAATTCCAATGAACACCATTGGATTAAATGGTAAAAATATATTATAATTTAAATATAAAACAAATTAAAAATATAATCTAACTATATAAATAAATTAGGTTAAAAAGAGGTTTTGAATTAAAATACAACACTTTTCAGTATTCATAAAAAATGAACATTATCAGAAAAATACCAAAAATTTACCCAAAGTAAATTACAATATCCAAATAATAAATAATAAGTTTATTTTGACAAATAAATTTTATAAAATTTTCAAAATATAGATTTAAAAATGGTTCTCCATCTAAAGGCAGTAAAACAATCTTTTAAAAATATTAGAGTATTTATTCTTAAAATTTGATTCATTTGAATTTTAAGCCTCTAACATTTATTGGATAAATGTAAAAATATTTAACAAACATATGTAATCATTTTATAGTTATTTCTGTTCATTCCCTCCATTATAACAACTAGGCGTTATCTATTATAATATTATTATATGAATAGTGTGCAACGTAAGATTTCAAAGAAACTCGTTGTTGCGTATTGGGTACGCCATCAAGAAAAGCATTCCCTTTAAAGTAGTATTAACATTTTATTCAAAAATATTGATAAAAATTAGAATGTAATATTATTTATTCACCTGGAATGTTACATCCTTCCCCCCTTTGGGGAATTGTGTCCTCGCAATTTCAAAATTGGGCTTGGAAACTCCATTGAAAGTCCCACATCGGAACAAGAGTCAGTAAAACTATCAATTAAAAAGAATGGGAGAGAAGTACAAAGGTCACCCAAGTTAACCCATACCAGGATTCCAAGTATGAAAATATGGATATGGTGGAAAAAACAATGGGTCATGCTTTGATGGATAGTGATAGTAAACATGTCTAGGAGAAAGTTAACCACAAGAAAATCACAAGCTTTTGATGGGTTAAACGGTATTCGATTCCCCAGTAGGAAAAGATAACAGACAAAATTTTTGTTTTATGTTACTCTTAATTAAGGAATTTATTTTTGAGCTTAACTAAATCATAATGAAACATACTTACTTGTCACGTAAACTTTCAACTTTTACTAGATTCCTTAATCAAACTCGTATTTTCTCCAAAAGACGAGTATTTAGGAAGACTTGTCCGCATTAAGAGTACTATAATAAACATCTTGAGCTTCACCTAATCCAAAAAATAAAACTATATAGTTCCCATGTATTTATATATCAACCAAAACCAAACCAAACAGTTTAGTACGAGATCAGAAAATACCAAAAAAGGATATTTTTTTACAAAAAGAAAAACTTGTCCTAGTCTCCAAAATTTGTCCAACAATATCCAAAGTTCTACAAATACCATTCAATAAACAGTTATCCATAAAATTATTCAAAGTAATCCATACTAAGATTGAAACCCAAATCTCTGAAGGATTTAATCACATTGTCTTCCAAAGTAAATCTTAACATTTATCTCCAAATTACACCAGTTACTCTAAAGTCTCACGTTGAAAAGTAATTATCCTAATCACATATTCTCCATGATAGGACAATCATTTCCATAGATAACCTAAAATAAACTTATTCTTGATTCATAAAATAATCTAACTATAAAGAATTAGTCAAACTAACCAAGGACTTCACGTAGTCCAGTGGTGGGTGATAAATACAAGTTGCACTTTTGGTGTGGGTTCAATTCCCACAGCTTCGTCCGACGCGATGGGTAGTCACATGGTCTACGTATTGTCCTTTTCCAAAACTATATAATTTTATAACATTCCTAAAAAAGAGATAAATTCATCAAAAATAACCATAACATATTTTAACCTCAATTTTATCTCATGCCTTCTGTATTCCATCATATCATGTAGTAACCCATAATTACCTCAAAGTAAGGATCATATAAACCATAATGGTTACCTTTATAATTATTACCTGAACTTCCAAATCGATTTGGTTCTCTCGTACATTATGTATTAGAGAACTCATTAATGTTCATGTGTTTAATCATGAATCCTTGATAGTTGGTTTGGAATAACCCCGAGATTCCTCATTCAATCCCCTATTTCATCTAGTCCCTTAATTAGTGAACCACCATAGTTTCCTTCATACCCATTGTCACTTTGGTTCCTGCTAGATCCATCCATTTACTAAAACAAAACAAAAAGTCATTGTGAGTATATCAACATAATCATAATGTACTAAAGTGGAAGATAAACACTAAGATATACTTATCCATGTTATCTCAAACTAATTACAACCTTAAAAAACGACAATGAACCCATCTAATATACTAACCATTGTGGTTAAACACAAATTTTCCCTTATTCTTAAAGAATACCCTAACCTCTAATGTTATCTAAACTGACCTCTGATACCAACTATAAGACCCCAGGCTTAAACATTACTTAATCTTGAGTTATTTCAAGAATACACATTGGGGATCTTTTCAGGTTTAGATTTTTAGAGAATTAGGTCATAAAACCATTCATTACATTCCACATTTAAACTAGGTGGTTACAACAAGACAATATTCATTTTATTTCCATCAAAGGAAACATATTTAAAAAAATCATGGATTCTTTATTGACACTTCCTCGACACTATCATCACATCATGTACTTTTCCCTTAAAATCTAAAAAACATTTCAAAAGCTTGGGATGGGAATAAAAAGCTCAGTAAGGGATATAAATATATGAAAAGGAAACATTAGTACATTTATACATGATAATCAATGAAATCCTACTTTACACTTAAAACATAAGCACTTTAACATACCTCATTAAATCATGAATAAATCATAGAAATCATAAGATATAAAGGTAACTTGTGGAATTCCTAACATTCTTACGTAGGGAGTAACCCTCTGGGTTACGTTTGGAATATCTATCACAGTATATTCCCTAAATATCTTTGGAGAAAGATTAACATTTAACCCCTTCGCGTTACCCAATGCATTGGAGAGCTATATCGGGCTCACCCTCCCTTAGTTTATCACGGGACCACCCGCATTTATAAATAATGCCTAAGAACCATAAAATAAACATAGCACATAACTTAAGCATAAAGGAAATATAACATTCCCACATTTCAATAATAATATAACATTTTATGATATTGAAATAATGAATCCATTCTAAAAAACCATTTTAAAACCCATTTAATAAAGTGATTTTTGAATCAAAGTGTCCCATACCACTTTGAAGCTTTTATCATTTTAAACCATAAATATCCATATAAATAAATCCTTAAATCAATTTTGAAAACATGGATATTAATGAGAAATATTTATAAGATTCAATCATTTAAACATTTAAAATGATATTTTAGTTAAGGGGTATTTAACAAAATGCGATACACTTGAATACAATAATTGAGGAATAACATTTAATCAGCACATTATAATATCCTGAAAATAGAGGGATTTATGATATAATATTCCAAAGGATAGCATATAAACCATATAAGAGTTAATTGGTGCATAACAATAATTAAATATCAATAGAAATGTAAAATGTGATAAAATCCCTTATAAAGAAGGAATCCTTAAATTAAGGATAAATCAGTCTCATAATTATGTGTGACGAATATAAATAGACTGAATATTAGTGGATATTAATTGTAAAACAATAAAATATCATTCACACATATTCATAGGATGACATATTCAATATCTACATGTTGAACCCAAAGAAATCAAAATTGGCTTAAGAAGTTCCCTTGATAAAATTCGATAGCCTAACGACATCACTTTGAAATTCATAAAATTAGTTGATGAGAGAGAAAATGGTATCTCATTGCTTGGACATAAAATTTACATTAATAAGGATATATTAGAACTTATCCCATCATAAATAGATGTAAATTAGAAGACATAACAAAATAAGTCTTTTAAAAAGAGGAGTGTGAAAGGTTTCCTTACCGATTTGGGAAATTTTCGAAACTTACACCCCACGAAAGAAGGGTCATAAAATGAAGATGTAAATAACCATAAATGACAGAATATTATACAAATAGAATAATAATTGGAAGTAAATACACCACAAAAAAGTAAATAGTGGCAAATATAGCATGACTCTCACGGGAATTAAAAGTGAGGTGAAAATCCCTTTATGAAAATTCGGCAGCCTAACGGCGCCACATAAAACTTCAAAAAATGGATTGATGAGATAAAATAGGGTCTCTAATCACATTAAAATAGAATTTAAATCAATATTATTATAAAATAACATCCTCAAACATAATAACATGGAGCATAAAAGAAATGACATAAAATATAGTACTTGGAAAAAAAGAGAGAGGTAGGATCCCTTACCTCGTGTCTGACTTGACTCGATCGTTCTTTAATCTCTTGAATAATAAAAATGAGTTAATTTCTACTTGATTAAGAAACTTTTTCAATTTTATTTTTCCTATTATATCACTTATTACCATGTTATGCACATTATGTAATCATTTAAGTTAATAACTGTCGTTTTGTCGATACTTGGTACTTGAGTCAAAAGTGAACTTCTTATATTTACTTGTTGTTCATATAGTAAAATATCCATTTCTCAAGAATGATATTCATGATTTAGATATAATATATACCATATATATATATCCAGTATATACATGCATTTATAATATTACATAATCATTTAGAGGTATGAAATGAAATTCACCGTTCATGGAGATGGTAAGCCGTACGTACGCATGAACGCTACTTTCATTTATATTTCATACTTTAATGTAATTAAATAATAATGATATAAAGGTATATTATAATTTCAGTGTGTTATAATATATAATATAATTAACTTTATCTTTTATACATCCCACGTATGGCATTAACGAATCAAATCACTTTGAGGGGGGGTAGTCCGCACTTCCTAAAATTTAGATATCACGTTTTACCCATAATGGAAACCATAATGGTATGCCATAAATTAAAAATACAGAAGATTAAGGAAATAATAAACATATAATATATCATATATAAATATAGTTACATCATAATGACCAAATTTTATGGTGTTAAAAGAATATTGAACAATCATCGTTTCATGAGGAATAAATTCGCCATCCACAAAAACTGTATGTTCTTTAACCATTAGACGGAGGTGTGTGGATGTGTATCTTGAATCCGTCTTATAACAAAATCCTATTATATTAAAGATATTGGTTTTATTACAAAAGAAATGAATAATAAGATTTTATGGGGTTGGAGAAGCAAAATAAAACAAAAGAACATTAAAGAAGACATTACAATTAAATCGGGTAACTCCCTTTGGTTTGAACCAAAAGGGTTTCTTGAAGAGATTTCTGCCCAAGGTGAGGCTTCAATGATAAATAGAGTTATGTGGAGAGATGAAATGGGAAGGGGTTGTCCGAACCAAAGTCTTGAGAGGTGTGGATATGGAGGTAGAGGTGGGGGCCTTTTATAAGAGGAGAGGAGGGGCACTCTTGGAATGTCAAGAAAGGTTACATTATTTTAAATGAGTTTCGGATTTTAAAGGTCCCAAATTGATATATTTCTAGGATAAGGTGATAAGGGTTATAAATACACCCATTAAATAGGTTTTTGACATGTTTAGGTCTTATATTTTACATTATCTTTTCATTTTATTTGAATCGTTAAATAATGAGGTAATCGCTGTATCGTCATGATGTCATAAATAATTTAATTTATATAATGTTTAAAAATTATAAAAAAATACTATTATGTGAGAAATTGTTTTATCTTTCCAATGAATATTTATAATCAAAAATATGACTTGTATAACCCCATGTAAATTGTTTTTAGTAAAATAATACATGTTTGTGTCATTTTTACTTTTACTTTAAATAAAAGGCATTAATGTCATTATCTTACCAAAGTGGCTCCATGGGCTCCCAAGAAAAGACCCATGGGTTGTAATGGTAAGCCATGACACATACAATAAGGGTATGACATGTTTCAAGGTCATTTCATATTATTAAAACATTTTTTTACCTTAAACTACACTAATTACCTCTAATCGCGATTAAAAACTTAAAAGTAACTATTCACCAAAAAAATTATTTTTATCCCATTGAACCACATTTTACATCCTAATGAAAACCATTTATTTCATATTTTTGAAATTAAAAACACAGAGGTGGTAAAATTTCATTTAAACGAAAAATCGGTTTTTTAAGTACCACTTAGTGGTTTCACTATTCATCAAAAATTGATGTTTTTCAGAAAAATACCAAAACATCACCCAAATCTATATTTGATATTCCTAATTCAAAAATTATGCCTATTTTACAAAATTCAACACATGTAAGTAACAATAAACAATTTAATAATTAATTCCCGCTGTCAGAACAAATAATGTGTTTCTAAGAAACAATATCAATCAAAAGATTGACACTCATTTATATCCAATCTCAAAGTGATAATAATTCCAATGACCACCATTGGATTAAGTGGTCAAAATATTTTCTAGTTTCACTATAAAATCAATTATAAAGGTAATCTAACTATATAAATAAATTATATTAAAAATAGGTTTTGAATTAAAATACAACACTTTTAACTATTCTTTACAAAATAAACATTATCAAATAAATACCAGAAATTTATCCAAAGTAAATTTCAATGTCCCAATCATAAAGAATAAGTTTATTTTTACAAATATAGATTATAAAAATTTCAAAATATAGATTTAATAATGGTTCTCCATCAAAAGGCAGTAAAACAATCTTTTAAAAATATTAGAGTATTGATTCTTAAAATTGGATTCATTTGTATTCTAAGCCTCTTACATTTATTGGATAAATGTAAAAATATTTAACAAACATATGTAATCATTTTGTAGTTATTTATTTTAATTCCCTCCATTACAATGGCTAGGCATTAAAAATTATAATATTATTATATTATTAGTTTGCAACATAAGATTTCAAAGAAACTCGTTGTTGCGTATTGGTTACGCCATCGAGCATAGAATTCCCTTTAAAGTATTATTAACATTTTATTCACAAATATTGATAAACATTATAATGTAATATTATTTATTTAGCTGGGATGTTACATCCTTCCCCCATTTTGGGAATTGCATCCTCGCAATTTCAAAATTGAGCTTGGAAACTCCATTGAAAGTCCCACATCGGAACAAGAGTCAGTAAAACTATCACTAAACAGAATGGGAGAGAAGTACAAAGGTCACCCGAGTTAACCCATACTAGGATTCCAAGTATGAAAATATGGATATGGAGGAAAAAACAAAGGGACCTGTTCTGATGGAGAGTGATAGTAAACATGTCTAGGAGAAAGTTAACAACAAGAAAATCACAAGCCTGTGATGGGTTAAACGGTATTCGATTCCCCAGCAGGAAAAGTTAACGGACAACATTTTTGTTTTAAGTTACTCATAATTAAGGAATTTATTTTTGAGCTTACCTAAATCATAATGAAACATACTTACTTGTCACATAGACTTTCAACTTTTACTTGATTCCTTGGTCAAACACATATTTTCTCCAAAAGATGAGTATTTAGGAAGACTTGTTCGCATTAAGAGTACTATAATGAAATTATTGATAATCACCTAATCCAAAAACGAGAAAAACATATTTCCCATGTCTTTAGATATCAACCAAAACCAAACCAAATAGTATAGTACGAGATCAGATAATACCAAAAAACGATATTTTTTTTACAAACAGAAAAACTACTCCTAGTCTCCAAAATTTTTCCAACAATACCCAAAGTTCAACAAAGACCATTCAATAGACAGTTAGCCATAAAATTCATCAATTTAATCCAAACTAAGATTGAAACACAAATCTCTGATGGATTTAATCACATTGTCTTCCAAATTAAATCTTAACATTTATCTCTAAATAACACCAGTTACTCTTAAAGTCTCACATTGAAATGTAATTATCCTAATCACATATTCTCCATGATAGGATAATCATTTCCATAGATAACCAAAAATAAACTTATTCTTGATTCAGAAAATAATATAACTATAAAGAATTAGTCAAACTAACCAAGGAGTTCACGTAGTCCAGTGGAAGGCCATAAATACCAGTTGCACTTTAGTTGTGGGTTCGATTCCCACAGCTTCATCCGACGCGACGGGTTGTCACACGGTCTACGCATTTTCCTTTATCCAAAACTATATAATTTTATAACATTCCTCAAAAAGAGATAAATTCGTCAAAAATAACCATATCATATTTTAGCCTCAATTTTATCTCATGGCTTTTGTATTCATTCATATCATGTAGTAACCAATAATTACCTCAAAGTAAGGATCATATAAACCCTAATGGTTACAATTATAATTATTACCTGAACTTCCAAATCGAGTTGGTTCTCTCGTACATGATGTATTAGAGAACTCACCAAAGTTAAAGTGGTTAATCATTACTCCTTGATAGTTGGTTTGGAATAACCACGAGATTCCACATTCAATCCCCTATTTCATCTTGTCCCTTAATCAGAGAACCACCATAGATTCCTTTATTTCCATTGTCACATTGGTTCCTGATAGATCCATCAATTTACTAAAACAAAACAAAATGTTAGTTTGAGGATATCAACAAAATTATCATGTACTAAAGAGGAATATAAACACTAAGATATACTTATCCAAGTTATCTCAAACTCATTTCAACCTTAAAAAAACGACAACGACTCCATCTATTATACTAACCATTGTGGATAAACACAACTTGTCACTTATGTATAAATAATACCCTAACCTCTAAAGTTATCTAAACCAACCTCTGATACCAACTATAAGGTCCCAGCCTTAAACATTACTTAATCTTGAGTTATTTCAAGAATACACATTGAGAATCTTTTCAGGATTAGAGATTTAGAGAATTAGTCATAAAACCATTCATTACATTCCAAATTTAAACAAGGTGGTTACAATAAGACAGTATTCATTTTTTTCCATCAAAGATAACATATTTAAATAAAATCATTGTTTCTTTCTTGAAACTTCCTCGACACTATCATCACATCATGTACCTTTCCTTTGACCTGTGAAAAACATTTCAAAATATTGGGATGGTCATAAAAAGCTCAGTAAGGGATATAACGATACGGAAAGGAAACATTAGTACATTTATACATGATAATCAATGAAATCCAACTTTACTCATAAAACATAATCACTTTAACATACCTCATGAAATCATAAATAAATCATAGAAATCGTAAGAAATAAAGGTAACTTGAGGCATTCATAACATTCTTACGTAGGGAGTAACCCTCTTGGTTATGTTTGAGAAACCCATCATAGTATATTCCCTAAATCTATTTGGAGAAACATTAACGTTTAACCCTTTCGCGTTACCCAATGCATTGGAGAGCTATATCGGGCTCACCCGCCATTAGTTTATCAAGGATCCACCCGTCTTCATAAACAACACCCAAGACCCATAACATAAACATATAACATAAATTATGCATAAAGGGTAGATAAAATCCCCACATTTCAATAACAATATAACATTTTATGATATTAAAATAATGAATCCATTCTAAAAAAACCATTTTCAAACCCACTTAATAAAGAGATTTTTGAATCAAAGTGTCCCATACCACTTTGAAGATTTTAACATTTTAAACCATTAATATCAATATAAATAAATCCTTGAAATCATTTTGAAAACAAGGATATTAATGAGAAATATTTATAGGAATAAATTATTAAAACATTTAATATGATATTTTGGTTAAAGGGTATTTATCAAAATGCGATACACTTGAAAACAATAATTGAGGAATAACATTTAATTAGAACTTTATAATATCATGAGAATAAAGGGATTCATATATAATATTCCAAATGATAGTATATACACTATATAAGAGTTAATTTGTTCATAAAAACAATGAAGTCTCAATAGAAATGTAAAATGAGATAAAATCCCTTATAAAGAAGGTATCCTTAAATTAAGGATAAATCAATGTCATAATTATGTGTGACAAATATAAATAATCTAAATATTAGTGGATATTATGTATAAAACAATAAATGGTCATTAAAACATATTCAACGGATTACATATTCAATAACTACAAGTTGAACCCAAAGAAATCGAAATTGGGTTAAGATGTTCCATTGGTAAATTTTGACAGCCTAACGACGTGACATTAAAATTCATAAAATGAGTTGATGAGGGAGAAAATGTTATCTCATTGATTGGACATAAAATTTTTATCAATAAGGATATATTAGAACATATCACAACATAAAAAAGATGTAAATTAAAAGACATAACAAAATAATTATTTTAAAAAGAGGAGTGTGAAAGGTTCCCTTACCGATTTGGGTAATTTTCGAAATGTACACCCCATGAAAGAAGGGTCATAAAATGAATATTTAAATACCCCTAAATGAGATTATATTATAAAGATATTATAATAATGGGAAGTACATACACCACACAAAAGGAAATATTGGCAAATGTATCAGGAATCTCACGAGAATAAAAAGTGAGATGAAAATCCCCTTATGAAAATTTGGCAGCCTGACGGTGCCATATAAAACATCCAAAAATGGATTGATGAGATCAAATAGGGACTCTCATCACATGAAAATAAAAATTAAATAAATATTATTATAAAATAACATCCTCTAACATAAAAACACGTAGAATAAAAGTAATGACATAAAAGAGAGTACTTGGAAAGAAAGAGAGAGGTAGGATCCCTTACCTCGTGTCTGACTTGACTCGATCGTTCATTAATCTCCTGAATAATAAACTTGAGTTAATTTATACTTGCATAAGAAAAGTTTTCAAGTTTATTATTCCTTTTATATCACTTATTATCATGGTATGCACATTATGTATTCATTTAAGTTAATAACGGTCGTTTTGTCGAAACTTGGTACTTGAGTCAAAAGTGAACTTCTTATATTTACTAGTTGTTCATGTAGTAAAATATCCATTTCTCAAGAATGATATTCATGATGTAGATATAATATATACCATATATATATATATAATATATACATGCATTTATAATATTACATAATCATTTAGAGGTAAGAAATGAAATGCACCGTTCATGGAGATGGTAAGCCGTACGTATGCATGAACGCTACTTTCGTTTATATAACATACTTTAATGGAATGAAATAATAATGATATAAAGGTATATTATAATTCCAGTTGGTATCATATATAATATCATTAACATTATCTTTTATACATCCCACATATGGCATTGATGAATCAAATCACTTTGAGGGGATGATAGTTCGCACTTCCTAAAATGTAGATATCACGTTTTACCCATAATGAAAACCATAAAGGTATTCAATAAATGAAAATTACATAAGATTAAGGAAAACATAAACATATTATATATCATATATATATATATAGTGACATCATAATTTCCACCTTTTAAGGTGTAAAATGAATATTGAACAATCATCATTTCGTGAGGCAGAAATTCTCCATCCACAGAAAGAGTATGTTCCTTAACCATTAGATGGAGGTGTGTGGACATGTTGATCAAATCTGTCTTATAACAACATCCTGTTATATTTAATATACTGGTGTTATTACAAAAGAAATGAATAAATATATTTTAGGTGGTTGGAAAAGCAAAAAAAAGAACATTAAAAAAGACTTTACCTTTAAATCAGGTAACTCCATTTGGTTTTAACCAAAAGGGTTTCTTGAAGAGTTTCCTGCCCAAAGTGAGGCTTCAATGATGAATATAGGTATGTGGAGAGTTGAAATGGGCAGGGGATGGCTAAGCCAAAGGCTTGAGAGGTGTGGGTAAGGAGGTAGAGTTGGGGGCCTTTTATAAGAGGGGAGGAGGGGCACTCTTGGAAAGTCAAGAAAGGATACATTATTTTCAAATGAGTTTCGGATTTTAAAGTTCCCACATTGATATATTTCTAGGATAAGGTGATAAGGGTTAGAAATACACCCATAAAATTGGTTTTTGACATGTGTAGGTCTTAGATTTTACATTATCTTTTCATTTTATTTGAATCGTTAAATAATGAGGTAATCGCTGCATCATCATGATGTCATAAGTAATTTAATTTATTTAATGTCTAAAAATTATAACAAAAATATTATTATGTAGTAAATATTTTTATATTTTCAATGACTATTTATAGTCAAAAAATATGACATGTATAACCCCATGTTATGTTTTTTTAGTAAAACAATACATGTTAGTGTCAATTTTACTTTTACCTTAAATAAAAGGCATTAATGTCATTATCTTACCCAAGTGGCTCCATGGGGTCCTAAAAATATACCCATGGGTTTTCTTGGTCGGCCATGACACATCCAATATGGTTAAGACATGTTTCAAGGTCATTTCATATTATGAAAACATTATTTTTACCTTAAACTACACTAATTACCTCTAATCACGATTAAAAACATAAAACATACTATTCACCAAAAAAATTATTTTAATCCCACTGAATCAAATTTTACTTCCTAATGAAAACCATGTATGTCAAATTTTTTATATTCAAAACATATAGGTGGTAAAATTTCATTTAAACAAAAAATCAGTTTTTTAAGTACCACTTAGTGGTTTCACTATTCACCAAAAATTGAAGTTTTTCAGAAAAATAACAAAACTTCACCCTAATCAATATTTGATATACCAAATTCAAAAATGATGTCTATTTTAAAAAAATCAAAACCTGTAAGTTACAATAATAAATTTAATAATTAATTCCCGCTGTCAGAACAAATAGTGTGTTTCTAAGAAACAATATCTATCAAAAGATTGACAATTGTTTAAGTCCAATATCAAAGTGATATTAATTCCAATGAACACCATTGTATTAAATGGAAAAAAATATATTCTAATTTAACTTTAAAAAAAATTAAAAAGACAATATAACTATATAAATAAATTAGATTAAATAGAGGGTTTGAATTAAAATGCAACACTTTTCACTATTCATTAAAAAATGAACATTATCAGAAAAATACCAGAAATTTATCCAAAGTAAATTTCAATGTCCCAATAATAAAGAATAAGTTTATTTTGAAAAATATAGCTTATAAAAATTTCAAAATATAGATTTAAAAATGGTTCTCCATCAAAAGACGGTAAAACAATCTTTTAAAAATATTAGAGTATTTATTCTTAAAATTGGATTCATTTGGATTTTAAGCCTCTAACATTTATTGGATAAATGTAAAAATATTTAACAAACATATGTAATCATTTTTTAGTTATTTCCGTTCAATCCCTCCATTACAACGGCTAGGCGTTAACTATTATAATATTATTATATTATTAGTGTGCAACGTAACATTTCAAAGAAACTCGTTGTTGCGTATTGGGTACACCATTGAGCATAGCATTCCCTTTAAAGTAGAATTAACATTTTATTCCCAAATATTGATAAACATTAGAATTTAATATTATTTATTTATCTGGGATGTTACATCCTTCCCCCCTTTTGGGAATTGCGTCCTCGCAATTTCAAAATTGGGCTTGGAAACTCCATTGGAAGTCCCACATCGGAACAAGAGTCAGTAAAACTATCACTAAAAAAGAATGAAATAGAAGTACAAAGGTCACCCTAGTTAAACCATACTAGGATTACAAGTATGAAAATATGGATATGGAATAAAAAACAAAGGGCCATGTTCTGATGGAGAGTGATAGTAAACATGTCTAGGAGAAAGTTAACCACAAGAAAATCACAAGCCTGTGATGGGTTAAACGGTATTCGATTCCCCAGTAGAAAAAGTTAAGAGACAACATTTTTGTTTAAAGTTACTCTTAATTGAGGAATTTATTTTTGAGATTAACTAAATCATAATGATACATAATTACTTGTCACGTAGACTTTCAACTTTTACTAGATTCCTTAATCAAACTCATATTTTCTCCAAAAGACAAGTATTTAGGAAGACTTGTTCGCATTAAGAGTAATATAATCAACTTAATGAGAATCACATAATCCACAAAAGATAACTATATGTTTCACATGTCTTCATATATTAACCAAAACCAAACCAAAATGTTTAGTATGAGATTAAATAATACCAAAAAAGGATATTTTTTACAAAAAGAAAAACTAATCCTAGTCTCCAAAATTTGTTCAACAATACCCAAAGTTCATCATAGACCATTCAATAAAAAGTTATCCATAAAATTCATCAAATTAATACAAACTAAGATTGAAATCCAAATATCGGAAGTATTTAATCACATTTTCTTCCAAAGTAAATCTTAACATTTATCTCCAAATAACACAAGTTAATCGTAAAGTCTCACATTGAAAAGTAATTTTCCTAATCCCGTATTCTCCATGATAGGATAATAATTTCCATAGATAACCCAAAATAAACTCATTATTGATTCATAAAATCATATAAATATAACTAATTATTCAAACTAACAAAGGACTTCATGTAGTTCAGTGGTAGGCGATAAATACTAGTTGCACTTTAGTTGTGGGTTCGATTCCCACAGATTCGTCCGACGTGACGAGTTATCACATGGTCTATGTATTGTCCTTTTTCCAAAACTATATAGTTTTATAACATTCCTCAAAAATAGATAAATTCATCAAAAATAACCATAACATATTTTAACCTCAATTTTATCTCATGCCTTTTCTATTCCATCATATCATGTAGTAACCCATAATTACCTCAAAGTAAGGATCATATAAACCCTAATGGTTAGCTTTATAATTATTACCTGAACTTCCAAATCGAGTTGGTTCTCTCATACATGATGTAATATAGAACTCTCCAAAGTTCAAGTGGTTAATCATGACTCCCTGATAGTTGGTTTGGAATAACCATGAGATTCCTTATTCAATCCCATATTTCATCCAGTCCCTTAATTAGAGAACCACCATAGTTTACTTCATACCCATTGTAACTTTGGTTCCTATTAGATCCATCCATTTACTAAAAAACAAAAAATCAGTGTGAGTATATCAACAAAATCATCATGTACTAAAGAGGAAGATAAAAAATAATATATACTTATCCAACTTATCTCAAACTCATTCCAACCTTCAAAAAAACAACAATGACTCCATCTAATATACTAACCGTTGTGGTTAAACACAACTTTTCACTTATGTTTAAAGAATACCCTAACCTCTAAATTTATCTAATCCAACCTCTGATACCAACTATAAGGCCCCAGCCTTAAACATTACTTAATCTTGATTTATTTCAAGAATACACATTGAGGATCTTTTCAGGTTGAGTGTTTTAGAGAATTAGGTTATAAAACCATTCATTACATTACACATTTAAACAAGGTGGTTACAACAAGACAGTATTCATTTTTTTCCATCAATGGAAACATATTTTAAAAATAATCATGGATTCTTTCTTGACACTTCCTCGACAATGTCATCACATCATGTACCATTCCCTTGACCTGTGAAAAAAATTTCAAAAACTTGGGATGGGCATAAAAAGCTCAGTAAAGGGTATAAATATATGGAAAGGAAACACTAGTACATTTATACATGAGAATCAATGAAATCCTACTTTACTCACAAAACATAAGCACTTTAACATACCTCATGAAATGATGAATAAATCATAGAAATCATAAGACAAAAAGGTAACTTGAGAAATTTATAACATTCTTACGTAGGGAGTGACACTTCTGTTTACGTTTGGAATACCCATCACAGTATATTCCATAAATCTCTTCGGAGAAACATTAACTTTTAACCCCATCATGTTACCCAATGCATTGGAGAGCTATATCGGGCTCACCCGCCCTTAGTTTATCACGAAACCACCCGTCTTCATAAACAATGCCCAAGAACCATAACATAAACATAGAACATAACTTAAGCATAATGAAAAGATAGCATTCCCACATTTAAATAACAATATAACATTTTATGATATTGAAATAATTAATCCATTCTAAAAAAACCATTTTCAAAACCATAGAATAAAAATATTTTTAAATAAAAGTGTCCCATACCACTTTGAAGCTTTTAACATTTTAAACCATTAATATCTATATAAATATATCCTTGAAACAATTTTGAAAAAATGGATATTAATGAGAAATATTAATAATTATAAATCATTAAAACATTTAAAATGATATTTTAGTTAAAGGGTATTTAACAAAATGTGATAAACTTGAATTCAATAATTGAGGAATAACATTTAATCTGAACTTTATAATATCATGAGAATAAATGGATTAATGATCTAATAATCCAAAGTACAGTATATACACCATATAAGAGTGAATTGGTTCATAACAACAATGAAGTCTAAATAGAAATGTAAAATGAGATAAAATCCCTTATAAAGAAGGTATCCTTAAATTAAGGATAAATCAATCTCATAATTATGTGTGACAAATATAAATAAACCCAATATTAGTAGATATTAAATGTAAAACAATAAAAGGTCATTCAAACATATTCAGAGGATGAAATATTCAATAACTACATGATGAACCCAAAGAAATCGAAATTGGGTTAAGAAGTTCCCTTGATAAAATTCGACAGCCTAACGACGTCACTTTAAAATTCATAAAGTTAGTTGATGAGAGAGAAAATGGTATCTCATCACTTGGAAATAAAATTTACATCAATAAGGTTATATTAGAACATATACCAACATAAAAATAATTAAATTGAAAGACATAACAAAATAAGTCTTTTAAAAAGAGGAGTGTGAAAGGTACCCTTACAATTTTGGGAAATTTTTGAAACGTAAACCCCATGAATGAAGGGTCATAAAATAGATATGTAAATACCCATAAATGAGATTATATTATACAAATATTATAATAATGGGAAGTACATACACAACAAAAAAGGAAATAGTGGCAAATGTAGCATGAATCTCACGGTAATAAAAAGTGAGATGAAAATCCCCTTATGAAAATTCAGTAGCCTAACGGCGCCACATAAAACATCCAAAAATGGATTGATGAGATCAAATAGGGTCTCTCATCAAATGAACATAAAAATTAAATCAAGAGGATTTTAAAGTAACATCCTCCAACATAAGAACATGGAGCATAAAAGAAATGAAATAAAAGAGAGTACTTGGAAAGAAAGAGAGAGGAAGGATCCCTTACCTCGTTTCTGACTTGACTCAATCGTTCATTAATCTCCTAAATAATAAACAAGAGTTAATTTATACTTTCTTAAGAAACTTTTTCAAGTTTATTATTCCTTTTATATCTCTTGTTACCATGTTATGAAAATTATGTAATCATTTATGTTAATAACTTCCGTTTTGTTGAAACATGGTACTTGAGTCAAAAGTGAACTTCTTATATTTACAAGTTTTTCATGTAGTCAAATATCCATTTCTCAAGAATGATATTCATGATATAGATATCAAATATATAATATATATATATCCAGTATATACATGCAATAATAATATTACATAATCATTTAGAGGTAAGAAATGAAATGCACCATTCATGGAGATGGTAAGCCGTACGTATGCATGAACGCTACTTTCATTTATATTTCATACTTTAATGGAATGAAATAACAATGATATAAAGGTGTATTATAATTCCAGTGTGGTATCATATATAATATCATTAACTTTATCTTTTATACATCCCACATATGGAATTAACGAATCAAATCACTTTGAGGGGGCGGTAGTCCGCACTTCCTAAAATGTAGATATCACGTTTTACCCATAATGGAAACCATAATGGTATTACATAAATGAAAAATACATAAGATTAAGGGAAATATTAACATATTATATGTCATATATAAATATAGTGACATCATAATGACCACATTTAAAGGTCTTAAATGAATATTGAACAATCATCGTTTCGTGATGCAGAAATTCGCCATCCACAGAAACAGTTTGTTCTATAACCATTAGACGGAGGTGTGTGGATGTGTAGCTAGAATGTGTCTTATAACAACATCCTAGAATATTTAATATACTGGTGTTTTTACAAAAGAAATTAATAAAAAGATTTTAGGGGGTTGGAGAAGCAAAATAAAACAAAAGATCATTAAAGAAGACTTTACCTTTAAATCGGGTAACCCCCTTTGGTTTGAACCAAAAGGGTTTATTGAAGAGATTTCTGCCCAAGGTGAGGCTTAAATGATGAATAGAGGTATTTGGAGAGATGAAATTGGCAGTGTTTGGCCGAGCCAAAGGCTTGAGAGGTGTGGGTATAGAGGTACAGGTGGGGGCCTTTTATAAGAGGAGAGGAGGGGCACTCTTGGAACGTCAAGAAAGGTTACATTATTTTCAAATGAGCTTCGGATTTTAAAGGTCCCACGTTGATATATTTCAAGTATAAGGTGATAAGGGTTATAAATACACCCATTCAAAAAGTTTTTGACTTGTTTAATTCTTATATTTTACATTATATTTTCATTTTATTTGAATCGTTAAATAATGAGGTAATCGTTGCATGATCATGATGTCCTAAATAATTTAATTTATTTAATGTCTAAAAATTATAAAAAAATACTATGGTGTAGGAAATATTTTTATCTTTACAATTATTATTTATAGTCATAAATATGACTTGTATAAACCCATGTAATTGTTTTAGTAAAACAATACATGTTTGTGTCATTTTTACTTTTACTTTAAATAAAAGGCATTAATGTCATTATCTTAACCAAGTGGTTCCATAGAGTCCCAAAAATAGGCCCACGGCTTGTCTTGGTCGGCCATGACACATCCAATAAGGGTAGGACATGTTTCAAGGTCATTTAATATTATTAAAACATTATTTTTACCTTAAACTACCCTAATTACCTCTAATCGCGATTAAAAAAAATTAAAAGTTACTATTCACCAAAAAAATTATTTTAATCCCATTTAACCACATTTTACTTCCTAATAACAACCATGTATATCGGATTTTTGAAATTAAAAACACCAAGGTGATGAAATTTCATTTAAACAAAAAATCAGTTTTTTAAGTACCACTTAGTGGTTTCACTATTCATCAAAAATTGACGTTTTTCAGAAAAATACCAAAACTTCACCCTAAGCTATATTTGATATTCCAAATTCAAAAATGATGTCTATTTTATAAAATTCAAAACATGTAAGTTACAATAATAAATTTAATAATTAATTCCCACTGTCAGAACAAATAGCGTGTTTCTAAGAAACAATATCTATCAAAAGATTGACACTCGTTTATGTCCAATCTCAAAGTGATATTAATTCCAATGACCACCATTGGATTAAATGGTAAAAATATATTATAATTTCACTTTAATACCAATTAAAAATATAATCTAACTATATAAATAAATTAGATTAAAAAGAGGGTTTGAATTAAAATACAACACTTTTCACTATTCATTAAAAAATGAACATTATCCGAAAAATACCAGAAATTTATCCAAAGTAAATTTCAATGTCCCAATCATAAAGAATAAGTTTATTTTGAAAAATATAGATTATAAAATTGTCAAAAGATAGGTTTAAAAATGGTTCACCATCAAAAGTTGGTAAACCAATCTTTTAAAAATATTAGAGTATTTATTCTTAAAATTGGATTCATTTTGATTTTAGGACTCTAACATTAATTGGATAAATGTAAAAATATTAAAAAAACACATGTAATGATTTTTTAGTTATTTCAGTTCATTCCCTCTATTAAAACGGCTAGACGTCAACTATTATAATATTATTATATTATTAGTGTGCAACGTAAGATTTCAAAGAAACTCGTTGTTGCGTATTGCGTACGCCATCGAGCATAACATTCCCTTTAAAGTAGTATTAACATTTTATTAACAAATATTGATAAACATTATAATGTAATATTATTTATTTACCGGGGATGTTACATCCTTCCCCCCTTTTGGGAATTGCGTCATCGCAATTTCAAAATTGGGCTTGGAAACTCCATTGAAAGTCCCACATCGGAACAATAGTGAGTAAAACTATCACTTAAAAAAGGGGAGATAAGTACAAAGGTCACCCGAGTTAACCCATACTGGGATACCATGTATGAAAATATAGATATGAAGGAAAAAACAATGGGTCATGTTCTGATGGAGAGTGATAGTAAACATGTCTAGGAGAAAGTTAACCACCAGAAAATCACAAGCTTGTGATGGGTTAAACGATAATCGATTCTCCAGTAGGAAAACATAACAGACAACATTTTTTTTAAGTTACTCTTAATTGAGGAATTTATTTTTGAGCTTAACTAAATCATAATGAAACATTCTTACTTGTCACGTAGACTTTCAACTTTTACTAGATTCCTTAATCAAAATCATATTTTCTCTAAAAGACGAGTATTTAGGAAGACTTGTTCGCATTAAGAGTACTATAATCAACATCTTGAGGATCACCTAATCCACAAAAGAGAACTTTATATTTCCCATGTCTTTAGATATCAAACAAAACGAAACCAAAAAGTTCAGTATGAGATCAGATTATACCAAAAAAGTATATTTTCTTAAAAAAAGAAAAACTACTCCTAGTATCCAAAATTTGTCCAACAATACCCAAAGTTCAACAAAGACTATTCAATAAACAGTTATCCATAAAATTATTCAATGTAATCCAAACTGAGATTGAAACCCAAATCTTTGAATGATTTAATCACATTGTCTTCCAAATTAAATCTTATCATTTATCTCTAAATAACACCAGTTACTCTTAAAGTCTCACATTGAAAAGTAATTAGCCTAATCACATATTCTCTATGATAGGATAATAATTTCCATAGATAACCCAAAATAAACTTATTCTTGATTCATAAAATCATATAACTATAAAGACTTAGTTAAACTAACCAAGGACTTCACGTAGTCCAGTGGTAGGCGATAAATACCAGTTGAACATTAGTTGTGGGTTCGATTCCCGCAACTTCAGTCAACGTGATGGGTTGTCACACGATCTACGTATTGTCCTTTTCCCAAAACTATATAGTTTTATAACATTCCTCAAAAACAGATAAGTTCATAAAAAATAACCATAGCATATTTTAACCTCAATTTTATCTCATGCCTTTTGTATTCCATCATATCATGTAGTAACCAATAATTACCTCAAAGTAAGGATCACATAAACCCTAATGGTTACCTTTATAATTATAACCTGAACTTCCAAATCGAGTTGGTTCTCTCTTACACGATGTATTAGAGAACTCACCAAAGTTCAAGTGGTTAATCATGACTCCTTGATAATTGGTTTGGAATAACCACAATATTCCTAATTCAATCCCCTATTTCATCCAGTCCCTTAATCAGAGAACAACCATAGTTTCCTTCATACCCATTGTCACTTTGGTTCTTACTAGATCCATCAATTTAGTAAAACAAAACAAATATTCAGTATGAGTATATCAACAAAATCAATATGTATAAAGAGTAAGATAAACACTAAGATATACTTATCCATGTTATCTCAAACTCATTCCAACCTTCAAAAAACGACAATGACTCCATCTAATATACTAACCATTGTGGTTAAACACAACTTGTCACTTATGCTTAAAGAATACCCTAACCTCTAAAGTTATCTAAACCGACCTCTGATACCAACTATAAGGCCCCAGCCTTAAACATTACTTAATCTTGAGTTACTTCAAGAATACACATTGAGGATCTTTTCAGGTTTAGAGTTTTAGTGAATTATGTCATATAACCATTCATTACATTCCACATTTAAATAAGGTGGTTACAACAAGACAGTATTCATTTTTTTCCATCAAAGGAAACATATTTAAAAAAATTCATGGATTCTTTTTTGACACATCCTCGACACTATCATCACATCATTTATCATTCCCTTGACCTGTGAAAATCATTTCAAAAGCTTGGGATGGGCATAAAAAGCTCAGTATGGGATATAATGATACAGAAAGGAAACATTAGTACATTGATACATAAGAATCAATAAAATCCTACTTTACTCATAAAACATAATCACTTTAACATACCTCATGAAATAATGAATAAATCATAGAAATCATAAGACATAAAAGTAACTTGAGGCATTCATAACATTATTACGCAAGGATTAACCCTCTTGGTTACATTTGGAATACCCATCACAGTATATTCCCTTAATCTCTTTGGAGAAACATTAACGTTTAACCCCTTCGCGTTACCCAATGCATTAGAGAGCTATATCGGTCTCACCCGCCCTTAGTTTATCATAGAACCACCCGTCTTCATAAACAATGACCAAGAACCATAACATAAACATAGAAAATAAATTAGGCATAAAGGAATGATAACATTCCCACATTGAAATAACAATATAACATTTTTAGATATTGAAATAATGAATCCAATCTAAAAAAACCATTTTCAAATCCATTTAATAAAGAGATTTTTGAATCAAAGTGTCCCATACCTCTTTGAATCTTTTATCATTTTAATCCAATAATATACAAATAAATAAATCCATGAAACCATTTTGAAAACATGGATATTAATAAGAAATATTTAAAAGAATAAATCATTAAAATATTTAAAATTATATTTTAGTTAAAGGTTATTTAACAAAATGCGATACACTTGAATACATTAATTGAGGAAAAACATTTAATCAGAAGTTTATAATAACCTGAGAATTAAGGGATTCATGATATAATATTCTAGAGGACATTATATACACCATATAAGAGTGAATTGGTGAATAACAAAAATGAACTCTCAATAGAAATGTAAAATGAGATAAAATCCCTTATAAAGAAGGTATCCTTAAATTAAGGATAAATAAATCTCATAATTATGTGTGACAAATATAAATAACCCAAATATTAGTTTATATTATGTTTAAAAAAATCAAAGGTCATCCAAAAATATTAAGAGGATGACATATTCAATAACTACATGTTTAACCCAAAGAAATTGAAATTGGGTTAAGAAGTTTCCTTGGTAAAATTCGACAGCCAAATGACGTCACTTTAAAATTCATAAAATTTGTTGATGAGAGAGAAAATGGTATCTCATATCTTGGACATAAAATTTACATCAATAAGGATATATGAGAACATATCCCAACATCAAAAGATGTAAATTAAAAGACATAGTAAAATAAGTCTTTTAAAAAGAGGAGTGTGAAAGGTTCCCTTACCGATTTAGGCAATTTTCGAAATATACACCCCATGAAATAAGGGTCATAAAATGAAGATTTAAATACCCATAAATGAGAGTATATTATAAAAATAGTATAATAATGGTCAGTACATACACCACACAAAAGGAAATAGTGGAAAATGTAGCATGAATCTCACGGGAATAAAAAGTGAGATGAAAATCCCCTTATGAAAATTCGGCAGCCTAACGGCACCACATAAAACATCCAAAAATGGATTGATGAGATCAAATAGGGTATCTCATCACATGAACATAAAAAGTAAATTAAGAGGCTTATAAAATAACATCCTCCAACATAAGAACATGGAGCATAAAAGAAATGACATAAAAGAGAGTACTTGGAAAGAAAGAGAGAGGTAGGATCCCTTACCTCGTGTCTGACTTGACACGATTGTTCATTAATCTCCTGAATAATAAACTTGAGTTAATTTATACTTTCTTAAGAATATTTTTCATTTTTATTATTCCTTTTATATTACTTATTACCATGTTATTCACATTATGTAATCATTTAAGTTAATAACGGTCGTTTTGTCGATACTTGGTACTTGAGTCAAAAGTGAACTTCTTAGATTTACTAGTTATTCATGTAGTCAAATATCCATTTCTCAAGAATGATATTAAGGATGTAGATATCATATATACCATATATATAGCCAGTATATACATGAATATATAATATTACTTAATCATTTAGTGGTAAGAAATGAAATGCACCGTTCAGGGAGATGGTAAGTCGTACGTACGCATGAACGCTACTTTCATTTATATTTCATAACTTAATAGAATTAAATAATAATGATATAAAGGTATATTATAATACAGTGTGGTATCATATATAATATAATTAAATTTATCCTTTATACGTCCCACATATGGCATTAATGAATCAAATCACTTTGAGGAGGCGGTAGTCCGCAGTGCCTAAAATGTAGATATCGTGTTTTACCAATAATGGAAACCATAAAGGTATGCCATAAATGAAAAATACATAAGATTAAGGAAAACATAAACATATTATATATCATATATAAATATATTGACATCATAATGGCCACTTTTGAAGGTGTTAAAAGAATAATGAACAATCATTGTTTCATGCGGTAGAAATTCGCCATCCAGAGAAACAGTATGTTCTTTAACCATTAGAAATAGGTGTGTGGATGTGTAGCTCGAATATGTCTTATAAAAACAACCTAATATTTTGAATATACTGGTTTTGTTACAAAATAAATGAATAAAAAGATGTTAGGGGGTTTGAGAAGCAAAATAAAACAAAAGAACATTAAAGAAGACTTTATCTTTAAATCGGGTAAATCCCTTTGGTTTGAACCTAAAGGGTTTCTTGAAGAGCTTTCTGCCCAAGTTGAGGCTTCAATGACGAATAGAGGGATGCAGAGAGATGAAATGGGCAGGGGTTGGCTGAGCCAAAGTCTTGAGAGGTGTGGGTAAGGAGGTAGAGGTGGAGGCCTTTTATAAGAGAAGAGGAGGGGCACTCTTGGAATGTCAAGAAAGGATACATTATTTTCAAATGAGTTTCAAATTTTAAAGGTCCAAAATTGATATATTTATAGTATAAGGTGATATGGGTTAGAAATACACCCATATAATAGGTTTTTGACATGTGTAGGTCATAGATTGTACATTATCTTTTAATTTTATTTGATTCGTTAAATATGAGGTAATCGCTGCATCATCATGATGTCATTAATTATTTAATTTATTTAATGTCTAAAAATTATTAAAAAAAAATACTATGATGTAAGAAATCTTTTTATCTTTCCAATGACTATTTATAGTCAGAAATATGACTTTTATAAACCCATGTAATTTTTTTTAGTAAAACAATACATGTTTGTGTCATTTTTACTTTTACTTTAAATAAAAGCCAGTAATGTCATTATCATACCCACGTGGCTCCATGGGGTCCCAAAAATAGTCCCATGGGTTTTTTTGGTCGTCCATGAAATATCCAATAAGGGTAGGACATGTTTCAAGGTCATTTCATATTATTAAAACATTATTTTTACCTTAAACTACACAAATTACCTCTAATCGTGATTAAAAACATAAAAGTTACAATTCACCAAAAAGTTATTTTAATCCCATTGAACTACATTTTACTTGATAATGAAAACCATGTATGACGGATTTTTGAAATTCAAAACACAGAGGTGGTAAATTTTCATTTAGACAAAAAATCATTTTTTTATGTACCACTTAGTGGTTTCACTATTCATCGAAAATTGAAGTTTTTTAGAAAAATACCAAAACATCACCCTAAGCTATATTTGATATTCCGAATTCAAAAATGATGTCTATTTTACAAAATTCAAAACATGTAAGTTACAATAGTTAATTTAATAATTAATTCCCACTGTTAGAACAAAGAGCATGTTTCTAAGAAACAATATCTATTAAAAGATTGACACTCATTTATGTCAAATCTCAAAGTGATATTAATTCCAATGACCACCATTGGATTAAATAGTAAAAATATATTCTAATATAAATTTAAAACCAATTAATAATATATTCTAACTATATAAATAAATTATATTAAAAAGAGGTTTTGAATTAAAATACAACAATTTTCAGTATTTATTAAAAAATGAACATTATCAGAAAAAATATCAGAAATTTATCCAAAATAAATTTCAATGTCCCAATAATAAATAATAAGTTTATTTTGACAAATATATATTATAAAATTTTCAAAATATATATTTAAAAATTCTTCGCCATCAAAAGGAGGTAAAACAATCTTTTAAAAATATTAGAGTATTTATTATTAAAATTGGATTCATTTGGATTTTAAGCCTCTAAAATTTATTGGATAAATGTAAAAATATTTAACAAACATATTTAATCATTTTTAGTTATTTTTTTTCGTTCCCTCCATTACAACGGCTAGGCGTTAACTATTATAATATTATTATGTTATTAGTGTGCAACGTAAGTTTTCAATGAAACTTGTTGTTGCGTATTGGGTACTCCATCGATCATAGAATTCCCTTTAAAGTAGTATTAACATTATATTCACAAATATTGATAAATATTAGAATATAATATTATTTATTTACCTGTGATGATACAACCATGTGGTAAGAGATTGTTGAAATAATCACATCGTTTATCTGGATTGTTTATGATCACGCTCTCATGGATGAAATATTAGGATTTCTCTCTCAATAACAATAATTATTTTTTTATCTTATTTTTATTCAAAATATCTGAATTTATATTTATCATTTTATTATTCTTAAATACATAATAAAATTATGATAATTTTATTAATTATTTTTTTTAAGAAAAATATAATTGTATTTTTCTCTTTGGTTGAAAATATACATTATTTCAGAAAACATGGTTTTAAAAATTATTTTAATTTTTTTCAAATGATATTTGAATTTTTATATGGAAAAATTAATTAAAAAATGTTTTATATTTTTTTAAAATATTCCTTTATATGTTTTCAAGAGTATTTTTTAAGAAAAATCAGTCCAAAAATTTTATACATTGTAAAAAGTTTTTTTCAATGAAAAATGTTATTTTAATCAAAAAATATTTATTAAAGATCATTAAAAAATATTTCTTTTCTAGGATAAAAATAATTGGAGTTAATGATTAATTTTTGGTGAAATTATTCAATGTTTCCATTAATATTACTTCTCTAAATGGTTTATATTTTGATGTCATTATATTTATGAAACCCATTTCTATTTCACAATTTACATGATTTTGAAACCGGCTTATTTACATGTCTTATATATTTTATGAAATGATTAGGAAACCTATGTATTTATCTACAGGTTATGACATGATTACATGTTTATGATATGAATTTCATTTGAAGGGTTATGATATGATATTTTAGGATTTTGTAGCACATGTATGATTTCAATATGAGATGGGAGGGACCTGTATCTCTATCCAAAGCATTATGTAAGGATTTATATATAATAATATAGACTAAGATGTTCATCATAGTGAACTCTGACTACTACTATGTATATGGGAGTGAACTATGACTACCATGAAGGTATGGGTAGGGAAATCATAATACTAATATGGTTTTGGGAGTGAAAAATGACTACCAAGATGGTATGGGGAGTAAACCCATACAACTAAGATATCCTTAGTAGAAATTTATTATCTACTATGGAGATAATATAATGTTATTATGTGTCTTCAATTATTACGTATTTAATTATTATATTATTGTTAAAATCACATAATTTGTTTCATGCACACTGCTACATAATTCATTGTTAGATCTCTGTTATTTGTGAGAGTTCTCCGCAGTCAGGGATAAACAGAACTATCCCCTCCCCCTCTACAGGAGTAGGATTTGGATTTCCATGATTGATGGAAAATAATTTTAATGCATCAAAATACAATTAATGAGTTTCTTATGAGAATACATGGTCTTTTCACTATCTCAAAATGTGTAGACCTATTTTTGATCTTGAATTTGACTGCCTGTGGGGCCTAAACAGACTTACATATCAATCGTTATAGCACTCAGAAGATGGAAATTCTTTTATAAAGAGATTAGAAGAACCATCAGGGATGACCTAGGTGGAAGACCTTTGTAGAGGATCTATGAAGAAGACCTCCATAGAGGACCTATATGATGGAACTGCGTTAAATACATGAACGGAGGAATAGAACTGAAGACCTGTGCTGAGGATCTATGTGGAAAACCTCCCTTCGACCAGGTCCCATCCTTTCTAATAAAAAACATACTTGGGACCCCAATTTATGAGTAAACATTTTGAAAGAGTCCCCAGAGCTGTAACTGCGTAGCACCCCTTCTCTCAGTCCTCAAAACACTAAAGTAACTATTCGAAACATGAGTGAAGAGATAATTAAATTAGAAAATTTGGTTCATAGTTCCATTAGGTTATAGAACATGACACCTCACATAACGACTTGATCCAAGGATATGTGTTGTAGACATGTGCTGCGGACCTATGTTGCAGACCTGTGTTGTGGACCTCCACTACAGACTTGTGCTCTGGACCTTCCCAAAGTACTTGCACAGAATACCTATGTGGAGGAAATTCATAGTCCACCTATATAGAGGAATATGCCTAAGAACCAAACCTCATTGGGACTCATCCTTATGAGTGATCCCCAAACAAACCACATTGGGAATCCTCCTTACGATTAAGCCCAAACCAGACCACATTGGGCATCCTCCTTGCGAGTAAGCCCCAAACAAACCTCAATGAGCATAATTCCTATTAGTAATCCCCCCAAAACCCCTAAATAGACGTCCTCGTTAAGATTAAGATGCAAAAAAACTAATTAGAAATACTCTATATGAGTAATCCCCAAAAAAACCACAATGGGAATCATCATTACGAGTAAGACGCAACAAAACCTCAAAAGGGAATACCGAATGGAGTAAGCCCCTAAACCTTTTCAGGTAAGACCTAATTATATTCACATTCATTTAAAATTGAATGGTTCATTTCTTTGTTCCCTTTTCCATAGAGATATTTCTAAAACCCTAGAATAATTTTTCATGAGGCTTGGAGATTTTAGAACCATAAACATAACATCGTTCATGTATGTGTGGCCGAACACCTTCATGAAATGATGTGACTCCATATTTTCATCACCAAACAAACATGAATTATATGTATATGTATATTTAAATAAATAAAATCTTATTTATAATATTGTAATAATTTTGGAAAAAATTACCTACATCCTTTCCATATAGACCATTCAAAAAATGGAAACTTTTCTCATGTGTACGTACAACCAACTATCACCAGGACCATAAAATTTTTAATTTCTAAATAAAATCATTCATGATTGGTACTAAAAGTTTAATTCATATATATATATATTATAATTATTTCACAATTATTATTCTTTAGATTATTTAGCAATTTTCATAATAATATGAATGAAAATAAAATAACAAATCATTTACAAATATCACAGTGTTTATTAATATCAAACTGATTTAATGTTGTAATTTTTAATAAGTGGGTAATAAAAGGAAACAATTAAATAATATATGGTATGATATATATAAATATAAATATGTTTCTTTAATATGATTATAATAAAATAATATGTATTATATAAAGGTATTTGGCAATTATGTAGGATTTTGAGACTTGTAGTAAGGGATTTTTTGCCCCTCTTACAATTATATGATAAAAATGAAAATTAACCAATTTTTAATTTTGTTTTGTGAATATACTTAAAATATGAATTTTTTTATCACAAATATCGTTTTGTCATGATATTTAATTTTCTATTTGATTTTATACATTATTAGTCCTTATGAATAAAATTATTAGTAAATCATTAAGGGATTTTCGAGTCACTTTTTACTTTGGTGAGAGACATTCCATATTCCACACGTATTAATTTTATGTGGTGTATAAACTTACCATGAATGTATATTATTATTCATATACTGATTATTATAGGGGTATATTTTTCAATTTTATGATCATTATTTGATAAGGATTATGGTTCAAATGGAAAAAATCGAGGAGGCATCCTTGTCTTAATTAGCCTTCATTCAGACCAATGTCATGTTACGCACCTATCATCATTCACAAGGTGTTTATATAGTAAGTTATTCATTTTATATCCTGAATTAATTTATCCTTTATATATTTTACGTTTTATTTAAACATATTCCTCCATAGGGATTATGATTCAATGTTACCAAAGTGGTAATAGTTTTTTGTTACAATCTCATCATTTATCAAGTGTTTTCATGAATATCTTTATGGTGGTAAAATATTATGATTAATCTCTCAATAAACTCATTAGTTTACTTATACTCTATTAATATTCTTATAATACTTTTTTTCTCTACACTTTCTTCTATAATAATTTTTTAAAGAAAAATTGTCCTTTCGATCCAAAACCCGCTTTCTTCAGATACCATGACCTCTAAAATTGTTTTATGTTTCAAAAAGTATTTTCAAAGTGGGAATCATATTATAATAATGAAAATTATTAAATTATTTTTACATCTACCCTTATATGTTTTTAATTTTACTTCCTATGAAATTGATTTTAATAATTTATTATTTTTTTTAAAAATGATTTTCAATGAAAAGTTATTTTCTTCAATGAATTCTCCCAAATGATCTTCAAAAATAATTTCACTTCTAAGATGGAATAATTTTATGTTACCTATATTTTACAAGTTTTATGGTCCATAGATACCATTCTTATTCATTCTTTTAATTATTTATTTTTATAATATTTTTTTAACTCATTTCTCTTCAACAACATATACCACTATAATATACTAATGGATCCCACTAATTTTTTAACAGGTTATGTTGTGATGAAATGATGAAATTATTAAGAATCATATATATTTTCCACATATTATTTTATGAAAAAATGTTTATGAATCCCAATTCATTTTATGTCTTATGATAGGATGAATGTTATATAATCATATGGAATACATGTGTAGGAATTTCATTATATGGTAGGTGAAACCTATATCACCATAATTGAATTGGGTGATGATGAATATTATTTTATGCAATAGGATATATTGTTGGTTAGCCCATTATAATGAAAGGGTACATTGGTGGTTATCCCATTCATGAAAAATATGTTACACAAGTGTTTATTCAAATACTGACATAGGTACATGAGTGGTTAGACCAATCATAATATGTTATTAATTTCTTGGTGGAAAGCCATGTCTTTAAAATATCTATGATGATGATTATTCCACAAATCTATGTCTTTTTCTAATTTCATTCGGCCATAGAACATGTTCTTTGATTCCCTGGTGATTCATGTCTTATAAACTGAAAATCATTTTTCTATGTCTCAATATTATGATCTTTTATTTGTACGTTATGGTTCTCAGATGTTTTTATCATGTACTCGTACCCTTTTTATCAAGTTATTATTATATATATCTCATTTTTACCCTTATTCGGAATTAGAGCTCAAGATTTATAATGTATCCTTTCTCTATATTATGAATAATGTTTTTAAGTAGGGTATGTTTGTGAAGATTAATAAAGGGGAATATATTAATGGTAGAAATTGACGGTATTTCTTGTATAAAAAGATGAGTATCAATTTTTTGGTAGGAACTAATCTATTATAGTCCTATAGTATGTGTTTTTGTTATTTAATAAATATTAATCTAAAAATATTACATATACTTTTATGACAATATTAGTAAAATATAATGGTAAATAAAAAAATCCTATTTGTGAACAATATAAATAATATTGTCATTTTCAAAATGGATGATAATGGTATACAATGGTAATCGAAAGTATTTTTTAATTGGAAAAATATTATTGAGATTATATAAGGAATTCAATAGATTAAAATAACTATATATGTCTTCATAAATTAGTTCTATCGATAAGTATTTTGGGAGGGTTAAATACATTGATGTCACATTTGGAAATACAAAAAACATTATAAATGATATAAATATTTGAAAAAAAAGTTAATATTTACAGAACTTCCATATTGGATATATCATGAGTAAAATCATAACACAAATTTCATCAATGTAGGGAAAAATAAGTGTGATATATTAATAGAATCATTGATATTTGTTAATGGAAATACTAAATATTTTTTCAATGAAATATTTGAATCACTCTTATTTGAAATATGATTGGAGTTAGCTCATACTTATAATGGAAGTCAAATAGACCTTCCTTTGGCTTTTCATACATTACCCAAGGGGGAAAAATTATATTTTTATTTTCTTCATGCTATCAATGTGACAAAAGTGTATTCTATAAAGGTTAAAAATACTTTTTTACACAACTTTTTAAAATTGATAAGTATGAAATCTCATGATTTCCTTTTAATATTGAAACAACTTCTAATACTTTAACTACATGTAACATATAAAATTTATTTCATAGTTACTATCATGATGTTGTGTTTTTTAAAATTCAATATGTAAAAATTTTATTTATTTTAATTCATTGGGAAATTTGTAGAATGATGTTGTTTCTATATATTGTCAAGTGGAAATTAATTTTCCTAAATATTGATTGATGGCAAGGTGAATTTCATGGTTCAGTTGCTGTTAGAAATAAATATTTGTGGACTTGTATATACATTAAATGTATAATTTTTAATGTTATTTGAATATTTTAAATTTATATGTTAAAAATTCATATATAACTGAAGGACCCATTATTAAGAATTTTATTTATATAGATATTTATGATATTTTTATGTGTAACTTGTCTGTATTGGAGGATATCAGTTAAAAAACACCTCACATTAAATTATTCCATTATGAAGAAAAATCGATTTATGCATTGAAAGTAAAACTATTTATTTGTAAATATATAATGTAAATACATTTATATGAAATAAAAATCATATATGGTTATCATTCATATATAACATTGTATACTAATGAGTTAAAATTATGTATCCAAAAAAGAAATATATGTTCATTTTTTTCAATGAACACAATAATTTTTTCTAGGGTATAAAGATACCATGTATGGTTTATTAATTCATAGGAAACATTTCTACAGTTATCAGGATGTTAGATAATAAATTATATATCATGGTATGAGTATGATATTAATTATACATTTCTTACAAGTGATTAGTATAATAGATGTGTGGGTTTTAAATAATATATTATTGCTGTTCACATAGGAAATGAATGTTTATAATTCTAAGGATAAAAAAATACCTACATAAAGTCAAAATTTAGGAGTCCATGAAAAAGTATGGTAGGTTGATTAAATTATATATTTATTTCCTTTGATTAATTAAAAATGGTATTTCATTAACAACTGTTTCATGCTCAATGAATTCAGTATAACACAAGTTAATTATCAATCATTAGAATACACATCTGATATTTTTATATTGGAAATGCATAGAATAAAAAATTATATTTTCATGATCCATCTGATGTGATTTATTCTATCATTTCACAGGGGAAAATTAATTTATTAGTGGGGAGAAACAAGATGAAAATTGTGATATAAATGATATCCCTACTTATATGGAATGACTAAAATAGAATACTTATGACCATGTTGTAGAAATGGTTTTTCCATATTGAATGATCAGGTAGATGGAATTTGGGAAAACTATTCTTTACTAAGTTTTTACTATTACATGTAACAAATTATTTTTCTACATTACACATTTAAATTTCATAAAATGAATAATATAATAGTCATATTATTTATTAAATCACATATTATAACTAATAATATATTTTTTAGAAAAAATTAATTTTTTCATTACTTTACCATTACATAACTTCTGATTCAGCTTAAATGACATTTTTTTATTTATAGGATAAAAACAAATTTTAATTTAATTTGTTTTAAATTATAAATAATATAAAATAATAAATTTGAAGTATATTATTTTTTTTGTAAATATATTGTAGTGCCACGTATCATTTTTATAATTATCCCACAATTTTGTATTATCATTACACCATAATGGTATGTTACACTGAAAATTCTCTAAAATATGATAAAGAGTGTTTTTTATTGTCTTTATTTTATTTGTATCATTTTAATTTTTTAGTCAAATTTTTATATAAATTATGGATTTCAATAAATTTTATTTTTACATTTCAAATCCAATTAATTTTGTTAGCATTTTTTATAACTAATTTAAAAAAATATGAAACAAGTTCGATTACTTTAGGTAACTTTTTGTTGGAATAGGATTCATTTTTACATAATTTATATGTTATACCTATAGTTATATATTTTGAAAATAAAATTTCACTTCTATCAGTTGTTATATATTGTTATATGAAACAAATGATTCACTACGATCATTTTGGGAGGACTATACATAGAAAAATGATATACCGTACAAATACTCATGTTGAGGGGTCTTATTATCCATCTCCATATGAGACATCTGCTTCCATTGGGGGAGAAAGGATATACCGTAAAATTACTCATGTTGAGGGTTCTTATTATCCAACTTCTTACTACATAGTGTACAAATTCCAAAATAATGATGTCTTTTATCTCAGTGAGGGCTAAAAGAAATTTTTTAAATAATAAAGGAGATGTTTTGAAAAGGATAAATGAATTACATTATGCGATACAATATTAGTAACATTGTTTTTATATATTTTACTTATAAAAAAATGTTTTTTCATATTATAGGTTTTTCTACTTATGATTAGATGACCTATTATAAAACAGCTACTTGTGGAGTCAGGATGAAATGTTTAGCATTTGATTTTATGATATTAATGGTTTTAAAATCAATATAAACTTCATATTTCATTTTTATGGATAGAAATAATCCAAATATAATTGATATTTATCCATTTCTAGACAAATAAAATTTGAAGCATCTTGTCAAAATTATAAGACAGGAATAATTTTTGGGTTATAGAAATAAAATATTTTAGAAGTTGTTTTACATTGATGGTATTATTAATGATATGTTTATTCATAGTATATAGAAATTAAGGATATCTCATTTCGATGACCAATTTAAAATAATATAGCCTTGTCATTTATTTCATTGATTAAATACATTATTGGAAGAACAAATGATAGATGAAATTCACTATCCCTGAGATATATGTCTTTAGGATCTATAGAGGATGAAAATCCTCCCCATATATAGTAAACAAATAGAGGAGGTACTAGATGAGAAAAAAATTAAAATAGCTTATAAATTAAGCAATGGTTTTAACAGAGAGAATTTTTAGAATCTCTCTAGTTTTTTGTATTTAAGTTAAATAAATTATTAATATATTGGGATTCAGTACTAAATTTTTAAAATAATATATATAGGAATCTCTGGAGGAGAATTTCAAATTGTGTTCACTAATAGATAATGGATGTAAAATTATTTTAGCTACAATGTTGGGAATGATCGAGAACCTAGGATGTGTACGGGGATACCTAGTAGGTGTATTGGTAAATATGTGTTTGGAAATTGTGAAGCTTTTTAAATAGTGGATTTTTATAAAAGTAAAATATAATATTTAGAAGCTAAAATTTTGAATCATGGTGTGATAATGGAGGTCCGGATTAGTGTATCAGTTCATTTGAAGTCTTCTATCATTAAAAGATACATTCTATATTCTAATCACACTCTTCCTCCTTCACATAGAAATCCCACTCCTACCTGACCTCCTACTTAATAAACACCTACACCTCCTCCATTATTTCTCATTTAGTGTGAAATATATGTTTAAGATCCCTAGAATAAAAAATTTTCTTATAAGATTATATATTTTATTGGGGTTATCACATATGATCAAAATATAAAGATAAGTATTATTAGTGTCATGGTTTGGGATATTATAGATATATTGGTAATAAAACCATTTCCTACATATGAGGTCACTATAGTTTGAAAAATTATTATCCATTTTTAGTTCTTCCATTTATACTTTTTTTAAAAATTACCATTGATGTATGTGTAGATCATATAATTTATTTCAAGTTGCTGTTGAAATTATTTTAATATTTTGAAATGTAAAACTTTTTCTATTATTTAGAGTAATAAATTAATTTTAAATACATATTGAAAACAAAAACAATTATAGGCTGTTATGAATTCAGATTGTGCTTCCTGTAGAGTTGATAGATAATCCAATATTAAAAAAAATTATTGGATTTTTATGAAATTCTTGTGCACCCTGACATGTTTTGGTATGAAATGACTATGATTATTTTAATGGAAGATATGAAAGAGATTTTAACAGGAATTTATTTTTGAATCAACATGATCTAGGTATTTTCTATGTATTCTATTTATTATATAACTTTTAATTGTTTTATTTACTGAAATATAATACTTTTATTTCAGTATTATGTATATTTATGAAATTCTAATATAGAATTGTATGAAATAAGTATATGAATTTATTGAACCCCATTTTATATAACCTATAGTGAATAAATGATTGATAATTAATCTATAGTTTATAATATAGAAATATTTCAATATAATTCAATTTCATGTTATATTATTGTTTTTCATAAAATGTATGCATCATATATTTCACAATGTGTAATATCTCTAAACATAATAACCACTTAAAATTATATATATTTAATATCAATTTCTATATTATGTATTATTTTTTTCTCTAAATAAGTTATTTTACTAGATATGCTATATCCATGGTGATTTGAGAGAAACTTTTAATAATTTATTTAACAAATAGTAAAAAATAATTGAATAATTTTTTATATTATAAATACAATAAAATTTATTTCATATATACTATATTCAAATAGGATATGTTTTTATTTTTCTGATACAATAGGAAATCATATAGAAAGTATCAATTATGAAAAGGAAAAAAAGGTGAATTCTCATTTATAGATACTACATTTTGAATGTAAGTACTTAAAATTTTAATTTTCGTCAAAATAACCCTTTTAAATAGATGTACCACACTCAATATGGATTCTATGAATGTGGATAACATGGTCTATGGTTTATGTTTACAATAGTAAAAATTATTATTTTTCAAAATTCCATTTGATTAGATATTTTTATTATATTTTTATTTAATTTTTCTTTCATTATATTGATATTAAATTTTAAAAATTTTACTTTTAATTTTACACTTTTCGAAGACCCATAATCTTAAAATTGGGAAGATATAAGAAATATATGAAGAGAATGAGATGAATATTTAATTATTTATATTTGGGTTTTTTATTTTTAATAAATTTTTAAAAATTTAAAAATTTAAATTTAAATGATAAAATGAACTGATTTTGGGATGTTTTTTCTAGTCTATTATAATTGTGTTTCATTTTTTGGATGTTTGATGGACTATTCATATGGTTATTTTCTTATAATATATTAAAATAAATTTTTTCATATTAATTATTTTATAACTGTCATAAAAAAACTTCATATTAAATTGGTTTTTAAAAATTGATGTCATAAATTCATTATCACAGAGGTGTTCTAAAAAAATGATGTGATAAATTGTTTCACACGTCAATTTGTTATAACTAATATGGAAAACTAGTAAAACCCCATGATTTTATAATCTTTTTCATTGAATAAATTATTTTTTATTGATTCCTTTCATTTAACTAAGTCAAATATTCTTCTAACATGGAATCAACATGGTGTGAGCTACATGAAACACAAACACGGTGTGATTTTCTCGAAAAAATGACTTTCTATGAAATTTCATTCTATTTTTATAATTATTAAAAAAATACCATTATAAATTAGATCTTAAAATTAGTAATATGAATAGTAATAAATACTTTAAAAAATAATTCAAATTTTTTTTATATAAATAAAAAATATTGATAATGAATATTATAAAGTCGGTAAAGACTTTATATGGTTTTGAATACTATTTTTTTCAAATGAATTTCTTTTCATGTCCATTGATGAAAATTTAAAAAAATATATATGAATTTATAAATTAATTTGCTAATATGAAATTTCTTTTTTTAATTTTGAATTCTAAAGTTATCTTATTTTTATTTTTTGATCTTTTTTATTAGAAACTTCATTTTTTGATAAATAGTGAAATATTGAATTTTAAATCAAAATTGCATTTTAATATAAATAATTTAAATATAAAAAAATATTTTCAATTGTTTTAAAGTAACATTATATCTATTAAAAATATTTTAACTGTATATATATTTCATATGAATCTTTTTTCATAGAATGTAGATATAAAATCATAATGAATAATTGAATATTCCCATTTTAATAATCTGTTTTCTCAACATGTATGTGAGATTATAATTAAAAATAATTTTTATTGAATATAAAAAATTAATTTAGAAAAATTGGTATAAATGTTTTTAATGAGTTTTTTTTAATTCTAATAAGATAAATAAATTTTTTTTACTAAAATGATTAGTGAAAGTGGTTAAAATTAATTACAATGATTGATGTGAAATTTGGATTAATATGGGAATATATATTAAACATAAGGGCCCAAATAACATGGAAACATGGTAAAACCCCATTGAATGAAAAAATATCAGCCATAAACCATAAATCCATGATAATAGATGGTTTTTTATGAATATTTTTAGTTAATAACATGGGATCACCTAACATGTTTTAAAAATGTCAAGTGTGTCCCATCCCATCATAAAAAATGGCTTCCACATCTCCCCATACTTCGCATTACTCAACCCCATTAGTTTAATCCATTTTATTCCCAATTCACTAAAAAAAATTCTTTTATTACACTTTCAAGCCTATTATAATAAATAATTCCATCCATGGATGACCTTTGGAAAAATCCCATAGGAGTTTTACATAGAAGATGTAATATCCCTCCGCAAACTGCTTTCATTCAATTTCATTCTCCAGTACCACAATTCACCTTATTTCATGAAAATATTATATTATATGTATCTTTAATATACTGATATTTTTTTAGTTATATGTTTCTACCATCTCTTACATTGAATTCAATCTAATTGGTATCATACTTACCATTCTTTTGTGTGGATAACCACCACCTCATTAGATGGATTTGTTTATTTTACTTTTTCCACCACTTTTGGTTGGGAATTAAGATTTAAACATTATATATATTATATATATGATATATATGATTAATTAGTAATTATTTATTTATAATATAATTCCTAACGTTTTTATTTTAATTTAGTTAAATATGATAACTTCATTCATACAAGTATGGACTACCGTCTCTTCAAAGAGAAGTGATTAGTTCAAACATTACAAGGACTGTATTATGGATGGGTTTAGTAAATATATATAATATTATTGAGATAATAATTATACATTAATTATATTATATAAATATACAAATTTATAACATTAACCTTCTTTCTTTCAATACGACATCAAAATGGAAACAACGTTCATGCGTACATACAACCCAACATCTCCTTGAACGGTGAATTACAATTCATATATATATATATATATTATTATAACTGTTATATAATGAATATATATGATATATAAGTAATTTATTGCATTCATTAAATAATTAAATAATGATTTATGTAATATGATCAAGATTGACATGTCAAATCACTTATGTTAAAAAATCAGTTATTACCTGAAATGATACATTTACATGGAATTGTTAATAAAATGTTTGTATAAGGTTATAAAAAAATAATACATAGTATTATATATATGAATATGGTTATTTTATAGATTTATAATAATTTTAATCTTATTATAAAATAGTCTTGTATGAGTGTGATGACAATTCATACAGAAGATAAGGGAATTTCATCTAACTTTTTATTTATATGAGAAACATGAATTATTCACCCTGATTTAATTAAGTGTGGTTTTTATAATTAAAATAAATGTATTGTATGATTTAAATTCTAAAATTTAGGGTTATTTACTTATATAAAATATGATAATTATTTTATGTGTTTTACATTTCAAAAATTACTAAAAAGTAAGATATTTTTGCCTCAATTTTTTCTTTCAGACGCATAATTTTTTATTCTCCAACATTATTTATCGAGGTGTATATAATTCAATTTTAAATTTTTTATCATGAATATTATTTTCATAATAATATTTTAATTTTTTTGTAAATCTATTTTCTTAAATTGATACTATGAATTCTTTTTTCCATGTTGTAAGAGTTTGTTGAAACAATCAAATCGCTTATTGAGATTATTTATAATCACACTACCATGGATGAAATATTATGGTTATCCTCTCAATGAAACTAATTATATTTCTTATCTTATGTTTATTCAATGTATCTCAATTAATTTTTTTCATTTTATTACTCATTGGTACTTAATAAAATTAAGAAACTGTTTTTAAGAAATAGTTTTTTAGAAAAATATGATTGTATATCTCTCTTAAATCGAAAATATATTTTATTTCAAAAACCATGATTTAAAAAGTGTTTATAATTTTTTTCAAATGATATTTTAAGATATTTTTTAAGAAAAAATCACTTTAAAATGTTTTTTATTTTTTAAAATCTACCTTTATAAGTTTTCAAAAATATTTAACAAGATAAATCTTTCAAAAATGTTCTTATGTTATAAAAATTGTTATTCAATGCAAAAATGTTATTTGACTCAAAAAATATTAATAAAAGATCATTCAAAATTATTTAATATCTACGATGGCAGCATTTGGTGTTACTCATTCCTTTTTTGGGAAATAATTCAATGTTTCCATTCATATTCCTTCTCTAAATGGTTTATATTTTTATGTCCATATGTTTTTGAAACCCATTCATATTTCACGATTTACATAATTTTGAAACCCTCTTATTTACACTGGTTATGTATTTTATGAAATGACCTGGAAGACTTTTTCTTTCTCTATAGGTTATGAAATTATTACATGTTTATAGTACCTATTTAATTTCATGGGTTATGATATGATTGATTATGGTTTTCTGTCACATGTATGTATGATTTCGTTATGAGATGGGTGGGACCTGTATATCCCTCCAATGATTTGGGGAAGGATTTATATCTAATGAGAAAATCTATGATGGTCTTGGGAGTGAAAACAGAATACTATGAGGTATATGGGAGTGAACCATGACTACCATGACGGTATGGGGAGTGAATGGGAGTGAACAATTACTACCAAGATGGTACGGTGATTGAAACCATACTACTAATATATCCTTAGTAGTAATTCCATATCTACTATTTAAATAATGTTATATTCTTATGTGTCTGCCATAATTCAATGTCTAATTACTATATTATTGTTGAAATCAATTAATGTGGTTTATTCCATTTTCCATAGAATTCATGTTTGGATCTCTATTTTTTTGTGAGAATGATGCACAATCGAGGATAAACAGAAATACCCACAACACCTATATAAGAGTAGGATGTGGATTTCCATGATTGATGGTAAAAATGTGCCAATGCATCAATAAACGATTCCTGATTTTATCATAATAATACATGGTGTATTCACCATCTCATGAAATGTAGATATCTTGGAGAGCATTGATTTGACTGGTCCCAGAGCAAAAATAAACCTATGGATCAAAAGTTATTGAACTCGATTAATGAAATTTTTATAATAAATGGATTCAATAGACCAGTGCAGAAGACCTGTGCGGAAGACCAATGTAGAGGACCTATAAAGAGGACCTGTGTAGAAGACATAAACGGAGAACCTATGTTGAATCCTTTGCTGAAGACTTATGCCAAAGTCTTACATGGAGGACCAAGGTGGAAATACTCACTTCGACTAGGTCCCCTCCTTAACTATAAATAAGTCCCTTAGGGTCCCCAATGATCAGTTTGAAAATACAAAAGAATCCCCAGAGCTCTCATTTCTTTTCCCCCCTTGTCTCAAGTCCTCCAAACACTCATGTAAGATTTATAAACATGAGTAAAGATAAAATTAAAGGTGTTAAGTTAGATCGTATTCCTATCAGGGTCTATAATATGGCACCTAAGCCGAGGACTTGATCCAAGTACATGTGTTGCAGAACTATATTGCGGACCTATGCTGCAGACCTATGTTGTGGACCTCCACTACAGACCTGTGCTATGGACCTTCCCTAAGTACCTGTAGAGAGGACCTTTGTAGAGTACCTGCACAGTGGACCTATGTAGAGTACAAGACCTATGAACAAAACCTCATTAGGACTCTGTTTTAGGAGTAAGCCCCGAAAAAACCTCATTGAGAATAATCCATAGGAGTAAGCCCCCACCAAACCATATTGGGCATCCTGCTAAAGATTAATCCCCAAAAAATCCTCAATGATAATACTCCATAAGAGTAAGCTCCAACAAAAACACATATGGACATCCTCATTAAGAGTTATCCCCAATAAAACCTCATTGGGAGTCCTCCATAAGAGTAAGACTGTAACATCCAAGGTAAATAAAGAAATATGAAATTTTCATATTTATTAATATTTGTGAATTAAATATTAATTTTTCTCTAAAGGGTGATTCTATGTTCAATGGCGTACCCGATATGAAAAATTGGGTTTCTTTGAAATCTAACGTTGCAAACTAATAATATAATATTATTATTTTAAATAGTAGATAACACCTAGTTATTTTATTATTGGGATTGAATAGAACTAAATAAAATATTACTATACATGTTTTATAAATGTATTTATATTTATCAAATAAATATTAGAGGCATTAAATAAGAAAGAATCGGATTTTAAGCATAAATACTCAAATATTCATTAAAAGGTCGATTTAAAGCCTTTTGGTGGAAACCCTCATTAAATCTAGTTTTGGTCACTTTTATTTTTTCTATTTGAAAAAATAATATTACTATTTATAATTAGGCTATAAAAATTTAGTTTGGATGAAATTTTTGTATTTTTCTGATAAAATTCAATTTTTGATGAATAGTGAAAAATATTGTATTTTAATTCCAAACTGTGTTTTATTATAATTTATTTATATGGTAAGATTAACGTTTTAGTTTGTTTTAATGTTTAATTAGATTATATTTTTACCATTTAATCCAATTTTGGTCATTTAAATTAATTCCACTTTGAAATTCGATAAACACAAGTGTCAAACTTTTGATAGTTAATATTTCAAAAAAGACACGCTTTTTGTTTTAATAGTGGGAATTAATTTTAAATTAATTTATTCCACATTGTCATTTTGAATTTGAAAAAATGGATATCATATTTCTAATTACGAGGTACAAATTTTTTAAATAGGTAACTTTTATTTTTATACATTATGAATATTTACTTAACAAAAAATTTTATTTAGATTTCTTAAAGGGTAGATCTTGCAAATAAAGGTAAAAAATATTATTATAATAATATAAAATAACTCTAAAATATGTCTTAATCCTGTTGGATAATATATAGAAGACCATTGGAATCCATGGGTCGTTTTTTGGACTCTATGGGACCACTTGGGAGTGATAATGACACTTTACTTAAATTAGCATAATTTAAAGGAAAAAATGACATAAACAAATATATTTTAGTAAATTAATTTTTAAATACGGTTATATAAGTTATCGTTTTGACTATAAATATTCATTATAATTTTAAATATATTTTCTACATTATATTATTTTTTTATAATTTTTCAACATTAAATAATTTAATTTTTTTGACAAGATAATGATGTAGTGTTTACCTCCTTAATAAACAATTTAAATAAATATGATTATAAAGATTAAAATAATATCCAAAACCTATACAATTATTATTGGAAGAAAATATTTTGACCATTACTCATCATATCATATACTCTAATGATTTTTTTATAATTTTTTATCTATAGATATGTTTATAATAAAATAATTTTTTCAAACATTCCTATAGAGCCCCACCTCCCCCTTATAAAATGACACCACTACTAACCCAATCTTCAAAAATCTAAAGCCACTTGGATAATCCAAAACCTGCCCAACTAAGCTCTCAATATTCATATCATCCACTTAGAATCCTTAACATAGGCATAAGGAAATTTTTTGAGTCCTTTTGGTTCTAACCAAAGGGAGTTACCCTAATTCAAGGTAACAGTTTCTCTTAAATTATTTTGTTTGATTTTGTTTGATTTTGTTTTATTTTACTTCTCTAACCCCCTATACTCTTTTAATTCATTTATTTTATAAAATAACTTGAATCCTCAATATACTAGGTTGTTTTTATGAGAATTATCCAAACTATAATTACACACACCTTCGTCTAATAGGTAATGAACATACTATTTCGGTGGACGACGAACTATTGCCTCATGAAACGATGATTTTTCAAATATATCCAACCACCTATAATGGTGGTCATTTTGATGTAACTGAATTTATATATTATATATATTATTTTTATATTTTTTTTATGCTTCTATATTTTTTATTTTTATAATACCATTATGGTTTCTATAGAAGGTAAATACGATAATATCATTTGAGGAAGTGCGGACTACTGCCCCCTCAAAGTGATATGAATCGTTCATGACTTATGTCAAACGTAAAAAGGGTAGAGTTAATGAAATTATATATTATATTATAATGGAATTATAATATACTAATTTAACATTATGTTTACATTCCTTTACAATACTAAATAGAAATTGATGGCGTGTTGATGCGTATATACGACTTAATGTCTCCATGAATAGTGCATTTCATTTCCTATCTCCAAATGTTATGTACTATTATAAATACATTAATATACTGGATATATATGATATATATGATATCTAAATCATGAATATTTTTCTGGATATAAAGAAATTATTAATTTATGAAGAACTTGTAATTATAAGAAGTCCATTTTTGGCTCAAGTACCAAATATTGACAAAATGACCATTATTAACATAAATGAATAAATAATGATTATAACATGGTAATAATTGATATAAAAGGAATAATAAATTTTAAAAATGTTATTAATCATGTATAAATTAACTTTAGTTAATTATTAAGGAGATTAAATAATGAACAGGTCAAGTCATACATGAGGTAAGGGACGTCGTCTCAATATCCATTCATTGAGGTAAGTTTTGTTTTAATACAAGACATTCTTTTATACGATGTATAAACACCGTTGACTTTTTATTTCATTAAAATTGAATCTTTTTGTATGATGAATTTTACTAAACAACAAAAAGGAATGTTTCTTTTAGAGTAAGTGGTGACAACCACCTTTCCTCCACTGAGAGTATTATTTGATCTTTGGATTCATTAACAAGCCGTAATGTTTTTAAAAGGAAAATAAATACCATATAATCTTTTATGTATTTGGAATTGAAAATGGTTTTTATAATGGATTTGTTATGTAAATTTTTTTAAGTGAAGTATTGTGATTGAAATGTTGAAATTTTTTCTTTCCATTATATTTTTTGTTTGTGTTATGATATTATAACAGGATTTGGACATTTGACAGGTGGTTAAGTGATAAATCAAATGATGAGTGGAGTCATGATAAAATAAGATGAGGGGTTACATTATATTTTCCAATTCATTGGGTATGGAAGTTATCTGTATCGTTATTCCATTTAGTGATATGTGTGTAAGTCGACCGTATGGTTATTCTATTTAAATATGTTTGTGTCCCAAGTAACCTTTATTTGTAATGTGTTCTTTATATGGGTTTTATGGTAATCATTTTGTTAAAAAAGTATAAGAATTTATATTTTATTTAGTGAAGAATATTTAAATCTTTATAATGGTGAAAATTATCACTTATGATAACATATTCATGGTTTACTCATTGTTTTGAAAAACTAACAATTTTACATATTTTTGTATCCCTTACTGAGCTTTTAATGATCATCCCATGTTTTTGAAATGTTTTTCACATGACATGAAGTTAAATAAGGTCATGGATGAGATTAAGGGCTAGTCATGATGTCTAAAACATATAACTATACATGACACTTTTTTCATGATTTTTTATTCTGAGAAAAAAATGGAAATTGGGTAGATGTACGTAATATTCAAGTTGTTATGTATATATTATGACCTAATTATCTAAATCTCTAATCCTGAAAATATCCTCAAGGTAAATTTTAAACATAATTTAATAATATTTAATGTATAAGGCTAGGTACTTATAGTTGGTATCAAAGGTCATTTTAGATAACTTTAGAAGATTGGGTAATCTTAAATTAACATCCGTAAATAAATTTATGTTAATATTGAATTGATAGAATTTATAGATTACAATGTTGCTTCACCTAAGATATTTCTATGTTCATAATGATTTTCCATAGAGGAAATAGGGCATCTATGTTGGGATGACATCAGGAAGAAGAAATCCTTCCAAATAAGCAACTACAGATGGTCATAATTAGAACTGATCATTTTGTTGAAGTGATATCCTAGTTGAGTCAAGATATAAATAGTGGTGGTACCAATGCATGAGATCATCTAGATCAATCACATAAGAACATCTTAGTAGTGGATCATTTCAAGAGGAAGAATCTCCTGCCATTCAGAGGATCATCTGACCCTGTGCTAGAAAAAGGGTGTATTAAAGCACTGGAGAAAACTTTTGATGTTACAGGGTGTTTAGAACATCAAAAGGTTAGTCTCATTATTTCTCATTTTGAAGGTGAAGTTGATTAGTGGTGTTCAATGGTAAAAAATATCAGGGATAATGAAGAGATTGGTGCTCTTCATTGGGATGAATATAATGTTATGTTCCTTGAGAAATATTTTCTTAAGGATGTTCAACATAGGATGAAGAAAAAAATTCATGGAATTGAGGCAGGAGGATGACTTAGTGGCTGTTTACGAAGGAAAGTTCACTCAACTAGCAAGGTATGCTTAAAATTTCATCAAAGAACCTGATTGTATGATAAATCAATTTTACTCAGGACTGAAGCCATGATTTCTAAGAGAATTAGCCTCTCATGTGTTCAAAAGTTATGAAAAACTTGTTCGATGTGAGAAGAAGGTGGAAATGGATTTTGCCGATGATCAGGTGTTCTTTGACAAATAACCTAATAAGAGGTCCAGTTGGTAGGAAAAGGGAAAGAAATCATCAATGAAGCCTGGAGGTAAGAAAACTAAATATACATCATATGAGATGTGTGGTAAAAAGAATTCTAGATAATTTTTATCATAGTCTGGAAGGTTCCTCTAGTGTGGTAAGTCTAGTCATATTTCTCGTAACTGTAAGGAAGATGATAAAGAAGGAAATGAAAATCCAACGGTAGGATATTTTATTTGCAATGAAATGGGTCATTATGCAAATGAGTGTCTAGTGAAGAACTTAACTATGTAAAATCAACCAAACTATAAGAAGAAATGGCTGGTGAAGTCCTTTTCAACTACTTCAATAGATGTTGGGACATCAAATAAAGTAGTATCTGGTACATTATTTGTTTGTTCCGATTATGCCAATGTGTTGTTTGATTCAGGGTTTACACATTCAATAATTTTGAGGAATTTTTCTTATACATTGAGAATTCCATATCAAGATATGAATCATGATCTTATGGTAAAAACAGTTGGTGGAAATTTTGAGGCAAAACAAAATTATAAGAACCTTCTTATATTTTTAGTGCGGAAAAAATCTACCTGCAAATCTTATTGTTTGGCTCTAGTGGAGTTTAATGTTATTTTGGGAATGTATTGGATTTCTTTATATCATACTGAGATTTAATGCAAGGCTAAATAGTTTTCTTTTCAGAAATATTTTATGTTTGTGTACAAAAATTAATCGTTACTTTTGATAACATATTAGGATATGGAGAAACTAGTAAAATATGGAAATGAATTTTACCATGATCATATTATTGAAAAAAGTAATTTTTCATATTAATGATGTTCCTGTTGTAAATAAGTATCTTGATGTTTTTCCTTATTATTTTCCGGGTATTATACCTGATTGGGAAGTTGAATTTTCTGTTGACTTATTTCCTGATACAAAGCCAATTACAAAACCCCCTTGTCGAATGGCTCAAATTGAACCTTTAGATTTAAAGAAGCTATTGTAGGAGTTAATAGATAAAAGTATCATTAAACTTAACACATCACCATGGTGTTCTCTTATCTTATTTGTTAGAAATAAATATCGTTCAATGAGACTTTTCATTGATTATAGAGCATTGAATAACATCACTGTTAATAACAAGTATCATTTTCCTCATATCGATGATTTGTTTTATCAACTACAGGGAGGTCAATATTTTTCAAAGATTGAATTGTGGTCAGGGTACCATCAGTTGAATATAAAGGTAGTAGACATTCTCAAGATATAATTTTTTACAAGATATGGCCATTATGATTTTGTATTTATGCCTTTTGGGGTAACCAATTCACATGTTGTATTCATGGATCTTATGAATAGAATTTTCCATGAGTTAATGGATAAGTTTGCGGTTGTGTTCATTGATGATATTTTGGTTTATTCTAAAAAAATAGGAACATGAAATTCATTTAGGGGATGTCTTTCAAACCTTAAAAAAATAATCTGTTTGGGAAATTCAAGAAGTGTGAGTTTTAGCAACAACAATTTTCTATCAATTGTCACATTGCTAAAAAAATGGCATAACAGTTGATCCTAGTAAAACAAAAGTTTTTGAATAATGGCCAAGACCCACAAATTTAAATGATATAGGTAGTTTTATTGGTTTGGCAGGTTATTACCAGAGGTTTTTTGAGAATTTTTCATGGTTATATAGTCCAATGACTAAGTTAACTCGAAAATGTGTTAATTTCATTTGGAAAATATAATTTTATGATTGTTTTAAGGAATTGAAAAGATGATTGGTGAAATCTGTAGTTCTAGCACAGCCTTCCAAAAATGGTGAGTCTATTATTTATAGTGATGCTTTGTTGAAAGGACATGGATGTGTCCTTATGTAGAATGATCAAGTAAGTACTTATGCTTCAAGTCAGTTGAAATTTCGTGAGTTAAATTACCCTACACATGATTTGGAATTAGCTAGTATTTCTTTATTTAAAAATTTAGAGGCATCATTTTTATGATGTAAAGTGTGGAATATATACCGAAAACAAAAGTTTAATTGATATATTCACTCATAAATAATTGTACATGAGATAAAGGAGATGGTTGGAATGAATAAAGGATTATGATTTCATGATCCTTTACTATACATAATTAGAAAATAAAGTGGTTGATACCTTGAGTTATAAATGTAATTCTTTATTAACCCAGATATGTTTGGAATGAGATCTTTTGGGTTTTGATTTGATGAACATTGGAATAAAAGTTGTTGATGAAGGGAAATCTTTTATATTGTTTCATTTGTCAGTGAGATCATCTCTATCAGACAGAATTAAGCAAGCACGAAAGGAAGACAATGAGTTTCAGAAAAAGGTAGAGTTGGTTCAGAAGGGTAGGTTTCCTGAATTTAACTTGGAAAGTGATTTTGTTTTGAGATTTGGAAAGATATTATGTGTGCCTTCTGATTCAAAGTTGATGAATGAGATGTTATGTGAAGCTCATAGTTCCCCATTTTTAGTTCATCCTGGCATAACTAAGTTGTACAAAGATCTTTAGAAGTATTACTGGTGGGATGGAAGGAAAATAAATATTGTTGATTTTACTATGATGTGTTTTACTTGACAGTAGTTTAAAGAAGAGCAGTAGTTACCAAATGGGATGCTTCAATATTTACCCGTGCCAGAGTGGAAATGCGAAAATATATCCATGGACTTCACTGTGGGATTACCAAATACATCTTGAGGTAACAATTCAATCTTGGTTATTGTTGATCGATTGACCAAATCTGCTCATTTCATTCCAATTCGAGATACTTTGTCTCTAGATCAACATTCTCGGTTGAATGATAAAGTGATAGTCAAGTTTCATGGTGTTCCCCTATCCATTGTACTTGATCATGATCTCAGGTTTACATTTATCTTTTGGAAATTCCATAATAAGTCATTGCGTACTGAATTAAATTTTAGTATAGCTTTTCACCCGCAATCAGATGGGCAGTTATAATGAACAATTCAGACCTTGAAAGATATGTTACGTTCTTTTTCACTAGATTACCAGGGAAGTTGGGACCATCATATTTCTTTGGATGAATTTTATTATAATAACAACATTCATTCCAGTATATAGATGGATCCTTTTGAAGAATTATATAGAAAGTGTTGTCGAACTCCATCTTTTGGGATATAGTAGGTGAATGGATGAAAATGGGACCAAAATTGGTAGAAGAGAGAGCAGAGAAAGTTCAGTTCATTCAGAAGCACATGAGAACAGCTTAGATTAGGTAGAAAATTTTTGTGGATAACCGGAGGAATGATCTCTCTTTCAAGGTAGGTGATCATTTATTTCTCAAATATTCTACATGGAAAAGTGTGATATGTTTTTGTAAGAAAGTAATGTTGAGTCCGAGGTACATTGGACCTTATAAAATCCTAGAGAAAGTGGGATTAGTTGCCTACAGAGTGTCTTTACCTCCATTTTTGACTTAGGTACACAATATTTTTCATGTTTCAATGTTGATAAATTACATGCCAGATCCCTCTCATGTTTTGAGCTAATAGGTAGTTTAGTTGGAAGAGAATCTCCCTTTTGAGGAACAACCAATCCAGATTCTTGACTGAAGAGAGCTAGTAATTCGGAATAATGTAATTTACTAGGTAAAGGGTTTGTGGAATAACCATACATTTGAATAGGTAATGTGGGAATCTAAAAATGCTATGAGGGATAAATACCCCCATTTATTTAATAATTGAAAAAATTGTGAAGATGAAATTTCCAAAAGGGAGGAAGGATATAACATCCCAGGTAAATAAATAAATATGACATTTTCATATTTAATAATATTTGGGAATTTAATATTAATTTTACTCTAAAGGGGATTCCTATGTTCAATGGCATACCCGATAAGCAACTATGTGTTTCTTGGAAATCTTACCATGCACACTAATAATATAATATTATTATTTTAAATGGTAGTTGAAACCTAGTCATTTTATTTGTGGGAATGAATATAACTAACTAAAATATAATTATACATGTTTGTTAATTGTTTTTAAATTTTCCACCTTTTAAAATAGAAACCTCATTAAATATAGTTTTTATTACATTTATATGTTATATTTTAAAAAAAATAAAATAATCATTATAATTGGGACATAAAAATTTACATTGTTTGAAGTTTTGGTATTTTTCTAATAAAATTCAATTTTTGATGATAGTGAAGAATATTGTATTTTAATTCAAAACATCCTTTAAATCTAATTTATATATATGGTTATATTATATTTTTAGATAGTTTTAAATTTTCATTTGATTAAATTCTTAAATTTTAATCGAATTTTGTTCATCTAAAATAATTTCATATTGAAATTGGACATAAACAAGTGTCAATCTTTTGATATTTAATATTAAAAAAACACGTTTTTTATTTTGAAAGAGGGAATTATTTTTAAATTTATTTCTTCCACTTCAATGTTTTGAATTTGAAAAATTTTATATCATATTTTAAATTAGGAGGTACATATTATGTAAATATGTAACTTTTATTTTTATACATTATAAATAATTACATCAGTAAAAAATTTATTTACCATGGTTAAAGCGTAAATCTGGTAAAATAGGGCAATGAAATTTTATTATTATAATATAAACTTACCATAACATGTGTCTTAATATTGTGGGTTGATACATATCCGACCATGGTCATCCTTGGGTATATTTTGGGACCCCATGGAGCCACTTGGGAGTGATAATGACACTTTATTTTAAACAACTTAAAGTAAAAACAAAAATGAAAAAAACAAATAACTTTTCGTAAATTAATTTTTTCATAGGTTTATGTAAGTTATCTTTTCGACTATAAGTATTCATTAGAAAGATAAAACTATTTCCTACATTATGTTACTTGTTTTAAAATTTTTAGATATAAAATAAATTAAATAATTTATGACACAATAAAGATACAGTGTTTACTACAGTAATAAATGATTTAAATAAATAAGATTATAAAGATTATAATAATATCCAAAACGTGACCAATTTATGTTGGATGATTTTATTTTGACACTAAGTTATATTATCCTAGACTTTAATTATTTTTAGACCATTTTAAATAGAAGATATGTCTATAATAAAATACTCATTTCAAGCATTCTTAAAGAGCCTCTCCTCCCCCTTATAAAAGGACACCACTTCTAACCCATTACTCACACATCTCAAGCCACTAGGCTCATCCAAACCCTGCCCAAATAAGCTATAAATATCCTTCTATTCCACATATAAGCCTTACATTAGGCATAAGGAATTTCAATAAGTTTTTTTGTTTCAACCCAAAGGGAGTTACCTGAATTAAAGGTAACAGTTTCTCTTAAATTGTTTTGTATTATTTTGTTTTATTTTACATATATAACCCCATAAAATCATTTTGTTCCTTTATTTTATAACAAAACCAGTATCCTAAATATAGTATGTTTTTTTCATAAGAATTATTAGAACTAAAATTACACACAGCTCCATCTAATGGGTAACGAACATACTGCTTCTGTTGATGGTGAACTAATGCCTCCCGAAATGATGATTGTTCAAATATCTCCAACTGCCTATCATGGTGGCCATTTTGATAGAACTATTGTAACTCCTCGAGCCCGCTCTTCCGGACTCGGTGCTTGAAAAATGATGTGTAAAGTTTTTTTATAATGTGAATAAACAATTACACAACACATCAATGAAACGAGGATCTTTTACCGGTCTAGGTAATGGAAAATTAGACATAACCTTACATTTATCAGAGTTTCTAAATAATAATAACAAAATTTTCCACTATGCTTCCTTGCGCACTAACACCATAAGCAGCGACCAATTCTGGATTTCAAGTCAACCTATAGAAAAACATTTTTTTGAAAATGTAGGGTGAACAAAAAAGATGCCCAGTAAGGGGTTTTTGAAAACCTTGATAAATCGCTTTCAGAAAAAAATCCCTTTTAATAATACATTTGAAAAGAAAATCCAATTGTCAATTCATAGGTAAAACAACATTTACAAAATAATTTAGTGCTTTTGAAAAATATTTATACTTTGAAAACACTTTTAAACTAATCCTGTGATTTTCTTTAGGGAATATTAAGAAAACTTCATGAAAACAAAACATCATTTTGAGGCAATTTAATTCATTGAAGGATGTCTTCGGCCTACCCACTTAGCGAAGGATGGGTTCACTCCCCAATGACCTTCCATTTTACAACGAACATGCACCAGGGTTTTTCGAAAATGTTTTAAGTTTTCTTTACATACATTTATATTAGTATTTGTCACTGGAATTTTTTTTACAATAAAATACGTCAATGTATTAAAATGCACATCCATGATTATATATATATACACATATATTTCATCATTTGAATGTTTGGATATTACCAAAACATTTATCAACTATACATTACATATAATTATTATTTCTTTCTCAATTTATCACAAATCATCTTTGATGCTCATATGAGCAATTCAATTTCTTAATCATAATAATTAATAAATTTCCCTAAAACAATCTAAAGAAAAACGGTCAAAACAATTTCTATGATATCTATGTTTTTTTTAATTTCAGGACAAGGCCTAAAACAAAATATGAAATTAAGACATGAACATATTATAAATGCAATGGGTGTCGATGTAATGCATAACACATGGCCATGTATATGTGCAAACGCGATGTCCCTATGTTGATAAAACGTTGTGACCCTTTTTTTTCACACACACACACATATATATATATATATATTTTGAAACATGGAAATAAAATTATAGATGAAATAATGATATCTATTTCATCCACACACTTATATATACTATAAGGCCCCAGCCTTAAACCTTACATAAACTTGAGTTATTATAAGATTACACATTGAGGATCTTTTCAGGTTTAGAGTTTTAGAGAATTAGATCATGAAACTTGTATTACATTCCACATTTAAACAAGGTGGTTACATAAAAGACAATATTCATTCTTCCCATCAATGGAAACCTATTTAAAATAAAACACAGATTCTTTCTTGACACATCCTTGACACTATCGTCACATCATGTACCTTTCCCTTGACCTGTGAAAAGCATTTCAAAAACTTGGGATGAGCATAAAAAACTCAGTAAGGGTTATAAAAATATGGAAAGGAAACATGAGTTCATATATACATAAGAATGAAATCATACTTTACCCATAAAACATAGGCATATCAAATCATGAATAAATCATAGAAAACATAAGACATAAAGGTATCTTGAGGCATTCATAACATTCTTACGTAGGGAGTAACCCTCTTGGTTACGTTTTGAATACCCATCACAGTATATTCCCTAAATCTCTTCGGAGAAACCTTAACGTTTCACTCCATTGCGTTACCCAATGCATTGGAGAGCTATATCGGGCTCACCCGCCCTTAGTTTATCATGGAACCACCCGTTCTTCATAACAATGCCCAAGAACCAAAACATAATCGTATCACATAAACATGAATAAAGGAAACATAACATTTCCACATTTCAATCACAATATAACATTTTAGGATATTGAAATAATGAATCCATTCAAAAAGAATCCATTTCCAAAACCATTTAAAACATGTAATAAATAGATTTTTGAATCAAATTGTCCCATACCACCTTGAAGCTTTTAGCATTTTAAACCATTAATATCCATATAAATAAATCCTTAAAACCATTTTGAAAACATGGATATTAATAAGAACAAATAATTAAAACATTTAAAACGATATTTTGGTTAAAGGGGTTTTACCAAAACTAGAGACACTTGAATACAATAATCGAGGAATAACATTTAGTCAGAACTTTATAATATCATGAGAATAAAAGGATTCATGATATAATACTCCAAAGGACAGTATATACACCATATAAGAGTGAATTGGTGCATAACAACAATGAACCCTCAATAGAAATGTCAAATGTGATGAAATCCATTATAAAGATGGTATCCTTAAATTAAGGACAAGTAAATCTCAAAAATATGTGTGACAAATATATATATACCAAATATAAGTTGATATTAAGTGTAAAACTATAAAAGGTCATTCACACATATTAAATGGATGACATATTCAATGACTACAAGTTGAACCCAAAGAAATCGAAATTGGGTTAAAAATTTCCCTTGACAGCCTAACGGCATCACATCAAAATGAGTTGATGAGAGATAAAGAGTGTATCTCATCACTTGGACATAAAATTTACATCAATAAGGATGTATGAGAACATATCCCAACATAAAAATATGTAAATTAAAAAACCCAATAAAAGAAGTCTTTTAAAAAAGAGGAGGGTGAAAGGTTCCCTTAGCGACTTGGGTATCTTTCAAAACATACACCCCATGAAAGAAAGACAATAGGTCACTGATGTAAATACTCATAAACGAAAGTATATTACACAAAGAGTAGAATAATGGGAAGTACATACACCACTCAATGGAATTTGTGGCGGATGTAGCATAAATCTCACAGGAATAAAAGTGAGATGAAAAATCCCTTACGAAAACTCGGCAGCCTAACGGCGCCACATAAAACTTCCGAATATGGTTTGATGAGATCAAATAGAGTATCCCATCATATTACAATAGAATTTACAGAAAGTGGAATATAAAAGAAAATCCCCCAACATTGCAAGGAGGAGTTTAAAAGAAGTGACATAAAGGAGAGTACTTAAAAAGAAAAAGAGAGGTTAGATCTCTTACGAAAGTTCGGCAGCCTAATGGTGCCACTCAAAACTTCCAAAATGGATTGATGAGAGAGAATAGGGTCTCTCATCACATGAACATAAAAATTATATTAAATGTAATATAAAAGAACATCCCAATCATAAGAAAGATGATCTTAAAATAAATGACATAAAAGAGTGTACTTAAAAAGAAAGAGAGTTGTAGGATCCCTTACCTCGGGTCCGACTTGACTCGATCGTTCTTTAACGTCCTTTAAAAGTGTAACTCTTTTTGATTTGAGCCTAAAGGCTTCATTTGAGAGGCTTCTGCCCAAAGGTAATCCTCTAGGATGAGGAGAGGGATGTGGAGAGAGTAAATGGGCAGGGGTTGACCGAGCCAAAGGCTTGAGGAGTGTGTGAAATGAGGTAGAGGTGGGGGCCTTTTATAAGAGGAGAGGAGGGGCACTTTTAGAAAGTAAGAAATATTACTTTATTTGAAAATGTGTTTAGGTTTTAAATGGTCCCAAATTGCTATAATTCGTGGATAAGGTGATAAGGGTTCGAAAGCCACCCATCCAATAAGTTTTGGACATGTGTAGGGAATAGAGTTTACATTATCTTCTCATTTTATTTAAATCGTCAGATAATGATGTCATCGCTGCATCATTATGATGTTATAAATAATTTAATTTATATAATGTCTAAAAATTATAAAAAAAATACTATGATGTAGGAAATCTTTTTAGCTTTCCAATTAATATTTATAATAAAAAATATGACATGTATAACCCCACTTGAAAATTGTTTTAGTAAAACATATCATGTTTGTGTCAATTTTAATTTTACATTAAATAAAATGTTATTTATGTCATTTCCCAACCAAAGTGGATCCATGGGGCCCCCAAGTTGACCCATGGCTTGTCTTGGTCGGCCATGATACAACCAATGAGGGTAAGACATGTGTCAAGCTCATCTCATTTTATTAAAGCATTATATTTACCTTAAACTACACTAATTACCACTAATCGCGATTAAAAACTTAATAAGTTACTATTCACCAAAAAATTATTTTAATCTCATTGAACCACATTTTACTTCTTAATGCCAACCATGTATGTCAGATTTTTGAATATCAAAACACAATGATGGAAAATTTTCATTTAAACGGAAAATCAGTTTTTATAAGTACCACTTAGTGGTTTCACTATTCATCAAAAATTGATGTTTTTCAGAAAAATCCCAAATATTCACCCTAAGCTATATTTGATATTCTGAATTCAAAAATGAAGACCGTTTTACAAAATTCAAAACATATAAGTCACATTAATTAATTTAATAATTAATTCCCACTGTCATGACAAATAGCGTGTTTTATGAAACAATAAGTATCAAAAGATTGACACTAGTTTAAGTCTGATTTCAAAGTGAAATTGATTCCAACAACCACTATTGGATTTAATGGTAAAAATATTTTCTAATTTCACATTAAAACCAATTCAAAATATAATCTAATCATATAAATAAATTAGATTAAACAGTGGTTTTGAATTAAAATACAACATTTTACACTATTCAAAAAAAAATGAACTTTATCGGAAAGATACCAAAAATTTACACAAAGTAAATTTTGATGTCTCGATTCTTAATAAGAGTTTTATTTGGTCCAAAAGAATGTTTAAGAGTGAACAAAACTATATTTAATGATGGTTCCCCATCAAAAGGTGATAAGTGAACCTTTAGTGAAAACTAGGGCATATACGCCTAAAATTGAATTCTTTCCGTATTTTAAGACTTTATCTTTTATTGTATAAATGTAAAAATATTTAAGAACATATATAATCATATTTTTGTTAATTATATCCATTCCCGACATTACAACGGCTACATTTTAACTACCATTTAAAATAATATTATTTTATTATTAGAGTGCAACGTAAGATTCCCAAGAAACTCGTTGTTGCGTGTTGGGTACGCCATCGAGCATAGCGTCCCCTTTAAAGTAATATTAATATTTTATTCAAAAATATGGATAAATATGAAAATGTCATATTCCTTATTTACCTGGGGTGTTACATCCTTCCCCCCTTTTGGGAATTGCGTCCTCGCAATTTTAAAATTGCGCTTGGAAACATCCTTGAAAGTCCCACATCGGAACAAGAGTCGGTAAAACAATCACTTTAAAATAAAGAAAGATAAGCACAGAGGTCACCCGAGTTAACCCATACTAGGATTCTAAGTATGAAAATATGGACATGGAGGAGAAAATATAGGGTCATGTTCTGATGGAGAGTGATAGAAAACATGTTTAGGAGAAAGTTAACAATAAGAAAATCACAAACTTGTGATGGGTTAAACGGTGTTGGGTTCCCCAGTAGGAAATATTTATAGACAACATTTTTTCTTTAAGTTACTTTTTATTGAGGAAATTATTTTTTAGCTTAAATAAAACATAAGGAAACATACATACTTGTCATGTTGACTTCCAACTTTTACTAGATTCCTTAATCAAACTCATATTTTTTCCAAAAGACGAGTATTTAGGGAGACTTGTTCGCATTAAGAGTACTATAATGAACTTCTATAGAATCACCTAATCCACAATATAGAACTATAAACTTCCCAAGTCTTTAGACTCTAACCAAAACCAAAACAAAAAAGGTTAGTACATGATCAGATAATCCAGAAAAGGATAACCCATTAAAAGAAAATCCATGCTTAATCTCCAAAATTTGTCCAACAAAACCCAAAGTTCAACGAGGACCATCCAATAAAAAATTTGTCCATAAAATTATTCAAAGTAAACCAATATAAGATTGAATCCCAAATATTTGAAGGATTTAGTCATATAGTCTTCCAAGTTAAATAGTGACATTTATCACCAAACAACACCAGTTGCTCCTAAAGTCTCACATTGAAAAGTAATTATCCTAATCACATATCCTCCAAAATCAACTTACTCTTAATTCATAAAATCATATAACTAAAAAGAATCAGTCAAACTAACCAGGGACTTCACGTAGTCCATTGGTAGGCGATAAATACCAGTCGCACTTTGGTTGTGGGTTCGATTCCCGCAGCATTGTCCGACGCGACGGGTTGTCACACGGTCTGTGTGTTGTCCTTTTTCCAAAACTATATAATTCTCAAATCATTACCCAAAAAGGGATAAAATAATCAAAAATAACCATAACACAATTTAACCTCAATTTTATCTCATGCCTTTCACTTCAATCATAACATATGGTAACCCATAATTACCTCAAAAGTAAGGATCATATAAACCCAAATGGTTCTTTATAACCATGTCCACAAAAGAAAAGATAACTATTACTTGAATAAAATTTTCCTATATTAAACATCAGGGTTACAAATAATATAAAAAGTAATCTAATGTAACCCCATCATCAAATGAGACTTAATACTCTTAAGAATTTCACCCTAACTCTTGAAGCCCTTATATGTTGACATCTTACTCATTCAACATTCTTCATGATCCATTATCCATTCCTTTCCAACTTATTCCGAAATACCTCTTTCCTACAAACAAAATCATGAATCATATCCTAAGATTCCAAAATAAGAAAACAATAGTCATGAAATAGTGCATACCGTTGATTGGTCATTGTCAGTTTCTTCATCCTCAATCGGAATGGCATTAGGTATTGGTAAACGAATATTTGTACGCTCTTGGTGACCCCATTCACGAAAATTTTTCATAGGACATGTGTTTGCATAATGACCATGCACACCACATTTAAAACATTCAATTGATCCCTCAGAAAGAACTTCTTTCCCTTTCCACGAGTCAACTGGATGCTTCCTTTTTCCATGGCAGGTTCTTACTTTATGACCTTCATTTCCACATCTATAGCATATTTCTGTCCCTCTGAAACATTTTCCTAGGTGTTTCTTTCCACATCTTTGACACATATGTTTTTGAACACACTTACCTTTATGATTATTACCTGTACTTCCGTAGGGATTTGTTTCTTGCATATATGATGCCTTAGAGAAATCTCTAAGGTTTAGGTGGTCAATCATGACTCCAGATAGTTGGTTGAGGATAATCAAAAGAGTTCTCATTGTAGCTCCCATATCATTCAGTTTCTTGCTCAAAAAACTATCACAGTTTCCTTCACATCCACTGTTACTTTGGTGCCTGCTAGATCCAGCCATTTACTAAAACCAAAAAGGTCAGTGTGAGTATATCAAAAAAACCATCATGTACTAATGAGTAAGATAGACAATAAGATATACTTACTCATTCACTTTATCTAAAACTAATACTCTTTCTGAAATCCTAACCATTATGGTAATTGTTATTTATGCTTAAAGAATACCCTAACCTCTAAAGTTATCTAAACAGACCTTTGATACCAACTATAAGGCCCCAGCCTTAAACCTTACTTAAACATGAGTTATTACAAGATTACACATTGAGGATCTTTTCAGGTTTAGAGTTTTAGAGAATTAGATCATGAAACTTGCATTACATTCCACATTTAAACAAGGTGGTTACATAAAAGACAATATTCATTCTTCCCATCAATGGAAACCTATTTAAAATAAAACACGGATTCTTTCTTGACACATCCTTGACACTATCGTCACATCATGTACCTTTCCCTTGACCTGTGAAAAGCATTTCAAAAACTTGGGATGAGCATAAAAAGCTCAGTAAGGGTTATAAAAATATGGAAATGAAACATGAGTTCATATATACATAATAATGAAATCATACTTTACCCATAAAACATAGGCATATCAAATCGTGAATAAATCATAGAAAACATAATACATAAAGGTAACTTGAGGCATTCATAACATTCTTACGTAGGGAGTAACCCTCTTGGTTACGTTTGGAATACCCATCATAGTATATTCCCTAAATCTCTTCGGAGAAACCTTAACGTTTCACTCCTTCACGTTACCCAATGCATTGGACAGCTATATCGGGCTCACCCGCCCTTAGTTTATCACGGAACCACCCGTTCTTCATAACAATGCCCAAGAACCATAACATAATCGTATCACATAAACATGAATAAAGGAAACATAACATTTCCACATTTCAATCACAATATAACATTTTAGGATATTGAAATAATGAATCCATTCAAAAAGAAACCATTTCCAAAACCATTTAAAACATTTAATAAAGAGATTTTTGAATCAAAGTATCCCATACCACCTTGAAGCTTTTAACATTTTAAACCATTAATATCCATATAAATAAATCCTTAAAACCATTTTGAAAACATGGATATTAATAATAACAAATAATTAAAACATTTAAAACGATAGTTTGGTTAAAGGGGTTTTACCAAAATTAGAGACACTTGAATACAATAATCGAGGAATAACATTTAGTCAGAACATTATAATATCATGAGAATAAAAGGATTCATGATATAATACTCCAAAGGACAGTATATACACCATATAAGAGTGAATTGGTGCATGACAACAATGAACCCTCAATAGAAATGTCAAATGTGATGAAATCCATTATAAAGAAGGTATCCTTAAATTAAGGACAAATAAATCTCAAAAATATGTGTAGAAAATATATATACACCCAATATAAGTGGATATTAAGTGTAAAACAATAAAATGTCATTCACACATATTCAATGGATGACATATTCAATGACAACAAGTAGAACCCAAAGAAATCGAAATTGGGTTAAAAAGTTCCCTTGACAGCCTAACGACATCACATCAAAATGAGTTGATGAGAGATAAAAAGTGTATCTCATCACATGGACATAAAATTTACATCAATAAGGATGTATGAGAACATATCCCAACATAAAAATATGTAAATTAAAAGACCCAATAAAAGAAGTCTTTTAAAAAAGAGGAGGGTGAAAGGTTCCCTTAGCGACTTGGGTATCTTTCAAAACATACACCCCATGAAAGAAAGACAATAGGTCATTGATGTAAATACTCATAAACGAAATTATATTACAAAAAGAGTAGAATAAAGGGCAGTACATACACCACTCAATGGAATTTGTGGAGGATGTAGCATAAATCTCATAGGAATAAAAGTGAGATGAAAAATCCCTTACGAAAACTCGGCAGCCTAACGGCGCCACATAAAACTTCCGAATATGGATTGATGAGACCAAATAGAGTATCCCATAATATTACAATAGAATTTACAGTAAGTGTAATATAAAATAAAATCCCCCAACATTGCAAGGAGGAGATTAAAAGAAGTGACATAAAGGAGAGTACTTAAAAAGAAAGAGAGAGGTTAGATCTCTTACGAAAGTTCGGCAGCCTAACGGCGCCACTCAAAACTTCCAAAATGGATTGATGAGAGAGAATAGGGTCTCTCATCACATGAACATAAAAATTAAAGTAAATGTAATATAAAAGAACATCCCAATCATAAGAAAGATGAGCTTAAAATAAATGACATAAAAGAGTGTACTTAAAAAGAAAGAGAGTTGTAGGATCCCTTACCTCGGGTCCGACTTGACTCGATCGTTCTTTAACGTCCTTTAAAAGTGTAACTCCTTTTTATTTGAGCCTAAAGGATTCATTTGAAAGGATTCTTCCCAAAGTTAATCCTCTAGGATGAGGAGAGAGATGTGGAGAGAGTAAATGGGCAGGGGTTGGCCGAGCCAAAGGCTTGAGGAGTGTGTGAAATGAGGTAGAGGTGGGGGCCTTTTATAAGAGGAGAGGAGGGGCACTTTTGGAAAGTAAGAAATATTACTTTATTTGAAAATGTGTTTCGGTTTTAAAAGGTCCCACATTTCTATAATTCGTGGATAAGGTGATAAGGGTTCAAAATCCACCCATCCAATAAGTTTTGGACATGTGTAGGGCATAGAGTTTACATTATCTTCTCATTTTATTTAAATCGTCAGAGAATGATGTCATCGCTGCATCATTATGATGTTATAAATAATTAAATTTATTTAATGTCTAAAAATTATAAAAAGATACTATGATGTAGTAAATCTTTTTAGCTTTCCAATGAATATTTATAATCAAAATGATGACTTGTATAACCCGACTTAAAAATTGTTTTAGTAAAACATATCATGTTTGTGTCAATTTTACTTTTACATTAAATAAAATGTTATTTATGTCATTTCCCAACCAAATTGGATCCATGGGGACCCCAAGTTGACCCATGGCTTGTCATGGTCGGCCATGATACAACCAATGAGGGTAAGACATGTGTCAAGCTCATCTCATTTTATTAAAGCATTATTTTTACCTTAAACTACACTAATTACCACTAATCGCGATTAAAAACTTAATAAGTCACTATTCACCAAAAAATTATTTTAATCTCATTGAAGCAAATTTTACTAGTTAATGACAACCATGTATGTCGGATTTTTGAAAATCAAAGCACAATGATGGCAAAATTTCATTCAAACGGAAAATCAGTTTTTCTAAGTACCACTTAGTGGTTTCACTATTCATCAAAATTGATGTTTTTCAGAAAAATCCCAAATATTCACCCTAAGCTATATTTGATATTCTGAATTCAAAAATGAAGTCCGTTTTACAAAATTCAAAACATATAAGTCACATTAATTAATTTAATAATTAATTCCCGCTGTCATGACAAATAGCGTGTTTTATGAAAGAATAAGTATCAAAAGATTGACACTAGTTTAAGTCTGATTTCAAAGTGAAATTGATTCCAACAACCACTATTGGATTTAATGGTAAAAATATTTTCTAATTTCACTTTAAAACCAATTCAAAATATAATCTAATCATATAAATAAATTAGATTAAACAGTGGTTTTGAATTAAAATACAACATTTTACACTATTCAAAAAAATGAACTTTATCGGAAAGATACCAAAAATTTACACAAAGTAAATTTTGATGTCTCGATTCTTAATAAGAGTTTTATTTGGTCAAAAATAATGTTTAAGAGTGAAAAAAACTATATTTAATGATGGTTCCCCATCAAAAGGTGATAAGTGAACCTTTAGTGAAAACTAGGGCATATACGCCTAAAATTGAATTCTTTCCGTATTTTAAGCCTTTATCTTTTATTGTATAAATGTAAAAATATTTAAGAACATATATAATCATATTTTAGTTATTTCTATCCATTCCTGCCATTACAATGGCTACATGTTAACTACCATTTAAAATAATATTATTTTATTATTAGAGTGCAACGTAAGATTACCAAGAAACTCGTTGTTGCGTGTTGGGTACTCCATCGAGCATAGCATCCCCTTTAAAGTCATATTAATATTTTATTCACAAATATGGATAAATATGAAAATGTCATATTCCTTATTTACCTGGGGTGTTACATATAGTTTTCATCGAATTTACAACGCTCATCTTCACAAAAGAAGAGAAAAATAAATAAACAAATAAATTTACATTTGATCAAAACGTCGATAAATGGAATTATTCATTGGAGGATTTCATATTATATCAATTTAAAACATAAAAATATTCATATATATATTTATGAGTTTAGAAATTTCAAAAAAAAGAAACTCTTGGTACACCTTTTCAAGTGTTATATACAATAATATAAAAAGACATCTGTTAAATACTGATAACCACCACTTGAAAAAAATCTAAAACGGATTAGAATTGGAAGCTATGAAAAGTCGTATATAAACATAAGTATATGTATAGATTTTTCATATCAAAATCAAAGCTAATTAAACCGTTAAACAATAATATTAAATTAAATTCATAATTTTGAAATAAATAAAATATCATTTATATTAGATTTTTAGAATATACTTTAGATCAACATAAACCATATATAAAAATATCTTTACACAGAATTAAATAAAACTTGCCTTGTGAAACAAAATAAATATTTTGAGCAGAACAAAGCTTTGATAAATTCATCTCATTTCTAATTTGAAAAGTGATAACCATTACTGAAGGTATGACATCCTATTTGATAAAAATGTCTGAAAATAGCATCATAGTGTTGAATTATTTTATGCAAAGAAATATGTTACTAATTTTAGTAGGATAAAATAACGGAAAGGGTTGAAATTATAAAATTTGGAAATACTTCTGCATAGACAATAAAAAATAAATTAATATTGAAAGTAAATGTTTCACCCTTACCTAATTATTGTGCAGAAGACCTCCTGAAGAGCCCTCACCTTCCAACTGTCTTTGTTATCACAATCACTCTCAAAATATCATAATTAAAAACAAAAGAAGATATAGAATCAAAGACTACTCCTATTATTTTTCTCATTTGAGGCTCTTTATAGGTGCAACATTTCAGAAAGAAGGAATTAAGAAATCAAAATGTGTGGTTTCGATTGAATGCTTCAAAGATAAACATTATATATTATTTATATATTGCTGCAACTAACCAACGTCTTCAAACCAGATGAATGATAAATTTTAATTAATTTGCTGACAAAACCACTGAAAATGATAGCAAGGTTATTTGAATGATGCCAATGTATAATTAAGTCCTCATACATGATATTTTGAAAGATCATTGATACGGGTTCATAAAAAAATCAATATGATAATGATAAGATTGATGAAAGATAGAAGGAAATAATAAACAAATCGCCACTTGGCCATACTGATAAAATTCAACGGATAATTTAATCCAACATGCAAAATAAATCAAAATAAGATAAGAATAATTGAGCAGATGTCGATTTCCGAAGGAAAAATGAATTAAACGAAAAAAAGTAGGACTATTGAGTCGATTTTTCAAAAGATTTAGGTCATTAAATATACTCACAAATCCGAATATCAAAAACGAGATAGATTTACCTCATCAAAACCAAAACCCTTAACACAAATTGGATCTGGTTCATCGATCCTCACTCAATCATCCAAATTGAAATTCATCTTAGCTTGAACCTCATCACCGCAACCTTGCTTGGACCTTCATGACTCAACGCGAACTGACAGCAGTGCCTCAGATTCGTTTCGCTGCTCCATGGTTCAACCTCGCCTTCACACCGAAAGGAAACCCGACAGACCCCTATATGAAATCGACTGTTGGATGATGCCCATGCTTCAATCGAAGCTCGACATAGCCCTTCCAATCTCGAAATCACATTCTCATAGTCCTGTTCGACCTCGTTCTCGGTTCCTATGCGACGAAGCTTCCTAGAAGCCGAACCTTATGCTTGTGATTTACCTGAGATTGAAATCCTGTTTTATTATTTCATTCACCGTTTCTATCAATTATCATTTCAGTTTTAAATAAATCATCTTAATATATATATTATTTCGTTATATATATATATATATATGTATACAAAAAACCTATATTCATTTTTTATATACATGAATAGTCATATATATAAAATAACCTTCATGGTAATAATAATAATTCATGAATTTTCTTAATAATTTAAGTTTATAATTTCATAAAACAGATTTTTTTTAGTATGAAGTAACTTTGGTAAAATAATTTATTACTGGTATAAAAATCAAGTATTATTCTTAAATGTTCTAATTTTATAAAATATTGATTTATTATAAAAATAATCAATTAAATGTATTTTTTATTAAAAATAACACTTATATATATATATTAATAATAATAATATCGTTATATATATGTTAAAAGATGAATGATATATTTTCATATTATATTTTTGTGACTATTAATTCATTATTTATTTTATATCAACAGTTATCATAAGACATCTCTCAAATTCTAATTTTGAAAACTTATAACGGATAGTATTTTTTTGTAACGGTTGGATAAAACTCTATAAATACCAATGTTTTATGGGTCGTTCAATTACTCAGATGAAATATATCACGACGCTCACACCACTGCTTTTGGAGATGGTTTTATAGGTTCCTCTTGTTATTAGTTTCATTGCTATCATCCTTGACATAACGTTTGTTCTTCTATCAGATCCAAGAGATGATAACTACTCGATCGACATCGTTGTGTTTCTCGGTAGTCTTCCAATTTTTTTATTATCAATATAAGTGGGTTTAGTGGGTTATTTCATGCATATCAAGGGTGTATTCTGGTATTTGTATGAATAAAGTTCTCGCTAATTATATATTTTCATTCGGTAATTTATTTTATTACATCTTGGAAACATTGTAAAAACATAAAACATAATTTTAATCCTGGGGTGTTACATTCTACCCCCCTTAAATATAATTTCTCCCTCGAAATTCATTTACACTTATCGATCTTAATTCCCATTTATCATAAGTCTCACATGATGCCCCCAAGGTCTGTATAGTTTTCTTCCACGGTTTCCATGTCTCCCTATGAAATTAAAGTTCAATGTGGTTTCGAAATCTTCCACTTCATTCACCCCAATGAAAATAGTTCAAGAGGGGTTGTATGGATGTAAGAAATGGATGACAGTCCTCAAGGAATGATAATCAATATAGTATTCGAGAATTTCATCTTGAATTTGATTCCTATAAGAATGTCTCATTGCTTCGTCTTCGAATGTTTCAAATTCATCGTAATTTCTTCCTGTGAAGCAAAAGCTTAAAAGTTGACACATAAATGCTGCGTCATGATTTCCTTCATCAGATTCTCTAAAAAAATTTGAGATTGATCATGGTTTCCCAAACATTATAAAGCACCAAAAAAGTCCTTCATAATATGCTCCTTGGCGTCGATAGAAATGACGTTGGATCTGCCTGATATCTTCAAAGATGAAACTAGAACTATGATGAAAACGAAGTATATCTGGTGTGCTTGATATACTATAGACACGTTGATAAGAAAGCCGAATGGATTTATAGGGCTTAGATTCATCTTTGCTTGATTTTTCCATGATCATAGCGAGTAATTCATCTGGAAGGCCTAAGAGACATGTTTGAGTTCTCCTTCCTTACATCTGAAAATTACAAAGAAGAATGTTGACTGAGAAGGACACTAAATTTATCAAGGGGTTCTAAATTTCTAGATTTATCTAGACCGTTCCTCTGATACCAAGTGTAACACCCCGAGCCCGCTCTTCCGGACTCGGTTCTTGAAAAATGTTGTGTAAATTTTTTTTATAATTTGAATAAACAATTACACAACACTTCAATGAAACGAGGATCTGTTACCGGTCTAGGTTATGGAAAATTAGACATAACCTTACATTTATCAGAGTTTCTAAACAATAATAATAAAATTTTCCACTATGCTTCCTTACGCACTAACACCATAAGCAGCGACCAATTCTAGATTTCAAGGAAACCTGTAGAAAAATATTTTCTTGAAAAAGTAGGGTGAGCACAAAAGATGCCCAGTAAGGGGTTTTTGAAAACCTTGATAAATATATTTTAGAAAAATATCCCTTTCAATAATACATTTGAAAAGAAAATCCAATTGTTAATTCATTGGTAAAACAACCTTTACAAAATAATGTAGTGCTTTTGAAAAATATTTATACTTTGAAAACACTTTTAAACTAATCCAATGATTTTATTTAGAGAATATTAAGGAAACTTCATGAAAACAAAACATCATTTTGAGGCAACTAAATTCGTTGAAGGTTGTCTTGGGCCTACCCACTTAGCGAAGGATGGGTTCAATCCCCAATGACCTTCCATTTCACAACGAACAAGAACTGGGGTTTTTCAAAAAACGTTTTATGTTTGCTTTACATACATATATATTAGTATTTGTCAATGGAATTTTTTTTACATTAAAATACGTAAATGTATTAAAATTCACATCCATGAATGATTGGGTACTACCAATACTTTTATCAACTAGACATTAAGTATAATTATTCATTCTTTCTCAAATTATCACAAATCATCTTTGATGCTCATATGAGCAATTCAATTTTCTTAATCATAATAATTAATAAATTTCCCTAAAATAATATAAAGAAAAAAGGTCAAAACAATTTCTATGATATCTATGTTTTTTTAATTTCAGGACAAGGCCTAAAACAAAATATGAAATTACGACATGAGCTTATTATAAATGCAATGGGTGTCGATGTAATGCATAACACATGGCCATGTGTTTGTGCAAACGCGATGTCCATATGTTGATAAAACGTTGTGACCCTTTTTTTCCATGCATATATATATATATATATATATATTGAAACATGGAAATAAAATTATAGATGCAATAACGATATCTATTTCATCCACACACGTATATATATTTGTCATCGAATTTACAATGCACATCTTCACAAAAGAAGAGAAAAATAAATAAATAAATAAATAAAAATTTGATCAAAACATCGATAAATGGAATTATTCATTGGAGGATTTCATATGATATCAATTTAAAACATAAAAATTGTTATATATATATTTATGAGTTTAGAAATTTCAAAAAAAAAAGCAACTCTCAGTACACCTTTTCAAGTGTTATATGCAATAATATAAAAAAACATATGTTAAATACTGATAACCACCACTTGAAAAAAAATCTACAACGAATTAGAATTGGAAGCTATGAAAAGTCGTATATACACATAAGTATATGTATAGGTTTTTTATATCAAAACCAAAGCTAATTAAACCCTTTAAAAATATTAAATTAAACTCATAATGTTGAAATAAATAAAATAGCATTTATATTAGATTTTTAGAATATACTTTAGATCAACATAAACCATATATAAATATATCTTTACACAGAATTAAATAAATCATTCATTGTGAAACAAAATAAATCTTTCAAGCAGAACAAAGCTTTGAAAAATTCATCTCATTTCTATTTTGAAAAGTGATAACCATTACTGAAGGTATGACACCCTCTTTGCTAAATATGTTTGAAAATAGCATCATAGTGTTGAATTATTTTATGCAAAGAAGTGTGTTACTAATTTTAGTAGGATAAAATAATGGAAAGGGATGAAATTATAAAATTTGGAAATACTTCCGCATACACAATAACAAATAAATTAATATTGAATGTAAATGTTTCACCCTTACCTAATTATTGTGCAGAAGACCTCCTGTAGATCCCTCGCCTTCCTACTGTCTTCGTTATCACAACCACTCTCAAAATCTCAGAATTTAAAACAAAAGAAGATATAGAATCACAGACTACTCCTATTATTTTTCTCAGTTGAGGCTCTTTATAGGTGCAGCATTTCAGAAAGAAGGACGTGAGAAATCCAAATGTGTGGTTTCGATTGAATGCTTCAAAGATAAGCATTATATGTAATTTATATATTTTTGTAACTAACCATGGTCTTCAAACAAGATGAATGATAAATTTTAATTAATTTGCTGACAAAACCATAGAAAATGATAGCAAAGTTATTTGAATGCTGCCAATGTGTAATTAAGTCCGGATACCTGATATTTTGAAAGATCTTTGATACGGGTTCATAAAAAAATCAATATGATAACGATAATATTGACGAAAGATCGAAGGAAATAATAAAAAAAATTCCACTTGACCATACTGATAAAATTCATCAGATAATTTAATCCAACTTGCAAAATACATCAATATCGGATAAGAAGAATTAATCATGCGTCGATTTCTGAAGAAAAAATGAATTAAAAGACAAAACGCAGGACTATTGAGTCAATTTTCAAAAGATTTTGGTCATTAATTATACTCACAAATCCAAATATCAAAAACGAGATAGGTTTACCTCATCAAAACCAAAACCCTAAACGTAAATTGGATCTGGTTCTTCGGTCCTCGCTCAATCGTCCGAATAGAAATTCATCTGAGCTTGAACCTCATCACCGCGACCTTGCTTGGACCTTCATGACTCAACGCGAACTAAAATCAGTGCCTCAGATTCAGTTCGCTCCTCCATGGTTCGACCTCACCCTCACACCAAAAGGAAACCTGACGAACCCCTATATGAAATCGACCGCTGGACGATGCCCATGCTTCAATCGAAGCTCGACGTAGCACTTCCTATCTCAAAATCGCATTCTCGGAATCCTGTTCGACCCCATACTCGGTTCCTATACGATGAACCTTCCCAGAAGCCGAACCCTATGCTAGCGATTTACCCGAGATTGAAATCCTGTTTTATTATTTCATTCACTGTTTTTTTATCAATTATCATTTCAGTTTTAAATAAATCATCTTAATATATATATTATTTTGTTATATATATATATATATATATATTTGTATACAAAAACCTATATTCATTCTTTTATATACATGAATAGTCATATATATAAAATGACCTTCATGGTAATAATAATAATTCATGCATTTTCTTTGTAATTTATGTTTATAATTTCATAAAACAGATTTTCTTTAGTATGAAGTAACTTTGGTAAAATAATTTATTACTGGTATAAAAATCAAGTATTATTCTTAAATGTTCTAATTTTATAAAATATTGATCTATTATAAAAATAATCAATTAAATGTATTTATTATTAAAAATAACATATATATATATATATTAATAATAATAATATAATTTTATATATGTTAAAAGAAGAATGATATATTTTCATATTATATTTTTGTGAGTATTAATTAATTTTTTATTTTATATCAACAGTTATCATAAGCCATCTCTCAAATTTTAATTTTGAAAACTTATAACAGATAGTTTTTTTTTTGTAACGGTAGGATAAAACTCTAAAATTACCTATGTTTTATGGGTCTTTCAATTACTCAGAAGAAAAATATCATGACTCTCACACCACTGCTTTCGGATATGGTTTTATATGTTCCTCTTATTTTTAGTTTCATTGCTATCATCCTTGCCATAACGTTTGTTATTCTATCAGATCCAAGAGATGATAACTACTCGATCAGTGTTGTTGTGTTTCTCTGTATTCTTCCAATTGTTTTATTATCAATAGATGTGGGTTAAATGGGTTAGTTCATTTATATAAAGGGTGTATTCAGGTATTTGTATGAATAAAGTGCTCGCTAATTATATATTTGCATTCGGTAATTTATTTTATTACATCTTGGAAACATTGGAAAAACATAAAACATAATTTTAAACCAGGGGTGTTACAACTATATTTATATTTGATTTATATTATATTAACATTGTTTCTATTCTTATGTATTTTTCATTTATAAAATACCATTATGGTTTCCATAGTGTGTAATTACGATAATCTCATTTGTGGAAGTGTGGACTACCACCCCCTCAATGTGATATGACTCGTTCATGCCTCATATGGAACATATAAAGGCTACAGTTAATGACGATATATATAATATTATAAAGAAATTATAATATACTAATGTATCATTACATTTCCATTCCAATATAATACGAAATAGAAATGGAAGTTGTGTTCATGTGTACGTACAGTTTACCGTCTCCATAAACGGTGCATTTCATTTCTTATCTTAAAATGTTATGTACTATTATAAATACTTGTATATACTAGATATATATATATATGATATATGTGATATATAAATCATTAATATCTTTATGGATATAATGATCTTTTGACCACATGAACAACATGTAACTATAAAAAGTCCATTTTTGACTCAAGTAACAAATATCGACAAAATGACCATTATTAACATAAATGATTATAGAATGTTTATAACATGGTAATATTTGATATAAAAGGAAAAATAAACATGAAAAAGTTTCTTATGAAAGTATAAATTAACATTAGTTTATAATTCCGATGATTAAAGAACGGACGGGTCAAGTTAGACATGTGGTAAGAGACTTCATCTCAATCTTCTTTCATTGAGGCATATTTTGTTTTAATACATGAATTTATTATGTACATTTTATAAAAACCTTTAACATTTCATTTTATTCAAAGAGAATATTTTTCTATGAAGTGTTTTACTAAATGACAAAAAATAATGTTTATTTTAACATAAGCGGTGACAACGACCTTTCTACCACTATGAGTATTATTTTATCATTAGCTTCCTCAAAAAGTCATAATGATTTTAAAAGGAAAATAAATACCATATACACGTTTATATATTTTACTATTGAAAATGGTTTTTATAATGTATTTTTTATGTCATTATATTTAACTGATATATTTTGATTGGAATGTGGAAATGTTTTCATTCCTTTATATTTTTTGTATGTGTTATGATTTTATAATGGTACTTGGACATTTGATCGGTGGTTATGTGATAAAACAAATGATGGGCGATGTCATGATGAAATAGGATGGGTGGTTACGTTATAACCTTTAATTCATTTCGTATGGAAGTCATCCATATGGTTATTCCATTTAGTGATATGTGTAGAAATCAACCGTATGGTTATTACATTTAAGTATGTTTATATCCCAAGATACCTTCATATGTTATGACTTATTTATAAGGGTTTTATGTTATTATTTTGGTTACAAGAGGTTAAGTAATGATCTTTTATTCAGTGAAGATTATTTACTACTTCATAAAGGAGAAAATTATTACTTATGATAAATTTTTTATGGTTTACTTATTGTTTTGAACAACTAACAGTTTTTCTTCTTTGAGTATCCCTAACTGAGCTGTTTATGATCATCCCATGTTTTTGAAATATTTCTCATAGGACATAATGTGAAATAGGGTCAATGAAGTGATCAAGGAAAAGTCATGTTGTCTAAAACATGGAACTAGAAATGACTCTTTTCATCAATAATTTTTATTTTGAGAAGAAATGGAAACTGGGTAGATGTATGTAATATTCATGTTGTTATGTATATGTTATGACCTAATTCGCTAATGTTGTAAACCTGAAAAGATCCTCAATGTGAATTATTCACATAGTTCAAGAATATTCAATTTTTAAGGTCGGGTCCCTAAAAAGACCCAACCAAAAAACAATGGGAATCCCCCTTAGGATTAATCCCCAAAAAAACTCAAAAGGGAATAACACACATAGTAATCCCCTAAACCTTTTCGGGAAAAAACTAATGACTTTCACTTGAATTTTACATTGAAGGGTTCATTGCTCTGTTCCCTTGTCCACTGTTACCCCCGCATCGTTCACCATAGGTTCAACCTATTCCACTAGTGAAGAACAAAGTGTTTGGATTGTTTAATCTTTAACATCATATTATTTCCAAAAACCAAGAATGAATCTCATGGGAATAGAAATTTTTCATGATAAAAACATATTCACAATACACCTCATTTCATGAACTACGAGAAATCAAATTACCACCATAATTTGGATAAATAGGCAGCCTTCACCCAGGGTGTGATCTCACTGGATATCCTCCTCATTAGTCCAACCTTAACTCCCTTAATCTGGGAATCCCCCTTGAAATTAAACACAGGGTTCAGCCCCCCTAAATCCTTATTATTTTACATGTCTCTCATTAACCCTATTATAAGGGAATATTCTTTAGGATTAAACCCCAAAATATTTTTCTCAAATGGCCATATTCCCCTTTGAAACATACTAAATAACATGGGCTTTAATTCCTATCTAAGTGGGATACATATGAAGCCTCCCAAGGGTTCAAACCTGACACTCAAAATCAACCCTTTTATTTCTAGGAGAGATTACCCGTAGGGTATTATCCAACATGGAAAATAATATCATTTCCATGATCATTGGGCAGCTTAGGCGTAAGTCCATCAACAAGCATTGATTAGGTATCATCCTTCTATTATATCCTTACCACATGACCTTAAACACTATGGTTATGTCCTTATCACATGACCTCAAAAGAAATGATGCATCCCATTAAGAGGCACCAAACTATGAGGGGTCTGATTACTTTAAAGATGAAATGTAGGTATCCCATTTTTATGTATGATCCCAACATCAAAATAACTATTGTCTGCCTGGATGAACATAAAATCCATAGTTCCCTACTGAGTGAATAAAAACCAGAATCATTATAACAACAACTAATAAATCTCTATGTAGTATATGAGAGGATACTGTTGATATAGAACCCATAATATATATGGATATCTCTATTTATGATGAACTTTGAATACATATGGATGATTTTGAATTTCATACATGCTAAATAATTGATTGAAAATATCAATGGGAAACCTACATTAGACTTGGAAAATTAATAAGTATTCATGAACATGTCTTAAATCTACATCGAGTTCGATAATAGAAAATAAGTCCTTCTAGAAGGATGTGATGAGCTCGAGCTCCCTTCCTCTTGACTAATGTGAGTTTTTATGTATCATAGGTCAACAAACCTAAAGAACCCCTGCCTTTGGTATGCTGGTCCCTTTGGATATAGAATCATTGGATGATTCTTTTTCCATAAATAAATCCAATGGAAAGCCATCTGGCTGTAGTGATTCCTTATTAGAACAAACATTCTAGGAGAAACAAAAAAGGGTGAACCTAATGTGAATCCATAACCATGATGATAGTGTTACCCATCTGTTAGGTGTCTACAAATTGATAAAATAGGTATAGACAATGAGATCAGTCATTCATGTGTTCCTCTAAATGATTCTTTTTTTCTGGAGTGCATTTTTTAATTAGTCATATATACTGACACTTTCTTTCCACATACTCCATTCATTAAAAATAGATTCCTTCTGGTTTTCACCCATGAATTCCCTTGCTGCTGCTCAATTTGGATCCTCATCCACTCAAAGGACATCATCACCAACTCAGAATCTTCAAAGCTTGGTCTCCCATGCATTAGACTAAGAGTATCACCATCATAGTTCTATCCAATCCTTGGAAGCTGTCTGAAAGGACCTCCAAATAAATAATACCGTACGGTCTTCCCATCAACTATAAATACAAGTTCTTAAGCATATGGTGCCAAAAAACCACCACATTCAACCATTTTGAGAGTTTATACCTAGAAAGAAAACACAATTCCCTACCCTTTTCTATGGAGTTTGAACAATAGTCCATCCATGGCCACGTTTTGAAAAAATAGTGGTCCCTCCACAGGTCTCATGCCAAAAATCATTGTCGCCAATTCTATACTATAGAAAAATCTCAACAAGATGAAGGCTCTTTGTTCAGCTATCATGCCTTGGTCCCTCGGATCTAGAAATGCTAGATATATCACTAGAGAAAACAATTGGGAAATAGGGAGAAGGTTCCTACCATTCTCCCTTCCAAATAAGTCCATCAACCAAGACTGATTTAAAACAAAGAATGATCACATACACATGTCCTCATTAATTCCTCTATCCAAAAGACTCATATAGTGGAACTCAACCAATCCCGTTATTCTAATCTAGAGTAATATCGTAATTAATAACATACACATGCATATAATATTTCATCCAGTCAAATAGATTTGTATGGATAAATTCAAGGAAGACTATAAACCAAGTGTTTTAGAAAAATGTAAGCAGGAACATGATTTTTCAAGCATCCATCGAGCCTAGCTACAGTCTCATTGGGAAGTACTCAAAGAAGCCAGTTGGAACACACTGATAACAATCCTAGGGTAGGCTCAACTCTCTTCCCAAGTAAATGAGTTCTATCATTATTTGTTGATATGAAAGGGAGGACAGACGAATGTATATACACCTACACCAAATACCGAATGGACATGTATTCTCGTTCCTATCATTGAAGTCACCAAACACATTTTATAAATTTTCAATGGGAATAAAACATATTCATGTTTATATCATGGATTCCTTAATGAATATCATAAGTGGAAATTCAGTAGTAACAAAGGGACGAATGAATAATTCTATCCTCACACCTGAGATGACTCATTTAGTTGGAAATCCACAGGCAGATACATACCTTTGTTCCAGTCTAGTAGGTTATGGGGAATACTCCCCCATATCATATGGAGAACATGATCATGCATATACACCATTTCTAAGTGAACATAATATGTCTCCTCTAAAATCCACTCCAATGAAGGCACATAATCTTTTTCATGACAACCACTTTTCCAAGTATGTGGCCCCAATTTTGTTTAAGATATCCTATATGATGAAGTTCCTCCAGAAACAGTTGGAGAATCACGAGTCAATTAGCGATCCATCTCTTCTTAATGTTGGAGTTATTTAATCCCTTGGAAATTTATCTATTGAATCTCATGATAATCCCCTCCCATTACCAAATTATGGGAGTAGTAGCAGAAATTCTGAAGTTCCCCATCACATACTTCATCATGATGGCTTACTTCATGACAATTTGGTCCTCCTCATGATGATATTTACTGAAAAATTACCCTTTGTAGTGGGGCTTCACATTGTCAAAAAAAATTCATCTAACAATGTATTGATGATAAAGACCGCATATCTTGTGTCACATGAAATTATAAGGTCAGCCATGTATAACTCCTTATTACTTGAATGTGAAATAATTTCTCTATCAGAAGAAATACTAAGGTAAATTTCATTTTTAGAACCGTTCTTAGGTCATTTTCCTTCTAATATAGTAGAGGAAACCCCAACTGATCCAATATCTTACAGTAAAGTAATCAAGTAGCATCCACTCTAGTTGGACCATGTTGAGAAACCCCTTGAAAATTATAAATAGGATATGTTTAATATGATAAAATAATTTGCTAAGGGTAAAATACCATTCATTTTTTGTCCTTTGGAAACCTCTCAATACAAAATTCTAAAAATGATAGTAGAAGACTGAATTCATGATATTCAAATCAAAATATAGAAGAATTTTCATCATCTAAAAATAAAATTATTATCCTATTATGGATATCAAATACATGTCATGTTTATAGAATAGTGGAAACCTAAAATTTAATTGGCATCTCTCTTGGTTTCCCAACATCTAGTGATTGAAAGTCAACAAGATGTGTTTCAATGTTCATGCCTAAATGCATTAAGGAGGCTGTGAAAATTGATCCCAGAAACCCAATCTGGTGTTCATATCAGAGGATGGGATGCACATGTAGTATTTCATTTCACTATGCTCCATAATCAAAAAATCCTTCCAAAAGTGGTCTCATGAAATTTTATTGCCCCAGGCTAGCTACAACAAACATGTTCTTCTCATAACCAAAGAAATGCTAAGCAAGAGTATGCCTTGATTGGTTTTCACCAACATCATTCCTAAAGAGATAAAGATATTGACATTATTTTTCATCAAGAATCTGCATACATTAAGAAATATACCCTCCTAGAGGATGTCATCCATCAGATCACATAAATGTTTGAAAAAGTACAATGGTCTTCCAAAATAGATTATTTAAGTGACTATTGGACAATGAACTCGAACGATTTTCATTCTAGAATACATAAAATAAGAAGACAACATGTGATGATATCGGCTATAGTAGTTCAGAAACCACCCCAGCCTATAGGGATTGATGATTTTTAACCAATCCTTCATATTCAACAAAATGAACCAGAAGGTTTGACAAATAAAAACAATAGTATCCACAAACTGTAGGGCTCTGGGATTTTTCACATCTACAACATCCTCCTCAATAGAAGACATTTTTCCCACAATTGTGGAATATGCCACTATGTGAACGTACAACTATTCTGTCTTATGATTCCCTTCAAATTACTATCCATTTAATAGCTCCCAAAAAACTAACAAATAACATATAAAAGTTTCAAGGAACATGAAGAATAATGAGACCATACAAAGATATTGATATAATTCCATTAATGTGTTATGCGTCCAAAAATGACAATAATTCCATTATGAAAGATCCTATGGAAATTGAGTCATATTTAGGGGATTCAGATGATGATGTTATTATTTGTAATGTTGTACACACTGAAAAATGAAGGAGGTGTGTGTACCCGAAATCTATTGATTACCAAAAAATTAGGTTTTTCCTAAAATAATCAACTTATACCTCTTCAAAATGCACCAAACAGGGGGAATGGTAAAGGTCAGACCATGTCTCACTTTTCCACTGGAGGAGGTCAAACTAATTTACATAAATATGTAATTTACCATTAATAGGAAGAGATAATTGAGTTTAGAAGACTCAATGTAGAGTTATTCCGAAGTAGCATTCCTTCTAGACGAGCTCCGTAAGAAGGTCCTGATATTGCACATCATATAAGAGTTCCTTATAAAAGAGGGTTTGTTGCAACTAATGATGTGGATAATGAATTCCCTCTATTTGTTATATATCGAGAACAGGGTCAACTGCATCCTTATAGGAATGTCCCCTTGGGTTATCTTAGATAAACACAAGTTGCACCACCACCGGTGGTCTTGTGAGTTGTTGTAAAAGTTCATGCTTTATGTGATGTACCAATACAGGTCCCATCTCAGCCAAATATTCCTCAAATTCTTATAAATACCATTGAGTCATTAATGACTCTACTAGAAGCTATGGAAGGAAAGTTCTCATTGATACAACCATAAAAGATGGTTTACCTTGAATGTGTAGATCAGAATCATTCGCTATAAAACATGGTGAATATCACATATCTAATATTACAGTTTAGGAGATTCATATAAGCACTTTATGTATTTCATTTCTTGATGTGATATGATTATGGGCACCCCTCAGCAACAAGAAACATTAAATCTTAGATTTTTTGTACTATCACTATAGGGGTCGGCTTTTATCTAGTATACAAGTTTGTAATCAATATCAACTATTAGATTGGAAGGCCTCTGTCAAGAATTCCTTTTCTAATTCATCACAATGCGGTATAAGACAAATATTTTCTATTTTAATAAATTTAAAAAAAGGGATAATGAAAGGGATTCTTATTTCATTACTCATTGGAAATGACTATAATATTTTTTACTCTTACCACTCCCCGAAGAAGGATTACTAACAATCTATGTGTGAAATCTCCATGATGAGTAGAGAACACCACTAATCCCTATGAAATACAGAATCGAGATTCATGAACATAGAGAAATCTCCATCAAGAGGATAATTCCATCAGAGAGCCCAATGATATGTCTTGTGTAATCCCATCCAATCCGGGAAGGAGAATATGAATGACATAGGATGCCATATATACACTCATGGAAGAACTTATACCTACATCTACATCAAATACCTCAACATACTATAAGGATATTCTTCTTGAGAATCACTAACAAGGACCTCCACATAAAGAAGATAAAAAAGATCATAGGTGAAGATAGTTTGAGGATTTAAAGAACAAAGTCTCTTCTTTTAGGAATGAAATGTTTTGTGGTTACTTCATTTCAGACTTGGAAAACAAATTAGTCCAGCTACCAAGGCCCAAAGAACTAAAAAATGAAGGATCTGAGGACCTCTCTTACTACTGTCCCTTCCATCATATGTTTGGACACCCCATTAGGCAGTGTTTTTTTCCGAATATCTCCCAAAAAAGATGGTGGATTTTAGAAAAGTGAAACTCAAAAGGTCATCATCCCATGCAACATGTTTTAAAATTACAGATCCAGAGGAAGAAGATGAATTGAAGGAATTTAATAGAAAGAATGCACATAAGTTTTATGATTTGATGATCTAGAAAATGATCAATCAAACTCATGAAATTATACATACACAATTGAATCAACTGACAATAGCTCTTTCCACATACACTACAACCAAGCCATCTACATCAAAATATATATCATATAAAGGCCAATCCCTAAATAAGTGATATGATCCGAAATGTAAAGATCTGTCAGAAGAAGACGAGATCATGCTAAAACCAAAAGTATCATTGACATTAGTTTATTTTATGTATTTTTTCTCAAAAGTATGGGAACTACCCTAAAATATGTCATAATAAGAACCAACCAATCCAGAAAAATATTCATCAGATGGGGAGTTGATCATCAGTTATGCTAATATTATTCACTTAATGGAACCCTATTCAAATGATGATTCTGGTTATGGACCTGGTTTCACTACACATTATTGCAGAACTATGGTATGAATCATGGTCTAGGATATAGGGGAAACAAGGGTTTGATAGAAAACAATATTTTAATTACACCCCTTATCTAACTGTTTATACTACAAAAACTCGAGGGAGGGACCATCAGTTGGCACAATAAGAACTAGGGAACTCTCCCACACATGATAGGATCAGTCCTAACATGATCATCTTTTATGACAAATTAGAGTCTTTACAACCATTTTTTCAAGAAGTGGGTAGAACAAGTTAGACTAAACCATCTAGAGCACATGTATTTCCAGCCTCTACTCCAAAACATGATATATCTACATCAGGAGCATCAAATTCCATGGAACATGAAAAACCACATTTACATGATGGAAAACCCAGGTCTTTAGACCATAAGTACGACGTTTTGAAATAACTATCCAACGTACCAGCCATATTATTAATCATGGATGGTGTGAGTAAGTCAAACGTCCATTGGGAAGCATTACTTGAGGCTTTTTTAAGTCCTCAAGAGTTTGAAACTTAGGTTACTACTACTGAAGAAAACCATAAGAGATTGATCGAACAGAATATCATGCAGTTATATCATTTATAGATCAAGACGAGGATGATGTTTTACACGGAAACATCAGGCCCGTGTATTTTTCTGGAAAGGATTATGATATAGAGATATGACAATACTTCATTGATAATGGATCAGGAGTCAACCTCATTCCCTTCCTTACACTTCGTTGGTTGGGTCACACTAAATTTGACTTATCTCCCACCACTTAGATGTTGCAAGGTTATGAAAAAATGAACCAGAAACACTTTGTGAGATTACACTTAGAACTCATTTTATAGATCTTTTATCTAATATAGATTTCATGTTTTATCGATAGGACACAACATTCAACATTCTGCTTGGAAGGCCTCAGTTACATTAGCATGTGACCATTCCTTCATCACACCACCAACATTTAATTCATTTATTCAATGGTTAAATTGGGACACGTCACGGTGACATAGCCCCATTTGAAACATTTAAATATCAATATAATGATGATGAGTTCTTTCACAAAAAAGGGAACATAGTCTGTGGAAAAAGTTATAACAAGAATAAATGCTCGAAATATTCTAGAAAAGATCCAAGATAACCCTTTAAATCTTATTAGTTTATATTATCTTCTTCCTATCAATGAAATTCAAAGGGTTGATTCAAATAAAAGAACTCATTCAGTGAATTCCATAATATCATTTTTGTATATTGATCCTAACAACATGGGAAAAATTATTGATTTACTAATAACTATTGAATGCTTAAATGGAGATGTCTTCATTCCATTATCTGGAAATTTGGAAGACTCTACTTAATCAGACAGTTTGGAAGAAGTCATCATGTTAATGAAAAAAAGTCAAGGTTTCAGATTTCCATACAAGTATTTTAACATCAATTATCATAGAATACCCTACATCATCAATAGGGTTAGAAATTGTTTTTTCTTCTTCAGGATGCCCAAATACCGAGTCATACCTGATCTCGGAGTATCTCACTTCATCACATACCCTTTAAGTAGAAAGAGAATAAGTGACACATGAGAAAGAGTAATAAGATAATGTTCTCTGAGATTCCCATTCACCATTTGAGGGAGGCTTCTCTTCAACAGAATATGAGCTCCAAGAAATACATTTGGGTATATAGAAAGATCCATTCCCCTCTACAATTGGTGTGGACATGAATTCTGAAGAGAAAGAGGTGTATACTTCATTTCTAAAGCAACACCAAGATATATTTGCTGGTAATGATATAGAAATAAAAATCCTTGTCCCTGACATGAACACTCATCATTTTGGTTCCCCAGAAGTGCATTAGGGATTTAACTAGGCAATAAGAAGAATGCACTGAAATCATGCCTCAAAATTTGAGGTTTTTGCCGATATTATTATCAATGATAACTCTATCAGTGAGATGAAATATCCCAAATTGATAGAAAAAATTTCCATAATAAAAATTAATAAATGGAAAATAAAATTTTTCATTGATTTCAGATATTTTAACTAGAAATGTCTCAAAGATGACATTCTGGTCCCATTCACATAACATTTTATTGATGCAACCACCGGCTACGAAGATCTCTCTTTTATGGAATACTACTATAGGTATAACCATATTATAATGGAATTTGAATATTACGAATATATAGATTTAGAGCTACACAAGGAATATTATACTATCGAGTAATTTCATTGGCTATAAGAATGCTGTTGTGGTATATCAACATTAAATGCATCATATTTTCAAACCTTTATTAGAGAAATTCATTTATTGATATGTGGATGATCTAGTGGTCATGTCTATAAAATTTTCTGATCACATGGTTTATCTTGAGACCATATTTAGAAAGCATTAGTAACATAATTTGAATATAAACCCCTTGAAATTTTCCTTCATGGTAAACATTGGGAAATTTCACAGATTTTTTGTATGCCATCGTGAAAATGAAGTTGAACCTATGAAGTCTAAGTCTATCCTTGGCATGCCACCTCTTAAGAACCTGAAATATTTGAATAGACATCAGAGAAACATGTCCCATTTCACCTGACAACCAATTTGGAAGGAAAGTGCTTTCCCATCACCAATTTTTTGACGAAAGGGATCACATATTAGTAGAACAATGACTGATAATGAGTATTTTATATCCTCAAGAAATACCACTTAAGGCCATCAGTATCGATGCCACATTTGGAGGTAAATATTCTCAATCTATATGTGATGGATATAGAGTGATGAATGGGTGCCTTCATTCCATAAAATAATGATGTTGGGAATGAAAACATCCTTTAATATCTCAGTTTAACAGTGATCTACATAGAGACATTATATTTAGATATTAAGAAAATATTTCTAGAAGTATTATTTGTAGTTTATAAATTGATATAGTATGTAAAGAATCATGAGTTTCACTTGATATCTCTTAATAACTCTCTAAAATTTATCCTAATTTATCATATGCATACCTAATTTATTTCATGGTGTGTGGTTCTTCAAAAATAGATTGTTATACATTTGGTGCCTCATAATTTAGTTAAAGGACAACCTTTAGCATATTTTCTTACTGAGCACCCATCTACAAAAGAGACATCATTGAATATTTAATTTCCTAATGTAGAAATCATCTCTATTTAGGAAATTCCATGAATATGGGAAATGTACATTGATGGTTCTTATATTTGTCAAATAGGTATGATAATGGAAAAACCTAAACATGACAATGATGGGTTAGGAATTGTGATTATCTACCTGGAGGAGGCTGTGTCTCAATATTCCATTATGTTATAAGAATTTGGTATGAAAAATGATGCAAAATATCATGCACTCATTGCAGGCCTATAATTATCCCTCCCAATACTAGTGGATTTTCTGAAGGTGAAAGGTGATTCATATTTGATAATGAAACAAATTAATGTAGCATAATCGATTAGAAAAGAAGAAATAATCACCTTGTTTGATTATGTTCAAGGATTAATGGAATAATTCCTCTCAAAGCCAACATTTTCTTATGTATTATGGTCACAAAATACACAAGATGATTCATTGGATGGTTTTGCCACATCCATGGTAGATCCAAATAAAGAAAAAACATTCATTATCATTGATCATCATCGATTAATTTAACATTTTTTTCAAAAATGAATAGCGTAAATGAATGATAATGGTCCTATTTCTAAGTCATATGGTTATACCATAGGTTTAATGATATTTACCATCGAATATTTCAAAAATGTATCACTTACACTGGAGTGAATTAAAAGTGAAACTATCATGTGATGAGATTTTAATTTCAATCTTTATGATGGAAAAAATCATTAAATGATCCTGTATAAACAAGGTTTCAATGGAATTATTCTCTGCCGCCTTAATGGGAATGAAACTATGGATATCATGAAAGAAGTACATGAATGATCCTATGGTGCTAACTAGTCATATCATTGGATTTATGATAAAATATAATGGCTTGGATACTTTTGTTCTTCGATGATCTATGACATCACAAATTTTACTATAAAATTTCATCCACATAATATGCATGCCAACATCCTTCATCCACCACCTGAATTTCTACATACAACTAAATAATCCTATCCATTTTCAATTTCGGGAATGGATGTATTAGAACCCTATCCTCCAAAAACAGTTATGAAATTAAATAATATTCTTACTGGCACCGATTTCTTCTCTAAATGGGATGAGGAAATACCTTTCAATGAATTTAGGACCAAAATCATTATTATATTTGTCAAATCTAATATCATTACAAGATTAGGGGTCCCTCATACTATATTTATAGAAAAAGACACCAATTTCTATCCTAATGAGATAAAGAAGCTATATCAAGAACTCAATATCAAACCAACAACACTTCCCACTACAATGTAGTTCAAAATGCATAGATAAAGGCTTTCGATAAGACCATATCAAATATACTTAAAAATATGGTGGATATAGATAAAATTTCTTGGCCAAATATGCTCTTTCATTATTTGTGGTATAACATGACTACTAATTGTATGGCGACATGATCGACCTCATATTAGTTTTTATTCTAGAAAAAAGAAGTTCTAACAATTGAATTTCAATTTCCATCACTCTGAGTTTCAATCATTGATTACATATCTAAATATTAATAGTCACCGATGTGACTTGATGATCTATAATTATTAGATGAAAAGCGATTTTATAATTTTCATCATTCGGAATTCTATCATAAAAATATAGCACAATCTTTTACCTAGAAACTTATCCTCTTCTCATTTCTTCCAGGATAATTGGTATTAGTTCTCAGGACTCTGATGATACTATAAAATAATCTTCCAAATCGTAATCCAAGATAAAAAGGACCTTATTCCATATATAAGTATTACACTAATGTATCTTATTCCATAATCTCAATGTATAGAGAACTTATTACAACTCTAAGAAATGAAAGACTCTCGAATAAGTACTTTTTTTAATCACATAGATTAATTTCCTAGTAATATAATATTAAACTGCATAAGAAACATATTCATCCATGCTACACGATGTTAAAATTAATAGAATCTTTGTCCTTGTTACATGAAATTAAACTGTAAGACATCATTTTTCCTCTCTATAAGACATTAAACTGTATGGTTTACATCTATTTAATTTGACATTAATATATCCCCCAAGATACAAAAAATTGGAATTTCATATTATTCTTTAAAAATTAGTATCTTACATGTTCAAGAATTAGTCACATCATTATTACTCTTTAGTGGAACATGAGTCCCATTTCCCCCTATATTTGAACTAGATCTACATAGAGACCCCTTCTCAAGAACTATGTATGGCTCGATTCTCATTTCAATGAGATACGTAGTGATGACCAGACCTCCCATCTTGGTCCAAACCATAACAAAATAAAAATTATCCCATTCCTTGTGTTTATGAGTCTGATCTGCAAACGAAATAATATTTTCATGAACTACATGTGGCTCAATTATTATACAAATGGGATAAATAGTAAGGACTATATCCCCAATAATAGGCCCATACACAACCATAAATAAATATATTTCCTATTTTTATCATATATATAAACCAAATCAATAATGATCACTCTTCCAGAATATATGGTTTGATCTTCATACCATCATTTCTCTTATGTATTACCATTATTCCAAAATTCATTAAAATCCCTTATCTCTTACACCATACTCAATTATTTTGGGGAATGATACTTTAAATAACTATATTTGTCTTGACTATCATTTCAATGGGATACGTAGTGATGCCTTGTTCTCCAATCGTGGGCCTATCAATGACAAAAAAGTCCCCTTTATTCATTGCGTGTATTAATCAAACATGCATAGGTAATGTTTCAAGAACTATGTGTGGATCTATTCTCATACATATGTGATACGTAGTGATACCCAGATCTCCAATATTAGGCCCAATGGAAATTTAATTAAAGTAACCCCTCTTTCCTTTACATATGAACAAATCAAATTTGCAAAGGGACTTCTTCAGAGACCTGTATGTGGATTATCATTTTAATGAGATATAATGTGATGCCTAGAAAGTCTTATTTAGGACTAAACATCATCTTGAAAAATATAAAACTCCCTCTTCCACATATTAAAACATGATTGATATAGGGAATAATCTCAAGAACTATGTAGGGCTTGATTACTTCATCCGAAAGATAGGTAGCGAAGCCGGAGTCCTATAACCTGGATCAACCACTATATAATTATCGTAACATTATCCATTAATTTTTGTAAATTATTTTTTGATGAAGAGACCTTTTTACCACTCCTTGATTCACACATTTTCTATAGTTTATATGGGATTAGGATTTTGTTATTGAACTTATCTACATCATTATGATATTTCAATTATTATTTTGGGTTATACGTTCTCATCGCATGACATTAAATGTCATGATATTCGTAAAAATACTACATGTGTTCTGATTCTCATATTAATGAGATATGTATTCATTTCACATCATTTCACCATCATCCTCACCAAAAGACGTTAAACTGTATGGTAATTTGCTTCATTCATGTCTATATGAGATACATAATGACGTCCAAATTTTCAATCATGGTCCCAACTATAGCATGATATGAAAAGAAACCCTCTTCCCTCCCTTGTACGAGTTATATCCTCATGAGTATATTCAAATGGTATTTACATCAATTCCCCTAATGTTTTTACTACATGAATTTATATTTAATGGTACCCAAAGAACTATGTATTTCTTGATTCATATCCTATGTAGATATAGAGTGAATACCAAGACTTATATCTTACTTTCAATTATGAGATGATAGAAAACTATCCATCTCCCACATACAATAAAAAATACATGTATATTCCCACTATTTAAGGTCATCTCCTTAGATAACCCATTAAGGAAACAAAAGATATTTTCATTATACATATGAGTTGGATCAATGTAATGGAATCCAAATTCCTAGCCAATATTCATTAAAACATTTCTCACATGTATTGAAAATCACACCATTCACATTTCACATTCTTAATCTTGGTTACTATCATATCTTCAAAATATTTTTTGGTTTCTGTTTGTAGAGTTAGTAATACTTATGAAATCTCTTACTCAACATTAAAGTACATGACCATAGGTGGCCTTGAATAAAATTAACCTACATAATAGGCCTGTTATCCAAAGGATACCACTATTTGGCTATACAGTATATGACTTAGTTTTCTATATGTAATACAACCCCCATATTGGTGTTTTCCAATAGTTTTACCATCATTCTTGGTAGAAACCTATTTTTTCCCTTCAAACATTGATGATGATATATAGGAACTTTTATTTTAATGCTTTCATTGATTGTATATTTTTCCATATCCTTTATCTTGACTTATAATCATCTCAAAACATGGTTTAATGATTTTCCCTCTCCATGTGGTCAAATCATACTGAATTAACCTTGATCATTTGATAACCTATCATCCATTTTTTCACAATAATATGTTCCCAGTAATATGACCTAAAAATATAGACACCATATTTCATTTGTTTAGGTCAAACCTTCATAGAGAGACTAGTCCTCTAATTCAGTGTAATTAATGACTAGAAATATCCCCTATATATTTAGGCACTTTTCTTCATTAATACAAATGTGAATAGGGAAATCCAAATATCCATTATCTTTTATAGACTTTTAACGATATAATGTAAAAAAATTTAGAATGCTATTTTATGACTATGAAGTTCATTCCCATAGGTGGTCGTGCATAAAATTTACCTATATAATAAGCATGTCCACATAATGATACCACTATTTGTATATGCATCATATTCACTAGATGTCCTAGAAAAATACATCACCCATAATAGTTTTTTCAAATAGACGTACATTGATTATTTAAAGGTACCCACTCTAATGAAATTATCCCTTTCCCTATACCATTTGATGAAACTGAAAATTCCCAAATAATAGTTTCCATGTATTCCTTTCTATACTTGAATATGGTAGAACATTTCCAGAAAAATTACAAATAAATTGAAAATTTATAAACTTTTAGTCACATAGCATGACCAAAACTTAAATCTCTTCCAATGTCCATGTTGCATAACATAAAACTATGCAATCCCGTAATTTCATTGATGCATGAATCTAAACTACACAGCCTAATGTCCATACTGCATGACATAAAATTACACACCCTAATCTCCTTGATTCATGACTTAAAACTACACAGTCAAATATCAGAGAACCCATTTCTGAAAATAAAACCTGCATCCACACATCAAAATGATGTTGGAATTCTTTTTCATTTGTAGGCATAGATTGGCACTAATGACCCTTTTATTCTCAAATACTATTACTTGGAAAAGCCTCCCAATGTGGTCGTGAGAAATTTAAATTTTAAACGCCATTGTTTATCAATAATAGAACGTAGTAATTCTTGGGAGATATATTTCTTTACAATGAAGCATGTTCCCCTAGGTGGCCATGCATTAGTTTCCCACATAACTGGCATGTTAGTCAAAAGATGCCATATTTTGGCTATATAGCAGATGCACTAAATGGCCCTACCTAATTCAAAACCCATAATTGGTTTGTCAAAGAGAGGTAACATTATTCTCATAATATACCTCCTATATTATCATAATTTATATTTTAGATTTGGTACCATAAAAAATCATGACCCAATATTCCCCATGTAAGAATGTAAGAAAATATCAAGGCATTCCTAGCCATCAATATATATTTCAGTTCTAATATTACAATTCATGTTCAAAGATATTATACCTAAAAATATATTTATTTGTCTGACATGAGTGAATTTAATCTTCTTACCAAAAGAGACATAGCACTCACCTGGTTGAAACCCCGAAGAGGGAATAACGGGCGAAAAATTTGTGTCTCATCTCGCTAGAACTTCACATTGTATGGTGTAGTAAATATTGGGAAATAAAATGTAAAAAGACACAATGTTTGTATAAATTTCCATATCACCCTAGAAATAATAAAACCATGATGGTTATGTTCTATGGATTAGGAAAAAAATTATATCATCCATCCATACTGGATGTAGCACTAAATCCAAACAAATAATGTTGGAATGCATCAAAGTTCCAAAAATTTACCATAGGACCAAATTCTTTTCGTTCTAAACAAATCTAACTATAGGGGTGGGATATTTTGTTGACACTATAGAATGTGTTTCAATAAAATATATAATGAATTAATGTTTTTATTTCCATTTTCCATGAGACGTGACAACAATGAGGGAGAAGTGGAACGACACCCCCCCCCCCCCTCTAGGAGTAAGCCATCGATTTACAAGATTGATGGTAAAAATGATTCAATGCATCAAAATTAAATTTATGAGTTTTATATGAGAATAAATGGTGTATTAACCATGTCAATTAATGTATAACTCATTGAGAGATTCTATTTGACTGGATAGAGAGCCAAAATTGATTTATATATCCAATGTTATGGCACTTGAAAGATGAATAAATTTTATAAAGGGATTTGAAGGACCTGTTTGAAAGACATGTGTGGAGAACCTATGCATGGGACCTATATAGGGGAACTACATATAGCACATATGATGAATACCTACATGGATTACATGCACTGAAAACCTACATCGAGGACCTATGAAGAGGACCTGCATGGAAAACCACCATTAAACAATGTCCCCTCCCTGCTTATAAATAGGCCCCTTAGGCTACCCATTTTATAGGTTGAAAATTCATAAGGAGCCCCCTATCATTGACTGTGTAGTCCGACATCACATAGGTCTTCAAAACCCATATTGTATATATTAAAAACATTATTAGAGATAAAATCAATGGGGATAGGATGGATCATAGTTACATTAGGATCTAGAACATGACACTTGAACCATGGGCTTGATACAAGGAACTATGATGCATGCCTATGTTGTAGTACGGTGCTACGGACCTCTACTATGGACCTATGATCCAGACCTATGTAGAGTACCTTCATAGAGGACCTACACATGAGATCTTCATAGTGAACCAATTTTAAGGACCCTGCCTATGAAAAAAAATTCATTGGGAATCCTCCATAGGAGTAAGGCCCAACCAAACCACATTGGTAATCCTCCGTAATAGTAAGCCCCATCCAAAACACATTCGGAATCCTCCTTTGGAGTAAGCCCAAACAAACCTCAATAGTGATCATCCTTAAGTGTAATCCTCAACGAAACCACAATTGGGAATCCTCTATAGGATTAATCCCCAACCAAAACTCATTGGTAATCCTCCTTCGGAGTAACCCCTAAACAGGCCTCAATAAGAAAACTCTTTGAGAGAAATCCCCAATGAAACCACAAAAGGACATCCCTATTGGATTAATGCCCTAATCATTTTCAAGACATACCAAATTAAAATCACATTCATTTCACAATGAATGGTTTATTTCTCCACACACTCATCCACCGTCTCCCTGGATTTTTTCTCAGTATACCTGACCAATTTCATCAGTGAAGGATAAAGTGTGTGCTCCGCTGAATCATTCACACACTCCTGTTTCTCCCTCCATACATGACTAACCTAGGTTTATATATTTCTGATGATCACAATTTCTATTCAATGAACCACATTTATGAAAATTATGACAACTCAGATTCCCACCATAATTGAGATATATAGGATGCCTTCACCTAGTTCCCAAGATCACTTAACATCCTTCTCAAGAGTCCAACCAAAACTAACTTAATCTATGAATCCTCCTTGGATGTACACCCTATAATAATCCCCCTTAAATCAACACGAGTTATGATATCTATCATAGGCCGTATTACATTGGAATCCTCATTAAGAGTAAACACCAACCTATTTCTCTTAAATGGCCATATTCCCCTGAGAGACATACCAAAGAAAGTGGGCTTTGATTCCCATTAAAGTGGGATACATAGGATGCCTCCCAGAGGTTAAAACCCAACACTCTAAATAAATCATGTTCTTTTTGTGCTACATTACCAGTAGTGTATAATCCAACATGGAAAACTATATCCTTCCACAATTCCTTTAGCTGCTTATGTTTATCTATGGAACAAAGTTTTGACATGGATTATATTATCTAATATTTCATTACCACATGACATTAAACATATGGTAAGGTAATTCTCACAAGATATTAAATGGTATGATGTGTCCCATAAACTCGCATAGAACTATGAAGGTTGTTATTCCTTTATCAAGGATACATTTCTATCCCATTTATGGGTATAATCCCAACATTAAAACATCTCTTTTATACATGGATGACCATAAATTTTAGACTGACCCAAAAAGTTTCATAGAAACCAGTATCATCATAAAAATTACTAAAGTTTCTATAAATAGTATATAATAGAATACCATTTATGGAGAACCTTGAATACATATGTATATATCCGTTGATGAAGAACCTTGAATACAAAGATATGATTCTGAATTTAATACATGATAAATAATTGATAACAAATATCAAAGGGAAACCTACATTATACATTCTAAATTAAAAATTATTCATGAACACATCATAAATCTATAAGAGAGTCCCAGATTATGCAATAAGTTCACTAAAATGGTTTGATTAGCCTGACCCCCATCCACCCAACCAATGTGGGTTCTAATGTATCATAAGTCCACAAACCTAAGGAAATCATGCATTTGGATTGTTAGACCCTTTTGATACTGAAACAATTGATGTTTCTGGTTCTATAAATAAACCTAATAGATATTATCTAGATATATTGATTCCTAATCCAAACACACATTCTTGTGGAAATAGTTATGCATTAGTGGATAATGTTCTTTATTTCCATATGATTCATGTCTTATGAACATCCAATATTTACACCATGATTCATGTTTAAGATTTTAAGATATGCATAGTATGATAGTTTAATGTTATTATCATGTTCTCATACCACTAATATCATGTATAATCATACATGTCTCCATTATTTACCCTTACTAGGGATCTAAGATCACCCCTTTTTGATTCCTTCCCCAGTTTATGAAGATGTTTGTTATGTTTGATGTGTCTAAGAATGGTAATAGTAAAGAAAAACCTAGTGGGAGATAATTTACACACATATGTTCTAATTATTATGATTCTATGTTTCCAAAGTCAGAACACTAATACAGTATTCTAGAATCTGATTATATAATGTTATATGTAATCCATAAATGTTATGTAATGTTCATGTTTTAAAATAAAGGGTCAATATAGTTGGTATCATAATAATAGTTATGTTACCCTTAAGAATCTAGGTTGATAAAAACGTAGTGATTTTCCTAAGGGAATTTCAAGGATATGTTTAAGAATAAAAAAATTATATGAAAATGTCCTAGAATCATGTTAAAGGAGAGCATGATTGGATTACTAACAAAGAAATCACTGTCTATATACTATATGTTGATGTGGATCTGGCACAAAGGTACCTATGAGTAACAACTTGAAAAGGTGTGTCGATCCTAACATGATGTAACATGGTACACGACAAGGAGTTGAATTACACACGAGGTTTGAAACTCCATAGGGATATTCTTTGGGAATTTATAATATCATCAGGAACTATCATGAAGGATTAATGTATTTGTTGTATACAAATAACATAGGATATACATAAGGGTTCAAAGATTCAGTAAGGTTTCATAATTTATGCATCATATATGAGAATTTTAATTATTATTTTATTCCTCATAATGATAATAGTTTCAAAATCTATGATATTTTTAGTAAATGTTTGGAACCTAAATGAACCACATTAATGGAGATTATAAAGGCCAATGAAACAATTTTTTCCTTGGGAAACATAATGATATGGGAGATTGAATGAAAAATCATACTTCTATACTCCTATAGCTTAATGAAGATATGAATCACGATGGACATCCAAATGAGAAAAGGATGGAAACCCCTTATGTTGCGTTCTTTTTGAGGAATCATCCACCTTAATTCAAAGGGTATTTTGATCCACTTATTATTGAACAATGGACCAGTACTACTGAAATGATATTTTTGGTTCTCCAGTGTTTGGATCATGAGAATTTCATTCTAGTGGTTTGTTGGTTAGAATGAAAAGAGAACTAGGGGTGGACACTAATAAAGAATATGAGTCAAAAATATTATATTGAATCAATGGATTGGGATGAGTTTATGGACTTATTTTTTGATAAGTACATTCCTTGTATTCATTTTCCCAATATAGAGAAATTGCGCCTTGAGTTTATTCTAGGGGATAGTGAATCAGTTGGTATTTATGAGGATAGTTTCATAAGACATGCAATTTTTGGTTCTAGAATTGTCATCCAACCTGAAAGTACAGTTGATTGGTCACTTAGTGGATTAAATCCATGTCTTAGAATGGTTATGGTCATAAGATAATTTAGTAGATACCAAGTGATTTTACATAGTGAAATCAATGTTGAAATGGAGGGTAGAGACACATATTAATCACGTGGTTTTTAGAAGAAAAATAATATTAAGTATAAAGTAAATCCAAAAAACCATGAGTATAATAATAAGAGATTTACTCAATGTTATTAGTGTGTGAAAAATCATTGAAGAATATTCTTTAATGGGACTGGTAAATGTTTTATGTGTGGAAGTAAAGGCCATCAGGCATTTGATTGCCAAGTTGATGGGAAGAAGTTTTCTAATTTTGGGAATAGAGAAAAATAAGAATAAAATACACCTCCCGCACATCAGTTCTATAAGTATAAGGGGAATGGGAAAATAGTTAACCAGATATCAATCACAAGGGATGATGATTATGATCAATACCAACAAACATTAAATCTGGGGGAAAGGGAAATCTCATGAAAACTCTATTTCTGATGAGTGGATCAATAATGATGTGGTGAAATATACACATACTATCCACTCTATAATATCTAATTTCTTATTTATTTCTAGATCTACCCATAGTAATATATATAATGAATTATTAATGCATGTTAAGATTAATCTAAAATGATTATATGTTGAATTACCTATGTAAACCCCTGAGGATATGATGATTTCATCCCAATTCTATGTTTCCTCTCTATTTGATGTTTGTGGGAATGTGCTTCCTATAAAGAATATAATTCTTAATTTTGAAGTATTTGATGTCATTTTGGAATGGATTGTGTTTCTTTCCATGAATCCCAAAAAAATTGAGGATGGAAAGTTATGTTTGATATTTCTAACCCTACTATGATCTTCCATGAAAGAGATAATATGTATGAACTTCCAGTAGAGATTAGATCAAGTGAATGGTTCATAATTCCAATTCAAGATGGATATTTATCTAAAATGGTTGTGGTAAAAATTGATAATGACAATATGCATAATTTCTTTGAAATTTGTGGATATATTACTGAAACTATATCCTAGCCTTCCACTAAAATGTAAATATGAGTTCTTAGTAGAACTCATACATAGTTCCACACAAATTTCAATGAATCTCTATATAATAGTCCTGATTGAGTTGTAATAATTGAGGAAGAAACTCCAAGAATACCTTGATAAGAGATTCATTAGGAAAATTATTACTCCTTGGGTTGAAACAATTATTATTATTTTTGAAATATAATGATGGAAAAATATTTATTTTACTTAATTATAGGGATTTTAACAAGGTCACATTCAAGAACAAGTTTCTTCATCCCCAAATTTATGGACTTTTTAATCAACTACACAGGGGTCAATAAGTTTAAAATATTGACATTCATTCTTAATATCATCAATTAATGGTGAAAAAATGGATATATAGAAATGATGATATTTCATAGAACATATGGACACTATGAATGTACTAATTCATTTTATTCTTAAAAATTCACATACTATACTCATAGATTTAATGAATATTTCCTTTATAGATTATGTCAATTTGTTTTTTTAGTCTTTACAGATGATATTATTATTTATTCAAAGAGAAATGAACAAAAAAAATCACATGATAATTTTACTAATGACCCCAATAATGTTGAAACTATAAGAATCATTTACTATGTGTGAATTTTGGCTGTAGAGGGTTTCTTTTTTAGGTCAGATAATCTCATGATATGGTATTGTAGTTTGTCCATCAAGGAAATAGGTTATTGAATAATATCCAAAACCAACCATGGTGACTGAGATCCTTATAATTCTTGGTTTTGATGGATATTAATGATGGTTTGTGTATAATTTCTCAAAACTATCTAATAACCTATCAAATTTAACTCATAAGGGTTCCTTGTTCTTTTGTATAGATGTATGTGACAAACATTTCAAGGATGCAAGGAGATGGTTGGTTAGTGCAGCGATGCATACAATACCGCATACTAGATAAGGGTTTGTAATCTACAGTGATTCAACCAAGAAGGAATTCGGATGTGTTATTATTCATAATAACATGGTTATTATTTATGCCTCAAGTTAGTAGAAAATTCATAATTAGAATTACCCAAAACATACTGTGGATGCTTGGGGTGTTACAGCCCCATGGGGGTACACCTTATGCACTATGTATGGACCTGACCATCTAGACCTTGACATTCCAAGGTGTAAATGATGTTTTGAACTATACAAGAGCACAAATTTTCCCGGTTCAAAATTGTTGACTTTGATATTCCTAGATTGGTAGGCTTGAACTTGATCTTTATTGATCTTTGAATTTTCATAAGCCTCCAGCCTTAGTTCCTCTAGTTCATTGAGATCTAACTTTCTTTTTGTTCCGACCAATGAGAGGTCATAATCCATTTACTTAATTTCCCAAAAGGCCTTATTCTCAGTTTCAGTAGGTAAATGGCACGCTTTTCCATAAACCAACCTATATGGGGACATTCCTAAAATGGTTTTATACATGTTTCTATAGGCCCAAAGAGCATCAAAGAGTTTCTCAGACCAATCATTCCTAGAAGGATTGACAGTTATTCAAGAATATTCTTAATATCCCTATTTTCTAATTCATCTAGACCATTGTTTTGAGGATGGTACGTAGTGGAAATTTATGAGAAATCACATACTTAGACATGAGTGAAGAGTATGGATGGTTATAGAAATGGGTTCCTTGGTAACTGATTATGGTCCTATGAATTCTAAATCAAGAAAATATATGCTTTTTCATAAATCGGATCACAACATGATGGTCATTAGACTTTGTGGGAATGGCTTCAACCCATTTTGAGACATAATAAATAGCTAAGAGGATGTAGAGGTATCCCCTAGAGTTTGGGAAGGGACCCATGAAATCGATTCCCTAGTAGTCAAATATTTCAATCACTAAGATGGGAGTTAGTGGCATTTGATTCCTTTTTGTGATTGAACCTACTTGTTGACACTTAGGACAGATATTATAAAATGTGTAAGAGTCCCTTGAGAGTTTGGGCCAGAAGAGACCACACTGAAGAATCATAGAAGTTGTTTTCTTAGAGGAAAAGTGACCTCCACATGCCTCATTGTGACAGAATTTAAGGATGGACTCTTGTTCAGATTCTGGGACACACCTCCTAATGACTTGGTCAGGGCTGGACTTAGGGAGGTATGGATCATCAAACACAAAGTTTCTAACATCAGAAAGGAATATACATCGAGCTTGAGTCACTATGAATGTTTTAATGACCCCTATAACTATGAAATTGGCTATGTCAGCATACCAAGGGTAGTCACTCACAGAGTATAGGTGTTCATCATTAAATGAATCAGAAACATAAAGGTGATTTGAGTTGTATTTTAATTCCATACTATAGAGATGATCAGCTACAAAATTTTCAACACCCTTTTTATCCTTTATTGCGAGGTCAAATTCTTGTAAGAGAAGGACCCCCCCTAATCAGTCAATCCTTGGAATCTTGTTTTTTGAAGAGGTATTTTAGTGCAGAATGTTCAGTGAACACAGTGATGGGGGATCCTAAGAGGTAGGACCTAAACATCACTAAGGAATACAAAATAGGAAGTAACTCCTTTTCAGTAGTGGTGTAGTTTATTTGGGCACCATTTAAGGATTTACTTTCATAAGCAATGACATAAGGAGTTTTATCACAACTTTGTCCTAACACAGCTCCTATAGAAAAGTCCCTAACATCACACATAATCTCAAAAGGAAGGATCCAATTTGGAGATTTCATAATGGGGGGAGAGGTGAGAGAGGATTTGAGGGTTGAGAATGAACCCTCACAGCTTTATGTCCTAAAAAATGGAGCATCCTTTACTAGCAGAGCACAAAGGGGATGGGAGATTGAACTAAAGAACATGATGAATCTTCTATAGAAACCAGCATGTCCTAATAAACACATCACTTCCTTGACAGTTTTGGGTGATGGAAGATGATGAATGATGTCAACCATTTCATTATCAACTTTAATCCCCCTTCTTGAGACCAGATGGCCTAGAACTAGTCCCTCTTCAACCATGAAATGGCAGTTTTTCCCAATTTAGGAACAGATTCTTTTCTTCACATATAGACAAGACTTTCTCTACATTCCTTAGACATCCCTCAAATGTATCCCCAAACACAGAGAGGTCATCCAAGAAGTCCTCTAGAAAATCCCCTACCATGTCTGAGGAGACACCCATCATGCACCGCTGGAAGGTACTAGGGGCATTCCATATACCAAAGGGAACGCGTTTGAAGGCAAAGGTACCGAATGGATAGGTTAATGTAGTCTTCCCTTGAGCCTCTAGAGATGCCTAAATCTGATTGTACCCTGAGTACCCATTTATGAAATAGTAGAAGGCATGACCAGCCACTCTCTCAATGACTTGTTTAATGAATGGTAAGGGGAAATGGTCCTTCTTGGTGAATGATTTTAGCTTCTTATAGTCAATGCAAACCCATCATCCACTACTCACCCTAGTTTGAATAATATCACCATCCTTATTGGTTATCATTGTTATTCCTTTCTTCTTGGGAACCACTTGGATTGGGCTCACCCACTCACTCTCATCTATGCGATAGATGATATTAGCTTTTAACAATTTCAGATGTTCCTTCCTTACTACCTCCATGAGATTAGTATTGAGTCGCCATTGAGGTTGACGACATGGATTTGAAACAGATTCTAGAACCATCCTATGAGTCCCGATGAGTGGGACAATCCCAGGAATATCAGAGACGGTCCCACCAATGGATTTCTTATGATTCCGAAGGACATCTAGAAGCATCCAATCATGATTGGATTCAAGAGAAGAAGAAATGACAATAGGATGTGTTTGGTTGTCCCCTGGGAGTCATACTTGATTACAGCGGGAAGTTCCTTCAATTCAAGTTCAGGTTGGTTTAGAATTTCATAAAAATATTGGGACATTAGATCAATATCTATTTTGTTTCATATAGTTTTAGATAGGATTGATTCCCCACATTTATATGTTTCAGCTACTAGATTATCTTGATCAGATTTAGGGAAGGAATTTTTATTGGTCTCCATCAATTTGGTTTCATGAAAGGTTTCACTGATTGTTGGACCTAAGACTTCATCGTAAGAGAAATTTGAAAATGATTCAAGCTAAGGAGATAAAATTCCTTCATGTGAACAAAGGAAATCAATCTCATCCGGATTTAAACATCCATCAAATATTACTTGATGTTCTATGGATACATTATCAATGCTTCCTATCATTTTTACTTCATGAATGTCCTCATCATCCCCTATTTGTGAGCTTGCAGTATAGATGTTCAATTCTAGACTCATGTTTCCCAAGGAGATGGTCATGTTCCCATTTCGGACTCGGATAACAAAGTTGATTTTTGCCAGAAAAGGACGGCCTAGGATTATTGGGGTTTGTTCCTTGTTTCCTATGTTTGGATGGTTGTCAAGGACAATGAAGTCAGCAGGGTAGATGAAGTTTTCAACCTTTACCAGAACATCCTTTAAAATACCCTTTGGAACCCTAATTCTATGATCAGCAAGTTGAAGTGTGACAGATGTGTGTTGGAGTTCTTCTAGGCCTAACTGGAAGTACACAGCATAAGGAATGAGATTGAAAATAAAACCTAGGTCACACAAGGCCTTGACAACATTGCTCTATGCTAGTTCAAAATTGTTGTAAGGGAAACTCGGGTCTTTCAACATAAGAGGAATGGTCCCTTGAAGGGTGGTACTCACATTATCATCAAAAATGACTTGGTTTTTATGTGAAAATTTTCTATTAAAAGTGCACAAGTCCTTAAGGTACTTTGAGTAGGAAGGTATGGTTTGGATGGAATTTAGAAGGGGAATGTTCAACTTGACTTGTGAGATTATGTCCCTCAATGTTTCACTCAATCTAGGCTTGGTTTTCCCCCTCATGTGTTGAGGAAATGGTGCAGGTTGTGGGGTTGTTTGTTGAAGAGTTGTTTTGTTGACAATGTTATTGTATTTTTCAGTTTTATCATTTGGTTCATTTTAATTTTCATCCAAGATTGAATCTTCAGGTGGATTTTGAATTAGTTGTTTAGTTTTCTCAATTGATTCCCCACTTCTTAAAACAGTCACAACCTTTAGTTTTTCATGAGTTGTTTGAGTAAAACTTGACTCTCCCCTTGAAGTTGAGGATGGCACTGCCAGAGTAGGCATGGGTTCCTTTACAATTTTGATTGTTTGAAGTTATTTTTTAAGAGAGGAGACTTCCGAGTTCGTCCTTTCAATTTGTTTGCACAATTGTTCTATTAGGCTTTGTGGAATAGTTTGGGTTGGTTCTTGAGAAGATTGGTTTATCCCAGGGGGATATTTTGGAGGTGGGGTGGTTTGTTGAAAAAGGGCCGGTGGCTGTTGGTAATGGATATGTTGGGTTTGGAACAGGTTATGGTTTTGGTATTTCTAATGGAGTTAATGATTTTTTACCTGTGATTGGCTAGGTTGTTGGTTAACTTTCCGGTGGAATCTTGGGTGGTTATTATACCTTTGGTTGAAGTTGTTTAGGTATTGAGGATTTTGAATGTTCAAAGCATTTACTTCCACTGAGGGTCCTCCTAAAAGAACATCCTTGATGGATGGAATGGTTGGGCAGTTGTCTGTCTTATGGTCATGTTTGTCACAAATTGTGCAAACAAGGTCTACAGTTTGGATTTCTTGGACATTCCTAAGGCCTATTTATTCAACCTTCATAGAGAGTGCTGCGAGTTTAGCCCTAAGGCTTTCCTCTTCTCTAAGTGTATGAATTAAAATAGTTTTTTGAGTCTTTTCATAATAACGTGAAGCACCCCATGTTTGTTTTTGTTCATAAAGGATTTCTAGATACTCGTAAGCATCATTTGGGGCTCTGTTTTTAAAGGTTCCATTACACATCATGTCAATAAATTGTTTGTTCCCTGGACCCAACCCTTCATAGAAAATTCTCACTTTTTCAGGAATAGAAAAACCATGGTGTGGAACCATGTTTAGAGTGTCTTTGGACCTCTCCCATGTTTCATATAATGACCCTCCCTATTTTTCAAAAAAAAAAATTGAATGCTATTTTTAAGTGCAATTGTTTTGTGTTGGGGAAAGTATTTTTTTGTAGAATTATCTTTGTAGTTGGTCCCAAGAGTTGATAGATGATGGTCTCAAATTGTTTAGCCAATTTTTATCTTTATCCTTTAAATAAAAAGGAAATAGCCTCATCTTATCTGATTTTAGTTGATGTGGGGGACACATGGTTTCTACAATGTCATTGAACTCCTTAATGTGAAGGTAGGGCGTCTCGGACTCCATTCCATGGAATGTGGGATGGTGGTTTAGGACATGGGGTTTAAATATGTATTTCGCATATCTTAGTGAATTGAGTCTAATGTAAGAGGGAGAATTGGTCCATGAAGGATTGAGGTAGTCATTCATGGTTTGATCAATTTCATTCCCCAAGTTTGGGGCTGCCTCATTTGGGTTTCCATTTTGTTTCTCACCTGGGTTTATGTGTTGGTTTCTTTGAAGACCTTCCATTGAAATAGGCTCAATTTTTGACTCTGGAGTACTAGGAAGATTTGGATCTAATGGAAAGAGTTACCTTGGTGTACTTGACTCCCCAACCCCAGGACTTTTTACCCTAACTAGACGGTTTGATTGATCGTGGGTGTAGGCGGACATGCGCCAAAAGAAAAAAAACGAGAAAGGGATAGGATACGATAATTTGGATGAGAAAAGAAGAAATGTGGGAGAATAGAATGGGTGTTTAGATGACTTACTTGGGTCCCCAGAAATGGTGCCAAAATTTGATTCATGCTCAAATTTACCCAAGATAAGAATGTAGGACGGTCCTTGTAGTTTAGCTTGGGTTGTCGAATCCTCAGAGACCTAAGAAGAAAACTATAGACACGTAGATTCTATGGAATGTTTTTTTATATGAAGTTGAAAACTCAGGTTAACTCTAGATGGTTTTAAAGGAATTATATGAGACTTATGTGAATTCAAATTAAAATAATGATTTGATCCTAGGTTATCACTTTGGGTGGATTGGACGTATTCCCTTTTCAATTATTTCAATTTCTTATATTTAAGATGAGTTCATTTAAGGAGATCAATCAACTTCATCACTTACTGATGTTATACCAACACACCATAATACCGATCACCTATACACTTGAAGATTTATGTTTTGAGCACTTCAAGGTAAAGGTTCGTATTACCACTTGAAGTGTGTGGCCTTAAATTTAACAAGGACGATGGAGTTTAAAAATTATAAAATAAAAATATCAATTAAAGAAATGATTAGAAATTAATGGTGTGATAAATAACATCCAATCCAGCCCCTTTCTACTCCCTTGGATAAATCCTTAAGTTTTTTATCCCTCCATTGACTCTATGGTTTCAATTGAAGTGGAAAGTAGACTCATGAGAGAGAAAATGGAGAAGTAAAAAACAGAATAAAATAACGATCACTCCACCGTTGTGTGGTAATTTCACAAGGTTTGGGGTGAAGAAATTCACACATTTATCCAAAAGTATAAAAGTGATATAAATAAAAATAGAACAAGATAAGAAGAAGAACTTTTCTTACGAAACTAAATGGTATTGAACAACATACATGCGAAAGGAAAACTTGAGATAACAAAATCACAGCATAACATTACAATGAAAGAAAGCTCAAAAGTTGATCAAATACTCCACCAAAACTGCCTTATATAGGAATTTTGGAAGACTAGGGTCGAGCCTCCAACATTACAAAATATCACACTTGATTATGGTTGGCCTAGGGTGGTAGAAAGCTTGTGGATCTTTCACTTTTCCACACTTGACCCGAGGTGGCAGCCAGCTTTCATCCACCGAACAGATGCGCTTATAAGAACTTATAGATGGCCGAATCAGAGTGGGACCTAAAATACGAAAATAGAGCCTCGGATATCTTCTAACCGGATGTAAAATTTTCGCCCATTTAGAGATGTGGATTCGGAGATATGAATATATTCGTGAACTGTTTTTTTGCGATACAGAATCTGGTCCAGAATTCTCTCTCTAACTTGGGCTGCCTTAATGACCACCATGGTGGCCGAATTAGAACTGTATCATGAAGTGTGATTTGTTCCTCTACATGTTTTATATTATACCACGAAATTACGACTTCATTGGGTTTGTAATGTGGGTCCCACATTTTCATCAGTGGGCATGTGTTCGATCTGCATTCTCTAGAATTGCTTCCATTCATATCCAAATATCATCATCATCCTTTATGAATCCTCCATTGATCCCTGAATGAAACATGTTCATATTGATGTTTAGATCATTTTCCAAAAATTTTAAATAAAAATATGGATAATTAAATTTATTAAAATCAGATGAATCATTGGGTACTTTAAATGAAGTTAAAAAATGTACCACATAATAGTGCATTTTAAGAAATAATTACAATAATAATGTGAAATGATGTTCAAAGTGTAAAATGCAGTAAACTGGTGTTTATGTGTAATAAATAAAATTAATATTATATATATTAACAATGAATATTAGCCTCATTTAGTTTCTAGTCACACCCCCCAACTTGAGTTTTTCTAGTCCCGAGAAAAATGTATCTCAACAATATGATATTCAAAATCAATCTTCCAAAAACAATTTAATAAAAAATGATCACCAAAAACCCGTATACCAAACAATCATGAAACCCATAAAAATATTTTTATACAAGATAGTTTCATAAGAAGATCCAAATATGAAGCCCATTCCTTTGTTCAAATTCATTACTATATTTCGTCCAAGATCAATTAAGTATGAGGATGTGTTGTGTATCACAATAGACATGGGGGTTCATCTTTGTTAAAGGGGAAAATGACGGAAGTTCTAGGTGGAATAACATTTCAAAATTAATATGAGTATACAATTTTATTTTTATATTGTATTTTTTTTTTGCAATTTTTCCATGATAATTGAAATTGGAATGAAAGGAGTCAACCCCTGTAGTGAGACTTTGCTGATGAATCCCAGGATCAATGACCATTGGGCACCAAGTGAAGCCCACATAATCAGGAATCATCTCGAGTTAACACAGATAAAAAAATCAAATTACCAAAAATAGAGATAAAATCACAAACTATGGGCCAGACAACTATGGAGTCACGATACCCAAGTGCCGAAATCCACACATTAGGTCATTTCATTTCTCTACGTGCAAATTTATTATTATTTTTCGATTTTTTATTGAATACTCATATTAAAAAAAATTATCACCAAACCTATGCTATTTATTTGGGGGACCCCATGAACTCAAACTAATACCCCACTATCCAAAGGACGTGCATTGCGATCTTTTTTTTTGATTTGGATGAAAATATAAACGATGAAATATCACATTGGACAACCATATTCCCAAAATCAATGCTCATTAAATTATACAACGATTAAAATCAGAATCGGGGCATGCTAAATTTTTTGATATTCAGTTTCAACGTCTTCAATGTGTAATATCATGTTCAATGTTAAAGGAATTTTTCCTTCCATTTACACACATTTTTTCACATCATTTTTTTCACAAAATAATTTTTTGATTTTATCTCCCCCCAACATACAATAAAACTATCCCATGTGTTTGAAGAAATGAAAATTTATAAGGAGTAGAGGCAGGTAATGGAATTTCAAAAATAAATTGAAATATTAGGATCATGGAATGATGTCACCTGGTGGTTGAAGTTGATGTTCATGTTGGTCCAATTTAGTCATTTGATATCCATGTCACTTGCAGAGTTCCCCAGTAGAAAAAGGAAAAAAGAAAGAAGAAAAAACAGTATATATATATATATTTATAAAGAAAGTAAAATATAAGTATATATATGAAAATTATAGAATAAGGAAGCACAAAAAAGTCATAGGTCAGTGGTAAGTGTGCGCCCATGTCTCCCTTTCGTCCCGGGTTTCAATCCCTACAGCTTCACCGGTTGTGACAGGGTTTCCCCATGACCTACGATGTGGCCTTTTTTCTATAACTATATTTTTATTTATTATTTTTTTGTATTTTTTTAACCTACAAACACATAAAAATAAAATAAAATAAACTGATGATACATTGTCTTCTTTTAAAACTTCTGGGTAAGGTGTTAATCAAGGATCATGCCACGTGACACAGATGAATATGGAACTCCCCTTTCATACCCATCTATACTCATAATAGAAGAACAGTTCAACAGTCAATTTTATTATTAAATATCAAAATTATTAATTAATTTTATTTAAAATATAAAGTTGATTAAAACAAATAAATGATAGGAAACTTGAAAACCATGGGTTGCCTCCCATGTAGCGCTTTGTTTAACGTCATTAGCTCGACTTGGACACCTAATTGATTGATTATTTTCATCATCTAAGGTGGGTTCACACAATTATTCATCAACTTTATGTTTTTGGAATGGTTCAATTAACGGTTTGACTCTATGACCATTAACCTTAAAGGTGTGACCATTGGTGGGATCATTAATTTCCACAGCACCATGGGGGTACACATTATGCACTATGTATTTACCTGACCATCAAGACCTTAACTTTCCCTAGTGTAAATGATGTTTTGAACTATACAAGAGCACAAATTTTCCCGGTTCAAAATGATTGAATTTGATATTCCTAGATTGGTAGGCTTGAACTCTAGCTTTATTGAACCTTGAATTTTTATAAGCCTCCCTCCTTAGTTCCTTTAGTTCATTGAGATCTAATTTACATTTTGTTCCGTCCAATGAGAGGTCATATTCCATTTTCTTAATTTCCCAAAAGCCCTTATTCTCACTTTCAACAGGTAAATGGGATGATTTTCCATAAAACAACCTAAATGGGGACATTCCTAAAATGGTTTTATACGCGGTTCTATAGGCCCAAAGAGCATCGAAGAGTTTCTCGGACCAATCATTCCTAGAAGGATTGGTAGTTTTTTCAATATTTCTTAATATCCCTATTTTCTAATTCATCATTACCATTGGTTTGAGGATGGTAAATAGTGGAAACATTATGAGAAATCCCATACTTAGACATGAGTGAAGAGAATGGACGGTTAAGAAAATGGGTTCCTCAATCACTGGTTATGGCCCTATGAATTCCAAATTTAGAAAATATACGCTCTTTCAGAAATCGGATCACAACATGATGGTAATTAGACTTGGTGTGAATGGATTCAACCCATTTTGAGACATAATTAACAGCTAAGAGGATGTATAGGTATCCCCTAGAGTTTGGTAATGGACCCATGAAATCAATTCCCCAGCAGTCAAAGATCTCAATCTATAAGATGGGGTTGAGTGGAATTTGATTACATTTTGGGATTGACCATACTTGTTGACACTTAGGATAGCTTTGACAAAATGTGTAGGTTTCCTTTGAGAGGATGAGCTAGAAGGGACCACACTGAAGAATCATAGAATTAGTTTTCATAGAGGAAAAGTGACCTCCACATGCCACACTATGACATAATTTAAGGATGGACTCTTGTTTAGATTTTGGGATGCACCTCATAATGAATTGGTCAGGGAAGAACTTATAGAGATATGGATCATCAAACACATAGTGTCTAACATAATAAAGGAATTTTCTTCGAGCTTGAATCCCTATGAATTTTGGAATGACTCCTATAACTAAGAAATTGGCTATGTCAGCATACCAAGGACAGTCACTCACGGAGTATAGTTGTTCATCAGGAAATGAATCAGACACAGAAAGGTGTTTTGATTTTTCTTTTAATTCTATCCTAGAGAGATGATCAGCTACATCATTTTCAACACCCTTTTTAACCTTGACTGTGAGGTCAAATTCTTGTAAGAGAAGGACCCACCTAATCAGTCTAGCGTTGGCATTAGGTTTTTGGAAGAGGTATTTTAATGCAGAACGGTCAGTGAACACCATGATTGGGGATCCTAAGAGGTAGGACCTAAACTTATCTAAGGAAAACACAATAGAATGTAACTCCTTTTCAGTAGTGTTGTATTATTTTTGGGCATCATTTAAGGATTTTATTGCATAAGCAATGACATAAGGAGTTTCATCACAACGTTGTCCTAACACAACTCCTACAACAAAGTCACTGGCATCACACATAAGCTCGAAATAAAGGTTCCAATTTAGAGATTCCATAATGGGAGGAGAGGTGAGAGAGGATTTGAGGGTTGAGAATGAACCCTCACAGCTTTCTGTCCAAACAAATGGAGCATCCTTTACTAGCAGAGCACAAAGGGGACGAGATATTGAACTAAAGTCCTTGATAAATCTTCTATAGAATCCAGCATGTCCTAATAAAGACCTCACTTCCTTGACATTTTTGGGTGATGGAAGGTGACAAATGATGTCAACCATTGATTTATTAACTTCAATCCCACTTCTTGAGACCAAATGTCCTAGAAGTAGTCCCTCTTTAACCATGAAATGGAATTTTTCCCAATTTAGGGCCATATTCTTTTCTTCAAATCTTGACAAGACACTCTCTAAATTCCTCATACATCCCTCAAATGTATCCCCAAACACAGGGAGTTCATCCATGAAGACCTCTAGAAAATCCCCTACCATGTCTGGGAGGATTCCCATCATGCACCACTAGAACGTTCCAAGGGAATTGCATAAACCAAAGGGTGTGTGTTTGAAGGAAAAGGTGTCGAATGGAAAGGTTAATGTAGTCTTCCCTTGATCCTCTAGAGATGCCTCAATCTGATTGTACCATGACTACTCATCTAAGAAACAGTAGAAGGAATGATCTGCCACTCTCTCAAGGACTTGATCAATGAATGGTAAGGGGAAATGGTCCTTCTTGGTGAATGAGTTTATCTTCCTATAGTCAATGTAAACCCTCCATCCACTACTCACCCTTGTTGGAATAATCTCACCATCCTTATTGGATATCACTGTTATTCCTTCCTTCTTGGGAACCACTTCGATTGGGATCACCCACTCACTCTCATCTATAGGATAGATGATTCTTTCTTTGAACAATTTCAGAAGTTCATTCCTTACTAACTCCATGAGATTAGGATTGAGTTGCCATTGAGGATGATGCCATGGATTTGAATCAGATTCTAGAACAATCCTATGAGTCCCAATGAGTGGGTTAATCGCAGGAATATCAGACAAGGTCCAACCAATGGCTTTCTTATGTTTCCTAAGTACATCTAGAAGCATCCTCTCATGATTGGATTCTAGAGAAGAAGAAATGAAAATAGGATGTGTTTGGTTGTCCCTTGGGAAGTCATGCTTGAGTGTAGCAGAAAGTTCCATCAATTCAAGATCAGGTTGGTCTGGAATTTCAGAAGAATACTAGGGCATTAGGTCAATATGAATTTTTTTCCTAGAGTTTTAGATAAGATTGATTCCTCACATGTAGAAGTTTCAGCTACTAGATTTTCTTGATCAGATTTAGGTAAGGATGTTTTATTGGTCTCCGTGAAATTGATTTCACGAAAGGTTTCACTTATTGTTGGACCTAAGATTTCACCGTAAGAGCAATTTGAAAATGCTTCAAGCCAAGGAGATAAACATCATTCATGTGAACAAAGGAAATCAATCTTATCCTGACGTAAACATCCTTCAAATACTCCTTGATGTTCTATGGATTCATTATCAATGATTCCTATCATGTTTACTTCATGAATGACCTCATCATCCCCTATTTATGAGCTTGTATTATAGATGTTCAAGTATAGAATCATGTTTCCAAATGTGATGGTCATGTTCCCATTTTGGACTCAAATAACCGAGTTGATTGTTACAAGAAAAGGACAGCCAAGGATGATTGGGGTTTGTTCCTTATTTCCTAAGTTTGGATGGTTGTCAAGGACAATGAAGTTAGCTGGGTAGATGAAGTCTTCAACCATTACAAGAACATCCTTTAAAATCCCCTTTGGATCCCTAATTCTACAATCAGAATGTTCATGTGTGACAGATATGGGTTGGAGTTCTTCTAGGCCTAACTCGAAGTACACAGCATAAGGGATGATATTGACACCAGCACCTAGGTCACACAAGGCCTTGACAAATTTTCTCTCTCCTAATTAAGCATTGATGTAAGGGAAACCCGAGTCTTTCAACATAGGAGGAATGGTCCCTTGAATATTGGTACTCACATTATAAGCCAAAAGGACTTGGTTATTATGTTAAAATTTTCTTTTAAAAGTGCACAAGTTGTTATGGTACTTTGATTAGGCAGGTATGGATTAGCTGTCATTGAGAAGGGGAATGTTTAACTTCACATGTGAGAATATTTCCCTCAATGTTTCACTCAATTCAGGCTTGGTTTTCCACCTCAGGTGTTGATTAAATAGTGCGGGTTGTGTGTGTTTTTGTTTAAGATTTGTTTCATTGACAATGTTATCATGTTTTCAGTTTGATAATTTGGTTTATTATAATTTTCATCCAAGTGTGAATCTTGAGGTGGGTTCTGAATTAGTTTTTTAGGTTTCTCAATTGATTTCCCACATCTTAAAACTGTCACAGCCTTTAGTTGTTCATGAGTTATTGGAGTACAACTTGACTCTCCCCTTGAAGTTGAGGATGGAACCACCTAAGTAAGAATGTGTGCCTTTCCAGTTTTGATGGTTTGAAGTTCTTGTTTAAGAGAAGAGACTTCTGAGTTCATCCTTTCCATTTGTTTGAAAAGTTGTTCTAGTAGGCTTTGTGGAATAGTTTGGTTTGGTTCTAGAGAAAATTGGTTTATCCCAGGGGGATATTTTTTAGGTGGGATGGATTGTTGAAAATGGACCGGTGGTTTTTGGTATTGGATAGGTTGGGTTTGGTAGTTCTGATGGGGGTAAGGATTTTGTCCCTGTGGTTGGCTAGGTTGTTGGTTATCTATCAAGTGGATGCCTGGGTGGTCATTATACCTTGGGTTGAAGTTGTTTTGGTATTGAGGCTTTTGAAAGTTCAAAGCATTTACTTCTTCTGGGGGTCCTAAAAGAACATCCTTAATGGATGGAATGGTTGGGCAGTTGTTTGTCTTATGGTCATGTTTGTCACAAATTGTGCAAACAAGGTCTACGGTTTGGATTTCATGGACAATCTTAATGTCTATTTATTCAACCTTCCAAGAGAGTGATGTGAGATTAGCCCTAAGGCTTTCATCTTCTCTAGGTTTATGAATTCCAGTTGTTGTTTGTGTCTTTTTAGAATAAGGTGAATTTCCACATGTTTGGTTTTGTTCATAATGTATTTCAAGATAGTTGTAAGAATCATTTGGGGCTTTTTTTTAAAGGTTCCATTACACATCATGTCAATAAATTGTTTGTTCCCAGGACCCAACCATAAATAGAAAATTCTAACTTGTTCAGGAATAGAAAAACCATGGTGTGGATCCATGTTTATATTTTCTTTGAACCATTCCTTTAATTTATAGAATGACTCTCCCAATTTTTTTTTAAAAAAAATTGGATGCTCTTTTTAAGTGAAATTGTTTTGTGGTGGGGAAATTATCTTTTGTTGAATTCTCTTGGTAGTTGGTCCCAATAGTTGATGGATGATGGTCTCAAATTTTTTAGCCAATTTTTAGCTCGATCCTTTAAAAAAATGAAATAGCCTCATATTAGCTGATTCTAGTTGATGTGGGGGGCACATAGTTTCTACAATGTCATTGAACTCCTTAATGTGAAGGTAGGGCATCTCAGAATCCATTCCATTAAATGTTGGAAGGTAGTTTAGGAAATGGGGTTTAAATATGTATTTAGAATCTCCTAAGGAATTGTGTTTAATGCATGAGGGGGAATTGGTCTAGGAATGTGTGAGGTAGTCATTCATGGTTTGATCAATTACATTCCCCAAGTTTGGGGCTGCCTCATTTGGGTTTCCATTTTGATTCTCACCCGGGTTTATGAGTTGGTTTCTTTGAAGACCTTATATTGAAATTGGCCCAGTTTATGACTCTGGAGTATTAAGAAGATTAGGATCTAATGGAAATAGTTCCCTTGGTGTACTTGAATCCCCAACCCTAGGACTAGTTACACCAACTTGATGGTTTGATTGATCGCAGGTGTATGCGGACATGAACTAAAAGAAACAAACGAGAAATTGAAAAGATAAGAGAATTTGGGTGGGAAAAGAAGAAATGGGAGAGAATAGAATGGGTGTTTAGATGACTTACTTTGGTGCCTAACAATGGCAAAAAAATTTGATTCACTCTCAAATTTACCCAAGAGAAGAAGGTAGGACAGTCCTTGTAGTTTAGCTTGGGTTGTCGAATCCTCAGTGACCTATGAAGAAACCTATTGACACGTACATTCTATGGACTATTTTTGAATATGAAGTGGAAAACTTGGGTTGAATTTATATGGGTTTAAAATAAATCTATGATACTTATGTGAATTCAAATTAAAATAATGAGTTGATCCTAGGTTATCACTTGGGGTGGATTGGACGTATTACCTTTTCAATTATTTCAATTTCTTATATTTGAGATGAGTTCATTTAAGGAGATCAAACAACTTCATCACTTACTGATTTTATACCAACACACTATAATACTAATCACCTATACACTTGAAGGATTAATGTTTTGAGAACTTCAAGGAAAAGGTTCGTATTAGCACTTGAAGTGTGTGGCCTCAAATTCAACAAGAACGATGGAGTTTAAAAATCATCAAATAAAAATCCCAATTAAATAAGTGATTAGAAATTAATGGGGTGATAAATAACATCCAATACATCCCCTTGCTACTGCCTTAGATCAACCCATAAGTGGGTTATCCCTCCATTGATTCCATTGTTTCAATGGAAGCGGAAAGTAGACTAATGATGGAGGAAATAGAGAAGTAAAAAAACACAATAAAATAATGATCACTCCACAGTTGTGTGATAATTTCACAAGGTTTGGTGTGAATAAATTCACACCTTGATCCAATAGTTTCAGTGTGATAGAAGTAAAACAGAATAATAGGAGAAGAATAACTTTTCTTAAGAAACTTAAGTGAATTGAACAACTTATAAGTGAAATGAAAACTTGAGATAACAAAATCACCGCATAACATTACAATGAAATAAAGCTCAAACGATGATCAAATACTCCACCAAAACTGCCTTAAATAGACATTTTGAGAGACTTGGTTCGAGCCTCCAACATTACAAACATCCCACTTGATTATGGTAGGCCTAGGGTGGTGGAAAGATTGTGGAACTTGGACTTTTCCACACTTGACTGGAGGTGGCGGCCAACTTTCATCCACCGAACAGACGCGCTTATAAGACCTTCTAGATGGCCAAATCAGAGTGGGAAATAGAAGAAGACAATATAGCCCCATATTTCTTCTAACCTACTATAAAATTTGGGGACATATGGAGATACAGATTCGGATATATGAATAGATTAGTGAACTATTTTTCTGGGATACAGAATCTGGGCCAGAATTTTATCTCTAACTTGGGCCTCCTTAATGGCCACCAATGATGCCAAACTAGCATTGGATCCTGAAGAGTTATTTGTTCCTCTACATGTGTTCTATCATACCCAAAATTTAGGATTCATTGGGTTTGTAATTTGGGTCCCACATTCTTATCAATGGGCTGGTGTCCAATCTGCCTTCTCTAGAATTGCTTCCATTCGTCTCCAAATATCTTTACCATCATGTATAAATCCTACATTGATCCCATAATGAAACATGTTCCTATTGAAGTTTAGATACATTTCCCAAAATATTAAATAGAAATATGTATAATTACATTCCTTAAAAGCAGATGATTCATTGGGTATATTAAATGATGTTAAAAAAATGTACCACATAATAGTGCATTTGAAGAAGGGATTACAATCATAATGTGAAATGATGTTCAACGTGTAAAATGCACTAAAATGGTGTTTATGAATAATGAAGACCATTAATATTATATATATTAACAATGAATATTAGACTCATTTAGTGGCTAATCACATATAACTAATCCCAATTAATATAGTACAATATAATGTAAACTGTAGAAAAGTAACTTGGATAGAATAAAATCCCACCAAAAGAATGATTCTACCACTACAATGGTAAACCTATAGACCAAAAAGTTATTGGGACTACCACTAGAAGACATAGTAACACCTCATCCTATTTGGAACACACAAATCCTTATCTAGTTCTGGTCCACCTTGGACTCTGTGAAAGGGCCACTCATCCTTACAAGACACAACACGTGTGGGATAAGACTGTACAAGAGTAAGGATAGCAATAATTATTAGGAGACACCGAAAACCACATGTAAATACACATAGTAAAGGTATATTCATCTCTAAATAGTATATGTCTACCTAACATATAACAAGTAAAATATATTTAGATATATTTGAAACCTAAACATGAAGTCTAGAGGTAAGTCACAACGACCCGCATACCCACGATAGGGAATCAGTTCGAAGATTCCACAAAGCACTCCTCCAAGAGGAATCAATCCATGTGTGTTATAGCTTTGAATAAATTCATCCAAGAAGTACAGTTCATTAGAGGGTATCATGAGATATAGAAGATCACTAATGGATCTGAAGAGAGTGTATATTCACTAATTTCGGTAGAACAAAATCCTAGGTGGAAAAGATCATGAAACACCGATGAGGATCACTTCTAGGGCCATGGCGTATACTATGACTCATCTGGATTCACCTTCTATGAATATGGTTAATGTCCTATAGTTTCTTCCATGGTGATACCAGACTATAACTATGGTCAAGAATGGATAGAGGATCTCACTCTGGTCTTCTCGGAGGGACTCTATATATTTCCAAATAGTCTTGCTGAAGGGATCATACTCTTGTGGATGGAAACAATACCTAAACATATACGGAACAAGAAAATGGGAACTTACCCAAATGAAAATTGAACATGATATGGTGTAAAAGTAGATATATCCATGTACAATAAAGTGCATGTCAAGTAGAAGGGTCACATGACATGTCATATGACCCTGGGTAATGCCCGTGTACAACGACCTCTGTTGAACAGAAAATTTCATATATAAAAGATATACATGGGGTGTAAAAGAGTAACACGTTGTGTCCTACTATATTGGAGATTCATTGGGTACGCTTTCCATGTGCTCGTACCCGGCTTCCACTCTTGTCTACGAACCCGTGTAGCAGTACACATGGTAACCCACGTTACCGGCCTGGTCTAGTCATGTGGTTGTGTACAGGACATGTACTCCACCTAGTGTCTATGTATCATCTGAGATACATGATGAGTCCCATTTAAGGACCCAAATTCTCATTTATAGGGTTCACATGTTGTGTCAACTCTTTTTTGTAATGTAAAACCCCAACAACTAATGAGACATGCCCACATATCATGTTCTTCAGATAACACACCATGTTCTATGTAAATTTTTTGGAATCGTTGTTCTTCATCAGTGTGCCTTGGGTGGTACTAGGATTATTGATCCATCCATTCAGTCACCTCGAAAATCAAGAACCCATGTCATCGAACCATAGAAAAACTGATTCAATATGTTCCGGTTATCCAATCGGCGTAAAAACTTGTTTTAATCATCCACACAATGAACCATCGAAGTGTTTTTTCTTCCAAATCATGTCGATTGTTATATTTCAATCATCATTGCACCTCTACTGGGTTGTCATGATGTAGATAACTAATTTTGGTTTTCTGTGCCAGAAAATTACTGCACAAGGATCCATCATTAATATACAAGTGAATAAGAAAGAACTTATTTTGGGGAAGAAACACCAAAGAAAAAACTATGGAATATACCGCAAATGTTGTTTATTAAGACCTTTATATTCTCCCATTAGAAAGATAATGTTAACAAAAATGAATAATTACATTTAGAATCATCCCCAAATTCTCACAAATCTGGCCCTCCCTTATGAATGATAAAACTATGTGTCAAGCTGTTCGTTCAGTGATCCACATTCATCATTAAATCAAATAATTATGCGGAGAAAGAATTTGAAAATAAAAACCCCTACCAAGATCATTCATGAATAGTGTATTTTCTACCATAATTTACGAGATCCTCTGACAGTGCTACTCAATGATGCATGAGTTGATTGTTGGTCATCATTCTCCAAGAATTCTCCAAGGGGGTGGCTCCTCTTCAAATACCCAGAGGATTATAGGGAGTTCTTCCATGGTTATGAGCTTATCCCTAGTGACTATATTATTTAAATCCAAAAAAGTGTCACTATATTTTTAAAACAATAGAAATAAAATAAATCATTTTATTATTTTTTTACTCCCTTACAAAGTCAAAAAATTAACTTTTACAGCTGACCCATGTTAGTCGATGTTTCAACTCTCCTAATGTAATTTCATTAATCTGAATGAAATAGTGCCCACAGTTATTTGATATGGGCTCCTGTTTAAATGTTTTCCCACATTTTTAAGAAAACCACTCGTGTTCTCTATTTAAAAGATTATTTTATTCCAGATATTTATTCCAGGAACTTCGGGCCTCGAAATTTCATCTTATCACAAATCCTATTCTCAAATTAATTATATATAATATTTAAAAATAATACATGGATCATCTATTACATTAAATTCTCCCCGCCTTACAGTTTACATCCCTAAAAATCCAAAACAAAAAAGAATACTAAAAAAGACATGGGTAATGTCCATGAATCTTAGCCTCCCGCTCCAACATGATCTCCTAAATATTCATGTGCTTCCCCTAGACTTTCACTAGGGTAATATCTCTCCCAAAAAATATTTTATCCTACCTATCAATGTCCTCTAATGGTTAATCTAAAAAGGTCACTCCATCCTGCATTTACATATCACCACAGTCGATGACATGTGACGGATCATGCATGCACCTCCTCTGTTGTGACATGTGGAAGATATCATGTACCTGGTGAAACTGCAGCAGTAGAGCTAGGTGTTATTCCACCTCTCCAACTCTACACAGTATAAGGAAGGGTGTATGAACCTCATAGGTAACTTGATGCCCCAAATAAATCTCTAAAACCCTATTTTAGGTGACCCCATAAAGAATACATGACCTCCCTCCTCAAACTTCAGTGGTCTCCTCCATCTATTATTATGTGACTTATTCTGGATTTGTGATATCTTCATCCACTCCTGGATGATCTAAAACCTCTCATTTGTAGCTTATACCAACTCTGTATCCATGAGTACTGACTCTCTCTGGTCATTACAGTAAAGTGGTGACTAACGAGGTCTCCCATATAAAGCCTCAAATGATTCCAAACTGATGATGGAGTGGTATCTGTTGTTGTATGTAAACTCCACCAGTGGTTGGTGGTCCTCCAAACTATGATCAAAGTCCAAGATATAGGCCCACAACATATCCTCCAAAACTGAAATGGTCGTCTCTATTTAACCATTTTTCTGGTGATGAAATGTTGTGCTCAAATTTAGATGAGTACCAAATGCCTCTGTTAATGCCTTCCACTACTGATATGGGAAATGATCTTTACGATCTGAGTCTATCTTCGAGGGGATTAGATGAAGTTAAACTATCTTCTACATGTAGAGGTGTCCCAATCTCACTACTGAACTCTTCTCCCTGATAGTAAGGTAGTTTTATGGCTTGGTGAGTCATTAAATGATAACCCATATGGAATTATATCCCCTAGACATTCATGGAAATCCCATCACAAAGTCCATTGATATTACATCCAACTACCATTATGGAACTTTTAGTGGTGATCTAATCTGGCTGGAACTTAGTTCTCACTTATCACCAGCTGGCACGTAAGGCATCATGAAAAGAAATTTTCTACTTCCTCATTCTTCTATATCCTTATAACTGATTTAAGATGTCCCGGTACAGTTTCACCACTCTAGGATGTATCTCCAAATGGGATATATTAAAATCCCACAAAACCTCATTCCACCATGCCACTGGTACAATTTTTCATTCTTTAAAAAGAACAATTTTCTCCCCACCATATTAATATTTGACAAGAGAATGTTCTATATATAACTAAGCATATGAAGATTCGTAGTCAACATACCCAAGTTGCGCTATCTAGAATCATTATAAGAGATGAGGGGTGAAAACCATTGACTGAAGGAAAGTTTCCTCATCTCCATCCATGAAAGATATCTGTATCAAGTCCAACTGCCCTGATGCATCATTCATTAGTTGTGAACTATATCCCTGACTAAGGGAATAATCTAGAACACTCCCCTTCCTAGGAGTATAGATGATCTCAATTTCATAATCCTGGATTAACTCCAACCATCACATCTGACTCATATTCAGATCCGTCTACAAGAAGATGTACTTGAGGATCTTTTGGTCATAACAGAAGATAAATCACTTTCCCATCAAGTAGTGTTGAAAAATATTCAACCTGAATACTACCACTACAAACTCACGATCCTAGGTCACATATTTATTCTCATTTTTCCTGATCTGGCATGAACCATATGAAATAACCTCCTATATCTACATCAGAACACAGCCAAGCACTATCCCTGATGTGTTGTAGAAAACTATGTACTCGACACCATATTATGGAATTCACATGATTAGGGTTCTCTCAATACTCTACCTCAACTGCTGGAAAGCCCACTGGCACTACTTCTACCATAAAAAAGGATTCCCTTTTCTGGTAAAATTTATTAGTGGTCTTGATATATGGGATAAATTAGAAATAAATCTCCAGAAATATCATTCTAGCACATAAAATTGTCGAACCTCTCTCACACCCATAGGTGGCTCCCATATTAACACAACTTCAACCTAGGATGGGTCCATCACTACTAAATATTATGAGATAACATGTCCTAAAATGTGGACCACTATAATATATAACTAGCACTTTGAGAGCTTCCCATAAATTTGGTTCTCTAGGAGTTCATCCAAGACCATATGCAAGTGTCTAGTGTGGCCTCCAATTGATGTCGAGTTCACACTGATGTCTTAAATGAAGACTATAATGAAATAATCTAAGTATGGATGGATGATTCGGTTCAGGAGTCCCATGAACAAAATGGTGGTGTTCACTGAGCTGAAAGGCATCACTGTGTACTCATAGTTACCATAGTGGTATCTAAGAGCTGTCTTCATCACATCCATTTCTCATACATGAAAATGATGATATCTTGATCGAAGGTCTACCTTTTAGAACCATTGATCCCCTCTCAGAAGATCTAACTGGTCGTCGATCCTCGTCAGTGGAGAATTTTTCATAACTATTACCTATTTCAGGCGCCTGTAATTTATGTACAACCTCAAACATTTTTATTCTTTCATGGAAAACAATACTGGGGCTAACTAGTGTCAAACACTAGGTCTCATGAAGCCCTTCCTCTGCAAATCCTCCAACATCACCTTCAGCTCATGTAGCTCCGCCGACTCCATTTGATATGTTGGTGAGGGTATCAGTGTCATCCCAGGGTGTAAGCTGATTTATAATTTGATCTCTCAGTGGAGCGGTAAACCTAATAGATATTCTAGGAAGACATCTTCATACTCTGTCACTACTAATGGGAGCTGAAATATCAAAACTTAGGTAGCCTTGAGGGTAAGGCTATGTGATATGTTTCACCATTTTGTTCATGAGACAATTATGTTCTACCTAGGATTACTTTTAAATAATAATGATGAACCTTAATCCATTACTGCAGAAACACCATATCCTTCACCTAAAGCTATCAATCTAGGCATGGACTGAAGATAACAAATCTATACTAAGAATAAGATCATAAAACCTTGAATTTACAACCATGAGAAACTACTGAAACTCCCTCCTCCAAGGGTAAGATCAAACTTTTGGAAATTATGTGTGATCATTGATTCTCCTCCCGTATGTATCTCTAAGGATAAGGGTCAAGTCAATGTCTATAATAGAATATCAAAGATTCGCACATGACATGTGGTGGGAAAAGTGTGATTGGACCCTATGTTAATAAGTAAAAAAACGAAAGTGGAAAAGACACCAATGGTACCATGGATCATCCTTGGAGTTCCTTGGTCATATGCCTCAACCGCATGTAGCTACCTTCAACCCTATCCCCTAGAACATTGAACCTATAGAGGACCTCCGAGGGATGGAGGAATAAGTATATAAAAATGTCTACCACCTCCTATATCTCTCCATGTTCCTCTACCACATCCACCACCTATCAGTTCTACCTAATCCACTCCCTCCCTTTGCCTCAGTGGACCATCCATCATGTCCTTGTTAGAAACACAATGGGGTGGACACTTTCTAGTGAAATTTCCTCTATCATTTCATTTGTAGAATCGTATTTTCTGAGGAAAACTAGATCATATGTGAGATCCATGGACTGCATATCCTCTTCCCTCGGTCCTCCTCTGATGTCTCCCGCATCCATGTCCCAAATCAGGATGTTGGCTGTTGGATGTTGAGGTCTCTTCACCTAAATGGCTGCTGCTGACTAATACTGGTTGTCTCTACTCAACCAATAACCTCTCGACCACCAAAGCTCACTTCAACACTCAAACATATGTCGGAATGCATATAGGCACTACACTAGCTCAGATGCCCCATAATAATCCTTATTAAAGTGTATAAAATTTGAATTATTCATCCCTAAAAAACTGTGAAGTACCTGGTGAGGTTTGTAAACCTCAATTAAAAGTCATCCACTATCAAGCTGCCTTGTTGGAGCTTAAAAAGATCTTGTATATGCACTGCTCATTATGTAACTGGAGAGATCTCCTCCTTAAAGTGTCACTCAAACTCTACCCATGAAAGATTCATCTCATCTTGATTCTATTTTGTCGAACTCTCCTATCTCTCTACAAACCCATAAAGAAGAAATTATCATAGTATAACCATCCAGTATGCGGGTGTCCTCACTATACAGAAGACAATGTTCATCACCTCAATCAAGTCCTTATCCGCATGAGGGTCGGGTTCACATTGAATCCTAGGTGGTCTCTTTCTCTGAAACTCATGGAGTGTACTCATCCTACACTCCTCATAAGTTGGCACTAAAAATACCATGTGTTACTCCCCTAGTGGTGATATAGTAGGTACACCACCTATAGGTAACACCTGGGGAACTGGCCACTGAATCGAAGCCTTTTCACTAAGGGTGTTGTCCTCATGATTGAGCTACGAAATCATAGATGATATGTGTTGTGGAGGCATCTTGTAATGAAACTAGATATACCAATGTCAATGAGTATATCTAGATATATGACTCATAAATGACATGGAAACGACAACCCATTCCCATAATATTCTTATATCATTATTGTTTCCCTTCAACTAGTGTTCTCATGTACCATGTTGAAATAATGGTTATCAGAGTCCTTGTGTATGGATCTGTTAGCTACCCACACCAACCCTGGAGGCTATGGCCTGAAATCCCAACTCAAAACACATAAAATTATTTCCCTAAACCAAAACTCATAGAATCTCCATCTTAAGTTATAACCGACAACCACTAATACCACTCAATCATGACCTGTCCCAGTGGGGCCCATGATGTAACTCCCCATGCACACAACTAATACGAATGGGGCTGGTGACTAGTATTGAGTAAGAATATTAATTAAATGGGAGATATTTCATTTTTACCTATAAATACACACATATATCCATGAACACATATTCTGAAATGTAAAAACCACTGTGGAAGAAAATGCATGCATACCACTAAACTGAACAAACTGAGTATAACAGAATGTAAAGTGCGGAAAAGTAAAAGGGCCATAATACAAGCCCACAAAAATAAATAATCTACAACTACAAAGTCCAACATGTAAACTAGAATGGTACTGAGACTAATACTAGATGTTTCAGAAACACCTCTTCTTATTTGGTACACACAATTCATTTTCAAGTCCTGGTCCTCCCTAGACTTCGTCAATAGGTCACCCGTCTGCACAAGACATGACACATGCTTACAAATCCCATGCAGTGGTGAGTATAAAAATGCTCACCAAGAGTCCCTAAAATCCCCATGGAAATATAAAAAGTAATGGTATAGTAATCTCTACAAAATATATGTATATTGAATATATAGAAAGATAAACAAATCCTGATATACTAGAAACCCAGACCCATATTCTAGAGGTATGTTGTAACAACCCGCATACCCACGCTAGGGATTTGGTCCTATGATTCCATGAAGCACTATTCTATGGGAACTCACTCCTCGAGTGTGATATCTCTAATGAAACCCTTATAAGATTCATTGTAATTCAGGAAGTTTCTTGAGAGAGAGATATGCACTGATAGATCATATGAGAGAATGGATTCACTCATTCCCAAATAACACACTCTTGAGTGGGAAAAGATCATGAAAACCAAACTAGTATCACTGCCAATGACTTAGTGTATACCATGAATCATCCAAATTCACCTGATATGTAGAGGATTGGTGTTCTGTTTCAATGGTCACACTGATAAACAACATTACAAATGATCAATAATGGATATAGGGTCTCACTCCAGCCCTCTCGGAGGCACTTCGTCTCTATCCAGAAACTATTATTAAAGGGATAAAACTAATGTGGATGGAAATGATATCTAACCTTTAGTGTAATTAGAAAAGGGGTACTAACCTAAATGAAAACATTCCGGGATATGGTGGAAAAGGAGATCAAGCTGTGTACAAGAAAGCACATGGCGTGTATAAGGGTCACACACCGTGTCCACTGACCCTGAGTACTACTCGTGTTAAATGACTCTTGTAGAAAAGAGCATGTCATGTAGAAAATATATCCATGATGTGTAGAAGAGTAACACGTAGTGTCCTACTGTTCAGGGGCCTATCCATGTACACTATCCATGTTTCTATACATGGCTTCATCTGTGTATGTCAACTAATGTACTGGTATAGGGGTAATAGGTGTAATTATCCTGGTCTGGTCATGTGGTGGATTACATGTTGTGGACTCCACCCTATGTCATTGCATCGTCCAAGATACATACCAAGTAACATGTAAGTACCCACAGACCATGTGATAAGGGTCACATTTAATTCCATCACTTTCTATAATTATAAACACTAGTTTCCGCAGAGCCAGCCCAATACATTGTGTTCTTCAGAGAACACACTGTGTTCTATACAATTTTCTAGAATCATAAATCCACAATGGTGGGCCTCATGTGTTCCTAAAGTTCTCTATTTAGCCATAAAATAACCATGAAATGAAATATCATAGGTCTTCCATCCATATAAATTCTTATTCCTAATGTTTCGGGTGTTCGATTGGCCTAGAAACTTGTTTCGATCATCAACACAAAGAACGGTCGAAGAGTGATTTCTTGTTAACCGTGTTGATTCGTCTATCACCATAATTGTCACAACACTTATGAGTCATCATGATTCAAGATCTCTAATTTTATATCATTGTTCCATTAAACTAATGTGCAACTATCTTTCATGTATATACCCACAAAGAACGAAGAATGATATTGGGGGAAGAAACACATAAGAGAATACTGAGGAACGAACTTCAACCATTGTTCCTTATATCCTTGACCCACTAATATTAGAAGGAAAGTGTTAAAAAAATAACAATTACAATAATAATCATCCCCAAATTCACACAAATCCAACCCTCCCACAAGAATGACTATACCGCATGTCAACCTATTCTTGGGATGATTTGTGTTCTCCGTTAAATCAATAAATGGAGAAGAGAAATAATGTCAAACAAACAACCCCTACCTCAATCATCAATGAATATTATATCTATTATCATCATTGACGAGATCATTTGACCTTGTAGTGCAATAATACATGATTTTATTGTTCATCACAAATCGTCCATAATTCTCCAAGGTAGTGGTTTCTTTGCAAATCAATATATGATTCGAGGGTGTTTTTCATGGTTTTGAGCCTAAACCAGGGATCCTGGTTTTTTAAAACCATAAAATGTACCATTTATTTATTAAAATGTTAAAAACAAAATTAATCATTATCTTATTTTATTTTATTTATAATGTCCAAAATTTAACTTTTACACCTGACCGACACAAGTCGACATTATGCCTCGCCTAAGGTAAAGTTTCTTCTTAGAATGCAACAGTTCTTTTATATTTTTGATCCAAGAACCATTTTAAAATTTATGCAAAATTTGTAGGGAAACCACTATAGTGTTCTATTTAAATGATTAATTTATTTCAAACATTTTCTCTAGGCACTCCAAGCCTTAGAATCGCATGCCGTCTCAAATCCTGGTCTCATATTAATTCAATATAATATTTAAAAATAATGTAAGAAATATCCATGACATTACATGTAATAAATAATTATTTAGAAAAAATTATAACAGTTTTATATAAATAGAACTTATTGATAATTAGAAATATAAATTTGTTAATGTCTTTATTTGTTTAAAAATATAATTATCCTTAATGAACAACTTTTTTATCCTTCTATGAAAAACAATATTATTAACAGTAGACATATTTATAAATTTTGTTTTATAGAATAATATAAATTTTTAAATTTAGAATTTAGAAATTATCTTATGGTGATATTTAGGATTTTTACGGGATACATCATATTTGGATGAATAGTAAAAATTGCCAAATTTTACTTCAAAACAGTAATTACATATAATTTATTTCTGTAGTTAAATTATATTTTAACTAGTTTTTAAAATAAAATTAGATAAATTATGTATCTTTTAACCAAGTTAATATCATTTTAATATTTTTATATTGAATTTTGATATAAAATCTTAATGGTCTTTTAGAAATTCTCACATTAAAAACATGATTTCTCACCACGTTTACTAGATTAGCATTAAAACTAATTTTTAATCTTATATTATTGAATTTTAGAAAATGGAAGTACAAGATTTCATTTTTTTTGATATTTATAGTCTAATAATATGACCATAATTTTTGACAAAAAATATTAGTGAAAATGATTATGATTAGTTACGACAATTAATGTAAAATTAGGCATAAAAAGGGAATAAACATTAAACATAAGGGTCCAAATGAATTAACCACTTATCCAAAACCCATTTTTATGAATTATTTCAGCCAAAAAATATATTAATTTTTTATTTTTTGGTTTTTTATGACTTTGTTTAGGTAAAAACATGGTAATACCTAACTTTTTTCAAAAAATGCTAATGTGTCCCATCTATTCCTTATAAAATGCCACCACCTCTCCCCATTATTCACACCTCTCAAAAAAATAGATAAAAAAATATCTTACATATTAACATCCCAAAATACCTCCCTTAATTCTTGATGCCTCCCTTTTGGAATAAATCCATCCAAGGAAGCAATTTGTTTCAATCCAAAAGGTGTTACCCAAAGAAGAGGTAAGATCATTCCTCAAGCTCTTTTCATTTATTTTTCCCCACCACATAAATTTTTATCATTACACATACACATAATAGAATAATTATTCTTAATATACTGATATATATCAATTTTATGGGTTTGACATTTAATTTCATACACTTTCATCTAATGGGTGACAAACTTAACATTCTTGTGTACGACGAACTACTTCCACACGAAATAATGTTGTTCAGTTTAACTTTATCACCACATATGGTTGGAAATTATGATGAAAACAATATTTATATTTTATATAAAATATATATACATATTATTTATTTTTACTTATGTATTTATTATATTAATCATACCTTCATGCTTCCATTTTTTTAAATATGATTACATCATTTGTGGAAGTGTGGACTACTGTCTCCTCAATGCGATATAATTCATTCACAATTCAAATAGAATATATTAAATATAGGTTTTATAAAATTATATAATATATATGATATAAGAATGACATTGTAATCATATTATATAAATATATAAATATATTTCATTTACGTTTTTCTCTAAATGCATAATGAAAATGGAAAAAACATTCATCCATATGTATGGCATATTGTGTCAATGAAAAATGTATTTTATTCCATATGTATATATTCTATAGATTATTATAGTCATTTATATTATAAATATATATGATATATACGTACTATTTAAATTATTTAAATAATTAAATTATGATTTATGTTACAAGATTAGAATGACATGTCGAAACACGTATGAAAAACAAAGTGGTTGTTACTTGAAATAATACATTAACATGGAATTTATAAAAGACATTTAATAAAATGCTAAAATAAAATAATATATATTACTATAAAAATTATAATGGTTATATTATATATTAATTTTAATGTTCAAATTATTATACTGTAGGTATTTAAGAGTATGATGAATATCAAGACACAAGATATGGGAAATACATCTCACTTTTTATTTCGATTAGAATCATTCCTTATTCACCACTTTTTTATTTTGTTTAGTGTATATAATTCACATGATGTATTATATGATTAATATTATTAAATTTATGAGTATTTACATATCATTATATGATATTTATTTCATGGGTTTTAAATTTCAAAAATTAACAATTCGGTAAAATCATTTTCTCTCAATTTGACTTCTATGAGGCACATGTTTTTTTATACACCTACATAATATTTTGAGTTCTATAAAATTACATTTGACATGTTAAATCTTGAATATAATTACTTTAATAATATTTTATGCTTTATTTACATTCATTTTCTAACATGGAGAGTCTGATTAAATGTTACCATGTGGTAAGAGTTTATTGAAATAATATCATCATTTATCAAGATTGTTTATGATTATTCTCATATTAATGAAATATTATTATCCATATCTCAATTAAAATTTTTATTTTTATTCACCTCTATTTATTAAAGATATCTCCATGTATTAGTACCATTTATTCACTCTTAGGTACATAATATTATTAAGAAAATCATTTTACAGAAAATCTGACGGCATTTCTCTCATCAGTCGGGAATCTATTTTATTTCAAACCCCATGCTTAAAAAAAATAAAAATAAATTTAAAATGATATTTGAATAGAACATTCAAGGAAAACTTATTTTTAAAATTTTTTCATGGATTTCATATCATTCTTTTTATGTTTTCAAATCTATTATCATTGAAAAATATTTTCAAAAATCTCTTCTAATTTAAAATGTATTTTTTAGTGAATAATGGATTTTTTTAATCATGAAATTTAATTAAATGATCATTCAACATTATTTCCAACATAATATGACATAAATTGGTGTTAATAAATCTGTTATATGTAAATTATTCTATTTTTCTTTTCATATTATTTCTTCGACTATTCTATGTTTTGATTAATATGATTATGAAACCCTTTTTTGTTTCACGAGTTATATTCTTTTGAAAATGAATTATTTTAATGGGTTATTATTTAGATGAAATTATTATGAAATTTATTCAATTTATAAAAGTTATGATATCATTACATTTTTATGATACTTATTTCATTCCATGGGTTATGATATAATTGTTTGTAATTTTTTAGCACATGTATGTATGGTTTCATTATGATATGGGTGGGGAATATATCTCACTCCAACGAATAGGGTAAATATTTGTATATCATGTTATAGACTAGAATGGTATTGGGAGTAAACCATGACTACTAATATGACCATTAGAGTGAACCATGACTACCAATATTGTATGGTGAGTGAACCCATACTATTAATATGGTCATGAGAGTGAACCATGACTGCCAAGCTGGTATGGGGAGTGAACCCATACTTGAAATACGGACTTGGAAAAAATCACGTTACTACAATATAAATCATATTATATTATCATGTTCCTTTAAAAACCCCAATTTTTATTCCAATGTCATGCTTTCATGTCTTTTTTTCTTTTTTTTATGAATCATATCTTTTAAAATTCAATGTTTTATTCCATGATTCATGATAAGGTTATTGTGATATGTATGGTGATCTTATAGTGATATGACCACATTATCATACCCATATTCTCATGTTTAATTATGAATGTCTATATTGTATACACTTCATGAGAATATGATCTCACCCCTTTTTTTGTTTCCTACCCTAGGTTATGAAGAAATATATTATATTTTTTTATTCTAATAACTGTGTCAGTCAAGAAGAACCTAGTGGGAGATAATGTATCTCACTTATGTGCCAGTTTTTAGGATTCCATGTTTCCAAAATTTCTATATCAATATGTTCTTTCAGTGTCTATTTATATAATATTTTATGCATCATGAATATCTTATGTAATATTTATATTTGAAAAATGAGGGTCTCAATAAAATGACCTCCATTAAGAATATTTTAACTGGTCTCTTGGATTGTTTTTATGGAACTTATTTTGATTGTTTTATTAAAATAGGCATGATAAACAATATTCCATATCAATATTATAATAATCAATGTCAAAAAAACCTTAAAATAAGTTATTGTTTTAATTTTTTTTAAGAAAAGTGACATCATGAACGTAATTACATATTAGTGTTCAATAGAATCATCATGTTACCAATATTAATAACATAATAAAAGTAATTCGACAAAAAATCAGTATTGTATATTCCATGAGTAGCTTGATCCATCTCCTTTGCCTAAAATTGGGTTATTTCAATGAAAATTTTATTTTCAAACCTTAGTGATCAATTTATATCTCAAACATTTAACGATAGAGACAATGTCTCCATTTTATCAAATAATAGATTATGACTTGCATCTAAATATCATGGGATGGAATGTTTTTTTTCCTGCATTTTTTACTTAATTTATAGTTATGAAATAACATTATCATTATTTTTAAGGACACATCCATATCCCTTCTTATATTTATCACTATATATTTAATGTCCATCATTTCTCAATGATACAATAAATATTTGATCATTCACTCATCTCCACATCAATTATTCAAAATATTCTTTACATTCCATTGTCTATACTAATATAAAAACTTTTCATATAGGATTATTTAATGGTTATCCCATAACAAAATTTTTCATGAAAATCACCGATAATAATCTACCATGACAATTAAACTTCAATACTTTTTTTATTTTTGTTAGTGTAGGTCATTCTTCATGAAAATTTTCTCTATAGGATTAACTGGATTCCTATACATGGAGGCAATATGGCCACGAAAAAACATTCTAAACCAATAATTACAAAATGATAAATATTCCATCTAACTCTATTTTTATAAAAGTCTCAAGAATGGTCTAAATGTTATTTTCATTTCTTAATAGCTCTTAATATACACCAAGATATCAACAACAAATATGACAAAAAAATATCCACATATTCCATTAACACATTATTAATTAAATCAATGATGATATAGGGTTTAATATTGAATCCAAATGGAATTACAATAAAATAATATTTTCCATAACATATATGAAATGATGTCTTTATAATATATTCTTTATTTACTCGTAATTGATGATACCATGAACAAAGTATCATCATTGATAAACATTGATCTCAATAATTTTTATTTAATTATCCATCAATGTGAGGTAGAGGATTCATGTTAATTATCACAACAATATTGATTTCAATATAATAAATGAATATCTATATAGATCCATAATTATTCATAATGAATATAATTGGGTCACCCAATTGTAAAATATTAGGGTGTATAAATCATTTATTATACAACTCCTCCAGTTATTTAGTCTACTCCAAAAAATTATCTTGTAATTAATTAGAAAATACATATATATAATCATTCAAAATTAATATATAATGAATTTTTAAAATGCATTTTAGATCAGTAAATTGTCTGTACTCTATTTCCCTTAGAATTTCATTTAGAATACCTACCAGTTTAGGATCTAGACATGTTTCAGATGATGAATTATCCCATCTATAAATATAGAATTTAACATATTCATCATGAAATATATTTTCTTTATCCATGAAATAAGTCTTTGAATGATATATATAATTTCATCTCTTACCAAGGATTATATAAAAAATAAAACATGGCTATAATAATGAATTCATAAAATAGGGTACATTTATCTACAATAATGGGACTGACTCACATGTCCTTATTATAGAAAGACATACACTAGGAGGCCATTAAAATAACTCCCATTTTAACGTGAAAGAAAAATATCTATTTTTCATATATTACTTGCAATATATAAAATTGTTTCATGATATAGAATGAAATTAATAATTTTATAAATTTGAGGATACAACAAATATAACTTCCACAAAATTATTAGTTACTTAAACCTCGATTTGGTTTATGGAATAATAAAGGAGTTGATCGCTTTTAATTTTTAGGAAAATTCCCTTGACATATAGGAAAATAATTTTCATAGTTCCTCATCTCCATATTGTGGAAGTATGACACATTATTAGGTTTATTATTTCCCTTGAAATATAAATCATGGTGGAATTTCTCCCCCCAAATGTATCAAACTCTCATTCCCTTTAAGAATATTCAATGCTGTTTCATTAAAAAATTTATTAGAAGATTATAATTCCACCCTTCCCTTCTTCTCTTTCTATATATTTCCTTTTCTATTTTTCTCAGTAGCCCTCTTATTATCATTCATTACATTGAATCTATAAGACTTGGATATTATTTCTCAATAACAATAGGATATTATATTATATACTCATATAATTATATTATTTTGGTGACTCATGAATTCAACGGATTGGATTAATCCCATCAACGAAATAGTCAATCATGATCATTGGTTTATGTACATAATTTTTTATATTCCTTCCAATACTTGTAAAATTATCATAAAACATAGCTTCAATTACATCTTCCAATTGTATCAAACTCATGTATTTTTTCTCTACAATAGTTTTGTGTTATGGAAGAAAATTGTATTTCAAAAATAGTACCTTGAAATTATTTTATACATGATTTTTATTTACTCATATTCAGTAGTGTTTTGAATCAATACCCACTACTGAACTGTATCCCTTCAGATATGATAAACTATAATGAAAAACAAATCCATCCCATTACATCCTAGGGTAATGAATATCTTCTCTACAAAACATATATATTTCTAGTCTATATATGGAATTTTATACCAATTTAATAATGTAGGTTTTTGATACAAGACGAGGTCACAAATTGTTAGATCTTGTTATTGATCAGTTAGCTACTTTATATTGTAAAGGTTATGATTCATAACTTCAGTAATATTCTCCTAAAAAGGAATAATTTTTTGTGCTCTTATTATATCTCCATCTCTATATTAATTATCATTCCCAATATATAAATTCGGATATTAATCACATGCATTTATATAGTTCTTATTTCTTATTCTAGGATCCATTTTAAAACAACAACATAATATATATAAGATCAAATCATTATGATACATAATGGATCATTTTAAAAAAAATTAAACAATTGACATGAATTGAAATATTTATACATAGTTAATATCATAATCATAAACATGGGTTCTCTACGAACGATTCATTATTATACAAATATTTTGACATCGTTAAATTTTTTTTGAAAATAAAATTAGTATTAAAAAACTAATAATCACTGAGAGTGTCAATCCACGTTTCAAAAAAGGTATATTTTCGTGCAACATGTACTGATCAAGTCAAAGACAAATTCACCCTGTTAAAAGTTATTACCTCTATGTAGAAATATTCTAGATCCATATTAACTTATTGAATCAATAGAGGGATATATTTAGATGAAATACACATAATATATACCATAATAAAACATTAGGATGTTATCCTATAAATATAATTATCCTCAAATAAATAATAGGATTATATTCCATAGTCGACCTATTCTTAAAATCTTGTTTCCAAATATTCTTGTAAACTTTATCAGATACTAATTGTAAATGAACCGAGCTTTATATCCTATATAAGGTGCACATATTATTATATAAGCAGTAGTTATGAGCAATTACATCCCAATATAAAATACATATTATTAGTCTTTGAAACCGGATCCAAATTTAATATCACTGTACATTTGAAACTATAAAATAATACACATTATTTTTATTGATTAAACAAAAATTTATTCATAATATCCCTACATATAAATCTAAAATTCTTCCTTGTGTCCTATTAAAAAGATACATAAGAAATTCCTGATCTCAGATACTTAGTAAGGGTATTCATGTCACAGAATTTATCATGAATAAATAATAAAAAATAAATATCACTTGGTAGTAATTTTAAAACTCATTATATTTATTCCATAACATCAGTATAATGAATAATATGGAAGGAATAAATGGTGATCAAATATTTCTATTTAAACAATCACATGATCATGAAAACAAACCACGGATATTATAAATAATCATATAATCACAATGAAATAAACAAATAATGTTAAAATTAGGGAATTCATAATTCTGAAAATCAATAAAAATCCATCAAGGAATCATGAAAAGAGATCTTATAAAAATGTGAAGGTCCTCATCCAAATACTGAAGCTAGTTTCTCTAATAAAACCTAATAATGAATCAACTGTATATAGGGGTCCCTTCCTATCACTTACTATGTCCAATATATTCTACATATGTAAGTTTTGAAAAATAAGTGTAGAAAAAAATCATATAAGAGGACCCATCATTAGATAATTTAAAAAATTCCTAAATCAATAAGAATAATTAGAAAACATCATGAATGACTATTAATATATAATAACACTAATCACACTAATCATAAACCAGTTGGGGAAATAATATGGATAGTATCATTGAAATATATACCCCATGTAGCATAATTAAATATATGGTTATTTTTTTTATAAATAGAAATACGATACAAATTTCACTAAAAACATTATTTAGAAAAATACCAAGATGACTTTCAAAATCAATTTTGAAATCTAAAAATTCACAATATCATGGGATAAATATTGTAATTAAAAATAATGTAAAATTTTAAAATAATATTTAATATAATGACCATTCAATATAATGGTTAATTCTATATATTTTTCATATGTTAAAAAAAATTTCTGTTACATTTTTATAAAAATGTCAAAATATCTCTAATTTGGAAATTAAAAAGAAGATTCCATTGGAACCATTTTACAAAAATTCATATATGGTAAACATTTATTTCATAAATAATTTATATATTATTAAAATTATTCTTTAAAATATTTTTATTAAAAAGGTTGTGGAAGGTAAATTATTTTTGACAAAAATGAAGAATAAAGTCTACTTTTCTTAAGGAAAAAACATCACAATCATTTAATGTACAAATGAATGAATTTTTTTTATATTTATAGAAAATATTGTGAATAACTTGAGGATAAATAAATATGTTGTGTTTATGATTGAAATATCAAAATATTTCCACCAAGGGAGACATAAACATAGACAATCCTAAATTATGATTATATTTTTAAATAAACCATTAGGAGTTTGGTATCTTTTGAATCAAAATCCCCATGAATGAAATAACATAAAATAATTCTTAAAATAAGATTAATATAAGTTTATTATTCAACCACCACATTATAGGAGAAGTAAATGCAATGCCAAAAAAATGTTGAATATGGAATATGTATCACATAAGTAAAAGAGATACGAGAAACTAATATGGTATGTTCGACTTCCATTATATATTCCATAATATACTATATAGAAATATATAGTTTATATATATATAGATATTTATTTATATATTCATGAAAATCATTAATATATATCATAAAATATATTATTTAATTTTAATGTTTTATTACCCATTTATTAATTATTCTTCATTAAAATCACTTTTCCATGAAATAATTATCTCGATTTTTGGGTATTTTTTAGTTTGATAGTTTCAATCAATGGAATTTGATATTGGATCCCCCAACTATATAATGATAATAATTATATAAATAAAATATATATTTATTGTACACATATTTATACTCATAAATAGTATTTATAGATAGAAACATAATTACAATTGTTCATGGAGATGATAGGTCATATGTATTCCTGAATGATGTTTTCATTTTTTTGACAAACAGAATGAAATAATGATAAATAATATTTATAACATCCTATGTCAGTCCAAAATAAGTATTTTATAATAATATTATTATTAATTATTAATTAAATAGTAGTTATATCTTAAATAGGTACACTATATATGATAGTATATGTGACATGGAACCATGAGTCTCTCTAAAATCCGATGGTGCATGCAAGACTCTGTTATACCAAAAAATAATGCATTGTAAATATTTTTTTTATTGTTACTAATAACCTTGAATCTGTATCACAGGGAATGAATAAGAAAAACAATATTATTTTTATACATTTTTATTACGTTTTTTTACATTCATCCAATAAATATGAGAGGTTTAAAATAAGAATTTATCCAATTTTTAGGCATAAGTTGCTCTATATTGTTAAAAAGTTTTTTTACAGCTTATAATGGAGAAACTATTTTAAATTATATTTTCAAACCATTATAAATTTCATATGATAAAATTAAGTTCATTTTTTCAAGTGGGAAATCAAAATTTACTTTTGGTGTATTTTTTGTATTTTTCTAAGAGCTTCCGTATTAGATGAATAGTGAATACTACTGAATTTTAGCTCAAAACTATTTTTTGTCAAATTTATTTACAATGAAAAATAATTTCCATAATTATTTTTTATGTACAATTAGATAAAATTTCTATCATTTATATAAATTTATTTCATTACAAACATTGTCAAATAGAATTTAGATATAAAAACATACAAAACATTTAAACATTTTCATTTCCACAACCTACTGTCATCTATCATATTCTAGATTAAGATAAAATAAATTTTTTCCACTTATGTGATTAGAGTATAGTAAAATAGATTCCATGATTGGATTTATATCACTTTATAATTCATAATATGTTCAACTTATATTTGACCAAAATTCATTATAAAAGTAACCAATAATATTATTTTTCATTTATGATGAATGATCTTAATTAATTATTAAATATTTAAAAATATGTGTAAAAATGGGACTAAACATGGATAAAAATTATTTTTCTTGATCTATTTTGACCATTAAACCACTTATCAAATATAAATTTTTATTTCCATCTCTTTTGGGGAAAGTAAAACGTGGATAGAACACAATTTGTTTTAAGAATACCAAATGTGTCCTTTTCATAATTTTAAATTGCATCATATCCTCCACACATAATAACACCACTAATGACCTTTTGAATCATAAAAAAATTCCTAAATAAGCTAAAAACATATCTCACATCACCTTATAATTTTTAACATGGGAATAGATCCAACCAAGTAGCCCTTTTGTGCCAACCAAATGGAGTTACTCAAAAAATAGGTATCATTATTCAATGTACATTTGTATTTTATTTTGTTCACCACACATAAATTTATTATTATTAAAAGTTTATATTATAAAATATGTATCATAAATATACTGATTTTTTTTAATTCTAAGGTTTCTACCTACCCCTACCCACACATCATTCAAATGGGTAACGAAATTACCATTCATGTATATTGAACTACCGCCTCGCATAATGATGCTATACATTTTCACTTTACCACCATTCCTTTTTGAATCTTTTGATGGAAAAATATTTTTATATGACATTTATATGATATTTATGATATATTGGTACTTCAGTAATTTTTATACAAACATACATTCATGCTTTCTATTTTTTAAAATATTAAAATGTCTTTTGTAGAGGTGTGGAATACCACCTCTCCAATTTGATGGGATACATTAAAAATAACATGGAATATATTAATTATTTGTTTAATTAAAAATAATTTAAATACATAACATTTATATTATATTTGGTACATAATTATCTTTCAAGAGTTATAATATATAATTTTCTTTACTACCCTTTCACATACTGAAAAATCTATAATGTTCTTCATGGACGTATTGACTACCACCTCCTTAACACGGTGTGATTTATTTTAAATCAAAATAATTACATATATAAGTATACATGTTTATACAATATGGTATTTATTATATAGTTGTCATTCTAGAACCATAAGTGTTTCTTACCTTCTTTCAACAATGATCCTTGAAAAATGGAAATGTTACTTACATGTACATATAGACTACCATCTCCATGATTATAAAGTAAGTTAATTTTTCATAACCCTTTGACATGATTGAATTTAAAAGAGTAATTTATATATAAATATGATAATTATTTGTTGATAATTATTATTGATAAGTTTATATAATGTCCCCTTTTACCTTTGTTGACCCACCAATTCATTTTTGACACATAATCTGAATATGGTCAAAACAGCTGATGTAAGATTCATTGATTATATAGTTGTTTAAAAAATCGAAGAAAATGGAAAAAATAATGATAAAATTTATAAAAGAATTGGAATAATTTATATAACTAAAATAAATTTATTAATCAGGATGTTAAAGACTCACGTGAAAAGACACACTCAAGGGAAGGGATTTCATTTCTTTCTCCATTTATTGAGGCATTCGTTGATAATATGAAGCAATATTATTTTATAATGTGTCATACATCTTTTAAATTACATATCCATATTTCATCTATCGTGATTAGATTTAATTTTTTTGTTAAATGAAATTATTTAATGGTGATTATGATTTAATTATTCAAAGTGGTATGAGATTCTTTGGATATTTTATGATTCATTCATTTTCTGAATGTCAATATTCATTATATTATATTAAATATTTATTTGAATGGTTGTAGAAGGGTTAGAACAAAAAAGTTATTTCTATTTTGAATTTCATTCAATTTTTTTCTATAGGAATCATTTTATGTGTCTTGAATGGAATGTTTAAATAAACGACAAATCAAATGTCTTATTTTTAAAATACGATGGAAATGATCATTCATGTTAATCGTTAATTTTATTTTATTTCTATATTTCATTCCAATTATGAATTTTTTATTATAATAAAAACATATTTATATTCATTTGGTTAATTTTGTATGGAAAATGGTTTTTCAATAAAGATTTTTTTTGTTAATGAAAATGGGTTTTGAAAATGGATATATTATTCCAATATCTTGAAATGTTTTCTTGAGACTTTAAATGATATTTTATTAGCTAAATTATAAAAATTGAAATATTTCATATATTATGATTTTATAATAGTACTTGGATGTTTGAGAGGCAATACTATGAAAAAAAATCATTGGTGGTTCTATGATAAACCATGGATGGGTGGGTCCTTGAAAGCCCTCCAGTTCAATGCGTATAGAAATCAGTCATAGGGATATTCCATTTATAAGACTGACATGTATGTATGTCTCCCACATAATTATTACATTTGTAAGAGTGAAAAGTGAAATTATGTACCCAGACACCTTTATGTATTTTCTAGTATTTCTATGGGTTTTTTGGTAATCTTTTGGTTAATAAAATATAATGAAATGATATTATTTTTTGAGGAAAGTATTTATTAGTTATTAAGTGCAAAATTTATTACTTTATAATAATAGTTCTATTAGTTTTGATTGACTAATAATTTCATAATTTTTATATCAATTATTGTGATCTTTATGCACAACCAATATTTTTTAATTTTTTATATTAATACTTTATGATAAGTAAGGTATTAGAAGAATTCACGTTCAAATTCATGAAGTTATCTCATAAAAGAGAACATGCTTTATTTTTAAATGTATTATATAGTGGAAAGTTGGATACATATCAGATTATTCCAAATTGTATTTTATGGTATTTTATGTATTAGTTATGGACTATTTCTTTAAAACTCTAATCCTGGAATGATACTCAATGTGAGAATGTAAAATTATAGAAACAACTCAAGATTTTTTAATGTTTCAATGTTCGGTCCTTATAATAAGTATCAGATTTTGGTTTAGATGAAATTTGAAGTTAGGGTAATATTTAAATAATTCCATTTAAATATTATACCTTTTGGATAAGTAAAAAATGTTACAGGCATTAATTATTACCATGTTTCATTATCTAAAGAATAATTTAACAAAATGGTTTTCCACAATGGAAATAAGGAATAATTTGTGGAAATGTAGAGGGAGAAAAATAACCTTTCAAATCAGAATACCTAGATATTTTTAATTAGAACTGAGTAGTTTGTTTAATTATTGGATTAGCTGACAAAGGCTATAAATAGGTGTGGATTCCATGAAATAGAGAAATTGGATCTACCATAGAGGAAGATGACAATATTTTATCATTTTATGCGAAAACACCCACTGTCATTCATAGGATCATCTGACCCTCTGCAAGATGATGGATGGATAAAGTCCCAAAATAAGAAATCTTATATCATTGGTTATTTGGATCACCAAAAGGTAATTATAGAAATTTATCAGTTTGAAGTTGAATCCGACTATTGGTGGTTAATTGTTAAGAATATCATGGGATTTAAAGAGAATTATGACTTGGAATTGAATGAATTTAAGAATATTTTTCTTGTGAAACATTTTCCTAAGGATTGTCTATATAGGATGGAAATTCAATTCATGGAATTGAGAAAAATGGAGAAATATTTTGTGGCTACGTATGAAGAAAAAATAAGTCAAATGGTGAGGAATATCTCAAATTTGATATGAGATATCAATAATAAGATAATTAATGTTTACTCGTGATTAATGATGAGATATCGAATGCTATTAGATTCTAATGAGTTCAAGATAAATTTGATTCATTTTAGATGTGATTAAAAGTTATAAATAGAATTTTATTATGATTATGTGTCCTATAAAAATTTGAAATATAATATTTCAAGTTGTAAGGAAATATGAAATAATTAATCAAATAAGTTTGGAGGTAACAAAAAAAATTCCCACCTAGTGTGAAACATCATAAAAATAGTCATGTAGAATTTATTTAAAAGTCAATAATTTTCTTATAAAGTGGTATGCTTGGTTATATGGATCATTAATGAAATGTGGATGATTGGAAATTAATGAAAAGACAATGGTAATATTCTTTAGGATCAATGTGATAGTGTGTCCAAAGTTTATTACCTAGGGTAGAAACCAGCATGATCGAACATAATATAATGTGGAAAAATATTTTTCTACTACTGCTGTTGCTATTGGGCCATCAAATTACGTTTTTATGGGTATGTTACAGGTATATTTGGATTATACCAATACCATATCTGAATCTATATCATTTTATTATTTCATTTCGGATAAATTTTATAGAAATTTGGTAATGTCACATAATGAAATTATGATAGAACATTTAATAAGGAATATGGATTGGAGTATTAGAGAATCCATGATTTATATAGATCTTCCAATTTTCAATTGTTGGATGATCTTTGTTACAAATATTTTTTAATTACCTATAGTGAAGTTTGATAAAATTTTGGTATGGAATGTATTTCTATTTATCAAGAAAAAATAAATTTCAAATCCAAGAAAATTTTACTCAATGATTTCATACATTTTATAAAATAATAAGTTGATGAGAAATTGTTAAAATATAAGAGCTAATGTTGTCTAGACCATGTTGTTGAAATGAAATAAATTGTTCTTTATTAGTTAAATCTTAGTAGTAAATTATTTTATGAAAATTATTTCTCATGGATTTTATTATTTTTGATCTTAATATGGAAGTTGAACTTACTATTTATTTAGTTCTTAACGATCATCATATTTCTAAACCACCTTATAGAATGGATCAAGTAGAACTTTTGGGATTGAAAAAATAGTTGCCTAAATTATTTTATATGGATTTATTTTGACCAAGAACATCGCCATGGGGTGGACTTATTTGATTTTTGAAAAATAAAGATAGATCAGTGATAATTTTAATTGATTATAGAGAACTAAAAAAATCACTATTAAGAACATGTATTCATTTACTCATATCGATCATATGTTTGATCAACTCCATGGAGGTTTGTGCTTTTTGAAGATTGATACGAGGTCGGGGTATAATGAGCTAATTGTGAAGGGTGATGACATTATGAGGAATTTGATTCAAACGAGATATTCCCATTATGTGTTTTTATTTAACTTCTTTTGAAAATCTAATTCCCCTAATGTATATACGAATATTATAAATAGTATCATTCACCTGTTTTTGTATCTATTTTTGGCTGTCCTTATATATTATATTTTTAATATTCTTAAAACCATGAGGAAGAAGAAAGGAACTTAATTATTGTTTTGAAAACCATAAAATAAAATAAAATATATATAATGTTTTGTTATTAAGTTGTTTTGTTGCAATATATATGTTTCCTTGGTTATATTGTTTTTAATGATGGAGTAAATTTTGAACCTACTAAAACAAAATTTGTTGGAGAGTGGATAGGTCATATCATTATAAAAGTGATTTATTATTTTATTGGATTATTGGGTTACAACTTGATAGTTATTTAAGATGTTTCTTGACTGTCTAGATTAATAATTAATTTATCTCTAAAATGATATAAGTTAATATCAATTAAATATTATGATGATTTTTTTTGGAACTGAAAAAATACTCATCAATGATCTTATTTTGTCCTTTCCTTCCAAAAATGTGGATTTCAACATCTACATTGATGCTTCATTAAAAAAGAATGTGTGTTTCCCAATTTAGAATTATATGGTAATTTCTAATGATTCATGCGAGTTGACAACGCATGAGTTAAATTACCATACACATCATTTGGATTTAACTGATGTTTTTTCCTTTATTAATTTGGATGAATCACTTATATAGAGTAAAATGTGAAATATATATTGATCACAATATCTTGAAGAATATAATCACTAAAAAATAACTCAATAGGAGGCAAAGAAGATAACTAGAAATAATCATGAATGATGAGTTCATGATTCACTATCATCCTAGAAAAGAAAAAAGGTCCTTTATTCTTTGATTCAAAAAAATAAAGCTATATTAACCATGTTATGTTTGGAATATTAACCTTTTCTTAATGATTTTATTATTTTTTTTGTATAATTTTTTGATGCATGTAAATCCTATATTTTGTATAAAGATTAATTGTATTAGTCTTTTTCAAAAGAATTATGATGGAACATAAGGAGGATCAATATTTACATGAAATGGTCGAATCCAATATAAATGGTAAGTCTCAGGATTTTAATATTTATTAAGATGATGTTGTATGATTTTTAAATAGATTATTTGTGCCTAGTGATTCAAAATTGAGAAATTATTTTTTGGCGTTAGACCATTACTGTTTGTTTTCTATTCATTTGGGTAACACATAGAGTTAGTTAGGCCTTCAAGAGTATTATTGGTGGGTTGGAATAAAAAGTAAAATTACTGAATCTATAGTTAATTTTTTAACTTATCAACATGTTAATGTAGAGAGACAATTACCAAAAAGGATGCTTCAACCATTTCCAGTACCATAGTAGAAATGGGAAAATATATCGAGGATTTAGTGGTGAGATCCCCAACAAATTATCAATATAATATTACAATTTGTGTAATTATTGATTGATTAACAAAATCATCACATTTATTTCCCATTCAAGATACAATTCCTATAGATGATATTTATTGACTATATTTAACGTGTTTTTAGGTTACATGGAGTTACTCTCTCAATTTTATCACATAATATTCTTAGGTTCACAAATAATTTGTGTAATGGACTTCCATTTTCCTCAGGTGATAATTAAAATTTTAGTATATATTTTCATACTCAATCTGATGGAATTTCTAAGTAGACAAATCCAAACATTTAATACAAGATTCATTATTCCTTAATTGATTACCATGTATATTTGGATCGAAAACAATCATTAGTAGATTTTGAATATATAATAAAAGTTTTCATTCTAGTATAAATTTTGAACCTTTTGAGGAATTATATAGAAATCAGTGTTGAACACCAGCGCTTTTAGATGATATAGGATAAAGGATGTTAATTTGACCAGAGTTGGTAGAGGAAATGGAAGAGAAAGTCATGTTATTTCAAAAAAACATGAGGACAACTCTGGTCAAGATGAAAGATTATGCAAATAACTGGTGAAATATATTCCTTTGAGGTATGTGATCTTTTCTTTCTCAATGTTTCTATATGGAAAATTGTGAGGTGTTTTGGTAAGATTGAGATTTAGATCCAATTGTTCAGTAAAATATATATTATACTTGAGAATGATGTATTAGTACATATTTAATTGTATTATCTCTAATATTGTCCCAGGACACAATTTATTTCATCTTTCAATGTTATGAAAGTATGTACTGGATTCATATCTTATTTTGAGAACTGATGTAGTTTAGTTGGATGTGAATATTACATATGAAGAACAAACAGTCCAGGTTCATTACCATAGAGTTAAAGTGTAATAGACTATTGTAATTAATTGAGTTTTGATCTTATGTAAAAACAATAAGGTAGAAGTGAAAAAATAGGTATTTGAAAGTGCTGTAAGGGAGAAGTATCCCCACCTATTAGATAACCGAATAAAATTTTAATGATGTAATTTATAAAAGGGCCGAAGTATGTAACATCCTTGGTAATGATAGAATAAATTTTTATTAAATTTATTAATATTTATGAATTATATACTAATTTTACCATAAAAAGGGACATTATTTTTGATAGTTTTCTTTAAAAAATCAATTAGTTTCTCTGAAATCTTACGTTTCACGAAAGAATTTGTAATACTAAAGCATAATATATTGTTAACATTATTCCATTATGTGGTAGTTATAAGTTAGTCATTTTATCTACAGGAATGAATTTCACTAACTATATTATATATAAACATCTTTATCATTATTTTTACATTCATCCAATAAATTTAATATGTGTGAAATAATAATAAATCCATTTATTAGCATTGAAATATCTATTCATTAAAAAGGTAATTTTACCTCCTTTTAATGACACACCTATTTGAAATCTTATTTTTTTGGAATTTTATGATTTTTATATGAAATATAAACATTATCTTATATTGTGGGATATGAAAATTTACCTTCGTTTACTTTTGGTATTTTTCAAAGAACATTTATATTTGGATGAATTGTGAAAAATACTAAATTTTATCTCAAAACTATTTTTTCATCCAACATAATTACATATTTAAATAATGTTTCAAATTAGTTTTAAATTATAATAACATTAATTTAATATAATTTAAAAAAATTAGTTCATTATAAAAAATTTCACAATGAATTTTGATATAAAAACTTACATATCATTTAAACATTTTCACATTAAAAATGTGTTGTCACATCCTGTCTTCATGATTAATTTTAAATTAATTTCCTCCACATATGTGTTTTAAATCTATTAAAATTTATTAAATATTTTTTATCAAAATAATTTATAAGTTATAATAAGGTAATTATAGTTTTTGAAAAAATTTATTATTAAATTTAATTAAAATTAACTAATGAGATTAAGGAAAAATGGGCTTTTTTAATTACTCAACTTGGAAAATAAGATGTAAAAATGACTCTACACTTGTATAAAAATCATTTTATGGACATATTTCATCCATTTAAACTATTATTATCTATAAAATCTTTTTTAACCCTTTGGAACAAGAAAAACATGGGGAGCACCAAATTCTTTTCAGAAATACCCATTGTATCCTTTTTCGCTCTCATAAAAGGCCTAATCTACTCATAAAGTATTCACACCTCTCATTCCCTATTATATCAACCATAACCTTCACAATTAAGATTCAAAAATTCCTACCTTGACCTTAGAGTCCTTCTATTTTACATAAACCCAACCAAAAAGTCCTTTTAAAAAAATGACTTACCCGAAGAAGAGGTAACATTCTTCAATATGCATTTCAGTTTTACTATTTCTCCACACATTCATTTTTTATTATTAATTAATTATATAATAAAATAATTATCCTAAATACACTGAATTATTTATATGGTTTCATCCAACACCTTTACATAGTTCCATCAAAAGGGTAATGTAATTATCGAACCTGTATGGCGAACTATCGCCTCACGTAACGATGTCATTTGTTTTTCATTTACAATAATTCATTGTAGGGAATTATGATGGATATAATATTTTTATATGATATCTATATATGATAATTATTATTAATTAACAGTTTTATTATTTTTATATACACATATATTTATGATTTCCAGTTTTTTCTAAATATTATAACGTCCTTTGTGGACGTTTAGACTATCACCTCCTCATAAAGACATGATACATTCAAAAAATACATATAATGTTATAATAATGGAATTAATAAAAAATGTGATATAAATAAAGTTTATATAATATTAATTACATAATTAACTTTCTATAAATATATTACATCATTTTCTTTATTACCCTTTCATATCCTTAGAAAGAGATAATGTCATTCGAGGGCGTGTTGACTATCGACTCTTCAACACGATGTGATTCATTTTAAATAATAATTGTATATATATATATATGATTAGATGATATGATATTTATGATATAATGGTCTTTATAGGGGGATATATGTTACTTACCTTAATTCTACATCGATCATTGATAAATGGAATTGTTTTAATGCATTTGTACGACCTACCATCTCCATGGTTGTAACATTGGTTCATTTTTCATAACCATATTTACTGATTGGTTTTAAAAGTGTATGTTATTTAAAAATATTATAACTATATAATGATTAGTATTCTGGATATGTTTATATAATAACAACATTTGACCATAGTTGACCTACTAATGTTTTTTAAACATTAATCGAATATAGTCAAAACAACCAATGTAAAATTATTTTTTTATATAGTTTTTTACATTATTTTAATAAGTGATATAATATTAATGATAAAAAATCATCATTCATATAAATAATTAACATATATTTATTATTTAACACGTTAATAGAACATATGACATGTTCGACTCAAGTTAAGGGATTTCATCTCAATCTCCTTTCATTGAGAAATTTTTTTAGGATATGTTCCATTATTCGTTTATAAAGAGTAGATATGAAAATTTTTACATTAAATATATATATTCGATCTATACTATTGTTTTTAATTTTTAACAATTTTTTTCTTACTTTCATGGGTCTTATGATTCAAATATTCAAAGTGGAATGGGGATCATTGGATGTTTAAATATTTAATCTTATCCTCCATGTCAACATTACTGATATTATTATACAAATTTATTTATATTCTTATAAAATGATTATAAATTATGATTTATGTCTATTTAAAATTTTTTAAGTCTTACAAATTTAATCTTTTACCTGTCATGAAAGGGATATTTTGGAAAAAGAAAAATGAAATATATTATTTTTAATGTATGGTGATAATATAATTTCATGGTTTCATGAATATTATTTGATTTATAGATTCCATTTTAAGATTACATGTTTTATTAAATAAAACATCATTTTCCATTTTATTTTTTTATTTTTGGCTTTGAAAATGTGTTTATAAATATAAGGGATCCTTTTTCATTGAAATTTTGTTTTAAAATTTGATTGATTATTCTAAAATATTTAAATATTATCTTGTTATTTCAAATGAAATTTTATGATTAAAAATCTAATTTATTTATCTTTCATATATTGCGATTAAATAATGGTACATAGACATTTTATGGGTAGTTTCGTGAAGACCAATGATGGGTGGTTCTATAAAAAGCCAAGGATGGTGGGGTCCGTGATATCCTTCCAATGGATTTGGTATAAAAGTCGGCCGTATGGATATTACATTTTTAAGAGTGATATATTGAGAATTTGATGAATTTTTTTTTTCCATTTATAGTATTGAAAAGTATAATGATGTCCCAATATACCTTCATTTATTTAAAATTATTTATAATGGATTTATGGTAATCTTCTGATTTCAAAAAAGGTATGAACAAAACTTGTTTTTTAAGGAAAGTATTTACTATATATTTAAGGTTAAAAATATATATTACGAAAATGCTTTCATTTGTTGAAATGGACTAGCTATTTCCAACATTTTAGAAAACTTATTGAGTTGGTCATGCACTTCCCAAATTTTTTACAATTTTGCTTAGGATATAAAGATGATTAATGGATTAAAAGAAGTCATGTTTAAATTCATTAAGAGATTTCATAAAATGGATCATGATTACTTTTCAATAGTTTCATATGGTAAAAAAATTGGATACTAATAGAAAGTGTCCACCTTTAATTTTATGGTTTATTATGTATGAGTTATGGCCTATTTCTGTAGAACTTTATACCAGAATTGATCGTGAATGTGTGAGAAAGTAAACATTGTGACATAAATAAAGATCATGTACTATTTTAAAATCTGGTCCATATATTTATTCATCATTATTGAATTATTTTTACATCATATAAGTTATTTTTATTATTTAAATCATTCCTTGTTACCTTCCTTGTAATAAAATAATAAAAATTAAATAACTTCATTTTGTTAGGGTGGTAGTCAACACATACACACTAGCAACATTATTGTTTTCCAATAGATTAGAATAGAAGTAGGTTAATGTGATACTATGGTTAAATAAGTATCATAAGTATAATTTATATATTTTAAACAGATCATAATACAATTCCATGAAGGATTCTGATGAATATTTAGTTGTATCACTACGTGGAGATGTTGTGTTCTGCATATTCTTTAGTGAAACATTCACATTTAAATTGATATAAATTGGGAGGGTAGCCTTTTTTTCATAATATTAATAAAAATTAAGTAAATTTAGAATACATAATATATTACTTTTTGATGAATACCAAATATTTAGAGGAGCTAAAGAATAATAAAAAGATAAATTGATCGGTTAAGGAAATTCCATATTCTTTGAAATAACTCTTTCAAACATCATCTTATGGAATCTATGGATTGTATTTTTAGAAGAAAATAACATCTATATGGTGTTTGTATAAATCCATAAGTTATTTAATCTGGTTAGGGTAGAGCTATAATTCACAATTTTTTGCAAATAAGTTAGTTAGGATGTGGCCTTTTATAAGTGTTGTGAGGGGCACATTTGGAGTTTCTTAAAAAAATTAGATATAAGAAATTCATTATCAAAATAAATTATTCAAAAAGTTCATAAATTATATGATAAGGTTGGGTAGGTTGAAAATTTAGTTAATCAATAAAATTTTATTTATTTTTGTTGTGTTTTAAACCATATCTTTTTGTTTAACCTCTTAATTAAAATTTTTTTACATTAACCATGGTAATATATGTTTCAAACATAAAGTGTAATAGTCCTAAATATAAAATGAAAATTGGATGATAAATAAATAATTTATGACATTCTAAACCATATAATATCATCCATTTATTTTATAAATGTTCATCTATTTTTAAAATTTTTAAAAAAATTTTTTTTGATAAAAAATCATTCATGTCAATTTTGACATTATTCATTTAATTTGACATAAAAGACAAAATACAAATTTGTTTATTTAAATATTATCCTTTAACACAATATTAATATGTCATATTAACCTATACATTTCATGTATTAATATAAAATATTCAAATTATATTAATTTAAATATTTTTAATTATATATATATTAATTTTCCATTAGTTTTTTATAATTATATAAATTTATAAATAAATTTTTATTCTAGAAAATATTTTCATAATGCTCAATATAAAATGATATATTTATTACTAACTTTATTTTCCCTCTAAAAGACCACATAATTTGTATTTAAAAATAAGATATTTAAATTTTTTAAATTTCAGGGATTTAAATATTATTTTTGTCATTTTCTAGAAAAGTGTACCTTAAAAAAATAAATTTTCATCCTTATGTGATAAGTGTCAAATTTCCTCTATAAAATAAGATTTAAGGTGAAACATCTTGAACTTGTTACTTAATTATATCATAGATTACTATGATTTTCCATTTACTGATATGAAAATTTTTACGATAGTAACGATTCCTAGTGCCAAAAAATAAAAGAGAGGTCATTAAAAAGTTACAAATTATAAATTCCTAATATGGATTTTATTTTATCATATTTAATACGTTATCTTATATAAATTAAATTATATATAACTATATGAGGAAAAAATAGAAAAAATACAATTTTAACCATATAAGTGACATTATTCTTATCATATGCATAGAAATAATGTTAAAACATTTAATTGAATATATATGATATAAAATTAATCAATATAAATAAAAAATTTATATTAATTTAATTTATTAAAATAGAAAGATATAACATGCATAAACATTATTTTAGGAAATCCATTCATTTAAATTAAAAAAAATTATTTGTCTTTCTAATCAATAAATTTATTTTACTCATGCATAAATAAATATTTTAAAAAATTAGTTTAAAGTATGAATAATAGTAAATATAATTTTTAATTTATAATGAGATACAACATTATAGATCATTTATACATGGGGTTTCATGAATCACAATCTATTTAAATGGTTAAATTTATTTTAAAAATATATATATCATAATGTCTCAGGGTTTTATAAATATTAAATTATTAATGTTTTGTTGATGTAGTATAAATATATTAATATTAGTGATGATGAAATTGTTTATGACTTCATTTAAAGAGATAATAAATTAATAGTAACAGTAGAGGTTTTCATGAGATGTAATTGGATTCTAGAGTCATTGATAATATGATATGTATTTTTCAATATAGTTTTCATATAAATTCCTTGGTGGTTGAATATCATGTTCTAGGTAAAAATATGTTTTATGTTTTATAAAAAATATTAATTTAATAGAATTTATTAGAAAATTACCTTCAAGAAGAATAGAAATGATGATATGGAAATTTATTTTAATTCATTATAATTAGATAATAGCCTGAAATAAATTATAATTAATGATTTGTATTTTTATGAAGAATAAAAGATCAAATTAAAATTTAGAAAACAATTTTTAATTATTTATTTGAATTCTGAGAGGGTGAAAAAGAATTTATAAATGAAATATAATAGTTATTTTTTTCTTAAGAGGAGTTATTAGATTATTTATATAAAATGTAACAATGTTAAAAGGAGAATAAGACTATGAATATAAAAATGAGAGGTCATGGAGTTCATAAATTATAATATCTAAAAATAATTTCATGGTTTTTTTGTATTGTAATAATATTTCTAAGCCATGAAATATAACTTTCTAATGATTTTTTTTGATACTACTAAAAATTAGGGTAATAAGACAGCAAATACTTATTTTGAAGTTGATGCAATGTATTTTATTACTCATTAAAATGTGGAATCATTCACTAGAGAAGAAATAAGAAATATTTAGTGTAATGAATAACAAAAGGTGAGGTTTATTTTAAGGTGTTAAAGATGAGAATAACACTCTATCATCTAAAATTTTGATACGTCATGCATCTATTTTAAGAAATATAATAAAACAACAAGCTATAATAACTCAATTTATTTGTAATTGGAGTAAAGAAAACAAAATGGATTGCTATCATAAATAATTATCTCTATTAATGTAATATATTACTATTTTAAATTCATGTTATTGTAAAAACTTTATAATGTGATACATAATTTTATATAATTGATATCTTAGGTTGCAATAGAATGGAAAAAATCAATCTCAACTATCAAAACATCAATGTATGACATTGGAGAAATATAATAGGATAAAATTGAACAAATATTTAAATATTAAAATAAATTATATAGTCATGTTCCATAATAAGTGTCACCTTAAAAATTTTATATTTGTATTAATTTTTTATGAAAAATTCGTGTTCAAAGTCACTGTTGAATGAAGTTATGATTGTTTAACAGAAAATTCAAAATAATTATACAATTTTAGTAACTAAAATACCCATGTGAATAATTTTCTTTTATGTTTACTTAAAATTAATAAAAACTTATAAAGTGAAAATAAGGGTTTTTTGAGTATACAAAATATTTGGTTAAAAAAGATCAAAAATTAATTGGAAAAAGAAAGAAGAAATTCATTTGTTAATATTTGGAAAACAAGAATGTTTAAATGGGAACTATTACTTAGATGGAAATGTTTGGAACTATAGAGGAGTTTTTATCATGGGGATTGAATTTTGGTATATTTAAAAATATTTCTATTAACCTAATGACTTTAGAGAAAAAAATGTATGTGGAATCAGGAAACTAAAAAGATAAAAGTTTATAAGAATTTAAAATTTTGGGATTGAAGGTTTAAAATATATTCCAACCATTGCTGCAGGTTAATCAAATATGTGACAAACTGTTTTTCCATGATAAAAAATATAAAAAAATCATACCTTACTATTTGAACATGAATCTTAGTATATAGTGGAGTTATCTTATGAAATATAATAGAAATAAGAGGGCATTGGTTGTTAAAGTGTCACTCAATGAGTCACAAAAAGAACGTTCATAAATCATGGAAAGTGGATTCTATTATCAAATGGAAGTGTATTTGATGATCCATATGGTTTTTAGAAAGTGAAAATAAGGTTCAATTATTTTTTTATATGATTATTAACAAAAAATCAATGAGTATGGTTCAATAGTAATAAAATAATACAAGATGGAATTAAAGAAAATATTTTCTGAAAACGAGTTAAAAAAATATACTAAGTGTGTATCGGGTGTTTTGTTATTAAAATGATTTAGTGATTGGGAAAATGAATTATTTCCAATCATTTGGAAATATGTATATATTTACTAGTGGGAAATTAACATATTGAAACTTGTTTCATATTGGTTAAGTGAATAATTTGTTCTACATTAGTATAAATTTGGAAAATTTGTCGTTCAATCAATGTATTTCTCTTCCTGTCCAAAAAATTGAAATATTACTAATGTAATGAATAATTTTATCATTTATAGAGTAAATATACTAATTTAATGGGTTTTCATGATATAAAAAAATATGCTTATAGTTAATTTTTTAAAAAACAATAGATTCAGACATCCCATAATTTGCAGGTGAATAATAAAGATACTTCTAGAAATATGTAGAATAAATATAAAATTGAAGTTGAAAATATTTTTTATTTAAGACTCCACTTATATCCTATGAATTATATTTATTAAATGAAATTTAAAGTCCATGTATATTTATAATAAATTTTTATGATGTTTTCAAGAGCGTGATTTCTTATTAAATATGATTTATAAAGACAATTTCACTAAATATACAAGTTCATATTTTAATTAAATCTTGAGATGGATGGTAATCACCCTAAGAAAAGATAACCATACCCCGCACAACAAAATAGGGTCATTGAGAAGAAGAATGTGATTTATATAGATATTTCAAATACTATATGTATTGATCGTGATGGTTCTCATTTATTTTAGAGATAGGATTTTTTTCACAATTGATCTTATTCAATACTAATTTTTCACTGTCCAAATATAGATATGTAACTATAAGAGGAATATTATAATAGGTCCCAAATATTGAAATACATGTGGGTGTTTAGTAGTCGTTGTATTATCAATATTAATTGTAATTATCCTGGGATGCATAAAACAAAAAAAATTAAGAGTATATTTCTTCTTTATCCTGCAGATTAAATAAAATTTCATTTATGGAAAAATTATATATACTAATTTTTTTATTAATAAATAAAATACATATTAATTATCAAAATGATAAATCAATGATAAATAAAAATTCTCCAAAATAGATAATGATCCAATAGTTTTTTTTGATAAAATATTGATGTTCTGGAAAATAATGTTATTTTCTATTTAGATTAAATTTATGTTGATTATTTATCAATCACATATTATGAAGTAAAAAAATTAACTCATACAATTTTGAGAATATAGTTATTGATTAAAAATATAATTGAATATTAAGGATAATATTTTTAGACCAGATGAACATTAATGAAATATATAGACACCTAAAAGGATGTGAAGTATTATTTTGAGAATCAATAATGGACCAACACAATAATTGAGAATTTTTCATATATTTTAAAGGATTGAAACATTTTATTTTCTTCATAATAAAAAATAAAAATTTAATGGGAATAATGTAACTCTCCCATAATATATTAGATGGTGAATGTTGGGTGGGGAGAGGCAAACACAATTTATGTATAATGGTTGATAATAGGTGTGAGGGATTATTTTTGGCGAATATTTCACCTCTTTTTAAGATAGAGACCATAACATTTTTTCTTTTTATATATAAAAAATATAATACATGATCATTAAAATTTATTTTCAGTCAAAATTACTCAATTAAAAATTGAGATAGGTAGTTTACACAATGAATCTTCATAGATTATTTCTTGGAAAATATAAGTATTTTTTTTGGATGAATAGACTATATAGACTTAATCAATCCATATGATAATGGTTTCCAAATCACGGTATATTCTATTGTCTTGAATTTCAAGAAGATAATATCTTATAGAAACTAGTATATAAATGTATATAAAGTGATATATATTATTGTTGTCATATATAAAAATTATTTTATTTTTAATAGAAATGAAAATGGTACTTCTGATGAAAATTCATTATAAATTATCATGATGTCTTAAATATCAAATCATTGAGAGAGAAAATATTTCTAGGGTCTATATGTTTTTTCAATAAGTTAATAAAATTTTATATTTCAAGAAAAAAAAATTGGAGAAATATTATTTAAATTTCTTATAATGATTTAGAATCTAGTTTCTACCACCATATTTATAATAGTCCTTATTTCAAAATGTTATAAAGAGATATATATTAAATTTTGAGTAGTGAACTTTTTCCTTGGTGCCATTGTTTTTTCATTTAATCATTTTATGTGAGTTCTATAATTATATTTCTCTCACTAACAAGTTATTGAGGCTATACATGTATAAAATCATAAATGTGAATATGAAATCATGATTTATTAAAATCCTGACATTTTTATTTTTTTGGTTTATATAAACTTTTGACCGAGTATGTTATTATGATATGATGAATGTTCTTATACAACATAATTATTAATGTTTTAAATCCTCTTATAATTATTATCAAGACTTATTAAATGGAATTATGTTTCTATGAAATGATAATGTCCTCAATCAAATTTCAAATTAATTAAAGGACCATATAAAATATGGAAAATGTTTAATCATGTGATTAAAAAAGAGAATAGTTTATATGTCCACCTTATTGGTTAGTGTGTTTGTTTGGGAGAATTATGGGTCTGCAATTGAATTTAAAATATTATAATCATTTATTCATAATTTTTAGGTATTTTATTTGAATAATAACCCAAATCTCTCACTTAAACTATGTTTTTATTCTTTTTTATATTGAAACATAGTGAAATATCTTATCCTAATATTATTTAATAATATAACTATTAGTATGTTATGTAACTAATAAATCAAATTTATAAATTTGTTGATCATCGTAGAGTGAAATTTTATAATTATATTTTGAAATAAATATATTCTGAAATTAAGGATATTAGTTGGTTTATGGGCCTCTTTAGTGATGACTCAGCCCAATTATTATACCAACAATGCTGGCCATGGAGATAGGAGTGAACCCCAAAGCCCACCTCTAAGGTAAAATGTCTTAGTGACCATAAAAAAGAGTAAAAAACTCACATATAGGAAGCATTACCTTAAAATGCAAGGATACAATAAAATTATCTAAAACAAAAAACATTACTATAGATAAAAAATAATGTAGATATATTTCATAAATAAAAAATTTACCCAAAATAAAATGCTAATATAAAATTTTATTAACGTGACACAACAAAAAAAAGTGAACATGAATGACTACTATTATCTAGAACATCCCCATCCAATAAACTAATCCATCCAAAAAAATTAAATTTATATAAATAAAAGAGAATATTCTATAACACAAAACCCCATCTAAATAAAAACACTCAAATAATTTTGAATTTATTATTATAATTTTTTATAAAAGAATCAACTCACCCAACTCATATTTGAATCTAATACCACAAATATAGAAAAATCACATTCTCACAACATTGTATCGCAATAGCAATCATATTTTCATATTTTTACATTGTTATCTAGAACATTTAATTTAACTAATATTCATTCCTTTTTTTCATATTTATTTGTTTAAAAAATTAATCCAAGTGACAGACACTTCAGTTTATCCTTCCAATCACATATTTCATTTGATAACCCACTAATTATAAATTTTTACATATTTCCCATTTATAATTTAATTAGTTCAAACATCATTTCAAATTATCCAGAAACTATAACATATAAACAACAATCTCTCAAAACCATCACATTAACCCCCACATAAACACATCCAATAAACAACCATAATAAGTCTAACATAGCCACAACGTCAACTCACATCCTTCAAAACATGATTTTATTCCACTCTCATTAACTATTCCAAACAACCTATAATGACAATAGCACATCACTATTAAAATTCACCATAACATCCACATCACATTACCTCCCTGAACCATCCCCCATAACTCACTACCAAGAATACACATAACTATAATAATAATAAAAACCATAGTATAATGGAATATATATATATATATATATATTATTTTATCAATTTACGACTAAAAAATCAATAATATTTCCACATTTCCTTTCAGTTAATTCATTAACATTATTAACTGGTTAACCAATTATCAATAATGTAAGTCATCATAATAATAGTAATAAAAAATACTCCAAATTATAAATGACGATTAAAAATAATAATTAATCACTCAGGTTAAATAAATAGAAAACTTGATCTTGTGTTATTATATAATAGATTTTAAAAAACGTTTTACCATCTTTAATTTTCCTCTATTCATTGATAATAAGCTGTGATCAATATAAAATATCACCACTATCATATATCATAGAGATATCATTATTAAATTAATGAACTCTTCTAAAATACAGTTATAATAGCAAATCATTTGAGAAATGTTCTTGAAATTATTAAATCCAAATCAAACACCAAACCTCTTCAATTGCATTATATGTGTTTCTATATATTTGTAACATAAGTACAACTTCCAAAACATTAATTTATAAATAAATATTATATTAGGATTTATATGGTTAATTAGTGACAATTATTGAATCCAATACCTCAAAATTTATCACTAAATAGGAGAATACATAACCCAATGGGAAACAATGGTCAAATTAACCCAACATTCAATAATCCAACATAAGTATGACATGTTTTGGAAGAAAAAAATATGATATAGAGGGTTGTGTGACATCATAAAGACCTCCATATGTTGAAAAGGTTTATAACTATAATTGAGGTCATAATCCAATCATTAGGGTTAATACTTTTAATAATCAGCGTTAATTTTTTTGAAATATCCAAAATCAACAACATTGATTAATAAAACTACATATTTTCAACAAAAGAAAAGTTCATTGAACAAAATAAATTAAAAAATATTATATTTATACAACAATTTATCTCCCAAATGTATGATAATATATATATAGTAAATAAAAAAATGAGGATTAACTATTATACTTGAGAATCACCAACCTATTCTCCAAATTCTTCTAGAGCTGCTCTAGCACAATCCAATACCCAACATTTTCTCAATAAATTATAATAGAAATAAGATAAACACATGAATTGTAGTTCACATTTTGTGTTTCAGAAATATATATCTCATTAGGTAATCACAAAGTACCCCTAATATATACAATCATATGAATGTATGCATTTGGAATGTAAATGGAAAAAAATTAACATGCATGTTGGGTCATTATGTGATAACACGGAATTCATGATATCTAAAAAAATATGATTATACACACACTAGAATCTATCTCATGACTTAAAACCATTCCCCTCTCTTGATATCACTTGATACGAGGTCACCATGAAACCAATCCATTCCCTCCCCAATCTCATTCTATAATCTAGTGGACTTGCATCACCAACCTCAAACCATACCTGAAGGTGTAAGGTAGGCCATTCATAATAGTCCCCTGGTCCATCCTCATAAAGATGGATTGATGGGAAATATCTAGCTAGTTCCCATCCAAGAAGGGAGAACTAATAATTCCTAATATATTCCCTCAACATGGAATGGTGGACTGAATGTACCCTTCCATAACTCAAAGATGCAATGTAGGGAACACAACACAGTACCCAACCTTTATATGTCAATTCATGGTACGATGTACATTGTATTAATCAGCCTCTACCTAATGATGAAATGTATGGTTCGCATCATACTACCCATACCAACTACTCATAGAGGAAGGGGATATTATAAATAACAAATAATTTTTCAGAACATAATGGTTTACTATTGTATTAAAATAAAGTCTCTTAGGTAAGGGAAGGTATAAGTCATGGATTCAGTATTTATTTCTCATGGTTAGCTCATAAATCAATCCATTATTTAGTGTCCTCCTAATTGAGAACATGAACGAAACAAAACATATGATAGGAAACCTTTCACACAAACTCACTGGATCATACCAGTGTGCTTTTCACCTCGGACCTAACTTTACCCCATAATGTAAATTGGATCCAAAATCTATCCTTATGGGATAGAACACATAAGATCATTTCATTTATGTAATTCTATCATGTTTAAACTATTAACAATATAAACATATCCATAAGGGATACTATTGGGCACCTCACACCCCCACTCGAAATCTACTCCAAACCACAAATCCATATCCACATTCATTTATTTTCAATTTTATATTTTTGATACCAAACTTATGTCTCTATAGGTTAGTAAATAAATAATAGATATGATATGTATTAATCATTCATGTTAACCAAATAATATCCCAAGATAACTCACTTTTTTTATCATTGTTTCCCATTTCTATTTCCTCTATAAACTCTTTCACCCTCACTATTTATTATCTCGCATCTACATATGGAGAGATCTCAATCCATCACAAAAAAACTGATTTGACACATAACGTATATTAATGGAAGACTCATCCAAATAATTTCAAAGTGAAATGTCTATCTCCAAATTCATATTTGTTTCCCTCAGCATAAATAATATGTACATTTATTTCACATATCATTTTATTGACTAAGCTTTTAAATCTATCCCAAATAGCTTAAGGAAAAACAGTAGGGATATTTAAATATCATCACACATCCTAAGACCATCCCAAGGTATCACATCAAGAGAATAGGAAAAGTTCCTTCATGAAGACATGTTTTATGACTAAGTATAGATTACCCAATGTGAAATTTAGCACTTATTTCAACTCTAGGGTTCACAATGCACATCTAAAACTCATCTAGGGAATCATTGGTTCCTATCAATTAAACTCAAATATATAAAAACATATCTTCATGTGTAGTTATTCACAAAAAAAAATATTTCTATTAATGGGGTTATTTACCTCCATCATGACATTATTATCCTTGTTAAGCCACGGTCATCCTCACCCAAGCCACTATATACCACTTCCATGTTCACACTGCTACCCATTCTCCCTTATAACACTGTAACATACAAATAATTAATTAGAAAATTCTGTAAAATATAATAAAATAAAAATAAAATGATTTATAATATCAAAACAATGGTGCATTTTCATCTCGCCAAAGCCATAACCATCCCACACCTACAAGTCCTATGGAATACCTCTCAACATCAATATGTGTAAAGGATATATTATCTAACACCTAGTAATTCAAATATATAAACTAATTTGGGAAAAAATAAAAAAAATAAATGGAAAATGTATCTTCAATTAAATGGAAAGGAACATTTTTTATCATTATTTTGAGATATACTTTATCCATTGCACACAAAATCCCCATCACCCAAAACTTATTTCGATATCTATTAGCCAAATAATTATATAAAAATTATAGTAGATTAAAACAAGTAATAATGTAGAATACATATACCAAAAGAGATGAAAAAAATAAGAATGCACTCCATTAAAATGACCATGGAAGATGAAAAAAACACTCCTTATAAAGGGGAATCGAACTAGGATGAATAATATTGAGGACTCAGTTTAATTCACACCCTAGGATAACCTATTTATAACTATATTTAAATGTTTTATGACTAGTAAATTACTATTTTTACTTGAAAAAAAAACACAAATCCTCCATTATGGTGTTTCTAAAAATGTCATGGTGTGACTCCTCCCCGTGGGAGAGGTCATATCCCTTAGTATTCCCCCATCAATGATCTCACATTATTCGGTCATACCATCACTACACCTAGTAGAGGGTCCACTCCTCAACCTACGACCATAATAATAAATCCCAAAGGGTCATGACAAGACATCCCTAGTGGATTAAACAAACCCATGTTCCATAGAACCGTTGATTTCACATTTATCCCCTCTATGGTGTAATACATGGATGAAAGCTATCATTGTGTGACTGGCCTTCACAAAAAACAATATTTAATTCCTCCTCACTCATGGTATGGAACCCCTCTTTAATATACATCTTAAATTTACCTAGGGGTCGCATTTTCCTCGTATGAGTGTTTGGAAAATAGTTAAGGGATTTTTTCACCCAGACCCCACTATAATCCCCACATCAGTATTTAAAACAATTTTTGGGTCTTAGTATTCATCTGAAAACCCACCTTAAGATGTCTCAATTATTAGTTTTTGATCCATCAACTAATTTTGGAAACAACACCTAATACCAAATAAAAATTAAAATTTTCTCCAAAAAGACCATTAAATATGTGGATATTTACAAAGTCCCCACCAAAACACATATCATCTTAGGGAGGTCACATTGGTCATACTTCTCTTATTCTCAATAAAAATCATCATTAATTAAATTATAGATAAATATTCTATACATTATAATATCCAAATCACTTTCACTATGAAATTGAAAACACTAATGAAAACTATTAAATAAGAGCCCCCCCCACCCAATAATTGTAGGACCCCGGGACACCCTGAGAGGGGGGGAGTGAATTAGGGTGTCAAATTTTTCTTCTTAAAGTTGTTGATCTTGTTCCCACGTTGGTAGGAACTATTATAGATATGATCAGAAATGAAACATTCACATGCAAAGAGATAACACATCAATTTTTCTTGTTTCACCACTAAGGGCTACGTCCAAGGAGCATACGCCGACAAGTTATCGGTCGTACCAAATTTCACTAATATTCACTAGTTGTGGATTACAATGGTTCAGGCATAGTCACTCTATCCCAGGCTCACTGCCTTTACAAAGATTCAGGGATAGCTCACTGCTTCCCTTGGGTCACTCTCGTTGACTCCCCCTGGCTCACTGCCCTTGGTGAAGTCACACTCAGTTCATAGACATGAAGGTCTCTTCAATAGATTTGCATTGACGTATTTGTCTCCTGTTCAGCATGAGACTTTTCTTGCATCAGTGTCCTGAGTTGATACTCTTTTGTATTCAACATTCTACTTTAGTGCAATAACTGAATGCACTATATCTTCTTCTTCTCTTCCTTTGATTATCAATACTAACACCTGAGTGCATTGATATATTCCCCTCTTTCTGTGAAGATCTGAGTTTAGTTGAATGAACCGTTCTTCTTCTCTTCGCAAAGCACAATGAGGATGTTAAACATCAGTCATGTGTGTGTGGTACCACTTCTCTTAAAAAAACCAAATTGTTCACTGTTCTTCCGTCTATGTAAGTGAATACATCATTTGTTGCACCGAAGGTATCGGGAAATCTCACGGCTTTTGTGCAGCTCCACGAAGATGGGAAAGCTCCCTCAACACCTGGCGCTCTTCTCCAATCCTAGCGTGCAAGTCCCAATACGGCGCACAAGTTTCCGGTGCGCAGGTCCAAACGGGCGCGCAGGTATCACCAAACCACTTGTGCGACACTGCCTTCCTAAACTTATAATCCGTGCGACTTACTTCCTTTCTCTCCCAAACCGCCTTGGGGACGCAGCCAACAACCGGCGCACAGCTTCAGATAATGGTGCGCAAGTCCACCTGCGCAACCACACAATAATTTCGTTACTTCCACACCTTCATGACGGGAGCTCTTATTTTTCTAAGTGTTGAACTCCGTGAGAAATAAGGAGGGGTGGTCCAGTATTTATAGGAAATTTGACCACCCTGTGAGATGGGGCGCAAGTCATCCATCAACGTGAAAGTCTCGGCGCACAGGTTTCTTCCACTGCTATTCAGTTGTGCCACCAACTTCCAAACTTACGCAAACCTCTTTCCTTTGCAAAATTATGATCTTATGATCTGGAAAAAACATAGGCGCGCAAGTTATCAAGCTTCCAAGGCATCAGCGCGCAAGTCTCTTCTCGGCACGTAAGTCACCTGTGCGACCTCACCAAAACATGCGCGACCCTTATCCCTTTTCCATATTTTGATGATCTGATCTTTAAAAACATATAGTGTGCAAGTTTCCTATCCTCTAAGACCTCTGCGCGCAAGTCCCTTTTCCAAAAACACTTTTATTTATTTGTCAATTTTCAGGCCCAAAAATTTGGCAAACACTGGGAAACGGTGCCACCTTGTATCTGATCTTTTTGTCCACCTCCAGATCATCCATTCCTTTATCGATGTTCCTTGAATAAAACCCGGATCATTATCCATAGTCCTTGAACTCGACATGCCACCATGGAATCTCCTTTGTCAACAAATTTGAATGTCGTTTGTTTTCTTTTTCAACAAGCACGATCACCTCAACAACACATCTTATTGGTGATCTGTATCCTTCAGCAACTCTTCTGCTTTTATCACAAACTCCACTATTGTGATATGTATTCTTTGAAGGCATAGCTTTGGAATCATCATCTTCTATGACAATGTGATGTGCATGGCAATCTCATAATTCCAATCCCCGCATGTCCATCTTAGAATTCCACTCATTTTCACATTTTTATCTTCATCAACCGTCATGATCTACTTCGTGCAAACCATATAATTCAATTCATCAAGAAGTCTCTTTCATGGTTCTCATGCAATCATGAGTAATTGCATGGTATTCATAAAAAACCCATGGTTCTCATGCAATAAAGAGGAATTGCATGGTCTTCATCCAAAAACCTCATTCTTCATTAATCATCCTCAGATGGAGTACACCTCACATTATTCATTATTGTAAAAAATGTATCACCTTTGACACATGTTCATTGAACTTATGATCACTACAACAATCGTCTAAATTATCATTCCTCCACTTCAATGGAGTACTTCTTGATCTCCATCATTTTGATCTTCCATTCCTCCATTTCATTGAAGTACTTCATGATCTCCTTCATTTTGATCTTCCATTCCTCCATTTCATTGGAGTAATTCTTGATCTCCTTCATTTTGATCTTCATTTACAACTATTGACAACAAATACAACCCTACACACAAAGTGGTTCCAAAAAAATCACCATCATCAACACTAATACGACACTCAAAATTACCTATCTATCTTGAAAAAATAATTTTCCATTGAATAATGAAACTACAATATTATATTATATACCATAAGAATAATCCTCTCAAAAGGCTGATTTGAAATTGTTGTAATACCCCCCATAATAATTGTGTTTTAAAAATAAACATATTTGGTTCATTAAGTGTCCCTTTGTTTTTTCCATATAATCAGATTACATTACACTAAAAACCAATTATCATTCAAACTTTATCTAACATATCTTAGAAATTATCATTCACACCACTAACACACTCTCATGAAAACTGAATATGATCCATTATATCCCAAATGAATCAAAGCATATCCAAATGAACCAATTAAATTTACAAAAAAAAATATTATAAAATTCAATGGATGTATCCCCAATTAATAAAAACATTCATCGTACTCTCTTCAAAACAATTGGTGGACCACAAATGTGACAGATCCTTATATCACAAAAATATTATCCAATGTGTGATACCCACATTTAGATTATATCTCACACCACACTCATAACCTAAATCTACTATTTTCTATAGAATGAGACCAACATAGATGGTCACTTTTAATATATTTATAGTGTTACCTCAACCATTCACCAAAAACACCAATTGAATCCATATCCCTTCACAAATGAGGTTATTACCCCCACAACTAACATGATATTCCCCACCATAAGATTATCATTATAATCTCCCATTTAAATTGAGCACACTTCCTTCACAACACAAATTTTAATGAAAAAATCCAAGATACCATCTGAAATTAAATCTAAATCAACCCTATCCTACTCAGAAATTTTTTCTTAGTCCCCACGTGCTAGTGGAGAGAATTCACCCATCAAAAAAATGATATGGGAATGATTTCATCCAATAGGAATACACATAATCAGATACTAAGGGTATTGTGAATACAAAAAATATGATATATGGAAATCTATTAGATAAATGTATCAAGATGATACATAAACAAAATACATCAAACAAATATATCAACGGTTTAACCCAACAACAACATAAAATAAGTGCCCACATGCTCCAACTATCACAAAAAACACCCATTCCCCGGTTGTCAAGGTCACTCGCCACTCCTGAGTGGAGATTTTGATTTTCCAGATATTAGATAAGAAAATATATAAATTACAAATGAAAATCATGATGTGAATATAAAATACTAGTAGGATTTATCCATGTAATTTCATAATCAAATATATATAAAAAACAAATTATTACCAATTTAAAATGAAAAATTGTTGTGGAAATATTATAAATATTCAAATAAAACATGATTTGTAAATAATTTCAATGGAAATAGAAAAACATGTTTCTATGTAAATTTCAATCAAACCATGCAAAAATTAACATATTATTAAAAAAATGCAAACATAATCATCTATTACAAAAAACTAATGAATAAAACATTTCATTCTAACATTTACATATGATCATTATTAAATCATAAATCCATGGATATAATATTTACATACTAGTTAGTAAATTCATGTTAAATGGTTTGTGATGTATTGGATAATTACAACTCCCGATGTTGATTTATAACCCTTGGATCATGAATATAATGAATATGAATCAATCCCCAAATAATACATCCCTACTCTAATATAATTTATTGTTATATTAATTAAAAAAAATCTATCATGCATAACCCCTCTTAATTAACCATGATTTCGTGTACATCATTGTGATAAAAAATTATTAGGTTTATCTATATGATTTCATATATTTCAAGGTACATAACTTTTTGAGTTTTTTCATTTGAGCCTTGGAGGTTTAGTCTTTTTCAGAGATTGAGAACCTTTTTTGGGGAAAATAAATGAAATTATGGGGTTTTATGTTTCTTTTAATTAACAGAATATGAATAAATGAGTCTAGTTTTACTAAGGGTTATTGGAATGTTGAAAAGCCTTAAAGGGCATTCAGGTTTTTAAGAAAACTAGGATAAAACACTATCTGTAGAATAGTTACATATTGTGTAACTCTAATACGTTATTTATAATTGTAACCAAACACATGTCGTGAATAGTCGATGTTTATGAACATATTCTTGACATGAGTAGAGTAAACATTATATAATGTTATTAAATTTATTTTAGTTTCTCATAAAAGTGAATAATAATCCGAGGAGACATGTTTTCTTTATATACCTCTAAAAATGGAATTCATCACATGTATCCAAAAGAACAATCAAATTTCATAATACCACATCCTTAAATATTACATATTCCTGAGGTAAGTAAAGAATTCACATTGAGGATCTTTACAGGTTTATATTTTTTTGATAATTAGACCTTAACTATTAAATTACATCTCAAAATATTACAAAGTATACTCTTCTACTATATCTAATTTTTTAAGAATAATAAAACACCATAAATAAAACAAGAAATATTTTCCTGATATAAATATTCTTGAATTATTATATTCCCATAACCTTCCTTATACCCTAAGAAAAACATTTCAAAAACCTGTGATGAGCATGAGTAGCTCAGTAAGGGTTATAAAATAAGGAAATAAAACCTTAGTCCCTCAAGACATAAAAATAAAAGAAATCATACTTTTCAATCACAAAACATCAACTCTTTAACATATCTCACAAAATCATAAGATTTATGAATAACACATAGAGATCATAAATCAAAAAGGTAACTTTTGGAATCCATATCATACATACATTATATCATTCACAACTAAATTGGGAGTTACATTTGGAACAACCATGGTAGTATATTCCCAAAATATATTAATAGAACCATTAAAATTTACCTCTATCATGTTACCCAATGCATTGGATATCTATCTCGGGCTCACCCTCCCTAGGTCTGTCACTAAACCACCCATAAACCTAAATAATTCCCAATAACCATAACATAATCATAACACATAGAACAAGCATAATGGAAATATAACATTTCAACAGTCCAATCACAATATAAAATTTCAACATATCGATATAATCAATAGTTTCTCAAAAAAAATTCAATATAAAATACTTGAAAAGTGTATTTGGTATTTTTTTAAACGTTATGTATTGTTGTGGGAGCCAAATATCAAATAATACTCGCGGTGGTAGAAAGGAAACTGTCATTGCATACGTTAAAAAGAAACATTCCTTTTGTCATTTAGTAAAACCAGTAGTAGAAAATGATTCCCTTTGAATCAAATTAAAATTCCAAGGGTTTTATACACCATATAAAATAATTTCATGTATAAGTCAATGTATGCTTCAATGAATGGGGATTGAGATGAAGTCCCTTACAAAGATCATTTTGTGAATTAAATTTATAGATTATGTGTATTCCCTATAGGTACACATAAGTAATGCTCAAATATAAGATTGGACATAGAAAAGATAATTCCTACAAAATCATAGCATGACATAATTTAAAGTAAATGATTAATCTAGATAATGGATATTGGTTTAAGAAATTCCTTTATGAAAATTCAGTAGCCTAACGACATCACATAAAAATTCAGAAAATTAGTTGATCAGAGAGAAAAGGGTTTCTCACAACATTGAAATAATATGTTCAGAAATAGGGATATTTAATAAAATATCCCATATTTTTTAAATTGAAATTTAATACATAACATAATATAAGTCTTTGACTAGAAGAGGAGGGTGAAAGGTTCTCTTACCATGTGTCTGACATGTCGGGTTCGTTCTTTATCACCATGAACAATAAGCATAATTTACTAATACTTACTTCAGAACCTTTTTCAAGGTTATTATTAATTTTATATCACTAATTACCCTACTATAACAATCATATAATTTTTCATGTTCATATTTGTCTCTTTGTCAATGTTCAGTACATGATTAAAAAATGAACTTGTTTTAATTACAAATTTCCCATGTTTTAAAAATTCCATTATATCTAGAATTGTATTCATGATTTAAATGTGACATATATCTAGTATATATGTATTTATATCCCATATATATTTATTTTATAATTGTCCAAAATATTTGAATATAATAAAATAAAATGCACCATTCATAGAGACGGTAAACCGTACGTACGCAAAAAAGCTACATTTTTTAGCATTTTTGAAGGATTGAAATTTAAATGATACATAGTAATATTATACTTCCAGTATAATATATAATATTTATATGTTATATAAGTTCATTAATTCTGTCCTTTATACTTTAAATGTAGTGCATGGATTAGTTATATCACATTGAGGGGATGGTAGTCTGAACTTCCTCAAATGAAATTATCATATTTATACAACATGAAAAGAATAAATGTATGTTATAAATGATAATTACAGAATAATTGGGAGAAAATAAATATCATAAATATCATATTTAATTTTAGTTCCATAATAATTCCCACCATGAGAGGCGGTAGGATATAATTGAACAATCATCATTTCATGAGGTAGTAGTTCATCGTCCACCGAAACAGAATGTACTTATCTATTAGATAGAGGTGTGTAGAATTGAATTTATAATACATATCATAAAAACATCCTATTAAATTCTTTGATTCTAGTATTTTTATAAAATTATGTAATAATGTGAGTTTTGGGTGTTGGAGAAGGAAAAATAAGTTGATTATGTTTGAGAGACGACATTATTTTAAATCGGGTAAATCCTTTTGATTTAAGATAAGGAATTCTTGAATCACCTTATTCACAATGTAAGGATTTTACAAGGAATATATGATTTTTTATACAATATTTGAAAATAGTATGGACAATACAAGGTGTTTTTGAGAGGTCTGAGTAAGGGTAAGAGGTTGTGGCTTTTTATAAGTGGTAGGAGGGGTACTTTAAAAATATCGTGAAATAGTATTTTATAATAAATTTACTTTTGATTATAAATGAGTCAAAATTCATTTAGATCTAATATAATAGGAATAAATTTCTAAATAAAATTATCCAATAATAATTAGAAAGGTTATGGATAATTATTAATCTTTATCTTTTTATTTAACCCTTTTTACTCTTAGAGTTTAATCAATCATTTAATAGTTTGAGAATCAAATTAGATACAAAACATGAAAAATATCCAATTAAAGATTTAATAATAAATTTTTTTCCATAAAAACAATTTTTGGATAAATTATTGTTTTTTTATAATTTTATTATATTTAATAAAATATTTTATTTTTTAAAATATAAATTATGTTAATTTTGACACTATTAATATCATGCTTTTTTTAAAAATCGATAACCACATGATTACATCAAAATAAACTTCATTAATACAAATAAAACATGTAAATATCATCCAAAAAATTCTTGGATGACATCCAAACAACAAAATTACATTTTTTTAACATTTATAATATCATTTGTTGTGTTCCTTTATTAATGAGGCAATCAATGCATCACAATTTTGTTATAAATAAATTTATTTATTAATGTCTAAAATTATAAATAAAATTATATGATGTATTAAATATTTTTAAATTTTAAATTAATAATTATAATCAAATATATCACTTATATAACTACATATAAAAAATCTTTTACTAAAAGATTTATTTTTAGGTTATGTTTTTCTTAACATTAAATTAAAAGTAACTAAATGTCGTTTTTACACAAATGTGGCAAAATGGGGTCATAAAATCCACCCAAGGATGTCCATAGTAGGAAATATCTCAAAAAATCGGTTTAAGACATGTCTTTGGACAATTTATTGTTATTTTAATATTATTTTTTACCTTATTTACTCAATTTACCCTCCAACCATGGTCAATAAAATATATACTGATGTCATTATTAATAATTTCTAAAAAAGATACCTATTTAAAAATTTTGGACATCATAATTATAAATATGAATCCTTTTTTCCTAATTCAAAATAAAAAATGTGCAGAAATAAATTTAAAATTAATTCCCATTGTCAAAACAAAAAAGCATGTTTTTAAGAAGTAAAAACAACCAAAAGATTAACATGCGTTCATGTCAAATTTCACAGTGAAATTACATTCAATGAACATAATTGAATTAAATGATAAAAATATAATCCAATTACACTAAAAAAATTAACATTTCAATCAAAATATATAAATAAATTATATTAAAAAGTATTTTTTGAATTAAAATTCAGTATTTTTCACTATTCATTAAAAAATAAATAATACTATAAAAATACCATAATTTCCTCCAATTTAAATTTTGAGGTCTACATTCTCAATAATAATATTATTTTCACAAATATGACATATAATAGTGTCAAAAAATAAATTTAAAAGGGCTCTCCATCAAAATGTGGTAAAATGACCTTTTAAAAATATAATATTTTTTAATGCTTAAAATCAGATTCATTTTTATTTTAAGCCTCCAAAATTTATAGGATAAGTGAACAGACATTTAATAATCATATCTTAGTGTGTTCTATTCATTCTCGATAATTCAATGGCTATGTGTCAACTATCATTTAATATAATAATAAAATTTATTACTTTTTTTGTATAACTCAATGTTGTGTGCAACTTAAGATTTCAAAATTACTTTTTGCTGAGTGTTCAATATGCTATCGGAAAAAGTGTCCAATTTAAAAGAAAATTCATATATTATTTATAAATAATAATAGATATGAAAAAAATTTACTCTATAAATACATTGGCAAATACATCCTTCCCCCCTTTTGGAAAATGATTCCTAGCAATTTTAGAATTTGGCTTTAAAACATCCTTAAATGTCCCAAATCAAAAAAAGAGTCAGTAAAATAGTCACATTAAAAGAAATAAGAAAAAGTAAAAAGGTAACCTGTGATAACACATACTATTATTCCATTATAACTTGGATATGTTGGAGAAACTAAATTTCATGTTCTAAAGGAGAGTGATAGAAAACATGATCAGGAGGAAGCTAACCACCAGAAAACCACAATGTTGTGATAGATTATACTGTCATTGATTACCTAGTAAGAAAAGTTAACAGAAAATATTTTTTGATTTAGGTTCCCTTTAATATTTTTGGAGAATTTTTGTATGTTGACTAAGAACATAAGGAGATATAATTACTTTTCAAGTAGAGTTTCATCTATTAATTAGTTTCTTTCAAAAACAAATATTTTCTTCAACTGGAGAGTATTTATGATATCTTGGTCACACTTGAAGTAATAGATTCAAATTTTAGAGAATATCATGATCACTAAAAGATGAACCATATATCCCCCTATCTTTAGACATTAACCAAAACCAAAAACGATAGTACAATATTAGATAACCCCCAAGAAGGATAATATTTTATATAAAATAAATACTACTCATTATCCCCAAAATTGAACAAAAAATACTCAAAGATCAATAAAAATCATTAAATACAATATTTTACTTAAAATTAATTAAGATAATTCAAAAAATGTTTTAAACCAAAAAATCAGAAGTATTTGATCACATAGCCTTCCACAAAAATAATAACCTTTATCTCCAAATAACATTAGATACTTTTAAAGTCTATTACTAAAAAGTAATTAACCAAATAAAATATTTTATATGATCAGTAGATCATTTTCATAAATAAACCTAATCACTATATGTCCACAATAAAAAATAGATTCTTAAACAATAAAATTCCACAATTACTTCTCAATTGGAACCCAAAATTATTTTATTTTCCTAGGGCATATAGGGTTCCCAAAAGATGAAACATATTAGAAAATATTATATACCCCTTAATCACTGAATCATTTTCTTATACTAAGGATATCCATTTTATAAAACATAAGATCCCAAATCAAATTATTATTTATCAATAAAATCATTTAACAAAAAAGAACAAGTCATGCTAACTAGGTACATCATGCAGGACAGTGGTTGGTGTTGCGCCCAAGTCTCCCTTCGGTTGTGGGTTCGATTCCACAGACCTTGCCGAAAGAAACATGTTTTCACCCATCCAACAGGTTTTCAATTTTCTAAAACCATATCATTCTTAAAAAATTCTCAAAACTAAGATAATTTACTCAAAAAATACCATACCCTTTTTTATCCTCAAATGTTATCAAATACCTTTCATTTTGTATCGCAAAATATAATAACCCTTAATCACCTCAAAAAAATAAGATCATATAAACCACAAAGGTTATCCTTTATGTCCACACAAGAAAAAGTAATTAGTCATTGAACAATATTTTCACATATAAAACATAAGGGTTACACATATTAGAAAAAGTAATCCCAAAGTAATCCCATCATCAAAAGAGAATAAATACTTTTTAACATTTTTGTATTCTACAATATACCTTAACTACTGAATCCCTTATTTGATGACTTCTTACTCATTCATCACCCTCAATAATCCATTATCAATGCATTTCTACCTTATTTATTAATACATCAGTCCTGTAGATTTAATATCATCATCATTTATAAATATCAATCCAATGATGATTCATTCATTATGAATAAGAAATTGAATCATAAATTCAATCCAGATATCATGATCAACTTGATGTTCCCTTTTTAATTCGGCATGTTTATCATAAATTGAAAAAGAAAACATTTTATCCACTTCAATAATTTTACTTTTCTATATAATTGGAAAATGTGAGATCTTGAAATCATATGAGAAAGATACCATGACCCATATAATTGTTTTAGAAATGAGTAGGTGTTGGATAGCACAAATAATTTCTTGTATGTGATTTGAATACTCAAGAAACTTTCAAAATCATTCAAATAAGACTTTTAAATAATAGCGATGATCAATTCAACAAGTAGGGATAAGATGGTTTTTCAATATCTCTTTCCTTCTATCTTTATAAATGATCCTTAATATTTTCAAAATAATCAACACTTAAACATGAAGTGAAATATTATAATTAAAAATAATAATCATCTATATGTTAAAGAAAACATAAACAAATTGATATTACATTAATCCATCAACCACATTATATATCTATTTTTCATGTTTTTATTAAAAAATACCATTTTACCATAACCCTAAAAATGTTTTCATTTGATAATATACCTCATGGTTATATGGGATCTTTTACCTACCACGATATAAAACACTAACCACTAAATTTATATAAACAAGCCTCTCATTCCAACTGCAAGGCCCTAGCCGTAAATATTACATAGTCTTGAGTTAAGTCAAGAATTCACATTAATGATCTTTTCAAGTTTAGAGTTTTAGAAAATCTGGTCATAACTATTACATTACATCTCAAAAGATTACAAAGTAGACACTTCTACTCTATCCAATTTTCTTCACAATAATAAAACACCTTAAATAAAAATAATAATTCTTTTCTTGATATAAATATTCTTGAATTCATCCAATACATTAAACTACCTTATACACTATGAAAAAAATTTCAAAAACATGGGATGAGCATAAAATGTCAATAGGGGTTATAAAACAAGGGAAAAAACAATAGTCCATCAGTACATACAAATCAATGAAATGATACTTTTTAATCATAAAACATCATCTCCTTAACATAAATTATGAAATAATAACATTTAGGAATAACACATAGAAATCATAAATCATTAATGTAACATGAGGCATCCATATCATACTTACATTGTAGATTTCACAATTACATAGGGAGTTACGTTTGGAACACCCATACCAGCATATCCCCTAAATCTCTAAGTTGAAACATTAACCTTTAACTCAGTCACATTTCCCAATGGATTACAGAGATATCTTGGGCTCACCCACCCTATGTCTATAAAGGAACAACCTGTATATGTAAACAATGCCCAAGAACCATAACATAATCATAACACATAAAAGAAGCATAATGTAAAGATAACATTTCCACATTCAACTCACAATAAAACATTTCAAGATATTGACATAATCAATACATCCTCAAAAAAAATTTCAATACCAAAATACATGAAAATGGTATTTTGTATATATTTTATCTTTTTTTAAAATATTATATACTGTTACGGAAGCTAGATATCAAATAATTCTTGTGTCATAAGAAAGGTTGTTGTCGTCGCGTATGTTAAAAGAAACTTTTTTTTCATTTAATAAAATGATTCATAGATAAAGATTCATTTTAATGAAATGAAATTTATTTGTTGTTTATACCCCGAATAAAATAATTTTTTGTATCAATAAAATTATACCACAATGAATGTAGATTGAGATGAAGTACCTTACAAGGATCATTTTTAAAATAAAATATATAGATTATGTGTAATCACAATAGGTACACAAAAGTATTGTAAAAATAAAAAATTCTGCATAAATATTTTTTTACATAATCAAAGAACAGAATAATTAAAAGTAAATGATTAACTCAAAGAATGGAAATTTCCTTTAAAAGTTCCCTTATAAAAATTCGGCAGCATAATGACATCACTTAAAAATTCAGGAAATTATCTGATGAGAGATAAAAGGATATCTCATAACATGGACCTAATTATCTAAGTCAATTAGGGTATATAAGAACATATCCCATAATATTAAAATTGAAATTTAAATACATAACATAAAATAAGTCTTTGACTAGAAGAGGCGGGTGAAAGGTTCTGTTACCTTGTGTCCGACTTGTCTTGTTCGTTAATTATCTCCATAAATAGTAAACATAAGTTAATGATAATTTCTTTAGAACGTTTTTCATGTTTATTATTCTTCTTATATCACTTATTAAACTACTATAAAAATAATATAATTATTCATATTTATATCGGTCTTTGTGTTAATGTTTGTCACTTAAATCAAAAATAAACTTGTTATAATATGAAATTGTTCATGTTGTCAAAATTCCCTTATCTCCAGAATTGTTTTCATGATTTCATTATAATATAAATCCATTATATATGTATTTATATCCAGTACATATGTATTTTATAATATTACATATCATTTGACTATAAGAAAATAAAATGTGTTATTCATTGATACGGTAAGTCGTACGTATGCAGGAACACTACTTTCATTTCTTTTTCATTTTTAATGGAAATAAAACAAAATGATACATATATATATTATAATTCCATCATAATATATATTTTTTATATGTTTCATATATTCTATAATTAAATCCTTTATACGTTTCATGTATAGTATGAATGAGTCATATCACTTCTAGGGGGCGATAGTCCGCACATCCGCAAATGAAATTATCATATTTATACAAAATTAAAAAATAAAAATTTCTTATAAATGGTAATTAAATATGGTTAAATTTGAAATAAATATCATATATATCATATTTAATTTTATTTCCATCATAATGGCCACAATGAATGGCGGTTGGAGATAATTGAACAATCATCGTTTTTTGAGGCAGTAGTTCATCATCTACAGAAACAGTATGTTCATATCCATTAGATGAAGGTGTGTGGATGTGTAGTTCGAATAATTATCATTAAAAATCCAATTATATTCAATATACTGTTTTTTTGTAAAATAATGGAATAAATTGATTTAAGGGGGTCTAAGAAGGAAAAATGAATTGACGAAGCGTGAGAGAAGACATTAACTTAAATAGGGTAACTTCTTTTGATTTAAGCTAAAAGGCCTTCTTAAATTGTTGTCCGCCCAAGGTAAGGCATCTAGGAGGAATAAAGAGATTATGGTAGCTTATTTGGGAAGAGTTTTGATGAGCTAATGGGGCTTGAAAGGTGTTACCAAGGGTTAGATTTGGTGTCCTTTTATAAGAGAGAGGAGGGAAACTTAAAGAATATCATGAAATATTATTTTATTATAAATTATATTTCAATTATAAATGAGTAAAAATTCAGTTAGTTAGAAACTAATATGAATAAAAGTCTATATAAAATAATCCAATAATAATTATATAGGTTTGGGATATACTTTAATCCTAATCTTTTTTATTTAACCCTTTTATACTCTTACCATTTTATCAAGTATTTTACATTTTGATAATAAAAATAGTAACAAAAAAGATGTAAAATATACAATTAAAGATTAAATAATAAAATTTTACACTTCTGATGTCACTTATATAACCCCATATAAATTTTTTTTTACTAAAAGATATATGTTTATATTATATTTTCCAAAATTTTAATTAAATGTAATTTTCACACACACATGGCTCCATTGGGTCCTAAAATAGACATAAGGATTCCCAGGATCATAAATATATCAAATTATAGTATTATGTCATGTTATAGGGTAATTTATTATTATTATAATATTATATTTTTTGCTTACTTATCAGATTTACCATTAAACCATGGTAAATAAAATAATTACTGAAGTTACAATTCATAATGTCAAAAAATAAATTTCACATATTTAAAAAATTTGGACCTTCTGATTCCAAATATGGAATCCATTTTTCAAAATTAAAAACACATAATTTGAAGTAATTAATTTCAAATTAATTCCTGCTGTCAAAACAAATAATCCTATTTTTTCGAAATAAAAACTACCAAAGGATTGACTTGTGTTTATGTTCTATTTCAGAGTTAAATTACATAAAATGAAAAAAATGGATTAAATGACATAAATATAATCCAATTAATCTTTAAAACCATATAAATTCTAATATTACTATATAAATAATTTTGATTAAAAGTCATTTTTAATTAAAATTCAGTATTTTCCACTACTCAATAAAAATGAATATTATCAGAAAGGTACCATAAATTCATCCTATATAAATTTTTATGTACCTCTTCAAAATAATAATATTATTTTTTCAGATAGAACATATAAAAGTGAAAAAACAATATTTAAAAATGGTTCTCAATCAAAAGTTACTAAGTCGTCCATTTAAAAATATTAGAGTTTTAATGCTTAAAATCTGATTCGTTTGTATTTTAAGCCTCTAATATTTATTGGATAACAATTAAGACATTTAATAATCATGTTTTAGTTAGTTACGTTCATTCCCTCTAATACAATGGCTAGGCATTTAAGATCATTAAAAATTAAAAAAATATTATGTTACTTTTTTGGAATAACTCCATGTTATATGCAACGTAAGATATCAAAGATACCTATTGTTGAATTGTGAGTACACTATCAGACAAGTTGTCCTCTTTAATATAAAATTAATAACTTATTCAAAAATATTAATGGATATGAAAATGTAATATTTTATAAATACCTAGTTCATTACATGTGGACCACTAACCTAGTTTTTCAAAAGGTTTCATGTTTGATTATATTATAATTCATGTCAGTGGAGCCTTCTCCACTCATCATATGGAGTCCTTCTTAATGATTTCAGAGTTCCTTCCTCTATTTCTACATCCCTTTTGTTCGAAAAATCCAAGGTACTTTGTTTTTGTTTCCCCCCGTTATTTTAATACATTCTCAAACTGTTAAGTGTAATATCTTTACTATTTTCATTATTGGTTTTAATCTTAATATTTTATGATCTTGGAACCTTCTTATTGTCTTATGAATTTTTTTCATTGTTGGTTATTACCACTAGAATCATTTATTTTTCATCTTTTAAAGGTAGGGGTATAATAATTAACCCCATGGTTTGAATCACTATTATATTCTAAATATATTGAAATTGCACCAACTTATCATGCACTATGTAAATTGAAAGAATGAATTGAATTATTCATTGGATTCCAATTGAATCCAATAGGATATTGAACTGGAACATGGGAACTATTCGGGAGAGATAAATCTTGAATATAAAATATATTCTTAATGGATTAATGTATGTTCATAATGATATGCATTTTCGGGGATTTCTTGATATAGTTTCACCTTGGAATGGCATGTTTATGAGATAATTGGCATGTTATTGGTTATGACCAATTGAAATAAGAAATTTGTTATTCGAAGATAAATTATATTTCCCTTAATTAACCATTGATCATTGATGTTATATTATGTTATCCATATTCATTAAAACATGTGATGTGATAAATGATGTAATGATTTTATGGGGTGTTGGACTAGTTTATAAATGATAAATTGTTTATATAGTTGGCTTTGACATGTGACACATATTGAAATACTTATCTGTGAATATATACCCTGATCATGTTAAAAATCTTACATAGAAGGCTATACCATTAAATACATGCTAAAATGATTATATACCATAATTGACCATGATAAAAGCTGAAATTATTATATATCGGAATTGGACATGATTTATTGTTGTAATGATTATATTGTGGGTTTTGACATAGATTATTTTAATTTTTTCCTTAGTTATAAGGTTATAATTGTAATTTTAGTGATATATTCTTAGAGAAATTTTGGAATGGCAGTGATCCATGTTATGTTTTATAGATTTTATATTATTATGGTTCGAAATTTTTGAGACATGTTTTGAAATTTTACTCATGATTCTAAAGTAGGGTGATGTTGTATTAATTTAATAATTTATTTTATTAATAATTTGTTTATTTTATTTTTCAATACACTTATTATTAGAATAGTTATGTTTATACATAGTAGAGTGATCCTATGGAGGAATACATACACTTTATTCGGTCTGATATTTGGTACAGGAGTATCTTATTTGGATGCATATTTGGAATAGGGAAAAGAACATTTCATTTCATTTTTTTCTTGTTATTTGGGAAAGAGTTTTTATATCGGACTGACATGGGGTTTGAGACTAACATGGGCTTCAGTAATAGGGACTTATGATTCATTTTTTGTCTTTATTATTCTTTTAATATTATTACATCTATATTTCCTTTAGTTACATTCCAACATTTCATTACGTTATTCTATTTTCATTCAATGTATTGTTATGTTTTATTTTATTGTTGATTCCAGTTATATCAATTCATTGCCTTATTTATAAATATTTATATCAATTCATTCGTTTATATTGATTATTCCACTATGTTTTCAAATTTGAATATGTGGGTATAGTCTCACTGCTAAACTTATCACACCTTTACTGTCATTCAGTATCTTATGTCATATAGGGAGCCACTCTTGAGGCCTTTTAACCAAAACATTATGTCCATATGAGATATAATCATATTTGGGGAAGTTAGAAAGTGGTATCATAGAAGACCATGTTTCATTTAAATTTTTATATTTTTTAGGGAATATTAGAAAGGATACTAAAATGTGTTCTGACTAGGTAATTAGCTTATGCATGAAAGTGGCTAACCCATGTTTGGCGTAAAATAAGAGTTCCTAGGTGTTCATTGTAATTTATACTATTTTATTGTAATATTTAATGATATTCCAACCAAAGTTACTCACAGGTTGTGTGAGATTTCATTTTTATGATTTTATTGGTTTTGAGATTTATACTCAAGGACTAGTATGGAATGAGATTCATATGCATGGATCATAATAGGAACATATTGATATATATTGACATGAATTGTTCATTAATGGGAAATATATATTTTCATGTGATATATACATTCTTATGGAACTATTATATGATAATACTATCACACCTAATAAATTAAATAAGTGAATAGTAATGTCATGCTAAAACACTTTTAATCCATGTTAGAGAGACAAGGAGTTAATGGTAGTCCATTATTGTAACATATTGAGGATTGAATTATTATATGTTGTGTTTTAAAGAGTATTTTTATCTTATAGAGAAAATAAATCCTCATTATATTCAAGTTTAGCATCAAGAGAGTGGAAATTATCACACTACTCATGTTGTTGGATGTTAGATTCCTGTAGTTTCATGGGGATGAGTTGGATGTTCTGATTCATGGAAGATTCCTGAGGGTTGTGAGATACAGGAAATGATATATTGTTCTCACCCTGAATTGACTATTTGACGTAATAAGAGAGTTTTTTATAGTATCTACCTATGTTTAATAGAGAGGGAGGCCCCAAGAAACCGATTTATTGATTGAGTCAGTCCAGATGATCATCAAGCATTTAGAGACACCCATAGATAGGAGGTAAAATATTACATCTAGTATTCTTAATGGAATAGAAAATAATTGGTTGGAGATTGTAGAAAAAAATGGTTGTAGGAATATTTATCCTAGATATCATTGGATAAATTTTCTAGATATATTTCTACCCTAATACCTTGTGGGATAAAAAAATGTGTGTTCAAGAACCTGACATGAGATAACTCGTCAGGGATATACTACGATTAATTTTTTCCTGAACTAGAACACTTTGTTCTATTATTTGGAACTGATGAGACATCTAGGGTGGAACATTGTAGGATGGTATTCTGTATGAGATCAGGCCACAGTTTAATGTATTCATTTTGAGTATTTTTACAGATGAGATGAATCATGAACTAATCAAGGGAATCTACGAGAGGCCCAAAGTAGTGGGTAATATAATTTAGGGAGGAAATTTGTGAACTCTTATTCATGTGGTATGATGTGGTGCAATAATATTTTTTCCAATTTTACAGTGATCATAGTATTCATGGATGTGGTGATCCATCTTGGTATCATGTTCCATTATAGTTATATCTTTGTGGAGAGACGGTACACAAATAGCCTCAAGTTCCAATTCCTTATTTCAAGTGTAAATATTGTGGATTCTTGGCCCACCTACGTAGGTTTTATAGGGGAATAATGTTCTAGATCAGAGTTAAGGAATAATTATAGGTACCTAAGTCTTGTAAGGACATATCTAATCCTCCAAAGATAGGTAGCTAGAGGTCTATTGGTTTTTTTGGTTGAGGTAGGGGAAATTGTACAAAAATTGAGGAACAAAAGTACTAGAAAGAGGGTATAGCTCAGGGGAGTCAGGATAGAGCCCAAGGTATTGGGGATGGTCTGCTATATGTTTTTCCGACTACTATAGCTATTTTGGATGCTTTATCATATAATATTAGAGGTATGATTCCCAAATCATCAACTATTTTTTAGACTTACTCATATAGGTTCATCAAATTCCTTTTTATCTTCTATTTTTTTATGTTGTTCATATTTGATTTGAAAATCATGGATATTTTTTATCCATTGACACACTGTTTCATGTGAGTTCAGATAATATCCAATGTTATAAGGAACTTTCATTACTCATTGGTGAATACCCATTATTTGGAGAACTATTTTTGGTGGAAATGACAAGATTCATTTTTATTCTATGTATGGATTGGTTAGTTATGTTATAGTATCATCAAAATTGTAACTAGAGGAAAGATTAATTTCTATCTGCAAGTTGAGGTATATATTCTCCACATGGTAAGTGAGAACTTTAGGTTGTTCATACATGACCAAATTAGTTCATTCTAGACTGTCCCTTGGATCAAAAATATGTTCATTCTATAGATAATTAGGGGATGAAGCCTGATTCTTTTCCTCTATTGGAAGAACATTATCATGACTTTTTTTGATGAGTTTTGTGAATTACCACATCTGTGAGAGATATTGTTTATGATTGGGTCAGTGGTAATAGCATAGTCATATTTTAGTTCACCTTACATAATAAAACCCTCATAGCTAGTTTTTTCATTTATGATGATTATCAGATGGTGAAGAAGATAGTGGTAAATAACCAATATCATATTATACACATTATTTATAATTTCAATTAGTTGGTTGGTGTTAATATCTACTAAAATATCAATTTGATATATGGATTCATTCAATTGTGGGTGAGACCATTAGACATAACATAGGGTACTTTTAGGAGAACATGTGGCTTGTATGAGTTCACAGTGATTCCATTTTTATTTACTAAAGAAGTAGTTGTATTCATCTCATTGATGAAACTAATGATTTATCCTTTTCAGGATTGGTTTTTGGTGTTATTTTCTATGAAATATTAGTGTTCTCCTTTTTTGTAGACTATCATTACCAAAATATTGAATTCATATTGAGTATATTGAGGGAGAAATGGATTTACAAAAAGATAACTAAATAATGCTTCTGGATTGATAAATTTTATTTCATGGGTCATGTCAGCTATGAGGTAGGTGTTTTGATGGGAATGTAAAAGGTTACAATAGTGATATCGTCAAAATAACCCAATAATTTATTCGAAATTCAAATAATTCTTGGTATTTCAAGTTATTATCAATGCTTTATAAATGACTACTCTCATTGGGAAGACCTAATGTTAGGAATTAACAAGAAGGGGGTGAAAAGTTATTGGTTGTATGATTTGACTATTCAATTTCATGTCCTAAATTTTAGTCTAACCTTAGTACCTATCCTTACTAGAAATTTGTTGATTAAGTAATATATCACGCACTCGAACACATCTATATTTAGACTCAAGGAACTTTTGATATAGGGGGATAGAGTGGTTTCATATAGCTAAAAGAAATTCAGAATACATGAGATGATTTATCCTCCTTATGATTTGGATTTATTAGTAGTTTTACTTTCCTAAATATATTTGACACATTATGTCATGGGTGAATGGATTGTATTATACCTGGAGAAAAAGTTCCTTAGGTTCATTTTTTATTGGTAGGGCCTAAACCATTGGAATAAGATGTGGGTGGAGTATCTACAGTCATTCTACCTTGATTTTTCTTATACTCTATGAAAGGTAGAATACATTACATGTGTATTAAGTTGAAGATGCAGATAGAGGTAGTAAAAGAGTATTGTTGTGAGTGGTGCGTGATGGATCTCTTTGTAGACATTTATCAAGATGTTCAAAAGCCACATGGAATGGTATATATAACATTGAAATCTATTATTCCCTTTATTTTATAATATATCAGGACCATGTACATCTCTAATATGGAGGGATTATTTGTGATTGATAACTTATAAGGAGGGGAGACACCGTCAGGATGGACTCATGGAAATTACAATTTTCTTCTTTTTAGTGGTTGAGTATGGGTTTTTGTGAGTTTGAATGAGAACCTGACAGAACAGATACTTGATTTACATAGATATTGGATATATCTTTAGCAAAGATGTATCATGATCTATAACTATAATATAGGTGTCTAGTAATGAAGTAGAGGGTAGCTAGCTTTACAGTGAGTTGTTTCACTTATCATTTGGTGAATGTTTAACATTAGAAGCCAGCTAGGATTTTATATCCTTTTCCCATTTTAGTATGGAAATGATATGATTTAACTAAGGATTGTTTCATTGGATTACATAGTAAAACCTATAGTAATGATTGTGTATTGGTGATTATGGATCTACTAATGAAGGTAGCCCACTTATTTCCTATCAAGGAGGCCATCAATGTTGATGATTGAGGAAGTATTTATAATCATGTTGTAGTTTGTTATAACATTGTTATAATAATTAAAATTTTAGATACAGATCAATGATTTAAATTTTTTTATAGATAGGTCTTTATAAGGATCTCGAATCAAGGGATCTTTTGAGTATGGCCTATTATCTATAGACTGATGGTCAATCTGAGAGGACATTTCAAGTTCTAGAGGATATTTTATGAGCATGTTCATGGGATTTTAGGGGTTCATGGAAGCATCATATGGAACATGTATAGTTTTCATATAGTAATATCTTTCATGATAATATCTATATTAAACTATTGTGTAATTTAATTTAATTCCATTTAGTTCTCCTCCTTACGGGTTTCAAGTATGCGAGTTTGCGCTTATTGGTATTTGTGTCATTAATGAGACATCTCAGCAAAAAAGTTGATCAAAAATTTGTTAGTGACAACACATATTTGGAAGAAATATTATACTGACCATTAGATATTACCTTTGGTGTTCAAGGTTGGTCATTGTGTTTTCATTCATGTGTCCCCTTGGTTAGGGAAACGCATTATATGGAAACACTGATATCTAGTGCCCAAGAATGTCATGTATTTCGAGATAGTGGAAAGGGTTGGTCATGTGGTATGTCGTTTATCCGTTCTAGAGAGCTATAATGTTATCCACAACGTGTTTCAAATTTCATAGATTTAGAGATATTATTCAAATATTTCTCATCTTATATATGTAGTAGACATCAAGATTAGTGTTGATTCATCCTTTGAGGACCATCCTATATAGATTGTGGAACATAGTGAGAAGTATCACCATATTAGGACTATACCATTTATTTTAGTTTAGTGGAAAACATGGAGGATTTATGGGATACATGGGGGACGGTGTCTAATATTTCTTCATAGTGGCCAGAAATGTTCAATGAGACCCCACAGTGAGGCAAGGAGTAGCTCAGTGTTGAGCTATTATATGGTGGGGAGTTTATAAAATTCATTATTTTTATAGGCATATCTCTATTTCAATTCTTTTATTTGATCATTGGTGGTAGTGTATTTTTCTAAGATAGAAATATTTGATGGATAAAATTACATAACATCTTGAGGTGTATGTTTGTTGGAATAAATGGAGTCTAGGTAAAAGGGTCAAGTGTTACCAAGGTTTATTAGTATATTGAGAATCCTTAAAGGGGGATTGATTTTTATAAGGAAAATGGGCTGAAAACTATCTACATAATAGTTACATGTTGGATAACTATTATGAACATTATGTAATTGTAACAGAAACATTTCATTAAAGGTTGTAAGTTTTGAAATGATTTATGACATGAAGAGAGTACACATCATATAATTACATTACATGTCATGAAATATTTGTTTTGAATAAATAATAATTATATGTGATATGTTTTTTAGAATATCCCTCAAAAAAGTAATTCGTGTATTTTAATTGCACTACAAATCTTGTGAACCCCTGAGTATGTCTTTTAAAATGTATCATATGTGAGTATAATCTCATTTCCATTGGTGAAGCCTTCTATTATCAACCTACTGTATCCATTAAAGAGATTCTAGACCACCTCCCTCTGTACTAGACATCCTATTTGAGAGAACAAACTCTGGTAATTATTTTTTCTTTGGTTCCCCCTTTTCTTTCACTTTTATCAAACATTTTTTGTTTAATCCCTTTACCATGTTCATTTTTTTTTGTCTTGATTGGTTATGATCTAGGAACCATATGGGGATCATCTTAACCTTCTTCCATGTTGATGTATTCCATTGTAATCATTTCTTTATCATTAGTTAATGTTATGGTATATTAAATATAACCCTATTATTTAAATAATTTTCAAGTATGTGAAATATTGAAATTGAAAAAACATATCATGCATGGATAAAATTGAAATATTAAATCAAATTATTTATTGGGTTCCCATTTTTTCTAATTATTTGTTGAACTATCTTGTGTCAACTGTTCAAGTGAGAAGACACTTGAATATAAATTAATTTTTTAGTGGATAAATGTGGGTTTCATAAGACGTTGATTTTGGGGAATTTGTTGAAATAGTTCCACATTGGAATTGATTTTTTATTTAGATAATCAGCATGTTATTGGTTATGAAAAATTGAAATGAGAAATGTGTAATTTATAGATAAATGTTAATCTTTATAATTAACCGTTGAGCCTGGATGTGATATTGTGATATCTTTTTTATGACATGTTATGTGTTTAATGTTATAATGGTTATATGTTGTGTTAGATTGGTTGATAAATACTGAAATGATTATATAGTGGGTGATTCCCAATGAAAAATGTTGAAATGATTATATACCATGATATGCCTTGGTACATTCTAAAATTCAATTGTAATGGGTTATGTCCAAACACACATTATGAAATGCATATATAATGGGATTTTCGCTAATAAATGATGAAATTATTATATGCCAGGATAATCCCAATTTCATTAATGTAATACATATATAGAGGGTGTTGACTCGTGTTTCTGTTACGTATACATTTTTTATAAGGTTATGGTTATCATGGTCATGAGACATGCTCGTAGACATTATGGTATGTCATCGAAGAATATTTAGGTTTATCTTTATTATATGGTTATGGTTATCTAGGTTGTGAGACATATATAGAGATATTTTTACATTGAGACAAATTATGTTAATGTGGTATTAAGTTACATATTTACTAAAATTGTTTATAGAATTTTTTTTATACACATATTATTAGGCATTTTATGTTCAGACATGGTGGTGATAAACTACGTAGTTATAATCACAACCTATTTGGTAATCCTTTTGGTACCCGAGAAGATTGTATGTATGCAGGTTTGGAAAAGGTAAAAGGATCATTCGAATGATTTTTTTGCTGGATGGGATGGTGTATGGAGATGGGACTGACATGGGGTTCTATACCAGGTTCTTTTGAGTATTTTTTTAATTCTTCTAGTGTTTTAATTGTATTACATATAGCGTGAAATTTAATTACATTCATTAAAATAATTACATTATTCCATTATTATTTATTGTTCTGATCATTTAGATTTTATTATTGGTTTACACTAAATGGAAGTGTTTTCATTATTTATGTACTCTGATATTCATTCAATTATTTATATTTATTTTTTTATGCAATGAACTTTAAATATAGGTGTTATAGTCTTTCTACTATACTTATCAGACCCCTTATTTTTAGTACGAAGCCTCTGGCATATTAGGAGGAATTCTTGAGGTCTCATAATGAACCCTTTCTAGCCACATGAGAGAGTTCCAGATCAAAGGATGTACCATTATCTTTAATTTATAATGTCAATAAATCATTCTGAACAGTAATTTTAAATCATCTAAATGTTATGTGATTCAAAAAAGGATTTTTGTTTCACAAACTATCATCATTTTAATGCCATTTAATTCCATTTATATAATACCATTTATATAAAATTATTTCAAATAATTTTTTTAATGAAATAAATGACATCATTATTTTTAATATCAACAAAATCAATCTTTAAATCATTCATTCCAAGTTAAAATCATATTTCTAGAAATCAAACTATAATTAAAAATCCATATTCCATTGAACTCCATCACACTCATAGAGCATTGATTTTTAAAATTTATAATTAAATACCAATGTACAAAATTTTTAATAAAGTGGAAATCCATTTCATATAAATAAATTATAATGAGTCGAGATAGATACCAATTTCACTAGTAAATTACATTCCTCATCAATGGTATTGATATTCACCCAATAGGGTGACCAAAAAACCTTATATGGAGAAGTAATTTAAAAAAATAAATAGTCATAAACCAAAAATAGTTTCTCAAAAAACGTGAATCCATGTCTAAAAATTTAATGGTTATAGTAGATAAAAGACACAAAAAAATATTTCAACAAAGCGTTCATTGAAATAAAAACTAAAATGTCCTTTCACTGGTCAACAATACAGATTTAAAATAAATCATGTAGAACAGAAAAAATACCCTTATATAGATGATATATTCTTAAACTCCCCTTATAGAAAATGTAATGACCAGAAATTTTAGGGAAATTTTTTTCTTAATTTTCTTTGGAATTTTAAAAGAACGCAGTTTCTGACGGCACCTTATTCCGAGGCCCGGTGTGCCAGGAATCTTTTTCCGATGTTTTTCTCGGGTACGTTCAGTGGACGAACGAGCGGGTTTTTCTAACTTTTGAACCGGTGCTCGGAATCCAATTCTGAGGGCATCGATGGAATAGTAGTGCCAGTATTTTCTTAGAAACGACTCTTCCGGAGTTGCGTTTGCTCAGGTGTGGTTTTTAAATTTTTTGGGTTAAGTTATGAAATAAAATAAAGTGGTGCGACAACTTTATTTTTATTTCACTTAAAGCCACTTAAAAGCCATTAATGCCACTTGAGCTAAGTTGAAGTGGATAGGGTGAAATCCAAAATATCCTACCCTCTTGGTAGGATATTGGGGAGTTGGGGCCCACACGAGCCCCACCGTTTATTTTCCTCTAAGTAACGCACCCGCAAAAACTCCTCAATAATGAAAGTCAACTGGGGCGTTTTCTAAAACTCTTTAACGCTCCTATTAAATGGACAGTTAAGTCGTTACAATTAATTCACTGATTTAATGGTTCGTTTCTTAACATGTTTTCAAACTGTTGGCATAATAATAAAATAAGACCAACACCTTTTCTTTTGTTGATGGGTTAATTGTTGGGAGGATTTGGAGAGTCTGTAACTTCATTCCCCTCCGCGAAAAATGCGAAGAATGTGAAGAACGTGAAGAACGCAAAGAATTCCAAACCCTCGAAGAACGACGACGTGACGTCGTGTTCCGTGACGCTGATGATTCTCCTTCCACGATGCTTCTTCCGCGACGATTCTTTCCCCGCGTCAAATCTTCGATCAACTGATTGAGGTAGGAGATTTCAAATCTTTTAAATTCGTTTGTGGACTTTATCCTTAACATGGATTTAATTCATGAAATTAAATCTGTGTGTTTTCTTTAACCCTCGGAGATTGTCGACGTGACGCCCTTTCCGCGATGACGCGACGCCCTTCCGCGACGCGACGATCCTCTTCTTCCGCGACAGTCATTTCTGCGAAGAACTCTCGGTCAACGACAGCTACGAGGTAGGGGTTTTATTTGAGAATAATTTTTATTCCCATGGTTTTTCCTTCTAAAACAAAGAACCCGAATCAAAGTTCAATTTTAAATTTATTAAAAGTGTGCCTTGTATTGTTTTTCATGTGTTGAATATTATTCCCAGTTGTTATCACCTTACGCGGAGGGTGCGGGCCAAACAAACATGGCCTGACAACCCTCTGCAGTTTTTCATTGATGCGTGGTGTAACAACGTTTATGAAATGGGATCGGAATGGAGATTGGAGTCATTCGTAACAGATTTCGAATCCCGGGAGAGCCGTAGGCGCAAACCGCAGGCAAAATGGACCACCGGAGCGCGTCCAGTGGTCCGCGGAAGTTCCCGCCGGCGCGCCTTGCCAGCATGGCGGCGCCCGGCGCGCCGCCGAGAAGACCCGCCCCGGAAGAAGCCGCAGCGGCACTGGCCGGTCCCGCAGCCACGTGGGACCGCGGGGAAGGGATGCTGCCTTGCGCCGCGTCCGGTGACACGGAGTGGCCCACGCGCGGCGGGGCCGCGGCTCCTTGGGAGCGGCCGCTCGGCCAGCACTGAGCTGCCAGACAGTCCAGCTGGGTCACGCCCAGCCGGGTTGGCCCCAGACCCGGTTCGGGCCGACCCAGGGAGGGTTGGGCCGGGTCGGTCTGGGCCCGGACCCCCCGTTTTCAACCCATTTCAGTATTTTGCTCATAACATGAGCTACGGGACTTGGAACGACACAACGTCAGCGGCGATGCGATCCTTGGATCAAGACGGTCATTTCAGTATACTACACCCAAGGTTTCAGAATACTTTGTGTTCGGACGGGTTGGTTCGTACACGAAACCAACCGGGCCCTCGGAGCGGAAACACTCATATCTTGAGCTTCGGACGTCCGATTGATGTGTCATCAACTTTGTTGAATTCCTCTAAGTGAGACGGATCTTTTGGCTTACTCCGCCTAAGGATTGGATGCAGGTGGAGTACGGTTGGGTTGGTTTTGACTTAAAAACCAATCGGGCCCCTAGGACGAAAAAGCAAATAACTCTCAGACCGGGCGTCCGATTGACGCTCCGTCTGCGACATTGAGTTCCTGTTGACGATACAGAACTTTTGGGCACGTCAACTCTGGACTAGGTGTCAGTTGATGTATCAGCCTCTCGGCTCGTGGAGCAGACCCTCCCCAACGATCCTTCTGTGTGCGGGAACCCTAGAGCTGGTTGCGACTGCTACTGTGACGACGACGACTGTGCAGAGATCCTCAGTGGATTCGACGGCGACGACTACAACACTCATCAATCCTTTGTGGGTCAGTGCTACCGATCCTGTGTGGGTCTGATCCTGTGTGGGTCAGCGATCAGTGGTCCTGTGTGGGCCAGCGCCTACAGATCCTATGTGGGTCCGATCCTGTGTGGGTCTTTGCGGGGGGTAGTGACCTATCGATCCTTTGTGGGTCAGATCATTTGTGGGTCATTGCGGGGGACAGTTACCTATCGATCCTTTGTGGGTAATATCCTTTGTGGGTCATTGCGGGGGTTAGTACCTATCGATCCATTGTTGGTCCGACAGCTTAGATGAATCAGTGGCAATATCTGGTCATCTTTATCGTCGTATGAAGAAGTATAACTGTGTGAGGTGAATCCTGTTTACATTCCTTTGTGGATTGTGTTGTGCTATCCTGTGTGGATTTACGTTTTGCTTCCCTGTGTGGGCTGGGTTGTGCTTGGGTTCGGATGTTGGAGCAGAACGAGAATTGATGACTAAGGTATATGTATGGGCATATACCTAAGTCGTGTCGGATGTTACTTCATGATTGTATCTTTCCTTTGTGGATTATCCTTTGTTGATTCTGGGAGACCTTCGGGGGTCTCAGGGTCCCTACTGAGTAGCTTATAGTCACCCCTGCATGGGCTATGCCCGCACTACGTTGTGTTGGTTACAGACGAAGGACATCGCTGATCATGGTTGAGGCTTGCGGAGCTGGACGGTACCTGGAGGTGGACCACTGGGCGGGACGTACTTGGAGTGGACGGTTGGACCCGAGGATCTATAGAGGCTATCTGTACTCACCCTTCAGGTGGGACTTCCAGTGGACAGCTGTACGTTGCGACTTTACTTTTCAGTTGTGGTTTTCCCTTTCCAGTTGTACTTTACTTTCAGTTTGGGTTTTTATTCCGGCCCACTTACATTCCGCACTTACTGTTGTGCTCAGATATTACATACTGTTTACTTCTACTTCTTGCATGCTCTGTGGTGTTTGTTTACATTTCCACAGCAATTCCATCCCTTTTTTCGGGATTTACGCCTTGGTGCTAGTTGCCAGCCCCTGGCCTATGGAAGGTGGGCTTGGGGTAGTCTTGGCACGGGCCCTGAGGACGGGTCGTGACATAAAACAAAAAAAGTTTTAAAATGTTTGGGTGTTTTAAATATTAATTGGGTGTTATGGTTTTTATAATTAAAATCCCAAATTAAACTCACATTTAATTTTCGATTTTAATGAAATTTTCAATATAGGATATTCAAAACCTTTTAAAACATGATTTAACACCTTTAATGAGTCCAAAAATTTAAATATTCATGATTTTAGGATTTTTAAATACTCAAGGAATGTTACATTGTCATTTTATATGAAGAAGAATTAGAAACCATTTTTTAAATGGTGTTTTATAACGGTGACATGGATTTAACCATAAAAAACACGTATGTTCCACATTAAGGTAATTAGACTTACCCTCACATAGGAAACACACCTAGACATACCCTTACATAGTATATTGATCATGCTTATGCATCCTTCAAAAATTTGGATTTACCCTTACACAAATCGAATCTACCACTACACATCCATTGAAAATGTATAATTATGATTACAAAACATAAATAAAATGAGATATACCCTAAATTAAGTAATATAAAAAGGATATCTACATTATGTATTTGATTTTTCATTTTTATATAATCCTTAGAAAATAGAATTTTCTTAACACATCTCATTGAAATAGACTATCATTACCCAACTAATTGAAACTCTTATTAACCCTTATGTAGCCTATGATAAACACAAGTTAACCCTTTTTAATGAATTGTTACTATGTAATGGTAATTTTATCATTGAAATTATTGGATAATAAAACCAAAATGTGCCTTCAATTATAATTTATATGATGATGTTATAATTCTACCCTCTATATTTCTTTTTACCACTAGAAATATTTAAGGACATTGGTTGTTATATATTACAAAGAGAATATATTCCACAATACACTAACAAACATAAAATATTGAAATGGATTCAAACATTTAATTCTATGTGTTATAAATCAGAAAAATATTACAAAAAAAATGGATGAAATTGAGCTTAGTGGAAGAAATTTATGAAATTTGAATCCATAAAATGATATTTTCAATGAAAATTAGTGAACTGGTTTACATAATTAGATACTATCCAATGAAGATTCATTAATAAACTATCCTTAAAAACAAGAAAATAACCTCAAATTACTCAATATATTGAATAAAACTATTCACCTCAAATGATTCTCAAAAAACACACATAAAACCAACAAACATTATATTGAGAAATAGTGAAACAAAAAGACTACCACTTTTAACAACAAAAACACAAAGGTCAACAAAGAGAACTAGTTGGAAAAAAATTCATTGCGTCATATAAAAACATTCCTTGTCAAGAAAAAAAATATTCATTCGCTATTTTAAGTGATCAAAACTAAAAACCACATTCTCTAAACATTGGATTTCAGTAATTCTAATCGATACCACATATCATCAAAATTTCCACCCAGTCATTAGAAAGCATAAAAATGATCTACTATGTTTATCAAGACAAAATAATTTCTCTTCCAATATAGGGCTGGTGACATTATGAGTTAATAGAGGAATAGTAATCATTTAGGAACATGAACATCGATTTTTTTATCCGACATGGAAAAATCAAAGACGATCAAAAGAACACAACAACATATAACTCATCTCTAATGTTTTCCATCGAAATAAAATAATAACCCCACATGTATGATAATATGAGATGAATATATATTTTTTTTATCTTAGAGAAGACATTTTATGTTTGTGTAAACCATAGACTATAAACTCATGTTCTCCCAATCATAAAGAAAATCCAATGGATGTGAAAAGAAAACCTTCCAACCTACGAAATTCAATACTGGTGATCTCTATAACATAATGAATTTCAATTAGATTAAATATAACTTATTAAAAATTATAAAAACATAGTATTAAATATAAATGGAGTAATAATGGAAGCCTACAAAATCATTTTCTTACATTAACATGACAAAATCCAACAAAGAGACAAGAACACACCAAAAATCACCATCGAGGAACCCGGGTAACAGTAAATACAAATATTTATTCCAAAAGTTCACAGGATAATAAGAATAATATCATAGAAACATTTATGATCTTTATTGTAACATTAGAATCAAAAGATACATGAGTATCAACTTCTATAGGAAGCATAATCGTTGCGTTAAATGATTTACTCTAAAGGACTTTTATGGACTGATATTTTCTTCAAATCATTTGTTATACATTAATTACTTTAAGATATATTGATTATTTAATTTGATAAGATATATAGGAAACCTATAAGAAACACATTAAATGACCCTATCATACACACGAAATGCAATCATTAGTAGGGTTCTTACATGCATGCTTTATATGACCCACCATTATCCACTAGAAATAAATTATGTATATCCTCCTAAAAATATTAGGTGATATGGAACAAAATAACCATTTAATAATATTAACTATATTTTTTTTACCTTAAATGTTTCATCTATATTTTTTTAGGTCTTTACCAATCACATCTTGGAATCCATGTAATTCCCATTTCCTCAGGAACTCTTGTCAAGTATTCTTTGAAATTGAAATCATGCTTCTACAATATACAATAATATTTGATGGAATAAGAAAACATTGTATGTGATATATTTGGTAATAGTAAACTCTATAAGCATAATTGTATTGGAGAGTCACCCATGGTTAGATCACATTAGAAAACACCGAAACGATATAATTGAATCAGTTCTCCAATATTTTTTCATCACCTTGTTTGAGACCTTAAATTTTGTAGCCTCCAATACCCTCCCTGAATTGCGGAAAAAAATCATGAACAAAACATCCAATTAAATATACTCATTAATGGACCTTCATTGAATTATAATTAGTAATATAATTCCCCCACATCCAATACGGATTCCAAAGAATGAAATTTCAAAAAATAGCCTTGATAGATTATGTAATATCATGTTAGGTGATGATTTATTCAATACACTTCACCAACATCATATCATATAGATAATACCATTATCCAATTTATTTAGGATGATTCATGATTTGAAACGAATGGACATAAACCTCATGATGTGTCATGAGAAGAAGGACATTGTTACCTGAGTATGGATCCCAAAAAATAACCATTACAAGAAAATCATTATCAACCAATGTGTCAATTAAATATGAATATGGGTAATTGTATATAACAATTAAGGAATGACCCATCAAATGAATGTTATAAGTTAAGTGTAAAAATATATATGAAAAAATAGAAAACATCCCTAACAAAATTTATTTAATAAATCATAACCAACACTAAAATAACCAAAAAAAACACAATTCTTAAATTCATTACATAAGAAGTTCGCACACATAAACCTATGGGGTTTTACCAAAATACATTTCAAAAATAATGTCAATTCTTTGAAGCCACATTTTTATACCATTTAATTTTTTTTATAGGAAATCTGGTTATGTGATTTTTTTAACGTGGAATTAAAATATTTGAAACCAAAATCCTTAAATGATTTTGATTAAAAATTATTAACACCACTATAAAATGATGGAGAAAAATAAATTACTAATCCATGTTAAAAAACATTGACAAAAAATTTAAAAAAAATTACTCTCCATTTTAAATATAAAATAAATTCAAAAAACTTGTTTCCAAACTCTATTTTGACTATAATAAAGTTTTAAAACACAATAAAATTGAATTTTTTTCCAAATAACTTTTTTCAAAAAAAAATAGTTAAAAAAACTAAAATACCAAACAATTATCCTATAATGATTACCAAATTCAGAATAATACAAATGAAAACGAATTAAAAATAATTTCATCATATGAAATAAGTAAAAATTAACTGTATGTTAAACGGAATCTATGTGTGGATTGGCCACAAGGATTTGAATACTGTGTTATAATCGTGAAAAGTCCATTGAGATTCATCTAGAGATGGATGTAAAATATACACATAGTTTTACAAACTATTATTTTTAGAATGTGCCAGTATGAATTCCCAATAAATCCTAAAAGTTTCATAAAAACTAGAGTAATGAGATAAAACATGAAACAGACTTATCTTGAAAATCCCCAGATAACCCAACTGTCATATTAGATATATGGGGAAGAAACACACTAAAATACTTTTCTTATTGAATTACGATAGTCTTCCCTTAAAAATATCTGAAATACTATAATTATAATGGAAAATTTCATCTAATACCATTTATAATGAACATATAACACCCATGAATCCATAACCAAGGATCGAATTTGAAAAGCATCAACATTAAATTTCATGCTTCTATACCAATAATGGTTAATCAATATTCACCTTATAAAACATACAACATCAAAATGAAAATTTAAAATAACAGACATATTAAATGACTTTTATGTTTAGTGGTTTACAGAATTAGGTAAAACACTTACATAATTATAACGTTGTATTCAAATGAAAATTTATCTTGTATAGTTCACCTTTTCATTAGTTCTCATGATGGAGTCATCATCATATATATAAAATCCTTCTTGAAAAAATTAATTTAACAAAATTATTGATAAACTGTTGAAAATGAAAACATAAAAATATTGTGTTCATATTTTCAAAATGGGTAAACATAAGAATTAATAATTTAATTTCATCTATGAGAACATGGTTATTATTAGGATTTGATGTGATATTCAAACAGAATAATAATAACATAAGGGAACAAATACATTTAAATACCTAGATCATAAAACATGAAAACATTATATAAGGATTTAACAAATGATAGATTCATTAGAATCAATAATCATTATCCATGTTACATAAATATTGATAAAATGGAACCTTAATAACCCATATAAATCATAAAAAAAACATGTTGGAATCATAGTACATCACCATCATAGAACCCTTATAGAACCATTGCATATGGAATAGCCATAAATATGAGTTTTGATATAATTCTCCATAGATAATAACTATTAACCAATTATTTATTTATTTTCTTAAAACTCCAATCGTATGAGCTATATCAAGATCACCTTATGCTGTTTTGGAATAGCAACCGTATAATCAGTATCAGACTCACCTGGTTCTATCTGGGTGCACCCGTCATATGCAAATATCTTGCAATAACACATATTTTACATGGTGCATTTACTTTCTGATAAAACTCATAAAAATTACTTATTATTTTTTATATTGATTAAACTATAGAAAATAAATGGGTTCCATGTCAATCTCATTCAAAAATGAATAACTCATAGTAAAGAAACTTCTTTCATAACCATATCTTTGAAACATTATTTACTCTTGTAATATTAACATATTTTCAAAATATCCCATTGATAAGTGATTAACTTGTATAAATGAAAACGGTTCTACAATAATTTCATTGAAAAATGATTAACAATTGTAAATGAAATGTGTTCCATAAAAATTTAGTTGAAATTTTTTTGATCCGTTTAGATAAATAATGAGAATTATAAAATGAAAAAAATAAACCAATTTGATATTAATTATAAAAATTACTTTTGACTATCATAAATGGAAATACCATTAAAATAACATTAAATAAATTATGAGTAAAATAACCTTTTAATTTTTAAAATCATTATTTTTAACACTAAAAAATCAAAAAATATTTATAAAAACCCTTTCTTTGAAAGAACGCATGGAAACATATATTTTCTGATTCAAATAAAAATATTTTAATTATGGGGAAAATATTTTGTGCTGTAAATTATAGAAAATAAATATTCGTTACAAAAAAATTGAAATGGGGTCAAAAGTGACACATCTAAAAAATATTAATAAATTTCATTTGAAATTTTTTTTAAATAATGTGAAATACTATGTAAATTATCTTTAAAAAAATTTAGTTTTTGAAATAATTTTTTTGAAACATTTTATAAATCATGGATATTGATAATAAGGATACCTTATTTTAAAGAAAATACATTATTTATATCAATTTTAATAAAAAAATATTGATGTTACCTAAATCAATATGTAAGGAAATAAAAATAAACCATATTATCCAAATTCATTACTAGTTGAGAAGAAGAAAATTTAGGTCACCAAAATAATATTATATGAGTTCTTCAAAAATAACCTTCAACCAAAACAATCCTCAAAAGAAATGGGATTTTAACATAAATCCTTTACCACTTTACTAATATTTTCAATCATAATCCCCCTGACATATTAACATAAAATGATACATTAAATATCATGAACATAATAAGTTTCAATATATATCATTTTAAAGGGTAATATACACACCACAATAGTAAATATAGGTGAATGTAATAAATCAATGACTCTATGATAGAGGAATGACCATTAAAAATTCATACCATTGAATTTAAGAATTAATCAATGAATCAATTATTTTTATCAAATTTAAATACACATAAAATAGTGAAAGTACAACATAAGATAATAAAATTTTATTACACATATTATCATTGAATAAAAAATAAAATGAATAAGTATTATATCAATTGAAAAAAAAACTTGAGTTATGAAATTCCTTACATAACATTAAAGTCAATTCCCATTTGAGGGTATAATAAAAATTGACTTTTAAAACACCATGATTATTAATTATTTCATAATATTACATTTAAATAGATCATTATATTCACCAAATAATATATTTATGTTTTGAATATAGAATATGTCTCACATAAATCGAACGTGTAACAAGAAAATCCTTACCTTGATTCAAGATATTCCTTTTGTGTCTCTTAAATAGTGTATAATAATCTTTCTTCCATTATGAAACTTCTTAATAACCTTAAACATGGTTTTTAACTTATAAATAAATCATTTATTTAAATTATTTTTAATGAAATATTAATATAATTAATCAGTTATGCCCACATCAGGTGTTTGGAGGATGTTTGGTTCATTATTCCAAAATAATTTTTGTGTGTTCAACATTGTCAAATATATCATTTTTAATCATATATATAAAAATATTATTAAATGAATTGTCGTATTTATACATCAAATTTAATTTTATATCCTACCATGAAATTGGGTTATGAATAATTAATTGTTTTACAATCATGAAGACAGTAGGTCGTATATACGCATGAGTAACATTTCCATTTATCAACGATCTTTATTTAAAGAAGGTAAGTAAAATTTTAACATTATATAATTATAAAAATATAATAAATAATATATTAGTTCATTAAAAATACTTATATATATCATCCATGTGTTGTGGGGATTATAAAATAATCATATAACTCTATAGAGATGGTTTTCTACACATGCGTACGAACGACGTTATCATTTTTTATTGTAAGAATGAAATGATATATTATATTTTAATATTGATAAATATCTCATAAATATAATAATTGTTTCATTTAAAAAATATATTTTTTAAAATTAATACTTATTACATTCCATGTAATATATCAGTGGAAAACAAATTACATCGCATCAATTGGTTGTAGTCTAACGTACAAATTAGTGGTATTATCATATCTCCCACAGAATGGAATATAAAAAATGTATTTATTATATTATATTTAAAAAATTATAAATATTTTAAAAGTAAAATATATATATATATATATATATTTCATATATCATTATATCACGTCATGAAATGTGATTATAGAGAATGAATTGCTTTGATTCATGAGTCATTATTATATCATACACGTGAATGATAATTACACATCCCATTACTTGGAGTATGAGGCATTATTAGGTTTTGAAAATAAAAAAATGAAATCTTAGTATATGGTAGAAATATTATTTATTATTTAATAAAAATATATAAATAATTTTTAGAGGTGAAAAATTAAATAAAATAAATATTCTTATTTAAGCATAATACATATTCTTTAGAGAGCCTCATTAAGGAAGAAACCAAATTCTTATAAGGATGCATTTATAATAAATATAAGGACAATAGGATATTTTTAGGGTATTATAGAATAAATTTTGGTAGGTCCTTATTGAGACAAAGGGATGTGGAGGTTTGAAGAGGAGAGGAAAGGGGTGCCTTTTTTATGTGATCGGGTAACCCACTATTAACTCCAAAAAAGAAATACATATTAAATTTTTTTTGAAATGATAAAAGTATAAAAATTGGATAATTATAGTTAATTATACATGATATTATCTATATAATTCTATAAAATATATTTTATACATTTTTTGGAACATTTCATCCATTATCTTTTTAGTCTAACAACTATTAAACATATTTTCTCCATAACCGCTATAATTAATTTTTATTTTTTAACTAATAATTATCATTAAAAAATAATATCATATTATTATATAATTTTACTTATTCTGATTATAAAATATTAATATATTTTACCTAAATAAATTAACATGATAGAAAATATTTATTTTAAAATTAATCTAACAAACATAGTAGAAATTTGTGGTTTCAATAAGTGTATTGTTCATGTTAAATATGAATTGATATTAAATATATGACTAATAATAATAATAATTTTATGAATATTTATTAATATTTATTTATATAAATTATATAAATTTCATTTAAATAATTCTTAATTATAGGTATTTTAATTAATTAAAAAGAAGAAAAACTATACACTTTAAAATGGTCTTCATAAAAATCTAATTTTTATACCCATGTAAAGTGATACTAAAAAATATTAACTTCATACAAATGAAATTAATTACATAATACATGTGAAAATTTAAACCGCATTTAAAAATTTATTACACTTTTAAATATATTTATTAATTGAAATGATAAGTGATTTTTTAGAAATATCGTTATTTTAACTAATCATTGAAAAATAAATTATATCTGATATATCACGAAATTTAATGTTAGTTAAATCATCATATTATGATTTCAGAAACTATTTTCATTTTAAAAAAAATCAATGTTCAAAAAAAATTATAATATTTTTTCATGAAATCGAATAAAAAATATTTTTGAAGTAAAACATTTTTTTAAGAACATTATTACTCTAAAAATAATTTATTGGTTATTTACTAATGATTTATCCTTATGTTAAATTTTTTAAAAATTAACATTAATAAAAATTTAATAATGTAGTAAATATTATTCAGTCCCTACAATTTAATTTTCACTTTATAATGGTTATATATTTTGTGGGTTCCCTAATATCGGGGTTGCATGATGTATAGGCTTTCGAACAAAACAATTGTGGGGTTGTGTATACGAAAATATATAAAAGAGATTAAATTTATCTAAAAATAAATATATCTTAAATTCACAGGGTGTTACATTATTATATATATCATTTTTTGTACTGTATAAGTGATCGAATATATGTTTTTTTCATTAAATTCTTTGTGTGTTACATCCTCCCCCATTTAACAAATTGTATCATTTCAATATAAACATTATATTTGTAACAAAATATTGGATATTAAAAAATAATTTTGTTCTAAACTAACATCATTGAAAGGGTTAATAAAAAATTCTCTAAAACAGTATGATAAATATAAAGGTCATCCCATATTTAGGTTTCTATATAATAGATAAATCGTGGAATGTGAAGATATGGAAATAAAAAAATGTATAGATAATTGAAAAGAGTTATAGAGATCATTTAACATATAAATTTGAATCATAAATAAAATATCAAGGACCTCAAAACTATCAATCATTTTTGAGTGAAAAGGACATAAATTCATAATAAATAAAGTTTCCAATTTACCATTATTTTTAGTATCTTTTTCCTAGAGTTGTGGAATTAAATAACCATTTTGATAGAAAATAAAATGAACCTTATTTTTCTTACATGAATATTACATAATTTTACATATAAATAATATAATAGTGTTACATATCCAAAAACAAATTAGTTATTATCTTGGTAAAATTGTAACCATATATCACATATTCTTAATAAAACATAAACATTAATTTAATTCCTCTATCTCTAGACTCTTAGTGGCCCTTATTTTCTCTTTAGTTCAATTATTCACTAGAGTATATACATTAATGAAATGTGTGATCTAAAAGACAAGTTAGTGGATATGTAAAGACATGAATCAATATAACATGTGTGAGCATAATATATATAATTAAAACCAAATCATAGGATCATAATTATAATAATGAGAGAAATAATTTAATAAAGACATGGAATGGGTCAATACATAAAAATGAATCATCATTTCTTAGTAATAAAATGCAACACAATGTTGTGAACAAAGCATGCATCATGTTCATGTATAATAAACTTTCATAATCCTGACAACAATATTGTGAAAAATATAGGATCATGTTCAAAAATATTGAAAATTATATCATGAGATACATCACATTACCCAATTAATTATTGGGATACATAATTCTAGGTGAACCAATAAGATCATGACATTTATATAATCATGCATTCCATCCAGAATATATATCATGAAAATTCAGGAAGTAACCCTTGTAAAGGAATGGGTTTTATAAGGATTTCATCAATCATGAATAAACAATGGGGTCTTGAATGAAAATGGAAAAACAGACTTGGTATATGATTCATCATTTTTGAAAGAATAAGAAAAAATTAAAGAGGATTAAAACTTTTTTGGAAAGAATAGTTATTTTGGAAAATTGTTTTTTTCATAATATTTGACTGTAAAAATGTATATCAGAGAAAATAAAATTGAAATAAAAATAAATTAAATTAAATGAAAAATAGAGAAATATTTATACCAAATAATTCTTGTAAGTGGAATATTCCAAATAAAAGGGGCTGGGTTTGAGAATCCCTTAACTTATGTCTGAAATCCTTCTTCAATTTAAAATACCAGATAATAAAATTTGATTATTTAATTACTAAATATAGAAAATATTATAAATGTATTTTATTTATTTTAAATCTATAAATTTCATTTAAGACTATTTTTATGGGTTATAGTGTTTAATTTTATCTTCAAGGACTGAGGATGATTAATCAGATAATACATTAATGAATAGGATTTAATTTATTTTGGAAGGTTTTTTTATGATCATCAAGAAAATTTATAAATTTATTTAATATTATTTTTATATATTGTTTATAGAGAATTATATAACATATAATATCTATAATAAAATATTATTTAACAATAATAAATTATTTATGAACATCCTAGAAGGCAGTAATGGAAAATGAAAACGCATCATTCATGATGGTGGTAATTTGACACATCACAATATATATTTTCACATTTAGAATAAATGGTTTTGGATGAGATTTTAAATGATGGATAATATATTAATTTAATAAAATTACCATATATATATATATTATATTGGGGTTATCATTCCACATTTGGATAGTGTAGGTGAGAATATAATAAGATCATAAAAGAAAATATTTTTTTAAAAGAAGAATGGTGGTATTAACTATTGAATTAATTATCCTTCAAAACAACCTTATGAAACATGGTTATGGTCATTTATGGATAAATGAAGCTCCTATAAGTGGGGAAGATGATCAGAAAAAGGACTAGGTAGAGTTTAGGGAAGATTCATGGCTTATTATTTGTGAGGAGAAGAGGTGGTGAGAGGTGATATTTATAGGCATGAATAGTGGTGGTTTTTGGATATTTTATTCATTATATTGTTAATTTGGATCAAGATAATAAATAGTGTGGACTATAAATAATTATTATAGTAAATATAGAATTATTGTTATATATTATGGTTATTATATCATAAATGATTCAATAATTCATGTATTTAGGTTAAATTCTTAAATACTATAAATTACCATATTTCACTAATCGCCAAAAATTCAACTATTTCAAAAAAACCCCAAAACATAACACAAACCATATATCAATGTATATAATTAATGAATTTCGCGAATCCTATTAAAATATCATTATAATATGATACATTTAATTACTTAATTAAAATCAATATTTTATATAAAATTATTGACTTTAAAATTATAACCTAATTTAAGGCACATTTGAAAAAATAAATATGGTATTGTAAAAGAATAATATAATAATAAGGAAGAAATTAATAAACACATCCATTTTATGAAAATAATATTTTTAAATCATTATATTAAGAGGATAATTTTAAATAAAACTTTATGGTTTAAAAATATTCCAACACGTAATTTATCATTTCTAAATTAATTTTTTATTTTTTCTATGATATAATTATACCCTGTTTTGATTTTCAAGGAGCCTAAAATTTATTTACACTTTCATAGATGATGTTACTATTCTATTGGTAAGATTACTCTTCATAATAGTTATATAACTATTCCAATTTTTAGGTTACTATTTCATCAGTATGGGTTCTTTAACATCTATAAATACCACATATTTCTATATTTATTTATGAGAAAAATGTTTTTAGTGGGAAACCTAATCTATCTATGTGTTTTATAAAGTGAAATATTATTATAAGAAGTAAAATATTCTATTGATAGATGTTTCTGACATTATATATTACCCCCTTTTAAATTTTCCCAATAAAAATGTAATTTTATATTAATATTGTGATAACATGTGGGGATAATTCTCAATTATTTCTTCCTCTGGTTCACATGTTTACTCATCATACTAGTGATTACTATAAATCAATTTGATAAGGTGAGTTTTCAGTTTGTATAGGACATTGTATCTTCTATCCAAGATCATTATTTTCATCTCTTCATATGAGAGGTCGTTCACTATTTATACCACCTCCAGGTTTAGTACATTCTAAGGGTCAAGTATGTACATCCTCATAATAGATCCATGAGACTCATCTTGAACGTGAGACATACTGGGTGGATGTGAATGCCGATTAGTCACCCATCCTATGTGATAGAAAATATCAAAGGGGCCAATGTTCATGAGGCTAAGATTCCCTTTCTTTTTAAACGACTTGTATTTTTTCCATGGTGATATTTAAAGGAAGAATTTATCTCCAAAATATAATTCCAAGTCCCTTTGATAGTTTTTAGTATATAAATTTTTCTGACTCTATGCTTCTTGATATTTTATTGGATGGTTTTATCATTCTCTTTCATCTATTTTACAATATCAAGTGAATGTATCTTTCTTTCACCATCATCACCCCAACAGGATTGAGTTCAATATCACTATCGATACAAAGCGTGACATGGATCCATCAGAATTTTTATATGGAAGTTGTTATTGTATAGGAACTCATCCAATGCGATATATTGATCTCATCAACCTTTGGAGTCCATTTAACATGATGATAGTATTACCCCGAGCATTTGATTAGTCCTTTAATATTTTTTATCAGTTTGGGGGTGATTCTCCATAGTGAAATTCAAATTTGTATTCAAGGACTGTTGAGTTATTCTATAACATTTATGTTTTAACAGCAGGTCATGGTCAGAGATGACTGAAATAGGTACCCCATAAATCTTCACAAATTCATTGACATATATCATGGAACATTTTTCAAGAGGGATATCATGATAATAGTAACTAATTGGGCAGTATTGGTGTGTCGATCGACCACAAACCACATCGTTTTTTCCATTTGGGATTTATTTGGGAGACCATTGAAAAAATTTATATTTAAATTCTCCCACTGTCACAAGTGTATAGAAAAATGGTTTTATCTTTCCCTTGGATATCTATTACTCTAATTTTACGTCATGGCATACCAAGAATTGTGAGATATATTCTACTCTCTCTTTCTTCATTTTATCCCACCATAAGTGTTCTCAAAGATCACAATACCTATTGGTATATTTAGGATGGTAGGGGAAAGGTGATCTATGTGAATTGTCCAATTGTTCCTTATTTATATCAGGTAATTATTGCATGTGAATTCTTATTACAAACGGAATCACACAATAATCATCAATATGAAACAATAGTATCTTCCCTCACATTATTGCTTTCACCTTTGTTATTTTCTCAAGACTATCCTTTTGTTCAACATTGGTATTTTAATGGATATATTGGGGACTAATCATTTGAGAAAGGTACGATTTATTCCGTACCACTCTGTTTCCCAAGTCCATCAATTTCATTTTGATGAAGATCATGTCTTTATCAATCTACATTATGTATAGTGTAGAATGTTCCTTTCCTATAAGAGTATCACATACCTTGTTCTTATTTCCAATATGACAATGAATAGAGAAATAATAGTCCACTAATAGATCTAACCGTCTCATTTGAATAATTTTAAGAAGATTTTTTAGGAATATATTCATTAGGTTCTTTTGATCACTATATGGTTCACACTTTTTAACATAATGGTTGTGTCACCATATTTTTAAGGAAAAATTTTATTTGATAGATCTATATCAAGTTTCATGTATTTATTCTCATAGAAATTTTTTTCATGAGGCATTGGATATCAATTTATCAATATACAGGAGTAAGAAACCCACAAATTTATATGAAGCAACACTTTATATCACAAAAAAATCATCAATTATTGGATGTTTTAGTACATGTGTAGTAATTATTATCATCTTAATATCCATGAATCTTTTCTCACATTATTCTTTCAAGTCATACTATACCCCTTTTGAAATTAACATTTCTAGAGGGATCGACAATCCTGGAAAATTTACTCACAAAACATCAGTAGTATCCTTATAATGCAAGAAAAATATATATTCTTATGAAAGTAGTGGATTTGGTCCATTCCTCAATTTCCTTTGTTTTTGTGGGTCCACTTAATTCCATCACAAGTAATCACATGTTGTAATATTGGGGCTTTCTGCATCCAAAAGCCACCCTTTATGAACATGGCATACACTTTATCCTTTATTAATGTCTCGAAAGAAATACTTATATATTCTTCACATTCCCCCATAATTTTGGAGTAGATTAGAATATAATTAATACATACCCCAAAATGTTTTTCAAGGAACATTGTAAAGACTCTATTCATCAAATCCTTGAAGATTTATAGGCTATTAGAAAGTATGATGGGAATCAATAGAAACTCATAGTGACCATATCTATTTTGGAATGCAGTATTTTTAATATTTCACATCTTCCCCTTTAGTTGATGATATCCATAAAGTAGATTGTCTTTTTAGATGTGTCGAGATCCTTATATTTTACTGAAAAGGACTTAATCCATGGAAGATGGTACTTTTTCTTCATGGTGGTCTTATTTAGCTACCAATAATCTATATAAACCTACATTGACCAATCAATTTTCTTTATAAATAGCATATTTTTTGCACCATGTAGATTCACAATAGTTTATGAAACCTTTTTCAAAATGATCTTATAGAAACAAATTAACTCTACCATTTTGATATAGTCCATATTATAGTGAAATTTTGTGATTGGTGTATGTCTTAGAATAAATTATATTGATAGATCTACCTCATGCTTTAGGGTAAGTATCAGTATCTATTTTTGAAATACATCTTAGTATTCCATTACAATGTAAATTTCCCCCAGCTTAGTATGTTTCATTGACACAATAAATTGTACGAGGTATGGTTCATTACAAGGAATCAACACAAGGAACATTAAAATATTTTACAAAGGAGATTTATGATCTTACATGAATTTTTAGAGGATCATGGGATGGTTCACAATTTGAAAAATATTACTTTTTCTTGATATTTTTATTGTGACATATGTAGCAAGACACAATAAATCTTCATACTCCACAAAGGAATGTACCACAAGATTCACTGGTATAATCTTCCCACATATGCCAACAAGAGATGAGTCAATCACTTGGGATAAAAATTTTACACTGCTAGGCGATTTTAAAGATATATCTACATAAAGGTTATAAATATTTGATTTCATAGTTCCTTCCAACTTGCAGGATATAAAAAAATATGTAGAACCAAAATCAAATAAGCCTTTTCCCATTCTTGAGTGAATACTAAGTGTACGTTGTATGTCTTCATCTTCATTCTCTACTTCAGTAGTAGTGATGGATTATTCATTCCTTTTGTACTTTGACATTGGCGGATACTCATTCTGATTACCCTCTAGGACTGAAGGATTATTTTACTAGCTTATATAGTTCCATTTCTCTCTATAGTTTAAGCATTGTATGATGGGTGGTTCTCTCCTTTTCCTCCATGATATTGGTAGGATTCTTTATATCTCTCAAAAATTCTTGAGTAGGTGGAATTCTATCCCACACAAGATGTATTTATTCATCCCTTTGAGAAAATCCCCATGATGTTTCTTCCAAGAATTCTGACTTGTGATTGGTTAATATTTCTTTCCACATTATTCATTAGATCTTCCTAGTTGAAACTATAACTTTTTCATCCTTTATACATCTCTATGGGACCATTCTCCATACTCTATATCCACTTTGATAGAACATCAAACAAATTATACATAACTCCAAATGACTTAAGATTATATATCCATTAGAATGTCTGGTTTTTGACTAAAATGATTTTATCTAATTTTTTATCATTTTATATCAAATCCTGAGGTGTATCATGAGATCTTTTTGAATTTTTTTATTAAATAACGGATTAAACTATATTTTTCTTCAATTATAAGGATTCCCTCTCCATATTTTTATGAAGTGTTTGCTGAAAATACATATTATAATTTTTTTATAACTGTATTTGCACATCATCTCTTAGATTTCACTCTTCATCTTCGAGTTTCTAATCGATTCCCACAAATGAGCAGCCTCCCCATTTGAAGGAAGAATTGGTAAAGGCACCTTCTCATTCTCAGAATATTATATCACAAAAAATATCTTCCCCATTAAGTTAAACCACTATTCTTTATTAAGTGGATCGAAAGATCAATTAAAATTTTATTTTCATTTCCACATAAAATATTAGATATCATTTTCTCCCTCTATGGTAAAGGTCAAGTATTTACATTATTCATGTAATTGTTCATATCCTGTGATATTTGGGCAAGAATCTTATTAAAATTTTTAAATATTCCTCCCAAGGAATTAGGGATGTCATTCAGGCATTCTATGCATTGTCCCTCACCTAGGGTGTTGGTCTAGATTCTTAAGGTTCTCCCATTTTCTAAAATTGAATAAGTTTGAAGCAAAATATGTCAAAAGTCATTAATAAATAAATTATCCCTTTGGGAAATTACTTCTAATTAAAAATCATATGGGATCCCTATGTTTATAGTTTTTCTAAATAATGTATTCTAGGATATTTACATATAATTAGTTTTATCCTATGTATTTTCACTAAAATTATCATATTATAATTTAAAAATTAACTAAAATGTGATCTCATACAAACTATAATGACCTTTTATTTTCCTTCGATACTATTAAATAATTTTTAACATAATCAAAATAATGGTCTTATAAATACTTCATCCAAAGGTTCATCATATTTGGAAAACATGGACCATACATCACTTATTAATAATAAACCATAATCAATAATTTAATTCATTCTTATATAGATTTATAGTGGCCCTTGTGTCCTCTTTAGTACAATTAATCCCCTGAGGATATACAACAATGAATGGAGTGATGTAAAAGCCGAGTAAGTGAATAGTTAAGGACATTAATCAACACAACATGGGTGAGAATAATTAACATCATCAAAACCTAAAAATAATATCCTCACCATAATCATGGGATTAAGAATTAGTTAAAGGAATGGAATATGGAAATTACTGAAAAATAAAAATCATGTCTTAGTGGTAAAATACAACACATTGTTGGAAATAGGTATAACATCATGTTCATGCATAACATATGACCATAATAATAACATCATCATTATGAAAAAATTTAACGTCGAGTTCATTCATATATAACATTATATCATGAGATATATTACATTATCCCATGAATTAATGCACTATATAATTTTAGGCACACCTGTCATATCATAACATTTACATAATCATGCATTCCACATAGAATATATATAAATTATTGTTAGGAACTAACCCATGTAAAGGAATGGGTATCCAAAGAATTTTATGAATCATTAATAAACATTATTATCTTGAATGAGTAGTAAAAAACATACTTGATATGATATTCATCATTCTTTAGTGAAAAATAACCAATTAGAGAGGAGTCAAAATGCATTTTGGAAAGAAGAGTTCTATTAGAGAATATATTAATTTTTCCTAAAATAATATTGGACTAATTTACATCACAAAAAAGTAAATTTTAAGACAATGAAATCATTGTTAAATAACATAAGATATCTATTTATAAAAAATAAGTCATGAAAGAGGAATAACCCAATGAAAAGGTGTTGGGGTTGAGAATCCCCTTAACTTATGTTTGAATTCGTTCTTTTACTTAATATCATGTTTAATCAAATATTACTACTTAATTAATAAAAACAAAATATTGTATACATTTATTTGATTATTATAGTTTTATTAAGTTAATGTTTGGCTATTTTTATGTGTTTTAGAGTTCAATTATATCATTCGAGTAGTGTTTGTTTTCTTGGTTCTCAAGATCGGTTCACTTATATAGATGTATGGAAGTTCATGTAAAATGATAATGAGTGTACAAAACTAAAATTATATATTATTAGTGATCCTATATAAATTTAATTTTCCTTTTATATAATTTAGAAATATTTTATTATTATGATTCATTGGAAAATACCTTAAGGAAAAGGATTTAATTAATTTTGGAGGTTTTTTACAAACATCCTAAATTTATATAATTTTACTTAATATCATGTTTATATATTGATTATATAGATATATATAAATTTTTTATGTATGATAAAATATTTTTTATCCAAAATAAAGGTTTTATGACCCCCCATCTTAGGATGTAATGTAAAATGAAATAGAATCATCGATGATGTAGATAAATCGACACATTAGGTATCACATTTTTACTTTTAAAAAAATGGGAGAGGAGAATAAGATGGATACAGTATATTCAAATAAAATAATAAAATAATAATATATATAAGATATTGGAGTTATAATTCCACATTGGGATAGTTATGGTGAGAATGTAATAAGAAAACAAAAGAAAAGAAATAAAAAAAATGAAAGTGGATATTACCTCTTGAATTTATTCTCCTTATTAACCTCTATAAGGGAATTGGTATTGGTATATTATTGAGACCATAAATATATGGATGTGGGTAAGATTATTTGGAAGATTATTTGTTATAATTTGGAAAATATGTATTACATAGAAGGTGTAGTGAGAAGAGATGGTTAGGGGTGGAATTTATATGAGAAGAGATTGGTATTTTCTGTTATCTTATCCATTTAGTTTACTATTTAAGCTCAATATTATCAGTAGTGTTGATTCCCATTATAAGTAATTTAAAGAGATATGGAGAGTTAAAAATTATGGTTATTACATAATAGATGACTCAAAAACTTGTATATTTGTCTTAAAAGACTAAATATTGTAAATTTCCATATTTCATTATTCACCATAACCTCAACTATTTTATAAAAAAACCCAAACAAATAACTCTAACCATTTACATATGGGTATAATTTAAAAAAGGAATCCATTTCATTAAAATCATGATTAAAATATGATAAAATTATTTATTAATTAAAATAATCATTTATTAGGAAAATATTTATTTTAAATTTTAAATTGATTTTTTGAAAAATTAAAAAATTAAATAAGATCTCAGAAAATTGTCCTACAATCATAAAAAATATTTTTAATTCATGAATCAATTTTATGAAAATAAATTTTTTATTTTGAATCACTATAATAATTAAAAATGTGTAATTTAAAATTTATGTTTTACAAAAAATATAACATTTAGTTTATCATTTTGATAACATTTTTTACATATATTATGGTATAATTGTATCATATTCTAAATTACATGATTCCAAAATTTTATTTATAATTTCATAGTTTATGTTACTCTTAAATTGTTTAAATTACTATTCCTAATGGTCATGATACTATTCCAACTTTCACGTTGATATTCCATCATTATAGGTTCATTAATTAGAACAAATACCACCTATTTCATTCTTCCATTATGACTATAATGTATTTATTAGGACCCCGATGCTATTTTTGTATTTTATACCATAAAAAAGCTTTATAATATGGAAACCTTTCAATTGATAATATTTTCAGTCATTATAGAAAATTATTAAAATGTACTTTCATGATATGTGGAATATCATTTTTATCATTTTTTCACCACAATCTCATATATTTCTCTGGATTTCAATTATTCAAGATAAAATTATTAACCAAAACCAAAATTATTAATACATTGAAAGATAATTAACACAAAAAACATTCATATGATATTTTAATATCCCAAGGTAAATAGTAATACCCAAAGGTAAAACTAACCAACTCTATAAATAAAGATTCATATATCCCAAATAAACTCAATAACATCTACATTACTGAGTCTATTAACCTCAATGGTTATTTTATACCATTATGTTTACAAGAAATAAATACTGTGATCATCTTCTAAAATAACATTAATCGAACAGTACCCAAATCAATTTTAAATCCCATGGAAATATAAAGGATAAAACTTTTGTTCCCAAAATCACTATAATATCCCAGATCATATATTTACACAAAGTTATCAATACTTGAAATTTTTTCCAGAAAAATGTAGAGGAATATTTTTCATTAAACATATCATTCAAATATTCATCAACCCAAAAAATCCACATATAATGTCAGTAGTCACTATAAGATCACGTTACATAAAATTATATAAGGGGTTTCTATTATATTAAACTCATAATAATACTTAATATTATAAACTAGTAATGGTATCAATAAATATTAATATAAACTCATATAAAAACATCATAATCTTTCAAATTATCTTAACCATTAAAGTAATACCAACTATAATATCCCTAAACCTTCATTCCCATATCAAATTATATCATTATAAAATTTACATATCTAGATCAAGTATTGGTGGAGGTGAACGAAATTCTATCATCCAACACATATTAAATCCATAGAAAAATATTGGATCACATACAATGTCAAGGACCATCTAGTTTTGTAGTTTTTTTATAATTTGGAAAAACAATTATATAAAAAATACCCATGTATTTAACGGAGAATTTATCCCACATAACATAACATTTCATTATTTTACATTAGGTCATTATCATCATCATCATACATATTAAAACATTATATAATTAATCCATATAAAATAATTTTAAGTAAACTACGAAAAATAAAACATAAAATGTTTGAGATCAAATGTTAATAATGAGTAAACATAACCACTAACAATTAAATATCCTCAATGAGAATATGATGAGAATAAGGCTATGATGTCCTAATAATGTTTCATTAACATAATAAAAGAGAACTCATTGCCATTAATAATCAGGTCAAAATACATGAAAACATGGGATAGGGATTTAATAGAGGAAATAATTATCATAATAGATAATTAGGATTTGTGACATTTCATTCTTAATCAATGGAAAAATTTGTACTCCTTAACATGTATAAATAGAATTTGGTGTTTTAATGGGAAATCATCCTATTAGAACCCCTAAATAACCCTTAAAATTGGAATTACCGTATATTTGACCTCCAATATATTTATTAGGTGAATATAATCATTAACTAATGCATTAGAGTGTAATATGGGCTCACTCATCACATAAACAATTACAGGATAATCCAACAGCGTCTGGGAAATAACATCACATAATATATATTGATTTTACCCATTCCTATATGGGATCATCCATTATATCTCATTATCTAAGAACCCTCAATATATTACATATACTGTTAATTTATTTATAAAACTCATAGAATAAATCATATTTAATTTTATATCATGGTTAAACAATAAAAAATAAATGTTTTCCTTGTCAATATCTTTGAAATATTATTACCCAGGGAAATTGAATTAGTTCCAAAATAATTCATTGAAACTTTTTTAAAAAGTGGGGATTGAATTGGTTTCATAAAAATCTCTTAGAAACAAGATAGACCAATGGAAAACAAATGGTTTCTATAAAAAAAATATTTGAAATATTATTATTATATCTAAATAAATTATGAGGAAAACATCAATAAAATATATCACCATTAAAGAATATGTAAAAAAAATTTATTTGACATTGATGAATGAAAATATCATTAAAAATCACTAAATACATTTTATGGAAAAATAACCTTTTAATTATGAATATCACTATCTAAAAATTAAAATTTAAAAAATATTGAAAAAATAATTTTCATTGAAAATATCATTAGAAAAAATATAATGTATATTTCAAATAAAATAATGATCATGATAGTAGAAAATCCATTCATGTTTGAAAATTTAAAAAATATACATTCTTTTCACAATATTTTGAAAAAGGTTGTCAAAATAGACTCATTTCAAAAATGTTAAAAAAAATAGCATTCCTAAACCATTTAAAATATGTTCAATGAAATTGAAAATTCTATTTAATAAATAATTTATTTTGGAATGAAAATTTAAAAAAATTAATCTAAGGATATGTTTTTCAAAGATACCTGTGAAAAAAACAAGATCAATATCACATGTAAACAACATTCTTAATGTTTTTTTATTCAGTAATGTAGGAATTAAAAATTAAACATGTTAACCACATTAATAACTGGTGAAATAGAATGAAATTTTTTCCAAATAATATGAGAATATGATTTTCTAAAAATCAATAGCACACAAATCCCAAAAATAAACAATATTTTAACATAAATCCTTTTCCAAAAAAGTAATATTTTGAATCATAATCCCCAGAAACAGATATCGTAAAATTATTCATCAAATAATATTAATAGAAGGATTTTCATTATATAAAATTTCAATGGACAGTACATACACTTCAAAAATTTATATAGTTGGATATCTTAAACATATGTCCTAATAAAAGGTAATATGATATGAATAATCCGTACCAAAGTCATACCATTAAATTTAAAAATTAAACAATTAATCTGTTTTGTGTATCATATTGAAATCCAAATAAAAAAAGTATAGATAAACTATAATATAAAGAAATATCACTCCATTCCTAATCATATTATATTTATACATTTATGAAGTAATATAACCCAATAACCAAAAATTTTGTTAGGAAATTCATTACTACTTGGTAACATAAAATGTAAAATAAAAATAGATTAATTAATTAAAATTTGGACATAAAATAAATTTATTTATGGATGATTCATGAAATTACATGTAATAGTTGAGGTATATAACCAAAAACTATCAATAATTAATAATATATAGAATATCTCACAGAAATAAAAAGTGAGATGAGAAAGAGTGATTACTTTCCAAGTGTGTACTTTAATTGTTGTCTTATAATATTATATCAATTATTTTATTTCATAATAAACTTTTTCAGGATTAATAAATTATACATAAATCATTTACATTAATTATTTTTAGTGTAATTTTAAAATACTTAATCAGATAATACGACATCAGGTGTTTTGTGGATGTTCAGTTCATTATTTCAAAATGACTTCAGTGTGTTAAACCATGTGAAATATTCCTTTATTTAAATATATATAAGATATTAATCATTTAATACTAATAATTTTTATACATAAATTATAATTTTAAATAAAATCATTAAATAAGATTATGATAAATTAATTACAACATAATTTTAGTGATTGTAGGTCATACTAATGCATGTGTAATGTTTCCATTTTTTGACAATCATTATGGAAATAAGGTAAGTAATATTATATAATTCATGTATCATAAAAATATAATAAAATTTTATTATTTATTTATATATACTAATATATATCATCCATGTGTTCTAGTGATGAAAATATAATTACATCGCTTTATCGTGGCGGTAGTCCACATGTGTGCATTAACGACATTATCATTTTACAGGGTAAGAAAGAAAATCATTGAGTATATTTTAATCATGATTAATTTTTTAAAAATGGAATAATTATATCATTTATATGACATATATTTATTAAAATTATTTTTATTACCTTCCATGCAAAGCATTAGTGAAAAAAGAATCACATATTACTATGGAGTAGTAGTCTATCGTTCACATGTGCGATATTATCATATTCCCCATGAAATAAAAATTTAAAAGGGTATTTGTAATTTAATATTTTAAAAAATATAAATTTGAAAAAATTATCACAAATTTACTTTTAATCAATCATTATATCAATTTGTGGGAAGTGATTTTGTAAAAAATAATGAAATCAGTTTATGAGGCAGTAATACATCATAAACATAAATAAGGATTTATTATCTCATTAGATAGAAGAAGAGATTGATTTAGGATAAGAAATTAACATTATAAAAAACCAAAATATGTTATATAATTGATGTATTATATAATAATAATTTTATGATATTTGATATAGGTGGAAGAAAATTAAAATATTGGTGCTCAGTTAAACCTAATACCTCTTCTTCGGACAACCACCTTAGGTAATCACCAAAAGGCTTCATATTATGGATTTCTGATCAAACTAATGGATCTATTATATCAAACCTATTCTTTATTATATATTAATATGCGATTTATTACATCATATTACATGGGATACAACCTTGAGTATCATGAATTCAAGTGTATTTAAGAATTAGGCACATTAAATAACTATTTAAAATATGAAAAACATAATCTTTATTGGAAACTTCCATAACATTCTCACGCTTAAAAATGAATGGGATACCTTGGGTCATACATAACAAATGGGTGAGATATAAATCTCAATAAGGGAGTAAGAATATAATAGCATGAATAAGTTAGTACAAGTTGGCCAATAGGAATATAAATAAGTCATAAAAATATATGAAACAAAAATAAAAAACAATGAAGCATGATATATAATGATAATCAAAATGGAAACATGGGAAATGTTGAATCAATTTAAAACACTGCAGCATAAACATAGTTCAAGGATAGATTCCATGAAATCATGATGAAAAAGGTCCCATAAAGGAATCTGGTTCAATCTTTATCCCAACATGACATATCATGATACTAAACATTCCCAATGCATTAGAGGATGATATAATTTACGGTTCACCCCTCAAATTCATTTCATTCTCATGATCAGGAGTTCCACATAGATCGCACAACATGGTTTCATTCATCATCATATTTTATTACATGATAATGGTGTGTGAGATAAATAGAAGTAATTCCCAAATAAAATAATTATACATGTATATAGGTGAATACCCATGATAAAAAAAGGTTGTTGTATTCACTGCAGAATTGATTTGGCATGGAAAATCACAGTTAAATTTCTGTAGCATAACGGTGTCACATAAAAATTAATAAAATGTGTTTAAGAGATTGTAAGGGGTATCTAAAAATATTCTAATAAAATGGTCATATTATGGAAATTTAAACACATATCCCAAAAATATGAATTGAATATATAATCCATAATATAATAAAGAAACATTAATAAAGAAGCATAGGTGATGATCCCATACTCAAGTGTGTGAATCCAAATGCTTGGGAGGAGTTTATTGAGATCTTGGTTGCTCTTTGGAAATACACTATAGAGGGCATAAAATATTAATGAAATGATCCAATGATTTTATGTGAAGATAAATTGGATCTTGTTTGGGTTATATAGGAATTGAGTGGGGATTTATTTATTATTTCTCAAGCATAGGTTTTGGATTCTATATAGTTAAATAACCAAACCCAAAAACCATCCCATAGTTTTCTCCATTGGTTTCTACCAAATGTGAGTGGTTTTAATTATTTTATATGGACATCATACTAATGTAATAAAATAATACCCTTGCTTTGGTAGAGGTCGGTCATACTCTTAATGGAATGATTATAAAACATTAAAATATTTTAATGGTATTGGAGGATTTTGAATCAATTTATAAAATATTTAAGATAAACATAATATATAATTATTTTTATTTTTAAAGATATAATTTCTCATTGTAACCTTTTATGGTATTTATTACATCACTTTTGGGTTATTATGATATCATAATAAAAAATATATTTATATGGTATTTAATTTTTACCTTAAAATTCTAGAGTCTCAAAATTTTTTGAAAAATCACCATTGAATAATTTCAACATTCTGATTATAAAATTAATATTCTTTTTATCTAAATAATTTTAAATAAAATTGAATATTTACTTTTAAAATAAAATTAAAATTCATTAATATACACTATGTTTTTTGTATAATAACAATTTTCTAACCATTATAAAATTTTTATTTAAATTCATAAAAGTCATATGATAATATATGTTTAATAAAAATTATTTAATAATAAAGTTTTATTTATTTCCTAAATACATTAATTCTACAGTGCATGTTATTTAATTGAATTTGAATGTTACGCAAAAATATTATTTATGTTTCATATCATGGAAAAAAAGAAATAGTGATAACATGAAAATATATTCATTATTATATATAAAATAAAATAAATAATCATATTTCTAAGGTCTTGAAACATATACCAATATTACACTAGCCCAATTCCTATGAGTGAGCTACGTGAAAGTGAGAATTTCATGGTGTTGTTCAATGTACAAGGTTTGACTTGTGATCTCGATGATCTCTAACTTATCCTATAAAAGGTTCCATTCATTCTTATATTTTTTTTATCTTGATTTGGGATTATTGAATGGAAAATTAAAGTGATGTTACATCCCAAGGAAGTACTTATAAATGGGATTCATAGGGTTCATTCCTTCTGGTTGAAGTGATCGGTTCCTTTTTCTATGTAGATTGGATTTTATAAAGACACAAATATATACAAATTATGTCATCATTATTCCATGACTATATCATCAATGTTTAAGATGATTAAAATTCATTTAAATTTTTTAGGATATAATAAAACAAAATAATTTCATGTTTTCTATATATCCATATTAAATAATATGGTATTTAATTAAATTACATGGGATATTTCTTTTTTAACAGTTTGGGTCATTAGAATATTCACTCCTATCGAAATTTATCCCTAACATTTTCCTCCCACACTTTAAAAGACAATGGTTATTATGTTTCCTCACTCTCTCTATTTCCCACGTTGCTTCTTCATGTTTTTGGTTTCCCCACAGCACATTGACCATATGAGTTTTTATTTTACATAGACTTATGTCTCTATAGTCTAACATCTCCAACGAATGTTCCTCATAGGAAAATTCATTATCTAATGGTACCAACTATGAATTAAGTACATGTGAGGGGTCTTGTATGCACGTTCTTAAGAGGGATAAAATGAAGATATCCTTTATTTGAGATAGGTTAAGTGGGATTTCTATTCTGTAGACCACCGCTCTGTTTCTATCATGGATCTCATAGGGGATGATGTATATTGGACCAAAAATTATGTTCTTTCAAAATGTCGTCAATTTATTCAATCAATATATGCATATGAATACAATGTATCTAACATAAAACACTAGGTCACATCAGTTATTTTTCACATATCTTTTTTGTCGACTCTGAGCATTATTGAGGTGATTCTGAATCATCTTAACTTATTCCACCATTTCTCAAATCATTTCAGTAACTATTAGATTTCATTACCCAACATTATGCTAGCATGTAGGTGTTCTACACCACTTCCCATAAATGGCTTTTCATGGAGCCATTTGGATTCATGAGTTGAAACTATTGTTGTAAAATAACTCAACCGTGGGTATATTTTGGTCTCATCCTCCTCTGAATTCCATAAAACATGATTGTAACATTTCTTCCAGTGTCCCAATAGTCAGCTAATATTGGAAATCATTTTGACAATGATATACCTTGATTAATTTGATATCAATTTTTATATAATATAAGATACTTTTACAGAACATAGAGTTGAATCTCTGATCTTGATCTGATAGAATCGATTGTTGTAATTTCTAAATACTTACAACTTTTCTCATGTATATAAATGAAGTATAACCTAGTGATAATTACTCTAAAATTTTGATAAAGTGAACTTTCATTTTATGACATTTCAAAATAACCCATATTTTATTATTTATCCTCGATTTCTTGGTAAATATGGTGATAATTTTTATGGTGATTTTTCTCATTTCCATGTTGTTATCGGTAATATTTGTATCATCCCTGTAATCATTCACTTTTTAAGTACTAGGCACTTTGATGTAATATTCATCAATCTCCATCATCATATTTTCCCACCAATAGTGTTATATTAGATACTGAAACATCTTTAGGCTTCCTGGGTGGATAGAGAAGGTTCATCTATGTGAATCATCCAACATATCTTTCTTCAACTCAGGATTTGGTTATAGCCATAGTCTTGACCCAAATCACATAACTCCTTCTCCATTACCACTTAACTCTATGGATTTCCCTCATCATATGGTTTCCACTTTATTTTTAATTCCCACATCATTTTTTTGAGAATACATTGACCTCTCTAGAATAGACTTTTGAGAAATCATTTATGAAAATATTTATGATGTTATTTACTTTAGGATTTCCATATCAATCAGTTCCAAATCTAAGAATATTTTATCCCTCTAAATTCTCATCAATGATAGGATTTATAGATTCATTTTAGTTATATCATCTACCACTTCATTCACATTCTCGAGATGGTATTGGATTGATCAACCCCAGTACTTTATCATCTATAACCATATTTATTGGCACTTATTCATCTCTTTTACTTTGAATATATATTTTAAGATTTTTTGATCTATTTATATTTCAAAATTCTCTCAAAATATTAAATTATGCCCAATTTTCAATGACAATATCACTATAGAGAACCCTAGATAACGTTTTGGTTAGTTCTTTTCATGGACATTCAAAAACCACCTATCATAGGCTATTATTTTATCATTCCTCATTAACACGCAACCCAATTCCTTATTTTATGAATCACTAATTTAAATTAATGGATCTCAACTTATCGGTAGTTTAACCACAGGTGCAATTATAAGCCTCATTTTTATCTGTATGAATCTTTCTTCACACTCATGATTCTATGAAAAATTTCCCTTTTCCGAGTTATCGTGGTAATATGGTTTGAAAATCATGAGTAATTGCTCACAAATCATAGATAATAACAATCAATCCCATGTAATCTATATATATATATCACATATGATAGCCTCGAACATCCACCAATCACTTCTGTGATGAAGGGTCCATAGATATCCCATTACATGTGATGATATTCCCCAATAATTAAACTTCTAGCAACCAAAATTCACATTTTTTTCTTCCCATAAAGAATATCCTTTCACATGTTCTTTATCATAATGCACTGATGCTCTTCATTCTCTCTCTTAGTCATGGTTATATTATAATGTCATCTATAAGGACTACCACAAATTTTTCAAGGTAATCTCTAAAGTATATATTCATTAATTCCATGGAGAATTCTAGATAATTTGTGAGTTTTAATGGCATTAATATGAACTCCCAGTTCTCGTACCTTGTTCGTAAATATGTTTTTAGTATATCATCATTCATCGCTGTAACATATTAATATCTTAACCATAGATCCACCTTATAGAATTATTGTGAACCGCATATCTAATGAAAATATTCATTAATATTTTGTTGAGGATAAGTTTTCTATATTAAGATCTTATTCAGATCATGATAATAAATGCCAATCCCATTGTCATATCATTATTCATGATAAATAGGTCTAGCGAACCCCATAAAAAAGTATTGCATGTATGAACCCTTTATCTAGATTATTTTTTAGTTATTTCTTCATATCCTCAAGTTCAACAACGACAATTATATATGGAGTCTTGGATAATGGAAACAACACTGGTGTAATATCCTTTGAAAATTAAACTTCTCTATTTAGAGGAATACCATACAATTCCTCAGGAAAAACATCATCATATTCTCTCTGAATAGGCATGTCTTTGAGAATGGTTCATTCCTTAGAATAAGTAATTTTATCAAGATGTTCTTTCTCATGTGGAAATAAAAACCATTCTTGAGATATTAGTGCTAATGAAGATTCATCCTCCTTTGTGCACTTGTACAGAATTGGGTGTTGATACTGAATATGGAGTTAGTTCCTTCTAATGAATATTTATTTTTCCTTCATATAGGGAAATCCAATCCATCCTCATAATGCCATAAAATACCACCATATAGAGTATGATTGGGTTTTATGGGATATTCAGCCCATACATTTTGACATTGGAGGAGTTACATACATCGTATGAAATAATTTCCCCAATTTCCATTTTCACTTATAGTTATACTTCCATGCTATGTAGGGGTGTTTTAATAGATGTAATAATTTTTTTTAAATGACCTGACCCTAGGTACCAACATATGGGGAATTCCTTTAATACACTGTCATCGTTCTATGGAATCATGTCCTGAAACATCGATAAGTTTTGTAGTATGGTAAAATAGATTACATACATGAAATATACATTTCAAATTATAATATAAAATAAGCAAAGATAATCAATTGTTAAAACCATTATTCACCAATATTAATCCTTTAGATAAATCATAAAAAAATTCTTGGCATCCTTGGAAAATAAAACATAAGAAATGTGTGATGTCATATTCTCAGTGAGCATAAATAATATAGAAAAAGCTTTCAAAAATAAGAACATATTTTTAAGGAAAGGTACAAAGCATAAACAAAAGCCTTATAAAAATTTATCTCCACCATTATATGGAAAGAATAAATCAAATAATTTTATTTAAACATTCACTTGGATATTCCTCTAGTCTATTAATCACATGTAAAATCAATAACTAATCTCTTAATGAGGGAATTCATAATGTCAGACATCATAACCACTACATCATGGCCTAGTGCCAAGACCATTCTGAAGTATTCTGTCAAGGCCTTGTGTGAAGACACTAGTTTCTATCATGAGAACTAATGATGCATCGAGGGGATATTTTGGGTTCCAACCATCCCTTACTAAGTCCAGTGAATTTCTCATATGAAAATTTTGAAACATGAAAAAAAAATTCATATTAAAACTGGTGTATGAAATGTCAATACATTAACCATAAACAATGAGTGATATAAAAATAGAACATCCACTGTCAAAAATATCACAACTCATTAAATACAATATGGAATAGTTTATTATATTAAATAATCCTAGATCAATAATAATACCTAATAAATGATGTTGACATAGATTAAAAAAGAAAGTAAAACTCTTGGAGATAAATATTCATTTTTCTTGAAATAATTTAAAAGTTGTAAAATTTATAATGTAAATCAGTTGAAAGATATTTTTGAATCAAAGAGTCCCATACCACATTGAAACATTCAAAAGGAATTAACATTTAAAAAAAATCATGTTAATATAAATACATCCTTTAACTAATTTCGAAAACATTGACAATATGTAAATATATTTAGAGTAATTAATCATTAAAATGTTTAAAATAATGATCTTGTTAAAAATTCCATTCCATAAAACATTAAAATATTCCTTTAGAAAAAAAATTTATGAAACATTGACATGGATGATGTTAGAACTCGAATCTTCGTTTCAGGTATGTCTTTCCTTTTTCGGGTGTTTTTGAGAAAAAAGAATTTTCTGGAATTTTTTTAAGTACACGACATGTACTTTTTGAGTACATGTCATGTACTCTTTTCCCACTCGAAGCCATGTTTTGGCAGTGTCTAGGCCACACACACGGTGTGTATGGGTGATGTGGAGGCCGATTTTGGTGGAGTACAGAATGACCTAGTACACGTCGTGTACTCTAAAAGTACACACAGTGTAATTTCTTTTTTTCATTAATCGGAGCGGGGTCGCGCCCGATCGCCGTAAATGTCTTCATCAAGGTCTGGTTCGGCCGAGAGACGTTGTACGGCCACGAAGCTTCTCTGGATTCCCAAGCCTCCATATATTCTACGATTCGACCGCGATCGATTGCGTTGGAACCGCAGCGGTGAGTTCTTCCTTTTTCTTCAATTTCATTCCTGGATTCTCCCTCTTTCTCAAGTTATCATTGTTTGATCGTTTTGGATGTTTTCTCATATCTACGACGTTCAAGGGAGAATTAGTCGTCGTGGTTCAATTATATCGATCTCCTAGGATCGCGTTAGGTGGTTTGTGTCTTACCGTTCAATGTCTTGGAGTTTTATGTGCAAATTCCACCAATACCCATGAATGGGGTATTGCTTGTTTAACATTTTGACCTTGATGTTTTCCTGCCTTTCGTGTATGCTTCTGTAGAGGTAAATTAATCATGTTAGAGGATAATTTTTTGTTCTTGGATGTTTTTCCCATGATTTTCTCTATTTATGACCTTTGGGTCCTGTTATCCTTAGGTCGTTATGACTATTTCCTTGCCATGTGTCTATAAGATAGATAGTTTTGAATAACATGCTTGTTGTCCTATAGAATGTTATCCAAGTAGCTCTATAGGTGTAATTTGGCCTTTTATAATTATCATGCACTGACTAGAATGGGGTTGTGAGAACCTGGTGCTATAGACTATAAGGGATAGACCGAGTGATCTTCCTAGAGAGTCCATGAAATTATAGGCTACGGGAGGTTAGACTGAGTTAGCCTCCTCAGTGAGTCTTAGACATTATATTCCATGGGGGATAGAATGAGTGAGATTCCTAGAGTGCCTTCAAATTATATAGACTATAGGAGGGTAGACCCAGTGAGCTTCCTCAGAGAGTCTTACCTTATTTGATTTCTCTTTAAGAACCTTTCCAGGATAGAGGAGTAATTGACCGAGTTAGCTTCCTCAGAGATTCTGTGGTATACCTGAGGCTATATGAGTAATTTTCCAAGATAGATTCCTTAGAGAGTCTCTAGAACTTGGGTCTAAGTGGGTTAAACCACGTGATCTTCCTCTGAGAGTCCCTAAATACCCTAGACTATATGGGAAATTGATCATGTGAGCTTCCCCAGAGAGTCTCCTAAATTCGTATGACCAAACCAGAGGGGTTAGGCTGAGTGCACTGCCCAGAGGGTTGTGGTACTTTTTGGATAGGACCAGAGGGGATGGCTGCAAGTACTTCCCAGGGGGTTTATGTTTGTGGTTAGCTATTTGCTTCTCTGCTACTTTTTGTGTTGTGGATTTACTACTGTTGTACGTCAACATATTACTACTTACTGTTTATTACCTATTGTTTACTGCTACTATTTACTACTTCCTGTACTATTACCTGCCATATACTCACTGACTGTTAGGCACAGATCTTTGGGTGGTTGCCTACTGGGATTTTATCTCACAACTTGTTTGGGCCATGATTTTGGGCCCAAGAAGACTATGTTTTTGCAGGTATAGACAAGGGAAAGCGCCCATCGACTTTCGTTACATGATTTCTTGGAGTAGGATAGCATGGGACCAAGCTTTGTCTTGCGATATGAGGAGCTGTTTTACTTTTCTTTTGTACTTTTTTTGGTACTGTGTTTTTTTCCAACATTTTGACTTTTTTAGCTGCTTTCCTAGATATGTATTATGAATCATTTCATATATACATATGTTCTCTAGTTTTTTGATTTAGTCTTCCACTTTTTATATTGTTGGTTATTACTGCTTCCGCTATTTCATGTTTATTTATTTCCGTTGTGTACTCTGCCAATGAGGGCATAGTTTCCCCACTATCACACCCAAGGCCCTCACTACTAGTCGGCAGCTTCTGGCATTTGGGGAAATGCGCTTGAGGCCATGTGACCAACTGGGTACGGGGCACCTTTGGGTGGCTTCATAAACCAGGACATTATAAAGTGGTATCATAGGAATTATTTTCTCTTGATTTACTATTTGGAGCATTTGGCCAAGGATAAGAAGGATTCGATACTTTGAAATAAGTTGTGCCCGGGAGTAGCTAACCCATGTACAGGGAAAATCCATACTACTTTGTTTATTGTAGTTTTCTAGTTTTGAGATTTTACGGTTGATATGATTTTACCTAGAGTGATTCACATGCTTTGTGTTGTTATTGTTTTGATATTACGGTTCTATTTCTGTCGAAACCCGATGAGATGAGGGTATTCCATCTCATGCATCATATAGGCAGTTGTTAGAAATCACATGCCATGCATTCTTTCCATGGAATCTATGGTGCATTAGAGATTTCATGTTGTTGTGATAGACTCTATGTAGAATATGTATGTTGTTGGGAAAGATGCTTGATAGAATCCCTACTATTGTAATAGAGAAAATGATTGTGTTGTACTTTGTTTAAATGAACGGAAAATTTTGATTCTTGAGGTGTTATGGGCCCTCTTGAACCAGAAGTTGGTGGATCATGATCATATTTTTTCTTGTACATCACTGTAGGAGATTCCAAGCTTTGATTCCCAGGGAGTATGGGCCCTCACTGATCGAAATTTGGAACCTCTTTGCCTTGTTTTTAGAATTTTTGGGATTCTATGCAGTTTCTACGATATTTCCCAGAAAAACCCAGAATACATGGCGTGTACATTCTGGATACACGCCGTGTAGTTTTCAGGTCATGTCACTGACCGTGTGAGCAGAAACATGGTGTCGTGAAAATAACATCAGGAACACACCATGTACGGTTGGTGCACACCTTGTAGTTTAATGTCGTGTACCCGGTCGTGTCACTAACTACACGGGTCGGGGAAGCTCGAGTTGAAGAAATTGTGATGGTAAAGAACACGGCGTGTAGTTTTGTTCTAGGTACCTGGACATGTCATGAACAACATGGATCGGTGTTACCTTCTCATATAAACGCCTTGTTTTTTCAGAACAGGACGTGTTAGGGAAGTCATTTAGATGGCCATGTAACTTATAACCCGGGCCTCCGAGATCGTGTCTAGTACACGCTGTTTCCATAGGGAACACCCCGTGTAGTCTGTGGTTAGTTTGGACCATGTGGGGTAGTCATGTAAGGAGACTCGGGCAGGGGTTTAGAGTTCAAGTACACGTCGTGTAGTTTGGGGTGTTACACGACCAGTAGTGGCAGGTGTACAAGACCATGTTAATGGATTTAACGGACACGCTGTGTAGTTTTTATACACGCCATGTAGTCGTGTTTTTTAAAACATGATAGTTTCTTTCCCTTGTTCCCATTTTGTAATCCTATGTTTTCAGTTCTTGTTAATCTTGATCTAATGTTTGCTTTTGATATTTCAGATTTATGCCTTCGAGATGTCCTTCGGTTATACGTCAGTTGCTAGACAGTGACCAGACACCAGATATGGTCGATCAGGGACCTCCTGTTGATCCTCCGACTGTTCCATCCTTGGAACCAGCAGTTATACCCATCATAGGTACCGATGTGCAGTTTAGGGAGGATTTACTAAGGATTATGCAGACTTTTCAGGGAGCACCGCCTCCTGCCCCATCAATGGCTGAGTTGACGTGGGTCATTCAGCAGTAGCATCCTCCTTCATTCTGAAGAGATGGAGGACCCCAGGCTTGAGAGTCATTGTTCGAGGCCTCCCTAACTATCTTCAAGCATCTAGAGGTACCCCCAGATAATAGGTTAAAGTTGGCCACCTATATGCTCAGAGACATCTCCAAGAGGTGGTGGGAGGTGATTTCACAGTCAAGGCATCATTAGGGTATGTCTTGGGACATGTTTTGACGCACCTTCTTTGAATACTTCTATCCGAAGACCCTGAGGGCCGATCAAGCCCAGTATTTTATGAGTCTGTAGCAGGGTAATCTTTCTATTATGGAGTACTCGTCTCGCTTCACTAAGCTACAGTGTTTCACGCTGATCCCAGCTGGTGATGAGTTGTTCCTTGATAGGATCTTTGAGGATGGTCTCAGGCAGGAGATCCATTCCCAGGTGAATATCTTTCAATTGACTTTGATATCTTCTATCGTCAACCAGGTTTTGATTACTGAGCACATTCTTAGGGATTCTGGAGCAGTTGTAACAGCCTGAGATTTTATGAAAAATATTCTTTTTTTTATTTTACTAATGTCTTGTGTTGTACGCTACACCAAAAGGAGCTTGCACAACACACATCCTTGACTTGCCTTGCATTACACGCAATCGCGACCTTCCTCGATAGCGTGTGTAATACGCAATACCGAGTTTCACTAAACAACGATATGCTATTAAAATATTATTAAAACTAGCCGTTATGAATAGTAATAACCACTTTTTAAAACTCTGTCAATCTTATTTTTCAAAATGAACTTCATTTTTTGATTCGGAGTATCGAATTTAGCCTAAGGTGAAATTTTGGTACTTTTCGGATAACTTTCATATTCTGATGAATAGTGAAAATTACAAAATTTTAATTAAAAACAACTTTTTCAATCGAAATAATTAATAGTGATAAATTATTAATTTTAGTAGTTTTAAAGTATATTTAGAATATATTTTTACAATTTAATACAATAATGGTCATTGGATGTAATTTCACATTTAAACCACTTATAAACAAGTTTCAATCTTTTGATATTTATTATCTCTTAAAAACACGCTATTTGTTTTAACAGCGGGATTTAATTATAAAATTAATTAATGAAACTTCTATGTTATGAATTTGGTAAAATAGACTTCATTTTTGAATTTGGAATATGAAATATAGCTTAGGATGAAATTTTGGCATTTTTCTGAAAACCTTCAATTTTTGATGAATAGTGAAACCACTAAGTGGTAGGTTAAAAACTGAATTTTGCATAAAACATAATTTTACCGCTTCTATGAATGGAATTTCGAAAATCCGACAGACACGGTTAATATCAAGGACTAAAATGTGGTTCAATGAGATGAAAATAATTTTTGGTGAATAGTAACGTTTTACTTTTTTTTACCACGGTTAAAAGTAAATAGGGTAATTAAGGGTAAAGATGATATTATTATTACCCTAACACATGTCCTAATTCTATTGGACAAGTGTATTTCGACCAAAAACAAACTTAGGAATAAAATATGACCATTTAGGCCCACTTGGATTAGATTAGGACATTTATTATTAATTTATTTAAAGAAGGGTTAAAATAGTTAAAATCAAAGTTTAATAAGTAAATCATTTTTAATATGGGGTTATACATAAGATAAATTCGATTTTAAATATTCATTAGAAAGCTAAAAAGATTTCCTACATGATGGTATTTTATTTGTAATTTTTAGACATCAAATAATTTAATTTATTTATGACACAACGATGATGCAGTAATTATCTTTTTAATGAAATATTGACATAATTGATGTTATAAGCACCATAATAAATGTAATTTGAGATTTTTTATGAATTCCACTAATTTTCTAGGTTACTATGATATATTAATGTTGATTTAATAAACTTGGTTCGAACATTTAATTCTGTTATGACTTTCACAAAAATCATATATCAAATAGTGTCAAAATTGACACAAAATAGTTTTTAAATCAAATATTATATTATTAATTGTTATTGTATTCCTAAAAATCTAAGGTTCGGCCAAATGACATAGATAAGGATATATATATTAATAATAAATAATGTGGGGTTCGTTTGGCATGTTATAGTAAGTGTATTAACCATATAGTGAAAGAAAACAAAAAGACATGGTAAAAGTTAAATTATTTAACTTAGAGTTAAATCTAATTGATAAAGTTAAAATAATATCCTAAACTTGTCTAAATTTTATTGGTTGATAGGATTTCGACCCATACCCACTTTATCTTCGAAATAAGACCCTTTGGAACCATTATAAACCGATTTTGACTTTAATATAAAATAATATTTTGAGATATTCCTAAGGTGCCCCTCTCCTCCCCTATAAAAGGACACCTCCTCCCCTTCCTCCTCACACAAATTTGAGCACTCAAGCTCGGCCAACCCCTGCCAAAATCTCTTCTCCACTTCCCTAGCAACATCCTAGAGGTTCTGGTCTTCCTAAAAGACCAATTCTAGTGCCCTAAGAGGAGGTCTCAAAGAGGCACTTCAAAGAAGAGGTAATTACTGTTACCAATTCTTTCACCTTTATTTCTTCTTCCACTTCTTCTTCTTAGGTTGTTTCATTATGAAGTAATAACATCAGTATCACTCATATACTGATATGTTATTATAATTATGAAACAACCCTATTTCACCATCTATCCATCCTACGGAAAAAGAAATCACCGCGCGTGCGTACGTACGGAATACCGTCTCCACGCCGTGGTGTAATCTATTTTCCACCACCACCTTACATGGATGGGTATAATGGTGTAAAGAATAACTATACATAGTTATTACAACATCATATTGATTCTGATATATTGTATAATCCACTCCAATTCAATTCAATATTTATAGAAATGATATCATCGCTCGTGCGTACGTACGGACTACCGTCTCCACGACGCGATGAGATTCATTCTCCATGTTAACCATTTAAGAATGATTATAATGTATATATAAGAAATAATAATGAAATATATGACATAATAATGATACTGGATTTATGTAAATTTATATTTATGTCTTCTACTTAATTCCATTCACTTCAATAAGGAAACGAAAACAGCGTTCATGCGTACGTACGGACTACCGTCTCCATGAACGGTGTATTTCATTCCATTTATCGATATTATATATATATATATATATATTCTGAATATATATTATATATAAATCATGTTTTACATTCTTTATATAAGTAATCATGATCCAAGTAATCATATTAATAATTACAAGTTAAAAACACAAACGACAAATGAGACGATTTTACCCAAAACGCTACTTTAACATGAATTTACAAAAGCATGGGTAATATAAAGTCATAAGTGGACCATATATGATATAATAACAATGAATATTATTCTGGAATAAGTCAATAACATGATTTAAATCATTAAACAGGAGGTTCGGACACTTACAAAGCAAGTCAGACCTAAGGTAAGGGAAATATCACAATCTCATTTTTATCCGAGATTGTTTATTCGTATGTATTTACTGGGGTGTATTTTATCATCCAAATCCATGTTCCCTCAATATGTAATATTATTTCCATCCACCTACAATTTTTTAAATCCAATTTTACCCTTCTATGAGTTTTTAGTAAAGGATATGAAAGGAATATTTTTTTCGTTTTTCGTACGAGGTACTTTTTGACTTTTCCGAAAAAAGTACGAAGAATGTTTTTTTTAACTTATACGGCACGAACGGATTTATACTGTTTTATAAAGCCTTATTTTCATGAAGCTTCCTCTAAAATATTTCATGACTATTTTCAATAAAATCTCTTTCTTTTAAAATTGCATGATGTTTTGTGAAAAGAAATTGATTTTGAAGAAGAAAGGATATTTTCCTCAAGAATTCAATTCAAGTGTTTTATCAAAATTATTTTCCATATAAGATAATAAAGGGTTCTGTTTCTATCCATATTTTTACATTGATTTGACTATGTTGTGTTGGAATTATGTTTATGAATTCCTTTATCTTATATGAATGGTTTTATGATGTCATGTTGTTTAAGAATTCCATTTTTATTACATGGGTTATGCAATGATGTATGATTTATGATTTTGTGGAAAACATAAGAAAGGATTCATTAAGAGATGGGTGGGACCTATATCTCCCTCCAATGCATTGGGTAAAGATTTTATATCTCATGAGATAGACATGGCTGGAATGGTAGGTTATACCGGTTCAGTGAAACAGGACTGAAACGAGGATTACTCGATTCAGAAAGGGACTTTGTCCACTAAGATAGTCTTGGCAATGAGTCTTGACTAACAAGAAATGATTCTCTATGATTATGTGTGTATGACACAATGAGTAATGTTTAAAGTTATGATTTCATTTCACTACTATGATTTATCCCATGTTATGAAATTATGCTCTCTTTTGCAGGTTAAGATTTCCAAAAATGTTATGTTCTTATGAAAATTATGTGATTGATATTTCCTTTGATTACCCTTACTGAGCATTTGAGCTCACCCTTTTATGTTTTCTTTTACCCAGGATATAAAGAAAGGTTTTAGGTAAAAAAAAGAAGATCTTTATGGGAGATGTTGAAGATCTTTCCACACGATTAGAAGATTATACTCCGAGTTTCCAAAGACACTAAACTATTACGATCCTTGTGTGTGTATTTTTGTTATATACTAAGTATTCCGCAAAAGTAATGTAATGTCCATGTACGTCAAGCTTCGGGTCTCTACAGTTGGTATCAGAGGAAAGGTTTAGTCAACCTTTGGAAACTAGGATGCGAAAACATTAGTGAGATCCCTAGAGATATTTCTAAGGTATGTCTAGGGATGTCCCTAGGGATAAGTATACGTATAGGTTATAGTAATAGAATTACGCTAACGATCATAGAATTAAACCTAAGATGTTGGATATTGAAGGTACTCCTCCTTTATTATGTTGTTTTCCCTAGCATGATTTTTGCCTCTCACACTATTCTTTTTGGGTTTTAGACGATGGCTGGAACCCGAAGGAACCGTGTTGATCAATGCAATGGACAATGCAATGATTGCCCTCCTGAACAAACAAATGTTATGGGAGATGGAGTGCAAAATCTTATTGCTATACTTACACAAGCTATGAATCATTCTGGACTTCCAAATGAGCAGAGAAGGGAACAATATTCTATTGAGTCCTTCATGAGGCAACGTCCACCTTCTTTCAGTGGGTCTTCTGATCCACTTGTGGCTGAACAATGGATCAGTACTACTGAAAAGATATTTTCAGTTCTTCAATGTTCTGACCATGATAAAGTCATCTTAGCAGTATATCGTTTGGAAGGTGAAGCTGATCAATGGTGTAATCTTATCAAGAATACGAGGCCAAGAGATGAAATTGAGTCCATGGAATGGGACGAGTTCAAGAACTTATTTTTCAATAAGTACTTCCCTCGTATTCTTCGAACAAAGATGGAGAAAGAGTTTCTTGAACTGAAGCAAAGGGACGATGAATTTGTTGGTACCTATGAAGCAAATTTTACAAGACTTGCGAGGTATGCTTCTGGAATTATCATATAACCTGAAAGTAAAGTTGATCGATTTTTCAGTGGCTTAAAACCAAGTCTTCGAAGGGCATTAGCTATAAGAGACTTCAGTAGCTATGAAGAAATTGTGCGTTGTGCTATCAAGGTAGAAATGGAAGTTGGTGTTACATATCCATCTCATGGTTTTGACAAGAAACGAAAGATGGAGTTCAAGGAGAAATCTCAGAATAATGGTGAAAAGAAGATGAATGTTTCCTTATGCACAAAGTGTGGAAAGAAGCATGGTGGAGATTGTCTTAAAGGGACTAGAAAATGTTTTAAGTGTGGAAAAGAAGGTCATCGAGCAGCTGAGTGTCGAAGTAATGGAAAAAGGGTTTCTAATGATGTGAATAAAGCAAACACTGTAGAGAACGCACCACCAACACTTCAATGCTTCAAGTGCAAGGAAATGGGGCATTATGCTAATAATTGCCCTAATCCAAGGGTTAGTGATGATCAACATGAGCAACCACTGAAGGCAAAGGACAAAGGGAAATCACATGCGATCACTATTGGCAATGTTGAATATGACAACGATGTGGTGGAATGATTAAGTGTTTATGTAATGGGATTCCAAAATAATGTTGTATCATTGAGTATTGCAATATTTATTGATGTGGTATTCAAAGTGATTGAGATATTTTTTGGAAATAAGATGATATGCGCATAATGAAGATGAGAAAATGGAATGTTTAATAGTATTCATGAGCTCATGATTGATATAAGGACTAAGTGATATCATGGTTTGAGTATATAGAATTTTGAGGATTTTGGTATATGGAAAGTGTTAACTTTTAACTGCACTCACTAAGGTATTCAAGAGAATACACGATTAAGGACTTTGAATGTTTGGAATGTGACCAACAAGACATATCTTATGTGGGGATCAACGACAGTATTAAATCTCTGGTAATCGTTGTCACTATATTATGAGAGTGGACTGCAGTATTATGTATAAGCCTAAAGATTAGACTGGATTATGTTGGACATAAGTTAGTATTGTTTAAGGATAGAAGATTTTCGATATTATTGATGGGATGTTATAGTGACGTAGTTTTAGAAAAAGGACAACCTGCAGGACGGGCGACAGCCCATCGCTTCGGACAAGGCTGTAGGAATCGAACCCACAACCAAAGTGCGACTGACCTTTATCGCCTACCACTGACCTACAGGAAGTCCCTGTTTAGTAGAAACTAGTTTTATTATGTTAAGCAGTATGATATATGAAGTATAAGTCCATTTTAAGAACCATATGTTATTAATCTCACTATAGAATGACTTATGTATATTTAATAACTTTTTCTAACCTTTTGTTTGAGACAGATGGAATGACCCATCATTCTATCACATAATCTGCTAACACTTCACAAATAACAAATTCAACTTCATTTATTTAAGAGATGAAGTAGAAATTGTTCAAGGCACGAACAAAAGTGAGATTGTACCAAAATAAAGTAAGTATTTATTCTAAGCAAATTTTCAACTTTAGGGAAATGATCTTGAAAACCAAAAATGTTGTCCTAGTGATCTTATACCTGATGAATCAGATGGTACCTTATATCATCACAAATCTATGGATTTGTGATTACTGGCTTTTCCATAGCCATGTTCTCTACCACTCTCCATCAGAACATGATGGTTAGATTTCTCTTCCATATCCATATTTTCACCTATGTGGAAACCCAGTGATTAGTTTATTTGGGTAATCGTTACATTTCATACTTTAGTTTTTAAATCCAAGTTTTGGTATTCCCTTTTACGATGTGGGTTTCTATTAAAAAAACTTTCGAATAGTAAACCATTTATAACCCCGACGAATTTCGAGGGCGAAATTCATTTTAAGGGGGGTAGAATGTAACAGCCTGAGATTTTATGAAAAATATTCTTTTTTTTATTTTACTAATGTCTTGTGTTGTACGCTACACCAAAAGGAGCTTGCACAACACACATCCTTGACTTGCCTTGCATTACACGCAATCGCGACCTTCCTCGATAGCGTGTGTAATACGCAATACCGAGTTTCACTAAACAACGATATGCTATTAAAATATTATTAAAACTAGCCGTTATGAATAGTAATAACCACTTTTTAAAACTCTGTAAATCTTATTTTTCAAAATGAACTTCATTTTTTGATTCGGAGTATCAAATTTAGCCTAAGGTGAAATTTTGGTACTTTTCGGATAACTTTCATATTCTGATGAATAGTGAAAATTACTAAATTTTAATTAAAAACAACTTTTTCAATCGAAATAATTAATAGTGATAAATTATTAATTTTAGTAGTTTTAAAGTATATTTAGAATATAATTTTACAATTTAATACAATAATGGTCATTGGATGTAATTTCACATTTAAACCACTTATAAACAAGTTTCAATCTTTTGTTATTTATTATCTCTTAAAAACACGCTATTTGTTTTAACCGCGGGATTTAATTATAAAATTAATTAATGAAACTTCTATGTTATGAATTTGGTAAAATAGACTTCATTTTTGAATTTGGAATATGAAATATATCTTAGGATGAAATTTTGGCATTTTTCTGAAAACCTTCAATTTTTGATGAATAGTGAAACCACTAAGTGGTAGGTTAAAAACTGAATTTTGCATAAAACTTAATTTTACCGCTTCTGTGAATGGAATTTCGAAAATCCGACAGACACGGTTAATATCAAGGACTAAAATGTGGTTCAATGAGATGAAAATAATTTTTGGTGAATAGTAACTTTTTACTTTTTTTTACCACGGTTAAAAGTAAATAGGGTAATTAAGGGTAAAGATGATATTATTATTACCCTAACACATGTCCTAATTCTATTGGACAAGTGTATTTCGACCAAAAACAAACTTAGGAAGAAAATATGACCATTTAGGCCCACTTGGATTAGATTAGGACATTTATTATTAATTTATTTAAAGAAGGGTTAAAATAGTTAAAATCAAAGTTTAATAAGTAAATCATTTTTAATATGGGGTTATACATAAGATAAATTCGATTGTAAATATTAATTAGAAAGCTAAAAAGATTTCCTACATGATGGTATTTTATTTGTAATTTTTAGACATCAAATAATTTAATTTATTTATGACACAACGATGATGCAGTAATTATCTTTTTAATGAAATATTGACATAATTGATGTTATAAGCACCAAAATAAATGTAATTTGAGATTTTTTATGAATTACACTAATTTTATAGGTTACTATGATATATTAATGTTGATTTAATTAACTTGGTTCGAACATTTAATTCTGTTATGACTTTCACAAAAATCATATATCAAATAGTGTCAAAATTGACACAAAATAGTTTTTAAATCAAATATTATATTATTAATTGTTATTGTATTCCTAAAAATCTAAGGTTCGGCCAAATGACTTAGATAAGGATATATATATTAATAATAAATAATGTGGGGTTCGTTTGGCATGTTATAGTAAGTGTATTAACCATATAGTGAAAGAAAACAAAAAGACATGGTAAAAGTTAAATTATTTAACTTAGAGTTAAATCTAATTGATAAGGTTAAAATAATATCCTAAACTTGTCTAAATTCTATTGGTTGATATGATTTCGACCCATCCCCACTTTAGCTTCGAAATAAGACCCTTTAGAACCATTATAAACCGATTTTGACTTTAATATAAAATAATATTTTGAGATATTCCTAAGGTGCCCCTCTCCTCCCCTATAAAAGGCAACCTCCTCCCCCTCCTCCTCACACAAATTTGAGCACTCAAGCTCGGCCAACCCCTGACAAAATCTCTTCTCCACTTCCCTAGAAACATCCTAGAGGTTCGGGTCTTCCTCAAAGACCAATTCTAGTGCCCTAAGAGGAGGTCTCAAAGAGGCACTTCAAAGAAGAGGTAATTACCGTTACCAATTCTTTCATCTTTATTTCTTCTTCCACTTCTTCTTCTTAGGTTGTTTCATTATGAAGTAATAACATCAGTATCACTCATATACTGATATGTTATTATAATTATGAAACAACCCTATTTCACCATCTATCCATCCTACGGAAAAAGAAATCACCGCGCGTGCGTACGTACGGAATACCGTCTCCACGCCGTGGTGTAATCTATTTTCCACCACCACCTTACATGGATGGGTATAATGGTGTAAAGAATAACTATACATAGTTATTACAACATCATATAGATTCTGATATATTGTATAATCCACTCCAATTCAATTCAATATTTATAGAAATGATATCATCGCTCGTGCGTACGTACGGACTACCGTCTCCACGACGCGATGAGATTCATTCTCCATGTTAACCATTTAAGAATGATTATAATGTATATATAAGAAATAATAATGAAATATATGACATAATAATGATACTGGATTTATGTAAATTTATATGTATGTCATCTACTTAATTCCATTCACTTCAATAAGGAAACGAAAACAGCGTTCATGCGTACGTACGGACTACCGTCTCCATGAACGGTGTATTTCATTCCATTTATCGATATTATATATATATATATATATATTCTGAATATATATTATATATAAATCATGTTTTACATTCTGGATATAAGTAATCATGATCCAAGTAATCATATTAATAATTACAAGTTAAAAACACAAACGACAAATGAGACGATTTTACCCAAAACGCTACTTTAACATGAATTTACAAAAGCATGGGTAATATAAAGTCATAAGTGGACCATATATGATATAATAACAATGAATATGATTCTGGAATAAGTCAATAACATGATTTAAATCATTATACAGGAGGTTCGGACACTTACAAAGCAAGTCGGACCTAAGGTAAGGGAAATATCACAATCTCATTTTTATCCGAGATTGTTTATTCGTATGTATTTACTGGGGTGTATTTTATCATCCACATCCATGTTCCCTAAATATGTAATATTATTTCCATCCACCTACAATTTTTTAAATCCAATTTTACCCTTCTATGAGTTTTTAGTAAAGGATATGAAAGGAATATTTTTTTCGTTTTTCGTACGAGGTACTTTTTGACTTTTCCGAAAAAAGTACGAAGAATGTTTTTTTTTAACTTATACGGCACGAACGGATTTATACTGTTTTATAAAGCCTTATTTTCATGAAGCTTCCTCTAAAATATTTCATGACTATTTTCAATAAAATCTCTTTCTTTTAAAATTGCATGATGTTTTGTGAAAAGAAATTGATTTTTAAGAAGAAAGGATATTTTCCTCAAGAATTCAATTCAAGTGTTTTATCAAAATTATTTTCCATATAAGATAATAAAGGGTTCTGTTTCTATCCATATTTTTACATTGATTTGACAATGTTGTGTTGGAATTATGTTTATGAATTCCTTTATCTTATATGAATGGTTTTATGATGTCATGTTGTTTAAGAATTCCATTTTTATTACATGGGTTATGCAATGATGTATGATTTATGATTTTGTGGCACACATAAGAAAGGATTCATTGAGAGATGGGTGGGACCTATATCTCCCTCCAATGCATTGGGTAAAGATTTTATATCTCATGAGATAGACATGGCTGGAATGGTAGGTTATACCGGTTCAGTGAAACAGGACTGAAACGAGGATTACTCGATTCAGAAAGGGACTTTGTCCACTAAGATAGTCTTGGCAATGAGTCTTGACTAACAAGAAATTATTCTCTATGATTATGTGTGTATGCCACAATGAGTAATGTTTAAAGTTATGATTTCATTTCACTACTATGATTTATCCCATGTTATAAAATTATGCTCTCTTTTGCAGGTTAAGATTTCCAAAAATGTTATGTTCTTATGAAAATTATGTGATTGATATTTCCTTTGATTACCCTTACTGAGCATTTGAGCTCACCCTTTTATGTTTTCTTTTCCCCAGGATATAAAGAAAGGTTTTAGGTAAAAAAGAAGAAGATCTTTATGGGAGATGTTGAAGATCTTTCCCCACGATTAGAAGATTATACTCCGAGTTTCCAAAGACACTAAACTATTACGATCCTTGTGTGTGTATTTTTGTTATGTACTAAGTATTCTGCAAAAGTAATGTAATGTCCATGTACGTCAAGCTTCGGGTCTCTACAGCAGTGGACTAAGGCGGTTCGACATCCAGAGCTGGTGTGCCTCCTATGGACAGTAGGAAGCGTCGCAAAGAGTCTTCTCTAGGAGATCGAGGTTCGCAGGATGCGTCTTCTGGCAGCCAGGTTGTATGCTCCCAGTGCGGTAGGAGTGGGCATACCAGGCCTCAGTTCTAGAGTGATCCGATGGAGTGCTGATCTTGCGGCAAGATGGGCCATCTTCAGCGCTTCTGTCACATCTTCTCACCTTCAGCTGGTGGTATGGGTTCCTCTATGACCCCATGTTCTAGAGATGCTCTGCCATTTTCCCCCCAGTCTAGTAACTAGAGTTCTTCTGGTCATTCGGCCCGAGGTGTAGGTCATGGCCGTGGTGGTCAGTCCCTAGTTCATTAGTGATAGTAGAGTGGATTAGCTCAAAGTGGTCAGCCATGGGCGTTGTGCCGTGGTGCAGGCCAATCTTTCGCCATAGAGCAGACCTATCAGGAGCATGATCCCATCCCTTCTGCAGTTTGAGGTATGATCTTAGTAGCCTCAGTTTTATCTTCATCCCTTTTTGATACTGGTTCTTCCCATATCTTTATCTCTATTGCGGTTGTGGAGATCCTCGGGCTTGGTATCTTTTTTTCTGCCTACTTGTTGACTCTTGACACACTTTTGGGAATGAGGACATCTAGCGTACGTCAGTGAAGAGAGTTCCCTCTTGAGTTTGCGGGGTGTCATTTCTTATGCGACCTCTATGTCCAAGAGATGATGGGCTGTGAAGTCATTCTCATTATGTACTGGTTGGTTCCCTTCCAGGCATTCATCGATTGCTATCGCCGCAGGGTGAGTTTCATATCTCCAGAGGGAGGATCATTCCTTCATAGAGGCGAGTGGGATGTCCAGGCGGGTAGAGCTGGACCAAAGCATCATGGGCTAGGGGAAGTTACAACACAGATTTCCTGTCTTTATCTAGATGACTAGAGGAATTGATAATTATAATTTCCCTTAGTGGCGGATTGTTTCAAGGATGTTTTTATAGAGGACATTTCATGTTTTCTCCCGAAGCGTGAGGTAGACTTCTCGATTAAGATCTTTCCAGGAGCGGCACCGGTGTCCATTCCTCCTTATAGGATGGATACACCTGAATTGTAGGAGCACAAGAAGCATGTTGAGGTGTTGTAGGAAAAGGGTTTCATCCGACCCAGTACTTCTCCTTGGGGTTCGTCTGTCTTGTTTGCGAAGAAGGAAGACGATACCCTTCATCTTTCTGTGGATTATTGGAAATTGAACTAGTTGATGGTCAAGAACTGATGTCCCTTGACAAGGTTAGATGGCCTCTTTGATCAGCTTCGAGGAGCCCGAGTGTTCTTAAAGATTTATTGGAGGTTCGGTTATCATCAGTTGCGTGTTAGACCATCAGAAATACCTCTTACAGCCTTCAGGAGCAGGTATGGTCTATACGAGTATACAGTCTTGCCGTTTGGTCTCAGGAACGCACCTGTAGTTTTCATGGGACTAATGAACTGAGTGTTCCATCCGTATTTGGACTCCTTCTTCATAGTCTTCGTGGACGATATCTTGGTGTACTCTCACACTCGACACGACCAAGCCTCGCATATTGAGATCATTCTGAGTACACTGAGAGAGCCTCAGTTGTATGCTAAACTCTCGAAGTGCCACTTTTGGATGCATTAGATTCACTTCTTGGGTCACTTCTTCTCAGAGGTTGGAGTATCTGTGGACCCAGAGAAAGTGAGAGTTGTTGTTTACTAGGAGCATCCGAAAAATGTTTTTGAGGCGCGGAGTTTCCTAGGGCTGGCTAGATACTATAGATTCTTCATTCAGGACTTCTCGCGCCTAGAAACAATGTTGACAGGTCTGACCATGTTAGGGGAAAGTTTTTATTTTCATATTCTTGTGAGTCAGCCTTTTGAAAGCTCAAGGGGAGGTTAACTTCAGCACTAATACTAGTCTTTCCAGAGCCGGGCAAGGGAAACACTGTTTACTATGATTATTAAGGTACCAGGCTGGGAGATGTGCTTATGCCGGGATATAAGGTCATTGTGTATGGGTATCAGAAGTTGAGGCCACATGAGAGGAATTTCCCTACGCACGATCTGTAGTTGGAAGTAGTTGTTCATGCCTTACGCTGTTGGATACATTACCTTATGGGAGAGCGCTTTGTGTTTTCCACCGACCACATGAGTCTCAAGAATATATTCACTTAGCATGATCTGAATCTGAGACAGCATAGGTGGGTTTAGTATAATAAGTACTTTGACATCGAACTCTCCTATACATCGGGAAAGGGAAATGTAGTGGCTGATGCTTTGAGCATGAGAACTCATATTTAGGCAGTTTATGAGGCCAGTAGTGAGTGGCAGCTTATAGCTCTGTTCTCTGACATGCACTTGGAAGAGCAGGATAGGCAGGGACAGACTGTCTTATCTTCTGTAGCTATTACCTCTACACTTCTTGATCAGGTATGGATGAGGCAGATACCAAATTCAGAGGCCTTAGTTTTGTGGAAGAGTGTGTAAGGATGAGAGCCTCTTCCTGGATGTATAGTGGGAGAGGATGAGATCTTGCATTTCCAGGGACGCGTATGGGTGCCAGAAGATATACGCAAGGAGATAATGGAGGATTTTCATTCCACAATTTGGGATGTTCATCCTGGCGTCACCAAGATGTATCGTTATCTACACCTCCAGTATTGGTGGCAAGGTATGAAGAAATATGTTGCTGGTTTTTCATGAGATTTTCTACTTTTCAGCAGGTGAAAGCAGAGCATCAGCGACCACTATGGATTTTACAGCATTTACCCATTCTCAAGTGGAATTGGAATGATGTCACGATGGACATCATGACCGGGTTTCCAAGGACTCATCGGGGAAACAATGATGTTTGGGTTGTCGTCGATAGGCTTAAGAAGGTTTCACACTTCTTACCGATCAAGGAGACCTTCAGTGTTGATGATCTGGGACGGTTGTACATCCGAGAGATTGTACGTCTACATGGAGTTCCACACTCCATTATTTCAGATACAGATGCACATTTTACCTCTCTATTTTGGCAGGGACTTCAGAAGGCTTTGGGAATACAGGTACTTTTGAGTATAATATACCATCCCCGAACAGATGGCCAGTCCGGGCGCACAATCCAGGTGCTTGAGGATATGCTCCGAGCTTTCATTATAGAATTCGGAGGTTCTTGGGAGAAGAATATATCTCTTGTGGAGTTATCCTAAAACAACAGTTTTCAAGCGACCATTCAGATGGCACCTTACAAGGTTTTGTACGGTTGGCCACGTCGATCACCCATTTGCTGGCTGGAGGCAGGAGAGGAAGCTTTGCTGGGACCTCATCTTGTTCAGGAGACCACAAAAGAAGATAGAGTTGATACAGAAGAGGATGGATATAGCACAATATCAACATAAGTATTGTGCTGATCAGTGGAGAGGTCCTCTAGAGTTCGAGGTCGGGGATCAGGTTTTCCTACGTGTCCCACCGAGGTTGGGACACAAGAGGATTCGGATATAGGGTCAGCATTCACTGAGGTACGTCGGGCCGTTTATGGTATTGGAGAGGGTTGGTTCGGTTAACTAGTGGTTGCAGTTACCTCAGACGTACCAGGATATGAATGATGTCTTCCACGTATCTCAGCTCCGACATTACTTTTAAAACCTGTCACATGTCATTCAGCCTGATGAGGTTGAGCTCGATGCAGATGCATCGTTTGAGGAGCATCCAATCCGAATTGTTGATCGCAGTAAGAATGATCTCCTTGGGCATTATTTTCCTTTAGTACAGGTGCTTTGGCATCATGGGAAAGTACAAGAGAAGTCCTAGTAGAGGGAGGCCAAGGATCGATCGCAGTGGCCAGAGCTGTTCAGGGTTTTTTTATCTACGCCATTATGCGGAAATTCGGGGATGAATTTCCTTAAGGGGGAAAGTTTGTTAGAACCCGAATCTTCGTTTCAGATATGACTTTCCTTTTTCGGGATTTTTTGAGAAAAATTACATTTCTGGAAATTTTTGAAGTACATACCATGTACTTTATGAGTACATGACATGTACTCTATTCCCGCTCGAAGCCGTGTGCTGGCCGTGTCCAGGACACACACACGGTGTGTAGGGGTGACGTGGAGGCCGATTTTGGAAGAGTATGGAAAGACCTAGTACACGAAATATACTCTAAAAGTACATGCTTTGTACATTATTTTTTCATTAATCAGACCGGGTTTGTTCCCAATCGCAATAAATGTCTTCTTCTAGGTATGGTTCGACCGAGAGACGCCATATGGCCGTGAAAATTCTCCGGATTCCCGAGCCTCCATCTGTTGGCTGATTCGACCACCGTTAATTTCGTTGGAACTGTAGCGATGAGTTCTACATTCTTATTGTGTTTCATTCCTAGATTCTCCATATTTTTCAAGTTATCATGGTTTTAGTGTTTTGGACGTTTTCTCAGATCTACGACGTTCAAGGGAAGTTCAATCATTTTGGTTCATGTATATTGATCTCTGAGGATCAAGGTAGGTGGTTTGTGCCTTACTGATCAATGTATTTCAGTTTTATGTTCAAATTCAACCAATACCCATGAATGGGGTATTGAGTGCTTACCTTTTTTCCCTTGTTGTTTTCCTGCCTTGCTTGTATTCTTCTGTAGAGGTAAATTAATCATGTTAGAAGATAATTTGTTGTGCTTGGATGTTTTTCCCATGCTTTTCTATATTTACGACCTTTGGGTCTTGTTATCCTTTGGGAGTTATGACTGTTTCCATGACTTGTGTCTATAGGTTGGAGTGTTTTTATAACATGCTTGTTGTCCTGTAGAATTTTAGCCAAGTAGATCTATAGGTGTAATTTGGCCTTATAGCATTATCATGGACTGACTGGCACAAGGCTCTGAGAACCAGGTGCTATAGACTATATGGGATAGACCAAGTGACCTTTCAAGAGAGTCCATGACATTATAGACTATAGGAGGTTAGCCCGAGTGAGCTTCCTCAGTGAGTCTTAGAAATTATAGGCCACGGGGGATAGACCGAGCGAGCTTCCCAGAGTGCCTTCAGATTTTATAGATTATAGGAGGATAGACCGAGTGAGCATTCTTCAGAGAGTCTTACATTGTTTGATTTCTCTTTAAGAACCTTCCCAGGATAGAGGAGGAATTGACAGAGTGAGCTTCCTCAGAGAGTCTGTGGTATACCTGAGGATATAGGAGGAATTGACTGAGATAGCTTCTTAAGAGAGTCTCTAGACCTTGGGGATAAGAGCGTTAGACCGCGTGATCTTCCTCAGAGATTCCCTGACTACCCTAGACTGTAAGTGAAATTGACTAAGTGAGCTTCCCCAAAGAGTCTCATAAATTCATATGACCAAAACAGAGGGGTTAGGATGAGTGCACTGCCCAGAGGGTTGTGGTACTTCTTAGATAGGACAAGAGGGGATTGTTGCGAGTACTTCACAGGGGTTTTCTGTTTGTGGTTAGCTGTTTGATTCTCTGCTACTTGTTGTGTTGTGGTTTGACTACTGTTGTACATCACCCTATTACTGCTTACTGTTTATTACCTATTGTTTACTGCCACTGTTTGCTTCTTACTGTACCATTACTTTCCATATACCCACGGATTGTTAGACACATATCTTCAGGTGGTTGCCTAATGGTATTTTATCTCACACCCTATTTGGGCCAGGCTTTTGGGACCAAGAAGACTATGTTGTTGCAGGTATAGACAAGGGAAAGCGCCTTTCAACTTTGGGTACATGATTTCTTGGATCAGGAGAGCATAGGACCATGCTTTGGAATGCGATTTTGAGGAGCTGTTTTACTTTACTATTATACATGTTTTGGTACTGTTGTGTTTTCTAGCATTGTCACTTGTTTGGCTGCATTCCTAGATATGTATCATGCATCATTTCATATATACATATGTGATCCATTTTTTTGGTGTAGTCTTCCACTGTTTGTATTGTTGGTTATTACAGCTTATGGTATTGCATGTTTATCTATTTCCATTGTGTACTCTTTCAGTAAGGGCATAGTTTCCCCACTATCACACCCAAGGCCCTCGCTACTAGTCGGTAGCCTCTGGCGTTTGGGGAAATTCGCTTGAGGCCATGTGACCAACCGGGTACGGGGCGCCTTTGGGTGGCTTCCAGAACTGGGACATTACAGATGAAACTTTTAGTGAATCTTGGAGATGAATGGTAAATATTTCCTATTAAATAATTATCCTTAAACAATCTTGGATAATAATGAGATTGACGAATTAACCATTACCTTAGGTCTGATACCCTCCTATGTTTTCGAAACTCCACATTTAGGTGTCTCCTTTTGATTTGAACAAAAAGAATATTTAGGATGGCTTTATGCCCATAGTTTAGCCTCTATATTTAGGTGACTGAGGTTTGTAGGATAAATTGGTGGGTTTTGGCTGACAAAAAAGGCATTAGAGATCTTAGTTAAATAGAAAGGGAGGTGCCCTTTTATATGAGAGACGAGGGGAACTTTATGAAAATCATGAAATATTAATTTATAATAAAATTACATTCTCTTTATAATATTTCAAATTTTATTTATTTAGAGGATAATATTGGTATTGGTTGAAATCCTCTTTGCAAATGATTTTTAGACAATTTTAGATCATGAAACTAACCTTATCTTCTAAGATTAACCCTTAGATAAAAAGCATAACTCTTACCGTGTCTTCATGTATTTTTATAGTGTTGGGATAATTCATTTACAATAATATGGAAATAGAACCTCAAGTGTATCTATAATGAAATTTTATCATTATCTAAGTCATTTGGATGAACCTTATATTTTTATTATTTTCATATCATTTAATCAAATAATATTTGTTTTAAAAATTTATTTATGTCAATTTTGACACTATTTAGTAAATTATTTTTTTATGTCATGAGAAATTGATTACGTCGAACCAACGGAATTACGTCATCCCTAATATGTAATTTTCATCTATAAAATTTTTGGATGGCATCAAAACATTCAAATTATGTTTATTTCTATATTTATATTATCATTAATTTTATTCATTCATTAATAAGGAAAATAGAACATCATTATTGTCTAATAAATAAATTTAATTATTTAATGTCTAAAAATTTATAACAAAATAACATGATATATGAAATATTTTTTTCTTTATAATTAATATTTATAGTTTAAATGATCACTTATATTACTCATATTAAAATTTATTTAGTAAACAATATATGTTTATGTTAAATTTCTCTTTACATTAAATTAATTCTTATAACTTGTCATTATCACACCTATGTGGCTCCATGGGTTCTCAAAATAGACCCATGGATGCCCATGGTCGAAAATATCTCATAAAATTTGATTAGTACATGTTTTAGGGTATTTTCATATTATTATAATATTATTTCTTACCCTTACATGATTAACCCTTTACCTATGGTAAATAAAAATAATTACTGTAGTTATTGTTCATAATGTCCAAAAATAAAATCTACCTATTTAAAAAAAATTGTCCTTTTGATTAAAAATATGGATTCCATATTTTATAAATTCATAAAATATAATTAAAATAAAATTATTTAAATTTATTTTTCCCTGTCGAAACTAGAAAAAATGTTTTTTAAATGTAAAAACAATAAAAAGATTAACATGTGTTTATGTCCAATTTATTTCTTAAATTACTTCCAATGTACTACATTATGTTAAATTATAAATATATAATATTATACTTTAATTCCAATCAAATATAAAATTTAACACTATTAACTATATTGATTAAAAAGGTTGTTTTCAATTAAAATTTAGCATTTTTCATTATTCATCAAATTATGAATGTTATTAGAAAATCACCAAAAATTTATCCAAAATAAATTTTTATGTATATATTATATATGATTTTTTAATTTCATCAAATTTAATATATAAAAGTGTCAAATATTGAATTGAAAATGGTTTCTCCGTTAAAAGGCATAAAAGAGAACTTTTTTAAAAAATATACTTATTTAATCTAAAAATTTGAATTCTCACTAATATTATGTCTAAGAAAAAAATATGATTGTTAAAATTTTATAGGATATATATAAAAGTAAAAATTTAGCTATTACTATTCATAACCGATTTTAAAATCACTCGTTTGATAGGTCGTGGTGTGCTTGAAATTGTTGTTTCATACATTAAACTATATTGAATTATTTAAAAAGTAAGCATATCATTGAAGCTTGTGGTGTTACATTATCCCCTCCTTCAATAAATATCTTCCTCAAAATTTAAACTCTTTATAGAAATCTAGGGTTTTGACATTTCAAAATATCATAGTTGAAATCCCACCTCAAAAAATGGATTAAAGAGGCCTCTATTTATTAAATAAAGAAAATAATGAATGAAGGTTCTAGAAAATAACACATACTAGGGTTCCTTGTAAGAAATAATAGATATGGAATAGAAAAGTAACCAACATCTTCTGTTGAAGAGTGATATAGTGTATTATTAGGATAATGTTAACAATATGAAATCCATAAATATGCGATTATCTAATGGAAAATTTGATTCATCACAAAATAATATACTAGGAAAACATTTTTATTTTTATGATGCTTTCCCTTATGCTGTATAATTAATTTAATTTTTAAACTAATAGACTAATTTATTGATTTATATAGTTTCATCCTTTAACTAATTTCTTCCACAAACTCAAATTTCTCTTCAAAAGATAAAAATAATAAATATTCAATTTGTCTCAATCGTATAAGGTTACAAATATAAATGTATAAAATTTAAATGAAGAAAACCATTTGTAATAATTAGGGGCATCCAATAGGAAATTGGTGGGTGATAAATCCTTGTCAATGTTTTTTGTGGGTTCGATTCCCATATCTTTTTCCATTGTGATGGGTTATCGCCCGACCAACAAGTTGTCCTTTTTCTAAAAATATTGTATAATAAATTTACAAAAATAATCATCATAAATTTTTTAACCATTAAAAGTAATATCTGATTTTCAAAATAATCCATTCAATACTTTATAGTTTTCCAAAATACATCAATCCCAAATATATTTAAAATATATCTAAATTTCAAAAATCAACTATAAGATCAGATTCCCCAAAAAACGTAATGTTTCTCTTATTGTCACATACTTAATACATGCTTACCTTCATCATATTAAAACCTTAATGAAAATAAAATGTACTGCAGAAAAATCTATATATATATATATATATATCGCATTCTTCTTATAACAAAAATATAATTATTGAACCAAAAACAAATATATATTAATTATTCTAACTAGACTGTAGTAACAACATAAGTGTGAACTTGATCCATTTTCTTCTTTTATGGTCTATTTCTTGGACACTTAAATGGTAATTTTCATAATGACCAATATCTTTACAATTATAACACTTCCCAGCTTCATTTTATTCCTTACAATCAGAAGCATGGTGCCATTTTTTTCTCATTTGTAACAATATCCCATTCCTTTTTTGAAAATATCAGGGTGTTTCATCCCACAATTATAACATAAGGGAAAAAATACATATTTCCTTTTTTCCTTTTATCTACCTATTCTTCCACAATTCTATTAATCTATTTATTTAATTTAATTTCATTAGAAATATAGAATTACTTTTCTACCATAATAGCAAAAGAGACTATATCTTCATATGATGAGAAACACTGTGAGATCAATGCCCATTAGAGGAATGGTTTTTACCCATAAAGGAAAAAAATTAAATCTCACTTTCTGGGTTGCGTATGTAGTTTTCAGCATGCCATGATAACCTTGTGACGTTTTCCTTATACTTTTAAACATTCTTGTCCTCCATTTTCCTCATACTCAGAAATTATTTTTCCATGTCATCTCGCAGTTCATGAGGAAATTATTTCTTTAGGAAAATTTCTTTAAACTCCCTTCATTATTTATTCCCCAATTATTCACCATCTTTTGTTTTTGAATTAATTACCACCATTGATCTGCTTCTCCAGAGAGAAGGTAGGATACCATGACAATATTCTCCTTTTTGTTACTTTCCAATGAATGAAATATATTCTTTATGTAACTTATAAATTACTCAACCAAAAATGAATTTGTTGTCTTGTTGAATGTTGGAGGGTATCGTATTGTGAAGTGGTCTAAAACTAATCTTTTTCAATGTGGATCAGGATACTCCATATGGGTATGAAAATTATTCATAACTTGAGTCAGTTGTCCCACTATGTTTATAAGATGATCAGTGTGAATTTTGTTACCAGCACCATTATAATTATCTTTCATAGGTAAGAAATCCCCACATGGATTACATGTATTGATACAATTAACATTTCATCTATTAGGCATCATTTGTAAATGATTTCATATACTTGATTATGTAATGAATCATAATGGATAATTCAAAAGTAGTAAAATACTTAACCTAAATTGAAACATTATTCTATATCTAATCCATAATTAGAAATATTGTATCATTGAGTACATATTTACTCATAAATAATTCATAATTTATTTGTAAATAAACTATGAATTTTCATATACATATACCCCTGGAGTGTCAAAAATTGTGTGAAGTAAGGCCCGTTATCCTTACCCCAAGTCAATACCGGAACACATTTTTGGTGTTTTCACCCCTAGGTAGATCTGTTCTAGAACCACATCCACCTATAGTATCGATACATGGATGTATTTCTTAAAATATCCAAGAAATATATACTTTATGAAATTTTTTTGTGGTTCTTCTATTGATATCCACGAAGTCTATCATAGGTATAAAATAAAAAATCAAGGTTTTATAAATCTTTTTCCAAGGTTATTACTAAACTTCCTCTGATACTAACTGTAAGTCCCAGAACCCAGTTACTGAGAGCCGAAGAATTTTTTTAATAAATTGGAATGATTACAAGGAATCATGTCTCGAAGGACCCTTCAATTTAGAAGTATTGGAAAATAGATTACCTACATGAAAAATAAAAAACCAATTATAACAAATAAAATAGAATATATAATACCTTGAGGAAACCATTATTCCCCCAGATTAACTATAATGACCCACAATTTACATACATTGTTATTACTTCATAATTGAAGCATACTTATTACATCATATAAAAAAACCATGTTAGGACTGTATAAGTATAGTGTCTTTAGAAACTGGGAAACATATACAACTTGTTCATAAAGCATCTACATTGTCTCTTGTTTATTTCATCATATCTAGAGTCCCTTTTGGCATTACCAACTTAATACCCTTCTTCCTGACCTGGGGAAAAGAACACATACAAAAGAGTGTGCTCAAATGCCCAGTAAGAGTAAACAAAGGAAATATCAATCATATCATATTCATAAGAAAATAACATTTTGAAAATCATAACCTGAAAAAGAGATCATGGGATAAATCATAGTAGTGAAATGTAGTCCCAATAATAATAACATAAAACATGAAACATTGTGGTATACACACATAATCATAGAAAATAATTTCTTATTATTCAAGACTCATTTCCTAGACTATCATAGCAGACAAATTCCACTTCCGAACCGAGTTCACTCCTTGTTCAAGTACTGTATCACTGAATCGGATTAACATTTCATTCCAGCCATGTCTATATCATGAGATATAAATCATTACCCAATGCGTTGGAGGTAGATATAGGTCCCATACATATCATAATGATACCATTATTATATGTGCCACAAAATCATAAATCATAGCATAACCCATGTAATAAAAAAGGGATTCTTAAACATCATGCCATAATATCATAATCCATATAAGATAAAAGGACTTCATAAAAATAATTCCATCATAACATAATCAATTCAATGTAAAAATAGGGATTGAAAGAGAACCATATATTATCTTAAATGGAAAATGATTTTGATAAAACAATTTAACTCCATTCCTGAAGAAAGTATCCTTTCTACTTCAAAAACATTTTCTTTCTTTTATTAACATGTCATACAATATTAAACTAAAATAAGTTAATTAAAAATAAACTTGAAAATTTTTAAAGGAAGCTTCATGGAAATAATGTTCTATGAAATCATAAAAATCCATTCATTCCATATAAGTTAAAAAATCATTCTTCTCGTACTTTGGCCAGAAAAGTCAAAAAGTATCTCGTATTAAAAATGACTAAATATTCCTTTCATATTTTTTACTAAAAATTCACAAATCGGTAAAATTGGATTTTAAAATTTTTTGGAGGATTGAAATAATACTACATATTGAGGAAACATGGATTTGGATGATAAATATGCCCCAAAAAATTATGAAGTATAAATAATCTCGGATAGAAATGAGATTGTGAGATTTTCCCTTACCTTAGGTCTGATATGCTTTGTACGTATAAGAACCTACTGTATAATGATTTAAATAGTTTCATTAACTTATTACAGATTCATATTCGTTGTTATGATATCATATATGGTCATATACTTATCTTCTTATTTGTAATATTTCATTACTACTTGTTATTCGGGTGTTCTTTCCTTTATGTTCTTATGTGTGTTTTGTCGAATAGATTATTATTTCTCTTTTTAGGTTATAGATACCCCATTTACAGAATGGTATTAGTGTAATGTATATCATATTTATTCATTCAATTCATTTATTTAATTATTATTTAATGAAGATCATGAAGAACAGGTCCCATCACATCGTGGAGACGGTAGGCCGTACATACGCAGGAACGATGATATCATTCCCAAAATTATATGAGTGGAATTGGAGATGATGATATAATATATTCAGTATCATTATAATGTTATAATAATCATATATAGTTATTTTTTTACACCATTATACCCATCCAGTTAAGGAGGTGGTGGAAAAACATATTACACCACGGCGTGTAGACGGTATTCCGTACGTACGCACGCGCGGTGATTTCGTTTTCCGTACAATGGAGAGAATGTGAAATAGTGTTGTTTAATTTTTTTAATAACATATCAGTATATGAGTGATACTGATTTTATTACTTTATAATGAAACATATAATGAAGATTAAGTAGAAAAAAAATTTGAAATAATCGGTAGAGGATATTACCTCTTCTTCGACGCGCCTCTTCTAAAACTCCTCTTAGGACCCTAAATTTGGTCATTGAAGAGAATAAAAACCTCTAGTATACTTATAGGGAAGTGGATATGATTAATGGAAGGGTTTTGGCTCAGCATCAAGGATCAAAATGTTGTATAGTGGAGAGGGAAGAGGTTTCCTTTTATAAGGGAGGAGAGGGTAACCTTAGGAAAAACATAAAATATAATTTTATAATAAATTAATATTCGGTTTATAATGACTCAAAAGTGGATTATTTAAAATATAGGTTGGGGATGGGTCGAAATCCTCTCAACCAATAGGTTTTAGACAATTTTAGGTTACCATTTTAACCTTATCATTTTGATTTAACTATAAGTTAAATAATTTATCTTTTATTGTGTCCTCTTGAATTCTTACACTATATGGTTAATAAAAATACTATAAACATCCAATAAAACCCCAATTGGTTCATAAATGTCATATATATTATTATATAAGTCTTTTTCCTGAACCGTATATTTTTAGGATTAGAATAACAATTAATAATATAACATTTGTTTTCAAAACTATTTTATTTCAATTTTGACTCTATTTGGTATTTGGTTTTTGTTAAATTTATAACAGAATTATTACTTCAAAAAAATTCATCTAAATAACCATAATATGATATATTAACATATAAAATTAGTTTAATGCATAAAAACTCTCAAATTACATTTATTTCAGGATTTATAGTATCAATTATGTAAATATTTCATTAATAAGGTAATTACTGCATCATCATTGTGTCATAAATAAATTAAATTATCTAATGTCTAAAAATTATAAATAAAATAATATTATGTATGAAATATTTTATTATTTTTAATTAATATTTATAGTCAAATTTATCTTATGTATAACTCTATAATAAAAATGTTTTATTTATTAAACTTTGATTTTAACTCTTTTAAATCTTCTTTAAATTAAATAATAATAAATGTCCTAATCTAATCCAAGTGGACCTAAAGAGTCATATTTTATTCCTAATGTTGTTCTTGGATGAACCAAACTTATCAAATATAATTAAGACATGTTTTATGGAAATAATAATATCATTTTACCCTTAATTACCCTATTAACTTTTAACTGTGGTAAATAAAAGTAAAACGTTTCTATTCACCAAAAATTATTTTTATCTTATTAAACCACAATTTACTTGCTGATATCAACCATGTCTCTCGGATTTTTGAAATTCCACTCACAGAAGTGGTAAAATTACGTTTTCTGTAAATTTTCAAATTCTCCTATGAGATGGGTAAAAGAGGGTCAAAAGTTCAATAAATTTTATATATATATAAAATTATTATAAAATGACTCCAAAGAATTACATTTAAATTATATATATATATTATGTATCTCTTTTGACCTAAAGTTAAAATTAAATAAAATAAATTATTATTTAAATAAAATGTTGGTTTTAACTAATAACTCAGTGTTTTCACTATTCATCAAAAATTGAATGTTTTCATAAAAATACCAAAAATTCACCCTATGATAATTTCGATATTCCGAATCCAGAAATGAATTCCACTTTGAAAGATAAAATTTATAAAATTTCCAAAATTGGGTTTTACTAATCATAATGGCTAGTTTATATAATATGTTAATATCATATCGTTGTTTAGTAAAACTCGTTATTGCGTACAACGCAAGCTATCGAGGAAGGTTGTTATTGCATGTAACGCATGCCAAGACATTGTTGTGTGTATTGAATGATTATTTTGGGGTTGCGTATAAAATAATACATAAAAACAAAATACATCTTATTAAATCTCAGGGTGTTACATTCTACCCCCTTAAAAAGAATTTTGCCCTCGAAATTAGTCACTTCGTAACGAACAAATGAGGATACCTCTCCCTCATCATATCCTTAGGTTCCCATGTAACTTCTTTTAATTGGTGGCTCCTCTATAAAACATTCACCAATCGAGTGGTCTTGTTCCATAGGACCTTTTTGCTATGGTCCAAAATCTCTATCGGATGTTGTTCAAAAGAAAGATCTTGCTCCAGCAGTACAACTTCTGAGCTTAGTACATGTGAAGGATCAGGTATGTACATTCTCAGGAGAGATACATGGAACTCATCATGAAATTAAGAGAGATTTTTTGGAAGCACTAATCAGTAAGATACCTTCACAACATGATCCAATATTTCAAAAGGACTAATATACCTATGGCTCAGCTTGCACTTCTTTCCAAATCACTTTACTCTCTTCTAAGGAGATAATTGTAGGAACACTTTATCACCCACTTCAAACTCTAGATCTTTTCTTCGGTTGTCAGCATAACTTTTTTGTCGACTCTAAGATGATATTATGTGTTGTTGAATAGATCAGTCCTTTTCTGCCATCTAATCAACAAGATCATGTCCTAATAGCTTTCTTTCCCCAACTTCATCCCCGTAATTTGGGGTTCTGCATTTCTTTCCATATAGAGCTTCATAAGGAGACATCTAAATGCTGGACTGAAAGATAGTATTATAAGAAAATTACACCAAAGGTAGGTGTTGATCCCTACCACATTTTAAATCCATTGATCAGGCTCTTATCATGTTTTATAGATTTTAAATTGTCCTCTCAGACTGACCGTCTATCTGAGGATGATAAGAAGTGCTGAAACATAACTCTGTATCAAGAGTATGCTGAAGACTTCTCCAAAACATTGAGGTAAACCATGGATCCCGATCATATATAATGGAATGTTTCACCCCATGGAATCATACCACTTCCTTCACATATATCCGGACAGGCTGATCAAGAGAGAAATCTTCTATAATAGCAATGAAGTACGCCGACTTCGTAACATGATGAACTATAACCCAGATAGCGTTATTGCCTTTGGATTTTTTAAGAAGTCCATTGACAAAGTCCATAGTGATGTTTTTCCATTTTCTATTCCGGTATGGGTAATGGTTGAAACATCCCTTTAGACTTATGTCTCTCATCTTTAACTTGCTGACAAACCAAGAATCGTGAGACGTATTCAGCAACATCTCTTTTCGTGCCATCCCACCAGAAGTACTCCTTCAGATCCCTATACATCATCGTGCTTCCAAGGTGAATAAAGACTGAAGAACTATGAGATACGTCCAATATTTCCTTCTTTAATTCTGTGATAGGAGGAACACAAACCTCATTCCTTAACATTATTATTTCACCACAATCAATGTGGAATTCAGAAACATTTCTCACCATCTTTTGTAACTCTACATCTTCTTTCTTTGCCTCTTTAATCATCACATGTATAGATGGTTGAACATTCATTTGAAAAAGATAATATTTTTTCCCATCCATTATAATTCCACTATCTATCCTTTGTAAATCCATAAATATTGTATCTTTTTTGATCCTCATCATGGATAAGCTAGCATGGTCTTGTCGACTTAATGCATCATCCACCTTGTTTTCTTTCCGAGGGTGGTAATGAATTGAGCATTCGTAATCCTTAATCAGCTCCAACCATCTTCTTTGGCGCATATTCAGCTCCTTTTGAGTGAAAATATACATAAATCATTTATTATCAGTATAAATATCACACCTTTCCCCATAAAGATAATGCCTCTAAATCTATAATGGAACTATTACCACAGCTACCTCCAAATCATGAGTTGGGTAATTTTTCTCATGGATTCTCAGCTGTCGTGAGGCATAAGCTATCACAGTATCATTTTGCATAAGAACACACCCCAATCCTTTCATGGATGCATCACTGTAGATCTAAAACCTTTCTCCACTACAAGATAGCGTGAGCACAGGTGCACTATATAACCTTCTTTTCAACTCCTTGAAATAATCTTCACAATCCTGCATCCAAACGAACTTAACTTCTTTTCAAGAAAACCTGGTGTGTGGATTAGATAATTGTGAAAACTATTTCACAAAATGTTGATAATATCCTTACAAAACAAGAAAACCTTGTATCTTAGTTACTGTTGTTGGTCTCGACAATCTTTCGATAACCTCTATTTTTTCTGGATCCATAGATATCCCCTCTTTTAAGATTATGTGACCCCTAAATGAAACTTTTTGAAGCCAAAATATACACTTGGTAAATTTTCAATAAAGATTCTCCTTTCTTAGGGTCTTTAATACAATTCTCAAGTGATCTTCAGGTTCATCCTTGCTCTTTGAATAGACAAGAATATCATCTATAAAGACTACCACAAAATGATCAAGATAGTCTCTAAAGACTCTATTCATTAGATCTATGAAGATAGCATGGGAATTATTAAGACCAAATGGAATCACTATAAATTCATAGTGTCCATACCTTGTACGGAAAGTCATCTTTGGTATATCCTCCATTTTAAACCTTAATTAATGATACCCTGAATGAAGATCAATCTTTGAAAAGTATTGAGATCGGTGTAGTTCGTCAAAAAAGTCATCAATGTGGGGAAATGATATTTTTTCTTAATAGTGATCTTGTTAAGTTCTTGATAATCCATGAAGAGTCTCACTAATCCATATTTCTTCTTAACAAACAGAACAGGTGCTCCCCAAGGTGATGCACTAGGGCGTATGAATCCCTTATCAAGATTCTATTGGAGATGATTCTTCAATTCCTACAACTCAATTGGGGCCATTCTATATGGTTTCTTTGAAATGGGCGTAGCACCCGGTATGAGTTCTATTGAAAAATCAACTTCAGGATTTGGTGGATGACCTGGAAATTCCTCTGGAAAGAAATCATCAAAATCCCATACAATGGGTGTATTCTTAATCGTGAGTTTATCTCCAACCATTTGAGATAAATAACCTTCATTTATTGGGATCAAGACTCATAAGATGGAGGAAATTTCCACAAGAAAGTAATATTCATCCTTGCATCGATATATGATTGTTGATTGATTTGGAATATAAATGTGACTTCCCTTCTTTGTCAATCGATATGAGCTCAATATAAGGAAAGAAAATACATTCCAAGAATCACATAAAATTACACTATAGGAACGATCACAAGATTTTCAGTAAGAACTTTCCCACAAACATCAATTGGAGAAGAATTATAAACTTTTGATGCAATTGTTGTGCCATTAGGAGTTGTCACAGCAAACTCAACAGCTAATTATTGAGGTAGTATAGAGATACCCTTACAAATTTCTTCAGAAATAAATGAGTGGGTGGATCCAGAATAAAATAAAACATTTTCTACTTTAGATTGGATGGTAAGTGTACCTCTCACCACTTCGTTATCATACTCCACATTGCCGATAGAAATTGCATGTGACTTTGCTTTGTCTTTCTCCTTAAGAGTTTGTTAACGTCGATCATCATCAACAACCCCTGGATTTGGGATTTTATTTTCACAATGCCCCATATCCTTTTACTTGTAACATTGAAGTGTAGGAGGTGAATTATTTGAATCCTTTTCTTTGTTTTCATCACTAGATATCTTTTTCCCATCACTGCGACATTCAAATTCTCGATGAACTTCTTTTCGACATTGGAAACATTTACTTATCCCTTTAAGATAATTCCCTCCATGTTTATTTCCACACTTTGAGCATATGGGAAAAATCATCTTCTATTCAGTGTTCTCTTTAGATTTCTCTATGAATTCCATTTTACTCTTCTTATCAAACCCATATGACTGATGGGTTAATCCAATATCCATCTCAACCATGATAGCACATCGAACAATTTCCTCGTAGCTATTGAAGCCCCTTGTGGCTAATGCCCTTTGGAGACTTGGTTTTATTTCACTAAAGAATCGATCGATCTTACTCTCAGGTTGGATAATAATCACAGAATAGTGCATTGCATACCTGGTAAAATTTTCTTCGCAGGTACCAATAGATTCATCATCCTTTTTCTTCAGATCAAGAAAATCCTTCTCCATCATTGTTCCAAGAATATGAGGGAAGTACTTATTGAAAAATATGTTCTTGAACTCATCCCATTCCATGGACTCAATTTGGTCTCTTTGCCTCGTATTCTTTATAAGATTCCACCATTGATCAACTTCACCTTCCAAATGATATACAGATCAGATGAGTTTATCTTGTTCAGAACATTGTAGATCTGAAAATATATTTTCAGTGGTACTAATCCATTATTCATCCACTAATGGATCAGTAGACCCGTTGAATGAGGGTGGATGCTACCCCATGAAAGAATGAACATAATGATTCTACTTCATTATCTCGTTTGGAAGTCCTACATGATTCATATCTTGAGAAATTTCTATGATCATGGCTACAAGATTTTGAATTCCAACTCCTATAACGTTTGGCTTTTCAGGGGGGACAATCATTGCATTGCCCGTCACATTCATCATTAACACGGTTCCTTCTGGTTCCAGCCATTGACTAAAAACAATAAGCATTTTGTGAGAAACACTAATCATAATAGGAAAACCACATAATCAAGAATAAAATTTCACACTTTAGGTCTTGTCATAGGTTATTCATGGACATTTCTAAAACACTAATATTGTGTTCTATTCTTAGACATATCTTTAGGGTTCTTACAAAGGCTTTCACATCCTAGTTTCCAATGTTTGACTATAACTTTCCTCCGATATCAACTATAATGACCCATACATTGCATACATTGTTATTATTTCAGAATTGAAGCATACTTATTACAACATATAACAAAACCTTGATAGGACCGTATTGTTATAGTGTCTTCAGAAACTGGGAATCATAAACAACTAGTTCATAATGCGTTTACATTGTCTCCAATTTGTTTCATCATATCTACATTCCCTTTTGGCATATCCTACTTAATACCCTTCTTCCTGACCTGGGGAAAATAAAACATACAAAATGGTGAGCTCAAATGCTCATTAAGGATAAACAAAGTAAATATCTATCATATCATATTCATAAGAACATAACATTGTGAAAATCATAACCTACAAAAGAGATCATGGCATAAATCATAGTAGTGAAATGTAATCCCAATAATCATAACATAAAACATGAAACTTTGGGTAATACACACATAATCATAGAAAATCATTTCTTATTAGTGAAGACTCAATTCCAAGACTATCATAGTGGACAAAGTCCATTTATGAACCGATTTCATCCTAGTTCCGGTCCTGAATCACTGAACCGGATTAACTTGTCGTTCCAGCCATGTCTATCTTATGAGATATAACTATTTACCCAATGCATTGGATGGATATATAGGTCCCACCCTTCTCATAAAGATAACATTATTATGTGTTCCAAAAAATCCTAAATCGTAGCATAACCCATGTAATTAAAATGGGATTCTTAAACATCATACCATCATAACATAATCCATATAAGATAAAAGGACTTCATAAAAATAATTCCCTCATAACATAATCAAATCAATGTAAAAATAAGGATATAAATATAACCATATATGATCTTAGATGGAAAATAATTTTGATAAAACACTTAAACTCCATTCTTGAGGAAAATATCCTTTCTACTTCAAAAACATTTTTTCCTTTTTTAACATGTCGTACAATTTTAAACTATAAGATGTTAATTAAAAATTAACTTGAAAACATGTAAAGTTAGATTCATAGAAATAATTTTCATTTAAATAATAAAAATCCACTAATGTTTTATAAGTTAAAAGAAATATTCTTCTCGTACATTGGCCAGAAAAGTAAAAAAGTATCTCATATTGAAAATGACAAAAAGATTCAATTCACATATTTTAATAAAAATTAACCAATAGGTTAAGTTGGATTTAAAAAAATTTATGAGTATTGAAATAATATTACATATTGAGGAAACTTGTATGTGGATGTTAAATATTCCCCATTAAATTCAGAAGTATAAATAATCTCGAATAAAATTGAGATTTTGAGATTTTCCCTTACCTTAGGTCTGATATGCTTCGTACATATCCAAACCTCCTATATATTGATTTAAATAATGTAATTGACTTATTAAAAAATCATATTCGTTGTTATGATATCATATATGGTCATATTCATATCTTCCTATTAGTAATATTTCATTACTACTTGTTATTTGGGTTTTCATTGCTTTATGTTCTTATGCGTGTTTTGTCGAATAGATTCTTATATCTCATTTTAGGTTATAGATACATAATTTAAAGAATGGTATTAGTGTAATATATATCATATTTATTCATTAAATTCATTTATATAATTATTATTCAATAGAGATCATGTTGAACGAGTCACATCACATCGTGGAGACAGTAGTTCGTACATACGCACGAGCGATGATATCGTTCACATAATTATATGAATAGAACTGGGGTTGATGATATAATATTTTAGAATCATTATCATGTTATAATAATCATATATTGTTATTTTTTTACAAATATATACCCATCCAGGTAAGGCGGTTTTGGAAAAACAGATTACACGACGGCATAGAGGCGGTATTCCGTACGTACGCACGCGCGGTGATTTCATTTTCCATAAGATGAAGAGAAGGTGAAATAGGGTTGTTTAATTCTTATAATAACATATCAGTATATGAGTGATACTGATTTTATTACTTTATAATGGAACAAATAAAGAAGAGGATGTAGAAGAAGAAATAAATATGAAATAATCGGTAAAGGATATTACCTCTTCTTCGACGCGCCTCTTCTAAACCTCCTCTTAGGACCCTAAAGTTGGTATATTAAGAAGACCATAAACTCTAGTATACATATATAGTAGTGGAGAAGAGAAATTGATAGGTTTTTTCTAATCCTGAAGGCTCAAAATGTTGTAAAGTGGAGAGGGAAGAGGTGCCCTTTTATAAGGGAGGAGAGGGAAATCTTAGAAAAAACATAAAATATTATTTTATAATAAAGTCATATTCGGTTTATAATGGCTCCAAAGTGGATCATTTAAAATATAGTGTGTGGATGGGTCGAAATAATCTAATCCAATACGTTTTTGACATATTTACGTTACCATTTTAACCTTATCATTTGGATTTAACTCTTTGTTAAATAATTTTAATTTTACCGTGTCTTGTTGTATTCTTACAGTATATGGTTAATAAAAATTCAATAAACATCCAATAGAATCCCAATTGTTTCATTAATGTCATATATATTATTATATAAGTCTTTTGTCTGAACTATAGATTTTTAGGAATACAATAACAATTACTAATATAATATTAGTTTTAAAAACTCTTTTATGTAAATTTTGACATTATTTGGTATTTTATTTTTGTTAAATTCATAACAGGATTTTTACTAAAAAAAAATAATCAAACTAATACTAAAATGTCATATTAATATATAAAAGTATTTTAATTCATATAAAGTATCAAATTACATTTATTTTTGGATGTATAATATCAATTATGTTAATATTTTATTAATAAGGTAATAACTGCATCATCATTGTGTCATAAATAAATTATATTATTTAATGTCTAAAAATAATAAATGAAAAACCATTATGTATGAAATCTTTTCAGATTTCTAATGAATATTTATTGTCTAATTTATCTTATGTATACCTCTATATTAAAAATGTTTTACTTATTAATCTTTGATTTTAACACTTTTAACTCTTCTTTGAATTAAACAATGATAAATGTCCTAATCTAATAAAAGTGGACTTAAAGGGTCTTATTTTATTCCTAAGGTTGTATTTGGTCGAATTACACTTATTAAATATAATTAGGACATGTTTTATGGGAATAATAATATCATTTTTACCCATAATTACCCTATTTACTTATAATCGTGGTAAATAAAAGTAAAAAGTTACTATTTACCAAAAAACTTATCTTATTTAACTACATTTTACTTACTAATATCAACCATGTCTCTTGTATTTTTTAAATTACACTCAAAGAATCGGTAAAATTATGTTTTATGTAAATTTGCAAATTCTCTTAGGAGATGGGTAAAAACGGTCAAAAGTTCAATAAAAATTTTATATATCTAAAATTACTATAAAATGACTCCAATGAATTACATTGAACTTATATAGGTATTACGTATCTATTTTGACCTAAAATAAATTTAAATAAAATAAATTATTTTTTAAATAAAAAAGTCGGTTTTAACTAATAACTTAGTGTTTTAACTATTCATCAAAAATTGAATGTTTTCAAAAAATACCAAATACTCACCCTAGGCTAATTTTGATATTCGAAATCCAGAAATGATGACCATTTTGAATGTTAAAATTTATAAAATTTTAAATAGTGGGTTTTAATATTCATAACGGCTAGTTTATATAATATTTTAATATCATATCGTTGTTTAGTGAAACTCGGTATTTCATACAACGCAAGCTATCGAGGAAGGTTGATCTTGCGTGTAACACAAGAAAAGACATTGTTGTGTGTAGTTAATGATTCCTTTGGTGTTGCATATAACATAATACATAAAAAATACTTATCATTAAATCTCAGGGTGTTACATTCTACCCCCCTTAAAAATAATTTCACCCTCCAAATTCGTCACTTCATAACGAATAGATGAGGATACCTCTCCCTCATCATATCCTCATGTTCCAATGTAGCTCCTTCTAATTGTTGGTTCCTCCATAAAACATTCACCAATTGAGTGGTCTTGTTCCATAGGACTGTTTCGCTACAATCTAGAATCTCTATTGGCTGTTCTTCATAAGAAAGATCTTGCTCTAGTGGTACAACTTCTGAGCTTAATACATGTGAAGGATCGGGCATTTACTTTCTTAGGAGAGATACATGGAACTCATCATGAACTTGAGAGAGATTCGGGGGATGTTCTAATCTATAATCTACCTTCACAATATGATCCTATATTTCAAAAGGACCAATATACCTGGGGCTCAGCTTACAGTTTTTTCTAAATCTCATTACATTATTCCAAGGAGATATTCGTAAAAACACATTATCACCCACTTAAATCTCTAGTTCTTTTCTTTGGTCGTCAGCATAACTTTTTTGTTGAATCTGAGCTACTCTTATGTGTTGTTGAATAGATCTACCCTTTTTTTGCCATCTCATCAACAAGATCAGGTCCTAATAGCTTTATTTCCCCCAACTTCATCCCCGCAAGTTAGAGTTCTGCATTTATTTCCATAGACAGCTTCATAAAGATCCATTTGAATACTCGAGTGAAAGCTATTATTATAATAAAATTCCACCGGAGGTAGGTGTTGATCCTAACCACCTTTGAAATCCATAGTGAAAGCTATCAACTTGTCTTATAGAGTTTGAATTGTCCTCTCAGACTGACCGTCTATAGGAGGATGATAAGCAGTGCTGAAAATCAACTCTGTATCTTGAGTATGCTGATGACTTCACCAAAACATTGAGGTAAACCATGGATCCCAATCTAATATAATGGAAAGTGGTACTCAATGCAATCTTACCACTTCTTTCACATATATCCTGGAAATCTGATCAAGAGAGAAATATTCTCTAATAGCAATGAAGTGTGCCGATTTCTTAAGACGATCTACTATAACCCGGATAGCATTATTTCCTTTGGATGTTTTAAGAAGACCAGTGACAAATTACATATTGATGTTTTCCCACTTCCATTATGATATGGGTAATGGTTGTAACATCCCCTTAGTATTATATCTCTCATCTTTAACTTGCTGACAAACCATGCATCGAGAGACATATTCAGCAACATCACATTTCATTCCATCCCACCAAAAGTACTCCTTCAGGTCCCTATACATCTTCATGCTTCCAGGGTGAATATAAAATTAAGAACTATGAGCTATATCCAATATTTCTTTCTTTAATTCTGGGATAAGATGAACAAAAATATGATTCCTGAACATTTTTATTTAATCACAATCAATGTGAAATTCAGAAACATTCCACACCTTCTTTTTAAACACTACATCTTTTTTCTTTTCCTCTGTAATCTTCACATGTATAGATAATTGAACATTCATCTGATAAAGATAATATTTCTCCCATTCCCTTATAATTCAAAGATCCTTCCTTTGTAAATCCATAATGATTGGATCTTTTGTGATCCTCATCATCGATAAGCTAGCATGGTCTTGTCGACTTAATGCGTCTGCATCCTTTTTTTCATTCCATGGGTGGTAATGAATTGGGCAGTCATAATCCTTAATCAGATCCAACCATCTTTTTTGGCACATATTCTTCTCCTTTTGAGTGAAAATATACTTTAAACTTTTTTGGTCAGTATAAATATCATACCTTTCACCATAAAGATAATTCTTCCAAATCTTTAATGCAAAGATTACTACAGCTACCTCCAAATCATGAGCTGGGTAATTTTTCTCATGGATTTTCAACTGTCGTGAGGCATAAGCTATCACCATATCATTTTTCATGAGAACACACCCCAATACCTTCTTGGATGCATCAATTTAGATCTCAAACCATTCTCCCCTACAAGGCAGTGTGAGAACAAGTGCATTGGACAACCTTTTTTCAACTCCTTCAAATTATCTTCACACTCCTCCGTCCAAACAAACATAACTCCTTTTCGAATCAACCTAGTGAGTGTATTTTATAGTTGTGAAAAAACTTTTACAAAACGTCAAAAATATCCATCCAAACCAAGAAAACATCAGAACTCAGTTACTGTTGTTGGTCTCGATCATCTTTTGAAAACCCTTGTTTTTTCTGGTTCCATAGATATCCCCTCTTTTGTGATTATGTGACCCAAAAATGAATCTTTTTGAATCCAAAATTCACACCTCGTAAATATGGAATAAATATTCTTTTTCATAGGGTCTTTAGTACAATTATCAAGTTATCTTCATGTTTTTCGTTGATCTTTAAATATACAAGAATATATTCCTTAAAGATTACCAAAACTGATCAAAATAGTCCTTAAAGACTCTATTAATTAGATTAGAGAAGATAGAAGGGGAATTAGTAAGACCCAATGGAATCACTATAAATTCATAGTGTTCATAACTTGTATAGAAAGTAGTCTTTGGTATATCCTCCATTTTGACCCTTAATTGATGATACCCTGAATGAAGATCAATCTTGGAAAAGTATTGAGCTCTGCATAGTTTTTCAAATACGTAATTAATGTGTGGGAGAGGATATATTTTCTTAATATTGATCTTGTTATGTTCTTGATAATCAATGTAGAGTCTCATTGATCCATATTTCTTCTTAACAAATAGAACAGGTGCTCCCCAAGGTGATGCACTAGGGCGTATGAATCCCTTATCAAGATTCTCTTGGAGTCGCTTGTTTAATTCTTGCATCTCAATTGGGTTCATTCTATAAGGTGTCTTTGAAATGGGCATAGAGCTCGGTATGAGTTCAATTGAAAACTCAACTTCACGATTTGGTGGAAGACTTGGAAATTCCTCTGGAAGTACATCATCAAACTCCCGTACAATGGGTGTATTCTTAATCGTGATTTTCTCTCCAACCATTTGAGATAAATAACCTTAATTTTTTGGAATAATGACCCATACGATGGAAGAAATTTAGACTAGAATGTTATATTCATCCTTGAATCGATAGATGATTGTTGATTGATCTGGAATATGAAATGTGACTTCCCTTCATTGGTAATAGATATGATCTTCGTATAAGGAAAGCCAATTCATGCCAATAATCACCTAAAATTCAACTATAGGAAGGATCACAAGATTTGCAGGAAGCACTTTCCCACAAACGTCAATTGGAGAAGAATTGTAAACTTGTGATGCAACCCTTGTGCCATTAGGAGTTTTCACAGCTAACTCAATAGTTAATTGTTGAGGTAGTATGGCGATACCCTTAGAAAATTATTCAGAAATAAAAGAGTGGGTGGATCCAGAATCAAATAAAACATTTCATAATTTAGAGTGTATGGTAAGTGTGCCTTTCACCAATTCGTTATCGTACTCCACATCACTGATAGAAATTTTATGTGACTTTCCTTTGTCTTTCGCCTTAAAAGTTTGTTGACGTCGATTATCATCAATGACCCTTGGATTTGGGCATTGATTAGAATAATTCCCCATTTCCTTGCACTTGAAACATTGAAGTGTAAGAGGTTAATTCTATGTAGCCTTTTCTTTTTTCGCATCACTAGACATCTTTTTCCCATCACTATGACATTCAAATGTCCGATGGCCTTCTTTTCCAAATTTGAAACATTTACTTGTCCCTTTAAGACAATTCCCTCCATGTTTCTTTCCACACTTTGAGCATAAGGGAAAGCTCAACTTCTATTCAGTGTTCTCTTTATATTTCCCTTTGAATTCCATTTTCCTATTCTTATCAAACCCATATGACTGATGGGTTACTCTAATCTCTATCTCAACCATGAGAGCACATCGAACAATCTCCTCGTAGATATTGAAGTCCCTTATGGATAATGCCTTTAAGAGACTTGGTTTTAACCCACTAAATAATAGATTGATCTTACTCTCAGTTTGGATAATAATCCTAGAAGCGTACCTTACAAGCCTGGAAAAATTTGCTTCGTAGGTGCCAACAGATTCATCATCCTTTTGCTTCAGTTAATGAAACTCCACCTCTATCTTTGTTCGAAGAATACGAAAGAAGTACTTATTGAAAAATATGTTCTTGTACTCATCACATTCCATGTACTCAATTTTGTCACTTTTCCTCGTATTCTTTATAAGATTCCACCATTGATCAGCTTCACCTTCCAAACGATATACTGCTAAGATGACTTTATCCTATTCAGAACATTGTAGTACTGAAAATATCTTTTTAGCGGTACTAATACATTGTTCAGCCACTAATGGATTAGTAGACCCGCAGAATGAGGGTGGACGTTGACTCATGAAGGATTCAACATAATGTTGCTCCTTCCTTTGATCTTTTGGAAGTCCTGCATGATTCATATTTTGAGAAAGTTGTGTGATCATGTCTACAAGATTTTTCATTTCATCTCCCATAACGTTTGGTTTCTCAAGGGGACAATCATTGCATTGTACGTCACATTCAGCATTAACATGGTTCCTTCAGGTTCCAACCATTGACTAAAAACAATAATCATAGTGTGAGAAACACTATTTATAATAGTAAAACCATATAATCAAGAATAAAATTTCACACTTTAGGTGTTGTCATTGGTTATTCATGGCCATTTCTAAAACACTAATATTGTGTTCTATTCTTAGACATATCCTTAGGGTTCTTATAAAGGCTTTCACATCCTAGTTTCCAAAGGTTGATTATACCTTTTCCCTGATACCAACTATAACGACCCATACTTTACATACATTGTTATAACTTCAGAATTGAAGCATACATATTACAATATATAACAAAACCAACATAGGACCGTATAGGTCTAATGTCTTTAGAAACTGGGAAATATAAAAAACTAGTTCATAAACCATCTATATTGTCTATCGTTTATTTCATCATATCTAGAGTCTCTTTTGGAATATCCTACTTAATTCCCTTCTTCCTGACTTGGGGAAAATAAAACACACAAAAGGGTGAGCTCAAATGCTCAGTAAGGGTAAACAAATGAAATATCAATCATATCATATTTATAAGAACATAACATTTTGAAAATATTAACCTACAAAATAGATCATGGGATAAATCATAGTAGTGAAATGTAATCCCAACAATCATAATATAAAACATGAAACTTTGTGAAATACACAAATAATCATAGAAAATCATTTTTTATTAGTCAAGAATCATTTCCAAGACTATCATAGCAGACAAAGTCCACTTCTGAACCGAGTTCACTCCTCGTTCCAGTCCTGTATGACTGAACCGGATTAACTTTTCATTCTAGCCATGTCTCTCTCATGAGATATAAATCTTTACCCAATGCATTGGAGGGAGATATAGGTCCCACCCTTCTCATAATGATACCATTCATATGTGTGCCAAAAAATCATAAATCATAGCATAACCCATGTAATAAAAATGTGATTCTTAAACATAATGCCATCATAACATAATCCATATAAGATAAAAGGACTTCATAAAAATAATTACATCATAACATAATCAAATAAAAGTAAAAATAGGGATAGTAACATAACTATATATTATATAAGATGGAAAATAATTTTGATAAAACACTTGAACTCCATTCTTGAGGAAAATATCCTTTCTACTTCAAAAACAATTTTCCCTTTCTTAACATGTCATAAAATTTTAAACTAAATGAAGTTAATTAAAAATAAACATTAAAAAATGTAAAGGTAGCTTCATGTAAATAGTTTTCTATGAAATCGTTAAAATCCATTCATGTCATATAAGTTAAAAAAACATTTTTCTTGTACATTGGCCAGAAAAGTCAAAAAATATCTCCTATTGAAAATGACAAAAGATTCCTTTCATATATTTTAATAAAAATTCACCAATAGTTAAAATTGGATCTTATCAATTTTAGGAGGATAAAAATAGTATTAAATATTGAGTAATCATGGGTGTTGATGATAAATATGCCCTAGTAAATTCTGAAGCATAAATAATCTCGGATAAAAATGAGATTGTGAGATTTTCCCTTACCTTCCATCTGATATACTTTGTATGTATCTAAAACTCGTGCATAATGATTTAAATAATGTCATTGACTTATTATAGAATCATATGTTTTGTTATGATAACATATATGGTCATATTCTTATCTTTTTTTAGTAATATTTAATTACTACTTGTTATTCAGGTGTTCATTGCTTTATGTTCTTATGCGTGTTTTGTCGAATAGATTATTATTTATATTTTTAGTTTATAGATACCTAATTTATATAATGGTATTTGTGTAAATTATATCATATTTATTCATTCAATTCATTTATATAATTATTATTCAATAAAGATCACGTAGAACGATTCACATCTCATTGTGGAGATGGTAGGATGTACGTACACACGAGTGATGATATCATTCCCATAATTATATGAAAGGAATTGGAGTTAGTGATATAATATTTCAGAATCAGTATCATGTTTTAATAATCATATATAGTTATTTTTTAAACCAATATACTGATCCTGGTAAGGCGGTGGTGGAAAAACAGATTACACCACGGTGTGGAGATGGTATTCTGTACGTACGAATACGTGGTGATTTCATTTTCCATGTGATGGAGAGAAGGTGAAATAAGGTTGTTTAATTTTTATAATAACATATCATTATATTATTGATACTGATGTTTTTACTTTATAATGAAAAAAATAGACAAGAATAAGTAGAAGAATAAATAAATGTAAAATAATCGATAAAGTTTATTACCTCTTCTTCGACGTGACTCTTCTAAACTTCCTCTTAGGACCTTAAAGATGGACTTTGAAGAAGACCAGAACCTCTAGTATACTTATAAGGAAGTGGAGAGGAGAAATGGACAGGTTTTCGCCGAGCTTTAAGGATCAAAATGTTTTAAACTGGAGAGGGAAAAGGTGCCTTTTTATAAGGGAGGAGAGTGCACATTTGGAAAAACATTAAATATTATTTTATAATAAAGTCAAATTCGGTTTATAATTGCTCCAAAGTGGATTATTTCGAAGATAGGGTGGGTATGGGTCGAAATCCTCTCAACTAATAGGTTTTCAACAAGTTTAGGTTACCATTTTAACCATATCATTTATATTTAACTCTAAGTTATATAATTTAACTTTTACCGTGTCTTGTTATATTCTTACACTATATGGATAATAAACATTAAATAAACTTCTAATAGAACCCCAATTGGTTCATTAATGTCATATATATTGTAATATAAGTCTTTTGGCCAAACCTTATATTTTTAACAATATAATAACCATTAATAATATAATATTTGTTTTAAAAACTTATTTATGTTAATTTTCACTTTATTTGGTATTTTATTTTTGTTAAATTTATAACAGCATTATTACTTCTAAAAAAAATCATCAAACTAACCATAAAATTTTATATTATCCTAGAAATGTTTTTTAATTCATAAAAAGTCTCAAATTACATTTATTTTGGTATTTATAATATCATTTATGTTAATATTTCATTAATAATGTAATTACTGCATCATCATTGTGTCATAAATAAATTAAATTATTTAATTTATAAAAATGATAAATAAAATACCATTATTAAGGAAATATTTTCAGATTTCTAATAAATATTTATAGTTGAATTTATCTTATGTATAACTCTATATTAAAAATGTTTTACATATTAAACATTGATTTTAACTCCTTTAACTCTTCTTGGAATTAAATAATAATAAATGTCCAAATCTAATACAAGTGGACCTAAAGTGCCATATTTTATTCTTAAGGTTGTTTTTTGTCAAATTAAACTTATCCAATAGAATTAGGACACACGTTATGGGAATAATAATATCATTTTTACCCTTAATTACCCTATTTACTTTTAACCGTGGTAAATAAAATTAAAAAGTCACTATTCGTCAAAATTTATTTTTATCTTTTTGAACCACATTTTACTTAATGATATCAACCATGTGCCTCGTATTTTTGAAATTCCACTCACAGAAGCAATAAAATTATGTTTTATGTAGATTTTTAAATTTTCCTATGAGATTGGTAAAAAATGGTCACAAGTTCAATAAACTTTTTATATATAAAAATTTTATATAAAATGACACCAATGAATTACATTGAACATATATATGTATTATGTATATATTTTTAACTAAAATAAATTTAAATAAAATAATTTTTTTTAAATAAAAATTCGGTTTTAACCAATAACTTAGTGTTTTCACTATTCATCAAAAATTGAATGTTTTCAGAAAAATACCAAAAATTCACCCTAGGATAATTTTGATATTCTGAATCCATAAATGAAGTCCATTTTAAATGATAAAATTTATAAAATTTCAAACAGTTGTTATTAATATTCATAACAGCTGGTTTATGTAATATTTTAATATCATATTGTTGTTTAGTGAAAATCTGTATTGCGTATAACGCAAGCTATCGAGGAAGGTTTCTCTTGCGTGTAATGAAAGCCAAGACAGTATTGTGTGTACTGAAAGATTCCTTTGATGTTGCGTATAACATAATACATAAAAACATAATACTTCTCATTAAATCTCAGGATGTTACATTCTACCCCCCTTAAAAAACAATTCTCCCTCGAAATTAGTCACTTCATAACGAATAGATGAACATTACTCTTCCACATCATAACCTCAAGTTCCCATGTAGCCTTTTCAAATTTTTGGTTCCTTTATAAAACTTTCACAAAGATAGTGGCCTTGTTTCATAGTAATTTTCACTACGATCCAGAATCTCTATCGGTTGTTCTTCATAAGAATGATCCTGCTCCAGCTATACAACATCTGAGCATAGTACTTGTAAAGGATCGGGTATGTACTTTCTCCATAGAGATACATGGAACTCATCATGAACTTGAGAGAGATTTGGTGGAAGCACCAATTGGTAAGCTACCATCCCAACACGATCCAGTATTTCAAAAGGAAAAATATACCTAGGGCTCATCTTTCCCTTCTTTCCAAATCTCATTAGTCTCTCCCAAGGAGATATTCATAAGAACACTTTATCACCCACTTCAAACTCCAAGTATTTTCTTCAGTTGTCAGCATAACTTTTATGTCGACATTGTGATGCTCTTATGAGTTATTGAATAGATCGGTCCTTTTCTTCCATCTCATTAACAAGATCAGGTCCCAATAGCTTTCATTCCCCAACTTCATCCTAGAAAGTTGGAGTTCCGCATTTCTTTCCATAGAGAGATTCATAAGGAGACATCTGAATACAGTAGTGAAATCTATTATTTTACGAAAATTCCACCGAAGGTAGGTGTTGATCCCTACCACCTTTTAAATCCATAGAGAAAGATCTCAACATGTCTTATAGAGTTTGAATTTTCCTCTCAGACTGACTGTCTATATGAGGATGATAAGAAGTGTTGAAACTCAACTCTGTATCTAGAGTATGCTGAAGACTTCGCCAAACATCGAGGTAAACCTTGGATCCCGATCAGATATAATTTAAAGTGTTACTCCATGCAATCTTACCACTTCATTCACATATATCCTGGAAAGCTGATCAAGAGAGAAATCTTCTATAATAGCAATGAAGCGTGCTGACTTCTTAAGACGATCAACTATAACCTAGATAGCAGTATTGCCTTTGTATGTTTTAAGAAGTCTAGTGACAATGTTCATAGTGATGTTTTCCCATTTTCATTCTGTTATGGGTAATGGTTGTAACATCCCCTTATAATTCTATCTCTCATATTTAACTTGATGAAAAACCAAGCATCGAGAGACATATTCAACAACATCTATTTTCATGCCATCCCACTAGAAGTACTCCTTCAAGTCCCTATACATCTTCGTGCTTCCAAGGTGAATAGAGAATGAAGAACTATGAGCTACATCCAATATTTCCTTTTTTAATTCTGGGATGGGAGGAAGACAAACCTGATTCTTGAACATTATTATTTCATCACAATCAATGTGGAATTTAGGAACATTTCTCACCTTCTTTTGTAACTCTACATCTTATTTCTATTCTTCTTTAATCTTCACATGTATAGATTGTTGAACATTCATCTGAGAAAGATAAGATTTTTCACCTTCCATTATAATTCCAAGATCCATCCTTTGTAAATCCATAAATATTGGATCTTTTGTGATCCTCATCATGGATAATCTATCATGGGCTTGTCGACTTAATGCGTCTACCACCTTGTTTTCTTTCCAAGGGTGGTAATGAATTGAGATGTCGTAATCCTTAATCGACTCCAACCATCGTCTTTGGTGCATATTCATCTCCTTTGGTGTGAAAATATTCTTTAAAATTTTATGATTAGTATAAATATCACACTTTTCACCATAAAGATAATGCCTCCAAATAATTAATGCAAAGATTACCACAGTTAACTCAAAATCATGAGTCGGGTAATTTTTCTCATTGATTTTACACTGTCATGAGGAATAATCTATCACCATATCATTTTTCATGATTAAACATCCCAATACCTTCTTAGATTCATCCTTGTAGATCACAAACATTTCTCAACTACAAGGCAGTGTGAGCACAGGTGAACTGGATAACCTTCTTTTCAACTCCTTGAAATTATCTTCACACTCCTCCGTCCAAACGAACTAAACTCATTTTCGAGTCAACCTGGTGAGTGAATTAGATAATCATGAAAAATATTTCACAAAACATCGATAATATCTAGCCGAACCAAGAAAACATCGGATCTTAGTTACTATTGTTGGTCTCGACCATCTTTCGATAACCTCTGTTTTTGATGGATCAACAGATATCCCCTCTTTTTATATTATGTGACCCAAAATGAAACTTTTTGAAGCCAAAATTAATACATGGTAAATTTGGCCTAAAGCTTCTCCTTTCTTGGGGTCTTTAATATAATTCTCAATAGATCTTCATGTTCTTCCTTGATCTTTGAATAGACAAGAATATCGTCTATATAGAGTACCAAAAACTTATCAATATAGTCTCTAAAGACTCTATTTATTAGATCCATAAAGATATAAGAAGTATTATTAAGACTAAATGACATCACTATAAATTCATAGTGTCCATACCTTGTATATAAAGTTGTCTTTGGCATTTCCTCCCTTTTGACCCTTAATTGATGATACCCTGAATGAAGATCAATCTTGGAAAAGTATTTAGCTCCATGTAGTTTGTCAAATAAGTCATCAATGCATGTGAGAGGATATTTTTTCATGATAATGATCTTGTTATGTTCTTGATAATCAATGCAGAGTCTCATTGATCCATCTTTCTTCTTCACAAACAGAACAGGTTATCCCAAAGGTGATCAACTAGGGCATATGAATCCCTTATCAAGATTCTCTTGGAGTTTCTTCTTCAATTCTGCAACTCAATTGGGGCCATTCTATAAGGTTTAATTGAAATGGGAGTAGCACCCAGTATGAGTTCTATTGAAAACTCAACTTCCCGATTTGGTGGAAGACCTGGCAATTCCTATGGAAAGACATCATCAAACTCCCAAAAAATGGGTGTATTATTAATCGTGAGTTTCTCTCCAACCATTTGAGATAAATAACCTATTATTTATTGGAATCAAAACCCATATGATGGAATAAATTTCCACTAGAAGGTTATATTCATCCTTGCATCGATATATGATCCTTGATTGATCTGGAATATGAAATATGACTTCCATTCTTTGACAATCGATATGAGCTCCATATATGTAAAGCCAATCCATGCCAAGAATCACATCAAATTCCACTATAGGAAGGATCACAAGATTTTCAAGAAGCACTTTCCACAAACATTAATTAGAGAAGAATTATAAAATTTTGAGGCAATTGTTGTGCCATTAGGAGTTGTCACAGCTAACTCAACAACTAATTGTTGAGGTAGTACGATTATACCCTTATAATATTCTTCAGAAATAAAAGTTCGGGTAGATCCAGAATCAAATAATACATTTTCTACTTTAGAGTGGATGGTAAGTGTACCTTTCACCACTTCGTTATCGTACTCCACATTGCTGATAGAATTTGCATGTGACTTTCCTTTGACTTTCACCTTAAGAGTTTTTTGACATCGATCATCATCAACAACCATTGGATTTGGGCATTGATTAGCATAATGCCCCATTTCCTTGCACTTGTAACATTGACGTGTAGAAGGTGAATTCATTGTAGCCTTTTATTTGTTCACATAACTAGACATATTTATCCCATCACTACGGCATTCAAATGCCAGATGACCTTCTTTTCCATATTTGAAACATTTACTTGTCCCTTTAAGAAAAATCCCTCCATGTTTCCTTCCACACTTTGAGCATATGAAAAACTCATCTTTTTTTAGTGTGCTCTTTATATTTCCCTTTGAATTCCATTTTACTCCTCTTATCAAACCCATATGACTGATGGGTTACTCCAATCTTCATCTCATCCTTGAGAGCACATCGAACCATTTCCTCATAACTATTGAAGTCCCTTATGGATAATTCCCTTCGGAGACTTGGTTTTAAGCCACTAAAGAATCAATCGATCTTACTCTCAGGTTGGATAAAAATCCCAGAAGCGTACCTTGCATGCCTTGTAAAATTTTCATCGTAGGTACCAATAGATTCATCATCCTTTTGCTTCAGTTCAAGAAACTCCTCTATATTTGTTCGAAGAATACGAGGGAAGTACTTATTGAAAAATAAGTTCTTGTACTCGTCACATTCCATGGCCTCAATTTGGTCTCTTTTCCTCATATTCTTTATAAGATTCCACCATTGATCAGCTTAACCTTCCAAAGGATATACTACTAAGAAGAATTTATCATATTCAGAACATCCTAGAACTGAAAATATCTTTTCAGTGGTACTAATACATTGTTCAGCCACTAATGGATCAGTAGACCCATTGAATGAGGGTGAACACTACCTCATGAAGGATTCAACATAATTTTGCTCCTTCATTTGCTCATTTGGAAGTTCTTCATGATTCATATCTTGAGAATGTTGTGTGATCATGGCTATAATTTTTTTTTTCATTCCAGCTCCCATAACGTTTTGTAGCTCAGGGGGACAATCATTGCATTTCCCATCGAATTCAGCATTAACATGGTTCCTTCGAGTTCCAGTCATTGACTGAAACCAAAAAGAATAGTGTGAGAAACACTAATCATAATAGGAAAACCACATAATCAAGAAAAAAATTTCTCACATTAGGTATTGTCATAGGTTATTCATGGCCATTTCTAAAACACAAATATTGTGTTGTATGCTAAGACATATCCTTAGGGTTATTACAAAGGCTTTCACATCCTAGTTTCCAAAAGTTGACTATACCTTTCATATGATAGCAACTATAATGACCCATACTTTACATACATTGTTATTACTTCAGAATTGATTCTTACTTATTACAATATATAACAAAACCATGATATGACCATATAGGTACAATGTCTTTAGAAAAGGGAAACATAAACAACTGGTTAATAAAGAATCTACATTATCTCTCGTTTATTTCATCATATCTAGAGTCCCTTTTGGAATATCCTAATTAATACCCTTCTTCATGACCTGGGGAAAGGAAAACATACAAAAGGGTGAGATCAAATTCTCAGTAAGGGTAATCAAAGTAAATTACAATCATATCATATTCATAACAACATAACAATTCGAAAATCATAACCTGCAAAAGAGATCATGGGATAAATCATAGTAGTGAAATGTAAGTCCAATAATCATAAAATAAAACATGAAACTTTGTGGAATACACACATAATCATAGAAAATCATATCTTATTAGTCAAGACACATTTCTAAGACCATCATAATGGACAAAGTCCATTTCTGAACTGAGTTCACTCCTCATTCTAGTCTAGTATCACTGAACCGGATTAACATGTCGTTCCATCCATGTCTATATCACAAGATATAAATCTTTACTCAATCCATTGGAGGGAGATATATGTCCCACCCATCTCATAATGATACCAATCTTCTGTGTTCACCAAAATAATATCTCATTTCATAACCTATGTAATAAAAATGGACTTCTGAGACATCATGCCATCAAAACATAATCAACATAAGATAAAAGGAAATTATAAAAATAATTCCATAATAACATAATCAAATCAATGTAAAAATAGGGACAGAAACATAACCATATATTATCTTATATGGAAAATAATTTTTATAAAACACTTGAACTCCATTCTTGAAGAAAATATTCTTTCTACTTCAAAAACATGTTTTCATTTCTTAACATGTCATATAATTTTAAACTAAAAGAATTTAATTGAAAATATAATTGAAAACATGTAAAGGAAAATTCATGTAAGTAATGTTCTATGAAATCATAAAAATCCATTCATGCCGTATATGTTAAAAAAAACATTCTTCTTGTACTTTGGCCAGAAAAGTCAAAAAGGTATCTCATATTGAAAATGAAAAAAGATTCCTTTAATATATTTTACTAAAAATTAAACAATTGGTAAAATTGGATTTAAAAAATTTTAGGAGGATAGAAAAAATATTACATATTTAGGAATCATGGATGTGGATGATAAATATTCCCTAGAAAATTTTGAAGTATAATTAATCTCGGATAAAAATGAGATTGTGAGATTTTCTGTTACCTTAGGTCTGATATGCTTCGTTCGTATATGAACCTACTATATAATGATTTAAATAATGTCATTGACTTATTACAGAATCATATACGTTGTTATGATATCATATGTGGTCATATTCTTATCTTCTTATTATTAATATTTCAATACTACTTGTCATTCGGGTGTTCATTGCATTATGTTGATATGTGTGTTTTGTCAAATAGATTTTAATTTCTTGTTTTAGATTATAGATACCTAATTTAAAAAATGTTATTAGTGTAATATATATCATATTTATTCATTCAATTAATTTATATAAATATTATTCAATGAAGATCATGTAGAATGAGTCACATCACATCGTGCAGATGCTAGGCCGTACGTATGCACGAGCGATGATATCATTCCCATTATTATATGAATGAAAATGGGGTTCATGATATAATATTTCATAATCACTATAATGTTATAATGATCATATATAGTTATTTTTTACACTATTATACCCATCCAGGTAAGGCGGTGGTAGAAAAAAAGATTACACCATGGCGTGGAGACGGTATTCGGTACGTACGCACGCGCGGTGATTTCGTTTTCCACAGGATGGAGAGAAGGTGAAATAGGGTTATTTAAATTTTATAATAAAATATAATTATATTAGTGATACTGATGTTATTACATTATAATGAAACAAATAAATAAGAGTAAGTAGAAGAAGAAATAAATGTGAAATAATCAGTAATGTATATTACCTCTTCTTTTACGCGCCTCTTCTAAACCTCCTATTATGTCCCTAAAGTTGGTCTTTGAAGAAGACCAGAACCTATAGTATACTTCTAGGGAAGTGTAGAAGATAAATGGATAGGGTTTGGATGATCTTGAAGGCTCAAAATTTGTAAAGTGGAGAGGGAAGAGGTTCCCTTACATAAGGGAGGAGAGGGGCACCTTAGGAAAAACATAAAATATTATTTTATAATAAAGTCATATTCGATTTATAATGGCTCCGAAGTGGATTATATCAAAGGTAGGGTGGGGATGGGTCAAAATAACTTCATCAAATAGGTTTTCGACAGGTTTAGTTTACCATTTTATCCTTATCATTTAGATTTAACTCTAAGTTAAATAATTTAACTTTTACCATGTCTTCTTGTATTTTTACACAATATGGTTAATAAACATTCAATAAAATTCCAATCGGACCCCAATTAGTTCATTAATTTCATATATACTATTATATAAGTTTTTTTTTCCAAACCATAGAATTCAAAAATAGAATAAAAAATAATACTACAATATTTGTTTTAAAAACTCTTTTATGTAAATTTTGACATTATTTGGTATTTTATTTATGATAATTTTATAAAAGAATTATTACTTAGAAAACAATTCATATAACTAACCATAATAAGTTATATTAACCTGGAAAATTAGTTTAATTCATAAAAATTCTCAAATTACCTTTATTTTTGTATTTATAATATCAATTATGTCAATATTTTATTAATAAGGTAATTACTGCAACATCATTGTGTCATAAATAAATTAAATTATTTAATGTATAGAAATTATAAATAAAATACCATTATGTAGGAAATATTTTCATACTACTAATGAATAATTATAGTCTAATTTATCTTATCTGTAACTCTATATGAAAAATTCATTACTTATTAAACTTTGATTTTAACTCTTTTAACTCCTCTTTGGATTAAATAATAAAAAAAATGTCCTAATATAATCCAGGCTGACATAAAGGGTCAAATTTTATACCTAGGGTTGTTTTTGGTCGAATTACTCTTCTCCAATAGAATTAGGACATGTGTTATGGGAATATTAATATCATTTTTATCCTTAATTGCCCTATTTACATTTAACCGTGGTAAATAAAAGTAAAAAAGTTTCTATTCACCAAAAATTATTTTTATCTTATTGAACCACATTTTAATTACTGATATCAACCGTGTCTCTCGAATTTTTGAAACTATACTAACATAAGTTATAAAATTATGTTTTATGTAAATTTTCAAATTCTCCTAGGAGGTGGGTAAAAGACAGTCAAAAGTTCAATAAAATTTTTATATTTATAAATTATTCTAAAATGACTCCAATGAATAAAATTGAACTTATAGAGGTATTATGTATCTATTTTTAATTAAAATAAAGTTAAATAAAACAAATAATTATTTAAATAAAAAATCGATTTTAACCAATAACTCAGTGTTTTCATCAAAAATTGAATGTTTTTAGAAAAATACAAAAATTACCCGAGGCTAATTTCGATATTAAGAATCCATAAATGAAGTCCATTTTGAAAGATAAAATTTATAAAATTTCAAAAACTGGTTATTACTATTCATAATGGCTAGTTTATATAATATTTTAATACCATATTGTTTTTTAGTGAAACTCGGTATTGCGTACAATGCAAGCTATCGAGGAAGGTTGCTCTTGCATGTAACACAAGCCAAGACAGTGTTGTGTGTAGTGAAAGATTCCTTGGGTGTTTCATATAACATGATGCATCAAAACAAAATACTTCTCATTAATTCTCTGGGTGTTACATTCTACCCTCTTTAAAAAGAATTTTTCCTTCGAAATTCGTCACTTCGTAACGAACAAATGAGGATAACTCTCCCTCATATTATCCTCAAGTTCCCCTGTAGATTCTGCTAATTGTTGTTTCCTCCATAAAACATTCAACAAGAGAGTGGTCTTGTTCCATTGGAATTTTTCACTACGATCCAGAATCTCTATCAGTTGTTCTTCATAAGAAATATCTTACTCCAGCGGTACAACTTCTGAGAATAGTACAAGTGAAGGATAGAGTATGTAATTTCTCAGGAGAGATACATGGAAATAATCATGAACATGAGAGAAATTTGGTGTAAGTACCAATTAGTAAGCTACCTTCCCAACACGATCCAGTATTTCAAAAGGACCAATATACCTAGGGCTCAGCTTGCCCTTCTTTCCAAATCTCATCACTCTCTTCCAGGGGGATATTCGTAAGAACACTTTATCACCCAATTCAAACTCTAGGTCTTTTCTTCGGTTGTCAGCTTAAAATTTTTTCGACTCTGAGATGTTATTATTTTTTGTTGAATAGTTCGGACCCTTTCTGCCATCTCATTAACATGTTCAAGTCCTAATAGCTTTCTTTCCCCAACTTCATCTCAGTAAGATGGAGTTCTGCACTTCTTTCAATGGATATATTCATAAGAATCCATCTGAATACTGGAGTGAAAGCTATTATTATAAAAAAATTCCACCAAAGGTAGGTTTTGATCCCAAACACCTTTTAAATCTATAGAGCAAACTCTCAAAATGCCTTATAGAGTTTGAATTATCCTCTTGGACTGATCATATATTTGAGGATGATAAGTAGTGCTAAAACTAAAATCTGTATCTAGAGTATGCTGAAGACTTCTCCAAAACATCAAGGTAAACCTTGGATCCCAATCAGATATAATGGAAATTGGTACTCTATGAAATCATACCACTTTCTTCACATATATCATGGGACACTGATCAATAGATAAATATTCTCTAATGGAAATGAAGTGTGCCGACTTTGTAAGATGATCAACAATAAGACAGATAGCATTATTGCCTTTGGATGTTTTAAGATGTCCAGTGACAAATTCCATAGTGATGTTTTCCCATTCTCATTCTGGAATGGGTAATTGTTGTAACATCCCCTTAGACTTCTGTATCTCATCTTTAACTTGCTGACAAACCAAGCATCAAGGGACATATTCAACAACATCTATTTTCATTCCATCCCATCAGAAGTACTGCTTTAGGTCCCTATACATCTTCGTTCTTCTAGGGTGAATATAAAATGATGAACTTTGAGATATATCCAATATTTACTTCATAAATTCTGGGATGGGAGGAACACAAACCTGATTCTGGAAATTTATTATTTCATCACAATCAATGTGGAGTTCAACAACATTTCTCACATTCTTTTGTAACTCTACATCTTCTTTCTATGCCTCTTTAATCTTCACATTTATAGATGGTTGAACATTCATATGAGAAATATAACATTTTTCTCCTTCAATTATAATTTCAAGATCCATCCTTTCTAGATCCATAAATATTGGATCTTTTTTTATCCTCATCATGGATTAGCTAGCATGGTCTTATCGACTTAATGCATCTTCCAACTTGATTGCTTACCTAGGGTGGTAATGAATTGACCAGTCGTAATCCATAATAAGCTCCAACCATCTTCTTTGGCGCATATTCATCTCCTTTTGTGTGAAAATATACATTAAAAAGTTATGATCAGTATAGATATCCCACCTTTCACCATAATGATAATTCCTCCAAATCTTAAATGCAAAGATTACCATAGAAAACTCCTAATCATGAGTTGGGTAATTTTGCTCATGGATTTTCAACTTTTGTGAGTCATAAGCTATCACCATATCATTTTTCATGAGAACACATCCCAATCCCTTCTTGGATGCATCACTGTAGATCACAAACCTTTCTCCACTACAAGGCAGTGTGAGCACAGGTGCACTGGATAACCTTCTTTTCAACTCCTCGAAATTCTCTTCACACTCCACAATCCAAACAAACATAACTCCCTTTTGAGTCAACCTGGTGAGTGTATTAGGTAATCATGAAAAATCTTTCACAAAACGTCGATAATATCTAGCCAATCCAAGAAAACTTTAGATCTCATTTATTTTCATTGGTCTCGACCATCTTTCGATAACCTCTATTTTTACTGGATTCATAGATATCCCCTATTTTGATATTATTTGACCCAAAAATAAAACTTTTGAAGTCAAAATTCACACTTGGTAAATTTGGCATAAATCCTCTTCTTTGTTAGGGTCTTTAATAAAATTCTCATGTGATATTAATATTCTTCCTTACTCTTTGAATAGGAAATAATATCATCTATAAAGACTACCAAAAACTAATCAAGACAGTATCCAAAGACCCTATTTATTAGATCTATGAAGATAGCAGGGGAATTAGTAAGACAAAATGGAATCACTATAAATTCCTAGTGTCCATACATTGTACAGAAATATGTCTTTGGTATATCCCCCCTTTTGACCCTTAATTGATGATACCCTAAATGGAGATCAATCTTTGAAAAGTATTGAGCTTCACGTTGTTGGTCAAATGAGTCATCAATGCATATGAGAGGATATTTTCTCTTGATAGTGATCTTGTTAAGTTCTCGATAATCAATGCATAGTCTCATTGATCCATCATTCTTCTTAACAAACAGAACAAGTTCTCCCCAAGGTGATTCACTAGGGCGTATGAATCCCTTATCATGATTATCTTGGAGCTTCTTCTTCAATTCCTGTAACTCAATTGGGTCCATTCTCTAAGGTGTCTTTGAAATGGGAATAGCACCCAGTATGAATTCTATTGAAAACTCAACTTCATGATTTGGTGGAAGACTTGGAAATTCCTCTAGAAGGACATCATCAAACTCCCATACAATGGGTGTGTTCTTAATCGAGAGTTTCTCTCCAACCATTTGAGATAAATAACAATCATTTATTAGAATCAAGACCCATAAGATGGAATAAATTTCCACTAGAAGGTTATATTCATCCTTACATCGATAGATGATCGTTGATTGATATGGAATATGAAATGTGACTTCCCTTCTTTGGCAATCGATATGACCTCCATATAATGAAATCCAATCCATTCCATGAATCACATAAAATTCCACTATAGGAAGGATCACAATATTTTTAGGAATCACTTTCCCACAAACGTCAATTGGAGAAGAATTATAAACTATTGATGAACTCGTTGTTCCATTAGGAGTTGTCACAGCTAACTCAACAGCTAATTGTTGAGGTAGTACGGTGATAACCTTAGAAAATTCTTCAAAAATAAAATAGTGGATGGAACTATAATCAAATAAAACATTTTATACTTTATAGTGGATGGTAAGTGTACCTTTCAGCACTTCATTTTCATACTCCACATCACCGATAGAAATTTCATGTGACTTTCCTTTTTCTTTTGCCTTAAGAGTTTGTTGACATAGATCATCATCATAAAACCTTAGATTTGGGCATTGATTATCATAATCCCCATTTCCTTGCACTTGTAACATTGAAGTGTAGGAGGTGAATTATGTGTAGCCTTTTATTTATTCGCATCACTAGAAATATTTTTTCCATCACCGCGGAAATCAAATTCTTGATGACCTTGTTTTCCACATTTGAAAAATTTAATTTTTCCTTTAAGACATTTCCCTCCATGTTTCATTCCACACTTTGAGCATAAGGGAAAACTCAACTTCTTTTTAGTGTGCTCTTTATATTTCTCTTTGAATTAAATTTTCCTCTTTTTATCAAACCCATATGACTAACGGGTTGCTCGAATATCTATCTCAACCTTGAGAGCACATTGAAAAATTTCTTTATAGCTATTGAAGTTGTGATGCCCCGAGCCCGCTCATTTGGACTCGGTGCATAAAAATGCTGTGTATTTTTTTTATAAAATTAACATAAAAATTTCACAACAATTTAAACAAACAAGGACATTTTACCTGTCTAGGTTCTGGAGGATTACTCATAACCATACATTTATCAGAGTTGAAACAATAAAAATAAAAAATCTATCCACTACGCTTCTGTGTGTTCCATCTCCAAAGGTGACGACATCTGTAAATAAACATCTAAGATTCCTGTGAAAAATCATTTTTAAAACAAAGGGTGAGAATTTAATTCCCCAGTAAGGGGTTTTGAAACCCTTTGATAAATCCAATTAAAATATTTATTCAAAATTCATTTGGAAAACTCAATTAGAAATACATTTTTAGAAAAAAATTTACATTATACTATAATGATTTGAAATATAATTACACTTCAAAAACGCTTTTAAAACTAATCCAGTGATTCAGTTGAAAATATTAAGCAAGATCTTAAAAATAAAACAACTGGGGCCACTCGAAACATAAAAGGCTATCTTGGTCCTACCCACTTGAGGGATGGATTCCATATCCAATTCCCTATCATATTTACAAATTTCGACTACAGATTTTTATAAAACATTTTTTTATTAGCTTGCCTTATATACATATAATTTTCACTGGTGTTTTAGTTTCGAAAATATATTTATAATCATTCTTGGAACAAATAAATACTAATCATTACTAAAAATTATGTATTTGACTTTGTATGATGAAATCTCATGACGCTTGACTTTTCATAAACACATAGAAGTTAAATCAACATCTACGTACATGAAATTTCATGGAAATATTTATTAAATTTTATGGTATGCATGAAGGTATAAACGGGTCCCAATAGTGAACATATAGATAAAATCAATCAATAACAATGGATAACTATGTGTAGACACAAAAATTATCGAAGCAACATTTCTTAAATAAAATCATGCTATTGTATGCAATTATGTTTTAAGGAACATGAATTTAATAAGTAAATAAAATTGCACACAATCATAGCACTATAATTAGAAATCAATAATCTTGAACATTAAATAAATTATTGTTATATATGTTTATGTGTTTTATTAGAATATACACATGTATCGCACACCTATAATTAGTTACTTGTATGGTTTAAAAAAAGTGTGAAAAATGACAGTTCAATATAAATATATATGTATATTTATATATAGCATGCATGAACAAAATACAAACATATTAAATTTGTAAGTTTAATGTATAGATTTGGGTTTCATAGAGGTATAAAATATGGAATTAAAATTTTTAAACAATTAGAAATCACAAAAATAGAGATTATAATTTTAAAGGATCAAACTCCCTATAGACAAAAATAAAACTTATAAATTTTAATTCGATACTCAAAATTATCTTACTACAATAATAACCGAATCGTAATGAAATTATACATAAATCCTTACACACAAAACTAAATAATTTGTGAAGACTTTATATTAACAAATGAAGAAAAACTATAAGGCCCCAGCCTTAAACCTTACTTAATCTTGAGTTATTACAAGATTACACATTGAGGATCTTTTGAGGTTTAGGGTTTTAGAGAATTAGATCATAAAACATGCACTACATTCCACATTTAAACAAAGTGGTTACATAAAATATAGTATTATTTTTTCCATCAACGGAAAAATATTTAAAATAACACATGGATTCTTTCTTGACACTTCCTTGACACTAACATCATATCATGTACCAATCCCTTGACGCGTGAAAACATTTCAAAAACATGGGATGAGCATAAACTGCTCAGTAAGGGTTATAAAAAGTATGGAAAGGAAACATGAGTACATATATACATAAGATTTAAATCATACTTTACCCATAAAACATAAGCACTTTAACATACCTCATAAAATCATGAATAAATCATAGAAATCATAAGACATAAAGGTAACATGAGGCATTCATAACATTCTTACGTAGGGAGTAACCCTCTTGGTTACATTTGGAATACCCATCTTAGTATATTCCCTAAATATCTTTGGAGAAACCTTAACATTTAACGCCTTCGCATTACCCAATGCATTGGAGATCTATATCGGGCTCACCCGCCCTTAGTTTATCATGGAACCACCCGTCTTCATAAAAAATGTCCACAAACCATAACATAATCATAGCACATAACATAAGTATAAAGGAAATATAACATTCCCACATTGAAATAACAATATAACATTTTAAGATATTGAGATAATGAATCCATTCTACAAACCATTTTTAAAACCATTTAAAATATTTAATAAATAGATTTTTGACTCAAAGTGTCCCATACGACTTTGAAGCTTTTAACATTTTAAACCATTAATATACATATAAATAAATCCTTAAAACCATTTTGAAAACATTGATATTAATGAGAAATATTTATAAGAATATTTCATTAAAACATTTAAAACGATATTTTAGTTAAAGGGCTTTTAACAAAATGAGTGACACTTGAATACAATAATTTAGGAATAACATTTAATCAGAACTTGATAATATAACGAGAATAAAGGGATGATATAATATTCCAAAATACAGTATATACACCATATAAGACTGAACTGGAGCATAACAACAGTGATGTCTCAATAGAAATGGAAAATGAGATGAAATCCATTATAAAGAAGGTATCCTTAAATTAAGGATAAATCAATCTCATAATTATGTGTGAAAAATATAAATACACCCAATATAATTGGATACTAAGTTTAAAACAGTAAAAGTTCATTCACACATATTCAAAGGATGACATATTCAATAAGTACATGTTGAACCCAAAGAAATCGAAATTGGGTTAAGAAGTTCCCTTGGTAAAATTTGACAGCCTAACAATGTCACCTTAAAATTTAGAAAATAAGTTGATGAGAGATAAAAAGGGTATCTCATCACTTGGAATTAAAATTTAAATCAATAATTATATATAATAACATATCCCAAAAAATATGTAAGTTAAAAAACATAACAAAATATGTCTTTTAAAAAGAGGTCTGTGAAAGGTTCCCTTACCGATTTGGGAAACTTTCGAAACGTACACCCAATGAAAGAAGGGTCATACAACATTGATGTAAATACTCATAAATGAAATTATATTACACAAAGAGTAGAATAATGGATATTACATTAACCACTCAATGTAAATGGTGGCAAATGTAGCATAAATCTCACAGGAATAAAAGTGAGATGAAAAATCCCTTACGAAAACTCGGCAGCCTAACATCGCCACTTAAAACATCCAAAAATGGATTTATGATATCAAATAGGGTCCCTCATAATATTAACATAAGAATTCCAGTATGTGGAATATAAAATAACATCCCCAAACATAATAAATATTATCTTAATAGAAATGACATAAAAGAGAGTACATAAAAAGAATGAGAGAGGTTAGATCTCTTACGAAAATTCGGCAGCCTAACGACGCCACTCAAAACTTCCAAAATGGATTGATGAGAGAAAATAGGGTATCTCATCATATGAACATAGAAATTACAGAAAGAGTAATATAAAATAACATCCCAAACACAAGAAATATGATCTTAAAAGGAATGACATAAAAGAGTGTACTTAAAAAGAAAGAGAGGGGTAGGATCCCTTACCTCGGGTCCGACTTGACTCGATCGTTCTTTAACCTCCTGAATAATAAACATGAGTTAATTTATACTTGATTAATAACCTTTTCCAACTTCATTATTCCTTTTATATCTCTTACTACCATGCTATGAACACTATGTATTTTTTTTAAGTTAATAATGGTCGGTTTGTAGATCATTGCTACTTGATTCAAAAATAAACTCTTTATAATTACAAGTTGTTCATGTGATAAAATATATATTATATCCAGAATTATATTCATTATTTAGATATCATATATATCATATATATCCATTATATACATGAATTTATAATATTACATAACATTCAGAGGTAAAAAATGAAATGCGCTGTTCATAGAGACGGTAAGCCGTACGTACGCATGAACGCTACTTCCATTTCTATTTAATATTTAATGGAATTAAAACATAATGATACATAATAGTAATATAATTCAAATATGTTATAATATATAATATCATTAAATTTATCCTTTATACGTACCACATATGGTGTACACGAATCAAATCACTTTGAGAGGGCGGTGGTCCGCACTTCCTAAAATGAAGATATCACATTTACCACTAATGGAAACCATAAAGGTATGACACAATTTAAAAATAAAGAATCTTAACTAAAACATAAACATATTATATATCATATATAAATATATTTACATCTTAATGTCCACCTTTTAAGGTGTTACAAGAATATTGAACAATCATCGTTTCGTGAGGAGAAATTTTCCATCCACGGAAACAATATGCTCTTTAACCATTAGATAAAGGTGTGTGTAAGTGTAGCTTGAATAATTCTTATAAAAAAAATCATAGTATATTTAAGATACTGTTTTTGTTACAAAAGAAAAGAATAAAAAGAGTTTAGGGGGTTGGAAAAGAAAAATAAAACAAAAGAACACAAGTGAAGACCTTACCTTAAAATCGGGTATCTCTCTTTGATTTGAGCTCAAAGGCTTCCTTGGAAAGACTTCATCCCAACGTGAGGCTTCTAAGAGTAAGATACTGATGTGGAGAGGCAAAATGAGCAGGGTTTGGCCGAGACAAAGGCTTGAGAGGTGTGGGTAAGGTGGTAGAGGTGGGGGCCTTTTATAAGAGGAGAGGAGGGGCACTCTTGGAAAGTTACAAAATGATACTTTATTATAAAATGGTTTTCGGATTTAAAAGGTCCCACAATTATAAATTTCTAGGATAAGGTGATAAGGGTTCGAAATCCACCCATTAAATACGTTTTTGGCAAGTTTAGGTATTATATTTTACATTATATTTTTATTTTATTTAAATCGTTAAATAATGAGGTAATCCCTGCATCATCATGGTGTCATAAAAAATTTAATTTATTTAATATCTAAAAATTATAAAAAAAGTACTATGACGTAGGAACTCTTTTTATATTTCCAATGAATATTTATATTCAAACATATGACTTGTATAACCTCATTTAAATTTTTTTTAGTAAAATAACTCATGTTTGTGTCATTTTTACTTTTACTTTAAATAAAAGGCATTAATGTCTTTATCTTACACAAGTGGCTCCATGGGGTCTCAAAAATCGACCCATGGGTTTTAATGGTCGGCCATGACAATCCAATAAGGTTAGAACATGTTTCTAGGTCATTTCATATTATTAAAACATTATTTTTACCTTAAATTACACTAATTGCCTCTAATCGCGATTAAAAACTTAAAAGTTACTATTCACCAAAAAATTATTTTAATCCCATTGAACCACATTTTACATCCTAATAACAACCATTTATGTCAGATTTTTGAAATTTAAATCACATAAGTGGCAAAGTTTCATTTAAACGAAATATCAGTTTTTAAAGTACCACTTAGTGGTTTCACTATTCATCAAAAAATGATGTTTTTCAAAAAAATACCAAAAATTCATCCTAAGCTATATTTGATATTCCGAATTCAATAATGATTTTAATTTTACAAAATTCAAAACATATATGTTGCATTATTTATTTTGATAATTAATTCCCGCTATCAAAATAAATAGCGTGTTTTTAAGAAACAATATCTATTAAAAGATTGACACTAGTTTAAGTCCAATTTCAACGTGAAATTAATTACAATGACGACCATTAGATTAAATGGTAAAAATATATTCTAAGTACAATTAAATATAAATTGAAAATATAATCTATCCATATAAATAAATCATATTAAAAGGAGGTTTTGAATTAAAATGCAACATTTTCAATAAAAATGATCTTTATCGAAAAAATTAAAAAAAATTACACAAAGTAAATTTTGGTGTCCAGATTCTAAAGAACGTTTTTATTTTGTCAAACACAACATATAAAATTTTCCAATGTATGTTTAAAATGGGTTCTCCAACAAAAGGCAGTTAATCGACCTTTTAATGAATATTAGAAGATTTATGCTTAAAATTGGATTCATTTGCATTTTAAGCTTCTAACATTTATTGGATAAAAGTAAAAATATTTGACAAACATATATAATCATTTTGTAGTTAGTTACGTTAATTCCCTCCATTATAATGGCTAGGCGTTAACTAACTTTAAAAATAATATTATTTTATTATTAGAGTGTAACGTAAGATTTCTAAGAAACTCGTTGTTGCGTATTGGGTACACCCTCAAGCATAGCATTCCCTTTAAATTAATTTTAATATTTTATTAAAAAATATGGATAAATATGAAAATTTCATATTCATTATTTACCTGGGGTGTTACATCATTCCCGCCTTTGGGGAATTGCATCCTCACAATTTTAAAGTTGGGCTAGGAAGCTTCATTGAAAATCCCACATCGGAACAAGAGTCAGTAAAACTATTACTTTAAAAGAATGGGAGAGAAGTACAAATGTCACCCGATTTAACCGATACTAGGATTAGAAGTATGAAAAAATGGATATGGAGTAGAAAACAAAGGTTCATGTTCTGATGGAGAGTGATAGTAAACATGTCTAGGAGAAAGTTACAAGAATAAAATCACAAACTTGTGATGGGTTAAACAGTATTTGATTCCCTAGTAGGAAAAATTAAGAGACAACATTTTTGTTTTAAGTTACTTTTCATTGGGGAATTTATTTATGAGATTAACTAAAACATTAGGAAGCATACTTAATTGTCATGTTGACTTTCAACTTTTACTATATTTCTTACACGAACTCATATTTTCTCCAAAAGATGAGTACTTAGGATGACTTGTTCACATTAAGAGAGCTATAATCTACTTCTAGAGAATCACCTAAAAGGCTAGAGAACTATATACTTCCCATGTCTTTATACATTAACCAAAACTAAAACCAAAAAGGCTAGTATGAGATCAGATAATACCCCAAAAGGATAATGCTTTATATAAAAAAACTATTCTTAATCGCCAAAATTTGTCAAACAAAACCCAAAGTTCAATAAAGACCATTCAATAAACATCTATCCATAAAATTATACAAATTAAAACAAACTAAGATTGAAACCCAAAATATATTAACCAGTAATTGTGTCAAATTCAAGGATCGTATAAACCCAAATGTTTCTTTATAACTACATCCAAAAAAGAAAGGATAATTATTCCTTGAATAAAATTTTCGTATATCAAACATCAGGATTAAAATAAAAAGACTTATAATGTAACCCCATCATCAAAAGAGACTTAATACATCTATGAATTTCACCATCCTAAAATCTACGATAACTCTTGAATCCCTTATACGATGTTTTCTTACTCATTCAAAATTCTTCATGATCCATTAGCCATTCCTTTTCAACTTATTCTGAAATAATTCATTCCTACAAACAAAATCATGAATAATATCCTAATATTCCAATAATAGGAAAGCATATGTTACGAAATAATCCATACCTTTCATTCTTCACTGTCAGTTTCTTCATCCTCAATCGGAATGGCATTAGGTATTGGTAACTGAATATTTGTATGATCTTGGTGACCCCATTCTCGAAACTTCTTCGTTGGACATGTGTTTGCATAATGACCATGCACACAACAATTAAAACATTCAATTGATCCTTCAGAAATAACATATTTCCCTTTCCTAGAGTCAACTAGATGCTTCATTTTTCCATGGAAGGTGCATGCTTTATGACCTTCATTTCCACACCTATAGCATCTTTCTGTGTAACATCCCAAGTAAATAATGAATAATAGATATTTTTATCAATGCCTATTAATGAATTAGATAGTGTTTTAGAGGCTTAAAAGGAGAATAAATCCAATCATAAGCATGAAATACACTAATATTTTTTAAAGATTGTTTTACCGCCTTTTGATGGAAAACGTCTTTTAAATTTATATTTTGACAATTTTATAAGCTCTATTTGTCAAAATAAACTTATTCTTTATTATTGGGAAATAATAATTCACTTTGTGTACATTTTTGGTATTTTTCTGACAATGTTCATTTTTTAATGATTAGTGAAAAATGTTGTATTTTAATTCAAAACCTCTTTTTAATCTAATTTATTTATATGATTATGTTATCTTTTGAATTTGTTTTGAAGTAAAATTAGAATATATTTTTACCATTTAATCCAATGGTGGTCATTTGAATCAATTTCACTTTGAAATTAGACTTAAACTGGTGTCAATCTTTTGATACTTACTGTTTCATAGAAACACGCTATTTGTCATGACATCGGGAATTAATTATTAAATTAATTAATTTAACATATATGATTTTAATTTTTTAAAATATAAATAATTTTTGAATTCGGAATGTCAAATATATCTTAGGAGATGTTGTGGTATTTTTCTGAAAAACTTCAATTTTTGATGAATAGTGAAACCACTAAGTGGTACTTAAAAACTGATTTTTCGTTTAAAGGAAATTTTACCACCTCTGTGTTTTGAATTTCAAAAATCCGACATACATGTTTGTCATTAAGACATAAAATGTGGTTCAATGGGATTAAAATAATTTTTGGGTGAATAGTAACTTTTATGTTTTTAATCGTGATTAGTGGTAATTAGTGTAGTTTAAGGTCAAACTAATGTTTTAATAATATTAGATGAGCTTGACACATGTCCTACCCTTATTGGATGTGTAATGGCCAACCATGAAAATCCATGGGTAAACTTGGGGACCCCATGGAGCCACTTTGGTGGGGAAAGGACATAAATAACTTTTTATTTAATGTTAAAGTAAAAATGACACAAACATGAGTTATTTTACTAAAACAATTTTTATATGCGGTTATAAAAGTCATATTTGTGAATATAAATATTCATTAGTAAGCTAAAATAATTTCCTACATCATGATATTTTTTTTATAATTTTTAGACATTATATAAATTAAATTATTTATGACATAATGATGATGCAGCAATTACCTCATTAATAAAGGATTTAAATAAAATGAAATGATAATGTAAAATCTATGACATAAACATGTCCAAAACCTATTTTATGGGTGTATTTCGAAACCGTATCACATTACCCTCGAATTATATCAATGTGGGACCTTTTTAATATGAAACTCATTTTAAAATAAAGTAACATTTCTTTACTTTCCAAGAGTGAACCTCCTCTCCTCTTATAAAAGGCCCCCACCTCTACCTCCTTACCCACACTTCCAAAGCCTTTGTCTCAGACAACCCCTACTCATTTTGTCTCTACACTTTCCTCTATTACTCCTTGAAGCCTCACTTTGGGCAGAATAATTCCCAAGGAATCCATTGACCTCAAACCAAAGGGATTTACACAATTTTAAGGTAATGACTTCACTTGAGTTCTTTTGTTTTATTTTTCTTCTCCAACCCCTAAACTCTTTTTTTTCATTTATTTTGTAACAAATCCTGTATCTACAATACACTAGGATGTTTTTATAAGAAGTATTCGAGCTACACTTACACACACCTACATCAAATGGTTAAAGAACATACCGTTTTTGTGGATGGAAAATTTCTGCCTCTCAAAACGATGATTGTTCAACATTCTTTTAACACCTTTAATGGTGTCCATTAAGATGACACTATATTTATATATTATATATAATATTTTTATGTTTTCCTTAAGCTTCTGAATTTTTCATTTTGGGCATACCTTTATGGTTTCCATTATGGGTAAACGCGATATCTTCATTTAAAGAAGTGTGGACTACCGCCCCATCAAAGTGATTTGATTCATTAATACCATATGTGGGACGTATAAATCATGAAGTTATGATATTATATATGATATTACACTAGAATTATAATATACCCTTATATCATTATGATTCCATTCTATAAAATATGAAATAGAAATTAAAGTATCATTCATGCGTACGTACGGCTTACCGTCTCCCGGAACGGTGCATTTCATTTCTTACCTCTAAATGATTTTGTAATATTATAAATGCATGAATGTACTGGATATATATGACATATATGATATATACATCATTAATACCATTCTGGATATAATGTATACATGAACAACATGTAATTATAAAGGGTTTATTTTTGACTCAAGTACCAATGATCGTTAAAACGACCGTTATTAACTTAAATAATTACATAGTGTTCATGTCATGGAAATAAGTGATATAAAAGGAATAATGAACTTGAAAAAGGTTCTTAAACAAGTATAAATTAACTCAAGTTTATTATTCAGGAGATTAAAGAATGACCGAGTCAAGTCGGACCAGAGGTATGGGACTTCGTCCCAATCTCCTTTCATTGAGGCTTATTTTGTTTTATACACAACCTTCTTTTATACGGCGTATAAACCCCTTTGACTTTTACGTTTATTCAAAAGGGATATCTTTTATACGAAGAATTTACTAAAAGAAAAAAGGGAATGTTTTTTTGTACGTATGCGGCGACAACGACTTCTCTGCTGTCACGACCATTATTTGAGTTTCAGCTTCCTCTACAAGCCTTACCATCTTTTCAAAAGAAAAATAAATACCATGATGTACTTTTCTTTTATATTGGTATTGAAAATGGTTTTCATAATGTTTTTATTATATCAATGTGTTGTATGGATATCTTGTGATAGAAATGTGAAAATGTTATGTTTCCTTTATACATGTTTTATGTGATACGATTATGTTATGGTTCTTGGGAATTATTATGAACACGGGTGGTTCCATGATAAACTAAGGGCGGGTGAGCCCGATATAGTTCTCCAATGCATTGGGTAACCCGAAAGAGTGAAACGTTATGGTTTTCCGAAGAGATTTAGGGAATATACTGTGATGGGTATTCCAAACGTAACCAAGAGGGTTACCCCCTATGTAAGAATGTTATGAATGCCTCAAGTTACCTTTATTTCTTATGATTTCTATGATTTATTCATGATTTGATGAGGTATGTTAAAGTGTTTATGTTTTATGGGTAAAGTATGATTTCATTCTTATGTATATATGAACTTATGTTTCCTTTCCATATTTTTATAACCCATACTAATCTTTTTATGCTCATCCCAAGTTTTTTTGAAATGTTTTTCACAGGTCAAGGGAAAGGTACATGATATGATGATAGTGTCAAGTAAGTGTCAAGAAAGAATCCTTGTTTTATTTTAAATATGGTTCCATTGATGGGAAAAATGAATACTATCTTTTATGTAACCACTTTGTTTAAATGTGGAATACAATACATGTTTTACGATCTAATTCTCTAAAACTCTAAACCTGAAAATATCCTCAATGTGTAATCTTGTAATAACTCATGATTAAGTAAGGTTTAAGGTCGAGGCCTTATAGTTCGTATTAGAGGTCGGTTTGGATAACTTTTGGAGTTAGAATTCTATTAAATGATTATCCAAAAATATTTTTTTATGGTCAAATGGAAATGATACAGCATTTGAAGATTACCATGTTGCTTCATCTAAGACATGTTTGTTCAGAATGGTTTTCTGCAGAGGAAACAGGGAAGCAGTGCTAGGAAGGCATAGAGAAGGAAATAACCTTCCAAATCAGCATCCTGAGATGGTCGGAAGTGGAACTGAATAGTTTTTTTGCAGTAATGGTGCAGTTGACTCTAGCGATAAATGGTGGTGGTATCCATGCACGAGATCAGCTAGATCAACCGCAGAGGAACATGTCAGTGGTGGAACATTTCATGAGGAAAAATCCCCCACCATTCAGAGGGTCATCTGACCCTATGCTATCTGAAGGGTGGATTAAAGCACTAGAGAAGATTTTCGATGTCATGTGGTGTTCAGACAATCAAAAGGTTAGTCTTGTTATTTACTGTTTGGAGGGTGAGGTAGATCAGTGGTGGTCGATGGTTAAAAATATAAGGGACGCTGATGAGATTGATGCTCTTGACTGGGATGAATTCAAAGGTATGTTTCTTGAGAAGTATTTTCCTATGGTTTTTCGACTTAGGATGGAAAAACAATTCTTGGAATTGAGGCAAGAGGAAGACTCAGTGGCTACCTATGAAGAAAGGTTCACTCGATTGGCAAGGTATGCTCCAACTTTTATCCGAGACCTTGATAGTAAAATCAATCATTTTTACTCAGGATTAAAACCAAAATATCGAAGGGCATTAGCATCTCGTGATTTTAAAAGTTATGAAAATCTTGTTCGAAGTGCTGAGAAGGTGGAAATGGAGTTTTCTGATGACCAAGTGTTCTATAAAAACCAGCAGAAGAAGAGACTGAGGTGGCAGGAGAAAGGGAAGAATTCTTGAAAAAAGTCTTATGGTAAGAAAACTAAGTTTCCAGTTTGTGATAAATGTGGGAAAAGGCATGTTGGGGAATGTCTTTTGAATTCTGTAAAGTGCTAATGATGTGGTAATATGGGACATAAGGCTTGTGATTGCACTAAAAAAGATCAAGGTGATGGTAAGTCCAAATTTGTTTTACAGTAAGTGAAATGTTTTAAGTGTAATGAGATGGGTCACTATGAAAATGAGTGTCCGACAAAGATCTCGAGTGATGGGAAGTAGTTGGACTACAAGAAGAAAGGGGTGGTAAAATCATTTGCAACCACTTAGCAGATGTCGGGCCATCAAATGAAGTTTTAACAGGTACGTTGTTTGTTTTTTCATATTATGCCAGTGTGTTGTTTGATTCGGGGTCTACACATTCTTTTATCTTTGAAACCTTTTCTAGTAAAATGGGAATACCATCTCAAGAAATGACTCCTGAACTTGTGGTAAAAATACTAGGGGGAAATGTTGAGGCAAAAAGAATTTATAAGAATATTCATATCCTTATCTGTGGAAAGAACCTTCTTGCAATCCTTATTTTTTAACCTCTAGTAGAGTTTGATGTTATCCTAGGTATGGATTGGCTCTCTATTTACCATGCTAAGATTTACTATAAAGCTAAAGAAGTTTCTTTTCAGAAAGACTTTCAGTTTGTGTACAAGAATGAACCCTTACAGTTGATAACATATCAAGAGGCCGAGAAACGTGTAAAATATTGAAATGAATGTTAACTTTCCCATATTGTTGAAAATAAAGGAACAGTTGATATTAATGATGTGCCAGTGGTAAATGAGTATCCTGATGTTTTTTCTGATGAGTTGACTGGAATAATATAAGATCAGTATGTTGAATTTACTGTTGACTTAGTTCCTGATGCTAAGCCAATTTCGAAACCCCCTTATCGAATGGCTCAAATTGAACTTTTAGAGTTGAAGGAGCAATTGAAAGATTTATTAGAGAAAGGTATCATTCAACCTAGCACATCACCATGGGGTGCTCCTGTTTTATTTTTTAAAAATAAAGATGGTTCTATGAGACTTTGCATTGATTATAGAGCCTTCAATAACATCACTATTAAGAACAAATATCCTTTGCCTCATATCGATGATTTGTTTGATCAGCTCCAGTGAGCTCAGTATTCTTCAACGATTGACCTGAGATCAGGGTACCATCAGATGAAGGTAAAGGAAGCAGATGTTCCGAAGACTACGTTTCATACAAGATATGGCCATTATTAATTTTTAGTAATGCCTTTTGGGCTAACCAATGCACCTGCTGTATTCAATGACTTAATGAATAGAATTTTCCATGAGTTCATGTATAGGATTTTGGTGGTTTTCATTGATGATATTTTGGTGTTTTCTTAAATTAAAAAGGAGTATGAAAGACATTTAAGGGTTATTTTTCAAACCTTAAAAGAAAAAAAATTGTATGGGAAATTCAGCAAGTGTGTGTTTTGGTTGCAAAAAATTTCTTTCCTTGGTCACATTGTTTCTAAAAATGGGATAACTATTGATCCAGCAAAAACAAAGGTTGTTGAAGAATGGACAAGACCTACAAATGTAACAGGAATTCGTAGTTTCCTTGGTTTGGCAGGCTATTACCAAAGATTTGTTAGAAATTTCTCATGGTTATCTATTCCAATGACTAAGCTAACTCTGAAGGGTGTTATGTTTATCTGGACAAAAGAATGTGATGATTGTTTTCAGGAACTAAAAAGAAGATTTGTGAATGCTCTGGTTTTGGCACTACCTTCCAGGAATGGTGAGTTTGTTATATACATCGATTCTTCATTGAAAGTACTTGGTTGCATCCTAATGCATAATGATCAGGTAATTGCTTATGCTTCACGATAGTTGAAAACTCATGAGGTAAATTACCCTACACATTATTTGGAATTAGCTGTTGTTGTTTTCACTTTAAAAATTTGGAGGCATCATTTATATGGAGTAAAGTGTGAAATATATATCGATCACAAAAGTTTAAAGTATATATTCACTTAGAGAAAATTTAACATGAGATAGAGGAGATGGCTAGAATTAATCAAGGATTATGATTGTACAATTCATTACCATCCGGGAAAAGCAAATAAAGTGGATAATGCTTTGAGTCAAAAAAGTAATGCTTCATTAGCAATGTTGTGTTTGGAATGTGATCCTTTGGTTCAGGATTTGATGAACATTGGCATCGAATTTGTTGGGGAAGGACCTTCTTCTGCTTTGTTTCAGGTATCAGTGAGATCATCTCTATCAGACAGAATCAAGAAAGCACAGAAGCAAGACAGTGAGTTGCAGAAAAAGGTAGAGCTGGTTCAGAAAGATAAATTGCATGAATTCAACATTGATAATGATTGTGTTATGAGATTTGGGAAGAGATTTTGTGTGACTTGTGATTCACAGTTGAAGAGAGAGTTGTTATGTGAAGCTCATAGTTCTCTGTTTTTAGTTCATCCTGGAAGTACTAAGATGTACAGAGTTCTGCGGGAGTATTACTGGTGGGATGGAATGAAAAGTGATATTGCTGATTTTACTATGAAGTGTTTGACATGTCAACAGGTTAAAGCAGAGTGGCAGTTACCGAAAGGGATGCTTCAACCTTTACCAGTGCCATAGTGGAAATGAGAGAATATATCCATGGACTTTGTTGTGGGATTACCGATGACATCTCGAGGTAATAATGCAATCTGGGTTATTGTTGATCACTTGACTAAATCTGCTCATTTCCTTCCTATTTGAGATACTTTGTCACTAGATCAACTTTATCGATTGTACCCTAAAGAGATTGTTAGGTTGCATGAAGTTCCTCTATCCATTGTATCTGATCGTGATCCCAGGTTTACTTCTAAGTTTTGGAAGGGCCTTCAAAAGTCGTTGGGTACTGAATTAAATTTTACTACAACATTTCATCCTCAATCAGATGGGAAGTCAGAATGAACAATTCATACATTGGAGGATATGATACATTCTTTCTCTATGGATTATCAGGAATGTTGGGACCAACAGCTTTCTTTGGTTGAATTTTCATATTATAATAGGTTTTATTCCAGTATACAGATGGCACCATTTGAGGCGTTATATGGGAAGTGGTGTCGAACTCCAGCTTTTTGGGATAAAGTGGGTGAAAGAAATTTGATGGGACAAGAATTGGTATAAGAGTTGGTAGAAAATGTTCAGCTAATACAGAAACACATGAGATGATCTCAAAGCAGGCAGAAGATTTATGCGGACAACAGGAGGAAGGATCTATCTTTTGAGGTAGGTGATCATGTTTTTCTCAAAGTCTCACCATGGAAAAGTGTGATGCGATTTGGTAAGAAAGGAAAGTTGAGTCCAAGGTTCTATTGGACCATATGAAATTCTGGAGAGAGTTGGATCAGTTGCTTACTAAGTGGCTTTACCTCCGAGTTTATCTCAGGTACACAATGTTTTTCATGTTTCGATGTTGAGAAAGTATATGCCAGATCCGTCTCATGTTTTGAGTCCAGAGGTAGTTCAGCTGGAAGAGAACCTATATTATGAGGAACGAACAGTCCAGATTCTTGACCACAGGGAGCAAGTGTTACAAAATAAGGTTAATAATCAGGTAATGGTTTTGTGGAAAAACCACATGATGGAAGAGGTAACATGGGAATCTGAAAATGCAATGAGGGATAAGTACTCTCATTTATTCGATAACTAAATAAATTGCGGGGACACAATTTTCTAAAGGGGGGAAGGATGTAACATCCCAATTAAGTAATTAATAATAGATATTTTTATCTATGCCTATTAATGAATTAGATAGTGTTTTAGAGGCTTAAAAGGAGAATAAATCCAATCATAAGCATGAAATACACTAATATTGTTAAATGATTATTTTACTGCCTTTTGATGGAAAACCATATTTTAAATCTATCTTTTGACAATTTTATAAGCTCTATTTGTCAAAATAAACTTATTCTTTATTATTGGGAAATCAAAATTTACTTTGTGTAAATTTTTGGTATTTTTCTGACAATGTTCATTTTTTAATGAATTGTGAAAAATGTTATATTTTAATTCAAAACCCCTTTTTAATCTAATTTATTTATATAATTAGATTATCTTTTGAATTGGTTTTGAAGTGAAATTAGAATATAATTTTACCATTTAATCCAGTGTTGGTCATTGGAATCAATTTCACTTTGAAATTGGACTTAAATTGGTGTCAATCTTTTGATACTTATTGTTTCATAGAAACATGCTATTTGTCATGACATCAAGAATTAATTATTAAATTAATTAATTTAACTTATATGATTTGAATTTTGTAAAATATAAATCATTTTTTAATTCAGAATATCAAATATAGCTTAGGGTGAAGTTTTGGTATTTTTCTAAAAAACTTCAATTTTTGATGAATAGTGAAACCACTAAGTGGTACTTAAAAACTGATTTTTCGTTTAAATGAAATTTTACAACCTCTGTGTTTTTAATTTAAAAAATCCAACATACATGGTTTTCATTAATAAGTAAAATGTTGTTCAATGGGATTAAAATAATTTTTTGGTGAATAGTAACTTTTATGTTTTTAATCGCGATTAGTGGTAATTACTGTAGTTTAAGGTAAAAATAATGTTTTAATATTTTTAGATGAGCATGAAACATGTCCTAACCTTATTTGATGTGTCATGGCCGACCAAGAAAATCCATGGGTCAACTTGGGGACCCCATGGAGCCACTTTGGTTTGGAAATGACATAAATAACTTTTTATTTAATGTTAAAGTAAAAATGACACAAACATGAGTTATTTTACTAAAACAATTTTTACATGGGGTTATACAAGTCAGATTTTTTACTATAAATATTCATTAGAAATCTCAAATGATTTTCTACATCATTATATTTTTGTTCAATTTTTATACATTAAATAAATTAAATTATTTATGACATCATGATGATGCAGCGATTACCTCAATAATAAAGGATTTAAATAAAATGAAATTATAATGTAAACTCTATGAGCTAAACATGTCCAAAACCTATTGGATGGGTGTATTTCGAAACCTTATCACCTTACCCTCGAATTATATCAATTTGGGACCTTTTTAATCCGAAACTCATTTTAAAATAAAGTAACATTTATTTACTTTCCAAGAGTGCCCCTCCTCTCCTCTTATAAAAGGCCCCCACCTCTACCTCCTTAGCCACACTTCCAAAGCCTTTGGCTCGGCCAAACCCTGCACATTTTGTCTCTCTACATCCCTCTCTTACTCTTTGAAGCCTCACTTTGGGCATAAGTCTTCCCAAGGAAGCCTTTGAGCTCAAACCAAAGGGAGTTACCTGATTTTAAGGTAATGTCTTCACTTGACTTCTTTTGTTTTATTTTGCTTCTCCAACCCCCTAAACTCTTTTTATTCATTTCTTTTGTAACAACTACAGTATATTAAATATACTAGAATGTTTTTATAAGATGGATTCGAGATACACTTACACAAACCTACATCTAATGGTTAAAGAACATACTGTTTCTGTGGATGGAGAATTTCTGCCTCCAGAAATGATGATTGTTCAACATTCTTTTAACACCTTAAAAGGTGGCCATTAAGATGACACTATATTTATATATGATATATAATATCTTTATTTTTTCATTAAGAATCAGTATTTTTCATTTTGGTCATACATTTATGGTTTTTGATATGGGTAAACGTGATATCTTCATTTAAGGAAGTGCGGACTACCGCCCCCTCAAAGTGATTTGATTCGTTAATACCATATGTGGGATGTATAAATGATGAAGTTATGAAATTATCTATGATATTACACTGGAATTATAATATACCTTTATATCATTATGATTACATTCTATAAAATATGAAATAGAAATTAAAGTAGCGTTCATGCGTACGTACGGCTTACCGTCTCCATGAACGGTGCATTTCATTTCTTACCTCTAAATGATTATGTAATATTATAAATGCATGCATGTACTAGATATATATGACATATATGATATCTAAATCATGAATACCATTCTGGATATAATGGATACATGAACAACTTGTAATTATAAAGGGTTTATTTTTTACTCAAGTACCAAAGATCGTTAAAACGACCGTTATTAACATAAATAATTACATAGTGTTCATGACATGGAAATAAGTGATATAAAAGGAATAATGATGTTGAAAAAGGTTCTTAAACAAGTAGAAATTAACTCAAGTTTATTATTCAGGATATTAAAGAACGACCGAGTCATGTCGGACCCGAGGTATGGGACTTCGTATCAATCTCCTTTCATTGAGGCATATTTTGTTTTATACACAACCTTCTTTTATACGGTGTATAAACCCCTTTGACTTTTAAATTTATTTAAAAGGGATATTTTTTATACGAAGCGTTTACTAAAAGACAAAAGGGAATCTTTTTGTCGTACGTATGCGGCGACAACGACTTCTCCACTGCTGTTACCATTATTTGAGTTTCGGCTTCCTCTACAAGCCATACCTTTTTTTAAAAGATAAATAAATACCATGTTATTCTTTTCTTTTATTTTGGTATTGAAAATTGTTTTCATAATGTTTTTATTATATCAATGTGTTGTATTGATATCTTGTGATTGAAATGTGGAAATGTTATGTTTCTGTTATACATGTTTTATGTGATATGATTATGTTATGGTTCTTGGGCATTATTATGAAGATGGGTGGTTCCGTGATAAACTAAGTGCAGGTGATCCCGATATAGCTCTCCAATTCATTGGGTAACGTGAAGGAGTGAAACGTTAAGGTTTCTCTGAAAAGATTTAGGGAATATACTGTGATCGGTATTCCAAACGTAACCAAGAGGGTTACCCCCTACGTAAGAATGTTATGAATGCCTCAAGTTACCTTTATGTCTTATGATTTCTATGATTAATTCATGATTTGATGAGGTATGTTAAAGTGATTATTTTTTATGGGTAAAGTATGTTTTCATTCTTATGTATATATGAACTTATGTTTCCTTTCCATATTTTTATAACCCATACTGAGCTTTTTATGCTCATCCGAAGTTTTTTTGAAATTTTTTTCACAGGTCAAGGGAAAGGTACATGATATGATGATAGTATTAAGGAAGTGTCAAGAAAGAATCCATGTTTTATTTTAAATATGTTTCCATTGATGGGAAAAATTAATACTATCTTTTATGTAACCACTTTGTTTAAATGTGGAATGTAATACATGTTTTATGATCTAATTCTCTAAAACTCTAAACCTGAAAAGATCCTCAAGGTGTAATCTGGTAATAACTCAAGATTAAGTAAGGTTTAAGGCCATGGCCTTATATTCTGTCCCTTTGAAACGATTTCCTATGTGTTTCATTCCTCATATATGACACATAGGTTTTTGAACATACTTTCCTTTATGATTATTACCTGAACTTCTGTAGGGATTTGTTTCTCACATATATGATGCCTTATAAAAATCACTAAGGTTCAGGTGGTCGATCATGACTCCAGATAGTTGGTTGAGGATAACCACAAGAGTTTTCATTGCAGCTCCCATATCATTCAGTTGTTCTATCATAAAATCGTCACAGTTTTCTTCAAATCCATTATTACTTTAGTGTCTTCTAGATCTATCCATTTACTAAAACCAAAAAGTTTAGTGTTAGTATATCAGTAAAATCGTCAAATAAAAAAAGAGGAAGATAAACACAAAGATATACTTATCCAAGTTATCTCAAACTCATTCTAGCTTTCAAAAAAATGATGACTCCATCTAATATACTAACCATTGTGGTTATACACAACTTCTCACTTTTTCATAAACAACAATCTAACCTCAAAAGTTATCCAAACCGTCCTCTGATACCAACTATAAGGCCCCAGCATTAAACCATACTTAATCTTGAGTTATTAAAAGATTACACATTGAGGATCTTTTTAGGTTTAGAGTTATAGAGAATTAGATCACAAAACATTCATTACATTCCACATTTAGGCAAAGTGGTTACATAAAATATAGTATTCATTTTCCCATCAATGAAAACAAATTTAAAAAAACATGGATTCTTTCTTGACACTTCCTTGACACTGTCATCATATAATGTACCAATCCCTTGACCCGTGAAAACATTTCAAAAACGTGGGATGAGCATAAAAAGCTCAGTAAGGGTTATAAAAAGTATGGAATGAAAACATGAGTACATATATAAATAAGAATCAAATCATGCTTTACCCATAAAACATAAGCACTTTAACATACCTCATTAAATCATGAATAAATCATAGAAATCATATGATATGAAGGTAACTTGAGGCATTCATAACATTAATAAGTTGGGAGTAACCTTCTTGGTTAAGTTAGGAATACCCATCACAGTATATTTCCTAAATCTCTTCGGAGAAACCATAACGTTTAACTCGTTCGCGTTACCCAATTAATTGGAGAGCTATATCGGGATCACCTGCCCTTAGTTTATCATAGAACCACCCGTCTTCATAAACAATGCCCAAGAACCATAACATAATCATTGCAAATAACATAATCATAAATAAAATATAACATTCCCACATTGCAATAACAATATAACACTTTAAGATATTGAGATAATGAATCCATTCTACAAACCATTTTTAAAACCATTTAAAAAATTTAATAAAGATATTTTTGAATCAAAGTGTCCCATACCACTTTGATGCTTTTAAAATTTTAAACCATTAATATCCATATAAATAAATCCTTAAAATCATTTTGAAAACTTGGATATTGTAACACCTCGAGATTCTATGAAAAATATTCTTTTAATTTCATTAATGTCTTGTGTTTTATTCTACACCAAGATTACATTGCGCTATACGCAACACCATATTAGCTTGCAGTATACGCAATACTATTCTTGGATCGTGTTATACACAATTTTGATAATAGTTATTCTATGCAACATTGAGTATATATATATATATATATTCAATGTATAAATGAAATATGGTTGGATTATGTTATAAGAAACAATGAAGGATTCTTTCACAACATGCAACCCTGACTTGGCTTGCATTACACGCAATCGCGACCTTCCTCGATAGCGTGTGTTGTACGCAAATACCGGGTTTTAATAAACAACAATATATTATTATAATATTGTCATGAACTAGCCGTTATGAATATTATTAACTAAATTTTGAATTTTATAACATTATTATTCATCTTACACATTTTCTAGAACACAGTATAAGAACAAAATAATTTTTTCGGGTAAAATAAGTATTTTTCAAAAAATGCAATTTTACCGCCTTTTGATGGCACACCCACTTTAAATCTAGATTTTGACATATTTATGTGTTAAATTTGACAAAATAAAATTCTTATTTTGAATCAGGATATAAAAATTTACATTGGATAAAGTTTTGATATTTTTCCGATAACTTTCATATTTTAATGAATAGTAAAAAGACGCTATATTTTAACTAAAAACAACTTTTTTCATCGTAATATATTATGTGGTTAAATTATAATATTGAATGGTTTTAAAGTATAAATATAATATATTTTTACCATTTAATATAATTAATTTCATTAGCATTGATTTTACCTTGAATTTGTAGGTTAAATAAATTCAATCTTTTGCAATGTTTTAAACAAAAACCCGTTTTTATTCGACAACGGGATTAATTTTAATTTAATTTCTGCAACTTCTGTGTATTGAATTTTAAAAAATGGATTCCATATTTGGAATCAGTGGTTCGAAATTGTGTTAATAGGCTACTTTTTATTTTTGGGAATTATGAATAGTAACTACGGTAAATTTTATTTACCATAGAAAAAGGTAAATCGGGTAATTAAGGGTAAATATAATATTATAAATTTACCCTAACACATGCCAAAATTCTATTTGACGGCTAAAACAAAAACCATAACAACTAAGGGTCAGATTAGATTCATTTTATAGAATTTTGACCATGAAAAAAATTTAATTATTATTAAAACCAAAGAAAGTGACAACATGTCACTTTCTTAAATCTTAAAAGTATAATAATTTTAACTTAGTGATAAACATCATAAAACTTCGAACATGAATAGTCTCCAGAAAGCCAACAAAATTAACTACATCATTATAATTTATCTAGAATTTTTTGGGATTAAATAATTATCATTAATTGTGACACAATAGTGATACAGAAATTATTTATCTAGTGAAAAATTAATAATATAGTTTTTATTAATCTAATAGTGACCATAAAAGGCACAAAACCCTGAAAAAAACTTATTGGTCATGTAAATTTAAACTATAATCATCCAATGGTCGAATATTTGACCATTTGGAGTCTTATACAAGCAATTATGACACTTATATTATTTTATTTTAAATGATGCTAAAGTTGTCACCTTCATAATTTAATAAATATAACAATTTAAATATTGTGATTTTAAGATGATAAATTCGAGTAAAAGTATTATTGTGAAAGGTAATATATTTATCTTCATCATAGGATATTATTTTAAATTGTTATGAAACAAATAAGTATATTAAATAATTATACAAAAATGATGTTGTAATTATCTTATTAAGAGATAAACCAAATAAATGGTTTTAAAAATAATAAAATAAATATTATATGAACTATTTAATGTGATCCAATACTTTTATAGATATGTATGACCTCTTATTAATATATTAAAGCTTTTAGTTCGAGCATATCTTCTGTATATATTTTATTTAAATTCAAATAAATGCATAGTGTCAAAATTGACACTGTTGTTATTTTATAAAAATAACATATTATAAAATTGTTTAAAAATCACAAAAATATTTAAAAATTATAAATTTATATTTATATGGTCTATAATGTTATAAATTAAACAATTATGGAAAATTCAAAAAAAATAAGTACTTATTTTTTATAATTTAAAATTTAGAATTTTATTACCACAAATAAACTTAAATAGATTAAATAAGGATAAATCAAAATGATAAGGTTTAAAATAAGATCCAAACATGTATAAATTTGATTTATTGATTATATTACAACCCTATATCATCTAATCTTATAATGTGTCATTTTTGGAGGTTCTTAAGTGGGGTTAGATTTATTATAAATTAATATTTTTAAGCATTCCAAAGGTGCCCCTCTCCTCCCTTATAAAAGGGAACCTCCTCCCTCTCTTCCTCACACAACATTGAGCCTTCAAGCTCGGCCAGCCCCTGCCAAATTCTCCTCTACACTTACCTAGAAACATCCTAGACGTTCTTTTCTTCCTCAAAGACCTATTTTAGTGCCCTAAGAGGAGGTCTCAAAGAGGTGCTTCAAAGAAGAGGTAATTTCCGTTACCGATTCTTTCAAATTTATTTCTTCTTCCACTTCTTCTTCTTAGGTTGTTTCATTTTGAAGTAATAACATCAGTATCACTCATATACTGATATGTTATTATAAGTATGAAACAACCCTATTTCACCATCTATCCATCCAACAGAAAACAACATCACCACGCGTGCGTACGTACGGAATACTGTCTCCACGACGCGATGAGATTCATTCTCCATGTTACCCATTTAAGAATTATTATAAAGTATATATAAGCAATAATAATGAAATATATGACATTATAAAGCTACTGTATTTATGTGTATATATATGTATGTAATCTACTTAATTACACTCAATTCAATAAGGAAACGAAAACAGCGTTCATGCGTACGTACGGCCTAACATCTCCATGAACGGTGTATTTCTTTCAATTTTTCGATCCATTATATATATGTATATTCTGAATATATATTATATTTAAATCATGTTTTATATTCTATAATTAAGTAATAATGATCTAAGTAATCATATGAATAATTACAAGTTAAAACACGAACGACAAATGAGACGATTTTACCCAAAACGCTACTTTAACATGAATTTACAAAAGGACGGGTAATATAAAGTCATAATTGAACCATATATGATATAATAACAATGAATATGATTCTTTAATAAGTCAATGACATTATTTAAATCATTATACAGGAGGTTTGGACACTTACGAAGCAAATTGGACCTAAGGTAAGGGAAATATCACAATCTCATTTTTATCCTAGATTGTTTATACATTGGCATTTACTGGGGTGCATTTTATCATCCACATTCTTGTTTCCTAGATATGAAATATTATTTACATCCACCTACAATGGTTTAAATCCAATTTTACCCTTGGGTGTGTTTTTAGTAAAAGATATGAGAAGGAATCTTTTGTCGTTTTTCGTACGGGGTACTTTTTTGACTTTTCAGACAAAAGTATGCGAAGAAAGTTTTTTTAACATATACGGCATGAATGGATTTTTAAAACATTATTTCCAAGAAGCTTCCTTTACAAGTTTTCATGTTTATTTTTAATCAACTTCTTTTAGTTTAAAATTGTATGACATGTTATGAAAGGATAAATGTTTTTGAAGTAGAAAGGATATTTTCCTCAAGAATGGAGTTCAAGTGTTTTATCAAAATCTAAGATAATAAAGGGTTATGTTTTTATCCCTATTATTACATTGATTTGATTATTCTTTGATGGAATTATTTTTATGAATTCCTTTATCTTATATGAATTTTTTTATGATGTCACGATGTTTAGGATTCCCATTTTTATTACATGGGTTATGTAATGATGTATGATTTATGATTTTGTGGAACACATAAGAATGGTATCATTATGATATGGGTGGGACCTATATCTCCCTCCAATGCATTGGGTTAAGATTTTATATCTCATGAGATAGACATGGCTGGAATGGTAGGTTATACCGGTTCAGTGAAACAGGACTGAAACGAGGGTGACTCGGTTCAGAAAGGGACTTTGTCCACTAAGATAGTCTTGGAAATGAGTCTTGACTAACAAGAAATGATTCTCTATGATTATGTGTGAATGCCACAATGATTTATGTTTTAAGTTATGATTATTTTGATTACATTTCACTTCCATGATTTACCCCATGTTATGAAATTATGATCTCTTTTGTAGGTTTAGATTTCCAAAAGTTATGTGCTTATGTATATGATGTGATTTATATTTCTTTTTTTTACCCTTACTGAGCATTTGAGCTCACCCTTTTATGTTTTCTTTTCCCCCGGATATAAAGAAAGGTTTTAGGTAAAAAAAGGAAGATCTTTATGGGATATGTTGAAGATCTTTCACCAGGATTAGAAGATTATATTCTGAGTTTCCAAAGACACTAAACTATTACGATCCTTGTGTGTGTGTTTTTGTTATGTACTAAGTATTCCGCAAATGTAATGTAATGTCAATGTACATCAACCTTCGGGTCTCTATAGTTGGTATCAGAGAAAAGGTTTAGTCAACCTTTGGAAACTAGGATGCGAAAACGTTAGTGAGATCCCTAGAGATATTTCTAAGGTATTTCCAGGGATGTCTCTATGGTTAAGTATACGTATAGGTTATAGTCCTAGAATTGCACTAATGATATTATAATTTAACCTAAGATTTTATATATTAAGGTTACTCCCTCTTTTATTATGTTGTTTCCCTAGCACGATTTTTGCATCTCACACTATTCTTTTTGGGTTTTAGAAAATGGCTGGAAACAAGATGATTCACGATAATGGAAGATATGATGGAAAATAGAATGATATTCTTCATGAGCAATCAAATGAAATGGGATTTGGAAGTCCAAACATAATTATTATGCCGAATTAGAAATCTCATAATATGATCAATAAAGTAAAATTTGGTAAGTTTCCTGACTCGGCTAATAAGAGATAGATGGAGTTTCATGATGAACATAGAGGAAAGAAAGTTCAATTTCCCCTATGTAAATCATGTGGGAAGAGGCATGAAGGAGAATGTTTCAAAGGAACTGGAAGATGCTTTGGGTGTGGAAAAGGACACAAATCCAGTAAGTGCAAAGGAAAAGGTTCAGTTAACACCAGGGATGAGGATAATGGTATTGCTACGACATCAACAATGGTTAAATGTTTTAAATGTGAAATGTATGGGCATTATGCAAACCAATTCCCTAAGTTAAAGTCTCATGAAGAGAATCAGTATGGTCGTACGGGTAGTATTTATGTTGATGATGATGAAGAGACTACAAATGATATTTGAGATGAAAGAATTGTTGAAGCTCGGTCAATGGTTTAAGAATGTAGTGGAATGATTACATGTTTATCATGTGTAATGTTGTATAATAATCTCATGGTACTATGGAATTAAGAGACATATAAGGATTGTTACAATGTTGTCTTTCCTTGAGTTTTGAAAGTGTATGATTAATGTTACTAGAATCCATGAAAGGTTATTCAGATATTTTTGAATGTATATGATATGCGCATAATGAAGGGATAAGAAGAAAATTAAATGTTTGATTGCATTCATGAGCTCATGACTGATATAAGGAGAAGGTTATATCATGGTTTGAGTATATATAATTTTGAGGATTTTCGTATGTGGAAAGAGTTAACTTTTAACACCACTCATGTTTTCAATAAGGTTTAATGGGTATTCAAGAGAGTACATGATTAAGGCCTTTGAATGTTTGGAATGTGACCAACAAGATATATCTTATGATATATGGGGATAAATGATGGTATTAAATCTCTGAGAGTGGACTGCAGTATTATGGATAAGCCTAAAGAATGGAATGGATTATGTTGGACATAAGTTAGTATTTTTTGTTTTTCGATATTATTGATTGGATGTTATAGTAATATAGTTTTAGAAAAAGGACAACCTGCAGGACGGGCGACAGCCCATCGCGTCGGACAAGGCTATGGGAATCAAACCCACAATCGTAGTGCGACTGGCCTTTATCACCTACCACTAGCCTACAGGAAGTCCCTGGTTAGTATAAACTAGTTTTATTTTATTAACCGGTATGATATATGAAGTATAAGATCATTTTTGGAACCATATACGATTAATCTAACCATAAGATGGACTTATAACTTTTTCTAACCTTTTGTTTGAAAGAGATGGAATGACCCATCATTCTATCACATGATCTGCTAAAACATCATGAATAACAAATTCAACTTCATTTCTTTAAGGGATGAAGTGGAAATTGTTCAATTCATGAACAACAGTGAGATTGTACCACAATCAAGTACGTATTTCTTCTAATTCAAATTTTTCAACTTTAGGGAAATGATATTGAAAACCAAAAATGTTGTCCTAGTGGACATATATCTGATGAATCGGATGGCACCCTAGATCATCACAAATCAATAGCTTTGTGATTGTTGGATTTTGCATAGCCATGTTCTCTACCACTCTCCATCAGAACTTGATGGTTAGATTTTTCTTCCATATCCATATTTTCACCTATGTTCTCCTGTGTGGAAACCCAGTGATGAGTTAATTTGGGTAACCGTTACATTTCATACATTAGTTTTTAAAGCCATGTTTTGGTATTCCTTTTTACGATGTTGCTTTCTATTAAACAAACATTCGAGTAGTAAACCATTTCTAACCCCGACGAATTTCAAGGGAGAAATTCATTTTAAGGGGGGTAGAATGTAACACCTCGAGATTTTATGAAAAATATTCTTTTAATTTCATTAATGTCTTGTGTTGTATTATACACCAAGATTACCTTGCGCTATACGCAACACCGTATTATCTTGCAGTATACACAACACTATTCTTGGATCGTGTTACACACAATTTTGATAATAGTTATTCTATGCAACATTGAATATATATATATATATATTCAATGTATAAATGAAATATGGTTGGATTATGTTATACGAAAAAACGAAGGATTCTTTCACAACACGCAACCCTGACTTGGCTTGCATTACACGCAATCGCGACCTTCCTCGATTGCGTGTGTTGTACGCAATATCGGGTTTTAATAAACAATAATATATTGTTATAATATTGTCATGAACTAGCCGTTATGAATAGAAATAACTAAATTTTTAATTTTATAACATTATTATTCATCTTACACATTTTGTAGAACATGGTATAAGAACAAAATAAATTTTTCGGGTTAAATAAGTATTTTTCAAAAAATGCAGTTTTGCCGCCTTTTGATGGCACACCCACTTTAAATCTAGTTTTTGACATGTTTATATGTTCAATTTGACAAAATAAAATTCTTATTTTGAATCAGGATATAAAAATTTACATTAGATAAAGTTTTGATATTTTTCTGATAACTTTCATATTTTAATGAATAGTAAAAACACGCTATATTTTTATTAAAAACAAATTTTTTCATCGTAATATCTTATGTGGTTAAATTATAATATTGAATGGTTTTAAAGTATAAATATAATATATTTTTACCATTTAATATAATTAATTTCATTATCATTGATTTTACCTTGAATTCGTAGGTTAAATCAATTCAATCTTTTGCAATGTTTTAAACAAAAACCCGTTTTTATTCGACAATGAGATTAATTTTAATTTAATTTCTGCAAATTCTGTATATTGAATTTTAAAAAATGGATTCCATATTTGGAATCAGTGGGTCCAAATTATGTTAATAGGCTACTTTTTATTTTTGGGAATTATGAATAGTAACTACGGTAAATTTTATTTACCATAGTTAAAGGTAAATCGGGTAATTAAGGGTAAATAAAATATTATAAAATTACCCTAACACATGCCAAAATTCTATTTGACGGCTAAAAGAAAACCCATATCAACTAAGGGTAGGATTAGATTCATTTTATGGACTTCTGACCATGAAAATAATTTAATTATTATTAAAACAAAAGAAAGTGACAACATGTCACTTTGTTAAATCTTATAAGTATAATAATTTTAAATTAGTGATAAACATCATAAAACTTCAAACATGAATAGTCTCCATAAATCTAAAAAAAATTATCTACATCATGAGAATTTATCTAGAATTTTTTGGGATTAAATAATTATCATTAATTGTGACAGAATAGTGATGCAGAAATTATTTATCTAGTGAAAAATTAAGAATATAGTTTTTATTAAACTAATAGTGACCATAAAAGGCACAAAACCATGACCAAAACTTATTTTTCATGTACATTTAAACAATAATCATTCAATCGTCGAATATTTGACCATTGGGAGTCTTATACAAGCAATTATGACACTTATATTATTTTATTTTAAATGCTGCCAAAGTTGTCACCTTCATAATTTAATAAATATAACAATTTAAATATTGTTATTTTAAGATGATAAATTCGAGTAAAAGTATTATTGTGAAAGGTAATATATTTATCTTCATCATAGGATATTATTTTAAATTTTTATGCAAAAAATAAGTATATTAAATAATTATACAAAAATGATGTAGTAATTATTTTATTAAGAGATAAACAAAATAAATGGTTTTAAAAATAATAAAATAAATATTAAATGAACTATTTAATGTGATCCACTAATTTTATAGATAAATATGACCTTTTATTAATATATTAAAGCTTTTATTTTGAACATATCTTCTGTATATATTTTATTTAAATTCAAATAAATGAATAGTGTCAAAATTGACACTATTGTTATTTTAAAAAAATAACATATTATAAAATTGTTTAAAAATCACAAAAATATTTAAAAATTATAAATTTAAATTTATATGGTCTATAATGTTATTAATTAAACAATTGTGGAAAATTAACAACAAATAAGTAATTATTTGTTATAATTTAAAATTAAAATTTTATTACCACAAATAAACTTAAATAGATTAAATAAGGATAAATCAAAATGATAAGGTTTAAAATAAGATCCAAACATGTCTAAATTTTATTGGTTGATGATATTACAACCCTATCTCATCTAATATTTTAATATGAGTCATTTTTGGAGGTTTTTAAGTGGGGTTAGATTTATTATAAATTAATATTTTTAAGAATTCCAAAGGTGCCCCTCTCCTCCCTTATAAAAGGGCACCTCCTCCCTCTCTTCCTCACACAACTTTGAGCCTTCAAGCTCGGAAAACCCCTGCCAAATTCTCCTCTACACTTACCTAGCAACATCCTAGAGGTTATGGTCTTCCTAAAAGACCAATTTTAGTGCCCTAAGAGGAGGTCTCAAAGAGGTGCTTCAAAGAAGAGGTAATTTCCGTTACCGATTCTTTCAACTTTATTTCTTCTTCCAATTCTTCTTCTTAGGTTGTTTCATTATGAAGTAATAACATCAGTATCACTAATATACTGATATGTTATTATAAGTATGAAACAACCCTATTTCACCATCTATCCATCCAACGGAAAACAATACCACCACGCGTGCGTACGTACGGAATACCGTCTCCACGACGCGATGAGATTCATTCTCCATGTTAACCATTTAAGAATGATTATAAAGTATATATAAGAAATAATAATGAAATATATGACATTATAAAGATACTGGATTTATGTGTATATATATGTATGTCATCTACTTAATTACACTCAATTCAATAAGGAAACGAAAACAGCGTTCATGCGTACGTACGACCTACCGTCTCCATGAACGGTGTATTTCTTTCCATTTATCGATCCATTATATATATGTATATTCTGAATATTTATTTTATATAAATCATGTTTTATATTCTATAATTAAGTAATAATGATCTAAGTAATCATATGAATAATTACAAGTTAAAACACGAACGACAAATGAGACGATTTTACCCAAAACGCTACTTTAACATGAATTTAAAAAAGGATGGGTAATATAAAGTCATAAGTGAACCATATATGATATAATAACAATGAATATGATTCTGTAATAAGTCAATGACATTATTTAAATTATTATACAGGAGGTTTGGACACGTACGAAGCAAATCGGACCTAAGGTAAGGGAAATATCACAATCTAGTTTTTCTCCAAGATTGTTTATACATTGGCATTTACTGGGGTGCATTTTATCATCCACATTCTTGTTTCCTCGATATGAAATAATATTTACATCCACCTAAAATGGTTTAAATCCAATTTTACCCTTCGTTGTGTTTTTATTAAAAGATATGAAAGGAATCATTTGTCGTTTTTCGTACGAGGTACTTTTTTGACTTTTCCGACAAAAGTACGCGAAGAATGTTTTTTTAACTTATACGGCATGAATGGATTTTTAAAACATTATTTCCAAGAAGCTTCCTTTACAAGTTTTCAAGTTTATTTTTAATCAACTTCTTTTAGTTTAAAATTTTATGACATGTTATGAAAGGATAAATGTTTTTGAAGTAGAAAGGATATTTTCCTCAAGAATGGAGTTCAAGTGTTTTATCAAAAACTAAGATAATAAAGCGTTCTGTTTTTATTCCTATTATTAAATTGATTTGATTATGTTGAGATGGAATTATTTTTATGAATTCCTTTATCTTATATGAATTGTTTTATGATGTCACGATTTTTAAGATTCCAATTTTTATTACATGGGTTATGTAATGATGTATGATTTATGATTTTGTGGCACACATAAGAATGGTATCATTATGAGATGGGTAGGACCTATATCTCCCTCCAATGAATTGGGTAAATATTTTATATCTCATGAGATAGACATGGCTGGAATGGTAGGTTATACCGGTTCAGTGAAACATGAATGAAATGAGGGTGACTCGGTTCAGAAAGGGACTTTTTCCACTAAGATAGTCTTGGCAATGAGTCTTGACTAACAAGAAATGATTCTCTATGATTATGTGTGAATTCTACAAAGTTTCATTTTTTATGTTATGATTATTGTGATTACATTTCACTTCCATGATTTACCCCATGTTATGAAATTATGATGTATTTTGCAGGATAAGATTTCCAAAAGTTATGTGCTTATGTATATGATGTGATTGATATTTCTTTTGTTTACCCTTACTGATCATTTGAGCTCACCCTTTTATGTTTTCTTTTCCCCAGGATATAAAGAAAAGTTTTAGGTATAAAAAAAGGAAGATCTTTATGGGAGATGTTGAATATCTTTCACCAGGATTAGAAGATTATATTCCGAGTTTCCAAAGACACTAAACTATTATGATCCTTGTGTGTGTGTTTTTGTTATGTACTAAGTATTCCGAAAATGTAATGTAATGTCAATGTACGTCAATCTTTGGGTCTCTGTAGTTGGTATCATAGGAAAGGTTTAGTCAACCTTTGGAAACTAGGATGCGAAAACGTTAGTGAGATCCCTAGAGATATTTATAAGGTATGTCCAGGGATGTCTCTAAGGTTAAGTATACGTATTGGTTATAGTCCTAGAATTGCTCTAAAGATATTAGAATTTAACCTAAGATGTTATATATTAAGGTTACTCCCTCTTTTATTATCTTTTTTTCCCTAGCATGATTTTTGCATCTCACACTATTCTATTTGGGTTTTAGAAAATTGCTGGAAACAAGATGATTCACGATAATGGAGGATATGATGGACAATGGAATGATATTCTTCATGAGCAATCAAATGAAATGGGATTTGGAAGTCCAAACATAATTATTATGCCGAATCAGGAATCTCATAATATGATCAATAAAGTAAAATTTGGTAAGTTTCCTGACTCGGCTAATAAGAGAAAGATGGAGTTTCATGATGATCATAGAGGAATGAATGTTCAGTTTCCCCTATGTAAATCATGTGGGAAGAGGCATCAAGGAGAATGTTTCAAAGGAATTAGAAGATGCTCTGGGTGTGGAAAAGAAGGACACAAAGCCGGTAAGTGAAAAGGAAAAGGTTCAGTTAACACCACAGATGAGGATAATGGTATTGCTACGACATCAACAATGGTTAAATGTTTTAAATGTGGAATGTACGGGCATTATGAAAACCAATTCCCTAAGGTAAAGTCTCATGAAGAGAATCTGTATGGTCGTATGGGTAGTATTTATGTTGATGATGATGAAGAGACTACAAATGATATATGAGATGAAAGAATTGTTGAAGCTCGGTTATTGGTTTAAGAATGTAGTGGAATGATTACATGTTTATCATGTGTAATGTTGTATAAGTAATCTCATGGTACTATAGAATAAAGAGACATCTAAGGATTGTTACACTGTTTCCTTTCCTTGAGTTTTGAAAGTGTATGATTAATGTTACCATAATCCATGAAAGGTTATTCAGATATTTTTGGAATGTATATGATATGCACATAATGAAGGGATAAGGAGAAAATTAAATGTTTGATAGAATTCATGAGCTCATGACTGATATAAGGAGAAGGTTATATCATGGTTTGAGTACATAGAATTTTGAGGAATTTGGTATGTGGAAAGAGTTAACTTTTAACAGCACTCATGTTTTCAATAAGGTTCAATGGGTATTCAAGAGAGTACATGATTATGGCCTTTGAATGTTTGGAATCTGACCAACAAGATCTATCTTATGATATATGGGGATAAACGATGGTATTAAATCTCTGAGAGTGGACTGCAGTATTATGGATAAGTCTAAATATTGGAATGGATTATGTTGGACATAAGTTAGTATTGTTTGTTTTTCGATATTATTGATTGGATGTTATAGTAATATAGTTTTAGAAAAAGGACAACCTGCAGGACGGGCGACAGCCCATCGCGTCGGACAAGGCTGTGGGAATCGAACCCACAACCGAAATGCGACTGGCCTTTATCGCCTACCAATGGCCTACAGGAAGTCCCTGGTTAGTATAAACTAGTTTTATTTTATTATGCGGTATGATATATGAAGTATAAGTTCATTTTTGGAACCATATACGATTAATCTAACCATAAGATGGACTTATAACTTTTTCTAACCATTTCTTTGAAAGAGATGTAATGAACCATCATTCTATCACATTATCTTCTAACACATCATGAATAACAAATTCAACTTCATTTCTTTATGGGATGAAGTCGAAATTGTTCAATTCACGAACAACAGTGATATTGTACCAAAATCAAGTACGTATTTCTTAAAATACAAAATTTTCAACTTTAGGGAAATGATATTGAAAACCAAAAATGTTTTCCTAGTGATATTATATCTGATGAATCAGATGGCACCCTAGATCATCACAAATCAATAGCTTTATGATTTTTGGTTTTTTCATAGTCATGTTCTCTACCACTCTCCATCAGAACATGATGGTTAGATTTTTCTTCCATATCCATATTTTCACCTTTCTTCTCCTATGTGGAAACCCAGTGATGAGTTAATTTGGGTAACTGTTACATTTCATACTTTAGTTTTTAATGCCATGTTTTGGTATTCCTTTTTACGATGTGGGTTTCTATTAAACAAACTTTCGAGTAGTAACCATTTATAACCCCGACGAATTTCGAGGGCGAAATTCATTTTAAGGGGGGTAGAATGTAACACCTCGAGATTTTATGAAAAATATTCTTTTAATTTCATTAATGTCTTTTGTTTTATTCTACACCAAGATTAAATTGCGCTATACGCAACACCGTATTATCTTGCAGTATACGGAACACTATTATTGGATCGTGTTATACACAATTTTGATAATAGTTATTCTATGCAACATCGAGTATATATATATATATATATATATATTCAATGTATAAATGAAATATGGTTGGATTATGTTATACGAAACAACGATGGATTCTTTCACAACACGCAACCCTGACTTGGCTTGCATTACACACAATCGCGACCTTCCTCGATAGCGTGTGTTATACGCAATACCGGGTTTTAATAAACAACAATATATTATTATAATATTGTCATGAACTAGCTGTTATGAATATTATTAACTAAATTTTGAATTTTATAAAATTATTATTCATCTTACACATTTTCTAGAACACGGTATAAGAACAAAATAAATTTTTTGGGTAAAATAAGTATTTTTCAAAAAATGCAGTTTTGCCACCTTTTGATGGCACACCCACTTTAAATCAAGTTTTTGACATGTTTATATGTTCAATTTGACGAAATAAAATTCTTATTTTGAATCAGGATATAAAAATTTACATTAGATAAAGTTTTCATATTTTTCCGATAACTTTCATATTTCAATGAATAGTAAAAAGATGCTATATTTTAATTAAAAAAAATTTCATCGTAATACCGTATGTGGTTAAATTATAATATTGAATGGTTTTAAAGTATAAATATAATATATTTTTACCATTTAATATAATGAATGTCATTAGCATTGATTTTACCTTGAATTCGTAGGTTAAATCAATTCAATCTTTTGCAATGTTTTAAACAAAAACCCGTTTTTATTCGACAACGGGATTAATTTTAATTTAATTTATGCAACTTCTGTGTATTGAATTTTAAAAAATGGATTACATATTTGGAATCAGTGGGTCCAAATTATGTTAATAGGCTACTTTTTTTTGGGAATTATGAATAGTAACTACGGTAAATTTTATTTACCATAGAAAAAGGTAAATCGGGTAATTAAGGGAAAATATAATATTATAAAATTACCCTAACACACGCCAAAATTCTATTTGACGGATAAAAGTAAACCCATATCAACTAATGGTCATATTAGATTCATTTTATAGAATTTTGACCATGAAAATAATTTAATTATTATTAAACCAAAGAAAGTGACAACATGTCACTTTCTTAAATCTTATAAGTATAATAATTTTAACGTAGTGATGAACATCATAAAACTTCGAACATGAATAGTCTATAGAAAGCTAACGAAATTATCTACATCATGAGAATTTATCTAGAATTTTTTGGGATTAAATAATTATAATTAATTGTGACACAATAGTGATGCAGAAATTATTTTTCTAGTGAAAAATTAAGAATATAGTTTTTATTAAACTAATAGTTACCATAAAAGGCACAAAACCCTGGACAAAACTTATTGGTCATGTAAATTTAAACTATAATCATCCAATGGTCGAATATTTGACCATTTGGAGTCTTATACAAGCAATTATGATACTTATATTATTTTATTTTAAATGATGCCAAAGTTTTCACCTTCAGAATTTAATAAATATATCAATTTAAATATTGTGATTTTAAGATGATAAATTCGAGTAAAAGTATTATTGTGAAAGGTAATATATTTATCTTCATCATAGGATATTATTTTAAATTTTTATGCAACAAATAAGTATATTAAATAATTAATCAAAAATGATGTAGTAATTATTTTATTAAGAGATAAACCAAATAAATGGTTTTAAAAATAATAAAATAAGTATTATATGAACTATTTAATGTGATCCACTAATTTTATAGATACATATGACCTTTTATTAATATATTAAAGCTTTTAGTTCGAACATATCTTCTGTATATATTTTATTTAAATTCAAATAAATGAATAGTGTCAAAATTGACACTATTGTTATTTTATAAAAATAACATATTATAAAATTGTTTAAAAATCACAAAAATATTTAAAAATTATAAATTTAAATTTATATGGTCTATAATGTTATAAATTAAACAATTATTGAAAATTCACAACAAATAAGTAATTATTTGTTATAATTTAAAATTTAGAATTTTATTACCACAAATAAACTTAGATAGATTAAATAAGGATAAATCAAAATGATACGGTTTAAAATAAGATCCAAAAATGTCTAAATTTGATTGGTTGATGATATTAAAACCCTATCTCATCTGAATATGAGTCATTTTTTGAGGTTTTTAAGTGGGGTTAGATTTATTATAAATTAATATTTTTAAGCATTCCAAAGGTGCCCCTCTCCTCCCTTATAAAAGGGCACATCCTCCCTCTCTTCCTCACACAACTTTGAGCCTTCAAGATCGGCCAAACCCTGAAAAATTCTCCTTTCCACTTACCTAGAAACATCCTAGAGGTTCTGGTCTTCCTCAAAGACCAATTTTAGTGCCCTAAGAGGAGGTCATAAAGAGGTGCTTCAAAGAAGAGGTAATTTCCGTTACCGATTCTTTCATCTTTATTTCTTCTTCCACATCTTCTTCTTAGGTTGTTTCATTATGAAGTAATAACATCAGTATCACTAATATACTGATATGTTATTATAAGTATGAAACAACCCTATTTCACCATCTATCCATCCAAAGGAAAACAAAATCACCGCGCGTGCGTACGTACGGAATACCGTCTCCACGATGCGATTAGATTCATTCTCCATGTTAACCATTTAAGAATGATTATAAAGTACATATAAGAAATAATAATGAAATATATGACATTATAAAGCTACTGGATTTATGTGTATATATATGTATGTCATCTACTTAATTACACTCAATTCAATAAAGAAACGAAAACAACATTCATGCGTACGTACGGCCTACCGTCTCCATGAACGGTGTATTTCTCTCCATTTATTGATCCATTATATATATGTATATTCTGAATATATATTATATATAAATCATGTTTTATATTCTATAATTAAGTAATAATTATCTAAGTAATCATATGAATAATTACAAGTTAAAACACGAACGACAAATGAGACGATTTTATCCAAAACGCTAATTTAACATTAATTTACAAAAGGACGGGTAATATAAAGTCATAAGTGAACCATATATGATATAATAAAAATGAATATGATTCTGTAATAAGTCAATGAAATTATTTAAATCATTATACAGGAGGTTTGGACACTTACGAAGCAAATCGGACCTAAGGTAAGGGAAATATCACAATCTCATTTTTATCCGAGATTGTTTATACATTGGCATTTACTGGGGTGAATTTTATCATCCACATTCATGTTTCCTCGATATGACATATTATTTACATCCACCTAAAATGGTTTAAATCCAATTTTACCCTTCGGTGTGTTTTTAGTAAAAGATATGAAAGGAATCTTTTGTCGTTTTTCTTACGAGGTACTTTTTTGTCTTTTTCGACAAAAATATGCGAAGAATGTTTTTTTAACTTATACGGCATGAATGGATTTTTAAAACATTATTTCCAAGAAATTTCCTTTACAAGTTTTAAAAATTATTTTTAATCAACTTCTTTTAGTTTAAAATTGTATGACATGTTATGAAAGGATAAATGTTTTTGAAGTAGAAAGGATATTTTCCTCAAACATGGAGTTCAAGTGTTTTATCAAAATCTAAGATAATAAAGGGTTCTTTTTTTATCCCTATTATTACATTTATTTGGTTATGTTGTGATGGAATTATTTTTTTGAATTCCTTTATCTTATATGAATTGTTTTATGATGTCACGATGTTTAAGATTCCCATTTTTATTACATGGGTTATGTAATGATGTATGATTTATGATTTTGTGGCACACATAAGAATGGTATCATTATGAGATGGGTGGGACCTACATCTCCCTCCGATGAATTGGGTAAATATTTTATATCTCATGAGATAGACATGGCTGGAACGGTAGGTTATACCGGTTCAGTGAAATAGGACTGAAACGAGGGTGACTCGGTTCAGAAAGGGACTTTGTCCACTAAGATAGTCTTGGCAATGAGTCTTGACTAGTAAGAAATGATTCTCTATGATTATGTGTGAATGCCACAAAGTTTCATGTTTTATGTTATGATTATTGTGATTACATTTCACTGCCATGATTTACCCCATGTTATGAAATTGTGATCTCTTTTCCAGGTTAAGATTTCCAAAAGTTATGTGCTTATGTATATGATGTGATTGATATTTCTTTTGTTTACCCTTACTGAGCATTTGAGCTCACCCTTTTATGTTTTCTTTTCCCCAGGATATAAATAAAGGTTTTAGGTAAAAAAGGATGATCTTTATGGGAGATGTTGAAGATATTTCACCAGGATTAGAAGATTATTTTCCGTGTTTCCAAAGACACTAAACTATTACAATCCTTGTGTGTGTGTTTTTGTTATGTCCTAAGTATTCCGCAAATGTAATGTAATGTCAATGTACGTCAAGCTTCGGGTCTCTACAGATATTATTGAGAAATATTTATAAGAATAAATCATTAAAACATTTAAACCGATATTTTAGTTAAAGGGTTTTTAACAAAATGAGTGACACTTGAATAAAATAATTGAGGAATAACATTTAATCAGAACATGATAATATCACGACAATAAATGGATGATATAATATTCCAAACGACATTATATAAACTATATAAGAGTGAACTGGTGTATAACAACAATGAAGTCTCAATAGAAATGTAAAATGAGATAAAATCCATTATAAAGAAGGTATCCTTAAATTAAGGATAAATAAATCTCATAATTATGTGTGACAAATATAAATTCACCCAATATAAGTGGATACTAAGTGTAAAACAATAAAAGTTCATTCACACATATTCAGCGGATGACATATTCTATAATTACATGTTGAACCCAAAGAAATCTAAATTGGGTTAAGAAGTTCCCTTGGTAGAATTTGACAGCCTAACAGCGTCACATTAAAATTTAGAAAATGAGTTGATGAGAGATAAAAAGGGTATATCATCACATGGAAATAAAATTCACATCAATAAGGATATATAATAACATATCCCAAAAAATATTTAAGTTAAAAGTCATAACAAAATAAGTCTTTTAAAAAGAGGTCTGTGAAAGGTTCCCTTACCGATTTGGGAATCTTTTGAAACGTACACCCCATGAAAGAAGGGTCATACAACATTGATTTAAATACTCATAAACGAAAGTATATTACAAAAATATTAGAATAATGGATATTAAATACACCACTCAAAGGAAATGGTGGAAAATTTAGCATAAATATCACGGGAATAAAAGTGAGATGAAAAATCCCTTACGAAAACATGGCAGCCTAACAGCACCACTTAAAACCTCCAAAAATGGATTTATGAGATCAAATAGGGTCCCCCATAATATGAACATAATAATTACAGTATGAAGAAAATAAAATAACATTCCCAAACATAAAAAATATGATCTTAAAAGAAATGACATAAAAGAGAGTACTTAAACAGAACGAGAGAGGATGGATCTCTTATAAAAATTCGGCAGCCTAACGGCGCCACTCAAAACTTCCAAAATCAATTGATGATATAAAATAGGGTCTCTAATCATATGAACATAAAAATTAAAGTAATATTAATATAAAATATCATCCCAGACACAATAAATATGAGATTAAAAGGAATGACATAAAAGAGTGTACTTAAAAAGAAAGAGAGGGGTAGGATCCCTTACCTCTGGTCCGACTTGACTCGATCGTTCTTTAACCTCCTGAATAATAAACTTGAGTTAATTTATACTTTCTTAAGAACCTTTTCCAAGTTCATTATTCCTTTTATATCTCTTACTACCATGCTATGAACACTATGTAAGTTTTTTATGTTAATAATGGTCGTTTTGTAGATCATTGCTACTTGAGTAAAAAATAAACTCTTTATAATTACAAGTTGTTCATGTAGTAAAATATATATTATATCCAGAATTATATTCATTATTTAGATATCATATATATCATATATATACATTATATACATGAATTTATAATATTACACAGCATTCAGAGGTAAGAAATGAAATGCACAGTTCATGGAGACTGTAAGCCGTACGTACGCATGAACGCTACTTCCATTTCTATTTATTATTTAATGGAATTAACACATAATGATACATAATATTAATATAATTAAATTATTGTTTCATATATAATATCATTAAAATTATCCTTTATACATACCACATATGGTGTTAACGAATCAAATCACTTTGAGGGGGCGATAGTCCGCACTTCCTAAAATGAAGATATCACATTTACCCATAATGGAAACCATAAAGGTATGCCAAAAATTTAAAATACAGAATATTAAGTAAAACATAAAAATATTATATATCATATATAAATATATTGTCTTCTAAATTTCCACCTTTGATGGTGTTAGAATAATATTGAACAATCATCATTTTGTGAGGAGAAATTCACCATCCACGGAAACAGTATGTTATTTAACCATTAGATGAAGGTGTGTGTAAGTGTAGCCCAAATAATTCTTATAAAAACATCCTAGTATATTGAAGATACTGTTTTTGTTACAAAAGAAACTAATAAAAAGAGTTTAGTGGGTTGGAGAAGAAAAATAAAACAAAAGAACACAAGTGAAGACATTACCTTAAAATCGGGTATCTCTCTTTGATTTGTGCTCAAAGGCTTCCTTGGGAAGACTTCATCCAAAAGTGAAGATTCTAGGAGTAAGATAGGGATGTGGAGAGACAAAATGATCATTTTTTGTCCGAGCCAAAGGCTTGAGATGTGTGGGTAAGGTGGTAGAGTTGGGGGCCTTTTATAAGAGGAGAGGAGGGGCACTCTTGGAAAGTTACAAAAGGATACATTGTTATAAAATGATTTTCGGATTTAAAAGGTCCCAAAATTATAAATTTCTAGGATAAGGTGATAAGGGTTCTAAATAAACCCATACAATAGGTTTTTGACAAGTTTATGTCTTATATTTTACATTTTATTTTCATTTTATTTAAATCGTTAAATAATGAGGTAATCGTTGCATCATCGTGGTGTCATAAAAAATTTAATTTATTCAATATATAAAAATTATAAAAAATTACTATGATGTAGGAACTATTTTTAGATTTCTAATGAATATTTATAGTCAAACATATGACTTGTATAACCCCATTTAAAAATTGTTTTGGTAAAACAACTCATGTTTGTGTTATTTTTACTTTTACTTTAAATAAAAGGCATTAATGGCTTTATCTTACACAAGTGGCTCCATGGGGTCCCAAATATCGACCCATGGGTTTTATGGGTCGGCCCCGACACATAAAATAAGGGTAGGACATGTTTTTAGGTCATTTCATATTATTAAAACATTATTATTACCTTAAATTACACTAATTACGTCTAATCTCGATAAAAAACTTAAAAGTTACTATTCACCAAAAAATTATTTTAATCCCATTGAACCAAATTTTACATTCTAATTACAACCAAGTATGTCGGATTTTTGAAATTCAAATCACAGAAGTGGCAATGTTTCATTTAAACGAAATATCAGTTTTTAAACTTCCACTAAGTGGTTTCACTATTCATCAAAAATTGACGTTTTTCAGAAAAGTACCAAAAATCCACCCTAAGCTATATTTGATATTCCGAATTCAATAATGATGTTTATTTTAAAAAATTTAAAACATATATGTTGCATTAATTAAGTTGATAATTAATTCCCGTTGTCAAAACAAATAGCGTGTTTTTAAGAAACAATATCTATTAAAAGATTGACACTAGTTTAAATTCAATTTCAATGTGAAATTAATTACAAGGACCACCATTATATTAAATGGTAAAAATATATTACAAATTTAATTTAATATAAATTAAAAATATAATATATCCATATAAATAAATCAGATTAAAAGGATGTTTTGAATTAAAATTCAACATTTTCAATAAAAATGATCTTTATCGGAAAAATAACAAAATTTTACACAAAGTAAATTTTGGTGTCAAGATTCTAAAGAAGGATTTTATTTTTTCAAAAACAACATATAAAATTGTCAAAATTATGTTTAAAAAGGGTTCTCCATCAAAAGGCGGTTAATCAACCTTTTAAAGAATATTAGAAGATTTATGCTTAAAATTGGACTCATTTTCATTTTAAGACTCTTACATTTATTGGATAAAAGTAAAAAAAATTTGACAAACATATATAATAATTTTTTAGTTAGTTCTGTTAATTCCTTCCATTATAACAGTTAGGCGTTAACTACCTTTTAAAATAATATTATTCTATTATTAAAGTGTAACGTATGATTTCTAAGAAACTCGTTGTGGCGTATTGGGTACGCCCTAGAGCATAGAATTCCCTTTAAAGTAATATTAATATTTTATTCAAAAATATGGATAAATAAGAAAATTTCATATTCTTTATTTACCTGGGGTGTTACATCATTCCCCCCTTTTGGGAATTGCGTCCTCGCAATTTTAATGTTGGGCTTGGAAGCTTTATTGAAAATCCCACATCGGAACAAGAGTCAGTAAAACTATCACTTTAAAAGAATGGGAGAGAAGTACAATTTTCACCCGAGTTAACCCATACTGGGATTCCAAGTATGAAAATATGCATATCGAGGAGAAATAAAAAGGTTATGTTTTGAGGGAGAGTGATAGTAAACATGTCTAGGAGAAAGTTAAAAACAAGAAAATCACAAACTTGTGATGGGTTAAATAGTATTTGATTCCCCAGTATGAAAAATTAAGAGACAACATTTTTGTTTTAAGTTACTTTTAATTGAGGAATTTATTTATGATCTTAACTAAAACATTAGGAAGCATACTTAATTGTCATTTTTACTTTCAACTTTTACTATATTTCTTACACGAACTCATATTTTCTCCAAAAGATGATTATTTAGGATGACTTGTTCACATTAAGAGAGATATAATCAACCTCTAGAGATTCACCTAATCCACAAAAGAGAACTATATACTTCCCATGTCTTTAGACCTTAACCAAAACCAAAACCAAAATGGCTAGTATGAGATCAGATAATACCCAAAAAGGATAATCCTTTATATAAGAAAATCTATTCTGAATCTCCAAAATTTGTCATAAAAACCCAAAGTACTACAAAGACCATTCAATAAACATCTATCCATAAAATTCTACAAAGTAAAACAAACTAAGATTGAAACCCAAAATGTATTAACCAGTAATATCCTCAAATTCAAGGATCCTATAAACCCAAATGGTTCTTTATAACTACATCCAAAAAAGAATGGATAATTATTCCTTGAATAAAATTTTCGTATATCAAACATCAGGGTTACTATAAAAAGTCTTCTATTGTAACCCCATCATCAAAAGAGACTTAATAAATCTAAGAATTTCACCATCCTAAAATCTACCATAACTCTTGAATCCCTTATATGATGACTTCATACTCATTCAACATTCTTCATGACCCATTAGCCATTCCTTTTCAACTTATTCTGAATTACTTCTTTACTACAAACAAAATCATGAATCATATCCTAAGGTTCCAATAATAGGAAAGAAAATGTTATGAAATAATCCATACCTTTCATTCTTCATTGTCATTTACTTCGTCCTCAATCTTAATTGCATTAGGTATTGGTAAATGAATATTTTTACGATCTTGGTGACCCCATTCCCAAAACTTCTTCGTAGGACAAGTGTTTGCATAATGACCGTGCACACCACATTTAAATTAGTCAACTAATCCTTCATAAAGAACTTCTTTGTCTTTCCTAGAGTCAACTAGATGCTTCATTTTTCCATGGCAGGTTCTTGATTTATGACCTTCATTTCCACACCTATAGCATCTTTCTGTCCCTTTGAAACAATTTCCTATGTGTTTCTTTCCACATATTTGACACATAGGTTTTTCAACATACATACCTTTATGATTATTACCTGAACTTCTGTAGGGATTTTATTCTCTCATATACGATGCCTTATAAAAATAACTAAGTTTCAGGTGGTCAATAATGACTCCAGATAGTTAGTTGAGGATAACCACAATAGTTCTCATAGCAGCTCCCATATCATTCAGTTGTTCTTTCATAAAACCGTCACAGTTTTATTCAAATCCATTGTTACATTGGTGCCTGCTAGATCCAGCCACTTACAAAAACCAAAAAGGTCAGTGTGAGTATATCAGTAAAATCATCAAATAAAAAAAATAGGAAGATAAACACCAAGATATACTTATCCAAGTTATCTCCAACTCATTCTAACTTTCAAAAAAACGATGACTCCATCTAATATACTAACCATTGTGGTTATACACAACTTGTCACTTTTTCATAATCAACACTCTAACCTAAAAATTTATCTAAAACGACTTCTGATACCAACTATAAGGCCCCAGCCTTAAACCTTACTTAATCTTGAGTTATTAAAAGATTACACATTAAGGATATTTTCAGGTTTATAGATTTAGATAATTAGATCATAAAACTTGCATTACATTCCACATTTAGATAAAGTGGTTACATAAAATATAGTATTCATTTTTCCATCAATGGAAACATTTTTAAAATGAAACATGGATTCTTTCTTTACACTTTCTTGACACTATCATCATATCATGTACCAATCCTTAACCCGTGAAAACATTTCAAAAACTTGGGATGAGTATAAAAAGCACAGCAGGGGTTATAAAAAGTATGGAAATGAAACATGAATACATATATACATAAGTATGAAATCATACTTTACCCATAAAACATAATCACTTTAACATACCTCATTAAATCATGAATAAATCATAGAAATCATAAGACATAAAGGTAACTTGAGGAATTCATAACATTATTACGTAGGGAGTAACCTTCTTGGTTATTTTTGGAATACCCATCACAGTATATTCCCTAAATCTCTTCGGAGAAACCTTAATGTTTAACTCGTTCACGTTACCCAATGCATTGGAGAGCTATATTTGGCTCACCCACCCTTAGTTTATCACGAAACCACCCGTCTTCATAATCAATGACCAAAAACCATAACATAATCATAGCACATAACATAAGCATAAAGGAAAGATAACATTACCACATTGCAATAACAATATAACATTTTAAGATCTTGATCTAATGAATCCATTCTACAAACCATTTTTAAAACCATTTAAAACATTTAATAAAGAGATTTTTGAATCAAAGTGTCCCATACAACTTTGAATCTTTTAAAATTTTAAACCATTAATATCCATATAAATAAATCCTTAAAACCAATTTGAAAACATGGATATTGATGATAAATATTTATAATAATAAATCATTAAAACATCTAAAACGATATTTTAGTTAAGGGGTTTTTAACAAAATGAGTGACACTTGAATACAATAATTGAGGAATAACATTTAATCAGAACTTGATAATATCACAAGAATAACAGGATGATATAATATTCCAAAGGATATTATATAAACCATATATGAGTGAACTACTTCATAACAACAATGAAGTCACAATAGAAATGGAAAATGAGATGAAATCCATTATAAAGAAGGTATCCTTAAATTAAGGATAAATAAATCTCATAATTATGTGTGAAAAATATAAATTCACCCAATATAAGTGGATACTAAGTGTAAAACAATAAAAGGTCATTAAAACAAATTTAAAGGATGACATATTCAATAAGTACATGTTGAACCCAAAGAAATCGAATGTGGGGTAAGAAGTTCCCTTGGTAAAATTTGACAGCCTAACAGCGTCACTTTAAAATTCCGAAAATGAGTTGATGAGAGATAAAAAGTGTATCTCATCACTTGGAAATAAAATTTAAATAATTAAGGATATATAATATCATATCCCAAAAAAGATGTAAGTTAAAAGATAGAACAAAATAAGTCTTTTAAAAAGAGGTTTGTGAAAGGTTCCCTTACTGATTTGGGAAACTTTCGAAATGTACACCCCATGAAAGAGGGGTCATACAACATTGATGTAAATACTCATAAATGAAATTATATTACACAAAGATTAGAATAATGGATATTACACACACCACTGAATGGAAATGGTGGCAAATGTAGCATAAATCTCACGGGAATAAAAGTGAGATGAAAAATCCCTTATGACATCTAGGCAGCCTAACAGCGCCACTTAAAACGTCCAAAAATGGATTTATGAGATCAAATAGGGTCTTTCATAATATGAACATAAGAATTAAAGTATGAGGAATATAAAATAACATCCCCAAACATAATAAATATGAGCATCAAATAAATGACATAAAAGAGAGTACTTAAAAAGAACGAGAGAGGTTGGATCTCTTACGAATATTCGTCAGCCTAACGGCGCCACTCAAAACTTCCAAAATGGATTGATGAGAGAAAATATGGTCTCTAATCATATGAACATAAAAATTATAGTAATAGTAATATAAAATAACATCACAAAAACAAGAATGATGAGCTTAAAAGGAATGACATAAAATAGTGTACTTAAAAAGAAAGAGAGGGGTAGGATCCCTTACCTCGGGTCCGACTTGACTCGATCGTTCTCTAACCACCTGAATAATAAACATGAGTTAATTTATACTTTATTAAGAACCTTTTCCAAGTTAATTATTCCTTTTATATCTCTTACTACCATGCAATGTACGCTATGTAATTTTTTTAAGTTAATAATGGTCGTTTTGTAGATCATTGCAACTTGAGTCAAAAATATACTCTTCATAGTTACAAGTTGTTCATGTGGTAAAATATATATTATATAATGAATTATATTCATTATGTAGATGTCATATATATCATATATATACATTATATACATGAATTTATAATATTACACAACATTCAGAGGTAAGAAATGAATTGCACCGTTCATGGAGACGGGAAGCCGTACGTACGCATGAACGCTACTTCCATTTCTATGTATTATTTAATGGAATTAAAGCATAATGATACATAATATTAATATAATTACAGTATGGTATCATATATAATATCATTAAATTTATCCTTTATACATACCACATATGGTGTTAACGAATCAAATCACATTGAGGGGGCGGTAGTCCGCACTTCCTAAAATGAAGACATCACATTTACCCATAATGGAAACCATGAAGGTATGCCACAAATTAAAAATACAGAATCTTAAGTAAAACATAAATATATCATATATCATATATAAATATAGTGTCATATTAATGGCCACCTTTAAATGTGTTAGAAGAATATTGAACAATCATCGTTTCGTGAGGCAGAAATTCACCATCCACGGAAACAGTATGCTCTTTAAACATTAGATGAAGGTGTGTGCAAGTGTAGCTAGAATTTTTCTTATAAAAACATCCTATTATATTTAATATACTGTTGTTGTTACAAAAAAATAATAAAAATAGTTTAGGGGGTTGGAGAAGAAAAATAAAACAAAAGAACACAAGTGAAGACATTACCTTAAAATCGTGTATCTCTATTTGATTTGAGCTCAAAGGATTTCTTGGAAATACTTCTGCCCAAAGTGAGGCTTCTAGAAGCAAGAGAGGGATGTGAAGAGACAAAATGAGCAGGGTTTTGCCGAGCCAAAGGCTTTAGAGGTGTGGGTAAGGTGGTAGAGGGGAGGGCCTTTTATAAGAGGAGAGGAGGGGCACTCTTGGAAAGTTTACAAAAGGATACTTTATTATAAAATGATTTTCTGGTTTAAAAGGTCCAAAAATTATACATTTCGAGGATAAGGTAATAAGGGTTCGAAATCCACCCATCCAAGAAGTTTTTGTCAAGTGTAGGTCTTAGATTTTACATTATATTTTCATTTTATTTAAATTGTTAAATAATGAGGTAATCGCTGCATCATCATGGTGTCATAAATAATTTAATTTATTTAATATCTAAAAATTATAAAAAATATTATGATGTAGGAACTATTTTTAGATTTTTAATGATTATTTATAGTGAAAAATATGACTTATATAACCCCATTTAAAAATTGTTTTAGTAAAACAACTCATATCTGTGTCATTTTTACTTTTACTTTAAATAAAAAGCATTAATGTCTTTATCTTACCCAAGTGGCTCCATGGGGTCCCCAAAATCGACCTATGGGTTGTCTTGGTCTGCCATGATAGATCAAATAAGGGTAGGACATGTGTCTAGGTCATTTCATATTATTAAAACATTATTTTTACCTTAAATTACACTAATTACTTCTAATCGCGATTAAAAACTTAAAAGTTACTATTCACCAAAAAATTATTTTAATCCCATTGAACCACATTTTACATCCTAATGAAAACCATGTATGTCGGATTTTTGAAATTCAAATCACAGAAGTGGAAAATCATCATTTAAACGAAATATCAGTTTTTAAACTACCACTTAGTGGTTTCACTATTCATCAAAAATTGAAGTTTTTCAGAAAAATACCAAAAATTCACCCTAAGATATATTTGATATTCTGAATTCAATAATGATGTTTATTTTACAAAATTCAAAACATATATGTTGCATTAATTAATTTGATAATTAATTCCTCCTGTCAAAACAAATAGCGTGTTTTTAAGAAACAATATCTATTAAAAGATTGACACTAGTTTAAGTCCAAATTCAAAGTGAAATTAATTTCAATGACCACCATTAGATTAAATGGTAAAAATATATTCTCAATAAAATTTAAACTAAATTAAAAATATAATCTATCCATATAAATAAATCAGATTAAAAGGATGTTTTGAATTAAAATGCAACATTTTCAATAAAAATGATCTTTATCGGAAAAATAACAAAATTTTACACAAATTAAATTTTCGTGTACAGATTCTAAAGAATGATTTTATTTTGTCAAACACAACATATAAAACTGTCAAAATTATGTTTAAAAAGGGTTCTCCATCAAAAGGCGATTAATCGACCTTTTAATGAATATTCGAAGATTTATTCTTAAAATTTGATTCATTTGCATTTTAAGCCTCTAACATTTATTGGATAAATGTAAAAATATTTAAAAAACATATATAATCATTTTTTAGTTAGTTCCATTCATTCCCGCCATTATAACGGCAAGGCGTTAACTACCTTTTAAAATAATATTATTTTATTATTAGAGTGTAACGTAAGATTTCTAAGAAACTCATTGTTGCGTATTGGGTACGCCCTCGAGCATAGCATTCCCTTCAAAGTAATATTAATATTTTATTCAAAAATATGGATAAATATGAAAATTTCATATTCTTTATTTACCTTGGGTGTTACAAAAACTCTATTAAAATAATCTTTTAATGTAAATAAAACAAATATGAAAAAAATAATTTGTTGCACAAATATAATTTGGGTAAAAAAATAATTTGACATTACTGATATATGAAAACCCTTACCAAAAAACATGAGTAGGGGACAACATAAGATTTATTCTTGGCAGAACTAAAACATGGATCTTCGTGCTTGAAGAAAAGAAGTAAAATAGGTCTTTTCCCACTTCCTTGCTCAAAAATATATATCACCATCCTTTCATCTCCCTCACTTATGTGTGAGTCAATAGAAAGGGAAGATGAGACTTTATATAATTGTTCTATGGCTATACAATCATTTTTTTATAAACTATATCAAAAAAATGTGTCTTTTAAATCCCACGTATGCTGAGAAAGCTGCGATATAAGAAGTCAGTACAAAAAAGAATTAATGTTTTGAAAACAAATGTTTGAGTGGCTGGAAAAATAGTTATCCATGAAACTGATCAGAAAGTGACATTTAGAACTGAATTCTGTGTATGGAAACATGAACAATAAATGATATTTGTCTTTTAGTTTGTTTTCAAATTAATATGAGGATGTGATCAAACTGGTTACACACCAAGGAATATTAAATAAATATAGATGGATTGAAATTGATGGCACTGTGACAAAAATTTAGTTCAAGATTGAGACAAAAGATAAATTTCTATTAAGATAACGCATAAAAATATAAGTAATAGTAGTCTATCGACATCCAAAGAAGAAATAAAATCAATTGATAATGATGAAAATGTTAGTTAATACACTGCAAACGAGTCTAAAAATCATATTTCGATACCAAAAAGTTCAATAAACTACACATAATTGTAAATATATATGACATGAAGAACATCTCAAAAAATAGAACAACGATTTCCCCAAATCTCATTCAAGCGACTTAGATTTAGATCTGCATACCTCACTTGGCTTCAACTGACATTTCATTCCGAATCATACTGCTCAGATTTCGACCTCAATTCGACTTGCCATAAAAAATTAGAAACCCTCAACTTCAAACATTCTCACTCCCTCCACTCGACCTCGCATCTGTAGGCAGACCACTGTCCAGTGTCGGTTGCGAATCCTCAAAAGTCTATTCCATTGGTTGAACCAAAGTTCAATTTGCCTCCATTCATACTCACAACCTCGCGTCAGACCTTCATTGTCTGTGATACCCAGAGACAGAGCTCTCGCTGCTCTACATTGTCTCCCATAGGGACTCCGCCACAAAACCCTATTATGGCCTCCTCAAAACGTAAAAAAGGTTATTCATTTTGTTTTTTTTCATTTCACCATTTGTTTTTATTTTATATAAATTCATTTTATTCGTTTTATATGTATACAATTCATTTTATGTTAATACTTTAATTATTATTTTAACTTATTTAATAAAGAATTTATTATTGACATAATTCATAATAATATGTATTTTTTTCCCATATAATAATTATTCAAATATAATTATAACTATTTTACATTCCAAAATTTTAAATCATTTATGAATAAAATATTGATAATCAACTAAATGTATTTATAATGAGAATAATACTCATAATCAAATATATGCTTGAAATAAATTTATCTGAATTATAACTTAAACAAAATACAGTTTCGTAGAAAATAAAGTATTAAGTTATATTTTCTTAAGTATTAAGTTATATTTATTCCAAACATATTTTAAAAAATATTTCAAAAGCCATTTTATTAAACCAATCATTAGATAGTTTTAATTTTTAAACTATTATTAAATAATTAATTATTATTTAAATTTTCTTGGGGTGTTACATTCCCTCCCCCCCTTAAATGAATTCTTCCCTGGCAATTCTTTCATCAGACTCGAGAAATTTATGAATTTTCATTTTTAGAATTAATTAATTTCTAAGTGGACTTAACTATTTAATGAAAACTCTATTGCGTAGATTTTATTTTCTTCAAAACACCACATCTAAACTCCAAAAGTTTTCTAGACCGTGCCTTTGATACCAATTGTGACGCCCAGAGCCCGCTCTTCTGGACTTGTTGCATGAAAATGCTGTTTATTTTATTTTATAAAATTAACATAATAATTTCACAAAAAATTAAACAAAAGAGGACCTTTTACCAGTCTAGGTTATGGAGGATTAGACATAACCATACATTTATTAGAGTTGAAACAATAAAATAAAACATCTATCCACTACGCTTCTGTGGGTGCAATCTCCAAAAGTGACGACATCTGTAAATAAACATCTAAGATACCTGTGAAAAATAATATTTAAAACAATGGGCGAGAATTTTATTGCCCAGTAAGGGGTTTTAAAAAACATTGATAAATCCAATTAAAATATTCATTTGAAATGCAATTGGAAAATTCAATTAGAAATAAATTTTTAGAAAAAAATTTACATTATACTATAATGATTTGAAATTTAATTATACTTCAAAAACACTTTCAAAACTAATCTAGTGATTCAGTTGAAAATATTAAGCAACCTCTTAAAAATAAAACAACTAGGGCCTCTCGAAACATTAAAGGCTATCTTGGGCCTACCCACTTGAGGGATGGATTCACTATCCAATTCCCTATCATATTTACAAACATCGTGTACCGATTTTTATAAAACATTTTTTATTAGATTTCCTTATATACATATAATTTTCACTAGTGTTTTAGTTTCGAAAATATATTTATAATCATGCTTGGAAGAAATAAATACTAATATTTAATAAAAATTATGTATTTGACTTTGTATGATGAAATCTCATGATGCATGACTTTTCATAAACACATGGATGTTAAATCAACATCCACGTACCTGAAATTTCTAGGAAATATTTATAAAATTTTATGTTATGCATGAAGGTATAAACTGGTCACAATAGTGAACATATAGTTAAAATCAATCAATAATAATGGATAACTATGTGTAAGCACTAAATTTATCAAAGAAACATTTCTTAAATAATATCATGCTATTTTATGCACTAATGTTTTAAGGAACATGAATATAATAAGTAAATAAAATTGTACACAATCATAGAACTAGAATTAGAAATCAATAATCTTGAACATTAAATAAATTATTGTAATATAGTATTATGTGTTTTATTAGCATATACACATGTATCCCACACCCATAATTAGTTACTTGGATGGTTCAAACAAAGTGTGAAAAATGACACTTCAATATAAATATATATGTATATTTATATATAGAATGCATGAACAAATCACAATCATATTCAATTTGTATGTTTAATATATAGATTTGGGTTTCATAGATGTAGAAAATATGGAATTTAAATATTTAAACAATTAGAAACCACAAAAATAGAGATTATAATTTTAAAGGATCAAACTCACTTTACACAAAAATAGAACTTATAAATTTGAATTCGATAATCTAAATTCTCTTACTACAATAATAACTGAATTGTATGGATATTATACATAAATCGGTACACACAAAACTAAATAATTTGTGAATACTTTAGACTGACAAATGAAGAAAACTCCATTAAAATCAACTTTTAATGTAAAGAAAACTAATATGAAATAAATAATTTGTTGCACAAATATAATTTGGGTAAAAATAATAATTTGACATAACTGATATAAGAAAAACCTTACCAAAAAACATGAATAGGGGGACAACATAAGATTTCTTCTTGGAAAAACTAAAACATGGATCTTCGTGCTCGATGAAAAGAAGTAAAACAGGTCTTTTCCCTCTTCCTTACTCAAAAAAGTATATCACCATCCATTCATCTCTCTCACTTATGTGTTAGTTAATAGAAAGGGAATATGAGAATTTATATAGTTGTTCCATGGATACACAATAATTTTTTTTATAAAATAAATCAAAAAAATGTGTGGTTTAAATCCCACACTTGCTGAACAAGATGTGATATCAGAAGTCAGTACAAAAAAGAATTAATGTTTTGAAAACAAACGTTTGAGTGGCTGGAAAAATAGTTATCCATGAAACTGATCAGAAAGTGAAATTTAGAACATAATTCCGTGTATGGAAACATGAATAATAAATGATATTTGTCTTTTAGTTCTATTTCAAATTAATAGGAGGATGTGATCAAACTGGTTACACACTAAGGCAAATTAAATAAATATAGATGGATCGAAATTGATTGCAATGTGACAAAATTGAAGTTCAATATTAAGAGAGAAGATAAATTTCTATTGTGAAAACCCATACAAATAAAAGAAATAGTAATCTATCGACATCCAGAGAAGAAAAAAAATAAATTGATAACGACGAAAATGTGAGTTAATACACAGCAAACGAGTCTAAAAATCATATTTCGATACCAAAAAGTTGAATAAACTACACATACATGTAAATCTAGACGACACGAAGAAGATCTCCCAAAACTGAACAATGATTTCCCCAAATCTCATTCACGTGACTCAAATTTATATCCACATACCTCACTTGGCATCATCTCGCATTTCGTTCTGAATCATACTGCTCTGATTTTGACCTCGATTCAGCACGCCTTAAAAAAATTTGAAACCCTTGACTTCAAACAATCTCACTCCCTCCACTCGACCTCGCATATGTAGGCGGACCACTCTCCAGTATTGTTCGTGAATCCTCAAAAGACTATTCCCTTGGTTGAACCAAAGTTCGATTTGCCTCCATTCATACTCACAACCTCGCGTTAGACCTTTATTGTCTGCGATACCCAGAGACGGAGCTCTCGCTGCTCTGCATCGTCTCACGTAGGGACTCCGCCACAAAACCCTATTACGTCCACCTCAAAACGTAAAACATGGTTATTCATTTTGTTTGTTTTTTTCATTTCACCATTTGTTTTTATTTTATATAAATTCGTTTTATTCGTTTTATATATATACAATTCATTTTATGTTTATACTTTCATTATTATTTTAACTTCTTTAATAAATAATTTATTTTTGACATAATTCATAATAATATGTATTTTGTTTCCCATATAATAATTATTCAAATATAATTATTACTATTTTTTATTCCAAAATTTCAAATCATTTATGAATAAAATATTGATAATCAACTAAATGTATTTATAATGAAAATAATACTCATAAATAATACTAATAATCAAATATATGCTTGAAATAAATTTATCTAAATTATAACTTAGACAAAATACAGTTTCTTAGAAAATAAAGTATTAAGTTATATTTTATTAATTATTAGGTTTTATTTATTCAAAACATATTTTAAAAAATATTTCAAAACCCATTTTATTATACCAATCATTATATAGTTTTAATTTTAAAACTATTATTAAATAACTTATTATTATTTAAATTTTCATGGCGTGTTACAGAAGTCCCTTACGGCTAATTCCCTTTGGAGACTTTGTTTTAATCCACTAAAGAATTGATCGATATTACTCTCAGGTGGATAATAATCCCAGAATCCTACCTTGAAATCCTTGTAAAATTTTCTTTGTAGGTACCAACAGATTCATCATCCTTTTGTGTCAGTTCAAGAAACTCTTTCTCCATCATTGTTCGAAGAATACAAGGGAAGTACTTATTGGAAAATAAGTTCTTGAACTCGTCCCATTACATGGACTCAATTTTTTCTCTTTGCCTCGTATTCTTTATAAGATTACACAATTGATCAGCTTCACCTTGCAACTATGTACTGTTAAGGTGAAATTATCTTGGCCATAACATTGTAGAACTAAAAATATCTTTTCAGTGGTACTAATTCATTGTTCAGCGACTAATGGATCAGAAGACCCGATGAATGAGGGTGGATTCTACCTCATGAAGGATTCAACAGAATGTTGCTCCTTCCTTTTCTTGTTTGGATGTCCTGCATGATTCATATCTTGAGAAAGTTGTGTGATCATGGCTACAAGATTTTTCATTCAATCTCCCATAAAGTTTGGTTTCTTAGGGGGACAATCATTGCATTGCCCATCGCATTCATCATTAACACGATTCCTTCGGGTTCCAGCCACTGACTAAAACCAATAAGCATAGTGTGAGAAATACTAATCATAATAGGAAAACCACATAATCAAGAATAAAATTTCACACTTTAGGTCTTTTCATAGTTTATTCATGGCCATTTCTAAAACTCTAATATTGTTTTCTATTCTTAGACATATCCTTATGGTTCTCACAAAGGCTTTTACATCCTAGTTTCCAAAGGTTGACTATACCTTTCCTCTGATACCAACTATAATGACCCATAGTTTACATACATTGTTATTACATTAGAATTGAAGCATACTTATTACAACATATAACAAAACCATGATAGGACCGTATAGGTATAGTGTCTTTAGAAACTGGAAAAAATAAACAACTTGTTCATAAAGCATCGACATTGTCACCAGTTTATTTCATCATATCTAGAGTCCCTTTTGGAATATCCTACTTAATACCCTTCATCCTAACCTAGGAAAAAGAAAACATACAAAAGGGTGAGCTCAAATGCTCAGTAAGTGTAAACAGGGGAAATATCAATCATATCAAATTCATATGAACATAACATTTTGAAAATCTTAACCTACAAAAGAGGTCATGGGATAAATCAAAGTAGTGAAATGTAATCCCAATAATCATTACATAAAACATGAAACATTGTGGAATACACACATAATCATAGAAAATCATTTGTTATTAGTCAAGACTCATTTTCAAGACTATCATAGAGCACAAAGTCCATTTCTAAACTGACTTCACTCCTCGTTCCAGTCCTGTATCACTGAACCGGATAAAATTTTCATTCTAACCATGTCTATCCCATGAGATATAAATCTTTTCCCAATTCATTGGAGGGAGATATATGTCCCACCCTTCTCATGATGATACCATTCATTTGTATTCCACAAAATCATAAATCATAGCATAACCCATGTAAAAAAATGGGATTCTTAAACATAATGCCATCATAACATAATCCATATAAAATAAAAGGACTTCATAAAAGAAATTCCATCATAATATAATCAAATCAATGTAAAAATAGGGATCAAAATAGAACCACATATTATCTTATAAGGAAAATAATTTTCAAAAAACACTTGAACTCCATTCATAAGGAAAATATCCTTTATACTTCAAAAAAATTTTTCCCTTTCTTAACATGTCATACAATTTTAAACAAAAAGAAGTTAATTAATAATATACTTGAAAACTTGTAATGGAAGCTTCACGGAAATAATGTTCTATGAAATCTTAAAAATACATTCATGTAGTATAAGTTAAAAAAACATCATTTTCATACTTTGTTCAGAAAAATCAAAAAGTATCTCGTATTGAAAATGAAAAAAGATTCCTTTCATATATTTTACTAAAATTCACCAATAGGTAAAATTGGATTTAAAAATTTTTAGGAGGATAGAAATAATATTATATATTGAGGAAACATGGATGTGGATGATAAATATGCCCCAATAAATTCTGATGTATAAATAATCTCGGATAAAAATGAGATTGTGATATTTTTCCTTACGTTATATCTGATATTTTTTGTACATATCCGAACCTCCTATATAATGATTTAAATAATGTCATTGACTTTTAAGAGAATCATATTCATTGTTATTATATCATATATGGTCATATTATTATCTTCTTTTTAGTAATACTTCATTACTACTTGTTATTCGGGTGTTCATTGCTTTATATTCTTATGCGTGTATTATCGAATAGATTCTTATTTATCTTTTTAGGTTATAGATAGCTCATTTATAGAATTGTATTAGTGTAATATATATCATATTTACTCATTCAATTCATTTATATAATTATTATTCAATGAATATCATGTAGAACAAGTCACATCACAACGTAGAGACAGTAGGCCGTATGTACACACGAGCGATGATATCATTCCCATTATTATATGAATGGAATTGGAGTTTATGATATATTATTTCTGAATCAGTATAATTTTATAATAATTATATATAGTTATTTTTTAACACCATTATACCCATCCAAGTAAGGCGGTGGTGGTAAAATAGATTACACCACGGTGTAGAGGCGGTATTCCGTACGTACGCACGTGAAATGATTTTATTTTCAGAAGGATGGAGAGAAGGTGAAATAGGGTTGTTTCATTTTTATAATAACATATCATAATATGAGTTATATTGATGTTATTACATTATAATTCAACAAATAAATAAGAGGACGTAGAAGAAGAAATAAATGTGAAATAATCTGTAAAGGATATTACCTCTTCATCGACGCGCCTATCCTAAACCTCCTCATAGGACCCTAAAGTTGGTCTTTGAATAATACCAGAACCTCTAGTATACTTCTTGGGAAGTGGAGAATTGAAATGGACAGGTTTTGGCTTAGAATTAAGGCTCAAAATGTTGTAAAGTTGAAAGGGAAGAGGTGCCCTTTTATAAGGTAGGAGAGGGGCACCTTAGAAAAAACTTAAAATATTATTTTATAATAAAGTAATATTCGGTTTATAATGTCTCCAATGTGAATTATTTAGAAGCTACGATGGGTATGGGTAGATAGAACCTCGACCAATAGGTTTTTGACATTTCTAGGTTAACATTTTAACCTTTTCATTTAGATTTAACACTAAGTTAAATAAGTTAACTTTTACAGTGTCTTCTTGTATTCTTACACTATATGGTTAATAAACATTCAATAAAACTTCCAATCGAACCCAATTGGTCCATTAATGTAATATATATTGTTATATAAGTATTTTTTCTGAACCTTATAATTTTAGGAATAGAATAAAAATTAATAATATAATATTTTTAAAAAAATGATTTTATGTTAATTTTGATATTATTTGGTATTTTATTTTTTTTAAATTCATAAGAACATTATTACTTCAAAAACAATTCATCTAACTAACCCTAATATGTTATATTAACCTATAAAATTTTTTTAATTCAAAAAAGTCTGAAATTAAATTTATTTTGGTATTTATAATATAAATTGTGTTAATATTTCATTAATAAGGTAATTACTGAATCATCATTGTGTCATAAATAAATTGAATTATTTAATGTCTAAAATTTATAAATAAAATACCATCATGTATGAAATCTGTTCATATTTATAATTAATATTTATAGTGGAATTTATCTTTTGTATAACTCTATATTAAAAATGTTTTACTTATTGAACATGGATTTTAACTATTTTAACTCTTCTTTGAATTACATAATAATAAATTTCATAATCTAATAAATGTGGACCTAAAGGGTCATATTTTATTCCTAAGGTTCTTTTTTGTCGAATTAAACTTATCCAATACAATTAAGACACATGTTATGGGAATAATAATATCATTTTTACCCTTAATTATCCTATTTACTTTTAACCATGGTAAATAAAAGTAAAAAGTTAGTATTCACCAAAAATTATTTTTATCTTATTGAACCACATTTTAATTACTGATATCAACTGTGTCTCTCGGATTTTTGAAATTCTACTCACAGAAGTGGTAAAATTAATTTTTATGTAAATTTTCCAATTCTCCTAGGAGATGGGTAAAAGACAGTCAAAAGTTCAATAAAATTTTTATATATCTAAAATTATTATAAAATGACTCCAATGAATTACATTGAACTTATATAGGTATTATGTATCTATTTTGACCAAAAATAAATTTAAATAAAATAAATTATTATTTAAATAAAAAGTTGGTTTTAACCAATAACTCAGTGTTTTCACTATTCATGAAAAATTGAAAGTTTTCAGAAAAATACAAAAAATTCACCCTGGGCTAATTTCAATATTCTGAATCCAAAAATGAAGTCCATTTTTAAAGATAAAATTTATAAAATTTCAAAAAGTGGTTATTACTATTCATAAAGGCTAGTTTATATAATATTTTGATATCATATGGTTGTTTAGTGATACTCGGTATTGCGTACAACACAAGCTATCGAGGAAGGTAGATCTGGCGTGTAACTCAAGCCAAGACAGTTTTGTGTGTAGTGAAAGATTCCTTTGGTGTTGCATATAACATAATACATAAAAACAGAATACTTCTCATTAAATCTCAGTGTGTTACATTAACCCTTCTTATCAATCATAAATCACTTCTTCACATCCTAGAAAAATAATAATAATGTGGAGATCTCAGATGCTCAATAAGGAAAATAAATAGAGGAGAATCTATCAAAAAAAAGAATAATCTTTTTAGTAAATGTACAAAACTAAAACAAAAACCTTTTAAAATGTTATATTTATCATAATATGGAAGGAATAAAACAAATAATTTCCTTTAAACATTCACATGGATATTATAATAGTCGAATAATCCCATGTAATGTCAATAACTAATCCTATAATGAGGTAATGAGTAATTCCGGACATCATAACCAATATGTCATGGAATTTTGACAGGACCATTAACTAATATGCTATCAAGGCCTTGTTCCAAGACACTAGTTATTATCATTAAAACTACCGATGCATCGATGGGCTATAGTGGGCCCCAACCATCACTTACTAAGTCCAATACATTCCTCATTTGAAAAGTATGAAACATAACATAAACATTCTTATTAAATATAGAATATGAAATGTTAATACTTTAACCATAAACCATGTGTGGTATAAAAATATCACATCTACTATAAAAAATATCATAACTCATTCAATAAAATATAGAAGATTGTATTTCAATAAATATACCACAATCAAGAATAATATATAATAAATGTTGTATACATAGATGAAAATAATCCGTAAAATTATTTGAGAGGAATATCAAATTTTCATGAAATCATTTCAAAGTCAAACAATCAATTAAGGAAGTCATTTAAGAGTTATTTTTGAATCAATGTGTCCCATACCACATTGAATATTATGAATGTAATTAACATTGTAAAACAATAATGTTTATATAACTACATCCTTAAACGATTTTGAAAACATTTACATTAAATAAATATATTTATAAAAATAAATCATTAAAACATTTAAAATAATGATCTGTTTTAATAGTCCATTCCGTAAAACCTTACAAGATTCCACTTGAAAAAATATTTATAAAAAATTGACATGGATGATAAATATGTCCTATTAAATACATACACATAAAAAATCATAGATAATAATTTTATTGATGAATAAACTATTACCTTAGGTACGATACTCACCGTACGTGTATAAAACTCCACTTTTCAGTTGTCTCTTATTGGCTTTCTTAAAAGGACTCCTTAGAATTAATTTGTGACCAAAGTGTATCCTATATTATTAATTGAGGGAGGAGTGGAGTCAAAATGGTAAGGGTTTGTTCAAACCAAATTTCATTAGAGGTGTTAGTTAAAGAGAAGTGTAGGTTCAATTTTATAATAGATGTGAGGGGAACATTTGGAAAATCCTGAAATATTAATTTTTATATTATGATTTTTCTTTTCTAATATATCCAAATTGATTTATTATTAGGATAATATTAAGATAGTTCTATATACACTTAGAAAAAAATATCAACCAGTTTATTTTTGGAAATTAACCATATCTTTTTGGATTAAACCTTAGTTAAACAGTTTTACTCTTACCATTTCTTCATGTATTTTTATACTATATGATTAATCTAGATTCTATAAAATGCCAATAGGACCTCAGGAAGATAATTAAGGAAATTTTTGAAATTATCTATGTTAGTTGGTAGAATCATATATTTTTAATATTTTCATTTCTTTAAATAAAATAGTATTTGTTTTAAAAACTTATTATTGTCAATTTTGACACTATTTAGTAATTGATTTTTTAAAGTCATAATAACATGATTAGTTCGAGAAAAAATAAATACCTCATCCATAATATATGAATTTCATCCCAAAAATTCATGAATGGAATAAAAAATTTAAGTTATTTTTATTTTTATATTTATTATATCGTTTATTTGATTCGTTCATTAACAAAGAAAATATTGTATCATTATTATATCAAAAAAATTCAATAATTAAATTTTTAAAATTACAAATAAAATACCATGATGTATGAAACATTTTTATATTTTTAATGAAAACTTCTTTTTGAAAATATCACTTATATAAATTTAATTACTAATTTTTTAGTAAATGATACATTATAATGTCATATTTCCATTTATATTAAATTAATTCTAATAACATGTCATTATCACACCCATGTTGCTTTATGAGGTCCCAAAAGTGACCCAAGCATGATCATAGATAGAAATATCACATCAAATAGTATTATGACATGTGTTAGGGTACTTTTATATTTATATAATATTATATTGGTACCCTTATTTACCAGATTTACTGTTTAACCATGGTAAATAAAAAGAATTTTTGAAGTTACCATTCAAAATGTCTAAATATAAAAGTTACCTATTTACAAAATTTTTAACTTCTGATTGTAAATATGGAATCCATTTTTCAAAATTCAAAATGATGAATTGGAATAACTGAATTTTAAATTAATTACCATTGTAAAAACCTGAAAGTGGGTTAATAAAAAATAAAAACTATCCAAAGATCGACATGTTCTTATGTCCAATTTAAAGGTGAAATTAATTCAAATAACCTAAATTATATTAAAATTTTAAAATATAATCTAATTATAATTTATAACTTCTAGAATTTATATTTTTTCACCTTAAATGTTTTTGATTAAAAATATTCATTTCAATCAAAATTTACTATTTTTCATTATTCATCAAAATACAAAAGTTATTAGAAATGTACCAAAATTTTATCTGAACTAAATTAATATGTATTTATTATAAATAAAAATTTAATTTCATAAAATTTAATATATAAAAGTGTAAACTATTTTACTTAAAAAGGATTCCCCGTTAAAAGGGATAAAACTGTATTTTTTAAAAAAATACATCTTTAATATGAAAAATTGAATTTGTCTTTATATTATATCTAAGAAACAAAAAATATGAATAATAAAATTATATGGGATATATATAAAATTAAAAATTTTGTTAAAATTATTCATAACCGCTATTTAAATTTCTAGTTTGATAGGTCATGGTGCACTTGATATCGGTGTTGTGTGCATTACACTCTATGGAATTATTTAAAAAGGAACCGTACTATGGAAGTCTGGGTGATAAATTCTAGGATTAAATGGAATGTATAGAACCTAAATAAAAAAATAATGTTCTAAATTCATGAATAAACAACCATCATATCTATCTCCAATTCATTTTTGGGATCTACCTCGATGGTTATAATGGAAATATATCACTCTTACTCCCATGGAGGTTGTTTGTTGTCTCTGAAAACCCATAAAAACGGTATTTGTTTGAAAACTTCCCTAATTACTTACAATTGAATAAATGAATAATTCTCTGAGGTTTGAATAGAGAAATATTTTACAGATATCACATTATTGGTGTTCTTCTATCAGTAATCACTAACTATGATCCCTTCTTTCCTACACCAAAATCATTTCCTCACCCCACCCACCTTAGGTAATTTTGGTGGTTCTTCTTTCTTCACCATTGAAAAGTAGTATGTGGAAATTTCATCACACTATTATATTTCTCCATCAGAACTCCAAAATTAAACTCCACTATTTTCTTCATATCCCTATGATACCATTGAGATTCATTAATCTCCATCTCAACATTTAGGGAACATTGGACAATTTCACAAACCTATAAAAGTCTCTGATCTCATTAGATTTTCGTAGACTAGATTGTATCCCACAAAATAAGCGGTAAAAATTTCATTTGGGGTAATGACAATGCCAAAGGTGTATTATGGAATTATTGTCAAATTTTTCTAGTTTGTCGTGATATATTCGACATCTTTTTTTAGGTAAATTAAAACACTTTCTATTTTTAGTAGGAAAGTATGTGGGAAATATTTATCAAGAAAATGTCTGGAATTCCATCTACTACATTACTTCAATCTCGTCCTCAGGAGTTGTATGTTTATCAATAACCAACATTAATTAGCTTATCCCTTTATAAGATAATCATTTATTAAAAACTTCTCTTGTTTTTAATATGGGAGGATAGATAATATATTCTCAATGGAGTTGATCCATTATTATGTGATTAAGGGATCATATGATCCATTTAATGTTCAAGGCCTTTTTGTATAAAGGAATCAATCTTTTATTTTTCTTTCTTAGGGTGTTTGGATGCTCCTCCTAAAATTGGTGTTTATTTAACACTAGATTCAACTAAGAGAGTGTCATCATGAAATTTGTTATAATTACCCACCATTAGGTTGGGTATCTTTTTGGGGAAGCTAACATATTTCACATCGTATTGATTTTTAACTCTTTCCTCATATTTATAGCCATTGGATATAATAAAGAGAAATTTAGTGTGAGTATTTTTAAACTATTAAACACAAAAATGGGAATCAAATTTCATTAAAGAGATAAATGATTAATTACAGGTATTTTATTGACATATGAATTTAAATGCGTTAATATATGTTTCCCACGATCTATTTCAGAACATATATATTTATTGGAATGTTTCGTCACATAATAACGTTTCATAATGAGTTTATGAGTTTTTCAAATCTTACCCCCAATAGTTTCAAACTAGGATTGTAGTAATTCTCATTACCATGGTCATGTTTACACTGACTCGGTATTAATACACCTTATCAGATTTGTTACCCCATTGAACACCAATTCAAGAACCACATCTACTTGTAGTATCAAAACATGGATTTTTATTCTTGATAAACCACATTATTTATACTTAACAACATTTGGGTTTTCATTATTATACTATTTTGTATCCCAATGTCTTTTTATAGATTTTTATAGTCCTAATACCAAAATTAAATAAACCTTTCCTATGATACCAATTATGAAAAACATGTTCTTTATTATATATTAATTCTTTATTTATTACATAAAATTACACACAATAGATTCTTGAAGATCAAGAAGACTTGTTTCATTGGGAATTAGATACATTACATAACAGTTTAAAATATGAAAATCATCATCTTTATTGAAAAAAAACATAACATTCTCACACATAAAACATCATGGGATAATCTATGGTCATACATAAAAAAGGGGTGAGCTATAAAGCCCAATAAAATAAAGAAAATGGGATAACATGAAATAATGTAATATATGTTATAAAATAGGAATATAAATGGGTCATAAAAAGAGTACTAATCATAAATGTTAAATAATGGGACATGATATAGGATGATAGTCATAATGGATAATATGGGAAATGTGGAAATAAAATAAAACAATACATTATAAAATTGTTCAAGTATAACTGCCAATAAATAAAATAGGAAATATTATCATAATGGAATTAGGTTCACAACCAGCTCCAACATGATTTCACATGATAATAAACATTTCCCATTTTAGTGGAGTTCCATATAAGTCTTGGTTCCCCTTTCACTTTCTTTCTATCGCTATCCTTAATTTTTCCACATAGATCCTACAAAATGTTATCATTAATCCTCATATTTTATTCCAGGAAGAATGATTGTGGAATAAAAAAATTTAATAACAATTTTAAATTACTATATCTTAATAATAGTTAACACACTTGATAGAAAATGGGTATTGTATTCATTACGTATTTTCTTGGAATGGAAAATAATTGTTAAATTTCAGTTGCAAAATGACATCACATAAAAATTCATTAAATGTTTTGAAGAGTGAAAAAGGGTTTTTAATCATTTTTATATAAAATTGTGTTGTATTAGAGACATGAAATTAAATATCTAAACTATCGTATTTGGAAATATAAGGAATAAGATAAAAAATAAACATGAATAATGTAGAGAATTTGAGGATCCTTTATTTGAGTGTGTGACTATAAATAATTGTGAGGATATTATTAGAAGCATGGGAACCCCTTGGGAAGACTCTTGAGAAGGAATGAAAGTGTTATTATGTGGTAAAATTATTTTTAGTCATGAGAAATTGGAGATTGTGTGGTTTTATAAATGAAATTAGCGTGTATTTCTTTATTATTACTCAAACATAGGTTTTGGACACTATATAAAAAAAATTACTGAAATGAAAATTTTCCCATAGTTTCTATAAAACTGGAGTGGTTTTAAATATTTTATATTTCTAATAGATTAACATAAAAATAACACTATTTCTTATCTGGAGGTGAGTCATACTTTTTATGAAATGATTTTAAAGCCATAAAATATATTAATGGTTTTTGAGGATTCATAATGAATTTATAAAATTAATAAAAATTAATTGAAATATAATTTTTAAAATTTAAAACAATTATTTGGTCTTTGGAACCATTTATTTTATTTATTTCATTACATTGAAGTTATTATCATGTCATAATACACAATGTATATGTATACGATATATAATTTCCTCCCAAAAATTTGACTGTCTAAGAGATTTATAAAAAAAGAACAATTGGTTAATTTCTACATTATGATTCCAAACATAATATTAATGTTTTCTAAATAATTTCATTAATATTTGAAATTTAACTTTTTATATAAAATTTACATTTATTAATAAATACTTGGTTTTATAACATAATTTTTTTTGAACCCATATAAAACCTACATTTGAATTTCTAAAAGTTATATTATCTTTTTATTAAATAAATATTAATCATTCATAAAATTTTCGTAAAATATAATTCACTTCAAAAATTCATTAATTCATCAAAATGAATTCTTTAATTGAATTTGAATATTATCCAAAAATACTATTTTTGTTTTATTGTATGAAAATAAAAATTATTTTTAATGTAACACTAATAGGATGAAAATATATTAATTATTCACTAAAATGTTATATACATACACATATTGATATGGTATTGATTCATATCCCATTACTACACCAGAAAACACCATAAGTGTAAGGTGTGCGACGATGAGACTTTCCGAGGGTGGTTCATCATACATGGTTAGGTCTTTAATCTCGATGTGCTAGAACATCTCCTATAAATTTTTTTTCTCGACATTATGTGTTGGAACTCGTCATGGTCTTGTTAATGGTAAAATACTAGTGATACTATCTACCTTAGATTCTCTGATAAATGGAGTTCATATGTTACTATCATACTGATTCAGGCTATCACATAAATTTTATGTGTCAATTGGATTTTGGAAAACCCTGTATTTATAGTAGTAATGTGATCTCTATTAAAATATTATATTATAAATGTTATGTATGATTAATTATCATTTAAATGTTATAGGGTGTAATAAAACCATGGAATTTTTGGTGTTTTAGATATCCAAATTACATAATAAGGAATTTAATTAAATAAAAACGGAAATTTTATTTATAAAAATTATGGTCATTACTTATAAGAAGTTTTTATTTACTTAAGGAAGAAATTTGGGTGCATAATTTCCAAGAAAAATAAATTTAATTTCTTGAAATAGAGAGAAATGGGGTGACATTTTTTAATTGAGTTGAGTGGCACACATATATATATTTTAAAGAAATAGATATACCGACATTTTCACATGCTACAGGGGACAAAAAAGTATAATCATTGACAATTGTAAATTATTTTGTCAAATTTATTAAATAAAAATTATTTTGTACATGTTTTATATCATTTTGACCTTATATGTTTTTGTTTAACACCCTAGTAAACCCATTTTCACCGTATCAATGATAATTATTTTTTACTATTTACACTATTTATTATGGCCATACATTTATTTTGAATTATAATATAATATAAATTATGATTATTAAAAATATGGAATAAATTATTTCAAATAAAATTAACAGAATATATAAATATTAATATAAAATTAAACATGTAGACATGATGAATGATGCGAGCTGTCAAAAAGTGTATTATTTTCAAAAAAAATATAACTTATATTAACAATATGACTATTCATAATAATTTTATAAATATAAATTTTTATATGATTATATATAATCATTAAATATCATTTAAATCATTCCTCATTAGGTTTTTTTAAAATTAATTAATATAGAGAATCATTATTCACTTTAAAAAACTTTTCATAAAAACCCTGTTTTAAACCCAAATACAAATAAATATTAATATCTAATATAATATTGATTCAAAATAAAATTTTTATATTAAATAGAAATAAATTATACCTATGATACATTAAATTTTACTCAAAACAAAGTGTAATATTTAAATTTATTTAATTTATTAAAAATAAATTACATTTACTGAAAAATCATTATTTATCACTATTCACTAAAAATATATATTTTCCCAAAAATACCAAAATTTCACCCAATGTAAATTTAATAATCCAATTTAATATAAGAATTAAATTTTATAAAATATATTTATTAAATGAACAAAAAATTAATTAAATTTTATTTGCATGAAAAATAAGTAAATATCATTTTTTCCATAAAACATATCTTTAAAAAATAAAATTACATTACTATAAATTTATTGATTATTTACTAAAAATTCATCAATGATTTATATTTACTATGACATATATATAAATATATTTATCTTAAAAGGGTTAATATTATTCACACCTTCCATTTTAATGGCTCAGTTATTATTATCATATATCAAATTGATTAAATTTATTATAAAATACATATATAATGATTTCTTAGGGTGTTACATTATCATTTATGATCGGTTTATTATGTTTCATATTCTATAGAGAATAATTTTATTATTCTAAAATTACATGATGTTAAAGAAATGGACAAGGATACAATTTGAATTTGGACCCAAATTACTATTCCACTGTTCTGAAGGGTGTTATAGATCACCACTAGATAGTGACAAGCACTCAGGAGTTATAAATAATGATATGGGATTTTTTCACCCAATAATCACAACAAAAATAAAATAATAAATGGAATGAAAAGACAAAAAAATAACATATCCACATATAAAAGATACATGTCAAAATAAGGTACTTTAACCAAATATATTTGAGAAATCTAACATGATTGAAACCCAGAAACATCATGTGATAAGTGGGTCACATGCTTCATGGGTCACCATCAACTCTAATGTCACATCTATCATATTCACCCATCACACCTAATTAGTTAATTCCCTTTCCCATGACCATTGATAAGAAAAATATTCACACTCGAGAATAAAGACATAGGTTGTGAGAAACAAAGACAAGAAGGTTATCACCAATTCAATTCATAATAAATTCCATATCAAATAATCCAATTATACTCAATTTTAAACTAAAACATTTTATGTAAGTATTTTCAAAATTTAAATAAAAATATGATTTATAAATAATTTCAATTTCTAGAGTAATATAGGTTTCTATGTGAATTCACATCAAACCAATAACATTTGAACATCATTGTCAAAATAAGAATATATTTGAATATATATCAAAATAGGCATGAATATAATATTTCATTCTAACATGTGAATATTTTTATTTTTAAATCATCACATGATTGATACAATCCTTAGGGATCAATTATTAAATTCACATTATATGGTTCTTATAATTTCTATGTGTTACGTATCTAGGTTTGAAAACACATATTTATGTTGTTTCTTAGTGGAATAAGATTCCATAAACAAAAAATGATTCCCAACCCTCAAACACATTAATAATTTAGTATTGGTAAAATAATTTTGTGATTGAAAAACCTCTTTCAATCTAACTACGCTCTTAATTTAATTACTGTAATAAAAAATTATTGTGGAAATATTTTATTACAATGATTCAAAAATCATTTCAATGATAAATTTCAAATCAGACCCATATTTCAAATTTTACAATCATGCATTCTATTTAAAAAACAACCACCAAATGTTTTTTACACAAAATACATATATTAAAAATCAATTCTTTTCGAATAATATCATTTAAAATCGTAAATAAATTCATTTATTATAAACTAAATAAAATCAAGTTCAAATAATTTTTTTCAGTTCAATATCATTTTTCTTGCAAACAAACTTTAAATCAAAAGAAAATTTTCAAAGAAATTTCATCAGACACACACACTCTAGAAAATATTAAAAATAACTTATCACAAAATGTAATAAATCCTTGAAATAAAAAATTTAAATCTATTTCAGGTTAATCAAGTAGAAATAGTTTAAAGAGAAAGTAATTCCCTAAATAAATCACCTTCCTAAAGCATGTAAATTTCCAATATCCAATAAGGGAATCACAACCAGTGAAGATGATAAATTTTATATCAAAAATTAAGTAATATATGTCCCTAAATATAATGGATATGGAAGTTAAAATGTAGCCCAAATATTTCTAATATGTGATCATGTAAAACAATGATCATTTTTCTTCACCGATCACACAATTAAATTAAATATTAATCTAGATGAAGGGAAACAATATCATTTAATAGAATATGGATAATGAAAACACCCCTAAAAAGATACAAAATATAAAATTCAACAAAGGATTATATATATATGAAAAATAAAAAAAATCAAGTTCATATAATTAAAACCCCCAGATTAAAAAATCAATTTAATCTTCCATTTAATGTGGATGGTTTAAAAAAATTTAAATAATAGTTACAAAATATGATGTTTTGGAAGAATGGCATTTAGTTGATTTGATACATTTAAAATCATCAGTGGAATTTATAGAAGAATTATGGAATATGAAAAATGAATTCTTTTTAAAAAATATTTTTGTGTAAGGGTACTATGGATTTACCCGTACATAACACATAGGTGTCAAAAAAGTGTAAGAGTATTTACCCTTACATTCACCACATTTTCAAACATACCTATACATAGATTCGTGAATACCCTAATAAAACCTTTTTAAATTAGGAAATAGCCTTACACAAGTCAAATATGACATTATTCATCCTATGATAACATAAGGATGCCCATATGAAACATAAATAATCATATCACAAACATTAAGAAAGTCATTTGAAAGGATCTATACCCTTATGTAGTTTCCCTTTTACCCTTTCATAATAAATAAAAATTTTATTTTCCATTTCATAGTGAATTGAAATCCAAGATTACCTTTACACAACTTTGTGAAACTCATATTTACAATTACATAATCTTCTAAAAACATAAGTTACCCTTACTCGAGTAATAGGTCCAACAAAAACGTATATTTTACGATGAATATTATTAATTTTAAAAAATAAGTAATAAATTATAAAACCAAATAGATACTATAAATTTTATAATAATTATTATTTTACACACATCTTATCTATTATCTTATATAATGTCTCATATTTATGACCCCACTTATACTAATATCCAAAAAAACACAATTTCGACATATTATTAACTCACATTGAATTTCATCCTCAATAGTCTCTAAAATTAATACGAAAGGAGGCTCACCCCCTCTAACTACCATCCAATGTTGAATTTTTATTTTCAAATACATTAATGGGAAAAGTGATAAATCTCACAACTTACTATTTAAAACACAAAAAGAAACAACCCTCTATAACTCCCAATTGGTTTATCCATATTATATGTCTTCACCTGCAACATTCGTTTATCATAAGGCCAAAATAATTTTGATAATAGAACAATGTTTTTACACCTGATCTACACACCCTGATCAGGTAAACCCCTAACAATTAATAAACATTATAACACCATAATTCATAGTAGAATTGTAGACACCCAAATCTTGACGTATATAGATATTACATTACTTTTGCGGAATACATAATTCATAACAAAAAAAGACTCACAAGGACTGTAATAGTTTAGTGTCTTTGGAAACCTGGAATGTAATCTTCTAATCGTGGTGAAAGATCCTCAACATCTCCCATAAAGATCTTCCACTTTTTGTTTCCTTACCTAAAACCTTTCTTTTAATCCTGGGGAAAAATAAAACATAAAAATGGTGAGCTCAAATGCTCAGTAAGAGTAAACAAAAAAAATCAATCACATCATATTCATAAGAACATAACATTTTGGAAATCTTAACCTGCAAAAGAGATCATAATTTCATAACATGGGATAAATCATAGTAGTGACATGTAATCCCAATAATCATAACTTAAAACATGAAAAATTGTGGCATACACACATAATCATAGATAATCATTTTTTATTAGTCAAGACTCATTTCCAAGACTATCTTAGTGCTGGATTTCATAGAATGCACCGGTCCTTTTGAGTATACCCCACTGGATTTCGGGGTAATGTTGAGATACAGTCATGATGGATCGTACACGAATCCAACTGGGCCCTTGGGACTAAATAGCTTATAACTCACAGACCAGGTGTCTGATTGACGTGTCTTCTATTGCGTTCAGACCCCTATGATAAGGCAGACCATTAAGATACTTCTATGTATTAATTCATGATAGTAGGAGTATCGAACTGTAGCTTGTGGAGCGGTCGCTCCCAAAGACGAGCGAGCAGTGTACGGAGACCTAGTAGGCAGCTGAGACCTGACGACTGCTTGACTGATTCGACTCGAAGTGATTCGACTAGCCCAGTGGGGAGTGCCTGGTAGTTGGTGGAAAACCCATGGAGGAGGAGCATCTGCTAGTTGGTGGCAGGACCATGGTACTCGATAGGAGGAGTACCTCTATAAGCTACTAGGGGGAGCATCTGGTTGTTGGAAGCATACCCATAGTGGGGAGAGACTATGTGTGAGCACGATAAACCCACTGTACTCGACAGGAGGAGTACCTCAGTAGTCCAAGGTTAGTGGGAAGCATCTAGTTTTGGTTGTAGGCCTAGTGTACTCGACAAAGGAGGAGTTATCCAGTAGCCATGTTTTCGATAATAAATATCATGGTTGAGCTATGTTAGTAAATTTTGTGATTACCTTATGATTTTGATGGATTACTAGATAACTTATTTATATGTATGGGAATATACCTAATTGATTGTATTTGTTGATTTCATAACATTTGGTTTATCCTTGTTTTATTTTGTGATACCTTGAGGGTCTTGAGGTCCCTACTAAGTTTCATTATACTCACCCCTACATAGACTATGCTCGTACCATGTTGTATTGGTTACAGATGAAGTACAACGATGACTGAGGCGGAGTAGACCAGGACTTGATGGTACCCAGAGGTGGACCTCACGACGTGATGGTACATGGAGGATACAGACAGATGTGGAGTGCTATGGAGGCTATCTGTACCTACCCTTCAGCTAGGATCTATTGCAGACGATCTAAGAGCTGCTTTTTACCTTTCAGCTATTTTTTCCTTTTCATTAGTACTTTTACTTAAAGTTGGGATTGTACTTCTGGCCCCATTACTTTTCAATATTCTATTGTTATATAGTTTTTCATAGTGTTTTACTTCCAGCTCGTATTCTATTGTGTGTGTGTTTTCAAGTTATAAAGTCAATTCCTTCCCCGTTTAGGGATTTATGCCTTTGGTGCTAGTCACTAGCCCCTGGCCTATGGAAGGCGGGCTTGGGGTAGTCACGGCATGGTCCCCAGGGGACGGGTCGTGAAACATTGGTATCAGAAGAGTCGGTTCTACCACAGAACATAAGACTCTGATCTTTATTTTGTGTGGAGTAATAGTGTTAAGGTTACTGACTGTGATTTTTAGTTCTGGGATTCCAGTGTTGGTGTGGCGGCCGACGTATCCATACACCATGACACTAAATTATGATTTCTGACTCATTGCACAAAAACGCTGATTGCGTGTGTGTTTTCAAATGTTTTATTTAAGTCAGATCAACCAGGTCAGCTCCCAGGTATAAATATTTTGACCGTATCGCATCTGTTTCTTTCAGGATGCCTCCCCATGAACGACTGGTTAGAGTACCATGATTTGCTCGCGCAGATACCCCACCGAGTGATGATTCCTTGGTGCATGTCCCTCTTCCAGTATAGGCACAAATGGAGGCACCATCGGTAAAACTTTCCATTGGGACACTGATTCCACCAGCCCCAGCACCAGACGATGCTCGCTGCTTGAGAACATTGCATGAGATCCAGTACTAGAGGCCACCCATGTTTAGAGGAGAGATGGACCCACAGGTAGATGAGGATTTACTGTAGGTTGTGGTGAGAGTCTTCACACTGGTAGGGACACAAGACAACTTCATGGTGACTCTTGTTGCAAGATTTCTACAGGCAATAGTGGGAAGATGGTGGATTCTGATGCTCCAGGTGCATGATGAGATGACTCTACTCTAGGGAGACTTCGAGTGACTATTTCATGTAGAGTTTGTCCCAGCCAACCTATGTGCTATACGGATACAGGAGCAACTTCATCTACAAAACACATCATGATGGTGGCACAATACTCAGTGAGGTTCACCGACCTCTCACACTACTCCACAAATATGGTACCAGAACCATTCGTTAGTTCCCAAACCATCGAGCAGGGGCTCAGGCAAGAGATCAGAGCTTCGGTGATCTCATTCAGCATCTTGACGTAGGTGAGGGTGTTAGAGCGAGCCCTCTTAGTGGAGTATTTTTTTACTGAGCAGCCTCTAGATACGAGACCCACCACTAGTCTCCATGCAGCAGATTCTTCTGCAGCTGGATGTAGATAGATGATGCAGAGGTCTAAGTGGACGATACCTACAGGTGGACAACCGCACAACTCAGGATCGGTTGTGCGGGGCACCCGAAGACGAGACAGGCCTGGAAAGAGAGGGCAATGTTACTCATGTTGCGGGTATGGTCACATGGCTCCTGACTATCTGACCCGCCATTCAGATGATTATTAGATAGTCGAAAGACCACCCAGACAGAGATAGATATTCGATCGTGTCGGTTCGTAGGGAGCAGGTGGACGTGGTAGTGGATCTGGTCGAGTAGATGGCGTTGGCGCAATGTTTTGATGTGTTAACTCCTCCACCACCAGGAGATCCATGCCGACCACAGGCAGCAGGTGGATAGGTGAGAGCTTAGATCCAAGATGTCGAGGATTATTACCATGGCACTCTGAAGATGATTCTAAGTACGATCTGTGTCTACTCCACCATAGCTACAATTATTATAGATAGAGGTGTCAGTCAATCTTTCATTTCCACTTCCCTTGTTCAAAGCTCGGAGATTCCGACAGAGCCATTGGATTGATCCTTATGGCTAGAGACTCCTATAGAAGAAAACTCAACGATTATACACTAGTTCTCGCAGCATGAGAATACTCTAGTAGGCAATAGATTCGTCTGGGATCTCATCATACCCGTATCGAGGCCTTACGACATCATCTTGGGTATGGACTGGTTATCTACATTCCATGATCAGATTGACTATATTAGGCGCAAAGTGTGGTTTTTCCGCACGAATGGGACTAGGTTTACCTTCACCAGAAATAAGGGAGCCTTTTTATCATAGGATGGACTTACTCGGAGGAAGTTGCATCCGATCACTCATTAGTTGTCTTGCCTTACCCTCAGAGTAGTTTATGTAGAGATTCTGAATTATCCTGTAGTGGGGGACTAAGACACGGATGTTTTCCCTGATGATGTCCCAGGTATACCTCCTCCCAGAGAGGTGGATTTCTACATTGAACTATACCCTGGGATGACACTGATATCTACTCCAGAATATCGGATGGCTCCCGCTGAGCTTCATGAGCTGTGGGTACAGCTGGAGGACTTGTAGGGGAAGGGATTCATCTGGCTCAGTGTTTCTCCCTAGGCGGCCCCGATTGTGTTTTCAAAGAAGGAAGATGGGAGCTTGAGGATTTGTGTCTACTACCGTCGCCTGAACCAATTAACCATGAAGAACAAGTACCCACTCCTAAGGATTGATGACCTCTTTGATCAGCTAAAGGGAGCACGGTGGTTCTCGAAGATAGACCTCACATCAGGCTATCACCTGCTCAGAGTTCGAGACGACGATGTACAGAAGATGGCCTTCAGGTGTCGGTACGACCATTATAAGATCTTGGTTAGGCCATTAGATTTAACCAACACTCTAGTAGTTTTCATAGGACTCATGAATAGGATCTTCCATCCATACCTCGATCACTTGGTCGTAGTCTTCATTGACGAAATTCGGATCTACTCGACTACTAAGGAGGATAATGCCTACCATTTTCATGTAGTACTGGACACACTCCAAGAGCACTAGCTTTATGGTAAGCTCTCGAAGTTCTAGTTTTGTATCCTAGAGGTTCACTTTCTGGGTCACATCATCTCAGAGGCTGGAGTTGCAGTGGATCCAGTGAAGATTGAGGCAGTACTTGCTTAGGATCCACCGAAGAGTGTGACGGAAGTACGGAGTTTCCTCGGTTTGGATGGATACTACCGGAGATTAGTTCCGGACTTCTCCAGAGTTTCATCACCACTATCAGCCTTGAAGAAGAAGGGGAAATCATTTTTTGTGGTTGGAGAGATGTCAGCAGTGCTTTCAAGAGATGAGGTAGAGGCTGACAAGTTGCCCCATCTTGAGGCTTCTAGATGAAGGTGTTGGTTACATAGTTTACTGAGACGTATCAGGGACCGCTCTCGGGTGTGTCCTAATGCACGAGTGAGTATTGATCATGTATGTTTCTTGGTATCTGAGAAAAAATTAGTAGAACCACACTACCAATGACCTGTAATTAGTAGTAGTGGTCTTCACCTTAATGATGTGGCGACACTATCTGATGGACAAATGTTTTAACGTGTACTCTGATCATAAGAGTCTCAAGTATATCTTATCTCAGAAATAAATGATCCTAAGACCGCGTCAATGGCTTGAGTTCCTCTAGGACTATGAATTCAAGATTGTATACACTCTGAGAAATGGGAATATTGTAGCAGACTCACTCAGCATGAGATCTGGTATACAGTTGCTAGGTGAGGCGACAGACCAGCTTGCTACCTTACAGATATCCTTTGTGGATAGAGATGCAGTAGCCTTTCTACAGTCTATTAAAATCACTCCACCACTTCTTCAACGAGTCAGGGGCATATCATGAAGATGCTGACTGCGAGACATGACGTGCCCATATATCCACAGGACAGGCACATGATGGATTTTTTGAAGGTGGGGAGCACTTCATCCTCTTCAGAGGACGTACTATGGTACTAGTGTCACTTCACGAGGTAGTGTTGAGGGAGTTACACACATCCCCTTTAGTGGTAAATTCAGGAGTAGTGAAGATGTATCATGACCTCAGACTACAGCACTAGTGGCCAGGTATAAAGAAGGTGGTAGCAGAGTTTTTCTCTCGATGCCTAAGTTGTCAGTAAGTGAAGGTAGAGCACCAGGTACTTGGAGGCCTGGTACAACCTTTAGAGGTCCCAGAGTGGAAGTGGGATAGAATATCTATGGACTTATTGATGGTTCTTCCACTTAGATCTAGGGGACATGACTCGATTTGGGTGGTCGTTGGCTGACTCACCACGTCCGCCCACTTCCTACTGATTAGAGAGAATGACTCAGTAGAGATCTTGGGACTCCTCTATGTGATGGAGATTATGCGGATACATAGAGTACCTTCTTCTATTGTCTCCAATCATGATGCACATTTTACTTCCTAGATATGGAAGGGGTTGCAGGAGGCTTTGGGATGTAGCTTCGTCTAAGCACCGCTTTCCATCCTCAGATAGAAGGTCATACTGAGCGGACCATTCAGACTCTCAAGGACATGCAATGTTCATGTGTCATCGACTTCTGTCATAGCTTGGAGGATCAATTACCTTTGCTGTAGTTTTCCTACATCAAAAGCTATCACTCCACCAAAGGGATGGAACCTTTGAAGGTGTTGTACGGGCGACCTTGCAAATCACCCTTGTACTGGATAAACCTAGGAGAATCCGCACTAGTGGGACCAGAGATGGTACGAGCTACCACGGAGAAGGTTCAGATCATCACAGAGTAGATAAAGACTACACAGAGTAAGGAGAAGTCAAATTCTAATAGGAGACGGAGACCTCTGGAGTTCGAGGATGGCGACCTAGTCTATCCACGGGTCTCACATCGATGATGTTTACGGAGATTTGGCTAAGGTGGAAAGTTTTCTCTGAGATTCGTTGGACTTTTTTAGGTCCTCAGAATAGTTGGTGAGGTGGCATACCGCTTAGCTCTTCAACCTCATTTGTATCGGTTTCATGAATTCTTCCACGTATCTCATCTGAGGAGATATGTGCACGACCCCTTACCACATCATCAACCATAGAGAGCTAGACGTCAATGATGGGGTGACTTTGACAGAGGTTCCAGTGGAGACTGAGGATAGACAGGAGTGGGTCTTGCGTGGATGGTCGATACCTCTGGAGCACATACACTGGCACACGAGAACCTCCAGTAGAGAACATGGGATCAGGACGCTCAGATACATGCTTAGTACCCCAAAATTTTCCCATAGTTCGAGTTGTAGCATATGGGGACATAAAGCCCTCAGTTTGAGAGAATGTAAAGACTCCAAAATTCCCTGGAAACTATTTTTCATAAATACATGGGAATTTTATGAGTCTGTGAAAATTTTAGGTGCATGATTTCTAGGCCTGGTGTGCCCAGAATCAATTTCTGAAGTTTTGTTCGGGTACAATTATTAAATGTACGAGTGGGTTTTTATAACTTTTGAACTGATGCTTGGAATTGAAATTTGGGGGCACCGTTGAACTCGCAGCGCCAGTATTTGCTAAAGAATATTTTCACCTCAACGGCAGTTTGTCGAGAATAAAAAGTTAGTTTTTGGGTTTTAATGAGTATGTTAGATACAAATAAAGTGGTAACTTTATTGTTATTCTATTTTCTTAAAACCTTCATGTGGAGGTTGGAGGTGGTGACCACCCCACCTTAACATCCCATGAGAGGTTATAGTGGTGGGGCCCACCCAAAACTAACCACCAATGAGAGGTTACCGTGTGGGGACCACCCAGGACTAAACCCCCCAATTAATGGTTCCACCAACTCCCCTAATTAAATGTGGAAAATCCTCCTCTTTAATTGTAGAGCCAAGACTTTTAATTAAATGTGCCAAACTCTTGAATTAATTAGGTGGAGCCATTTAATTTAATTCTTCTTTTTTTAATATTGTGCCAACGAAATAATAAGATATCACAATCTCTTATTATTTTTGGGCTCACACATCTATTCCTTTTTTGGAGGTGATCTTGGGAGAAAAGGAGTTTTGCAACGAAGAACCTCCTCTTGCAACGAAGAACGAAGAACGCGTTCTTCCAATGGAGAATGTTGGAAATGAACTTCATCAACTTCTTCTTCTGAGCATCAACCAACGTGAGACATCTTCGATGACCGACTTCCACATCGCCGTCAACGAGCCAACACAGCTTGGTTTGGGATGTGGTTGGCGGTCATGATGAACGAAGACCTTCTTCGTCTTCTTCCCGTGACTTCACCATTGATGAACAAAGATTAAATATAGGGGGTATACAGTGAGTAATATACAATTCTTTTCCTCATATTCATTGGAAAGGAATCGATGTGAATGTTTGTAAGAAATTTTTGTTCATTGTTCTCCTTTGATTAACCAATTGTTATCACCTCTAAACGCAGAGGGTGTGGGCCAAATTAACATGGACTGACTCCATCCGCCGATATTTTGTGATGTTTCTTCGGCATTGTGATGGGGCGATGACGACGAAGGCTGAAATGACAAAGGCTGAACCACCCATAGCCTCCCCGTATTGAGCCACTCCCACAGCGCACCAATGCTCTCGGCCAAACACTGTCAACCTGTGTGGGCCGAAGTTGCGCCGAACCAGCCAGCACAGCCATCCCACAACCTACCTCGCGCCCCGTCGGCTTGCCCTGCACCTGGCCTCCCTGCCCGGCATCCGGCCGGCCTGCCTGGTGCCATGCCGTCCTACCCCGCGCCCCGCAAGGCCAACCCCGCACATTTCTGACCTACCCCACACCCCGTGCGGGCTCCTAGCGCCTTTCTTGGCACCTCACCAGTCTTCCCACACCTCGCGCAGCCTCCCGGCCCCCGGTCGGTGCCCTACCGACCTCCCAAGCAGAGCCTCCAATCCACGCCCTCATGGCGATGGCCAAACCGGCCCCAGCATCTAGACCGAGCCACCTACGTGGAGACCTCTAGGCTAATCCGCCCCTACAGTCCGCTGGGAGGGGCCCAGCAGACTAGGCCGAACCTACCAGGCTAACCTGCCCAACGGGCCGGGTTAGATCCAGCTGGTCTGACAGGGTCGGCCCAGTCTGTGTTGGGCTGATTCGGTCTCACGGGGTCGGACCAGGGCCAGGCCCATTACCTACGCTTTACTTTCTTTGGCCATATCATTGGCATAGGAAGAAAATTTGATGAACCGTCAGTGGTGCTGGTTTTCATGGAAGGTGACGGTCCCTTTGAGTATACCCCGCTAGAGTTCGTGGTAAAGTTGAGATATGGTCAGGTTGGATTGTACACGAATCTAACCCGGACACCGGGACTAAAAAGATTATAACTCACAGAATGGGTGTCTGATTGACGTGTGGTATGTTGCATTGAGACCCCTATGATGAGGCGGACCTTTGAGATACTTCTTCATGGGACTTCATGACAGTTGGAGTATCAACCTGTAGCTCGTAGAGAAGATTCTCCCAGAGATGACTGAGCGGAGTACGGAGACCTAGTAGCTAGCTGAGACCCGATGACTGGTTGCCCGATTTGACTCAGAGTGATTCGACTAGCCCAGTGTGGAGCACCTGGTAGTTAGTGGCAGACCCACATTGGAGGAGCTCTTGTTAGTTGGTGGGAGACCTGCGGCACTCGGTAGGAGGAGTACCTCTGCTAGCTATTAGGGGGACCACCTGGTATTTGGTGGCAGAACCAATGTGCGGAGTGCCTATGTGTGAGCACGAAAGACCCGTGGTACTCAACAAGAGGAGTACCTCACCAGTCCAAGGTTAGTGGGAAGCGTATGGTTTTGGAGGCAGGACCACTGTACTTGACAGAGGAAGAGTTCTCTATCATCCGTGGTTTCAATAATAAAAACCAATTTGAGATGAGTTGGTAACTTTTGTGTTTACCTCATGATTGAGATGGTTTACTTGATAACTTAGGTATATGTATGATCATATACCTAAGTTAGGATATCTGTTGATTTCATACCTTCTGGTTTATCCTTGTTGGATTTTGTGAGAACTTGAGGGTCTCAGGGCCCCTACTGAGTATCGTTATACTCACCCCTACACGGGCTATGCCCGCACATCATTGTGTTTGTTGCAGACGACGGACAACGCTGACCGAGGCTGAGTGGACCAGGACTGGACGGTGCTCGGAGGTGGATCTCACGGTGTGATGGTACACGGAGGAGACAGATGAACGTTGAGTGCTGTGGAGGCTATCTATACATACCAATTATGTAGGATCCATGGAGGATGATCCATGATCTGGTTTTTACCTTTTAGCTATTTTTTCCGTCTTAGTTGTACTTGTACTTACAGTTGGGATTGTATTTCCTGCCCCTTTACTTTTCATCAGTCTCTTGTTATAAAGTTTTTCTTAGTTTTTTACTTCCATCTCATATTGTTTTGTGTGTGTTTTCAGGTTATAAAGGAAATTCATTCCCAGTTTTTGGATTTACGCCTTTAAGGCTAGTCACTAGCCCCTAGCCTATGGAAGTTGGTCTTGTGGTAGTCACGGAATGGTCCCTGGGGGACGGGTCATGACATAGATATTGTAGAATTGTTATCGTGATGGTTAGTATTCCATGATGTCAAGGATGAATGATAGAAGTAGAAGGGTATGACGAAATCATTTTCCACAACAGTTTATAAATGGTAATCCATCATGATGGAATTAATCCTAGGACTCACAATGAAATATAAAGGAAATAATTCCATCTCAGTGGTTGTTGATCACCATATAAAGTCAGTTCATTTCATTAGGATGAAGGATGATTTCTTTTTACACCAACTCACCAGGATATACATTAGTGATGTTGTAATACTTCATGTAGTTCCTCTCTCTATTTTATTTTATTGAGATACAAGGTTTTCCTCATGGGTCTGGAGATTAATTTAGTATGAACATGATACAGAGCCCTTTTTTTCTTATCACCCCCATATGGATGTTTGGTCTAATCGATACCCTAAGACATTTTAGGATATTCTAAGATCATATTAAATTTATTTTGAAGGATGATTGAAGAAGTAACATCCCCTAGTAGAGTTATCATATAACAGAAAATCAATTTTGAGAATTAAAATGGAAACTTATAAAGATTTTTATGGAAGAGTTGTTAGATTCCATCATTTTAGGACACTATTTTAGAGAGAAACTAATGGGACCTGATATTATCCAAGAGACAATAAAGAGGGTTCAGACAATTTTGTGTCCTATGAAATCTTCATAGAGTCAATTGAAAATTTACATTGATAATCATCGATGTGACCTATAGTTTTAGGTTAGAGATAAGGTGTTCCATCTTTTATCACTATGGATAAAGAACATTAGGTTTTAGAATACGGGAAATATTTTTCAAATATAAGACATATTATTTTAGATTATTGATCAAATCAGAGTTATGGGCCATTGAATTAAACTCCCACATAATATGTCATTGTTACATGATGTGTTTCTTTTTTCCCTATTGAGGTTATACATAGAATAACCCTCACATGTACTTAATCAAGAGGTGATACCATAGGACAACTACATTACACATGATTAGTAGCCAGTGGGCATCTTAGATCATAGAGGTAATATTTTATGAAGTAATACTACTCACCTAGTCAAATTGTTTTGGTGAAACCTAAATCATGATGATGCATTAGGGGAACTAAAATAGGATATGAAATATAAATACCCTAATCTATATTAGTGTATGAAATGAAATTTTTTTGGGAGAAAGATTTCAAGGGGGAAGAATATAAAAGAAAAAATTATTATAAATTAAATTACCCTTTGATTTAGTAAATATCTTATAGATATATAAAACTAATATAAAATTTTAGTTAGTTTGAAATGATAAAAAATATAGCATGTCAGATTTATAATTCCATTAAGAATATTAACAATTGATAATATATGAATTGTATAGGGATTATTAGGATTAGAATATATTAGGGGTTATTATAATGTATAACATATATATGTGGAAAAATAAATTGAATTGTTCAGTATGATCATACCCTATGAATCACAGTTATTAGATGTTTTGAGGGATATAGTATCACTTGTAAATAACCTTCCCAAAAAAAATAAAAGATTCAAAAACATAGTGATGGAAAAATCATTTATGAGATAATTTCAAGATGATCCAAATCACGACCCAAACAATGTTCATTGAACCACCCTAATGGATTTTCACCATATTAAATAATATTATAAGGGAAAACAATAGCAGACAAAATATCTATGTATCTGGAACCCAGAATTATGAATGTTTATATATTCTATTTAAATAAATATGATTCTATATATCTCTTTTTATTATTAATTTATAAATTATTATATAATTATTTTGGTAAAAATTATATTTTGATATGAAGAAAATAAAATTTTATTTATATGAAATATATACGCCCAATGACGATAATGATTTGATAATTTCATCAACCTTTGAATAAAAATTATTTCAATAAAAATTATTACTATATAATATTTATCTGAATTTAAATTATATTATAATTTAATAAATTTCATTGTTCTTTCATAAGGTTCATAACTTTTTTAATATTATAAAAACAAGTATTATTTCAAAAAATCAGTATTTATATTTAAAAGTGAAAATTCCATTATCTAGAATATTATTTTTATTATTTAAGTAATATTTTTTAAATAATCACATTGAAATTATCTAATGGTGGGTTTTTTTAAAATTTTATGAGACAGATTAAAATATAGGTTAAAATTAAATACAATGTAAATATACCTTATATATTATCACATCATAATAACCCAAAATTTATGTAATAAATTCTATAAAAATAATAAATGACCAAATATATATTATCTTTTAATATAATGTTTCTTTTAAGGTATCATATTAATAATATAATCTTTTAATGAATCCATAAAAACATATATTATTTTTTTATTATTTTAAAATCAATTCTTTATGAATGTAACTCACTTCGATGACACCAACGATGATATTTTAATATATTAAAATCTTTTATTAATAAAATATTTAAATTAACACGTATTTTATGAAAACTCATGGAAAAACCATGGTAAGGACTTCAGTTTTTATTATTTTATATCATGTTCAAAACATGTTTCTATAAATAATTAAATATTTATGCCTCTTTTTATATAAATACCCACCCATAATCCCACTCATCTTCACTAATAACCAATTGGGAATGATTTTATTATCATTCTACAATTTATTTTTTTCTCACGGTGTTCCAAATGGCTAAAAACTCTCATATAAATACTCTAGAAGTGCCCTCGAGAGGCAAATGAATATCTCCTAAACTTTTTCTTTTAATTTATTTCTTTCTCAAAATCCTTTTTAAACCCACATTTTTCATGTTATAATGTATTCTAACACATAACATTAATATTTTTAGGATTTAAATGTAATGATACATTACTTGTGTATCTAGTTCATCCCTTCGATAAAGATTTACGTACAACTATTATGTTTCTAAAATTATTCTGTTATTTTCTCATGCCAAACATTTTTAAAGTGAATAATCATCTCTATTTTTTAAAAATTGTATTCACCTAGATTTTATTGTACTTCACTTGTAGCAGAATTCTATGTATATAACCCACAATCCATAATAATGGGGTTAATAGGGATGAATGGTGTCTTTTTGTTGTATGATATATGTGGCCTATAAATTCATGTACATGATATGAATATGATGGGTGGGCCTAGAATTATATTTCCCTCAAATAAATTGGGTAATGTTTTACCTCATGAGATCTTATGTATAGTGCGCAATAGTTTATCCTATGAAAACAATGTTTTTATTTCTCCGTGGATATCTCCAACATAGGCATATAATTTCATTTTTTATGTTATTTCCACATTCCAATGTTTCTATAATGTTATCATCGTATATCATAATTCAATGATCATGTTTATAATTTTTCACTCGTTTAATTAACCTTGATATTCATACTTATATAAACATATTACCTTTATCTTATTAAGATCTGATTATCCTCATATTAGAATTTATATATCACCCTTTTATAATGTATCTCCCATAGTTTTGTCTTGTAATAGAAGAATATTCATAACATATAAGTTCATGTTTGGATTTTTTTAATAATTATGATATACCAATGTTTTGAGTTAATGTGTAATTTAATTACATTAATAGTGATACATAAACTCAAAGTCCTATTGGATTATATTATGTGTAAATATATATAATAATTCATAAATAATTTTTTGTTAAGGGTATGGTTTTTCAAGGATTTGATGATTTGGAATTGATGTTATGTTTTAGTATAGAATCTGTTTAATTGATATAAATTTGGTGATGAGAAGACTATGGAGTATGTTATAGGTTCTATTGATGAAATGGGTGAGTCTTTTTTGGTAAGTTACTAATGAATTTGGTGTAGGGTCACCCTTAATGTTTGCTACCAAAACATTTGGAATGATACTCACAAAGATTAGTGTCCCAAAGGATAATGAGTGTGAACATGTCTATATGGTGGGAGAAACATGATAGATGGATAGATGTACCATTATGTTGTTATCTATTGGTTCTAATTAATTGAGGTTTTATAGTTTAGAGTTACACAATGTATGATTGAAAAACAACCCCTTGGGTTGGTTGTTGCAGACAATGAATAGGATCATAAACAATTTATCAAACATCGATAATGGATTATTAAAATTAGAGAACTATTTTTTATGTAATCTAGGTACGTTGTAGGCATAGTGTATCACATAGAAATCATGTGTGAATGTATGGTCACATTTATTTGTTATTTTACTTGGTGTCCTAGTTGTGGGAAAGATAGTATGATGTATTCATTACAACGAAATGATAAGTATTTTCCCATGGTTTGAAGAATAAATGTGGTCATGAGAGAAAGAATCTCATAAAATAAGGGTCTCGGTCCTACATATGACTACTATTTGACAACATTGGTGACTCTACAAAAAAATTTTTTAAGGAAATTTAGATTATAATTTCCCATCAAGAACAAATGATATTTTATTAGTTGTAGAATTGGTTGGTGAATAAATTTTTCATCAGACTCAAAGTGTAGTTGGTGAAATACAAGAGTGATTCAAGTCAATGTTGAGTTAATAAACAATTGAGATCATTATATCTAGTGTGATTTATTATTGAATCTATTGGGTAAATTCCTTTGAATTCCAATTGCATTTTAGTAAGTATGTTGGATAAATTTTATTATTCCTCTCAGACATAAGGCATAATAATATATTTCGTCAACAAATGTTTATTTTTAAGGATATATACAATTGGATGAAGTCATTAGAAAGGGAAAAAACTTCTGTATAATGCGAAAATAATCGTAGTGGGTTCTAAGGACATTTATATCATCATATCGATCATGAAATGGGTTTTTATGTATCATATGAGACATTCATGGATTGGTCGGCATGTTCTGGTTTTTTTGTTTAGTAAAGAATCATTGTATTAGTTTATAATTAGAACGAGTTTTTATTTTAAATTTATAACCCCTTTTTTTGATAATGCTCAGTGGTTGAATTTAACACCCAAACATTTTATATTATGTCTCTTTTAAATTTTATTGCATTAATATCTTATGTTGCACGCAACACTGAGTTTATAACCATGATATATTATTAAAAATTGGATCATTACAACCTAGTATATAAATTGGTGAGAAAAAAACATATTATACATATTTATATAAAATATATTAATTCAATAAAATTTATATTCATCCAAATGAATTTTCTGGAATAAGATAAGTATAAATAATTTTTTTGCATATAAATCAATATTTTTCTAAATAATGTTTTAACTATTTTTAATGAAACACCTTGTTAAAACTATATTTTGACCCTTTATAAATTATATTGAACAAAATAAATTTATGTTTCAAAGTGGAATGTCAAAATTATCTTAGGGTGAAATATTTTTATTTTTTTAGAAATAATTATTTTACATGGAAGAGCGAAGAAAATATTTTTTTAAACCATCAATTTAATTATATTAAAACGTTATTTATTAGATGAATTTTGAATAAATGTTACTTAAATACACTTTATTTGTATATAATATAATTGTCAACATCATTATACCATATTTTGGTCGAAGTCCATCTTTGGGCTTAATAATGCATTAAAAAACCATTTTTAGTTTCATTTAACGGAATAATTTTAAATTTATTTTTTCTACTTATATTATTTGAAATTTGAATTTTTTGAAGTATATGGAATAATAAGTAAAATATCTAGTATATAGGCTCTATTTTTTAATATTCATGTAATATTTGATATTATTTTTTACCACGGTTAAAGGTTAAATTTTGAACGTTAAGCTAAATAGAAAAATATATGTATTGGAAAATTAACCAAAAACATGAAAAAATGCTATAGGATTTATTTTAAAACCCTACCACATTATATTATAGTTTTAGTTATTTATTGGACCCATTTAAATTATAATTACTTTTAAATTATTTAAATCAATGAAAATCACTAATGTCACTTATTTTGAATTATATAACTCTTTTGTGTCCACTAGGGAATTTTTTTTAGTTTTTTATAAATATAAGTGTCAATTGTGAACTAAGTAATTTTATTTTCACGATATAATTTTATTTATAATTTTTTGGAAACATTTTGATGTGGTTATGATATTTATAATATTTTTATAAGAAAAGTAAAAAATTATCACATTCATATTTTAATAAATAATTTATTTTTCCTATTGGGTTAATCAGAATATATCTTCAAATATATATATTGTTTTCAAATATAACATTATTATCAACATACTCGTCTTTTATTTTTAAATTTTATTGAATAAATAATTATTTTAATTTATTATAAAATTATTATTAATAATTATTTTATTAATTTAGAAATCAATTTAATGGTTATATATTTATTGAAATAAATATACAACGAGTTAATTAAGGTTATAATATAATTTTATTGATTATTAAGACATATTAGGGTTGTATTTAATTTAATATTTGATTTTATCTGGCTGTATTTTTTTAAGGCCAAAATAATCAATATTGTAATGATTGACACTAATGATATTTTATCAAAATAATATATTAATAGACTATTTAAATATAAACAACATTAAAAATAATTTTTTTTATTATTTTGGTATAAAATTCCATTAATTATTCATTTTGTTCCAATTTAAATTTAATATGTAAAATTTACCACTTTTAATATTAAATAATTATTTACCATAATTAAAATTAAATTTGGTTATTTATAGTCAACCAAAATGATAAGGTTTAAAGAAAATAAAAAACATGTCAACAATCTATTGGTTGATGATATTACAATATTATCTCCTCTTATATTCTTATCCCTGTAAATTTGGATGTATTTGAATTTTTAATGATTTTATTGTAGTTAATATTTTGAGGATTTATAAAGGTGCCCCTCACCTCAATCATAAAAGGAAACCCCTTCCTTTATTTTATTTCACCACTATGACCCTATTATCTCGACCAATTCCTACTAATATCACATCATAAAATAACTATCCATGTTTTGGATGTACTATGTTTCCATGAAGACCGTCACTATATCATGTAAGAAGATATCTTAAGGAAGACCGCTGAAGAAGAGGTAATCATTTTCACCAACTCATTCAAATTCGTTTCTTCTTTTACTTCTTATTGATATGTTACATCTAATATAATATAATATATATAGTTTTATATATATACTGATATATTATTATTATTATTATAAAACTACTATATTCTACCTTTTATCAATCTTATGAAAAATGAAAGCATTGCACGTGCCTACAAACGACTTATCATCTCCACGTAGAAGTGTAATTCATTATCTATGATAAAATATAAATAGTTGTCATAGAAATATATTTATTTATTAAATATGATATTTATGGAAAAAAAAATTTATTTTGTAAATATCGGATCTCTTCCCTATTCTCAAGAAATAGGTCTTCTACAGAAAAAACATGCATTAAAATCAATACAATTAACCCCTGAAATATTGAAATTAATAAATATTTGTTAATAAAAGAGTGATAAACATTATAAAGTGATAATATATGAAATATTAAATATTAATATGATTATTTTATAAGTTAATATTATGTTTATAATCACTATGAATGTGTTTTTGACATTTTTAAAAGAATTCGATCCTAAGTTAAGCTGTTTTCTCATCTCACTTTTTTCTGTTAGATATGCCTTATTCATCACTTATTCATTGTGTATGATGTATGTATTACAAAAATTTATATTTAATATCATTAATTCCTTTTTCATTATTTTATTAAATTTTTAATTTTAATATTATTAATTTAATGAGTCAAACAATTCGATTAATGGCAATGTTGTAAGGGTTTGTTCCTAAACCTCAATTTATTCTTCCAGTTACGATTCCTCTCTATTTACCCCAATGTAATTATTAATTAATATTATATACTACTCATAAGTTATGTTTTTATTATAAAATTATATTTAACATTCTCAATTATTCTTTCAAGGATGTGAAAAACATGTTTTATAATATTTCATGCTCAATTCCTCCTGAAAATCAAAACTAATTAATGAGAAATTCCTAGTTTATTAACAATTTTCATATACCATCCACAATATATTTTAAGCCCCCTGTATTCTTATAAAACAAATACTTTTATCATGAAAATATATATTTTTTTATTTACTATTATACATTAAATATTATTCTTTTTCCTTTTTAAATTATCTTTAATATTTTTCTCAAACCACACTAAAATGTTTCATTTAATATGTTTTTATACACTATGTTTACATAATTTCACATAATATGTGAAATTTTACTGTGAATATTCTTTTAATATTCTTACAATATAATTTAATATCATTTATTGGTACGTATATACAATCTTATTTTTATGACAAATACAACATACATTCCCAAAGAAATATTCTTTCTAAAGTGAAAGGGTATCTCTCCCAAGAATATCTCAAGGATTTTATTATAGTATTTTCATATACTTTAACTCTATTTAATACTATTATTTATTGATATTTATCTCTTATGTTTCCATTTAACATACTTTATTTAATATTTTATGATTATTTTTCACTTGATGTACAATCATGATACCATTTGTAATATTACTCTAGATAGTTTATGGTTAGGATTATTGTTTTGGGAAAGTAATTAATATTTCATGTCATAGTTTCATTATTAATTTATACATTGATTATTTTCACCCATTTCATTTGATCAATTTATTGGACATAATAAGTGATTGGTGGGGTTTTCTATAGCCCCTTGATGTAGTGGTAGGTACCATGAGACAAACAATACTGGGTCATTTACCCATTTATGTGTGGTATCATGGATGAATTATTGACAGTATGTTTCTAGTGTCATATATTAGGAATTACATCATAATTAATTTAGTTATTGATAATTCATGTGATTATTTTACTAGTAGAATATCCATTGTTATGATTCATTCATAGGTGATTATTTGTGTGGAATTATTCGATCAGATTTTATTACTTCCATATTATGCCCATGTTTTTCTTTTAACGGCATGAGTTTTTCATTATATGCCATATATTACTAGTTATGATTATTTTATATAGCTTATTCTTCATTTACTACCATTATTGAGAATCTCATATCACCCCTTTATTCTATTTTATTTTTCACCATGATGAAAGTATTTATATTATGATTGACATATAGGGAAAATATAGAACAATAATAACTATTCCAAGAAATTTTATATTTTTTAATTATTTTCATGTTGTAATATGAATGTTATATTTGTATCTATATTTCTAGAGATACTAAACTATATTTTCCATTGGGATGTGATCTCTTGTTCATAGTTCCAATGTAATAGAGTATGGGACCAGTTCTGAGCAATTGGGGTCAGGGTTATTATAGAGAAAACCTAGTAAATGACATAGTTTAGGGGGACAAAACATTTTTGACTATATAATTCATGTGGTGAATAGTGTTATTAAATGTAGTAATGCATTCCCTTTTGGTGAAAATTCCTTGGATTCATGGGAATTTGGTTTTATCGTTCATGGATTGACTAAAGCCTGAGTGGGTATATTAATGATGGAAATGTTTAATTAGAGGTATTTGTTTCATTTGAGTAATTTTTAGTTTTCTTGATGGATAATTTATAAGAAATTCATCAAGAAGAATTTCAACTAGATTTCATACTTAGGGAGAATGGGAAGAGGGTATCCAGGATAGAAACACCACATGGTGAACTATTAATAGGATCACAAACCATTAGAATAAAATTTTCAATATGTGAATCATATAGTAGTGATAACCATGTAAATTCATAATGAATTTGTTAACGGAACTATAGTGCATTGAGTTAAATGAGATAAGTGATAAATATATCGATGTTAATTGATAATGATATCATTGTATCAATTTTTGGTGTTTGTGATTTAAAATTTTCACGGAATGAGTGTGATGATTACTATAGTGTGGGAACAATTTTTGAGAAATGTGTTAAAATTTTGAGAGTAAAACACTGAGAACTCCTTATAGTTGATGATAGAGTATGATCTGGATAAATTTATACTATTATTAAAAAATTAGGGATTAAATTTTTAATGATCGGGTGATTGTAATGACTAGTTTCATTATGGGTAAAAAATACCTTATATAAATGGTCATAACATTTAGTGGATTGATTTATTGAAAATAAGGGATCATATCAGTAATATAAGGGTTTTAATGACTATATCAGTCATTTTTAAGAATGTATTAATTATTTTGGGATGTCTTGTTCTCTAATAGATTGGTTGGGTAAATCCTTAGTGTTTTCATTAGTATTTTAGAACTACATAATGGATTCATGGAATGACACAATGTGTCAAGAAATGATTTAGTTAGGTATATCCATAGAGAGGTTATGTCATGAATTCTCATGTTGTGAAACCATTATTCATTCCATGAATAACTATTCAAAAGTGTTTAGGTTAATTTCATGTGAATGGATTGATCTAGAACACCCTAATTTCATTCCCCTAAATCCCATAAATAATTTTTATGGGACTGAATGGTATTGGCTATAGAGTTCTCTACTAACCCTTTTTATTATCTAATTTAAGCTCCATCTATTTAGATGGATTACTATTCTAATATATAATCAAATTCTATCCATTTATTTCTATTTTATCATTTATTTGACTTTTCATATATATAATGAATCTCAATAGTGAATTAGATGATAATTATATTAGATATTATTGGAGTTTTCCAAGAACTGTGTGGATTTCAATCATAATAGTGAAAGGGTATTCAAGGATGATTAATACATATTTTTGATAGTTGTTTAAGTAAAGGAAAATGACCATGTTTTGTCCTTAAGAGTTTCAAATTTTTTATATTAATATAGCCTTTCTTATTTTAGTTTGATAGGGATTTGTATCATAATGATATTAGATTACTGATACAAACCTTCATTGGGTGGATGGATGTGGTTTTAACTCGGTAGAGATACCTGAAAAGTCTTCTAGCATGTTTGAATTTATACATTTCTTATATGATATCTTATAATCATTTAATTAATTTTAATTTAGGTATTATTAATTATATATGAATGTAGATGAATGAGTTAGAACATCATGGAAATCATTCGATCTCTAATGGACTTGGAGGGGCTTAAAATGAATCTTAGCATTTCTTATAAGGTATTTTACTGTATTTTTATATAGGTGGTCCCATTTCCTATACCATATTGTATTATCAATTGTTATTTATCATGTGATATACTGATTTCTAATTTGGGATATACAACATTATTTCAAAAAATTGATATGAATAACATATAAATATAATTTATTTAATGTTTCTTGAGAATTTACAAGTTAAATGAACCATGAATAATGAAACTAAAAAAAATACACTAGATAAGACAACCCATTGTTCATTTTATTGATCCTGCATCTAATGGTTGAATATTGACAAAAATGGGTACCTTATATCAAATTTTTGTGGGAGTCATGTTTTATGTTTGATTGCATATGTTAATGTGTGTGTCTGAACATATGACCCATGAGAATATGTTAGGAGGTTTTCACATGTGTGCTTGTATCCTGTGAAACCCATGTTTCATATTTATGGCATGTTTATTCATGTGTAACTTGTGAGAAATATACTATATATTTATCTCTTTTGATATGCATGTGTATCCCTATGAGACAAAATATTTATGTATACTGACCCATAAATTACATAAATGTATATTAAATAATTTTAGAAGAATAATCTGCACACTAAAAAATAAATACCCAAGTACTATAACAGTTCAGTTTCCTTGGAAACATGGAACACATTCTTCTAATTTTGGGAATGATTTTTGATATATTCCTTAAATATATACCCCTTTTGTACGCTTACATAAAATCATTCATCATATACATTGTAAATGAAACGTAACAAGATGTTATCTTGAACACTCATAAAGCATAAATAATGGAAATACATAAGAATAACAAAACCATATGGTTATGATAACATGATCATAACATTTAAGGATCGCACCCTATATAAAAATATCATAATCATGAGACATTATATAAAGAATAAATGTTCATAAGACATGAATCCTAAGATAATAAATAACATTTACCATGTGATCATATCAAAGGCATAAGACATAGTATTTTTGGTGGGTATATTAATATGCAACTTCATTTCCAATAAGTCATGTCTCGTTTCCCAAAAATATATCAGGGTACCTCATATGGACTGCACCTACTAGGAGGGACACACCACTATCCCCAGTCATAGTCATTTCTATGTAAGGGATTGGGTTTCCATATATTACCATCATGGATAATCTTTCCCCATATTCCCATAGTGTATCAGGTTTCTCCATATCCCTATAGTAGATCTAGATTCCCCATCTCCCCATAGTACATTGGGTTTCACCATCTTCTCATACTAGATCAAGACAAAAGTATTTCCTATTTTGAATCAAACTTATGGAATTGTTTCCCATAATTATATTAGGAGATATAAAAGTGTTCCCACTTCGTTGGAGGTATATATAGGTACCACCGATCTCATAATAATATCATATGTACATGTTCCATAAGATAATGGAACTTGTATCATCAGTTGATCTATAAAAATAGACAGGGTTCTTAATAATTATATCATAACCCACTAAATGAAATGGGTATCATAAACATTTTATCATATCACTACTAATAGAAAATATATTGGTCTCATAACCACATAATCAATAAATAACATGTGAAAATTAGCGGGTTTCAAAAGCTTATATCTTAGGAAAGAGAAATGAGTGTCATAAACATTATTCCATCAAATCATAAACCATTCAAGAAAGAATATAAATTGGATTATTGGATTGTATCCCTAGTAAAGCATAAATTATTAGAATATATGTCATCATATATAGGTAATAATTATTCAATTTCATTGGGAACATTTCTTATGTTAAATATTAATTCTTTGAAAATCATTTTCATAAAAATATTTCAAAAATCAATTTCATATAAAGAACGTTTTACAATTTCATTTTAAAAAATTCTTCATGGAAATAACAATACATCAATAAAAAATATTTTTTAAAACATAAATAATTTTTAAAACCATTATCATTGAAAAAAAACTTGAATACATATTATAGAGGATAAAGACAATTTCAAAAATATAGTTCCTTGAAATCTCTTATAATATTCTTAAAAATATGTTGAAAATATTTTTCCTTGAAAACTTATAAATGAAGATGGAAAAAATTTTAAAACCATTTTTATTTTGAAATAAATTAAATTTAAAAAATTTATAGAATATTAAGTCAAAAAAATAATTAAAATAAACATAAAAAGAAATATTAACTGAAAGGACAGTCCAAACAATGGTTAATTCTGTAAATACAGAACATTCTTTTTTCACCATAAAAGTTTAAAAAAGTCCTCGACCAGAAAACGAAAAGAGGATTCCTTTTAAAACCAAATTATATATATTTAAAACATAGTAAAGATTTCCTTTATATATAATAGGATAATAGTAAAAAAAATCAAATCATCTTTATAAAAAATGGGTTTGAAAGAACACATATTTCCCACTAAAAGTATGAATATAGTGGTATTTTCAGAAGAACATTTTCATAATTATCGTAAGAAAAAAAGAGTTATAAAATGGTAAAAATACATGTAGAAATAATGAAGAGTAATATACTAAAAAAATCATGGGTTATCATGAGAAATGTTTGATAATATTTGAATAATTTAATCATAGTCGTAAATAATCTCAATAAACAATGATATTGCTTCAATAATATTTTACCCCTAGATAACATTGAATTATACTCCCAATTTATGTAAATGAAATTAAATGAAGAGTTAAATATCATGAAAATAATGATATTCCAGATATAACAAGAAACAATGGATGTATATACACCCCCTATGAAAATATAGGCTCATAACATGGCATGTATCTCAATGAAAGAAAATTAAGATGACATTAATTTACTGATTCAGTAAATATTGAACCATAAAAATGAAAAAATAATGATCATAAAATGTGTATGTAAATAACCATTAATTTAAATATAATAAACATATAATATATCCATGGGATGTAAACACATCACATATAAGATATAGGTAGTGAACATGTCTTCTGCCTCATAGAAAATAAATGTGAGATCATAATAATTGTACATTAAGTCTTGAGTCACTTTTTATACAATAAAATATCTTGTATAATAAATATAATTTATTATATATTTATATTAGAATAATATTCTTATATATAATACCATATATTATTTCATTATGACTTTAAATTACTATTTTATCACCAACTTAATCTTAATGTTACGCTTCATGAAATAATTACTTTGTTTTTATCTTTTGTATTGTTTTGTTATATATTTTGTCTTCATAGTTATATCATGTTCTCTATAATGTAAACAATGACTTAAATATACTATATATTTAGTATATAATTTTTTATAGTAATATATAAAAGTTACAATTATTAAAAAAAATTACGTCTTTCATGGAGACGGTAGGTCATATGTATGCGTTAACACTATTTTTGTTTTATTGTCATCTCGAAAGAGAGTAATTAATTGATATTATTGAACATCAAAATTGATAAAAACAATATTTGACCTTATAAATATATTATAAAATAAAATTATTTTTGAATTTATATTAAGTACTATTCATTATTAATAAAAAAATAAGACAACATAGAAAAGTGCCAAAAATTCACCCTTATCTAATTTTTTATTTACCATTTAAAAATTATGTTTATATTGTTAAAATAAAATTAAAAAACAGTCAAAATCAAAATTAAAATTATTTCCCCATTTAAAGGTGGTAAAATTACCTTTTAGAAAATTATATCTTTTTATTTCTAAAATTAGATTTATTCTTATCGTATAGCTATCAAATCTATTGTTTGAGAATCAAAAATAATGATTGAATATATAATAAATAAATTTTATTTGAAACGCTAATCGAGAAAATTTAATTTATTCTGATAATGTTTTTTTTGTATGTAAACAAATTAATTTTCCTAAAAAGTAAATTTTTTATTTTTAAATAGTTCATATATTTAATTATTTTAATTGATAACCAAAAGACTCATATTATATACATTTTTAAATAATAATCATCAAATTTAGTTAATCATATTTATACCATCCATTCCAAAGGCTATGTGGTTGATATACTAATATTTTAAAAATAATATTAACATTATCGTGTAGTCTGATTAAACTCAACCTTGCATGAAACAAAAGCAATAGAAGAGACTCAATATTGTGTGTCTGAAAAGAAAAACATAGTATTGTGAGTATCACAAGCTAATCCATGTGTTTCATGTATCTCAATGATGACTTGTTCAAATGTATAATTCAATCCACACATAGTGATTTCATATAAAAAATAATTATTCAGTGTTATATGAAATATAAAATATCAAATGATTAAATTTACTTGAACAATAATAATTCACAATATCTTAGGCTGTTACATTATTTTTTTTCAAAACTGATTTTTTAATGATTATTTATATTTCTTGTAATGATGTGATGCTTGGTCTAACATCATGTATCATTTATTTAATTTGAATATCCTATATCACACGTGGTTGAACATGTAGGTTAGCCATATGGACTATACCCCTTGATATATTTTTAGACATTGTTCAGCATGTACATGGATTATCCATTCTATTAGTATGTGTAAAAAGAATATATGGAAATTTTCTTTCAGGTGGTCTCTAAGGTGTCTAGTGGGAATTACATTTGGAATTGAGCTAAATAGGGTGTGTTTGGGGTTTATGGAGGCTTAGTGAACACACAAACGCTCCACATATGTGAATTTTTTCTTACTTGTGAACTGGTGATTATACAATAAATTTTCATTCACTATATATTTCAATAATAATTTTTTATATTTTTATAACATGAACGAACATTATATTTATCAAATATGTACTGGTCAATGTAGGTTATTCCTATATTTTTTATACTCACACCCTACTCCGGCGACCATATCAATTGGGAAATTGAGAAGCCCTGCCTCATTACAGGTACATGTTTCTCTAATGCCCAGTTTTTATTATTGAGCAGGATATACTACTTGGAGAATGGAGACTGATATAAGGTGAGGCATATGTTGGTTGCAAATCCACTTTTATTTTGTTTATTTTATCTTGGGTCTATAATAGGCCTTATAAAAAATTATATTTTAGTATTATGTATGAACATTGAAGCCTATTGTTTTTTTATTATTTTATTACATGTGATGTGTTTATTGGTTTCACATACTATATTTTCATATTTTTGAAATTTTATATTTTATATATTATTATAAAATTTTATTGAGTGTATAGTCTCCCCATGATATAACCTAACCTCTAGTCAGTAGCCAATGGTATATAGAGAGGCATGCCTAAGGTCTTAAAGAACTCTATCTCAAACCAAGTCACTCTAGGTTATGTGAAGAATATATATATTTAATAAACATATTCATATGACTCTTCATGTATGGGGGACATTAAAAATGAATCACATCGCTTTTTAGAGGTGGTAGTCCTCACATATTCATGAATAATGTTATCGTTTATTATTTCATAGATAGGAAAAAGAAAATTGTTATATTATTAAAAAAATTCAATATAGAAATGATAGGGATTTCATCATGCTAAGATTTTTATATAATATTGTTTTGATTTTAGGGAAAAAGGAACTAAAAATAGATCGGTAAAAATAATTACCCCTTCTTTGTGAAATAGAATTTAGCTTACACCTTAAGACTTCAAGGTATAGTATTTTAGGATGAACGTATACTTATGGACATGATGATGGAATCTATGAAAAAAAATTTGTAGGTCATGGATAAACTATATAGATTATAAAATTTGAAAGAGTGAGGGGGTGAAAATATTCATTCGAAAGTGAGGGGAGTGTCACACTTATAAATACATAAAAACTAAAATATCATAAATTCATATTCAAGTGAAAGAGCCAGCAAAAAACCAATATTCTAAGATACGATAAGGGTGGGTATAAATACATTTATCCAATAGGATCTAGAAATGTTTATATGTTATTATAAACCCGTATCTCTTTAGTTTATAAACAATTTAACTAGTTTTTGAATTGACCCAGGTAATATATTTTTTACAATAGTTTTGAATCATTATGAAATAAATGAAAGTTTCATCATTTACATATATTTTTATATTGATATAAATTTTTGAAGTAATTATATGAAAATAAATTTCATTATGTGAAATAAAATAAATTTAATATAATTATAAAAATTAAAATTAAAACTATTTTTCGAAAAATAAATTTATATGCATAAAATTGAATCTAATAAAATTACTAGATTTGTAAAAAACATTTAAAAATGAAAAAGAATTGATTTGTTATAATATATATCCATTTATTTAAAAAAATTAATCAAAATATGTTATTTTGATTTATTATGATAAAAAAATAGTGTGCATAAAAATAGATTTTTCGAATAACATCTCTTTTTACCTTCAAATTATTTTATTTTCATTTATATCCAATATATAACCAATGCAATGTAATTAGTCATGTGTAAAAAATACTCTTATAAATTTTTATTACTGTGATTTTATTTTTAAATAAAATAATATGATAAAAACATGGATCCTAAAGAAAATAAATTAAAACAACTCTTCCAGATCTGGATTATTTTCTAAATGAATTATAAATTATATTCAATTCTTATATAAAATATAATATCCTTATTTTTATATTATATATGAATTATTAATTAAATTTAATGTTTGTGTGATGAAAAATATATTGAATAAATTTATTAATTAAATATAAATATATTCTAAAATCTCATGTTGTTTTATTTGACACCCTTATAATAATTTCACCATAAAAATTATGTCACTCTAATACAAACAACTATGGATACCTTTACACCATCGCATCCTTAGGTTTATAGATTACATCCAAAAATTATTTTTTCATAAATATAACATTAATTATGTGTGTAGTAATATTTTATAGAACATTATCTCTAATATCCATGATTTTTACTTATTTTTCTTCAAAAGAGTGGTATTTTTATAATGTGATGGCACTTTGGTTTAGTACATGTGAAATATATAAAATGTATATTCTCAAAATAGAAACATAGAACTCATTTTGATCTTAGGATGGGTTTGAAGGAATAACCATGATATATTATACAATCTTTATTATATCAATAATATCATAGTGAATGATATTTTTAAAAAGTAGCATTCCCTTTATTACCAAACTTTTAACATTCTTCGGAGGAGATATTTAGATGAATACCTTATCACCAACATTGACCTCTAGATCTCACCGGTAATTTTTTCGATATATTTTATTTAGACTCCAAGATATCATGATTTATTTTCCAAATATTTAAAACCTTATCTATCATATCCTCATATTTTTAGGTCCAAATAGATTTTTTCCCCTATAATTTAATAATAATGTTATAGTTCTATAGTTATTTCCTTAAGGATATTCATAATGAGCCGTATGAAATATTGAGTGAAGAATATTTTTACAATAAATTTATAAAAAATTATTGTTTTTTATCCAAGTATCAATTTTAATTCACAAATAATCTCTTAGAATATATTCATTAGTATGAATTGTACTTTTATACATACCATTTGTTTAGGGATGACATGATGTGTTAATGCTCAACTCCCTAATTATAGCATGCTGATGATTTCTGTAGAGTTTAATGGTAAACTATAACAACCAAGTAAAAGATGTCAATTGATTTCAATAAATCATATTATTATTGAAATATATTTTATATAGTTATATTTAATAATATAATATTAAGTATCTTTTCTCAAAACTGAAATATTTATATTCTTATGAAAATCCATTTCTTTTAAGTGTTAATATTAATGCTAAATTTGTAATTTTTATAATTTTAATTGGAAAAATGAAATAAATTTTATATGCAATCATACCAAAATTATATTAGATATATATTTTTGTATTTTTATATAAATATTTATTTCTCTGTGAATCTTGATAAAAAACTCATTTAAAAAATCATTTATTTATTAAAAAATGAAATTAAAACTAACCCATTTTTCTTTGAATTTGATTTCAAAGTTAAACAATATATCTATATATTTATAAAATTTAGATTAATTTGAATTATATTTATTCTTTATTTTGGTATAAGTAATATTTGGGGCTTTAAAATTAAAATTTTCAGAAATTTATTTCCATTGAAATTTCTGTAAAAATATTAAATTGATTTCTTAAAATTCTAGAAATTGAACCTTGAAAATTTTGATTCATATTTGTAATTAGCTGATCCATATTTTTTGTATAGAAACATTTCTTCACTATGAATAGTAATTTTGGTGAATATTTGTAGCCTCGTTATGTGTAAAATGGTTAAATTATAGTTAAAATAATGAAATAATGACTCAAAATCAACCCAAAATATTCCTTAGTTAAATTTTTTAGTTTATATTAAACCATATAAATTAAAATTCTGAATATATTTTATTTTTATTCATATTTTCATTGAAAATATTTTTTATATTATTTTATATAATGAAAATTCCGTAATTACACTCTCTTTTAAAATCCATACACTTTGATGATAGGGATAAAAAAATATTATGTTTATTTATAAAATGATATTAATAATTTTTTATGGTATTTATTTCAATTTGTTAGTGAGAGTCTAATTTCCTTAAATACATACACAATATAGACACAATGTTTATACAAGCAGTTGAAAAATCAATTAAATGAATTTGAAAACACTAGAACTTTTTTGTTTTTTTATATTTTACCAAAAAAAATTATTGACATACTTATAATATTAATTATTTTTTATTATATTATATTTCAATTATTTTGATGTCATGTTGTATTCAATGTTAGATTAAATCAATAGTAAAAATGGCATTTATGATATTTTGTAATAAATAATATTTTACTAAATGATTTTAAATTCCTAAAAATATTATCATTAGCCAATTTAATGGTAAAATGTTTAAAATATCAACAAACGTCTACTAATGGGTCATTTATCCTTTAACATTATATTTCATGAACCCTAAACAATAAACACAATTGATAAAATGGTAATTATTAAAAGAGTAAACTATGGGTTAAAATAAAGAGATATGGGTAAAAATATTGTCTAAAACTTGTGTATGATTATATTATATTAACCATTTATCATAATATATCCAAGATATTGTATTTTTAATATTTTTTATAGTGATAATTAAATAATATTAATTTAATATTTTATGTAATTACTAGATTGATCCTCCCTTACTTATGAAAGGTAACCACCTTTCCTCACATCCTCATAATTAAAAAAATCTTTATTAATCCATATTTTAACACCACAAAATTTTATAGTACATTATCTCATTAAAGTAATTCAATAGCTTGTGCTACACGCAACAATGAGTTCAAATGCACCACAACTAACAAAACTAGCCATTCAAAAGGCAGTTATGAATAAAACTAACTGCATTTTGACTTTTATATACTCCATATAATTTTAACATCCATATTATGTGTTTCTTAGACATTATATAAGAATAAATTCAATTCTTTAGATAAAGAATGTATTTTTCAGAAAATGCAATTTTACTACCTTTTAATAGAGAACCATTTTTAAATCCAATATTTGACACTTTTATATATTCAATTTGACAAAATAAACTTCTTCATTAGTATCAGGACATAAAAATATATTTTTGATATATTTTTGTTGTTTTCTGATAACTTTCATATTTTGGTGAATAGTGAAATATACTAAATTTTAATTGAAAACAATTTTTTTAATCAAAAAAATTTATAGTGTTAAATTTTAACATTTAATGTTTCAGAATTATAATTATATTATATTTTTATAGTTTAATACAATGCATGTCATTATAATTCATTCCCATTTAAATTTTACATAAACACATGCCAATCTTTGGATTGTTTTTACTTTTAAAACCTCACTTTTTCATTTTGACAATGGGAATTAATTTTAAATTAATAAATAAAACATATATGTTTCTAATTTGGAAAAATAGACATCATTTTTTAATTTAGAGTAAAAAAATTAGCTTAGTGTGAATTTTTGGTATTTTTCAAAAAACATTCAATTTTTCATGAATAGTTAAAAACACTACATTATTATCTAAAACTGGCTTTTTATGTAAATAATTATTTATTTAATTTTTTTTAGTAAAAATAGATATATAATACCTATATAAGTTAAATGTAATTCATTGGAGTCATTTTATAAAAAAAAATATATGTATAAAATTTTATTGAACTTTTTAACGTTTTCTACCTACCTCCTATGAGCATTTGCAAATTTGCATTAAACAAAATTTTACCACTTCTGGGAGTTGAATTTAAAAAAATCTGAGAGACAAGATTAATATCAGTATGTATAATGTGGTTCAATAAGATGAAAATAATTTTGGGTGAATAGTAACTTTTGACTTTTATTTACCATAGTTAAAAGTAAATAGGGTAATTAAGGGTCAAAATGATATTTTAATTACCCTAACACAAGTCCTAATTCTATTAGATAAGTTTAATTCGACCAAAAACAATCGAAGGAATAAAATATGACCCCTTTGGTCTGCATGTATTAGATTATGACATTTATTATTATTTTATTTAGAGAAGAGTGAAAAGAGTTAAATTCAAAGATTGATAACTAAACCATTTTTAATATAAGGTTATAAAGAAGATAAATTCGACTATAAATATTCATTATAAATTTAAAAAAATTTGATAAATAATGGTATTTTATTTATAATTTTTAGACGTTATATAATTTAATTTATTTATGACACAATGATGATGCAGCAATTACCTTATTAATGAATGATTGTAATAATTAATATTATAAGAATCCAAATAAATTTAATTTGAGACTTTTAACAAATTCCACAAATTTTCTAAGTTAATATGAAATTTTTGTGTTGGTTAAATAAATTTTATTCGATGTGATAAAGTCGTTATAGCTTTCCAAAAAATCAAACACTAAATAGTGTCAAAATTAACATAATTGAATTTCTAAAACAAATACTATATTATTAATTGATATAATATTCCTTAAAATCTAAGGATTATCCAGAAGACTTATATATGGTTATATATATTAATATTTAACCACATGGGGTTATCATGGATTATTATAGTATTTTTATTAACCATATAATATAAAAATACAAAGAGATGTGGTAAATGTCAAACTATTTAACTAAGAGTTGAATCTAAAAGATAAGGTTAATATGATGACCTAAACCTATCTAAAACCTATTGGTTGAAATTTTTTCCACCCATCCCCACCATATAATCTTAATAAATCATTTTATATCTATTATAAATTGAAAATGATTTTATTATAAAATAATATTTCAAACCTTTCTTAAAGTTACCCTCACATCTCTTATAAAAGGGAACTTTCCCTTCTCTTAATTTCACACATCCAAAGCCATTTGGCACGGCCAAACCCTGACCAAATATCCTTCAAACATCACTCCCTTCATTCTAGAGTCCTTATTTTGGTCATAAATCTAACCTATGGGGACCTTTTGATCAAATCAAAAGGAAGAACTTGAAGAATAGGTAAATATTTCATCACCTCATTCAAGTTATTTTCTTCTTCCACTTCCTCTTTATTTGTTGTTTCCATTCTAAAATAAAAAATCATGTATCTTATATATATTGTTATGTTATTATAAAAATTTAACAACCATATTCATTATTCTATCCATCATATGAAGGACAAAGTCACCATACGTGCATACGTACGGCTTACCATCACTACGTCATGGTGTAGTTTGTTATTCAAACACTTAATTATTTAGATGAGTTTAATAATGAGTATAACTGATTTAAATAATATATATATAATGTTAATGATTATTTATATATGATATACCATCCAATTATATGTTATTTCTCCATTAATATAATGATATTCTCACTCGTATGTACGTACGGATTACCATCTCCACGAACGTGATGAGAATCATTCCCCATCGTAATCATTCTAGAATATTTTTCATTTTATGATTCAAAATAATGTTTATGAACAAAATATCATTCTATATATTAATAAAATACATCCTATTCATTACAAAAATGGCTTATGTAACCAAACATATAAATAAAAACGAATCAGTTAACACCCAAAATTATGATACTACTAAAATTGTATTAACAATGAAATATTATAAGATCATATTGGATTTCATATTTATGAATATTGTTATTTTATAAATTAATAAAAATGTTTTAAATATTATACAAAAGGTTAACATACCAGCGACTAAGGAAAATTAAATGGTAATGGTTAATTTCCCTATCTAATTATTATTTGAGGTGGTTTTTAAGTAAGTATCTTCTGGGACATATTTATTATCCATGTCCATGTTTCATAAATGTGGCTTCAAAGGGATTATTTTTAAGGAACTATATTAATAAAACATAATTTTAAATATTTTGTAGATTTATTCTTCTAAATCATTCTCATTAATGTCCATGTTTTTAAAATGGTTTTAATGGATTTATTTATATGGACTTGAATGTTTTTAAAATGTGCATTTCATTAAAAGGTTTCAAATTGGTATTAGAAACTTTGATTCCAAAATGTATTTAATTTTTTCCTTTCTAAATTGTGTGACATTTAAATTTTTTCATGAAAAATGGATATTTCTCTCAAAAAATTTTACAAATCATTTTCATCCATGTCAAAATCATTTTATGGATTTTAAACTTGTTTGAAGTTTATACAAATCTTCCTTATTGTATTGAAGTTTTTGTGATATGTTTTACTGTGGATGTGTTATTTTTATACCATTCATAGTTTATGGATAATGTATTGACATTTCGTATGCTAGTTTTAATACGAATGTTTATGCCATGTTTAATATCTTTCATATGAAGAATGCCTTGGACATAGTATGTGACCGGTAAAGCCCGCTATAGCTTCTCGATGCATCGGTAGGTCTCCTGAGAAAAACTAGTGTCTTAGCACAAGACCTTGAAAAAATCTTATTTGTAGTCTTGGCACAAGGCCTTGAATATGTGGTTATGAATTTTGTCATTATGAATTCCATCATTATGAAAGTGGCTATTAATATTGCATATGATTTTTTTCCTAGTAGAATATCCATGTGAATAAGTAAATGGAATTACATGATTTTATATTTTCCATTTTTTCTGAATTTCAAGTTTAAAGGGATATTGTTTTAGTTTTATACATTGCCTAAAATGTTTATTATTATTTGTGAAATTTTCTACTATATTTTTATCTTTACTGAGTGTTTGATCTCACCCCTTTCTTAAGTTTTATTTTCCAAGGATTCCAAGTAGTGTAGTAGGATTGATAAGAAGAGTTAAGCTAGGGGATTAATGGCGTTATCAAAGTATAATTTATGTTGTGTTTTATTTTCTAATGTGTAATGTTACATTCATGTATTTAATCTATTTTCCAATACTACTAAATTGATCAGTCCTTTGGGACATGATTCCTTGAAATCATGCCAATGTATTAAAATAATGCACCAACTCTGGGCTTCTGTGGTCGAGGCGTTATAGTTGGTATCATAGGAAGTTAAGAAACAACCTTAGAAATAGATTTAGATAAACTCCAATTAGTGAACATTACCCTAAGATAGACTTATAGGTTTAGTATAGAATAACTTCCTAGAATTTTGGTAATTTATATATCTGGTGTATTTTCCAAGCAATAAATCCATGTCTTTATTCGAGCAGGTAGAGGCGGCTCTAGCACAGATGTACCTAGAAGTGAAAACTCGGACAAAGAGTTTCAGGCTTGTCCGGGCGTATCCTGGTTCAAGACAACAGGACTTGCTACACTCTAGGTTACGACCCTCCTGGGGTATATGCTTAGGATACTTCACATTTTCATTATATGCCATTATAAAGGATTTAGTTTTAAATACATCCACAATGAAAAAATATTACGTTTATAGATTATATGCATAATCTTTTCAATTTAAGTTAGGTATTTCAGAAGTTTAGTATAATGAATTGTGATTGATAAACTAACCTAGTGTAGGAAATTTTTTATAAATGGAACCTAGTAGAAGGAATGATAATTCCATCAATATGAATGATCTAAATATTTAAAAGGATCATATAATTCATGGTATTAATCCAAAATATAAAAGGAGAATATACTCCCACGGAATCTCATTATATGAATAAATAGTATCATGTTTCAATAAGATAACTAAATAATTCTCAAAGTGTTATGGCTTTGAAAAAAAATAATGAGAAGAAAATGAAGGTAGACTGAAATATGGATAAAGGGAACAGTGGAAAGAAGTATTTTTCCCATATGTAATAATTGTGGAAGTAATCACCTTAGTAAATGCTTGAAGGGATTGGGAGTTTGTTATAAGTGTGGAGAAAAAGGGACCCAAGTACATGATTTCAAGGGTAAGAAAAAGGTTTCAAACGTACAATGCTTCATCTGTAATGAGTTGGGACACTACGAAAATCAATTTCCAAATCATCAGATTATGCCCCAAATGATTCTATTGGATAATAATCAAGTTATGATACTACCACAGATGAAGAGGAATGACTAGTGTTATTAATTTTTTATTAAATAAGTATTTAATTTTATTGGTGTATCAATGATATACTGGTTAAATGAATTATTGAAATAAATAAGTATTTTACTGCATTACTATTTCATTAAAGAATTGAGATTTTACGATACCAAGTAATGGGACACAGTTTCAAGTTAAACTATTTAGAAAATACTTGGTTTAATGAAAGGTAAACCATAATATAGTCATGATACTGAGGTAGTGATTTTGGAATAATATATTGTTGATTTGGATAAATTATATTTCATATTCTTGACTACCTTGGAATAGATTAATTGGTTTTTTATTCCATCATTGTGGGAATATTAAAAAATGGATATAAATAATATATCTAGTATTCTATAAGTAGTAAGGGATCCTGAATGTAATAAATAATGTTTTACGGTAATTCAAGGTTTTAACATGTTTTAAAATAATACACGATGAAGGTATTTATATGTTATTACGTGGAAAAAGAGATCTTCATTTTTTTACCGTCCTTTTAAATTTTGGGATGTGAGTTTGTGAAGAAGTATTTTGGATAAGTCTAAAGGTTGTAATCGATTATTATTGACATTGGATACTATTGTTGAGGTTAAATTATTTCTTGAGATTATTTTCAGATTGGCATAGAAAAGACAACCCAGAGGTCAAGCGACAACCCATCATATCTGGAAATGTCGTGAGACTTGAACCCACAACCGATGGGAGGCAAGGGTGGATCACCTACCACTAGCATACGTGATGTCCTAGTTTATATAATGTAGTTTTTTTAAATAGTATGACATATAAATTATAAGTTCATCATTTTTGGAACCTATATGATTATGATAAATAAAATATTTTTTATTTCTATTAACTTTTGGCGTGAAAGATGAGTTTGTGTTAGGAATTAGTTGAAAGATGAAACACTACTTGTAGTGTATATATTTATTTTTTCCTCTTATTCTCTGAATAAATTAATTATTATTCTTTAGGGAAGGGATATTAAAATGAAATTTTTTTCACCCTAATACAATATGTTTTGTTGAACCGATGATATTTTACATCATCTTTGATTAATGGCTTTAAGACCCTCAATTTTACACTTGTTTTTGGATTGATGACCTCAATCAATCCCTATAAATATTTACTTTTTTCCTCCAATTAAATGTCTCTAATTTCCACCAATGTTCTCTTAATCTAGTTCATAATTTTTTGGTGACTTTTTCATTTCCATTTCTGTCTATTTAAGACTAAATTTTATTTACCCAATGTTCGATTTGGGTTTTCCAAAAATAATTCTTTCTATTTTTTACCATTTATTTTCGAAGAAAATTTTCAAATTGCGAGGACACAATTTATTGAATGAGGGGAGAATGTAACACCCCAAAATATTATAGTACGTTATCTCATTAATGTAATTCAATAACTTGGGTACACGCAACACTGATTTCATACTCAACACAACTTAACAAACTAGCCATTTAAAAGGTGGTTATGAATAGTACTAACTATATATTGAATTTTTTATACTCCATATAATTTTAACATCCATATTATGTGTTTATTAGACATAATATATAATTTTTTTTAATTTTTTAGATAAAGGCAATATTTTTCATAAAATGCAATTTTACCTCCTTTTAATGGAGAACCCTTTTGAAATCCAATAATGGAAACTTTTATATTTTCAATTTTACAAAATAATCTTCTTCTTTAGAATCAGGACATAAAATTTTAGTTTTGATAAATTCATTGTGTTTTTTAGATAATTTTTTTTGTAAATAGAGATAAATACAAACTGTTAATTGAAAACACATTTTTTAATATGACCCCATTTGGTAAAATATGACCCCATTTGGTAAACATGGAATAGATTAGTAGAATTATTATTATTTTATTTAAAGAAGTGTTAAAAGAATTAAATTCAATGTTTAATAATTAAAACTGTTTTAATATATGGTTATACATAAGAAACATTCTACTATAAATATTCATTATAAAGATAAAAAATATTTCCTCTATAGTGGTATTTTATTTATAATTTTTAGACGTTAAATAATTTAATTTATTTATGACACAATGATGATGCAGTAATTACCTTATTAATGAATGATTATAATAATTGATATTATAGAAATCCAAATAAATGTAACATGATACTTTTGATAAATTCCAATAATTTTATAAGTTAATATTACATGCTAGGGTTGGTTAAATTAATTTTATTCGAAGTGATAAGGTTTTTTTGACTTTCAAAAAAATCAAATACTAAATAGTGACAAAAGTGACATAATTGAGTTTTTAAAACAAATACTATATTATTAATTGATATAATATTCCAAAAAAAATCTACTGTTCGGAAAAAACACTTAGATAAGGTTATATATATTAATAATAAACCACATGGGGTATTCTTGTCTTGTTATTTTAAGTTTATAAACTATATAATATAAGAATACAAAGAGACGTGATAAATGTCAAACTGTTTAACTAAGAGTTAAATCTAAAAGATAAGGTTAATATGATGACATAAACTTGTATAAAACCTATTGTTTGAAAGTTTTCCGACCCATCCACTCATTAGCCTCTAAATAATTCATTTTAGATCCATTAGAAAACAAAAAATATTTTGTTATAAATTAATATTTCAAGCTTTTCCTATAGTGACCCTCACCTATCTTATAAAAGGGTATTTCCCATTATCTTAATTTCACACCGCAAAAGCCATTTGGATTGGCCAACCCCTGCCCAAATATCCTCCCAACTTTTCTACCTTAACCTTAGAGTCCTTACTTTTTTTATAAATCCAACCTATGGAGCCATTTTGACAAATCAAATGGAAGAACCTGAAGAAGAGGTAAATATTTCATCCCCACTTTCAAGTTCGTTTCTTCTTCCTCTTATTCATTCTTTGTTGTCTACATTATAAAATAACATATCTGGTATATTCTGTATAGTTTTATGTTATTATAATAATGGTACATCCATATACATTATTCTATTCATCATATGATTGATAATGTGACTATATGTGTGTATATACGACTTACGGTCTCCACGTCATGGTATTGTTTGTTATTCAAAAACTTCATTATATAGATAAGTATAATAATGAGTATAACTGATGTAAATAATAAATATAACATGTTAATGGATCTGTATATATAAAATACCATCTAATTACATGTGATTTTACCATCAATATAATGATATTGTCGCTCATGTGTATGTACAGTTTACCGTCTCCACGAACGCGATGAGAATCATTCCCCAACATAATCATTCTAGAATAATTTTCATTTAATGATTAAAAATAATTTTTATGAACATAATATAATTCTGTATATGAATCCAATACATCCTATTCATTATAAACATGGCTTATTTAAACAATCATATAAAGAAAAACGAATCAGTTAACATTAGAAATGATGATACTACTAAAATATTATTAACAAAGAAATATTAGAAGACCACATATGATATAATATTTATGTATATAGTTCATGTATAATTTAATAACAATTATTTAACTATTATACAGGAGGTTAACATACCATCCACTAAGTAAATGTACACGGTAAGGGTTAATTTCAGAATCTCATTATTATTTGAGGTTGTTTTTAAGTATGTATCTACTGGGACATATTTATTATTCATGTCCATGTTTCATAAAAGTGTTTTCAATGGAATTATTTTCAAGGGACTCTTTTAATAAAAAATCAATTTAATTTTTTGAATGATTTTTTCTTATAATCCTTTCTCATTAATGTCCATTTTTTTAAAATCGTTTTTAAGGATTTAATAATATGGACATGAATGTTTTTAAAATGTTAATTCAATTCAAAAGTCTCAAAGTGGTATGGGACACATTGATTCAAAAATTTATTTAAATGTATTCTTTTCTTAATGGTGTGACTTTTAAATGTTTTCATAAAAAAGGGATATTTCTCTCAATAATTTTTACAAATCATTTTCATCTATGTCAAAATCCTTCGATTGATTTTAAACTTGTTTGAAGTATATACAAATCTTCTTTATTATGTTGAAGGTTTTGTGATATGTTTTATGGTGGATGAATTACTTTTATACCATTCATTGTTTATGGATAATGTATTGACATTTCATATGCTGTTTTTAATATGAATGTTTATGTTATGTTTAAACCTTTTCATATGAGGAATTAATTAGACATAGTAAGTGACGGGTGGAGCTCGCTAGAGATCCTTGATGCATCAATATGTCTCATGAGAAAAACTAGTGTCTTCACACAAGGCCTTGAAAAAATCAAATTTTTTGTCTCAGAACAAGACCTGGACTATGTGGTTATGAAATCTTCCATTATGCATTTCATCATTATAAAAGTGGATATTGATATTTCATGTGATTATTTGACGAGTATAATATTCACGTCAATAATTAAAAGGAATTTTTTTATTTTGTCTTTTCCATATTATGCTGAATTTCATGTTTAAAAATATTTTGTTTTAGTTTTATAAATTTCCTTAAATTTTTATGCTTATTTGTGAATGATTCTACGATATTTTTATCCTTACTAAGCATTTGGGATCACCCATTTCTTATGTTTTATATTACCAGGATTCTAAAAAGTGTATTCTGATTGATAAGAAGTGTTAATCTAGGGGATTAATGGTTTTATAAAAGGATCAATTATGGTGGGTTTTATTTTCTAATGTGTAATGTAACGTACATGTTTGTAATCTATTTTTCAAGACTACTAAACTAATCAGTCTATCAGGACGTGATTCCTTGAAATCATGCCAATGTATTAAAACAATGCACTGACTATGTGCTTCTAGGGTCGAGGCGTCACAAAAATAATAAATAATTACATTCTTTGAACCCCTCAACACATCATATCGGTCTTTTTTTCATAAAACTACCCTATGAATTCGTTATTTATAAACATAAATAGGTAGTACAAATAATAGGTGTAGTTATTTACTAAAAATTATATTTATTCATTTCTTATTAAAATTCATTCAAATAACATTCAACCTTGATTAAATAATAAAATAAATTTCTTACACATAAGAATATGTTATTTTTTAATATAATAACAAATATACATATCATCTTCCATCAAATGGTGAACAAAAACATAATTTATGTTTTAGTGTGGACTACCACCTCTATAAAGTGATGTGTTTCATTTTCTATCATGGGCTCTAACTAATGGTTATAATGATACAATTAATTTTTATATATTATATTCATGACAAATTTATCATTATATAAAGAAAATATTTAATCATGATTTTTTTATTTCAATTCATCAAAAAACACAAACGTCATTTGTGTGTACATGTGAACTACCACCTCTTTGAAGCGATTTAAATCATTATTCATCACTGCATCAGATGCATGATATATAAAATTTAATTTAAATATATAATATTATATTAATTCTTAAATTATACATCATTAAATTTTAAAAAATAATATCTTTCATTCCTTCATGTTCATATAATAAAGGAAAGATCACTTATGTGTATGTAAGGATTACTGTCTGCATGATTTCATGTTTTTCAATAATATATATTGGTCGATTTTAAATTATATATAATGTATAAAAAAAATTTATTTTATGTTTATTAATCTATATATGATGTAATAATGACATCTATGACCATATTCATCCTATTATAATCATTTTTCATATATATGTTGAATATTTTAAAAACATTCAATGTGAATTTAAATGACTATGTAATTAAGTATAATAGACTATAGACATGAGAACGAAAATAATTAAAAAAATTTTGTTATTTTTGAACATAAAAAATGTAAGTGATGAGTCAGACTCAAGGTAAGGGACACCATAATTTGATACCCAATTTGTAATTTTTTATATATTTATTTTCTCTTATTTTTTCTTCAATGTATTTCACACCCCATCTATCAGTTTTATATTTGTTTTAGTTGTTTATTAGTTATTTATCTTACCATTAGTTTTAGGATGTTTTCTAGGTAATTGTTATAGATTATAGAAATTTTTTTATGTATGGATGGTGGTGTATTGTATGTTCATGTTTAGGGGAAAGCATGTGCTAGACGAGGGAAAATCATACAGCCCAACCAGTGGTTTTTTCCATTGTGTACTATTTGGAACACATCCATGTGTAATCCCTAGAAGATCATGTATCCCCAAAGAGAGGTGACTAGATGATTGGTTCATTTTAGGGAATATTGTTCTGCCAAACTATACATCCTTCCCATTATATGAAAATAAAACAATAAAAACTGACTTGAACTAAAATTAACAACAAAATTAATAGTAATACTAATAAAAAATGATATTTATTATTATTATTATTATTATTATTATTATTGAAACAAAAGAAAAGGATTTATTTTCCCCTCTGCCCCTATCCCCATGGTGTGACCCAGCTTCCCCCCTCTGTCATACCGGTATCCCTCATGTCTGACTTCCCACCCAACATGGCCTTCATTACTAGTCGATTCCCCTCCAGAATTGTGGGGTGTCCATCTCATGTATAGTTTTTCCTCTTTTATCTTCTCCATTCGTCTTCATGCATTCCTTTTATTCCCTTGTGTGATGTGTGTGACCTAAGGTAAACCCTAGTTTGATTTGGAGATTCCTTTTGTACAATTTTTTGTTATTTGGGTTCCTGGGATATGTTTGAGGTTTGTTATATCTGTGTTCATTGAAGGAAATGGCTTATATCTACTTGTTAAATACCCACACACATATACAAAAAAGTTAATTGTATATATATGTATATATATATATATCTAATTTATATATTTTCTACCATGGATTGAAGAACATATACATCTAAAAATGTTTATATAATCATATATATCATTGTGTATATGTGTTAATGTTGTGTAGATTGTTCATTGGATCCTTCTTGCATTTAGCATAGAGTTTCAGCGCTTTAATACATCAGTGAGGTATGTGTTTCTTTTCATTTTAATTTTAACACATTCAATATTGTGCTTGAGGTTTTAAGATGTGAATTATTTTTTTGTCATTCATACTTGGGGTGTTATATAATCAGTTCGTATGGCATTCTATATTGGTGTATTTTTTAAATTATTTTTCTAATGGGTTTTCAGGAATATGATTATATATATATAATGTGTATATATATTCTAGGAATTAAATATAATGAATAATGGTATTTTTTATTTAATAGTGTGTTTTAAAGTGATTCATATCCTTTTTTGAGTTTTGGAACAATTTTTTACAAGATAATTTGTCCATTGGATGGCTTTGGTTCTTATGTGTGAATCATTATGCTTCAGTATAATATTCCTTGTGTTTATTTAATTGGAGAATTATATGTTTCTATGTTTATAAAAAAATAATGGTGAATATTCACAAATAAAAATGTTCATATGGTTTACATATAGATTGGAATGTTCTTATAAATGGTTCTTACAATAATTTTCAACCTTGGTAACTTTGGTATTCAAAAAAACACTCTCCTCCCACCATAATTACTTTTATATTCACTTCCATATGTTTCCCCTAAAAACTCATCATGGTTCTAAATTGATTTGGGGTTTCCAAATTACATAAAATTTTGTTTTCAATTTTACTTTCTAAATAATGGAATAATCCAAATGTTAGAAGAATGGTTTTAAAATCATCTTTTTTGTAGGCCATTCTGAAACAAAGTTATGCAAACAATTTATGATTTTAAATGAATAGGCTTGTTTGGTACTTTGATTTTAAATGAATAGGCAAGAGAGTGGGAAATGAATAAATAGTGGTATCTGAGGGTTATTTTTAATTACATGAATGTAATTGCCTCCTCAGATAACCATTATAATTTTATAATGGTATTCTTATATTCATCTTAAAGTTTGAGTGGTGATTTCATTTTATTACTGATTAAATGGATTAAAACTAAATGGATATAGGATAGTCCTTGAGGGATTTTTCCCTATTGATGCTAGATTATAGTAGTTTGGTTGTTTGTTTTCTATAGAGTTTCACCAAACACTAGTTTGTTGTTCTGAACACTGTATGACCAGAGTCTCTTATAGATGTGTTTAGGAAATTCCCATGATTACATATCTATATTTTATAGTATTATTTTCATGGAAAATTTTTAACATGTTCTGTTTATATTTTCCCACTAATAATTTCACAGTTTCACTATCTTGTAATATTTGATATGTCATATTATTGGTTTTTTGTGTTATCTTTTTTTGGAAGTGTTTTCAAACAATATTTCTCAAATATAAGTTTTTATTAAAATTTAATGATGTGTTTTATTTTAAAAAATGATTTTTAAAATCTATACTTGGTTATTAATACCAAAACCAACTTTCTATTAGTATTTTTACACCATAATTAAAGGTATTTCATGATAAAGGGCATGCTTGGATTCTATGTTTCTTACCTACTATGTTATTTTATTCTCACACACAACTTGGGAAACTTAGCATTGGTAAACCTAATCCGGTTTGGAGGTTCATCTTTTTTTTCTTGGTTTGCTCATAGAGTGGGATGTTCTTGAAGATGGTGGTGACCTTGTAGTAAAATAGATGTATGATTAATGTAATTTCATTCTACTAAAGGTGTTTATTTTATTTTTTTTTATTCTTTTTTATTAATTACATAGTCAATTTTTATGGGGTAAACATCTCATACTTGAGTATGTTTGATACCCGGCACTCATTTTGAACCTAGAAAGATTGTGAATGCCTCTTGAGCCTTGTTAGGGGTTGTCTAGAGTGACTAATTTGTGGTTGACCTAGGTTGGTTCATGAAATTTTTCATTTTATAAAAATTATATTATTGAGGTATTTATTTTTTCATAAATGTTTTAAAAAGGAAGTTAAATTTTTCTTCTGAATCTCATTCAATGGTTTATAAAATGAATATTTTAAATATTTTATGTGGAACATTTTCCATTTATTTTAAAAAGAAAAAATGAATATTATACTTTATCATATATGACGTTGGTGGATTTTCCTACCACTAAAATCATTATTTTATTGTTCATTTACTTCGAAATATTCAATTTTTTAATTATTTAATAAAATCATTCCAGTTATTCTAGGTATATTTGATTTCAAAATGGGAATTCAAATGGTAAATATATTTAAATATTGAGAAATGTTTTTTATATGTGCTAAAAAACATTTCCAGGCCTATATGATGAAAAGGGTTAAATTATATGATATTTTATTCATGATATATTACTTTATCATTATATGTGATAAATGGTGGATCTCGAAATATATTATTTGAATAGGGGATCCTAATATTTTTATACATATAGGTGACCGGGATGGAACTTTTATAAAGAAGGACCACCATTATATCTTTCCAAGGCATTGGGAAACGTTCAATGTCATCAATGTCATGATGTTTGAAGTTAACCGGGGTGGTATATCATTTGGATTTAACTAGGATCCAATTATATCTAACACTAGGATAACACTGGTTATGCATATGATGCTCTATGTTTTCAAGAAATTATCTTCTCACTTTATACATGTTTTTAATGTCATACTATAGTTATAAGTTAATGTGTATCAAGTTAATATGTTTTACATCATATTATCAATTTGTTTTTTGATAAAGGTAAGTGTTTTATAGGTTTCGTGTATTTCACTAGACTAGGGGATTTCTTTCTCTTTGGTCCCTTGTTGATATTTTTAGTCTTATTCCATTTTTATAAATATTCATTGAAGACATTTTGGATGAGTAAGAACAAAAAATAATTCATGATGAAATCAATAATGATTATTCATGAAAATAAAATATTTTCCATTTTAAATGTTTTATATTTAGGGATAAATGGATACTGAGTAGAAGTGTCCACATTCTAATATTTGTCTTTATTTTGTAAGAATTTCAGACTAATAATTTAATACTATCATCATAAATGATATTTTTGAATGAAATAAATTGAATTCTATTATAATAAACTAGATTATGTGATGATTATGTTTGTATGATTATTGTTGGTATTAGAGAGTAATTTTAAGTATCTCTCGTGGTTATGGTAACATTAAATGATTGTGAATTTTTTTAATTCGAAGTTATACAGAATAATAATATTACCATGTTTCTTAATCTATTATATTTCTACCCAAATTTTTTTTATAGATAAAATAGGGAAGATAAATTATGATGGTATCAAAAAAAAATATACATCCCAATCAACAACTTGGATCATTTGGAATTAAAGTTAAAAAATTTATTGTAATGATGAATCAATTGATGTAGTATATAAATGGTATTGGAATCCATGTTAGAGAGAAACCAGATTTTCTAAAGTGGAACATGTCAATATATAAGCATTTTAGGACTGAGCACCACCCGACATTTGTTGAAATATTAAATCATGTGGTAGATGATAAATGCATCAGTACTTATAAAAGATATTTGATGTCATATAATGTTTAGATATTTATAAGGAAACTCTCTCCATTTACCTTTTTGAATGTGATTTTAATCAATGGTGGTATTTGGTTTATAATACTAGTGAGAAATAAGAGCACGATGCAATGGAATTGGAAGATTTTATAATTATTTTCCTTGAAAAATAGTTCCTTAAATTTGTTTGACTTAGATTGAATACCAAAATATAGGATTTAAATTAAAAATATAGTGATTCAGTAGTTGTATATGAGGAAACATTTATAATATTCGCTAGGTGTAACATGCCTTTAACCACATTCAAGTAATTAACTTCTCTTTGATTCTTTTTTTTAATTTAGAGCATCTTTGGACTCATATGGATGGATAGAAATTTTTGAGTAAAATGACATAATGTTCAAGGATGGATGCTCATTTTAATTAATAGAATCTAGTTTTTAGTGTGTTAATGGATTTTGTGGGGTTATCCTATAATTTAGAGGATTCCTGAGTTGGTTTTGGTGTTTTCTTTTGTATGTTGGGAGATTGCATAATGTTTAAAGGGGTTACATGTTGTGTACGTGTTTTCCAGAAAATTGTATTTTGATGTGTATATAGCATGAAAGGATTACACTTTGTGTAATGGTTACATGATGAGTAATGAAAACATATTGGTTTGACACAAAAAGGTGATGGATTTTCCAGTGCATGTGATCTTCATGGATTAAAAAATTTGTGAAGGGATTGTATTCCATTTACTTGACTCAGAATGTCTTTTATGAGAATCATACGTGTGATATTTCATTTTCTTATTCTATATCTCCTTTAGATCTCAACCTATAAGGCTTATAGAAAAAATTTTGCAGTCTCTATTCAGTGTCGATTGATCAATTTGTTGTAAGATTATTATAAAAGATGGGTTTCATCTATACAGGTGAGTATTTCTTTATATTTATTGGTTTCTCTGATCATAGTATCACCCTAGGAATATTTTACAATAATTATTGGTATGTGACGATGTTTTATCAGGTTCCACTTCTATATCCATTGTGTTATCTTCTTCCGAGGGTCGTTTCCTTTCTTAGTTATTGTGTAAAGGGTGTTAATTCTGGAGGCATGTTTGTAATCCTATTCTCCATATACACTTTGGTTGAATTGGGAAAATTCTATGCTTATAGATTTAATATAGGGACCCTATTTTCACAGTTTCATTCTTTTTGTTGTTGGATCCTTCATGGGTGTGTGTGACTCTGAGTTTTGTGGTAGGAGGTTCCATCTCTATCATGTATTGAAGAATTATATTGCTCTAATTTTTATGAGATGATTTATAAATAAATTATCATGTTTTTATTTATCTGTAACATGATTTGGGATAAAAGGTGGTTTTCCGCTAATTCTTTAGTTAGTGGAAAACAAGGTATTTTCAAATCATTCAAATTATTTATGGAATGCATCAATTGGGAAGCCATGGGTATATACATGGAAGGTTTTTCTTATGGAAATCAACCATGTTACTATCGGGGGATTTTCTCATGGGGATTTTCCCTGATCCCTAGGAATACTATTATAGGTACATGTTTGATATCATTGGTAGGTTCACTCTTAGGGGGATTAACATACCCTTATGAATAGGTTCTAGGGACTTGTTGTGCCCTGGTCATTTTTTAGTAAGATTAGTACGTTATCCAATACTATTGAGTTCCCTTTAATGATTTACCAATGATTTTTCTTTATATTATCTTCAGATTTATACATTTTTACATTTATTTATAAATTTATATACCTTCTTTTAAATTATAATTATTGGAAATGAAAAATAATTAAAATGGTTTTAATAAAACAAATTTATTTCTTATTATTCCATGTCATACATGAAATGATTATAGTTCAATTATTATACAATGACGTTTTATGGATAAACAATATGGGATCCTACTATGAATTACAGCTCAAACCGTATTTACTTCATCGATGACATGTTAACCTTTGTATGTCCTTATATATAGGGAAAAGAAAGGTGCCATAGTGAGTTGGCATTATTTTCTGTCAGCTAGGTTTAGGTGGATAGATAGTGAGATGTTGTGGGTTTCCCACACTATCCAATGTTGCATTTTTTACCTATTATTTTTATCTACTATGTTTGTGTATTCACTTGGTGTTTTTTATCTTCCTTGAGTTATATGGTTTCTTCCATTTTTTGTTATGGAATATATAATTATTCCACTCTTGTCTCTTATATTATCATGTGTCTGTGCCATGTCATTTCTTAACGTAGTTAGAAATCATTCCCTCTCATTGTTTTTTGATTCTAGGACACTATTCTCAATCCTGTAGAGATTAAGAATACCCTTCGGTTATGTGATGTATCTGATTGGGTACTAGTTTTAGAGGGTATTTGGGTTGTAATATTATATTTCGGTATTAAAGGAGGTATATTCTCAAGATTCACAGTCTTAGTATTTTTGGTAGAATGGATAAAGTATATAAACCAATTTAGATTTATGTTGCAATAAGATCCTAGAAAGATATTTCCATGATGTGACTCAAGATGTCATGGTATTTTGGGATATGTCTCTATTTTTTCAATGTTTTTCTCTTAGTTTTTTCTTATGGGTTTTCTTCTTTGAATTGATGTTGATATATTGTCTAATATTTAATTTTGTTTTGTTCTATATTATTATTCCTATGAGATGTGTTTCCGAAGTTCTTCTGGATGGTGAACCTGATTATTCTAAAGGGAATACTCTAATGGATAAAAATTTCATCAAGGAAATTGTGAGGGTAGTTCATACTGACAACCAAGAGATATAGGATAAAGGGATTGATCATGTGAGTTATTTCATGAGAATCCATCATCCATTAAAGGCATGAATGAACCTAAAGATGTGTAGGATTGGTATAGAAAGATTGATCATATCTTATAATTCATAGAAACACCTAAGAATATGAAAGTGAAGTATGCAACATTCAGATTTGACGGTCGTACCATGAATTGTTGGGATTCTATGTAACATGTAGATAAGCATGTTTTATTAAACTGGGCATGTTCCAAGAATCACCTATTCAAAGAGTTTTATCTTGAGTCGCTGATGATGGAGAAGACCATAGAGTGTATCTATTTATAGTAAATTGTGTGTGTGGTGTCGGTATACATCATTAAAATCTCCGAGCTATATCATTTTATCATCATAGGTAGTGAAGAATAATAAGTTGAAATTACAAAAGTACCAATAAGTTTTGAACCTGGAAATCAGATCTCCTGTATTTGTGATGAAGATTTTAACCTATAAAGAGATAGTGGAAAGGTATATAATTTAAGAGCTGACCACAGGAGGAATGGTTGGATATTCAACCCCTTCTCTATAACCTAGTTTCATCTTTAGTGGTGAGATAAGTAAAAAGAAGAAGTGAAAGGATCATCACAGGAGTGGTTGAGGTGGTTCTTGTAAGTATGACTCTTTACCACATCTAGTTAATTCTAGTGGTGTTCCTCTAACTTAATATTAGTGTTTCATGGTTAGAAACTCAATAATTTCTTGTCCTTCAAATGAAAATATAATTAATAGGTGTTTATTTTGGGGACGTATAAAAGGTATTGGTAAGGATATTTCTACTCATCATTATGGTCAAGGATCATCAGCTCAAAAATATTCTAAATAGTAGTTAGATTAATCAAATACTATAAGGATATAACCATAGGCCTCAGGATTGAATCTCCTTCACATAGTAGATGAATTTCAATAAGAGGACGATCTGGGTCCAATGATAGAGAGGGGTACTAAATTTAGTGCATCCTTGTTTTTAAATGTTTTATTTGATACTGGTGGTTCCCAATTTTTTATATATAACCATTTTGATGAATTTATTAACCATCTACTGAAACACATATCCATTTTTAGGGGGTTTATAATGCCTCTTCTATAGAGGAACGGGTAGGGGTTTCGATGTACTTATATTGTATCGATAAATGATACAGTGTAATACTGTGATTTTTCATGTTCTTGATATATATCTATATGACAGTATCATCAAGATGGATTACGTTTTTGATCATTGAGCTGAGGTTAATTGTTATAATTAATGAATCTCATTCCATACATCTGGTGGAAGATTATGAGTATTTCAGTTGGAGTAGTATCTGATGTCTAGCCATGCAGGACCTTGCCAGCCATAGCTTAGGAGTTTTGTTCCATTGTTGTCATTGAGGTCCATGGTGTTTCTCCTATTTTTGATATTCTCAAAAGTGTTTGTTTTTTCATAACATTTTCCCAAATAATTTATCTAGTAATACTTTAATAGTATGTATAGATTACAATTTACCTAGTTTCATATATGTAGTCAATATCGATACCTTATTCTGTTATGGAACCAGTGGAGCTGATAGTGCAGAAGGTTCAGTAGGGTGACATGATGAAATTGTGTTTTGTTTTATCTATTGTTATTCTTTATATATATTTAGTGCTCCTTTCCATGATTGGATATGGTTTACTTTAGTTTTCTATAGAAAATTATAAGTTTAAATGGGTAATAGTTAAGAAAAAGTATCATTTTCATCATGTTGATGATTTGGTGGATCAGGTAAAGTGGGAAAATATGTTTTTAGTAATTGATATCCCATAAGGTTATCCCCGTCATAGTGTTTGGTAGTCTGAAATACTAAATAAAAATTTTAAGAGATATGATTTCCAATAAAAATATTTATTAGTTCTATCTAGTCTGACTAACAAACCATTAATTTTTATTGATTTAAGTAATCATATATCCAATCAGTATCTCGACAGTTTAATGGTAGTGTTCATAGAAGAAATTTTGGTTACTCAATTTTCTAGAGTGATCATAAGCACCATCTATGTTTTTTAGAAGTCTGAAGGAATCACTGTTTGTATTGAAATAATTTAAAATGAAACATCTGAAATCAAGAACTAAGTTTCTTGTGGAATGGGTTTTCTGATATTGGAATATTAGTTGACCATTAAAAGGTAATGGATCTCTTATCATGTTAAGAGCAATATAATTTCATTCAAATTCATCGATTTGCAGATCTTATTAGATATTACAGATGTCTCATTAGGTATTTCTCAAATTTAGTGTAACCATAGACTTATAATACTCATAAAGAGGTTAAATTCACATTGGATATAAGGGTTCAGTATACTATATAATATCTGAAAGGACTTCTGACATCAAATCTTATTCTGATCATACCTTAGACCGGAAGGGGGTATGTGGTTTTTAGTAGTTCATCATGAACTGGATTGGTTTGCGTGTTCGTGGAGGAAGATCATTTGTTTTTTATGGTTCTCTTATTCTCAAACCAAATGAGAATAATTTCCCCTATCATGATTTATTAATTTTTTTAGTTATGGATGTGATTTTGTGTTAGCAGCACTATCTCTTTCTAAAATGGTTAATATTATTTACTAACTATAAGAGATTCATAAATATCTTCTCATTGAAAGACTTGAATTTTAGATAGGGACAATGTGTGGAATACATATAGATGTTTGATTTTTTTCTTAAACCATAGAAAAGGAAAGTATCATTGTAGACGATCTTAGAACGAAAGCTTCATCACATGATATTTTCGATTCGAGGGAATACTGGAACCATATGAGGATTTTTTTTCTCGACTACATCTAGATGCTCAAAAGGATTTTTAATGTATGGTTTCGATCAAGGATCAACTATAATCATCTCTCCACGAGTCTATTCTACAGAATCAGCTATAGGATATAAAGATACATGAAATTTGAGAATCCCTATATAGCGGGGATACCATATTGGGATTATTTATCTCTTCAAGTGGTATTCAATTTTTCAAGGATCGGGTTGTAATCAGAGAATCTCGGATAATATTATTTCTATCTGATTTTCATATTTCATTATGGTCTATTCATCTAGTAAATAAGAATATGTATTATTATATGAAATGGTATTTATGGTGAATAGCTGTGAATCATTAAATATGTTGATTATGTTTCATGTAGTTACAACAACCAATAGATAAACACGGTACATCTAAAACCTTTTGGTTTTATTCATCTTCAATTGGTGCCTTTTTGGACGTAGTAAGAGGTACCATGGACTTTAATTCCTGATTACTATAGACCACATGAGCATGAAATACTATCATGGTGGTGATTTATCAATTGATAAAGTTATCTCATTTAATTTTGTTCAATGACCCTGCAAAATTAGAATATTTGGACAAGATATCTGTTCAAAATGTTTTGGGCTTATATAGGGTTCCTTCTACAGTTTTTTCAGAAATGAATCCTATTTTTACGTTAAGGTTTTTGAAAATTATCCAAGATATTATGGTGACCAAAGTCAGATTAAGTAAATTGTATCATCCACAAATATATTCTCAGATGGATCCTGTTATTCTTATCCTGGAGGATATTATTCATACATGTGTCATAGATTTTTGAGGATCTTGGGGATGCCATCTAGGACTGGTTAAGTTTTACTATAACAAAAATTATCACTCATCAATTAGAATTCATCTCATTGAGGAATTCTATGGTCACTCATATAATTCAAATATTTTTTGGGAAGAGTTGGGAGATGTTTAATTTGTGGGAACATGTTTTTTTAGGAGACGTCCACAAGGATTCAATATATATGTTAGAATCCGATTATGTTGTAGAGTAAAAATAAATATTATGTAGATCAATAACATCATTCTATATAGTTTTCTTTGGGTTTCCGTAGTCTCTTTGAATATTTCTCCTTGGTTTGGGGACCATCATCATGGAAAATATAGAATGTTGACTTAATGATATGTTAGACTGTTTGAGTTCATTATGTGGCTTGGGAAGGATTCTTATTTTTTTTAATTTCCCACTCTGTTAATAGGAATACATGATATGTTCCACATATTATAGCTCAAGAAATATCATCCTAAACCCTCTCAAAATCTGTGTTTTTAGGAGATTGAGTTAGAGCTAGATGATTTTGTTTTTGAAGAGAATATTGAGATCATTGAATCTCATGTAAATGTCTTAAATGGGATGACAATTCTGTATTCCATAGGTATATGGTCGAATTGATCACCATATCATGATACATGGGAGAACTATTCATTAATGAGGTAGTAATGGCCTCACCTCTATACCAAACATGATTTATCTACATGACTTATTGGGTATAGAAAGTATTATAGTGAGGTTTTTCTAACACACGGTTACCCCTTTTATGTAATTCCCTTATATATTTTATTTTTCTATTTAATTGGCTACATCTTGGGACTCCTAAGGATAGGGAGAATTTTTTTTTATAATGATTTAATGTTTAGTGATGGATTTTCATTTGAATTAATTAATGTTTGGTATAATTGTTTTAATGTATTATGTGGGGTTTTCTTTGAGATTAGAGGATTCCTGAGTGTATTCTGTAGTTTTTTGATATACATTGTCGGATAACACAATGGGTAATGGGTTTACATAATGAGTACATTTTTTGTAAACAAATGTCTTGAGTTCTGCACAATTAATGAAATGAATACATGTTGTGTAATGGTTACATGACAAGTAACGATAAATTATATATTTAAATTAGCTTCTAGTGTTTGTGACTTTTGTGGATACAATGGTGTTTATAAGGATTATACCCTCAATAAATTTTTGAACATTTAATTTTAGTGCATCGTATGAATTATATTTCATGTCATTCTACCTCATCTACTTCAGATCATGAAAATAGTGGCTTCTTCAATGATTTCTATTTCCTCTATTCATTCTATATTGATCCGTTCGACATTGGATCACCATAGAAATTGGGTTCCATCTCTATGGGTGAGCATGTTTTTCTATTTTTCATTAATTTATCATGATTGAATTATGTCGTTGTGTTATCAAATCCATTGATCTATGACTATGTTTCATCATGTTTATCTTCTATATATGTTATGAAACCTCATACAAATGGCTATTTTTTCGTTTTGGTGTAAAAGGTGTGTGTTCATGAGTTATGTTTTCATTTTTCTTCTAAAAACATCTTCTGTTTAATTGGAACAATTCTATGTTGTATATATTAGGTCTAGGGCCTCTTTTGTTGTTATTTTATTCTTCTTGTTGGTGGATACTTCGCGGTAATTTTCAAACACTAGTTTTCTATTAAATGGTTCTATCTCTACCCTATGGTGGTGAGTTGTATTTATTTTATTTTTATAGAATGATTTATATATAAATTGGAATGATTATTTTGTTTGTGTAATTCGATTTTTGATAATGGTGTTTCCCTTGTTTTTTTTGTAAATTTAAAATGGCGTATTTTCAAAGAAATGAACTGATTTATGAAATGTAGAACATGGGAAGCCTTAGGAACAAATGTGGATTGTTTAGAATAGTTTCAAATTCCATGTTACCATCAAGGTATTTCCTCATGGGTTTTTTTGATCCCTTGGCCTATTATTATAGGGACTTGTTTACCATTTTTGGAGGTCCAATCATGTTGAATTTCTTTTATCCATAGGCATGTATTCTATAGACGTATTTTTTTAATATTTATTTTTTGTGGTACGAGTAGTCTTCTATCATAACATGTTCAGTTACATGCTATGATTTACCAATGGTCTGTCTTTTTGTTTTTCAATTTTGATTTGCATCATTTTATTTTGAAATTGAAATACCTTCCTTTTTTTGTAAAAGTGAACGTTCTACCATGATTTTGATAAAATTAAGGTATTTCATAATATTCCATGGTTTACATGAAATCATAATACTTGAAATTTCATATAGAGACTCTTTAGGGAACTTCAAGGTGGGATTCTAGGGAGCCTGTTAGCTCACACCCTGTACAATTATTTAGTGGATAATAGACCATTATTAGTATTTTGATTTAGGGAAATACACCGTGATATAGTGAGGCAGTGGGGTTTTCTGTCAGTTGGGATTCGGTAGCTAGATTTGGAGATGGGGTGGGTTTTTCAATGCTATCACATTGTGCTATTTTTTCCTATATGGATTTCCAATGTGATTCAACATTATCTGAGAGGGTTTTGGATTATTTGAGTTCTTTAGACTCTATTGTTAGTTACATCTATGGAATACATTTTCTTCATCTTTTGTCACAAACATATATATGTATTTCTGTTTGTTAGTGTATGACATTTCGTTGCTTCAGGTTGTGAAAAAATGTCCCTTGTTGTAGTTTTTTAATACTTAGGTTCTAGTCACAAGCCTATGGGGATCAGTAATTATAATTTAGTATATGATGTGTCAGTTTGGGTACCAGTTTGAGGGGGTATTTGGATCAGTTTATTATACATGGTGTGTACCATATTTTTCAAATACATTGATATTAAAATCAATATATTTTTCATAGGATTAAAACCAAGTTTACAAATATATTTTCCCTCCTAAGATTTATATTTTATGATAATTTTTTTCATTGTGATTCTAAATATGATATGGAGTTTCCCAAAACATTAATTACTTTTGATGAAAAGTGTAATAATAAGTCAAGGTGGAATATAATGGAAAAATAGTCAACTAATAAATATATAGTTCAACGCCTAACCTATGCCATGAGTGGTAAAATAAATTTCAATTAATGTTTGATAGGATATGGATAATGTTATAGTTTAGTATTTTTTTCCTAGGTATCATGACTAAAAATAATGGATCCATAAACAATCTATAAATAGGTTAATGGGTTTAAATTGAACTATGGGTTTTTTGATTTTTAATAGAATAAGAAATTATGAATAAATATATTTGAAGTTAGTTTCTTGGAATAAAATTTAACAAAATTGAAATAAAAAATGGTTGGAAAAATTCATTTTCAATTACTATAGTTAATAATGGGGAATCAAATGAAGTGGAGAAAAAACCAGGAAGCACATCATTTTTTAGGGATTGATCTAATAAAAGGGTTCCATCTGTTGAAGATAGAGGAACAGGATATTATGAAAAATTATTTTGGTTTATATATGGGCATTATGATATTTGTTTATTTCCATTGCATTTTCTTATTTCCCAACAATTTTAAAGGATATGATGAATATATTGTTCCATGACTATATTGATATGTTTTTTGTTGTGTTTATTACTGATATATCGGTATATAGTCGAAGTCATGAGGATTATGAATGACACATATTTTTTTTTTATAAAAATTGATGTAATATAAACTATACAAAAAATTTCGTAAGTTTAAATTTTTGTCTCAAAATAAATTCATTCCTACAGAATACTGATACTAAAAAATCATAAATTTTGATCTTCCTAAAACTAGAGTTGTTGAAAATGTCCATGTCCTAAAAATATCACAATGACTTGCAGTTTCAAAGGATTAGTGGTTTATTACCATTAGTTTTTCAAAAAATATTCTTGGTTATCTAGCCCATAGAGTATGTTAGCCATTAAATGATAAAAATTGATATAGGTGAATTATTGTGAAGATTGTTTCTATGAACTAAAAACAAGACCAGGGAGTTTTCCATAGTTTCCCCTTACAACTATAAATATTGAATAAATCATAAATAGTGATGATTTATTGAATATAATTGTTTTTATGTAAAATGATATGGTAATTGACTATGTTTCATGAAAATGAAATCATCATGAGTTAAATTATCCTACGCATGATAAAGAAATAGTTGTTGTGGTATTTTATTTAAAATTTAATATGAATAATTTATACAGTGTAAATTGAGAAATATATTATAATAAAAAAAATTAATTATATATTCAACTATATATATTTTAACATGAGGAAGATAGGTTTTCTTGAACTAATTATGATTTATGATTACATGATTCATTACCATACTTGAAAAGAAAAAATAGTTTGACGCTTTCTATGATTATGCTAATACTATATTGAACATGTTACTCTTGAAACATGACCCTTTTGTAAATTATTTGGGGAATTTTATCCAAGAACATACTCATATAGGAACATGCATTTTTTGTTTCAGGATTAGTTTAGTTGGAATTTTCATCATGAATTATGAAAGTGCATAACGAGGATCATGTTTTACAGGAAAAGGTAGAATATGTTATGAATGGTATGTTTCCATAGTTTAATTCTGATTAAGTGTGTATTATTATATTTGGAATGATATTTTTGTGACCTATAATTCCTAGGTGATTAGAGAATTATTGTTTGAATCACATAATTCCTAATTTTCTATACATCCCAGAAGCACTAACATGTGTAAATAATATTTAGACTATTACTGGTTGTATTGAATGAAAAGATATATAGTTCAATTTATAATAAAATTTGTTACATTTAAATTGATTTAATTAGAAAAAAATTAAAAACAAAAATTATTTATTTTATTATTTTTTTGGTGTAAAAATGATAAAATATATTCATGTAACAATTTCATTTGCATTATTTTTTATCAACTATTTAAATTTTCACATTTCCTTACCATTTAAGAAATAATTTACATAGATAAAATTTTTTGATTGTACCTCAATGATATAGTCAATTTACTTGGATCCCATATTCCTATTATATTTGATCATGATCCCATACTCACCTATAATATTTATAATCGTATTTGGATTTCGTTGACCATTGAGTTAAATTTCATTACATATTTTTGTCCTTAATATTTTGTATAATTCAAGTGAATAACTAATCATTGTAGATAATTATTCAACTTTATCCAATAGATTTTATGGAAATTTCCTGTCCCCAACATTTATTAGTTGATTTTTCCTAATAATAATATTAATTCTAATTTATTATAGATCCTTTTGAAGAAATATATGGAATGTAGTATTTGGATCTACATTATTTCTATGCAGAATGTGAAATGAATTTTTGGTATAAGAGATGGTAGATGAGATTTATAAGAAGGATATGGTGATTATGAAATATATGTAAAAAGATCAAAGATTATAGAAATTTTATGTGTATTATAGAAGGAAATATCATTTATTGAAGTTTTTCGATCATATATTCTTAAAGTATTTCTGTAGAAAAGTGTAATGTGTTTTTGTAAAAATTGGGTTAATATGTCTATATTTCACTGTAAATTATGAAATCATGGATACATTTGGATTAGCATCCTACTATGTGGCCAACCATTTCAGTTTTTTTAGGAATATAATAAATTACATGTTTCGTAGTTATAAAGATATGGGATTGATGTGTCTCATGTTTTTAACATTAATGTAGTTTAGTTGGAAGAGAACCATTCTTCTGGTGAATAACCTATTCATATTCATAATAATATATTTAATGTTGTTATTTAAAAAAGTAAATTCATCGAGGTTTTTTTTGGAAAAATCATATTTTTAAAGAATAAACAAGGGAATCTAAAAATGATATGAAAGAAAAAATATCCAGTATTTTCTATGAAATGAATAAAATTTTCATTAAACAATTTTCAAAATAGGGGATATATATAACAACCCATGTAAATTTAATGATAAATACCAAGAATAATAATTTTTATTTAATTATATATTTTATATTTTTTATCATCAAAAAAATATTATGTATTTCATTTTTCAAAAAAGAAATAGTTTTATTCTTACTAAATACATTCTCAAATAATGGTTTATTAAAAACTTTTTTAAAGTTTTTTGAATTTTAATTTGAAAATAAGAAACCTATTTCTGAGTCCATAATATAAAAAATTTATTACTGTGATATTTTTTTCTTTTTTAGAAAATATTGACTATTCTTTGAAAAACCAAAAAATACAGATTTTTGTACAATTAATATTTAATTTCATTAAATATAGTAAATCAAATGTACCATTGTAATATTAATTTTATCTCAAACTATTATAAATATAATTTAGTTATATATAATATAATTAAATACGTTTTCATCATATATATACCTGATTTTGGTATAAGTATATTCTCATCATTAAATTACATACTTTTCTAAAACAATCGCTGTATTTTGTGTTTTAATGTTAACCTAACATCTTAAACATATTTAAATTGAATATTCCAAAATGGAATCCATATTTTCAATATTAATTTTAAAAGAAGATAAATATATCCAATTAATTTTTGGAAACATTGAATAGTAATTGTGGAAAATATTTGACACCTTGGTAAGGTTAAAATTTGAAAATCATGATAAAACCATGAAATAATGTATCAAAAGAAACCAAAACAATTTATCAATTCCATTATATGGGTTATACTCACATATAAAAATCCCAAATTCTAATATATGGAATTTTGTTTTCATTTTTCTCATATAATGATAATTTTATATTTTGCATGCAACAAAAATTCTGAAATCCCACTATCTTGTTTTTAATATCCATAAATTTTGTGATATGTGTAATAAAAACTTATGACAAAATTTAAAAATGTAATTTTAAATAGAAATGATTTTTCAGGATTATAATTCGTTTATATTTTTATTGATGAAATAATTTTATAAAAATCATACACAATGCTGAAACAATATTAGTTAAAGCTGTAGGAAAATCAAGTTATTTATTTTGAAAAAACTTCTAAATTAAATATTATGGGTTTATTATAGTTTAAAAATAATATATAGATCAATATTAAATACTATGTATGGTTTAATATATTATATTATTATTCATTTTCATTCATGTTTTTTAAATTCAAATTAAACTAATAGTTCCAAAAATGACATTACTTATATTTTGTAATAAGTAATTTTTAACTATATAATTTAAAATTTATAAAAATATTTTATTAGATAATTGAATGAAATATGTTTTAAAAAATAATAAAATTACCATTTAAGGGTCACATTTATTCTTATAGTAACTTTATTTTTCACTAAATAGTAATGAGCTTTGAAACCATGGTAATTATCAAAAGAGTTAGTCGAGGTATAAAAAATATATAAGAGTAATAAGATAGTATAAATACATCCAAATTTTATTATTTGATATGAGTTATATAAATCATAATCATGTCTGATAAATATAAAATTATGGATCCATTTTTCATTGAAAATTTATTTATATTAATTTAATACTTTATAAAATTCTTAGATTTCACCTTTCTTAACTTATATAGGGATCCTCTTATCCTAATTTATTTATACTTAAAAATAACTTATAAAAAACCTATATACATACATAAAATAAACCACCATGTATTAAAAAAAATTAAATTATAAAACCAACCTATGAAATCTTTAGTTATAATCTTAAATAATTTTTCTTAAGAAGATGTATAGTTCAAAATGAACAGTTTTAATTTTATTTCCTATTCAACCATAATAAATATTCTTCATCTAAGGTAATTTAATAAAATAATTATATTAAATAAAATAATATTTTATTATGTTAACTTCATAATCTATATGCACCTTCTCTTATATAAAATTTGTAACGTAAACATCGCTCATGCCTATGTGTCGACTGCCATCTCACCGAACTACTGTGTCTCATTTTCCACCACAACATCTCATAGATTGTAATGATGATGTACTTTAAGTATACATATGATATTCATTACATTTTTATCATTATATAATGATAATATATCTTTTCCTTTATTTATGTTCCATCAATTGAAAAATGATAACGTTATTCCTGCATTTGTGTCACTTGCCACCACTATGAAGTTATGTGATAAATTTTCCATTTCCACATAAAATTGATGCTGTATGTATGTATATTATAAGTTAAAATATTATATTTAATATGATATTATCACCATATAAATAGAAAATAACACATAACATCTTTCCATGATGATCGATGAATAATGGTAACCTAACTCATGTGTGCTTATACTCTATTATCTCTATTATGGTTATATAATTAATATTCTATATAAATATTTCCTTGTTGTTTTATAAGTATTAATGATATATAAAATTGATAATAGTTTCATGATTATTATTATATATATGATAGATTACTCACCACATTTACCTTATTCATCCTACAGAATACTTCTTTAGAGAATGAAACTGAATATATCATGAACCTTTGATATAAACATAAATTATTAACTAATTAAATATAATATTGTCACAGATGAAATAAAATAATAATACACCTTAAAAAATTAATTAAAAAATTACATGATTATTATATGTCTATTATTTTGGTTGGTAAAGCACATTTGTGATGAGTCTGGCCCGTGTTATGAGAAATATTAAATTAAAACCTCATTTTTTAATTTTTTTAAGATTTATTTTCTTCATTATTTGGAATTGTTATAATTCTTTAAAAAGTAATCCTTTAAAAAATTTGTTGGAAATTTTGAAATTATTTACAAATAAAGGAAAATAAATGTTATATTTCTACATATATGGTGTCAATTTATATTCACAGTAATAAACCAATTATATGATATTTTTATTCCTATATATGATTCAAGGATTGGTTAAAGAAAAAATATCTTTCACTTGTTAATGGAATTTTATTTTCTAAATTTAACAAAGGAATATTTTGATATTCCAAAATATTTATCATATGGGTGCAACATATGTTTTAAAGGATTTTTGGATGCTAAGTTTGCGTAAAATAAATTTTTTAATCCATGATATGGTACTTGATAATTATAGATGTTTAAATAGTTAGATCAATACATTTCAAATGAATAAGACGCACCAATATCACTTATATGAATGAGTGATCCAAATACATCTAATACAACAGGTGATCCCAATTATAACTATCTTAAACATTAGGTGATGAATCTTTTCCTCAAAATAATGAAGGAGGGAGTTAACTATGGTTGTTTATCTAATGTTTTTAACCATCCTCTAGTAATTTATAGAAATATTTTTACATTGGTTATAAATATAAGGATCAAACTTTTCAGAAAAAATTTAATGATATAGGTTATCAAGGGTATCATTGTGAAAATAAAATGTGTGTTTCTTTTGGATTTTATTTATTTTATATAATCAATAAATATTGTGACAAAGGTTAATGTTTTATGTGTTTTCATATTTTCCTCAATACTAGCAAATATATTTCTTTTATATTCTTGATTGATCCTATTATGTTAATCAAACATTTTAAAATATTTTTCATTGGGTTATATGATGAGTAAGAACAATGAAAACTTCAGGTTGAGTTAAACGAAATTTATTAATGAAAAGAACAAAAGTGTTTTATTTTTAATTCATTATATTATTTGAAAAATTAATATTAAGTAGAAGAGTTCATATTGTAATATATTAGTTTTCTACATAACAATTATGAACTAATTCTCTAACACTCTATTCTAAAATGATATTTGGAAGAATTAGAATATGTTCTATCATCTAAAGGAACTAGATTATGTAAATTTTGAGGCATGATACTTATATAAAACATAGATCTCAATTATATATTATTGAGAGTGATATTATATGTATTATTTTTAATTCCATACTGTTTAACTTAATTTGTAGATCATGAATGAAATGGAGGAAAAAACATTATATACATAAATATTACATCATTTTAGAATAATATTCGATGGATATCATTAAAATAAATACCCTAAAGCAAAAATGGTTTTCTTTCATTGACTAATAGATACATATTCTTCTTAAATCCTAATAGATCTTTAATATGTACCAATATTTTCTCCATATATAATACACTTTTTATTAATACACTACTTGAAGCTTGTCTTCATATAAAAGGTAAGTTAAACATTAGAAAGGGAGACATAAGATAATAAATAAGGGAAAACATGGGAGACCTATGTTAATGGTCATATTTATTCATTATGTGAGAATAAGTTTATGAGACTATGATATTTATATTTTAAAATATTATCGTGTAATTAATAAGAAGTAATTATTATATAAGGCTTTGTAATTTTAAAATACACGAATCATTGATGAATAAAAGATCACGATATTATATCATTATCATAAGAACATATCATTTAATGTTTTATAACAAGTGGGGAATAATCTTGATCATATTAATCTTATTTTATGTCTACACCCCAACACATTAAAAGCATGATAGTCTTAAAGTTACCATATGTGTACCTACTTTATTATTGGGATAACGACTTTTGGATCCACTTTTAACTCATAAAATGATAATAATTACCCAAATAATTTTAGAGATATAATACACCCACATATCAGATAATCTTAATTGAGTCATATATTATTCAATAAACTCATGAAAAAATTTGTCATTTCATTATATCTTATACCAAGGAAAAGATAACAAGTTCCACAAAAATTTCATCATCATAATCATACCAAATTAATATAATGAATTAAGATTTTATAATAACATCATATTCTTAGTGAATCACATTTATTATCAATGGATATTTCTATATATGAAATTACCCAAAAATGATCATTGAAAATTTTCTTGGGGAAATAATCTTTTCCGTTTGAAATAAATTATTTAAAACATAATAAAAACTAGAATATTTGGATACTCATTTTTTAAAAAAAAATTATTGAGAATTTTAATACAAGGTTTAATTAATTGAATAGTCATGATTTCGGGAAAATGAATTCATGTAGTAATTGATAAAACAATTATTCTTTTCACACATATTGTCAAATGTAACTTGTTTAGTAAATGACCATATGATTCCCTTTAAAACCATTCAATAGAAATTTATATAAGGGTAAATTGAATTTAATAATTCATTGTATTATATTAATAATAATATTTAATGTATTTAAAAGAAAATATAGACATTGAAGAGATCCACTCTTGGTTGAATGAAAAAAATAATGTTTCTATAAAAACATTATTTTTCAATTTTGATTACATAGATATATGTAATTAATAGAAAAAATTAATTTTTTGAAATTAATAAAAGATAAAATATCGTAAAATATCTATGGGATATATTTCATATAATTTCATCAACTGAAATTTAATCATATATATTCACAAAAAAATTGTTATTATAACATAAAATTGATACATTAACTCTAGCCTTCATTCTGATCTCCCTAACATCATGAATAATTAATATAAATCTATACCATAACCATGTAAAACATATTATAATATAAATTATTTATTTATAATATATTATCCCCAATTTATTAGTAATAATTAATTATCATCCCCTTTTAGTGGTTAAATTCAACATTTCATATGTACTTTTCAATTTGAATGTTATTGTATTTATATAAATATCATGGTTAAACAGTTTCCAAAATATTAATCAATAAATAAATATCATGTAAATTAATTATATTCTTATTTATAATATTCAATAAAAAGAGTGACATTAAAATGAATTAAACCAGTCCTTGAGATAGTAGTCTCTATGTACACAAGAATGTTATTTTCATTTTCTAATTAAAAGAAATAAATAAAAAATTTATATAATTATAGAGTAAGAATTATATCATAAATATCATATAAATTTACTAAATCCATCATTATATACTTAAATGTGTGGAAGTGATGTAAAATTAATCAGATCGCTACATTGAAACAGTAGCACATATGTATGCACGAGCAATATATTCTTTTCTTATTTGAACTGAAGGCTTGTGAAATAGTTTTTATATAATCATAATAAAATTTTATATTTTCTATTTAATGTATGTTTATAATGAAATAAACATGTAATGATATAGGTATGAAAATTATAGGGTCTTTGAGAGAACCCCTTTGGTTTGCACCTTAAGCCTTCATAAGATTACCTTATAGAAAAATTTGGAGATCAAGAATAAAGAAAGGAAAAATATATTTTTTTGGATAAGAATTGGCTAATATATAGGTATAATTATTTTTAATAAGAGTGGATAATTGATTCCCTTTTATATGTCAGGGATGGGGTATTCAAGTAATTGATTAAAATATTTAAATATTAAAAATTCAATTTCTTTTTCATATAGAACAACATGGCCTATAATTAAATATTAAGAAAATATATGGTCAAAAATATTCATCCAATTATATCTAGGAATATTTATATGTAATTTTTATCTTTGTCACTTGGTTTAACAACCTTTATTAAGCTATTTTGACCCTAAATGAGGTAAAAAAAATTACACCATGTGTATTCATTATGAAAAAAAATGAATTTTCATCACTACCAGATTTAGAAATTGTTTTTCAATATTTTTAATCCATTTTATAATATTATATTTCATTATATTATATTAATTAATATTAAAATATGTTCTGATAAAAAAATAAAAAACATTTTCATAAAAATTTATTTTTATGCATAAAATTAGATTTATATTCATTAATTTATTGATAAATACTTGTAGATAAATATTAAAATATTTTTTTGATTATTAAATATAAATACTTTATAATAATATTTAATCAATAGTGAATTAGATAATATATTGATAAAAAAATTCATTTTTCACATGAAAACTACCATCGGATAAATAATTCTCCATAACATAATATTATTTGTCTCTATCACTAACCATTAGGTAAAAATCTATGAAGAGATATTCATAAATAACAAGTTACTTTCATTGAATCAAATTTTTTCCTTGTGATTAACATATTAGTTTTTGTTAAAATCCTAACCCATGGAAAAATAAGTCTCTTTAAAAAAAATTGTCTATTATTGATGAAATTATTTTATTAAAATTCACTTATTATTTATTTTGAATTTTATAAATACATTTTTAATATGGATATATATATATATATAATATTTTAAAAAAATCATACCATAAAATATATTGTTTAGGTCATATACTCTATAATATATCATAGTCACTTTTGATATAAGTTAGTGTATAAAAAAGGTTATCAAATATTTCAAATTCATTTCAAAGGAACTCAAATAAAATTTTAGAGAGATGCATTATACCACCCATAAAATGAATTTCACTATTTAAATTTAATATTTCTTGTGAAAATAAAATAAAATACATCTTCATAATTTTATCCTTAGGATCATATATAATTTCCTCGAATTTATGATTCCTCCAACAAAAAATAACTTTTTGAGTAATATTGATTGTTAGTAATTTATGACTACACCCCAAGATATTTGTAGATTATTTTTTTTAATTAATATCATTATCTAGTTGTAGAACTTATGATATCAATAAATCTTCATGATCATGTATGTAATTCCTCAAAATAGATACATATATCATGTGATAAGCTTTCCTCCTTACCCAATCAAGAGTCTCAAATGGGAAAATACCCCTAGATATGAGCTTTAACTTAATTATTAATCTGATAATACTTTTATATTGATATATTCACCGGAATAACTTCTCCACAACATCGAATTATAAATCTCACTAATGGTTCCTAACATTACACTTCTACTAACTAAATGTTTCCTTTATGTACTGTTCAATTTCTCAAAAATTATCTTCCATTTCAATATATTTATCATGTTTTAATAGATTTGGTTCTATAATTTAATCCGAGAATGATAGAGTTCAGCACTTATTTCTGTACAAGGATTCTAATGGATACATCTTAATCATTTACTGAAAGAAATTATTATATGATAATTCAAAAAATAGGAAATTTTGACCCCGATATCATTTGTTGTCTATATAATTTGATCATTCAATAAAATTTTCCATAAAATGGTTATCATATACTAACCATATATATTAGGATGAATGGAATTACTGAAACTCCACTCTATAACATGATCATGCCAATGCCCTCTCCAGAATAACATAGTGATCCTCAGATATTGATCATGAATTATCGATTTCAGTAATCCAATTAAAATTAAAAATTATATAAATTATATCTGAGAAATAAAATCAATAGATATATATATTATAATATAAATGAAATTTTATAGCTTCATAATTTGATCAACTACAACCTAAATTGAAATATAACCATTTGGAGTCTGGGGGAGTCATGTGAGGAATTACAAGGGGGGATATTCTCATTTCAAGTTAGGTATGGGTAATGATTGGGAAATACCCTTAGTATTTTTACTCTTAGAATTAACTTTTTATAATACTATGTACCATGATACATGAAAAAATATCTCTAATCAAGTTATACCATTATAAATTCTTCATATGGTCACTACATGTCATTGTATATCTTGGATTGGTACATAAAATTGATATTTGAGCTTCATCCTCCAACCCCATAAATGTGGGTATAACATAGACAGATGCACTATTTATAAATATTACTATTCTTTAATAATCAGGGCTGAACTCAATAATATTTCATACCATCTTTTTCAACTCTGTAGCTTCTTTTGGAGCCTCGTTATTCTTCACATCGATAGATGGTTGAACACAAAATTGAGTACAATAAGATTTATTCTATTAAACTAATATTTCAATTTTTATAAATATAAAGTACATAAATATGGGATCTTTTGTGATCCTCATCATTGATAATATAGAATTATCCTTTTGATTTAAAGCATTAAACACCCTTTTCTCTTTCCCAATGGGGTTATGTGTTGAGGACTCATATCTTTTTATCAACTCCATGAATCTTCTCTTATTCATACTGAATTAGGTGAATATATACATTAAACATTTATAATCAATATAAATATTAGAAACATATATATAATGAAAAATAATTTATATCTAAAATGAAAACATTGCCCACATATAACTCCAAATCATGAGAAAAGTAATTTTTTCATTAGATTTTATTTTATGAGAAGGACAAGATACCACAATGTAATTATACATAATAACACATCCAATTCACATCATATATGAAAAATTATTGATCAAAAATGTTATTCCACTATAGGGTAATGTGAGTATAGTTTCACTAAAGAACAATTACTTTAACTCCTTTAAATTTTCTTCAATTTTGAGAACCAAATAGAACATAACTCCACTGGGTTTTAATTTTTTTAGTGGATTGGATAGGTATGATAAATTATTCACCAATTTATCATAATATCCTTATGATCTAAGAAGAATAAATATTTCATTCATAATTTCTGGTCTATGATAATGTATAATGTAAGTACCCGGATCTTCGTTTCAGGTATGCCTTTCCTTTTCTGGAGTTTTTGAGAATTTTTGGAGTTTCTGGAAATTTTTGAAGTACACGCCATGTACATTCTGAGTACACACCATGTACTCTTTTCCCGCTTGGATTCATGTGCTGGTTGTGCCCGGGCCACACACACGGTGAGTCAGGGTGACGTGGAGGCCGATTTTGGCAGAGTACGGAAAAACCCACTACACGTCGTTTACTTTAAAAATACACGCCGTGTACTTTTCTTATTTTTCACTATATAGACCGGGGTCGTGCCTAATCTCCATAATCGTCTTCCTCTAGGTCTGGTTTATGTAAGAGACATCGTACAGCCGTGAAACTTCTCAAGATTCCCGATCCTCCATCTGTTCTCCGATTCGAGCTCTGTCGATTGCATTGGAAGCACAGCGGCTAGTTCTCCCTTCTGCATGAGCCTTGATTTCCAATTCTTCCTATTTCGCATGTTATCTAAGGTTGAACGTTTTGTGAGTTTTCTCAGATCTGCAATGTTCTAGGGAGAATCAGCCGTCATGGTTCAAGTATACCGATCTCCTAGGATCAAGGTAGGTGGTTTGTGCCTTACCGTTCAAAGTCTCTGAGTTTATGTGTGAATTTCCACTGATACCCGTGAACGGGGTATTGCCTATTACCCCTTTATACCTTCATTGTTTTCCTTCCTTGTTTGTATTCTTGTGTAGAGTTAATTTGACCATGTTAAAGGATATTTTGTTGTGCTTGGATGTATCTGCCCTTGCTTTGTTCGTTTTACGAGCTTTGGGTCTTGTTTTCCTTTGGCTGCTACACCTGTTTTCATACCTCACGGTTATAAGTTGAAGTGAAACTCATAACATGCTTGTTTCCTTATAGAATATTTAGCTAAGTATCTCTATAGGTGTACTTTGGTTAGCCAAGTAGATCTATAAGTGTACTTTGGCCTTATAGAATTATTAAGCACTGACTGGCACGAGGCTGAGATAACCTGGTGCTATAGACTATGAGGTATAGACCAAGCAAGCTTCCTAGAGAGTATTAGATATTATAAACTATAGAGGGGATGGACTGAGTGAGCTCCTAGAGAGTCTTGTATTTTATAGACTACAGGAGGGTTGACTGAGTGAGCTTCCTCAGAGAGTCTTACCTTTTTTGTATCTCTTTAGGAACCTTCCCATGCTAGAGGAGGAATTGACCGAGAGAGGTTCCTCAGAGAGTCTGTGGTATACCTGAGGCGATAGGAGGAATTGACTGAGATGGCTTCCTTATAGAGTCTCTAGACCTTTTGGAAAATAAGGTTAGACCATGTGATCTTCCTCAAGAGAGTCCCTGACTACCCTAGAATATAATGGGAATTGACCGAGTGAGCTTCCCTATAGAGTCTCATAAATTCATATGACCAAGCCAGAGGGGTTAGGCTGAGTGCACTGCCCAGAGGGTTGTGGTACTTCTTGGATAGGACTAGAGTGGATGGCTGTGAGTACTTCCTAGATGGTTTTAGGAATATTATCCATTTCTTTCGTTGATGTTGGTTTATTGTGGATTGATTGCGGCTATGTATCATCTTGTTCTTCTGCTCACTATTTACTGCATACTGCTTGCTATTGTTGTTTACTGCTTATTGTACATTTACCTTCCATATACTCACTGACTATTAGGCACAGATCTTCGGGTGAATTCCTACTAGGATTTTATCTCACACTCTGATTGGGTCGTGATTTTGGGCCCAAGCAGACTATGTTGTTGCAGGTATAGACAAGGGCAAGCGCCCTTCAACTTTTGGAACTTGATTTCTTGGAGAAGGAGAGCATGGGACCAAGCTTTGTCTTGTGAGGCTGAGGAGCTGTTTTCTTTTCTTTTGTACTTGTTTTGGTACTATAGTATTTTCAATCATTGTGACTTGTTTGGAGGTTTTCCTATTTATGTATCATGCATCATTTCATACATACATATGTGCTCCAGTTGTTGATTTAGACTTCTGTTGTTACATTGTCGGTTATTACTGCTTCCTCTATTGCATGTTTATTTTTCTTCTACTGTGTACTCTTCCAACCCGGGAATAGTTTTCCCACTATCACAACCAAGGCCCTCACTGCTAGTCGGCAACCTCTGGCTTTTGAGGAAATGCTCTTGAGGCCATGTGACAAACCGGGTACGGGGCACCTCTGGGTGGCTTTTGGAACCGGTATGTTACAAAGTGGTATCAGAGGAATTATTTTCTCTTGCATTACTGTTTGGAGACATATCCAGGGATAGTACAGATTTGGTACTTGGTAATAAGCTGTGCCCAGGAGTAGCTAACCCGTGTGCAGGGAAAAGCTATACTACCTCATTTATTTCATTTTTCTGGTTTTGAGATGTTACTATTGATACGATTTCACCTAAAGTGATTCACAAGTCTTGTACTATTATTGTTTTGATATTACAGTTCTATTTCTGTCACCACCTGAGGAGATGAGGGTATTCCATCTCATGCATCATATAGGCACTTGTTGAAGTCACATGCCATGCATTATTGACATTCCATTTAGGGTGCATTAGAGATTTCATGCTGTTGTGATATACTTTTTTTAGATTATGCATGCTGTTGTGATAGATGCTTGATAGAATCTCTGCTGCCCTGTTAGAGGATTTTTGTATTGTACCTTGTTTTAATGAACACCGCGTTTTGATTCTTGAGGTGTTATGGGCCCTCTTGAATCGGAAATTGGTGGATCATGATCATGCTTTCTCTGGTACATGACTGTGGGGGATGCCAAGATCTGATTCACAGGGAGTATGGGCCCTCACGTATCAGAATTTGGCACCTCTTTGCATTGTATTCCGTGTTTCTGGGATTCTGTGTAGTTTCTGAGCTACTACCTAAAAAACCCAGAATACACAGCGTGTGATTTCTAGTTACAGGTCGTGTAGTTTTTAGGCCATGTTACTGACTGTGTGTGTAGGAACACAGTCTTGTGAAAATAACTTCAGGAACACACCGTGTACGGTATGTACACGCCTTGTAGTGTAGAGCCTTGTACCCGACTATGTCACTAAAAACATGGGTTGGGGAAGCTCAAGTAGAACAGGATTTTTTGTAAAGGAACAAGCCGTGTAGTTCTATCTATGTATCTGGCCGTGTCACGAACAACACGGGTTGGCGTGACCTTATCTAAGACACGTCGTGTTTCTTTTGGAACACGTCGTGTAGTCTTTCCCAGGTACTCGGCCGTGTTAGGAACAACACGGGATGGTGTCACCTTCTCCTATGCACGCCATGTTTGTTCGAAACATTCCGTGTAAGGTCCAGCCCTATAGAAGGCCGTGTAACTAACAACACATGCTGTCGAGGTAGTGTCTAGTACACGTTGTGTCCCTAGGGAACACGTCGGGTAGTCTGGGGTTAGTTTGAACCATGTGTGTTAGTCGTGTAATGAGACTCAGGCAAGGGTTTAGAGTTCAAGTACATGTCTGTGTGGGAACAACACACTGTGTAGATTGGGGTGTTACACGACCTGTCGGGTAGGGTTACATGCCCATGTTAATGGCTTAAGTAGACATGTCGTGTAGTTTTTATACATGCCGTGTATTCATGTTTTGTAAAACATTATAGTTTATTCCCCTTGTTCCCGTTTTGTACTCCATTGTTTTCAATCATTGTTAATCAAGATCTATGGTGTGCTTTTGATCTTTCAGAGCTATGCCTTCGAGACATCCTCTGGTCATGCATCATTTGCCAGACGGTGACCAGACACCAGATATGGCCAACTAGGGAGCTCCTGAAGATCCTCCTGTTGTTCCAGGCTTGGCACCTACAGTTATATCGGTTGTAGGTTCCAAGGCATAGTTCAGGGAGGACTTCTTGAGGATGATGCAGACCTTCCAGGGAGCGCCGCCTCCTGCCCCGTCGATGGATGAGATGACGCGGGTTTTCCAGCAGTAGCATCCTCCTACTTTTTCAAGGGATGGAGGACCCCAGGCTATAGAGTCATGGATAGAGGCCCCACTGACCATCCTTGAGAACCTAGATATCCCTGTAGAGAAAAGGTTAAACCTGGCTAATTATATGCTCTGGGACACCGCCAAGAGGTGGTGGGAGGTGATCTCAAGATCAGGGCGTCAGCAGGATATATCTTGGGATGAGTTTTGATGCACCTTCTATGACTACTTCTATCCGGAGACCCTGAGGGCTGATCAAGCCTGGGAGTTTATAAGTCTGCAGTAAGGTATTCTTTCTGTTATGGAGTACTCATCTTGTTTCACTGAGCTTCAGTGTTTCAAACAGATCCTAGTAGGTTATGAGTTGTTTCTTGCTAAGATGTTTGAGGAAGGTCTCAGGCAGGAGATTCATTCCCAAGTGAATATCTTCCAGTTGACCTCTATATCCTCCATCGTCAACCAGGCGCTGATCCCTGAGCGCAATATGAGGGATTCTGGAGAAGTGATCCAGGGTGGTTCATCATCCAGAGATGGTGTTCCTCCTATGGACAGTAGGAAGTGTCGCAGAGTGTCTTCTCGAAGAGATCAATGTTCGTGGGATGCATTTTCTGGCAGTCAGTTTGTGTGCTCCCAGGGCGGTAGGAGTGGGCATACTAGGCCATTGTGCCAGAGAGATCTAATGGAGTGTCGGCATTGCGGAAAGATGGGACATATTCAGAATTTCTGTCACATCTTCTAACCTTCAACTGGTGGTAGGGGTTCCTCTATCACCCTTAATTCTGGATATTCTTCACAAGTTTCCCACCAGTCAGGGAATTAGGGTTCTTCCGGCCGTTCAGGCCGAGGTGGAGGTCGCAGTCGTGGTTTTCAGTCACCAGGTCATCAGCGACAGTAGGGTGGATCAACTCAGAGTGGTCAGCCAGGGGCGTAGGGCTATGGTGTAGGACAGTATTTCTCCATGGAGAAGACCTATCAAGAACAGGATCCTGGCCCTTCTACAGTTCGAGTTACGATATTAGTATCCTTAGTTTTATCTTTAGCCCTTTTCGATACTGGTGCTTCCCATAGCTTTACCTATGTTGGTGTCGTGGAGAGCCATGGGCTCTCTATATTGTCTTCTGCCTACTTTTTGACTCTTGAAACACCTTTGGGATCGAGTACATATTGTGTACGTCAGTGCAGAGAGTGACCTCTTGATGTTTCAGGTTGTCATTTATTATGGGACCTCTATGTCCTAGAGATGACGAGCTATGACTTCATTCTCGAAATGGACTAGTTAGTTATGTTCCAAGAAATCGTCGAATTCTGTCGTCGTAGGGTGAGTTAAATATCACCAGAGGTCGGATATATATTTTATAGAGTTGAGTGGGATGTCTAGGCGGGTAGAGCTGGACCAGAGCATCATGGTCAAGGGAAATTTACAGCTCATATAGCTAGTCATTATGGGGATGACCATGGGACTTCAGAGTCATACTTTCCTCCAGTGGTGGATCATTTCAAGGATGTCTTTACAGAAGACTTTTCAGGTTTACCTCTATAGAATGTGGTAGACATCTCTATTGATCTCGTTCCAGGAGTGGCACCAGTGTCCATTCCTCCATATAGGATGGCCACACTTGAGTTGTAAGAGATCAAGAAGGAGTTGGAGGAGTTGTAGGAAAAGGGTTTCATCCGACCCAGTACCTCTCCTTGGGGATCGCCTGTCCTATTTGCAAAGAAGGCAGACAGTACCCTTCGGATTTGTGTGGATTATCTGAAGCTGAACCAGTTGAAGGTCAAGAACTGATATCCCTTTTCGAGTATTGATGACCTCAGTGATCATCTTCGAGGAGCCCGAGTGTTCTCAATGATCGACTTGAGGTCTGGCTATAATCAGTTGTGCGTTAGACCATAAGATATACCTCTAGAAGCCATCAAGAGTAGGTATGGTCTCTACAAGTATACAGTCATGCCGTTCAGTCTCTCAAGCATGCCTGTAGTTTTCATGGCACTGATGAACCGAGTGTTCCATCCGTACTTGGACACTTTTGTCGTGGTCTTAGTGGACGATATCTTACTGTACTCTCACACTCGACACAACCATGCCACACATCTTGAGATCATTCTAAGTACACTGAGAGAGCATCGTTTGTATGATAAACTCTCAAAGTGCCTCCTTGGGATGGATCATATTCACTTATTGGGTCACGTCATCTCAGTAACAGGAGTTTCAGTAGACCCAGAGAAAGTGAGAGCTGTGGTTTTCTAGGAGCATCCGAAGAACTTCTTTGAGGTACGAAGTTTCCTAGGGCTGGCTGGATACTAAAGATGCTTCATTCAAGACTTCTCGTGACTAGAAGAATCATTTATAATTCTGACCAAGAATGGGGTGAAGTTTTTATGGTCAGATTCTTGTGAGTTAGCCTTTCAGGAGCTGAAAGGGAGGTTGACGTCAGCACCGATACTAGTCTTTCCGGAGCCGGTCAAGGGATATACTGTTTATTGTGATTCTTTGGGTATCGGGCTATTGGATTTTCTTATGCAGGGATATGGGGTTGTTGCTTACAGGTCTAGGCAGTTGAGTCCACATGAGAGAAACTACCCGACACACGATCTGGAGCTTGCAGCAGTTGTTCATGCCTTACGTTGTTGGAGACACTATCTTCTGGGAGAGCACTTTGTGTTTTTTACCAAACAAAAGAGTCTCAAGTATATCTTCACTCAGTGCGATTTGAATCAGAGACAACGCAGGTGGGTCGAGTATCATCAATCCTTTGACTTCGAGCTCGCCTATATGCCGGGAAAGGGAAACACAGTGGCTAATGCTTTGAGTAGGAGAACTCAGATTCAGGCAGTTTAGGAGGCCAGGAGTGAGCGGCAGTTTATGGATTTGTTCTCTAAGATGCATCTGGAAGTGCACAACTGGCATGGATAAACCATTCTTTCATCTGGGGTTGTTACCTCTACACTTCTTGATCGGGTACGAATGAGTCAACTATCAGATTCGGAGGCCTTAGTCCTGCGGGAGAGTGTGTCAGGATGGGGACCCTCTTTCTGGATGGACAGTGGGTGGGGATGTGATCTGGTGTTTCTAGGGATGCATATGGGTGCCAACAGACATACGCGAAGAGTTGATGCGGGATTTTTATTCCTCTGTTTGGGCAGTTCATCCTGGTGTCACCAAGATGTATCAGGATCTTCATCTATAGTACTGGTGGCCAGGTATGAAGAGTGATGTTGCTGGTTTTGTCATGAAATGTTCTAATTGTCAGCAGGTGAAAGCAGAGCATCATCGACCATCAGGGATTTTACAGCAGTTACCAATTCTAAAGTGGAAGTGGAACGATGTCACGATGGACTTCATGACCAGGTTACCGAGGTCACCTCGGGGAAGTGATGTTATTTGGGTCATCATCGACAGGCTTACGAAGGTAGCACACTTTTTTCTGATCAAGGAAACCTCCAGTGTTGATGATCTAGGACGACAGTACATCTGAGAGATTGTATGTCTGCATGGAGATCCACACTCCATTGTTTCAGACAGGGATGCACGCTTTACCACTTGGTTCTTGCAGGGACTTCAGAAATCCTTGGGTACACAGGTACATTTGAGTACAACATGCCATCCCCAGACTGATGGCCAGTCCGAGTGCACGATCCAGGTGCTTGAGGATATTATCCGAGCTAGAATTCTAGACTTAAGCGGTTCATGGGAGAAGCATATACCTCTTGGGGAGTTCACCTACAACAACATTTTTTAGGAGACCATTCAGAGCGCACCATACGAGGCTCTATATGGTAGTTCATGCCGATCACCCTTATGCTAGCTATAGGAAAGAGAGGAAGCTTTGCTCGGACCTCATCTTTTTCAGGAGACCTCAGAGAATATTGAGTTGATTCAGAAGAGGATGGCTACAACACAGTCTCAATAGAAGTCTTATGCTGATCAGCGGAGATGACCTCAAGAGCTTGAGGTCATTGATCAGGTTTTCCTACGTGTCACACCGAGGTTGGGACACAAGAGGATTCAGAGACAGGATAAGTTTTCACCACGGTACGTCGGGTTTTTTGAGTTATTGGAGAGATTTGGGCCAATTTCCTATCAGTTGCAACTACCTCAGAGGTACCGGGCTATGCACGACGTCTTCCACGTCTCTCAGCTTCGACGTTACTTTTCAGACCCGTCTCATGCCTTTCAGTCCGAGGATGTTGAGCTCGAAGCGGATGCGTCGTTTGAAGAGAATCCTATCCGGATTGTCGATTGCATTACGATGATTCTATGAAGCTGGTCTGTTCCTCTAGTATGAGTGTTATGGCAGCACGGGCGAGTACAGGACGAGACATGGGAGAGGGAGGCCGAGATTCGATCACAGAGGCTGGAGCTGTTCGAGGTTTCTTCTTCTATGCCCATCTAGGGAAATTCGAGGACAAATTTCTTTAAGGGGGAAGTTTGTAAGAACCTAGATCTTCGTTTCAGGTATGACTTTCCTTTTCTAGTGTTTTTGAGAATTTTTGGAGTTTCTAGAAATTTTTGATGTACACGCCGTGTACTTCTTGTGTACATGTTGTGTACTCTTTTCCCACTCGGAGTCATGTGATGGTCGTGCTCGGGCCACACACATGGTGTGTAGGGGTGACGTGTAGGCCAATTTTTGGCAGAGTACGGAACACCCAATACATTTCATGTACTTTAAAAATACATGTCGTGTACTTTTCTTTTTTTCACTAAACGGATCGGGGTCGCGCCTAATTTCCATAATTGTCTCCTTCTAGGTCTGTTTCGACCGAGAGACACCATACGGTCGAGAAAATTCTTGGATTCCCGAGCCTCCATCCATTCTTCGATTCGTGCTCTGTCAATTGCGTTGGAAGCACAATGGTGAGTTCTCCCTTCTACATGATCCTTGTTTTCCAATTCTTCCTCTTTCACAAGTTATCTAAGGTTGAACGTTTTGTGTATTTTCTCAGATATAAGAAATTCTAGGGAGAATCAGCCATCATGTTTTAAGTATATCGATCTCCTAGGATTGAGGTAGTTGGTTTGTGCCTTACCGTTCAATGTCTCTGAGTTTATGTGCGAATATCCACCGATACCCGTGAATGGGGTGTTGCGTGTTACCCCTTTTTTCCTTCATTGTTTTCCTGCCTTTCTTGTATGCTTGTGTAGATGTAATTTGACCATGTTAGAGGATATTTTGTTGTTCTTGGATGTATCTCCCTTTGATTTGTTCTGTTTATGACCTTTGGGTCTCGTTTTCCTTTGGCTGCTACACCTATTTTCATGCCTCACGGTTATAGGTTAAAGTGAAACCCATAACATGCTTGTTGCCTTGTACAATATTTAGATAAGTATCTCTACAGGTGAACTTTGGTTATCCAAGTATCTCTATAGGTTTACTTTGGCCTTATAGCATTATTATGAAATGACTGGAATGGGGCTGAGAGAACCTGGTGCTATACACTATAAGGGATAGACCGAGCGAGCTTCCAAGAGAGTCTTAGTTATTACAGACTATAGAGGGGATGGACTGAGTGAGCTCCCAGAGAGTCTTGGATTTTACTGACTATAGGAGGGTAGACCGAGTGAGCTTCCTTAGAGAGTCTTACCTTGTTTGAATCTCTTTAAGAACCTTCCTAGGCTAGAGGAGGAATTGACCGAGTGAGCTTTCTCAAATATTCTATGGTATACCTGAGGCTATAAGAGGAATTGACCAAGATAGCTTCCTCAGAGAGTCTCTAGACCTTGGGGCTAAGAGGGTTAGACCATGTGATCTTCCTCAAGAGAGTCCATGACTAACCTAGACTATAAGGGGAATTGACTGATTGATCTTCCCCAGAGAGTCTCATAAATTAGTAGGATCAAGATAGAGGGGTTAGGATGAGTGCACTGCCCAGAGGGTTGTGGTACATCTTGGATAGGACCATAGGGGATGGCTGCGAGTACCACCCAGCGGGTTTTCAGCTTATTAGCCATTTGTTTCACTGCTGTTGGTTTGTTGTCGATTGATTATGGTTGTGTATCATCCTGTTTTTCTTCTCACTGTTTACTGCCTACTGCTTGCTCTTACTATTTACTGCTTATTGTACTTTTACCTACCATATACTCACTGACTATTCGGCACAGATCTTTGAGTGAATGCCTACTGGGGTTTTATCTCACACCATGATTGGGACATTCTTTTGGGCCCATAAAGACTATGTTATTATAGGTATAGACAAGGGCATGCGCCCTTCGACTTCTGGAACTTGATTGCTTGGAGCAAGAGAGCATGGGACCAAGATCTGGCTTGCGATGTTGAGGAGCTGTTTACTTTTCATTTGTACTTTTTTTGGTATTATTGAGTTTTCCAGCATTGTGACTTGTTTGGCTGTTTTCCTAGTTATGTATCATGCATCATGTCATACATACATATGTGTTCTAGTTGTTGTTTTAGAAATCCGTTGTTATATTGTTGGTTATTACTGCTTCTGCTATTGCATGATTATTTTTCTTCCATTGTGTACTCTGCCAATGAGTCCATAGCTTCCCCACAATCACAACTGAGGCTCTCGCTACTAGTCGACGGCCTCTGGAATTTGGGGAAATGTGATTGAGGCCATGTGACCAACCGGGTACGGGGTGCCTCTGGGTGTCTTCTGGAACCGGGACATTACATATAATAACTTTTTTTTGTGAATCCGTTGATATAACATTACTTGTGATCCCCTGTACCAAGAATGGTTTTTCGAATAACCAGAATTCAATTCTAAATTTAGGGTATAATTTATCTTTCTTAAGGGTATTTATTTCAATTAAAAATTTATCTTCATTCTAGTCCTTAATATTAATGTATTTTAGATTATTGTCAATAAAAAATATAATAACGTATTCAAGGTAATCATTAATTACTATATTCATTAAATCAATAATGATTATGGTTGTATTAAAAAGTTGATATAGAATCATTTTATATTTATAGTGTCTATAAATAATACAAAATATTTTCCTAAGTATGTTTAAACTATTTACAATCAATTTATTGTATCATGAATGAATTTAACTCATTGATAAGTATTTAGATTCTAAAAAATGGTGTAAAAATCAGTAGTATAGGTCAAAAGATACTTGTTATGTTCTTAATAATTAAGAAAAATCATGTTAACACAATCTTATTATTATAAAAAAGAGATGGTGAACCCCCATCGAGATGTACAAATCCAAATGAATCTATTATTACAATTATCGTGATGTTTATTCTTCAATACCAACAACTCCATCAAGGTAATTCTATATGGAGTATTTGAAATAGGTGTATAAAAATTTCTGACATATATTAAAAACTCAACATCCTGATTTGGTTTAATAATAAGAAAAACTTCTATCAAAACAGCAAGAAATAATATAAAATAAGAAAATATATGGTGTTGAGTTTTTCCCTATATATTTGAGATAAATATTCATTATAAATAGTAATCAAAATAATAATATGGATGTAATTTCCATTTGATACTCTAGTTCATCCTCAAACAAATAAATGTTCACATGTTCATTTAGAATAAGAAATGTCACATTACTTCTATTGAAATTGATATGGGATCAATATAAAATGTCTGAATCCATCTCTAAAATCCTTAAAAATTTAACTATAGGGAGAATAATAGTAATGTTAGGAATTAAATTCCTATAAACATAAATTAGAGAAAAATTGATGATTTGAGATGTGATCATAATACCATTATAATTTTTCACTAATAATTCATTATATAATTATTGAAGTGGTAATTTATTAATATAAGAGAAAATTCAAAATATAATACAGTGGTAATAACATGAATCGTATAATAAATTATTAATTCTATAGTGGGTGGTATGGGTACCATTCACAACATCATTCTCATAACCCACAATGATAATAGTGATCACATTATAATTGAATTTTTTCTAATGGATTAAGTTGAATCCCATCATTTACTATTGGATTCATGCATGATTTACAATTTTTAACATACTCATTAAATTTAAACCACATGATTCTGAGACTTGTATTCTATGGGGATTTTTCTATATCAAAATAATTACTTAGATTTTTCACATCACATTGACATTCAATTACCAAATGACATTTTATTCTTGAAATAAATTATTTACTAGTCCCATTAATAAAATTTCCTCCTTGTTTCATTACACATATATGGAATAAAGGTAGAATAATATTATTACTTATATGGTTTTTATTACTATAATTTCCTTTGAATTTCCTTTTTATTTTCTCAAAATTCCATGAGATTGATCGATGACTTTGATCACAATTTTTACCATAAGATGATATAAAATTATTTCTTCATAGGAACTGAAGTATATTATTTGTATCTAACATTAGATAAATATTTTAATTCCACTTAAAAAATAATAAATCTTTTATTCATGTTCAACAATAATATGAGATATGTAGAACAAACGTGTTTGTAAAATTTTCTTCACATGTACTAATTGATTCGTCATTCCTCCATTATAGATCAATGTATTTTTTCTCCATTATCATATAAATAATGTGAGGAAATTTTATATTAAAAAGTAACCTCCTATACACATTCCACTCAATAAAGTCTATGTTTTAATATTTCCCATTATTCTAGATAATAGTCAAACATTTATATTCTTCACCCTCTATATAATAAACATCCAAAATAAAATTTTCATTCATAGATCACTAGAGAATGCTATTTTTTTGAACTCATCTAATTATCAGTAATTATCAGATCTGTGGACCCACTAAAATAATGTTTATTTTTTACATGAAGTACTAAATCGTGTGTTTATCTCTCCATTTTATTTTTTGAAGCTCAAAAACTATTATTTTTGGAGAATTATTATAAAAAATAAAAATAATATTCTACATTATAGCTCCCATAAATTTTAGGTTCTCAATAGGATTTCCATTTCATATCCAATCACATTCTGTATTGAAAATAATTCTCATAGTTATAGCCATTGACTATAACCAAAATATCATTGAGTGGGTATCAATTTTAATTGTGGTAAATTACATAATAATGAAAAAAAATTATTAAGTTGTCTAAATCATCACCAAATTTTCATTCAATGAATACAAATGATTAAACTATGTTATACATATCCATTATCCATTAAAATCCTACATAATGGTTTATAAAATATATAATTATCTTAAAATATCCCTGAGGAGACTCTAGTTAGGTGTGAATTCTTAGTCCCACACATCATGAACTATTTATGGTCATGTTAATTATTAATACACACCATTCAGAGTTCTTAACTCAAAGACAGTTTATTTCACAACCACATCAATATTCCAATATCTAGATAGGAAATTATTATATATGTAACAATAAATATATTTACCTTACCAAATAATCAGGATGTATATTATAAAATAATTAGTCTAATAATAAGTTATTTTAAAAATGTTCACTAATGTTAATATTCAAAAATAACTAAGACATTATTTAGTTACAAATCAGGTGAAAAAAACATTTCATATGTAAATAATAGTACATTATTATAAAATATTTAATAAATCTCATAAAACTATAAGATCGGAAATAATAAAGCATTAGTGTGTTTAAATAATATATAGATAATTATCTTATTTCACTAAATATCTAAATCATATCTAATACCATTCTTTTCACATAGTACACTTCTTTGACATACCACACATTAGATCATTTTTCTTAACTGAGGGAAAAGCAATATAAGAAAAGGTGATCTCAAATGCAATGGTAATGATAAACATGGGTGGTGTTAGTTAATAATAATATATAAGTATAACATTATTATAAGGGTGGGATAATATGAATTTCAAATTTTAAAAATCATTCGGTATAATTAATTGATCATATTAGTGCCATAAAACGTTATCATATAATAAGACATGACTCATAGAAGAATCAAATATCATGAGATTTTATCTTATGAATAATAACATGTCAAAGAGAGTGTAGTAATGTTTTATCATGATTTTAATAATAAAAATCATTTTTAAGGCTATCCTCTTTAACATTCGTCACATGTTAGGATTGGGTTAACCACCTATGAACATGCTTTCGACTTGGGATATCTTCCTATATCTCCTCCTTGAGTTTATAAAACATTAACCATCACCCATTGGTCTTGAGTGATTGAAAAGACCCACCAATTGCATAATAATAATCCATTCATACATTTTCAACAAGATCTTCAAAAAAAATTTGTCATAGCATATCCAATGGAATAAAAAATGGGTTTCCTTAATATTTCATTATGATACTCATAATAAATCTAGATACTGAATAATTATTTTATCATTTCATCATATCCATAGAAAGTTTTAGGTAACACATAAGGATGTTTTCATGGATAAATATTCTAATAAAATATTAAGAGAAGATTTTATTAGTAAAATAAGATTTTCATATTGAAATAAATTATTAAAAAATTAAAAAATAATATAATATTAGGGAAATTGTTTTAAAAAAAACAACGAAAATTTTAAATATTGATTCAGGGAAATGAATAGTCATGATAGTGGGAAAATGTTTTTGTGTAGAAACCATTAAAATGATTCTATTTGGACATTGTCAATGAGTATATTATTCATAAAATGAGAAGAAATTTTATTTTTAATAATTTTTATTGAATATTAAATATGGGTAAAAGTAACTTCAATAAAATTTTTAGAATATTAAAAACATTCTAAGATAATTAAATAAATTATAAAAATGGAAGGAAAAAAAGGTTGACCAAGATATAAAATGTTAATTTTTCAAAAAAAAAATATTTCAAGCATTGAAGTATATAGAGAGAGGTAAAATGGAAAAAAATAAAATTCCTGAAATAACTATATTATATTAAAATAAATATGATATTTGGAAGATATGTTATATAATATAATATTTGTAAATTTAAGAATAAAATTTTTTATAAAAAGTGATATTTTGACATAAATCACTTACCTCAAGTATGATTTACATTATAAGAACTAAAAAATCCTATATAATAATTTTAAAATTATTAAAATTTTATAACAGAACACTTTTTTTATTATAGATTCATACAAGGGTTCATTATAACATCTTACCACTAATTCATCGGTAATCCTTCATTTCCATCATCATTTCAGGAGTTAACTATATCATTTTTCATATATGATTTCATTCTATAGTTATGGTCTTTTTATATTGATCATGGTTTTATAATCACAAAAATGGTATCCATGATATAAATATAACAAATATCCATTATATACATTTTTATAATTATCTATAAAACATTTTGAGGGATTATTTAATTACAATGTTCTTGGAGATGGTAGTCTATACATATACATGATCATCATTTTTCATTCCGAATTAAATATAAGGAAAGAAAGATAAATATCAACTTTTAATTGAAGAATAATAATTATATCATTAATATTTTATATGTTTATTTAATAATTAATCATAACTATTAATTTTAGGTTGTTTTTAAAAATTAATCATATAAATCTATAAAGGAAAATTCTACATGTACGCATGTGTGATACTTTCTATTCCAATTTGAAGGGATGGATATGGAATATGTTTTTACCATTATCGTAAAAACATATAAATATATTGATGTTACATGAGACATTATCTCATTATAGATATAACATATATGTATATATATGATTTTGAGAGTGAAATAATCTTTTACAGAGTTGGGTAGTACAATTACCTATTCTTTTAGAGACCTACTTCGTCTGACAACTTAATCATTCATATGATTGTATTATGAAAAAACCAGGTCATAATGAATTAGGATAATATATAAAGTATGATTTTAAGGTAGATATTTAATGATCAATAATAATACATTTTTCTAAATAATGTTGTGGAGGTGGTTCTCTTTTATAAATGAGGGGATGAAAACACATAAAATTATTTAAAATATTTAAATAATCTTATTCTATTTTATTGCGATTGTGGAAAAAATGGGAAGAAATTAAAATTTAAGATAGGATAATGTCATGATATATATACTCATTAATATTTAGACCGGATTACATAACATTTTTTATGTATTACTTAGTTTAACACTATTCAATAACATATTTTAACTTTAATTGTCGTAATAAATTTTTCAATTGTTTGTATTCATTAAGAACAAAATTTAAAGTGGTGAAATCAAAACAAGTTAAAATTATGATTAATAATATTTAATGCATTTTATGATATTAACTTCTTATAAGTGGATGAATTTAATTTCAAAATAAGTTCCAAAATCCTAAGAGAACCTTTTTTAGAAAATAATATTTTATGAGTAAATCTGTATTTACATTCATTCTATTACCTTGAATAACTATTAGATGATTGTTAAAGAATTTTTCAAAAATATTGAATCTAAATATTTCATTATAATTATTAATTGATATTTATTTATATTATTTATTATTGTAACACCCCAAGATTTTATAGTGTGTTATTTCTTCAAAATAATTCAATAACTTTCACTAAACGCAACACCAAGTTCAATCGCACCATGACTTACCAAACAAGCTGTTCAAAAGAGGTTATGAATAGTGTTAACTAAATTTTAAACTTTATATAATCCTTATAATTTTAGAATCCATATTATGAGTTTCTTAGACATAATGTAAGAACAAATTCATTTTCAGTATTTCACTTTTACCAAATTTTAATAGTGAACCCTTTTTAGATACTATATTTTAATCTTTTTGACTAAATGGGGACATCAAAAATTTAAAATGAAACATCCCAAGCTTCCACGGTACGCTAGCGTGTGTTGTACGCAACACCGAGTTCTAACACACCCTAACCAATCAAACTAGCCGTTATGAATAGTAATACCTACTTTTTGAAATTATATATATTTTATATTTTAATATGGACTTCATTTTTGGATTCGGAATATCGAATTTAGCCTAAGTTGAAATTTTGGTACTTTTCGGATAACTTTCATATTTTTATGAATAGTGAAAATTACTAAATTTTAATTAAAAACAACTTTTTTAATCAAAATAATTAATAGTGATAAATTGTGAATTTGAGTGGTTTTAAAGTATATTTAGAATATATTTTTACCATTTAATATAATGTTGGTCATTGGACATAATTTTACAATTAAACCGAACATAAACAAGTGTCAATCTTTTGATAGTTATTATCTCTTAAAAACACGCTTTTTGTTTTGACAGCGGGAATTAATTTTAAATTAATTTCTGCCACTTCTGTGTTTTGAATTTAGGAAAATGGATTCCATATTTGGAATCAGGATGTTCAAATTGTGTAAATAGGTAACTTTTATTTTTAGACATTTTGAATAATTACTGCGGTAAATATTTTATTTACCATGGTTAAGGATAAATCCGGTAAATAAGGGTTAAAGAATAATATTATAATAATACTAAATTACCCTAAAATGTGTCTTAACCCTATTGGTTGATACATGGTCGACCATGGGAATCTTTGGGTCTATTTTGGGACCCCATGGATCCACTTGTAAGTGATAATGACACTTTATTTTAATTAAGTTAAAATGAATACAAAAATGACACAAGCATATATCTTTTAGAAAAACAATTGTTACATAGGGTTATATATATTGTAATTTAGATTATAAATATTCATTAGAAAGATAAAATTATTTCCTACATAATGATATTTTATTTATAATTTTTAGACATTAAATAAGTTATTTTATTTATGACACAATGATGATGCGGTAATTACTATAATAGTGAAAAATTAAAATAATTGATATTATAAATACCAAAATAAATATAATATGAAACTTTTAATGAATTAAACTAATTTTATAGGATAATATGATATATTAGGATTGATTGGATTGACTTTTTTCGAAGTAATCAATCTGTTATGAGTTTCACAAAAATCAACTATTGAATAGTGTCAAAATTGACATAAAAGAGTTCTTAAAAAAATATTATATTATTAATTGATATTAAATTCCTAAAAATCTATGGTTCGGCCAAGAGACTTATATCATGATAGGTTCATCATTAATGTACCACTTGGGGGTCTCTTGGATGTATATAGTAAGTTTATTAACCATATTATATAAAAATACAAAGAGACATTGTAAAAGTGAAACTAATTAACTTAGAGTTAATACTTAAAGATAAGGTTAATATAAGTACCCAAACCTGTCTAAATTATATTGGTTGAGTGTTTTTAGACCTATCCCCACCGTAACCTTTGAATAATCAACATTGGAGCCTTTATAAACCGAATATGAATTTATTATAAATTAATATTTCTAGCTTTTCCAAAGGTGCCCCTCACCCCTCTTATAAAAGGGCACTCCTCCTTCTCATTTATTCACACCTTCAAAGCCTTTTTATTCGGCAAAACTCTGCCCAAATACTCTCCCAACATCCCTCACTACAACCTAATGGCCTTAGTTTGATCAGAAAGCCAACCTAAGGATCCCTTTTGATCAAATAAAAAGGAAGAACCCGAAGAAGAGGTAATGATTTCACCACCCTTCTCCAAGTTCATTTCTTCTTCCACTTCTTCTTCCTTTGTTCTTACCATTCTAAAATAATAACTCCAGTATCTCACATATACTGTGATGTTATTATAAATATGGTACAATCATATTCAGTATTCTATCCACCCTTTGAATAACATGTCACCATACGTGCGTACGTACGGCTTACCGTCTCCACGTCGTGGAGTAATTGTTATTCAATATAATATTATTTGGATGGGTATAATAATGATGTGTAACTCATGTAAATAATAAATATAACATGTTAATGATTATGTATATATGATATACCATACATTTATATATTATTTTAATATCAATAGAATGATATTGTCGCTCGTGCGTACGTATGGACTACCGTCTCCACGAACGCGATGAGATTCATTCTCCATCGTATCCATTCAAGTATAATTATCATTTGATGATTTAAAAATGATGTTTAAGGACTGGATATCATTCTGGATATGAATAAGATACAACAACCATGGCTTATGTAACAAAACATATAAAAGAAAATGAGTAAGTTAACTCCCGAAACGACGATAATTCTAAGATATTATTAACAAATCAATGTTAAAAGATCATATATGATATCATATTAATATATATGATTCTTGTATAATTTAATAACAACTATTTCACCATTATACAGGAGGTTAACCTACCCCAACCAAGGAAAAGTACAAGGTAAGGGTTATTTCACAATCTCTTCATTATCCGAGGTTGTTTATACGTAATAATCTACTGGGATATCTTTATCATCCACATCCATGTTTCTTAAAAATGTATTTCAAAACATTTTTACTATTTACAAGAATATGGGTTAAAGTCATTTATACCCTTGTTTTACTTTTTATAAGAGGTTTATAAAGGAATCTTTCCGTCGTTTTCAAAACAAGGTCCTTTTTAACCTTTTCGACAGAATTGAGGTAAGAATGTTTTTTTAACTTATACGGTGGGTGCGGTTATTTTACGCCGTTATAAAATCTTCAGAGCTTTCCTTACAAGATTATAATAATATTTTCATAGAAAATGTTTTATTTTATATGGATCTTAAATGATTTCAAAATAAAAGGAGATATTTCTTTAAAAAGAATTTTTATTTCATCTACGTCAACATCCTTTGATGGATTTTAAGATTATTTGAAGTTGGTTTATTATGATACAAAACTTCTATATTGTATTGAAGGTTTTGTGATATGTTTGACTATGGATGTGCTATTTTTATACCATTCATAGTTTATGGTGAAATTATTGACATTTCGTATGCTAGTTTTAATACGAATGTTTATGTTATGTTTAAACCTTTTCATATGGGAATGCATTGGACTTAATAAGTGACGGGTGGAGCCCGCTATAGCTCCTCGATGCATCGGTAGGTCTCATTAGACAAACTAGTGTCTTGGCACAAGGCCTTGAAAAAATTTTATTTGTAGTCTTGGCACGAGGCCTTGGCTATGTGGTTATGATAGTCTGGCATGATGCATTCCAACATTATGAAAGTGTTTATTGATTTTTGCATGTGATTATTCGATTAGTAGAATATCCATGTGAATAAGTAAATGGAATTATTTCATTTTATTTATGCCATACCATGTTGAAATTTCATGTTTGAAAGGATTTTGTTTTAGTTATACATTGCCTTAAAAGTTTATTCTTATTTATGAAAGTTTCCGCTATATTGTTATCCTTACTGGGCATTTGAGCTCACCCCTTTTCTATGTTTTATTTTTCCCAGGAAGTGAAGAAGTAAGTTATGAATGACCTGCAGGGATATTATGTGGGGATATGAGTGTGGATTATGGAGACAATATGTTGTTGTAGTAGTTTTTCATTTAATGATGTAATGTAAAACTTATGAATATATCTAGTGTTTCCAAGGCTACTAAACCAATCGGTCTTTCGAGATTTGATCTTTCTTGTGATCATGCCAATGTTACGAAGTAATGCACCGACTCTGGGTAGCTGGGGTCGGGGCGTTACAATTATGTTAAATATACATTTTTCACTTAAGAATAGTTTTTTTTAAAATAACTCTTTATATCATCAAATAATTTTATTTTCATTTCAAACTGTTAGATAACTAATGTATGCATGATCATCAATAAACTTCCAATAATAGTAATTTAAAATTATTTTTTTTACTGATCACTATATTTGTTATATAAAACCACATAAAAACTACAAAATAAATTTATTTAGTAAAATAGTCCTTTCGAAATTCAATTATTTTTATTAAAATTTTGTGATTTTTTATAGTCATTAATAAATGATTTTTAATTTTTATAATATATATATGTCATTATATTTTTAATAATTTTTATAGATAACAATCAAACAAAATGGTTATCAATTCCATAAAATATCATGGTTCATTTTGGCTTGGAGTAGAATATAAAGAATGTTTTTTATTAAACAAAATTTATATCAAAAAAATATTTATAAATCTTATGGTGATATAGAAATATTCTATGTTATCATTAATACTTTCTTATTCCATTAGGTGATTTAATATATCCAAAATAATGATTTTCCCTTAAAATTTTATCATGAGTCAGACAAAAAAATACATGGTGATGTTTTTCCAATTATAATTAGTCATAGGTAAGTAATATTACATCCCTATGAACTTACATCATTAACCCATAAAATGAAATTAGACGAAATATTATGATAAGTCCTCTAAAATATCTCCCTTTATGTTATCCCATATGAAATAAACATTACAATATCTAAACATATACATACATCAAGAATTATTTGAGAATAATGAACTATGAGATTCATTTAAAAACTCATTCAATTTTAGCATTTATTTAACACATACTATCTTCTGGAACATTATAATTCCATCATGGTCATAGTTGAACTCTATAATTTTTCAGCTCCACATCTTGCATATTCACCTATTTAATCTTAACATGAATACATGGTTGAGAATTCAGTTGGGAATGATATGTTCTTTATCCCATCTTTATGATTCAAGTTAAATCCTCTAAAACCCCACAAGTATTAGATATGTTTAAATCCCATCATGGAAAATAGAGAATGGCCTTTTTGATTCAGATCATCAACTACCATGTCACCTTTACATATTCTTATTTTATTAGGAAACTATTATTTTTAAATAGTTCCTAAAATATCTTATATTAAATTCTAATCACCATTTTTTAATATATAATTCGATCATTTATTATTAGTATATTTTCCATATCATTCATCGATGTGATAATTCCAAAATATCTACAAATAAAAATTACAACTTCCAACTCTAAATATTTATTCATGTTATTTTTCTCAAGAACCATCAATTGAAATATATAATATGATACTATTATAACATTCTATAAGAGAACACATCCTATAAATTTCATTGATCCATCACTGTAAACCAATAATGATTCTCCATTAATGGTTAGTGTGATAATTGGTCCACTGAAAACTATCCCTTTAGTTCCTTTAATTTCTCTTGATGATTATTTTTCTATAGGATCTAAGATCTTGTTCATGTGAATTTAGTTAGTTGATTTTCCCAACCATGAGATATTTATCACAAATCTTAGGTATTATCCAAAGAACCCATGTAAAATATGTATTTCATTCATCATTTATGGTATATGATAATAATGAATAAGTTATATCTTTTACGTATTGATTGATATACCCTCAGTTTTAATAATGTTACCCAATAATTATACTTTGTATATGAGAAATTCACATTTATTATATTTTTCATACAACTTATCTTTTATCAAGGTCATAAAAATAATCCTCAAATGATATCCATGATGTCACGAACCGAATCTATTCACCGCCAAAAACAATAACAAACCCGGCCCGTGACAAGGCCCAAAGGGCGTTCCCAATCCCCACGGGCTTGCATAAGTTCCCGGGAATCATAAAATGAGAATTTTGAATGATTTTACTGAGTTTATAAATGTAAAACAATAAAATAATCCAATAAAATGAATCTGTATTTTTCAAACCAAACAATATTTTACAAAAAATCATAACTGAATTACATATTTTAAAATAACTCAATAATACTATAATAAAGGAACAAAACCAAAAGTAAACAGTCCATGAACCCTCATGGAAAGGGGCACCGCCCTCAATCCATCTCTACAAGACTTCTCCACCAAGGAACTGCTAGAAACCCGAACCACTAGAACTAAAAAATTGTACCCAACCTGCAACAACAAAAATAACCAAGTCTACTTACACCCAAAGGTGTAATTAGGGTGTGATCCAATCCCAGTAGGATACCACAACTATGATATTCCATTCGATAAACATTCAAAGATGAAAATCATGCAAGTATTCAAAAACAATTATATTTCTTGTTACAATTTATAAAGGATGCAACATAAAAAAAATTAGTTTTCAAGTGGGATAATTTAAAGAATAAACACTTTTAAAATAAAGGCCAAATATACATAATTTTCCAGAAAAATATATCATATTCCGATGGTAAGTACAAAGGATCTAATGAGTACAAGCAACAAGAAATTACCCCTAGGCACTAGCTCGTTGTGGGTCTCAGGTACCACGTATCTTTGTGAGAATAACTATCACGAATATCTGTTCTCATGCACAATCCACTAGTAGGGAACATACCCATAACCTATTAGTCCCCAATAATCATCATTATTGTTTATTTAGAGTTTTTAGCATCAATCAGGCTAAGTGAAACTGAGGTCCAACCCCACAGATTCTCTAGCATACTAGTACACATTCACCCACCTAGATACCCGGGTTTTCCCTTTGTGGTCAAACAAGTTCAACAAGACAAGAAATATACTTTTCAAATGAAAATATCATTTCCATATCAAAAAATCACTTAACATCCCCCATTTATACCACACAAGTCATAAAATTCCACTTTTCATTTAAATTGATTTTGAAATCCGACTCAAACCAAAATAGCCCACAACACTTTTCACATTTCTTTAACACATTCAAAAATCCTTTATAAATTTTTTATAAACCATTACAAGACATTATAACTCACATAACATCCCACTCAAATATCATATAATACCTCTTTCATCAACAAAATTTATTTTTCATAACACACTCACAGAAAACAACCCACAACCATGTTTTGGAGCTCTCTTTCAATTTTCTAAAACATTTCACCACTTTATAAAACATTCTAAAAAATATTTTACTTCTTTAATGACCACATTACCTTAAAAAACTCATATTAGGTAAACACCCCCCCCCCAATAGTTAATATACACCTTTTTACCCACTTCTTTTAACCAAACAAAACATTCACAATTTTCCTAAAACAAACTCAAGGGGTGTAACTATGTCTTGAACAAAAAACCCATTTCAATACCCTCATTTAAGACAAAAATCATAACAATTCTTCTCCAAAACATAATTTTCATCCCTATATATATTTATAAAACCAAATTCATGTTTTGTAAAATAACCTTGAATAATACCAGAAAAGATACAAATGAAACACACATTTTCATAAAATGATCTCAAGAAGTATAACAGTGTTTTACACATAAAACATATTCAAAAACCATTTTTTTAGGACCACATGACACTAATAAATTACCAAAAATAAATTATCAGGCCAAAAAATATTTATTAAACAAATTCTATAAGTTATAAAATAAACGCAAATAATACCCCATGGGTTACACATGAAAACACCCAATTTCAAGTTAAAAAAGGAGCTATAAAATTTAACACTTAACCAAATCAATCATAAAAAGTTTTCGAAATACACCCAACATATGAGGATTATTAAAATTGAGTAAATATGGAAAGATACCTCATAAAAAAATTTACACATGGAACCACCTACCTTTTGAGTCAAAACCCTTGAATCTTGGTGCCAAACCTCAACTGCACCTCTGCTTCACCACAAGGAAGTGAAAAAAAATCCTAAACAATAATATTTCACCAAAAATACCCCAATTAAAACCCTTTGTATGAACCCTAACTTCTGTACACTCTATATATTTATGAATGAGGGAGAAAAGCCTAATAAGAATGAAGGAATTGAAGAGAGAAACCCTTACCCAAAACAATCATGATGAAAACTACCCAAAATCCACTATATTATGAATTTTAAAATAGATAACATTTATGTGATTTTAGAACATGTAAGAGGATTCCATGTAGGAACTGGAATGGGTGAAAAGAGTAAAAATAGGAGTTATGGAAGGAATAATTTACCTCTTCAAATATGTGCAATTTGTGAAATCCAGAGAAGTTTCTAACAATTTTACGATTCTATTGAGCTCTAAATTGGCAGAGGAAATAATGGGGGAGATCCTTAGGTAAGTGGTCTTGGTTGGGAGTTGGAATCAACAAATAAACATAAAAATATAATGAGTTATTAAAGAATAAATAATTATTTGTAATGGAGGAAATGGGATTTCTGGCAGGAGCAATCCCTTAAATAAATACTATAATCCACCATGATTATAGATTTATAAATTGTCCAAAATACTTTTTTGATGCTCATCGGTCAGGGGATGACAAGTAAGAATTGTAATGGATTACAATTGTTGAAAAATTATTGTGTTATAAATGAATCAAAATATATTTTTAAATATGGAATTGGGCAAACAGATTGGACTAATTCATGAAAACTCACTCATTCTTCCATAAAAACTTGGGAACCCCCAATACCAATCATGAATGGAAATTAAATGAAATTTAACTATAAAATATGTCATTTATGTGAAGATTCTCCCCACTATGAAATCTTTCCATCCCCAGAAATCCATAGCAAGTCCATATAGCAAAACCAAACCCAACCGACAAACCAAGATGTACTTCATTGCCATGCTTCGCCCCCAAGGGCCAAAACACCTCTAGTGATAAATTAAGCAAGGATTAATCTCACAACCCAAACTTACAACACTTTCCTAAAATTATAAATCACATTAATACTTTATCCCAAAAGAAAACATATCATAAACTATCCGAATAAGACACAAGAAATTCACTCAAATGAACAACAACTTCGAACAAGGTCACACTTACCTTAATTTAACAAAACCATTGGGCACTATCCAATCCCAACATTTACTCAAGAAATATTTTGGTGGGTAGATAGTTCCAAACGAGACTACCTACTACCAAGCCAAGACCAGGGAAAAATCTGGGGTATTGTTATGGGGGAACACAAATAGGCACCCCACCATAAGAGACATCATATATTTTTTTCAAGATAGAATCACGACACTAAAGGGGGAGGCCTGAATGGACACCCTAATCGTATAATTACATTAAAAGTTTATAAAGGAACATACATGAGAATCCTAGTGGGTCTCCCCACCATATGAACCAACCATATTAATATACCAGCATGGTCTGACACTGAAAGACCCAAAAAAATTAAATATTTGGGAAGGGTTCAGGGTTAGTCTGCACGGTTTGGGAACTGTGAACAAACTATAAAGATCATTCTTTATACATGGATTCCTAGAACACTGTCACTACTAATCGTGCACAAACTATGTTCTCATCCATAAAGACACCAATGGTTTGAACTAATACTATCTTTCATACTAAGGATAAGACATTGTACAAGGGTTTAAACGACCTTGGGATTTCTCCTGACTATGAGCTAGATTTTCTCTGAGACATATGGTTGGAGCTCAATGATTGAAGCATATTCGGCCTCACAGTTATGCTTTGGAAACCCCATGAATGAAAATTCTTCTTCGGTGCTACCAACCACTACACCGCAATCACCAATAAGATTTCCAATACATACCATATTCCAAACTCACTTTACCCTAACCTGATATTTCACTCAAAAAAGGGCTTAGAAGATGAACACACATCACACCTTGTTTCTTCGGGTGAGAAACAAAATAAGTAAAGAACAAATATAATAATCTTCCTCTAAAATGGAATATTTTGATGTTTTTAAAAGGTATATATTCTCCCAACATAACCAAGACTCTCATAGTATTGCACGACTTTCACCTTCACTGTCAATTGAGCACATGACATCACAAGGCATCACCAAAAATGACCATTGCAACTGATATAAACAATTAAAGGAGAGGGACCTTATATAGCATCCCAAAACGAAACATAATTATAGAAAGTGGCCAAAATATCCTCTCATGACCAGATTTCTCACACTGGTAGTTTAACATGAACTCCTTCTTCTAAGAGACTACGAAGGACCCAGAGGACCACTTAGACACCATCCATATTTTCATCCATGCTAACAACCCTATACCACTTCCACCTTCGTCGAATTAGGAAACATAAGAAGATAAGGTCTTTTTTAACCTTCCATGATCTCTCTTCTGCTACAATATGATACAGCAAACCAAGAAAGGAAAGGGTGTATTCCCAATCTAAAAAATAGAAGAAAAATATTCCTTATATTGATCAATTGGAGGGTCTTCAAAGGGCGAAACAATATGGGTTTCACTTAAGTGGAGCACTAACACTTAATGGGGAGTAACTTATCCAACGATTGAACCCAAGCACCCATCTAAGATTGTCCATTTGTCAATATTTATTGAAATCCATATCCAAAAACATGATGGGAACCACCGTAAATGCGTACCAAAACATTTCATAGTAGAGACCACTAACCGGACCTTCAACATAGATTTTCGACCGAACACAAACCCAAAACACAATTCAAAAAGGAGGGGTTATTGGACTCAAAACATCCCACAACATCAGCTTTTTAAAAAACACATAATACACACCATCCCAAACTAGTCATCAAGACATCATGTTTTTCCTCAAAAATAATATTTTTTCTAATAACTGGTTCAGCAGTTAGCGTATCCACCAACGGTACCCCATGGTCCTCACACATGCATGTTTCTATGCCACACCGGGAACCTTCCCCATATCCATCCCAAAACTCATCCAGTCATACAATTAACCATCCACCATCCCATATAACCCCATGCATGTGGTAGCTCATAAAAATACCAACGGTTAATATAAAAACTCATTCCACTTTTCCTAACCAAAAATAATCAACCAATACTTCCTTTTCATCAAGACATCTAACCATAAAATCGAACCAAAATTACCGCTTTAAAAAAATTCATAAAGGCACAATCATTCCAATGAAAACTCACTTTTATGATATTTACATCAATTTCAAAACATCTCATCCCATTAAAACACATTTAAAAAGATTATAAAACTATACTAGAAACACTTTTTTACAACCAACCTTGACATAGTTCATACATTAACAAGAGGTGAAAACACACAATTTTCCATTCCAATAAAATTTTGAACTTTTAGTTCTCAATTTTTAGAAAATCTAACCATTCTCTCTTTATTGGATAATTATCTCACAAAAACATTATACTTCTTAAAACAAATCCAGTTTAAAACCAAAGTTCCAAGATTTCAAAACTAAAGAACACAAGACAATGTGAGAGGAAACTAGTTTTAGTGGGTGACTTGGACATATGTTTTGCACCCATATTCCAATCACTTCACCATCGCAGATAGTGTACTAGGTAAATATCGATTCCTTCACATGGCTTTCCAGACCCAGGGAGCTCACTGAGACCATCAACCGAACTCTATTTTCATTTTCACGAATCATCATCAAATTAAGAAAACCAAAGGACTCAGAAAAGTATCAACTTCACCTGGCGACTTGAATCCCGTCATGAGGTGTGGTGATCTGCCACACTACTCCTAAATAGAATTCCATGTTCTGAAAATCCTAACCACAGACTATCCCAACTGTTCCCCAAATAATATGACCCAAAGAGACTGATCCTCCTACGATACCATTTTTTCACATACCGAATATGGTCACTTCCAAAACAGCACTTGTGCCATCCCAGGGTGATCGCAAATTCCCTTCGGGTCTTGTCATAGGCTGGGTTTGGTGTCAGATTTGGCGGCCACCAGATTTGGTTCCTGACACATGATCTTACCATCATATAGGAAATATATGCTATTCCGTTATAAAGAATACCAAAAACTATTAAAGATTTTATCTATATTATCTAATCATTATATACATAGTGATATATTGGGAATTGTTAAGTCCAATGCAAATCAATAAAATTTCATAGTTCCCAAAACATCTATTAAAGGTTATCCTGGATATATTCTCAGATTTGACATTTAACTAATGATATCTATATATAGGGGTCAAACATTGAAAATTATTGACCACCATGTAGTTGATCAAAAAATCTATTAGTATGAGAGAGATGACACTATATGTTATTTTTAATCCAATTTTTTTCAATATTATAAATATAAACATTCATTGAAATATATTTTTCATAATAAAAGATAAGTTTCACTACGTAATGACACACCTGTCTAAATGAATCCCTTATAAATATTTGAAAATAGTTTATTCATCGTTTTTATCCTAATTATGGAAATTATATACAGATTCATTAAAATATGTGTATCAATAGTAATGTATTTTATAGAAAGTGAAATTCCCAACTTAGTGGAAGACTAGGAATCTATTCCAAAAATAAATCATAATATTTACAAAAAAATGGAATATCAATAATATTGAATTTATACCAACAAATTTTAGATATATTCCCATCATAAATAAGTAATAGGTCTAATAAATATATAATTAGTTTCTATTGAGTTTTCATATTCATCCTTTGACCAATAAAAAATCATTTTTTAACTTCAAATATCAAAAGTGACATTATATCGTTATAAATTGATATAGATTATGTATAGTGTGAGCCAATCCATTCAAGAAACATGAAAATATATACTGTATATAGAATCACAAGATTTATAGGAAGCACATTAACACAAAAATATATAATAGATGAATTGTTGACATGAGTTTTGATAATCATATGATTTGGTATTTTCAAATATAATTCAACATCATCATATACGTAATTATATTGTAACCATGTGTACATTATAAGATAAAAAATGTGGTTTTATAATACATTTATATTTCTAAACAGGATAATAATTGTACATTTCAACATAATAGTTTCATTACCCACATCATTGTTTGTGGTCACATGATCATTCTCTTTATCTACTTTCTTCAAGGGTTCTTTCTTCCATCTTTCATCATTATCCCATTAATTCATAAACTGGTTAGAATAATTTAAAATTTCCATATAGTTTAATGGTTATTTTATTTGTGGTGCTTTTTTGTGATCCCTCCACATTCATTCGACAGGATACACTCTTCAAATATATTTTACATTCACCCTATTATTGAAATTGTCTTCTACACTTAAAATTTTAACAAATTCACTTAATAATACATTCTATAGGACTATTTCAACACATCTGGCACAAATGAAGATTTATTTTCTATCATACTTGGGTATTTTTAATATAATTTCCTTGAAACACCATATTTTCCTTTATATCACAACCATGAGAATGATTTTAAACTCCACTTATTAGTTATACCATGAGATAACATCAAATGATTTCTTTATGGCTACTAAATTTCATTATGGGTATCACCAATCAATGATTGAGTTTTTTACAATGAAAGAACTGCCCAATATTGATTTTATGAACTCTAAAAAATATTAATGTACCTTAAAAATCATGTAAAATATTTATCCTAGGAACTAATATATCTATATTCCTACCTCTAATGCTAAATTAATTCCCATTCCAATCTCTTTAAATGAGTTTAGGAATATTACATACTGAAAAATCACCTCTTAAACTTATCAAATTATTTGATTCATGTTTATTCCCCAATACTAATATTATTATTAATATTTCATCATTTATATACCCATCTTTCCAAATTCCACACATCTTGTTCAACTTTTTCCTGATTCAAGCAAAATATAACATGAAATATATTATTATTATTAAAAATATATTCGTCGGTAACTAGTGGATTGGAGGACCAACTGAGAGAAGACATATGTTTCCTCATAAAATACTCAATGTTTCATTATCCCCCACATTTATAATTTATAAACTCATCATGTGTAACACTCAAGTATCAATTACAGCAAAAAGATTCAATTTCTAAAGAAATAATATCATAATGAATTTTTTTATTAAATAATGTGATTGAAACTTATATTCTAAATTTTTAATATTTAATATTATGAAATTTATTTCATTTTTGAATTTATCAAATAAAAATAATCAAAATAAGGGTTTTAAATATTCTTTAGAAATATTTTATCTTTGCTGAATAATGAAACATTTTGTTATTAAATAAACTATCACATTATTAACATTATAATGATATAATATTTCAATGAATGTTTATGAAATCAGTATTCAAAAAAAATAAATGGATCTACCATTATTTAGGATAAAAATGTTTTTAATAGAGAAAGATGAATTGGGTTTATAGATTTTAAATTTTATGCACTGGTGAGGATGTCTCTATAAATAATTTTTTTCATCATCTGAGAGAAAAAGACAAGAGTTTAATATCTAATGGAATTGGTGGAAATGTATAAAATCACATTTCTCTGACCAAAGAATCCCTGCTATGATTGTTGTTTGGAATGATTTTATCATAAGTAAGACTAGCATCAGATCATTTAAAAGAAAACAAAATTATTATTTGGAGGCACTAACTGATAAATGTATATTTATCTAATGACGTATGGGAATTTAACTATTATCATTTCTTATAAAGATCTTATATGAAATAGTAAATACATTTATTAACTGTATTAAAAATATTTTTTGTTTTTATGATATTTATAACTTATTTTGTAATGAATTAATAATAGGAATAATATATTAGGTACCGAAAGGTATATCCATTAATACCGATAGAACTGTTATATTAAAACATTAGAAATTTAAAAATAATCTAATGGAATAAGTAAATTATAAAATAATTCAAAGAAAGTAGACATGTCTTGTTACACATTGTTAGTAATGTGGGAATATGTGACATATTAGGGAAGATAGAAATGGCCACAAAGATAACACTATAAAAATTTCATTGATCAGTTTTTTCAGATTATGTTAATAAAATAGATGAAAGAAATACATACATATAAATAAATTATATGCTGGTAGAATTTTGGGTGATTATTTCATTATAATCCTATAATTCAATGGGTGATTAAATATGTATTTTCAATTATGTATGATTCATGTCTTGGAAAGTCTGTTAGTATGATTGAGAAGACTCTAATGTTGTTAGAAAAGGCGATGTTAACTTCCAAATTGATAGTGGAGAAATATTGATGTTATATGAATATTTTCATATCCCTATCCTTAGATGAAATATTATTTCCATTATATATCTTGATTATTTTTCTACATGAGTCTATTTTATGTTGTGTTATAGAATGTTACCATAGTATGAAAGAAAATATCATGATGTTTGAAGGATAGGATCCTTTAAAATACAATAAATTCATATGGGATAGCAAATTTTTCAAGTATAATTTCCAATGACCTATAAGTATGTAAAATTTGTTTTAGATACCTAAGAAAAGAACATAATAGTTCTTATGGAAAAGTGAATATTAAATTGTGATCAGACAAGAATAATAATTTTTTAAATTTTTGTATTGGGAATGTATAAGAGAGTTTAGTTCAATATATATGGTAAGAATTATAAAAATATGTATCAAGATATTTTAAACATAGATTTTTTGGTATCAACCCATGTTATGTCCAATACTTGTTTACTCTATAATCTAACATTCATTAATGATTATACTAGGAAATTATGGACTAACTTATTGAAACACAAGTCTGATGTAGTTTAGATGTTTTCTTGGTGGATGGTATCTCTAAAATGGTAATGTTGCAAGGCATATAAGTGGATTAAAAAGGAAAATAGTAGTGAGTAAATCAGATAAGGAATTTGGAATTTATAAAATAATTAAATAATATTGATTGAGATTATGGTGCTCAAAACTCCAAAAAACTAGATCATCTAAAGGTATTAATTAGATATTTATAGATACAATGATAATTATATGTTTTTCCTGATAATGTATAAGGAAATTTTTTAATAAACAATCAACAAGAGAATATATCTCATTAAAAACAATTATATCATCGAATGTTGACAAGGTACTTAAAGAGGATCTGTAATATAACAATCAATTTAAGGTTAATCAAGTTAATGTGTTATATATTTTATCATACGTGCTTTGTAATTCAATGGTCTTTTATAAACTTTAATCAAAATCCAACATATTCCTATTTCCATTGATATAGATGTTAATTGTTTTGGATATTTCTTATAGGGAGGTGATATGAAAAATAATCAAATATAGGGTAATTAAATTTGATGATAAAATACTATAGAAATAATGGAACATTGTTTATAAGGAAGATGAAGGGGAACCAACTATTGAAATTCAAATTGATTACAATACTAGTAATTCAATAAAAGACAGGAGAACAAAGATAGTGGAGCCCAAGTCACCACCTGAACAAATATAAGACCATTAAAAAGACTATAAACATTAAGGGATGTGAATCTTGGGTGAAAGTACTTATTTTTTGTGCCTTATAAGTATGAGTAATGGATGATCAAGTACCGTCAGAGTGAGAATCAAAGAAGACTAGGTCATCCAATTATGTTAAAGATAAAATCTTGAGTCTTGAGAAAAGTGTATAGATTTTTAAATTATTTAATCATTATACACATAATAGATATAGGAATACTTGAAAATATATATGATCTAGGTTCTATAAGTTATATTTTCTATTAGAAGTAATTCATGAGTTATAATCCGGTTCAATTAATGTTCAAAAAAACATTGGATATAAATGAACATTCTGAGGGTAAAAAGAATCTTGATAACAATTGGGTTTAATGTATTAATGAAAAAGGTGATTGAATAATAAGAAACAAAGAATGTATTATTATTATATAGATTAAATATATTGAATGGGTAGAAGTTTTGTAAGACCTCTAACTTATAGTTAAACATTTTACCATCCAAACAATACAATGTGTTATAGAAAAAGAAAATCTATATTTGGAGGAGATGGATTTTACGATATATTTCTGTCATGGTGAGTTCGTGGAAGAAATATGCATGAAAAATCCAAAAGGCATACTGAAGGATGGGTATAAAAATTTGGTTTATATATTGATAAAATTAATGTATTTTATAATGCAACAACCATGATAGGTGAATTGGAAATTCTACGAGATTAAAATAGGTGAAGGATTCATTTGGTTGAATGATAATAATTATTTTTAGACAAATAACATTTATGATTATACATTCATAATTATTTATAAATGTTGGTGACATGTTTCTGATTTGGTTTATTTCTCAAATAATTCAAAATTGATAAATATGTTGTCTAAAATTATAAATATGAAAGATATGAGAAAGAAAAAAAAGATACAAGGTATGATGATATAAAGAGATTGGAATACAAATACCTTGGTTTTATTTCAGAAATATTATATCCAAAAAAATTAAATGGTTCATTATAGGTGATTGAAATCCAAAATATTCTCTTCTTTCTAATTACATAAAACTATACAAGGTACATGAACTTATAATGGAAGACAAGCATTGATACATAGAAAAAATACATATGTTTATGTTATTGTCAATATAATGTATACATCGGTTTTTTACATGATGGGATCTTAAATTCTCAATGGTATTTATAATAAGAGTTATTTACAACACATGAAATGACCATTGGGAATATATCATGTGGATACATCAGTATTTAAAAGGATTTCATGATTGTGATCTTCATTTTGGGGAGGAAGATCCATTACATGGTTATACTAATTATAAATTTTTAAGAGACTCATTTAGTCATAAGAGACCAAAGGTGATCCTATTTACATATATAGGAGAATAATTCAATTTAATTTCCTAACTGTAGAATATTATTATTTAATGTATAATGAAAGAATAAATTAGAGTGGCAACATAACCAGGGAAGGTGATTATTTGGTTGAAGTATCTAATGATGGAAATATTAGGATGTTAATAATGGTATATTATTCTTTGTGAAATCTAATATGAATTTTACATAGAAACTATACATTTTCCCATGCTATGAAGAGAACATTATCCAAAATATTATAAACTATATTGTGTAGTACCCCTAAAATGATAACTTGTAAAAAAAAATATAACAGATATATTGACTTAGATACCGTCTCTTTAATGTTTGAGGCAGCATCATGATTCAGTTGTGTATAGGTGAATGATAAAAAAATGTGGGGGAAAATTTTGACTGAAAAATAAGAATGCATATTTTCATTAGTGGATTATCTATTGATTCTAAAGAAAATTTCATTAAGTGATTGATTATTGTGATGTGTAGACATATTATGAGAATAAAATATCAAATTAATGGATGTTTTAGAATTTGATTTATGTTAACAATAATGTTGACCATCCATTACTGGATGGACTTGATGTTAAATAAATGAAAGCTACTCTCTTTAGTGGTCATTGGCTTATTATATATTCATATCTTCTGATGAAAATGATTATAATCCCCCAACATCACATAATAATGAGTTAATAAATTATTAATAAAAGATATTTTCCATTTTAGATGTTTACATAATTAGTCGATATATATTACATAACAGCTCAAATATTATAATGTAGACATTTCTAATAACTATCCCTTTTTTCATAATATAAATCATTTTTAAAGTAAAACATTAATTCTATTTCTTAATAATCATCATCATTTTTGTTGTCATCTTCCATTCTCTTTATAATCCTGACACCTTGTAAAAAAACATTAAGAACTTGGGATGATCACAAAAATCTCATTAAGTGATAAAAAATATGTAATGAGAATGTTATTCCATGTATATTTTAAAATCATGACAATATTTTCACACAATCATACTTTTCACCCACAAAGTATAAGTTTATTAACATAAATAATTAAATAATAAGATTCCTAAAAAATGTCTTAGAAATCATAAATAATAATATTGACTTGTGGAATCTTTACCATACTTACATTTTATCATTCACGTCAACATAATGAGTAACCTACATGGTTAGGTTTGGAATACCCATAACAGTATATTCCCAAAATTTCATAGGGTAAACCATAATATCTAAATCGTTCTCATTACTCAATGCATTGGAAAGATATCACAGGCTCACCCTCCCAAAGTTTATCATTTAACCACCCATACACATAAGAAATTCCCAAGAACCAAAACATAATAATAACACATTAACAAGAATAATGAAAAAATAACATTTCCACATTTCGATAACAAGATATATTTTCAAGATATTGACAAAATTAGTACATCTTGAAATCTATTTTCAATACCATAACACAATATAAGGGAATATTTTATTTATTTTTCTTTTAAACATTTATTCATATAGAGGAATCCAAATATTAAATAATTGTCATAGTTGCAGAAATGTCATTGTTGTCATGTATATTAAAAAACATTCCTTTTTTCATTTATAAAAATGATTCATAGAAAGAAATTAATTTTAAAATCCTTTTAATGAAACTAAAATTCAATGGGGTTAATTATACACAGTATAAAATAAGGTGGTGTATATTATCAAAATATGTCTCAATAAAAGGAAATTGGGAGGAAGTCCCTTACCTTGAGTCTGACTTGTCTTGAACATTATTTATAATCCATAATAATAAACATAGGTTGATTAATAATTTATTTAGAAATTGTTTTCTATTTTATTATTCTTTTTATATCAATTATTTCCATATCATAATAATTACATAATTATTTAAGTTTATATCAGATATTTTGTCGATATTCGATACTTGAGTAGAAAATGAACTTGGTATGATGTCAATAGTCTATATAGTCATAAGTGAAAAATATATAGAATAATATTCATGAAATAATATTCACTTTATCATACTAATTATAATTTTTAATAAAACCATTAATTTCGATTATAAAAATGAATAACATTATAATCATTGAGATGGTAGGTAGTATGTAAGCATGAGTAACATTTATATTTTTCATTGATAATTATGGAAATAATTTAATAGTTTTTTTTAATTATAATATCATCATTAATATAATATTAATCATTTAAATATACTTATATATATCATACAAGTAATGTAGTGAATAAAAATGTATCACATTGCTTTGTGGTGGTGATAGTTTACACATACGCAAGAATGATATTATCATTTTTATATGCATGTAAAGTAATAACATAATTTATATATTATTATATTATAATGATTAATATGTCATTAATATGCCAAATTGCCATTAATTCCATTATTATAACCTTGCAGGAGTGACTTTTATGGAAAATTAATTTTATCAGTTTGTGGAAGTGATAGTTCACACGTACCCATGAAAAATAAATTCCATTCCCATTCGATGGAAGTGAAGATATATTTTGGTTATGATATTAACTTAATAACATATCATTTTATAGAGGATACTTTATTTATTATTTCATCTTGGAAGAATAAGATTTTAAGTATGTGGAATAAGAAATAAGATATAAATACTTAAATAAAATGATACCTCTTCTTTAGTGGATCACCTTTGAATAACACCTTAACACCTCTATGAAGGGTGGTTTTCTTAATATAAGTCCTAAATAATGGTTATAGTATTTCTATTAATAGTTTTGGGAAGATATTGTCAAAAAAATGGTTTTTTATATGTGAGTAATAGAGAGTAATTTGTACCTTTTTATATGAGTGGGGAGGGTCACCCATGGAATTATTAAAATTATGAAATTAATATAAATTCAATATCGATTATGAATGGTAAAATTTTATTTAGTTATAATTTAGGTTGAGAAAGGTTCAAAATATAGTCATTCAATAATAATTATACAAGTTTTTATTAATTTTTAATCCTTATATTTTTGTTTTAACCATTTTAACTTTTACTTCTTTATCATGTAATTTACACTTTGACAGTTAATACAATTAACAAATCACACTAAATGGAAATTAAGCAGTAATTTATTAATTTTTTAGAGTTATTTTGAAATTTTGGTCGAATATACTATTTCTATAAATCTTTTATAATTTTATTAGATATTTTAAATTTTATATTATGAATTTTGTCAGTTTTGATATTATTAATTACATTACTTTTTTTAAAAATCATAAAAAATTGATTTAATAGAAAACACTATATTAAATCAATCATATCATTTCATAGTGATCCATATAATTTTTTTATATACTGAAATATTTATAATTATATTTATTTTAATATTATAAATATCATTTATTTGATTCTTTCCTTGATAAATCAATTACTGCATCATAATTGTGTCACAATTTGATGTAATTATTTTAGTCCATAAAAGTTATAAATATATTACCATGAGGTAGTTAGTACTATTATATTTATAATTATTCTTTTTATTTTATGATATCACTTACATAACCACCATATTGAAATTATTTTATTAAGAAGCTATATATTTATGATATATATTCCTTTACTTTAAATTAAATGTTATAAATGTCATAATCATGTGCAAGTGGCTTCTAAAGGACACAAGTTAGGCACAAGTATGTTCATGGTCGATACTAACAAATCAAATATGATTATTACATGTGTTAATGTAATTTTTTAATATTATTATATTAATTTGACCTTAATTTACCCTATTTACCTTTAACCATGATAAATAAAATATTAAAGTCACTATTCAAAAAAGTTATATTGATCTTATTGGGCCACATTTCTCAAAATGACTAAAACCGTGATTTTTATAAATTCAATTCAGATAAGTGGTTAAATTATGTTTAACACTAATCTCATTGACGGGTTGTGAAAATAGGTTTTTTATGTTAAATTTTCAAATGTTAACATAGTTTTTCTATTTCTGTTTAATTTGAAAAATCATCAATTGAGTAACATTGTAATAAATGATAATAAATAATCTAATTATACCTTAAAAAATTGTAAATGGATAATCTAACAATATAAATAAGTTAGACAAAAAAGCAATTTTGAATTAAAATGTAGTATTTTTCAGTATTCATTAAAACATGATTGTTATCATAAAAACACTAAAAATATGTACAAACTAAATATTGATGTACCAGTTAAAAATAATAATATTATTATATCAATAATAATATATAAATTTTTCATTAACTATTTTTAATATGGGTTCTCAATCAAAAGGCTACTAGACTGCGTTTTTTTAAAATACTTCTTTTATTCAAAAAAATGAATTGATCTTATATCATGTATAGAAAAAATATGTGGTTCATTTTAAACAATAAATTAAACATATTAAACAGATATTTTATTAATAAAATCCATCAAGAGTGATTTAATTATTTTATAAACCCACTTATTTTCAATTAAATTTTTTTATAAAAACTCATCATTTATATTCAATTGGTTTTTTATTTAGTTTCTAAATTAATTTGGAAACCAATGAATCATTTTTTAAAAATATTTAAACAATGTATTTATAATTAATTTATCATTTTTCATTCCCTACATTATAACTACATGGAAATAACTATAAATTAAAATAATAATATATCATTTTTGGTTTTAACATAGTCTTTCGTTCAATGTCATATTTTGGAGAAACCCATTGTAGTGTGTCAGGTATGCTATTAGACCTAGAATCTATTTTAAAGTAAGATTGACGTCTAGTTATATAATATTAAAAATATAAAAATGTATTATTCTATAATAACATGGTATGTCACATCCTTCCCCCCATTTGAAAATTGCATCCTCACAATTTTAAACATGGGATCGGTAACTAAGGTTTAACTTTTCAAAATTACATCATTAAAATACCACATCAAAAAAAAATTAATTACAATTTCTACTTTAAAAGAAATAATGTGATGTATAACGGTGACATGATATAAAATGTACTAGGATTACATATCGTAAAAATTGGATATGGATGAAAAACTAACAATCTTGTTCTAATAGAGAGTGACAGAAAACATAATCAAGAGAATGTGAAAAATTAGAATGACCAAAACTTGTGATGGGTTAAAAAGTTATTGATTTCGTATTTGGTAAAGTAAACCGAAGGCATTTCTATTTTAATATATTTTTCATAATTTTTTCGAATTCATTTACAACCTAGTGTATGATCATATGTAAATACACAATGTTGACAAGTATAGTTTAATCATATAATCAAATACCACAAAAAACTCGTATTTTTTCGGCAAATGATTAGTATATAATAAGAGTTATATTAACACATAAAAAACTAGAATAAATTTCTAGAGAATATTATAATCCCTATATGATCAACTATCTATGCATCCTGTCTTAAATCATTAACCAAAAAATAGTTAAAATAATATAATTCCACAAATAAAATGAAATTAAAAACAAAAATGAATAATTTGAATCTCCAAAATTAAAAAGTAATACCCAAAGTCCAACATTGACCATTCAATAAATATATATCCATAAAATTATTCAAAACTATTATAACTATGGTTATATCTGAAAAAATAAGAATTATATTAATCAAATAATATTCTAAGATAAGTTCTAACATTTAAATATAAATAAAATAAACAACTCTTAAAGTCTCAGACAAAATATTTAATTTCTAAAAAAAAATATTCTCCAAGATTGGTTAATCATTTTTATAATTGACCCAAATATCTATAAGTATATAACAAAAACATAGATTCTTGCAAAATGAAATTAAACCATTACACCTCAAATAAAATACTATAGTATTCTATTTTCCTTAAGCATATACGGTTTTAAAATAAGTGAATACCTTCCTAAATAACCTTTATCACATAATCCTAAAATTATTTTCCTATACCTAGGCTGTTCATTTGATAAAACATAGGTTCCCAAAATCAACTTATTCTTATTCTATCAACATGTTTAAATGAAAATAAAATGATCTACATTCCAATGATTTATTGTAGGTAAGTATTAGGTGATAAATCCTTCTTGCACATCAGTTGTGGGTTATATTTCAACAACCTTGTTCGACATGATGGGTTTTTACACCTCCTACGGGTTGTCCAATTTCCAAAATTATATAATTTTATAACATTCCAAAAATGAGTTAAAATTCTCAAAAATAACCATAGCATGTTTTATCCTAAAATCTCATTTGAAACCATCCATTTTGAAACTGGAAATGTGATTATCCGTATTTACCTCAAAATCAAAGATTATATAAAATTAAATGGTTATCCATTCCATTATAATTATATCCACATAAAAAAATATTTTTTTTTCTCAAATAAAATTTTCACATAACAAACATCATGGTTACACATATAAAAAATTATTTGGAAGTAATCCAATCATCTAAAGAGCATTAACACATTTAAACATTTCGTCATCCTATAATATGTCGTAAATTTTGAATCCTTATGTGTAGAATTTTTAATAATTAAACATTATTAATAATATATTAACCATGATTTCCCATATTATTAATTAATAATTGTTTCCTACAAACAAAAACATGAATCATGTCCTAATATTCAATAATGTTAAACAAGAGACAATAAATAATTCATACCTCTCATATGTCATTTTCAGTTTCCTAATCTTCAATTGGAATGAAATTAGCTATTTCAAAACATATATTTGTAATTTCCTCCTGATCCCAATGTCAAACCATCATTTTAGGTCAATTATTTTCATAATTACCATACTCTATACATTTAAAAAAATCAAATGATAACTCAGAAAGAACTTTTTGGCCTTTTCTGGAAGTAAACTGAACACTTCCTTTTTATTTGGAAGGTTATTACATTATGACCTTCATTACCAAATCTATAACATCATCTCATACCTCTAAAACATTTTCCTTAGTTTTTCATTCCATATCCTCAACAATTATGTCAGTGAGTATATATACTTTTTTGATTATTTCCAGTACCTTTACCGAGATTCATTTCTATCATATATAATTCATTATAAAACCCACCATGGTTCCAATGGTTAATGATGACTCATAATATTTGGGTTATAATATACATTAGAGTTCTCATTATAGATCTTATTTCATTATATTTCTTATTTAGAGAGATGATTCATTTTCCTGCACATCCCATGTTACTATAATTCCTGCCGGATGCAGCAATTTTCTGAAACCAAAAATAATGTGTGAGTATATCAATAAAATCATCATATATTATCTTATAAGGAATATAATCACTAAGATATAATTATTCATGTTATCTTAAAATCATTGAAATTGTCTAAAATAACTATGACTCTTTATATTATGCTAAAAACTATGTTTATATATAAGATGTAACTTTTGCATAAATATAACCCTAACCCCTAAAGTTGCATAAACCATCTTCTAATACAAACTATAATTCCATATCCTAAAACGTTATGTAATATTCCGTTAAATCAAGAATTCATAATGATTATTTTATCAGTGTTAGAGTTTTAGATAATTAGGCCACAACCATTTCATAACAATATAAATATTAAAAAGTCGAAACTTCTACACATTTTCTATTGTTTAATTATCTAAAAAATTTAATAGTAAATCATGAATTATTTTTCTTTCTAAAAATCTTGATTAATTTTGAAATAATATTTTATATTACACATAATTATAACCTATGGAAAAAATTTTATGAATATGGTATGGAAAAAATAGCTCGATAAGGGGTGGAAAATAAGGAATGAAACCGTTAGTCCATGAATATTTAAAACTCATGAAAATATTTTCAAGAATTCATACTTTCACCCATAAAATAGAAGTTCATTTTCATACCTCATCAAATTATAATATGCCTAAAAAACATTTTATAAACAATAAATCATAAAGGTAACTTGTGGAATCCATAACAAACTTACATTGTGGCTTTCACAACTACATAGGGAGTAACCTTTATAGTTACGTTTAGAATACCCATCACAGTATATTCTCTAAATATCATGGGAAAAACTATATCATTTAACATTTCATCATTACCCAATGAATTGGGGAGATATCACAAGATCACTCACCATCGTTTTATCACGGAACCACCCATATGCATAAAAAATTCCCAAGAACCATAAAATATGCATAAAATATTAACAAACATAAAAGAAAAATAAAATTTCCTCATTTCAATCAAAATATATCATTTCAAGATATTGACATAATCAATGAATCCTTAATACCATTTTGACTACTAAAATACATTAATAGGGTATATGGTATTTATTTTCCTTTAAAAACATTAAGACTTATAGAGGAATCCAAAAATCAAATAATGGTCATGGTGGCAGAAAAGTCATTGTTTCCATGTATGTTAAAAAACATTCCTTTTTTCATTTAGTAAAATTATTTCTAGGAAAATTTTCATTTAGAAAATCTTTGAATTAAATTAGAATTCAATGGGGTTAATTATACACCATATAAATTAATGTAGTGTAGATTTTTGTAATATTCCTCAATGAAAGAAGATTGAGATGAAGTCTCTTACCTTGAGTCTAAATTCTCTCAAATGTTCATTATATTCGTAAATAATAAACTTAGGTTAATTTATTTTTTATTGTGATTATTTTTCAATTTTATTATTCCATTTATATCACTTATTTCTATGTTATAATAATTACATAATTATTTATGATCATATCAGAAATTTTTTCAAAAGTTGGTACTTGAATTGAAAATCAAATTGGTGTGATTCCAATAATCCATGTAGTCATAAGTACATCATATAATGAATAATATTAATTATTTAATGATAAAATTATTACATTAATCATTGTTTTTAATCAAATGTTAAATTATGTTAATGTAAAATGAACAATTTTATAATCATAGAGATGGTAGGTCGTACGTACCCAAGAGTATCATTTTCATTGTCCATTGATAGTTATGGAAACAATGAATTTAGAATTTTATCTTTATATAATTATAATGACATAATTAATTTAATATTAATCATTTAAATATTCTTATATATATATATCCTACATTTTATGTAGTGAATGAAAACGAATCGCATCACTTCATGGAGATGATAGTTCACACATACACACGAATGTTGTTATTATTTTATATGCATGGAATCTAAGAACATAATTGATATATTATTATATTATAATGATTAATATTTAATTAATATCACAAATTAATATTATTTCCATGATTATATCCAGTCCTGATATACGGTTATGTAGAATGAATTATATTATTTCATGGAGGTTATAGATCACGCGTACGCACGAACGATTAATTCCATTCCAATTTTACTAAAGTGGTGTATTATTTAGGTTATGATATTAAAATAATGACATAATAATGTATTAAAGATAATGGATTTATTATTAAATCTAGGAATAAGATTATTTTAAGAAAGTGGAAGAAGAAATAGAATAGAAATACTTAAAGAAAACTATACATCTTATTCGGTTGATCCCCTTTGAAGAACACCATATCACCTCTAGGAATGGTTTTATGTCTACTATAATTACTCAATAATTTATGGATAGATTATTTTACAGGTTTTTTAGATATTTCCTATACTAAATTGTTTTTTATATGTTATTAATAGAGAGTAATTTGTGCCTTTTTATAAGAGAGGGGAGAGACACCCTTCAAATTATTAAAATTATTAATTTAATATAAATTTCTTTTTGATTAAAAATGGGTAAAAGAATATTTAAATAGATCATATGATGATTAGGGATAGAAATATAATAATCCAATGGGAATTTTAAAAGATTTGACTAATTTTTAGTCCTTATGTTTTCTATTTGACCTTTTTAACTCTTACCGTTTTACAAAGTAATTAACACTTAGAGAGTGAAACTAATTATCAAATCATGCCAAAAGACCAATTAATTAGTCATTAAGGTCATATTTATATTTATATAAACATTTCAATCGATTACAGGTTTTTTATAAATTTAATATCATTTAATTATATATTTTTTAAAGTAAGTTATGAATTATATAAATTTTGATAGTATTTATTACATGAGTTTTTAAAAAATATTAGCAACATGATTACTTCGAACAAACTAATTAACTCAATAATAACACATCATAATCATCCATAAAATTTATGGATAGAAGAAAATATGTCAAATTATATTTATTTTAATATTATTAAAACCATTTATTTGATTCATTCTTTTATAAATCAACTATTACATCATCATTGTGTCACTATTTAATTTAATTATTTATTTCTAAAAATTATAAATAAATTTCCATGATTTAGGTAATATTTTTATATTCCTAATAACTAGTTAAATCCTATGATATCACTTACATATCCCCGTATTAAAAATATTTAGTAATAAGTGATATATTTGTAAAATATTTGCCTTTACATTATATTAAATGTTATAAATGTCAAAATAACACCCAAATGGATTCCACGGATCACAATTTCATACCAAATATGGTCATGGTTGATAATAACTCATTAAAAATTATTATTACAAGTTTTAGTGTAATTTTATAATATTATTTTTTAATTTTACCTTAAATTACTCTAATTACCTTTAATAGTGGTAAAAAATATACTAAAGGTACTATTCACCAGAAATTATTTGTAACCTATTGGAATAATTTTTTCATACTTAAGTAAAAAAAAATTTATACTTTTTTAATTAATTTTATTCATATAAGTGTTAATATTATCTTTAACACTAATCTCATTGACAGATTGAGAAAATTTCTTTTTGAAACAAAATGATAAAAAGTTCACATAGTTTTTCTATTTACATTTAATTGAAAAAGAATAAAATGAAATACATTGGATTAAATGATAAAAAAATCATTTAATTATACCATAAAACCATTTAAAAGTATAATAAAAAAATATAAATAAATTAGGCAAAAAAGAATATTTGAATTAAAATGTACTGTTTTTACTATTCATTAAAAAATGATAGTTATCATAAAAATACCCAAAATTCATCCAAAATAACATTTCATGTCCAAGTTCAAAATAAGAAGTTTATTTTTCCAAATATAAAATATAATAGTTTAAAACTAGATTCAAAATGGGTTCTCCACCAAAATACGGCAAGACTGCATTTTATTTAAAATACTTCTTTTATCCAAAAATTCAATGTTTTATTATATAACATGTAATAACATATAAGATGAATTTTAAAAATTACATTAAATGTATTACACATATATTTAATTAATAAAATCCATCATTTTTTATTTTATTATTTCATAAACTCACTTATTTTCATTTAAATAGTTTTATCAAATAAAAGTTCATTTATATTCAATTGGTTTTTTTTTAATTTAAATTTTATTTGGTAACCAATGAATAATTATATACACATGTGTAATCCATATTTTCATAATTTAGTTATTATTTTTCATTCCCTCAATTCTAATGGATATGAAATAACTACCACTTAAAATAATAATATATTATTTTTCATCTTTAACATAGACTTTCGTGCAATATACGATTTCGGAGAAAACCATTATTGTGTGTTGGGTACACCATCCAAAATAACTATATATTTCAAAAATACTTATAAATATTTAAAATTATTATTTTATAATTACATGGGATTTTATATTAAGGATGGTCAAGAATGTTGGAAAACTTATTAGGAATAATTCATTTGATAGATCAATATCTATGTTTCTACTAGGGAATGTAGTTGAGTAAAATAGTATTAGGGGAAATCAATTAGGAAATTCCATTTTTTTATGATTCTCTATGAATATCAGAATGAAATTTTACAAAAACCCATAATATATTTCTATAAAATGAAGTCGGGGACCGAACTTGACCAAGGTATTTATGTGTAAAACATTATAGTGTATGCATGTATAGTGGATTGAAGAGTGCACCAGTTTTTTTAAAGAGTGTCGATCATTATTTTATGAAAAATTACTACTGGGGTTTGTTAATTGAATGTTTCTTAGTAATTCCAATGAAATAAATAATTCATCACTATTCTACTTATGTATCTAGGATATAAAATTTAAGTAATTCAAATCTGTTAAGTTCAATTAATATTGAATATATGTTTGTTTCACATATTAAATATTCGAAAACTTTCATTGGTTTTTTTTATGTGGTAGGTGTGATTTTTACATACTATAGTAGATATGGTTCAGTGACCCTTTATGTAGGTTAAACTTATTTAATTATAGAAGTAATGTTTCTAAGGCTTGGATTTATACTATATTGATTTTCATAAGAACTTTAGATGGTTTAAATATCCTATATTAGTGGTTTTATTTTTACTATAGGTTATTGGTTTTCTATAGGGATATTTACCAACATCTACTTCTACCAATCTGTATCCAAAATAAACTTCTATTCCACCTTCTAATTATTTATATTATATTCATACCCAATGACCACTCTAATTATTTTAGCATATATTCTTACCCAATTATCTAACTATTTTAATGTTTATTTCCAATTTTAAATAATTTTAATCTATATGTTATTATGATTATTATGATATTATTTTTCACCTCCATATCATAAAAATGAATATATTTCTCTTTCCCACAGGTGAACTACCACCAAAACATAGTTATACAATTCATTTTCCCTCACCACATAACATTAATGGATATATTTTTGGATTTAATAAATAAATATTATATATATAATATACTTATAAATCATTAATGGTAAAATATAAATTATGTTACCTTTATTCTTTTTCTTAGAAAATGAAGATATAATTCATGTGTATTTAAACACTACGATCTCAATGAAATGTGAAATCAATTTTCATGTCTTTCCATTATATATATATAAGAAATTTATATGATATTTAAATCAAAATTAATATTCTAGAGGTGATTGAATCATGATCATGATGTGAGGACCACAACATCTTAGTAGATACATATTGAGTCAAAATTTTCTTTATTACTTTTCCATTACATTACGATTTTAAAATCACAAACACATATTATTTAAGGTGTTTTTTATTATATAAAGATGATTATATTATAGAACATTTTATTCAATACCACTAGCCTTCAATATCTTAAAAAATGTTTTCTTAAACAAATTTAACCATTTACCTTATCTAAAAATTTAATTAATTTAAATCAGATCCTTATTTGTAAATTTGGTTTCCTTATAATTGGGAATTTGATTTCTCTTAAAAATTGATTATGATTTCTTGTGAAATCCTATTATGATTTCCTTAAAAATCAGACACTACTTTCTTGTAAAATCAGATTTTGATTCCCCCAGAAATAAGAATCTAATATTTCTGATAATAGATTCTGATTTCCTCATAAATTAGACTCTGATTTATTTTGAAATACAATTCTTATTTCCTCAAAAATCAGACTAAAATTTCCTCAGAAATCATATTTTTATTTCTACATAATCCAACTCTGCTTTCTTAGAAAATCAGAATTAGACATTTAATTTTTTTAAAATCTGATTCTTTTTTTATATAATTATTGAAATTCTTTACTATAAAATTCCCTTTAATCAGATCTAAAATATTATAGTGTTACTATTATTGTGGTATACAAAACGATCTTATCACATTGTTTATCTTATCTTGTTATATTAAATGATTCCATCTAATTTGTGATAATATGACCATTTCATGAGTTCCACATGTATAAGTCCCTTTGAAATTTTAGAGAAATATTACCATTGGGGGAGAATGTGGCCATTGTAGATATCACCTATAAATACCTAATCATCTGAATGTGTCTGTTGCAGTGATCTTTTGGGGGAACTGATACTCTATGATAGCTCTGCTAGATTTTCTTCATGTGAAATTCTTGAAGAGTTAATGTTGCGAACTTCTTGTTCAACATACATAAATCATCAAGAATATTTGTTCTTCTTAGTGTGATTCAGATTATTGTGTTATAAAATCGATATCTTCCATGTTGAAGGAAGACAGAGGTGTTGATCACCATATAGTTTGAGCGCTTGCATGGATAGCAAGACCATTTCTAATATTCAAATCAAGAGACTAACCTATTCTGAGTAAGATAGACTTTCATGAAAGTATAAATCAATGTACCTTTATCCAAGGTTTTTGTATACCCATCTCTTTGGGTTAAAATATTTCATTAAACTTGTATAAATTGTTTCATAGTAATTTCTTGTATTCCGCTACATCTAGTTATATATGGAAATTGTAAATTTATTACACTTTTTTTCTTGTACAAACTCTGATATATTAGATTCTGTACACTTTAAGGTAAAATCCATCCTTAAGTAAACTTATTTAATTTTCTCTATCGGACCCTAAGAATGTTACTATATTTATTCATAACAAAATGGAGTTTGTGAATTCATCTCATTTATCTTTGTTAAACATAGATTTTCTTATGGTTAAAGTTTAATGTTTTAAAAACCTATAATTCACCCCTTCAGGTAATTGAGCAATCTAATTCCAAATTTCTATCCTAGAATTTGTATTTGAGGATGAATCTAGAATACATATACATTCATATAAGTTTTTTTCTCAAATTTTCTTTCTTAACATTATCTGTATAAGTTTTTCTAAAAAAGTTACTTTATAAACTTTTGGTCTATAAACATTTGATACTAATTAATTTTGAGGAAAATAATTGTTTAAAAATGGAAGGAATGAATGATGGATTAATAGAACACATAAATATCACCAGAGCTAAAATGTGTGATGGGAATGATGGTGAATAATACAGAGATATAATGAAGACTTTTTAATCAATACTAGAGTTGAAAACATCATTATGATTACTGGAGACTATAAGATTCCTGACATGAAAATCAGTCAATTCACCGATAAAGAAAAAATAGAGTATCAAATTAACATTATGGTATGAAATACATTATTATTATATATAACCAAGAGTATCTATAGCAAGATTTTTTCAGGTTAATACACTAATAGCATCAAGAAGAAACTATAAGTTACACATTTTTTCACATCCATGGTTATTGGAAAAAGAAGATCTATGTTAACAACTGACTACTATGGATTTCTATTTCCCTATGGCGAACCCATGAGTAAATTTCAAAAAATATTTGTCGCTATTGTGAATAGTTTACACATAATGGGTGAATATTCATAGATGATGAAATTATTTTTGACAATATTATTAATATCATGCCTAACGAGTGGGAATAAAAAAGAACAATTATTGATGAATCTATAAAGTTATAATAGTAACCCTTGATTGGCTATTTGGAAATATCTTGTAACATGATAATATATTGAAGATATACATTGATAATATTAACAAGATAAATGGGAGTGTTTAGTTTATAGCTACATCAAATAAGACGAAATCTAAGACTCCTGGTAATGTTTCTATGACAAAAATGTATAATAAAGATGTTATTAAATCAGACTGAAGTGAATCTAAATAGTTGAATAATGACATATCTAACCATTTTGAAAGGATAAAAAATATTGTTTGTAATAATGAATTTAAATACATATATAAAAATAAGTACAAAATGGATAAGGAAGATTCTGAATTCACATGTTATGAATGTAATAATGCAGGAAAAATTAGACCGGATTTTACTTAGCATAATAGAAAGGATAGAAAAGATATACATTATAAAAGGAATAAGAAAAAATATTACAATCATAAAGGAAGTATTGAATTAAAGTCTAATTATTCTTAGTGTGTAAGTGGTGGAGACTCATCTGATGATTCCAAAGATATAAAATATTCTGGAAAAAGTATTATTGGACTAATTTCCATAGTACTTAATTGAAAAAAAAATCATGGAAAAGGAACACACATCAGAACCCATAACCAATATCTCATTAAATTATATTTTCTATGATGAAAGGTATTATAAGTTTTCAGATAAATAATTTTCCTCAGAAGAAGATAATTCTTTACCTTTTTTGATGAATTATCTTGGTTTTCCACGTTCCCTAAAAATAAAAATTGTATTATAAAAAAGAAACATGATAAGGTACATTTTAGAATCAATATTTTAAAAAAATAAGTATGATACCATTATAAATATATTCATAAAAAATCTTTTGAAATTGATTGTATTTTAAAAAATATTATGGAATTTATTTCTAAGAAGGATAAAATTTATAATTATCATGAAGAAGTTACTTCTATGTAAAATGATTTAGATACTGAATCAAATCCTATGTCTAATGAATATGAGGACAATAATTTAGTCATTAGACTAGAATATAAAATATATTACTTAAATAAAATTTTGTGATTTTTTACTTATGAAAATAATGAATTTGATAAAATGTTCTCAAAACTTCTTTCTCTAAGCAGTAGTTTTAGGTTTGGTTACTCTCTATCAAAGCCAATTTTTAGTCAAAATTATTTTTTACCAAAAAGTGCCCATTTTTTCACTAAGTACATAAGTGGTGTAAATTGGGAGAAAAATATTATTTAATAAAAATCCAATCCTTATGTTTTCATAATGCCTAATTTTCTACAAAAATAAGGATACCTGAGATTTTTCTCTCTAATAATAGTGGATCAAAGAATGTTTGGATTTCGATAGTCAATATTTTAATTTTTAAGAAAATAAAGAATGTAACAAAAATAATACATGGTACATAAATAGTGGATTTTCCTTGAACGTGAATGGTAACAAAAATATCTTTGAAAATATTTTCATGATGAAAGGTGGAAAAATCACTTTCGAAGATATTTCTCCAATAGAAATTGTTGGTATATCTAAAATTGATCTTCTTGGAAAATCCTTAATTTAAAATGTTTTATTTTTTAAAGGTCCTAATAACTACCTTATAATAATAAGTCAATTATGTTATTAAGGTTAAATTGTGAATTTTTTAAATGATATGTTATTAGTACAAGAATCTATGGAGGAGTTCATTCTTTATGCCTATCGGCATGGTAATTTTTTATACCCATAACATAGAAGATCTTGGGAGAAAAGACATACCTTGCCTTAGTGCAATGGATGATAAATCTTGGTTATGTTATAGAAGATTAGGATATTGTAACCTTAAGAACATATGAAAATATTCTAATAAAATAATTTTTAAGGATCTAATGAATATTATATTTGATTCTTAAAAATTTTGTGATATTTTCCAATATGGAATGAAATATATGTATAGCTTTAAATCAACAAGTTAAGTATCAACTTATGATACATTATTGCTAGTGCACAAGAGTTTTTTCGGTCCAACACAAATCAGAAGTATTAGAGTAAAATACTATGTATTTTTTCTAGTTGATGATTACACTATATTTAAATGGGTTTATTTTCTAGAAAATAAATCTGAATCATTTTCTTATTTTAAATATTTTTTATCCATAGTTAAAAATGAGAAAAACCTTTCATTGGTAACTGTTCATAGTGATCGTTGTGGAGAATCTTATAATTTTGATTTTGAAACACTTTATAGTAAGGGAGGACTTACGATCATAACTTCGCATCCCCTAGAACTCCTTAGAAAAATGGTGTTGTTGAATAAACCAACTGAATTATTTGAGAAATAATAGAAACCATTTTCAGTGAATACTGAATTTTTAATCATTTTTGGGATAATTCTATAAGAAAAATTTTTGATACTATAAATCATGTATTAATAAATCCATTTCATAATAAAATGCATTATGAGTTATGGATTGGTTAAAAATCAATAGTTTCATACTTTAGAGTATTATGATGCAATGTATAAATCTTGAATACTAAGGATTACATACACAAATTCTCTCCCAAATCCAATGATATTTTTTTTGATATTAAAAAACCTCTAAGGCATATAGATTTTTAACAAAAAATTATGAAATATTGAGGAAACATTACATGTTAAATTCAATGAAACTGATCCTTTTGTTTTTAAACAACCCCAATATTAATCTTCAGAGGTCTTTTCAATATAATACTATCAACTGTTGATGGAAGAATCTTCTAATCAATAGAATACTCAAGAAAATGTTTCTGAAATATTTAATAAAGAAGATTTACTACATTATGTTGATGGACTTTTTTTACAAAACCCACGTTAGATGTTTCTTAAGAATCATCCTAGTGACAGTATCATTAGTTTTGTACATCAACATGTATGGAAAACATGTTTTTTAGGAAATTAATTATAGCATCTAGCCTTTCTTTCCCAAATAGAAACTAAAACTAATGATAAATCATTAGGTGATAATGATTGGATTATATCTATGTCTAATGATCTAAATGAATTTGAATGGAATAATGCATGGACCTTGGTTGGAAGGCCTAAAAATACTTTTATATTTAGAGTAATGTGGGTTTTCCCAAATAAATGTGATAAAAATCGAATCATAGAAAGAAATAATGAATTATTAGTTGCTAAAGGCTATAATCAACAGGAAGGAATAGACTATAAAGAAATCTATTATTTGGATTCCTAGTATGAAGCTATTTGAATTTTCTTATCCTTTCAAGCATTCTTTAATATCAAATTTTTCATATTGATGTCAAGTATGATTTCCTTAAGAGATTTGTTCAAGAAGATGTTTATGTTGAACAACCTATCTATGACAACCCTTCCCTTTATAAAATTTTAACAAGATTTATTACATAAAAATCACTTAAGAAAACTCTGAGGATCGAGAGGTCTATGGTCTTGGGAATTAGGGAAATTACATGACAACATAAGACATACCAATATGACATCTTTATTGAAAACTTCCTTTACATAACCACAATATTCCCTCATACCTAGCATTGAATGGTATAACATAAGAAAATATATATGAAAATAAAGATAAATAAAGCCTAGTAAGGGAGTAAACAATTCCCAGCTTGAAGAATAAAATACATGTTAGGAAATAGGTATATCAATGGAGCATAAGAGAAACAAGAACACAAAGGCACGGTATAACATGATTATCATAACATGGAAATGTGGAAACAAAATTTAACATGATATTAGCAAGATCCAAGGCACATTGAACATGGATAATGATTAAACTATATTTTTACTTGAATTATAATTAATAAACCCTTATTTCACTTGATGTATCATGATACTAATCTTTACCCAATGCATTAGAGCGTTATTAGGGTGCACCCTTCTTAATCATTTCATTTCACGCATAAGTGTGACACATGCATCATATGACATGGAATCATTCAACACCATCATTTATTCCAAGATAAAGGACTACAGAATACATAAGTAAAAATAAATAATCAATAAGTATATTTTTGTAATGGTGAATACCCTTGATAGATAAATGGGAATGGTATTCACTACAAAATGACTTTTGCATGGAAAATCACGATGCAATTTCAGAAGCATGACGACGTGACATAAGAATTCATAAATTAGATAATGAAAGGGAAAGGGGTATATCATCATATGTACATGAAATTGACCGTAAGAGGGTTATAGAGATACACTTCCCAACATAGGTAATGTAATTTAGACGCATAATTGAAAACAATTACTTGAATGTAAATGAAGAGAGAGGAATCCCTTACGAGATTTTTTCATGGTAACAGGTGTACAGGGTAGGAATTAATTTTAGAGAATAGGGTCTCTCATTATTAAAACATAAGGAGGACAGTATTGGTTAGGTGAGAAATCATACCCCGTCATTTGTAATAGAATAGACAAGGTTCTAGAGTCATAAATAAACCTAGAGAAAAATAAGAGAGTAAGAAATCCCTTACATGGAAGTGTGATCGCAATAGACTGGGAGGGGATTGAGATAGTTTTATTGGTAGTTTGGAAATATTTGGGAGGATTCTAGAGAGATTAGGGAATATGTTCGTCATTCTTCAATGTTTTGAGTGAAGATTAGTGGGAGCATGGGTGGTTTTATATAGTAAAAAGAGGGAATTCATTATTATTTATGTAACACCCCAAGCTTCTACGGTACGTTTCCCTTCGAATAATGTGATAGCGTGTGTTGTACGCAACCTCGAGTTCTAACACACACCACAACTAATTAAACTAGCCGTTGTAAATAGTAATACCTACTTTTTGAAATCATATATATTTTATATTTCAAAATGGACTTCATTTTTGGATTCGGAATATCGAAATTATCCTAGGGTGAAATTTTGGTACTTTTTGGATAACTTTTATATTTTGATGAATAGTGAAAATTACTAAATTTTAATTAAAAACAACTTTTTTAATCAAAATAATTAATAGTGATAAATTATGAATTTGAGTGGTTTTAAAGTATATTTAGAATATATTTTTACCATTTAATATAATGTTGGTCATTGGACATAATTTTACAATTAAACCGAACATAAACAAGTGTCAATCTTTTGATAGTTATTATCTCTTAAAAACACGCTTTTTGTTTTGACAGCGGGAATTAATTTTAAATTAATTTCTGCCACTTCTGTGTTTTGAATTTAGGAAAATGGATTCCATATTTGGAATCAGGATGTTCAAATTGTGTAAATAGGTAACTTTTATTTTTAGACATTTTGAATAATTACTGCGGTAAATATTTTATTTACCATGGTTAAAGGGTAAATCCGGTAAATAAGGGTTAAAAAATAATATTATAATAATACAAAATTACCCTAAAACGTGTCCTAACCTTATTGGTGGACACATACCCGACCATGAGCATCCTTGGGTCAATTTGGGGACCCCTTGGAGCCACTTGTATGTGGTAGGGACACATTATATTAATAAAGTTAAAATAAAAATAAAAATGGCATAAGCTTACATCTTTTAGAAGAACAATTTTTACATAGGGTTATACATGTTTGATTTTCGATTATAAATATTCATTAGAAATCTAAAAAGATTTACTACATAATGATATTTTATTTATAATTTTTAGACATTAAATAATTTATTTTATTTATGACACAATGATGATGCAGTAATTACTATAATAGTGAAAAATTAAAATAATTGATATTATAAATACCCAAATAAATATAATATGAAACTTTTAATGAATTAAACTAATTTTCAAGGATAATATGATATATTAGGATTGATTTAATTGACTTTTTTTGAAGTAATCAATCTTTTATGAGTTTCACAAAAATCAACTATTGAATAGTGTCAAAATTGACATAAAAGAGTTCTTAAAACAAATATTATATTATTAATTGATATTAAATTCCTAAAAATCTAAGGTTCGGCCAAGCGACTTATAGTATGATAGGTTAATCATTAATGGACCACTTGGGGGTCGCTTGGATGTATATAGTATGTTTATTAACCATAATATATAAAAATACAAAGAGACATTGTAAAAGTGAAACTAATTAACTTAGAGTTAATACTTAAAGATAAGGTTAATATAAGTACCCAAACCTGTCTAAATTCTATTGGATGAGTTGTTTTCGACCTATACCTACCTCATCCTTTGAATAGTCAACTTTGGAGCCTTTGGAAACCTAATATGAATTTATTATAAATTAATATTTCTAGCTTTTCCAAAGGTGCCCCTCACCCCTCTTATAAAAGGGCACTCCTCCTTCTCATTTCTTCACACCTTCAAAGCCTTTTGGTTCGGCCAAACTCTGCCCAAATACTCTCCCAACATCCCTCACTACAACCTAGAGTCCTTAGTTTGATCAGAAAGCCAACCTAAGGAGCCCTTTTGATCAAATCAAAAGGAAGAACCCGAAGAAGAGGTAATGATTTCACCACCCTTTTCTAAGTTCATTTCTTCTTCCACTTCTTCTTCCTTTGTTCTTACCATTCTAAAATAATAACTCCAGTATCTCACATATACTATGATGTTATTATAAGTATGGTACAACCATATTCAGTATTCTATCCACCCTTTGAATAACATGTCACCATACGTGCGTACGTACGGCTTACCGTCTCCACGTCGTGGTGTAACTGTTATTCAATATAATATTATTTGGATGGGTATAATAATGATGTGTAACTCATGTAAATAATAAATATAACATGTTAATGATTCTGTATATATGATATACCATTCATTTATATATTATTTTAATATCAAAAGAATGATATTGTCGCTCGTGCGTACGTACGGACTACCGTCTCCACGAACGCGATGAGATTCATTCTCCATCATATCCATTCAAGTATAATTATCATTTTATGATTTAAAAATGATGTTTAAGGACTTTATATCATTCTGGATATGAATAATATACAACCTATCCTTTACAAACGTGTCTTACGTAATAAAACATACAAAAGAAAACAAGAAAGTTCACACCCGAAACAACGATAATACTAAGATATTATTATCAAAGCAATGTTAAAAGATCATATATGATATCATATTAATGTATATGATTCTTGTATAATTTAATAACAATTATTTCACCATTATAGAGGAGGTTAACCTACCCCAACCAAGGAAAAGTACAAGGTAAGGGTTATTTCACAATCTCTTCATTATCCGAGGTTGTATTATACGTAATAATCTACTGGGATCTCTTTATCATCAACATCCATGTTTCTTCGAAATGTATTTCAAAACATTTTTACTATTTACAAGAATATGGGTTAAAGTCATTTATACCCTTGTTTGACTTTTTATAAGAGTTTTATAAAGGAATCTTTCCGTCGTTTTCAAAACAAGGTCCTTTTTATCCTTTTCGACGGAATTGAGGTAAGAATGTTTTTTTTATCTTATACGGCGGGTGCGGTTATTTTCCGCCGTTATAAAATTGTCGAAGCTTTCCATACAAGCTTATAAGAATATTTTCAAAGAAAATGTTTTATTTTATATGGATCTTAAATGATTTCAAAATAAAAGGAGATACTTCTTTAAAAAGAATTTTGATTTCATCTATGTCAACATCCTTTGATGGATTTTAAGATTATTTGAAGTTGATTTATTATGATACAAAACTTCTATATTGTATTGAAGGTTTTGTGATATGTTTGACTGTGGATGTGCTATTTTTATACCATTCATAGTTTATTGTGAAAGTATTGACATTTCGTATGCTAGTTTTAATACGAATGTTTATGTTATGTTTAAACCTTTTCATATGGGAATGCATTGGACTTAATAAGTGACGGGTGGAGCCCGCTATAGCTCCTCGATGCATCGGTAGGTCTCATGAGACAAACTAGTGTCTTGGCACAAGGCCTTGACAAAATCTTATTTGTAGTCTTGGCACGAGGCCTTGGCTATGTGGTTATGATAGTCTGGCATTATGCATTCCAACATTATGAAAGTGGTTATTGATTTTTGCATGTGATTATTCGATTAGTAGAATATCCATGTGAATAAGTAAATGGCATTATTTCATTTTATTTATGCCATACTATGTTAAATGATCAAGTTTAAAAGGCTTTTGTTTTAGTTATACATTGCCTTAAATGTTTATTTTTATTTATGAAAGTTTCCTCTATATTGTTATCCTTACTGGGCATTTGAGCTCACCCCTTTTCTATGTTTTATTTTTCCCAGGTAGTGAAGAAGTAAATTATGATTGACTTGCATGGATATTATGAGGGGTTTATAGTGTGGAAGTCGGAAACATTATGTTGTTGTAGTAGTTTTTCATTTTATGATGTAATGTAAAACTTATGAATATATCTAGTGTTTCCAAGGCTACTAAACTAATCGGTCTTTCGGGATTTGATCTTTCTTGTGATCATGCCAATGTTACGAAGTAATGCACCGACTCTGGGTAGCTGGGGTCGGGGCGTTACAGTTGGTATCAGAGGAAGTTTAGTACAAACCTTGGAAACTAGATTTAGATAAACTCTGATTAGAGCACGTAGACCTAAGATGAACTTTGAGGATTAGTATAGAAGAACTTCCTAGAATTTTGGTATTGTAGAGATTTTGTGAGTTTTCCGAGCAATACATCCCTGTCTGGATACGAGCAGGTAGAGGTGGCTCTGGCACAGATGTACCTAGGGGTAAAACCCGAAAACACCGCTTTGAGCTAGACTCGAACGGGAACTGGTGCACGACAACGGGCCTTGCTGCACTCTTGGTTACGACACTCCCGGGGGATATGCTTAGGATAACTCTCATTTTCTTTACAAATCATTATGAAGGGCTTATGAGTATATACTTCCTCAAAGAAAACATTTTTATGATTATGGATTATATCCATAAATAGTTCAATTTATGTTAAGTGTTTTATAAGTATGGGATTATGTATTTTGATTCATAAACTGATCTAGTTTATGCCATTGTTTAGAAATGGCGCCTAGTGGAAGAAATGGAAACCGTATCAATGCACGCACTCCATGTAGGGATTTCCCTCCTGCTCAAGATAATTATAGTGGGGCTGGTGATGCAACTGGTGCTGATCAACTAATTACCATACTGGGACAACTTACTCAGGTTATGAATAATAACCTTACACGTATGGAGCACCCTGATCCGCAGCGTGGAGGATCAATGTTAGATCGATTCATGAGACAACAACCACCAACGTTCAATGGGAATACAAATCCCTTAGTAGCTGAGCAATGGATATTTTCCCTAGAGAAAATATTTCAGGCTTTGGGGAGTAGTGAAAGGGAAAAAGTTATCATGGCAGTTTACCGCCTCACTGGAGATGCTGATCAATGGTGGTCATTGATTCAAAATACGAAGGAAGATGATGAAGTATCAAATATGGAATGGAGGGAGTTCAAAGATCTGTTTTTAGAAAAATACTTTCCTCGCGACCATCGAGCAGATATGGAACGACAATTTCTGAGTCTGAGACAAAAGGAGGATGAGAATGTCACAAAGTATGAGGCTAACTTTACAAGGTCAGCGAGGTACGCTGGTGATTATATTCGCAACCCAAGAAGTAAGATTGATCGTTTATTTGATGGGTTAAAACCATTTCTCCGTCGAGCATTAGTCTCACAATCCTTTTCATCGTACGAAGACATTGTCTCATGTGCTATCAAGACCGAAAAGGAATTCTCTAAGTCTTATGACTTTAAAGCAAAGCAAGAGAAGAAGAGACCTGCTGATCAATCTGGGAATGGAAATAAGGGGAAGAAAGGAAAGGTTGAATATCCATCTTGTGGTAAATGCGGGAAGAAACATCCTGGTGCTTGCCTGAAGGGAATGGGAGTCTGTTACAAGTGTGGTGAAAAAGGCCACCAAGCTCATGATTGCAAGGGGAAGAAGGAAGCTACCAACGTTCAGTGCTACAATTGCATGGATATGGGGCATTATGCAAATGCATGTCCTAAGCGTCAGGAGAACTTACCTCAGAAAAGGCCAAGGGATCAAGGCCAGGCTTATGCTATCACTACTGCTGAGGTAGAAGCTCCGAAAGACGTGGTGGCAGGTAATTTAATGGTTTCCTCAAGTTTAGCAAATGCATTATTTGATTCTGGATCATCGCATTGTTTCATATCTTCCCAGTTTGCTAAGAAAATTAGATATTTCCAATTTGATTTAATAAGGGAGTTGTCAGTTAAAACTCCTAAGGGAAGTATCATTGCAACAAAGTTTTGCGAATCAGTCCCCATTAGAGCACATAAATTTTCTTTATCTGCTGATCTCATCGTCATACCTATGATTGAGTTTGATATAATCCTTGGTATGGACTGGCTTTCGGACTATGATGCGAAGATTTATTGTAAGAAGAAAGAGGTTACGATTCTTGATGATAATGATAAGGAACACCATATTTTTAGAGCAGAATCGTCACCACCTAATTCTTATTTAGATCCACCCCCAGTAGCTCAACTTAATTCAATTATTTGGGAGGAAGAGAATGAAATAACTGTCGGTGAGGAAAGGAATGTTCAAATAGAGGATGTACCTGTTGTGAAAGAGTTTGTAGATGTATTTCCGGAAGATTTACCTGGACATCCTCCAGAACGAGAAGTAGAGTTTTCCATTGATTTGATTCCTGGATCAAGGCCTATATCGAAGACCCCTTATAGAATGGCTACTGTAGAGTTAGTCGAACTAAAGAAACAACTAGAGGAATTGAGTAATAAGGGATTTATTCTCCCTAGTGTTTCTCCATGGGGAGCCCCTGTTCTTTTTGTTAAAAAGAAAGATGGATCTATGAGGTTATGTATCGACTACAGGGAGATCAATGCTATAACGATAAAGAACAAGTATCCCCTACCTCATATTGATGATTTATTTGACCAACTGCATGGAGCTCAATACTTTTCAAAGATTGACCTTCGATCTGGATACCATCAGTTGTGTGTGAAGAAGGAAGACATTCCGAAGACAGCATTTCGAACCAGGTACGGGCATTACGAGTTTACTGTAATGCCGTTTGGATTGATTAATGCACCCTCTGTATTCATGGATCTGATGAATAGAGTTTTCAAGGAGTATCTCGATGAAATTGTGGTGGTATTTATTGATGATATATTGGTATACTCCAAAACCTACGAAGATCATGAAAATCACTTGCGCATTATCTTGAAGACTCTGAGGAGGCATGAATTATATGGGATGTTTAGCAAGTGTGAATTCTGGCTTCAGGAGATTTCTTTTCTTGGCCATATTGTCTCTAAAGATGGAATCTCTGTTGATCCTTCTAAGACCAAGGCAATCCAAGAATGGCCAGCACCTACGAGTATAACTGAGGTACGTAGTTTTATTGGCTTGGCAGGTTATTATCGGCGTTTCGTCCAGAATTTTGCCCGATTGGCTAACCCATTAACGAAGCTCACACGTAAAGGGGTTAAATTTGTTTGGACAAAAGAGTGTGAAGAATGTTTCGAAGAACTGAAGAGAAGATTAGTCAATGCTCCTATATTGACTCTACCATCGGGGAATGATGGGTTCGTTATTTATAGTGATGCATCAAAGAAAGGACTTGGTTGTGTCCTTATGCAGAACGATAGAGTTATTGCCTATGCATCACGACAGTTGAAAATTCATGAACAAAACTATCCTACTCATGATCTTGAGTTAGCAGCTGTGATCTTTGCTTTGAAGATATGGAGGCACTACCTCTATGGTGAAAAATGTGAGATTTATACTGATCACAAGAGTTTGAAGTATATTTTCTCACAAAAAGAACTCAACATGAGGCAAAGGAGATGGCTTGAATTACTCAAGGATTATGATTGCACGATACACTACCACCCGGGGAAAGCAAACAATGTAGCAGATGCTTTGAGCAGAAAAGACCATGGAGTTCTGAACATGATGAGAATTGAAAGGGATCCAATTTTCATGGATCTAGAGAAGATGGACATGGGAATAACCAGGGAAGGTGAAACATCAATGCTTTTTCAAATGGTTGCCAAACCATCTTTACTAGAAAGGATTTAGAGTTCCCAGACCGATGATGAAGAATTTCAGAAAAAGATTAAAGCTGTGAATGATGGGAGATTGAGATACTTTGTGTATGAAGATGGAATTTTGAAATTCGGGAAGAGACTTTGTGTTCCCAATATACCTGATCTAAAAAGGGAATTGCTGGATGACGCTCATAGTTCCAATTTCTCTATACACCCTGGGAGCACCAAAATGTATAGAGATTTGAAAGAACATTTTTGGTGGGACAACATGAAGAGGGAGATTGCTGATTTTGTGTCAAGATGTATGGTTTGTCAACAAGTCAAAGCTGGAAGGCAACAGCCTGGAGGAGTCATGCAACCTCTTCCCATACCGGAGTGGAAATGGGACAATATTACGATGGACTTTGTCATGGGGCTACCAAAGACTCCTAGAAGGAACGATGCAATATGGGTTATTGTTGATCGTCTTACCAAGTCAGCACATTTTCTTGCTATAAGAGAAGATCTACCCCTGGAACGTCTAGCAAGACTATATATTAATGAAGTTGTGAGACTTCATGGAGTACCCTTATCAATTGTTTCTGATCGTGATCCCCATTTTACTTCAAGATTTTGGAAAAGTCTTCAGAAATCCCTGGATACTGAACTTCATTTGAGCACTGCTTACCACCCTCAGACAGATGGACAATCAGAACGGACTATTCAGACCTTAGAAGACATGTTGAGATCCTGCTCACTTGATTTTCAGGGTATGTGGGATCAATATTTACCACTGGTAGAATTTTCCTATAACAATAGCTTCCATACGAGTATTTAGATGGCACCATATGAAGCGTTATACGGAAAGAGATGTCGTACACCAACCTGTTGGGATGACGTTGGTGAAAGAAAACTTGTAGGCCCAGAACTGGTGGAGGAAACGGTGGAAAAGGTGAAGGTAATCCAAAATCACATTAAAGCAGCTCAAAGTAGGCAGAAGAGCTATGCCGATAATCGAAGGAAGGATTTGGAATTTCAAGTCGGTGATCATGTTTTCTTGAAGGTATCTCCGTGGAAGGGAGTCATACGTTTTGGTAAGAAAGGTAAATTGAGTCCCAGGTACATCGGACCTTTCGAAATTCTAGAACGAATTGGGGTTGTAGCTTACCGATTGGCAATGCCGCCAAGTCTCTCCAAAGTTCACGATGTGTTCCATGTATCTCTGTTGAGGAAATACATGCCTGACCCAACGCATGTACTCACCTATGAGGAATTAGAACTGGAACCCGATCTTTTCTATTGCGAAGAGCCCATCAAGATTCTTGATACGAGAGAACAAGTGCTGAGAAACCGGACGACGCGTCTGGTAAAAGTTTTGTGGAGGAATCATAAGATGGAAGAGGCAACGTGGGAACCCGATGAACTTATGATGAAGAACCACCCGAGTCTTTTTATGCAGTAATACCCTAGAAATTGCGAGGATGCAATTATTTTAAGGAGGGGAGAATGTAACACCCCAAGCTTCTACGGTACGTTTCCCTTCGAATAATGTGATAGCGTGTGTTGTACGCAACCTCGAGTTCTAACACACACCACAACTAATTAAACTAGCCGTTGTAAATAGTAATACCTACTTTTTGAAATCATATATATTTTATATTTCAAAATGGACTTCATTTTTGGATTCGGAATATCGAAATTATCCTAGGGTGAAATTTTGGTACTTTTTGGATAACTTTTATATTTTGATGAATAGTGAAAATTACTAAATTTTAATTAAAAACAACTTTTTTAATCAAAATAATTAATAGTGATAAATTATGAATTTGAGTGGTTTTAAAGTATATTTAGAATATATTTTTACCATTTAATATAATGTTGGTCATTGGACATAATTTTACAATTAAATCGAACATAAACAAGTGTCAATCTTTTGATAGTTATTATCTCTTAAAAACACGCTTTTTGTTTTGACAGCGGGAATTAATTTTAAATTAATTTCTGCCACTTCTGTGTTTTGAATTTAGGAAAATGGATTCCATATTTGGAATCAGGATGTTCAAATTGTGTAAATAGGTAACTTTTATTTTTAGACATTTTGAATAATTACTGCGGTAAATATTTTATTTACCATGGTTAAAGGGTAAATCCGGTAAATAAGGGTTAAAAAATAATATTATAATAATACAAAATTACCCTAAAACGTGTCCTAACCTTATTGGTGGACACATACCCGACCATGATCATCCTTGGGTCAATTTGGGGACCCCTTGGAGCCACTTGTATGTGGTAGGGACACATTATATTAATAAAGTTAAAATAAAAATAAAAATGGCATAAGCTTACATCTTTTAGAAGAACAATTTTTACATAGGGTTATACATGTTGGATTTTAGATTATAAATATTCATTAGAAAGCTAAAAGGATTTACTACATAATGATATTTTATTTATAATTTTTAGACATTAAATAATTTATTTTATTTATGACACAATGATGATGCAGTAATTACTATAATAGTGAAAAATTAAAATAATTGATATTATAAATACCCAAATAAATATAATATGAAACTTTTAATGAATTAAACTAATTTTCTAGGATAATATGATATATTAGGATTGATTTAATTGACTTTTTTCTAAGTAATCAATCTGTTATGAGTTTCACAAAAATCAACTATTGAATAGTGTCAAAATTGACATAAAAGAGTTCTTAAAACAAATATTATATTATTAATTGATATTAAATTCCTAAAAATCTAAGGTTCGGCCACGAGACTTATATTATGATAGGTTAATCATTAATGGACCACTTGGGGGTCGCTTGGATGTATATAGTATGTTTATTAACCATAATATATAAAAATACAAAGAGACATTGTAAAAGTGAAACTAATTAACTTAGAGTTAATACTTAAAGATAAGGTTAATATAAGTACCCAAACCTGTCTAAATTCTATTGGATGAGTTGTTTTCGACCTATCCCTACCTCATCCTTTGAATATTCAACTTTGGAGCCTTTGGAAACCGAATATGAATTTATTATAAATTAATATTTCTAGCTTTTCCAAAGGTGCCCCTCACCCCTCTTATAAAAGGGCACTCCTCCTTCTCATTTCTTCACACCTTCAAAGCCTTTTGGTTCGGCCAAACTCTGCCCAAATAATCTCCCAACATCCCTCACTACAACCTAGAGTCCTTAGTTTGATCAGAAAGCCAACCTAAGGAGCCCTTTTGATCAAATCAAAAGGAAGAACCCGAAGAAGAGGTAATGATTTCACCACCCTTTTCTAAGTTCATTTCTTCTTCCACTTCTTCTTCCTTTGTTCTTACCATTCTAAAATAATAACTCCAGTATATCACATATACTATGATGTTATTATAAGTATGGTACAACCATATTCAGTATTCTATCCACCCTTTGAATAACATGTCACCATACGTGCGTACGTACGGCTTACCGTCTCCACGTCGTGGTGTAATTGTTATTCAATATAATATTATTTGGATGGGTATAATAATGATGTGTAACTCATGTAAATAATAAATATAACATGTTAATGATTCTGTATATATGATATACCATTCATTTATATATTATTTTAATATCAAAAGAATGATATTGTCGCTCGTGCGTACGTACGGACTACCGTCTCCACGAACGCGATGAGATTCATTCTCCATCATATACATTCAAGTATAATTATCATTTTATGATTTCAAAATGATGTTTAAGGACTTTATATCATTCTGGATATGAATAATATACAACCTATCCTTTACAAACGTGTCTTACGTAACAAAACATACAAAAGAAAACAAGAAAGTTCACACCCGAAACAACGATAATACTAAGATATTATTATCAAAGCAATGTTAAAAGATCATATATGATATCATATTAATGTATATGATTCTTGTATAATTTAATAACAATTATTTCACCATTATACAGGAGGTTAACCTACCCCAACCAAGGAAAAGTACAAGGTAAGGGTTATTTCACAATCTCTTCATTATCCGAGGTTGTATTATACGTAATAATCTACTGGGATCTCTTTATCATCAACATCCATGTTTCTTCGAAATGTATTTCAAAACATTTTTACTATTTACAAGAATATGGGTTAAAGTCATTTATACCCTTGTTTGACTTTTTATAAGAGTTTTATAAAGGAATCTTTCCGTCGTTTTCAAAACAAGGTCCTTTTTAACCTTTTCGACGGAATTGAGGTAAGAATGTTTTTTTTAACTTATACGGCGGGTGCGGTTATTTTCCGCCGTTATAAAATTGTCGAAGCTTTCCATACAAGCTTATAAGAATATTTTCAAATAAAATGTTTTATTTTATATGGATCTTAAATGATTTCAAAATAAAAGGAGATACTTCTTTAAAAAGAATTTTGATTTCATCTATGTCAACATCCTTTGATGGATTTTAAGATTATTTGAAGTTGATTTATTATGATACAAAACTTCTATATTGTATTGAAGGTTTTGTGATATGTTTGACTGTGGATGTGCTATTTTTATACCATTCATAGTTTATTGTGAAAGTATTGACATTTCGTATGCTAGTTTTAATACGAATGTTTATGTTATGTTTAAACCTTTTCATATGGGAATGCATTGGACTTAATAAGTGACGGGTGGAGCCCGCTATAGCTCCTCGATGCATCGGTAGGTCTCATGAGACAAACTAGTGTCTTGGCACAAGGCCTTGACAAAATCTTATTTGTAGTCTTGGCACGAGGCCTTGGCTATGTGGTTATGATAGTCTGGCATTATGCATTCCAACATTATGAAAGTGGTTATTGATTTTTGCATGTGATTATTCGATTAGTAGAATATCCATGTGAATAAGTAAATGGCATTATTTCATTTTATTTATGCCATACTATGTTAAATGTTCAAGTTTAAAAGGCTTTTGTTTTAGTTATACATTGCCTTAAATGTTTATTTTTATTTATGAAAGTTTCCTCTATATTGTTATCCTTACTGGGCATTTGAGCTCACCCCTTTTCTATGTTTTATTTTTCCCAGGTAGTGAAGAAGTAAATTATGATTGACTTGCATGGATATTATGAGGGGTTTATAGTGTGGAAGTCGGAAACATTATGTTGTTGTAGTAGTTTTTCATTTTATGATGTAATGTAAAACTTATGAATATATCTAGTGTTTCCAAGGCTACTAAACTAATCGGTCTTTCGGGATTTGATCTTTCTTGTGATCATGCCAATGTTACGAAGTAATGCACCGACTCTGGGTAGCTGGGGTCGAGGCGTTACAATTTAGGTTTTGGATACTACACATTTAACTAATCAAAAAAACAATCCAAACCACGGTTTTTTCCAGTAGGGCGTGGAAAAACATATTTTATATAGAAATGGGTGAAGATATTAAAATATTATGATTCATTGTGTGGAGGTGAGTCACACACTCAAAGATATCATTTTAAAAATTAAAATGTTTTTTAAGTCTTGGAGGGTCCACTAAAGCATTTTAAAATATATAAAACCAACCTAAAATCACATTATTTTAAAGTTATAACATATATACCTTGAACATAGACTTTATAATATTTTATTACATCACTATTAGGTCATTATTATTTCATAAAACACATTTTATTTTTAAAAAATATTTAATTTTTACTCAAAAATTGAACTTTCTCTTAAAATTATGAAAAATTCAATCTTGGATAATTTTTAAATTCGGGTTCTAAAAATAATATTCATTTTATCTATATAATTTTCTGAATATTTTAATTTTTACTTTTGAAATAAAAAACAACATTTATAAAAAATTCATGGGTTTTGACATAAACAACTTTTAAACATTAATAAAAATTACGATTATATTCATAATAATTATACGAGCATATACAAATTAATTAAAATTAATTTAGTAATAATATTTTATTAAAATATTATTTAATTAAAAAATTAATTAATTCATCAAAATATATTTTTTAATTGAATATTAACTAAAAATACTATTTTATTTTTTTAAAACTATTTACAATGTAATAATAATAAAATGAATATATATTATTTATTATATACAAAAATAATACACCTAATAATAGTGCTAGGGTATTTTTACATAATCCCTTAAAAAACATGCCTAATACATAATGGTAAGGTGTGCGATGATGACGGGATCTTGGGGGGCCTAGATAACATTGCTGAGGTGGTAATCTCTACTAACATCAAATTCTCTCGTAGGCGGTTTTGTTCAAGCTTAACATGTTGAATCTCACCTTGGGCTTGGTAAAGATCGAAGCCCAATGATGTTACCCCTTTTTTTAGATTCGACAAATGGGCTTCATATGGAGAAACTCTTCCAGATGGGGCCATCTCTTCATTATTCTAAGTAAATTATATTTGTTAAAGCCTTGTATTTATACTAATAATTTGATCCATGTTCAATGACTATATTTGAAATGATAAAAAATTATAAGGGTATTTTTAAATCAAAAAACATAAAACCAAGGAAGGGAATATGTTTTAAATAACCATTTTACATAATAAGACATTTAACTAGTTCAAGATGGATTTTCAATAATAAAATATTGGGTCGTTATAATCTTCCCCCCTTGAGAAATTTCACCCTCGAAATTTCTATTTCCCATAATAAAATAGACGAGGGTAACTCTGCTTCATCACTTCTTTTGATAAACATGTTGCTTCTTTAAACTTGTGGTTTCCACACAACACCTTGACAAGCGGTATTGTCTTATTTCGTAGAACTTTTTCCTTATGATCTAAGATCTTTACTAGCTTCTCTTAATAGGAGAGGTCATTATCCAATGGTACCACCTATGGACTGAGTGAATGAGATGGGTTAGGTAGGTACTTCCTCATGAGTGGTACATGCAATATATCATGTACTTGAAATAGGTTTGGTGGGAGTTCTACTCAATAGTTCACTACTCCAATGCGATCAAGGATCTCAAAAGGGTCGATGTACCTTGGACTAAGCTTTTCCTTATTCTCAAATCTCACAAATCTCTTCCACATTGATATGGGGAGGAATACCATGTCTCTAATATCAAACTCTAGTTCATGTCGATGGTTATCAATATATCTCTATTGTTGAATCTGAGTAGCTTTAATGTGATATTGTACGGTCTTAACCTTCTCCACCATTTCTTCTAAAATTTTTAGACAAAGGAGTTTTCTCTCACTAACTTTGTACGAACATGTCATTTTTTACACCTCTTCCAATACAGGGCTTCATAAGGATCCATTTGGATGCTTCAGTGGAAGCTATTTTTGTATGAGAACTCAACAAGAGGAATAAGTTCATCCCATCCTCCATTGAAGTCTATTGAGAATGTTTTCAATATGTCCTCAAGTTTTTGGACACTTTGATCAGGATGGCCAATAGTATGATGATGATAAGACGTAGTGAAGTTCAACTCAGTATTCATAGCACTTTGAGGACATTTCCAAAACATAGAGGTTAATATTGGATCTCAATCGGATACAATAGATAGTGGTACTCCATGTAGAATTACCACTTCTCTTATATATATCAGTGTCAGTTGATCCATTAAGAAATCCCCTAGAATTTCAATGAAGTGTGTAGTATTTGTAAGATTATCCACAACAACCCAGATAGCATTGTATCTTTTGGATGTCTTCGAATTTCTGGTGACAAATTCTATTCTTATTTTATCCTATTTACATGTTGGTTTGGGTAATAGTTGCATCATCCCCTTAGACATCTACCTCTCATCCTTCACTTGATAACATACTAGAAACTTTTATGTATACTCAGATATCTCTTTCTTAATTTTATCCCACCAATAATGCTCTAGGAGATCTCGATACATCCTTGTCTTTCCTGGGTGAATGGGGAAATTATAACTATGTGAATCATCCAAAAGTTCATTCATTAACTCTGGATTGTATGTAACACATATTCTTTACCCAAATATCATATTTCCTTCTTCATTAGCATTTAATTCCAAGGATTTCCTTATTCTGATAGTTTCCACATTCTTTTTAATTCTCACATAAACATTTTGAGCATCCTTTACCATTCCAAAACAGACAGTCGATCAATCATTTTTGAAAGGATTGGTGATGTTCCCCTCTTTATGATTCCCATGTCCATCTTCATCAAATCTAAGAATATTGGATCTTTTTCAATTCTCATCAATGATAGAATTGATGTATCCTTTTTACATAGAGAATCTTCCACCTTGTTCACTTTCCTAGAGTGGTAAGGAATGGATCAGTTACATTCTTTGATCTTCTCTAACCATCTTCATTGTAAGATGTTAAAATCTTTTTGTGCGAATAAGTACATTAGTATTTTGTGATCCGTAATATGTCACACTTCTCCCCAAAGAGGTATTACCACCAAATTTTCAAAGTGAAGATTTGTACAGCCAACTAAATATCATGTGTTCAGTATTTTTTCTCATGAAAATTAAATTTCTTTGATGCCTAGGAAATGAATTTGTCATTTTTCATCAACACATATCCTAAACCCTTCTGCTAAGCATCATTAAATACCACAAAAAAATTCTACACTTGTGGGTAGTGTGAGAATAGGCACAATGATAAGACTATTTTTCAACCCCTTGAATCTATATTCACATTCATCACTTTAAAAAAATTATCCCTTTCAAGATATCTTGGTAAGAGGTATGGAATCTTGTGATACATTTCTCACAAATCGATGATAATATCCATCTAACCCCAGGAAGCTAGAGATATACATTACAGATGTTGGCCTCGGTCATCCCTCAATTTCAGTTGTCTTGTTAAAATCCATAGATTTCCCATTTCATGTGATGATTTGACCCAATATTGGGACTTTTTTAACCATAAATCTCTCTTGATATGCGTTCCATATAGCTTCTCCTTTCTCAGGTTCTCTATTGTAGTTCTTAGATGCTTTTCATTCTCCTCCTTATTTTTGTAATGTTTTAGAATATCCTCTATAAATACAAAAACAAATTTTGAGGTAATCTTTAAATAATCTATCCATCAAGTCCATGAATATTTCTGAATCATTAGTGAGTCCTAAAGGCATTACTCTGAATTCATATTGCATGTATCTTGTATGAAAATCAAACTTGATGATATCCTCCTTCTTCACCCTTACATAGTAATATCCCGATCACATATCCACCTTGTAGTAGTATTTTTCTCCACATAGAAGATCAAATAAGTAATCAATTCGTGGTAGAGGATAATTATTCTTTATCGTGAATTTTTTGAGCTCACAATAATCAATGCAAAGGTGCATTGACCCATCCTTCTTCTTGAAAAAGAGGACTGGTGCACACCATGGTGAATCATTTGGGCATATAAAATCTTATCTAGATTCTCCTGTAGTTTCTTCTTCATCTCCATAAGCTCTACAACAGCCATTCAATAACCATTCATGGATATTGGAAATACCATAGGTATAAGATCAATTGATAATTCAACATCACTGTTGAGTCAATAAGGTTTTCCTTATGACTTTTCCATTCCTTCTTGTTTTGAAAATCACAAACACCTTATCTTTAAGGAAAATTGCTTTTATAAGGAAAATTACTTTTATAAGGAAAATTTCTTTTATAAGGAAAACTGCTTTCTTAAGGAAAATCGCTTTTATAAGAAAAATTATCCTTATCATATTTTCATTCATATTTTTCTTAAGTATAAGTTTCAGATTCATTTTCTCGGAATCATTGAAACTTTGATATAAAGCATTCTGTTTTAGGGTTCAGATTCTGGACAAGAACTATAAGGAAGTTTCATTCCGAATTCCGGATATGAACTCTGACTAAGTTCTATTCCAGATTCAGGATACGAATTCTGAAGAAGAATTCTCATTACGAATTCTAATGAAGAAATCCCATTCCGAATTCTCATTACGAATTCTGAAGAAGAATTCTCATTACGAATTCTAATGAAGAAATCTCATTCTGAATTCTCATTACGAATTCTGATAAAGAATTCTCATTACGAATTCTGATGACGAATTCTCATTACGAATTCTGATGATTAATTCTCATTACGAATTCTGATGATAAATTCTCATTACGAATTCTGATGATGAATTCTCATTACGAATTCTGATGACGAATTCTCATTACGATTTCTGATGACGAATTCCTATTCCGAATTCCTATTCCGAATTCTCATTCCGAATTCACCTATTAAACAGAATCTGATTATCATTGTTTTATACACTCTGAATTTATTCACTCCGAACCTTCACTCCGAAGTTTTCATTCCGAACCTTTTTGTTAGAGTTTAAAAAGATGTCGTACATTCGGTTACACTTGTTTTGTTATAAAACGATGTCGTCTGTTTTGTTATAAACTAACCGTTGTCTAAGTGACACATGTACAGGTCCCTCCGAACTTTAAGGAAAATATGACCGTTGGAGAGGAGCCGACCTTACCTATAAATAGGAGCTCATTTGAAAGAGCTCGGGGCTGATGGCTGATGCATAAGCCGATTGTTGAAAAAGTGCTTACATGCTGTTGAAGTGATTTCTAGAGAGAGAGTCTCTTATAAACTCTCAAAGCTTCATGCGACTCCGAATGTTGGTGATTACATTCGAGGGCTTCCGGGGATAGGAAGACAGAGGTGCCGACTACCTTAAAGATCGAGGGCTTTCTTGCTGAGAAAGACAGAGGTGCCGACTACCTTAAAGATTGAGGGATTTCTTGCTGAGAAAGACAGAGGTTACCAACTACCTTGAAGTTGAGGGCTTGCGGGGAGCAAGACAGAGACTCCGATCTTCGTATCGAGGGCTTACCCTGGTGTGGGTAAGACAGACTTGCTTGAAAGTATAAATCAAGGGACCTTTATCCAATGTTGTTGGATACCCCTCTCTTTGGGTTAAAAGACTATTATCTTGTTACTAGTAGTTTTACTACTTGTTTTTATTCCGCTGTAATTTGTATCTTAAGGAAAGTATAACTTTCTTATACTTCCTTATTTACTCTGATTAGTTTAGATTCTATACGCTTTAAGGTAGAATCTCATATTGTAACTTTTGGTAAGTTTCAATTTCCGGAATCATATTTCCGGAACCTACTTTTGGAATCACTTTCCAAGTTCAGTTCGGTGTTAGAGGTGTTATGAATTTACTTAGTTTAACTTAGTTAAACTTAGGCCTTTCCTTTTCTTAAGGAAACTCTAGTTATTCATAACTAACTTTAAAGGTTCCAAAGGAATTTTTAAAGTATACAATTCACCCCTCCTCTTGTATATTGAGCATCTCATATTATATTTCGATCCTACAATTGGTATCAGAGGTTGGAAACCTCTTACTCTATACCATTCTTACATTTGGTATCAGAGCCAAGGTTACTAAAATACTTGTACTCACATACAAGTTTTTCTTGCTCACTTTTCTATTCCGAACTTTGTCATTCCGGTTTATCCATTCCGAACTTTTCCCATTCCGAACCTTGTTATTACGATTCTAAGCTACTAACAAGTTTGTATCCAAGTTATTTCTAGTATGGCAGGAATTAATGTTGGATCAATTGACAATCTGAATCCTACAAGGCCACCAATCTTCGATGGTAATGATTATGAATACTGGAGAGATCGTATGAAGACATTTGTTATCAATACTGGAGTAGACAACTTTGTGATGCTTACTGGTGATTATAAAATTCCTGACAAGGAAGTCAGAACCATTACTAACCAGGAGAAGCAAGAATATCAACTTAACTATAAGGTACGCAATACTTTATTATGTTCAATGACTAGAAATATATATAGCCAAATTTCTTCTTGTGAAGCGGCTAACTGTATATGGAAGAAGTTAGAGGTTACACACTTTGGAACTTCTAAGGTGATTGAGACTAGAAGAGCTATGCTTAGAGCTGAATATCATGGTTTCATTTTTCCTTATGGAGAACCTATCTGTAAATTTCAACAAAGATTTATGACAATTGTCAACAGTCTACAATCTATGGGAGAAAAAGGTTTAGATGATGAAGCTCTTGTGGACAAGATAATTGATATTATGCCCAATGAATGGGAATCCAAGAGAACAGCTATATATGAGAACAGGAAGGTCACTCAAATTACTCTTGATAAATTATTTGGAACTCTTCTACAACATGAGACCAGAATGAAGAGAGATGCTAACAACATCAAGAAGAAGAATGGAAATGGTACTGTTTCTTTTACTACAACTTCGAATCAGATGAAAGCTAAGACTCCTGAGAGAGTAACCAGATCCAAGTCTAAGAAAGTTATTTTCCAATCCGAATCTAGTGAGAGTGAAGTTTCAGAAAATGAATTAGCCAATCTTGCTCGAAGGATGAACAAGATAGCTGGACAGAGAAACTTTCAATCCAAGTATAAGAAGAAGGACAGGAAAGATAAGAAGGATGGAGAAGTTACTTGTTATGAATGTAAGAGAGCTGGACATATTAGACCAGATTGTCCTATGCTCAAAAAGAAAGAAAGAAAGGAAAGGCATTCAGACAGGAACAGGAAGAAGTATTACAAAGCCAAAGCTAAGAAAGTTCTGAAAGCTAATGACACCTGGAGTGCCAGTGGTGGTGACTCTTCAGATGAATCTTCTGAATATGAATCTTCAGGACAGAAGAATCTTGGTCATATAGCCAGATTACCTATTGATAATCATTGTCTTATGGCTAAGGTACGAAATGCTGAATCTTTGACCAATGTTTCCTTAAATCCTAATGATAGTAAGTATTATAACTCTTCTGATGAAGAATCATCTTCTGATGAGGAAAATACTTTACCTACTTATGAAGAAGTATCTAGATTTGCTGAACTTCTTGAGATTGAGAATTCCAAACTCAACAAGAAACTTGATAAGAAAAACTCTAGGAATTCTATTCTTACTAAAGAGATATCAGATCTTTCTAAAGATCTTGATAAGAAAAATGCTGATTTTGAAAGTATTTCAAAAAATCTTGAGGAAGTAAGTTCTGAGAAGAATAAACTTTCGAAAGAGTTAGAAAAAGTAATTTCTAATAAAAATGTTTTCGAGCTTAACTCTAGTTCTAAAACTAATGATTTTGAGGATAAAAACTTGGTTGTAAAACTCAAGTCCAAAATTTTTTCCTTAAAGAAATGTTTATCAAACTTTACCCATGGTAAGGAAAATTTTGATAAGATGTATTCTCAAATACGACCTTTAAGAAATAAATCCGGATTTGGTTATACCCATGCAAAACCAGTTTTCAGTAACAATTATTTTGTTCCTCAAAGTGCCCCATTTTGCACTAAATGTCAATGTGGTGGTCACTGGGCAAAAAATTGTTCCTTAAACAAAACCCAGTCCTTAGGTTTTAATAAAGATTACTTTTCTACGAAAATGTGGATACCTAATATTTTATTGTCTGGAAATATCGGATCCAAACAAGTTTGGATTCCGAAAGTCTAACTTTGTTCTTAATTTCAGGAAAATAAAGAAATTTCCAGCAACAATATTTGGTACATGGACAGTGGATGTTCCCGGCACATGACTGGTAACAAAAGCTTTTTTGAAAAGATTATAAAAATGAAAGGAGATATTATTCTTCAGTTTATCGGAACGCAAGATCATCTTGCTGATATATTCACAAAATCTTTGCCTTCTGATAGATTTGAATATATTAAACAGAAGTTAGGAATGATAACCGTAAGATAATATTTCTTAATTAACTTTCTGCTAAAAAATTCTCCTTACAGTAATAAACTCCTTTTCATAGGGGGAGTACATTTGGTTGTTTTAAAAAAAATGTTTTTCAAAATTTGTTTTCAAATTTTTCGGAACAAAGATTTCCGGAATGAAAACATCCGGAATGAAAATTTTCTAGAGTGGATATTTTCATACAGAATACTTCTGGAATGAAAGTATTCGTATTGAAAATTTCTGGAATGAAAAATTTTCGTACTGGTATTTTCATAACGGAACTTTCGTACTGAATCTTTCAAAATAAGCTTTTTATTTACCTTTTCGTATTTACTTTTTCGTATTGACTTTTTGTATTTACTTTTTCGTATTGAGTTTTTCGTATTGAGTTTTTCGTATTGAGTTTTTCGTATTTATTTTTTCGTATTGACTTTTTCGTAGTGGTCTTTATATTACCCATTACGAATAACTTTCCTAAGCTAATTTGAAAGGAATGATTTCCTTACTGAAGTATTCGTAATCATATTTTACTTGCTGGCAGTTTCTTATATTTTGTTTTCGGTTTTTGGATTTCTTAATTCTTTACTTTAATAAAACCTCAAAAAGATCGGATTCGAGCTCTCAACCGTCAGATTTGATCTCAGTTCATTCTAAACCGTTAGATCAAACCGTGGAAGATGAACGGTCATCCCATTGCCTATATAAAGGGGATCCAATTTCTCGTCCCACATCGGTTTCAAGCTCTTGCGTCCTGAAACTCTGACTCTCCGATTTAAGGCCGTTCCGAACCACAGTTTTCTCCGCTCCGAACTTTAGTCTTCTCCGTTCCGAACTTCTCAGAGACTTCAGATCCGAATGTCTGCAGAGTTAGCTTCTCAAGAAATGTCTTCAACCAAGCCCATTTCTCAGTGGTTAGTCTACAGAGAAAGGTTAGTTCATCCAACTTTCTTCAGCAACTACGATTCTATCATTTCGATGAATATCAAGTTGAATGGCTGGGAGGATGTTGCAGTATCAAAAACCGGCAACCAAGATGAAGTGTACTCAGATTTGCTTGTTGAGTTTTATGAGTCAGTTGCTTTCTTCGAGGAAGATAATAGAGAAAAATTTTATTTCAAATCGTATGGAAAGACATATAAGCTTTCTTACACCAAGGCTGCAAGCTTGGTAGGGTTAAGCTATGAAGGTGAAGCTGAGTTTATTTCTCATGTATTGCCAGACTCCAAAGGTAGTTTCAACAAAGAGAAATCCTTAGAAACTCTCGGATTGGATGATGAAAAGGCTCCGAAAATTTCAAGCCTATCTAGAAACTTCCGGATTCTGGAGTAATGGGTGCAAGGGCTTATCGTACCGAGAAAAGGTGATAAGGATAGCTTGAAGAAGAGAGAGATATATATCTTAGATTTCCTGATAAAGCTAAGGAAGTTTAACTTGATGAAGCATATTCTTCTTAATATTGAAAATTTGAAGAAGGGGAATCTGAGAGCTCAGATCGTTATGTACCTAGCAATATTGTCAAATCTCATTGTTCGGTGCCTAGAATCTTTCAAGGTAGCCTGCAGTTCTAAACCAAGGGTTTGCAAGATCATGTTGCTCAGTGATGGCACGCTTAAAAGAATGAATATATCTTTTGACAAGAGGTCTGGGAAGTTTATTGATCTACCTCCTCAAGAAGAAGTGGCTCCGAAATCTGTTGATCCGGAATCATCCAAGCCAGTAAGGAAGAGAAATCTGAAAGAAGTGGAAGAACAAGGAGAAAATCCCAAGTCTAAGGAAGTCCACTCCGCACCTCCAAAGCCTAAGAAGAAGAAGACCTATCCTGATGAAGTTGTTACTAAGTGGAGAGCTGACAAAGAGAAGAGGAAAGAAGGGGATCCGCAGTTCGGATTGGACCCTGCAGAAGCTAATGCCTTGAAGGAGAATGCTGCTGATGAGCTTGAGAAACAAGCTAAGGAAAAGAAGCTTAAGAAGAAAATGTCAGAAGCTGAGGCAGTCCAAGCGTTGTTGAAGTTCAATGAAATTGTTTCAGCAACAATTCCAGTTCCGAGAACTTTTTCTCTAGAATCTCTACCTGAGACTCCAGGAAGAAATATTGTTGCTTCGGAAGAGGTTGTTGCCACAAATACTGAGGAAATAGAGCAAGTGGAACAAGTTGAAGATGCTGCTGAAGGAAGTGGTTAGACTGGAGATGTGCTAAAACAGGTAGATGACTACAAGGGAACTCCTTCAGAACACTTATCACTCCGAACATCTGAAGCTGAATCTTCAAATTTAGTTACTCCAGTAATGAAAGAAGAGAAAGGAGAGGAAGAAGTTTCTTATCATGGAGAAGAAGAACATCTTTTACTTGATGTTGCTCAAAAGGAAATTGTAGAAGTTGCTGCTGAGGAAGATGATGTTGTTCAAGTTTCTGATAGCAAAAAGAGAACTCCGGAACAGGATTCTATTCCGGAAAAAGATAAGGGAAAGAAAATTCTTACCGAGTCTCCGAGCTCAGTAGTAAGAAAGAGGAAGGAAGCTGGTAGTTCTTCTAAGAGGAAGTTGGAGCTTATTGAGGAAGAAAACTCTCCGAGCAATATTTCAGATTCGGAGTCATCTTCGTTGGGGCATGATTTTGTTGTCCAATCTTTGAAGAAGTTGGTAGGAACCATTCCGACCTTCTCTAGTATTGACTCTAGATGCCAGATGCTCCAACATGCGTTGAATCAGAAAACCGACTCTGTATCGATGGTTATGGATAAGTGTGTTGAGATTGAAGCTCAGTTCAAAACATTCTTTGTTGGTTACGAATCTCATAAAAGATCTTGTAAGAGGATGACAAGCTGGTCGAAGAAGAATGTGGAAGAGATGAGGTTGCTTGATGAGTTTCAAGATAATGTTAAGGATGCCTTTGAGACCGAAGACAAGAAGATTAATGAGCTGACTGCATCCTTCGAAGAGAAATTGACAGAGGAAAAGAACTTTCGGATTCAGGAAGTGAGAGATCTGAATGGAAAGCTCAATTCCGTTAATCAAAGTTGGAAATATGAAAGGGATTATCAGATCGAGTTTGAAGAAAGGATGAAGGCTCAGGAAGAGAAGATGAAAGCTTAGGAAGAAAAGTTGAAGGCTCAGGAAGAAATAATTGAAGCTCAGTCAGCAAGAATAGTCGTCTTAGAGAAGCAAGCAGAGGAAGATCACAAAGACTTAAAGAAGATCAAGACGATTCTTAAGGGGCTAATGTCGAAGGAGAATGATCTGAAATAACCAATCCGATCTTTTTGTTTTTTTTTTCTTTGTTGTCGAGATTCCAATTTTTAATGAAAGTCGTACTTATTGTTTCTATTGTTGTCATTACTAATTTTTCAGGTAATTTTCTAAGTTTTTCCATTCCCTCCAATTCTTTTTGAAAATCACAAAGGGGGAGAAGGAAAATATCCATAAGAAAAAGAGGAACTCTAATAAGAGTTTATCAAAGGGGGAGAAAGAAAAATACCCAAGGAAATATAACTCTAATAAGAGTTTGTTTAAGGGGGAGTTTTTCTTAAAGAAGAACTTCTTATGAAACATCACTCCGGAAATATGAATATGATCCTTAGAGTTTCAAAGCCTAAGGGGGAGTTAGTCGTATTCATCTATATCCTTAAACCGAGGGAGATAAGCTTTAATGTGTTTCTTTCTTCTTGGAATAGCTTTTTCGTAAGGATGTTTGTGCTTTCCAAAAAGGGGGAGATTGTTGAGTCAATAAGGTTTTCCTTATGACTTTTCCATTCCTTCTTGTTTTGAAAATCACAAACACCTTATTTTTAAGGAAAATTGCTTTTATAAGGAAAATTACTTTTATAAGGAAAATTGCTTTTATAAGGAAAATTAATTTTATAAGGAAAATTGCTTTTATAAGGAAAACTGCTTTCTTAAGGAAAATCGCTTTTATAAGAAAAATTATCCTTATCATATTTTCATTCATATTTTTCTTAAGTATAAGTTTTGGATTCATTTTCTCGGAATCATTGAAACTTTGATATAAAGCATTCTGTTTTAGGGTTCAGATTCTGGACAAGAACTATAAGGAAGTTTCATTCCGAATTCCGGATATGAACTCCGACTAAGTTCTATTCCAGATTCAGGATACGAATTCTGAAGAAGAATTCTCATTACGAATTCTAATGAAGAAATCCCATTCCGAATTCTCATTACGAATTCTGAAGAAGAATTCTCATTACGAATTCTAATGAAGAAATCTCATTCCGAATTCTCATTACGAATTCTGATAAAAAATTCTCATTACGAATTCTGATGACGAATTCTCATTATGAATTCTGATGATGAATTCTCATTACGAATTCTGATGATAAATTCTCATTACGAATTCTGATGATGAATTCTCATTACGAATTCTGATGACGAATTCTCATTATGATTTCTGATGACGAATTCCTATTCCGAATTCCTATTCCGAATTCTCATTTCGAATTCACCTATTAAACAGAATCTGATTATCATTGTTTTATACACTCTGAATTTATTCACTCCGAACCTTCACTCCGAAGTTTTCATTCCGAACCTTTTTGTTAGAGTTTAAAACGATGTCGTACATTCTGTTACACTTGTTTTGTTATAAAACGATGTCGCCTATTTTGTTATAAACTAACCGTTGTCTAAGTGACACGTGTACAAGTCCCTCCGAACTTTAAGGAAAATATGACCGTTGGAGAGGAGCCGACCTTACCTATAAATAGGAGCTCATTTGAAAGAGCTCGGGGCTGATGGCTAATGCATAAGCCGATTGTTGAAAAAGTGCTACATGCTGTTGAAGTGATTTTTAGAGAGAGAGTCTCTTATAAACTCTCAAAGCTTCGTGCGACTCCGAATGTTGGTGATTACATTCGAGGGCTTCCGGGGATAGGAAGACAGAGGTGCCGACTACCTTAAAGATCGAGGGCTTTCTTGCTGAGAAAGACAGAGGTGCCGACTACCTTAAAGATCGAGTGCTTTCTTGCTGAGAAAGACAGAGGATACCAACTACCTTGAAGTTGAGGGCTTGCGGGGAGCAAGACAGAGACTCCGATCTTTGTATCGAGGGCTTACCCTGGTGTGGGTAAGACAGACTTGCTTGAAAGTATAAATCAAGGGACCTTTATCCATGGTTGTTGGATACCCCTCTCTTTGGGTTAAAAGACTATTATCTTGTTACTAGTAGTTTTACTAACTGTTTTTATTCTGCTGTAATTTGTATCTTAAGGAAAGTATAACTTTCTTATACTTCCTTATTTACTCTGATTAGTTTAGATTCTATACGCTTTAAGGTAGAATCTCATATTGTAACTTTTGTTAAGTTTCAATTTCCGGAATCATATTTCCGGAACCTACTTTTGGAATCACTTTCCAAGTTCAGTTCGGTGTTAGAGGTGTTGTGAATTTACTTAGTTTAACTTAGTTAAACTTAGCCCTTTCCTTTTCTTAAGGAAACTCTAGTTATTCATAACTAACTTTAAAGGTTCCAAAGGAATTTTTAAAGTATAAAATTCACCCCCCCCCCCTCTTCTATATTGAGCATCTCATATTATATTTCGATCCTACAATTGGTATCAGAGGTTGGAAACCTCTTACTCTATACTATTCTTACAATCACTTCTAGGATAAAGACAAGGAAATTCCTCGGGAAACACTTCATTGAATTCCCATAACATAGGCATGTCTTCAAGGATGGTTTATTCTTTATAATCAATCATCTGAGCAAGATACACGTGATCATAGGGTAGTAATATCTACACATGAGATGATGTTGCTAAAGTAGATTCATCCTCCACCATGAACTTGTATAGAATCGGGGTGTCGATTCTCCATATAGACAGTGATTTCCCTCTCACGATAATATATGATGACTCTATATAAGAAAATCCAATTCATACAAATAATTTCATCAAATTACACCATAGGAAGTATGACGAGGTTCGGTGGTAAGTTAAATCTAATAATTCTAATAGGGGAGGAGTTATATTCATGGGTTGTAATGATTTCCCCATATTCTATTCTCACCGACATATTTAATTCCATGAATTGTTGTGGTGTTGGGATTTTTCTTCTAAGAATTCAAAATATAAAAGAATTTATAGAAAAATATTCAAAAATTACGTTCACTATTCATGAAATAATAACTTGTGTACCTGTCACCCATTCATTTTCGGGATTCAATTCGGTGGTTCTGATGTTAAAATCTCACCCTTTCTTCTTCGGAGGTTGTTGGATGCCTCCATAAAACCTTTGATTAGATAACTGGTTTGAAAATTTCCCTAGTTCATTGTAGTTGAAGTAATGAAAAATGTGTTGAGGGTAGAATGAATCATTTCTCTCCTCTTCCATATCCGGGAGGTATTCTTGTCGATAGTTAATGGCCAGGTTCCTTTCTCTTCAACAACTAAAGCATTTCTTCACCCCCTTTAAAAAATTTCATGGTTTTATCTTTCCACACCATTGGAAGGTGGGGTGATTGATTTTTTTATCACCATTGTATTTATCCATCGAACTACCAAAATTAATGTTAACCTTATGCTTCTTTTCCCCATGATACTCCTGAGATTCGCCGATCTCTATTTTGACTTTGACGGAATATCAGACAACTTCCTCATAGCACTTGATGTCACGGATCGTTAGGAGTTTTTTAGGCAAGGTTTTATCCCACCAAATAAGTGGTCAATCTTGGATTTAGGGGTATGGAAAAAGACATAGGCATATTGTGAAATCCTTGAAATGTTTTCCTCATACGATCTGATGGATGCATCATCTTTTTCCTTGAGAGAATGGAAGTCTCTCTTCATCTTATGTCAGGGGGTGTGAAGAAAATATTTATCAAAAATCATTTTCTGGAAATACTTCAATTTAAATACATTGATATCTTCCTGATGTTTTATATTTTTTTATCAATGTACACCATTGATCTGATCCACCCTCCATACGATATGAATCTAGATGTACATTATTTTGTTCATAACATTAAAGGATGGAGAAGATCTCTTCAATGGAGTTGATCCTTTATTTGGATATTGAGGGATCAAATGATCCATTTAATGTATGAAATCATTGCCTCGTGAATCTCTCGATTGAAACTAGTTATTTCGTAGGGTTTAGGGGGGGATGGACATTTCTATTGACCCATGTTGCTATTCAAAACTTGAGTTAACTGAGATAGTATTGTGAAAAAGATCAAGATTCTCGGTCCCATCAGATTAGGTATCTCATTAAAATAGTCATCACATTGATCATTTAATAGATTATTATCTTATGCCCTCCTATTAACATCCATTAGCTGGAATAACTGGAAATTTAGGGGTAACACATAAAGGGTTATACAAATAAAAAACTTATATCTTATAAATTGCTTTTATTTCCTTAATTTATGAAATTTTTGGTTTTAATATATGTTACCCATGATCTACATACAAAAATATATTCTTTGGGGTATTATTTTAATTCCATTTATAATGGTTCTTAATAATATTTGTAATTTACTAAATAATATCCCCTATGAGTGTCGTAACAAAGAGGGAAACAAGTCCTATTTTAGTGCACCAATTTCATATTCGAGTCTAGCTCAAAGTGGTGTTTTGGGGTTTTAATAATAGATTCATTTGTGCGAGAGCTACCTCAGCCTGCATGTATCCATACAGGTATGTATTTTCATGATAAACCACTTAAGCAATACTCAAAAAAATTTAGGGATGTTTATATTATAAAATGACTTATCCATAAGCCTCTCACTAGGTTTTTCTAATCCTAATCCCAAAAAAACTAAACATGTCCTTTGATACCAACTATCAAAAACCCTGCTCTTTATTACACACTTTAACAATATTTATTAAATAAACATGCACTTAAGACTACTATGAGGATCAATATTTCTATTGTATTGGGAAAATATGGACATTACATGACAACTTAAGAAATTAAAATACAATATAATTATTGAAAACGACCTTTACATGACCACAACATTCCTGCGTACATTTCATTTCATGATATAACATGAGGGAATACATATTGAAAGGGAGAGATATAAAGCCTAGTAATGGAATAAACATTTCACAACATTAATAATAAAATAAATTCTAGGAAATATTAATATCAATGGATCATAAGAGAAACATGAACATAATGGCACGATACAACATGATTATAATAACATGGAAATGTGGAAACAATATTTAACATGATATTAGCATGATCCAAGGACCAATGCACATGGAGAATGATTAAAAACTCATTGAACTTGAATTATAATGATTAAACCCTGATTTAACTTAATTTTTAAAGATATTAATATCTATCCCATGCATTGGAGTGCTATTAGGGCACACCTTTCTTAATCATTTCATTTCATGTATAAGTGTGCCACATTAATCATAGAACATGAAATCATTAAACATTTTCATTTATTCTATGACAATGGATTGTGGAATACATAAATGAAACTATATAATCAATAATTATATGTTTGTAAAGTTTAATACCCTTGATAGAGAAATTGTCATGGTATTCACTGCACAATGACTTTGTTTTGGAAAATCACGATGCTATTTCGGCAACATAACAACATGACATAAGAATTCCTAAAAAAGGTTGATGAGATAGAAAGGGGAATCTAATAATATTTCCTTGAAATTCACAGTAATTAGGTCATATATATACATTTCCCAACTTATGTAATGGAATTTAGATGCATAATTGAAAATAATTGCTTGAATGTAAAAGTGGAGAGAGATATCCCTTACGGAATTTCAGCATGGTAACAAGTGTACATGGGAGGAATTAATGATAGAAAAAGGGTTCTATCATCATTCAAAAATAATGTTGAAATTATAGGTAAGGTGTGAAATCATACCCCAACATTTTAAATTTAAAAGGCATGGGTATGGCAGAATAAAAAACTTGGACAAAAACGAGAGAGAAAGAAATCACTTACATGGAACTGTCGTCAAAAAGGCTTGGGAGGGGCTTGAGAGAGGCTCATTGGAAGATTGAGGAACCTTGGGAGGATTATATAGAGAGAATAGAAGATTTTAGTCGAGATACAAAGGTTTTTAGTGAAGGGAAGGGTGATCTTGGGTGGTTTTATATAGGAAAATAGAGGGAATTCTTAATTATTTTGGTTTTGGACACTAGACATTAAACTAATCAAAACCACAAACCAACCCATGGTTTTTCCCATTGTTTTTTTAAAAGGGGAGTGGAAAATTTATTTTATAAGTCCAATGGAATAACTTATTAAAATATTAGTCTGTCTTATGTGGAGGTGAGTCACACTCTCAAGGAAGTCATTTTAAAAGATAACATGTTTTTATGACTTTGAGGGTCCACTAAAGATTCATAAAATAAATCAAACTAACCTAAAAAAACATTATTTTAATTGAAAAAATTATATTTTCCTAAAATAAATTTTATTTTATTTTATTATATCACTATTGGGTCATTATGATTTTATAAGACACATTATATATTTAAACGGTATTTAATTTTTACCCAAAAATTTTAATGTCTCATAAAATTATGAAAAATTCACCATTTGATAATTTAAACATCTTGATTCCAAAAAGAATATTAATATTACTTTAATTATTTTTTAAATATGTAAATATTTTCATTTAAAATAAAAACTGCCATTTATCGAAAACCCATGGGTTTTAACAAAAACAGCAATCAAACTTTAATAAAAATTACAATTATATTCATAAGAATTATAAGATCATATATACTTAATAAAAACTAATTTAGTAAAAATATTTTGTTAAAATATTTTTTAATTCCAAAATCTATTAATTCTTCAAAATTGATTTTTTAATTGAATATTAACTAAAAAACTATTTGTGATTTAAAAAATATTTACAAAGAAAAAATAATTAAATTAATGTATATTCATTATTTTATACCAAAATAATAAAAATAATGAAAGAGATAAGGTATTGTTACCTAAACTCTTATAACCCCCACATAAGACCTATGGGTTAGGTGTTTGAGGGTGGAATATTCTTGGTGTTGCTCGGATAACATCGCTAGGGTTGTAATCTCTATAAACTTCCTCTTCATCTGTAGGCAGATCTGTTCAAGATTAAAGTGTAGAAACTCAGCTTCGGATTGGTTATGAGCAAAGCCTAGTGGTTCTAAATATTTTCCATTCTCAAAAAAATGGGCTTCATATGGAGAAATTCTAATAGATGAGGTTATCACTTCCTTTGTCTTGTAAAATTATATTTGATAAATCCTTATATTTATACTAATCATGTTGTCATTTTTAAATGACTATATTAACAACGTTCACAATTCATAATGGTATTTTAAAATAAAAAAACATAAAAAATATGTTAATATTGTTTATATAACCATTTTACATAATAAGGCATCTAATTATATCAAGATAGATTTTAATTAAATAAATTTTTGGCCATTACACTCTCAGTTTTGAAGACACAAAACATCCTAAACGTTTTTTAAACATACCAATGATTTATATGGTTTAAAAAAGCCCCAAGATCATGGTATTATTGACTAATAGGAATTTTTTCCTAAAAAAATTGAGTTAATGGAACACTTGACCCAAACCTCTTTATAATGAAATGAAACAAGAAAAATTTGTTGTTCAAATATATTTTTAAGGTGTTATGTTTAGATCTACTCAGCAATATATAACTGATACGTTTATGAATTTATTAAATATGAGTTTGAAATGAGTATGATGGGTGAGTTATCATTTTTTTCTTGTTTTTCAAATTTCTCAAAAACTAGGAAGAAATTATTTATCCGAACATAATTATATTGAATATCATTTTAAAAAGTATGGTTATGACAACACTAAAAGTATATGCACTCAAATTTTTATGTTGAATACACCTGATTTGATTTAGATGGAAACCAATTATGTCATACATCTTTTAGAGGTATGATAGGAAGTTTATTATACATTACAGCTATTCATCTAGAATTAATGTTTTTAGTATGCTTATGTTCCATATATCAATCTAATCTAAAGGAATACCATTTAAAATCTGTGAAAATAATTTTTCCCTATATAAAGGGATCTTCGTAGTTAGGAATTTTATATTCTTATGGAAATGATTTTATTTTAAGAATTAGTCCAGATACTGAATAAGGTGGTTTTAAAATGGATAGGAAAATTACATCTAGAACATTTCATTTCATAAAAGATTATTTATTTTATTGGTTGTGTAAGAAACTCGATTCTATATCACTTTCCATTGTTGAAGCTAAAAAGTGAGACAACTAGAAGTTGTTGTGCTCATGTGTTGTGCATGAAACCCACACTCACAGATAATGGCATGAGTTTTATTAAAACTCAAATACATTGTGATAAAACTAGTGACATACCCTTAAGTAATAACCCTACACATCACTCTCATGAAAAGAACATAGAAATTATCAATCACATTCTTAGGGATCACACTCTTAAAGGAGATATTATTTTACAATTTAATAGAATTCCAGCACAACATGATGATATTTTTATAAAATCATTACCCTTTGATATGTTTAAATACATTAAAAAAATTTAAAAATGATAATTGTAAGTTAATCTTTCATATATAATTTTTGTGAAGAAATATTATAAAAATATGATACTCCTTATCAAAGGATGAGTACATCTGTTCATTTATTTATTTTCCTTTTTTGAAAAGTTTTTAGAATCTAAATGATTTCAAGACCTTAAAAATTTTAGAAACTAGAAGTCTTCAGAACCGAAAAGTTCTCAAAACATAAATTTTTTTAAAAAAATAAAAAAAATTTAGAATCTAAATATTTTCTAAACCTATGTTTTTATGATAAACTACATAAATAATGAAAATTATCTCTGAGAAAATCGTAAGGAATGTTTTATTACATATATTCTCTTAATTACATTTCTATTTGTTGGTATTTCATATTTCTTTTATGAAAATATTATCTGATTCATCTTTCCTTAAATCTGATTATTTCCTTAAATCATCAAAATATCTGAATATAAATCATTCTTTGGAATCAATATCAATCATTAGATTAGATCATGATAATCTCAACCGTTGGATTGTTCAGAGAAGTTGAAACTACGCCAAAATTCTTGTATAAAGGACCCCCCCTCATGCCCCACATCAGTTTCCGCATATTTTCCACCCAATATCTATCTCCATTAAAAACCATGGATCTGATTCCCGCATCCTCCATTTGATTTCTCAATGCGATTGGAAATATCTTCCAAAAATTTGATATCATTGAAAATGGAAACCAAGTAGTGGATAATATTTAGAAAAAAGTTAGTTCATCAGAATTTATTTTCCATGTATGATTCTTTTATAAGGAAAATTACCATACTCTCTGATTTGGAATATTTTTTCTTTTGTATAGGAAATTAATCAAGATATCCAAATCTTATAATAGAATTTTGTGAAGTAGCTCATTTTTTGGAACAAGGAGGCAAGGATTTGTTTTAGTTCAAGAGTTATGGATGTACCTACTATTTACCCTAGAAGAAAGCTGCATGCGTTTTTGAGAACCGTGATCAGGGAGAGGTGTGATTTTTTCTCATAATTTTCTATAAAAAGAAGGAAATTTTCTTAATATTTAGGAGATGGAATGTTTAAGACTTATATTTTTGAAGAAATATATGATCTCAAATCTCTCAAAAAACAATAGGATAGTAGGTATCTGGATGCGTGGACTTCTAATTATGTGAAAAGGGTATACGGAAACCTTAAAGGAATCATACATATTAATTATGGATTTTATATTCTATCAAATAAATATTTACTTGATGAATTATATCTTCCATACCATCAATAACATAATTAATGGAATGAAAAATTCAAAGATTTTAATGTATCCAGTTATCCTGTTCAAGCTCATATTTATATACATAGAAACTTACAATGTTCATTAAAAGTCAAATAAAATGACTTTTAGAATCATGTTGTTGAGTGGTGAAACTCTTAGAAGACTGAATTGTGGATTCTTTGTTGATACATATGAGTTTTTTGATCTAGATTGCAAAGAAGACCATGTCAGTGAATGTTCAAATCCAAATCCTAAGAAAAAAATTTCGAGAATCATAAATATAATTAGTAGAACCTCAAAAACCACCTCAAGTATCTGAAACCATGTCTAATTATCCTCAAAAAAAAGAAACAGAAACCCTTTTCTGAAGAAGTAGTTACTTATTGGATGGATGAAAAGGAAGAAGGAAAAGAAGGATATCATATTTTCAGATTAGATCCTATTCAGGCCAAGGATTTAAAAATCATAACTATTAAATATCTTCAGAAACAAAGAAAATATATTAAGTTTATAAGAAAATTTTAAAATTTGAAATTATCCATTCCTTGATAACTATCTCTGAGAAATACTCTAAAAAAATTTATGTACCAAATGCTTTCATACCTTAACCCAAGGTTAGTCAGGCACTAGTAACAATTGAGACTCTGATACCAGATAATATAACAAAATTTGTTTTAGTTACAACTCTGATAGTTGATGAAAAATACCAACAAGAATTCGAAACTATTAAATAATATAAAAGTTAATATGAGATCCCAAATATTGATGATGCTACAGAAAAATTTCATTCAGATTAGTTTTTAAGAAGAAATTCCCAGGTATCCCCCCCAAATATAATTTTAGAAGGAAAATGTTTTACGAATTATGGTGTTTCTCAGGAGGAAGTCAATAAAATTATCTGAGATGATGAAATTTACAATGATTATATTGTAAAAAAATTTGAAGTAAAATATGTTGATGTTCTTGAAAAAGATGACGCTAGAATAGAACAAGTTTCTGATAAATAGCATGAAACTCGAGGAAATGATATGTCAATCTCTAAAGAGGAGAAAGGAATGTGAGTGGTTTTTGTCACACCTCAGAACGTTTTTTCTTAAAAAATAAATAAGGATGCTACTGGTACATCTAAAAATAATGTTTATGAGTATATTTTAGTTACCTCACCTAGAAACAATTCAATTTTAGAATCTTCCACTGCAAAAGGTGAATACTTTTTGGATAAGTCCCTAATGATTCTTATAATCTCCATTTTATTCATTTCATGAATATACTCAAGGTGTCAACTAATTCAATAATTAGATGATAGAATCAACAAAATATCTTATTTAAAAATTCAACAAACTTGAAGTTGACTACAAGACATTCCACAAAAACTATAATGCTTATAAAGAGTCAAGAAAATAGAAAACCAAATAGTCCAAATCATTCAATATGATCTCAAGATCTTTGATTACTTCAGTGACTCTGTCACAGAATATTTTGATAAGTTCAATGGAAAACTAATTATTCTCTAAAAATATTTATCCTATAAACTAATGAAAGAGTATGATTTCCTCCAACAAGAAGATAAATATCTGAATGTAAATTTTGACTCCATTACTCTTATTCTAAAATGTAAAAAGGAAATCACAGAAGATTTGGCTATGAAACATAAATTTGAGGATGATTTTATTATGTCTCAATATTAATTAGTTATGTATCCGGAATAACGGATCAAAAACCATGAGAAGAACAACTAGGATCAAGAAGAGTTGCGTAAGAAATTTCATGATGGTCATAAGGAGTTGAAGAAGTTGAAATCTATCATAAAAAATGATTCTAAAAAAGTATAAGGATGAATACTTTGTTTCATATAATATATTTTTTTGTAATTAATTTTTATGAGTAAATTTAGTTATCTAATGAAATTGATTATTTTCATTGTTTCTTCTTGTATATTTCATAACCTTTTAGGTACAATATTTATCATCCCATTCATTTTTAAAAAACACACACTGGGATAAAATAATGTTCAAAAAGAATATTAAACTAAGGGGGAGGATGTTTATTAATGTGGGAGATTACTTAATGAATAAATCATAAGTAATGGGGCATTTTTTTCTTTAAGAAGGTGGATAAAATCAATGATAATAATGTGATCCTTAAGGGGAGTTCATAACCTAAGGGGGGGGGGGGGTTAGTTGTATTAATTATGATTCATAAACAAAAAGGGAAAAATGTATTTCATTTATTCTTAGAAATGAAAACTATAGATCTTTATATGATTTTAAGAAAATTTGTTTGTGTTTTCCAAAAAAGGGGAAATTTTTTAGCCAAAATATTTCTTATGACTTTTCCATCCCTTTATGTTTTGAAAATCACAAACACGTGTTTTTAAAGATAGTTTTTGTTTATATAAGGAGGAATATATACTAGAACATTGTATACCATACCCCTAGTCTTAAACATCTTACCAAATATTTTCTTAACAAAGTATAACCATTTTTATTAAGGAAAAATTTCATTATGTAAAATTGGAACATTATTTGTAAATATTATTTCCCTAGAATTGTGAATATGATTTCTCAAGAAATGTTATTCTAATTTATTCTGAAATATGATTCTGATTTCCTCTGAAATGGGTCTCCAGTTTCTTTTTAATAGGATTCCAAATTTCTTATAAATATTACTCTGATTTATTTTGAAATTAGATTTTGATTTCCTCTGAAATCTAACTCTACTTTCCTCTAAAATCAGATTCTAATTTCCTCATATATCAAATACCAATATTATCAGAATTAATAATTCCAATTTTCTTATTTAGAATCCGATTATTTTTTCATATAGTTACTGAATTTATGTGATGGGGAATTACATTTTATTAGATCCAAAATATGATAATGTTACTCATATTGTCGTATAAAAAATGATGTTGTCACATTGTTTTTCTTATCTTGTTATATAAATTGATGTCATCTAATTTGTTATAATATTATTTTTACATGAGTTCCACCTATAACTATCCCTCTAAAATTTATGGGAAACATGACCGTTGGAGGAGAATGTGGCTTTTAGAGATATCACCTATAAATACCCAAAAATTGTAATGTGATCGCTGCCGTGACATTTTGGGAGAATTAATTATCTGGGAAAGCTGTTTCACATTTTGTTCATTCAATATCCATGAAGAGTTTATGTTGGGAATATTTTGTTCCACATACATAAATATTCAACAATATTCTTTTTCCCTAGTGGAATTCTGATTGTTTCTATATACAATCGATGGATTATAGGTTGCAGGAACATAGAGGCGATGATCACCTTACAGATCTGGGGCTTACGGAGATATCAAGACAGATTCTAATATTCTAATCGGGGGATTACCCTAGTGTGGGTAAGCTAAACATTCGTAAAAGTATAAATCAAGGGAAATTTATCCAAGGTTGTTGTATACCCTTCTCTTTGGGTTAAAATATTTCATTACACTTGTATTACTTGTATAACTATATGTTCTTCTATTCCGCGACATCTAGTGACATATAGAAAGTGTAACATTCTTTCACTTTTTTATTCTTGTAAAAACATTGATATATTAGATTAAATATACATTAAGGTATAATATTTATTTAATTAACCTTGTTTATGTTTCATTATTAAATCATAATTATCAGATCTTAAGCATGTAAGTTTCTTTATTCAAACCATAAGAGGTTTTGTGAAGTCATATTATTTAACATTGCCAAAAAAAATATTTTCTTATGGTTGAAAATGATTGTTTTTAAAACCTACATTTCACCCCTCCCACCATATTATAATTGATCAACCAATAAAAACACTTTGATCGTACAATAAATACATGAAAACAAAGAAGTTATTACTAGAAATGGTGATGATAATTAAATATTTTTAATGAAATGGTGATAATATGCAATAATTAAACCATATATTTTATTATAAGTTTGAATGTGACTATTTTATATTGTTATAACAGTTATAAATATATTTGAAAGTAGGTAACAATTAATTACGAATCTAGTTAGAAATGAGGTTTGGTTCTAATGTTGCAATGCCACTTTTTAAAATAATTGGTTGCGCATAAATTCATGGTGATGAAGTTAAATGATTTATAGCAAAATAGAGTTATGTATTTTTTTTATTCACTATTTATTTCTAGTAATTACATGTTTTCCTTTCATTCTCTTATTTCTATGAAATCATATGTTTGTAAAAAAAATCAGGATAACCAACATTATTGTTTACTCAGTCAGAAATATATTTATTCCATGTTTATAATTTTATTCAAAAAAATTCCAATTATTTTTCTGTATTCTTTAATTATTTATTAGATTCGTTTATTGCTATTATTTATTTTTACAAAAAGATTCAAAATTGAATTCCCCTACAATTTTCGGATGAGGTATTTTTTTCAAAAATTTTAATAAAACCATTCATTTAACACTCCCATAAATAAATTTTCCCACCATCACAATTGGTTTCTTCAATATATATTTCAAGGAAAGTGTGTGTGATTTTTTTCTATGAAATTATTTTTTCTGGAAATTATTATATTTTAAATATGTGATTTTATAATGAAAATGATATTTTCCACAAGAAATTATTCATGTGATATTTTAAATTTACTTTTATCTATATAAACATATTTTTATAAATATTATAATAAACTAGGGATATACTATAATGATAAAATCAACTATATTACTCTAGATAGAATATGTTCATGTTACTACTGTTATTAAATATGGAAAATATTAACAATTTTTATGTTATACTTTCAATATGAATGTTTATGTATATTTTAAACTGAATTTCAATTCATCTAATTCATAAGACTAATTCATTAGACTTATTAAGTCATGGTAGGGGCATGTTTTATCCCCTCAATGCATCGTTATGTATCATAAGATAAACTAGTTTTTGTAAATTCCTTGTGCCTTCTATATTTATGTAAAGTGTCACGACATGAGGCCTTGATGTTAAAATTTTGATTATTTACATTTTACATTCTACTATTATTAATCTAGATATTATTATCCATGTCATTGTTAATATTATTATGTAATTTTGTGATATATTCCCATTTAATGATATATGTTTTATTGATTATTTGATTATATTTTATATTTCCCTTATTATTCAAGATTTATTTATTCTTTGATATATTTTTCAGTACTCATTCCCTTATTGAGCATCTAAGATCACCCTTTATTTTGTTTTACACTTTATAGGATACTAAGAAGAGATCTATATTATTTTAGGTATTTACTAAAATTAATCATTTAGTTATCAGTAGGATTTTATGTTATATATCATATTTTCAAATTTATTTGGAGAATAATGTATGTATATAGCCTCCCAAGACTAATAAAATATTTGACCCTTTGGATAATGATCTATTTAATCTTGTGAAAATGTTGTTATCTAATAAAAATCATTGGTTACTAAAGTCAGGGTGTTATAAATTGTATGAGGGGGTGTGACGTGTAATCTTTGCGAACAACATTTTTGAAAACATAGATTAGAGAACATAACCCTTTGATCGAGTATAGAGACAATTAATAGTATAGGATAATATCATGATATTTTGGTAGGTTAACTAATTTTTGGTTTCCTAGAAATTACACTAACACCTGAATACTATAATTTGGATTTGGATGTGGCAGATATGAATCTGTTATTAAACATCCTGAAATAAATTTGTTGAGTATTAAATTGATCTTTCCTCAGTGCATGATGAGTGAGCATAAGACTACACACCCAGTTAAACATGAAAGAGGGATATGTTCTAGTTGATTCACACGCTCTTTATAAACCATCTAGGAGAATTTAATTTTTTAGGATTTAATGATATTCCCAATGATACAAGCTTATGATTCTAAGATTTTCTATACGTAATTTTTATGTATATTTTTTATGTGTTACGTTAGATTTACAATTATATACTTCTATTTATAATTGATATTGATGTGAGTTAATTTAGTATTTTTACATTCTTAAGAAATAGTGAAAATGGGAAGAATGAAAACAATTTCAATGAAGTTAATCTATGTAGTGATTTTCCTCCTAAATAATACAATAATGTTATAATTGTATCTAGTGTTACAACTACACATATTATAAATATTATAGGGATGTTTTCCTAGTCTCTTACCAATATACTAGTGCATATGAAGTATCTATCTAGTCCACAACATGGTGACGAAATTTTGGAAGTGTTCATGTAATAGAAACCTCCACATTTCAATCGGACTACTAATGTATTAATATCTTAGTAATGGATTAAGTCTAAGGAAAGACATTTAGTTTATTGGGTTGTAGAGAAAGGAAAAAATATATAATTTTATTTTATCATCTTTTGGTATATATTGATAAATGGTGGTCATTATTCTAGAACCAATGTGAGATAATGGAAATAAATAGTATATTGTGGAATTTTTTTTTGAATATATTCTTTGAAAAATAATTTCTATATGAGAATGACGAAATGTGAAGTGGGAATTATTTAATCTAACAAAATATTATGGAAAATTGTTTTCCAATATGAATAAAACATTACAAGGTTTAGAAAAACTTTTTAGATAATATTTTTAATCTATGAACTATGATTGTTTGTTTCGTTAATGGGAACAAGCCTTGATTTTGAAAGGAATTATTCTTTCATAAAATTTAATGTTGTGAGGATATTGTTTCAAATTTTATTTATAATTATAATTATTTCTCCACATTTTATTTTACCTAGGTAAAATAAGAAAAGAAGTGGAAATATAGACACTCTAAAGAAAAATCTATATAAAAAATGATGATGGGATGAGATTACAAAATAGTACTGAATATAGAAATAAACATCATGGAACATGATTTATAGGAATGGGATTTGACTTCATGTATGAATAAAAAGGACATATAAAATTTTATTTCACGAAAATAAATAACCCACCAATTTCTAATACATCAGAAATAATAATATGGAGAACCTTTTGAATTCATACCCTAAGTGTTATTGGGATTTTCCTCTAAAAGGGATAACGTACCAAGGCCATGATTTTATGGTTACTACATCTGGTGTTAAGATTTATAAAATTTTGATGAAATGTGCATTGTCAATAACCTTAATTTTATAAAATTATTTATTTGATTTTGGATATTAAAACTCATTTATATCATCCATGTTTTCAAAATAAAATAGATATTTCTAGAGAACATTATTAAAGGATTTTTCAACAAATACACATAAAGAAAATATTATTACATCAATTCAATTTTAATAAGTTTCCATTATGACACATATAAATTCCATATTTTCAAACATATTTATCATATATATTATTGATATTGATATAATATTTTGTATTGATTATATATTACAATATTGTGTAAAAAAATTTTATAAACAGTGTGAGATTATGATTTATGGTTGAGATATGAAATCCATTATCATTATAGGGGATACTACATCATTTCAATCATTTCTTGATCCACATTTAATAGTTCCATCAAATGAAATTCATAGATAACAATAGTAGACTCAAACTATGAATGAGAATGTTATCCGATGAATTGATGATATAACTATTGTGTAGGAAGATATTGATGTGTTTTATAAATAAATATATAAACATCCCCCTATGATACATGTTTAGTTTTCCTTTGACCTCATCAAATGTAAAAAAGAAAATATCATATACTCTCAATTGTATGACCATTATGGAATTAGATTAACTGAATAAAAAAATCAAGAGTTATGTGATAAGTAATTTTTAATCCATAGTTTTTCACCGTAGGGATCCAATATAATATATTACAAAGAATTGTGGTTTTATGATCTTTTTCATTGATTATATAGATATCAATTCCATTAATATAAAGTAAAGTTAACATATTCCCCATAATGATGACTTATTTGAACATTAATGAGCTCAATATCTTTCAATGAATTATCTTTATTCTATGAATCATCAACAAACAAGTAAAAAAAGGATGATATTTCAAAGATTGTATTTTAAATATGGAGTGTATAGTAAAAATTTATACTAATGAACTTTGGACTGACTACTACACCCTATGTTATTATGTATATATTAAAGATATTATTTAAGGATTATATAAATAATTTCATTTAGGTATTTATTGATGATATCTTGGAATACTATAAAATTCATGAAGAGATTTGTCAAATTTTTTAATTATTATTATGACTCTTAAACAAAATGAACTATATGTAAATTTCGAAAAATAATATTTTCGATTTATGTGGTTTCTTTTATTATCCATATTGTCATTATAGATGGAATATCAATTGATTCATTAAATATAAAGGCATTGATCAAATGGAAAATACCAATGAATATTATTAATGTATGTGATTTAAATAGATTAACATGTTACTATAGAAAATTTGATCAAATTGATTCTTGATTAGATAACTCATTAAGCAAGTTGAATCATAAAGGGTTCTTCTTCATATGGTCAGAAAAATGTAAAATGGTTTGGTTAAATTAAATAAAATACTGGTCGATACAATGAAATTACACACTATGGGAAGGGTTGTATATTAGACATACAGTGATGCATCAAATAAGAGACATGGATGTTTCCTTATGAAGAACAGTAGTGTTATTTACTATGAATCGGTGTAGTTTAAGATTCCTAATCAAGATTATTCATCCCACTGTCCTGAATTTTCATATATAATAGGTATATTGAAGATATAGAAGTCATAAACATAAGTGAAAGAAGTGAAATATATACGGATCACAAAATTTGGAAATATGTAATCCAATAGAATGTTCTAAAGAAAGTAAGATGTGATGGTTATCTCTACACAAAGATTATGATTTCTTAATACACTACCACCACTGCAAGAAAATTATGATTTTTGATGCATTACTGATGAAAGATCCAAGTGTTATGAATAAAATGAGGATTGAAAATTATTATATAATAATGTATTTAATAAATATGGATATGAGAATAATTAATGAATGGGAAACATCTGACCTATTTCAAATTACTTACATGTAATCATTATTAGAGAAAATTAAAAAAATCCACAGCTTGATGATATGAATATTGAAAATAAAACGACTAACTTAAATGATGAGAATTTGGGAGAATTCCTCAATAATGGTCATTTATTAAAATTTGGAATGAATTTATGTGTTCTATTAGTTACATAGATGAAAACATAATTCTTACATGAATCTCATATCACAAAATTATCTATAAAACATAGTAGCACCAAAATTTATATAGATTTGAAACTATCTTATTAGTGGAGTAATCTGAAATGGGAAATTGTAGACTATGTATCAAGATGCGTTGTTTTTTTAAAATTAATGTATGAAATACAACATCCTAATGTAATCATGAAATATAAAAACATTTCTATATGGAAATGGGATGATATTACTATGGATTTTTTCACTAGATTTCAATTGACTGTTAGAAAGAATGATCCTATATGGATTTCTTTTCACCTTACCAAGTCCTCAAAATTCATCACATTAATGGAAGATATGACTCCTTAGTGCCTCATGTAACTCTATATTAATTAATATATAATACATAATTATGCATACATTTCTATTGAATCCAAAATAATCCACTATTTATATCGATATTTTGGAAGAGTCTTCAAAATATAATTAACTCTAAGTTATATATAATCCACGAATATCATCCCCAATATTATGGTTAGTTAGAGAGAACTATTATAACACTAGATGATATGTTCATGTAAATCTCTATTTACATTCAAGGTATGTAAAATTGGTATCTATAATTGGTTGAATTTTTATATAATCATATATTCTATTAAATAATTAAAAAGGAACCACATGAACCATTATATGGTAATAGGTTTCATAATAAAACTTTTTGAGATGAATTTGGTGAAACTAATAATATAGGATAATGTCACATAGAAGATACCAAAGAGATAGTGATGACTATTTAGAATTATATAATAAAGTTTCAATGTAGAAAAAAAAATTATTCTCCTAACCAAAGTATGGATTTTTAATTTCATGTGGGGGATCATTTTTTACTAAAGGTGTCTTCACAAAATGTTGTTATGATTTTCATCATGAAATGGAAAATAATTCCTAGTTGCATCAGGCCTTTTGAAATTTGGTAATTAGTTAGAGTTATGGATTACCATTTAGAAATGCCACATTGCATCCCTAATTTTTATAATGTATTCTATATCTCATTATTGAGGACATACAATGTCATAAACCTCTCCATCTAGAGATTCCCCTCCTAAGATAGCAATGAAGAATGATATATAATGACACCTTGCCCCACCACCAGTAGGCCCCAGGGTGGAAACTAATGGTAAGGTATACAAATATGACAATATTATAAGAATTAACCTATTTATAGGAATGAATATCGTGAGATAAGATTTACCAACCTCATAAAAACATTAATATATATATATATAAGAAATATAAAACTATCACACTTTCATGTTTGAAAAACCTAATGAAAATACAATGAGAATCTATAAGAAAATTCAAAAAACATGGATATGTAGCCTTAGAGAAACTATCCCAAAGTCTGAGCTAGTAATGCCCAACATGCTCCACAAATTCCTCCTAGAAACCTGATAATATTTTTATATGCGTAGGGTGAGCATACGAGTATACTCAGTAGGAACAACCAAGGACTTTTATGAACTGGTTAGAGAGGCATACTAATGCCCATTTGAGAAAATAGCAGAAACAAACAGCCCCTAAAAAAGAATACTATCCATCCCAACCTCATCATGACACTATAACAAAATAATAAAATTAAATTATATTAATATAATTTACACTTCAATGTTTGGGTACCCCACACCACTTCCCACATATAAACTGCTCATACCCTCACATCAAAAATCATGGCACATCCACATTATTCCATAAGCCCCATGTCACAACCCACTCGCACACACCTGGGCCTTAGAGATAGTCCCATATCCTAGGAAAACAAACCTCACCGCAATCTACCCATGGACACCTAGGTCACAACCATACCACATCCCAAAGACACATTGTAAAACACACTACATCTCATCTCATAGACATGTGGGAAAGCCCACCTCTCTCGCAGACACATGGGCCTCACAACTACACCACAACATGCTTGAATATTATTGGGATAACAATGCCTATAAGAGGGATCAGGGAAGATCATGTAAAGAGACATTTATCCTTTCAACAGGATGTTGGGAAACAGACCCTCCCTCATGATGATGGGGGTGTTCAGAACATAGTTATCAACTAGTTTGGGGTGTTTATAGAAAATCACAGGGATGTACAAGTATATAAATATATAGGTATCAAACACATATCACAACTTATGTGTTTTTCAATAACAAAACATCCCAAAAAACCGCCTTTGCTGCTACTTCTAAATTAATTTGTTAACACTAGCTAAGTCACTTTGGATGTTGATAAAATGAAATCCACTTCACTACAATCCAAAAATCAAAACATACGCTCATCCAACTCATTTAACCATATATTATTCCTTTAAGAAAATGATTTATTCATTCCATCCCTACCCAAGAAACTACCAACCATAGTACACAAAAAGCCACATAGAAAAAACCATACAGAGGAAAAAGAATTATAGTAAATAAAATCACTTCATATTCCTACTTCTTTTAACACCCAAATCATCCACCATCAATATCATTATTGAAAGTAATTCGTTCCAATCCATCATCTCTAAAAAAATACCCCAACAAAAGTCTAAACCCCACAACACATATCATCACAGCCAAACATGATAGAATAAATGTATAACAACACCACACCCATCACACCCAGTAACATAATTATAGCCGATCCGAAACTTGCAGCTCCACTACTCCAACACTAACCATCCATTCCACAAACAATCAATCTCTCAACCTGAGATTTTGTGTCCCCACTCAGACCACCCAACTAATAGTCGTACTCTCAACAACAACACCACATAACCATACAAGGCACTAGATAGAAAAAAACCACACATAGCACACAACCACACCAAACAAAGTGGAGTGTATTCGTATTTGGAAAACACTATTTCTTTAATTCCATTTTGATAATTCAGGGGTTAACATAGAGCAAGTTTGATCTTGAGGAATCCATTTATTTTATCAGGTATACAGGCTTAATCTCTTTTTCATATTTACAGTCATTCAACAGAAGACTATCAATAGGAATTCACAAGCGACCAGAGGTACACAAACAAAATCTACCAACATCCATCTTTTTTAGTAGGCATATAGACCATACAGATCATGGTTTTAACAAATAACAAAGAAAAACACAAGTCACTTTTTCCAAGCCATACATATTGATCGTTAAACTGATTTAATTATCTTTACTAACTTTTTATCCTGCTATCATTCATAATAGGTCATTCATACACCCATCCTAAATGATACAAAAATAAAATAGAGATAGAGGGATCCCTACTATGAGAAACAAATGATTAGTGCCTCCTCCTTACGCCAAATAGGGGGTGCACAATGCTCCACAAAGTCTCAATCTAAAGACCACATCACAAAGTATGATCTCTTGGGGAATAAAGGTTCAATGTAACGTCAAATATCAAGAGTAATGGAAAACACACATATAAGGGATGATATTAGTTTAAGAAATTCCATATCCTATACCAACATATGAATAGTTTTAAAATACATTTAAGTTGGATCTTGACTAAGACCACCAGTTTTATCCATTTAAAAGGTTCATGACTTTAGAGGAGTCAAATAATTTATTTAGGAACTTTGAAAGAGATTTAAACCACTTAAATATGGTTTTAAACTCATTTAACATCAAATAAAATGTTAATGGGGAAAACTAGAAAAAAAATAGAAAAAACTAGAATTTTGACAAAATATTTGAAATGACTCATTGATAGGTGACATAATTTTAAATTACTCACCATAAGGTGACCTATTGTTGGATTAATTGACATTGGGAAAGTCACCATTAGACGAGTCAGTGTTGGATGAGTCACCATCACAAGTCACTCCTGGACAAGTCACCATCATGAGTCACTCATGCGAGTCACCATTAGACGAGTCTCAGTTGCGAGTCACTATTTTATGAGTCACCATTTTTGACCTAATTTTAGTATCTCACCCTCATGAATCACCATTATGATCTATTAGTGGATGAATCGTCATTGGGAGACACTATAGTGAATCACTGTAACAACCTACCATCACCATCTACCGATGTGAGTCATCATTTTGAGTAACTTATGCAAATCACCATTATGATGACCTACCATTAGAAAAACTGGAGTTTTGGAATAATCCAGAACTAATTCACTATTACCTCTAGAACTCCTCAAACACTGGATGTTGGCAATTTAGTGGACCGGGGTGGTCTGGTCCATTACATACATACAAAACCCAATGTATGTGTTCTCTATTAAAACAATAAAACATGAACATGAAAGACACATATCATGGGGTGTGGAAAAACAATTTATTATATTAACTTAGTATTTTATAATGAATAACCCTTAGTAGTATCTTACAGAGGAGTTCACCCAAAACATTTTTCACTTTTTTATAGAAGAAAAATTATGGGTTTTTAAATTTATTTATTTATTATGTAAGAAAAATAAATGAAATAAAACAAGTAAAATAAAGAAAAAGAATAAAAAACACTATCAATGGAAGTGATTGAGAATTATAATATTATAAGAGTGATTAATAGAGGGATATTGTTTAGAGGAATAGCTTTAGATATGCCTAATACTAAGCAGGGTTGAATTAGTGTTTGGGGTTTTTTAATCCAATTCTAACTTTTTGTCCATGTACCTATTGACTGGTTATGTTTTACATTCTCTTATTCAATTTTCCATGGAGTATGCAATAATATAAAAGATGTAAATAATATTCACAAAATATTATTATAAATTTCACTCATCAATAATATTATCTAATCATTTCCATGTATGGGTATGACCAGTACATGGACTCTCCACTATAATATTGTAACAATTTACATAGGGTTATCTAAGAAACAAATCCTTAAACCATTGTGATTCCCTAAAATTTGGAGGGGGGAATAACCAATTCGGAATCCCTGAATTGGGGATGACCTAGTCCAACATTCAACTCCATACTAGTTCATTATACTACCTTCCTAGATAGTCATATCCCTATTGAAAATGGATTGCAACACCAATAGATTTTTCCACCAGTTTAGACCTATTGTATGTCATAGTACATATTTGTTCTTCAACTCATCACATGTTACATGCGTAGCATCATGAAAGAAAATCTTCTTACCTCTTCCCAGTAGTAAAATGATAGATAAAAAATCATCTTCTTATGTTAGTCAAAATAATATGATTTCTTTTTGGAATAATAAAAATAATTCTCTCTAAAACAAATAATAATAAACTTATATCAATTTGGTCGGTTACTTCCTCTTATCCTCTTCTATCATTTTTATCAGTTTCAAATCAACTACACTGAGAAATCTTCTTATTCCTACTTAAATCCCAAAATTATTATGTGATTATTAATTCTATGAAAATAATTTCAACATTACATCATCAGAATAAATATGTCCCAAATAACTAAATATTCATTGTCCACTCTCTTCTTCTGGACAACAAAATAATATGGAATTGTGAGGTGGTGTCTTCCCAAGCATTGGTTCAACTAAACTAGGTATTCAGAATTGTTCTCTGAAGAGAACCCTCATGAAGCACACAACCATCATATAGAAAACTACCTTCGCAAACCAAACTACCTTCATGAATCGAACTACCTTCGTGGAGCTCTTTACCTTGGCAGAGCTGACTGCCTTCACGAAGCAGACTAATTTAACACAAAACATACCTTCATTGTAATGCACCAATTAACTAGAATCATTAGCATCATTCAAGACTTTAGAATTCATTTTTTGATGTTGAATCTCGCATATAAAATCCTCTTCATGGTGCTCCTCAACCTTTTCAATATCAAAGTGATTTCATATAATTCTGATTTTTCTCACATGAGATGAAATGGGGATCACCATATATTTATAGGCTCAACTTTTCGCGATTATCCACCGCCTCCAGTAGATTTTTTTGATCAATAAAAAAATAACTTCACATCACTCATCCATTTTCAGTGTTCCTTTGATATTTGAAGTTGTCACTAAGCTCCCTATCAAACCATCACACACTTTTGATGCTCCATTTCTTGTAATCGAGAAGATCACCACCAGAATATCCATGCCTTCGTGAAACACCTTTCGTCAAGCCCATATTCATGAAACTCAATCATATTCTGTATTTTCAAGAGATCTTAAATGAAATCCATATTTCTTAATTCTCACTATCCTCCAAATTTTAGGCACCAAAATTTTGGAAAACTTTGGGAAACTATGCCACCTTAAAAATATGCTATGGAAAACCCAACAATGCTGACTCACATTCATCTAGCAGTATCTCTCATTCCAATAATAATAGAAACCTATTGTATTATCCTTATCTCCCCCTTTCATTCATAAATAATTCATCACATAATCTCCAAAAAACCTATGATGATTGTGAAATATAAATTAGCAAATCATCTTCTAGTTTTACAATATAGAGAATTGATAATTTGTGGCATCCAATGTAATGAATCCATAAAAATTTTCATGGAATCATCACTTCAACTAATCTCTATAATATTTAGAGATAATTATTCATATTGATCATCTTTTACAACCTATGAGAATCATTTACAACAAATACAAATAATACAAAAACGGGGTCACAATAATATCCCCCTTTGTATTAGTTAGAAATACATAATGTTCTCTCTCAAATGAATGTTTCAATGTGAATATGACAGTATTCAATCTATTATACTTTTAATTATCTCCCCATTTAGTTATCAAACATTCATTTCACTTTCTATCCCCATTATAGACAAGAAATAAAATGTTCATGGAAGTGAGGTCATCTATCCATGTTTATGTAATGTGTCGTCCATCAATTAACTCTTATTCTTCTATATTAATGCTCAGTGTAGAAAACAAGAGGATTTATTTTAGACAATAAAGTTATCCATTATTCACTGATCTTGATACTTTATTAGATGATAACATATGTAATTGTCTTCAATGGACTTTCCACTTTAATTTTAGGCTAATGATATTTAATGTGATATGAAATCATTTTAAGAACAGTCAACCTTAAATATCTTCACTCACTTCAACAAATTGAACAAAAACATTAATGTGCAATGGTCAGGATAAGAAACCTTGGGGTACTTTTATTCTTCCTATGTCACTGATTAATTAATTTACTACCCCTTTGTAAAATGATCTCTATTTTTAGTAACTAAGGATGAGATATTAAGAAATTAAATAACTTTTCCAATAACATGATCATAATTCTATTTCCCTAATAATTTATTTTTATATCAAATAAAAATATAATTCTGGATTCTTCTTCATTTGTCTCCCCCTCAAGGAAAAAACTTCTCATCTTTGTTTCTTAGCTTCATCCCCTGAAAACATGCTTCACCTTCAACTAATTATATTATAAGAACAAATGAAACACACAATGATTTAAGGGAATAAGGTGGATCCTTCTTTCTTCATTAATGATGATAGCAAGGTTGAGATGCTTTTCTCAACCAATATACTCCATTTTCTCCACTCTTCCCAAATTAACATTTGATCTTAAATTTTGATAGTGATTGTTTGTATCTTATCACTTTTCCTATCTCATTGTGTTTGTTCCTTCTTTCTTTAAGATATTTTAAATCACTATAATCATCGGGTGCCACTTTCATCTTTGTGAGGAATTCTTCTTATGTTGGAATTAGTGAAATTATATTTATAATAGTGTAACCATCCATGTTGCACCTCACAAACATAAAACTTTATCTTCATGTGAAATATTATTTTTTTCTTTTTTCACTAGATTTGTCTTGTGTATTACCATTTTTCCTCATTCATTCCAAATCTTATTTCCAAATAACCCATAATCCATTGGGGAATGAGGCACCACATTTGGATCTTCCATATGGATTCTTCTAAGTGTCATCCTTTTTGGTAGGTGTTTTGAATGCACCACCCTTAAACTTCTTTGATTTATAATCCAAGTACATCTCACCTTTCCTTCGTGAAATATTATTTAGAATTTGTTTTTACTATATTCATCTTATTTCTTCCCAAGGTAGATTATTCATTGTTATCTAGATTTGGTGATCGTATATTCTCATCCACTTTGGATTCATATTGAGATGAGCATTCACGAACCATGATACCACTCCTATTTCATACATCCCATATATCATCAAGCAGCAAAAAATATTTTCATTATATTTATGCTTTCGGATCTGTGGATGTTTCTTATTGTTCTCTTTATTTCTTCCCTTTGAGATGGGCTTCCATTGTTCTTTTATATTTTGAGGATTTAACCAACAATATAATGCACAATTTCCAAATCTATTTATGTGAAAACGTTGACCCAAAAACATTGATTTCATAACATCCAATATATTAGATTTCTGTGAGTTTTTAAATATTTGTTATTCTTTTTGGGGTAACCATCTTCTGAATTATTCATCCATTCAACCCTAGTCAGGGTGGTAGGTATCTCATCACCTTTCCTTATCCACACTTGTTTTTAATGTATCTTCCATTATACACTTCTTGTGAAAACATATTTTGAAACCTTAGTGGAAGATTGTATGGATGGTGTCTGAAACATATCTTCTCCTTTTAATAGATCAATGAATGAATTCATGATCATTATATCACCTGTTGGAGGTTATTAAACCTTAGAATACGCCAATAAACATTGATTTCTAGTAAAACCTATTTCCTTTTTTTTGAACTCTCAATATGAGACTTCTAATGATTGGTCCACTGATATTACAAATCTAGACAATTCATATTAGAGACAATTTTCTTATCTTCAATAATAATAATATTCTCATAACAATCCTTCTTTATTCTTTTAACTTCATCTTTATGTAGCTTCACTTTTTTTAATAAGGAGTCAAGTTCCTTGATCTTCTTGGAAGTTTCATAAAAAAAACCTTGATTTCGGACCTCTTATTCATCTCATCTTCATGTTCGTGAATAGTTTCTTCAACAGTCTTAATGACTTCATCTTTCTATTTATCTTTTTAAACACATTTTTAGGAACTCATTTTAAATTCCCAAATTTTTTATTCAAAGGCTCTAACTTGCTTATAGAGTTTAAAAATTGAATAATTCATTTTTGTAATAAACTTTCTAGAACATCGGTTTCTATTTCTAGTTGGGTGATATCTTCCTGCATGAATTGAAATACTCCACAAAAAGGGATACACTTTCTTCAGGAATACAATTCAAAGTAGTTCTTAATCTATCAACTAATAATTTTCAATAAGTTTTATATTGACTAATTGTGCTATTATTTTCATCATCAGGATAATTTTAAAATGTACTTACACATGTCTCATAACCATTTTAGGTAGGAAGATTTCCCATCTTCTTTGTGGAAACATGATCCACCTTATCATTACTTTATATTTATTGTATGTATTCATTATCAGAATAGTATGGAGAAACAGGTGATTCATATTATTTTGATATGTGGGACTACTTCTTCAACATTATCTTATCCTTATTATTCTTATTAATACTGGTCTTGGTAGATGTAGAATTATACATAGAGGTAACTTAATTTTCCCTAAACTAAAATTCATTTTTGACTCAAGAAAAAATTAATGTCTTCAAAGGGGAATATGTTCAATGTAACATAGGTGAACCTGGAATTGATACCAATTGAGAGAGCCATTTGTGATATTCCTAACACTATGTGGGGGAAATCAGTATTGGGGACATTTTAAATCAATTATATCTTGTTATCCATGTACCTCTTGACCATTTAAGATCTTGTTTCTCTTATTCTCCTTTCAAGATCACATGAAACTATATGAAAGTTGTAAAGAATATGTACATGATATTATTAAAAGGATCACTACACAATAAGAGTAGCTAGTCCTTTTCATATATGGGTATGACCAGTACAAAGATTATTCAATATAATGTAGTAACATTTTATAGTTTTTTGGCATTGAAAAAAATACTTGAACTAGTGTGGGACCCTAAACATAAAAGAGGGTAATGAAAAAAACCTACTTTCTTAAACTAGTGATAAACTAGTCTAAATTTCACTCCATAATGATTTTTTATACTACGTCCCTTGAAATTCATCTCTATGTTGAAAATGGTTTTCAACAAAAATAGTGTCGTTTAACTATTCATGCATGTTGGATGTCACAGTATAACTTTGTTCTTCCACTCTTCACTTGTTACTTGATTTCAAGTGTAAAAGTAACTCTTCTTAATTCTTACCAGTAGGAAACTTGATAGTTCTACAATCATCTTATTCTCTCTGAACAAAATTATAATCAACTAATATCAATTTGGATAATCGCTGTCTCTTATCCTCTTCTATCTTCATTTTTATTGTTATATAAACTACATTGAGATCTCATCTTCTTCTTACAAGAATCACAAACTTCTTACGTGAGTTTTACATTAATGAAGATCATATCGACATAGCACCATTAGAATTAATATGTCATGAATAACTGAATATTTATTGGCCACTCTCATATTCTAGGACACACAATATTATGGAATAGTTTAGTTGTGTCTTCACAAGAACCATTTCACCTAAACCAGGTATTTAGAGCTGTTATTTGTGGAGAACCCTTATGAAACTCATATTCTTCAAGAAGAAAACTACATTTGTAGAACAAATGTCTTTCATGATGCTAACTGCCTTCATGGAGCTCTATGACTTCACAGAGCTCACTACCTATGAGAACCTAACTGATTCAATGTGGAATATACCATAAACACGGATCACCCTTTAATTAAAAGAATTGGCACCAGTCATGATTTTGGAATTCTTTTCATGATGTTCAAGTTTGGATATAAAACCCACTTTTTGGGGATCCTATCCCTTCATGAAAACAAAGTGATTTCAGATTATTCTAGTTTTTCTCACATGAAATGAAGAGGGTATATCTTTATATTTATAGTCTTTCATTTTCTTGATGCTCCACCGCATCCACGATATTTTTTATATCACATGAAAAAAATTTCTCATGGTGCACTTCCATTCATGATGCTCCTTTGATATTTAACGTTGTTACAGAGATCCATGCCAAACCATCGTGACCTCGTGATGATCTATTTTTTGTAATCATGATGATCACCATCAAAATCATGACGCCTTATAGAAAAACCATTTTTAAGCCCATATTTTCCAAACTCATTCCCTTTCCATATTTTCATGAGATCTTCTAGGAAATCTATATTTCCAGATGCTCACCATCCTCTAAATTTTGGGCCCCAAAAATTTTGAAAAACTAGGGAACTTTACCAACTTGAAACATTTATTTGGAATAACCAACAATGATTATTCATAGTCATCTGATAGTATCATTCATTCCAATCAAACCAAAAAATAATTAGATTCTCATTTTTCCCCCTTTCTTTCATAATTCATGCATTACATGACCTCAAAAAAACCTATGATATTCGTTAAATAAAAATCAGAATGGGATCATATGGTTTCACAATATGGAGAATTTATCAAGTGTGGCATCCAATGATGTGAATCTCTAACAATTATATATGCGTCATCACTACAACCAATATATATAAACATCATATCTACTTCTTTATATTGATCATCTTTGAAAACCTTTTAAAATATTTGAAAACCATTGATAATCATTTCCAAAAAATACAACTCATACACAAAAGTGTTCCCAACAAGTTTTCCAATTCCAATTCCTTATAAGTATTATTTTATCCAGAACTCTTATGCTAATTCAATTAAATTGAGATTCCACATTCGCTTCCTCTCACACCATTTGTTAAATGGTAATGGTTTTAGGAAAACATTCCATGATATTAGTTTTTACTACCCTCTCTCTATAATTGAGGTAGTTATATTAAATATCCTTAATTGACATAAGAAATACTAAATATTTGTTTTTATCCCAAACTATAATCAATATCCACTACCACTGCCACACGTATTGATGATCGTTGATTACTTCACCTCTAAGACCGATATTATTCCATTATATATAGAAAACAACCTAGTCTAGTGATATAATGATCTTTAACCAAATATAAAATCAATAATATAATCAAAAACCAAATATACTCATACAAAGAAATTAAATCTTCTTTATTAAATGAAATGAAACATCACAAAAGTGAGAAAAAAAATTATTCAATAAAATGCTAGAACTCAAGAAATTCAAATTTTAAAACCTCCCCTCCCCCAATCAGCCAGATTTTTACCCCACCATGGTGGGTTTAACCAAGAATAATGGGGATGTTTAAGGAATTACAAAAAAAAGGGGAAGAAAAGAAGAAATGTTCTCCAATAGAAACTGTTCTCTAAGATTTTTCTTTTGTTTTTTCCATTAGATTTTTGAATCCTCTCAGGGGTCCTTCTTATAAGATTCTCAAAATTATTTTTACTATTCACAAAAAAAATTAAATGTAATTAAATTAATATTGAGGATTTTGTAACACAATTAATTATTTACACTTTTTATAGCTGAATATTTTCTAAATCATCCTCCAATATTGTCTGTCCAGTGATGGAATTAAGGAAGCAATATATACAAGATCATTAAAGGAAAAATGTTCCTTCTAATTATTTGTTAAATCCAGATAGGGTCGCCTCAATTAAAAGTGTGTAGTCTAATTATTTTTCATTTTATGAGGTGGGGTTCACTATATCTTTTTGAATAGTTTTTTAAGATGGTCGATGTTTTTCAAGCCTATATATGCTCGAATTAGATCCTGGTCTAGAAGAATAACTAGAATCTGACAATAGATAAATTCCTAAAAAATGATCACTAAAATTGGAAAAAAAATTAATTTTTTTCAAAAAAATACAATAGAGATTAAAATCTATTAAAATTCTAGATTTAAGAAATTTTCTCTCTTTATCCCAAAACAAAGAAAAAATCCAATTTTGTTGAAAATTAGATAAAATTGGTAAATTTATAGGGATTAATTCATATAAAAATATATTAATAATGATGAAAATATTATCTCTGTCATTTCCTCCACACTTATCATATGGACTCATAGACAAGTAAGTATGAAAATGAAATCAAAGATATTTCAAAACACGCCCTCACGAGAACAATCAATTTTTTTAGTGGAACAAAAGATATAACGCCTCATAAAACCATTATTTAAATATCAAAGTTCGTACCATTAAATATATTTACACTTCATTTATCATCCAATGAACACAAAAAACCTTCTTCAAATGAATTTTCACTCATCTCCAAATTATAAAGTTATAAAAATTCTTCTCTCATACAAATCATTAAAGAGTCACCACAAGATTGATTAATTCTTTTATCACATAAAAATATGATTATGGAACATATGAATATAATTAATAATTTTTAGGGTTCTTATATTTCTTTCAGTTGGTAGGATTTAGATGTCAGACATTCTGAGGCCATGTGAGGAAGTCTTGGCCCTTTCTAAAGGAAATTGAATGATTCAAATTTTCACTCAAGTATGGTATACTCTTAACTCCCTTTAGGAGAAAAGTTTATCCAAAATAAAATAAAAAATTCAAGGGAATCCCATACACTATTTAGTTATTCATCTTATTCATAAAAACTGCTTCCCAAAATTTCACGGATATTTTTTTAAAGTTCCAAATAAGAACAAAATTCTTTATCCATTGGAAGCTCCCAAAAGTCACAAATACTTTAATCATAAAATAATCACAATGTCACTTATTTTTGTGTAATGAATTTTTATAATGTAAAATCATCTCTTCGACATTCTATTTTCCACATAAATTATCACCGAATAGGGTATCACAACACAAGAAAAGTTCTCCCATACTTAAGATCAACTATATCTACAAATTTCACATCAAGAGAAGGTTTGATAGGGAAAAAGGCATGTAATGTAGATAAACGAATTTTTTCCTACATTTTAATTGATAAAAGGATTTTTTTTATATACAATTAAGGCTATACTAAAAATGATTCTCTTTAAATGGGGTCATCAAAACCGAAAACATTTCTTAAACATTTAAAACACAAGAACCTAAAAACCCCACATTTAGATAGTAATAAATCAAATTATGGTTAAACAAAACATGGTATAGTTCTATAAATAAGTGAGGTGAATGTAAATAATATGAAAAGAGAGTTTTATAGGAATCATGTGAGATTGAAAAGATAAATATCATGAACTACAGAATGAGATTCAAAAATTAGGGGATTTTTCATGAAAATCCGCAAATATGTGAACATGAAATAAAGAAATTTTTTGCATTCATTTAAGCTCTGTTTCATGGATAAAATTATTTTACTCATAGACATGGGTTACAAAAAAATGGAAAATATTTTCATTTCTGGTCATAAGTTTAAAAAATTCACAGAAAATGTAAAAGAAACAAGAAAAATTTTGAAAAAAATATAAAATGAAATAAAATAAAATAAAATGAACATCCTAACCTAAAAAGGTGCCCACAACCGCACTAAAATTTTTTAATGTTTTAAGTAATTTATTTATATTTTGACATGTATATTGATTTTTAAATGAATTATAGAAAGAAAGAAAGAAAGTGTTAGGGAGGGGTATGACCTGATGTATTTTTTTATAGGATAGTTGGATGAGTGTAGTATCCCCGAATGGCTCTAATGGAAAGTTCCATTAGAATTTATTAAGCATATGTACATAAATAGTGATGGGGTAAAACTCTCCATCAGTCATAATATTCATAATAAAAAATTGACATACATGAGTAACTATAAATAAACCTTCCTATCAAGAATGATGTTTACTATGCATCACATCGATTCTTAGGTTGAATAACAGAAATTTGTCTCTAGGATGTTATTTTTTTTGTGGGATAATCTTGTCATGACAAACGCTTATTCCCTCTTTTTAAATCATGAAATTTTTAAATAATACATTTTAATTTATTCCTTCTCCTACAACTGTATTCGTCTCTATTATGCAACACTTTCAAGAATCAAATTCACCTTTCTCATAACCCAATATTCCTTATGATCTAATTCCATTGGAAGGTGACATATTTTAACATTAATCAACCTATATGAACTCATTTTTATTAGGGTTTTTGGGCTATGTTGTGCAACCGTAATATATCTTATACTAATTGTCTCCAATCCATTTAATTTTTTTTAAAATTATATTCCAAAATTCCTTTTATTTTCTTATTTTTCACATCATCTTGATAATTAGTCTGTGGATGATAGAGATTTGATGTCTTATGTTGTACCCCAAACTTATTTATAAAATCCTCCAATATCCTATTGAAAATTTGAGTCCCCTGATCACTTATGATGGCTTTAGGCACTCCAAACCACCAAAATATGATAGCCCTATCAAAATCACAAACAATATTAGCATCAGAAGACTTGGTGGATTTTTCTTCCATACATTTTGAAACATAGTCATCTAAAATAATGATATAATAATTTCAAAATTAATGTAGTAAAGGTACCATAAAATATACCCCCATAGGTAATAAATCTCATAAATTTTAGTGTCTTTTGAGGAATTTTTCCCCTTATAGATATATTGATAAAAAATCATTTTTTACACCTCTTTCAAATATAATGGGCATCTTTAAAAATGATGGGATAATAAATTTTAGATTCTAAATCCTTCTTCCATGGCCTTTGAGGTCCAAAGTGTCCACAAAAGCTGATGTTTTACAAAATTCAATGAAAAATTCAATTTCACATTCATGAAGACATTTTCATATCACATGATCATTGAAAATATTCTACAGAAATGGATCTTCCCAAAAGTAATATCTGGATTCAAATTCTTGTTTTTGAATTTTGTGGGAATTTAAATGAGATGGGACCAGCGACGTTACCTTGTAATTGACACTTCCATTATACCAGGGATCATTTCCATCAATCAAGTATATCTTCTCTCATGAACTAAGATCATTCAAGAGATATTTTCCTAAATTTCAACTTTAGCAGTGTTGGGATGTCTAATTAAGTGATCGGTCACTTGGTTCTTACCTACATTATTTTTTTGATTTATATATTTAACTCCTATATTATAATCAACCATCTCAAATTCATCAGTTTAGCATCATCCTTCTTCATCAAATACCTAAGAGACACATGATTAGAAAACATTGTGATTTTAGTTCTAAGAATATATGATCTAATTATTTTTTAAAAATGAAAACTGCTAAAAACCCATTTCCCATGGTAGTTTAATTGAATTTATCTATATAAATGGTTGTAATTGAGTAGTGAATAACTTGTTTTCTTCCCTCAATATTTTCATAAAAGACTTCTATGAAATCTTGGTTAGAAGCACCACAAAGAAGTTCAAATGGTTCTTCCTAATTTGGTGCCTTCACCACTAGTGGTGCAATCAATATACTATTAAACTCATCGAAATCTTCAAAAAATGAACCTTTGAAATCAAAATCACCATATTTAAAAATTATTCTAGAGAGACGGGTGAAATCTTACTGAAATCTTGGATAAACCTCCTGTAGAATCCTACATGTCCTAAAAATGATCTAAAATATTTCAGACTATTTGGGTAAGGAAATGAATTTATCACTTCAGTTTTTGAATTATCCACAAAATTTAATTTTGGTGAAATGACATGACTAAGGAAAATTCCTATCATAACCACAAAATGACACTTTTATAAATATAAGAGAGGATTTTTTTTCACATATACAGTTTTAGAAAATTTTCGATACTTTTTAAAAAATGTTCCAAATAATCTGCAAAAACAATCAAATAATCTATGAAAAAATACACTAAATCATTAATGTGATCAAAAAATATATTTACCATGAGCCACTAAAATTTTCTCAGTGTTTCAAAATAAAAATTCCATTCTTTTATATGAAAAAGTGTTGAATGGGAAAGTGAAGGTTGTATTCCTTTGATCCTATAGAGAATTGGGTACGTATAAATATCCTTAAAATCCATCCAAAAATAAATAATGAGTTTCCCATGAAAATATATCGAAAATATTTTCAATGAATATGATGAGAAAATTTTGTTTCTGACTGACATGATTTATATACCTAAAATATATGCACACTCTTCATCTATTCTGAATTCTCACATGGATTAATTCATTAATTTCATTTCTCATAATGGTAAGGCAAGTTTTATTAGAACTACATGAATGGGGAAAACCCACTGCGAATATGAAAAGAGATAGATGATCCAATCATAAAAAATATTATTAATATCCTTCTTCACAAAATATATCAAGGTTGTATTTATCCTCATTTAGGTTTATCTAAGAGTTTTGTAATCTTCCTCATGATTAATTATATGTGACAAATTTTTGAGTTTATTCTATGTATATCACCTAAATTAAAACCTATTTCTTGTAAATTCACTCTTAAAATCTCAATAAACGATTCTTATTAGGATTCAGAAATATTATTTTCAATTAACACCTGTAATTTATCCCCATACCTAAGGTACACGTATCTAAAATTATTGGGGAGTGTATTTAATTATAGATATTTTTGATTATCAAGGGATAAAATTAAATTATGGTTCCCCTTTTCTAATGTTTGAAACTCCAAAAAAAAAATAGATAATGTAAAATTATTAATTATTTAAAAAATCATCATAATATATATTTTACCTCTTCTTCCCCCGTGAATTAGAGTCTCATGTGTTTTCGGAATTCACATGATCAGTTGTATTTTAAATGTAAAGATTCTACCCCATGTATAAAAATTCATGGATCATGCCTATGTTTCAAATGGTTTAGTCAAAACATCATGGAAGAGATAAAATATTATTTGATCATATTTTGGGTTCCTTAGGGATTAAAAATACATAATTTGAGAGTTACATCTCAAAAATACATGGGGAGTGTACCTTCATGGACATTGATGATGGTTTTTTAAATCATTAATAATGGTCTACCCAAAATGATGGGTGAGTATGATGTTATCACAACATCTTCAATCGTCATTAAATTTATTTTATATGAGAATAAAACATCATTGACATTAACTATGGAATCTTCTAGAACACCTGCTGCATAAATTGTGGATATGTTTGCAAGATAGACCCCCACTCATGTGGGAATCAAGTCTCCCATCTATAATGAATTATATAATCGTTGAAGAAATAAATTTATTGAATCAACTAGATAAAATAAATCATTATATAAATATAAAGATCCAATGTTACATGGAATGTAAAATTTCCCTAGGTATTGAAATTTTTTTAGAAAATGCAGTGTCAAAATGGGTGAGACACTTCTTCCAATGTTGATCATCTCATTCCATTGAATTATTCTATTCTTGGTGAAAATAATATTCAAAACATTTTTATACATTATAATGTTTTTATTTCCTAAATAAATGGGATTCTAATATCCACTTTATGGAAGGGTTCCAATATTTATTTTTAACCCCTTTTTTCTTGAAATATATTTGATTCTATCATTCTTAATAAAAATAGTGAGAATAAGTTATTATTGTCACTTTTTTTCCTTTGTAATTTTGTTTCCTATATCTTCATATATGGCCTATCCTTCTACTCCATCGCATTATTTTCTTCTTCCAAGGTAATTTTCACATAATTTTCTAAATTCCCAACATCATTCCCCCTTAGTACATGCCACATTATTTCTAGTTCAAGAGTGAATGGTGGTGTTAGTTATTTCCAATAATTATTTTTATCATTATGAAATTATCCTTTGGGTTTGGTATTTTTTGGTAATGGAGTTCCACAATATTTTTGGTGTGGAATTCCATGAGGCTATTTAATTTTTTGGAAAAATATGTTATAGTGAATTTCATCCCCTCAATTCAAGATTGTTGTTTTTAGTATTGAATTGAAGGTTGTGAACTTGAGGATGGTTGTTCCTAGGGTCTCTGGAATGTGGTTGGATGAGGTTATTGTTGTTGGTATGGTTTTTTATAGTCTTTTTGAGATGGTTGGTTTATGATATTGTTGTATTTAGTATGGACGTATATTTGGGTACTTGTTAAAATTGAGTGATCTTGCCTAGTATTTTTGGTTTCTATTACCTTCTTGGGATTGGGGTTAATGTGGTTGAATCCACTAGAATGCCTTGTATGAATGTTTATAGTGTGGTTTTATGTCCTATTTATCTTAGTTAAATTTTCAGTATAATGAGTTTAGTAACATAAAATACATACCTGAGATGAATCATGATTTCTAATTTCTTGAGTTATAGATATTGATTCACCAACCTTGTGAGGTCCTCAACTTTGGTTTCAATCAACATTGATTAATTAGTTATTTTTACATAATGTATCCCCTTGGTGGAAATATCGCTCTTTCCAAATATCGGTGACTTTTGGGAAATATTCTCAATCGGACCTCTGACATCTGTAAATGACTTTTCTATCAGGGTTCTCCTGGATAAGGCATCTATCATATTTAGATCATTACCAATATTTCATTAGAATAAAATCACAATAATCTTATGTTACTATATTTCATAAAATTGGAATCTATAATAGAGAATCTTAAAACACACCTGGTACTTATAGAGGATCTCTCAAGTTTGTTTTCATATTATATGAATCTAATTTGGATAGAGGTTCTCATGTATTTGGGAAAAATCTTTACCTGGAGAATCTATTTAGAATATACTAATAACTTTTCACCATAAATTTTAGATTTTACAACCATTCTTTCACCAATATATTGAGTTATAAGGATAATTCCCTCCAATAAATTAGTTGTTGGGTTCTCATATTGTCCTGAAGATTGAGAAGACACATTTGAATTATTGGATATTACGATTAGGATCTTATCTTACATGACCATGAAAATTTGGAATCATGTGAATCACATGGACACATAATTCAATATCATATGGTGTAGTAGGTGAAATGAGTAGGTTATTTTGAATGGAAAATTGAGGCGCACATGGATTAGGTAGGTCTTGGTTGGGATTTCCATCCATGATTTGAAGCCCAGAGTGAACACTATGAGTTAAACATGAATCTAATATAATTATTTTATCAATGTTTCCTATTTTTTGTTGTTAGTTGGGATTATTTTCATTCAATTTATTGATAAACTTTAACTAATGATCTATTTTAATTTTGGTTCGTTTTATTTTTAAAAAAATATTAAGTTGTTATGGTGAACTACCTCCCTAGAAATAGCACCAAGTTTGATGCACCCTTGTCATTGGGTATGCAAAAACAATATTTTTATATTTACTAACTATATCATAGTGATTAACAATAGGTATAATACTAAGGTGTATTACACAAAAAACATTTATTAACTTTTAATTAGAGGACAAATAGACTGTTTTTTAAAATTATTTGGTTTTGGAATTAAATGAGAATGAACAAAATTAAAGAAATCAGTTAATAAAAATATTGAAACAATTTGGCAATAAAAGTGATTTAAATGTATTATAATTTAAGAGTGATAAATTTGGGGTTGGTTTTCCAATTTTAAGGCTATCCTAGTTCCATTTTAACCAATACCCTTATCTTATGTCATATAAAGTGAGATTACATGATTTCTTTCTCTCACTCCATTAGTCAAATGGTGATGGTGAGAGAGAAACTTTTAAAGATCTTATATTGGTATAATCTCCTTCCATGAGAAATATATTATTAGAAAATATCCTCAATTGACATAAGAAATATCTGATCTAGCTTTTTTATCTCAAATAATCAAGAATACCCACTACCCCTCCTACATGTACTAATTATTATAGAGTAATTCACCATTAAGCCATAGTTTATTCCATATTATATAATATAAAAACTAGTGGAGGAAGATAATGATAATTTAAATCTATTAAAACAATATAAATCAAATATTATCACACATGATTATAAAAACCACTATAATAAATTGAAATAAACATCATAGAATAGAGAAAGATGTTTTATTCCATAAAGTGTAAGAACTATAGAATTATAAAATAGTAAACCTACACTTTCCCAATCACTAAGAATTTTTACACCACCATGGTATTTGTAACCAATAAGAATGAGGATGAATAGTTAATTACAAATATAAGAAGAAGAAAATATCAAAAAATGGCGATATAAGAAGTTATCTAATAGAATCTATTTTCCAAAAGATTTATCATGTTTAGTCCACCATATGACAGAATTACATAATGAATCATTCTCATAAGATGCTAAAAATTTATTTATCCATTTACCCTATAAATTTAAATGCAATTGGATGAAAATAGAGTAAGTTAGGATATATTTAACGAGTCACACTCTTTATGGATGAATGTTTCATAAATCATCCATCAATATTGAGTGTCCAATATCCAAATTAATGATGGAATATCTCCATTATCATTAATGGTTAAATTTTACATTGAACTATATTTAAAATACATATGGATTCACAATATTTTGAGTCATGTATTTTGAGTTATTCATTGATTACTAAGGTGGGTTCCACTCTATTCCCCAAAAGAAATCTCAAATTAATTGATTTTTTTTGGGCATGTGGATGTTCGAATCCGGTCCTAGTCCAGAATAAGAAGTTGAAGCCCAAAATTTATGGATTCATAAAAAAACACAAATATTTGATCAATATTTTAAATATTATTCTCAAAATACCATAGTGATTAAAATAGGATAAAATTATTGAATTAAGTAATTTTCAAATTTTAGCCCAAAATGCATCATAAACCCAAATAAGATCAAATTGATAAATTGGTAAGTGCTAAATCATTTAAAAACATATGAAATATGATTAAAATATTAGCTTTATCATAACCCTATTTATAAGATTATGACGATCATAAATATATTCTTGAAACTAGGGAGCCAGTTCTGTAGAATTAGGGTCCTCAATTGGTAAAGGTGCGTTGGAGAAATCATAAAATAGAGTAGTATATGTGGGAACCCGAATAAGATATAATGATAAATTACCCACAACGATTCATGTTGTGATATTATTTAAATTTCCATGATAAAATTTTGGATGGGGGAGAATGTAACACTCGAGCCTTAATTGTAGTAAGTTAACTTTTCTTAATAATGAAATAAGAGCATAATTTACAAAGAATTTAGGAAGAATGTGATTAAAACCGTAATTCCAAAAAATAGATAAATTAAATATGATTAAATAATTTTCATTTATTAATTTAGAATGTCAAAATTACCTTATTGTAAATTTTTTATATTTTCCAGAAAGAATTGATTGTGGTGAATAGTGACAAAATCTGATTTAACAAAAATATATAACTTTTAGAACTTTATAATGATATTAGAATAAATTAAAAGGATTATGAATCCTTTTTTATAATATATATGTAATTAATAAGTATTATGATGAAAACTAAAATATTATTTTGATCTTATAAATATATGATTATATGTTTTTACATATAATAAATATTTATGTTGAAATAAATACTTTTTTTAGTTATTCTATTTTTAATTTTTATAAGGTTACATTTATATTTTTTTCCGAATGAAAAAAATAATAATCTATTTCTTTTAACATATTATAATTAATTCTTTTTTACGAGCACAATATATGTTCCTATAGTGGGTGTTTTTTTCAATTTCATTAATCATTGAGTTTTCAGAAAACCAATGAGAGAATTGTTCACATTAAAATTATAGTTAATGTATTTATGATTTAAATAAAAGAATACATGTCGATAAGATATTTCTTCAATGATTATGTCTAACTTCCAAAAAATACATTTTAGGTTATCTTTGTTTTGATGTAAGGATCCATGTATAGAATCCCTCCAATGTTGATCCACATGTGCTCCATTAATATTCTATAAATTAGTAATTATTTACATGTTATAGAGTGAAAAATAAATTGTGTTATATTGATAATAATTGTTACTCAAATATCCATTATTAATAATGTAGTTATCTTTCATTTTTTAGATAAATAGAGGATGAATTCTGGTGAGATAAAAAGAGGGACAGAAGTTTAGTGTATGTAATGATTCTCCATTATGATTTTTTTTAAACTTACACAATATAAGTAACCATATATTTATAGTGGTATGATTTAGGTTAATATATTATTTATTTTTATGTAGAACCTTAAAAAATATAATAGTTTTTAACAAACCCCATGTTATATAATAATAAAAAATATTTATTACCGCGTGTGCGGACTTGAAGAATGATAAATATTATTTATAGGGTTATAAATATATATTATTCATCAGAAATATTCTTGGTAAACTCCAAATCATCTACAATTTTTGTATATACTGGTAATAATTTTATTCATAAAAATAAATTTCAATCCAAAAACTACTAAATAAATTTTTGAAAAAACCAAAAAAATCAATAAAAAATTATTCAAAATCCTGGGAATAATTATTAATTTAATTTATGATATCAATATTATGTAAAAACAATTATTCCTTGATCTTGAGAAAAATATTTATTCAATTAATTAAATTGATATAGAAATTAATTGAGATAAAAACACATATTGTGTGACCCTTTAGTATTCCTTCAAAATGGCATTAGGTGGGTATTCCTAAATTCAATATAGTTAGCAAGTAAAGGGTCAAGGTTATCAAGAGAAAGAACATAATGTCACAACATCAAAAAATGTGTATGAAGTATCATTATGAAATATAATCTCTTTTTTATCAATATTTCATCATTAAGGTTGAAAATTTGTGCCATCAACCAATGTGTTAGATACACATTTGTTTGAATATTTGAAATAAAAATCAATAAATAATTGATATTGAATTTAAGTGGTAGTTATTTTTCTATAAAAAGGTTGAAATATAAACATCTATTAATATAGAAGGGATAAATCCTAATTCAACATATATATTAATAAAATTTCCCTTGGGAAGTACCCAACATACCTGACTTCTAGTAAATAGATAGCGTTATTTTTTTTTTAAATCTATGTGCACGAGTCATGAAAATAATTAATGATAATATTAATTTCTATAATCCATTACACATGCTAATAGAAAGAAATATTGGATGACCCCAAAACATGAATAATTCATAATTTGGGGTATATTCTCATAATCTCTTATCTTGTGGATTACCAAGTATGAACATCATGAGAATAAACCTCATTTGCTTAGGACTACTTGCACATGATATTCTATGTACTATGTGACCTTTCCTTGTGTGTAATATGATTATAGAACTTGTTTTAAGTATTTTTTTAATAATATTTAAATGTTATATTTATATAAGACAACTCTTATTCCCTTTTACAATGTGATGGATAATATTGGAAATTTTGAAAACAAATGTTTACAAAAGAACAATCAATATGTGATAATATATTTAAATTAATATTTACATGTTCATATATTCATGTATTCATAATTAGAAAATTAGTTGGTTCTAGGGAACCTTATACAACAAACTCTCAGGAGAATGAGAACCAGCTACTAATGACCAGTCAGTTCTCATATTTAGAAACATTGTTCCATAGTGTATGAATAAAAATATTAGGATTATCACATATCTATTCCTAGAGTTTGAAAATTCCTCATAAATTTATGGAAAATATATGTATTGCAACATTACTATCATGATAAAATCCCTCAAGTAGTTATAAAAACCATTATCCACCTATTATTCATTTGTTAGAATCAATAAATCCTACCTAATGCAATGTTCAAATCATTTCCTAAAGTGATAAAGATCATTATTTTTATAACCATAAATAAAACAAATGTGTTTCTAAAATAACTTCTTAAGATGCGTTTAAAGATGACACATACATTAACATTGTACATTTGTGAACCACTATATGTAATATGCTTTTAATTAATATTACATTAAAAAAATTTAAATACAAGATAAAATTGAACAAAGTTTAAAAAACTATTCAATTCCATTTAATGTTATTATTCTCACTTCTCTAGACATCAGTTACTCATCGTGTTTTACTTTTCCAAGTTCTATGAGAGAGGTTTTTCTAAAATTATAATGAATTTTGTTTTATTTTTTTGATATTTATATTTCATTATTTATGAATTTGTTTTATAATATGTTAGTATGTATCATAGAACATGACATTAATTCATAGCACTTAATCTTGTGAAACTCTTTTTATCTCCATAATATTTTCATATGCCTATTAATATTCTACTAGAAGATATATATTTCAAAAAAAATAAATGATTCTTTTTTTCAACTTGTATTATTCAATACTTTGTTAATATATATACTATGACAACATTTAGTAAACTCATATATCCATTTTTTATATCATGTTCCACATATCATGTATTCTACGTTAAGTTACACTTGGATTAATTTTATCCCTCAACATTAACTAACTCTTAAGACACTAATTTTTTCCCAAATGTTATCAAAATATCTATCTTGGAAACTAATTCCACCCCCAATAACTAGATATAAATACATGATGCTCATTAATATTAGAAAAATATATTCTATGACCGCTATGTATAAATTATTCATAAATAAATTTATGTAATCTGTATATATTATTGGAATTTATTGATTTCACTAGTTCCTTTAAGTTTCACATTGTAGGCATATTCCATAGGGGATCCTTTTTTATTTACATGTAGAAATCTTATATATGGATTCCTCTAAATGAAGTGGCCTTGATATTAAATAACCCGATATAATGATCATAAAAATATGATTTAACCAGTAAAAATAAAATTTTATTTTTGTCGTGATGAGTGATGAATAAGTTGTGTCATAGAATAAATCATTCAATATTCAATCATGTTATATTTGTAAAATCTTGTTCTATACATAACCATATTCTCTTGAATACAAACCAGTAGTATCAAGTGTTTTAAAAAATAAAAATATGAAGTCCCCAAATACTGATACATTTTGTCCATTTCAGGATTTTGTACATACTTTTCATCCTTTTCATATTACCATTTTATTATTATTTTTTAAAATAATTATTGTGAAGGAATAATATACGTATCACCCACATTGGTGAATATTAGCCATTTATTTTGTTAGATATTCCTACATAGTATATATTTTTTTTACTAATACTCTAAAAACGTTTAGTGGAGTGTAGTATTCACAATCCAAATCATCTGAATTCAGAGCCTAAATTCGAATATGTTAAAATTTCTCCCACTGTCTTCAAATATATAGACTCCCTATTTGGAATTACAGTTGATTGTGACTAGATATTAATATCATTTGTTATTATATGATTTTTAAGGACTTGATAATTCTCTTTGGCTTGAGAGTATAATGATTCACTAATTGTCCTTTGGAGACATCCCCATGATTCCAAAGGTAGAAAATAAATACATAAATGATTTAGAGGCCTATGGGGGATGATTTACCCATTTAAAGATTAACTATAAACAAACCAAACACATCCCATAGTTGATATATTATGGGTGAACAAAATAATTACAATTCATAAAATATATTATACCAAAGTGAGCCCAAACAAAAGTGCTACAACATAAGACAACTGGAAATCAACCTAAAAGTAGATGATAACTCAAATAGACACCAATATAACCAAAAAAACTCTAGGATTCAATATAACCTTGCTCCACCACCACCAAAAATCGCAACAACACAAGAAGTAGTACTAAAAACATGTTGCGCCCTACCTTTTCCCACGTCTCAGATGATGACATCTGAAAGAGTACCACAGTTCCAAAGGAGGGGTGGTTATAAAAATCAGTAGGATTTCCCAAATAACATCCCTATTAATGCAATTAGAATATAATAATTATCTATATTTATATAAAGTAGTTTATATAAAACAATTTTTGAAAATAGTTTATAACTAAATATAATCACTTCTTAAAAAAATTTATAACTAAATAAAAACTAAAAACATGTCAAACAATTTTTAGGAAATATATATTCCATGTAAATATTTAAATAAATATTTAAAACCATTTCAAAAAACTACTTTGTCAAACCAATATACAGCTTACAACAACAACAACCAAAAATGCATTCATTGTTATGATAGTTCAATACTCATGAGTTGTTTCTCGTCGATCTACCAAGTCATCACAAAGTAATTATTTCCCATGTTTTATATAAACATTTGAATCAGGACCATGATCATTATTAATCCATTACTAGTAATGAAATATGATACACATACCATGTTTTTAACAAACCAAAACCAATTTCAATCAATTTCACATGTTTAAATAAAAACACATGTTTATTAAAAACATTCAAACCTTCCAATTTTGAAACATTAAGTCATTTCAAAACCCAAATATCTTCTAGAAATATTCTAAATATATCAATTATAAAAAATTACATAAGATCAATAATTTTCAATTCCCTATTTCAAATCAAAACTATGTGTTTTCACAAAAAACCCAAATTTTCCATGTTTTTCACCACTCTTTAGTTAGGAGGGTTTGAAAATTGTACATAATAAATTAATTTAAATAAAAAAATATTTTAATTCATTCCCATAAATTCCATAAAGGGTATATGAGTTTGAATCCACCTACCTCTCTCGTTTTGACAAAAACCCACAATGAACGAAGAGTGCACATGAATCTAAGTCAAGATTGATATCCTCCACTATCATGAAAAACACCATATATAACCATATTTGGCCTGAAAAATATTATATATACCCACATGGGATGTAGATTTAAGAAAACAATATGAAATGAGGACTATATCTAACAAACTGCGAAGAAAATTATGAAAAATGGACACCTAATACAAGAATCTGCCATTGATTTTCCAAGGAACATGTTCAAATCTCTTCCATATCGATAAGAGAACATAATTTGGAATTTGGGGGAGAAAAAAATCATGTTAAGGTTTTTTTGGGTTGAAAAAGATCAATCTTATGGGAAAACTGAATTAGATACACTAAGATAGGGAGTTAGTTTTGGCCTTGCAATATTTGGCCTCACGGTTTGTCCAAACCATGTGCTGGCTATGCACCCCTTTTCCCAAAAACCCTCCAAAAGTGCTCCAAAGTCTCCCGAAACATCACATAGAACCTCTAAACATGATAAAATCATCAGGATAGGGTTACATACTAGAGACTGAGGGTTCTACATTCTCCCCAACATTGGTCTTTCCATCCTCGAAAAGTGGAAAGCGATCACTTCCATGAAAGAGTTGTCACCATTGATCTTTCATTTCCTTCTCATGTTCCCAAGTCTCCTCCAAAATATGACCATGCTTCCATAAAACCCATACTAGATAGATACTTTTCCCATGAAAGAAATTATCTTTCCAACCCTAAATCTACATCGGGATATGAACCCGTGAAGCATCTAACTCTAGATCAACATGATCTCATCTGATCACATGGTCAGAATCATGTAGATAATTTTCAACCCAGATACATGGAAGACATTGTGATTCACACATAAACATGGTAAAAATTACAAACTATATGCCACCTATATAATATTTTTTAGTTTCTAGAAAGTACCAATGTTTTTGGGATTCCATTTTCCCTGCTTCCCAAAATAATGATGTCCAATCCATTGAGAGATCCTAAAGAACACATAATTACTCACTGCAAACACCAACGGTCATTGATGATGATCCTCATTTGATTTCTCATGACTCTAAGAACTCTACATTATCTTTTTAATATACTATATCTTCTACATCATTTCTTGGATAAGGCTCTGTCCAACTAATGAGGTCTCACCTATTTCCACCCAACACATTGGAGAATAACAAGGATAACCATACAACGCTTTGAAGGGGGTCATATGTATCAAACCATGATACTGGTTATCGTATGAGAACTCCACCAATGAAATTTGACCTTCTCATGAGCCACCAAAATACATTATAGAATCCTGCAACATGTCATCCAATGTTTGTGTCATTGATTTGGACTTCCCATCTGTCTAAGGATGATACATTGTACTCATAGTCAACTATATTCTAAAGGATTTCTGAACAGATTTTCAAAATTGATATATGAATTTAAGAACTTAATTTGAGACTATCAAAACTAGTATTTCATTCCTCTTTACAAGTCCTCATATATATATTTTGTAAAAATCTTACAATGTATGAGTTTCACGAATAAGGATGAAATGAGCATACATTGTGAGGCTCACGCATATGGCATCGTGTTTTTATATTGTTCATAGGAGTCCTATCATAGAATCCCTAGATCTCAGATCCTCTTTCCACACCATAATTCGTTTAGAATATAATATACCCATTGGTTGCTGAAGTTATTCCTTAACATGCTGACAAGTTAAGAACTTTGAAAAAAACTCTACAAAATTCTTCTTCATACCATTCCACCAAAACTACCCCTTAAAAAACTTATACATCTACTATATCATTGAAAGTACAACTGATCTCGAATGGTTTTATTCATGATGATGCAGTTTTTTACAAGTTATAGGCATAACCATTCTATCTATGAACCACTAAAGTGATGTCCCATTAAGTTTTCATCTATCAATGAACTCCCCACCATTGAGTTTTGAACTCATAAAATGTTTCCTGCATCAGATTTCTATTCCACTTTATCCATTTTTAACAAATCGAGAACTACTAAAATTGAGATGGTAGCCACATCATCACCTCGTTTTTCACATTCCACATGAAAATCGACTAAGATTGAACTCAACTTCCACACCAATGAAGCTTCATTTTTCCATATAAGAATATGGAATTCGACATAATGCGCCAACCAATGAATTTTCTTTTCCCATTATATACAACAAGTATAATTAAAAATTCTTTTGATACTTCATCCATATCCTTTTACTTATATTCATATCCCTTTCCGAAAAAATTTACTTCATGCTCATGTGATTGGTGAACACAAAAAAATTATCACCAATGAGATAGTGACACCATGTCTTTATTACATGAAATGCCACACCTAAATTCAAGTTATGTGTTGGGTAATTATTCTCATCCACTCTCAATAATATTGAACCATAAGAAACCCCATGGTCTCCCTTCATGAGAAAAGATACAAACTCAGATCCCGAAGCATTATAGTAGACAACATACGCCTATCCTAATTTTGGAAAAACCAATATAGGATCCAATGTCAGATGCACTTTCAATATTTGAGAAAACTTATAGAAATATTCCCTCCATTTGAATGGAAAATTTTTCTTTCTCAACTATATCATTGGAGACGCTATTTGTGAGAAGTCATGAAAAAACGGTGCTAATACATAGTGATACCATGAAATATTCATAACTCAAAAATTTTTATTCAGAGGCTTCCATGAGAATACTGCTTTAGTATTTTTAAGATCCATTGAAATACCATTTTCCAAAATCAAAAGGCCAAAATGTGTAACTCTTGTATCAAAAATTATCACTTTTATAATTTTTCATACAGACGGTGATCCCTCAGAGTTACAAATCCTATTGTTAAGTGCCACTCTTTCTCATCCCTAGTTTTTTTATACACCAATATGTCATTGATGAACACCACCAAAAAAAATCCATATATCACTAAAATTTATCATTTATTTATACCATGAATAATTCTAGTGCATTAATTAGACTAGATGGAATTACCACATATTCATAGTGGCCATATCTAATTCAGAAACTATATTTGGAATATCTTCCATTCGAACTCCCAACTGATGATATATTAAAAGAAATTCAATCATAGAGAACCACTGATATCCCCTAAATTGATCAAATAGATCATTGATGTGTAGACTTTTAGATCTCATATTTATCATAACTGGGTTCAACCTATAGTAATAAATGCACATCCATAGAGTTTTGTCAGTTTTCGTCATAAACAAGACTGGTACTGCCCATGGAGACGTACTTGGCAAAATGAAACCTTTTCTTTATAGTTCCACCAACTGTTATTTCAAATAATTCAATTTTATTTGATCCATCCTGTAATATGGAAGTGAGAGAGAACTACTCCCCTGAAGTAGTTCAGTCTTAAACTCCACTTCACTTATAGGTAGTTACATAACGTTTTTTCAGGAAAAACATCTAGAAATTGATCCACTATTCCTAGAAAAATTCTATCCTCAATCTCTTCCATAGATTCCAAATTCAACACAAAAAAATGGCAAGAGATCATTACCATTTTTGGTGACAAAAAGATTGTTTCACCTTTAATTACAACACTCTCACCTATGAAGAGATTCTTGATGGATTCCTTAGTTGTGAAACTAAACGTTCTACTATAATAGTCACTATAAGCATTGAATGTTTCCAACCAATCCAATCCTAGAATTACATCAAATACATCCATCTCTTTTACTGAGAAATATAATTTCTACTCTACTCCATCAATAGTTATATAACACACTCTAGAAACGAAGGCACAATATTCACTTTCATCAAGAGGGGTTTGTTGTTTTATCCTAGAAAGCATAAACTCATGTTTTAAGCATAGATAATCAGTAATAGGAGAATTAATAAATGAATTTGATTCACCCATATAAAATAGTACTTTTATAAGGTTATAATTAATTAGAATCGTACCTCACACTATAGACGGTCTATCCATATCATCCAGAGTTCCCTACTTTTCTGCATATAACAACTTCGTCATGGAACATTGCACATTGTTTCCTTTTTAATATTTTTCTTTTTTTAAGATTCATGGTTGTCCTAGAATCACCATGGCTATCTCTTCACATCTGGTTGATCTGATTATTTTTGCCCCACCCTATCAAAGAATATGATGCATGAGACACATGATAAGTGTCCCAAGAACTGAAACATGAAGCACTAACACAATACCACAGAATATGTCCTATTTTGTTATAGTTGTGGTATTTTTGAGGTTTCATCATACACTCCCAATTTTTTTGGTTGAAAAATACACACTGACTACATCATTTCATGCACTTTGTTTTAAGAAGAAGATTTTCTTATCTAGCTATTAGACTCTGATTTCCTTTTTAACCCAATAAATTTGTTCTCGTCTTTCTTTGTCTCCCAGTAGTTGAGTTCTCACCATTTCCAATGGGTATCATCATTATTCCTCCTCCAATAGAACCAGATATATCCTTCTCATCAACTGATTCCCTTTTTTGAATATCAGTATAATCTATGATAAAAATTATAATGATCTTCGACTAAATCTCATGTCAGGGTCATGACTCGATGATAGGTTCTTTGATGCTCTCATTTTCTGAATCTTCTTTTGAAAAGCACAGGAAATTCATGAATTTAACCATATATTCAATAATAGAGAGGCTCTCCTTCTTCAAGATAAAAATGATTATTGTTCGCTGGATTTTGAAAGTGTGAGGATAAAATTGTTTGTTAAACACTTCTTCAAAATACTCCCAACTCAATACCTAATCCAATCTAGCTTTCACCACAAATTACAACCACTATAATGAATGATACTCCAACATATATGATTCCACATTGACATTTTTGTCCGCTAGTGTGTGGATGAACTCGAAGATTTGTTTCATCCTATTCAGCCAACCCACAATCCTCTCTGTTTCCCAATCACCCTGAAGGATGCATGGCTTCTGCTTCTAATGCTTGATGGAGTGGTCCTCCTACCATAACTCCTCCATTCGGTTCCCCTTGTTCACCGCGTGGAATTACTATATGAAACTTTTCACCTATTCTTGGATCACATGTGGCTAAGGTGAAACCAAATTTTCGGTAAGTTCCTCTGGTCGGTTTCTACACTACCTATCAGGTTCTATTTTCTAAATAAACAACACATTCTATAAGTCTGACTCATCTATAAATGTATTTCCTTGGAATGTAAAATTCTATAATATCAATATCGCAACAAAAATTTCAAAATCTAGCCATTTTTTATAACAAACCACACTTATTTTTTAGTATCAAAACATTTTCAAAATACATCAACTATTTCCTTTTTAAAGTCTTTCATTTGAAAAAAAAAATATTCATTTTTTTCCAAAAAATAAATCTAGGCTCCAAATAATTTCTAATTACTCAAAATGAGATATGAAATCCTACTGGGATGTAATTAATCTACCATGTATGTGATTTTGTTCTCATTGGATAAACCCATGATAAGGATACTCAACTATCCTACTATTGTTTCCAAAAAACTTACGTACCCAACTCCCAAATAACATTACGTTCAATATAAAAAGGTTATTTATGTCTTTTTATTCTCTACATTTCATGTCCCAAAAATTATACTCCTCTCTAAGAAGGCCACCCGAGGAATAGACTTGAAGGATTTCAACCCCAAGACCATGAAAACATAGGACTACTTCTTCCATAGAGAATAGACCAAGCTGATACCATTTGTAATGACCTACTAATTCTCACTGGCTTCAGAGTACAATGAGTCATTATGTGGCCATAACTTACTTCCCAAGATGCCAAAGGCTACCTAAAAATACTAAGGGAATTCAAAGACTTTTGGTGTATGATTTTTCCTTTTCAAGATAAACTATAAACCAACCAGCCACATCCCATAGCAGCTATATAATGTATAAAAACATTATGACAAATCATAAAAATCCTTTAAACCAATGTGAAATCAAAAAAAGTGATATAGTGTAAGATAAATATACATCAACCTAATTACAGAAGATAAATCAAAAAAACATCAAAATTTCCAAAATACTCCAGGCTCCAACAACACCAGTATTTACAACCACCAGACAACTCAACAACTCAAGAAGTATTGATAAAAACCTGTTGTGCCCTGCCTTTTCCCACATCCTAAAAGATGACATATACAAAAGAACAGAAGTACCAAAGCATGTGTAATTATAAAACATAGTAGTATTTGACCAATTACATACCTACTCACACCAAAATGATATAATAGTTAGTAACATTTATATAAAATATTTTATATAAAACAATTTTTTAAAATAGTTTATAACTAAATATAAATAATTCTCACAAAAGTATATAACTAAATATAAACTAGAACCATGTGAACCGATTTTACAGCAAGATAAAATGCAGTTAATATTTTAAATAAATCATTAAAACGCATTCTAAAAACTAATTTTTCAATCTAATAAAATCCACACAACAACAACTACAAAACTTCATGCATCATTTTGACAGTTTCATACTCATTAGAAGTTTCTCAAAGATCTATTAATTCATCACAAGTTAATGATTTCCCCTATTCCATTTATCTATTTTCACCAGGCACATGATCATACTTCAACCATTCCCAATAATTCAATATGATACGCACACCATGTTTTCCAAAACCAAAAATCAATTTCAAACAAATTAACATGTTTCAATAAAAACACCCTTTTATTCAAAATCATTCCAACCATCCAATTTAAAAAAAAGTTAAATAATTAAAAAAACTCATATCTATAAAAAAAATTCAAAATAAATAAATTTTAAAAAATTCCCAAAGATACTTGATTTTAAAATTCCCATTTAAAATCAAAACTAGGGTTTTTTAAAAATAACCCAAATTTTCCATGTCTTTCGCCACTTGTAAATAAAGAGGGTTTAACAATTGTACAGTAGTATAAACACAATTTAATTTTCATCAAAAATTAATTTTTAATGCATTCCTATCAATTCTAGAAATGGTAGATGTGATTTAATCCCCCCACCTCGTTCATTTCAATGAAAACCGACAACATATGAAGAACACTCAAGAATCTGAGTCAAGATTCCAAGAAACCGCCAAAGATATCCTCCCCTATCTTGAAAAACACCATATAAAGACTTATCATACATCAAAGATCTTATATATACCCAAATGTGTAATATATATAAGAATAAAAGATTAAATGTTTGTATATCTAATAAAGAGTGAAGCAAATGATGCAAAACGGGTGCTTACCGCAACAATACATCTTAAATTCATTATGGAATGTGTTCGTATGGAATCCATATCAATGGTAGAGCCTACATTGTCTTTTTGGGGATCAATAATTCTTTTTATGGTTTATTTGGGTCTACAAGGATCAAAAATATGTCCAAACTAAATTAGATCCCCAAAGATGGGAAATTAGTTTTGGCTTTGTACGGTTTGGTGACGCGGTTTGGCCAAAGTGTGTGCAGACCGTTCACTCATTTTTTGTCCCAAATCCCTCCAAAATTACTCCAAAGTCTCAAAAAAACATCCCACAATCACATTTAACATAATAAAGTCATTAGTGAATGGATATATACAAGAGATCATGGGGGGCATCACTGTTAATATAGACAAACCACAGTGTTTTAATGATCATTTGTAGGTAAGGAGAACTTATAACAAATGGAATTAAACAAAAAATTTGGTATTTATATAATTTATTCTAATCATTTCTCATTTCATATGAAATATATTAGACAATAAAAAAGTTTATGGTAAATTATTTCACTTTTATTTATGAAATATGACTCCAAAAGAATAATGGAAGATTTGGAATATATATAATAATTTTCATCGACCATACTTTTAAAACCATTATCAAATTTATATATATAAGTAAATGTGTGTTAGAGATAACCTTTAATCTGCATATATGATCAATGATTACATTTATATGACATTCTTTAACAAACTTGATTGTAGATACCACAATCATTACCAACTGCACTCATTTAATTTATTGGTAATTTATAATATTTATTGAAGGAATATCATGATGTATATTAAGTCAAATTAATTTCTGAATGGTTCATGTATCCATATGGAACCAACTATTTGATTTGTGATTTACCTTTATTTTTTTAAAAAATCATTACTGAAAATTGGATAATTACTTTTTTTTATATGTAGTATCATAGCACAATTTTCGCTAAAATACTTTTATTGTAATAAAAATTTCATATATATACAGTAATATTTGACAAATAATTATAATTCCCAAGTTGGGTAAGAGTTTTAAAGTTTATATTCATCATTTATTTTAAGGGATATATGTTATTTAAGAGGTACATAACCAATAGTCTATCATTTATGTACCAAAAAAAATTTATTCCAATTTTTAAATAATGTGTAATTTTTTTTTAAATAGAAATTAAGATAAATATTTTCATAAACCCCATTAAAATTTTGAATCATTCCATTTTAGAAATGAAAATTTTTTAGATCCCCATGCATGAAAGAGGAATCACCCTTTCTTAGGTCCTTGTGAGTTCACATAATGTTATTTCTATTCTTTTTCATTTGTTGTACTCAAATAAATGTATGTTTAAGCATATTTTCTTTAGTACAGAATTATTGAATAGAAAATTGATGAATATACTTATAGTGGATGCAGCTTATTTATTATAAATTTCATTACGATTTCATTTCCAATGTCCATTTCTTTGATGTAATAATAAAATAGATCTATTATTATACTTCCTTATTTGATTCTTTTGTCTCTTTAAATGATGTCGTAAAGAATATTTTATATTTAGGTTATCAATAGGATCTTCATCATTTTCTTTTAAATATTTCACTAAAAGGGATGGAGAAATAGGTTTCAACTATTCCTTATCTACTTGGTGATGTATGGAAAAATGTTTATTGAGTGGCTTATCCATTTTGTTTATCATGTCATGAAAAAATAATGATAATATTTTTTGTTAAGATAACAAGATAATATTAATTAATTATTTTTTATCTCAATAGAAATTCATTTTTTATAAATGATCAATATACCCCATCTTTTTTAAACAATTATTTGTAACTACATTTAGTTTTTCCAATTTATATATATTTAGTACATTGAAAACTGTGATTATTTCAAGAATTTTTTTCTAATTTTAAAGATATTGTAGATGATATATAAAGGTGTAAGTTTCCATGTGTTCACATTATTCCATAAAATCTCCAAAAATATATCATTATATAATAAAATAGACATAGGTATCCTCATAGATATATATCTAGTAGGATTCCTTTTCACCATGTCTTACTTACTTGTTTTGAAAAATAGGAATAGGTGATTCTAACACATAATACATCTTTTCAAATTATATTTTATCTCATAAATGATTGTATTATATCTTGAAATTTTAATTTTTTAAGAAATACACTATGTTATAGAATATTAATTAGTGGATTAATTTTTTTCTTTCCATTTTATACAATATTTGAATAGGTGATTAGTTCATTAAATGATCATATATTATGTGAGAAATAATGATAATTAATATTATTATTTCCCCCACTATATTATCAAGTCCCAACAACCCTCATCATTAAACATGGAATGTGTGTTTGTCAAAAATTATAACAAAATTAATTTTGATCCATACATTGGAAAGTAAACCATAAAAAATATATTTAAGAAGGTTATCTTTCCAACTATGGGTTTGAAGATCCTATATCCATTGAGTAGACTCCCCAATCCTAAAATAATGACATCGTTTTCCAGAACACATGTCTCTAAGTTTAAAAAAAAGACTTTTTAAATTAAATTCAATATAATTTCATGTATATTAAACTGAAAATTCCATGGTAACTAACCAATAAATGAAATTATATAGAGCTTTGCAATATGAACAGATAAATAAATTGTTTCATTCCTAGTAAACTAATATAAGGATTAGTCTCAAATAATATTAATTTGAGATATTTTATTTTATTATGCATAAATTTTATCCTTTTTTATCATTTAAATGGCCTTTTAATATTTAGCTAATATCACATAATTAATTAAAAAAATTGGACAGAAAAATTAAGTATAATATATTTATTTAAATTTTTTCATTGTACATTAATTCATTTATTTATGTGATCATGATCATGAATTAATAAACAAAATAATTAACATAAATAAATAAATAAGTTCAACAATTTATTATTCATGAGATTATCTCATTGTTTATTTATTGAGAGGATAATAAAAAAACAACCCTTGAACTATGGGAATAACTCATTTTATCAGTATTATCATGAGTTTTAGCATTATAACTATCCATATATGTCTAACCAATGATGGAATCATTTTTTTAGGTCATGAACTTCCTCTATATGCCTTTGTATACTCCATTAATAAAATTTATTTATAATTTATAAACATGTGATGGGAACCATATGATTGGTTATGGATATTTACATAACTAGCCAGGGATATGAAATTCTTACGTAATAATGTATGGAGTGATGACACACATTCCAATATATTAAAATGATAATTAGTAATTTCAAATCACAATAATAATATAAATTAAATAATGAAAACTCATACAAATATCTTGGTCATGCTCTTTAAAATTAATTCACTTGAAACATATATGAAAAAGTAATACATGCTAACATTCATTTCTTATTAGGTCATTATTGCTTAGATAAACATTCTTAGATTAAATAATAAATAAATAATTAAATCACTTTTACCTTAATTACCATACAAATGTATTTGTATATACCCATTATAATGAGAATTCATGGAAAATAAATAGTCAATACAGTATATATATTGTTAAAATAAGGTAATTGATAATTTAATAATTCCTGAAAACCATTATTCTATTTTTAAATTCAATTGGTTCCAATCCATATAATAATATGTCTAGGTTGGGATTGTAAATTTAATTTAATTTAATTTAATTATTCTGTTCATTTGGAGACTACATGGCATATAATATGAAGGTACATTCCATGTTTCTCTTTTTCTAGGTACTCAAGTTATATTCTAAGAGCTTCTATATGTTCCTCAGTTAGAGCACATGACGTGTAAAATTATGTTATATTCCATGTAACACTCTTTATATGGGTCTTCTTCACCTACCGAAAGAAGTGGCATGTTCTTCATTCATGGAACCGCATGATTTTTTTCAGATATGTGTTCTGATTTCCATGTGTCCACATGACTCACTGAATAGTTAGGCATGTATTTCAGACATGGTAAGTAATGAACCGCACAAAATATAAAATCCAGATACCCACCATATATGTCCTTGTTACTCTTTCCATTCAGTTCACATGATTTTGACCATTTTTATGACCACATGGGACACACGCATTTTACAACTAAACTATGTTGAATACACAATGTGCATTATATTTACATGTTAGGTAATCTGAAAATCCATGTGACAAGTTGTATTGGAATATATTTGGATTTCAATTAATTCGCCATGTGTTTTTACTATTTGTTATGTCATGTATTTTGTGGAATGTCCCGATATAGTGCACTTGGGTACATGTCATGTACTCCAATTTTATGCCATGTAACCTAGTCATACCATCCAGAAATCATGGCACATATAAATGGAATCTCTAGTGGTTCACTATCCATTCTTAGACTTTTTATAAAATGAAATAACTAATAACTATAATTACAATGTCGATATCATGTTAATTTAAATTAGAATAGAGATTGATTTATAGAGAAGTAAAATAACTAACCACTAATATTTACATTGATCAATGATAGATATAATATTTTCGCCATTTTTTATATTTATTTTAATGATTTAATCACTTAAAAATTATCAATTTTGGTTATTTATAACAAATTTTTGATTTAGAAGGTGTTTTTAGCATAAATTTTAATATTTCATAATTATGGAAGTTTAAATGATTTTAATCACTTTGAAAATGTGTGCATATAATTTACAGTATAGACCCAATTGATGTGATTATTTTTTTAGACACATGTATTTATTGGATAAATATGTATCTTCTAATAAATGATCTAATTTGGCCATATAGTGACCCGAGAGAATCAATCGTGTTGGAGAAAAATTATGGACGACCACGTGGACCCCACCTCACTATATAAATTATAACCCAATTTAAACACTTCCAATTAAGGTGATTCTAATTGTATTTAATATAAAATTCATTGGGGAGATCTAATGTTGATGATCATGGAGATATTCATTCATTAAGAATACCTATGGATACTCATATTTTTTGAAAAAATAACAACATTTCGGCTAGAATAAAATCTGGAAATAAATTATCAACATCTCTTTCTAAAAAGTGCGGATCAAGATGAAATGTTGTGTAGAAGAATAAAAAATACTTTGTAAAATCTTTCATGAATAAACCATTCTAATATTCAGCCATTAAATTTTCCTACCATGATGAATATTTTTATGTAAATAATCTATAGGAAATCATAAATAGATATTTTGATGATCTTAAATTTGATGACTGAAGGATGAAAACACTTGGTCTATATAAGGAGGAGTTCACCCAAGATTAAATTATTTTACACCAAAATTGGTGATGAGGACTAGGGCCATGATTATGACTTAGTAATTCATTCTTCTATTAATTTTAATTTAGTTTTCTTTTATCATGTAACACTTACTCATATTTTTAATTCAAGTGTTCCCATATTCTTTTATATCTCATTCTCTTCAAAAAATAAAATAATTATCCTATATTATTCTTCTTCTATCTATCGTGACCTCTTAGTCTCAAAAATGAGTGCCTATCTTGAGGCTTGTCTGAGGGGAGTAATGTGAAAATTTCATTTATTCTTCAGTAAAATTCTTATGTTTTATAATGTTTGTGGTGAGTAAGATTGACGTGTTCAGTTGTGGAGATCATCTACCATGGAAATTAACTCAAACTCATTTATATTATTTTATTAAATATTTTCCCTCCATTATATGGGATACATTCTCTTCCTATAATTTATTTGATCCATTTAGTTGATAAAATGAAATATGATGGAGAGAGGCCTCAGGAGAAGTCACATGATCGATAGAGGTGTTCCATGAACAGTGATTATAGGAGGATGTGGAATTTAGATTGCTATATGGATTCAAGAATTCACAACACTACATAGAATGATAGTAATCCATAAATGAGATCTCATAATTGAATTATCAAAAATAATTTTTACACCAATAAAAAAATTAATCGTACCCACAAACCAACCCACAAAGGCCAATTACATTATAACTATTTACATTTTGGCATTGCATGTTAGTTTATTTCTTAACATTTAAATTTTAATATTAATTTTCTTTAATTCTTTTAATAAATAAAAAAACTTAAAATAATTAGTTTAGGTAAATTATACTTAGTGTGTAAACAAATGAGGCACCTTCTCAAGTGATACAATCATGGTCAGCCTCTATATTACATTAGGTGAATAAATTTTCTTTTGACATGCCCTATGACAGGCGTGCATAAAAAATGGTGCCATTTTTGGGGATCTAATTTGATTTTTAATTAAATTGTAATATTTTCAATTTTTTTATAAATCTTATTATTTGTTTTAAAAAATCTAAAAAAACATTTCTCGTTATTCATTAATATTCAAATTATTATGCAAGGGATGATTAGTCGCATGTGCAATATCATGATCTAGAATAATCTTAGCGATATAATCCTTTCAGGAAATATTTATTTTCTAATCTCATTCAATCTCATCTGTGTATCACTCTTTATGATTTTTAATTTCTATATTAGGTCAATCCTCGCATATCCCTGGAGGAAGATAATGATGATGAAATTTCCCCTATTGAGGAACACTGAGATCTCCCTAAGGGAATTGATCATCTATATGAGGAAGACCATGAAAATATACTGGTGGATTTTCCTAAAGAACTAAATCTACAAGCTTCCTACTTTAATGGTTAAGATTTTGAAATTAATATTTTAAGTTTAAATTTTGAATATCACATTGATTATTCTTTTCATACAGAAAATATGGAGCAACCACTGTATTTTCTAGAAGATATTGAACAAGTAGAAAATTAACTGGGGGAGGTTCCATTCTTTATATTACCCCCACCATGAACGTTATACCACATTTCAAAGGGGTGTTTCTAGTGAAATTTATCCACAGATTCCTCCTCAACAAGAACAAAGAACTACAGGACAGGAAGAACTGTAGGTGGTGGTTCATGTCTGAGAAGATTTTCTTACCATAGGATTATGGTTAATATGTGGTATTGTCCTCTAGAGGTAGTAAAATAGGACAGGGCCTACTTGGGGGATCGTACCAAGAATTATACTTTATGTATTTTCTAGTACATTCATTTAAAATGGTAGGAATTTATATTTCAAATTCAGTTTTAGTAATTAATCCAACATGCATCCCACTTCCAACAATATTTTGAGCATTAATTACATGATCGTTTCACTTAATTATGTAATTATCTTTTTTAGGATCATTATTTTGAGTCAATAAGGTTTTCCTTATGACTTTTTCATTCCTTCATACTTGGGGGATATTGTTGAGTAAATAAGGTTTCCTTATGACCTTACCATTCATTCTTGTTTTGAAAATCACAAACACCTTATCTCAAAGAAAATATCATTTTACCATGTGTTTTACTTCTATAAGAAAAATTTCCTTCCCCAAGAAAATACATTCTTACCATGTTTTTCATTGTTCATTATTTACTCTAAGTGTAAACTTTAGTTTCATATCCAAACCCTCAGAATCTAATAAAACATAGATATATATCATTCTATTTTTAGGATCCGAATTCTGACTCCGAGTTCTCAGAATTCAGACTACGAACTCTTCTGAGTTCTGACTCCAAGTTCTCTGAATTCAAACTCTGAACACTTAAGAGTTCTGACTCTGAGTTCTATGAATTCAGACTCCAAACTCTTTTGTGTTCTGACTCCATATTCTCATGAACTCTGACTCCGAACTTTGTAAGTTCAGGTTCCGAATTCTTATGAATCCAGATTCTGAATTTCCTTGAAATTCAGACTCCAGAATTCTATAGAGTTCAGGTTCCAAATTCCATAGAAAATAGAATCTGAATATCCTTGTATTATAGACTCCAAATTTATTTTTGACTAGACTCTGAACTTTTATTTACTTACATTCTGAATATTTGATTTTAGTTATGAAACTATATTTTTTGTAACAATGGTTTTTGTTATAAAACTATGTCGTGCATTCAGTTACTAACTAACCTTTGTTTGAGTGAAACGTGTATAGGTCCCTCTCAAATTCAAGGAAAAATATGACCATTGGATGAGGGAGCCAACTGTTGAATACGTTCCTATAAATAGGATCTCATTTTAAATAGATGATAGCATTGATGAACTATTCTATAACTATAGATATTACATGTTTTTGAAGTGATTTCTTGAGAACGACTCTCATTATTTGTGTGTACTGAGCTTCTTGTTCCGATATTATTTATGCGACTCCGATTTTTTCTGTATAAAATCTAGGTCTTCCAGGGATAGGAAGACAGAGGTTCCGACTACCTTGAAGTTGAGGGCTTTCTTGCTGAGGATGAAAGAGATTTCGACTACCTTGAAGTTGAGGGCATGTGAGGATAGCAAGACAGACTATGATATTCATATCAACGGCTTACGCTGGTGTGGGTAAGACAGACTATCTTTAAATTATAAATCAACGTAACTTTATCCATGGTTTTTTGATACCCTTCTCCTTGGGTTAAAATATTTACTATTTACTTTTATTATTTCAAGTTTTCAGCTGCATTTTTATTGATGAAGAGAGTATAACTATCTTATACTTCCTTATACATGTACTCTGATATAGTGATATTTTATACACTTAATGGTAGAATATTTATCTTTGTAAACTTCTATTATGTTTCATTTCAGGAACTAATTTTTCGGAATTACATTCTCAGAATCATATTTCCGGAATCAAGCAAGTTTCTACAATTAGAGGTTTTTTGAATTACCTTGTTTGACCTTGTTAAACATAACCATCATTAACAGTTTCAACGGGATTTTTTAAATTATACAATTCACCCCCCCCCCCCCCCCGCCCTCTTGTATTTTGAGCATCATTTGATACTTCATTCTATATTTATATTATATCAAGCCTACATTTGGTTTTATAGAGTATATCATACTCCACATACCATCTCAACATTTGGTATCAGAGGCTGAATTAATCTCATGATTAGATTCAGAAGGGAATTCGTCTTTTTTTCAGAATTAGATTTTCGAACTCATAAACTTTGGATTCATATTTTTCTTAGAAAAACTCTTGTTCTATATTTTCCATGAATATGAATATTTACCTTGTTTACAAACTTTTATTGCTAATAAATTTGTGTGCAAAGTCTTTATTAAGATGGCAGGAAAAAAAAATCCATAGACAATATCAATAGAAAAATACCACCAATTGTTTATGGGAATGATTAGGAATATTGGATAGATCATATGAAGACTTTTATTATCAATACTAGAGTTGATAATTTTTTTATGCTTACTAGAGGATATAAAATCCATGCCAAGGAAGTTAGTACTTTCACAAATCAAGAAAAGCATGTGTATCAACTGAATTATAAGGTACGCAATACATTGCTTTGTTCTATGACTAGAAATATATATATCCAAATTTTATCTTGTGAAGTAGCAAATTATATTTGGAAGAAACTTGTGGTTACTCACTTTGGAACTTCCAAAGTTATTGAAACTATAAGAGCCATGCTCATAGATGAATATCATGGTTTCTTCTTTCCTTATGGAGAACCCATATTTAAGGTTCAACAATGATTCATGACTATTGTGAATAGTTTACCATCTATGGGTGAGAAACTATTAGATGATTAATCCCCTATCAAAAAAATGATAGACATCATACACAATGCGTGGGAATCCAAGAGGACAGATTTTGATGAAAATAGAAAGGTTACTCAGATTTATCTTGATGAATTTTTTGGAACTCTTCTTCAACATGAGACCAGAATAAAGAGAGATAATGATAATGTTAAGAAGAATAATGGGAATCACAGTTTTGATTTTACTACAACTTCAAATATTATGAATGTCAAGACTCTTGAGAGAGTTACTAGATCGAAATCTAAGAATATTGTTATTCAATACGAATCTAGTGGAAGTGAATCTTCAAAAAATGAGTTAAAAAATCTTTCTCGAAGGATGAACAAGATTGCTGGACAAAATAACGTTCAATACAGATATAATAATATGGAAAGAAAAGATAAGAAAGATTCAGAAGATACTAGTTATGAATGCAAGAGAGCAGGACATATAAGGCCTGATTTTCCAATGCTTAAGAGAAAAGAAAGAAAGGAAAAGAATTCTTAGTTAAACAGAAATAAGTACTACAAAGCAAGAGCTAAGAAAGTCTTTAAAGCTAATTAAACCTAGAGTGCTAGTGGTAGAGGCTCATCAGATGAATCATCAGATTACAAATCTTCTAGATATAAGAATCTTGGTCTATTAGCTAGACTACTGATTTAAAATCATTGCTTTATGGCTAAGGTACACAATGTTGATTCTATGACCAAGGTATCTTTGAATTCTAATGATAGTAAATATTATAACACTTCTGATGAATAATATTCTTCTAATGAAGATGATACTTTACCTACCTATGAAGATGTTTCTAGGTTTTCTAAACATATTGAGATTGAGAATTCAATACTCCTAAAAAATCATGATACGTAATGTTCTAGGAATACTATTCTTACTAAAGAAATATGAGATCTTTCTAAAGATCTTGATAAGAAAACTCTAGATTTATAAAATATTTCAAAAAATCTTGAGGAAGTAAATTCTTATAAGGATAAACTTTCTAAAGATGTACAAAATTAAATTTCTACGATAAATGTTTTTCAGCCTAACTCTAGCTAAAAATCAAATTTTTTGGAAAACATAAACATAGTAATCAAACTGAAATCCAAAATTTTTTCCTTGAGGAAGTATTTTTCAAACTTTGCCTTAGGTGATGAAAATTTTGACAAAATGTATTCTCAAATCCAACCTCTACGGAATAGTTATGGTTTTGGTTATACTAGTTCCAAACTGAATTTTAGTAACAATTATTTTGTACCTTAAAGATCTCCTTTATTTAGTAAGTGTCAGTGTAGTGTAAATTGGGCATAAAATTGTTCCTTAAACAAAACTCACTCTTTAGGATTTCATAAAGCCTATTTTCTATGAAAATGTGGGTGCCTAAGATTTTTCATTCTGAAATTTCTGGATCCAATAATGTTTGGGTTCTGAAAGTCTAACTCTTTTGTTTTCAATAAAATAGAGAGAGTACCAACAGAAATACTTGGTACATTTATAGTGGATGTTCCCGAAATATGATGGGTAACAAAAACTATTTTGAAAAATTTATCAATATGAAAGGAGGAAAAGTAACTTTCAGAGATAATTCTCAGGAAGAATTTATTGGTATAGGTAACATCTTTCTTCTTAGAAAAACATTGATTTCAAATGTTTTATTTGTTTAAGGTCTTAAGATCAACCTCATTAAGATAATCTTATTGTGTGAATAAGGTTAACTTGTGAATTTTAGGAATGATAAGTTCTTAGTACATAATTTCAAGGAAGAGTTTATTCTTTATTCCCATAAGCAATAGAATTTATACACACTAAACATAGAAGACCTTAGGAGTCAAGATCTACCTTGCCTTAGTGAAATGTAAGATCATTCTTGGTTGTGGAATAGAAGGTTAGGTCACTTTAACCTTAAGAACATATGAAAACTTTCTCAGAAAATATTAGTTAAGGATCTACCAGATATTAGATTTGATTCTTCAAAAATTTTGTGATCCTTGTCAATATAGCAGGAAACATAAATCAAGTTTTAAGTCAATCAGTGAAGTCTCAAATACTGATGCATTGTAGTTAGTACATATGGATCACTTTGGTCTTACACAAACTGGTAGAATTGGAGGCAAGTATTGTGTATTTGTTTTAGTTGTTGATTGCACTAGATTTACATGGGTCTATTTTCTAGAAAATAAATCTGAAACTTTTTCGTTCTTTAAAAGTTTTAGAGCCCAAGTTAAAAATGAGAAAAACCTTCCTTTGATAACTATTCATAGTGATCATGGAGGAAAATTTCAAAATTATGATTTTGAAACATTTTGTAGTAGAAAAGGCATTACTCATAACTTCTCAGCCCTTAGAACACCCCAACAAAATGGTGTTGTTGAAAGAAGAAATATAATTCTTCAAGAGATAACTAATACCGTGTTGAGTGAGTATTCTATATCCAAACACTTCTGGGATGAAGCTATAAGTACATATTGTCATATTATAAATCGTGTTTTGGTCAGACCTTATCTTAATAAAACACTTTATTAGTTATGGAATGGTAGAAAACCTAGACTCTCCTACATTAAGGTTTTTGGTTGCAAGGTATTCATCCTAAATACTAAAGATAATCTTCTTAAATTCTCCCCAAAATCTAATGAGGTAATTGTCTTTGTCTATTCCACATCTTCTAAGTCTTATAGTGTTTTCAATAAAAACACTTGTATTGTTGAAGAGACAGTACATGTCAAATTTGATGAAACTAATCCTTTTGTTTTTAAACAACCCCAACCTACATCTTCAGATGTGTTCTCAAATACTAATTATCAACCTTTGTTAGAAGATCGTTCTGAATAGGAAAATGCCCAAGAAAATGTTTCTAAATCATTTACCCCAGACGATTTCCTACCCTATGTTGATGAACTGGTTTTACAAAACCCAAATAAGTTGTTTCTAAAGAATCATCCCACTGATAGTATCATTGGTTATGTGAATAAACCTTTAAGGACTAGAAGTTCCTAAAGAAATGAATTATAACATCTAGAATTTCTATCCAATTTAGAACCAAAAATCACTAATGATGATTTAGGTGATGATTATTGGATAAAATCTATGCAATATGAACTAAATGAATTCAAAAGGAATAAAGTCTGTACAATGGTTGAAATACCTAAGGAAACTTCTGTTATTGGCGTAAAATGGGTCTTCAAAAAGAAGTGTGATAAAAATGGAATCATTGTTAGAAATAAATCTAGGTTAGTTGCTAAAGTGTATAATCAAAACGAGGGAATAGTCTATGAAGAAACCTATTCTCCAGTATCTAGACCTGAATCTATTCGTTTCTTAATTTCCATTGCAGCATTCTTCAATATCAAACTTCTTCAAATGGATGTGAAATGTGCTTTCCTTAAAGTTTATGTTCAATATCAAGCTGTTTTTGAACAACCTCCTGGTTTTGAAGATACAAAACATCATGATCACGTTTTTAGACCAACCAAAGCTTTGTATGGACTTAAGAAATCCCCTCGAGCCTGGTATGATAGACTTACAGGATTTTTTCTTCAAAATTATTATGTTAAGGGAAATGAAGATCCAATGCTTTTTATAATGAAAGATAAGGAAGACGTTTTTATTGTTCAAATTTATGTTGATGAAATTATATTTGGTTCAACTCAGCAACGCTTAACTGATTCCTTTGTGGATCTAATGAAATCTGAGTTTGAAATGAGTATGATGGTTCAGTTAACATTTTCCCTAGGTTTTCAAATTTTTCAAGCACAAAAAGGCATCTATATACCCCAACATAATTATATTAAAGATCTTATTTAAAATAATGGATATGACCACACTAAGAGTATAAGTACTCCTATCGGTACATCAAATACACTTGATCTTGATGAAGTTGGAAACCAGTAGATCAAACATCTTTTAGAGGTATGATAGGAAGTTTACTTTACTTGATAGCTAGTCTTCCAGACATAATGTTTTCAGTGTGATTATGTGAAAGATATAAATCTAGTCCTAAGGAATCTCATTTAAAGGCAGTGAAAAGAATTTTTCACTACTTAAAGGGAACCATCGATTTAGGGATTTTCTATAATTCTGGAAATAATTTTATTTTAAAAAGTTTTTCAGATGCTGACTTTAGTGGATATATAATGGATACAAAGAGTACATCTGGAATATGTCATTTCATAGAAGATTCATTAGTTTTTTGGTCATTTAAGAAGAAACACTCAGTATCACTTTCCACTGCTGAAGCTGAATATGTAGCAGTAGGAAGTTGTTGTGCTCAAGTTTTGTGGATGCAACACCCACTCACAGTCTATGGTATGAGTTTTACCAAAACAAAAAATTTGTGTTATAATACAAGTGACATTGCCTTAATTAAAAACCATGTGCATCACTCTCGTGAAAAACACATAGATATTAGGCATCACTTTCTTAGGGATCACACACAAAAAAGATATATCATTCTTCAATTTATCGCAAGATGAACTTGCTGATATTTTAAAAAAATATTTACCCTCTGATAGATTTGAATACATTAAACAGAAGATAGGAATGTTAACTATAAGGTAATCATTTTCATTAACTAACTATTGAAATCAACATTCTTACAGTAATAAACTCTTTTCTATAGGGGGAGAACATTTTTTTGTGAGTTTTTTCAAAAAAAATTGTAATAAAAAATTTTCATAGTTAGTTTTTCAAGATTTTCGTACTTGAAATTTTCATAATGAAGTATTTCATGTTTTTTTTAATGAAGTTTATCTAGTTTTTTGTAATGAAAATATCTCCTAATGATGTTTTTTAAAATTTATTATTTAGGTTTTTCAAATATTTCGTAATGAATATTTTCGTAGTTATTTTTTTAAAAAAATTAGTCAAGTTTTTTTTTCGGAATATAAAGATCCTCAAGAAGAATTTTTTTCCTCACTATGAATAATTTTCCTGACAATTTGACAGGTATTTATTTCTTTCTTAGGTTTTCATAGTCATAATTTACATTCTGGTATTTTATTTTGTGTTTTAAAATTTTTAGATTCTAGTTTCCTTAAATCTGTATGTTTTTTCATTAAAACCCTCAAAAGATCAGATCATACCAAATTTTTCTTTGAGACTATCATTTCCACCATCAGATCTAAAGAGAAGGTTTTTTAGCCATTGGATAGATTTTGGAAGATGAATCATCACTTTAAAAACCTATATAAATGACCCCTCGATGGTGATCCCACATCAGATTTCAAGCCTTTGCGTGCCAAAGATCTGCCACCTTTCAAATGCCAGTTCTAAACCTCTTAAATATTGCTCAAATACGAATGTCTATTGAATTTCTTTCTCAAGAGATTTCAACTTTCAAGTCTATTTCGGAGTGGAATATTTACAGAGAGAGTTTGGTGCATCCTAATTTCTTTTCCAAGTATAATTCCATTATATCCAAGAACATCAGGTTGAATAGATGGGAAAGCATTTTCATATCAAAGCGAGGAGCTCAAGATGTATTATATTCAGATCTTCTTGTGTAATTTTATGAATCTGTGAGCTTTTTCAAAGAAGAAGAGAGGAGTAAATTTTCTTTCAAAAGCTACGGAAAAACATATTCCCTTTCATACACCAAGGCTGCTAGCGTGGTGGGGTTGTCTTATAAGGGTGAAGGTTAATTCTGTTCTCATAAATTTCCATATGTACAAGGAATTTTTGTCAATGTGAAGGCTATGGAGTTTCTTGGAATTTCAGATGTCAAGACTCTAAAGATTTATCATTTGTCTACAAATAATCAGATCCTTGAATTATGGGTTCAAGGTTTTATCATCCCGAGAAAGGGTGACAAGGACACGTTGAAGAATAGTGACTTGTACATTCTTGATTTTCTGGTGAATCTATGGAAGATAAACTTAATGAATCATATTCTCATTATCATAGAGAATATCAAGAATGGAAACATGAAAGCTCGGATTATAATGTTTCTGACGATTCATTCCAAGTAGATCATTCGATGCTTTGAGTCTTTCAAAATTCCTTGCAGTTCCAAGATTAGGAATTGTAATGTTATGTTAGTAAGTGATGATACATTGAAGAGAATGAAAATTGGTTTCTCTAAATATTCATGATAATTCTATGACATACCAGAGGAAGAAGTTGAAGCTCTTCCGAAGGAACAAAAAGTTCTTGAAACATCAAAAAAAGGATGAAAGAAGAGGAAGTTGAAAGAAGTAATAGTTTAATGTAAAACACCAGAGGCCAAAGGAACTCAATACACACCTCTAAAGCCCAAGAAGCAGAAAGCTTATCTGGATGATGTTGTAGACAAGTGGAGGGAAGATAGGAAAAATCTGAAGGAATGAGAGCCAAAGTTTGGCTTGGATCCTGCAGAAGCTAAGGATTTAAAATAAAAGATAGTTGATGTGCTTGAGAAGCAGGCTATGGAATAGAAGAAAAATAAGAAGATGTTGGAGGATGAGATTGTGAAATCCCTTCTGACGGATACTGAAATAACATCCGATAATATCCCTGTACCGAAATCCTTCTTGGTAGAGGCCTTACCTGAGACTCCAGGGAAGAAGTTCATGACTCTGGAAAAAGAACAAGAGGAGGTTGTTGAAAAAGAATCTCTCAAATAAGTATAAAAAGAAGATGAAGCAGTGGGGATATAGAATATTTGATTAAGCAGGTGGAGGATTTTCATAATAAGAATATCCCATCTAAGAAATTGCAAATCCAAACTTCACAAGATGAATCTTCAAAGCTTGCTACTCTTTTGTTAACTGAAAATGATAAGGTTTAAGTGAACAATTTATCTAAGGAAGAAATCTGTAATAAACATTTCATTCACCTTAAAGATTCTAAGGTAGTACCTAATATGGAAAAAAATTGTTAAAGATATAATAGTTCAGTTGTCTGACAGTGAAAATGAGTCTTTGGATTAGGAAGCTGTTCCGAGAACTAATAAGGGGAAACATGTGATTGTGGATACACCTATTAAAGTTGTTTTAAATAAAAAAATAAGCTGGTGGATCTTTGAAGGAAAATATGGTCAATTTAGAGAAAGAGAATTCACCCAGAAAAGTCTCATACTCGGAATCATAATCCCTAGTACATGATTTCATCATTCAATCATTGAAGAAGCTTGTTTAAACAATTACAATATTTCCAAGAATTGAATCAAGATGTCAGATGCTGCGACACAGCTTGAATCAAAAATTGGATTCTGTATTCATGGGGATGGATAAGTGTGTCAACTTGAGGCTGATTTCAAGAACTTCTTCATTAACTATGATACCCACAAAAAATATTGTAATAAAGTGATTATTTGGTCAAAGAAAGTAGTTGAATACTTGAGAGATCTTGATGAGTTTCAACATGAAGATAAGTAATCCTTTGATAATGAAGATAGTAAAATCAAGGATCTCATGAATAGCTTTGAGGAAAGATAACTGTTGAGTAGAATACTTGGATTCAAGAGGTAATGGATTTGAATGGAATGTTTTATTCTGTTTCCCAAAGTAGTAATAGGTAAAGGGATCTTCAGATCGAGATTGAAGAGAAGCTAGTTAAGCAAGGTGAGTTATTGAAGGCTCAGGTAGAGGCCCTAAAGGCTCAGGAAGAAAAGATCAAAGATTTAGAGAAGAAAGAAGAGGATCAAGATCAACTCCTAAATCAAGCAGAGGAAGACCACAAGGAACTCAAAAATCTGAAAACCATAGTGAAGAAACTGATACCCAAAGAGAAGGAGGGAAAATAGATCCAGTCCAATTTTATTTGTATTCTTTCCTTGTACAAATTCATCCTACTGTAATGAAATTTTTGTTTTCTCATTTTTGTTTGAATGCTTTGTACTGATATTTCAGGTAGTATAATTTATTTTCCATTACCTCAAATTCTTTTTTATAATCACAACGGGGGAGAAAGGAAAAAAGAATACAAAGAAAAGAAGAAATTTCCAAAAGGAGAAGTTTTCATTAGGAAGATTTCTTTATTCAAGATTATGAAAAATCTCATTCTAGAAATCTAGAATATGATCCTTAGTGTTCCAAATCCTATGGGGGAGTTAGTTATATTCATATTTTTCCATATGATAGGTAAGATATATTTTATTTTCAAAATCTAGATAAATATTTTCAATGTCATTATTTTCTTTTTGGTAAGGATGTTTGTGCTTTCCCAAAAGGTGGAGATTGTTGAGTAAATAAAGATTTCCTTATGAAATTTTCCTTCCTTCATACTTGGGGGAGATTGTTGAGTCAATAATGTATTCTTATGACTTTACTATTCAATCATGTTTTGAAAATCACAAACACCTTATCTCAAGGAAAATCTCATTTTACCCTATGTTTTACATCTATAAGGATAATTTCCTTCCCCAAGAAAATTCATCCTTACAATGTTTTTCATTGTTCATTATTTTTTCTAAGTGTAAAATTCAGTTTCGTATCCAAAAACTTGGATTTTAATAATACTTAGATATAGAGAATTCTGTTTTCAGGATCCACATTCTAACTCTGAGTTCTCTGAATTCAGACTATGAACTCTTTAGAGTTTTCACTCTGAGTTCTCTGAATTCAGGCTCCGAACTCTTATGAGTTCTGACTCCGAGTTCTCTAAAATCAAACTTCGAACTCTTTTGAGTTTGGACTCAAAATTCTCATGAACTCTGAATCAAAACATTTTATGTTTAGGTTCCGAATTCTTATGAATCAAGATTCCAAATTTCCTTGAAATTCAGACTCTGGAATTCTATAGAGTTCAGGTTCCGAATTCCTTAGAAAACAGAAACTGAATATCCTTGTATTGTAGACTCTGAATTCATTTTTTATTAGACTCTGAACTTTTATTTACTTAAATTCAAAATATTTGATTTTTGATATGTAACCATATTTTTTCTTACACATTTTTTTTATAAAATGATGTTGTGCATTCAGTTACTAAATAACTGTTGTTTCGGTGACACGTGTACCAGTCCCTCTGAAATTCAAATAAAAATATGACCATTGGAGAAGGGAGATGACCGTTGAAGTCGTGCCTATAAATAGGATCTCATTTGAAAGATCTCACAACATTGATGAACTGTTCTATGACTCTAATGATTACATGTTCTTGAAGTGATTTCTAGAGAGAGACTCTCATGATTAGTACATACTGAACTTTTTGTTCAGATTTTCGTTTTGCGACTCCAATTGTTGTTGTATACAATCGAGGGCTTACAGGGATAGAAAGATAGAGATTCTGACTACCTTGAAGTTGAGGGCATCCTTGCTGAGGAAGACATAGGTTCCGACTACCTTGAAGTTGAGGGCTTCCGGGGATAGTAAGACAAACTCTGATCTTCTTATCGAGGGTTTAACCTGGTGTGGGTAAGACAAACTTTCTTGAATGTATAAATCATGGGACCTTTATCCAAAGTTGTTGTATACCCTTCTCTTTGGGTTAAAAGATTTAATACTTGTTACTTGTATTGTTTCATGTTTTCCACTACATTTTTATTGTTGAGGAAATTATAACTATCTTATACTTGATTATACTTGTACTCTAATATATTGATATTCTATACGATTTAATTTAGAATCTTTATCATTGTAAACTTCTATTATGTTTCATTTCGGGAACTACTTTTCCATAATTACATTCTCTGAATCATATTTTCTGAATCAGGCTAGTGTGTAGAATTAGAGGTTTTGTGAATTAACTTGTTTAACCTTGATAAACATAAACATCTTTAAAAGTTCCAAAGGAATGTTTTAAATGTATACAATTCACCCCCTCCCCCCTCTTATATTTTGAGCATCATTTGATACTTCATTCAGTATCTATATTATTTCAATCCAACATATGATATTATAGAGTATATCATTCTCCACATATCATCTCAACACATTATAATAAATGGGAACAAAAAAACCCATGCTTCATTTCAAAAAGGAGGTCACTATTAATTTTTGACATTGAAACTAATTACATTTTTGTTTTGTGCTTAAAACTGTAAGGGAATTCCCACACTTGAATTATGTTTAACATGAAATATCAGAGATACATGTGTTTATTAGAAATATATTGATTCCATGTTTTATATTTTATTGTTAATAATATTTTTTTATTAAAATGAATAATTCCATTATTAATGTTAATCTTAAATATTGAAATGAGGACACATGATTTGATGGAATCTGTTGATTCATGTATAAGAAATTTCCCAATATTTTTCATGATTTCAATTGTTGAAATTCATGTTGATTAATTTTTTATTATTAATCATTCCATGAGTGATTTTCCAATATCATATTCTCATTCTAGAGAGTATTTCTAGACCAAATATTACCTCTTTTGTCTTGAGAATATTTCTTGAGTGATCTTGGGACATGCAACCTACCAGAAATTATATTGAAACATTTCAAGGATGTGAATATGAAAATAGGAATTTAAAATGATTAAGGCACAACATTGGGTAGCCACATAATTATTTTTCACCCACCTTTACATTTATTCTTAGTCATCCCTTATATTCTATGAATTGCCTTATAGGGTTAAGCCACATTGGAAGATGATTTTTCATTACCTGCCCACACTCTTTTTATTTTTGACATGGCTATTTCTTTTCTCAATGTGTGGTAAGGGCCTTTCATGTGCATTAATTGGGATTAGTATCATTTTTTGGTGGTGTGAGGTGTGTGTCATCATTTTGGGTAGTGTACTATTATAAAATTGGGCATGTTTCATCATTTCATTATACATCTTTCATTTCATCTGGTTATCCTTAAAAAATGAAAAAAATAAAATAAACCTTTTGGTTTCTGGATCATTACAAAATAGATCAAAAATAAATAAATAAATAAATTTGTGACATTATGGGGATTTATTTTCAAAGGGGGGGAACATAGATGATATTATTGTTTGTAATCATTTATTGACTCGAGTCACATGTCATAAAAAAGGGGTGGTTTTGTGTTTCACATTCTCATGGGGATTTGTGTGAGGTTAATCCTGCGTTTTCACATGATTAATAATGCATTATACCCAAGAGTTACTCCCACTACTTCTGGAAAAAAACTTAATTCAATTATTTTCCCACCAAACTTATGTATCAAAGTCATTTAAAGCTTTATTTCAAGTCCTCGTGATTTTATGTGCCTTTTTTCTTTACAAAGTGGAGAAAGTATTTCCTTTACAAGCCTATGGATAAGGTGCGTGTTCTCATTATATGAGTATATCTCCACTTTTATTATATCATTAGTGATGATAGAAAACATTCATAGGAGAGGTTGATCATGATAAGGTATGTTTAATAATAAGAAATAGATAATCATGAATGTATAAAAGGATAAGCTCTATCATTTTTCAAAGTGGAAAAGTAAATTTCATGAATTGATTGTTTTTTTTAGAAAAATGGGAAATTAAATTAATATTTCATGTGCTGGTTGGAAATATTATTTTACATTGATAATTGTTTAATTTTATTACTTTTATATTTGAATATTAGTAACATTGGTGCCCTTTGAAATTTAATGTTGAGATTTTATACATTAGGTCAAGCATAGTTTAATTGTGGTGAAATTGATGGAGATACTATATTAATAATTTTTATATGTAATTCAATTATTTAATCACTAAAAATATATCAATTTTTGTTATTTACATCAATTTTCTATTTATAGGGTGTTTGGAACTTAAATTTGAAAATTAATTAATTCTTGAAATATAACATATTTTAATCACTTTGAAAATTCATGAATATCATTTAAATTATATACCTAATTGAGGTGATTAATTTTTTATTTGACGCCTAGATTTATTGGAAAAAAATTTTCCTCTGAGACACAATCTAATTCATCCATCTTGCGACCTAAAAAATTCAACCATGTTGGAGATTGATTCATGACAAAAACATGGACCCCACCTCACTAAATAAATCATATATCAGTCAAGACACGTCCAATTGGGGTTATTCTAATTGTATTTAAAATGATATTCAATCAGGAATTAGGATTTTTAAGATCATGGAGATATTCATTCATTAAGGCAGCCATGGATGCTCATATTTTGTAGAAAAAACAAGAAATATTCAGCCAGAATAAAATATTGAAATTAATTTTTCATATCACTTACTACAAAGTGCTAATAAAAATGAAATTTTGTGGAGAAGCCTAAAATATATTTTGGAATTTATTTCCTGAAGACACCTTTCCAATATTTGGCCATTAAATTTTCTTACCATGATGATTCCTTCGGTTGATAGAATCTACAAGAAATCATAACTTGAGATTTTGAATATTTGAAATTGGATGATCAATGGATTGAAACCCTTGACCTATATAAGGAGAAGTTCAAACATAATAAAAGATATATTCACCACTATTGTACAAGAGTCCTATGTCTAAGATAGTAAATTAAAAATTCTTTCATCATTTTTTTTATCATTCTTTTATCATTTAACACTTATGCATATTTTTAATTCAAGTGTTTCCATATTTTTTTATCTCTCATTCTCTTGAAAACCTAATATAATTCTCCTCTTTTTTCATATTTTATACACCATGACCTATTAGCCTAAAAAATTAGAGGCTAATATAAGACTTGTCTTGGGGGTGGTATGTAGATATTACATATATTAAACCCTTAAATTCTTAAGTTTTATTATGTTTGTTATGAAAAAAAGTGACATGCATTCGTGTGGCAGTCATCCACCATGACACGAAACTCAAACTCATTACTATTATCTTATTGAATAATTTAACACCCTTATACTGGATATAATTTCTTCATACGATGAACTTGTGCCATTCAGTAGATGAAATGGAATATGAGGAGCCAGGTCCTGAGAGATGTCACATGCTCGATTAAGGTGTGTCATCAACCATGATTATAGGAGGTGGTGGAATTGAGATTTCTATATGCATTAAAGATTTCACACCACTAAATAAAGTAATATAAATTCTATAATGAGATATCATAATTGAATTATAAAATATAATTTTAACACTAATAAGTAGAATAATGGTACCCAGAAACAACCCCACAAAGGCCAAGTACTTTCTCACTAATTACATTCTGTCACTAGAAGTAAGTATATTTTTTAACATTTAATTTGTCTTAAAATTTTATTTTCATCCATATAATAAATAAAAACAACAAAAAATAATTATTTTAGGTGAATTAGATTATGTGAGTGAACAACTGAGAAAGCTCCTCAAGTGAGACAACCCTCATCAACCTCTATGTTGTAATAGGAGAATAAATTATCTTTTTAAATGCCTGATGACAGGAGTACATCAATCAACAATGAAATAAGTAGATAAAAATGAAAAATGTGACTTATTTTTTACCACTTTATATTTCAAAGAACAGGGGATCTTCCTTTGGTAGATTTTTTCTACAAAATTTATTTAAATGTTGATATCCATGAAACACTGTAAGAGATTCTTTTATATATAATTTTAAATTAATTAATTTATGGTAGGACAAAATGAATACCTAGGTAGTTGATATTTCATCCATGATGATGTGGATCTTAAAAAATACAATTTTGAGATAACCTTCATTGGGTAGTATGAAACCAAAGGTAAGATCCTTTTAAAGGTGATCCCCATGTGGTCCTTTAATCTTTGAGAAATTAAAAATAATTTGTGAGTTCTAACATGGTAAATCAATTATATTTCAATGATCGTTTTGAGATTCTTAGATCATGATGGATTCCTTCTCATTGTAGATAAGAAGAGATGTGGAATTTGAGTGGGGATAAAGAGTTGTCCATTATGTACAATGATTCTATATTCTCTATTTTTTATTAACAATAAACAATAGACATAACCATCTATTTATAGTGATCACGTTTATGTTAAGATATTGTTTATTTAATTTTCTAACCATATATAATATAATTACTCTTAAAAAATATCATACCCCATAATAGTAAGTAAATATTAATATTTTATTTTTTTTAAAAACTTATGCAATGGTGAATATTATTTACTGTTTTATAAATAAATATTCATCAATTGAAAATGTAGAGGTCCACTTAAAACCCTTAAGAATTGATTGAATATCTGGAAAATTAATTTATCCATAAATAAATATTTCAATCCCCAAAAGAGAATAAATATTTATAAAATATTAAATAAAATAAATAAATAAATTTTTTTCACAACCTGGTGAATAATAATTTATTTAATTTATACCATCAATAAAACATGATTAAAATTATTCATCGATATTTAGAGTAATATTTTTCAATTAATTAATTTAAAAAATTATTTTATTTAGATCAATTGAAACACATTGTGTGTGATTCTTGAGGATTATTTCACATTGTTATTAAGAGAGACTGCATAATTTCAAAGAATAATTTCAATAAATTGGTCAAGGAACCCAATAAATAGAACATAATTTCACAACATTATAATCCATAAACAAATGTTGTATATTTAATATAACCTATTGTTTCAGTATATCGGCATACATGTTACACATTCAAATCACCAGCCTATGTGTCGATACATATTTCTTTAACTGTCCAATATAAATTTCGTTACATAATGACCACGGAATTTATGACACAATTATATTTCAATCAGATGGATGAGATATAAACATTGATAAATTTACAAGGGAACATCATTCTTTGGAATATACATTAATAACATGTCATTCGTGAGGCACCCAATGTACCCAACTTCTAACAAACATATGTTGTGATTGTTTTTGTTAAAAAATATAACGTTTGAGTGATGAAATGCATTGATTGTAATCTAAAATACTAATTCCCATTAAAAAACTCATAGAAAGGAATGACTAAAAATACCAAAACATATAGAATTCCTATTATTGGGTCTGTTCTAATATTTTTTCATCATAGAGAAAAGTTAGTACTAACATCATGAGAAGATGTATCATCTTCTTATGAGTACTCTCAAATGAAATTCTATGTAAAATGTTCTCTTTAATAGTATATTTTCTAACCATAAAACTATTTTTATGAATTTCATCCTATAAATAGAATGATTTTATTTTTGAGGGGAATTACTATGTCTATTTTCATTATGATTGATGCTCTAGGACATCATCACTTCAATTTTATATAGAATATCAATAAATAATTTGAATTTTTTTATAATTAATATTCACATATTTAAATATAAATGTAATTTTAATTTAAGAATTAGTTTATTCTTGGTAACCAAATATAATAGAATTATAATTTTACATTATGAATATATTGATTCATTTTTATCATTAAAATTTAAAAAAAAAATCTAAAAAGATTTTTCATTATATTTGAAAAATGAATTTTAATGTTAATTTTTACCACTTCATTAAATTGAATCTAGTATAATTGAATACAAATATTGAATCCGAATAATTAATATTTTTTAATATTTTCACCTAAATTATGGGTCATAATGAATAATAAAAAAAGAAAAAAATCAATGGTTGTGGCTAACCATTGGTTAACACTATTAAGGGAGAAATTCCAAAAAAACATGAATAAATATTAATGACTAAAAATAGGTTGAATATATACTATTATAATATACTAGTTTAGTCCATTTTTTGACACTTTCTCTATAAAATTGATATATATTATTTATAAAATTTATGTAATTCCATCTGTGTTTCCCTTACTCATGCATATAAAGGGAACTTATTCTAAACTATTATTCATAAAAATTGAGCTTAATAGTGTGAAAAATACCTAAAAAAGATCCATGATTCATTACATTCACTGATGATATTTTTTTCTTACACATGTACCATAAAAAGAAGGAATGAGGCGTATTCAATAGGTGTTCTCTCGAAGAAGAGGTAGTCATCTTAACTGACCCTCTCAATGTTTATTTGTTATTATAATCCATATATTTATGTTTCATCCATCATAAAATAATTACTATAGTATCATAAAAATATAAATATTTTATTATTATTATTATGTGAATAGAATTTCCTGCATCTCTTATATCTGATTAAAAACTAACATATCGCTTGTGGGTACATGTGGAGTACCACCTACATTTTGATCTACAATTCATATTCCATCACTACATCACATTGATGTATATAATTATAGATTTAGTAAATATATATAATATTTATTTTATAATAATGATTCTTTAGTAATAAAATATTCCTTATCTTTTTTTTCCTTCTTTTAATTAGAAAATTAAAACAATATTTTTGTGTATGATTGAAATACAATCTCAATGAAAGGTGTAATTCATTTTAGTAAAACATACCATTATTAATAGTAATAAAAATTAATATATTTTATATCTTTGATATTTATTTAATGATAAAAATTTAATATATGATGATACCATGATCAAAAAGTGAGTATTTTAACTTTCTAATTGAAACATACATGTAAAATTATGCAGTTGATCCCCAAAATGATGATGATAATGAGTAATTATTAATGAAAAAGTGATAAGATGATATAAATAAACCATTTATGAATTTATATGAATGAATATTATTCTATCATAGATTTACAATAAATGATAATTTTTAATGAATGATATTAAAAACCCTTTCTAATAATGTTTGGACTACGTTATGAGTTTCATGTTACAATCTCACTTTTTATTGGGATTGATTATTATTAAATTTTGGATGAATAAATTTTAAAATATATCTCTCAAAAATCATATTTATTTAATTATTCATTGTTTATAACTATAAATCACAAGATTTATTTTCATTTCCCTTTGTCTATGTACTCAATAGTCTAGATAATTTATTTTTTGGAAAAGATACATTGTTTTTCTATTAAGTCTTCAAACATATTCTACCAGGTCAAAATTTTCTATAAAATGATTTTATGAATGATTTTATACCAATAATTAAGGAAATTATATTTTACCCATGTTTTAATTTCTAAAAAATCGTTCAATGTTAATAATCAGGTTGTTTTTTGAATGATATAATTTTTACCAATTGTGTGAGGGGAATATTTGTTTTAAAATTTACCGTATGAATAGATATTCTGAAAAAACATAAATATTTTTTCTATTTAATATTACATTATTTATTTCCATTGTTTTTTAAATGAAAATTTTTTATTCATATTTTATAAATTTTTAAAATTTTACTCAGTGATTTCATAGAGAAAACTGAATTTTTCTAATGAAATGTTCTTATGATATTGTAAAAGCACATTTATCTATATCAAAATACATTGATTAATATTATGATTTATTATGGATATAATTGAATTATTCCACAAAAAATATTACCCTATATGTCTTATTAACATGTTTCTCTAGTGTTTAGATTATGAATATTTTATCATTTCTCATGAAATATTTTCAATATAAATATTTATGTGGATGATATATTTAATTGATATTCATTTCATTCATATGATAATGAAATTTAATAGAGTTAGTGGTGGAAAGACCATAATTTCCCCTTAATGTGTCTGTTTTTCTCATGATGTGAAATACTTTGAGTATTTTTCATTGGACATAGATATATATATATATATATATATATATATATATATATGACTTCTTGGCATGAGGTATTTCATATAAGATTATGATGTCATTAATTATTCATTATATAATTATGAAACAAGATATATTAATTGATGGAATTATTAATGTTCTTATGTCATCCTTGGAAAAATTCTTGTTTTATTTTTTTATTGTTTATATTTGACATGTTACTCATGCTTTATTTCTTCTATAATAGCTTATGTAATATTATTTCCCATACTAAGCCTCTAATATCACCATTTTTAATGGTTTCATTTCTCCTGGATAATAATAATTATTCAATAAATTATTTTAGTGATACACTAGAATAAAAAATAATGTTCTCAATATAATTTTAAATTTCATTCATGTTTTCAAATGTAATGTGATAATCTTGTCATTATCTAGTCCCTCAAGACACCAAAACTATTTTACCCATCATGATGTGATCTCTTGTATCATGTCCCAATGTAATAAAATCATTATCATCTCTATCTCAGTACATTTAGGATATTATAAATAATTTATGTCTCGACTGAGTTGTGTGAGAAAACCAAAATTATTTTTAATCTATTTTCCCATGAATTATGGTTTCATAAGAGTAAAATCAATGCATTATCTACCACATTTATTGTTAACAAGATTACTTTTCATTCATACCATTAAATAAAACTAAATAACATAATTTTATAATTAATATACAATAATTATATTGATAAATAATATAATAATGAAAATAAATATTGAGATTTAATTACTACGAAACCTTCATATCAACCTATAATAATTTTAAGTTAACCTTATTAAATATTCTATTCATAATTTTTTTTCTTAGTTTGTATCCTTATTTCATTTGAAACATAATATATAAAAATAATTAAAACTTACTATAATAAATATTGATTTTACCCAAAGATAACATATATAAATATTTCATCATTTTAGATGAATACTGAATACATTTTATAATTGTAGACACTCCAGAACCATGGAGGTTTAGTTACATTGAAGAATATATAAATTCTATAACTTTTCATGATTGATCTCCAATATCACCCACAACTTTCAAATCTAATTTATCTATTATTAAACATATTAAAAAATTATCTATATCCTATGGAAAATGGATACATAATCAACTTTGATACCATATACTAAATTAAAATAAAATGGAAGATATCAATAAATGATCACACAAAATCCTTATATAAGAATATTATTATTAGATGCTTCTAATAAAATGCAATGTTTATATAATACCCCAACATTAAATGTTACATTATCTTGAGATATGTTCATAATTAAAAATTAATTCAAATCGATGAAATATTAAGGTTTAGAACATAAGATAATTTGGTCATAAATCATACATAACAACTTGAATATTTTAAGCAGAAACTTTTACTCACTATCCATTTTTTCATAAAACAAAAACAATTTTAAAATAAACATGGTATCCTTTAATGTTCTAATAGAATAACTTTTACTTGATCCTATTCTTGAATCTATTCTACATTTTTTCTTGTGAAAAACATTTAAAAACTTTGGATGAGCATTAAAAGCTAATTAAGGAATATAGAATTTGGAATAAAATTGTTAGTCCATCAACATTTAATACCCTTGAAAACATTTTCACAATATCATACTTTTCATTCATAAAACATAATCTATTTAAAAAAACTTGTGAAATAATAAGATTTATGAATACCTCAATGAATTCATAAACCATAATGGTAACTTTTTACATCCTTAACATACAAACATTTTAACTTTCACAGCTATAGAGGGAGTAACATTCAAGTTTAAATTTAGAATACCCATCATAGTATATTCCCTAAAACTATTTGGAGAAATATTATCATTTACCTCTATCATGATACCCAATTAATTGGGGATCTATATCAGGCCCACCCACCCTAGGTTTATCATGGAACCACCTGTATATGTAAACAATTCCCAATAAATATAACATAATAATAACACATATAACACTCATAAGGGAAGATAAAAATTTCACATTGCAATAAAAATATATCATTTAAAGATATTAACATAATCAATGATTTATCAAACCCATTTAAATAAAAAAAATACAGAAAAACAGAATATGGTATTTAATTTTCTCTTAAAAACATTACATCTTATTAAAGAATCAAAATATCAAATAATGATTATGGAAGTGGAATGGTCATTACTGTCATGTACGTTAAAAAGAAACATTCATTTTCTCGTTTAGTAAAACACATCACAAAAAAAGATTCCTTATTAAAACTGTTGAATTAAATTAAATGAAATTATTATAATTATACACCATATAAAATAAGTTCTTGTATAAACTAAAATATTACTCGATGAAAAGAGATTGAGACAAAGTCCCTTACCACTTGAGAAACACTATAATAAAAATCATTGTAGAATATAATTAAATAGAATATAAAATATCATGATAATATACTAATTCACGATATAAATAATCAAAATAGTTGTATATACACATTATAGGATGATAAATGACCATGACAACAATACCTGTGTAATGAAAAAAGATTGGGATGAAATCCCTTACAAATATCATGTCATTATATCAAGGATAAATCCCTGAAATAATTATCTATGAAAAATATAAATACACCAAAGATAAGTGGATATTAATTTTAAAATAATCATATTTCATTCACACATATTCCTGGAAAAACAAAATAGATGACATGGATATTTAACTCAATAAATAGATATTGAGCTAAGATTTCCCTGACAAATTTCGTATAAATGATGTAAGAATTTATCAAATGGGATTATTATGTGTAAAAATAGTACATCCACAGAATGTGAAGTTGAAATTACAACATAAATAGAAAAGTATGATTATACACATAATCTTGGCATAATAAAATCAACAAAGTATGCATAAAACACAATGAGCTAAAATTGAGTTTAGAAATTCCCTTACAAAGATCATTTTGTTAATAAAATAGATTGATTTTGAGTATTCACTATAAATACTCATTAAGAAGGTATAAATAAATTATAGGATATCAATATTTATTTCTCACATAATCATAGCATGACATAATTGATAACTAGAAGATTAACCCAAATAATGGAAATTAGGTTAAGAAGTCCTCTTACCTTGAATCTGAATTGTCCTGTTCGTTTTATAATTTGATGAATAATAATCATAGGATAATTTATAATTTATTTATAGCCTCTTTAATTTTTATTATTTATTTTAAATCACTTATTACCATGTCATGTAAATTATTTAATTATTTGAGTTTAGATATGATTTTTTTTTTGATATCCTGTAATTTAGTTGAAAATGAACTTATTTTTAGGTAAATTGTTCATGTAGTCAAAATTTCATCATCTAAAAAAATTATTCATGATATAAATATAATATATATCAATTATAAATTTATTTATAAAATTCCATAATATTAGGAGATAAGAAAAGAAATGCACCATTCATTGAGATAATAAGTCGTACGTAGGCAAGAACGCTACATCCATTTCTTTGTCAGATTAATGAAATGTAAAATAAATGATACATAATTATAGTATAAAGAAAGTATAAAATATATGTTATATATTTTACATCAGTTCATTAACACCATAATTTTTATGTTCCTTTTATTTCATGAATGAGTCATATCACTTTGATGGGGCGGTAGTCCGCACTTCCTCAAATGAAATTATTGTATTTACACATTATGGAAGGCATAAAGCTAGGTTATAAATAATAATTAAATAAGAATATAGAAAATATAAATATAATATATATCATATGTAGATAAAGTTACATTGTGATGGCCACCATGATATGTGGTAGGAGAAAATTGAACTATCATCAATTCATGATCCAATAGTTTGTCATACATAGAAACATTATGTTTGTATCCATTGGATGGAGTTTTTTTATGTGTAGTTCAAATAAATCTCATAATAAAAATTCTTATATTGAGGATATTGGTTTTTTTATTTAATCAATTAATAATAAGAAAAATGGTTGTCGAGAAGGAAAATAAATAAAATGACCTTGGGGGAAGATGTTACCTCTAAATCGGGTAACTCCTTTAGATTTCAGCCATAAGGATTTCTAGAATTTCAATATACCTAAGGTAAGGCTTATATAATTAATGGTGGAATTTTGGATATTATTTGTCCATAATTTGGATGAGACATGGGTCTTGAGTGATGTGATTTATGTGGGTAGAGGTTGTGGCCTTTTATAAGAGGGATGAGGGACACTTTATAAATGTCTCTAAATATTAATTTAATATAAATTCAAATTCGGTAAAAATTGATCTAAAACAATTTAACATAGATGATAATATGATTTTGGTTCGAATATAAATCATCCAATAATTTTTAGATAAGTTTTGTATATTTTTTTATCCTTATCTTCTTGGTTTAACCATTATTTTACCCTATTTAATCTTACAATGATATCATGTTAATTACACATTGTGGGTTTATGTAATTACCATATCATGTAAAAAGACTCAAAAAAAGTCATTTATTAAATATTTGGACGTTTATTACCAATTTGGACAAATCTAGATTTTTGGGAATTTAATAACATTTAATAAACTATTTTCTGTTTTAAGTAATGAATTATATCAATTTTGGACACTATTCATACATACCTTTTTAAAAAATTAAAAACAACCTGATTACTTAGAACCAAAGGAATAAAATAAAATATAATATGTGTATATCATCTAGAAAATTAAATTATGTAATCAAAATAATCAAATAAAATTTATTTTAATATTTATAATATCATTTATTTGAATCATTTATTAATGAATCAATCAATGCATCATCATTTTTTCATAATTAAATTTACTTATATAATGTCTAAAAATTATAAATAAAATATCATGATGTATGAAATAACTTAATATATCTAATTACTATATATAGTCTAAATGATCACTTATATAAACCCACATAAAAATTTATTTATTAAGAATAAACATGTTTATGTTATTTTTCACTTTACGTTAAATTAATTAATATAACATGTAATTATCACTCCCAAGTGGATCCATGGGGTTATAAAATCCTCCCAAGGATTCCCATGGTATGAAATATATCATCCAGTATGATTATGAAATGTTTTAGGGTATTTTAATATTATTATAATATTAATTTTTACAGTTATTTACCATATTTACCTTTTAACCATGGTAAATTAAATAATTTCTGAAGTTACAATTCATAAAGGTCAAAATTAAAAGGTATCAATTCCCATATTCTAGGACTTCTGATTCCAAATTTGTAATCTTTTATTCCAAATTCAAAGTACATAATTTTCTAAAATTAATTTTAAATAAATTTCCGTTGTCAAAACAAAAACACATGTTTTTTAAAAGCAAAAAATAAAAAAATTATTTGCATGTGTTTATGTCCAATTTTAATGTGAAAATACTTATTATTGACCAAATATGGGTTAAATAATATAAATATATTCCATTTACACTTTAAGACCATTAAATAATTTTATTTATCCATATGAATTATCTCTATAGAAATAGTTGTTTTCAATTAAAATTTAGCGTATATTTACAATTCATCAAAACATAAACGCTATCAAAAAAATATATACAATTCATCCAAAGTAATTATTTATGTCCCTATTCTAAACAAGTAGTTTATTTTTTCCTATATAATATATAAAGGTGTTAAAACTAAATTAAAAAAGGGTTCTACATCAAAAAGGTTGTAATGACGCATTTTTTCGAAAATACTTCTTTATCCAAAAAATTGAATTTGGTTTTATATCATATCTAGAAAACATATATGTTGAATTCAAAACATTAAGTTAAATATATAATGTATATTTTTTATTAAATAAAAATTAATAAAGAGTGATATGATTTTATTAACACTATTATTATCTCTTTAAATAGGTTTTCATAAAAACTCATCATTTATATTAAATTGGTTTTTTTTTCCTTTTCTAATAAATTTTGAAACCAATTAATCATTATTTAAACATATATAAACATCATTTTCAAAATTTAGTTGATAAAATATTCCAACAGCTAGGTTATAATGTTAACATTTAACTAATAATAATTATTTGATCATTTCAGCTCGATGTAGCGTATCATGTATGTTATTGAACATATTGTTTCCTTCTAAAAACATAGAGTGTTACATCATTCCACCCTTTGAGAAATTGTGTAACACCCCAGGTAAATAAAGAGTATGACATTTTCACATTTATCCATATTTGTGAATAAAATATTAATATAACATTAAAGGAGATGCTATTCTCGATTGCTTACCCAACACGCAACAACAAGTTTCTTGGGAATCTTATGTTGCACTCTAATAATAAAATAATATTATTTTAAATAATAGTTAACGCCTAGCCGTTGTAATGGAGGGAATGAACAGAACTAACTACAAAAAGATTATATAATTTTGTCAAATATTTTTACTTTTTACAATAAATGTTAGAGGATTAAAAATGCGAATGAATCCAATTTTAAGCGTAAACATTATAATATTCTTTAAAAGGTTGATTAACCGCCTTTTGATAGAGAACCTCTTTTAAATACACTTTTTGACAATTTTATGTGTTATATTTGACAAAATAAAATTCTTCTTTAGAATCGGGACATCAAAATTTACTTTGTGTAAATTTTTGGTATTTTTCCGAAAAAGTTCAATTTTTATTGAATAGTTAAAATGTTGTATTTTAATTCAAAACCTCTTTTTAATCTAATTTATTCATATTATTTGATTATCTTTTGAATTGGATTTAAAGTGAAATTAGAATATATTTTTACCATTTAATACAATAGTGGTCATTGGAATTAATTTCACTTTGAAATCGGACTTAAACTAGTATCAATCTTTTGATATATTTGGTTTCATAAAAACACGCTATTTGGTTTGACAACGGGAATTAATTATTAAATTAATTAATGAAACTTTTATGTTTTTAATTTTTTAAAATAGACATCATTTTTGAATTCAGAATATCAAATATAGCTTAGGGTGAATTTTTGGTAATTTTCTGAAAAACTTCAATTTTTGATGAATAGTGAAACCACTAAGTGGTACTTATAAAAACTGATGTTCCGTTTAAATGAAATTTTTCCGTCTTTTTGTTTTGAATTTCAAAAATCCAACATACATGGTTTTCATTAAGAAGTAAAATGTGGTTCAATGGGATTAGAATAATTTTTTGGTGAATAGTAACTTATTAAGTTTTTAATCGCGATTAGAGGTAATTAGTGTAGTTTAAGGTAAGAATAATGTTTTAATAAATTCAAATGACCTAGACACATGTCCTACCCTAATTGGATGTGTCATGTAAGACCAAGAAAATCCATGGGTCAACTTGGGGACCCCATGGATCCACTTTGGTTGGAAAATGACATAAATACCTTTTTATTTAATGTTAAAGTAAAAAAGACACAAACATGAGATGTTTTACAAAAACAATTTTTACATGGGGTTATACAAGTCATACTTTTTACTATTAATATTCATTGGAAATATAAAAATATTTCCTACATCATAGTATTTTTTTATAATTTTTAGAAATTATATATATTTAATTATTTATGACATCCTGATGATGCAGCGATGACCTCATTATTTAAAAATTTAAATAAAATGGAAAGATAATGTAAAATCTAAGACCTACACATGTCCAAGACCTATTGTATGGGTGGATTTCGAACCCTTATCACCTTATACTTGAAACACATCAATTTGGGACCATTAAAATCTGATACTCATTCTAAAATAAAGTAACATTTCCTTACTTTCCAAGAGTGTCCCTCCTCTCCTCTTATAAAAGGCCCACACCTCTACCTCCTTACCCACACTTCCAAAGCCTTGGGCTTGGCCAAACCCTTCCCATTTTGTCTCTCTACATCCTTATCTAAATCCTTGAAGCCTCACTTTGGGCATAAGTCTTCCCAAAGAAGCCTTTGAGCTCAAACCAATGGGAGTTACCCGATTTTAAGGAATATAATGAAACGAACATGCCAAGTTGGACTTGAGGTAAGGGATCCTACTCATCTCTTTCTTTTCAAGTACTCTCTTTTATGTCATTCATTTTAATATCATCTTTCTTTTTATTGGGATGTTATTCTATATTACACTTACTGTAATTTTTATGTTCATGTGATGAGGGACCCTATTCTCTCTCATCAATCCATTTTGGAAGTTTTGAGTAGCGTTGTTTGGCTGCCGAATTTTCATAAGAGATCTAACCTCTCTATTTCTTTTTAAGTAATCTCCTTTATGTCACTTCTTTTAAGCTCCTCTTTGTTATGTTGGGGGATGTTCTTTTATATTCCTCTTTCTATAAACTTTATGTTAATATGATGAGAGACCCTATTTTCTCTCATCAATCCATTTTGGAAGTTTTAAGTGGCGCCATTAGGCTGCCGAGTTTTCGTAAGGGATTTTTCATCTCACTTTTATTCTTGTGAGATTTATGCTACATTTGCCACAATATCCTTTGAGTGGTGTATGTACTGTCCATTATTTTAATCATTGTGTAATATACTTTCACTTATGAGTATTTACATCAATGTTGTATTGTCCTTCTTTCACAGGGTGCATGTCTTGAAAGATACCCATGTTGGTAAGGGAACCTTTCACCGTCCACTATTTAAAATACTTATTTTGTTATGTCTTTTAATTCACATACTATTATGTTGGGATATGTTCTTCTATATCCTTATTGATTTAAATTTTATGTCCATCTGATGAGATACCCTTTTTATCTCTCATCGACTCATTTTCTAAATTTTGTAGTGACGTCGTTAGGCTGTCAAATTTTTGCAAGGGAACTTGTTAACCAAATTTTGATTCTTTGGGATAAGCTTGTACTCCTTGAATATGTCGTTATATGAATATGTGTGAATAACCTCTGATTTTTTTACACTTCATATATACTTATATTTGGTGTATTAGTTTGTCACACATAATTATGAAATTGATTTATCCTTAAACCAAGGATACCGTCTTTGTATCGGACTTCGTCTCAATCTCCTTTCATTGAGGCATATTTTGTTTTATACACAACCTTCTTTTATACATTGTATAAACCCCTTTTACTTTTAAATTTATTCAAAAGGAATCTTTTTTATACGAAGAGTTTACTAAACGACAAAAGGGAATGTTTTTGTCATACCTATGCGGCGACAACGACTTCTCCGTTGTCGTGACCATTATTTGAGTTCTGGCTTCCTATACAAGCCATACCTTTTTTTTTAATGAAAAATAAATACCATGTTTTACTTTTCTTTTATTTTGGTATTGAAAATGGTTTTTATAATGTTTTTATATCAATGTGTTGTATTGATATATTGTGATTGAAAAGTGGAAATGTTATGTTTCCTTTATGCATGTTTTATGTGATATGATTATGTTATGGTTCTTGGGAATAATTATGAAGATGGGTGGTTTCGTGATAAACTAAGGGCGGGTGAGCCTGATATAGCTCTACAATGCATTGGGTAACGCGAAGGTGTGAAACTTTAAGGTTTCTCCGAAGAGATTTTGGGAATATATTGTGATGGGTATTCCAAACGTTACCAAGAGGGTTACTCCCTACGTAAGAATGTTATGAATGCCTCAGGTTACCTTTATGTCTTATGATTTCTATGATTTATTCATGATTTTATGAGGTATGTTAAAGTGCTTATGTGTTATGGGTAAAGTATGATTTCATTCTTAAGTATACATATACTCATGTTTCCTTTCCATATTTTTATATCCCTTACTGAGATTTTTATGCTCATCCCAAGTTTGTGAAATGTTTTTCACAGGTAAAGGGAAGGGTACATGATATGATGATATTGTCAAGGAAGTGTCAAGAAAGAATCCATGTTTTATTTTAAATAGGTTTCCATTGATGGGAAAAATGAATACTATCTTTTAGGTAACAACTTTGTTTAAATGTGGAATGTAACGCAAGTTTTATGATCTAATTCTCTAAAACTATAAACCTGAAAGGATCCTAAATGTGTAATCTTGTAATAACTCAATATTAAGTAAGGTTTAAGGTTGGGGCCTTATAGTTGGTATCAAAGGTCGGTTCAGATAAATTTAGAGGATAGGGTATTCTCTAAGCATAAGTGACATTACCATAATGGTTAGGATTTCAGAATGAGTCATAGTTTTAGATAAAGTGAATGAGTAAGTATATCTTAGTGTTTACCTTCCTCATTAGTACATGATGTTTTTGTTGATATAATCACACTGACATTTCTGTTTTTAGTGAATGGATGGATCTAGCAGGCACCAAAGAGACAACAGGTTTGAAGGAAACTGTGGTGGTTCTCTGATTAAGATACTAGATAAAATGGGGGATTCAATGAGGAAACTCGTGGTTGTTCTAAACCAACTATAAAGGAGTCATGATCAACCACTTGAACCTTGGTATGTTCTGTATTGAATCATGTATGAGATGACCAATCGATGTGGAAGTTCAGGTAATAATTATAAAGGTAACCATTAGAGTTTATATGATCGTTACTTTTGAGGTAATTATGGGTTATTATGTGTTATGATGGAAAATGAAAGGCATGAGATAAACTTGAGGTTAAAATATGTTATGATTATTTTTAATGATTTTATCTCTTTTTGTATAATGTTTTATGAATTATATAGTTTTGGAAAAAGGACAACACGCAGACCGTGTGACAACCCGTCGCGTTGGACAAAGCTGCAGGAATCAAACCCACAACCAAAGTGTGACCGGTATTTATCGCCTACCACAGGACTACGTGAAGTCCTTGGTTAGTTTGACTGATTCTTTTTATTTAGATGATTTTATGAATTAAGAGTAAGTTGATTTTGGGTTATCTATGGAAATTTATTAACCTATCATGGGGGATATGTGATTAGGTTAATTACTTTTCAATATGAGAATTTAAGAGAAACTGATGTTGTTTGGAGATAAATGTTACGATTTAACATGGAGGACTATGTGACTGAATCCTTCAAATATTTGGGTTTAAATCTTAATTTGGTTTACTTTGAAGAAATTTATGGACAAATTGTATATCGAATGTTCCTCGTTGAACTTTGGGTTTTGATGGACAAATTTTGGAGATTAAGAATAGATTTTATTTTTATAAAGGGTTATCCTTTTTTGGATTATCTGATCTTGTACTAACCTTTTTGGTTTTGGTTTTGGTTAAAGTCTAAAGACTTGGGAAGTATATAGTTCTCTTTTGTGGATTAGGTGAATCTCTATAAGTTGATTATAGTACTCTCAATGTGAAAAAGTCTTCCTAAATACTCGTCTTTTGGAGAAAATATGAGTTTGTGTAAGGAATCTAATAAAATTTGAAAGTCAACATAATAAGTGATTATGTTTCCTTATGAATAAATTCCTCAATAAAAAGTAACATAAAACAAAAATGTTGTCTATTAACGTTTCCTACAGGGGAATCGAATATCGTTTAACCCATCACAAGTTTGTGATTTTCTTGTGGTTAACTTTCTCCTAAACATGTTTTATATCACTCTCCATCCGAACATGACCCTATGTTTTCTCCTCCATGACCATGTTTTCCTACATGGAATCCTATTATGGGTTAACTCGGGTGACCTCTGTACTTATCTTCCTTTATTTTAAAGTGATTGTTTTACCGACTCTTGTTCTGATGTGGGACTTTCAAGGTTGTTTCCAAGCTCAATTTTAAAATTGTGAGGACGCAATTCCCAAAAGGGGGGAAGGATATAACACCCTCGGTAAATAAAGAGTATGACATTTTCACATTTATCCATATTCGTGATTAAAATATTAATATGACTTTAAAGGGGACTCTAGGCTCGATGGCATACCCAACACGCAACAACGAGTTTCTTGGGAATCTTACGTTGCACTCTAATAATAAAATAATATTATTTTAAATAGTAGTTAACACCTAGTCGTTGTAATGGAGGGAATGAACAGAACTAACTACAAAATGATTATATATGTTTTTCAAATATTTTTACTTTTTAAAATAAATGTTAGAGGATTAAAAATGTGAATGAATCCAATTTTAAGCGTAAACATTATAATATTCTTTAAAAGGTCAATTAATCACCTTTTGATGGCGAACCTCTTTTAAATACACTATTTGAAAATTTTATGTGTTATATTTGGAAAAATAAAATTATTCTTTATAACCGGCACATCAAAATTTACTTTGTGTAAATTTTTGGTATTTTTCCGAAAAAGCTCAATTTTTAATGAATAGTGAACAATGTTGTATTTTAATTCGAAACCTCTTTTTAATCTAATTTATTAATATTATTAGATTATCTTTTGAATTGGTTTTAAAGTGAAATTATAATATATTTTTACCATTTAATCCAATAGTGGTCGTTGGAATTAATTTCACTTTGAAATCGGACTTAAACTAGTGTCAATCTTTTGATACATTTTGTTTCATAAAATACATTATTTCTTTTGACAGTGGGAATTAATTATTAAATTAATTAATGAAACTTTAATGTTTTGAATTTTGTAAAATAGACATCATTATTGAATTCATAATATCAAATATATCTTAGGGTGATTTTTTGGTAATTTTCTGAAAAACATCAATTGTTGATAAATAGTGAAACCACTAAGTGGTACTTATAAAAACTGATTTTTCGTTTAAATGAAATTTTTCCATCTTTGTGTTTTTAATTTCCAAAATCCGACATACATGGTTGTCATTAAGAAGTAAAATGTGGTTCAATGGGATTAGAATAATTTTTTGGTGAATAGTAACTTATTAAGTTTTTAATCGCGATTACAGGTAATTAGTGTAGTTTAAGGTAAGAATAATGTTTTAATAAATTTAAATGACCTAGACACATGTCCTACCCTCATTGGATGTGTCATGGCCGACCAAGACAATCCATGGGTCAACTTGGGGACCCCATGGATCCACTTTGGTTGGAAAATGACATAAATACCTTTTAATTTAATGTTAAAGTAAAAATGACACAAACCTGAGATGTTTTACTAAAACAATTTTTCCATGGGGTTATACAGGTCAGCGTTTTGACTATAAATAATCATTGGAAATATAAAAATATTTCCTACATCACAGTATTTTTTTTATAATTTTTAGACATTATATAAATTAAATAACTTATGACATCATGATGATGCAGAGATGACCTCATTATTTAATGATTTAAATAAAATGGAAAGGTAATTTAAAATCCAAGACCGACACATGTCCAAAACCTATTGTATGGGTGTATTTAGAACCCGTATCACCATATCCTCGAAACACATCAATGTTGTATCATTAAAATCCAAAACTCATTCTAAAATATAGTAACATTTCCATACTTTCCAAGAGTGCCCCTCCTCTCCTCTTATAAAAGGCTCACAACTCTACCTCCTTACCCACACTTCCAAAGCCTTTGGCTTTGCCAAACCCTTCCCATTTTTTCTCTCCACATCCTTCTCTAACTCCTTGAAACCTCACTTTGGGAAGAATCCTTCCCAAGGACGCCTTTGAGTTCAAACCAAAGGGAGTTACCCGATTTTAAGGAATATAAAGAAACGAACAAGACAAGTTGGACTTGAGGTAAGGGATCCTACTCCTCTCTTTCTTTTTAAGTACACTCTTTTATGTCATTCCTTTTAAGCTCATATTTTTTGTGATTGGGATGTTCTGTTATATTTCTCTTACTATAATTTTTATGTTCATGTGATGAGAGACCCTATTCTCTCTCATCAATCCATTTTGGAAGTTTTGAGTGGCGCCGTTAGGCTGCTGAATTTTCGTAAGAGATCTAACATCTCTCTTTCTTTTTAAGTACTCTCCTTTATGTAACTTCTTTTAAGCTCCTCTTTGTTATGTTGGGGGATGTTCTTTTATATTCCTCTTTCTGTAAACTTTATGTTAATATGATGAGAGACCCTATTTTCTCTCATCAATTTATTTTGGATGTTTTAAGTGGCGCCGTTAGGCTGCCAAGTTTTCGTAGGGGATTTTTCATCTCACTTTTATTCCCGTGAGATGTATTCTACATTTTCCACAATTTCCTTTGAGTGGTGTATGTACTGTCCATTATTTTACTCATTGTGTAATATACTTTCATTTATGAGTATTTACATCAATGTTTTATTGTCCTTCTTTCACGGGGTGCATGTCTCGAAAGATACCCATGTCGGTAAGGGAACCTTTCACCCTTTTATTTTTAAAAGACTTCTTTTTTTATGTCTTTTAATTCACATACTATTATGTTGGGATATGTTCTTCTATATCCTTATTGATTTAAATTTTATTTCCATGTGATGAGATACCCTTTTTATCTCTCATCAACACATTTTATGAATTTTGTAGTGACGCCGTTAGGCTGTCAAATTTTTGCAAGGGAACTTCTTAACCCAATTTTGATTGTTTGGGATAAGCTTGTACTCATTGAATATGTTGTTATACGAATATGTGTGAATAACCTCTGATTTTTTTATACTTAATATCCACTTATATTTGGTGTATTAGTTTGTCACACATAATTATGAAATTGATTTATCCTTAAACCAAGGATACCGTCTTTGTATGGGACTCCGTCTCAATCTCCTTTCATTGAGGCATATTTTGTTTTATACACAACCATCTTTTATACAGGGTATAAACCCCTTTGACTTTTACATTTATTCAAAAGGTTTCTTTTTTATAAGAATCATTTACTAAACGACAAAAGGGAATGTTTTGGTCATACGTATGTGGCGACAACGACTTCTCCACCGCCGTGACCATTATTTGAGTTTCAGCTTCCTCTACAATCCATACCTTTTTTTAAAACAAAAATAAATACCATGTTTTACTATTCTTTTATTTTGGAATTGAAAATGGTTTTCATAATTTTTTTATATAAATTTGTTGTATTGATATCTTGTGATTGAAAAGTGGAAATGTTATGTTTACTTTATGCATATTTTGTGTGATACGATTATGTTATGGTTCTTGGGCATTGTTATGAAGACGAGTGATTCCGTGATAAACTAAGGGTGGGTGAGCCCGATATAGCTCTCCAATGCATTGGGTAATGCAAAGGTGTGAAACTTTAAGGTTTCTCCGAAGAGATTTAGGGAATATACTGTGATGGGTATTCCAAATGTAACCAAGAGGGCTACTCCCTACGTAAGAATGTTATGAATGCCTCAAGTTACCTTTATGTCTTATGATTTCTATGATTTATTCATGATTTTATGAGGTATGTTAAAGTGCTTATGTTTTATGGGTAATGTATGATTTAATTCTTAAGTATACATGTACTCATGTTTCCTTTCCATATTTTTATATCCCTTACTGAGCTTTTTATGCTCATCCCATGTTTTTGAAATGTTTTTCACCGGTCAAGGGAAGGGTACATGATATGATGATAGTGTCAAGGAAGTGTCAATAAAGAATCCATGTTTTATTTTAAATAGGTTTCCATTAATGGGAAAAATGAATACTATCTTTTATATAACCACTTTGTTTAAATGTGGAATGTAATGCAAGTTTTATGCTCTAATTCTCTAAAACTCTAATCCTGAAAAGATCCTCAATGTCTAATCTTGTAATAACTCAAGATTAAGTAAGGTTTAAGGATGAGGCCTTATAAATTGTCTCCTAGAAATTTTAAAATTGGGCATAAAAACATAATTGAAAATCCCACATAGAAAAAAAGATTCAATAAAACTATCACTTTAAAAGAAATAAAGATAAGTACATTTTTCACCTGAGATAACACATACTCAGATTCCATGTAGAAAAACATGGACATTGAAGAGAATCTGACCATAAAGTTATGATGGAGTGTGATAGAAAACATGATCAAGATAAATTTGACAATATAAAAACCTAAACATGTTATTTGTTAAATGGTCTTTTATTTCCTAGTAGGAAAGGTAAATGAATGTTGTTTCTGTTTTAAGGACTTTTTCATAATGTTGCAGATTTTATTTACAAGCGTGACTAAGAACACAAGGAAACATACATACTTGTCATTTATAGTTTCATCCTATAATAAATATATACCAAAAACTCATCCCTTCTCTAAATGATGAGTATTTAAGATGACTTGGTCACACCTAAAGCACATGAATCAACTTCTATAGAATCACATAATCCATAGAACATGAACTATATATTTCACATATCATTAGATATTAACCAAACCATAAATGGTTAGAATAAGATCTGATAATCCCCCAATAAGAATAATCCTTTATAAACATAAATACTAATCTCAATCTACAAAATTCAACAAACAACACCCAAAGTTTTACAAAGACAATTCAAAAAATAATTGTCCTTAAAATGTTTCCAAAAAAATCCAAACTAGGATTGGATCCTAAATTGAGAATGATCTGATCAGATAGTATTTTATGATAAATCATAAAATTTATTTCCAAATGACATTGACAAATCTTAATGTCTCATATAGAAAACTAATTAACCTAATCTCATATTATCAATGATAGGTTAATCAATTCCATAAATAACTCAAATCACCATTTGTCCACAATAAAAACATAGATTCCTCAAAAATAATATTTCATCCATTACTCCATAAATGAAATCCCATAGTATTCTATTTTCCGTAGGCATATAGTGGTCCCAAAATTGATAATTTCTTTCAAAATAACATTTATCACTTTTTCACCAAATCATGTTCCTATAATAAGTATATCTATTTAACAAAACATAAGTTCCAAAAATCAACTTATTCTTGATCCATAAATTCATTTAACTGAAAATAATAATTCCTACTGACCAAGGACTTCAAGTAGGCCAATGGTAGGTGATAAATCCTTGAGGCCCCTCAGTTTTGGGTTTGATTACTAATTTTTTTTCCAGTGTGATGAGTTATCACATGGTCTGCATGTTTTCCTTTTTCAAATACGGTATAATTCTAATTAAATTATCATAATAATATAAAATCATCCAAAATAACCACAACATGTTTTATCCTCAATTTTTATTCCATACCTCACAAATTTCTTCCCAAAACTAATGACCCATAATTTTCTAAAAGTTTAATTTCTCCAAAAATATCGTTAATCACCATGAAATAAAACAGTCCTCAAAAGGGGTTTCTAGGTAATTGAACTTATAATATACCATAAAATTGTAAACCCATTATCATATCATTATCCCTTAAGAAAACAACCTAATATCTAAAGTTTTCTAAACCTCTCTTGTGATACCAACTATAAGGCCCCAGCCTTAAATGTAACATAATTTTGAATTGATTCAATAATTATACATTAATTCACATCGGGGACCTTCTCAGGTTTAGGTCTTTAGTGAATATGGTCATAACTTGTACATAACAACATGAATATTAAAATTACACACTTTTACTCACTATCTACTTTTTTATAAAACAAAAACTCTTCAAAAACATGGTGTCATTTCATGATTTAATTTCATAACATTTATGTGATCCAATCCTTGACTCTATTCATTTTAATTATTATAAAAAACATTTAAAAATTGGGGTGAGCATAAAAAGCTCAAAAAGGAATAAAAAATTATGAATAAAACCATTAGTCCATGATTACTTAAAACCCATGAAAACAATTTCACAAAATCATAATTTTCACTCATAAAACATAAGCACATTAACATACCTAATGAAATAATAAGATTTAGGAAGAAGTCATAGAAAACATAAATTATAAAGGTGACTTGTGGAATCCATTACATACTTACATTGTAGCATTCACAGCTACATAGTTAGTAACCTTTATTGTTACATTTGGAATGCCCATCATAGTATATTCCCTAAATATCTTAGGAGATACTTTATAATTTACCTCGATCACATTAACCAATTCATTGGAGATATATTTTAGGCTTACCCACCCAAAGTTTAACATGGAACCACCCGTATATGTAAAAAACCCCACAGAACCATAACATAATCAGAACACCTTAAAAATCATAATGGAAATATAACATTTCTACATTTCTATCACAATATACCATTTCATTATATTAACATAATAAATGATTTATCAAAACCATTTTCAATACAAAAATACATAAATAGGGTATATGGTATTTATTTTCCATTTATAAACATTACATTTTTTTATGGAATCCAATTATCATATAATACACGAGGCACTAGAAAGGTCATTTTTGTCATGTATGTTAGAAGGAAAAACTATTTTTTTCATTTAGTAAAACACTTCTAAAAAATATTCCCTTTGAAAACAATAGAATTAAATTAAAATAAAAAGGTTATAATTATACATCATATAAAATAAGTTCATGTATAGACCAAAATATGCCTAAATGAAAGGAGATTGAGATGATGTCCCTTAACACATGAGAAACACTTGAATATAAATTATTAAGGAATATAATTAAAAAAACATAAAATGTCATGAGAATATACTAATTCAGGATATAAAGAGTAAAAGGGGTTGTATATACATGATATATTATAATAAATGTTCATGACAACAAGATATTCCTTAATAAAACGATATTGAGATGAAATCATTAAAAATATTGTATAATTAGATCATGGATAAATAAATGAAATGATTATATGTAAAAAATATAAATATGGATAATATAAGTGGGTATTCATTGTAATAAAATCATAGGTCATTTAGATATATTTTTTGGAAAACAAAACCAAGGACATAGATATTTTACTCAATGAATATATATTGAGTTAAGATTTTCCTTACTATGTTTATATAAATGACATAATAAAATATAAAATGGGATGATTATGTGTAGCAATAGTATATCCAAAAATATTTATGTGTAAATTACAATTTAAATAAATAAACATTGATTCCATAAAAAACCTGGGATAATAAAATCAACGAAGTATGCGTAAAACCCAATGAGTGGAAATTGAGTTTATAAATTATCTTACAAATATTATTCTGTTAATAAAATAGATCAATTATGTGTATTAATTATGAATAAAAGTAAATAAATTTTAAATACATGATAGGATATCAAAATTTATTTATCACATAATCATTGCATGATATAATCAAGAAGTACAAGATTAACTGAAAGAATGTAAATTATGTTATGAAGTTCTCTTACCTTGAATCCGACTTGTCCCATTCGTTATTTAATTTCAAGAATAATAAAAATTGGTTAATTTATACTTCCCTTAAAACCTTTTTAATTTTTATTATTCATTTTATATCACTTATGACTGATTTATAGAAAATATTTAATTATTTGAGTTCATATCGGATGTTATGTCGATATTCTGTACATGAGTCGAAAATGAACTTGTTTTGATATTAATTGTCCACATAGTCAAGAAAAAATCATCTCCATAAAGATAAATATGATTTAAATATAATATATATCCATTATATGTGTATTTATAATAGTCCATAAATTTGGAGATAATAAATTAAATGCACTGTTCATGGAGATGGAAGGTCATACGTATGAATGAACTCTACTTTCATTTCATTGTCATATTAATGGAATGTAAAATAAATGATATATAGTTATATTAAAACTTTAGAATACTATATATGTTATATATGTTACATAGTTTCATTTACACCTTCCTTTATGTGTTCCATGTATAGCATGAATGGGTCATATCACTATGAGGGGCGGCAGTCTGTACTTCCTCAAATGAAATTATCATATTTACACATTATAGAAAGAATAAAGGTATGTTGTAAATAAAAATTAAATATTAAAAGGTACTATATAAATATAAAATATATCATATAAAAATACAGTTCCATCACAATGGCCAATATGGGATATGGTACGAGAAAATTTAATATTCATCATTTCTTGAGGCAGTAGTTCGTCGTACACAGAAATTGTATGATTGTCTCAATTAGATAAATGCATGTTAAAGATTAGTAAAAATACATCTCATAAAAACATCCTAGTATATTTATTATATTCATTTTTTAATGTAATAAATGAATAATAATAGAATATGTAGTGGATAATTAAAATAAACGAAATGAATGTGAGGCAAAACGTTACCTCTAAATTGAGTAACATCTTTTGATTTGATCCAAAATGATTTCTTGAATTTCCTTATACCCATGTTAAGGCTTCAACGAGGATGGGAGGGTTGTTGGGAAAATATTTGGGAAGAATTTTGATGGGCCATAGAGCTTGATAGGTGTGAGTTATGTGGGTAGATGTGGTGGCCTTTTATAAGATGGAGGAGAGGCACTTTAGAGATGTCAATAAATATTAATTTATTATAAATTCAATATCGATTAAAAATTGTCCAAAACTAATTCAATTAGAATATAATATTATTTTTGTTTGAATAGAAATAATCCAATTATTTTTAGAAAAGTTTTATTTATTTACATATCCTTATCTTTTTGGTTTATCCTTTATTTTACTTTTTTTTAAATCTTATAGTTATATCATGTTATTTCCACCTTGTGTGTTAATGTAATTTTCATACCATGTTAAACGACTGAGAAAAAACTAATTTATGAAATATTTGGACTTTTCCTAACCATTTTTTTAAATATTAGATTTTTATAAATTTAATATCATTTAATAAACTATTTTATGTTTTAGTTTGTGAATTATGTCAATTTTGGACACTATTCCTACATAAATTTTTACAAATTCATAAAAACATGATTACTCTGAACCAAAGACAATAAATAAAATATAGCATGTTAATATAATACAAAAAATTCTTGTATGGAATCAAAATAATCAGATTTAATTTATTTTAATATTTTTTAATATCTTTTATTTGAATGCGTTTTTAATTAATCATTCAGTGCATCATCATTCTTTCATAATTAAATTTATTTATTTAATTTTTGAAAATTATAAATCAAATATCATGATGTAGGAAGTTTTTTTTTATTTATAATTATTATATATATTCTATGAGATAACTTATATAATCACATATAAAAATTTATTTATTAAGAAGATAATTGTTTCTGTTATTTTTTCTTTACATTAAATTAATTATTATAGCATATCATTATCACACCCATGTGGGTCCATTGTGACCTAAAATCAACCCAAAGATGCCGATGGTCATAAATATATCATCTAATAGTATTTTTACATGTTATAGGGTTGTTTAGTATTATTATAATATTATTTTATACCTTTATTTATCATATTTACCCTTTAACCATGATAAATAAAATAATTACTAAAGTTATTATTCATAATGTGCAAAAATAAAAGGTATATATTAACACAATTTGGACCTTATAATTAAAAATATGGAATATATTTTTCTGAATTCCTAACACATAATTGGATGAAATTATTTTAAAATTAATTCATGTTACCAAAACCAAAAAACGTGTTTTTATGAAGTAAAAACTACCAAAGTATTGTCATGCTTTTATGTCCAATATCAATGTGAAATTTATTATAATGACCAAAATTGAATTAAAAGATAAAAATATATTCTATTTGTAATTTAAAACCATTAAATAATATTATTTACCATATAATTTATCTCTATGGAAAGAGTTTTTTTAATTTAAATTTAGCGTATTTCTACTATTCATAGAAACATGACAGTTATTAGAATAATAACCAAAATTCATCCAAAGTAAATTTTGATGTAATTATTCCAAATAATGAGATTATTATATCACGTAAAACATATTGATGTGTCTAAAACTAAATTTTATAATGGTTCAACATAAAAAGGTGATAAAGTTTCATTTTTATAAATATATTTCTTTTATCAAAAAAATTGAATTTTTTCTTATATCATATAGAGAAAACAAAAAATCTGATTTTAAAACATAAAATTTAATATATAAAATTTATTTTTCGTTAAATAAAAATCCATAAAGTGTGATATTATTTTATAAACATGATTATTCTATTTGTAAATAGGTTTTAATAAAATCACATCCTTTACATTCAATTGGTGCCTATTTCCATTTCATATAAATTTGGAACCAATGAATCATTATTTGAACATGTTTAAACCATAGTTTCATAATTCAGTTGATACAATCCATTCCTACTATTCTATAAGCTAGGTTATAAGGGTAACATTTAAATAATAATAGTTATTTGTTTGTTTAATCCCGATGTAGTTTATCATGTGCACTATTGAGAATAGTGTTTCTTTCTTAAAAATTGGGGTGTTACATTTAATACCCAAATAATCATATATCAAAAATAATTAGTCATATCATAATGAATTATAATTATAAAGTAGATGAGTCATAAGAGTGGGGATTAATCAATAATAATTCCTTATTCATGAGATCGTATTATGTGTATAAAAAATGTCAAGTAATTGTGGAACAATAATAATCATTAAAAAATATTTTCATTAGTCAAGGTTTTATTATAGTACCTCATTATTGAAAAATTTTCATATTATATTTGGTTCACTCTTCCTTCCATAGTTTCCTTATACAAGGATCACTCATCAAACTATCATTGTATAGATATTCCATTACTTAAATGGCTTCCCTCCACACTCTAATCCCCATTATCTCATGCGACACCCATATTTAAACAATACATTAAAGGTATGTGAAATTATTTTCCAAAGTATTAGATAATGGAAACCATATATATTTGTTCTATAAGTTCAAAAAAACATTCACAGATTCATCACAATATAACTCATGGGAATAAAATTGGTTTTATAATAATTTTGACATAACTTCATTAACCAGAGGAATTGTTACAGGTTTAATGCAATTATCCACATAAAATCATCATAATAATCCATCCATAGAAATATATTTTATGATATTATATGGACATATCCCCAGTTAATTGTATGATTAATTCTGGAATGCCGACAAAGATAAAAAATTCCTTCAAAATAACATCTCAAACTTTCATTGAAAGCATTTTAAAAATATTATTTTATTTTTATGAAATTTTAAATAAAAATTCTTAAAATATTTTGAGAAATATTTTATTTAAAAATAAATTTTGAAAAATATTAATAATTTTTAAATAAATGAATAGCCATAAATTTGGGAAATAGTTTTTTGTGTTAAACATTAAAGAAAATATTCCTTCACACTTTTGGTAAAATGTTCAATAGTACCTTATTCAGAAAATAATAAAAATCCATTTACAAAAATTAAATGAATAAAAAATATGGTTTTTAATTATATTAAATAATATTTTTACAAAATAAAATTATAATCTATCCAAAATTTAATTAATAAATATTTGTGAGATTATTTTCATCACCCAAAGAGTTAACAATGGTGACATTTCATAAAAACATTTGAAAAATCCTTTTAATATCTAATATTGTAAAATAAAATCAAAATATTCAAACCAAATAAATAACTATAAAAAAAGGAAAATATTTGGTGTTTTAATATATAAATAGAATATAATTACCCTAAAAGAGATTCAAGTATAAATAATCACTTTTAAAAAAGATATTACAACATAAACTATTTCCTCAGGTCCTAACATTCTTGGTTTGTGATTTTATGTTCTATTTAATAATTTTAGATTCTATTATACATATATACATAACATAAAAATACATATATTATAATATAATATTTCATTAAAATTACTATTTTTCTATTTATTAAAAATTATTTATTAAAATCAACATTCATGTGAAACATGGTTCATTTTTTATGCATTTTAGAAATCAACAATTATGGCATTTTTACCTTGTTAATGTTTTACTCATATAAATAGAATTAATTACAATATATAAATAATATTTTTTTCCTTATATTAATTTTTATATCCTTTATAAAATGTGGTGCTGAAAAATGGAGTGTATCACTTCATAGAGTTAGATGTCCTTACGTATGCACGAGTAATGATTCAACATTGCAATCAGTTGAAATAAGGAATGTTAAATAATAATATATCATTAAATGAATATCATAATTTTAAAAATATAATATATATTCATTAAATACCTGAATATGTTCAAATATTTCTAGAAGACGTGAAAAATAATCACATCGCTTCGTGGAGGTGGTAGTTCATACATACGCATGAATGACATTGGCATTTTTCATAGGATGGAAGGAGAAATAAAATTTATTAAAAATAACCTAAAAACATTATAGAATATTAATGATAAATATTTAATCAATTTGATATGGTTATAAATATTTTGGGGGAGGTTAAGGAAGAAAAAACATGAAATATATCATTAAATAAAATTACATATTCTCTGGAAGAACTACTTGGGGTTGTATTTTAAAACATAATTGTTTGGTCTTTTATAAGACCAAAATCTCTAGTAACTAGAATGTTAAGTTTTAAAGATATTTCGGTATGAATTAGTCGAACTAGATGGCTCAAAATGAATGAATAATTTATGGGGAGAGGGTGACCATTTGTAATTGTGAGGAGTGGAACTCTTGTAAATACATAAAAAATTAAAATTTAATAAATTCGTGTTCAAGTGAATGTGGCACAACAAAAACCTAAATTTGAATAAAATATTGGTTTGGATTGAAAATAACATAACCAATATCATTTATATTTAATTTTTTATTATTTTAACCCTTATCTCTTTACATTAACTCATATTTAACAATTTTTACCCTTATCCCATGTAACAATCTTTTAAAAAATTACTATTCATTAATAAATAAATAAAAACGAACACATTAAAAAATTTATAAATTATGTTTGAAAATATGGAAATCAGTTTAATAAAATTTCATTTCTAAAAGTGGAGTAAATTAATTTTAAAATAAACTTGAAAAAATAATGAAAACAATTTTTAGAAAAATATATTTTATATATATATGAATTTAATCTATCAATCCTAGTTAAAATAATTTAATAAATTTAAAAATAATATTAATCAAAAAATTAAAATATTTCATTAAAATAGTTCATCAGTAGTGATTAAGTTTATTTATTAGGATAAAAACACATTATGTGTATTAAATAGTATTCCGAAAAAATAAATATTATTATCTCAGAAATCTTTTATTTTCATTTATTATCCTTTGATAGCCAATTTTTTCCCCATGTGTAAAAAATAATTCAATGATTAATACTCTAAATAAATTTTTATTTATATCATTTATGAAAAGAATACTCCTCATAGACAATATATTTAAAAATGGGGTTTTAGGGGAAATGATATGTCTTAAACGTACCATATAGTGTGATTAATTTTATAATGCATAATAAATATACATATATGTTTTGGTTTTTAAAAAAAAACTATAAAATTATTTTAAAAAATATATTATAAATTATCATTGTGTTATATTGAATTTATAGCCAAAAGACCAATGTGAATTCCTTCAATTATATTATTCCTCAACCAACACACATATGTATAACAATACATTAACAAAATAGAATAATTCAAAACTGGTGCATGATTTTCATTAGATACTAATATGTTCCCCCAACAATAATTGACAACAACACTCACTCTTCTTCTCGATATAAATATTTAACCTCTAATGAACTATTACATAGGTTCTTTCCCAATATCTAACTCAATATAATCTAAACATAATATTTTTATGATCTCATATATCTTTATTTGACATGTTAACTAATTCCACAATTTCTGAAATGAATTAATTATTTTATTATGTTTTAGACCCGCCATCCATGATCCTATCAATGGTTTTTTCCGTTTACTTAAATGAAATTTTTGATGATATATCCCCCATAGTCTTGTGGAATCTCAATCAAGACAAGGCTACCCCATGATCACTAACTACCTAGGTAACATTATAAAACCATGAAATACCAATCCATGCATTTTCCTATCACCTGAAAAAAATCTATTATCCATAGTTCCTGGAATCCAACATATCATTACCTCTAATCCAAAATTAATACTGAATAAACACTTGATTCTCTCGATCTCATGAACCCAATTAGTTTTCACTTTCCTTGTTTTAAACTCTATAGGGTATCACAAACTTTAATTAAACCATTTTTCGTCCTCTATTCACCCCTTAGAACACCTCACATTTACCAAACAGATCGGTGTTCCAACATAAAGGAATAAAATATGTTTAATAACCCACCAAGGATATCTTTACATTCATTTCTATAAGGGACTATATAATCATCATTGTATAAATTCTTTACATAATATCTACATGAAGTATTACAAAAAAACATTGGTACATAAAAATGATATTCCAACTAACTACAATTCCACAAAGAGGGTATAATAGAATACTCTATATAATGTTTTTCGCACATTAATCAAATAAATCCCTATCATTAGCAAACCCAATCACACACAAACAAATTTATATGATTTTAATCATATATACCGAATATGATCTATATAAGTTTTCATCATTCCGGTGCTCTAAGATGAAAAACCATAAGTCTCAATATTTATCAAATACCACATATTAGGGTAACAATCTCTACCATAAATTGGAAAACCAAAAAAAATATCCAAATATCCTACTAAGAGATACTTCCCACTAGAAAATTTATTCAAAACACACTAGAACAAGGTCCTTCAAAAGATCTAAAAATTCTTATTCACAATCTACAATACCCAAAATGGTACAAAAAATAACTTTTTTAACTACTTTTAATTCCAAGGAATAGAACACCATTCATAGTCATAGGGCTATATGGAATCATAATTGTATCCTTATACACTATAAAATAAGAACTTTTGGTTGGGGAATAAAAAATAAACTTGGGAGATTATACCCTTGGTATAAATAAAAAATTTATGGGAAATAACCAAAATTTTGTAATTTTAATGATAATATAATTATGAATCCTTAAAATAAATATAATATAAAAAAATTCACCATGAAATATCATACATTTTTACATCAACTAATTGCACATTTTATTTAGAAAATATATAAATTAAAAAAACAACATAAGGGATCTAATTTTATCCCTAATTTTGAATGAACTAGTCTCTTCATCCCTATCCTAAAAACCTATCATAATGAAATAGGCAACATGTTCATATACTGATAGAAGAAACATAAGCCCTGAATGTGTAGGAGAGTTATAATTATGTGTGTGATAAATATAATTCAATAGGATTTCAGAATGTTCTCATTTATATTCCATCATATGCATCTATTCTTGATGAATGTATATGTAATAATATAAACATGAATGTCAAATCATCCTATCATAACATGGATATTAAAACATTTAAAAACCCATATATTCTTCTTGGGTTCATTTGTCTCTTTTCAGATGTTTTTTAGAAAAACAGGAGTTTCTTGAAATTTTTGAAGTACATGTCGTGTACTTGTATGTACACTCCATGTACTCTTTTTGCACATGTAGTCGTGTGCTGGCTTTATAATGGTCGAGCAGACATCGGTGTGTGGTGACCTGGATACTGCCTAATGCGGTGGTCGGTAAGGGCATGTACACACCATGTACATATAAATTACACATTGTGTACTTTCATTTTTCCCTTAAATGGTCTGAGGTCACTCTTATTGGCAGAACTGTCTTCTTCTTCACCTTCTTCGACTGAGAGCATCTGTACGGTGCCGATCCATCCTTGAGCCCCTGATCGAGCATCGGTTCTCTAATTTGACCGTCGTCGATTACTCTGGGAACACCACGATAAGCTCTTACTTCGTCTAGAGATTCCTCTCTTTATTTATCCTCTTTGTCAAGTTATCCTCTGATAAAAGTTTTAGACATTTTTTTAGATCTACCACTTTATAGGTCTATCCAAGGGCAGATTCCAGGGTATATTGATCTCACGACACCGAGGTAGGTGTTTTGTGCCTTTTCATAGATAGTCTTTGAGTTATATGTGAAAAATTACACAATACCCTCGATCGTGGTATTGTGTGTTTATGGTTATAACCATGTTATTGCCTGATATTATTTGTATGATTGATTAGAGGTCAATTGAATGTGAATAGGGATAAGTTCTATGCTATGTTTGTCTTTCCCATGCTTATATTGTTTATGACCATTTTTTCTTGCTTAGCCTGTTACGTTGCATTCTTTCTATTCATAGTGCTGATATGATAGAGTGATACTATTATTTATCTGATATGTTGTTATACTGTAGACTATTTTTCCAAGAAGTTATTGGTGTATAATTTGGCCATTATATATCACTGTTCTCGATTGACTTACACAGGGTCGTGAGAACCTGGTATAGTAGACCATAGGGAGAATGGATGTTGAGGGCTTCTCCAGAGTGTCTATTTACTATTATGATGTGAGACCATATGGGGAATGGATTTCAGTGCTTCCTCAGAGTGTCTCCAAATCCTTGATGTGGGCCAAAAGTGTAATTGGACATTGAGTGCTTCCCCAGAGTGCCTTTCAGTAACCGAATCGAGACTATAAGGAAAATTTAGGATGAGTTCTTCCTCAGACAGTTCATGAAAAAGATAAACCAGAGGGGTTAGACTATGTGTACTTCCCAGAGGGTTTCTTGTGTTTGTTTTTGTTGGACCAAAGGGATTAGGATTTGAGTACTTCCCAGAGGTTTCCCTGCTTATGTTTAGCTGCTTACTTGATATCTGTTATTTGAATGCATTTCAAACTGTTGGATTGTTTACTTTTGTGTAATTCCTTATCTATAGTTTCACTTTATTTATTACCTACCATGTCTATTCATTGATAGTTAGGCATAGATATTTGGGTGGTTTCCTAGTGGGATTAGTCTCACACCCTTTTTGGGTCATGATTTTTTTCCCAAACAGATTATATTGCTACAGGTATAGACAAGGGAATTCTCCCTTCTACTTCAGTTACTTGATTGATGAGGAGTAGGAGATAATGGGACCAAGATGGGGCTTGCAATGTTGTTGTAGTTTATCTATTTTCTTTCTAAGTCTATTTATTTCTATATTCCATCATTATGAATTGTTTGATTTCTTACCTAGACATGAGTATCATGCATCATTATATATATGTGCCCTAGTTTTTTATTACCTCAGACTTCCACTGTTTACTATTGTGCGGTATTATACTGCTTTTTCAATTGCTATATATTTTATTTTGATGTGTTACACTGCCAATGAGGGCATATTTTCCCCACCATCACACCTTAGTCCTTCACTGCTAGTTGGAAGCCTCTGGAATTTGTGGAAATGAGCTTGAGGTCATGTGACCAATCAGGTACGGGGCGCCTTTGGGAAGCTTCTGGAACCAAGATGTTAAAAAGTGTTATTAAAGGCATTTATTTATTCTTGAAATACATTTTGTAGCCTATATCCTTGGATATGAATGAATAGGTGCTTGGTAATAAGTTGTGCCTGGGAGTAGCTAACTAGTGTACAGGTAAAATCCAATCTACCTCGTTTATTGAAATCTCTTTTCTGATTTTTCAATTTTACAGTTGATTTGTTTTCACCATTGGGTGATTCACATGTTTTGTGATGTTATTTTTGATGTTATAAAGGTTCTATTTTTGTTTCAACCAAATACGATAAGCGTATTCCATCTCATGCATCATATAGGAACTTGTTATATATCACATGTCATGCATTCTTGCCATGCCATTTAGGTTGCATTAGCGATTTCATGTCATTATGATATATGTTTTGCTAGATATGCATGTTGTTGTGGTGGATGCTTTGATAATACTAACTACTGTTTGATTGGGAATTAAATTGTAAAAGATCTTGTTTGAATGAATTCCAAACTTTGGTTCTTGAGTTGTTATGGGCCATCATGGATCAGAATTTGGGGTATCATTGCCTTTTTTGATTTTATATGACATATATAAGATGCTAAGATTTGATTCACGAGGAGTATGGGCCCTCACGGATCAGAATTTGGCACATTAATGTTAATTTCATTGTTTTATGGGATTCTGGAGAAGTTTTTGAGGCTTACTATCTGAAAAAACCTAGAATAAATGGCGTGTAATGATGAATAAACACCATGTGTTCTTCTTTTTAGGAAGAAATTGTTTTTATTAAGTGCATGTCATGTAGTCTCTATGTGTGTTACTGACTGGGTGGGAAGAAGCACAAGGTTGGTAAATCTTTTTAGAACATGACGTGTTTCAGATGTACATGTCATGTGGTGTAGACCATGTGTTCACTCGTGTGACTAACAACATAGATGGATGAAATCCTAAGTTATACACGCCATGTCATGTTTGAACATTATCTGTAGTGTAAACCATGTATTCGGTCATGTAGTGAACAAAACTTGTTGAAGAAACCGTTATGTACCCATCGTTTCTATCTCAAATACGCCATGTATAGTGAGCCATCTAACTAGATATGTGAATAATAACATGGATTGGTGAAGTTTGTATAGTACATGTCGTGTCTAACACTAACACACTCTGTAGTCTTGCTCTAGAAGAACTATGTGATTTAGCCATATAGGATAACTCAGGCAGGAAAAGAGGATTCAAGTACACGTCGTGTGTGAGGACAAAACGTCATGTGTATGGGGTGTTACATGACCTGAGTTGTCGAATGTACATTCCCATGGGAAGGATTAAGGGAACACATCATGTAGAAATTATACATGCCATGTATCCATGTTTTGAAAAACTCAAATTATTTCATTCTCTTGTTCCCTTCTTACACTTCTATGTTTCAGTACCTATTAATATTGTTATAAGGTGTGAGATTGGCCTTTCTGAGTCATTCCACTAAGAGATCCTTTGGTTTTTTGCTAGTTATAGGGTAGTGATCAGACACTGGATATAATTGATTAGGGACTACCAGCAGATCCTCCAGTTGTGCCAGTCTCGGCACCATCTTTTATTCTGGACACAGGTGCTGACGCATAGTTCTGAGAGGGATTTATAAGGTTCATGCAGACCTCTCGTGGAGTACCACATCATGCACCTTCTATGGCAGAGTTGACGTTGGTTTTCCAGCAGCAGCATCCACCCACCTTCATAGGGGAAGGAGGACCTCAGGCTTCAGAGTCATGGTTAGAATCAATGATTTCTATTTTCGAGCATCTGGAGATGCCTCTAGAGAGGAGGTTGATGCTCTCTACATATATTCTTCTGGATTCTACCATGAGATGGTGGAATGTGATCTTATAGGCGGGATTCCATAAGGTTATGGTGTGGGATGAGTTTCATCGTGTTGTCTATGAATACTTCTATCTAGAGAATTTGATGGTCGATCGAGTCCGAGAGTTCATGAGTCTGGAGTAGGGTACTCTTTTTGTTATGTATTATTCTTCTAACTTCATAGAGTTTTAGTACTACACACCCATCATAGGAGGTGATGATTTATTTTTGGAAAGAAATTTTGAGGATGGTCTTAGGCAGGACATCTGATCACAGATGAACATCATCTGGTTGACATCCATCACTTTTGTTGTCAACCAGGATCTAATAATGGAGCACAATATAAGGGATTCAAGAGTTGTGATCCAGGGCATCTTGACATCCAGATTTGGTGTCCCTCCTACTGATAGAAGGATGCATTATAGGGAGTCTATGCATAGAAATTTGAGGAGGCGGGACACTTCTTATTGTCGCCAAGTGGTGTGCTACCAGTGTAGAAAGAGCGGGCATACGAGGCCACATTGCTCAAAATACCCAGTGAAGTGCCGATCATGCAGCAAGATGGAATATATATAGTTATTGTATCATTTTTTTCACTAGTAACTGGTGACATGGGTTCTTCTATGACTCCTCATTCGGGGGAAGCACCACAAGTTTCTCACCAGTCTGGTAACTAGAGTTCTTCCGGCCATTCAGGCTGGAGTGGAGGTCATGGTCATGGTATCCAATCTCCAATATTTCAGAAATAGCAGGGTGGATCAACTCTCAGTGGTCAGACAAGGTTTCAAGGCCACGGTACAGGCTATAATTTTGTAGTGGAGCAGACCCAATATGAGTAGGATCATGGACCCTCTACAGCTCAAGGTACAATTCTTGTTACCTCGGTTTTAGCTTCTACTATTTTTGATACATGAGCTTCCCATAGCTTTATATCTTTTGTTGTTGTGGATAGACTTGTGCTCTATTTCTTTTCTTCTCCTGATATCTTGATTCTAGACACACTATTGGGGACAAGAACATATTGTGTATGGTAGGGAAAGGAGTTCCCTCTAATGTTTGGTGAATGTCACTTCTTATGGGACTTTTGTGTCCTAGAGATGATTGGATATGATGTAATTCTTTGAATGACCCGGTTAGTTCCCTTCTAGGAAGTTATCGATTTTTATCATCGTAGGTTGAGTTTTACATCATCGGATGGCAGATCGTTTCTTCATAAGGGAGAATGGGATGTCTAGGAGAGTAGAGCGAGACTTGAGCGAGCATCATGGGCTGGGAGGAGTTACATCCTGGATTGAAAGTCTATATCTAGATGACCGGGGGACTTCACATATGGACTTTCATCCAGTGGTGGATCATTTCAGGGAAGTATTTCTAGAGGACTTTTCATGTTTTCCTCCAGAGAGAGAAGTGAAATTTTCTATCGAGCTTCTGCTAGGAGTGGCACCGGTGTCCATTCCTCCTTATAGAATGGATACACTAGAGTTACATGAGCTCAAGAAGAAGTTGGAGGAGTTTTAGATAAATGGTTTTATCCGACCCAGTACATCTCATTGGGGTTCATGTGTCCTATTTGTGAAAAAGGCAGACAGTACCCTCAGACATTGTGTGGAGTATCTAATGTTGAACTAGTTGATGGTTAAGAACCCATATACCTTGTCAAGGATTGGTGATCTCTTTGATCAACTTTAAGGAGTTTGGGTGTTCTCGAAGATTGAATTGAGATTCGGTTACAATAAGTTTCACATTAAACCATCATATATACCTCTTACGACCTTTTGGAGTAGGTATGGTCTATACGAATATGTGGTTATGCCATTTGCTCTCATGAACGTGCATGCAGTTTTCATGGCACTGATGAGCCGAGTTTTCCATTCATACATGGATTATTCCATGGTAGTCTTCGTGGATGATATCGTGGTGTACTCTCACACTCTACCCAACCATGTCGTACATCTTGAGATCATTTCGAGTACACTGAGAGATCATCAGTTATATGTTAAGCGCTCAAAATTCCACTTTTGGATGGGCCAAGTTCACTTCTTGTGTCATGTTATCTCAGAAACAAGATTATCAGTAGACCCAGAGAATGTGAGAGTATTATTTTCTGGGGAGAATCCAAAGAATATCTTTTAGGTATAGAGTTTTCTAGTGCTAGCTGGATACTACAGACATTACATACATGAATGTTAATTCTTATCAGCACCACTGATGGGCCTGACTAAGAAGGGTGTGAAGTACTTATGGTTAGATTCTTGTGAGTCCGACTTTTATGAGATGAAAGGGAGGTTGGATTTACCACCGATACTAGTATTTCTAGAGTCGGGTAAAATCTATATTGTGTATTGTGATTCATTAGGTATCAGGCTAGGAGTAGTGTTTATGCAGGGACAAGGAGTCATTGCGTACAGGTCTCGAAAGTTAAGGACACATGAAAGGAACTACCTGATGCATGATCTAAATATGGCTGCAATTGTTCATGCTTTATGTTGTTGGAGACATTATCTTCTTGAAAATAATTTTTTAGTTTTCCCCGACAACAAAAGTCTCAAGTATATCTTCACTCAGCATGTCCCAAATTTCAAACAGGGAAGCCAGGTTGAGTACCTTCAGTCCTTTGACTTTGAGATTGCCTATATTCCTAGGAAAGGCAATGCTATGGCTGATGTGTTGAGTATGAGGAGTCAGATACAAATATTTTAGGAGGCCATTAGTGAGTGGAAACTTATGGAATTGTTCTCAGAGATTCTTTTGAAGGTTCATGATAGAAAGGGGAAGACGTTTCTATCTTTTATTGTTGTTACCTCTACTCTACTTGATCGAGTGTGAATGAGGCAGTAATTAGTTTCTAAATTTCTAGTCCTACGGGAGAGCCTTTTAGGAGAGGCCCCTATTCCTAGATGGATAGTAGGTGAGGATAAGATCTTGCGTTTTCATGGGCATGTATGGGTGCCAATAGACATACGAGAAGAGCTGATGTAGGACATTAATTCCTCAGTTTGGGAATTTTATCCTGGTGTAATGAAGATGTATCCTGATCTACACCGTCAGTATTGGTGACCAAGTATGAAGAGAGTTGTTTCTAACTTCATTATGAGATGTTCCTTCTATCAGCAGGTGAAGGTGGAGCATCAGTGACCAGTAGGGCTTTTTCAGTAGTAATCCATTCCCGAGTGGAAGTGGAACAATGTCATGATGGATTTCATGACAGGTTTATCGAGGTCACCTTGAGGGAATGATGTCGTGTGGGTTTTAATTGAAAAACACACGACGGTTTCTCACTTCTTATCAGTGAAGGAGACATTCCACATTAATGATCTGGGACGGTTGTACATATGCCAGATTGTACGTCTACATGGAGTTCCACACTCCATTATTTCAGACAGGGATGTCTGTTTTACTTCTCAGGTTTGGCAGGGGCTTTAGAGGGCTTTGGGTACACAGGTGCTTCTGATTACATCATACCATCCTCAGACAGATGGACAGTCCAAGTGTATCATTCGAGTTCCTGAGGACATTCTTCAAGAATGCATCCTTGATTTTGTAGGATATTAGGAGACGAACATACCCCTTGTGGATTTTTCCTACAATAATAGTTTTCAAGAAACTATTCATATGGAACCTAATGAGGATTTCTATGGTAGTCCATGCCAATTGCCCTTATTTTGGCTGTAGGTAAAAGAGGCAGCTATGTTGGGACCTTGACTTGTCCAGGAGTCCACTAAGTAGATATAGTTGATTTGGAATAGGATGTCTACTGCACAGTCATGACAGAAGTCTTATGTTGATCGACAGAGATGACCTATGGAGTTTGAGGTCGGGGTCAGGTTTTCCTGCATGTCACACCAAGGTTGGGACACAAGAGGATTAGGAGGTAGGGTAATCTTTCACTGAGGTACGTCAGACCATTTTAGGTGTTTTAGAGAGTCGGGATAATTTCCTATTAGTTGCAGTTACATAAGAGGTATAGGTCTATGCACGACGTCTTCCAGGTTTCTCATCTTCGACTTTACTTCTCAGACCCATGTCATGTTTTTCAACAAGAACAGGTTGAGTTAGAGGTGGATGCATCATTAGAGGAGGATCTTATCCATATTTTTGACCAAAGTGTGAAGGTTTTTTATGGTTGGTCTATTCATGTGGTATGAGTTCTATGGTAGCACGGGTGAGTACAGGATGAGACTTGGGAGAGGGAGTCTGATGTATGATCACAGTGGCCTATGCTGTTCTAGGATTCTTCTTCTACTCTGCCTTGCTATGGAAATTCTGGGATGAATTTCTTTAAGGAGGTATGTTTGTAAGAACCTAGATCTTCTTCTTAGGTACATTTCTCTCTTTTCTGGTTTTTTTAGAAAAAGAGGAGTTTCTGGAAATTTTTGAAGTACACATTGTGTAATTTTATGTACACGTCATATATTCTTTTGTCGCACGTAGTCATGTGTCGGTCGTGTAACATCCGAACACAAAGTCTTGTGTGGTGACCTATAAACCACCTAATGTGTGGGTTGGTAAGGACAAGAACGCATTTTTTACTTCTAATGTGTATGTTGTGTACATTATTTTTTTCATTAAATGGATCGGGGTCACGTCTAATTGGGAGAAGTGTCTTTTTCTTCACCTTCATTGACTGAGAGCATCTTTATAGTGTCGATCCTTCCCTGATCCCCCGATCAAGAATCATATCTCTGATTCAACCACCGTTGATTGCATTGGGATTTCCATAGTAAGTACTTTCTTTTTCTATATATTTGTCTCTTGATTTCTCCTCTTTCTCAAATTAGCCTCAGTTGAACGTTTTAGATAGTTTTGTAGATATACCGCATTCTAGGTCGATCCAAGGGCTGACGCCAGGGTATATCAATCTCACAACACTAAGTTAGGTGGTTTGTGCCTTTCTATAGATATTCTTTGAGTTAAATGTTCAAAAGTACCCAGTACCCTTGATCAGGGTAATGTGTGTTTACGGTTTTAACCCCGTTATTGTCTGTTATGATTTATATGCCTGCTTAGAGGTAAATTGAATGTGAATAGGTTTAATTTTCTATGATCTGGATGTCTTTCCCATGCTTGTATTTTTTGACCTTTTGGTCTTTCATTACCTGTTAGGGTGCTTGCTTTCCATTTCTTGTGCTGATAGGATGGAGTGATATTATTATTTATCTGACATGTAGTTATGTAGTAGACTATTTTTCCAAGTAGTTTTTGAGGTATACTTTGGCTGTTATATATCACTGTGCTCGATTGACTTACACAAGGCTATGAGAACCTTGTGTAGTAGACCATAGGGAGAATGGACGTAGAGGGCTTCTCCAGAGTGTTTTTTTATTGTTATGATTCAAGACTATAGGGGGAATGGATGTAAGTGATTCCTCTAAGTGTCTGTAGTTCCTCAATGTGGGCCACAGGGGGAATTGGATATTGAGTGCTTCCCCAAAGTGCCTTTTAGTTACCGATACGAGACTATAGGGGGAATTGACGGTGAGTTCTTCCTCAGAGAGTCTATGCAAAAGATGAACCAAAGTGGTTAGACTATGTGTACATCCCAGAGGGTTTCTTGTGTTTGTTTTGGTTGGACCAGAGGGGTTTGGCTATGAGTACTTCTGAGAGGGTTCCCTTCTTTTGTTTAGATACATACTTGATATCTGTTATTTTAATGCATTTGGAACTATTTGATTATTTACTTTTGGGTACTTCTTTGTTTACTACTTCTCTTTTCTTATTGTCTACCATATATATTCACTGATTGTTAGGAACAAATCTTTGGGTGGTTGCGAACTGGGATTAGTCTCACACCCTGTTTGGGTCATGCTTTTGGGCCCAAATAGATTATATTGTTGTAGGTACAGACAAGGGAAATCACCCTTCTACTTCAAGTACTTGATTGCTGAGGAGCTGGAGAGAAAGGGACCAAGATGAGGCTTTCAATGCTGTTGGAGTTTATCTGTTTTCTTTTGTAATTTGGTTATTTTTTTACTCCATCATTATGAATTTTATGGCTTCTTTCCTAGACATCTATATCATGCATCATTATATATATGTTCTCTAGTTGTATATTACCTCTATCTTCTACTCTTACCTTTTTTATGGTATAATACTACTTTTTCTATTGCTATCTGTTTACTTCTGCTGTGTTACTCTACCAATGACGGCATAGTTTCTCCACCGTCACACCCAATGCCCTCACTATTAGTCGGTAGCCTCTAGCATTTGGGGAAGTGCACTTTAGGCCTTGTGACCAAATAAGTATGGGGTGCCTCTAGGTGGCTTCTGGAACCGGGACGTTACAAAACATTATAGTGACCCAAGCATGAAATACATAGATATTACATCATTTTAGATAAAAATTAAGCATATTAAAAAAATTCATGCCCAAGGACTGTAATAATTTACACTCATTAGAAAAAAAATTCACTTTATTCTAGTTTGGTAAATGATCCTCAAAACGTCTTTAATGATCTTACTATTTAGTAATCATACATAAAACCTTTCATTATAACCTAGGGAAAGAAAACATTAGAAATGGGATAGCTCCAATTCTCATTAACTGTAAATAATCAAAATATATGTGCATAACATGTACATAATTTTATCATAACATAATAATAACATTTTAATATCATACCCTACATAAAAACATCATAATCATGAGACATGTAATAAATATTGGTAGTTCATAAGATAATAAATTATATGATAATCAATACCATGAACCATGTTATCATATCCAAGGAATAATAAATAGAATTTTTGGAATACACATAAACATGTAACAGTATTCCCTAAAAGTAAAGTGCATTACCAAAACCCAACAGGGAACTTCATAGGGACTATACCTACTAGGAATGTAACGCCATGACCCCAGAAGCCTAGAGTCGGTACATTATTTTAATACATTGGCATGATTACAAGGAATCAAGTCCCGAAAGACCGACCAGTATAGTTGTCTTGGAAAATATAATACATACATAAATGTTACATTCCACATTAGAAAGTAAAACACAACAGAAATGATCCTTCGATAATTCCATTAATCCCTTATATTAACCCTGATTATCAATCATAAAACACTTCTTGGAATCCTGGGAAAATAAAACATAAGAAATGGGTGATCTCATATTCTCAGTAAGGATAACAGTATAGAAAAAAATTCATAAATATGCATAAAAATTTATGGAAATGTATAAAACTAAAACAAAAGAATTTTAAACATAAACATCAGTATAATGTGGATATGATAAAATCAAATAATTCCATTTACTTATTCAAATGGAAATTATACTAGTCGAATAATCACATGACATATCAATAGCCACTTTCATAAAGATGGAATGCATAATTCCAATCTTTATAACTACATAGTCCATGCCTTATGCTAAGACTACAAATAATATTTTGTCAAGGCCTTGTGCTAAGACACTAGTTTGTCTCGTGAGACCTACTGATGCATTGAAGAGCTATAGCAGGCTACACCCATCACTTACTAAGTAAAACGCATTCCCTATATTAAAAGTTTTAAATATAACATAAATTTTTTTATTAAAACTAGCATTAGAAATATCAATACTTTATCTATAAACCATGAATGGTATAAAAATAAAAAATCCACATTCCAACATATCACAAAAACTATAATAAAATATGAAAGATTTGTATAATAATAAATCAACATCAAAAAATCTTAAAATACATCAAAGGATGTTGACATAGATGAAATTTATTTGTAAAACTCTTTGAGAGAAATATCCCTTTTTCATGAAAACTTTTAAAAGTCACACAATTTTGAAAGGAAGATATTTAAAGACATTTTTGAATCAAAGTGTCCCATACCACATTAAAACTTTGAAAGGAATTAACATTTTAAAAACATTCATGTCAATATAAATAATTCCTTAAAACCAATTTTGAAAAAATGGACATTATTGAGAATGATTTAGAAGAATAAATATTTAAACAATTTAAAATGATGATCTATGTAAAGAGTACCTTCTATAAAACCTTTAAAGATTCATTTTGAAAACATTTTTATGAAATATGGAAATTGATGATAAATATGTCTCAGTAAATACTTACTCATAAAAAATCTAGGTTAATGATGGGATTGAGAAATTAACCCATACATTGTACTTTTCCTAGGTCAATGGTATGTTAACCTCTTGTATAATAGTTAAAACATTGTTATTAAATTATAAAATAACTATATACATAAATATGATATCATATATGATCCTATAATATTTTTTGGATAATAATATTTTAGTAGTATCATCATTTCGGGTGTTAACTGATCTGTTTTCCATTATATGGTCGGTTACGTAAGCCATGTTTTTTATGTATAGGATGTATTTTATTCATATCCAGAATTATATTATGTTATTAAATATTATTTTTAATCAAAAAATGAAATTTATTCTTTAATTATTATGATGGGGAATGAATCTCATCGCGTTCGTCGAGACGGTAATCCGTACGTACGCACGAGCGACAATATTATTATATTGATTGTGAAATCATATGTAATTAGATAGTATTAAATATATACAGAATCATTATCATGTTTATTATTTAAATCATCTATACTCATTATTATACCCATCCAAATAATGAAGTTTTTGAATAATAAACTACACCACGACTTAGAGACGGTAAGCCATACATACGCACGTATGGTGAATTTTTCATTCATATGATGGATAAAATAATGAATACGGTTGTACAATTTTTATAATAAATTCACAGTACATAGAGGATACTGAAGTTATTATTTTATAATGGAAACAGGATAGAATGGGGAACTAGAAGAAGAAAATAACTTGAAATAAGTGATGAAATATTTACCTTTTCTTCGGGTTCTACCTTTTTATTTGATAAAAAGGGACCCTTAGGTTAGCATTCTGACCCAAGGAAGGACTCTAGGATGAAGGGAGGAAAGTTTAGAGGATAATTGGGTGGAGTTTGGCCAATCCAAATGGATTTGGAGGTGTTAAATTATGATAAGTGGAAGTTCCATTTTTTAGGAGAGGTGAGGGTCACTTTAGGAAAAGCGTGAAATATTATTCAATAAATAATTTATTTTTACTTACTGATGTCAACTTTTTCTCTCGGATTTTGGAAATTCAACTCACAGAAGCTATAAAATTATTCCTTATGCAATTTTTCTAACATGCCTAGAAGGTGGGTAATAGAGGTTAAAAAGTTCAAAAAAAATTATGCATCCAATTTTATTATAAATTGACTCCAATGAATTACATTGAACTAATATAGGTATTATATATCTATTTTTACCTAAAATAAATTTAAATAAAAAAAATAATAATTTACATAAAAAGTCAGTTTTAAATAATAACGTAGTATTTTTATCTATTCATCGAATATTGAATGTTTTCAAAAAAATAACAAAAATTCACCTTAAGATAATTTTGATATTCAGAATTAAAAAGCAGGTTTTTTAAAAGTAAAATCTATCAAAATAATGACATGCGTTTATGTCAAATATAAATGTGAAATTACTTATAATGACCTAATTTGTATTAAATGATTAAAATATAAACTAATTATAAGTCAAAACAATTCAAATGTATAATTTATCACTATAAATTATTTCTATTAAAAAGGTTGTTTTCAATTAAAATTTCGTATATTTCACTATTCATCAAAATTTCAAAGTTATCAGAAAAGTACCAAAAATTTATCGAAACTAAATTTTTATGTCCTGATTCTAAAAATTATTTTAATTTCATTAAATTAAATATTTAAATGTTTTAGATATTTTTTCAAAAAAAAATCTCCATTAAATAGGCGATAAAATTGCATTTTTTGAAAAATACTTCTTTTATTTGGAAAATTGAATTTTTCTTTATATCAGGTCTAAGAAAAAAAATATGAATGTTAAAATTATATAGGATATATATAAAATTCAAAATGTTGTTAACACTATTCATAACTGCTTTTTGAACAGCTAGTTTGGTAGGTTGTTGTGTGCTCGAACTCGGGGTTGCGTATAGCACAATCTATTGAATTACATTAATGAGATAGCGTACTATGAAATCTTCGGGTGTTACAAGGAATTAAAAACCACTATCTCTAGTCATAGTTCATTCTTTGTTAGGAATTTGGTTTCCCGAGCATCCTATAGTTAATTGGGTTTCTCCATCTTCTCATAGCGGATCGAGTTTCCCCAGCTTCCCATAGTATATCAAGCTCATCGACTCGGCTCCCATCATTATATCATGAGATATAAATCATTACCCAATGAATTTTTGGGAGATATAGGACCCACCCATCACATAATAAAATGATAAATACATTTTTCACAAGATATTAAAAACTTTCATCATGTCATTACCCATAACAATAGATGGGTTTCATAAGCACCATAACATAAACCTTCAAATTAAACAGGTCTCATAAAAATTTATAATATCATTACCTATAGGAAAAAATATGGGTTTAAAAATCATTTAATCAGTGCATAACCCATGAAATGAAATGGGTTTCGAAACAATATAACCTATTTAAGAAGAACTAAATTCATAAACATCATTCCATATAAACATAAACCATTTATGAAAAAATATGAATATTATTCTTGGATCATGTCCCTAGTAAAGCATAAACTATAACAAAGTATGTCATCATATATGGAGAAGGATTTTGAAATATTACATTAAAAATTTCTTATGTTCAATATCCATTCATTGAAAATACTTTCTATGAAACCATTTCAAAAAATAGATCTCTTATAAAAAATCATTACTATATCCTTTAAAACATTTCTTTAGGAAAATATCATTTCTTCTTGGAAATATTAGTTGTATAACATAAAGCCTCTAGGAAATAAATCTCATTGAAAATAAATATTAAATAATATAATAGAACATATAAAAAAATTAAAACACATTTTCAATGTTATACATCTTTGAAAACAACATTCTATGAAATATTTTTGAAAACATTTAAGGAATTATTTTAAAATCATTTAGAACACTCCATGAATCATAAAATAATATTGAAGATTTTCTCTTTGATACCCATTTTAATAAAATGGTAATTCTGAATATTAGAAAAAACATTATTAAAAAACAGTCTTACAATATTTAAATGGAATATTCAAATGAAATATGGTCATGATTCTAGATAAATCAGTAAAATCCGAACATTCTTTTTCCACCGTAATAGTTTAAAAAACTGACTTGAACAAAAAACATGAAAATTATTTTTTATTCTAGTGTATTATAAAGTAAAACATTGTAAAAAAATCCCTATAAAAACTATTGGATAACATTAAAAAAATTTGAAAACATTTTTAGAAAACAGGGATTTGAAAGAACACTGATTTTTGACCAAAAAGACAAATAAGTTAGGATTTTCATTAAACATATTAATTATCTTTAGTACCCAAGAGTTTGGAAATGGTATAATTACATGGATATAACATTAATATGAAGATGATGATAATAATATTCATGATAGTTCATGAGATATGTATCTTAATATTTCATCAATGGAAGCATAATCATAAATAATCTCAATAAATGAAGAGATTGTAGTTATAAATTGTTATCACTTTGGTAACATTGAATCATAATAAAATGGAAATAATAAAATTACAAGAAGATTTAAATATCATGAAAATAATTAGATTTATTATATAACATTTCAATTGTAGAATATACACCTCATATAAAATTAGAGGTGCATAACGTGGCATGTTTCCCAAAGAAGGAAAACTGAGACAATGTTACTTCACCAGTTTCGTAAATTTTGAAACATAATCCCAATGTAATGAATATCATAATATGAATATGTAAATACAAAAATATTTAAGTATAATAATCATAGGATAAATCAATGTGATTTATATACACCACAAAAATGATTTAGGTGGTGAATATGGTGTGTATCTCACAGAAATATAAACTGAGACGGAATTCCCTTACCTTAAGACTTGACATTCATCATACACATTCAATCCTCATTTATAATAAATATATTTTTATTATAAACCAACCAAAAACCATATTATTTTATATAATACCATATATTATTATTCTATGAATTTATATTAATCTTTTATTAACAACTCCATATTAATGTTAGGTTTTGGGTAATATATCTGTTTTTTCATATATGTTTTGGCTTGTTATTCTTGATCCTCTTATTTGAATCATGATTTACCTATTTCAAAAATTTAAATCATCAAATAAATATAATATATATTCATTATATATGTATTTATGTTTATATATAAAATATATAAATATGAAATGGAATACATCGATCATGGAGATGGTAGATAGTATGTAAGCATGAATGATGTTTCCGTTTTATTGTCGTATTGAATTAATGAAAGTAAATGAAATATATGTACATATATATGTATAAAATCATTAAATTAGAATTAATATGTCACATATATCATATATTTTTACTTAAAATCCTCAATAAATTTCATGTAATGTGTGAATGAATCACATTGCTTTGACAAGGTAGTAGTCCACACGTCCACAAACAATGTTTTCATATTTACACAAAATAGAAATAATGAATGTACACTTTATAAATTAATTTCAGAAGAATAAATACATCATAAATTTCGTATATATAATATAAAAAAAATATTTTTCATCATAATTATCAACCATGATTAGGGATAGAGTAAAAACGAATAACATCGTTTCATGAGGTGCTAGTTCGCCATACAAAGGAACAACATGTTTGTTTCCCATTATATGGAGGTGTGTGAAAAGTGTAGGTAAGAAAATAAAAAAAAATTAATAGAAACAAATATTTATGAAAATTATTTATTATATATAAATCAAATAAAAATAATTTAAGGTGTGGATAATTAAATGAAACAAAATATGATCATTAAAGAATCTTTCCACATTTTCGGGAAACTCTTTTTTCTTAATACCAAAAAGCTTCCTTGGATAAATTTCCTCCAATGGAAAGGCTTATATGATTTGGTAAGAACTATAGGAATATTATTCTCATATATTTATGGTGATATATAGGTCCATATGGGTGGGAATAGATGGGATGGGTGAGTCTGTTCTTATAGTGGAGGAGGTGTGGCATTCTTGTATATCATTGAAAATTGAATTCCAACCACGTTTCAACAATGAAATGTGTCTCCCATAACAAAAATAACAAGATAAAATGAATAATATGTTTGAAATATGGCCATATAATTGATTTTAATTACTTTCAATAATATTATTGAAAAAAAATAAGTTGAAGTAATTTGAAATTAAAAATTACTATTATTAAAAATATTTATTCCTTTTTTCCAAATTCTAATCACATAAGTGGATAAAATTAATTCAAATTTATTCTCATATATGGGATAACACCACATGTTTTTATAGAAAAAATTCTCAAAAGTTTGGTAGGTTTTTATATTTAATTTCAAAGTAAAATTAATTACAATGACATCAATTGTATTAATGGATTTATTAAAGATATAATTTAAATTTAGAACAAGTAAAAATATAATTTAAATATATAAAAAAATAGACAAAAAAGTAGTATTGAATTAAAATTCAATATTATTCATTATTCATCAAAAATTGAAACATTAATGAAAAATACAAAGAAAAACCATCCTGCTATAATTTTTTTCCTATTTCAAAAATGAAGTGTATTTTAAAAAATAAAAGTTATAAAATTTTCAAAAACATATTTAAAATGGGTTCTCCATTAAATGGAGTTAACATTACATTTTAGAAAAATATATCTTTTTATTCATAAATTTAGACTTATTCTTATTTTATAACTATAAAATAAATTTTATGATGATAAAAAATATTTATTGAAAATATAATATTTAAATTTTTATAATAACATTATTCAAACGTTATTTGTTTAAATTTTTGAGATAAAATTGTGTTTGTACGTAGAAAAAAAAGTTTTCTTATAAAAGTAATTTCTTTATTTTCAAATAGTTCTTACATTCAGTTAAAATAATTTATAGACAAAGGATTAATATTATAATTATTTGTAAATAATATTTTTTACAATTTAGTTAATCTTATTTTTAACTTTAATTCCAACAGCTAGGTGGAAGCTATAAAAATATTTTAATAGTAATACTAATAGTATCTTTTATTCTGGTAATACTCGACCTAACGTGTAACAGAAGCTATCAGAAGAACTATATATTGTGTGTAATAAAAATAAAACATATTATTGTGTATGCCAAAAGCTAATATAGTTATTGTGTGCATGACAATATTGACTTGGTTTGGGGTATAACACAGAACACTCTTAGTGATTTCATATAACAGAAGTTATATTCAGTGTTGTATGAAATAAAAAATATAAAAAGATTAAATTAATAAGAAAAAATTAATTCACAAAATCATGGGGTGTTTCATTCTCCCCTCTTAAAATGAATTTATCCCTTGAAATTAGTATTGTTTGTAAATTTTTTAATACTTTAATGTTTAATTCATAGAAACCCATATAGTAAAAATAATTTCTAAAACATCCGTGAAAAAAGAAATTTGGAAACATAATGGTAACCTAAAGTGTCACAGAACAAGGTTTATATATAGGATAATATAATAGGGTAGATAAGATTAGAAATGGAAGAAAATCTTAAATAATTATAGATATTGGTAATGTGCCTTTATCACTAGAATGTGAATAGTCAATGGAAAGTTAAGGTCCACATAACCATAAATATATGATAATTTATAAGAGAATCAGTTCAATGGAAATTATGGTTTTAGGATAAATCTTTTTCAATATCATTTTCCTAGATTTCCCTAATTATTTATCTATCTAAAAACATAAGTGAATATAATTACATGATTTTATTCCTTTTCATATGAACAATATAATCCTTTTGTTGTTCCTTTCTTGGTTTCAACTTCATCACTAACTCTAATAAATAAAGGTTATTTTTTCATTACTAAAGTACTAACAGATCATGAAGAAGAGTGATAAGTCGTTATATTTAGTTTCCATAAAAATAGTTATAACGGGTTATCCAATATGTATAATTCCTCAGGTGGTGATATATTAATTTAATCTAAAAACATCATCATAATTTTAACATAAACTATCCAAAAATTGTAAACCTTATAACCCTTCTGAAAGATGAAAAACCAAAAAATTAAAATGAATGTCATGAAATCAGAATCCAATTGATCCCCCATGTCTCAAAAACTATTTATTGGTTGTTACATTCCAAACATGTGTATATCCTCATCATATACTCTCTTGAAACATGGTAATAACCAAAATTACCATAAATCCTTTTTGAAAATAGGCTTCCTTCATTATTTAGAAGATTACTAGATATGATCTTTAAATCCATGAAGTTTCAAACTTCATCCAGGATAATAAACCACTTTTCAGCAATTCATTTATCAGTTTTGAGTCTATAAATACAATCCAATATACTTTATCCAAATAAATCATCTTCTAATCCAAGATAAACACAATTGTCTCAACATATTCAACATTTTAAAGGTTACCTTACCTAATTACAAAATATTACATCTACATTAAATAACTTATCTATTTCTTTAACACCATTAAACATATCATTTTCATTCCTTCACAAAAAATATACAATAAAAATACATATATTTCATGATTCATATAACATAATCGTTGAATTATAAAACATAAACACTTCAATCATCCATATTTATTCTTAAAACATTACTATTGATTAATAATATTATTCTTTAATTACCTTTCGTTGAATATTAAGTATGAATCATGTCTTTAAGTTCCTCAACCAAAATCTAATCATTTCTCTTACGTTTAATGTCACTAATTCTTAAAGAACATCACGGAACTTTCAAATGTCATTTTAGGTCTCTTTAACATTAGTAGTATAACCAGTACTCATAGAACATACTAAATATATTCATTATATTCCATTTAAAAATATACATTCATTGTTCCCATACTTTCCACATCTAAAACATTTATTGCAAACATGGTTCCTTCTAGTTCTCCCTATTGACTAAAACCAGAAATAATAGGGTGATAAACACTTATCATAGTTGAAAACTAAAAAATCATGATATATTATGTCTTAATAATGAAACGTATGTATTTAATCTCTAGTATATTAGGTTTATCATAGGTTTTTTATAGTCATGTTCTATTTTAAACATTCATTATGGTTTGTAATGTGTTTTTGAATTCCCAATTCAAATTCCCTAAGAGTGTCAAACTTGGCGTGAAGTAAGGAATTTTGTCACACACTAATTCTCCATTGAGTCTAGCTTAATATAGTGTTTTTGGTTTTGTTACCCCTATTTGAATTTGTTCCAAATCCACATACACTTTTTGTATCTAGACATTGATTTATTTCTAGGAAACCAATCGCTCTATCCTTTACTGAAATTCTATGTTTTTTTATACTTTAACTTATCATTATATTTAACCATAGAGTACATCCTTATAAATATCCTTCTAAATATCCCTAAGGATATCAATAAGGTTTTCCCATCCCAGTATCTGAAGGTTGTCTAAACCCTTCCATTAATACCAACTATATTGACTCAGTATTAACATACAAGGATATTACATCATTTTAGATGAATATACAACACATTACAACAGTATATGGTCGAGGACCGTAATAGTTTAGTGTCTATGGAAACATGGAACACAATATTATAGTTTGATGAATGATATTGAACATATTTTTTAAAAAGATTCCCTTTTATTTATACTACTTAGAACATTTCTTCATAACCAGGGAAATGAAACATAAGAAAGTGGTGAGCTTAAATTCTTAGTAAGGGTAAATAAATAAAATAGAAAAGTATAGCATGAACATAAAGGCATGTGAACATGTTCATAACATGAGAATATCATAACATACATAAATATATCATAATCAAGAGATATTGAATAAATATTTTATATTCATAATAAATTATATTATAAGATAATCAAAAAATGAACCATGTGAGCATATTAGAGGCATAAGATATAGAATTTGCGGCAGACACATAAACATGTAACATGATTTCCATTAAATCTAGGGTCATTTAAAAAACATAACATGGAACTTAATGGGTACTATACCTACTGGGAGAGACACACCACCATCCACATTCATGATCCTTTTTATATATGGGGTCAGTTTTCCACATCTTCCCATAGTGGATCAGAATACCCCATCATCCCATAGTTGATCAGTTTTCCCCAACTTCCAATACTGGATTGTGTTTGCCCATATTCAAATATTGGATCGGGTTTCCCAATATTCCCATAGTGTATCAAACTTGTCAACTTGACTCCCACAATTATCTCATGAGATATAAATATTTACCCAATGCATTGGAGAGAGATATAGGTCCCACCCATAAAATATTAAATCATTAATATTTTTTCCATAAGATAATAAAAAATTCATCATATCATGACCCATTAAAAGATTTGGGTTTCATAAAAATCATATCATAAACCATTAAATGGAATGGGTATCATAATATTTCATCATATCATTACCTATAGAAAATATATAATCTTTACAATTTTTTCCTAAAAGAATAACCTATAAAATGAAATTGATTTTAGAATAATGTAAATTGTGGATGAAGAATAAATGTTATACACATAATACCATCTAAAAATAAATGATTCATACAAAATATGAATTGTATTATTGTAACATATCCATAGTAAATAAGAAACTAAAAAATTATGTCATCCTAGATAGAGAAGGGTTTTAAAATATCACATAGAACATTTATTAAGTTAAATATTATTTCATTGAGAATAATTTTCCTAAAAAATAATTTAATAATACTTTTATTATAATGAAATCTGTATAATTTCATTTAAAACATTTCTTTAAGAAAATATAATTTCTTCTTAATTTTTTTTAAATTATACATCCTTTTGGAAACCATTTATATTGAAAATAAACTTGAAGAATTATAAAGGATGATATAAGACATTTAAAAAAAATTTAAAAGTAAAACATATTTGAAAACTTTTTTCTTTGAAAATATCTTAAAAATAATTTAAATAATTATTTGAAAACCATTTAGAAAACTTATTGAGTCATAAAAAATTTTAAATCCATTTTATATTAAAACCAATTTAAAAAATTCAATGACCAAAATATTAGGAAAATAAATATTCATAAAATATTCTTGTAAAGTTGGAAAGTGATTTTCAATGGTAGGATTGTTAGAAAAGTGGATAAAATCGTACATTTTGAACATTCCGTTTACACCTTAAAATTTTAGAAAAGATACTAGATCCGAAAATGGGAAGAAGATTAATTTTTAAAACCATTTTGATAAAACGGAAAACATGTAAAAAATTATTTAATCTTTATTGGAGGATAGTAAAACATTTTTTAAAACATTTTTAGAAAACATGGTTTTGAAAGAAAATAGATGATGGACCGAAAAAAGTAATAAAGATTGATTTTCATAAAACTATTTTCTTAATTATATTAATTACCATAGTGGTAAATGGTATAATTAACTGTATATAACATGAATAACCAGATGGTGAAAATATTTATGATATTTCTTGAGGGATTTGTTATAGGCTTTTACCAGTGGAAGCAAAATCATAAACAATCTTAACAAATGATGAGATTATAGAAATAATTTGTTAAATATTTGGTAACATTGAATAATAATAAAATAGAAACAATAAAATTAAATGAAGCTTAAAATATTATTAAAAAACTCGATTCATGATGTAACCGTTAAAATTTAGTAGATAAAACTACTAATAAAATTTAGGTGCATAACATTGTATTGGTCTCAAAGAAGGAAAAGTGAGACGGATTCACATTTCTAATTCTGTAAATTTTGAGAAATAAACACCATGAAATGAAGATAAAAATTGGTTATCTAAATACTCATTAATATATGTATAAGAATCATATAATCCATAAATTGGTAGTATACACACTACACAAATGAATGAAGTGGTCAATATGAAATGTATCTCACAGAAATAAAAAGTGAGATGAAATTACCTTACCTTAAGCCCTGAATTTCATCATACATATTAAAAACTTGTGTATAATAAATATAATTTTATTATAAATATACCAGATAAACATATTATTTTATCACATACCATAAATTATTTGTTTAGGAATTTATATTTCCAATTCACTAACAACAACATGTTTTTGTTATGTATCTGGTAATATCTACTTTGTTTTTTCGATATGAATTGTCTTGTTAGACTTGATCCTATTACTTAAATAATTATTTAATTATTTATATAATTTAAATAATGATATAAATATCTTATAAATTAGTATATATTTATTTATAGTAATCTATAAAATATAGAAATATTAAATGTAATACACCGTTCATAGAGATAGTAAACCTTATCGCTACTGAAAATGGGTTATAAAAAATTTATATATACCAACATTTTAGAGAAACCATGGGTATAAAGAATTTGATAAAACCTATACACATGGTTTTAAAAAAAAATTGTGGTTATATCCCCTTTCATATCAGGCCTCACTTGAGCTCCTCCTCCCCAACCACTTTAATGAGCACTAATCATCCCCTCCTATAAGCTTCGTCCTCCCTAATCTCCCCACCTACCCATGCCTCTTCCTAGGCTTCAACCTCTTGGACTCCACCACCTTCTAAACCTCATATCCTTTACCTTTATCTCGACCTCCCATCCTCCACCTCTTTCTCGAACTCCTAGTTTCATCCTCCACCTTGACCTCCCAGCCTCCGCCTCCTAGCCCCTATCTCCCTCCCTCTACCTTCCTGCCTTTATGTGTATATCTGCCTCTTCTTCCCTACATCTGGCTCCCTGCTTCCGGATACTAACATCCACCTCTACTTACTAAAATGTTCTCATTTCGAGGTTGTTATTCATTTTGATTTTCATAATTCTTCATTTTTACATCTTCATAAATTTCTTATTCGTGATAAATAATAACATATATTTTATGCTATGTTTCATTTATTTTCAATGATTATGGTGAAATGAAACACAAATAATTACTTAATCCATGGATTTTCCTACAATAGTGAACCATGTAGAAACCAGTGTGTCTTGTGTAATTTCATGTTTATATTCTGTAAAACAATATCAAAAAAGTATGGTAGATGAACTATTGATTATATTAGGTATACAATATATAATAAAATAATACTCTGATCAGCATCTAAAAGATAGTCAAAATATTGATCATTTTATAAAATATTCTAATATCATTTTGTGTTTTGAGTGCATTAAGGGAAATAAATTAATTTAAAAGAATAACATAACATTATTCAATACTTATTTGGGAATATCTTCTATTTGATCATCTTGGTGGACCTAATAATTAATATTAAAAATAGTTTATTTTTTAATTAATAATTTTTTCTCTGATTTAACAGGATTAGTTTTCCTTATTATGTTTCATTTCTCTATTAATATGGATGAGTTATAAATTTTAATAAGAATACGAAAACAAAATAATTCTATATTATGGGTCATTGTTAAGAAAATGTAAAATATGTTTGAAGGATACTAGTATCCGGGAAATGTATGGTATTCATGAATAAGTGTGTTAACGTATTTATTCTTAAAATGATGAAGTAGTAATGGATGAGTATCATGTTATAATAAGAGAAGACATAACCCATAGGTATAAGAGAATCCAATGATTCCATACGTGTATTTCTTCTATATTTCATAGGAGATGGTTTAACAATTTAAATTAGAAAATATGATTTAAATGTAGAGAATAATTCACAAGAGATCTGTAATAAAATCTTGGGTAATCAAGATGTCATATAAATATAATGGTGCAAAATACATGTTAATGAAAAAAATATAAAAAGTATCCAACTATTCCCTTAAATGGTAATTCAATACTTTTTATTATATAATGAATATGTTTCATTAATAATCATAGATTAATTATCATGACTCAACATAATTTTAGAAATTGGCTATTTAGATATCAAATCTAGTTAAACAACTATGATAATTGATTGTGGAGAACCAAAGGCTATAAAATAGGAAGGTAAGACTTAATGATAAAATAATAAATTACAAATATGTGATGATGGAATAAAGTGATTGATAAAAAACATATCCAATGAATTTTAGGGTGATATTTCTTGTCGAATGAAACTCCATTATATTATAAATTCTCATATTGTGGAAAATATTAAAAAATTTATAGTTGTTTGAATAAGAATTAAGATCATCAAAGAAGCAGTTAAATGCCATTGGAAATCTTAAATTCATATATGATTATCATTTACTTTTTAATCAAACTTTAATAGGTGATAGTGAAAATAAATATTTGATTTCTGTTTAAATATATAATTATTAGAGGATAATAATATCATAAGGGAATACTATATACTAAAACCATCCAAAAAATGATAAAACTCATTCAATATTGGGGAAAAATATGTCTATGGTAATTCAGAAGATAATGAAAAGTATTATTTATTTTGTTAACTACTGTGAAACTTTCCCTTATTGATATAATTACAATTATTGAGGTCTACTAAAAATTTAGGATATATTTTTAATTTTTGTGGAATTTAGTGACACACCATTAGTTTTGGTTCTATAGAATTTCAATACATTAACTATTGTGATGTTATGGGAACATATAATGTATTATATATCAATATTGATATAAAACATATATTTTTTAATCATATTATATTTATCATAATAAATTTTACTCTACTGTCAATTTACAAGTAGGTTTAAAATTAATTAATGTATAAAATTTAAATTCTTATAAATAAAAATATATTTTATTGTGAAATATATTTAAAATGATAAATTAATAAGATTATTATGATGATGGTGTTATGAAAAGAATATCTAAATCTACTACAAAACATATAAAATATTAGAATAACGTGAAAAATTATTATAAGTAAGGGAAGATTTCATATATTTTAAAAACTAAAAAGGATCAAGTTATATGTTTTTCTAAAGAATGTTTCATCAAGTATGATCAAATAATTATTTATTAAATAAATTAATAGTCTAAATAAGGTAGGAAAATTTATAATGTTCCAATGATTCCTTGACGGTATATATACCAAAATAATAAGGGTATTTTTTTCTAATAGTTTTTCATGAAAAGAACAATAAAGATGAATTTTAAAAGTTATTCAATTCCATCAAATAAATTTCAAATCTAAAAATTGAATCCAATGCAAAGAATAAAATGAAAACATTCAATTATACTAACTTACTATCCTCATCAACATGATAGAAATAGAAGGTTCCCCTAACCAATTTTTTTAATGATATTAATTTTTTTTTTGTTTAAGGATTTTTGGGACGGATGTTACATAGAGATATTTTTTTTATAAGGAAAGATATATTTTGGCATGATATTTTATTCAAACATGATGTCTTAAGTAGTATAATGGATAACTTGTTGAGGCTGGGATATAAAATGGTAATAATGAAAGTTATAGAAATGTAGATTATAAAATTAAATCTATGATTGTTGAAAATATTTTTTTGAAGTGTGTATATTTTTCATATAATTAGTCTGTGAAGACTTGATTAGATACCTTGGACCAGCAGTAGTAAAAAAGTTTTTTTCTTGCACACATAGTTTAAAGAAGTAATTCATATGTTATGTTCAAAAACATTATTATTTTTAGGTTATAAAAATGATATAATATATTTTTGATAATTATGATGGAATTTAGTTTCTTATTTGGTGATCCAGCTAAGAGTCTAGGGGAGTAAAGTGGTGGTGATGTGATTAATATCCCCATGAACCAATGAAGAAATCCCAACAAAACATGTCCAGAAATATATTCTAGAAATTGGTATCAATTTAAACTGTTTGTATCAATCATGGTTTCCAAATATGATTTGAAATGATTAAATATAGAATGACTCAAAAACAATTTAGTTGATTTTTATTCACCAAAAGTTTGGTGAGAGGGTTTTTTAGTTCCCATGAATAATTCCTCGGTGGAAAATAAAAATTTTGAATTTTTAAAATAAAAATTACCAGAATGAAAGAGTTAGAAGTTATATTTTAAGATAAATATTTTATTTACATTGAACTAAATGTTATAAATATTATATTTTATTATGTCTCATTAATTTTTCTGGCATACATTATCCATAGTGTGATCATCATGAAAACAAAATTAATATAGAATTATCTATCCAAAGAGTCAAATCAATTATTGAATTTAAAAATAAGTATTCTTTTATTTTAATGAATAATATCTATACCACTAGTATTTATTAATGATAAGTGGTGAGTATATTATCAATTCTCTAAATAGAACATGATCATTGAATTATATTCCATGTGGGGGAGCTTATACTCTTTATATTTGATGCATGGACTATTCTAATTATGAGTGTGATGAAGTGGTTTCGAATCGTGAACCCCCTTGGAGATATATTACATAATTTTCCATAATTTTAAATTAAAATTAAATATAATTTTTATAATTTAGATCAACAATACAAGGGTAGTATGAAGTAGTAATTGAATTATAAGAGCCTTGAATCAAATTTATACACTTTTTAAATATCCTACATTAATTATTAATAGTTTGGTAAAATTATTGGTATTTGATTTCAATATGGGGAAGAAGATTCTTGAATAAAAAATGAATCCTCAAAGTGAGATTACTTATTCTAATATCCCCCTAATGGGATATGAATTAATTATATTTATACGATTAGATATTGGATTATCAATTGTATTTTTTTCAATAAAATACAATATGGAGATTGTTATCATCTGATTGAGGATTGATGATTTAATTATGATTGATTTGTTTCAAAAACGTGTTGTTAATTTTGGGGTATATTTTTTAACCACTAAATATTTGTTTTGGTGATATATTTGTAAGTAAAAATGGTAAAAAATGAATAAAGAATATGAAATAGTCAATATGGATATGTATTTTAAATTTTTCTTTGAGATTTTTTCAAAGATAAATAAGGAATCCCCAAATGGGAAAAGTGGATCTCATGGAGACCATAATGGATATCTTGGATAAATTAAATTAAATAACTAGATTTTTAGTAATTAAGAATATTCACCTAGATCAAAACAAGGAGCACCATGTCATTTTATAGAAGAATATTCTTTATCATGGGTATGTCCAATATATTTGTTTCAAGGGTTCATGCAACGCCACAATGGTAATCACATGATTTATTTTAGGTAATCACATATTGTACTAGTATATGTAATATTTTTTTCCAAAAATACCATATAACCAGAAATTTCCACTTAATTTTAATATTCTACTAAAGTTATATTTCAATAAACAAACATTACATTTTAGATTCATTCCATTACTATGTAAATATTTTTTTATATTTTTTATTATTCATGGAGGTTTTACTTTCATGTATTCTTATTTATTCACTAAATGTTGAATAGGGTTTATCATCATTTTTCTACCCCAAAAATGTTTAGATTTTATTTTAATATAGACATTTTTAGGGAAATTATTATAATTTTTGAATAATTTGAATTATAGGCTTAACCAGAATTAATGTACAAGAAAAATTATATTTGGTAGATAATTAATCCTTCACTTAATAGTTTTTTTAAGTTTTATTTTACCCTTTTCAAAATAATTATCCTATAGAAGGTTTTCTTTCAATATAATTTTTCTTCCAAGATCCTCATTGTTCTTTTCATGATCAGTTACCTTCATATTGAATTTCTTGAGTACATCAGCGGTTTTACTCTCTATTTTGAGAGATTCCTCATTTGGTTCAACATTATTCCCATAATTTTTCTTTAAATTTATAAATTCACTATTTAACATGTTATTAAATTCAATTTTGGCCTCTAACTTAGACATGATCATGTATTCATTATTTTCTTCTTCTCCAACAACATATTTAGTACTTAAAGTTATTTTATTGAAATTACACATATTCAATGCAATTGGTAATTTTCTTTAGGGATTATTCCAGTACTTTTTAGCTATATTATGTGTATTCATCTTCTTATTTACCCATTAAATGGTTTCTATTTCATCTGTATAATTTGTTCTTGATGCTTCAAGACATGTACACCCCTCTACATGTGGATGTTTACATGCTCATGGTAGTCGTATGATGTGAATTTTTTTATTCTAAACATTCCTTCCAATATAATATTCATCCACCTTTCATGTAGGACCATGCTTTCACCCATTAGAAATTACAATTAGTATATTAGGGAAGTGACTTTTATTTTAACAAGAGATGTGTATTTTCCATTTTTTTTTATTTTCTTTATCGCATCATCCACTTAGGTCTTTTACTATATTATATATATTTAGAGTAGTTATATTCTGAGAAGGGGGATATGAGGTCACTAGAGGAGGCTATGTGTATTTCATTATAGGTGAGGGAGATCGGGGTAGTGGATTGATTAATTAGTGTGTTTTAGTTTTTCTAACTTTTTATTGTGTTTTTTTTCTTCTTTGTCGATTTTCAATGTATGGATGAGTCATGCCATTTTTTTTATTTTCGGATACTATTTTAATTAACTGTTTATAGGTGAAATAATTCCTAAGTGGTGATTCCTTGATTCCCAAGCACTTGTTCCAGCCTGTGGTCATATCCCATCCACCTTATTACATCATATTATTCATATATTAGAGTCTATTTTTGAACCATGGGAGGCCCTAAGAAGCCTTACTAACATGTCATACTTCTAGTCTTTCAGATAAACCTCTTCAATTTCTGTTACACCAAATTAAATTTCATTCTATAACATGATTTTCTAATATAATACTCATCATATATTAATTTAATTTATAGATTCTCATTCCAAATACTTTATCCCTTACGTTATTGGTTCATGTTTTGGACTCATAACATTCAGATACTTCTCAATTAATCATAAGATAAATCCATCTTCCATACTTAGCATGAATGATAAACTATTTTTAAATAGATATAAGGATTGTTACATTAAATTAACAGTATAAAATCATCTTATGTAACTTCTCAAATATCATTCATGAAATGTCAAATTATTCCAAATAGATAAACCTAATGTATCATTTTTATTGTTACCTATACATGTTATCTTCATAGCTATTATGTATGAAATTGATAATTTTATGTATCATTATGAGAAGTTTGTTCATTCCATGTTTGTAAGAAATTTTATCTTCTAGAAAAGTATTATGAAATTTTTTAATGTTTTCTAATTTAGCATCAAATGATGCCTTGAGTTCCACCGCTCCATTGTAGGTCCGATTTGGAGTGATGGGCATGCTGAGGATTTGGGATAGTTGTTTGGTGGTTGAGGGTCCTCTAAGATTCCATTTTATTCATCATTTAAGGTTTTATCTCCTATAATATTTCTAGGGTTTCATCCCCTCATATTTGTGCTTCATGGTTGTTCTATTTAGGGTTTCAGTCCCATTTCACCCCGATTATGCTTCTTCTATTCTTGGGTTCTTTCTTTCTTTGTATGATTTTAGGGTTTTATCCCCCAGTTTTCCCCTCATTTTTTTGTTGTTATATTGGTGTTTCTCGATGTTCATTGGTGGAGCGATATTATAGACTTTGTTTATGGGTTACACTATTAGTTCACTGGTTTTCGTTCTGTTCACGATCGTGTTGGTGGGTTCCCGTGGAGGACGTCGCCGATGTTGTGTTGGTTTGGTGCTGAGGCGATAGGTGCATCAGGGTGTTATATCAGGGGTGTATCCTCAGTTCTTCTTCTTGTGACTTCTTCGGTGGAACGGTGACCCTGTCTATGAATATGGGTTTTTACTCTCAAGGGTGAATATGGATACTTCTCCTACAGTGATGATGGTTTTTGATGGTTTCTCTAAATAAAAATTCTGGTGGTGCCCAATGGTGATGATGTTGGTGATCTCGGTGATGACGGGGATCTAAAGTGGAGAACATGATCTAATGGTTTAGTGTAAGTGTGTGCATATCAAGGTGATTTTGACTAAGGCAAGATGATGGTTTTACTAATTTTTGGTTTTCAATTTTGATAATGCTGACTTTGGTGTCGACATATGGTTATACTGTGATGATTTTTTCCTGAATTTTTAATGAGGATGTTATGATGCCCTAGGCGTGATGTATGGTTCTATTTTATTTTTTGAAATTTGAACTCTATGGTGGGTGTTTTGGGAGGGTGTGTCTTTTTACTGGATGAATGTTCCTGTAGGTTCCAACATACCTTAAATGTGGTTTTTTTTTAAAAATATTGTGGTCTTGATATTTATGTAATGTTAATATTTTAGAAATAATGATTCTACAAACTGAGTTTGGTTAACTTCAGAAACCCAATTTTGGTTTCTATAGCATCCCAGTGTAGGATGATAAATGATATTCACATCGATGTAAGATCTTCTACATAAATATAAGTGCACATATGTTGATGCTTGGAAGATTTAGTCACTCATACATCACTCTTTGGTTGTATGGCTCCTAAGTTAGCACAACCATCTTCATATTTTGGCTAATCTTCCACTTCATAAAGATAGATTATCCTTACAGTAATAAAAATGATACAGAAACCCAAATCATCCTTAACGGTTTTTCAGTCAGTTCTTCAATTGAACATTATACATCTAGAAAATTGTCATTATGCACATAGGTAGGGTTTATGCCTTTTCATCCTTTTTTATCTCCCTAGAAAATGATTCTTATATTGATCTAAATGAATATTACATCTATCTGGATGACTCATTCTTTTTACCATGTATGAGTCCATTTTTAATTTTCTACTCTACGATAAAAATTTCAGCTATGATTAATCTCATCTTAGGTCATCTCAGATACATCTCCAACACCTCAAATCTACTCAAAATCACTTCAAGGAATCCTAAAAATCATAAAAACATCATACTAATGATTTTCATTCAATGGATGGATTCTCCATCCTGAAATTAGCTTCATGAGTGATAGTTGATTATGTGGACTATATATGATTCATTCTGGGTTGTCTATGAGTCATAAATGAAATTTCATATGGTGAATTCCTTTTAATTACATTGTGAATATGGTCAACCAATAGAAGTAGATACAATTATTATATATTTAATTAATCAAAAAAATGGGCCCCTGGGGTGAAGCTCAATGGTAGCTTCCCCTGTGGGTCTCGATGAGGTCTCAATTTCGAGTATCATCGAGAATATCCCTGCATTGTATGTTTCCTATTTTTTCATTCCAATGTATCTGTTTCCCCTAAATAAAATAATGATTCAACCTCAAATTTTAAAAATGGTTAATTTTTTGGTATGTTTTGAGGGGAGATAATCAAGACCAAAATTTCCAACTTCCCATATGATATGTTGTGGACAACCCTAAAATAATTTCATCAGAACATTCCATATTTCTATACAACATGGCTCCACAATAATCAGAGATGATTATTCATAGTGATAAACTAACTAACATCATCCACACTGCATAGTTCCAAACTCCTCTATTAAATCAAATAAGTTACCAAAAATTCTACACATGAACTCCAAGAATTTTCTTTATCCATATTTGTTATATTGTTGATCTCACCTATTCCAATAGTAGAAAATTATTTCATTTCAATAAAATTGATATCATCTATTCCAATGAAAAAACATATATTCATTTCTCTATCACATAAAAAATGGTGGAACCTACCATCTTCCAAGAATTATGATGCATTTCCAATTCTCATTAAATTTTCAGAGCTCAACACACTTTTGTATCATGTCATCAGAAATATATTTCTTCTCATCAACTATATCAGGGACACAAATATCCTTACATGCATCTTTTCTTCATTCGATATTTACATTATGTATATTTCATCCTTCATTAATTACTAAGACAAAATAAACACAAATTTTATTTAATATATATAGGTGTTTGGATTCAACTAGGAGTTTTTTATCTCAAGACATGTTGTCATTGATGAATCATGATTTCTTTTTCAAAATTTTAACTCAGATTTATCATCATAAAATTTTTCTCTTACTAGTTCCAAATCTTGTTTATTTACTCTTTTAGTAGATTATTCATGTCTCCTCACTAATGATTCGAATGGGCGAGGTTATTCAATTTAAATTTATGTGTCACTGCCTCCTAGTTTCTATTATTCTCCTCAACCTATTTCACCTCTTGCTGCATAAATTTCTCATGAGGAGTCTCTTGGTTATCATCACACCTCTGAGAATTTTCCTACACAGCCTCTTATTGATAATTCTTCAAGACAATCCTTTGTTGATGATCCTTCCTCAGAGTATTCTTTTGGATAGTCAACTAAGTCAATTCCTCAGAATTCTCATATTAGTGCTTGATGTATAAAAAATATAATTTTACTATAAATAATTTAACCTAATAAATATTTTAGATGAAAAATAGTTTGGAATTAAAGGTCAATATTAATAACTATTAATCAGAAAATGAAACCTCACAAAAAAAGTAACAAACATTCATCAGACCCTAATTTTTATGTTACTCATTCAAAAATGGTGTTTTTTTTAAATAAATACCATCAAAAATAAATTTTAAATTGTGTTCACTATAAAAAGGAGAATAATTTCCTTTTTTGAAAAATATATCTTTTTATTCTTAAAATTTGATTTAATCTTATCTCATACTTATTAAATATATTTTTTGGGGATCAAAAATACTTATTGAATATATAATATTTAAAATTTATTTAGAAAAAATCATCAAATTTTAATTTTTTTAAAATTATTGAGATAAAATTGTGTTTGTGCGTAGAAAAATAGTTTTCCTAAAAAATAATTTCGTTATTTTCAAATAGTTCTCTCATTCAATTGTACTAATTGATAACCAAAGGATTCATTTTATATACATGTGTAATTAATATTTTCATAATTAACTAAATATTATTCATAACATCTATTATAAAGGATATATAGTAGCTATAATATTATATTAATAATAATATTAAAAGTATCTTGAAGTCTTGTAAAACTAGACCTTGCGTGTAATAGAAGCTATTGAAGGGACTTGGTATTGTGTCTAATACAATGAAAACATAGTGTTGTGTGTTCTGCAAGCTAATATAAGTGTTTTGTGTACTGTAATACTTACTTAGTGATTCATATAACATAATCCAAACTTATTTCTTTCATATAAAAATTCTATATTTAGAGTTTCATGAAATAAAAAACAACACAATATTAAATTAATTAGAAAAATAGTAATTCAAAAAATCTCATGTTGTTACAAACTTACAGCCACATCTACTTCATCATATTTCAAAATATATATTATCACATGAAACCATACCCCATTAAATAATAATATTATAAATAGGCCCCCAAAAAATCTTATCATACCTTCTTCTACCCCATTTTATAATCTAGTCACCTTGTCTCACCAACCTCATCCCATATCCAAATGTGAAGGGTAGGTCACTCAATATAGTCCCTTGGTACATTCTTTATAGGGGAGGCCAAATAGATAATATCAAACCCATTCCCCTTATGAATGAGAATACTAATAGGTCCCTATACATTCCCTCATCAGGTTTGAGTTCATAGAAAGTAAACTACCTCTATAAATTGATGTAGGTTAGGGTGAATATCATAGTACACAATCACTACCCACTGATTTGAGATTGAGGGCACATCATACTAATTAATTAATCCAATTATATAGGATGAAGTAGATTATAATTCACAGCCCATTCCATTAATATAGAATGGAATACTAATGAACCCCACCAAACCTGATTAGGAAATGGTATACATAAGTCTTATAACTATAACTGTTTATTTGTGGTTGGATCGATATATAAGGAATTAAGTTGAATCTACATCACATGAAACATGAAACATGTAACAAACAATACTTGAATCTTATCCCTATATCTCACCATCTAATCTTACGGTGTTACCATTGATGTCCTAGCCTTCCCCCAAAATGCAACTCCCATTATTTATATAGCCTCATTCTCTAATATTATAAAGGAAACCCTAGTAACACACACCCATAATAGTGAACATGAAAGTGATATCATATCACCCATAAGAGAAATCCATTAGGTCCCCTCAACACTACTTGGTCATTTCTCCTTGGTACCATGACATATCTACACCCCTCGGTGTCCACAAATCCAATTGTATATTCTCATATCGATCCTCAAGAGGCTTAATAAAACCTCACCAAAATAATGAATCTAAATTAGTCACACTACCTAGGGGGAATCCTATGAAAACACTTTCTAAGCCCCTTTGGACCCCAAATAAATTATACTTAAAATTATTATCACTAGGTCACATGTAACTTCTCACAAATGAGATCTATAAATCCAACATCCTAAGAAAACCACTCTCAGAAACACCACATGTAACGCCCCGACCCCAGCTACCCAGAGTCGGTGCATTACTTCGTAACATTGGCATGATCACAAGAAAGATCAAATCCCGAAAGACCGATTAGTTTAGTAGCCTTGGAAACACTAGATATATTCATAAGTTTTACATTACATCATAAAATGAAAAACTACTACAACAACATAATGTTTCCGACTTCCACACTATAAACCCCTCATAATATCCATGCAAGTCAATCATAATTTACTTCTTCACTACCTGGGAAAAATAAAACATAAAAAAGGGGTGAGCTCAAATGCCCAGTAAGGATAACAATATAGCGGAACATTCAAAATAAGCATAAACATTTAAGGCAACGAATTACTAAAACAAAAGCCTTTTAAAATTAAACTTCAACATAGTATGGCAAAAGTAAAATGAAATAATGCCATTTACTTGTTCACATGGATATTCTACTAATCGAATAATCACATGCAATATCAATAACCACTTTCATAATGTTGGAATGCATAATGCCAGACTATCATAACCACATAGCCAAGGCCTCGTGCCAAGACTACAAATAAGATTTTGTCAAGGCCTTGTGCCAAGACACTAGTTTGTCTCATGAGACCTACCGATGCATCGAGGAGCTATAGCGGGCTCCACCCGTCACTTATTAAGTCCAATGCATTCCCATATGAAAAGGTTTAAACATAACATAAACATTCGTATTAAAACTAGCATACGAAATGTCAATAATTTCACCATAAACTATGAATGGTATAAAAAATAGCACATCCATAGTCAAACATATCACAAAACCTTCAATACAATATAGAAGTTTTGTATCATAATAAATCAACTTCAAATAATCTTAAAATCCATCAAAGGATGTTGACATAGATGAAATCAAAATTCTTTTTAAAGAAATATCTCCTTTTATTTTGAAATCATTTAAGATCCATATAAAATAAAACATTTTCTTTGAAAATATTCTTATAAGCTTGTAAGGAAAGCTTCGACGATTTTATAACGGCGGAAAATAACCGCACCCGCCGTATAAGTTAAAAAAAACATTCTTACCTCAATTCTGTCGAAAAGGTTAAAAAGGACCTTGTTTTGAAAACGACGGAAAGATTCCTTTATAAACCTCTTATAAAAAGTCAAACAAGGGTATAAATGACTTTAACCCATATTCTTGTAAATAGTAAAAATGTTTTGAAATACATTTCGAAGAAACATGGATGTGGATGATAAAGAGGTCCCAGTAGATTATTACGTATATACAACCTCGGATAATGAAGAGATTGTGAAATAACCCTTACCTTGTACTTTTCCTTGGTTGGGGTAGGTTAACCTCCTGTATAATAGTGAAATAATTGTTACTAAATTATACAAGAATCATATACATTAATATGATATCATATATGATCTTTTAATATTGATTTGATAATAATATCTTAGTATTATCGCCGTTTCGGGTGTTAACTTACTCATTTTCTTTATATGTTTTGTTACATAAGTCATGTTTGTTGTATCTTATTCATATCCAGAATGATATTAAGTCCTTAAAAATCATTTTTAAATCATTAAATGATAATTATACTTGAATGGATACGATGGAGAATGAATCTCATCGCGTTTGTGGAGACGGTAGTCCGTACGTACGCACGAACGCTACTTCCATTAATTTTTATTTTAAAAGAATCAAATCCAAATGATACATAGGTATATTACTATTCCATTATAATATAATATTTTATATATGTTACTTAAGTTCATTAACACCATCCTTTATACGTTCCATGTGTGGTATGAACGAGTCATATCATTTTAAGGGGGCGGTAGTCCGCACTTCCTCAAATGAAATTATCGTATGTATATACAACATGAAACGAATAATGGTATGAAATAAAATGGAATTACAGAAGCTTATATATAAAATATATATCATTAATATCATATTTAATTACAGTGCCATCATAATGGCCACCATGAGAGGCGGTAAGATGTATTTGAACAATCATCGTTTCGTGAGGCGTTAGTTTGCCATCCACATAAACATTATGTTCATCATCCATTAGATGGAGTTGTGTGTATGTGTAGTTTGAATCCTTCTTATAACAACATCCTAGTATATTTAGGATACTGGTGTTGTTACAAAAGAAAGGAAATAAAAAGAGTTTTGGGGTTGAAGAAGCAAAATAAATGAAAATAATTTAAGAGAAATCGTTACCTTTAATTTAGGTAACTCACTTTGGTTGGAACCAAAGGACTTCTTGAAATGCTTTCTGCCTAAGGGGAAGCTTCAAGGAGGAGGATAGGGATGTTGGGAGCTTAGTTGGGCAGAGTTTGGACGAGCCAAGTGGCTTGAGAGGTGTGAGGAAAAGAGAAGGAGGAGTGCCCTTTTATAAGAGGGGTGAGGGGCACCTTTGGAAAAGCTAGAAATATTAATTTATAATAAATTCATATTCGGTTTCAAAAGGCTCCAAAGTTGACTATTCAAAGGATGAGGTGGGGATAGGTCGAAAACAACTCATCCAATAGAATTTAGACAGGTTTGGGTACTTATATTAACCTTATCTTTAAGTATTAACTCTAAGTTAATTAGTTTCACTTTTACAATGTCTCTTTGTATTTTTATATAATATGGTTAATAAACGTACTATATACATCCAAGATACCCCCAAGTGGTCCATTAATGATTAACCTATCATAATATAAGTCTCTTGGCCGAACCTTAGATTTTTAGAAATTTAATATCAATTAATAATATAATATTTGTTTTAAGAACTCTTTTATGTCAATTTTGACACTATTCAATAGTTGATTTTTGTGAAACTCATAACAGATTGATTACTTCGAAAAAAGTAAATTAAATCAATCCTAATATATCATATTATCCTAGAAAATTAGTTTAATTCATTAAAAGTTTCATATTATATTTATTTGGGTATTTATAATATCAATTATTTTAATTTTTCACTATTATAGTAATTACTGCATCATCATTGTGTCATAAATAAAATAAATTATTTAATGTCTAGAAATTATAAATAAAATATCATTATGTAGTAAATCGTTTTATCTTTCTAATGAATATTTATAATCGAAAATCCAACATGTATAACCCTATGTAAAAATTGTTCTTCTAAAAGATGTAAGCTTATGCCATTTTTATTTTTATTTTAACTTTATTAATATAATGTGTCCCTACCACATACAAGTGGCTCCAAGGGGTCCCCAAATTGACCCAAGGATGCTCATGGTCGGGTATGTGTCCACCAATAAGGTTAGGACACGTTTTAGGGTAATTTTATATTATTATAATATTATTTTTTAACCCTTATTTACCGGATTTACCCTTTAACCATGGTAAATAAAATATTTACCGCAGTAATTATTCAAAATGTCTAAAAATAAAAGTTACCTATTTACACAATTTGAACATCCTGATTCCAAATATGGAATCCATTTTCCTAAATTCAAAACACAGAAGTGGCAGAAATTAATTTAAAATTAATTCCCGCTGTCAAAACAAAAAGCGTGTTTTTAAGAGATAATAACTATCAAAAGATTGACACTTGTTTATGTTCGGTTTAATTGTAAAATTATGTCCAATGACCAACATTATATTAAATGGTAAAAATATATTCTAAATATACTTTAAAACCACTCAAATTCATAATTTATCACTATTAATTATTTTGATTAAAAAAGTTGTTTTTAATTAAAATTTAGTAATTTTCACTATTCATCAAAATATAAAAGTTATCCAAAAAGTACCAAAATTTCACCCTAGGATAATTTCGATATTCCGAATCCAAAAATGAAGTCCATTTTGAAATATAAAATATATATGATTTCAAAAAGTAGGTATTACTATTTACAACGGCTAGTTTAATTAGTTGTGGTGTGTGTTAGAACTCGAGGTTGCGTACAACACACGCTATCGCATTATTCGAAGGGAAACGTACCGTAGAAGCATGGGGTGTTACATTCTCCCCTCCTTCAAATAATTGCGTCCTCGCAATTTCTAGGGTATTACTGCATAAAAAGACTCGGGTGGTTCTTCATCATAAGTTCCTCGGGTTCCCACGTTGCCTCTTCCATCTTATGATTCCTCCACAAAACTTTTACCAGACGCGTCGTCCGGTTTCTCAGCACTTGTTCTCTCGTATCAAGAATCTTGATGGGCTCTTCGCAATAGGAAAGATCGGGTTCCAGTTCTAATTCCTCATAGGTGAGTACATGCGTTGGGTCAGGCATGTATTTCCTCAACAGAGATACGTGGAACACATCGTGAACTTTGGAGAGACTTGGCGGCATTGCCAATCGGTAAGCTACAACCCCAATTCGTTCTAGAATTTCGAAAGGTCCGATGTACCTGGGACTCAATTTACCTTTCTTACCAAAACGTATGACTCCCTTCCACAGAGATACCTTCAAGAAAACATGATCACCGACTTGAAATTCCAAATCCTTCCTTCGATTATCGGCATAGCTCTTCTGCCTACTTTGAGCTGCTTTAATGTGATTTTGGATTACCTTCACCTTTTCCACCGTTTCCTCCACCAGTTCTGGGCCTACAAGTTTTCTTTCACCAACGTCATCCCAACAGGTTGGTGTACGACATCTCTTTCCGTATAACGCTTCATATGGTGCCATCTGAATACTCGTATGGAAGCTATTGTTATAGGAAAATTCTACCAGTGGTATATATTGATCCCACATACCCTGAAAATCAAGTGAGCAAGATCTCAACATGTCTTCTAAGGTCTGAATAGTCCGTTCTGATTGTCCATCTGTCTGAGGGTGGTAAGCAGTGCTCAAATGAAGTTCAGTATCCAGGGATTTCTGAATACTTTTCCAAAATCTTGAAGTAAAACGGGGATCACGATCAGAAACAATTGATAAGGGTACTCCATGAAGTCTCACAACTTCATTAATATATAGTCTTGCTAGACGTTCCAGGGGTAGATCTTCTCTTATAGCAAGAAAATGTGCTGACTTGGTAAGACGATCAACAATAACCCATATTGCATCGTTCCTTCTAGGAGTCTTTGGTAGCCCCATGACAAGGTCCATCGTAATATTGTCCCATTTCCACTCCGGTATGGGAAGAGGTTGCATGACTCCTCCAGGCTGTTGCCTTCCAGCTTTGACTTGTTGACAAACCATACATCTTGACAAAAAATCAGCAATCTCCCTCTTCATGTTGTCCCACCAAAAATGTTCCTTCAAATCTCTATACATTTTGGTGCTCCCAGGGTGTATAGAGAAATTGGAACTATGAGCGTCATCCAGCAATTCCCTTTTTAGATCAGGTATATTGGGAACACAAAGTCTCTTCCCGAATTTCAAAATTCCATCTTCATACACAAAGTATCTCAATCTCCCATCATTCACAGCTTTAATCTTCTTCTGAAATTCTTCATCATCGGTCTGGGAACTCTTAATCCTTTCTAGTAAAGATGGTTTGGCAACCATTTGAAAAAGCATTGATGTTTCACCTTCCCTGGTTATTCCCATGTCCATCTTCTCTAGATCCATGAAAATTGGATCCCTTTCAATTCTCATCATGTTCAGAACTCCATGGTCTTTTCTGCTCAAAGCATCTGCTACTTTGTTTGCTTTCCCCGGGTGGTAGTGTATCGTGCAATCATAATCCTTGAGTAATTCAAGCCATCTCCTTTGCCTCATGTTGAGTTCTTTTTGTGAGAAAATATACTTCAAACTCTTGTGATCAGTATAAATCTCACATTTTTCACCATAGAGGTAGTGCCTCCATATCTTCAAAGCAAAGATCACAGCAGCTAACTCAAGATCATGAGTAGGATAGTTTTGTTCATGAATTTTCAACTGTCGTGATGCATAGGCTGTAACGCCCCGACCCCAGCTACCCAGAGTCGGTGCATTACTTCGTAACATTGGCATGATCACAAGAAAGATCAAATCCCGAAACACCGATTAGTTTAGTAGCCTTGGAAACACTAGATATATTCATAAGTTTTACATTACATCATAAAATGAAAAACTACTACAACAACATAATGTTTCCGACTTCCACACTATAAACCCCTCATAATATCCATGCAAGTCAATCATAATTTACTTCTTCACTACCTGGGAAAAATAAAACATAAAAAAGGGGTGAGCTCAAATGTCCAGTAAGGATAACAATATAGCAGAACATTCAAAATAAGCATAAACATTTAAGGCAATGAATTACTAAAACAAAAGCCTTTTAAAATTGAACTTCAACATAGTATGGCAAAAGTAAAATGAAATAATGCCATTTACTTGTTCACATGGATATTCTACTAATCGAATAATCACATGCAATATCAATAACCACTTTGATAATGTTGGAATGCATAATGCCAGACTATCATAACCACGTAGCCAAGGCCCCGTGCCAAGACTACAAATAAGATTTTGTCAAGGCCTTGTGCCAAGACACTAGTTTGTCTCATGAGACCTACCGATGCATCGAGGAGCTATAGCGGGCTCCACCCGTCACTTATTAAGTCCAATGCATTCCCATATGAAAAGGTTTAAACATAACATAAACATTCGTATTAAAACTAGCATACAAAATGTCAATAATTTCACCATAAACTATGAATGGTATAAAAATAGCACATCCATAGTCAAACATATCACAAAACCTTCAATACAATATAGAAGTTTTGTATCATAATAAATCAACTTCAAATAATCTTAAAATCCATCAAAGGATGTTGACATAGATGAAATCAAAATTCTTTTTAAAGAAGTATCTCCTTTTATTTTGAAATCATTTAAGATCCATATAAAATAAAACATTTTCTTTGAAAATATTCTTATAAGCTTGTATGGAAAGCTTCGACAATTTTATAACGGCGGAAAATAACCGCACCCGCCGTATAACTTAAAAAAACATTCTTACCTCAATTCCGTCGAAAAGGTTAAAAAGGACCTTGTTTTGAAAACGACGGAAAGATTCCTTTATAAAACTCTTATAAAAAGTCAAACAAGGGTATAAATGACTTTAACCCATATTCTTGTAAATAGTAAAAATGTTTTGAAATACATTTCGAAGAAACATGGATGTTGATGATAAAGAGATCCCAGTAGATTATTACGTATAATACAACCTCGGATAATGAAGAGATTGTGAAATAACCCTTACCTTGTACTTTTCCTTGGTTGGGGTAGGTTAACCTCCTGTATAATGGTGAAATAATTGTTATTAACTTATACAAGAATCATATACATTAATATGATATCATATATGATCTTTTAACATTGCTTTGGTAATAATATCTTAGTATTATCGTTGTTTCGGGTGTGAACTTTCTTGTTTTCTTTTGTATGTTTTGTTACGTAAGACACGTTTGTAAAGGATAGGTTGTATATTATTCATATCCATAATGATATAAAGTCCTTAAACATCATTTTTAAATCATAAAATGATAATTATACTTGAATGGATATGATGGAGAATGAATCTCATCGCGTTCGTGGAGACGGTAGTCCGTACGTACGCACGAACGCTACTTCCATTTAATTTTTTATTTTAAAAGAATCGAATCCAAATGATACATAGGTATATTACTATTCCAGTATAATATAATATTTTATATATGTTACATAAGTTCATTAAAACCATACTTTATATGTTCCATGTGTGGTATGAACGAGTCATATCATTTTAAGGGGGCGGTAGTCCGCACTTCCTCAAATGAAATTATCGTATGTATATACAACATGAAACGAATAATGGTATGAAATAAAATGGAATTTCAGAAGCTTATATATAAAATATATATCCTTAATATCATATTTAATTACAGTGACATCATAATGGCCACCATGAGAGGTGGTAAGATGTATTTGAACAATCATCGTTTCGTGAGGCGTTAGTTTGCCATCCACAGAAACATTATGTTCATCATCCATTAGATGGAGTTGTGTGTATGTGTAGTTTGAATCCTTCTTATAACAACATCCTAGTATATTTAGGATACTGTTGTTGTTACAAAAGAAAGGAAATAAAAAGATTTTGGGGGTTGGAGAAGCAAAATAAATGAAAATACTTTAAGAGAAATTGTTACCTTTAATTTAGGTAACTCACTTTGGTTGGAACCAAAGGACTTCTTGAAATGCTTTATGCCTAAGGGGAAGCTTCAAGGAGGAGGATAGGGATGTTGGGAGCTTAGTTGGGCAGAGTTTGGACGAGCCAAGTGGCTTGAGAGGTGTGAGGAAAAGAGAAGGAGGAGTGCCCTTTTATAAGAGGGGTGAGGGGCACCTTTGGAAAAGCTAGAAATATTAATTTATAATAAATTCATATTCGGTTTCAAAAGGCTACAAAGTTGACTATTCAAAGGATGAGGTGGTGATAGGTCGAAAACAACTCATCCAATAGAATTTAGACAGGTTTGGGTACTTATATTAACCTTATCTTTAAGTATTAACTCTAAGTTAATTAGTTTCACTTTTACAATGTCTCTTTGTATTTTTATATAATATGGTTAATAAACATACTATATACATCCAAGCGACCCCCAAGTGGTCCATTAATGATTAATCTATCATAATATAAGTCTCTTGGCTGAACCTTAGATTTTTAGGAATTTAATATCAATTAATAATATAATATTTGTTTTAAGAACTCTTTTATGTCAATTTTGACACTATTCAATAGTTTATTTTTGTGAAACTCATAACAGATTGATTACTTCGAAAAAAGTCAATTAAATAAATCCTAATATATCATATTATCCTAGAAAATTAGTTTAATTCATTAAAAGTTTCATATTATATTTATTTGGGTATTTATAATATCAATTATTTTAATTTTTCACTATTATAGTAATTACTACATCATCATTGTGTCATAAATAAAATAAATTATTTAATGTCTAAAAATTATAAATAAAATATCATTATGTAGTAAATCTTTTTATCTTTCTAATGAATATTTATAATCGAAAATCAAACATGTATAACCCTATGTAAAAATTGTTCTTCTAAAAGATGTAAGCTTATGCCATTTTTATTTTTATTTTAACTTTATTAATATAATGTGTCCCTACCACATACAAGTGGCTCCAAGGGGTCCCCAAATTGACCCAAGGATGCTCATGGTCGGGTATGTGTCCACCAATAAGGTTAGGACACGTTTTAGGGTAATTTTGTATTATTATAATATTATTTTTTAACCCTTATTTACCGGATTTACCCTTTAACCATGGTAAATAAAATATTTACCGCAGTAATTATTCAAAATGTCTAAAAATAAAAGTTACCTATTTACACAATTTGAACATCCTGATTCCAAATATGGAATCCATTTTCCTAAATTCAAAACACAGAAGTGGCAGAAATTAATTTAAAATTAATTCCCGCTGTCAAAACAAAAAGCGTGTTTTTAAGAGATAATAACTTTCAAAAGATTGACACTTGTTTATGTTCGGTTTAATTGTAAAATTATGTCCAATGACCAACATTATATTAAATGGTAAAAATATATTCTAAATATACTTTAAAACCACTCAAATTCATAATTTATCACTATTAATTATTTTGATTAAAAAAGTTGTTTTTAATTAAAATTTAGTAATTTTCACTATTCATCAAAATATAAAAGTTATCCAAAAAGTACCAAAATTTCACCCTAGGATAATTTCGATATTCCGAATCCAAAAATGAAGTCCATTTTGAAATATAAAATATATATGATTTCAAAAAGTAGGTATTACTATTTACAACGGCTAGTTTAATTAGTTGTGGTGTGTGTTAGAACTCGAGGTTGCGTACAACACACGCTATCGCATTATTCGAAGGGAAACGTACCGTAGAAGCTTGGGATGTTACATTCTCCCCTCCTTCAAATAATTGCATCCTCGCTATTTCTAGGGTATTACTGCATAAAAAGACTCGGGTGGTTCTTCATCATAAGTTCCTCGGGTTCCCACGTTGCCTCTTCCATCTTATGATTCCTCCACAAAACTTTTACCAGACGCGTCGTCCGGTTTCTCAGCACTTGTTCTCTCGTATCAAGAATCTTGATGGGCTCTTCGCAATAGGAAAGATCGGGTTCCAGTTCTAATTCCTCATAGGTGAGTACATGCGTTGGGTCAGGCATGTATTTCCTCAACAGAGATACGTGGAACACATCGTGAACTTTGGAGAGACTTGGCGGCATTGCCAATCGGTAAGCTACAACCCCAATTCGTTCTAGAATTTCGAAAGGTCCGATGTACCTGGGACTCAATTTACCTTTCTTACCAAAACGTATGACTCCCTTCCACGGAGATACCTTCAAGAAAACATGATCACCGACTTGAAATTCCAAATCCTTCCTTCGATTATCGGCATAGCTCTTCTGCCTACTTTGAGCTGCTTTAATGTGATTTTGGATTACCTTCACCTTTTCCACCGTTTCCTCCACCAGTTCTGGGCCTACAAGTTTTCTTTCACCAACGTCATCCCAACAGGTTGGTGTACGACATCTCTTTCCGTATAACGCTTCATATGGTGTCATCTGAATACTCGTATGGAAGCTATTGTTATAGGAAAATTCTACCAGTGGTAAATATTGATCCCACATACCCTGAAAATCAAGTGAGCAAGATCTCAACATGTCTTCTAAGGTCTGAATAGTCCGTTCTGATTGTCCATCTGTCTGAGGGTGGTAAGCAGTGCTCAAATGAAGTTCAGTATCCAGGGATTTCTGAAGACTTTTCCAAAATCTTGAAGTAAAACGGGGATCACGATCAGAAACAATTGATAAGGGTACTCCATGAAGTCTCACAACTTCATTAATATATAGTCTTGCTAGACGTTCCAGGGGTAGATCTTCTCTTATAGCAAGAAAATGTGCTGACTTGGTAAGACGATCAACAATAACCCATATTGCATCGTTCCTTCTAGGAGTCTTTGGTAGCCCCATGACAAAGTCCATCGTAATATTGTCCCATTTCCACTCCGGTATGGGAAGAGGTTGCATGACTCCTCCAGGCTGTTGCCTTCCAGCTTTGACTTGTTGACAAACCATACATCTTGACACAAAATCAGCAATCTCCCTCTTCATGTTGTCCCACCAAAAATGTTCCTTCAAATCTCTATACATTTTGGTGCTCCCAGGGTTTATAGAGAAATTGGAACTATGAGCGTCATCCAGCAATTCCCTTTTTAGATCAAGTATATTGGGAACACAAAGTCTCTTCCCGAATTTCAAAATTCCATCTTCATACACAAAGTATCTCAATCTCCCATCATTCACAGCTTTAATCTTCTTCTGAAATTCTTCATCATCGGTCTGGGAACTCTTAATCCTTTCTAGTAAAGATGGTTTGGCAACCATTTGAAAAATCATTGATGTTTCACCTTCCCTGGTTATTCCCATGTCCATCTTCTCTAGATCCATGAAAATTGGATCCCTTTCAATTCTCATCATGTTCAGAACTCCATGGTCTTTTCTGCTCAAAGCATCTGCTACTTTGTTTGCTTTCCCCAGGTGGTAGTGTATCGTGCAATCATAATCCTTGAGTAATTCAAGCCATCTCCTTTGCCTCATGTTGAGTTCTTTTTGTGAGAAAGTATACTTCAAACTCTTGTGATCAGTATAAATCTCACATTTTTCACCATAGAGGTAGTGCCTCCATATCTTCAAAGCAAAGATCACAGCTGCTAACTCAAGATCATGAGTAGGATAGTTTTGTTCATGAATTTTCAACTGTCGTGATGCATAGGCAATAACTCTATCGTTCTGCATAAGGACACAGCCAAGTCCTTTCTTTGATGCATCACTATAAATAACGAACCCATCATTCCCCGATGGTAGAGTCAATATAGGAGCATTGACTAATCTTCTCTTCAGTTCTTCGAAACATTCTTCACACTCTTTTGTCCAAACAAATTTAACCCCTTTACGTGTGAGCTTCGTTAATGGGTTAGCCAATCGGGCAAAATTCTAGACGAAACGTCGATAATAACCTGCCAAGCCAATAAAACTACGTACCTCAGTTATACTCGTAGGTGCTGGCCATTCTTGGATTGCCTTGGTCTTAGAAGGATCAACAGAGATTCCATCTTTAGAGACAATATGGCCAAGAAAAGAAATCTTTTGAAGCCAGAATTCACACTTGCTAAACTTCCCATATAATTCATGCCTCCTCAGAGTCTTCAAGATAATGCGCAAGTGATTTTCATGATCTTCGTAGGTTTTGGAGTATACCAATATATCATCAATAAATACCACCACAAATTCATCGAGAAACTCCTTGAAAACTCTATTCATCAGATCCATGAATACAGAGGGTGCATTAGTCAATCCAAACGGCATTACAGTAAACTCGTAATGCCCGTACCTGGTTCGAAATGCTGTCTTCGGAATGTCTTCCTTCTTCACACACAACTGATGGTATCCAGATCGAAGGTCAATCTTTGAAAAGTATTGAGCTCCATGCAGTTGGTCAAATAAATCATCAATACGAGGTAGGGGATACTTGTTCTTTATCGTTATAGCATTGATCTCCCTGTAGTCGATACATAACCTCATAGATCCATCTTTCTTTTTAACAAAAAGAACAGGGGCTCCCCATGGAGAAACACTAGGGCGAATAAATCCCTTATTACTCAATTCCTCTAGTTGTTTCTTTAGTTCGACTAACTCTACAGTAGCCATTCTATAAGGGGTCTTCGATATAGGCCTTGATCCAGGAATCAAATCAATGGAAAACCCTACTTCTCGTTCTGGAGGATGTCCAGGTAAATCTTCCGGAAATACATCTACAAACTCTTTCACAACAGGTACATCCTCTATTTGAACATTCCTTTCCTCACCGACAGTTATTTCATTCTCTTCCTCCCCAATAATTGAATTAAGTTGAGCTACTGGGGGTGGATCTAAATAAGAATTAGGTGGTGACGATTCTGCTCTAAAAATAAGGTGTTCCTTATCATTATCATCAAGAATCGTAACCTCTTTCTTCTTACAATAAATCTTCGCATCATAGTCCGAAAGCCAGTCCATACCAAGGATTATATCAAACTCAATCATAGGTATGACGATGAGATCAGCAGATAAAGAAAATTTATGTGCTCTAATGGGGACTGATTCGCAAAACTTTGTTGCAACGATACTTCCCTTAGGAGTTTTAACTGACAACTCCCTTATTAAATCAAATTGGAAATATCTAATTTTCTTAGCAAACTGGGAAGATATGAAACAATGCGATGATCCAGAATCAAATAATGCATTTGCTAAACTTGAGGAAACCATTAAATTACCTGCCACCACGTCTTTCGGAGCTTCTACCTCAGCAGTAGTGATAGCATAAGCCTGGCCTTGATCCCTTGGCCTTTTCTGAGGTAAGTTCTCCTGACGCTTAGGACATGCATTTGCATAATGCCCCATCTCCCTGCAATTGTAGCACTGAACGTTGGTAGCTTCCTTCTTCCCCTTGCAATCATGAGCTTGGTGGCCTTTTTCACCACACTTGTAACAGACTCCCATTCCCTTCAGGCAAGCACCAGGATGTTTCTTCCCGCATTTACCACAAGATGGATATTCAACCTTTCCTTTCTTCCCCTTATTTCCATTCCCAGATTGATCAGCAGGTCTCTTCTTCTCTTTCTTTGCTTTAAAGTCATAAGACTTAGAGAATTCCTTTTCGGTCTTGATAGCACATGAGACAATGTCTTCGTACGATGAAAAGGATTGTGAGACTAATGCTCGACGGAGAAATGGTTTTAACCCATCAAAGAAACGATCAATCTTACTTCTTGGGTTGCGAATATAATCACCAGCGTACCTCGCTAACCTTGTAAAGTTAGCCTCATACTTTGTGACATTCTCATCCTCCTTTTGTCTCAGACTCAGAAATTGTCTTTCCATATCTGCTCGATGGTCGCGAGGAAACTATTTTTCTAAAAACAGATCTTTGAACTCCCTCCATTCCATATTTGATACTTCATCATCTTCCTTCGTATTTTGAATCAATGACCACCATTGATCAGCATCTCCAGTGAGGCGGTAAACTGCCATGATAACTTTTTCCCTTTCACTGCTCCCCAAAGCCTGAAATATTTTCTCTAGGGAAAATATCCATTGCTCAGCTACTAAGGGATTTGTATTCCCATTGAACGTTGGTGGTTGTTGTCTCATGAATCGATCTAACATTGATCCTCCACGCTGCGGATCAGGGTGCTCCATACGGGTAAGGTTATTATTCATAACCTGAGTAAGTTGTCCCAGTATGGTGATTAGTTGATCAGCACCAGTTGCATCACCAGCCCCACTATAATTATCTTGAGCAGGAGGGCAATCCCTACATGGAGTGCGTGCATTGATACGGTTTCCATTTCTTCCACTAGGCGCCATTTCTAAACAATGGCATAAACTAGATCAGTTTATGAATCAAAATACATAATCCCATACTTATAAAACACTTAACATAAATTGAACTATTTATGGATATAATCCATAATCATAAAAATGTTTTCTTTGAGGAAGTATATACTCATAAACCCTTCATAATGATTTGTAAAGAAAATGAGAGTTATCCTAAGCATATCCCCCGGGAGTGTCGTAACCAAGAGTGCAGCAAGGCCCGTTGTCGTGCACCAGTTCCCGTTCGAGTCTAGCTCAAAGCGGTGTTTTCAGGTTTTACCCCTAGGTACATCTGTGCCAGAGCCACCTCTACCTGCTCGTATCCAGACAGGGATGTATTGCTCGGAAAACTCACAAAATCTCTACAATACCAAAATTCTAGGAAGTTCTTCTATACTAATCCTCAAAGTTCATCTTAGGTCTACGTGCTCTAATCAGAGTTTATCTAAATCTAGTTTCCAAGGTTTGTACTAAACTTCCTCTGATACCAACTGTAACGCCCCGACCTCAGCTACCCAGAGTCGGTGCATTACTTCGTAACATTGGCATGATCACAAGAAAGATCAAATCCCGAAAGACCGATTAGTTTAGTAGCCTTGGAAACACTAGATATATTCATAAGTTTTACATTACATCATAAAATGAAAAACTACTACAACAACATAATGTTTCCGACTTCCACACTTTAAACCCCTCATAATATCCATGCAAGTCAATCATAATTTACTTCTTCACTACCTGGGAAAAATAAAACATAAAAAAGGGGTGAGCTCAAATGCCCATTAAGGATAACAATATAGCGGAACATTCAAAATAAGCATAAACATTTGAGGCAATGAATTACTAAAACAAAAGCCTTTTAAAATTGAACTTCAACATAGTATGGCAAAAGTAAAATGAAATAATGCCATTTACTTGTTCACATGGATATTCTACTAATCGAATAATCACATGCAATTTCAATAACCACTTTCATAATGTTGGAATGCATAATGCCAGACTATCATAACCACATAGCCAAGGCCTCGTGCCAAGACTACAAATAAGATCTTGTCAAGGCCTTGTGCCAAGACACTAGTTTGTCTCATGAGACCTACCGATGCATCGAGGAGCTATAGCGGGCTCCACCCGTCACTTATTAAGTCCAATGCATTCCCATATGAAAAGGTTTAAACATAACATAAACATTCGTATTAAAACTAGCATACGAAATGTCAATAATTTCACCATAAACTATGAATGGTATAAAAATAGCACATCCACAGTCAAACATATCACAAAACCTTCAATACAATATAGAAGTTTTGTATCATAATAAATCAACTTCAAATAATCTTAAAATCCATCAAAGGATGTTGACATAGATGAAATCAAAATTCTTTTTAAAGAAGTATCTCCTTTTATTTTGAAATCATTTAAGATCCATATAAAATAAAACATTTTCTTTGAAAATATTCTTATAAGCTTGTATGGAAAGCTTCGACAATTTTATAACGGCGGAAAATAACCGCACCCGCCGTATAAGTTAAAAAAACATTCTTACCTCAATTCCGTCGAAAAGGTTAAAAAGGACCTTGTTTTGAAAACGACGGAAAGATTCCTTTATAAAACTCTTATAAAAAGTCAAACAAGGGTATAAATGACTTTAACCCATATTCTTGTAAATAGTAAAAATGTTTTGAAATACATTTCGAAGAAACATGGATGTTGATGATAAAGAGATCCCAGTAGATTATTACGTATAATACAACCTCGGATAATGAAGAGATTGTGAAATAACCCTTACCTTGTACTTTTCCTTGGTTGGGGTAGGTTAACCTCCTGTATAATGGTGAAATAATTGTTATTAAATTATACAAGAATCATATACATTAATATGATATCATATATGATCTTTTAACATTGCTTTGATAATAATATCTTAGTATTATCGTTGTTTCGGGTGTGAACTTTCTTGTTTTCTTTTGTATGTTTTGTTACGTAAGACACGTTTGTAAAGGATAGGTTGTATATTATTCATATCCAGAATGATATAAAGTCCTTAAACATCATTTTTAAATCATAAAATGATAATTATACTTGAATGGATATGATGGAGAATGAATCTCATCGCGTTCGTGGAGACGGTAGTCCGTACGTACGCACGAACGCTACTTCCATTTAATTTTTTATTTTAAAAGAATCGAATCCAAATGATACATAGGTATATTACTATTCCAGTATAATATAATATTTTATATATGTTACATAAGTTCATTAAAACCATACTTTATATGTTCCATGTGTGGTATGAACGAGTCATATCATTTTAAGGGGGCGGTAGTCCGCACTTCCTCAAATGAAATTATCGTATGTATATACAACATGAAACGAATAATGGTATGAAATAAAATGGAATTTCAGAAGCTTATATATAAAATATATATCCTTAATATCATATTTAATTACAGTGACATCATAATGGCCACCATGAGAGGTGGTAAGATGTATTTGAACAATCATCGTTTCGTGAGGCGTTAGTTTGCCATCCACAGAAACATTATGTTCATCATCCATTAGATGGAGTTGTGTGTATGTGTAGTTTGAATCCTTCTTATAACAACATCCTAGTATATTTAGGATACTGGTGTTGTTACAAAAGAAAGGAAATAAAAAGATTTTGGGGGTTGGAGAAGCAAAATAAATGAAAATACTTTAAGAGAAATTGTTACCTTTAATTTAGGTAACTCACTTTGGTTGGAACCAAAGGACTTCTTGAAATGCTTTATGCCTAAGGGGAATCTTCAAGGAGGAGGAGAGGGATGTTGGGAGCTTAGTTGGGCAGAGTTTGGACGAGCCAAGTGGCTTGAGAGGTGTGAGGAAAAGAGAAGGAGGAGTTCCCTTTTATAAGAGGGGTGAGGGGCACCTTTGGAAAAGCTAGAAATATTAATTTATAATAAATTAATATTCGGTTTCAAAAGGCTCCAAAGTTGACTATTCAAAGGATGAGGTGGGGATAGGTCGAAAACAACTCATCCAATAGAATTTAGACAGGTTTGGGTACTTATATTAACCTTATCTTTAAGTATTAACTCTAAGTTAATTAGTTTCACTTTTACAATGTCTCTTTGTATTTTTATATAATATGGTTAATAAACATACTATATACATCCAAGCGACCCCCAAGTGGTCCATTAATGATTAATCTATCATAATATAAGTCTCTTGGCCGAACCTTAGATTTTTAGGAATTTAATATCAATTAATAATATAATATTTGTTTTAAGAACTCTTTTATGTCAATTTTGACACTATTCAATAGTTGATTTTTGTGAAACTCATAACAGATTGATTACTTCTAAAAAAGTCAATTAAATCAATCCTAATATATCATATTATCCTATAAAATTAGTTTAATTCATTAAAAGTTTCATATTATATTTATTTTGGTATTTATAATATCAATTATTTTAATTTTTCACTATTATAGTAATTACTGCATCATCATTGTTTCATAAATAAAATAACTTATTTAATGTCTAAAAATTATAAATAAAATATCATTATGTGGTAAATCTTTTTAGCTTTCTAATGAATATTTATAATCGAAAATACAACATGTATAACCCTATGTAAAAATTGTTCTTCTAAAAGATGTAAGCTTATGCCATTTTTATTTTTATTTTAACTTTATTAATATAATGTGTCCCTACCACATACAAGTGGCTCCAAGGGGTCCCCAAATTGACCCAAGGATGCTCATGGTCGGGTATGTGTCCACCAATAAGGTTAGGACACGTTTTAGGGTAATTTTGTATTATTATAATATTATTTTTTAACCCTTATTTACCGGATTTACCCTTTAACCATGGTAAATAAAATATTTACCGCAGTAATTATTCAAAATGTCTAAAAATAAAAGTTAACTATTTACACAATTTGAACATCCTGATTCTAAATATGGAATCCATTTTCCTAAATTCAAAACACAGAAGTGGCAGAAATTAATTTAAAATTAATTCCCGCTGTCAAAACAAAAAGCGTGTTTTTAAGAGATAATAACTATCAAAAGATTGACACTTGTTTATGTTCGGTTTAATTGTAAAATTATGTCCAATGACCAACATTATATTAAATGGTAAAAATATATTCTAAATATACTTTAAAACCACTCAAATTCATAATTTATCACTATTAATTATTTTGATTAAAAAAGTTGTTTTTAATTAAAATTTAGTAATTTTCACTATTCATCAAAATATAAAAGTTATCCAAAAAGTACCAAAATTTCACCCTAGGATAATTTCGATATTACGAATCCAAAAATGAAGTCCATTTTGAAATATAAAATATATATGATTTCAAAAAGTAGGTATTACTATTTACAACGGCTAGTTTAATTAGTTGTGGTGTGTGTTAGAACTCGAGGTTGCGTACAACACACGCTATCGCATTATTCGAAGGGAAACGTACCGTAGAAGCTTGGGGTGTTACATAGGCAATAACTCTATCGTTCTACATAAGGACACAGCCAAGTCCTTTCTTTGATGCATCACTATAAATAACGAACCCATCATTCCCCGATGGTAGAGTCAATATAGGAGCATTGACTAATCTTCTCTTCAGTTCTTCGAAAAATTCTTCACACTCTTTTGTCCAAACAAATTTAACCCCTTTACGTGTGAGCTTCGTTAATGGGTTAGCCAATCGGGCAAAATTCTGGACGAAACGTCGATAATAACCTGCCAAGCCAATAAAACTACGTACCTCAGTTATACTCGTAGGTGCTGGCCATTCTTGGATTGCCTTGGTCTTAGAAGGATCAACAGAGATTCCATCTTTAGAGACAATATGGCCAAGAAAAGAAATCTCCTGAAGCCAGAATTCACACTTGCTAAACTTCCCATATAATTCATGCCTCCTCAGAGTCTTCAAGATAATGCGCAAGTGATTTTCATGATCTTCGTAGGTTTTGGAGTATACCAATATATCATCAATAAATACCACCACAAATTCATCGAGATACTCCTTGAAAACTCTATTCATCAGATCCATGAATACAGAGGGTGCATTAGTCAATCCAAACGGCATTACAGTAAACTCGTAATGCCCGTACCTGGTTCGAAATGCTGTCTTCGGAATGTCTTCCTTCTTCACACACAACTGATGGTATCCAGATCGAAGGTCAATCTTTGAAAAGTATTGAGCTCCATGCAGTTGGTCAAATAAATCATCAATACGAGGTAGGGGATACTTGTTCTTTATCGTTATAGCATTGATCTCCCTGTAGTCGATACATAACCTCATAGATCCATCTTTCTTTTTAACAAAAAGAACAGGGGCTCCCCATGGAGAAACACTAGGGCGAATAAATCCCTTATTACTCAATTCCTCTAGTTGTTTCTTTAGTTCAACTAAATCTACAGTAGCCATTCTATAAGGGGTCTTCGATATAGGCCTTGATCCAGGAATCAAATCAATGGAAAACTCTACTTCTCGTTCTGGAGGATGTCCAGGTAAATCTTCCGGAAATACATCTACAAACTCTTTCACAACAGGTACATCCTCTATTTGAACATTCCTTTCCTCACCGACAGTTATTTCATTCTCTTCCTCCCCAATAATTGAATTAAGTTGAGCTACTGGGGGTGGATCTAAATAAGAATTAGGTGGTGACGATTCTGCTCTAAAAATAAGGTGTTCCTTATCATTATCATCAAGAATCGTAACCTCTTTCTTCTTTCAATAAATCTTCGCATCATAGTCCGAAAGCCAGTCCATACCAAGGATTATATCAAACTCAATCATAGGTATGACGATGAGATCAGCAGATAAAGAAAATTTATGTGCTCTAATGGGGACTGATTCGCAAAACTTTGTTGCAACGATACTTCCCTTAGGAGTTTTAACTGACAACTCCCTTATTAAATCAAATTGGAAATATCTAATTTTCTTAGCAAACTGGGAAGATATGAAACAATGCGATGATCCAGAATCAAATAATGCATTTGCTAAACTTGAGGAAACCATTAAATTACCTGCCACCACGTCTTTCGGAGCTTCTACCTCAGCAGTAGTGATAGCATAAGCCTGGCCTTGATCCCTTGGCCTTTTCTGAGGTAAGTTCTCCTGACGCTTAGGACATGCATTTGCATAAGGCCCCATCTCCCTGCAATTGTAGCACTGAACGTTAGTAGCTTCCTTCTTCCCCTTGCAATCATGAGCTTGGTGGCCTTTTTCACCACACTTGTAACAGACTCCCATTCCCTTCAGGCAAGCACCAGGATGTTTCTTCCCGCATTTACCACAAGATGGATATTCAACCTTTCCTTTCTTCCCATTATTTCCATTCCCAGATTGATCAGCAGGTCTCTTCTTCTCTTGCTTTGCTTTAAAGTCATAAGACTTAGAGAATTCCTTTTCGGTCTTGATAGCACATGAGACAATGTCTTCGTACGATGAAAAGGATTGTGAGACTAATGCTCGACGGAGAAATGGTTTTAACCCATCAAAGAAACGATCAATCTTACTTCTTGGGTTGCGAATATAATCACCAGCGTACCTCGCTAACCTTGTAAAGTTAGCCTCATACTTTGTGACATTCTCATCCTCCTTTTGTCTCAGACTCAGAAATTGTCTTTCCATATCTGCTCGATGGTCGCGAGGAAAGTATTTTTCTAAAAACAGATCTTTGAACTCCCTCCATTCCATATTTGATACTTCATCATCTTCCTTCGTATTTTGAATCAATGACCACCATTGATCAGCATCTCCAGTGAGGCGGTAAACTGCCATGATAACTTTTTCCCTTTCACTGCTCCCCAAAGCCTGAAATATTTTCTGTAGGGAAAATATCCATTGCTCAGCTACTAAGGGATTTGTATTCCCATTGAACGTTGGTGGTTGTTGTCTCATGAATCGATCTAACATTGATCCTCCACGCTGCGGATCAGGGTGCTCCATACGGGTAAGGTTATTATTCATAACCTGAGTAAGTTGTCCCAGTATGGTGATTAGTTGATCAGCACCAGTTGCATCACCAGCCCCACTATAATTATCTTGAGCAGGAGGGCAATCCCTACATGGAGTGCGTGTATTGATACGGTTTCCATTTCTTCCACTAGGCGCCATTTCTAAACAATGGCATAAACTAGATCAGTTTATGAATCAAAATACATAATCCCATACTTATAAAACACTTAACATAAATTGAACTATTTATGGATATAATCCATAATCATAAAAATGTTTTCTTTGAGGAAGTATATACTCATAAACCCTTCATAATGATTTGTAAAGAAAATGAGAGTTATCCTAAGCATATCCCCCGGGAGTGTCGTAACCAAGAGTGCAGCAAGGCCCATTGTCGTGCACCATTTCCCGTTCGAGTCTAGCTCAAAGCGGTGTTTTCGGGTTTTACCCCTAGGTACATCTGTGCCAGAGCCACCTCTACCTGCTCGTATCCAGACAGGGATGTATTGCTCGGAAAACTCACAAAATCTCTACAATACCAAAATTCTAGGAAGTTCTTCTATACTAATCCTCAAAGTTCATCTTAGGTCTACGTGCTCTAATCAGAGTTTATCTAAATCTAGTTTCCAAGGTTTGTACTAAACTTCCTCTGATACCAACTGTAACGCCCCGACCCCAGCTACCCAGAGTCGGTGCATTACTTCGTAACATTGGCATGATCACAAGAAAGATCAAATCCCTAAAGACCGATTAGTTTAGTAGCCTTGGAAACACTAGATATATTCATAAGTTTTACATTACATCATAAAATGAAAAACTACTACAACAACATAATGTTTCCGACTTCCACACTATAAACCCCTCATAATATCCATGCAAGTCAATCATAATTTACTTCTTCACTACCTGGGAAAAATAAAACATAAAAAAGGGGTGAGCTCAAATGCCCAGTAAGGATAACAATATAGCGGAACATTCAAAATAAGCATAAACATTTAAGGCAATGAATTACTAAAACAAAAGCCTTTTAAAATTGAACTTCAACATAGTATGGAAAAAGTAAAATGAAATAATGTCATTTACTTGTTCACATGGATATTCTACTAATCGAATAATCACATGCAATATCAATAACCACTTTCATAATGTTGGAATGCATAATGCCAGACTATCATAACCACATAGCCAAGGCCTCGTTCCAAGACTACAAATAAGATTTTGTCAAGGCCTTGTGCCAAGACACTAGTTTGTCTCATGAGACCTACCGATGCATCGAGGAGCTATAGCGGGCTCCACCCGTCACTTATTAAGTCCAATGCATTCCCATATGAAAAGGTTTAAACATAACATAAACATTCGTATTAAAACTAGCATACGAAATGTCAATAATTTCACCATAAACTATGAATGGTATAAAAAATAGCACATCCACAGTCAAACATATCACAAAACCTTCAATACAATATAGAAGTTTTGTATCATAATAAATCAACTTCAAATAATCTTAAAATCCATCAAAGGATGTTGACATAGATGAAATCAAAATTCTTTTTAAAGAAATATCTCCTTTTATTTTGAAATCATTTAAGATCCATATAAAATAAAACATTTTCTTTGAAAATATTCTTATAAGCTTGTAAGGAAAGCTTCGACGATTTTATAACGGCGGAAAATAACCGCACCCGCCGTATAAGTTAAAAAAAAATTCTTACCTCAATTCTGTCAAAAAGGTTAAAAAGGACCTTGTTTTGAAAACGACGGAAAGATTCCTTTATAAACCTCTTATAAAAAGTCAAACAAGGGTATAAATGACTTTAACCCATATTCTTGTAAATAGTAAAAATGTTTTGAAATACATTTCGAAGAAACATGGATGTGGATGATAAAGAGGTCCCAGTAGATTATTACGTATATACAACCTCGGATAATGAAGAGATTGTGAAATAACCCTTACCTTGTACTTTTCCTTGGTTGGGGTAGGTTAACCTCCTGTATAATAGTGAAATAATTGTTACTAAATTATACAAGAATCATATACATTAATATGATATCATATATGATCTTTTAATATTGATTTGATAATAATATCTTAGTATTATCGCCGTTTCGGGTGTTAACTTACTCATTTTCTTTATATGTTTTGTTACATAAGTCATGTTTGTTGTATCTTATTCATATCCAGAATGATATGAAGTCCTTAAAAATCATTTTTAAATCATTAAATGATAATTATACTTGAATGGATACGATGGAGAATGAATCTCATCGCGTTCGTGGAGACGGTAGTCCGTACGTACGCACGAACGCTACTTCCATTAATTTTTATTTTAAAAGAATCAAATCCAAATGATACATTGGTATATTACTATTCCATTATAATATAATTTTTTATATATGTTACTTAAGTTCATTAACACCATCCTTTATACGTTCCATGTGTGGTATGAACGGGTCATATCATTTTAAGGGGGCGGTAGTCCGCACTTCCTCAAATGAAATTATCGTATGTATATACAACATGAAACGAATAATGGTATGAAATAAAATGGAATTACAGAAGCTTATATATAAAATATATCTCATTAATATCATATTTAATTACAGTGCCATCAAAATGGCCACCATGAGAGGCGGTAAGATGTATTTGAACAATCATCGTTTCGTGAGGCGTTAGTTTGCCATCCACATAAACATTATGTTCATCATCCATTAGATGGAGTTGTGTGTATGTGTAGTTTGAATCCTTCTTATAACAACATCCTAGTATATTGAGGATACTGGTGTTGTTACAAAAGAAAGGAAATAAAAAGAGTTTGTGGGTTGAAGAAGCAAAATAAATGAAAATAATTTAAGAGAAATCGTTACCTTTAATTTAGGTAACTCACTTTGGTTGGAACCAAAGGACTTCTTGAAAATGCTTTCTGCCTAAGGGGAAGCTTCAAGGAGGAGGAGAGGGATGTTGGGAGCTTAGTTGGGCAGAGTTTGGACGAGCCAAGTGGCTTGAGAGGTGTGAGGAAAAGAGAAGGAGGAGTGCCCTTTTATAAGAGGGGTGAGGGGCACCTTTGGAAAAGCTAGAAATATTAATTTATAATAAATTCATATTCGGTTTCAAAAGGCTCCAAAGTTGACTATTCAAAGGATGAGGTGGGGATAGGTCGAAAACAACTCATCCAATAGAATTTAGACAGGTTTGGGTACTTATATTAACCTTATCTTTAAGTATTAACTCTAAGTTAATTAGTTTCACTTTTACAATGTCTCTTTGTATTTTTATATAATATGGTTAATAAACTTACTATATACATCCAATCGACCCCCAAGTGGTCCATTAATGATTAACCTATCATTATATAAGTCTCTTGGCCGAACCTTTGATTTTTAGGAATTTAATATCAATTAATAATATAATATTTGTTTTAAGAACTCTTTTATGTCAATTTTGACACTATTCAATAGTTGATTTTTGTGAAACTCATAACAGATTGATTACTTCGAAAAAAGTCCATTAAATCAATCCTAATATATCATATTATCCTAGAAAATTATTTTAATTCATTAAAAGTTTCATATTATATTTATTTGGGTATTTATAATATCAATTATTTTAATTTTTCACTATTATAGTAATTACTGCATCATCATTGTGTCATAAATAAAATAAATTATTTAATGTCTAAAAATTATACATAAAATATCATTATTTAGTAAATCTTTTTAGCTTTCTAATGAATATTTATAATCGAAAATCCAACATGTATAACCCTATGTAAAAATTGTTCTTCTAAAAGATGTAAGCTTATGCCATTTTTATTTTTATTTTAACTTTATTAATATAATGTGTCCCTACCACATACAAGTGGCTCCAAGGGGTCCCCAAATTGACCCAAGGATGCTCATGGTCGGGTATGTGTCCACCAATAAGGTTAGGACACGTTTTAGGGTAATTTTTTATTATTATAATATTATTTTTTAACCCTTATTTACCGGATTTACCCTTTAACCATGGTAAATAAAATATTTACCGCAGTAATTATTCAAAATGTCTAAAAATAAAAGTTACCTATTTACACAATTTGAACATCCTGATTCCAAATATGGAATCCATTTTCCTAAATTCAAAACACAGAAGTGGCAGAAATTAATTTAAAATTAATTCCCGCTATCAAAACAAAAAGCGTGTTTTTAAGAGATAATAACTATCAAAAGATTGACACTTGTTTATGTTCGGTTTAATTGTAAAATTATGTCCAATGACCAACATTATATTAAACGGTAAAAATATATTCTAAATATACTTTAAAACCACTCAAATTCATAATTTATCACTATTAATTATTTTGATTAAAAAAGTTGTTTTTAATTAAAATTTAGTAATTTTCACTATTCATCAAAATATAAAAGTTATCCAAAAAGTACCAAAATTTCACCCTAGGATAATTTCGATATTCCGAATCCAAAAATGAAGTCCATTTTGAAATATAAAATATATATGATTTCAAAAAGTAGGTATTACTATTTACAACGGCTAGTTTAATTAGTTGTGGTGTGTGTTAGAACTCGAGGTTGCGTACAACACACGCTATCGCATTATTCGAAGGGAAACGTACCGTAGAAGCTTGGGGTGTTACACCACATCTTGCCCCATCATAATATTTTCTATTGTACCGCACAATATTCCCCACATTCACTACAATATCCTAAATTTTTTAGGGTGTACATTTCATTTTTATTTCCAATTTAATTCCTATTTTTTATCTATTATAAATTCTATGTAGGGATATGGTGGAAGGGAGGGTGTTCATGGCTTGTTCAGAGCCTTCACCCTAGCAAGTGGAAGAAACAACTGAGCTGCACAGTTAGTAAAATCCATGCCACCATGTACTTAGGGTTTCTACTAAGCATTAAGGGTGTATTAGTGAGAAAATTTTGTCCACATAGTCTTCCATTACTATGAAACACATGACACATTCCTCTGGGAATGAACTATAGTTATTAACAAATACATGTAGTAAGGGTTTTGCATAGTATCCAAAAATGTTCACATAAACCTTGTGAGATCACACTTTGAACTTTAGTCCAAGAATGGTTGGTGAAAAGTTTTGATAAAGATGAATCAAAACTAGGAATCCCTATAACATAGGATAAAATGATTATTTTCCCTTTTAAAGGATTTAAATATTTGAACCTTTTAATCCTTCTTTATATGAAGTGTATATGAGCTATCCCTTCTCCTGTTTGATCTTTTAATCAAGATAGACCTAGGATTTGGTTCCAATTCTCTAGTGAAACTCCAATTTGAGTGTTGTTCATATCATTGGATCACTATGGGTAAGAGATTAGTTATGATGTCTTCTATTATTTACTTCTTGTTCTTTCTATGGTTTAACCCTCGTTTAATATCTTTCTCCATATTTTCATGGAATTAATCTATTTTTATGTTTTCTTCTAATCTGGTCTGAATCATAGGATATTAATGGATGAGTTTTTAACTACCAAGTTAAGGTATGTGTTCTATATATTTTCCCTTAATTTAATGTTGTTTATATATTATTTTCATTGATCCATATGAAATTATTTTTGGGTGATGTTTCATAAAATAATAAACTGTTGAGTTGAAGGATAAATTCATGTATAAAAAAAGTCATGAAACATTTTATACATGTTATTGGTTGTTGAACTCTTCTTAAACCACCCATGTATTGTTTTGATCTCAATTATAATATTTGGAATTAAATGTGATAATGAAATGAATTTTCAATGGTTATAAGCACCTTATAGTACCTTGTCAATTGGAGATAAAAGATATTAAATGGTTAATCCCTTAGATTGTGTATTATTATGAATGGATTTTTGAAATGATAAAATGAGTGGTTAATTTACTATAAAATGTTTTTTTATCATTATAATGTGGGATTTTTATCATGGCACCGAAAACCTATTTTATTCCATTGATATTTCAACTCCATGGATCTGATATACCTTGAATTTTTTTATTCTTTGGAAATTTCCACTCCAAGGATCCTATATAATTGGATGCCTTGGATATTTCTACTCCTAGTATCAAATATTATTATATTACATAGATTCAGATAAAATTTCTAATAACATGATTAGGATTTCTTGGATCTCATGTATATTTCTACTCTAAGGATACAATCCAAATTTATTAATTATATTTCTTGGTTTTTATAGACACTTCTAATCTTGGAATATTTAAGAAAGCTTCTAGGATAACTTGTACATTTTTATTCCTTGGATATGAACCATTATGTTTTCTAGGAAATGAATAATACTTAAATCATGTTTACTTGATTTACATGGATATCTCATTTTCCTGGTAATTTTTTATCACTTAACCCATGGCCCATATAGGCCTAATAAATGAATACATGGAATAGGTCATTGATGTTGCTTTACATGATTTAAAGATATCCCATGTGATTCTGTTTCCTAATCATAGTGAATTAGGATAGAATGGATTGTATTTCTTATGAATCTAGTACTTTCAAGCCTATTATATATACACATTGTTTAAGATTATATGCACTGACTATATTTTTTATAGAAACTATTATTGGTTTACTACTTAATTTTATCATAGACCATATTTAGGTCTTCTTTGGGTACCTATATAGACTTCATGTATGTAGGTGGAGATTGGGTAACAGAGTCTCTTGATAGTTTCTGGTCAATTATTTCATAGGAGAAGGGGAGCAATGACCGAGCTACGAATCATAATGATATCCAGGGATAGTTTATCTTTGGTGTTTTTAAACTTTACATGAAGATATTGTAATGGATACATGTTCCAATGTATTACCTTGTTTTTTTATAGAATTCCATGATCATCACTTTTATATGTCCATTTTGGGTGAGATTACTTGGTTATTTATATGATGGATGTTCATTCATCATTTTTTCACTAATTATATATGATTACTCTATTTATTATTATGATTACACTATTGTGTTACAAATTGGTCATGAGGGTATATTCTCCCAACTATTTACTAGTATTTGGTGGCCACTAGTGAAAGGGGATGAACACATGTGGCCATGTTGCAAGCCAGGATTAGTAATTGTTGATTGAATAAGGCTTTGGACATCCCAAAGTGTTATCAATGTGTTTATTTTCTTTTGTATTATTTTTTTATAAATATTAGACTAGAGATTTGGAATTTTTCAGAGTGTGGATATGAGTTATGAATAGTAGTGGCTATCCCACATAAAGGAAAAATCCAAATTACCTGCTATGGTTTATGATGTTCGTGTTATACCAGATATAGTTCATTTGATTCAACTATTAGGTAATACACTTGATGTTTTATGTTCCTTGTTATTAAATATTTTACCCATCTCCTGGTATGGTAAGGAAATACTACATATTGCATCATCATAGGACAATCAAGGATTATATTTCATATATTATTGCATGGCACGTTTATATTACAATGTGTATTTCTTATAGTATGTATTGGTTCCTTTGTTTTTATATTAATGAAATTGTTCTAACATTTAAAAAAGGTACTTGAAATATAATTTTTTGGGATTAAATAGGCACTATATTTCAAATTATAAGTTGTATAGTCCCTTATACATTGTAAATATTTATATATATAATTAAACTATTTGGTAAAATTTAAAAATAAAAGAAAATAAAATAAAATTGAATTGAATTCTAAAAAGAAATGATCATAGCTAAATAGGGATGAAATTTCAATTTAAATGGTTTTTTCCTCTATAAATTGAAATCGAATGTATGTATACCATCTCTATTGACTTGTTAAAGATAACATGACCCAAACCCAACCATAGTAGAGGGGAGTATGATATTTTTTGTTCTTATCGTATGATATGTAAGTCTCCTAGACCTATCTCTAGGAGTATGCAGAGGTGTATGCCATGTGTTTATGAAGTATTACACATTTATTTCTTATATACATGTGATCCATTTAGTGCCAAATAATTTTTTATTTCTTTTCTTGAAAATTATATAGATATTGCACTATGAAAACATCTAGTTGTGTTCCAAGAGGGTGGAGATGACCATGATTAAAAGGTAGTGAGATATAGGAAACTTTTTGAACCTATTGTAGTTCCACAGGTAGACTTACATAATATATCTAATATTATGATGATGACCAGTTTCAAGATGGGTTCATACTCATTATGCAGATCATTCGAAGAGAATTAAAACCTTCCCTGACTATTTAATAGATAAATTGAGAGTTCAGTAGCAGCATCAACCCATTGTTTCAAGGTAATTTGGACCATAGGCAATGGATTCATTAATAGAGGCCATGATATTGATTTTGGATCATCTCAAGACACCTACCAAAAAGAGAGTCAAACTCTCTTGGTATATTCTTCGTGATGCCACCAAGAGATGGTGGGAAGTTATTACATAGACAAATCATAAAATTTCTTTGGGATGGAGGTATTTCTAAACATCCTTTTATAAATTTTTTCATCCCATTATGGTGTGGGTCAATATATAGAGAGTGTTTTATCCCTTAGTATAGGGAAACTAATTAGAAAATGACTATTCATCCCATTTCTGGGAGCTCCTACATTTCACACCTATTATATTAGGTTACATGTTATCTAATGCTATAGGATCTAAGGATGGTATCAGGTATGAATTTTGATAAAACGTGAATTTATTTCAACTTCCTACCATATCTAAAATTTTAAATCATATTCTTATTACAGATCATAACCTAAGGGGTGATGGGGAGTGGAAAGTAAGGCATTTTAACTTCTCAATCCAATGGGGGAAATATCAGGTAGAGGGATGAGATTTTTTAAGTCTTATCATGATAGGAATACTAGTAAGATAAAATTTTCTAATAGTTAAATTCTCTATCATTAGTTTGGGAGTTAGGGACTTCTGATTAGACAGTTTGATTACAATTTAGTCGATCATCGAGCTTTTATTTGTATGGGACATCTATAATGATTCTGAAAGAATTTTTCTTTAGGTGCTCAGGTAATAGAGTTAACACTAACTCCAAATTTAGTAGTAAGGTTAATGGATTTTCATCCAGAATGGATCTGGAGTGTGGTTGAAAAATCAGGATAAGGATGTGGTTGTGGTTGGGGTAGCCAGATACAAGATTTATAGAGACCGGAGAGTGGGTCTTCTCAGGGTACCCATGCTATATATTAGGTTCGCGGATCAGGATAGATATATACAATATACCTGATACCTATGATGAAAATTGGAATACCTTATATAGTGAGAGGTATTATTTTTGTATTCTCTACATTGGTATTGTCTCATTATAATAAAGGGAAATCTCATTCTTTCATATTTTATCCAATTATGGGTAGAATTGGGATCGATGTTCAGTTATTCTATGGTGTGATGAAACATGATACTCCATTTGGTATTTGATTTTATAGTGTACAACAGTTCAAGGAGTTCTCCATTGAGATATGTGGGTGCCAATTTATACGGTACCTCTTTTCCTCAAGATGATAGGGTTTTACATCAGTCTTAGGATGGATTGGTTAGTTCCTAATCATGATTACTTTGATGTATATCACTAAATTGTGACTTTCACATCACTATATGATGGATTATTTATACACAATGGTTAATGGGATGTCTTGTAAATCTATGCTTGACCAAAGCATCATGGTCTAGGTAAGATGACTACATAGATAGCTAGATTATATAGGGATGATCAGGGAATATACCGGGAAGATTTCCCTTAAGTGGTTGATCATTTCTGGGAAGCTTTATTCGGTGACATTTTAGGACTACCACATGAGAGCGAGCTTGATTTTTCCACTAAGATAGTTCATATATGTTCACTGGTATCCATTCCTCCTTAAATTATGTCTACTATAGAGTTGTAGTGGCTCAAGAGGTAGCTAGAGGACTTAGATAAAAAGGGTTTTATAGGGCCCAATACTTCTTCATGTTTTTCATCATTAATTTTAGCTAAGAAGCTGGATGGGATCATTATGTTATATGTATATTAATAGAAATTGTACCATTTTATGGTTAATAACTGATATTGTTTCCCCAAAAAAGATGACCTATTAGAGCAGCTCTGATAGGCTCAGGTTATCTCAAAAAATTATTTTAGGGAGGGTTGTCACCATATATGTGTTAAACATTAAACATACCATATAATGAATTATATATCATGTGTGGTCTTTTGATTATTTATTTATTCTCTTCAGTCTCACTAATGCACCAATTGTTGCCACAGCATTGTTGAATTGGGTTTTTTGCAAATATCTTGATTCATTTGTGGCAGTATTCACAGAAGTCATGTTAGTGTGTTCCCACACTCAAAAAGACCATTCAAATTTTCTTGAGATAATATTAATTACAGAGACAGGGTATTAGTAATATGAAATTCTCATAAAGTTCCATTTCTAGATGGATAATATTCACTTCATCGGTCATGTTTCCTCAAACACCTGAGTATCAGTATACTAAGAAAAGGTGAGAGATATAGTTTCCTGGGGAAAGCCCAAGAAATTCTTTCATATATGGAGATTCTTGTAGCTATTTTGTTATTAAAGGTATTTCATAAAGGAATTATCATGCTTAGAAGCACCTCTTGTGGGATTGACAAATATGGTTGTGAAGTTTATATGGTCATAAGACTGTGAGACAACCTTTCTGAATCTAAATGTGGTATTGAATTCAATGTTGATCCTAACTATTCCAGATCCAGTAATGAGCTATACTATATATTTTGAAGCATCAGGTATTTAGGAATGATAATTTTTTATTCAATAAAATCAATTTGTGAAATATAGGTCTCAATAATTTGGGCCACCTAAGAGGAACTACCCGATGCATGATCTCAAGTAAACTGTTTTTATTCATGTCATTTACTACTATAGGAATTATTTACAAGGGGATTTGTTAGTGTATACGTACCAAAATGGCCTCATGTAAAAATTTACATATTGTGAATTATATATTACGAAACATAGGTGGGTTGAATACATTTAATCCTTTGACTTCGATCATGACATTATCTTAGGAAAGGGACTTGCAGTTGCTGATTCTATGATCATGAGCATTTAGACATAAGATGTTATTGAAGTTTGTATTGTGTGGAAGCATATGGACTTGTTTCTAAGATGCATCTAGTGTTTTAGAACCATCATGGACAGTTCTTAATTGCATCATTATCAGTGACCTCTTCACTTATCTTGAGAATTAATATGAGGAAGATAACATATTCCGAGGGCTTGTTCTTATGGGAGAGTGTTGTAGGTGAGGATCTAGCTCCTTGTTGTATCATTGATGAGGATGTGATTGTGTGATTCAATGGACCATTCTATGTTTCTATAGGTGTTCAAGAGGATCTAATTTGAGAGTCTCATGACTATATATGAATAGTATATCATGACCTCACTGAGATGAATTATGACATATGCCATAAATTTTGGTGGTCAGCATGAATTGAGAGATAGTTGAGTTCATTACATGGTGTTCTGCCTATCAATAAGTAAAGAATACACCCTAATGACTAGAAGGTATTTTTAATTCATTGAATTTTTATTAGTGTAAATGGGGTGACATCACTATGGATTTTGGATAGCTATTCCTAGATCTCGTCAGGGTAGTGTTGATGTGTGGGTGATCCTAGACTTGTTGACTAAGGTCACCAATTTTATAACTATCTGATAGACACTTTTAGTGGATGAACTTGGGAATATTCACATTCATGAGATTGTATGCATCCATGGGGTTTTATATTCTATCATATCAGATAAAGACACTAAATTTATATCCTGATTCTATTATGGGATATGGAGGGAACTAGTTTCAAAGGTGATATTGAGTACATCATATCTGCCACAGGATGATGGTCAATTTGATTAAACGATATAAGCTTTAGAGGACATTCATTCAGAATTTCTCCATCATTTTGGAGATTCATTGGATAAAAAATACATATCACGAAGTTTTATTATAGTAACAGCTTCTAGGTAACCATACTGATGTATCCTTGTGAGGCCCTATATGATAGGTCAGTTTGTTCACCCCTATGATGTTTTGATGTAGGAGAGGCAGCTCTATATGGTCCTCATCTTGGTCCAGATTGTTTAAAGCATGTTCATTATATGAGAAATCAAAGGTGTATAGCTCAGTATAGACAGGTGTCTGACACGGATTGTCATTTTTGAAAACTAGGGTTTAATGTGGGGAGAAGGAGTTTCTTTCAAGTTTCACCTTGATTGGTGAAAATATAGATTCAGAAGTAAAAATATATATAAACTCATTATTTTGGACCACTTAAAACTATAGTGAAAGTCGGGCCAATATCTTACTGGTTGTACTTACCTCAGAGGTATTAGGTCATATATGACGTATTCCACATATATCCACTTCACCAATATCATTATTTTTTATTTCATATTATTCATCCAGAAGAGGTTGAGTTGAAGGTACAAGAATCCTTTAAGGATCATCAAATCTATATTGTTTATTGAGGAATGAATTTCCTCTGAGACTATTCAATTCCTCTAATATGGGTGATACGGAAGCATGACCAATTGAAAGATGAGACTTAGGAGTGGGAGGCTAACAAATATACACAATAGCCAGTGTTATTCTAAGACGATTATATACCACCCTTCAAAGGGAAATATGTGGTTGAATTGCCTTAATGGGGAAAGACTATAAGATACCAGAATTTATATGAGGTATGGAACCTTTTTATTTACAGATTAGTTCTTTGGTTTTTGACCTAATATGAATTCCAAGTAAGGATATGAAGGAAACGAGGGTGTTTGTTAATTTTTTGGATAAAATAACACTAGTCGGTGTAAGAAATAGCTTATCTTCATAGGTAGTAGAAACCTTTCATACTATTTAGCATTGTTTCAAGTAATCATGCTCGGTGTATCAGTGAGTAGATTTTGGCTGCATGGTTTTACCTAAATATGCATCCTAGGGAACATGCCCATATAAATTCATGAAATTATTTAATAGATCATAGTTGTGTAGTTTGTGAACGGTTTCATAAATGATGTATGTGAACCATGAAAGATCTCTCTTTGGACATTAGGCCACACACGGTTGGTATATGGTTTTCCCAACCATGCGACCAAACTATGAGACCCCTATAAGTTGAGAAATTTTTTCATTTTTCCAAAATGGATTTAAATGATTAAACCTACACCCATTATTTATTTATATTCTAAATGAGTTCTTCCTTAACAAATTTGAGATTCTTTTTGATGAAAAACTAGGATTTGGGGATAATTCTTCATCCAGAAAACGATTTTAGTGTCGTCCATATCATTGGATTGTAATTGGTAAGAGATTCAATATGATGTCTTCATTTCGTAGTTTCTTTAACCATCCATGTCATGTAGGCTCACTATATCTATTTTAAATAAATTTTTCTATTCATGTATTGTTTTCTAATCTGGATAGAATTAGAGGTTGAGACATGATGAGTGTTCTTTTACCATGTTGAGATTGGTGGTCAACACATTATCCCTTAATGTCTAGTTATTTATATCTTATTTTTGTTTTCCCATACATTGTAAATCCATAGATATGACTCATAAATTAATAAATACTTTAGTTAAAGGATTAATTAATGTCAATAAATTATTATTATAGCTTTATACAAAGATGAATGTTGTTAAAGAAAACATGGACAAACCATGGGGAGTTTTTAGATCACGTACATTATTAAAAATAGGCCATACTGATAGCAAAAACACTTGACCTTAGCATAGTCATCAGGTATTAGCTCACAAGATACAACCAGTTTCTCAAAATACATGTGGGCCCCTACTTCGGTCCGACCCACATTCCTAAACGGGTCATAAAACTAATTATTGACCCAACATCCTAATATTGTTCTATCACGTGTGATTTTTCTCCCTCGTACACAACCTGGGAAACTACCCCTAAGGTCACCCCTCCAAATCCATACTAAAAGACAATAATGGTTATCTGTGGACTTTTAATCCGGTTGGCTCCTAAAAATAAAATCACATTTTCTTGAAATGAGTTGTATAATTTAGTCATTTAACTCTTTATCATCCATTGGTGTAATTTGATTTCCTAAATATCTAATGTAAGAACCTTGTATTTGATTGTGTGTGTTACACACAACAACAAACATGTGAGTAAATATAATATTAATATAATTTATAATATATTTACTATTCAAAATTGATTCTATATATTTTAATACATTCTACACAGATTCAACATGCATGACACACCGGATCACCTTCCCCAATGGCTTGCGTTAATTTCACGATCGAGTTTTATTGAACAATAATGAATTATTAAAACATAATGAGATATAAAACAGAAATTAAATTACTAGATATAAATAGTAATAGTGAACTTATAAATATTATGGTTTACAAAAATATATAATGAATTAATTTTTTAAAAAGTAATTACAAATGAATATAATAAACAATTTAATATAATGTGAATATTTTTATATAAAACTATTTTTATGATAAAAATGATTTTTAAACTAATAGATTAAATTAATTAGTGAGAGATATTAATGTATTATAAATATTATATATTCATTAAAATCTTATTTATGTTCATTAATTTTGTTTTATTGACATAATATAATAAAAACACAGTTTTATACATAAAAACCTATATTTTTATAAAGGCAATTTTACAGCCTTTTCATGGTGAGTCCATTTTGAATATAAATTTTTTCACATTAATTCATTTAATATAAAAAATATAAACTTCATATCTTAATTATTAACATAATAATAATGTTAGGGTAAATTTTAGATAATTTTATGAAACATTTTCTTTTTTAATCAATGTTTAAAAATACTGAATTTTAGTTCAAAACATTTTTTTCATCTAATTTAATTATATGGTTAAATTATATTTATATTGGTTTTAAAATTTAATTACATTTTTTTAATCAAATAATTCAAATTTTTCATTTTAATAATTTCCACATTGAAATTTATTATAAAAAAATAGAAAACATTCATAGGTTTTTACTTTAAAAATCGCATTGTTGTACGGCCTGTGAGATTATATTTAAATACATTAATTCCAATTATATGATTGGAGAATATAAAAAAGATTCCATATTTAGAATATAAATAATTTATAATATATAATAATACCAATTTTTTTGAGCAAAATGATTTTTAGATGTTATTAAAATTATATACAATTTTAAAGGTAAAATTATGCTTAATAAACGACAAAACCTTTAACATATGGTCCAAAATGACTTGTCCACTTGTAGAACCCTATTTTATTATCATAATTGTTCAATTACCATTCTATTGTGGACTTTGTTTGGTATTTTATAAAAAAATTAGGTAATAACATGTGTATATCTAACTTGTTTCCAAAAATTCAAAGTGAGTCATTTACCTTCCTTATAAAAGTCCACCACATCTCCCTATTACACAAACCTCTAAACCCAATTAGTTATGGCCAATAAATACCCATAAATATTTATAACTTATCTCCTCTAATATTTTAATCCTCACATTTGGTATAAATTCTTCATGGAAGACTTTTGGTTCAAACTAAAGGTAAATACACGATTAAGATTTAACGTCTTCTACCGTGTTTTTAAATTTTATTAAAATTATCCACCCTCTAAAATATAATTATTCCATTATTACATAACAACACATATTGAAAATACACTATGATATTTTTATTTAAATCTTTAAACCTACACTTACATATACTTTCATATAATGGGTAACGAACATACTGTTTCTATATATAGTGAACTACTACCTCACAAAACAATGACTATTCATCTTTCTTTTACCACCTCTCATAATGTCCATTATAATGGTAAATATGTATATATATATGGTATATTTTATATTTATTATGTATTTAAACCTATTTAATATTGTTATTACACATACCTTCAATACTTTTCATTTTTGTTAATACAATAACATCGTTTAAGGATCTGTGGACTACCGCCCCCTCAAAGCATTGTGATTAATTCATGCTAAATACGGATCGTATAAAGTATGGTTCTAATTAAAAATATTATACATAAAAATCCTGTATAATATATTCATTACATAATTAAATTTTTTTAAATATACTATATATATATCACTTTCATTATTACCCTTTTATATACTAAAAAAGTGATAACGTCGTTCGTGGATGTGTGTACTACCGCATCCTCTACATGGTGTGATTTTTTTTCATCATAAGAATTAAATATATATTTATAGGTATGTATATATGATTAAATTTTTATTATTTATGGTATAATTTTAATTCTATAATGATATGGTGTTACTTTCCTTCTTTCCATAACGATGATCGAAAAACAAGAACACTACTCATGCATACATAAAAAATACCTTCTCCATGATCATAATATTGATTCATTTTTCCTAACCATATTTCATTATTTATTTTTAAAAAATAATTAACATATGAATATTATTTTTATATCATGGTTATTATTTTTGAGGTTTTTTATATTGAACCCTTTGGAAATAGTTGACCTACCAATGTTATTTTTTACAAACAAACCAATGTTTTACAAAACACCAGATGTAAAATAATTGTTAAAGAAGTAGTTTATAAAATATTAATAAGTAAAATAAAAATAATGATAAAAATGAAAATGGATATAAAGAAAGTATAAAATTAATATAAGTTTATTATAAAGGCAGTTAAATTATTTTCTCCCAAAAGGAAACTCTAGATAAGTGACTCATCTCACATTATACAACTGTGAGATAAATGTCATGTTCAACACTTATATCTTTTTTGTGGTGTATATACTTCCCATTTTTATATATTATATCATGAATTTATTTACCTTCATGGTATTTAATGAATTAATTTAATATTATTCCTTTGTGAGGTTTATATTTTAAAATATTTCAATGTGGTATGGGCCACTTTTGAATGCTTCAAGATTACTTTCCCTAATAATAAAATTAATTATATTTCAATGGTATTTAAATTTGATTAAAATTTATAAAACAAATTCAATAAACCATTTATTTTTCATTTCCTATGGTAATTCATGACCTTTTTCAAGTGTTAATATGATTTTCCTCCATTTGGTAAACAAAGTGTTTTAAAAATTATTTTAATAAAACCCAACTTCATTTATCTCTTTAGTTAGAGAATTGGTTTTCTTCTAAAACCATGTTTTATAAAAAAATCAAAATGATTTTAAAATGATGTGTAAAATAAATTTTTACCCTTATTTACTAATACAAATGTTTTTAAAATAATCTTCTTGTATCATTCCAAAAAAAAAAATTTTCAAACATTTTTACCATGAAAAATAATTGATATTTTACCTCATATGGAAAGTGCATATGTACTCATTTTCATTTCATTGATGCTTACATTGCATGTATAAAAGGATCCTTTTTAATAATTTTTTTTTAAAAAGTTGTTTTTAAATTAAATGTTTTTCAAATGGTTTTTCCGAATAAAAAGTTATTTTCCTCAAGAATGATTTTACGAAATTTATATAATATTTACTTTTATCAAAAATAACAACCCTATATTTTACTCTCCTTGGGATATATTGTACTGATTCCATACTTCCTACTCTGATGGATAGTTTATGATTTATTTTTCCTAGTATATTTTTCACCATCAATTCCTTGATTTAGTTGTTATTCACCTTGGTTTATCTTATCTCTTATGATCATTGAACATTTAATTTTCCTTTGTAATCCATTTAATTTATCATACATATTAAAATTTCATAAACCATGTACCATTTTACATAGGTTTCTTCTTTGAAAGACATTTTATTATTTAGGGAAATATTTATAATTTATTATTCTTTATTCTATATTGATATTATATGAGTTATATTATTAATTTTCGAATATTCGATTTGAGGAATGTTTTAGACTAGAAACTATGGGTGGAGCCTAAACATTATAAGCTACTAGATGTGTTGACAGGTTCTCATGAGACATATAAGTTGCAAAAATGATTTTCTACCATTAATTTTAACCGTCTTGTGAAAGGTATTGATAGTATAGGTTTTCATGTGCCTTTATCCTGATTTCCATTAAGATACCATTTTCCTCATTTAGTTTTAGTTATTATTCATCCATGAGAATTCTCATCAACAAATATATGGATATATTTCATTTCAGTTTATTGGTTTATTTTTTTGTGCTTCAATGTCATACATTTCCATATTTATTTTGTTGTATCTAGTTATTTGAATGGAAAGGGTTTCTAGTTATAACATTTTCATATTTTTTATCCAGTTCCTTATTAATATATTTATTATATGGTATGGTTTTTAGCTATTTACCATGTCATAACTATTATTCTCATTAATTCATTGTTACTTCTTCTATAATTTACCCATTCTGATAATTTTTGCTCACCCTTGTTATGTTTCTTTCCCTAAGAATACTATAAGCATACTATGAAAGATATTCTGGGTTTTAAGAGTTGGAATAAAGATATCCTTGAATCTGTTTTTTTAGAAATAAGAAAAGAATTTATGTTTTAATTAATAAATTCATTTTTAATACAAGACACATTTATGTATCTAGTTTTCCAATACTAGTAAACTCTTGTTCTTAGGAGATTTTATTCCTCGTATTCATGCCAATGTAATTAGTAGAAGACACCAGATATCCACTATTTTGGTTTGGGTCTCTATAGTTGGAATCAAAGGATGTTTAATAGAAACATAGAAAACTATATTTAGGATCACATAGGTTAGAGAACATAATGCTATGGTAGAATTTGAGGATATGTACAGAAGAGAAACTTATAATTTTTCTAAAGTATAGATTGTATGGGTATTATTAGAAATACATACCTTTATGGATTCTATATGTAAAGACCCTGAAATCCTATGGAACATTTTTTCTTAAATACATTGGAATTTTACGAGTTCGTAGTTTCTAATGGTGCCTGATTCTGAGGCCTGGTGTGCCCAGAATCAATTTCTGAATTTTTGTTCGGGTATATTTAGTAAACACACGTGGGGGATTATATATCTTTTGAACCAGGGCTCGGAATTAAAATCTGAGTACACCGATAAACTCATAGCACCGATATTATCTTAAGGAGACCTTTACTGCAGTTGTGTTTTGTCGAGAGTGGAAGCTAATTTTGGGGGTTTTCTAAATAATTTAAATCAAAATATGACTAACATATATTTATATAGGTGGTGGTTATTTTACCCAAAGGGAAGTTAGAGGTGGGGCCCACCCCCACATAACCTCCCATGAGAGGATATTATGTGGCGGGGCCCACATGATCTCAACCCCATTAAACCCCCCTTTTTAAACCCTTAAGCTCCCCATTAATAGGGGAAACTCTTGGACTTCCCCTTAATGGTGACAAAACAATTAATTAATGACTTCATTAATTATTTGGAGTGCTTGAATTCTTTTGAATTCATTATTCCAACATTAAAATAAGTGAACTTATTTTTTTATTTTGGTTTGGCATAATCGTTGGAAAGCTTGGGAGAACTCCTGGAAGAACACTATCCTCTCGATGAAGAACGCTCCTCGTCTCCGAAGAACGTGAAGAAATATCTTATACCTTCTTCAACCGGAGCAAGGAAGGAAAGCACTGTCACCCATGAAGTACATCGTGGGCATCGTCGCAACTCATATTCACTGAGCTCTACCTCCTCTGACATTGAAGGAATGACGTCTATCATAAGCGACGTCCGTTTTCCACGACTCGCAATTGTAAAATGAAAAATATGAGGTAGGGGAAATTGGAGTGTTTTTATGTATGAGTTATACTCTTTTTTCCTCATTGTGTGTTGTTCTCTTGATGTCGAATGTTAGCAACGTAACAAGGAGGGTTCAGACCACACGAACACGGTCCACCCCCCCCCCCCTTTGTTGTTGTTATCATTGTCTTGACATCGGAGGTGGAGTCTAAAGGGTGTGGTGTCATCGCACCATGCCAAAGAAGAACTGTTATGGATGAAAGTGGGTCGCGGCGGATGGAAGAGGCGGCGGCACCGGCGACCGGAGGCGGTGGCAGCAGCGGCGGTCGGGCGCCATCCATGTGAAGGGACTGGAGGATGCTCAGGCCGCTTTGTCCATGGGATAACCATTCGGCTGATCCGGCCGGTCCGCGTGTAGGATCCACGGCACACGAAGGCACCACATGGAGGGAGACCGCGACCCACATCTGTTGGCCGCTTGGATGGAAGAATAGGTTGGCTGCTTGCTGGTCGAGCTATAGAACCTTGGCGCCCATATGCGCCGCATGGAGGAGGATGCGGCCCGCATCCGTGGGCCCCTCGACTGGGTGAATTGGTCGTCCGCGTGCCAGCCGGGCTGGAGAACCGCGGTTCCTACAGGCACCATGTGGGAAGAACCGCGACCCACAGCCCGGGCTGCATGTGCCGGGCCGAACCGGCCAGCTACGGCTGGCCAGGCAGAGGAGGGGTTGGTGCCACTTAATGACGTCGGGAGAACCGAACTGGCATACAGCACGGGTCGGGTCCGCAGGTGGTCCACGCCCCACCGGGCTGGGCCAACCCCTAGCCGGGTCGGACTCGTTGAGCTGGTTCGGGATGACCCGCCAGCCCACTGGGCTTGATGGGCCAAGACTATCTTCTCTTAAATGAGAATATCTCCTAGACTGTGCATCTGAATGACACGCCGTCTATGTAATTCAGGCCCTTGCGACGAGGCAGTCCTTTTGGAATAATCTATGTGAGTTTTGGACAAATTTTGAAAATGGCCGGGTAGGATCGAACGTAAAATCCAACTGGGCCCCAGGAACGGAAACGTAGATAACTCTCAACGTTGAGTTCCTTTTTATGAGATAGAACTACGGGATTCATCAACTCTGGACTTCGTCATAGTTGATGTATCGACACTTGGCTCGAGGAGCGGACCCTCCTTGAATCGAGCATGATGTGTGAGGGAACCCTATGGCTGGCTACGACTATGATGACTACTATACCAGAATCCTCTGTGGGTTCGACAGCGATGACTACTATACCAGAATCATCTGTGGGTTTGACAGCGATGACTACTGAACCAGAATCCTATGTGGGTTCAAAAATGATGACTACTGAACTGGAATACTCTGTGGGTTCAACAGTGATGACTACTGTATCATGATCCTCCATGGGTCCGACAGTTCTGAATTCTATTTATTTATCCTATGTGGGTCTGAAAGAATAGCTGGTCCTATATCCTGTTTGGGTTTGACAGCTTAGTTGGTCCTGTATCCTGTGTGGGTCTGAAAGCTTAGATGAATCAATGACTAAATCAGATCATCTCTATCACTCTACAAAATAAGTATACCTTTATGAGCTGAGACACTAACTTCAATCATTTATCATCGAGGTGATTGACTTTACTTCCTGGTCAGACTGGGTTCTTCTTGGTCCCAAGAGTTGGAGCCAAACTATGATTAGTGAATTTGGTATATGTATGGGAATATACCTAAGTAAGGTTGGTTGATACTTCGTGATTGTATCTTTCTTTTTGGGTTATCCTTGTTGGATATTGTGAGACCTTGAGGTTCTCAGGGTCCCTACTGAGTATCGTTATACTCACCCCTGCATGGTCTATTCCCGCACTTCTTTGTGTTGGTTTCAGACGACGGACAGCGCTGATTGAGGTAGAGAGTTGTAGAGCTGGACGGTACCCGGAGGTGTACCACTTAGTGAGACGTACATGGTGCAGATGGATGGACCATGGGTGTTGAGGAAGCCATCTATACCCACCCTTCAGGTTGGATTCTCTAAGGTTGACTTAGTAGTTGATGTTTTACCTTTCTACAGTTGTACTAGTTTTATATTTTTTTGTACTTTACTGTTGGTCTTGTATTTCCAACCCCTTTCCTTTCAGCTCTTTCTTTTGTATACAGTTTTACTTAGTGTTTACTTCCAGTTTTGTACTTTGATTTTTTTTTGATTACTTATTAAAGGAAATGCCTCCCCTTTTTATCGGGAACAATGCTTTTGGTGCCAGTCGCCAGCCCCTGGCCTATGGAAGGCGGGCTTGGGGTTGTCACGGCATAGGCCCCGAGGATGGCTTGTGAAAAATTGGTATCAGAGGAGTCGGTTCTACCACAGAACTCATGACTCTGATCATTATTTTCTATGAAAAATAGTGTTACAATTATTTAGTGTGGTTTTCATTCCAGGGAGTACAGTGTTGGTACGACGGCTGACTTATCCATACACTAGGACCCTGACCTCTGATTTTCGATTCATTTCACAAAAACATTGATTGTGTGTGTGTTTCGATAGTTTTCTTTTTGGTTAATTTGTGTCATCTCACCAGGACTAGTGTTTTAACCATGGCACCCCAGTTTCTTTTCAGGATGCCCCCACGAAGGTAGCTAGCTAGGGTTCTGAGTTACGTACGAGATGGTATCCCACTGAGCTACGAGGCCTCGGTGCAGGTCCCCATCACAGCGGAGGTACCAGTGGTATCATTACCCATTGGGCCACCGATACCACCAGCTCCAGCAGCAGAGAGTGCATGCAGTTTGACTGTGTTTCATGAGTTCCAGTTCCAGAAGTCGCCCAGGTTCTGGGGAGAGAAGGACCCATAGGTAGCTGAGGATCGGATGGAGGATGTCGTGAGAGTTTTCATATTGGAAGGGACACCATCCGACCTCATGGTGATACTTGTCTTGAGTCTCCTGCATGCAGTAGAAGGGAGATGGTGGATCCTAATGCTTCAGGTGCATGATGAGGGATCATTACTCTAGACAGACTTCGAGATTCTCTTCTACTCAGTGCTTGTTCCATCCACCCTTCATGCAGTGCAGATTCAAGAGTTACTTCATCTGTAGCAGGGCAGCATGACAGTAGCTCAGTACTCAGCGAGGTTCACTGACCTCTCGCACTACTCCACAGATATGGTACGGGACCCGTTCTTTAGTACATGGACCTTCTACCAGGGACAAGGGCATGAGATCGGGGCTTCGATGATCCCCCTCAGCATCTCACATAGGCAGGGGTGCTGGAGCGAGCCCTTTTAGTGGAGAGTTTTCTCACTGAGTAGTCACTAACGTCGAGATCCACCATAGGGAGACATGTAGCGGAGTCTTCTACAGCCGACAGTAGACAGATGACGTAGAGCCAGCTAAACGGACCGGGCCATCAGGTAGGAGACCCCAAGATATAGGTTTGATTGTGTGGGGCATACTAGATAGATCCATCTATACGAGGAGCAGGCAGTTCTATGCATGCGGCGGGCAGGGCCACATAGCTCATGACTACCCGAAATGCCATGAAGATTAGTAGCAGACAATAGAAAGACCTACCAGGTAGACATAGAGGTTTGACCGTGGTGGCCCACCAGGAGCAGGCAGACGTGGTAGGGAGCTGGTGGACAGAGGCGGGCTCAGCTCCAGGAAGTCGAGGCCTACGACCACAGCACACCTGAGATGATTTGAGGTACTATCTGTGTCTACTCCACCCTTTCTACAGTACCTATAGACACAGGTGCAAGTCATTCTTTTATTCCCAATACCCTCATTCGGAGCTCGGAGAATCCAACGGAGCCTTTGGCTCAATCCTTACTACTGGAGACTCCTTCGAGAGAAAACTAAAAGATTACACACTGGTGCCGGCAGTTTGATATTACTCTAGGAGGTGAGATCTTTGGCTGGGATCTTCTCGTAGCAGCGTCGAGGCCTTACGACGTCATCTTGGACAGGGACCTTTTATCTATAGTTCATGCTCAAATTAACTATATTAGGCACAAAGTGCGGTGTATCCGCACATATGGGACCAATTTCACCTTCACTAGCGAGACGGTAGCCTTTTCAGAGTAGGATGGACTTACACATAGGGGGGGTAGCCGCTCACACATCAGTTTTCTAGTCTCATCCTCAGATCGGTTGATGTGTGGAATTTCAGTTTTCCTATTGTGGTGGATCAGTACGAGGATGTTATCCCTGACGATATTATAGGAATACCTCCTCACAGAGAGGTAGACTTCTACATTGACATGTACCCCAGGATGGCACTGATATCTACTCCAGCATATCAGATGGCTCCCGCAGAGCTTCATGAGCTGCGGGTACAACTGGAGGACTTGCAGGGGAAGATATTTATCTAACCCAATGTTTCACCATGGGAATCACTGATTTTGTTCGCCAATAAGGAGAATGGGAGCTTGCGATTGTGTGTTGACTACCGTCACCTAAATCAGGTGACAATGAAGAACAATTACCCACTCTCAAGGATAGACGGACTCTTTGATCAGCTCAAGGGAGTGAGATGGTTCTCAAAGATAAACCTCAGGTCAGGCTATCACCAGCTCAGATTTCAAGACGAGGATGTCCAGAAGATGGCCTTCAGGTGTTGGTATGGCCAGTAAAAGTTCTTTTTATGCCTTCGGCATAACCAATGCTCCAACAATGTTCATGAGTCTCATGAACATGATCTTCCAACCTTACCTTGATCACATTGTTGTAGTCTTAATTGACGAAATACTGATTTACTCGACTACTGAGGAGGAGCATGCCTACCATTTGTAGGTAGTGCTAGACACACTCCGAGAGCACCATATTTATGGTAAGCTCTCGAAGTTCTAGTTTTGGATTCGAGAGGTTCACTTATTAGTACATGTCGTCTGGGAGGATGGATTTGAATCAGATCCAGTGAAGATCGAGGCAGTACTTTCTTAGTATCCACCCAATAGTGTGATGGAGGTACAGAGTTTTTTGGGACTGGCTGGGTACTATCAGATATTTTTGCTAGACTTATCCCGAGTTGGAGCACCTCTTTCAGCATTGACTTAGAAGGGGAAACCCTTCGTGTGGTCAGAGAGATGTCAATAGAGATTTTAGGAGCTAAGGTAGAGGTTTACCAGTGGGCCCATCTTGAGGCTACCAGAGGAGGGCATTGGGTGCGTAGTTTACTGTGACCCATCAGGGACCGGACTTGGGTGTGTCCTGATGCAGGAGAGAGCAGTGATCACTTATGGTTCATGGTAGTTGAGACAGCACGAGCAGAACTATGATACCCATTACCTGGAGTTAGTGGCATTCGTCTTCACCATGAAGATGCCGCGGCACTATCTGATGGGAGAGAATTTTATAGTCTAATCTGACCACCAGAGTCTCAGGTACATCTTCTCACGGAAGGACCTGAACCTGAGACAGTGACGATGGCTCGAGTTCCTCCAGGAATACGACTTTGAGATTTTCAATACTCCTAGGAAGGGAAACGTTGTAGTATATTCTCTCAGTAGTAGATTATGCATTCATATTCTAGGAGAGGCGACATAGAAGCTGGCCGCGTTGCAGATATCCTTTGTGGATACAGATGGGGCAGCCTTTTTTCAATCTCTCATAGTCACTCCCCCACTTCTTCAGCGAGTTAGGGATGCACAGCATCGGGATGTTTATAGTGAGACACGACATGTTTAGATATCCTCAGGACAGGAACCTAATGGGTTTTCTGAAGGTGGGGAGCACATCATCCTCTTTAGAGGACGTACCATGGTACCAGTTGCACTGCAGGAGGAGGTGTTGAGGGAATTACACACTTCCCCTCTACCGGTACATCCAGGAGTGGCGAAGATGTATCAAGACCTCAGATGATAGCACTGGTGGTTGGGTATGAAGAAGGTGGTGGTAGAGTTTGTCTTGCGATGCCACACTTGTCAACAAGTGAAGGCGGAGCACCAGGTTCCAGCAGGCTTGGTTCAGCCCTTAAAGGTTCCAGAGTGGAAGTGGGATGGAATATCCATGGATTTTGTGATGGGACATCCACGTACATCTAGAGGACATGACTCTATATGGGTGATTGTCAACCGACTCACCAAGTCGTCCCACTTCCTACTGATCAGAGACCAGGGCTCAGTAGAGAGCTTGGGATGCCTCTACGTATAGAAGATCATACAGTTTCACGGTGTTCCATCGACGATCGTCTCTGATCGAGATTCTCGTTTCACTTCCCGGATATGGAAGGGGTTGCAGGAGGATTTTGGGACACAGATTCTCTTGAGCACCACCTTCCATCCTTAGACGGATGGCCAAACTGAGAGGACTATTCAGACTCTCGAGGACATGCTCCGTGCATGTGTCCTCGACTTTGGTCGTAGCTGGGAGGATCACTTACCCTTGGTGGAGTTTGTGTATAACAACAGCTACCACTCTACCATCGGTATGGCACCTTACGAGGCACTATTTGGATGAACTTGCAGTTTCCCTCTGTGTTGGACTGACCCAGGGGTAGTCACGGCACGGGCCCTGAGGACGGGTCAGGACACAATAAGCGAATATGGTTTTGGCATAAATATATCTAGAATTATAAACTATGATAAGGTGTTTTGGTCCTAACTTAGGGTAACCTGTTATATGACAACAGGCCTTACTACACACCTCTTTTTTATATAATGTAATGCGACATTCTCATGATAATAGACATTTACTTTACAAACCATTTTGAATAATATGGATAGATGATGAAAATGAATATTCTATTTTAATCCTATGGTGTTTTAGATTTAAAATTATGGTGTCATGATTTAGATCTCTTATAGATAATTAAACTATTTTCTCACTATGAATATATTTTCTCTCACACTATTTCTTCTGTATTTAATCAATGGATGGAACCTGAAGGATTCAAGTTAAAGTAAAAAATGAAGGACATGATGGAAACAATGTGCAACAAAATGAAGTGTGGATAAGAGTGAAATATTTTGTGTTTATACCAAATTAGATTTTCCAAAATATGATTAACAATATATACATTTACCAACTACCAAACACACCAAAGAGGAGAAGCATTGAGTTTATTAAGAACTCAAGAGGTTAATACCATAATAAATAGAGGGCTCAATTTTTGAAATTTGAGAAGTGTGGAAGGAGGCACCCAGAAAAGTGTCGTAATAGAAAAAGGTAATGATTTATGTGTTAGATATAAAGATATGAATAAAATTATTTCCAAAGAAAAATTAAGAGTATGATGGAATGAAATGAAGATCCACTTAAGAAATCCACTATAGATCATTATCATAAGAGTGGAGAGCCTGGACATTACCCGAATCCATGTCCACTTCTATAGTATAAACTCTAGAATAAGGAATGATCTATGTGGAAATAATTAGATAATGTATTTATGTGTTAGGTTTGTATTGAAAACCTTTAATAATAAGCTATTTAGTGATTAACCATATTTCATGTTTGTCGATCAAATTTATTTTGTAAATTGTATTAATTTGGTTTCAAGAAAGGACAAAATATAATCCAAGTGATATATAATCAATTCTGGAAAGGTCGTGGATCTTGAACCAATGACTAATGAAAGATAATCATTTAATGCCAACCACTAATTTGCACATTTTACTAGTTAATTTTCATTATTTTTATTTAAAAAATTGATGAATTAATGACAACGATGAACCACTAGTATCACTTTTAAGGAATATAGATTAAAATAGTAACCATATTACTTTTGGAAAACATTTAGAGATAAATATTTATACTTTTCACTCTTTTATAGGCTTGACAATCCATTAAATGTTTCTTCTAGTGTTTAAGGCATAAAAAAGTCATTGTTGGTAATTAATTTCTAGTAATTAAAGAATGAATTATAATTTGATTAAAGAAAAACCTAAATTTGGGATTTTTAAAATTAAATTGAAACCCATCTAGTATGAATATTTCCTTATATTCAAGTTCATTAAAATAATTTCCCAACATTATAAAAATGACATAGAAATAAAATGGTGACTTAATACAATTATTTTTATTGAAATGATATTCTTCTAAATCATAAAATATTTATGGATATGAGGGAAAAATTCTATTTATCATTCACTTGTTTGATCTTGATGACCTCATTTATTCCCTATAAATATTTTTACTTTTCTTCTGAGTTTGTATCTATACTTTCCACTGAGGTTCTTCTACTTAGAGACCTAGTTACATGGTAGTTCATATGACCCCTGTACATTCCATTCTCTCTTTTATAGAGGATGATTTATAAACCCAAATTATAATGTGGGATTTTAAACATAGTATGTATCAAAAAAATATCACAATGATCAATTTTAAATTACGAGGATGTAATCTAAATTAGGTGAGGAGAATGTGAGGCCCCAAAAATCCAAAGTATGAACCTTGTATTCGATTGTGAGTTTGACAAACTAGAACAAAACAAGTGAAATAATAAAATATCCAAATAAATTATAATATAATTACTATTTAATGTATATTATATATATTTTAATTCATGAAACTCCGAGTTAGTGTGTGTTACATGCATGATCGACCCTCCTCGATGGATTGTGTTATATGAAAGACTGAGTCTTATCAAAAAATAGTATTTTATTAAAATATTATGAGATATAAACATGACATTAAATTAGTAGTTTTTACTATTAATAAATAACTTATGAAAATTATCTTTTATTCAAATATATAATGGATAAATTTGTAACAAATTAATTATAAATGAACATAAGAAGCAATTGAATATAAAGAAAAACATTTCTTAATATAATTATTTTTTTACAAAAAAAGTTATTTCAAGATAATGGATTAGATTAATTAGTGGGTGGTATTAATTTAATATATATATTATATGTTCAATAAAATACTTTCTATATTCATCCATTATGTTATATGTACATAAGATAAAAACAAAAATTATTTTACACATAAAACCCTATATTTTTATAAAGACAATTTTAACAAATTTTACTAGTGAACCCATTATAAATATGAATTTTTAAACTTATTTTATTTAATATACCAAAATAAAATTCATAATTTAATTAAAAACATGATAATTAGGTTATGGATAATTTTTTATATCTTTTTGAAACATTTTGTTTTTTAATGACTAGTTAAAAAAAGGAATTTTAGTTCAAAACTACTTTTTAATATTGTTTTATTATAAGGGAAATTATGTTTTAGATTGGTTTTAAAGTTTAATAAAATAATATTTTTATCTATTAATTCAATTTATTTCATTTGAATAAATTTAATTTTTAATTGATTAAAAAAACATAGCAAACTTTTGAGCATTTTTACTTCAAAAACACACATCATCCTCTCGCATATGAGATTAAATTTAAATAAATGTGTGCCACTTCTATTATTGGAATTCATAAAAGGGGATTAAATATCTGGAATAATCATTATTCCTAATATCTAATAATACAAAATTTGTTTTTTACCAAAATTATTTGTGAAAGTAATGAAAATTAATTATAATTATTACGAAAAATTAAGCTAAAGAAATGACTCAACCATTAACATAGGGGCCCAAATTACCTATCCACTTGTCCAACACATATTATGTGGTAATTATTAGGAAACTAACCTACCATTATATATTTTTTTGTTTTTAAGAAATTTTTATGTAATAACATGTGTGCACCTAACTTGTTTCCAAAAATTCCAAGTGAGTCTTTTTCCTTACCTAGAAGAGGCCATCACATATCCCCATTTTTTACACCTCTCACACAACATAGGTTTTTCCATGACCTGACAATATAGATTACCAAGATCCCTAACATGGGAATTGAATCATCCCTTTGGTAAAAAATTCTTCCAAATAATGCTTTTAGTTCAAACAAAAATTAGTTACAACATTAAGAGGTAATGACTTCACTTGTGTTTTTGAGTTTTATTTCCATTATCAACCCAATAAAATATATTTATTCCATTATTATGTAACAAAAAAAGTATAATTAATATACTAGGATGTTATTATAAAAAAATTTCAACCTACAATTACACACACTTCCATCTAATGGGTAAATAACATATTGTTTCTATGTATAGTGAACCAGCGCATCACGAAATGATGATTGCTCATTTTGCCTTTACCACCTATCATTATGGCCATAATGAGGGAAACTCTATTTATATATGACATATATTATATTAATTATGTAATTATAATTCTATAATAATTTTATTATACATAACTGTAATACTTTCCATTTTACGTTAATATGATAACATCATTTTAGGAATTGTGGAATACCACACCCTCAATGCGTTGTGATTCGTTCAAACGAAACATGGAACGTTAAAAGGATGGTTTAAATTAATCATATATGAAATAAAAAACCTATATATTATATTTATTAAATAATTAGATTTATATAAATATACTATATATATATCATTTTATTTATTACCCTTTCACACACTTAAAAAGTTATAATGTCGTTTGTGGATGTGTAGACTATCGCCTCTTCGACAAGATGCGATTATTTTATCATAAAAACAATTATATAAATAATTATATATTATTAACTTATATGGTATTTATGATATAATTATTATTATATAAATATAAGGTATTGCATACCTCCTTTCTATAACGGTCATTGAAAAATGAGAACGTTACTCATGGCTATGTACGCCATACCGTCTCCATGATCAAAACATTGATATGTTTTTTAGAACCATATTTAATGACTAGTTATAAAATTTTAATTAATGTATAAATATTATAATTATTTCAAGATTATTTTTCTAGATTTGTTAAATAATGAAACTATCGACTATAGTTGACTAACCAATGTAATTGTTTCCACAAAAACTGAATTTTGTCAAAACACCTGGTTTTACATTAATTATTTAAGTAGTTGTATTAAATATAGTAAAAAGTAAAATAAAAGTAATGATAAACATGAAAATGGTGCTAAAAAAGTATAAATTTACCATATGTTATTTATACATGAATTTAATGAACGTTCACATGAAATAAAACTCAAGGTAAGTTATTCTCATCTCACTTTTTACATCCATGCGATAAATATCATGTTTACCACTTACATTTTTTATGTTGTGTAAATAATATCTGTTTTTATATATTATATCATGAATTCCTTTATATTCATGGTATTTAAGACATTAATTTAACCTTATTTATACATGAGGTTTATTATTTAAAATGTTTCAATGTGGTATTGGACAATTTAAAATGTTAAATGATTATTTTTCTCAGAAATAAATTTAATGATCCTTCAATGGTTTTCAATTTTAGAAAACCATATTACCCTTTTCCACTAAACCCTTTCATTCTCCAATCCTCTTTAAATTCATGACCCTTTTCAACTGTTAGTACCATTTTTCCTCTACTTCATGATGAATGTGTTTGAAATTTTTTTTAAATAAAACCCAACATATGTTCTCCCTTTACTTGGAGAACTAGTTTTCTACTAAAAATCATGTATTATTAAAATATTTTCAAAAATGATTTTAAACTGATTTTCTAAATATATTTTTACACTTTTTTCATTTTACTAATGTTTTCGAAGTAATATTTATTCCACTTTCCTAAAAAAGCATTTTTTAAAACTTTTTATCGTGAGAAAGGAATATTCTTTTACCCTGCATGGAAAGTATGGATATACTCACCATAATTTCATTGAAGATTCATTTGCATGTATGAAAGCATAATTTTTTATGAAAATGATTTAAAAAGTTATTTTCATAGAAATTTTAGTCAATAAGTTTTTCAAAACAAAAGGATATTTTCCTCAAAAAAAATATAATCTTTTTATAATATTTCTATTCATCATCAAAAAAACATTTATTTTACTTATCTTTCTATATGTTGTATTGATACCATCCTTAGTATTCATCTAGATGGTTTATGATGGATTTTTACAGGTATAGTATTCGCATTTACTTCATTGATTTATTTGTTAGTCCCCTTGAATTATTCAATCTCCCATGATCATTGAAAATTTGTTTTCCTTAAATTTTCAAATTCATTTATCATGGAAATTACTATTTTTTAATCTACATACCATTTTATATATGGTGTCTACATTGGAAGTTATTTGATTTTTTTTGGAAATATTGTTATTTACATTTCATTTATTCAACATGGATATTTGATAAGGCATATTATTTATTTTAATTATTCAAAATGAGGAATGTTTTGGAATGGAAATGATGAGTGGATCTCAGACATTATATAGCTCTTCAAAATATTGACAGGTTCTCATGAGATAAATAAGTTGTGAAAATGGGTTTCTACCTAAAATTGAAACTATCTTTTGGATTGTCTTGATAGTATATCTTTTAATGTGCCATATAAATTACATCCATTAAGAAATCATTTCCCTCATTTAGTTTGAGTTATTATTCTTCAATGAGATTTTTTATCGACAAAACTATAAATACATTTCATTTCAATTCATTGATTAAATGGAATGTGTTTTACTTTCTTTCCTTTACATATCAATTTTTTCTTATCTAGTTGTTGGACTGGAATGTGTTTCTAGTTATTATATTTTTATATTTTTTATGTAGTTCCTTCTCAATATATTGATAATATAGAATGTGTTTTAAATTATTTATCATGTCATAACTATTATTCGCATTGATTCATTATTAAATCTATTATACTTTACCCTTACTGAAAATTTTATCTCACCCTTACTTTGTTTCCTTCCCCCATAATCCAATAAACATACTATGAAAAATACATAATTATTTACTAGTTGGAACCAAGTTATCTTATACTTTTTTTATTTAGAAAGTACAAAATAATTTGTGTTGTAATTAGTGTATTAATTTGTAATATAGGACTCACTTATGTATCTTTTTTACCAAGACTACTAAACTATCATTCCATTAAGATTTTATTACTTGTAATCATGCCAATGTAATTACTAGCAGATGCTAGATCTAGTCTATCTAGGTTTGGTTCGCTAAATATGGTATTAATGTAAGTTTAATAGAAACCATGGGAACTAGTTTTAGGAAAACATTGGTTTGAGAACATAACCCTAAGATAGAATTTGATGATATGTATAGAAGAAAACCATATAATTTTAATAATGTATATATTATGTGGGTCTACCTTGGAACACATCCATGTCTGGATACGGCAATTGGATGTTGTTCTAGAAAATATATACCTAGGAGTAACAACTCTGAAAAGGTTTCCTTGGCCTGAGTCGGGGTAACCTAGTACAAGACAATACATCTTACTACACACCTCATTTGGAACTCGTGGGAGATATTCTTAGGGTAATCCTTTTTTTCTTTAAAACCCAATATAATGAATTTGAATGAATAATGAAAATAAATATTCTAGGTTAAACCTAATTTTTTTTAGATTTTAAAATAAGGTTTCATGATTTAGATATCTTATATAATATTATACAATTCTCCCAATATGACTATTGTTTCTCACACTATTCTTTCTAGATTTTTTCAATGGCTAGAACCTGAAGGATTCAAGTTAACATCGAACATTAAGGACATGGTGGTGAAAATGAGAAACCAAATTATATGTTGATAAAATTTAAGGATTTCATGATTATTCCAAATATTGTGTCCCAAAATATGATTAACAATATATAACTTTACCAACTCCAAGACACACCAATGAAGAGAAGCATAGAGGTTACTAAGAACATGAGTGGTGCAGACTGTAAAGATTACAAGGGTTGATTTATGACAAGTGAGAAGTGTGGAAGGAGGCACCCAAGAATGTGTATCAATAGAATAAGTAAATTATTTATGTGTGAGGATGATGGACATAAATCAAAGGATTTTCAAGGAAAAAAAGAGTGTGTGGAAGGAAATGATGCTCATCCTATAAAATCCTTTAAAGTTAATTATCATAATTGTGGAGTGACTATATATTACGCAAACCAATGTAATATTCTTGAGGATAAACTCTAGAAAAATTAAAGATCTATGTGGAAATAAGTCGGTCAAGTATTTTATGTTAGGGTTTTATTGAAACCCATTTCTAAAAGGAAATTTTGTGATTAAACTTATTTAAAGAATGACTATCATATTTATTTTGGATATTATAATAATTTTTATTTAGAAAAGGACAAAATGTATGATGGGTTAAAACCAATCAAAACTGGTAAGGTTGTGGGTCTTGAACCCATGACAGTAGGGAAAGAAGGGTTTCACACTAGCTACTGACCTTTGTAATGTCATGGTTAATTTTTAATTGTTTTTATTTAATAATTTTGATGAATAAATGATCAAAATGAACTAGAAGTATCTATTTTTAGAGTTAGAGATTAATATATTTACCATATTAGTTTTTGAAAAAAGTTAAAGACAAATAGTAAGTCTTGAAACTCTTTTAAAGGCCTTACGATCCTTAAAAAAGTTTATTTTAGTGTTACGGGCATAAAAAATTCAATATTAATAATTATTTATTGTAATGAAGGAATTAATTAGAATTTGATCACAGTAAATAAAATAGTTATGATTCTTATCATGAAATTAAAACCTATCTGGTAAGAATAACTCCCTATATTCAGGGTTAATAAAATAATTTCCCAACTTTAGGAAAATGATATAGAAATAAAATGGTTTTCTAATACATTAATTTTGGTTGAACTGGTCATCTTTTAATCATCAAAGATATATTAATATTAGGACCTCAACATTCTATTGATCATTAACATATTTGTGATTAATGACCTCATTCACTCCCTATAAATATTTACACTTTTACTCCATGTATGTATCTCTACATTCTACTACTGTTCTTCTTTTGATAGACCTAGTTACATGGTAACACATGTGACCCTTGTAATTTAAATTAACACTTTTATAGAGGATGAATTATGAACACTTCCTAAGATGTGGGAATTTAAATGTTGGAAGTATCAAACAATCTATCACCATAATCACGTTTAAAAATCAAGGATGGAATTTAAATAAGGTGGGGAGATTAGGACGCCATAAAAATCTAAAGTAAGAACCTTATATTTGATAGGGTGCATGACACGAGACACTAAGCATGTGAGGTAATATAATATACAGATACTTTAAAATATATATTATATTTAAATTAGATTCTATACATTTCTATTCATTCAACACTAAGTTAGCATATGTTAGGTACAAGAGAAACATTCCTCGATTGGTTTAATTACACGTAAGACTATGTTTTGTTGAACAATAATATATTATTAAAATTTAATGAGATATAAACCAGATGGTAAATTATTATTTAGGAATATTAATAATTTAATTATTTATATTATTTTTTATTAAAATATTTAATAAATTAACTGGTTAAAAATTAATTATAATCAAATATAATAAGCAATTGAGTATATAGTGAATATTTTAATATAAAAACATTTTAATGATAAAAGGTTTATTTACACTAACAGATTAAATTATTTTGTGATTTATATTAATGTAATATATATAAATATATATTATATTTTATAAAATATATTATATATCCATCTATTTGTTTTGATAAAGATAAGATATGGACAAACTTTATTTTACCCATTAAAACCATATATTTTAATAAAGGAAATTTTAACACCTTTTAATTGAGAACCCATTTAAATTTTGAATTTTCACAATTTAGTTGATTTAATATGTCAAAATAAACTTTATTTTTATTATTCAGACATAATAATTAGGATAGGGTGATTTTTTTATTATTTTATGAAAATTTCATTTTTTATTGAATAGTTAAAATTACTGAATTTTCGTTAAAAATGATTGGTCATATAATTTATTTGTAATTTTAAATTATGTTTTTGATTGATTTTAAATGTTAATTATACAATATTTTTATCAAATAATACAATTTATGTCATTGGAATCATTTTTACTTTGAAATTGATTATAAAAACATAGTAAACTTTTGAACATTTTTATTTTACAAAACTGCATTATCGTCCCACCTGTGACATTAAATTTAAATAAATTTCTAAGAAATATATGGTGGGAACATGAAAAAAAGATTCTATATTTTGAATAATCATAATTTATAATATCTAATAATACCAAATTTGTTTTTGACCCAAATTATTAGTGAACGTAATTAAAATTAATTACAATAGTTAAGGAAAAATTAATCTTAATAAAGGACTAAACCATTAACTTATGGGACCAACTAAACATTCCAATATGACAAAACCTATATTATGGTCACACATAGTCCATTTTAATTCCATTTTAGGGTTTTTTTATGACTTTTTTTAGGCAAGAACATGTGTAAACCAAACTTGTTTCTTAAAATTCCAAGTAAGTCATTTTCCTTCCCTATAAAAGGACAAAACTTCTCCCCATTACTTACACCTATCAAACCACATGGATTAGAATAATATATTCCCATATAGATTCCAAAAAACACTCCCATATAACTTCAATACTTCTTTGGGGAAGAAATACTTCCAAAAAATCCATTTAGTTCAAACCAAAAGTAGTTAACTGATTAAAAGGTAATGCCTTCTATCGAGATTTTTAATTTTATTTCCATTATCCAAAAACTAAAATATCTTTATATAATTATTATTTAAAAATCCATGACCCTAAATATAGTAGGATTTTTTATGTAATTATTTCAACCTAAAATTTCACACAATTCCATCTAATGGGTGACAAACTTTCTGTTTCTATGAATGGTGAACAACTTCATCACGAAACTATTATTGTTAATTTTTCCATTATCACCTCTCTTGCGGGACATAATGTTGTAAAATATATTTATATTTGATATATATGATATTTATTATGTCTTTATACTTATATAATCCTTTTATTACACATACATTTATTACTTTCCATTTTCATTAATATTATAACATCAATTACGGAAGTGTGGAATACCGCCCCCTCTATGCGTCTTGATTCATTCACACTAAACATGGAACGTATAAAGGAAGGTTTTAATTAAAAATATGTGACATAAACAACCAATATATTATATCCATGACATAATTACATCTATTTAAATATAATATATATATCATTTTCTTTAATTCTGTAAGAACCCAGATCTTCCTTTCAGGTATGGGTTTTTTCTTTCTGTTGCTTTTGAGAAAAAGAGGAGAATCTAACAAACTTAAGGAGTACACTAAATGTACATTGGAGTACATTTTGTGTATCTGGTTTCCATCGGTGATCGTTTACCAGTCGTGTAATGGTTGAGTACATGGTCATGTGGGGTGACCTGGAGACTGCCTAAAGTATTGGTCGGTTAAGGAAAGTACATGTTGGGTACTTTTAAAGAACTCATCATGTACTTTTCTTTTTAATTGTAATGCTGGAATAGGGTCATGTCTAATTGAACGAAACCTCTCCTTCTAGGATTGTCTTGTCCAAGAGTGATGGATACTGACGAATCTTCTCTGGGCCTCCTACTAGCCTTCTGTTCTCCTGATTGAATTCAATCAGTTGTGTGGGAATCGAATCTGTGAGTTCTTCCTTCATCTAAAGCCTCATCTCTTGATTTTTCCTCTCTGGTGAGATATCCTCGGTTGAGCATTTTCTAACATTTTTGTAGATCTACATTGTTCTAGGCTGATTCAAGGGCCGATGATAGAGTATATCGATCGTACAATTTCGAGGTAGGTGTTTTGTGCCTTTCTGTAGTTATTCATTGAATATTATGTGAAAAAGATCCCAATAACCTAGAATGGGGTATTTCATGTTCAGGTATTTTGACCTTGTTGATTCATGCTATTCTTTTTACTTGATATAGGGCTCTTTTTGTAAATAGGGTTATTTTTTCATGCTATATAGGTGTTTTCCCATGCCTGTTTTGATATTGACTGTTTGGTATAGCTTTTCCTATTAGGATGATTTGTTTTACATGCCTAGTGTTGTTAGGATGGAGTGGTATTATCTGAAATGTTGTGATATTCTATAGATTGTTTATCCATGTAGTTCCTCTGGTTTATTTTGGCTTCCATATATTGTTTGTGTATGATTTATTTACACAGGTATTTGGGAAACTAGTGTAGTTGACCATAAGGATAATGGACGCTGAGGGCTTCTTTAGAGTGGTTGTTAACATTTACATTGTGAGACCATAGAGGGGATATACTTTTTGATCCCTTAGAGTGTTTGTAGTTCCTAGTTATGAGACCACAGGCGGAATTGGATGATGTGTGCTTCACCAAAGTGGCTATAGTTACCAATACAATACCACAAGGGGAATTGACGGCGAGTGCTTTCTCAGAGAGTCTTTGCTAAAGATGAAGTAAAGGGGTTAGACTGTGAGTACTACCCAGAGGGTTACATCTAATTATTTAGATGAACCATAGGTGATAGGTTGTGAGTAATTCCCAGAGTGTTACTTGTTTCTGATTAAATGCTTACTTGATATATGAAGATAAGTTCAATTAAAACTGTGGGATTGTTTACTTTTGAGTACTTCATCATTTACTGATTCATTTTTCTTATTGCCTTCCATATATATTCACTAACTATTAGGAACATATCCTTGGGTGGTTTTCTACTGGGATTCTCCTCACACCCTATTTGGGCCATGCTTTTTGGCCCAAACAGATTATATTGTTGCAGGTCTGGACAAGGTAAAGGGCCCTTCTACTTCAGGTACTTGATTTCTATAGTGCTATAGAGAAAGGGACTAGTATGGGGCTTGCGATGCTACTGGAGTTTCTTTTTTTATTTGAACATGGGTTTAAAACTACATTCTAGCATTTTTAATTGTTTTGATTCTTTCATAGACATATGTATCATGCATCATTTATATATGTGCTCCTGTTGTTTATTACTTTTAGTCTTCCATTGTTTACTATTGTTTGGTATTATTACTGCTTCTGCTATTGTATATTTAATTATTTCTTCTACATTACTCTAAAATGAGGGAATATTTTCCCATTATCACCCCTAAGGCCCTCGCTGCTAGTCAGCAACATCTAGTGGTTGGGGAAATGTGTTTGAGCCCATGTGACTAACCGGGTACAGGGCACCTCTGGATGGAACCCAAAACCTGGATGTTACAAAGTGGAATCAATGGAATTCATTTCTTCTTGACTTACTATTTGGACCCTGTAGCCAGGGATAGGAGAGAATAGGTACTAGGTAATAATTGTTTCCAAGGAGTAGCTAACCCATGTATAGGGAAAACCCAATTTACCTCGTATATTACGGTTTTTATGGTTTTGAAATTATTTCATTTGATTTGATTTCACCATTAGGTGATTCACATGTTTTGTGCTATTATCATTGATATTATTGAGGTTTTATTTCTATTTCAACCTGAAAGGATGATGGTTTTCCATCTCATGAATCATATATGCACTTGGTAAATATCACAAATCATGCATTCTTTTCATTCCATTTAGGGTGCATTACTAATTGCATGTTGTTGTGATAGATTTTTTACTAGATATGCATGATGTTGTGATAGATACCTTTATATAATACTAAATTTTTTATAGAATATTGAATTTTGTAAACTTTAGTTTGAATTAATACCAAACATTGGTTCCTGAGGTGTTATGGGACCTCTTGGATAAGAATTTTGTGGATCATTTCATTTTTATGCTGGTATATGAAATGTATTATATGCCAAGCTTTAATTCGTGGGTAGTTTGGGCCCTCATGGATCGGAATATCGCACTTTAATATTATTTTCATTCTTTTCTAGGTTTTGGATTAGTTTCTGAGGGTTAATACCCATAAAATCCTAGAATACACAGTGTGTGTTGTTAAACACATTCCATGTATCCTTCTGTTCGGGAAGGAACTGTTTTTCTTAAGTACACACCGTGCATTGTATGTACACACCTTGTAGTCCCTAACCAAGTTTTTTCATGTGTTGTCTGAGACACAGGGTTGGGAAATCTTTGGTGAAACAAGCCATGTACCAGACAGACACGCAGTGCGAATAAACCATGTGTCCATCTGTGTGATCGATAACATGGGTAGATTATGGGTAGTTATTTCACACCATGTCTAGCACAAACATGTCGTGTAGAGTCATCTGTGTAACTGGTCTTGTAACTTACAACACGAGTCGGTGAACTTCTTCCTAGTAAACACCATTTTGGGAATAAACACACCATGTAGTCTTTCTCAAGAAGAACCGTGTTGGTTAGTCATGTAGAAGAACTCATCCTGGGGAACACAATTCAAGTACACACTGTGTCTTGGGAGAACACGCAGTGTGTATAGGGTGTTACCCAACTACGGTTGGAAAGAGTACACACACATGTGAAGGATTAAAGGAACACGTTGTGTATTTATGTTTTTAATAACTTTAATGATTTCTTATCCTATCCCTTTCATGAACTTATACATTTCAGTTCTTGTTAATCTTGATCTAAGGTGTGTGCTTGACTTTTCAGAGTCATACCACCAAGACATCCTCCAGTTGTATGCAAAATAAAAGGCTATGATCAAACACAGAACATGGAATATTAGAGACTACAAGCTGATCCTCCAGTCGTTCATGTCTTGGCACCAACCGTCATTCTAGATACAGGTGTCGATGCACATTTCGGAGAAGGTTTCATGAGTTTTATAAAGACCTTTAGGGGAGTACTACATCCGGCCCCTTCTATGGAAGAGTTGACATGGGTTTTCCAGCAAGATCATCCTCTCACCTATATAGGGTATGGAGGACCTTAGGCTGTAGAGTTATGGTTAGAAGCCATGCTATCTAACTTCGGGCATCTAGAGACACTTCTAGAGTGGAGGGTGAAGCTCGCTACATATATGCTTCAAGATTCCACCAAGAGTTGGTGAGATGTAATCTCACAAGTTGGATATCAGCCGGTGATGTATTGGATAAGTTCCAATGTACCTTATAAAATTATTTGTACCTGGAGACATTGAGGGCCGATCGATCCTGATAGTTTATAACTCTAGAGCAGGGAACTCTTTTAGTTATGCAGTATTCTTCTTGCTTCACTGAGCTGCAGTGATTCACACCCATCCTAAGAGGTGACGAGTTATTCCTGGAAAAGAAGTTTGAGAATGGTCTCAAGAATGGCATCTGATCTTAGGTGAACATATTTAGGTTGACTTTTATCACTTCTATAGTCAAACAAAAGTTGATCATGGGGAGCGATCTGAGGGATTCTAGAGCTGTGAGTCTGGGCGACTCAGCATCCGGAATTGGTACACCTCTTACTGACAGCAGGAAGTGCCATAGGGAGTCTAGGCATGGGGATCCGAGGAAGTGGGATAATTCTTCTGGTGGAAAGGTGGTGTGCTAACAGTGCGAGAAGAGAGAGCATACGAGGCCACATTGCCCGAGAGACCCAGTAGAGTGATGATCCAGCAACAAGATGGGTCATATTTATCATTTTTGTCATATCTTTACACATGAAGTGGGTGACAAAGGTTCTTTTATGACTCCTCACTCAAGAGCAGGACCTCCAGTTCCTCATCAGTCTGGGAACTACAGTTCTTCTAGAAATTCAGGCTGAGGTGGAGGTCACGATCTTGGTAACCAGTTGGCCAGAATTCAGTGACAACAAGGTGGATTATCTCAGGGTGTTCAGGCAGGGTCACTAGGTCGTAGTATAGTCCATAATTTTGTAGTGGAGTAGACTCAATAGAAGCAGGATCTCAAACCCTCTACAGCTTGAGGTCGATCCTAGTTGCCTCAGATTTAGCTTCTACACTATTCAATATAAGAGCTTGCCATAGTTTCATATCTGTTACTGCTGTGGAGAGCCTTAGGCTCTGTATCTTTTCTTCTGTTTATGTCTTGGCATTGGACACTCTGTTGGGGAATAAAACGGCTAGTGTATATTAGTGCAATGATTTCCCTCTTGAGTTTGGTGGGTGTCAATTCTAATGGGACCTCTAGGTTCTATAGATGAATGGATATGATGCCATTATGGGAATGGACTGGTTAGTTCCCTTTTAGGTTGTTTTTGACTTCTATTGTCGTATAGTGAGTTTTACGTCACTAGAGGGAAGATCCTTTTTACATAAGGGTGAATGGGATGTTTAGGAAATCAGAGCATGACCAGAGCATCATGGGATAGGAGGATTTACAACCCATATTTCTAGTCTATTTCTAGATGACCAGGGGACTTCCTAGTTGGACATTCCTCCAGTGTTCGATCGTTTCAAGGATGTCTTTGCAGAGAAATTTTTAGGTTTGCCTCTAGAGTGAGATGTATACTTTTCTATTGAGCTCATGTAAGAAGAATTTCCATTTTCCATTACTCCTTATAGTATGGCTACACTAGAGTTACATGATCTCAAGAAGAAGATGGAGAAGTTGTAGGAAAAGGGTTTCATATGACCCAGTACTTATCCTTGGGGTTTTCCTATCCTATTTGGAAAGAAGGAGGACAGTACCCTAAGAAATTGTTTGGATTATCGGATGTTGAACCAGTTGACAGTCAAGAACTGATATCCCTTGTCGATGAATGATGATCTCTTTGATCATATTTGAAGAGATCGAGTGTTCTCGAAGATTTACTTGATATCAAATTATCATAATTTGTGCATTTCACCATCTGATATACCTCTTACAGCATTTCATATCAGGTATGTTCTATACAATTACGTGGTTATTCAGTTCGGTCTCACGAACGTGCCTGTATTTTTCATGGCATTGATGAACCGAGTGTTCCATCCATACTTGGATTCATTCATGGTATTATTTTTGGACGATATCTTGGTGTACTCTCACACTCGACCCGACCAAGTCTCACATCTTGAGATCATTTTGAGTACACTGAGATATCAACATTTATATGATAAGCTATCAAAATGCCAGTTTTGGATTGACCAAATTCACATCTTGGGACATGTTATCTCAAAGATAAGAGTATCAGTAAACACAAATAAAGTGAGAGAATTACTTTCTTGGGAGTAGCCGAATAACATCATTGAGGTACAGAGTTTTCTAGGCTTACTTGGTTACTACAAACATTTCATATAGACACCACTGACAGGCCTGACTAAAAAGGGTTTGAAGTACATGGGGACAAATCCATGTGAGTCATCCATTAAGGAGCTGAAAGAGAGGATGACTTTAGCACTAATACAAGCTTTTCCAGAGTCTTTCAAGAGCTATACTATGTACTGTGATGTATCAGGTATCAGGTTTGGAGCAGTGATTATGTAGGGAGAAATATTCATTGCGTACGGGTCTCGTTAGTTGAGGACACATGAGAGGAATTACCTGATGCACGATCTCATGTTTGCTGCAATTGTTCATGCTTTACGCTGTTGGAGACATTATCTATTGGGAGGGAATTTTGTTTTTTTTCATATATCACAAATGTCTCAATTATATATTCACTTAGTGTGATATGAATTTGAGACAATGAAGGTGGGTTGATTACCTTCGGTCTTTTAACATTGAGCTTTCCTACACTCCTGGGAGAGGTAATGTAGTATCTGATTCTTTATGTAGGAGGAATCAGATACAGGAAGTTCATAAGGCTAGTAGTCAGTGGAATCTTATGTCTCTATTCTCTAAGATGCATTTTGAGGTGCACGAATGATAGGGAAAGACCTTTATTTCTTATGTAGTTGTTACCTCTACTCTTCCAGAACAAGTACGAATGAGGCATCTATCATATTTTGAAGGTCTAGCCTAATGGGAGAGTGTGTTAAGAGAGGACCATATTCCTTAATGTACCATAGGCGATGACGGGATATTACGTTTTCAATGGCGTGAATGGGTGTCAGCAGACATACGTGAGGAGATAATGTGGACATTCATTAATCAGTTAGGGTAGTTAATCCTAGTTTCACCAAGATGTATCATGATCTACACCATCCGTATTGGTGGCCAGGTATGAAGAGAGATGTTGCATATTTCTTGATGAGGTGTTCCACCTGCCAATAGGTGAAGGTGGAGCATCAGTGATCAGAAGGGCTTTTCAGCAGTTACTCATTCCCAAGTGAAAGTGGGATGATGTCACGATGGACTTCATGACAGGTTTTCCAAGGTCTCCTCGAGGGAATGTTTCATTTTGGGTTGTCATTAATATACTCATGAAGGATGCTCACTTCATTCCTATCAAGGAGACCTTTGGTGTTGAAGAGCTGGGAAGGTTTTACATTGGGGAGATTATATGTTTACATGGATTTATGCAATCCATTGTTTCAGAAATAGATGCATGTTTTACTTCTTTGGTCTGTCAGGGACTGTAGAGGGCTTTGGGTACATAGGTACATCTGAGTACATCTTACCATCCCTGGACAGATGGCTAGTATGAGTGTACGATTCAGGTTCTTGAGGACATGCTATGAGCATGTTTCCTGGATTTTGGATGTTCTTGGGAGAAGCACATACCTATTTTGAAGTTTTCAATAATAATAGTTTTCAAACAACTATTCAGATGGAACCTTATAAGGAATTGTAGGGTAGGCCATTATGATCACCCCTATGTAGGCTAGAGGTAGGATAGGAAGCTATGTGGGGACCTCAACTTGTCCAAGAGACCAGAGATCAGATAAAGTTGACTTGGAAGAGAATGGCTACTGCATAGTTACGACAGAAGTCATATGATGATCCATAGAGATGTCCTCTGGAGTTTGAGGTTAGAGATAATGTTTTTCTATGCGTTACACAGAGGTTGGCACATAAGAGAATTTGGAGTTAGGGTTAGCTTTCACCAAGATACGTCTGGCCATTTGAAATTTTGGAAGGGTTCGGGCTGGTTTCTTATCAGTTGCAGTTACCTCAGAGGCATCAGTCTATGCATGACATCTTCCATGTTTCTCAGATAATGAATTACTCCTAATACTCGTCTCTTGTCTTTAAACCCAAGGAGGTTGAGTAATAGGTGAACACATCATTCAAATAGAATTCTATCTATATTGTTTATAGCAGCGTGAAGGTTGTCTGTGGTCGGTCTATTCCTCTGGTATGGTTGCTCTGGCAGCACGGGTGAGTACAGGACAAAACTTGGGAGAGGGAGTTTGATGTATGATCACAGTGGACGGATCTATTTGAGGATTTTTCTTCTACACTTCCTTGATAGGGAAATTTAGGGTTGAATTTATTTATGGGAAAGTTTTTAAAAACCCGGATATTCTATTGAGGTATGGGTTTTTCTTTTCTGGTGTTTTGTATAAAAAGAGGATAATTTGGAAATTTAAGGAGTACACAGCGTATACTTTGGAGTGCACTACGGGTGACCGTGTACTGGCTTTGTAATGACTGGGTACATGTCCATGTGGGGTGACCTTGAGACTGCCTAAGTCATAGGTCAGTTGAGGCAATTACACACCATGTTCTTTTAAAGAACATGCCATGTAATTTTCTTTTTAATGTTTATGTCAGGCAGGGTCACGTCTAATCAACAGAAACCTCTCCTTCTAGTTCCAACTTGTCCATAAACAACAGATACTTACTATTCTTCTCGAAGCCTCTGACTCACTGTTTGTTCTTGGAATTTTACTCGATCAGTTGTGTTGGTATTGCATTGGTGACTTCTTCCTTCTTCTAGAGCCTCGTCTCTTGATTTCTCCTCTCTTGTGAGATATCCTCAGTTGATTTTTTTTATGTTTTTGTAGATCTATATTGTTCTATGCTGATTCAAGGGCCGAACCTAGAGTATATTGATCATACAATGCTGAGGTTGGTGGTTTGTGCCTTTCCATACTTAGTCATTGAATATTATGTGAGGAATTTCCCAATACCCTAGAATGGGGTATTGCATGTTAAGGTATTTTTACCCTGCTGATTCCTGTTATGATTGTTTCTTGAGATAGGGATATTTTTTGTAAATAGGGATATTTTTCCATGATATGGATGTTTTTTCCCATACGGGTTTTGATATTGACTATTTGGTATAGCTTTTTCTGTTAGACCTCTTTTTTTTCATGCGTAGTGTTGTTAGGATGAAGTGATTTTATCTGACATGCTATGATATATTGTAGACTGTTTAGCCAAGTAGTTCTTGAGGTTTACTTTGGCTGAAATATATTTTTTGTGCATGATTGATTTACACAGGGATGTGGGAACATGGTGTAATAGACCATAGGGAGAATAGATGTAGAGGTATTCTCAAGAGTGTTTGTTTACCTTTATGTTGCGAGAACATAGGGGGGATGAACTGTTTTCTCCCTCAGAGTGTCTTTCCATCCTCATTATGAAACCATATGAGAAATTTAAATTGAGTTATTCCTCATAGAGTCTTTTCTAAAGCTGAACCAGAGGTTTTTGACTTTGAGTACTTCCCAGAGGGTTTCTTATGATTGTTTGGTTGAACCAGAGAGGATAGGTTGTGAGTACATCCCAGAGGGTTAATTTTTTTTATTATATATTTATATGATATATTAAGATGAATGCAATTAAAACTTCAAGATTGTTTACTTTTGAGTACTTCCTT